>OW152839.1:8129333-10683259 GCA_933534255.1 Iphiclides podalirius | reverse complement strand
GCAGGGTTGCTTCCATTGGACCTTAGAGTCCGGGAAGCAGCCTCACTTTATGAAATAAAGAGAGGTCATTCCCGGCGAGTTATCGGGGATCGGGACTTGGAACGGCCTGTCGCCTTTGTTAAAACACCGCATCCCACAAAGCAAACAGGAATGGAATTCGTATGCCTGGGGGACGGTGCAGAGATACCCCAACAAAGTACGGAACTTAACATCTTTACGGACGGAAGCAAAATAGAGGGGAAAGTTGGCGCAGCGCTATCCATAAGAGATGGCGCTGCGGAAATCAGTACCAGAAAACTTAAGTTGGGGAATTATTGTACCGTCTACCGGGCAGAATTGCTAGCCCTGTTAGAAGCTACTAAAGTGGCGATTAGGGAACCTGCACGAAGCTGCAATATTTATAGCGACTCAAGATCTGCTCTGGAAACTGTCAGTCGCGGCGATTCCCTGCACCCCTTGGCTGTAGAGGCAAGGGAAAATATCGCAAACCTGAGAAATCAGGGCGGTTCCCTTGCCTTCTACTGGGTAAAAGCCCACGTGGGGTGGAGGCAAATATAAGAGCAGATTTCCTAGCAAAGGAAGCCGCACTCAAGACCAAGACAAGACCACAATATGATAGGTGTCCGGTTTCATTTATCAAGCATGAAATCCGCCAGGATTCGCTCAGGGAATGGAATCGGAGGTATCAGGAGGGAGCAACTGCATCAGTCACAAAAACATTTTTCCCTGATGCCATAAAAGCGTATCATACAGTAAGAAAACTAGACATAGACCCGATGACGACACAGATACTGACGGGTCATGGCGGGTTCTCTGAGTACTTGCATCGTTTTCGGTGCAGAGAGAGCCCGTCATGTGACTGTGACACAGGACAAGAACAGACTGTCATTCACCTACTCACCGAATGCCCCATATATGCTAAGGACAGACTAGATCTTGAGATAGAGTTCGAAATTAAAATAAATAATATTAGTATACCGAAATTAATTGAAAATAAAAATAGCAGAAATAAATTTATTAAATATTGCAAGAGAATAGTAGAAAAAACAGTGAACAAAAATAAATGATGAAAATAAAAATGGGAATTCTTAACATATACTCTGTATATGATAAGAACCCGAAGTAATAAAGTATGTGTAATCGGAAACTAGCAAAGTAAAAAGTAAGATAGTATAAATAGATACATATGTAAGTTAAATATAATGTAGATACATGTAAGACATAGACTAAGTAAGTGAAGATAGAAAATTGAACTGTACTTTCCTTGATTAACACACAAAACATGTTAGATTTAAGAACATAAAAGTAAGGAAGTTACAAATATAATATAGTATAAATAGAAATAAGGTTTAGTGTAAGAAGTAACAACTGTTAAGTGACGAAATTTGTAGCTGTATTTCTCATATTTTATGTATAAGTAAATATAAACATAATACAATTAAGAAAAGAAATGTAAAAACAAAAATTGAAACAGAAAACTTGTAAAACCATTTGAAAAAATCGAAAAAAGAGTTGAAAATACGAAAGATGATAAGGTCCCTGAGAACCCATGTCAGGGGGATTTGCCGTAAAAAAAAAAAAAAAAAAAACCTAACCTAACCTAACCTAACCTAACCTACCGACCGACCGACCGACCGACCGACCGAAAACACCCAATCAGGTAAATGCTTCAGAATTTTAGTATATATCTTACTACTTTAATGCTAAATGTATGTACTGCTGGTGCCCTTTTTAAATAATTAAATAAACAATATATAAATAATGATTATCGATATTAATCAATTGTATAAAACATTAGGAACCCCCAAGACCGTATATATATATGTATATATATATATATAGGCTAGAATTTTCCTATTATCTCATGGATACTGTGTAATATCACTCTATTAAAAAAGAATTATAGTAATTAGAAACACTCTTCAGGAAGCGTTATCGTATCACTCGCTATGTACTTTGTCATTTATAATGGATTAAGGTACGAGTAAATGACACGATAGTTGGCAACGGGCTGGATAGGATAGTATTGAATTTTGATGAGTAATGCAATTTTGTATCATTTATTGATGTTGCTGTAACGTCATTAGTAAATTATCGGGCTTGTTAAACAAAAAAGTTGTTAATATTATTTCTAAGGTATAAATTAAATAAAAGGTATACACTACATGCTCCTTTATTTATTCCGTAACTAATAAATGCATTTTCAGTAAAATTAACAATATACAGCCTTTTTCAGTATTGCATGCATTTTATCAGTCTTTTGGAAGGCAATATTTTAGCTGTAATATGTAAGAGGCCGTAGTGATAAAAATACTCAAATGGTACATGTTTACACAGTACACGCAAAGCAGCCCGTAACCCTTACAATTCATACCATTTGAGTTTTACTTAGAAGCAACCGTCGCTTAGCGCTCACACGACCGCGACCTTGCGTTATTGCGATAGGCAAGAAGGCGCGACGTCGTCATCGCTCGGCAAATCAAATGTTTCATCTAGAAGAAAGTTATTCACGAATGTTATTCGCTTTATGTAATTAATAGTTCCATAGCTGTGATTAGGTACAATTTATTCAGTCAAAAAATGACAATAAAATGGCAAAACTGAATTTATTAGTAAATGCATTTTTTCATAAGGTTAAACAAATTTGAAAACATTTGTGCCACTACTCCGTGGTAACGTTATAAACGTGTTTTTCATACTCTTCGACAGCCTCTTCTGGTGATGAGAACCGTTGACCGCGTAATTGGTTCTTAATTTTTGGGAACAAAAAAAAGTCACAAGGTGCCAGGTCGGTATGCAGTATGCCTCATTAGTTCTACGTTTTTAACCTTCAAAAATTCATTTGTCTGTCTGGCCATGTGAAAACGAGCATTATCGTGGTGTAAGATGATACGGCGTTTAAGGTTATTTTTACACAGTCAATAACATCCGACAAACAATAATGCTCATGTAATTTTTAAAATGGCGCTACAAAAAAAAAATTGACAGTCAGATGAAACAAATATGTCTCTTATGATGCCTGCAAACTAGATGGGGGAGAGGTGCGAAATCAGGAGCGCGCACGGACGCTAGAGGCTTGGCGCGAGCGGCTGGAATAGCCACCAAATCTGCACACGTGAGTTGTAAGCGTGTTGCTGCAGAGCTTCGAAGCCTGGCTAAGTGCAACGGAGTATGGGCACGTCACCTTTCGTCACTCAACAGCCAGAGTTGCTTTGGTGAGTACCTAAATAGAATTAGACGCGAACCGACGACGAAATGTCATATCTGTGGAGATCAGGAGTCCGCGCAAAATACGCTCGTTGAGTGCATTGTGTAGGAGTCCGAACGACGGATCCTGGTCCACAGTATCGGGGAGGATCTTTCTCCTCCAGTAGCGTTGGCTCTGGCGCTAGCCGAAAAACGAAATTGGATGGCACTGATCTCCATTTGTGAAAATGTCATAGTCCAGAAGGAGTTTACCAAGCAGGTTCGGGAGAGGAATGATCAGGACGCAGACGCAGACGTCGGGTCAGGTCGGGAAGGGCCTTCTCCGCGGCGTGCTCTTGAGCAGTACCGGGGACTCCGGTGCGTTTCGTTGGACTCCCTCAAAACGTAGATGGTGGCCTCCGAAGGGGTTTTAGTGGGTACGAACCCCACAACAGCATGCCTGCAAACAATGCTATGGCGCAGTAGACACAAACCAGAATGCCCATTATATACTTTGTTGACGTTATAAATAAAATACTATTTTCTAATAAATTACTTTATATATTTGCACATTTAGAAAATACATTGATTTCAAATCCTCAATATCATTGGGATTTTTTGAAGAACAGCACGTTTATGAGACAGAATTATATACTCGTATATATGTATTGAAATCTATTATGTGACATGTAGGTTGAAGGAAAACATCGCGAGGAAACCTGCATGTTTTCAAAATAATAACAAAACAAATATTTCGAAAATATGTGTAATATGCGAAGTCCGCTAATCTACAATAATACCGCATGGTGGACTTTGTCCTAATACTCTCCATCCAGAGGAGGCCTTTGCAAAGCAGTTTCTAGGCTGTTACTTTACTTTATCTATCTTAAACTTTTAAACGAGCAATGATTTTCATGAAATTTAGTGTGCAGAGTGTTTTTGGGGGCGATAAATCGATCTAGCAAAGTTTTATTTTTAGAAAACGTCGTTTTATCCGTGTTTTCAAGTGATCCACAATGTAATGATAGCTCGAGCGGTAATCGGTCGGTTCGGAAACTTAAAGACTCCTGAGACTCCTGTACGAGTCCATATCATTTTTTTTATTTTTTTTTCGAGACCAGATGATTTTTTTTTTATTTTTTTCTTTCTTTTTTTTCAAAAGCTCTGTAATCTAGATACTATCACTTATACGCAGATGGCCAACAGATTTGAATTTCATTTAGAGTATTCTACAATATAATATGTCAAACATTTAACCACTGGCTTATCCTGAATCCTATTTTTCTCGTGGTCCGTACTCTTTTTTGATTAACATGGTTTTTTTTTTGTAAATTTTCTTTTTGGGCTGTCACCGCCGCGTACATCAACCGCGCTGGTAGCGGTGCAGCAGTGAGTTCATATTTTTTATTATTATTATTTTAAATTTATATATTTTTGATCTGCACAGTTTTTCCTATAGGGAGAATGGACGGAGATCTCGTCGTCGCAGGTTATTTGGTAATAGGTGTTATTTCTTTGCTAGTCTCTCTGCGACCGCTGCGTCTCTGTTCCTAATTGCCATTTTAAGGTTGTAGTCTTTTATTTTGCAGGTTGATGCCACCAAGGCTTTTTGGATAAGGCGGCCTGCTGCGTCGTCACAGTCGTCTGCGTAGTAAACACAGCTGACCGTGTGCCGGGATACCGTCACTACGGCATGCTGAACGCTGTCGTGCAGCTGTAGCTTGCTCACATGAAAACGACTAACCCGTATGTTAGTCCTTGTGCTTCATGGATGCTGAGAACCCGCGAACCGTTGCCCGATCCGTATCCCTGGTTGCCAATTTTTGGAGCACATAATTTAGGTTCGGAACTGTGGATTTATTACAAGTAACACAAATTAGTAAGCGGCTTTTAAATTTATTTAATTCATTCAAACTTAAAAATCTTTTTTATGAACCAACTCGTGTTACTAACTTATCCTCCACATGTATAGATAACGTTTTCTGTCACAATGAAGTATATGATAAATCTATTATAAAGTATCTGAGCTCTGATCATCTTGGTTTAAAATTTTCAATAAATGAAAAAATTACTACAAGCGAAATTAAGATCAGGTGTAGACCAGTCCCTCCTAGGAGACTAAATTCTTTTAAAGATAAAGTAGGGATTCACTGTATGAATTATATAATATGAGGCAGTGGAATCACGACCCTAATTTCCATAAACAGTTACAAAATTTTTCAAAAATATTTAAAAAAATCTGTATACATGCAAAATCTATCTACATAAGAAATAGGATTTTAAATTCTAGTAATAAAATAAAAGCTACATGGTGTAACTCGCACCCCCCTTTTATTGTGTATATATATAATTATAACTTATGTATTTTTTTTTTTCCCCCATTATATGAATAAATCATATAACATCATTACGTGACCAGGATAATTTATTGATCTTTCTATAGGATCTTTCTAAAGGTAATAATTAGCCGTATAAAATATTATTGTGATCGTCATATTCGGTAGGACCGTATTTACGTTGTGTTTATTTAGTAACTTGATTCTTTTAGGTGGATCTTGGATAGATAAATATTCACTAGTCGTGGTATAAGCCAGAGATAATGCTAGATTGCTTTCCTATTAAATAACCCCGACTCGCTTGAGACGGGCTCAGAGTATATAGTATACTCCCTCTCACGCTTGTAAAGGGCTCACAATATAATTTTAAACTAATATCCCTTCTCTCTTGAAAAGGGCTCACATCAATTTTACATACCCGATACAAGTCTACAGCTCCCCCACATTTTAAAAAAATGTAGGGAAGGCACACGGCTCCATGAAAACACTCACCAACGCCGTGTGCGGTGAGCGCCAACCAACATATTGCGCCCCCCCCCAGAAGAGGGACAAAAAGTTGGGGAAAGGACCGAAGTCCATTGCAAAGCTGTTTTACCAGCATAAAGAGGGCTTGGCCCCTTGGCAGTGCGTAAGCACAAACTTTGACCGAAGTCGCGCATGTCAATGCGTGTAAACGTCATACAAGCCGACGACAAATCCAGTCTTCGTGAATGTACGTCAATACGGTTTTGGGCATGTGTTAAAGATCAGGCACTCTGGCCCTATGATATAATAAGCCCTCCGTAAGCGCCACCACTTTTGCCAGATCGCCGCGACTGCAGACGTGATTGTTAGTGTTTTGGCATCACCACCATTAAAAAGGTTAGCACGACATTTCGTCGCAGAGCGCGTAGCCCCAAGGGTATGGTTAAAACGTTGCACGGCATCGCCGCAGCCTTGAGAGGTTTTCTCCCGCCAGCTACCATCCACATGAGGTAAACGCATATGCTCCACCAACCATTGAAATAGTCAGATATAGCCATAGTTGTGATTTTTATGTTTAGCCATCAGAAGGGTTTATAATTGGCAACATATAATTATTTGTCAGTGTCTCTGACGTTGAGTATAATGTATTTTCGATCAAGTTTGTCTCACCCACCAGCAAGTTGCCATTATTCGTTCGAACGGTGGGAACTTTACTGAGATTCGTTAATAATGATAAAACGTATAAAGAGGTCAGACAGTCTGCAGTTCCGTCATCAGGAACCCGACTTGGACAAATCTACTGAGATGTGCATCAAACCGAGACGCAGACTCGGCCATTATGAATAGCGTCGTCTCCCAAGCAAATGTCGCAAGACGCAATGTCACCAAATGCAACATGCATCAATACAACTATCGCAGGTCAACACGCCAACATACAGCCTATCCGCATACACAGCAGACATCATCACCTCGAACCTCCGTCAACCAGAATCATACGATGCAATGATATTAGGCGCAGATCACCCCGCAAATACCACAAGACGCATTACTGCATATAGCCGCACGCATCAATGTGACTATCGCGTAGGTGGCACACCCTCACACCACACCAATACAACTCCAATCAACTTCAGCTCCAAAGTTTAGAATATACTCGGAACACACGAAGTGTCCAAACATACTCTTTCACGATCCGAATGATAGTCGACGTATCATAGCGTAAACACTAAGACGCCAACCACCAACGGACCCCCACCCAAGCCAAGTAATAGCCAACGTATCATAGTGGAATACACTAAGACGCAAGCCACCACCAGACTCCCCAAAGTCAGATGATCAGTCGACGTATCATAGTGCAACACACTAAGACGCCAACTACCACCAAACTCTTACTATGCCGAATGACAGCCAACGTATCATAGTGATGGTCACTAAGACGCCAACTACCACCAGCTATCGATGATATGTCCACCACTGAAGACATATCCATTCATGGTTCCACGTTTACCGTAGACCATATCGTCGTACAGAAGTACCACGCAACTCCATAGTAATATGTCTTACAAAGTCCCAAGTCATTCATTGCTCTTCATTATATTTATATATTCATTATTTTTTCTCTGAGCCTTCACATATTATTACTTTTATCCATTAGACCTTACTTCCATATGATATTGGTATGGGACGTTCATACAATGTACTTTGACTATAGTACTAAGAGTCGCGATCGACCTCTGTACTTACATATGTGCGGTCATACAAATGTGTCCCCGCACGGTACATAATACTTCCCTTAGAAATCACTAAGTATGGAATTGTATTTAATGGACATAATAGTGATCGTATCTTGCTATATTTTTAATAAATATCCTTTTTTGAGTATTTTAAGTGATTTTTAACTATTTTTTATCAATTTTTGGTAATATCATTTTCTCATACTAACACTTATATTTCTTTAATTTAAGTATATATTATTAACTTTTATTGTGACTAAACGTTCTTAAACGTTTTATTTTCATCTTAATTGATCTTTATTATGACTAATTAATAATAATATTTATTATTATTAATAGGTCGTTACAATCCACCCCCAAATTTTACATTTATGACTTACAAAGTAATGTCATTAATGGAAAATTTTTCCATTTTATAATTATATTTGCTTTCTGTTTAATAATAATAAATATAAGGGAATGGCCGCCCCAACTCCCCTTCAATCACACTTATACTGTGATATAGGTTACCATTTTCATTTTGGTTCTTTGTTAAAATTGTCCATCTTTTTATTGGACAGGTGACTGTTGTCTTTCTTAATTATTATAATCATATATGATTTGACAAAAGTTATTTGTCTTACAGATCATTGTTTTGGTCGGGATATTTCACATAATAAATGTGATTGAGCCATTCTCCCTGACCCAATTTCCCATCTTTATTAAAATAAACAATGTTTGTATATTTACAATATTTACAGTGCTTCTTATAATTATGGTTAAGACATTTAAGTCTTTAAAATAAAAATCAACATTAACATAACATTAATATGTCTTTCAGACATTCTTTAAAACTTTAATATTTGAGAGGGCGACTTAACCCTTTTCCTTTTATTTAAAATACTTTAATAAATGTATTGCATTAAAATTTCCTCTTATTTTATTTGTTTGAGGATCTGCCAATGTATATACATTATTAAATGGTATAGCTGCCACTATATATGGCCCCTCATAAGCCAAATCAATCTTGCTCATAACTTTGTTTTTCTGATCGGATCTATTTGATCTTCGAATTTTAACTAAATCACCAATGTGATATTTAATTAATCTATTTCTTTTGTTAAATGTGCTATTTCTCACAAGACTAGCACGTTTTAGATTTTTACGAACTTGAGCTCTTATCTGCTCTACGTTATATTGATGTTTTGACTTTGAAATAGCATTATCGAAAGTCATCTCATTTGATTCTCCATAGAGTATCTCACATGGAGTATACCCTGTACTATCATGATATGAGTTGTTATATAACTCTTCTAATTTTGGCAATAAAATAGCCCAATCTTTATGATTAGTATGACAAAAAGTTCGGAATAATCTTCCGAGCTCTTTATTAACACGCTCCGTTGTATTTGGTCTAGGATTTCTTACAGTGGTATAAATTGGCTTTATTCCCATTTGTCTCATGGATTGCCTCCAATGATTATTTATAAATTGTTTTGCATTATCGGTCATTATTACTTTTGGTTTTATAATATTCATAAAGTTCTTTACTTTAGTTACGACTGCCTTGCCTGTTGCTCTCTTTAAAGGATATAATTTTACAAATTTACTAAATGAATCTTGTATAACAAATATAAACGTGTACCCAAAGGTACCTGATACGAGTGGTCCATATAAGTCTGCCATAATTATATCGCCAATATTATTTGTAATAATTGATTGGCAAGGTCCCACATATGATATGTTATTTTTCCTTGCTAACTGACATATATGACAAACTTTAATTTGTCTTTTTACATCTTTGGTTAGACCTTTCCAAAAGAATCTATCTCTTATGTATTTTATTACTTTATATGCACCTTGATGGCCCATTTCGATATGTACTTGACTTATTAAGTCCTCTCTCAATAATTTTGGCAAATATAAAACCTCCCTTAAGTCGGTTTTATAATACAACATGTTATCTTTTAAATTATATCTTTCTAACTGTTTACAGTTAGCAATATCAGAACTTTGTAATGCTTTTAATTTTTCAATGATAGCCAACGACTCTGAATCTTGGTTTTGATAGAGAGATATTGACTTTAATTTCTCTATCAATTCATTATTAGGTTCAAGTTCAGTGTAAGCAATTTCAAAACTATCGCTTTTATTTTCTTGTATTAAATCGCCACCAGGAGGATATCGTGAAAGCACATCTGCAACAATATTATCTTTACCCGATATATGTTTTACTATATAATTGAATTGTTCTAGGAACAATATCCATCTGGTAACCCTACTATTGAAAAGCTTCATATTATTTACAAACAATAATGCTTTATGGTCTGTTAATATAATAACTTTACTACCTCTAAGGTAGGTTTCAAATTTCTTTAAGCAACTTATAACTGCATAAAATTCCTGCTCGGTAACAGACCAATTTAACTCTGCACCTTTTAATGCTTTACTGTGATAGCCCAATATTCTCATTTCATTATTATCATTTAGTTGATATAAAACTCCGGCCAGACCCACACCAGAACAGTCAGTTTGCAAATAATATGGCTTGTTAAAATCTGGATGATGTAACTCTATTGTTTTAATAAATGACTGTTTAACATTGTTAAATGCTTTTGTTCTTTCTCACTCCATTGGAACTTATGTCCCTTTTTAAGGAGTTCACAAAGTGGTAAAATTCTTTCACTGTAATTCGGTATAAACCGTCTATAAAAATTACATAAGCCTAAAAAGGCTCTCAATTGCTTTATCTTTTTAGGTGCTGGAAATTCTTGTATAGCCCGTATTTTATCGGGATCTGTTTTAATTCCGTCTGTTGAGATAATAAATCCCAACATTTTTATTTGTTTACAAATAAATTCGCATTTTTCCAAGTTACATGTTAATCCAGCTTTATCTAATTTATTTAAAATAATATCAATATGTTCCAAATGTTTTTCTAGGCTGCCTGTTGTTATTATTGCCAAATCATCAAGATAATTAACAAAATTCTTGGACTTCCGGTCCTAATATGAAATTCATTGCTCTACTAAAACTTCCAACTGAAGTTTTTAATCCTTGTGGCAATACATTATATACATATGACTTTCCATTGAATGTAAAGCCAGTATACTTTCTACCATCTTTATTTATAGGTATTTGGAAATATGCATTATTTAAATCGATGGTAGTTATATAATTCGCACCATGAAATGAATTTAAAACATCTAATTGAATAGGTGGTTTCTCTGTTTCCGCCACCATTTTCTTATTAATGCTCCTTGCATCCAGCAACACTCTTATGGAGCCATCCTTCTTTAATGTAAATGTTAAAGGACTACTGTATGGCGTTGATGCCCTTGTAATTATACCAGCCATCTCCATTTCATTTAACTTCTCTTCCATTTTCGATCGATATGCATATGGAATTGGATATGATCTAGTAACAACTGGTTCGTTGTCAATCATTTCTATTTTATGTTCATAACAATTTGCCCTACCCAATTTACTTGAAAATACATTTTTATGCTTTTTAATAACATTAATGAGCTTTGCCTTTTCTGATTCTACCAGAGTAGAACCTATTTTAATGTTTGATATAACATCAGTAACATCTTGCTCGAGGCAATTACTTGATAGAATGCGTTGTTCATTATCCACAAATGGCATAAAATAAGTTTTGTTTTTACTATTAATTTGAATTCCCATTTTATTATTTCTTAGATCAATTATAATTTTATTTTTCTTAAGCCAGTCAAAACCCAATATTAGGGGTCTTATTAAATTGTTAATGATTAGTGTCTGTGTCTCAAACACTACATCTCCTATCTTTATAGGCAATATAATCATTTGTTGTATCTTTGTGCTGCGCTGCCCAACAGCACCTTTTATTTGCATTGCCTTGACTGGCATTACTGATAACTTTTGATTGCTATTTCTTAGTTGTAAATACAAACTCTCTGAGATGCATGTTATATCGCTACCAGTATCAACTAGTGTGTTTCTATTTCTTTTTCAAATACATTGACTTTAATTATACATTTCATACTCCCTATAAATCCCTTTTCTAATTTATCATTGTCTTCCTCGAAGACAGTTTGCACGAATAATTCAGTTATAGGCAAGACTGATCTGACTTTCATGACTTCAATTAACTTTTTTAAGTCATCATTATATCCCAGTCCTTCTTTATTAAATTGGACTTTTAATGAAATAGGTTTTTTCAAACCTCTGTTATTTAAACCAATTGTCTGGCCAGGTCGCCATCCCATTTTTAATAATATATCTAATGCTACGTTCCCTTTTACATATTTATAGATCGTACCGGGAACTAGTCCGACCTTTACTCGACTAAATTTGGAACAGATTCCACATTATTAATTTGTTCATTTTCAAATTGTATCTCATGAACCTCTGTATTTTTACTTTTCTCCTCTACTGGTTTACGCCAAGCTTTATAAGATTTTTGTATATTTCGTTGCTTTTGCTCAAAATTAAATTTTTGCTTTTTCTCGCTTGCGCAACCTTCATCACCTTCATCTCTTTTATCAATATCATCTAAATTCCTTAATAAATCTATTGTTTCAACAATAGTTTCAATTTTAGCTATCCTCCATAGCTGTTGAATATTTTTAGGATAATGTCCTATGACATCGGACACTAATTGCTTTTCTGGTATTGGATATGTCAACATTTGTGCTCTTTCAATTGCATAAAGAAAATGATTCACCATCGTGGGGTGCGTATAACGATTCCACTTATTTTGTACTAAGAATCGCCTTACTTTATTCTGTTTGTCCTCACCCCAAAATACTTTTAAGAAATCTATCTTAAAATCATCAAAAGTCTTCCAACGCTCATTATTGATCCGAGCCCAGTATTTGGCTTCGCCTGTCAAACACTCCTGTGCTATAGCAATTTCGAGACCTTCAGATGGTACTTTCTTTAAATAGTTTGTGAGATCTTCCAAAAATGTAACAGGATGTTTATTATCATTTCCTCCATATTTCGGTTTATCAATTGTTATATTGCTTACATTGTAAACAATATGTTGTTTTGTATCTCTTATATTAGAGGTGCTCGCTCCCAACACCTCGCTTTGATTAATTTCTTTTATATTGGAAGTGCTCGCTCCCAACACCTCACTATGATTAATTTCTTTTATGTTAGAGGTGCTCGCCCCCAACACCTCACAGTCATTATCTTGTATTTCTTGAACTTTGTTTAGAGTTGTAATCTTATTCTCCAACTCATAAAATTTTTCATTAAAATTTTTCACAGCCTTCTTAATTAATTTTTGTAACATTTTGATATCTTTATTTTGCTTTGGAACAGCAACTGATTTCTTGGGTTTTCCCATTTTTATTGCACTTCGCACTTAAAATCCAACTACCACCAGCTATCGATGATATGTCCACCACTGAAGACATATCCATTCATGGTTCCACGTTTACCGTAGACCATATCGTCGTACAGAAGTACCACGCAACTCCATAGTAATATGTCTTACAAAGTCCCAAGTCATTCATTGCTCTTCATTATATTTATATATTCATTATTTTTTTCTCTGAGCCTTCACATATTATTACTTTTATCCATTAGACCTTACTTCCATATGATATTGGTATGGGACGTTCTTACAATGTACTTTGACTATAGTACTAAGAGTCGCGATCGACCTCTGTACTTACATATGTGCGGTCATACAAATGTGTCCCGGCACGGTACATAATACTTCCCTTAGAAATCACTAAGTATGGAATTGTATTTAATGGACATAATAGTGATCGTATCTTGCTATATTTTTAATAAATATCCTTTTTTGAGTATTTTAAGTGATTTTTAACTATTTTTAATCAATTTTTGGTAATATCATTTTCTCATACTAACACTTATATTTCTTTAATTTAAGTATATATTATTAACTTTTATTGTGACTAAACGTTCTTAAACGTTTTACTTTCATCTTAATTGGTCTTAATTATGACTAATTAATAATAATATTTATTATTATTAATAGGTCGTTACAATGGGACATCATTACCTGTAAATCTGGAAGACCCAAGTTATTCAGGGAACCTATAAAGCTAGTGGAAATACACCCATAACTTCAGATAACGAAATTGCAAGTAGTTTTGAAAGTTATTTTTCAAAAATTGCAATTACTGTCATATGCACGTTAAAATCCTCTCCTATTGATGCAATTAATGTATAAAAAAATAATGTTATCTATTGTCGACAAACGTTTAAATTTAATCACATAGATACTAATGATATTATAAAAGTTTTTAATTCTATTAATCTTAAAAATACAGGAGATTTGTGGGGCATGTCCATAAAATTAATTAGCACAATAATGCCGTATACTGCACCATATTTGGCATATATTTTTAACAAATGTATAGATTCTGGAATATTTCCAGATCTTATGAAATTCAGTAAGATAATCCCCGTTTTCAAAAGTGAGGATAAAAATGATCCAGGAAATTACAGACCTATCTCCATATTGCCATCTCTGAGTAAAATTTTTGAAAAACTAATTTTAAATCAACTCTTAGTACATTTTAATATGATCAAAATTTTTCACAATGTGCAATATGGATTCACTAAAGGCAGATCGACAACAGATGCGGGTGTCGCACTTGTCAAACATATCTATAACGCCTGGGAAAGGTCACAAGATGCAATAGGTGTCTTTTGTAACCTTTCAAAGGCTTTCGACTGTGTAGACCACGAAACCCTCCTTCAAAGCTAGATTATTATGGCATTCGTGACATCGCCCTCAATCTCATGGCCTCTTACCTTAGTAATGGAATTCAAAAATACCTATAAATGATGTTAATTCCGCAGGGTCAATCATCAAGGATCAATCTTGGGTCCATTATTATTCTTAGTGTATATAAATGATCTCCCCTTTTATGCCAGTGAGTTATGTGATGTTGTACTGTTTGCTGACGACACATCGCTCATTTTTAAGGTTGACCGAAACGTGTCGAATTATGACGACGTGAATAGTGCACTTTCGCATATCCTCCACTGGTTTACCGTTAATAATATGGTGTTAAATGCTAAAAAAACTAAATGCCTTCTTTTCACTCTTCCCAGCGTAAGAAGGCAAAGTTTTAGCTTAACATTAAATAGCGTAACCCTTAATCCTGTTGAGTCCGCTGTGTTCTTGGGAATTACAGTGGATTCAAAGCTCCAATGGAGTCCCCATCTATCATCTCTTGCGAACAGGTTAAGCTCCGCTGTTTTTGCAATTATTAAGGTTAGGTAGCTATCAGACAGTGTAGTGCATCTGATATAAATTCTATATTTATTCTTCAAAAAAGAGCTGCCCGAGCAATCTATAACATTGGAGCCCGGAATACACTCAGAGACCTTTTTAAAGAGATTAATATACTCACTGTTGCGTCTCAATATATTTAATGTAATATTTTGTATGTTAAACACAATATTAATAATTATCTAAAGAATAGTGACAGACATAAACTAAATACTAGAAATAAGGACAAACTAACTACGCCATTGTTTTGTCTACAAAAAGTAAACTGGTCGTTCATGGGGCAAAGTGTGCGCATGTATAATAAAATCCCACAGTCGATATTAAGTCTGCCACTTGATGAATTTAAACGAAAAGTTAAAAGTAAACTTATGGCTAAAGCATATTATACTATTGCTGAATATCTCGACGACGCCAATGTGTGGGGTTAATACTGTTGATACTCACGTAAGCTAAAACAAGACTATTATACCTGTAACATTATATTGTAAACTGACCTTTTAAAAAAGAGCAACTGTTGAGTTTCTTGCCGGTTTCTTCTCAACAGAAACTGCTTTCCGAACCGGTGGTAACTTACGAACATATTAATTTCCTTGTAAAATTTCGACGTTTCATAAGAACGCGCAAACGTCTACATGAATAAAGATATTTTATTACTAGCGGCCCGCCCCGGCTTCGCACGGGTAACAATAAGTTTAACAAAAAATTAATAAATTTAAAACTATCATACACACACATATAACCTTCCGAATGTTTCGTCTGTGGTGAATAATTTTATGAATTTCTAAATCTTTTAATGATGATTGAATCGAAATCGAGAAATGAATATCCTTGAAATTACGTTATGAAGATCGAAAGATCGCTGACCAGATAATGGTTCCGCTTTAATTACGGGACATTCGGGGTTACACGTAAAAGTGACAAATAAGTCTGGCCTCCCATAGCTTTAGACATAAATCATCGAATCTTTGGTTTTTTATTGCAGATAATTCGGAGAACCTGTAAATGAATATGACGTTGCAGATTACGCGTTGACCGATATTTGATGGGCCAATGTCTTGATTTAAAGCATCTCTAAGATTAATGTTTCACCAGCCCTCAGTCTCTGGTTATTACGACATAATATGTAACTCAAACTTTCTGATATCTTTTTCCATCATATCGACAATGTATTGAATAAAAACCGGCCAAGTGCGAGTCGGACTCGCACACGAAGGGTTCCGTACCGACCTCACAGAAGACCGGGGTAAAATAGAAGTGTTATACTTCTACTTTTCGTCTGGTGAGAGAGGTTGCCGGGGCCCACTTTATTTAAAGATGGCAACTCATTTGCAACCCTACAGGTGTTGCAAATATCCATGGGCCAGATGGGAAAAGTCCAGGTGAACCGCCAGATCGTGTGCCACTATATCACATTTAAAAAAATCATGTTTTAATATCTTTATTCAATATAGAAGTATTACTCTTACATATTGTCAAAAACACTACTGCTGTCAACATTATCTATAAAACCGGCAAAAAAATCATGTCTGTTTTATGGGAGCCCCTCTTATTTATATTTTTTTTGTTTTTTAGTATTTATTGTTATAGCGGCAACAAATGACAACGAAATACATCGTTTGTGAAAATTTCAACTGTCTAACTATCCCGGTTCATGAGATACGGCCTTGTGACATATAGACAGACATACGGACATACAGACGGACAGCGGAGTCGTAGTAATAGGGTGCCGTTTTACCCTTTGGGTACGGAACCCTAATAAGTCCCAGTAATAATGTAATGGATTAAAACAGGTAGCTCTAACCATCGACCTAAATGCATAAAATTGCATGCATGTCACAGTTTTGTTACACACAGTACCTTGCTGAGGAATAGTCAAATATTAACCGTCTTCTCCTATTACGACTATTAAGAGATATTTTAGTGGATCATACAATCGGTGTAACTTAGAGACCCTTTTAAGTTGGCCGTGTCTACCGTGCAATATATCTCTAGGGCCTTTTTAGGTTTCCATACCCAAAGGGTAAAACGGGACCCTATTACTAAGACTCCGCTGTCTGTTTGTCCCTCTGTCAACAGACTGTATCTCATGAACCGCGATAGTTACAGAGTTGAAATTTGATTTTTGAATTTAGGTTTTGTGGGTATTTGTTTCCCAAGGAGGCAGGCAGGCGGCTGGTTGTATAAATATAGTTGTGCCGATCCCACCTAGGTGGGATAGGGGCAGGAGGATAATGATAACTTGTATACTTGTCCCTCTATTTTAAAAGTTCACGCTAAACGAAATCATTTCAAAGAAACTATTGCACTTTCGAATATTGGTTAAAAATGTCCAGATGGTGAATGATATTTGTCAAAAGATTTTTTATTGGCTGTGGCGGCTCCTCAATATTGGGGAGACTAACTTTTCCAGAAGCACAGCACATACCATTTGGTTCATCGACCCATTTTTTGGCAGAACACTTAGAGCAGATCTTATTCATTGCTCCGATTTTGACAAGACTGTTGAACATTAAAATATGTAGAAAAATTTAAATATGTAGAAAAAGTGCGAAAAGATTGTCGCCGCTGTGGGAATCGAACCCACGTCTTCGGCATTCGCGGCCTGACGCTCTAGCCACTGAGCTAAACGGCTGATTGACACACCGACGAAAATCTTAACGCATTCTTCTACATTGTTTTCTTAGCATTTGAAGCAATGCTTGGCAAGACTGTTGAGCTTAATGCATTAAAGCTGATCTGTTACTGTGAGCTAAAAGTCGATTACGATCTGTAATCGTTGACGTTTGTTGTCTTTCCCTCTAATCTCGTAGGTGTTGGGAACGCTCAGAACTCGACTCCCTAGTGTGAATTTGTATATTTATATTAATATGCTCTTCAAGCCGCTGCAAACACTACTTGACTCTCTCCGACTTTTAAGGCTATTTTCAGTTTCCGGTAAAGATTCCTCATTACGACGTATTTTTGATGCCCTCGCCTGGAAACTATTTCTAGAAAGATGAGATCTTTAAAATGATAAAAAAAATAAACTGCCTTTGTATTTAATAGTATGCTGACTATCGAACAGGAATTACCAGTATAATTGTGATTGAAAAATTATAAGAACTACTAAGTCAGTCACTAAGCTGTTTGGATAGTTAAATTCCAATATACTAACATTTTTAAACCTTCAGGACCACAATGTTGAATTTGCAAAATGTTGAATTCCTAATAATGTTGAATTCGCAAAATGTTGATTCCCAAAATGTTGAAGTCGTAAAAAGTTGAATTTCCCACCCGGGTCACAATGTTGAATTCCTAAAATGTTGAATTCGCAAAAAGTTGAAGTTGCGAAATGTTGAATCCTAACTAATGAATTGCTGGGTACCATACAGGTATTATTTTTCCGTGTTGTTTGGTACTATATAGGTCATATCGAAATAGTGCAAAACCAAAGGAAATCGGAAAAAGAAAAGTCGAAAACCAAGTAACATCGAACAAAAAAAATTGTGTAACATTTTTTTTTGTTTTTTTGTATAACTAATGTTACTCTTTCAGTCCTTAGACTTAAAGAAGCTTCAGTTCTTATATGGAATAAATTATTATATTGTATGAATTATTTTATTATATTGAAGGGAAAGAATTCCACGGGAGGTTGTACAAGGCTCTGCACGAACCTTTCTAAGATATTGTTGCCTCCCTTAACTGGCTACCTTTCGGTTACCGCTTTGGGGAACCAAAGGTTTTGTCTGTGCGATACAGGATCAGGTTATTAAGACGAGAACACCTATCGGAAATACATCCTAAGGGATGGCACCGTCGACATCTGTCGAGCTTGTCGCCATCCCGGGGAGTCACTTCGGCATGTTATCTCCGGTTGTTCCATGCTTTCTAACTCTGAGTATTTGCATATACACAACCTAGTAGTCAGAATCCTACACCAGGACCTTGCTCTGAAATACGGTCACGTGGATCGGACACTGTCGTACTACAAGTAGAGGCCGTACCCAGAGGCCGTGCTCGACCATGACCGCGCAAGGCTCTATTGGGACCGGCCCATCATCACGTAGAGGTCGATTCTCGCGAACAAACCTGATATCGTGTTGATGGACCGGGCACAGTCGCGGGTATTTTTGGTCGACATTACCATCCCATATGACGAGAACCTCGTGAAAGCCGAAACAGATAAGAAGACGAAATATCGTGACCTGGCTCACGAGGTGACCGACATGTGGGGGTGGTGTGTTGACTGAAATTATCCCGATAGTCGTGTCTGCGAATGGGTTGAACATATTGCAAGTTGAACTTGCAATATGTTGAATCAACTGCTAGAATAATTTAGCGAACTCAACATTTTAGGAATTCAACATTTTGCAAATTCGACATTGTGGTCCTGAAGGTTTTTAAACTTGTAATATCTCTCGAATGGAATGTCCGAATTTAATAATTCAAAAAGTTATATAAAGATATTGGAACAGTCTCAAATATGAAGTAATTTATTTTTATAAGGATTAATACCAAGATACAAATAAAGAGCCTTTTCTAGCGGCGGCATTTCAATCAAAATTTTAAAATAAAATAACACTTATTGTGGCATAACCATAATAGTTAGACATATGCTGTCGCGACACTTTTTGTTAATAATGATGTGTTCTGCAAAGTCGTATTACATTATTTTATTCTATCATCAATAGTTTTCGCAGCGCACGCGATGTAAAGAATATTTTAGGTAATTTTTGTACACTATGTGTTACATTATTGAAGTTTTAGTAAGGATCCCCATTTTTTTTTAAATATTATATAGCCTATATCAAGCAGGGATAATGTAGCTTCCCAACTGTGAAAGAATTTTTCAAATCGGTTCAGTAGTTTCGGAGCCTATTCAATACATACAAACAATCAAATCTTTCCTCTTTATAATATAGATTATTATATAGGGGATATTTCTTTGTTTTCTCGTGGGGTTGGGTTTATAGATAAAAAATAAACATATAGATATAAATATTGTATATAATACATATATAAACAGGACCCAACCAGACGGAATCCCTCGGCAGGGGAGACCTAACGGCCGAGGGTTAGGGTGAAAGGGAGAGAAACCGGCGGACGATGCGGGCGGTATCGAGGAGCACCGCTTTCTGACGTGACGACGACGAAGACGTGCCATCTACTTTTAAGTTAATTGCACTATCAGGAAGATTTAACATAACCCAGTTCAACTAATAAGTTGACAAAGTGTTATCGCAATCGGATGAACGGTATGGCATCTCATAAAATAGGAAAAAATAAACGATTATTATATAGTGTTACGAGCAACGGGTTGCGGAATTGGAGTAAAGGGCCGTTATTTTTATCGTCTCAGAATAGTTTCACGCGGGCGATGGTCGAAGTAAGTATCCACGAGTCTTCCACTTCTTTCTTTTGTTAAGTGGTTAACCGACGTCAAAATAAAGAACGTTATCAATTCGGAATTTTGTATGTTTTTTTTATACATGTTCGGGCATTACTTCTTCATACATAGTTTTTGTTCGAAAGGGTTTTATTCCGAAATGGTCCCATTTAATTTTCATTTAGATCTCAAGTTCTCAAGATCTAGAGTTTTGGAGATAGTCAACGGAACTCTTCCAAAAACGACAGAAAATCTGCTGTCGCGACAGCTTCTGACGAACAATTATACAATGATTTGCGCAATCACAACAAAATCACGTCTGTTTCTTTCTTTCTTTTTCTTTTAAAAACATTGCCCTTACTGTAGGATAACATTACCCTGTGTTGAAAGAACGTTTTACACACATAAATTTCACGTGGAAGAACACTCGGATGAGAAACTACTATCTGTGGGTTAAACAAATAGTTGTCCCGTGTGGGAATCTAACCCACGACCCCCGGCGCCGAAACCAATGCCTTGGCCACTGCGCCACGGAGTCGATGCCATTATTCATCATGGGTAATGGTGGTAAACAACGATTAATACTACGGTTATCTAATATTTATGTCGAACTCTAAAGATAGTTATATAATATTTAGTTATGTATGTGTGGCAACTCATTCGCTATAGTGTAGCATCGCTTTTGTTTTATGTACCCTAACTCTCATCTGGTCTAGCATTACCCTAATATTGACAAATAATTATAGCAACGAGTGACAATAAAAGATTATGGTTTTCTCAACACGGCTTGTTCTTTGTACTGCATCCTAATTATTCACTCCTGCCGGCTATCAAATTGGTGACCCCGATGTGATTGCACATGCAGTGCACCCAAATATGTAATTCAACTAAATTGTGTAACAAAGTTAGGAGAATGATTATATGCTCAAGTATCTCGGGATTTTTTTTTGTTAAAAAACTTTTATATACGATGTTCCGGAAAGAGAAAGTTCTTTTTCTGAAATAATAAATTAAAGCTAGGATAAGTACATCATTGAATACTATCAGAACAAGGCGTCATACGAGTAAACGTAACGATATGTTAATTGAAAAATTACATAAATTTGAATGTGGTGTTAAAATAATCAACGAATAATTTCCCCAGTGGTGAATTAAAAATACCTTGCTATTCCTTGGTGGTTTACTCGTTTGTCACAATAAAACATTTTATTTGAGAAAATTGTGTGTCACACTTGTTACCGTCGGGCAGACAGTTGCGTAAATAATCATACTTGTAGACAATGCATTGAATATACAAAGCAGTAAGCGGTTTTGCTCAAAATGGACGCAACTGTTTATATTATACGACAAATGTGCACTATACAACGTCTTTGTATTGAAAACATTTAAAAAAAATAACTGTCAATTTCTTAGTTGATATTAATTCGGGGGCGTTACACTCATCTAATGATAGTCAAAATACTACCACCGCACCGGTTCGGAAAAGAAAAGCCACTGACCAGCGAAATAAACTTAGCGAGCCATTTTCTTTTAACTATTTTTTGACAGTGTGAATATGTTGTACAACAATGTGTGACATAAATATCTATACATATCTATACAGATAAATAAAATTGGAGTGTCTGTTTGTAATATTAAAATAACTGCTTTTTACCAAATTCATATAGATGTATACACGGTACTTATACCAAAATATTTTTTTTTACAATTTTTGTGTGTCTGTCTGTCTGTTTGTTCCAGCTAATCTCCGATTTTGACGGGACTTTCAGTGGCAGATAGCTGATGTTAGAAGGAGTAACTTAGCCAACTTTTATTTTAGAAATTTTATTTATATTAAATTGCACGCGGACGGATTCGCGGGGCACAGCTACTCTGTACTATATTATAAAGAGGAAAGATTTGATTGTTTGTATGTATTGAATAGGCTCCGAAACTACTGAACCGATTTGAAAAATTTTTTCACTGTTGGGAAGCTACATTATCCCCGGTTCATATAGGCTATATTATATTTTCAAAAATAATAGGGATCCTTACTAAAGCTTCAATAATGTAACCCAAAAATTACCTAAAATATTGTTTACATCGCGTGCGCTGCGAAAACTATTGATAATAAAATAAAATAATGTACTACGAATTTGTAGAACACATCAATATCTACCAAAAGTGTCGCGACAGCATATAACAATTCCTTTTTTTTTTTAATTAAAATATTATACAACAGATTTTTTTTTCTTTTTAGAAAAAGACATACGGCCGATTAGTATACTCCCCTGTGTATCAAAAATCTTGGAGAAAGTCGTGGCTGAGCAGGTAAGAATATACTTTGAAACTAACGATGTGCTTCCCAGTCTTCAGTCAGGGTTTAGAAAACACCACAGTACGTCAACCGCTCGTCCCGTCCTGGGAGAAATGTCAGTCACGATGCATGTAGGGGGGTCCTAATATTCTCATAACGTCATCGTGGCTGAGATTATGGATGATTGCATCTTGGGTTTGGATTTCATGAAGAAACACAACTGTAGAGTTAATGTCGCTGACGGAATTTTCAAGTGTGGTGAAGAAGAAATCTTCATTCTTGGAGGCATCTGCAGGAAAGTCGCATGTGTAAAGATAGTCATTATACCTGGACGAGCGGAAGCCCAGGTGCTGGTGAAACTGCCGCCAGCCGGAAAGAAAATGTCAAACAGATGCGTGTTGATCGAAGGCACTCCTACCAAGACATCGGCGCAAAAACTGATGACGGCGAGAACCCTTGTTAGTGGAAGCAGTAACGCTGTGGTCAAGGTTTTGAATCTTGGTGATCGCGAGGTCTGCTTGAACAAAGATGACGTCATTGGAAACTGCGAGGAAGTTGTCTGGATGAAAAAGTGTAGTTTGGTTACAGGCGCAGACTCGGCAAACAGCAACAACTACGGATTAGTGACTGAGCTACTCGATGACTGCAAGAGTAATCTGACTTATTCGCAGGGCATGAAAGCTAGGAAGTTTTTTCAGCGCTACGCGAATATCTTCTCCAGTCAAGAAGGGGACCTGGGAAGAACTTCGATGGTTCAGCACAGGATAGATACCGGAAGCGAAAGACCAATTCGTCAACGAGCAAGACGGATACCAATTGCAAAGGAAAAAGAAGTCGAAGGCCTTTTGGAGGACATAAGAAGGAATAAGATTATTGAACCGTCTACAAGTTCGTGGTGCTCACCTGTTGTGTTAGTGAAGAAGAAAGATGGTAGCACGAGATTTTGTGTGGACTATAGGCGTCTCAATGATGTCACTAAGAAGGACAGTTACCCGTTACCTCGAATCGACGACACTTTGGATACCTTAAGTGGCATGAAATGGTTCTCGACCCTAGACCTGAAATCTGGATACTGGCAGGTGGAAATTTATACAAAAGACAAGGAGAAGACAGCTTTCTCGACCGGTAAAGGTTTATGGCAATTTAACGTTATGCCCTTCGGATTGTGCAACGCCACATTTGAGCGACTCATGGAGTGTGTACTTTCAGGCTTAGTTGGAGAGGCTTGCTTAGTCTACTTAGATGACATAATCATTGTCGGCCGTGACTTCGAGGACCATTTGCGAAACTTGGAGCGAGTTTTCGCCAAAATAGAGGGAGCCAAATTAAAGTTGAAGCCGAAAAAGTGTCGTTTATTCAGGAACAAGGTCAACTATCTCGGCCATGTTATCTCCAGTGATGGAATCCAGACAGACCCGGAGAAACTGGAAGCAGTTCAAAAATGGCCTACCCCTAAGGACAAAACCGAAGTGCGGGCATTCCTCGGCCTATGCTCGTACTACAGGCGTTTTGTTAAGGGATTCTCAGAGATAGCCAAGCTATTACATCGGCTGACAGAAGATAAACGACCATTCAGTTGGGATGGGACTTGTGAAGATTCTTTTCAGAAACTGAAGAAACATCTGTGTGAAACACCAATCCTGGGGTACCCACAATCTGAAGGTCAGTTTATAGTCGACACAGATGCGAGCAACACGGCCATTGGAGGGGTGTTATCTCAAAAACAGGGCGAAAGAGTAGTTGTTATTGCATATTTCAGCAAATCGTTTCCAAGCCAGAGAGAAACTACTGTGGAACAAGAAGAGAACTCTTGGCTGTTGTAAAGACGCTACAACATTTCAACAAATATCTCATCGGCAGACAGTTTTTACTGCGAACTGATCACGCAGCCTTGAAGTGGCTACTGCAATTCAAGAACCCGGAAGGTCAAGTAGCTCGATGGATTGAGCAGCGCCAGGAGTATGAGTTCAAGACGGAACACCGCAGCGGAAAGACGCATGGGAATGCCGACGCACTCTCACGAAGGCCGTGTTCGGAATACTGCAAACATTGTGTTAAGCAGGAATCTAATGAAGTAACATTAAAGCTAACGAGGACAGGTCCTTTGGGTCTCTGGGAGAATAATTCTATGAGGGAGGCTCAAGAAAGTGACGACGACCTTCGGCACATCATCACATGGAAGAAGCGGGGCGATGTAAAACCAAACTGGAGTGAGGTTGCACCCACTGGCGCTGTCACTAAGGCGTACTGGGCGCAATGGGACAGTCTGATACTTCAAAACGGAATACTCTACCGGAAATGGGAGAAGACTAACGGCAGAGAGTTCCATCTTCAGATAATTGTCCCGAGAACGAGAGTACCAGATGTTCTCCGTGAAATACATGATGGCGTATCAGGAGGTCATCTAGGTGTCAAGAGGACGTTAACAAAAGTGCGAGAATGATTCTACTGGTTGCATTGTCGAGATGATGTACAGGATTGGTGCCGCAAATGTACTACTTGCGCTGCTGTAAAAGGACCACAGACCAGAAGCCGTGGGAACCTGCGGTTGTATAACGTCGGTGCGCCGTGGGAACGAATTGCAGTTGACGTAGTTGGGCCATTTCCTGTAACGGAGTCGGGAAACAAGTATTTTATGGTCGTCATGGACTACTTCACCAAATGGCCCGAAGTGTTCGCCATACCAAACCAAGAAGCTACAACAGTCGCTTCTAAGTTAGTCGAAGAACTGATATGTCGCTTTGGTGTGCCTCTAGAAATCTATTCCGATCAGGGCAGGAACTTCGAATCGCAAGTATTCCAGGAAGTGTGCAGAATGTTGGGCATGCATAAGACAAGGACCACCGCGTACCATCCACAGTCTGATGGAATGGTTGAGAGATTTAACCAGACCCTTGAGAGGCATTTGGCGAAATTGGTAGACGACAAACAAAAGGATTTTGACAAATATATACCACTCTTCCTTCTGTCGTACCGAACCACCGAGCACGAGAGCATAAAAGCTACCCCGGCATATGTCAACTACGGTAGAGAACTTCGAATACCAGTAGACCTATTGACAGGAGTGTCACCGGGGGGACCAAAAACCGTACAAGACTATGTCTGCGATTTAAGGGAAAAAATGCGCTATATACACGCCTTGGTTCGGGAAAATGGGTTACAGTCAAGTGAGAACATGAAAACCAGATACGACCGGAAATCGAACACGGACGGCTTCGACGAAGGGTCACTGGTGTGGCTGCATAACCCAACTCGTCGGACAGGGAAATCCCCAAAGTTGCAGACCAAGTGGGACGGTCCATACAATGTGGTTACCCGACTGAATGATGTGACTTATAGGATTCAAAAGCAACCAAGAGGGACATTCAAAGTGGTACACATAGACCGTCTGGCGCGTTACCATGGCAGTAACAATGATGCTCGGGACGAGCATCTCTAAGAGGGGAGTAGTGTTATGAACACACAAAGGAACTAACGCCATCTAGCGTCAACTAGTTAAACCACTAAAGAACAAAGACGACATAAAACACCCTATTCAATACTAGATGGCGCTAGAGGAACTGCTGTGGAACTATAGTCTCGAAAACCGGGTACATTCGCGAACTTTCCGGAATTACGATCATGTTCGCGCATGTCGGGTACGTTCCAGGAAGGAACTTTCTGGAATAGTCTGGGGCTCGTCTCGGCCCATATAAAAAGCCGCAGAGAGGCGAGACGACACAGTTCAGTTTGAGCTATCTAGAAGGCGACTTCGGAGTGAAAACTAGTGATCAAGAGCGATACCAGTGAAACCTATGACTTGGCTACAAAATAGGACATCGTTAGTGCTTAGTGTTTGGACCTAGTGCTTTGTGTTGGACCTAGTGCTTTGTGTTGGACCTAGTGCTTTGTGTTGGACCTAGTGCTTGAATAAAGTCTTCAAAAGAGTCAGCAGGTCTTTCTCTCCAAATCCTTCGAACCCCTAACACGTAACAATACGAAAAGCATATGAGAGTGCATAGTACTTTTTTGACACGTAAGTGCTGAAATATTTTTTTTTTTCATGCTATTAATTATAACTATGATGTTTAACATGTAATCATTATTTACTTTGTTAAAATATTATTTCTAATGATAATATTGTTGCTTAAGATTATGGTTATGATTTATGATACATTTTATATTATTTATCATGTATCTTTTATATTATTTCCAACTAATACCTCATAGTATATATGACTCTTATGGTGATAACAATACTTGTTAAAATGTTTCTGACATTCTTTTTCTTTAAATCCAGTTAGTTCATTCATGTAATCTAAGTTAGGTAATTATTATTAGTCTTTGAATGACGGTGTGAACGTCCGTACGTCACTTAATTCACAGGCCCACTGAAAATCAGCGTTGTAGTCTCGTATCGACTGCGGCATTAAGCTGATTGCGGTCTGTTTGCCGTATAGGCATAGTGTGTGGCACACAAGTGTGTGCGTAAAATGTGTGATGTGTTTAATATTTTTTATTCCTCTTTTTTTTCTTTTTACTATGTATTTTTTATGTTTATTTTATGTGGCGTATTTGAGCAATAAATGTTTTCTTTCTTTCTTTCTTTCTAAATAGCTTGGGTGCGATCAATCTCTTCCCAGGGGTTATTCTCATTAATGTATTCATTTGTATTATAATAACCATTTTTATAAAGTTTTCCTTTGATAAATTTCTTA
The DNA here is from genome assembly GCA_933534255.1 of Iphiclides podalirius. Classification (NCBI taxonomy): domain Eukaryota; kingdom Metazoa; phylum Arthropoda; class Insecta; order Lepidoptera; family Papilionidae; genus Iphiclides; species Iphiclides podalirius. Next base: position 10,655,938 of record OW152839.1, on the reverse strand, counting down.
AACCTGTTAATAGACAGGTGATGCGCATTTACTGGGATTTTGTTGTAAAAGCGTATACACCGCCCCCTATGGAGTCCCTATGTCCTTCCCCACCGTCCACCGTCCTCTATAGAGTCTAACTGGCGTTGCAAACTTGTGTCACATTATCCATAGGTCTCCCCCACAGACTGCCACGAAGCACGGTCCTGAGCCACCTGCTTTTTTTTTGAGGAAGCTCAAAGTCGCTCAGCGAGCTATGGAGCTGGCTGTGCTCGATATTTCTCTGCGTGATAGAGTTCGCAACGAAGACATCCGCACTGGAACAAAGGTAACCGCCATAGCTCAGAATGTTAGTAAGCTGAAGTGGCGATTGTCCGGCCATTTAGCTCGTAGAGCCGATAACCGTCGGAGAAGAGAGATTCTCGAGCGGCAGCCTCGTACTGGCCATCGCAGTGTGGGACTACCCCCCATTAGATGGAATGACCACCTGTGTAAGTGTGCGGTGTGCGGTGTGTCGATGGATGCACGCTCATAATTATCAACCTTGCCTAAATTGAAGACATTACTCAATTGATTAATTATCATTAAGAATTAAAAAGGTTTTCAACTCAAAACCTATACAGTACTTTCGGTTGACTTACAATTGTCGATTTTGGCTAAGAGCACGATAACGATACCTTGTGCCTAACACTCTGTGCTTATATGAGTTATATCTTTTTATATGAGAAGATGGCAAGCGAGCTGGTGGTTCACGACTTGATGTAAAGTGATAACCGTAGCCCATGGTCATCTGCAACACCGGTAGAGTTGTAGATACGTTGCCATCTTTTGATATAGTGGGCCCCACTTACCTCACTCGCCAGACGAAACGCAAAAGTATTACTCTTCCAGTTCACGCCGGTCTTCTGTGAGGCCGTGGTGCTTTCCCGGACGGAGCTGCCCATTCGTGCGACAACGACGACTGTTGCGTGGCCCTACCAGCCGCCAAGTTAAGCCGCCGTGACATGCACCTGTAATGGGATGCAAAGGGGTCAATGGCACTATTATTAAAACACGTTTGCACGTGAATACGCTTCGAAATCTTGCTCATTTTAGGGATGGCGCTAAGAAATAATTTACAACGTTTTTTTGTTTTGTTAATAGTTACAAAAAATCAACATCACAGAACCTGGATAACTGCTGGAGTAGACGTATTAAAGAGTTTAATCCGCGAAATGACAAACTTAGCGTAGAAATGGAAACCAATACAAGGTCTAATAAGGACATGGTTAATAACGCGATGCACTAATAAAAAAACCTTTAAAAAACTTAAAAAGTAGGTGTAATTGTTGTTAGTAAACTCATTACTTCATGCTAGCTTCATTTATATTAAAAAAAATCGTTTTTGTTAATATTGTAAAGGAGTCTTAACATATAGCTAAACGTATAGTAAGATGCCACTTTAATTATAAATTCAATAAAAAAGGACTGTATGTAGACGTATTAATCATTGTTACTCTTAATATACTATCTTATTTGAAATTTGCGAATTGGAAAATGTCCGTCTTCAAATCTACACATGTGAAGAAAGTGATAACAGAATTCCCATTTACTAAATTTCAAATCGACCGGTTATTGTACAGTAACAACGAATATTCCAGCCGGAATTTAGCAGAATTTCAAATTGCATTTACTCGTATTATATGTTTGTATTTCACGCTTGAACACATCGACAGCCGCGAATTGAGACTTGTGACGTAACGTGACGGGTTCTTATCCGCTTGGAACAACCTGCTTGTGGTTCCGCATTCATTATGGTATTCATTTTAAATGTGTATTTTAAGTCCCAGCGTTAGAAATAAACAAAGGTATATACCAATTTAAATGGATGGCTAACTTTTATCCGTCAGCGCTACACGGTCTTAATCTGGTGCTTCAGCTCTTCGCTATATTTATTTTTGTAATGAAATATATTTATAATAATTATTAACAACCCAAGAATGTTCAATACTTTTGTAAGTATATACAAGAGGTGGCAATTTCTTGTAAATTTCGAGATAAAAATTCGGAGCCGCTAAATGATACTAACGACATAGATCAGAATAACCATACAGTTCCACCCATTATCTAATAATATGAATAAGCAACATTTCCCGTGTCATTGCCTAATAGAAAAAGAAATAAACAAATTACAGTTGTAGCAGAAGTTTTTTCTCTATACCATTGTTGCTCCGAGACCAACGCGCAACTTTTCATCTACTATACAAATACAAAGTAGTTAATTTATTACGTAGCTTCATGCCTGAGTGAATGTTTTGATGTTTGCGGATGCGCGTTGTGCTGTAACAAAACATTGAAAACGGCACACTATTAGCACAAACCACAACTACTTACTGAAAATGTGTTTCATTACCTACCTGAGTTTCATTTTCGTAACATACATATTGCAAAGAATTATTCTAAAGAAAAAAAGTAAGGTAAATATATATAATTATATAAATGTCCCACTGCTGGGCAAAGGCCTCCTCTGCACAGAGGGTATTAGGGCATAGTCTACCATGCGACTCCACTGCAGATTGGCGGACTTCACATATCTAGGAAATATTTTTTGTTCTTGTTTTTATTTGGATAATATGCAGGTTTCCTCACGATGTTTTCCTTCACCTCCGAGCACGTCAGCACTTAAAATTAACAATTTCATCGGTCCCGGCACAAATATCAAAATCGTTTATTCATCGACATAAGAAAAATACATTTCATGTATCGACAGTTCCCCCAGCTGCGTGCCCCCATAGCAAAATGCTATATAACATTATGCTATGGAAATAACTAAAATAAAAAATTCTAGTTGTTTTTACGTCAGTTAGACATCTTTTTTTAGACATTTAAATTTTTATAGTGCTAATCTCTGCACTTGGACATTAAAATTTGTAGAAAAAGTACGAAAAGATTGTCGCCGCTGTGGGAATCGAACTCACGTCTTCGGCATTCGCGGCCTTACGCTTTAGCCACCAAGCACGTTCCTACTTTTTCTACAAATTTTTATGTTGATTCTTAAGTGCAGAGATTAGCACAATAAAAAATTTAAATTCTAAAAAGCAATGGCGACATCTGTCGTTAGAATTATCGTTGTAAAACGGTATTCTGCTAAAACATAATGTAGATAAAAGACGTTAAGATTTTCGTCATTATAGCCGTTTAGCCTAGTGGCTAAAGCGTCAGGCCGGGAATGCCGAAGACGTGGGTTCGATTCCCACCGCGACGACAATCTCTTCTTTTTTAATTTGACAATTTATCTAATATTTACAAGATTAAATCTATCTAAAATTACATATTATCTAATAACGCGACATGGTGCCAAGAACGCTAGCTGCATTTCCTCGCTGAATATTTATGCTTAACCTTTGAGCGAGAAAAGAACCAGCTCTCTTGTCACCAGCCGCGGCGTTAAGCCTTACATAAACTTTTAAAAAATTTTGATGTGCACCTAAAGTTTCAATAGCAAATGGCAGAAATACATAATCTAAGCATAAAGACTCATATTTGCGCCATTTACCTACTTCAACTGCCTCCGATGCCGCCCCGGCCCTGCCAAAAGTACCCCTTAGGTGAGAGGCAGCCAAAGTGTCTTCCTATCCCTTGGGAGGGAGGCAAAGCCTCCTCAAAGTTAAACCGTCGGTTCTCCTACCATCGTCGCGGAAAATGCCACAGAGCTCTAAAATAGATGAAACATTGATGAAAACAAGAGCCCTACGGATGACGTCGTTCAGGGAACCGTGGCGGGAAAAGCGGCCAGCGCTTTTTTAACAAGAAAGCCCGTGGAGAACAAATTTTTCGACACCGCAAGGGCATTGGTGTGTTTGACGAATCGGTGCCCCCAAACGGATTCCTACAGACAATGTGTAAGCTTTCATCGTCAAGTAATGTGCCCAATTTACTTGACGGTAAAGCGTGAAGCCAATAACTTGATTCTTAGATGAACTAAACTCTTACGGTGGTAGGGCCACGCAGCAGCCTCGGCTGTTGCACGAATGGGCAGGCCCGTCCGGGTAAGTACCACGACCTCACAGAAGACCGGCGTAAAGTGGAAGTATGACAAATACTTTCGCGTTTCGTCTGGTGAGTGAGGTAGCCGGAGCCCAATTTTCAAAAGGTTGTCAACGCATCTGTAACCCTCGAGTGTAGCAGATGTCCATGGGCGGCGGTATTCACTTAACATCAGGTGAACCGTCTGCTCGTTTGACAACATTTCGCATAAAAAAAAAAAAAAAAAAAAAAACGCCTAGGAAAATGAGATTACATGTTAGAAAATCCATTTGAGAGCATGTACGAACATCGTTACTCATAATATTAAAAATCACCCTTGAAAAATTAAAATAAGGTCACTAAAATGCACGACGATGAGGAAGCCTAGCGACGACCACCACTGGCTCTTAACAGGGCAGCGAGACGTGGACGTGGAAGCTGAAAACAAATACATTTGTATTTGTATTTACATATCTGGGGCAACAAATCAGGTTAACATAATTATAAGAATTATTACTGTACTCCCCAGGTTTTAACGCAAAATCCAAGCAGAGAATTTGTTTTCGTTGGCCGCAAAACTATACTGAAATACAAAATTTATTTCTTAAATCAGAGTCTTAGATTTTTAATACTGAACTGTCATCGGTTTTAGAGCCAAAATTGGCCATGCGGAAAGCCCATTGACTTCATCGAGTCAGAAGAACTTGCACCATTAATTACAACTTTTTGGATTCTATTACATAAATATGACTTAATGAGGTCAGGCGCGGTACATCTAATGTCATAATGGCGTAATTTTCTGATCAATGTTTCGTGATTGACGCAATCGGAACCCTTGGAAAGATCACTAAAGACACCCAGAGCATCCTGTGAACTCTCCCAAGCCTCAAATATATGCTTGAAGTATATAAGTTGTAGAACGACCCAGTTTGGTTTTACAAAGGGTAATAAATTATTTAAATTAAAATGGCTTAACAGCTGATCAAGAACAGCACAGGGGATCGAACTCAGGTTGCTCGAGTATATTGAACTAAAATCGAGCGCCCGGACAATGAGCTATCACGGCTCTCTTTCGATTTATAGATCGTGTTATTTAAATTAGGCTACATACAATATTAATTCTAATGGCATATTATTTCATTTTAGGTAAATCTTTTATATACTGCCGCAGTTCAATTGCTAAATTTTAAAATTGAAAGATAACATCCATCTTCTGGCGTATTCTGGATGAATACAACAATTTAAAAAGGTTAAATAAGTTATAAAAGTGCTAATTGTGTGTATGTAAGTGGGGCGGGAGCAGCGCACATACTCCACCGCGCACCTGCGCATCGCCCGCTATCGGCCACCACTTGACGTTATCGGCCGCGAGGACTGCGGGCCCGAGTGCACAATCGCCGCTAATTGTGTATCACACGCACACTCTGCTCTTATTGTTCACTTGCTGAGGCGGATGCAAGGTGTTCATTGTTTAGCTGATCGTCTAATTAATCCTCGATATACTTGTTTTCACGTAGGCAGCGACCTGCTGACAAATATATGCCGCGGCCTGCCATGACGGGGCCGTGCACAGTCTTTCTGAGGGCCCAGAGAGGGTCGCATGTACTGTTGACAAAGGTATACAGGTCTGTGATTACGGCGACGTTAGCTGTAATTAGCGAACGCGTTGTTGGAAGGTTGGTTGAGGAGTTCAAGGCGACTTGAGTAAAAGTCCATAAGAGAAAATACTAGGACAAAATAATAAAATCATCCCTCGTATGGTCATGATTAGACACTATCAACACAATATCGATATCAATCAGTACTTCTATTTATATTACCTGTTGAATTTATAATTACGACAGATTATACAAGATATGCTGTAATTATAACCTTCAATGTTTTAAAATTGTTTGTGACATTATGAATTAAGCGTATTTTTTGTGAGAAAAAATAAAAAAGAAAAAAGACACATTTCAGGTCCTAATTGGACGCGGAAGTTTCCGAGAGGCTGCACAAAATACGTTGACTGTGTGGCAGTAAGTGATTGAAAGTGCAGGACGGGATCAAGTACTATGGTTATGTTCGCTATACGATATTTTTCGCGACAGTATGCTGAAAGGTGCGAAGTTCACAGGCCTGGGCCCGGCGTATTATTGTGCCCTCGTCTCATCGACTGACAATTTTGAGGCACTAAAGCAATTTGCGTACGCATGGCGAAGAGTCGCTCATTCTTGTTTTGTCAAGCCTCCAAGTCTCCTCCCATGTTGAAAATCAAGGACAATTAGGTTAAAGCATTCGTAGGGCGTCACTCTCCCCCATATCGGCGCAGATAACAGCGAGGTTGGTGGGGCCATGAGAGGTGTCTGTTCCTGGACTAGTGAATTTAAATGTGATATTCTTACGTTCAGTCTCTTCCCGCTTATTAAACTCATGAGCGCTCTGTCAATTTTATATAGGAAGGAAGATTTCTTAATTAAAGTCAAAGGGTTCGATCGTAAAGGAAATCAGTAAGTAAGCAAAGTAAAAAGGCAATTTAAATGAACAAGCTCAACTAGCCGCTGCTTGGAAAAACCTTTTACATAATCTGCATAGGAATGTGGTTAACATAAATTGCCTTACGTAAGGAGGGGACAATGTTGGCATCTCGGGCACTGGACACGTTCGCGAGGCGAAGGCCCGCATTAGGAGCCGGCATTGGAAAACGCCCGCGCCGCCGCGACATACTCGTACGTCCGTATGGTGCCACGACACTCTTAAGCTAAAGAAATTACTGCTTTAATAACCGTTTCAATTTCAAACTTATTGAATTGGTTGTTTTCCAAAGTTAAACATTAATGAAACCAATAACTTTTTACATTTAAATATAATTCCTAAATTAACTATAATTTAACTAAATCATCATCAATTGCAATTAATATATTTTTCACAAACTAAGAATACACGAACAGGGGATAAAATTTTTACCTACTTCTTTTGTTATCCGAAAGAAATATAACCCCTTACGTGCATACATGCAAAAAAAAATGTGTGTAACTATGTAAGACACACATTTTTTTTATCTAGCACTTCCATTTTTCTTTCTTTATTTAACCCCTACAGCGGCGGCAAAAGCAAAGCCAATTTTTTGATAATTTGATAACGATGGCGCCAGGATGATGCACGTTCAACTGGACCAATCGTTTCGGATGGCAATTGCCCACTGAAATTTGCAGCCTATTTATATATATATATATATATATTATGTATTGAACTCGGCTCTTATTTCACATTTATATTTTGATGGGATTTTGTATTACTTTTACATTTTGCTATAAGCAACCACCACTTTCACGTATATTAAACTTTAAAAAGTATTTGGCAATAGTAGAAATTTAAGATTAAAAAGCCTAAATAACTACACATGTTCAGAAAAATACGTTAGTTCAACGAATAAGTAAATGTTCTTATGTTTCCCACATGCATAATACTAGATAACGACTACGTTACAGGCCATTCGCATAGTCTATTGTTTAAGCCTCGGTGCACATCAGCAGATAAGCGTCTGTGTCCCTCATTATTATGCTTGAATCCTCTGTTAAAGATTAAAATAGCAACCACTCTAATAAGTATGTGAGTCATCTATTTCTATTTACTATTATAATAAAAGAGTAGAATAGAAGCGGTGTGTCTGTACATTGGATATATTTAAGAAAAAATTTATTAGGGGCTCACAAAAAGAGTTATAAGAGACGTAAAAACCATCTTTCAAATTTTTGTCTGTCTTTGTGTATGGTTGTTCGCTTTAAACTTGAAAACTACTCATTGGATTTTGATGCAGTTCACTGCTTACTCAAGCTAAGCTTGGGGCACATTGTTATCACATTTAGCCAACTACTTGACTGATTTGGTTCATGTTTTTGAAATTATATGAAGAATACTTTCTATGCAACATTAAAGCTTTGTTTCATTGCAATCGGTTCGCTCAAATAGAAGAAATGCGGCAACCGGGGGTAACTTACGAACTTGTGTATGTATGTATCAATTATTAAGTAAAATTCGACGTTTCATAAGAGCAACCTTCTATTTCAGTAAAGATATTTTGAATTTGAATTTGATTTTGTAGATTTTATCTATTAATAGATTGTATCCTATATTTTTCTAAGCTGTTGCATAGCTTTTATCGCGGGATTTGAGCGCGGCGACCGAATCAAGAAATTCCGTAACGAAAATAAAACCTAACACCACCCACTCCGCCTACCATGTAAGAGGAAAGATTTGATTGTTTGTATGCATTGAATAGGCTCCGAAACTACTGAACCTCTGATCTCAAAAGCAAACATGACGTTACTGAGACTGAATATCGACTGAGCGCCCGTAGAAGCCGTTGACGGAACACTACAGTACATAATTCGAGATGAAAGGCCAATGGGGAACGTCGCGGTTGTTTTCTCTGTAGATTTTTGTCACACCCTTCCTGTGCTTGGGGGACTAAAGCCGACGAAATAAATGCCTCACTGAAGCGTTCTTATCTCTGGCCTCAAAAACAAAAGTTGTGGTTTGACAGGTACCCTGTGAAGTGAGTTCACATGCCCAAGTGTATTCCGTTATTTTACAAGATACAAGTTATCCTTTCAAAGAAAAACGGACAGGTGTAACTTCCGATCATACTTGGTAGACTCGTTTTATAAGAAAACACACTAATAAGTTCAGTATTTAGAGAACTTTCAAGTATACCCATCAGGAAAATTCTTGGTTAAGTGAACGTGGTATGCTCACTCCAAGCAATGACCAACCCGCTACAATAAATGAAAAATATCTTGTAACGTTATCAGTATCCTTAATCAAGAGAACGCCACAAATTAGCCGGTTAACTTTTTAAGTTCGCTTAATGGAAGTGCACTTCCAATGGCGGGTTCCATTTTCAGTTTCTTAAAATAACTTCTCTAAAAAGGCATAAAATTGAAGCTGAGCTCGTCACTGGGCGAAATTGTGTTTTTCCGCGAATAGCACTCGCTTTATCGCGTGGCGCTGTTGTCAAGGCATTACCTTCAGTGTGGGTAAAATTTCCCACACAGGGCAATTATTTGTGTGACCCATAGTAATTGTTTTGGATTCGGGTGTTTGTCCATGTGAAATTTATGTATATAAAACGTCCCTACAACACAGGATAATCTTATTAAATGAAACTACTTTACGGATTTTATCGCGTTTTTTATTTTAATTTAAATTCCCGACGTTTCGAACCCTTTCCAGCGTTCATGGTCACGGGACAAACTAAGTTGTTAGACGTCTTGATGTCATAGTTAACCCCGGCTACCGTCAATTATTTTGTTTATTTTTATTCCGATCCACGCAGAAGGAGCTTATGGTATCTTGAGGTCTGGCAGTGACAATGGGAGATACTGGGCAGCCCATTGCTACACCATCCAACTGTATATAGAATTCTTCCTTCCACAATAGATAGCCAGATGTGAGGCAATGTTTGAGCAGTAATGCATATTCTATAGGCATGTTGTTCTCTTTAAGCTTTCTAGTAACTATTGAAATACAATCTTCTATAGGTAAGCATGTAAATAAAGACTGTATGTCAAAGCTAACCATAGTTTCATTGTCAGCAAGATGTAGGTGGTTAATCTCACTGACAAAATGGTATGAATCTTTAGTGTACGCCTTTGTATGTCCTCTGAGTGGTGAGAGGATCTTAACAAGATGTTGGGCCAGTCTATAAGTTGGTGAGTCGATCTGGCTGACAATTGGGCGTAAGCCCAATCGTCAGTAAGCGAGTGCCTGCTGTATTGCCATATGTCAGAGGTGTCACTGACAAGATTGGCTATATCTTGAAGCGTGCTTCAATTAAAACGTATTTCAAGCCACCGAAGAAGATAAGTCAATTTTTACCATCTGTCAAGTGTAATATCCCTCTACAAGATCCAGGAGTGTACAAGCTTGACTGCGATTGTGGGCTCTCTTACATAGGACAAACAAAACGATCAATTAAAACCAGAATTAAAGAACACATAGCTGACGTGAAGCACCGACGGTTGAAGAAGTCTGCAGTTTGTGATCATATTTTAGACCGCCCCAACCACTACATTGGATACACTAAAATATGGATATCCATTGTAAAAGTAAATAATACTAATTGAAGTTATTAAACCCCGTTAATACGGCAGCGAATACGTCGAAATAATATTGGCAAGAGGAAGACAGTTTCCGCAGAAACATTTGTAATGTAATTTGGATAAAAAGAAGCGAACTAATTGGCGGAATGAGGTAAACGGCAGAAATCCTCATGTCGTAGTATTTGTAATACACGTAGACGTTGAACATTTGCAATCAAAATTACCAATTTTAAAGTTCCTGTTACCACGTAAGGCTAAAATTGTGTACATAACTCATTTTGAGGTTATAACTGATTTCAGTGTCCTGCCCGTAAATAATGACGGAAAATCAATTCTCGTCTAATGTTTATTCGCTTACGTAGGTATCTCCGTTATATACGGAGGTTAATGTTATTGAGGGCAAATTTAATTAAATTTGGAATGATATTTACACTATATAGTAATTTAGCTTACTCCTGATGACGTAAAACTAAATTGACGAATGATGAACGAACGATGAATGAACTGTTTACCAAAAAATAATAGGCTTAAAATCAGAAAACAAAAAATTGAATAATCATTGCATCTTGTGTTATATATTTAATCTATACGTTAAATTTTAAACACTGTCCACTGTATAAAAGTAAAATGTCTTACAAGAGGACGGATAACATAAGTTTTGAGCATTCTGCAAACAAAAATCTGTTAAATATGTCATATACATAAAAAATATATAATTTTTTAAATGAAACTATTTTTACAGATAAATCGCGTTTATTTCTAATTTTAGTTCCCGACGTTTCGAACCCTTTCGTGGTCACGGGACAAAATACTTTCAATAAGTAATGTGTTTTTAAACGGTTTTATTTAGCTCGACACGTACGGAATTTATTTGTTTGGGTCAAAATTAGAAATTGAAATTTAAGCACCTTGCCGTTGTCAGATTGATCTGAAATTTGGTACACATATTTAATTTAGATGACAATACAATATTAACAAAAAAAAAAAAAAAAAAACCGTTTAAAAACTTTTATTTTAGGGTAAAAACAAGAAATTAGCACAAAATTTTTATTAAAAAAAATAAACAACTGTTTACCTCACGTAGTTTTACAAACATCTAATCGCAGATACCTAGAATCTGAACAACTATTAGTTGAATATATAAATGTTTGCACGTGGAACACAAGGTGTGCTTTCGGTAGTGATAGATTCGGCATAATATTATGTCTCGCTAATATATTATATATTAAGCGTGTCTTTTTTAAGTAAAAGACACGCTTAATATGTAAAATAAATGTATAAGAGCGACGCCAAAAAAGTAAGTCTTTTTTGGCGTCGCTCTAACTAGCTGTTAATTTCCCAAGGTTAGAAGCAAACGAAATAAATATTTTAATTGTTATGTAATATTATAACAAATCATAATTGATTTTAAAGCAATGTGATTTTTATATCATTGCAACTCACTTTCTTTCTTTCTTTCTTGATTTCTACTTCTTATGCATAAGTGAACTTAATGGCCGTTAATCTTACTCCACTTTGATCCAGAGAAAATTTGTCTCGTTTTGCGAGATAAGCCCAACGTAGGTAATGTCGAACTTTCGTAATCTTCTTCGAAATCGTGTCGGTCCGGTGATCGTGAAAGAATAAATAACCAACGACCAGTTGGGTCACCGTTATAACGTTTGAGGGGATAATTTTCGATCACCGCGATATGAAAACGTAAAGGCTGTATGTTGACAAATTGTTGAAGATGGTCTGATGAACAGATTGTGATGACACAGATCACAGTTGCTGTGCTATAAAATATTATCATAGCTAAAGGTGCATTATTTAAAATGTACGAACGTGCAATTAAAAAAATGAAAATAAAACGTAAAGATGAAATTTTCTTATGTAAGTATAATTTTTAAGAGACAATAACCAATATTAAATTTCTGGATGAGCGGCATATTTAAATTTTTTACAAAAACAGAAAAAATACACGAATAAAAAGTTATTGCATTCAATTTATTAAGAAATTTAATAAACTTATAAATTTTATAGGAATAACATTAATCATAATTCCCATTTTTTTAATACAGTTTTAGGTTATATTTAAATACAATATAGCTATTAACGTCAAGTTGGAGGGCGTTATAAACCAAGGAAGACTGTTTTAAATATCCAGCAATGCTTGCGTGTCTGAATGGTTTTCATAAAACCTTGCAGTTTAGTTAAGTGCTATGCGTCATACTTTAATGATGTCACTTCAACGTGTACTTGTTTGAATTAAACGACCACCAGATAACTGGCACATTAAAGATACCGCACTAGTTTTTACTGTTATCTGTGTTCTCGTACGTCGGTGTTGATGTGTCATCGGGTGCGACCGAGTGGCCTAAGAGGCTCTCCCTCTCTGCGGGGAAAATAAAAAGCCAGCCCAAGTCGGCGACCGCGACGGCCGCGTCCTTGAGCCCACGCAACACCCCGACCCCCATCCTCCCACTCCCGCGCCCCTGCCCACGCAGTGGCGGCAGTGTCCGTCCACACTTCGTACACACAAACACTGTTATTTTTCAATATCCTTTATTGATCATTCAACAATAATTTCACTTAAGTAGGTAAATAACTCTAAACTACACATTTAGATAATCAGGTAATAAAATTCAATCGATTTTCGCTCATAAAAATAAATTATAATATAATTATAATATTATATAGTTCTATCGGAATCCCTTAAAACGTACAGTACCTATGTACAATAAAATCAATGGCAAACGATCGCGAGCGGCGCGGGCGCGGAGCGGCAACGCCGCGCGCGCCCTCACAGTTTCTTCACGATGTCAAACTTGGACTTGAGGTCCATCGGCACCTTCTTGGGGTCGACCTTCTTCTTGGCGGCGAGGTGGGCGCGCATCTCGGCCGCCGTCATGGCGAGGTTGAGGCGGGGCGCGTCGGGAGCGTCTGGAGCGTCCGGGCGGCGGGGGCGGCGGGGGCGCGCGGCGGCGACGGCGGCGGCGCCTCCAGCTCGGCGGGCAGCGCCTCCCCCGGCGCCGGCGCCACCACCAGCAGCTCCGCGTCGTCCGGCCGCTGCTTTATGCGCGCCACAACCTGCTTGTGCGTCTCCCCCGCGATGCTCTGCCCGTTCACCTCGAGAATGCGATCGCCGCGCCGCAGCCCAGCCACCTCCGCAGGCGAGCCCTCGTCGACCTTCCCGATGTACTGTCCGGGCTTGCCCTTCTCAGCGTGCAGGTTGAATCCATAGCCATCGAAGTCGGGCACTTTCCGTACGTGGCAGAGCCGCGGCTCCGCGGCCGCCGACCCGTTCGCGGACATCGCTGCGACTGCGCGCGCCCGGGGCCGCGGCGCCGCGCGCGCCTTTCGTCAGGCACCACCGCGCCCTCCCCGCGCTCTCCCCGCGCCCTCCCCGCGCCCTCCCCACGCCCCCGGCGCTCCCCCCGCGCGGCCCTGACGGCCGGTCGTTCGCGGGGCGGCGGGGCGCGGACGGCGCGGGTGCGCCCAGTGAGCAGCGGGTCGCCGCCGAGGTGCGAGCTATTGTCGCGAGTGTAGTGAGAGCGTGTATTGCCCTGTTGAGCCGTCAACTAGTACAGGTGAGAAGCGAGGAAGGGGGTGAGTACCGTGGGGGGCTTGAGATCCCAGAACGTGCCCGTGCGCAGCCGCCAGCACTAGATACCGACCAAGGCTGCCGTCATTCCTACAGCAGTTCGTCATTGTTGGCAAAGACGGTTTGAAGTTGCATGGTGAACTGGCAGGAGCGATCGTTTTTTTTGCGGCCATCCGGTTGCGTCGGTTTTTAAGATAAATTACAGATAAAGGACCTTGCTAAGACATCTTGACGACGCTGGTCCAATGATCACGTACTTCACTCGATATTTGGTGTCCAGGGAACGGTTCGCAATATGACCGGATATTGCAGCCGATCGGAATCGTAATCGCGCTACTGAACTTCCGTTCAGAGGAAGAAATAAAACACACGTTAAGCCAAATTAACTCTTGTAAATTATGTTAGTATAAGTTGCTATTGTTGTACACTGCAATCACAATTAACAGTTATCTGTTAAGCATATACATAGTTTTAGAGTTTACTTGCTTAATTAAGCGATTGGCACAATAAGTAAATAATTCATAATGAACAAGTGCACATGACATTCTGAGAATCGTATGAAAACCATGCTGCTCGGCGGCGATGCTAGAAAATTCCGCAGATATTTCCGTGCCTGTAAATAATATATTGCTATAGTAATAGCGGTACTGCTGAATATATTTGATAATAATAATTATTATTGTAGATAGTTCCATCTGCATAAAGCCCTGATTAATGTTAAAGTATTAAAATTTATTTTTCTTAAATAGTAATATGTTATTAAGTGAAACAACCACATCAAAAGATTGTGTGCACGTAAGCACTTTAATCTATAGAAAAACAAACATGTTGAAAGCTTCACAATGCCCAATATGGAGTTTGAGTATGCCCAACACACGACAAACACGTGAGGATCTAGTAATTCAAGAGCAAAGCCGGGCTAATGCTCCGCTTTGAATCTCATTCTTTGTAGACCGTGAGTGAGCCCATTAGATGTACGATGTACAGTAAGCAATGAATGCCCCTTCGGAAGCACCACACACAGCCGTCGTCTCGAATGATTGTACAATAACTTATAATTCCAAATCTGAATTATGTTTCTTTACATATTTTTTCACTTCATGACTAATTTGACATCCAACTTGTGCAAGTGAGACGTAAGTAACTTTTATCATACATTCACACATAACTTATTAGAGAAATGTACTTTAGTTGATTATCAATAAATATATACTCGCGTTAGCTAACGCTACATCTAAATGTTTTCCTTTTTTCACAGTAAAGATATGATTTCAATATCACAGTCTTAATCCACAATCAAATTAACTTGCTCAAATACTTAATTAATTTACAGTTTCGAGCAATTAAGAGATGACAAATTATTTTAGTACTTACGTTCACTATTCTAAACTAATAACCCTGTTCTTAGATTGATGATCTACAGAATGCTGTAGTAGCTTAAACTTCAATTAGTTATTTTCACTCATGTGAATCTCAGAATCAAAAACGTCCTTGCAGCTAGATTTTGGAATTGAATTAGACACGAACACCACATGCCTCAATGCACGCCATAGATCCTATCTAGATACTATCGCATCCACTACCACTAAACTTTAAGAATGCAGCATCGACTTGAATCGGCAAATTGTCTCTTTTGATTGTTGTAGTTTAAAGAGTTATTCTGTCGGGACGTTGTCCAAAACTATGTTTTAGAAAGCCTCTCCGTACAAAATATAAACATAGCGAATTTTACGTGAAACTTTTACATTAACAGCGCCATTAACCGACACAATGCATGTGCATATGAATGTGGGAGAAGCGAATCTATGAACGGTGATCATGGCAAATCTAACTCTACCTACTCCGTTGGAGATGTCTGTGTTTCATATTTTTCTTTTTCAAGTATCATCAAGAAAAATTGTAACAAGACTATTTAAACACATGTTTAGAAATTGTAACAAGACTATTTAAACACATGTTTAGAAATTTGAGTTCTATCGCTACAATATATCCTATCTCCATTACCCCTGGTATTGATGGCTACTCTCTAAACTAACACCATTGTATTATGCTCTTGTATGATAGTACGTTAAATCAATTTTAGAATGTGCAGCTTTTGTATTCGTCTTAAATTGATATTAGTATCGTTTGTGGCTCGCGTGTATCGCTACAAATCCACTTGATGCATATATAATGCGTGGAAAATGAACAACTAGCTATATCGATGTGTGTTGATAAACATGTACCATGTCATGTTGATACAATTACTCACACGCCTAATGCTAACTGGTTCGTCGCAAAGCCTACCTTCGTGTGCCGATGACGCAGTGGCATCCGTTTCGCTCTGACATGCCTTCTGTCCCGCTCTAGTCGCGCACACCGGTTTCGCGACACGTACGCGATCACGCACACTCATGCGCCCATGCGCAAGCGCTACCATCGGAATGCCCGATGAAATCAGCAAACTAATGCCTTCTAGAAGCCTCAAGTCTCAAGATACCACGCGGCCAAATCGGCCATAGCTCATATTTGGTCGGTTCGAATCAAACTAATGTACACAGGCAAGTGTTTTAAGCTTTTCCAGCAATAAACAAGTTAATAATTCTAAATCCAACGAAGAGTCGGGGATTCAGATTAGCATTTGCTTGTTTCGCGTTCTGCGTGCAATGTGTCTTTAGTAGTGCTCGTTCCGTTTACCCAGTTCCCTGCAGGTGGCCATAGAAAGTGCCGCCCCGTGTGGATACTATTGTTTGCATTGTTGAAGACAAATATGAGGTATATTTTCCGACTTTTATTGACACAATATTATAATCTTTTGCTACACATAAAGGCATATTATACTTATGTTAAAATTATGTTCAAATTTATTTAATAATTTTATTTAGTACCGCATTTAACTGCCGTTTGGAAAGCATTCTTGTTTCGCGAGAAGGCTGTAAACGGTTATTTAGTACTGAGTGATTATAACCCAACCAGTCACCAATCTTATTATAAAATAGTCTTTCCGGGCAAAATTAATAACTATAATACTTGTATACTTGAATATATGCACTTATCAAATAAAAAAAACCGGCCAAGTTAGAGTCAGAATCGCGCACGAAGGTTTCCGTACTACATTATCTATAAAAACGACAAATAAAATCATATCTGTTATATGGGAGCACACTTAAATATTTTTATTCTGTTTTTTTAGTATTTATTGTTAATGTTAATTAGCGGCAACAGAAATACATTATTTGTGAAAATTTCAACTGTCTAACTATCACGGATCATGAGATACAAACGGACACACAGACAGACAGAGAGCGGCGTCTTATTAATAGGGTCCCATTTTAAGGACCAACATGCTCATTCAAAATCTTCTTTACGTATCCAAGGACCGTCAGAGACCTGCTCGCTTTATATCACAACTTGATCCACCACCTTTGCATCTTTACTTCAAACATGCATGTTGATAGCGTTCTCAATTTTCTTCTTTCCATTGGACGTACTCTCAATCAAACCGTTCTCTGAGAAGGAAAGAAAAAAAATATTAAAGGAATAAATATCCTGGCATATAAGGCCTATAAGCCTATAATAGTTTCACGTAGTCTTCGTGGAGTCGTCTCCGAGCTCACATATAAGCTGTAACTTATACAAATGATGCCACCTTTCCGAATTATAACAAGCACTACTAATCTTCTTATAACACACGTACCGGGTGGTATATTAAAACAACTTTGGGAGATGTCGCAATGTACGTAGTATACTATCTTGAATCTAATAAAATTGTGCAAAAACATCAACAACCTTTGTAATAATACAAATCGTAATAGATACCCCAAAAGGCCAGTTCTAACGTATGGAAGCGAAAGTAGCAGATAGAACGGAAAATGCTACAAGATACAATTAAAGAGAATACAAGATACAATGAAATAAGATGCTACAATTAAAGATGCTACGGTGGGTGTACAGAGTGACGAGACTCGACAAGATATAGACTCGAGTAAGTGCGAGGAAGTCTCGGAGTCCGTGACATCGCCGAGAAGCACCAGGAAAGTAGGCTGTGATGGTATGGACATGTGCAACTTCGACCTTCTGAGTACATAAGGAAAGAAGCGTACCATCTGAACATCTGTGGTTCCCGGAAACGAGGAAGACCTAAAATAAGATGGACAAAGGAACTGAGAAAAGACCTTAATGCCTGCAAAGTTACCCACGACGATGCGATGGATAGAGCGAAGTGTAAGCGAAAGACAAGAAAGGCAGACCCCACTGCAGTGTGGGAATAATATATGCACGGGAGGGAGAGAGAGTAATGGGTACCTTAAAATTTATTTATCTGTGTTGTGCTGAAGCTCGAGGCAAGCTGAAAGGCACCCTTCTACCAAAATGCCAAAATATTACCGAAGTCACCTGCACGGGGAGCAGTAACTACCTACATTTTACCTCCTTCCTGTATTGAAAAATACGTTACGTATTTAAAATTACGCCGTTAAATATCCATTAAGGAAAATGGCGTTACGACATTGTTCGGACGCTTTGGCCTACTTTCGAGATTATCTTAATTTAATTTGAACCGATTATAATAATTTCTTGTATTTACGCGATTAAAACTAAATTAAAAATAAACGCGATAAATCCGTAAAATTAGTTTCATTTTTTTGAACCGATTATATTAAACGTCGTTTATGTTCGTAATCTATAGGTTATTGCTTTGCCGTGTCTAGACCAAAATATACTGATGTATATTATACAGACATTTTTGAAGCTATATACTTGTTTTGGAGCTTTAAGAGAAAAGTAATATGATTGAATATTAATCATGCGTGCAAACATAACGGTGTTAGTTTTGGGTCGCTTAGCCCACATCATAGCAACAATGTACCAAAGCCTGTTTTGTCACATTATCCCGTAGTTAAACGCACGCATGAGCACATGCGCGGCCCTACCCACAGCGGAGGGCCCAAACCCGTGGGTTCTGGCTAGCCCACCGGTTCTGCGTCAGATGAAGCTTTAATAGTCTCTGGACTGAAAGCACAAACATCAGTTAATACAAGATACAAGAAGTCACATTATCGATGTTTGGTACATTAATAAAGGGAGATATATCGACTATAACTTCAATCGTCAACAAGATTCAGCGAGTTAACTTACTTGCGTACGTAAGCACACATATAATTTTATTGATTCTGATTATAGCGATCTATTGCAATTAATTTCTTGTAAGATAATCATAGATCTCACTGTAGGGTAAGAATATCTTGTTGTAGCGATGTTATACGTACACATGAACACATGGGAATGAAACCCACGCCATGCAAGGCTGAAGTCTATAACAACCGTGCCATTACCAACGTTGCAACGATCCAAATAAACTTCTACGAAACGTAACGTTCGATTTAGACAAGTTTTGTTTTTATAAACAGACCGTTTTGGTAGGCGGTCTCGAAAGAATTTTACTTAACTGGCTACATACTACATAAAAGGATAATAGTTCTAATACGAAACTAACTTGAATGACACACTAAAAACTACAGGCTGAGGTGCGGTGCTGCTCATTTTCTGAGCGTGTCTGCGTCCGCTCGGCGATAAGATAAGCGCTGGTTAGTTTATTAATCCACCGAATTCCTCTGCGATACAGCGATGTAATATAATGAACATTATATGAATAAATAGAACAACGGTTTCAAACTACAAGTGTCGTCCTGTCTTTCCATACATTAACGGGAGTTACGTTTTATTAACGAACAGATGAGAATGTGAGTTACGCGTTGAAATCTTTTGCGGGGAGATGAGCTCCCAACGCGCAAGTAAAAATGTTTTCGGGTAGCTTTGCTTCTGAAAAAATTTCTTCGTCCGGATAAATCTTAATTACAATATTAATGCGTGCATATAATAATAAGTGCATGTTATATGCGGATGCCAACTTCTGTGCGTCGACGTCGCCGCGGAACTTCCTGCGTGACGACACTGATAAGCTTTGATAATTGCAAAATTGGGAAGAAAACCCAAAATAAAAAATTAAGTGTCGATACTTTAAAAATATTAACCGTTTACAGTTTCAGGATTTATTAAAACGTTGAAATTGGTTAATAGATAGAAATTGAATGGTAATGATGTTGACCAATTTTAAATATATATATTATAAATATTTCATAATAATGCACAAGAGCAAGTTCGATAGTCTCCATATTGCTAGAAATACATTGATAGTTGCAATTCGAGGGCCAATTATTACAATGAGAGCGCCATCAATTCAAGAGTAAATAGGTCTTGACTGGCCAAATGCATTTACAAATTAATACTTAGTACAGGTTATGAGCTAGCTATTTGTGAATTTGAAGATGTACGCACGAAAGAGGTGAAAATACACTCAAGTCGGAGGCAAATCGCCTGACGGGCGTAAATGCTCTGCGAGTTCTCGTCAGTCGGACTCTAGCGCCATGAAGATGACGCCTCGGCCCGAGGGCGCTGCTTTCCTGCTTTCTAATTAACTAAAGCGCATTTGGTGAGATCGTCTAGTGACACGCTATCGCTGGCCGAAAGAGTCAGTTTTTAGGACAAGTTTACGTCAAGTTATTTTAAGTAACCATTTGAACATATTGGGTTTTCAGTCTTGTGCGTACATAATATAATATAAAAAGAGTATTCTTGTATTTGTTCAATGTGATCCGGCCATCGGCTTCTGCCTTTGCAGTAATGGTCAGGCTTGGCCGAAGAAGTACCGTGAGCTCGTAGAGACGATAAGAAGAAGCCTGTTCGATTAGCACCTTTTCAGCCACCTAATGTAAAATAAATAATTGCATCAGCTATAAATCGGCACTTGAAAAAACAGAAATATCTTATATTGATCGCCCGCGATTATGCGATATAGATCGCCGCCGATTGAAATCATATCGCAACTATCCCCACCACTGAACCTCGAACACTAGTCAATGAACCATTAAATCTTGAGACTTGTGTCGATTCGTAGAATTCCGCTGCTACGATCGGCGCGCACACACACCGCCGTCGCAGCAGACGACACGCCACCCTGCACCTTCAGGCGGACGCAGACTGCTTCTCCGACACTGGTTTGAGTGCTTCAGCTCCTAGACATTTTAGTTTATTTGTGCGATTACTACAGATTACCTAACAAAACAATTTGACAGTTTGATCGCCTTAAATCTGTAAGATGTTTTGTAAAATTTACATTACACAAAACATTTTACTAAAATGTTTTAAAATTACTGTGTTATTCAAATCGATTACATTAGTTACAAGCAAATTGTGGACACAATTTTTCAAAACACAAAATAGGCATACTTCATGTTGGAAACTGATTGCATGTACAGAATTTAGAGCCGGCCTGATTTAACAATATTGTCGATATAAGCAGTCATAAATATGTTGTACATAAAAGTTAAGGTCGCAATAAACCGAATGACTACAAATATCTCTCGCCTCATCGGTTATTCGCCGTCAAGCGTAATGTACACAGTTGAGTCAAGTTTCGCTGACGGTGGGAGTTGGCGTGACGTGCTACGTGTCACGGCTACTTGTGCATGTAATTCATTAGCACCATTGAGAGAAACACCACACACACACACACACACACTCACACCAACCCTACACCGCCCCCCCCACCCACCGCGCGTCATCCGACGTCTCTCGCAGCGCGCATCACTCGTCAATATAAATCACCTCGAAACGCTGCACTTTCAAATCTACCTACTACAATATACACTGGACCGATCAACCTTATGCGTACGCAATAGAAGCGGGAATGCCTTGAACGTGTAAACTTCTCCCGATTTCGTAATCGCATTAGCGCCGCGCGACCTGTCGAAGGAATGTTTTAGGAGTTTGCTAACAGCTTACAAGTACGCGCTTGGTTACGAAATATCAGATAAAATTATCATCAGTCTGATTATGAATCAGGCTTCAAAATTAAACTCATACGTGGTTGATAATAGTTGTTAATAGACCTGAAACGAAATTAAATTCTTATTTTCTAGGCACTTTTTAAACTAATATTTTTGATACAAATAATAAATAATTATAATGCGAATAACACACATTCAAAACAAATGGGTAAAACATACAAAGGATGGTCATTTACTTATGAGATGGTAATTTTCTTTTAATTAGTTTTCTGAAAATTAATTATTACTAAATAAGTTGTTACTAATCAAGAAAGTTAATTACTTTCTTGATTAGTGAATCAACTGCGTGTTCTTTGTACTAAATTCGGTTTTCGGTGCAGAGTCGCATTCCGTCCAAGTGTATTATCGTATGTCTTATCACGAAGGGCCCTATCTGGGACGGGTCAGATAACCTGGTCGAGCTCGCGTATCCCGAGTCCGCTTAGTCCGCAGGTGCTGTTTCGATTAAACCGTGTAATATATGTAATTTTTTATGTGAAAATTTGTCAGAGATCAGATCAGGTTCACCTGACGTTAAGCGATAACCACAGCTCATGGACGAAATGCGAATGTATCACACTTCCCCTTCGCGACGGTCCTTTGTGAGGCCATGGTACTTCCGGAGCCTGCTCAGTCTCAAAAATAACAGAAGCCTTTGCCTGCTCCTAGCACAATTAAATATAACGTATGTTGCATCATAACTTGCATATTTTTACACAATATATTATGAATGAATCTCAATATTCGACATTCCCAGCCTCTATCGCCCTCTTCTGCATCATATATCAACGAATACATATACTCTGGTACTTACTATTTTTAAGCTATCCTCTCAGAATAGGAGTCCGTCGGTCATGTGTCGATATACGTTTGTCTAGGGTGTATCCTACCGACTCTCCTCGTCAGTCTGCCTCAGTCAGTTTCTTAGTTTTATCCATACAATTAGTTTAAGATGATTTTAATATCCTTTACTAGACATCATCAAAGAGAACCAAAGAATATTAAAAAGAAAGCAAATTAAATGCAAAATGTCTATGCTTCTTTTTAACCTCACTCCAATTTATTTATTTTGTTAATTCGTTTTTCGACGTTGCTAATGTAATGAACGTGCCAGAATTTATTTTAATCAAATATGTAATGATTGTAATACATCATTGAAATTTAAAATTATAAAAGGTGCCTTGAATTCGTAAAATTATTACGTTTGATACGTTTTGCTTCTTGAATTTTTAATATTTAAAATAAATTTCATTCTGAGAGTCGTGCGAATGTCAATTACAATACAAAATAAATTTGATAAATACACAAGAATTTTCGAAGCATTTATCACGTCTGGTATGTGCCCTTGACGGCAATCAATAGTTGCGTCCATAGAATATGACTCTTGAAACCGGTTTGTATGTATATGTATTTATAGTTAGAGATTTTAACTGAAATTGAATTCTTGATTCAACGTCACAGGACAGCTAAACACCTAATGTTTATTATGATTCTTTGATATCCATAGTAGAGGGCTTGTCCCAAATGTGCATGGGAAGATCAAAATAAGATCCCATACTTGACTTTTTGACATTTAAATAGTTAAGAATGCATTTTAAGGGATTGTAATGTTTTATCATGAACAACATGTCAATATTTCCTACGTCCATTGATGCTTATGGGCATGTCTGCGCGTACCGTTGAATGGCCACTAGAAAGTGACAACAATCAGGTACCGTAAAGAGGTTTCAATGAAGAAGCCAAAGCCGGACACCGGCCGCGCGCCTCCACTTTCACGTGTTTACGATGCTCCGTTCATGTTGCCAAGATCGAGCCCATGCTCCTTCAATAGTGCCGATCAAAAAGCTTTCGAACCCTACCCTTGTCCTCAACCTCAACCTGGACCTCAACTTTTCCGTTTTTTTTTTTCATTTTCATTCATTATAAATACTTAGAGTAATAAGTTCTCGAGGCAACGTTGTTTTATAGATCTGTCCCGTTCATTCCACTGGGAGACGGCTTGGCCGTTAAAAAAACAGGTGAACCATAGGAACTTAAATAATTGACGGCGCAGATCCCTTACTCAAAAGAATAGGACTGGAATCCACTAGTATTCGAAACTCTATATCCTGTTGGATTCCTTTACGCGAGCAAACGGGACAGCGACTAGGGATATCGCATGAGTAAGCGAGACACCTATAGTCGATCGGGATGCGGCGCACGCGCAGTCGCCACCGCGCCGCTCACTACGGCGCACTTCCGCCACACCTCACTCTCTTCGCTCAAATATTTCGAGTAAAAGCGGGCCCAACTGATGTCGGCGCGATGCTCCCAGCGGACGTGAACGAAATCAAAAATCGTGACTTTACGTGAACCGGATCAATACTGCGGCAATACAGCGACAATGGCCCTAGGCTCAACACGGCCACGGCGATAACGTAAACGGAACGAACACAGGTAGCTCATTTACGGTGAAAGTATTATTCAAATGTAAATATGTAAAAGTGTTGAACGATGTGTGACGGGGCGCGTCGGTGTCGCCCTATTCGTGGCGCGAAGTGATTTCTGGTGGGCAATTTTAAAGTCACAGTCACCGAGAGAGGGCTGTGTCCGGAACTTGTTCTGTGCGCGCCTCTAACTGTAGTTCGCCGCGCGGTTCCGCTCCAAGCCCCACAAGCCATTACTATGCTCAATTTCGGACGAGCCATGCTCAATGCATAACTATCTGTTCGTGTTAATTTTAAGTTGAAGGTTTTGGCACTGTCTGGGTTCCTCGTTATAATTTTCTAGGAGACCGTTCATCGCTCGGTCACAAAGTTAAAAGGTTCAATATAAAACGACTAATTGCATTTATTACCAAGCAAAACTTTATCATTTTTACCCTTTTTTTTATAGAATTAAAGGGACTAATGTTGACTCCGTTTCACTAAACTAATTGGGTTCCAAACGTGAAAGGTGATAAGCCTCCGTGCAGTACACCACGTAAAAATAATAATCCTAACCGCCGATAACATCAAAAATAAATTCATTTTTTTTTTTTACAGATAACATACATAAGGAAGACTTAGTGGGCCGTAATAAAGAGAGGGAGAGTGCCCGCCGATAATGATGTCGGGCCAGCCAGCCTGAGGCAGAGCGAGCATGGCGCAGCGAGGCGGGGGTCTGCGGGGCGGCGGGGGCGGGGGCGGAGACACGCAGAGGGCGCTCGATGAGTTCGAGCAGATGGCCGGGCTGCGGGGCCGCGCGGCCTACGTCCTGGAGCACCTGGCCACCTTCACTGTCACCAGGGAGACGGGCATCGTGTACCCGGCCGACGGAATGCGTAGGCTACTGCAGCTAGAGAAGACCAACGGTAAACGCACACGGGTTTCAACATTGTTAAGGAGGCACAATATCACACATGGCAAACCATTAAGAAAGTGGTTCTTTATCTAGACGAAACCGATGAAAGGCAAAAGTGTAAACACTTGTACTTTGAGCTGGTCTTCTATGAAGCCATGCTACTTTTTTAGTTATCGGAAGGTGCCATTTGGCATTTGGTGCTATAACAGTGACTAATCTCGCTTGCTAGCTGTCTTTGAGTCATGCTTAAAATCGTTGTTAATGCTTGTTTCAGGAATATGGAGTCAAAAGATGCAGTTATGTTTAGAGGATCAGTGGGTGCTTGTTATGGACTATGAAACAGGGGTATGACACTACTTATCTGTAAAATACTAACCTAGCTTAACTGTAAATTCCTTTTTTTCGTGACAAAATTCTTCATTCAATATTCAATATCAGCCTATTGCCGTCCACTGCTGAACGTAAGCCTCCCCCAAAGTGCGCCAACTATCCCGGTCCTGGGCAGCCCGCATCCATCCGCTGCCCGCCACCTTTCTTAAGTCGTCAGTCCATCGTGCTGCAGGCCGTCCCACACTTCGTTTTCCTAACCGTGGTGTCCACTCTAACACGTGTCGGCTCCAGCGAACATCAAAACGTCTGGAGACATGGCCAGCCCACTTCCACTTCAGCGTGCTAATTCTGCGCGCAATGTCGGTAACTTTAGTTCTCTGGCGAATGACTTCGTTTCGTATCTTGTCTGCCAGAGAAACCCCAAGCATTGCGCGTTCCATCGCCCGCTGAGCGACCTTGAATTTGTGGACCAGCCCCACGGTGAGTGTCCCCGTTTCGGCTCCGTAGGTCATTACTGGTAGGACGCACTGGTTAAACACTTTGGACTTGAGGCATTGCGGTATTGACGACTCAAAAACGTGTCGTAGCTTCCCGAATGCCGCCCAGCCTAAGCGTATTCTTCAGTTGGCCTCTTTCTCAAAGTTGTGCCGGCCTAGTTGTATAATTTGGCCTAGGTAGGTGTATTCCTGCACAACCTCAAGCATAGCGCCATTCACGAGCACTGGTCTCGGGATCACATGACTATTGGACATAATTTTCGTCTTGTCAAGGTTCATACCGAGACCCACTTGTTTCGAAGAATCGCTCAGGCTGTTGAGCATGGCTTCCAGATCTTGCAGAGATTCTGCCATGATGACAATGTCGTCAGCGAATCGCAAGTGTGTTATTAATTGGCCATTAATATTAATGCCTCGTCCGTTCCAATCCAGCGTCTTAAAGACGTCCTCCAGTGCATTGGTAAACAGTTTCGGGGAAATCACATCCCCCTGTCTTACCCCACGATGCAACTGGATTGGCCTTGTGCTTTGACCTTGTACTTGGACGGACATTGTTGCGGTCTTAAATAGACGTCTCAACACTTGGATATATCGACAGTCAATTTGGCATCTCTGCATGGATTCTAGAACAGCCCAGGTTTCGATTGTATCGAAGGCTTTTTCGTAATCCACATACGCTAGGCATAGAGGCTGGTTGTATTCCTCGGTCTTCTGAATTATTTGCCTAAGTGTATGTATGTGGTCCACTGTGCTGAATCCTTTACGAAACCCGGCCTGCTCCACCGGCTGGAAGTCATTGAATTTTTGGGCGAGACGATTCGTTATCACCCTCGAGAACAACTTATATATATGGCTCAGGAGTGTTATCGGTCTATAGGTTTTCAACAAAGTCTTATCACCCTTCTTGAAAAACAACATAACCACACCTCTGCTCCATGCCTCCGGTGTAATGCCATTATGGAGGACGGAATTAAAGAGCTTAGCCAGCTCCGCCAATACTGGTGTGCCTCCTGCTTTCAATAGCTCTGATGTAATTCCGTCCTCTCCCGGAGCTTTGTTGTTCGCAAGTTGTCTGAGGGCAATACTAATCTCGCCCATGTCGATGTCGGGAAGCTCGTCTGACAGGTGGCGTGTTAGTCTAGCTCGAGGATCATCCGCATTGTGGGAGTGAGGTGGAGGTACTTGGGAAGTATATAGGTCCCTGTAAAACTTTTCGACTTCAGCGAGAATCTCTGTCTTAGAGGTGACGGTGGTTCCGTGAACTGTTGTGAGTTTTGACAGGTGACCGCAGGAGGTTTGAAACTTAGCAAAGACTTTTGAGCCCCCGTTGCGCGATATAAGATTATTAATCTCTTGGGTCTTCGCTCGTCTACAATCTCGCCTTATTAGTTTCTTAACCTTTCTATTAAGTACCTGACGCTCAGAAGCTGTTATCACCTCTCGTCTGTTCTTCATCTCCTCCAGAGCCTCGGTTGAGAGCTTCGACTTTCGTCCAGTGCTCTTTGGTCGAAAATATTTTTCTCCCACTTCACGGATGGTCCGCGTTAGACTATTGGTGGCGTCGTCAATGTCCTGCGTGTTTTCCAGCAAGGCGAATCGATTTTGTAGCTCTAGCTGAAAATTTCTACATTCAGCTTCAACCTGGGGCAGTGATGGTCTCAGAGTCGCCTTCACCAGTCGCGCACGTTCGATCTTGATATTTATATTCAGGGTGCTTCTTACAAGACGGTGATCGCTACCGGTATTTACCCTATTGATCTGAGACTGAGACATCCCTGAATATATGGCGTTTATAGGATATAATGAAGTCGATCTCATTTTTAGTCACTTTATCGGGGCTAAGCCAGGTCCACTTTCTCTGAGGCTTTTTCTGGTAGTAGGAGTTCATCAGAAATAGCCCCTGATCCTCGAGGAAGTTTACTAGCATTTGCCCCCTGTGATTTCTGCTCCCATAGCCGAATGCTCCTACTCTCGATTCGCCATTCTCGCGTACTCCCACTTTGGCATTAAAGTCACCCATAACAACAGTGTAGAAGGTTTTGGTACGGGACATAGCTTTTGCTACGTCCTCGTACATGGCTTCGACGTCTTCGTCAGGATGTGAAGTCGTTGGGGCGTAAACCTGTATCACTTTTAGGGAGTATCTTTCGCTCACCTTTAATACGAGGTACGCTACCCTAGCCGACACACTGCCAACCTCTACAACGCTGCTTCTGAGCGACTTGTGTATTAGAAATCCGACGCCACCTTGGGATAGTTGATGTCCTTCTCGGAAGTAGAGCAAGTGACCAGCATCTAGTGCTATCATATCCTCGCCCTGTCTTCGGATTTCTGATAGACCTACTATGTGCCAGTTAATATGACTTAGCTCTACTTCCAGTTCGGCCAGGTGTTCGTTCAACCGCAGAGAGCGTCCGTTAAACGTAGCCAGGTAGAATCGCTTATACCCGGTACCCTGCCTTAGCCCGGGGATTCTTAGCACCCCCTGTCGCACCGTTACCATGACCGGTACCGTGGCCTGGAATAGTGCAACCACCGGGAACTGGGGGCCTTAGATCTGAGTTGGTTTTCATTGAGGGGAAATCTGCCTTAGTCACCACGCTTGACAGGCGGGTTGGTGACCGCAGTTGCTGGAATACTTCTCTGACGGCGCTGCTGCCCGCATTCAGGATTGATATTTATAGATTCCAGCAATATTGTATGGTTATACCGCCATGAATCGGTCGCCAGAGCCTCGTCCGTAGATTAGCAGGATGTACCACGTGCAGGTGAGGTTGACGGTAAGGCCCCCTTAGATGTAAGCTGCCCCCCTTACACCCCTTTCGAAAAAAATTCTTCATAGAGGCGATTAATCTTAAAGAGATTTAAATTAAATTTAGCACAACATAAGTATAGAAGTTTTAGTTTGTGAAAAGTCGCCGCATAAGGTAACGTCCAACGTAAGGTTTGTTCAACGTGCACAGTCCATAATGGAGCGGTTCCCGGCGTCGTACGTGCACTCGCCGACGGCGTTCACGTCGCCCGAGCCCGGCGAGCTGTACAACAACGTGCTGGCGTTCGTGGTGGGGGCGCCGGACGCGCGCCGCGAGCTCCACATATTCCAGTGCCACGACGTCGCCGCGCAGGCCCTCGTCGAGGAGCTCAACGCGCTCAAGTCAATATCGCACTACACTTTGTTGTTACACATAACATTCCATGGAACACTTTTTGAACTTAGGGGCCATTGGCTGTCGCCGTCCTACTGAACAATATTTGCTATATTTAACATTGTGTAAATAAACGTCGCAACAGTAATATAACTGGGAATAGAATCCTAGTTCCGTAACATGTAATCTGAGCCCAACCGGGTCCAACCCGCCAAAGCAAAACTTAACATTACCTAAATGCAATTACTTATACTTGATATCATATAAACATCATTTCAAGAGCCTATTGGTTAGTAATCTAATCAGATTGATACGAGGGCTAACCTTGCGGAGATGAGGTTTGACTCAATCGAGATGTGAGCATTGGTAGATACTCACGCGGAGCGATACGGAGCACCGAAATGATACACTTCAGACCAGGTGTCTTGCTGCCCGTATCTGCCTACACCTGGTGTGTCTTTGTAGCCCGTGTACTTTTAAAACCAGTGTTAGTCACCAATTAAATTATCTATACCTAGTGATGGAATTTTGCGTGTGTCCAGGGGTGTCGGTAGCGGCGCGTCAACGGACGGTGGTCGGGACTTCATCATAGAACGAGAAAGAGAGAGGGAAAGAGAAAATGAGATGGAAAGACCACGACGACAGGTGAGAGAAAACTAAATGCACTAAATACATGTTGAATACAATATCAGAGAGCTTCAATAAATTTATAGGATTGTGATTACTTTAAAATGAAGAAAATGTTATGATTCATTTCGATGGCGTCATCGCGTTATATTGTTTCTGGAAATAATTCGATATTATCGTATGTGCGTAACAATTTTATCACGTTGTTTATCCCCATCAGATAACAGTGAATAATCAATTTGGCTACATACTGATTAATGTAAATAATCTAAAAACTAAATTACCGCAATAGTGCTCGGCTGTTATTCAGTACTACCTACATATTTTGTGGCCAATTTGTGATCGAAGCCTTAATCAAAGAGATTATTATATTATTCATTGAGAGATAAATGGCTATCGGTCCCTTATCGCAGATAGTCACCGCCGCTCTTGGCTCTTGATCGTCGGTCGCGGCTGATTCTATGAGCGCGGGTGTTGTATTTATTAACCCTTCACGTTAAGCGATCATATTGCAATACAACAAACCGAGCCGCCTCGCATAGCGGAAGATAGCGGGGATAATCTCGATGGATTAGGCACGGCTTCGCGGCAGCGGCGGCGCAGTCGGGGGGCGGACGGCGCGCAAACATGGCGCCTCTCTATCACACTTACACGCGACAGCAATGGGACGCCGTGCTCGTCGTGAGTCTCCTTTGGCAGTGTAGAGGCGCGACGGACGCACATGGCGCGGG
Source organism: Iphiclides podalirius (assembly GCA_933534255.1). NCBI lineage: Eukaryota > Metazoa > Arthropoda > Insecta > Lepidoptera > Papilionidae > Iphiclides > Iphiclides podalirius. The sequence continues at coordinate 10,625,771 of OW152839.1, read as the reverse complement.
TGTGAGCGATTCGTTTGTCGGCAGCAAATGTCGGCGCAGCTGGGGCGCGGGGAGCGCGCCGGCTCCGGGGGCGAGAGGGACGACGCGTCGTCGACGGGCTCCGAGCGGCTGTACGAGCAGGACATCGCGATCCTGAACCGGTGCTTCGACGACATCGAGAAGTTCATCGCGCGGCTGCAGCACGCGGCGGCCGCGTCGCGCGAGCTGGAGCGGCGGCGGCGCGCGCGCGGCGCCAAGCGCGCCGGCGACGGCATGCTGGCGCTGCGCACGCGGCCGCCGCCGGAGCGCGACTTCGTCGACGTGCTGCAGAAGTTCAAGCTGTCGTTCAACCTGCTGGCGCGGCTGAGGGCGCACATCCACGACCCCAACGCGCCGGAGCTGGTGCACTTCCTGTTCACGCCGCTGGCGCTGATCGTGGACGCGGCGCAGGACGCGGCCGACGGCCGGCTGCCCTCCCGGGTGGTGCAGCCGCTGCTCACCCGCGACGCGCTCAACCTGCTCGCCAACTGCGTCACCAGCAAGGAGACCGAGCTCTGGCACTCGCTCGGCGACGCCTGGCTCGTGCCCAGGTACGCTCACCACACCACTTCGAAAAAATGTTAAAGTTAACGACAGTTACATGGATCTTGTGTTGGCACTGATTCTGCACAAATCATCATTTCGAAATCACAGTTTTTTCCCAATTTTGTTTGTGGGAAACCAAAACGTGGACTTTCATGCAAAATGTAAATACATGTGTCATGAACCTAAATTTGCACAATAGAGACGTGGCTAGATCATCCAAATATGTTTTCTGGGTAATAAGAGAGCCGACGGCATTAACTTAAGCCAAATTAGCCGTGATTGTACTTTAAAATATGTAGAAAAGTATTTGTGATTGTACTAATAAGAGCGATCGCGAATTTCAGGGAACAATGGAAGACAACGATTCCCCCGTACCAGCCGGTGTTCATGGACGGCTGGTCTCCGGACTACCAGGTGGACGAGCAGCCGCTGCGAAGGTGAGCACAGGGTCGTCTCGTGGCCTCGTGTGGTGTTCTGTGGCGTTTTGTGGCGTTTTGTGGCGTTTTGTGGCGTTTTGTGGCGTTTTGTGGCGTGTGGTTGACGTGTGCGTTCGCAAGGGCCTCGCCGCGGCGCGACTCGTCGCGGGGCGAGCTGCGGGGAGAGCCGCGGGAGGGCGCCGCGGAGAGGGGCGACGGCTACGACTACGAGCGCGACGAACCGGACATCTACACCGATCAGTATGGCTCCTATCCCAGGTATCAATTGCCGTCGCTTGTGTCTGTGCTCGCCTGAATGAATGTCTCTTCAAAGGATTCTTCGTTACGGACAGAGCTCGCAATACTTATTAAGAAAACCATTTTATCTCTGTTGTTTTTTGGTTACTGCCGCATTCAGCATGTACAACAACTGTGGGCAAACAGATGCTTTGCCCACCTTAATTGGAGTGGACTTCAGGATCACAAAACAGATTAGCAGCAAAAGCATTCACTTTCACTTCAAGAAGCCTGACCATTCTTGCAACAGCAGAAGCTTTTGTGTTAGCCTACCCTATTAAAACCTTCACAATTTACTCAAATCGTTTATGTACTTTGGTTATCTACCTATTTATTACATTGACTTGTAACAGTCGTAACGGTTTTACGATTACCCGTCATAAATGCAGAAATGAATAGAACAAGATCCAGCAGAAAAATCCGTTGTTATTAAACTACCATTTAAATCGCAGGCAAATATTAAGAAAGGGTTTTCGTGAATGCCACCCATTACTGGTTGAAATAGAGGTTAGTTACCGCCATTCCTATTTCGACGACCCAATTGGCGTAGTCGGTAGTGATTGTCTCTTGCACAAAATCCCCATATCCGTAAACGTTACAATCATAATATTTTTCTAGTTTCTTAGTGAGTATATATTTATATAAGAAAACTGTTATAAAGCGGGCTTGTACTCATAGTGCAAGCATTGCTTAAGTGTGACTTTATCACATACTAGCTGTTAACCGCGGCTTCTCCTGAGCGGCCGCGGTATTTTATTATAGACCAGAATATCTCGCAGATGGCTGAATTTTTTCCTACTTAGATGACATTTATCATTACTTATATTTTGTGCAATTTACACAATATCTTTATAAATTTTAGCCTATGTGTTATTCAGATGTATAATCTATTCAGTAATTTTTGTGTGACAGAGTCACAAGAAACATTTCATGTTTTGATTCCATTCATGTTTTGACTATGGTCCCGAGCGGTCTTCGTCTGAAACATTAGCGATAAGAGGAACACGGTGGTGTTGGTGGCGCAGGAACGGGCGGTCGGGTGCGCGCGAGGACTCCGGCTCCGCGGCCTCCTCGCCCGAGCGGGAGCCGCGCCGCGACGAAGGTGAGATACATACCCTATCCACACGGCGAATCGTATCGCCTAACAATTACGTGAACAAGGTTTGGCTATCATAATAAGTTTTAATTCTGCAATCAAGATGAAATCTCAATATGACTTAAATAGATCATTTATAAGAATTACACTTGATCCTTAACATATTGCTATGGTTTAAAACAAGATAGCGCTGCGATCGAGAGTTTGTGTGATTGGACCTTCCGCTGTGGCGTTGAGGGTATGTGCTCCACGACGCATCCCGTTCGAAGAGTCGTTGTTGGGCCCAGTCCTGTTCACGCTCAACACTAACTACACTAACGACATGCCGCGTGTCAAAAATGTAGAAGTCGCCCTCTTTGCTGACGACACCTGTCTATATACGTAAGGCCGAACGCCAAAAAAGATCCATCGACGCTTTCGGGCCGCGGCCATCGCCATCGGTGATTGAATCCGGCTTTGGAGGATCGAGATCAATCCCGCTAAAAGCGCGGTCGTCTACTTCTCTCACAAAAATGCGCCTAATCCTCCACCCGTTAAACTCATGGATAGTCCGGTTCCATGGGTAAATAAAGTCAAATACTTAGGTCAGCCAGCACGTGGCTCGGGTCAGGAACCGGGTGGAGTTGACCTGTATCCCCTTTTAAATAAAACTTCAAAAATGTCCCTTAGGAATAAGGTGACTTTATATTAGGGAGTAGTTCGCCCCATTATGACATACGCTATTTCACACATTGCCTCGAGGCAAATACACCGGCTTCACGGCATCGAGATTGGATTTTTGTGCAGAGCTACGGGAACACCGGGGTTCACTCGCGGGCGAGTGCGGCAAACATAAACTAGGTTCCGCCACGTACCTGGCAGGTTTTCCCCCGTTAATGATAGAAGCGTTGCTGGAGTTTCTTCCACCACTTCTTCTCCCAGCGCCAACGCTGTCCGAAGTGGTAGTAATGATAGATCTAGAAATTCTCCACCATACTAATAAGTATTACTTACCTTACTGCTACCGATCGAGCCTGCCCTCTCGGGCACCCTCGAATCGGAATGCTAAACGGGTATTGAGTGACAGCCCAAGCCGAGGTCCCTTCTCGGGGGCTCTTGAACGTAGTCGTCCCATGGAGCGTTCACCAAAGCGCCCTAAGAGCTTGGTGGCCTCCCAAACCGGTAATGATAATAATAGCGCGACGGCCCGAGCCGACTCCCTCGAAAGCCCTCTTAAGCTTAGTCACCATAATGCGTAATAATAATACGCCGAGGTTCAGGCTAAGCGCCCCGAGCGCCAGGCCACCTCAAGCCCGTCGGATCTGTAAAAGCCAAAAAATAGAGAATTTAGTCGTAGTTATTTAGTTGTAGTGGTTTTTAACTATTCAATTCTCACAACTCAGCTTCGATTCTTTAAATTGTAAATTTCTTGTAGTTAAAAAACTTTCAATGCTGCGTTCTATCTACGTTCGTTATATTGCATTTTTAATCCGTTATATGGTTTTTAGCTTAGCGCGATTTAGTGTGCATCCTTTAGAGTAAACAACAGCTTACAAAAAATATTTAACGGTGAATATTTGTAGCAAGAGATATCGATTCTTTAGCTCGTCGTAGTTTCACTGAAATCGGGCCCGGCTATCCCACGAGCCCGATGAACCATCAAGTAAAGTTAAAGCATTGAAAAAGTTAAAGAAAATCGTCCGCCCCTGGGCGCAGACGAGCTGGGCGAGGCGTGGGCGCGCGGCGTGGCGGCGCGCGGCGGGCGCGTGGTGCGCGTCACGTACCCGCGCACCGCCAACAACGACAAGGAGCTGTCCGTGGTGCGCGGCGAGTTCCTCGAGGTGCTGGACGACTCGCGCAAGTGGTGGAAGGCGCGCAACCGCCGCGGCGTGGCGGCCCACGTGCCGCACACCATCGTGGCGCCCGCCTTCTCGCCGCCCTCCTCGCCGCACCTCTACCCCAACCCCATCTACTCGCTCTACCAGGTGCGTGGCCGCCGGCCGCCCCTAACGCGAGCCCGCTCGCGACACAGTTGCAAATCCTACCTTCTTTCTTTACATCTACCTGCCTTCTAGACCGTGGTTCCTCCTCGATGCGACGTGTCCGTTTACTCGTTGCAGGACGGTGGCGGGCGCGGCTCCGGCGGCAGCAGCCCCACCGGCGCTCCGGGTAGGGCGGGGACGGGCGCGAGCGGTGCGGGCGGTGCGGGGGGCGCGGCGGGCGCTGGGGGCGCTGGGGGCGCGGCGGGCCAGGAGCGCGGGGGCGCGGGGGCGCCCGCCGCCGCCGACTGGGTGCGCCGCGAGCGCCTCGGCAAGAAGGGCGAGTTCCGATACTTCTAGCGCACCACGCCACTGCCCCCCCCCCCCCCTCTCCCCTCCTCCCCGCTCCTTGTCCACAACAACAACAACAACCCGAACCCAGCTATTGCGCATTGGGAACACTGCAGGCTCCGAGTCCCCTCGAGAGCTCGCCTTTCTCCTGCTCCGCACCACCGACATCCTCGACAAAAGCGCAAGTATATGTATTCCCTGTGCTATCCTTCCAGACAACGCTTATTAAGTCATAATTTATAAATAGACATAACGTAGTACATACGAGACAGGTGAGATCGTGGCCAATTAAGTATCGGAACTCGTCGTGATGCGCCGCAGCCCATTGTGTTTGTGTGGATAATGAGGCCTCGAGCCGCGCTGCATTGTTGTGCATTTGTGCGTACCACTAAAACGTTTGTGCGTGTCCGTGTGCTCACGTGGCGAAGTCATACGGCTGCTTGATGTTTGTTTTATATGGATTCCTAACGGGGCTTTTAACTACACTTCAGTATAACGTACACTATACACGTCCACTGTAACCAGCTAAAGCTCTGTAGTTGACATACTTGTGAGTGAGCTAGCAGTGCGAGTCCTCCAGCAGCCGCGATGTCGCAACTCCCAAACAATCCACGTACGTATCAGCCCAATCTAGTATAGATATGTTACAGACAAGCTCACCAACAAAGGTTATGTAACACCTGCGCTGCTAGTTAAATTGCAGGAATAAAATGTGTTTATTTAATTAACTTGTATACGGAAGCTCTATACTTAACTGTAAATTTGTACCAACTTTATTATGTACTTGTTTTATCTACACAGAGTCTATAATCGTACAATTAGTCGTATTTAAATTATTACTTTATATTACAAAATATTATACTTGGTTCATACTGTAAAGCTATGATAAAAAAATGTTAACATATGTTACGCGCGGAGTGGGCTGCACGTCGAAATCATAATTAGTTAATCCTAAGGAATAAGAACTATTTTGACTTCATTTACTGCGTCATTAAGAAATATGATTATCATTGCATTATAATAAATTATCACGGCGATAGTTTTTCTTTATTTAAGTTATACTGGTATTACAAGGTTACTTTTTCTGTGTTCTGTTATAGAATCTCGCTCGGATACCTTAATCAGTTATGTCTCCATTTGCGAGTGATTCTATTGACCTGATTCAAACCAAATATATTGTCGATTAGACGACGGGAACATAGTGCCTGGTGTGTTTGGCGGCGCCCACCCCGCGCGGCCATCGCGTATACTTGTATTTTACATTTTTATAAATTAAATTCTTTATAGCATTGTGGTTTGTTCTCTTTACGTCTCCTAAGTTCCTACTATTTCCTTTGCCGCTAGTAGAACAACTATTTGTTAGAATTATTAAATGAAAACAAGTAGTTTGAGATCTATTTTCAACAATTTTGAAAGATAATTTCTAAAAAGTTCTTTTCCTTTCTATATTCTCAAAACTTACGTAGTGGAAGATACATGTGTTTGTAAAGCTTCGCTTCGTGGTTGTGTGTTGATCCTAGTATAGTCTGTGTTAGTGCTAATGGGTGGTATACACGCTCCAAACGCTACTTTTTATATGTCGGTAAGTTTTGGTAAGTTTCTTACGTTTCCCATTAGACGTTGCTTGTATGTGCAATACGCATTGACATTTTTATAGTAGCTTTTTGATTTTACCTTGAATTGACAATGGAATTCTATTGCGAAGTAGAAACAAGGTTAAAACAATAAGTGGTTCCCCTGTGCAGAGGAGCCGGCGCCTCCGCCGCCGCCGCCGCCCCCTCCGCCCCCGCCGCCCGTCACGCCCCCGCCGCCTGCCAAGACAGACACCATCAAATGTGAGTAATACATAATTCAACTCCTATGTTTTGCATCTATCTAGTATGTACCAATACTTTATTTTTTGTTTAATAGCAATGCTGGCCATGGTTAAGAGTATTAACGATATTAAGGTTGCACACCCATAAATCTCTCATTACAAAACTTTTGATCGAATGATAGACAATTAGAACAAAACTTAAAAGCATCAAACTCGTGGAATGTGGCTATTTCTCGAACTCTGCGTTCGGTTAAAGGGAACATCGTTAAATAAAGATTAAGATAAAAGACAAAGCCTGAGTTATATGGAAGACAGTGAAGGAAAAGGTTGTTTGAAAAACGAAGCGTTCCGTCATAATTAAAACACAAGTATCGTAGGTAGTAACTTAAGTAAACAGGAGAATGGAGAGACTCGGGGATGGAATGAAGGTTGGTTAGTGCACGCAAACTACGAAACCGGCGAGCGGGATCGTGCTTTCAAACAATTTTGTTGACAACGGTACGAGACCAGATGTTAATACTATGGAGGTTTGACAATTAAAAGAATGCACTTTTCCAGCACACACTGTATTTTCATACATAAGGTTTTTTTTTTAAATAATCGCGGTTAATGTTTATTATAAAGAACGATCCCCAGCGTTTCCCGTGAACCATGGAGGCTGTGGGATTCGGAATGTCGGAACTCAAACTTTGAAATAATTCATAGTCGATGAAGAGAATAATTAAGGACTGCACTAGCATTACAAAAAAGTTTTAAAGGCGGAAGATATTTCGTAAAATTCCAATAAATTTCGAACATGCATACAACTATGTGACATGCGCACACGTGCTGACAGGCTCACGACAATATGTGGGCTTGTAAGGCCAACGTTCAATATCCTATCCCTCTTAGTGAACGCAATATCTGTAGTAGAGCTCTAAATCATCGGAATACGCAGAACACGAACTTTAGAGTGACAAGACTAATCTAAACGGTAAATAACAAAAAAGACGTACTGCCTTGACGCCCACTAAGTATTTCATTGCCATACCACCAATATTTACCAACAATATTATATATAAAATAATGTGAAAAAACTTCTGGTGCCCACAAATATAACATAAAATTAATCCAGTGTATCGGTGATCATAAATTCTAGTTCAAAACAAATTATAAAAGCTTTCAAAAAGCCAACTAAAACCAACATAGTAATCTTGCTGGCTTCCATTCCCTTTCTAATATTAACAAAAACATTCAAAAACGCGTAACTAGTGGCATTACTTATTTGAGAAACTGACATAATTACGAGTGTAGGTAGTCCTCAATCAGTAAACGAAGAAGAAATATAGGACCCAAATTACTGAGTGATTTGATCATTAGACAAGGGAGGTCTAAATTCTTACCCGAAAAGATCCTGTAAACCTGTTCTTGTAAATGAAAAAACTCTATTTGCTAATTTTTATATAATAATTATTATATAACCAGTTGTTTCGAGAAAAATCGTAACGTTCCTCGACTGTGCCACGATTGTACTTACAGTTGAGGTCCTTAGAGCTGCGCGTGAAACCGCAAGTTCTGTAGTATCTTTATTTGCCATAAATTTAGTTTAATAGACATAACGACGGAACTATCTCGGAATATATGAAACTTGTAATTTGTACAACAACAAAACAAGAGGAGCGTTCACTGACCACCCTCAATGATGTACGCAGCGACCAAGTCCACGAAGTCCACTGGCAGCGAGCTGCAGGACGAGCTGAAGGTCGTCCTGCCACAGATTCAACAGCGGAAACTTGATTTTAAAAAAACTCCCGACATTTTTATACACCAGGTGAGTCGCTTTGCTCCTCGATTAATACAAACAATTTTTAACTAAATTATCAGTATGCCATGGTAGTTTGCTTAGGTAAAGGCGTCTCGTTATTTATAATTTGGCGCTTATAGTTGACTTTATGCATATATGTATATTATGACGTGTTCATTTTAACAGCAACGTATAAGGGTAGAATTATATGTATTTTGGTACTTTTAGTGACCCCGACGTAACTTTAAGACCGTTTTATAAATCGCAAGAAAATTGTCACGAAACGATTTTTGTTTCCAAAGAAATATTTTTAATAATTTTGATTTCTTTCGTAAATTGGAACATATTAATGTAAAGTGGAACATAGAACATAATTCATTACGATGTAGACAAATAGGTGAGGAATTATGTTCCTTTGCTTTACGCTATTTTCTAAATGTTATATTACTTTTCAAGGACAAGCGAAGTAGAAATTTACCTTCGCTACTACGGCAGTTATACAACGCAGTGCTTGAGCCCACAATAGCTAGGCTATTGCCGTAGACTTGGCACCAAAAAATCAGTTCACACTTAAAAATTCCACTACACCAGATGGTGTAGATGTCCTCTGAAACTATGCAGACAGTCAAACCAAAAGCAATTCGGCCACTAAAGTAATGCAACACGTCGCATTTAGAAATCCAACCCCGACGAGGTGGTGGAGTGGCTGGAGGCGAAGGGGTTCTCGGAGACGGCGCAGAGGAAGATGCGCATGCCTGGCCACCAGCTGTTCGCGCTGGGCCGCGCGCACTTGGAGCGGGCGCTGGGCCCCGACGAGGGCAAGCGCCTCTACAGCCAGGTGCTGGTGCAGCGCAACGTCTCCGGGGTGAGTTGCGCCAGCACCGAGAGCAGCAGCTGTGCCAGTGTCAAATTATACTTTTCTTTCTTTCTTTTAAATAAGCTGCAGTGAGCTTTATTGTGTTAAAAGACGAGACCCTTTTCCCGTGTGCCACAGTACAAGACTACGTCCGCTTCGGAGCTGCAGAGCATCCTGCGCAAGGTGCGGGAGAAGGTGGAGGTGACGTGAGCCTCGACGCAGTTGGCTCCTCGCGATGCTGACCCTCGTTTATGATGCTTTTACCATTTTTAATTATACTACATTAGGGTGTACAATATTAAACAGTTTTGTATTTAATGTTAATTTTATATCAGCTTATTTTTTTATTCGGCTTAGCTTGGTTTGCATAAAAAAATATTAATTAAGTTAGTTTTGCGTATTTATTGTAAGATGCTGCTTTTATTAGCGTTTTATTTAATATATTATCTATAGCCCCGTGTGTTCTAATTGTTACAGGAAAATTATTTTTTAAGACTTGTACTTAAAAATGTGTATGTAAATTTTCCAAATAAATAAAATTAAAGTAAGTAAAATTTAATTAATACCCTAATTGGAAGGATTGGAATATTAGAAATGAAGAGAAAATGAAATACAATTAATTTTGAAGGTAACCTCCACTATATATTGACAAACTGATGGTGTAGAGTATACGTGTAAACCTGTTATGGTCTTTTTTAATTGCAATGTTTCTTAGAAAATTTAAAATAATATAATAATACTGTACACAATATAGACATGACTTATACGATTCTGAAACGACATTGGATTCATGAACAGTTAAAAAACGAGCCATTCAATCACCTAGTTATTTTTAACCCTACGAGGTACGTTGAGGAAAAAGAAACAACGCAATACGTGTATAAAATTTGTATATTATATTCAACGCTCTCAACATTATATTAAAAACAATAATATAATAACAATAAAAATAATCAATATCCTTAAGTAGTACAATAAAGCTGCCACTATTTTATACTACTAAACTACCTACTACATCTGTAGGGCACACATTAATTTACCACATTCCTAATGTATTATTACTATGTTGTAGGCTATACAGGAGTTATTAATAGGCAAAATGCATGAACTAACAATTTCAACTCCGGTTTCATTTTATTTTTATGACAAATTGGATTTTTTACCTTCAAATAGGTTGAAATCTATAAAACCCTCCAAATTAATGCTCTTGATTCGAGCCTGATTCAAATTCTTAATCATACTTTGAACAATGTAAAATTTTTGGTTTGTGATAAGTTCAAGAAAATGAATAGTCACAATATAAAGAAAATAGTATTTAGCAATGACAATTGTATAGGTACACCATTATGCTTAAACTTAATGTACGATGGGACGTGTGATATCCCTCATGATCTATTCTGGGCAGATTGCGAGACATCCATGATGTTATAATCTAACTCAATTAGGAACGGAAGGGAGTTTCGCGATTAATCCAGATAAAATTTTATTTCAATCGGAGAGGAGAGAAGAGTTTTAGATGAAATAATTTGAGGGCTAACGCAGACTGAAGACGCGATGAAAGCTTACTGTTTTAGAATCGGAGTGATATGGTTCATGAATGACCTAAAACAAACATTTTTTTCCTGTAGGATTATTAAAATAGAAAAATATTGTTTTACGTGCTACTTTAATTGTAGAAGATAATGCAGTCTTAACAAAACTATGTATTACCAAAATATGGCACAAAGGTACGATATAAATGTTAATCAGAACTGTGGCTTCATCCTTGAATTACCACTAGAAATGCATATGACGTACAACTTTACAACTAGCTCGCCTTGCCCGTGCCTAAAAGCGGCCTAAGGTGCTAACCAATCACACACACACACACACACACACACACACACACACACACACACACACAGACACGCAAACGCACTCAAAAACCCGTACACAATTGTCAAATCACACTAATCACAAACTAATCACAGTCACATTATTCAAAAGTCTGGCCAATTTCCTTACAAGAATGTGTCTCGCCACCCAATGATAATTCATATTCATTAAAATTACTTTCTATTAATATATCTATGTGTATGTATATATATATATATATATATATATATATATATATATATATATATATACATACATACATATATATATATATATATATATATGTATGTGTATCTCACTGGCGCCCGCACTTCAATGAGTATAATAATATCTTTAACTAATTATGGTCCTTAACGTAAACACTCTATATTTAAATGATTGCTTCATTTTGGAAGTTTCATAACGATTTCACTAGAAATTTCATTCCGATGTTGCTATCTTCTTCTGATAATGTATGAGCAAATGCTCTTCCTCGAATAGCGTGTTGCTACAATGGTTTTCAGTAATTTAAACCAACTTATTTTGACGAATTGAGCCCTCAGCCCTTTAGACCCAAGCGGAATGTCTCCTTATCGGCAAATTACAGAGGCGGTCGATATGTACGTGATATACTCGAGGCATTATATGGAAAATATAATGATGAGGTTTGCCATGGTTTAAGAAAAAATTCGGTTAGTGTTGAAGAGAAGGTCCGGCTGGGCGGCTTGGCGGTGTGGGCTGGGCGGCGCGCGTGTGCTTGGCGTCGCGCGCCGCCACTCGGGCTGCGATGGCGGCCGTCAGGGCGGAGCCCTTGCCGCTGCCGTCCTCGGCCTCCAGCAGCGTGAACTGTGCACAGAGTTATTCCATTCTCAATTGTAGTGCACTTGGCATTGCGAACATGTGAATAAATAACTATTGATTACCGATTACTACATTTAACAACAGCGACCAAACAAAGAAAGTAAACTAGCGACCCGCCCCGGCTTCGCACGGGTGCTATGTATGAAACATATAAGCCTTCAGTTTAAATCACTATAGTAAAAAAAACGCGTCACGATCAGTTGCGTAGTTTTCAAGATTTAAGCATACATAGGGACAGACAGACTGCGGGACTACTTTGTTTTATACTATGTAGTGATGGTGAAGTGACTGCAAATTGTTCTTTTTTAAAATAATCACGGATGAAAGAGCGAAGGAATTTAATTTGAATTAATAGGTTCCGGGTTCGCGCCAAGACAATTTCACTAAGCTAAACGGCTGATTGCCACACCAAAGAAAATCTCAACGTATTTTATCTATTCGTACAATGTTTTTTCGCATTTTAGGTAATGCTCGCGCATCTATTGTGAGTAGTGCATCTTTCATAACGATAATTCGGACGCGAGATGTTGCCATTACTATATTAAAATTATTTTTCTAGTGTTTACTAGCGACCCGCCCCGGCTTCGCACGGTTGCAATGCTGAATGTTTGTTTTCGACATCGCACTAGAAACCTCCAAAATTATCAGTGTTTCTCTATTGTACATATCTATTATACATGAATTATACTTATAAGCCTTCCTCTTGAATCATTCAAAGTCAAAGTCAAAACTTATTTATTCAACATAGGCTTATTTTAAGCTCTTATTGAACGTCAAAAACTACCACCGGTTCACCAAACTAGACCTGCAAGAGAAGAACCGGCAAGAAACTCTGCGGTCATATATTTATATTTTTTTTATTTTATTTTTTTCTATCTATTCATTCTATCTATTTAAGAAAAGCGCATCAAAATCCGTTGCGTAGTTTTAAAGATCTAAATAAATAAATATTTAGGACACATTCTTTTTACACAACGTTCTCTAGTCCCAAACTAAGCAATGCTTGTACTATGGGTACTAGAAAACTGATAGACATACTTAAACATACTTTTCTTTTGTAAATAAATACACATTATACCTACATAATCACCCAGACACTAGAAAAACACTATGCTCATCACACAACATTTTTCCTGTAGTGGGGATCGAACCCACACCCTCTGGCGCAGAAGGCAGGTACACTACCGACTACGCCATTCGGGTCGTCGGTAGTATCTAGGCATAATATATAGGGACAGAGAGACAGCAGGACGACTTTCTTACTTATATTTATACTATGTAAGGCAAAAAAAAAGCATGTCTGTTGTATGTGAGCTCCACTTAATTATAGCAGTAACAGAAATACATCATTTGTGAAAATTTCAAATGTTAAAATATTACGGTTGATGAGATACAGCCTGGTGCCAGACGACAGGCAGGCAAACAAGAAGGCGGACAGACAGATAGACAGACATACAGCGGAGTTTTATTAATAGGGTCCCGTTTAATCCTTTGGGTACGGAACCCCAAAAAGGAACTAAAATGGACGGTACGAATTTTGTTGAAAAAAAAAAATAGAAAATCGATATATTAGACAGGCATAAAGATTAAAATTTGTAGAAAAAGTACGAAAAATTTGTCGCCGCTGTGGGAATCGAACCCACGTCTTCTTGAGTTTACTTAAAATTAATTTTAAACATTTTCACCGCTGCCAAAATGCCAACCTGCGTCTTCTGGGTATCACATCCAGACTTTCTATACAGGGATTATGCAAGGTATTTTTGAAAATGGACTCTACGATATAAGTATTGAGTAAGGTCACATAAAATTTAAGTACGTCTTAAAGCCGCTAGACATCCGACATGGAGTTTAGCGACTGACTTACTTGGGTGGCACCGGTTATCTGGGAATGTTTTGAGCGTGCAATAGAACTGTGGGTGGTGCTTACTGGGTGGTGGGGCGCCAGGAGGGCGATGTACTTGTGCATGAGCATCTGGATGCGCGGGTGGCGCTTGAACACGGAGCCGTCCACGGCTATAGCCACGCGCGGCCGCCCCATGCGCCGCAGCAGCCAGGCCACGCCTGACGATAACCGGTCACACGTATATGGTTACATATTATATATGCGGACTGAAACTCTTCCGGTTTGTTACTATTTTATGTTATGACGGTTCACCTGATGTTCGCCCATGGGCATGGACAACCTTTAGGAAAAGTGGGGCGAGGTTACCCCACTTCCACTTTAGTACCGGTCTTCTGGAAGGCTGAGGTACTTCCCCGCACAACCGCGTCCATTCGTGCAGTAGCAAATGCTGTTGCTTAATAATGAGTGCTAACTTCTAAAGCATTCTATGGAGTCGACGCACCGCACACACAAACAAGGACGCACAGACAAAAGAGTACGTTCAACGGTTGAGTGGGCACTCACAGACGGAGACGAGTTGCGCGGCGCGGTTGGAGATGACGCGCGCGACGTGCTGCGCGACGAGCGCGTCGGAGCGCGTCACGTGCGCCCCCCCGCACGCCCCCTGCAGCGCGGAGGCGGTGCGCCGCCACTCGCCGCGGCAGTTCTCCCTGCGAACGACACCTCCATAGTCGTTATCGACATAACTGTGATTGGGCAAAGTCAAATATTATACATAAAATATTTAAACGCCTGTAACACAATTGCTCTACATTTAAAGTAAATTGTTAGTGATTCCCAGTCACTATATGCGGGTATGGCTCATTTGGGAGTAACAACTCACTCTTCGAACATGCTGAGATGCGCAGAAGTGAGGTCGGCGGGCGCGGCCGGAAACAGTTGGTCCCGGGCCAAGGCGCTCAGCACCACGCGCAGCAGGTCGCCCAAGTACTTGCCCCCGATGTACTTCTCGAACCTGGAACCGCGTGATTCTCGTAAGCGACGCTGTTATACGTGTCCGATATGGATCGGGAGAGGGGCGGTGCTCACGTGAAGGAGGCGGCGAGCAAGGAGCCGTCGTCGACGGCGCGGTCGAAGTCGGTGCGCAGGAAGCGCAGGCAGCCGTTGTCCCCGAAGGCGCCCCACTCCACGTCCACGACCACGTCGCGCACTCGTTCGTGCGCCGTCTCCCAGTGCTGCACGCGCGCCGCGCGCTCCACGTAGCAGCCGTTAGAGCCCGTGCCCAGGATCACGCCGATCTGCGCCGACACCCGTCTTTACTCTCGGTCGGAGCGCAGCGTGGCCCAACTGCCACCTCATCAATCCTCCCATTCAGAGCGAATGACAATCGCTACGGCAACACTCAAATATCATCAAGGCCTCACCCCTACGTCGGGGTCCCGCTGCGCGCCGGCCACCAGGGTGCCCGTGGTGTCGTTGAGCAGCACCTGCACGGTGACCCTGAGCCCCCTGGCGTCCAGGCAGCGCTGCAGCAGCGCGGCCACGTCCACGTGCCGCATCCCGCCGCAGCAGAACGACTTCGTCCACGTGAGCAGCTCCCCTGACGAGATCGAGTGCTGGCGCATCGGAAACGAGAACGTGAACCCTGCCGAGCCCATGACACAACATTTACATTGCGTTACGTTTAAAATAACGTATAATTATTTACATTGAAACAAAAAAAAAAGAATCGATGAACTGGATATTCGTTAGAATTCATATACAGAAACGACAGAGTAGCTCGCACACACGACTTTTTAATCAGAATGATGAATCGCTAATCGAGACGGTTACGTTACATAAGAGTTGAGCTCAATTAACTGCCAACGAGGCGGACGCTTTATAGATCGATATCGAACTCCACAGCAGACAGACAAGAATTTTATACTTCTGATAAGGTTTTTAAAAATTTTTGAATGCTTATTTGATAAGAAAAACTCTTTTATTCTTCAGTTATCGACAATTTCGAAAATAATCAACGATTGAATGCTCATCAAAAGTCAAAATTTCTTTATTCAATATAGACTTAAAATTATCAACGGGTCACTAAATTGGACCTGCCAGAGAAGAACCGACAAGAAAGTCTGCGATCTTTTACCTTTTTTTTATATATAAATACACAAAATCATTTAAGTATCATCAACAGCAGGCAGAGAACTTGCAAGTGCATAGAGCAAGAGTAATTTCGACAAATTCCTATCCTCAATGTATTCTTCTATTCTTAGACCTTATCATAGGCCCTTGAATCACATTAGGATAACTTTAACAAAATGTTTGAAAGTGTTCACTTAATTATTTTTGTTGGTATATCACCTATTTCATTATAATAATGCATCAAACAAGAAATTATTTTAATTATTTTTGGAGTAAGTCTAAATAGTCTCTAGTGTCAGAACGGCTCCGACGCCATGGGGTATGTTTTTGGTAAAAAAAAGGAAATTTTAGAGCATGTATAGCGACAGGAGCGTTTCACGTTTATTTGTTCAAAAAGGTGCCGTGGTGACTCATGTGGGCCCAAACCATAGTCAGCCCGTATCACTCGTTTTTGCAATACAAGGAAATCACGAAATGCGATACGATGTCCACAGACTGAATAAACAGCTACTCCGCAAACTGCTCCATGGAGTAGTTTTAGATGGTCAGTTTTAGGCGTGTTCGCGGTTTCTGGTTCTCTCTGTATTCTGAGTATGAGACTGTTAAACTAGTTTAACTAATTAAGACTTTTCGTAAGACAAACTTTACCAAGCGACAGATGCTGGTGCTCCAGGTTCTCGCACTGCAGGAAGTCTTGGACGCAATCGGCCAAGAAGTTGAAGAGGTCCTCTCCAGGGCCGAGGCGAAGAGAGTCACTGGAGTAGTTAAAACAGTAAACGTCAGCGATTGAGTAATTTTGTCGACGTGTAAAAGTATCGCCAATATATAAAAAAACAATAATATTTCATTATAATATTAAAATATTTTTTTTAATTTACATTTAAAATGAAACATTTTAATAGTACAAATGAGTTTTAAAAATTTTACCCCGCGGGCTCAAAATATAGACGTTTAAGCTTTTTAAAAATGCCACCTTTAATTTTTGGTAGTTTTCACTTTGCGTAGGACGCAAAGATACGATTTTTCCTACAAAATGTTAAGTCCCACATAAAACTAGTAAAAGAGCTAAACGTATGATTTCCAAATTCCATCCTTATCTAACGGTATAAAGATTGTATCGTAGGCCAACCTGACGTGATATTGTTTGACCTTCTCTCGGACCAGCTGCCCGCTGGCCAGTTCCAGCAGCAGGACGCGGAAGTTTGTGCCGCCAAGGTCCAACGCCAAGAACACACCCTCCTCTGCAGATCATGAACAACATTACTACATTTTCTCGATTCTCTATTTCTATATAATACGAGTATGTATAAAATATCAACCAGTACTTCTGAGCAATGCACTTAATGGGTTGATGGAAAACAGTATGTGAAAGGCGAATAGAATTCGCACGTTTTTAACTAACACTTAAAAAAATTCGCTACAATATTTCTAGTAATTTCCTTCTTAATTATGAGTAAATGAGAAAACATTTGCACTAGTTTTTGTAGATAAACTTAGTACATCTAAACTATAGTAAGAATGGCCCTTACAGTGGCAGATAGCTAGTACGTAGTAGTAGAATGACTTTATTTTAGATAAAAAAAGAACTTTGAGAATCGGTCCACAAATGGGGGAAAAATCGGCGAACATACATAAAGTCGAACATAGAACATCCTCCTTTTTTGAAGTCGGTTAAAAAATAATTAGGTTTTAACGCAAAAAATTTAAAACAATACAAATAAGTTGCATTGGCTAATTTGTATATATGTAAATAATTAAACTTTTTAAATTCTGCGCACTGATCCAACATATTTTGGTAAACACGCGGACAAAGTCGCGGGTAACAATAACTTGTTAATAATTAATTTATATAAGTAAACTTAAAAAAGTAAAGTGACAGCCTATATATGTCTTACGGCTAGGCAATGGCAGATGGTATTACTCTGTACAGATGGTATTAGGGCATAGTCCACCACGATCCCACTGCAGATTGGCGGACTTCACATACTTCATTATATAACTTCGAAATATTTTTTTTATTATTTGGAAAATATGCAGGTTTCCTCAGCATGTTTCCCTTCACCTCTGAGCACGTGATAAGTCAGCATTTAAAAATTAACAATATCATTAGTACCGGCATTGGGGAACGAACTCAGGTGGCTCGAGTTAACTAATCAATAAGCTATCACGGCTCTACTTCAAACTTATTTTTATGTTATGTTTTCTTAAATTTATCATTCATTATCTCTTAGTTTATAGTTTATAATCAGCCTATAAACATTAAAAGTAAACAATTATACCTAACATATTATTATAACTGACTTCCAAAAGTTACCAATAAAAAAACAACGATGATAAAGCGAACTCGCGTTACCAATTGACTATTTCAATAACATGTTTGTGTTGTAAGGTCTCTTCATAATTTTGTAGAATTAATTTATGCGTAATACATAATGTAACAAATATATTTTTTATTGGTGATAAAAGGAAAAAAACATATTTTTTTCTCAATGGCTTTTCATGCTATCGCGTACTAGCATAATAAAATATTCGACAAATTACAACAGGACATGTACAAATTGGTATGTGGTTTGTTTTCAATGGTGTAAGTGACCTGATGACTTTTTTGCATGAGGCTTAAATGGTCCTCTATTGTCGAACTTATTGAGATGTCGAATTGTTCACCCCTTTATTGCTTCTCAATTGAACTGTCCATTGGCGAATCTTTATGTATGATCATGGAATGATTGATATCGTGTCAAATGCATTTTTTTACTCTATGTTCTTATTATATCATATTGACGCGTTTGTCCATCGGACACGAGATCAATAAGAATTGTTAACGTCACACGCATTGTAACATACAAAAATCGATCAATGAATCAAATATCCGTAATTCATTAAATTGACTATCACTCCTTGACAATTTTTGGATGTGAAATATGTATCTAGTGGCGCATGACAGTAAATTTGTCTGGTTTGTCGTCACGTCAAAGGGCATGACGCTCTGATGCCATTATGCCATGATTATGTGTACCCACATAATTATACTAAACGTTTCCTGGTCTCTCTGTATAAGCTGCGTACTATTTTTATCGGACTACAGTATACTTATCACGTTTATTGCTCGTATAAACGTATTGTATTTTCTTCCTTGAGATCGAATATAATTGAACGTTGAAAGTTATTAAAAAAATCTAATCTGTCACATTATTCTTTATATTATTACTAATAAAAAATGAATAACAGTAAGATCAAGTGAACAAGAAAAAGTTTCAACTTCTTTGCTTTTTATAAATACCTATATTCTGTAATTATTATTTTAATCAAAATAATAAGAAGAATATATTTGTTTATAATCTTCATTCAATATTTTACACATATTTCCTCTATTTATGTTTTAATTAAAAGTTCTTAAATTAACTTTAATGTCATCTGCCCGGCGTCCCGTGGCGGCCTTATTTATTCAACAATCTCTCTCATTTTTCTATCTCACGGCAATTTTAATACGGAAGAACAATTCAATCTCATGTCCTCTTGTGTTTAGCGAGTGGTATCCGGCCGGTTCATTGTTCCCCACGCGTCATGTTCTAATCAAGACTTCTATTTGCGGATGAGACAAATTAGGCCACTGTTGCTTTCAATAGTGTAATATTGATTCCTCTTTCAAGGATCGCCCGAGACAATGCTTCAACACTGTTCATTGCACATCTGTTGGTGATCACAGTATATTGTTTCATCTTAACCTAATCTGTAAAGGTAAAAGATTTAGAGGTTAAATTACCTGTGCCGTCGGGCAGCTCCGGTACGTAGGTGTTCTCCATCTGCAGGCTGGAGGGCAGCTGGCGCAAGCCGCGTTCCAGCTCGCGCGCGAACGTTTCTCCCACGCGCATCAGCGTCGCCCCGCACAGCACCAGCCCCGAGAGCCGCGACTGCACCTGCATCACACGCACATGACTATTATTAAGAACTAGCGACCCGCCCCAGCATCGCACGGGTGCAATGCTCATTGTTTGTTTTCGACATGGCATTAGAAATATCTAAAATTATCAGTGTTTTTCTACTATATTATTCACGAATCATACATATAAACCTTCCTCTGAATCTCTATATCTATTAAAGAAAACCGCATCAAAATATGTTTGGACAGAGAGACAGCGGGACGACTTTGTTTTTTACTATGTAGTGGTGAATTCCTTGTTTGTTTGAGCTTAATCATACATTCAGGATTTCTCTACAATGGTTTAAAAATATATTTATTATGTATCAGTTAATTAAATTGGTCAAAATAAGTAATAATTCAATTTGGATTCAGAAAGTTGGTTTACAACGATAGTGTCTGAGGACGATATGTATACATATATTGTACCGAAATTGTATATTCCATACATCTTTATTGATATTTGCAAACATCATCAAGTAAGGAAAAGTGTAAACATTGCCATTAAAATGTTATCAGGTTCACAACATTCATTGATAACTTCGGTCGAAGGTCGTTCTGTGATTATCAAGGGTCGTGATATGGAGTGAACGATAGTGGACTACCAATTAGGCATAATCGTAGAAGAAATGAGAAGGTCAACATACAATGGCCACCAGTCTCTTTTGATCTCAGACAGTAGCGGATTTCCAGTCTTGGCCGCACTAGGCCGGTAGGCCATGTAGTAATTACTAATTACCAGCCGCCCCTTTCTCAGCCTCCAAAATATACGTAGGTACAAATGAATTTTATCTATTGCAAACTTTTATCGAATCTATCATAAGCTGCTAATTTGTAATATACTCAGTATATTTCAGAGATATTTGCTTCTTTAAATACAACTTTTAAACAGTTTTAGGTTTATTTATTTAACTACAGATTTATTTTCATACAAAATATACTATAAGTATATAACCATTTTTAAATTTGCTGAAAAAAGAACGAAAAGTTTAATACCACTGCGGGTAGCCGGCCTTTAAGGTACCTAAGTCGTATCGGTCGTAGCTGTGCGGGGCAGAACGTGGCGTGAAAAACGCACAGTTGTATACCGCCAACCATCAAGGTGTTGTCGATGTAATTAGTAGTTTGACAAATTGTACGATGGTATCTTGGTGCCCCAGCCCAGAGGTGAGAACAGTATTCCGTGTGTCCGAATCGATACTTCATAGAGCTGTAAGCGATGGACCCGCAGGAAATAATGACTCAATCTATTAAGGATACCGCGCTGTAAAGAAGCCAGCTTGGCTTTACAACTTTACATACGTAACATGTCTATATTTTCTACAGGAAATGTACGAAAGTGATTTAGGAAGATCATCGCTAAACGATGCGGTGCAGTGCGTCAAGACCTGCGCGATCCTCCAGAATATTTAAATACTTTGGAGTTCTCTCTTTATCATCAGTGAATTTTTTCTCGATTGGCCGCCCCGAATATTGGCCCTAGGCCTGGGCCTCCTGGGCCTTAGGGCTAATCCGCCACTGTCGCGGACCATTAAAGTACAGTCTCCATCCAGTCCAGGTGAATTGAATAGCTTTGCCTGAATGATAACTATTGATTTTGATCAATACTACGTGAAAAAAAAAAGTTTTTTTTTTTTAAAACAAAAAACTATTTGTTGAGGTTATACAAAGTTTTCTAAAAAAAAATCCTTTTTTACACGATCAATCCTAAATTTCATAACATATTACTGTTATTTGTACTGTGGTAGTTCTCTGGTACGCTCCAGCTTCTGCATAGGTACGAATTCAGACAAGTACCTACAACAGCCTCGCCCAAGCAAAAATATTCATATATTTCAATTTCTTTCTTGTGTGAGGAAAACTAGATCACCCTTTAAAGACATTACTACAATTCCTTGCTTATTTATTCTTTGCTAGAAAATTGCTTGGATTGTCATTATCGGTAAAATGAAAATCAATATAAGGTTTGAGGCAAAGTATCAAATAAGTACAACATCTTTTTACAAGACTGTTATCTAAAATAAACATCAAATATTTTCTCAATAAATAAAGCAGTAAAACTATAAAACCGTTGTAGGTATTCAAGCAAATAAAGATACAGGTATTAAATCGCTATCTTTATGACATTATAAACGCGTGAGCTACCGAAAGCTACCGTTTCTTTTGGATTTAAACGTTAAATGCTACTGCAAAATTTAGAAAATGATTATTGGTTTCTACGTGTCATTTGAGTTGAGGAGAGACAGGATTGTTATTACTGGAAATTGTCCTAAATATCAATTGATATTAAAATTGTAATTGAATGTCATCGTCATTTGTATTCGTCTGATAAATAAAGAAGTGGTTTGACAGTTTGTTCTACATTATCAATTTTATATGACTAATAAAAAGTTTTTATGAATTAATTTACTGTTATCGATAATATTTAATTGACCATATTATACTTGAAATTTTAACGATGATGAACATCACTAAATAGTATCAAATCGATAGGAATATTGAATAGTTTTAAGATTTCAACTAGAAGTAAGATGAGCGATCTTTTGCTCTGTTCGCACCAGGTTAAATGCAAAGTGGTTTGCAAAGTACGTACGTGTTGTCAACGAGTCCTCAGATGAGCGGATACATCAAGTGGCTTACAATCGGAACAAAGTATACCGCTGCCAAATTGTCACATGAGCCAGTTGCGAAGTCAAAAATACTTTACAGGTCACAGTTTGCAGCCGCTTGTTAATCCATTATGAAAACGAGACATACGTCAAACTCGCACATATTTCAAAATAACATTCAGTACACATATCAGAAGCTTCTAGATGTAAAAAAACTGAAACAAATATGTAAAATAATCATGACACCATTTGAAAATAAATAAAAAAATTGTATAAATAAAGACTTTTTAGTCAAACGTCGAAAGAAAATTAATCTGATTCGAGCTTTGCCTAGTCGATCCTGGAAATGAATCCCTAATTTCATGCTTGGACATTGAGCGTCCGAGTGTGTTAAACTAAAGATGAGTGAATCAAACAGTGTTGTAACTAAAAATGTTTTGGTTATTACACAAATAAAACGGATGCTTTACACAGAGTACGGACAAAACGCAGAACAATAAACACACTTTTTTTTAAGAAATCAAATAAAAGAATGCGAAAATAACTTTCTTAATTCGATGAGATGGTGATAAGAGATTTCGATGATTTCAAGAAAAGAAAAATCAGTAAAAACGATTCCAAATTTTGGCTTTACAAAATGCCACTGCATTTAAAATACTCTTCAAAATAATGTAAATGTAAAATTATTACGACCATATAAAAACAATAAACATGAAAATTTTAAAATATCGTTTTACTATAGCTAATCTAACAAGAAATTCAAATACCTAATTGAAGTTTGACAGGTTAAACACTGATTTCATGAAATTGAATTTCGAATATTGCCAGCCCAAATTAGTCTCTCCTAGGTTAGATGAAAATTCTTCAGTCAAAGGCCGGAAAACGTCATTTATTTGGGCTTCGAACAAGACTGAGTTAGACCTGAGGATTGACTATTCAAACTCAGGAGTTTAGAGGTTTGACTACAATATGTATATATTTATATAAAAACATTGATTCATCTGCAATTTATTTGTAGTATTCGATTTCATGTTCCGGCAATTTCAATGTGCAAGAACATGTACAGAACAATAAAATGTTGGCTTGTATCTTGTATCTTGTATTAACTGATGTTTTTGCTTTCAGTCCCGAGACTATTAAAGCTTCATCTGACGCAGAACCGGTGGGCTAGCCAGAACCCACGGGTTTGGGCCCTCCGCTGTGGGTAGGGCCGCGCATGTGCTCATGCGTGCGTTTAACTACGACATGTCATCTAAGGGCCATCGAAGTTGCGGTGCGGACCGAGACCCCGATGGCCGTCGACTGTGTTTTTAGCTAATCGGTGGCTGGGGGCGGTGAGAACCGCCCTGGAACGCGGGTGTACCTTGTGTACGGTCTCGCCGTGCTCGGAGGCGAGGGCGAACTAGTGTGTTTGTTGTTGCACTAACTGTGGGTGTAGTGTTGTCCGGCGGGACCCCCGGCGGTGGGTCCGGCGTATCTAAGTCCCCTTCCTCGACCGGGTCGATGAGGACGTTTCGCGGGCGACGCTTGTTGACGTTCGCGTTTGTGTCGGGTTGGTAATTTGCTGCGCTTACCACCAGAGGGTTGGGATGATGTTCGGCTCTATCGAAGAACCGTTTGGTCAGGTCTTTAAAATATTCGCGAATCGTCGGGAGTCTGCAATCGCTGTGCAGATCGACGTTGCGTTGATACCACTGCGCACCGGTTGCACGGCGGATGAACTTATTTTGTACTATTTGCAGCTTGTACAAGCGAGTAGGGTGCGTGTGGGCGAAGATCATGCATGCGTAGGACATAATAGGTCGTACGCAGGTCTTATATAATAATAATTTGTGCCTTAAGGGCATTTTACTTTTAGCGTTAGTTAAATTGTGTAGCCGGCCGGAGACGAACGCGGCTCTATTACGAACGTTATTAATGTGCGTAGTAAATGACATACGCGAGTCGAAAGTGACTCCTAAGTATTTGACCTTTTTCTCCCAGGGGAGCGGTTGGCCATAAAGGATATTTGCCCCAACTTTCTGCATTCGCGAGGACATTATAAAGATGTGACGGGTAAGTACTTCGTGTGAAGTGAATCGCTACACTCTTTTCGGGATTTATTTCTATTCTCCATTTGCGAACCAGTCGCCGAGGCGGTCGGCGGCGCTTTGGAGTCGAGTGGTTAGTAGTCTAAGGTTGCGGTCTGAATAAAAGAGCGCCGTGTCATCCGCGAAAAGCGCGAGATTGACGTGGGGGTCTTTAGGTATATCGCTTGTGTAGAGCGTAAAGAGCAAAGGTGAGAGGCAGGAGCCTTGTGGTACGCCGGCCGTGAGGCGGCGGCTTGTGGAGAGGGTGCCTTCAACTCGATATCGAAAAGAGCGGTTTGACAGGAAGGCCCGATGTTGGCTTGCCGATTATAAACCAGCTCAGAAAACGTCGTGAACGAACGAATTAATGTCTTCTTAAACCTGTACCTACTGAGGTACAGGTATAAGAAAATATGTTTTCTTGTCTTGAGTCAATGGCCTAATGTAAAATCCTTCTTATACTAATTTACATGTGGGCCGAAAGCATGAGTTTATTATATCAGTAGTATGTTTTTATGTCAGGTAACAAAGCTGTTATGTATACGGGCAGGGAGCGAGTTAAACAACCGGTAGCTTGCTATGCACTGATTTGTTGACAGAGCGCGCGGCACAGCCACGCATAGTTATGCATACATAACAAAAGCAATGCATGTGGCCAATCAACTTTACAATTAATTAATGACTCTGTGAGCATCCCCATGAAGACAATGAACGGAAACTTCTAGACGTCGGTCCGCAGTTCCGACTTGTCACGGTACTACTATCAGTGTAACGATTTTGTGATATAACGAACACGC
This sequence comes from Iphiclides podalirius, assembly GCA_933534255.1. Classification (NCBI taxonomy): domain Eukaryota; kingdom Metazoa; phylum Arthropoda; class Insecta; order Lepidoptera; family Papilionidae; genus Iphiclides; species Iphiclides podalirius. Next base: position 10,600,549 of record OW152839.1, on the reverse strand, counting down.
CAAATATAATGAAACGATCATAAATGACAAAGTTATCCGCGAACACACATAAAAAAATAAAAATATATAGTGGGTGTGAGTTCGATTCCCACTACTGGAAAAATATTGTGTGATGAACATAGTGTCTTGTCACCGAGTGGTGGTTTATACAGGATGGCTTTTCTAAGTATATCCATTTTTTTATTAAATTCTAGACATAAATAATCTTCTCTATATTATAAAGAGGACAGATTTGATTGTTTGTATGTATTGAATAGGGTCCGAAACTAATAAACCGATTTGAAAAATTCTTTCACTATTTGGAAGTTACATTATCCCCGGTTGATATAGGCTATATTATATTTAAAAAAAAAATAGGGATCATCTGATAAATAACGGCATATTTTAATTTTCTTTATTGCCTTTTTTACGATCGCATAGAGACAGACACTTCTTTAAAGTTTAAATGAATGTTAACTATACTTTCTAAGTTTTAACGGTTATGTGAATTCCTAATTGTTTGCTTGTCCCTTGTATAATTTATTTATACGAAGGTCTGTACAAAAAGGTACTTATTATGATAGAAAAAATATATACAAGTGACCTCTCTTGCGGTAATCGAACTTAAACTTAACGTAAATAATTCACGATAAAGCACATCAAAATACAGGTGTTACTAATGATTTATTCATGGCGCTAATTGCCCCTTTTAATAGAGCCGAATTTCAATCGTCTTTTTATGTGGAAGGTTCCCTCAAAAATAACGTTATTTTTTAGAACAACAAATTAAAACTGGTGAAGTTTTTCAAGACTGTGGACATAAGACGTTGGCAAGCATGACGTTAATTGGATGATCGTTACAACGCACTGGTGAATAAGGCTTATAAATTTACAATGGGTAAAACTAAAACGGTATGGGTAAAATAAAAACTGTCACGAAATTTTCCAGGTGTATGCTTTTGTTGAGAGCTTGAAGCACTGCAACAAGGCAATTTACTTTTCAGCTAATTTGCATTAAATTTCATGTAGAATTTAGTATGACTATTGCCCCCGGGGTGAGGCCACTGAACAAGCAAATTTGAACTAGATCAATGGCTGAGGAGATAAGTCGTGTTCGTGTTATGATTTATGCCTTGTAATAAACTATGGAAATTGTAGATATTTGAAACATTTGAATGCGACATTTTTATTAACAGTATAACTAAAAGAGTAAAATAAAAAGTTTCTTTTCCTCTAAAAATTTAATTATTTTACGGAATGTACATATCTAATTTCGTTTTTTATTAATCAAGCTCAAGAAACAAAAAATATAAGCATTAGGTACCTATATTCACAAATCGTAGACTATATTATGCTTTATCCAAAATAGAGAGGCTAGGTTTTCACGAGCTTGGTAGACTGTAGCTAATATCATAAGCACAGTCAGACATGACATACATGTATTAAAAGAATGAGGGGTTTTGGTTAAAACCTATCCGATATGTGGACTGTGACATTAATAGCCGTCGACTGTGTTATTCGTTGAATCTAATATATAAAATTCTCGTGTCACGGTGTTTGTAATTGAACTCCATCGAAACGGCTCGACCGGAATTCGTGAAATTTTGTGTGCATATCGGCCAGGGTGAGAATGAGACATCTATTTTTCATCCCCCTAAATGTTAAGGGTGGTCAGTTGTAAAATTTTTTGTTTTTATTTTTTTATGATACAGCATACAAAAATACACACAAACCTAAATTTTCACCCCTCTACGCAGACGTAGTCGCGGGCAGCAGCTAGTGTTATATAAAAGTGATAAATATTTAAAATTACTCGTAAGTAATTAATTACATTCATTTGAACTTATCTCAAAAAGTGCGTCATTTATTCGCAACTCATTTATTTTACGCGCGATCATTCATAACTAACACACACACAACAAGATCGTGCACAATAAAATTTAGGTTTTTATGAATGAATACCGCAATATCAACACCTTCTATTTTCTAGGGAATAGAATGGCATTTAATTTTTTTTTTTTTTTTGGAAAAAAGAACCTGTTTAAAGAACAATGCCCATTTTTGACCTGATTGTGTATAGAGATGAAATAAATATTAAAATTTAGCTAATTTCATTTTATAGTAATTACACTAATCACAATGTTAAAAGAAGGTCGGGAAAAAAATATTTTTTGATATTTCTTTACGCTTATTTTACTTCAAGGGTAAACATATTACCATGTTTTGAACGCACCTTAACAATCCTTTGCATAGGCCGTTCCATTTTTCACACTACCTAATTGACTGTATTCAACTTTTTCTGAGTTTTGTACGTGTTTTTACGTGTTAGAGAAGTGAGTAAGCACGTAATTAACAGTATTTGTATAAAAATTAAGATCAATCTTATTAGTAGTATAGATTTATTAAAAATAATAAATTATTAATGCAGCATGTAATAAAGTTCGCACGGCTCTCGTAAATGGATTTTTTTGACATTTGACAGTTCTGCGAGTGACTCATACTCATCGGTATTCGCCAGTAATTGTGAGTATTTATGTTTATTATTTTTAATCTAAAAATTTCAATCATGTCATAATCAAACTAACTAAAGCTCCTATAAATTATACCTGTGACATAACACAAACAACTGTTCAAAAGATCTATATATCCAAAATATGTATTATAAACTCAATATATGTTTTTTATTTCAGATTACTGAGGAAGATTATATTTGTAAATCTTGTAATGAACTCTTTATGAGAATAATAAACCAGGAATTAACAAGCTGTGATGTTGCTCAAGCTTCAGGATTATCTCAACCAGGTCGAAGAACAGTTTTTGATAATCGTTCAGAAAAGCAAAGACAGATAAATGCTATTATACAAACAAGTTCACAACATCACATATTCATGTTTCTACATTGTTAATCATTTGCCAGTATAAAACTTGATACTATTAATGTAGATTATTTCTCTTTTGTATTTTAGATGTAAATTAATCTGTTATTAATTGACTGATGTTGTAATATTTTTAACCACAAATAAATACATAATTGATTTTTTTTAATTATATTTTTAAGATGAATAATAATTATTGCTTTATTACTTCTTTTGTAGATAGTTTTCTTTTGTAGATAATCATCATCTGATAGAATATGCCACTGGATGAGTTGTAAGAGTGCTGCCACACATATTAGGCATGTTGCTGAAGTTTGTGGTGTTATTCTACTGAAGATAATTTATTTTTTATGTTTCTGAGATTAAGTTATTAGTGAACTTATACTATTTGCATTAGATACCAAATAAGGCAAGCCAAATCCTATTATGGCGAACATATTCACTTTCATGGATCATATAGAATAGAAATATGTAGGGACACAGGAGTTTTCTAGGAATAATCTGAGAGGAAGTGGTGACAACACTAATAAGAGGGAAAATGTAAAAAAAAAGTCCTGGCACATTTAAAGAAAACACTATTGTCTACATTTTAATAGAAAATAATGTGTCTGGTAGAGCTAGTATAGTCATACTGTTGTAATTGTTTAGTTGGTTGGCGAACCATAGGATGTTGCACTCATGTTATGACTAGGTGGTACTTCGGATGAACTATCAAGAAAATATCTCTGTTATAGCAGAATTTCTGGATAATATAGTTATAAGACATTTAAGTGAAGATGATGATAATTAATAAAGCATTCCACTGTAACATAGTGTTTTATTTTTTCCCTCGTTTTATTCATCAGGTATTATAATTATCGATTATTATGTATTGTAGTGCAGGCCAATGAAATGTGTAGGGCAGATAAATGATCACTTTTAACTTACGTTTTTTTAGTAAGTACTTATGTGAGCTGTTGAAATAGCAGATAATGCTCTTCACTCAATTTATAGTGACAATAATCGAGTCTAAGCAGTGACTTAAGGGCAGTCGGTTTTTAGGAATTCACAAGTAAAAAAGACATTTTAGACTAGATAGGCTAATATTATTATTTTAGAATAAACTTGAGCGTAAAAAGTTAGTTCTAGCACATTTATTTCGTTATATTAGGTAACTGCAAATCCTAACCTAAAAAGTAACATTTTTTTATAATTTTTGGACTTCGTAGACCAGCAATCGTAAAAATGACTATATGATATTAATTTACTAACTTAAAGGTAGTCTTTCTGCTATACCTTGTAACTATACATACACTTTCATTATCAGGTTTTTAAATGTATGGGAAGTGGGCATTGTTCTTTGGGTATTTCTCAAAAAATCTCCCTGTATATGTATAATATGTATTTATTAACAAAAATAAAGTGTTTAAGTATGTTTATCAGTTATCTAATATCCATATACCCACGCTACAAGCGTAGCTTAGTATGGGACTAGAGAACGTTATGTAAAAAATGTGTCTTAAAAATATTTAAAAAAAATAAATTAAACTTAATATCTAGTCACAGTAAAATAAAACAAAATTAATACATTAGAAAACAAACTTAATGAATTTATGACTTGGAAATTTCTTTAATAAACACGATGTTTTAGTTTTTTAGTTTTAGTTTTATAGAAGACTGCGTTGTAAAGTTGTATAATATGGTGATGTGGAAAGTTTATACTTACGTTATACGCTGTCGAAGATAAAGAAAAAAAGAAAAAAAATCTTAAGTTCATTCTTTTTAAAAAAATGAATAAGCCCCTTTAGAAGTTGGCAAAAAGTTGTGATAACCAATCATGATTACGTCACTCCTAAATTTTTTTTCGTTGTGTTATTAAAACTATTTTACATAATGTTAAAGTTAGTTATCGAGAAACAGTAAACGTCAATATACAGACTACACGTGACGTAATCAATTGAACCGTAAATAAGATAACACTACACAACGGCCTCAACTGCGAACTGTTACGCAGTTAGTGTTCTAACCGTGACACGTATTGACCCGGAGATTGGAGATGCACTAGACGTTTCATACGATAAGACTCAGCCGCAAAAGATAAGAACGCTTGGCCAGACGGAGACCTATTCCTAACTAACTGATTTCGACGCACAATATGTACGGAGTACATATATTTATATAACACCACATACACCTCACAGAAAAAAAGTCGCTGGAGGTAACAGTCAATAACGAATAATCAAATATCATATTTTAACGAATGTAGTCACTAATTTTATAACGCCACGTAAACGAGGAAGGTGTAAGCATCGTGGTAATACGCAACGTTACCCATCGGGACGATAGGCTTGGTGACGATTTATATATATGTGCGATTGCGTAAATAAGGCCTTCTCACCTTTAACGCTCTTGCGCGGTCCTCTAGCACCAGCGGCGGCGGCAGGAACTGGGCATCCCACAGACTGCGCTCTGACGGCGCACAGGAACCGTTCTGCTGGGAGCCGTTCGTCTGGGCAGAGCCGTTGAGCTGGGAGCCGTGCCCGTTCGGCAGCGCCTCCCCCATCCCGAAGCTCTCCACTGCCGTCGACATTTTCTTTCAGCCGGGAATGTTTTACTTGATATATCTGAAAAGGATTATCACAAATTGGTATGCCTAGATAGAGAGAACTCTCGTTCGAATTATCGTGTAAAACGATATTGGAAATTGTTTGTATGCTGGAAAGAATATAATAATAGATGCGCCAAGCATTGCTTCAAATGCTAAGAAAAAATGTAGTTAAAAGACGTTAAGATTTACGTCGGTGTGGCAATCAGCCGTTGGGCTTAGTGGCTACAGCGTAAGGCCGTAAATGCTGGACTTGGGCTCTATGTAGACTTGGGTTCGATTCCCACAACGGCGACAATATTTTCGTACTTTTCCTACAAATTTTAATGTACAATCTTAAGAGTAGATATAACAAATTTAGTATTTAAATACTAGCGGCCCGCCCCGGCTTCGCACGGGTAACAATACAGTTAACAAAAAATTTTAAAATTAAAAATTATCATACACACACACATAAAACCTTCCGAATATGTTCTAATCATGTTTTAATGAAATACCCTTGCAATTACGTCATGAAGATCGAAAGATCGCTGACCAGATAATGGTTCCGCTTTAATTCCGGGACATTCGGGGTTACACGAAAAGTGACAAATAAGTCTGGTCTCCCATAGCTTCGGACATAAATCATCGCATCTTTGGTTTTTTAATGCAGATAACTCAGAGAACCTGTAAATGAATATGACGTTGCAGATTACGCGTTGACCGATATTTGATGGGCCAATGTCTTGATTTAAAGCGTCTCTAAGATGAATGTTTCACCAGCCCTCAGGCTCTGATGATTACGACATCATGTGTAATTAAATCTTTCTGATATATTTTTGCCATCGTATCGACAATGTATTAAATAAAAACCGGCCAAGTGCGAGTCGGACTCGCACACGACGGGTTCCGTACCGACCTCACAGAAGACCGGCGTAAAATAGAAGTGTTACACGTAGCTTCTACGTTTCGTCTGGTGAGAGAGGTAGCCGGGGCCCTCTTTATTTAAAGATGGTAACTCATTCGCAACCCTACAGGTGTTGCAAATATCCATGGGTGGCGGTTATTACTTAACATCAGGTGAACCGCCAGCTCGTTTACTTTTAATATCTTTATTCAATATAGAATTATTATTCTTAGATATTGTCAAAAACACTACTACTGTCAACATTATCTATAAAAACGGCAAAAAAATCATGTCTGTTTTATGGGAGCCCCACTTATTTATATATTTTTTTGTTTTTTAGTATTTGTTGTTATAGCGGCTACAGAAATACATCGTTTGTGCGAATTTCCACTGTCTAACTATCACGGTTCATGGTGACATATGGACAGACATACGGACATACAGACAGACAGCGAAACCCTAATAAGTCCCAGTAATAATGCTATGGATTAAAACAGGTAGCTCTAACCATCAACCTAAATGCATAAAATTGCATGCATGTCACAGTTTTGTTACACACAGTACCTTGCTGAGGAATAGTCAAATATTAACCGTCTTCTCCTATTACGACTATTAAGAGATATTTTAGTGGATCATACAATCGGTGTAACTCAGAGACCCTTTTAAGTTGGTCGTGTCTACCGTGCAATATTATATCTCTAGGGCATTATAGGGGTTACGTACCCAAAGGGTAAAACGGGACCCTATTACTAAGACTCCACTGTCTGTCTGTCCCTCTGTCAACAAGCTGTATCTCATGAACCGTGATAGTTACACAGTTGAAATTTGATCTGGATATTTGTTTCCCAAGGAGGGTTGACGTCAGGTAGACGGCTGGTTGTAAAAATATAGCCAAAACCGCTTACCACATGATTCATGTTGTGCCGATCCCACCTAGGTGGGATAGGGGAACGAGGATGATGATAACTTGTATACTTGTCCCTCTATTTTAAAAATTCGCGCTAAACGAAATCATTTGAAACAGGCTATTACAGTTTCGGATGTTGGTTAAAAATGTCCAGATGGTGCATGATTATTTGTCAAAAGATTTTTTATTGGCTGTGGCGGCTCCTCAATATTGGGGAGACTAACTTTTCTAGAAGCACAGCACATACCATATGGTTCATCGACCCATTTTTTAGCAGAACACTTAGAGCAGAAGACTTTTGAGCTTAATGCATTAAAGATCTGTTACTGTGAGCTAAAAGTCGATTACGAACTCTAGTCGTTGACGTTTGTTGTCTTTCTCTCTAATGTCGTAGGCGTTGGGAACGCTCAGAGCTCGATTCCCTAATGCATGTAGTGTAATTTGTATATTTATATTATTATGCTCTTCAAGCCGCTGCAAGCACTCTCCTTGACTCTCTCTAACTTGTAAGACGATTTAAACTTTCCGGCAAAGATTCCTCATTACGGCGTATATTTGATGCCCTCGCCTGGGAACTATTTCTAGAAAGATGGGATTTTGATCTTTTGGGCATTTTAAAATGACAAAAAAAATTTAACTGCCTTTGTATTTAATAATTTGCTAACTGTTGAACAGGAACCAGTACAAATGTGATTGAAAAATTAAATGAATGAATATAATGATTAATAATTACTATGGAGTTGCATGGTACTTCTGTACGACGAAATGGTCTACGGTAAACGTGGAACCATGAATGGATATGTCTTGAGTGGTGGACATATCATCGATAGCTGGTGGTAGTTGGCGTCTTAGTGACCATCACTATGATACGTTAGCTGTCATTCGGCATAGTAAGAGTTTGGTGGTAGTTGGCGTCTTAGTGTGTTGCACTATAATACGTCGACTGATCATCTGACTTTGGGGAGTCTGGTGGTGGCTTGCGTCTTAGTGTATTCCACTATGATACCTTGGCTATTGCTTGACTGGGGTGAGGGTCCGTTGGTGGTTTGCGTCTTAGTTTTTACGCTATGATACGTCGACTATCATCCGGATCGTGTAAGAGTATGTTTGGACACTTCGTGTGTTCCGAGTATATTCTAAACTTTGGAGCCGAAGTTGATTGGAGTTATAATGGTGTGGTGTAAAGGTGTGCCACCTACGCGATAGTCACATTGATGCGTGCGGCTATATGCAGTAATGCGTCTTGTGGTAATTGCGGGGTGATCTGCGCCTAATATCATTGCATCGTATGATTCTGGTTGACGGAGGTTCGAGGTGATGATGTCTGCTGTGTATGCGGATAGGTTGTATGTTGGCTTGTTTACCTGCGATAGTTGTATTGATGCATGTTGCATTTAGTGACATTGCGTCTTGACATTTGCTTGGGAGACGCAGACTCGGCCATTATGAATAGCGCATAATGGCCGAGTCTGCGTCTCGGTTTGATGCACATCTCAGTAGATTTGTCCAAGTCTGATTCCTGATGACGGAACTGCAGATTGTCTGACCTCCTTTATACGTTTTAACATTATTAACGAATCTCAGTAAAGTTCCAACTTGGCAACTTGCTGGTGGGTGAGACAAACTTGATCGAAAATACATTATACTCAATGTCAGAGACACTGACAAATAAATATATGTTGCCAATTATAAACCCTTCTGATGGCTAAACATAAAAATCACAACTATGGCTATATCTGACTATTGCAATGGTTGGTGGAGCATATGCGTTTACCTCATGTGGATTGTAGCTGGCGGGAGAAAACCTCTCAAGGCTGCGGCGATGCCGTGCAACGTTTTAACCATACCCTTGGGGTGACAGTGACTCATGACGCGCTCTGCGACGAAATGTCGTGCTAACCTTGTAATTGGTGGTGATGCCAAAACACTAACATTCGCGTGTGCAGCCGCGGCGATCTGGCAAAAGTGGTGGCGCTTACGGAGGGCTTATTATATCATAGGGCCAGAGTACCTGATTATCAACACATACCCAAAACCGTATTGACGTACATTCACGAAGACTGGATTTGTCGTCGGCTTGTATGACGTTACACGCATTAACATGCGCGACTTCAGTCAAAGTTTGTGCTTACGCACCTCCAAGGGGCCAAGCCCTCTTTATGCTGGTGAAACAGCTTTGCAATGGAGTTCGGTCCTTTCCCCAACTTTTTGTCCTTCTGGGGGGGGGGGGGGGGGGGGGGGGGGGGGATAATGTTGGTTGGCGCTCACCGCACACGGCGTTGGTGAGCGTTTTCATCAAACAATTTTTCACTTTACAGTGTCAACAAATTATATGTGTTTTGCTATAATTCTATGAATGTGCTGCAGTTAAAAATCTTAATTCGAATAAGTCTATACTACTATTTCTGTCGCAACCGAACAGCGACATTGTCACTTTGTGCATCATAGGCACATTACACTTAATTAGGCATGAAACGTATATATGTAATGTACTTTTCATGCCTAATTTAAGGCAGTACGCGACTCGCCACCGTCCAACCAATACCATATACCATTTTTTGTACCGCGTATTCTTTATACCATTTTATAACATTTACCATATAAGTGTTAACTGTTAATAAACCATTTACCAGAATATTTATAAACTCTCCCTGTACAACCTTCTTCAGAGTGGAAAGTAGTTTAAATATTTCGGTGCCTTATCCCTGGAGTAGCGCAATTTTAAGTATAATATTTTTAAATTTCATATTTCTAAGACAGAACGAAACACAATTACGTAACTAAATAATCATAAAATTTAATATAAAAAGTTACCGACTTATTAGTGACTGTTTATTCCAGCCAAAGTAATATAGATAATCATACGTCCATAAAGATAAATATTTCGCTAATCCCACAATGAGGCCGGACTGACCCTGATAACATGAGGAAATTAATCAGTAACACGAAACAAAATTTAATAAAAGAAGCAATTGTCTATTAGATTTGTTAACGAAAAACTTATTCGAAACAACAATTTTAACACAATGCTCTACAACATGTCTAACAGATTTAATAATCCAAAAGAAGTATCTGTTAACAGGAAACCAGTACAACAAGCAGTTAAGATCATGTTCGAGATGTAAGATTACAGGAAAATGTGTATGGAATAAAACTGTCAGCTAGGTTACTACACCGAGTACTGAATTACAATTAGGCTTCGTTAATTTAAGCTCTCATCACAATCAACTCAATATCGGATACTACCATTGAGGAGAAACCATCTGGCATTTGTGTAGCTTAGAGGTCACAAACTCACCATTACCTTTGTTTTGTATGTTCTCGTTCGAACCTACGTGATTCAGACGGAGTCTGTCTTTTACATATCCTAATAATATACCAACAAAATAACATAATTCTAATTAAAAACTTATAGCATGTTTAAAACATTTATAAACAAGACAAATAGTTCATTAGTACATGTTCACTTCATATACAGTAGGCGTTATTAAGTCAATGTAAGAGGTGTTGACGTCTGGCGATAAGCGATGCCTGTATCTTCAGACGAAATATTCGCGAGGATCAACAGCAAATGATGGACATACAATGTGGATTCAATATCAAATGTGGTATGAAAATGGTACGCCTGGAGCGTTAAAAACCTCAAAACCTCGATTTTTTTTTTTTGTTTGAAAGAAATTTAAAAAAAAATAATTGGACATTTTACAATCAACTCTACCCAGGTCGCCCGTGAACTTTAAGTAGATACCGATGCATTACAAGCGGAGTTTGTATGAGCCCTTCATGATTCGTATATATTCTTTACCCTAAACAATGGTCCACGGCTAACTTATTAAAGCTGAATAAATTGGTATTAAAAACAATGGCCCTGACAATGTTTGATTAAATAGTTTTTGAATTTTTTTACTAATGTTTAGTTTACAAGTCAGCATGAGTTTAATCTCAACATAATATTACATTATAGGATTTAAACTTTGAACTGAACTTGAATAATGAATGGCGAATGTAATAGACATTGACACAAATCACAATTTTTAGGCATTGCAGCATGGAAGAAATAAGAAAAATAGGACATAATTATTGAGATCTGCTGAAAAATTAAATGGACTAATATATCTCTGTAAAAGACTCCAATAAGATCTCTTCTTTTCGATCTTTGCTTCTAATAATTATATAATAAAAATATATAGTAAAGCAATCGGATTTAATATTTAAGTGATATGAACATTTTCTATGGGAGCAAGGTCCGGTGTCGTTCCCGTCGCTGCCATTAACTTTCACGTCGGGCGTTTGCCCGGTCTTTATCTATCGGCGGCGATGTAAACTTTCCACGGGCCCCGTCCGGGTCTATTTTTGCCCGCTCCGTTTCGCCTATCGATCTCCAACATCCAATATGGCCGCTGCCGCGCCGTGGCCGCGACTCGCGCCGCATCTGCAGCCAGTATATATTTCAGTATATATGTCTTATCTACGGCTGCAGCGATGCGCGCGCGCAGCGGCGTGGCTGTGACGTCACGACGCGCCCACCGGCCCACATCGCCGACGCATTCACAACGCGACAAATATCGCAAATATTTGGCAAACGCACACACCTTCGGATGACACAGCACAAACCAGTTCGTAATCAGCTATTTGCTATATTGGGCAATTTTTTTTTTTGGAAGTATCATGATTTTTGTTCGTGTAACCCAACTAAAGTCCTGAATAAACAAATACGCGGAATGTGTCCTACCCATACCAATTGTTTAGTCAGTTGCCTAAAGAATAAACACATTATCTAAGTTTTATCTCAAGGAAGCTAAGTTCAGGGATATGTGTTCTATTTCCCTTCATGCTCCTTCATAATTATGTATGCGTTCATGAAATAGAACTCATACATCTTAAGATGTAAAAGAGTTCAATCAATTTGATTAGTTCAGTCGCCAATTTAAATTTAAAAAGATTTAAAACTAAGCCACGATACACTACATTGTCTCCCGACGAGCATGTCAACGAATACGAACTATTATGAAAATTGCCCTCACGCATGTGAAAAATATGTTACAATTACATAATTGCTTTGTTCAAGACATAAATACATATGTCATTATAATAAATCTGTTAATGTTATGGAAACGCTGAATGATACGAACATTTTTTTTCTTCTTGAGAAAATTTCGACAGTTTATTCTAAAATATAATAATTTTATAATGATAACATAAACCTTGTCACGTAAAAAAATTTAATTGAACTATTTCAATTGAAATTTTTTACGTGACAAGTTGCATGCTGAGATGCAGGCGAAATCAAAATTGATATAAACAAGTTGATTAGAGGCTTTTTGGCGATTTTTTAATGTCTATAAATCTATTTACCAAGCCACTCAGACAGTTTTACGAAAAAAAGGTTTTATGTATGGCCCTAGCTGATTATAACTATTGTAAAAAGTTTAATTATTTAAAAGTAATATAAAGTATTATTCGAAATTAAATATCCCTCCACATATTTGTTCAGACGTATTAAACTTTGTATAGAAGTTAGTGGAGAGTTCTCTAAAAAGATTTAATGGAAGTATTTTATCCATACAAGTTTGTTTTTAGTTTCTCAAAACTTCCCGAGTGTCCCATATATGGTATCAAATAATTTACTCAATTTAATAACAATATCAAATCTAAAATATTTTCAGTATTAACTATAAAATGAGATGAAAGTAACTTGAGACTTAAGACATTAAAAATTTGTACGATAATGGGGTACAAGAAATTTTAAAATAAACAGATATACATATTATGATATTTCTGTACTTTAGTCTAAATAAAGAAACAGCCTTGAGCTAACTTCTCTATGCGGAAAACTATAACGTTTAGAATAAATAGTTTAATTAGTCACTGTACAGCCAATAATGATAGAATACCAGGTGATAATAATAGCCAAAAAAGAAAAGTGTCCCACTATTGATAAAGGCTCCTCAACAAAGAGGTATCAAGGCATACTTCACCAAGCAACCTTATTATTTCGAAAACATGCAGGTTTCTGTACGGCTTGTTTTTTCATTGCTAAGAACGTGAAAAGTGAGCACTTAAAGTTAACAATTTCAGTGGTGCCGGCATCGGGATTTGAACACAGGTTGCTCTACTTTGAATTACTGGCTTAGATGATAATAATGCTGATTGAACCATGTAATACCAATACCGATTATAGTATAAATCTCTGCACTTTAATTTGACTTTTTGTTGTTTTCACGAGGAGTAGGGTCGCGCGTGAGCTCCCGCGTGCGTTATCTATGGCAGGGAATGACACCTGCCACAGGTGGCAGCTGGGTTTGGTGCGGACTGTTGCCCCGGTGGCCGGTTGACTGTATTAATAGTTACCTGATGGCGGAAAGAACCACCCTGGAATGCTGGTGTATGTTATCTTATATACACGTCATGGATTCGCCGTGCTCATAGGCAGGGATGAACTTGGTATTGTACGCTTGCACTGCGTCTGTAATTAAGTTCCCGCGTAATTTGTCTCTTTCCTCGATGAGGTCGTTGCGAGGTTGAAAATTTTGAAAGGTTGTTATTTCGCTGTGTTCAACATCAGAAGGTCGAAAGGGCTTTCGGCTATTGCGACGAACCGTTTGGTTAGTTATCTGAAGTGTTCACGTAAAGTCGGACAGGCTTGCCGCATAAGATGATTTTTCCTAGATTTCAGTTCTTGCAAGCTCGGTTCATTCATAGCACAAGAACAAGGCTGCCGTCTAGACAGCTCGCTAGCCTTTTGTGGCGGACGTTGTTGTAATGCAACCGCAGGTTCCCTTATACCTTGCTTTTCGAAGGTGTCTTTGACCGAAACATATCACATACAAACATAACATTAGAATCACTTAAGTGTTTCGAGATTTTGCAAACATTCTGCAGGACGCAATGACTGTGCGGGTTCTACGTAGACGCCAGTTATTAATAATACGCCAGTAATTACCTCGCGACTGCGGTTTATATCTTTATAATCACTTAATCGCGTCTTAATTCGCGCAGCGACTCACGTACAGACCACTTCACATTTAATTATTTATTTTATTTTGTTATTTTATTTATTTGGTTTACCAGCAATTGTTACATTTATACATTCATTAGAATTAGTACACAGTATATTTCTATAATAATCACAATCTAATTAATTAAAGGTAAACACCACATGCGAAGTATCAAGTAACACCAATAAGCTTAACAATAACAAATGTGTACAGAATACAATTAAAAAAAAAAAAAGGTAGTGAAAAAAAGTTTTTAAAAATTTTTGAGACTTAATTAAAAATATATACGCTATACGACTAATCTACTCATCGACAATGGTTTCTTGCAAGTGCTTACGAAAGGTATTGAGACTAAAAGCATGAATATCAGTTGATTTTCCGTAATTATTCAAAAGTCAGCTCGCTCTGGGGACAAACGAGCTTGAGCCCAATACTGTTGTGCGTAAAGGTGGAACCAATGGTTAGATTTGGGTTCTAGGTAGCTTATTCGGTACATTGAATCTAAATTTACTTAACAGGTTAGGACAATCTATTTTATTGTTAAATAATTTGTTTAAAAAGATAAGATCAAGCTGTATATATTTAAAATTTTTCAGCCTGTCTTTGTACGAAAACCCCTTCCTACATTGTTTCGAAGAATGAGGTAGATGCCAGAGATATCTCTTCTGTATTCGTTCTAACCTCAGAGAGTGACATGCATAGTGCGGTCTCCACACAATACTACAGTATTCCAGAATGCTCAGGACAAAGGAGTTGTATAGTAGTATTTTTGTTTCTAGCCTCCGTATTCCCCTTCCAATTCTAATAAGAAATCCAAGCATATTAGAAGCTCTTTTTATGACACTTTCTAAATGGGCTCCAAAGGTTAACTTTTTATCAAATATCACACCCAGATCTTTAATGTATTCAACTTCTTGTATCCTTACTCCATTAATATAGTAACTAGATTTAATAATTTTGAATTTTCTAGAGAATTAATATAAAAACATTTACCCACGTTTAGTTGCATTCCGTTCAATTCACACCAGCGTGACAAGCCATTTAAATCTTCTTGCAATAGTAAGGAGTCAAACTCAGTATTAATTATTCGTAATAATTTCAGATCATCGGCATACAGGTATGGAACAGAATTTGAGATATAATCAACAATGTCATTGATGAAAGATTAAATAAAATAGGACCCAAGTTAGAACCTTGGGGTACACCCGACTCTATGTTATACTCCCTTGATTTAAAACCGTTAACTACTACAAAAAATTTACGATTTTTAAGGTATGAGTCAAACCAATTCAGAAAAGTTCCATTAAAAACATTATTTGACAACTTCTTAATTAATATTTTACGACGCAGCTTATCGAAAGCTTTGCTAAGATCTGTATAAATAACATCTACCTCGTAGCGAGCATCAATTGCCTCCGTAATATTTTCAACAAAAGAAACCAAGTTTGTAGCCGTTGATCGACATTTCATGAAACCATGTTGATGATTTGTTATAAGCGGCTTGACATGCTCCGAAATGTACGGGCAAATGAGAATTTCGAATACTTTTGAATTTTTTGAACGTTGAAAGAATGGAAATTGGTCTATAATTTGTCACTAAACAATTTTCACCCGACTTAAAAACTGGAACCACCTTAGCGACCTTCCACTCATCAGGAAATATCCCTTTAGCCAGAGAGAAATTGTATATGAAACAAAGAGGCACAGCAAGATTAGAGGCGCAGTTTCGCAAAAATATGGGTGGGATACTGTCAGGCCCAGAGCCTTTATCAATATCCAAGGATTTCAATGCACGTACTACAGATTCAAGTTGAATATAGTGGCCACTGATTGACAAACTGAAACTATTATGACATTGGGGGTAAGTTGAGTCGGATTGTAATGAATCTCTAGTACAAACTTCCGCAAACCGGCTTGCAAAAAGATTACAAATGCTCGGACCATCACTTGCAGTCATCACTCCATCTGTCATGGTAGTAGGGTATGAACTGCACCCACCTTGCTTACTTTTGACAAAAGACCAAAAGGCCTTAGTATTTCTTGATATTCGGTCTTCAATGTTATTTATGTATGCGTTGTAACACGTAGTTGTGAGCTTCTGACACCTTTTTGATAAAATACTTAACTCTATCCTATCCATTGGATTGCAGTATTTATTATATCTCTTTCGGATTTTATGTTTTTCACAAAGTCTACTCTATTTTAATCGTTATGATAACTATGTTGTAAGATAAGTATATAAGTAAATATAGAAACATATAAAGTATGAGTATACATCTCGAAAGTATTTGGAACCTTATGTATCCTTTTAAGAATGTTAATAAAGAAAATGGACAAATATTGCAAACAAGAGACAAGACATTGGCGCCATGAAAAACAACAGTGGATTACAGATGCCTCTAGTAGTGACTGTGACACGATATTCGAACATCAATTATGAAAAATAATGGTAGTTAAATGAGGCGCTGTTCTCAAATGAAATTTGCACCATTGGACAATATGCAAGCTCTCGTCCTTTCATTAATAAAATGAATATTGTAAATATGTAATATTGTAATAACGAAAAGAGTATTGTAAATAATTCTAAATATAGAAACAATCAACTCTATTTCTTATCAAATCGACATTTGGTTTGGGAGTTGTGTGGAATGAAAACTAATAGAATTAAAGTTACGAAACTAATAGAATAACATTGGCTCTTAGGGGCACTGAATCGTCGCACTGATGATGATAAATAGGTTAAGGCCGCCCTAAATTAAATTTTATTTGTTTTTTCTTTCAAAACCACTGAACCAATCTTAAACATTTTTACAAAAAAAAGCTGCTTCGTTATTTAATTTCTTTATTTGTTAAACAAAGTAAGCTTTTAATTAATCCCGAATTATCGTTGTAAAACGATATTCGAAATTTTTTGTATGCTGAAAAGGATATAACAATAGATGCATTGCTTCAAATGCTAAATAACAATGTAGAAAGAAGGCGTTAAGATTTTCGTCGCTGTGGTTATGAGCCGTTTAGCTCAGTGGCTGGAGCGTCAGGCCGCGAATGCCGAAGACATGGGTTCGATTCCCACAGCGACAATCTTTTCATACTTTTTCTACATGTTTTAATTTAGCGTAATAGCGATCTACATAATTGTGTTAAATAATTAAAATTGATTTGTTGGAAAAAATTGTATGTACCTACCTAACAAAAATTTGACTTGAGAGGGAGACGACGAGACAAAGTAATGTTTCGTCGCAAAGTTAAACAAACTGATTTGCCCGTATATATATAATATAAAAATTCACACCGTGGAAATAATTTTGGAAATAGTTTCATCGGCACCACATTCAGAACAATTTGCTTATGAAAGGTGATTCGAGGGAGGAGGGACACGAAGTCCGTCCTTATTCATTTAAAACTGATAAGAACTTACAAGTAGGGGTGTGTTCTACTAACAGAAAAATTGATAGATGGATTTTAGATTTTAAACCAGCACCATCCGCAATACATATTTCATATATAATATAATATTTCACAATGTACAATATTTTACAGACTTTACTTTTATAATGCCCTATGCCCTGGACTAAATCGCTAGGTTAATAGAAAACATTTAACACTTCAACAAGTGTTAACTAATTTCTTAAGAATTTAAGATAAGATGGTAGAGAATGATGGAGTTATCTGTTTGGGGTTATCACAGAAGCTCCGATAAGTGGTAAGGCGCTGCCGGCTCACAAACAGTACCGTCGCTCTCCCAATTGTTTTGTTCACCACTCTATGTATGTAAGAACGCCACTTGAACTGCGAATACACGTCGCAGCTACATTCCATCTTAGGTTAAATAATGCCTTCACCGGCAATGTATCGAATCGCCCCTGCTTTACCGATAAACATTGCAATCAAGGCTTAGGTGAATCCAAATTTTGAAATGATTTTTAAAGCTTTTTTTAAGGCTTGTCCTGCCGGCTAATCGCATCGAAATCTTACATTTTATCGTACCTTGAACATGAAAGTATAAAGAAGACCATAGCGTTTTAAGATAACTACCATATTGACGATTACATAGTAGGTAAATAACAAGACACCCGTAATTTGCGGCAATTGGTCGTTGCAAATTGGTCAGAACTGCAAGTGCTAGGAGGCAATTGAAAATGATTACCAATTGAAATCGACACGCGAAGCGCAAACAATAATTATGTGATAGGTATTTAATGGATATTTTTAAAAATGTCTCGAAAATATTGTTTTGACAATTAATTCTAAATTTCAAATTGCATTCGTTTCACAGAGTTTACCAAAGGCCAAATCCAACTTCTTGAAATATCCGATAACAATATCAAAATAGTATAAAGACTGTTTAATTTATAATAATACTTCTCACACAAGCTGAGATTGTAAATGATGTTTACGCAATAAAAATTATTTACTCGAATACTGCCTGAGAACAGATAGCGTTAAAAAAAATATTCCACGAATCTTTCCTCCACAATACGACTGTATAACATAATAAAAATACCGTTAAAGATAAAAAAATCAAAACAAAAAGAATGGGCACTGGAGGCGCCTGGGTGTCAACCAGCGGCGCATTATTGAGATCGTACTGTGTCACAAGTCCTTGCTAGCCGAAGGTTCACTCCGGAGGTTACATAAACCTCCCGAGACGTAATTAACCCATTTGCATCCAAGTGTAAAGAGTCCGTACTGATAGTTTGTGCAAAGTGTATAATTTAGTTTTTTATCTTCATTTATTATAATGGACATCCATAGCGTCAATCCAACGAACAAGTAATATATTATATCCAGTCTAAATTTCATCAAACTCGACCGCCATTTTCAACAGATTTCAAAAAGGAGGAGATAATCAATTTCTGTTGCATGTTTTTTTTTTTAATTATAAAACTCCGTTATTTATGAACTAATTTAAAAAAAATAGCTAATTGATTACTTAAATTAAATTAAATTGTAAATTCCCTAATTGATTACTTTGCTATTGGAAACGCGACTCCGGAAATGTATCAGGAAACTCCTCAAGTGAGTGGGTACGTATTTAGTGCATGAGACATTTGAAGTCGTTTTGTTTTTTGTTACCAAAAATGTTTAACTTGTATATTAAATAGTCATAATGCAATGCATATATTTTTTTCTGTGTTAGAAAGGGTGGCACACGAGCTGGTGGTTCACCTGATGTTAAGTGATGACCGCTGCCGCGTTGCCACCTTGAAATAAAGTGGGCCCTTCGTGTGGGAGATAGCCACCTCACTCACAGACAGACGAAACGCAGAAGTGTAACACTTCCATTGCACCCTGGTCTTCTGTGAGGTTGTAGTACTCCCCGAACGGGCCTGCCCATTAGTGCAACAGTGGGAGCTCCATAAGCACAAAACAACAATAGCCTTAGAATCGTTATCAAATACACGCTTCACGACCTCGAATTTAGATTAATCTAATACACATTCGCTGAATTCTGAGCAGTGAGTGACAAAAACACAACGATTTAAAAGTATAATTTCATTACAATAATAAATATACAACGCATACTGATTTAGGAAAACTAGAGAGGTCAGAGCGAAGACACTAGAGCTCTAAGAGCAAGATCGACGCACAATTAGAATTTTTATTGCGATAAAACCACTCAGCAGCGTCTGCGTTTGCAGGAATTGACTGATTCCGCCGGAGAAGTACCTATCGACCTCAAAGAAGACCGGTGGAAATTAATAGTTTCTTTGGTCTGACGATTGTGATCCGGGTCTTTTAAAATTGGCAACCCGACACCCAGGTTATCACTTAACATTTGGTGAACCACCAGCTAGCTTGCCACCTTCTCATCATCATCATCGTTTCAGCCTGTTTGAGTCCACTGCTGAACATAGGCCTCCCCCATAGACTGCCAGGAAGTATGACCATGAGCCACCAGCGTCCATCGGCTTCGCGCACGTTTGCACAGGTCGTCACTCCATCTAGAGGGGAGTCGTACCTTCTCACATAAAGAAAATTCTGTATAGAACCAACGAAACAACAAAAAGTTTGCAAGTTTTTTCGCCTCCTGACTCCCGCTATAGATCTAAATGTCATGTCATCGTTGTCAAATTCAATATTTGCCGACGGTGACGCGACTGGTGGCTCTCTCGAGTGTTTGTTATGTCGAAATCGACAACCAAAACAGAATTCGTCGCCATATAATGATTACATAAATTAGCACAAACACTATTAATCACACGAGACTTTTTACAAGTGTTGTGCATTATTTTTTTTTTTCAAAAAAGTTGGAGACTTTATTCGCTCTACGAAAAAAACATTCAACAGTTCTGTATTAAATGCAAAAAAGATAACATTTAAATGACAGTACTACTTCATGTTATGTGTGTCTTTTCTAATAAGTTCATAACAAACAAATTAAAACTATAATAAAAATACCTCTAATATTAACGAAATAAAAAATACAACCGTCACTAAATTAATGACCAACGATTTATTACTCTATATATCTAATATATAGAGTATTATTTAACCGTCGTTTGTATATTGTATTAGTATTGATTTTATATAGTCACCTAGAAAGATCTATTGTAGTCTTCCCTTCAAAAACATTTACCCCTTACTGTAGGATAACATTATACTGTTCTTTACTGTAAGTACTTTTGCTTTTTACTTACAATAAATTTTACGTGGTCAGACACCCAATTTGAAACAATTATGACCCGCAAATACGTTGTTTATAAAGTTTTCATATAGATGGCAAAAATGTTAGGTTGCATAGTCTCTAAGTGAACAAGTTTTCTTTTATTGCTTCATCAAACTCAACATCGCCCGCGCACAGATGCCTCCGTCAGATGACTGTGTAGGAACAGTCAATTTCCAGTAAAGCAAGAGATATAATGTCGTTTTCTGGTGATGACTGAGCTAAGTTTCGTTCTTTAGACGAGAGGTCCAATTCTAGCACAGGTTTCCTGCTACTACAGCGAAATAAATTTCGGTCTTGAGACCTGATTTAAGTGTGTCACGACCAAAATAGCATCCGGAACAATAAGTGACGTTCCAAAAGTTCTTAAAAACGCGTCCTCAGCAGAAAACAAAGGTAAAGGCAACTGTACATAAGTATTTAATATTGGATTTTTTCTTTATTTTTATTTTTCATAAAACTTAATTCAAACCATAACATATGGCAGCATTGTTTCTTAAATGGACAATTTGATATGAAAACGTTTTATACTTGTAACGAAGCACAACCGTCATTAAATAATATACTCTTAAATAGCTTGACGAACTAAACACGTATCAAAATATATACAAAAAGTGATTACAGACTCAGACAGAAAAACACATTTGTGAAGCACTGTCCGTGCCGAATAAAACGTAATTGGCAATTCAGACACGAATCGCCGCGGGTAGGGCTTCGTGCGAATTTTGTGACAATGCATTTATTCAAAGCCATTTTTTTTATAACAGAGAGAGACGATCGAGCCTAATGGGGATCATCGGCGCCCGTACATCTCCGACAATACTACATTGCGTCGTCAGCCTTTTAGAGCCATCCTCTTCCGTTTAACTTGGTCGCCAAGCGAAACGCAAACGTGTAAATACATCCACTTCGCCAGGCCCAACCGGCTGAACTGACATCATGTACCATCATAACTATACCGGTCTACCACGCAAAAATCAAATCAATAATATTAGATAAAATAACAAGCGATTCTTTAACTAATGAAGATAGTTATCAGAGAATTAATTGCCGCGACAAACAGAATTCCTACGACCAAGATAAGATATCGAACGATTTATAGTAAATTAGTAACAGCAAGTTTTACGGAATTCATTACGTTGATGGTTTATACCAATAGAAAATGGCATATTCATGTACGACCGATTGAGATGATCGAGACAAAAGTGCGCGAACGACCAAAGAAAGTAGACGGTTACGGTGTGGATGTTCACTAATATTTATTTTCATATTTGAGTATATTTTATTTTTTAATAGAAATATTTCAGGTTTTGAAACAGATACTTGGTTATGGTTTTTGTTTACACTCGCCACATTTGACTTGCAGCGTCTGTCGGCACTACACAGCGGTAGGTTGGTGCCCGAAATAGTATATGGCGGCGACGTGTGACGGGACTGGTGCGGTTAACTGGACAATGGGCCTCTCCGGCCTGCTCCCAACGGGACCTTGGGCCCTCATTGCGCCGCTGCACGAGCGAGGGGGTCGCGAAGGAGCCTCGGGTCAAATCCATTAGCAGCTTATGTGTGTGCACAAGATTTGCTTGTGGCACATTGGCCATAAGTGGAGATTATTTTTTACTAAAAGTACCAACAAATACGTCCGTAACGGAGCGTTACACTTATCAAACAATTGTAATGTTAACCTATCTTGATAATTCAAACGGCAATACAACCGGAATATCAAAGCCAATGAACCTCTGCATCTTCAGAAGCATGAAATCGTATGTTGTTGACAAATTAACAGTCTCTCATTATACTCATTATACTGCTTCCTATAAAGGACAGAAAGTCTTACATCCATTCTTACATACTTGTCTTACATCCAAGTATTTGCACATCGAGATTGATTCTTACACTCACTCATACACTCTTCTGCATGCATATTAGTCATATAAAAACAGAAATAGTGTCAAGATTCAGGACTTTGTTGGGACAATACACGAATCAAATTTTTACATCAAGATATTTTGTCTCCTCCGTAAGGAATGATAGTGTAAAACTTGTTCATATTAACCATTTTATATTGAATTTGGTACGCACAATGCTCGTAGACTATGCCTATTTGCAAACTGGCAAGGTCACCGCAGACGTACATCCTCTACGGTAACGGTACGATTGCGATCCGTTCGCGTCAAGTGTCGGCTTGCTATCGGCCATTAGCGCAATTGGCAGCCGCCGCTCTTCCGCCGCTTCCTCAGACCACCGGTTCAAAGAAAACGTGGTGTCATTTATAACGAATACGCGTAATAAGGAATATATGACATTTTAATTAGACAACGGCCAGAACTTCTCCTTCTCTTGTTATTTATAATTGTATTTTATATTTTCACCTGCCTCAACTTCTCCGGATAAAGCCGTTAGGTTGAGTGGCACAAAATGCCTTTGGAATTAAGTCCGCCTTTGTGCAGAGATTTTTTTGTGCATAAAGTTTTAAATTAATAAAGCGTGTAGCCAAACAGTTAAAAACAAACTTTTACGTGATTAGTTTCTGACGGGTTAGACAGTGATTCCTATATTTTTCACCACGCGACAGGCGACAAGGTTGTTGCCAAAGGCTCACAAAAGTGAAATGATGCTTTCTTATGGAGGTTATTTCTACAATCCAACTCTGGCCATTGTTAGTGGAAATAAGGCCTCTGGTCGCGAGTCGACATCCTTGCCGCCAATCTTATGAAGCTTATTATAGATCTCAAGGTCTGCGAAAATATTGATGCCACAGAGACAAAAATAACGGTTCACATAATTTTTAAACTTGCTTTATTCCAATTTAAGATGTAGGTACGAGAATGTTCAAACAAACTAGGTAAGTCTTTAAATTATTTTTTATTTTTATAGTTAATTTACCTTCTTGAATTCAAAGACGATCTGATGTAAAAATGTTCACAATGCGACACAAATTTAAAGGTATGAATTCAATATTTCACGATTTACGTCCCATTCTTTTTTTTATTTATCTCCAATAACGTATAAAGTCTTTGTAAAGTAATCTTCTAATTTAACCGACGTAATCGGAATTCAGCAAGTCGAGCGCATTTGTATATTGGCTCATGAATCAACTCAGTTTTATTCGTATCACGTGATGTTTGTTGTATCAATGAAATAAAACGTAGTGTTGTATACTCTTTAGTATCAACTATCCGCGCAATTTAGTTCCGCATTGATCGTGTTCCAGTAGGTGCAGGCGAGCGTTTGTGCAATGCGCACCAACCGCGGGAATTTACATTGAGACGTTTGCACGTTTCACTAAATTCCTCTAAATATAACAATGTAGGTAAATCATTGTATTAGAGCCAGACAGCATCTTCTCTGTAGCAAGAATGGGCAGGCTCGTCCGGGGAAGTGCTGCGGCAGGAGAACACCAGTCAAAGTATCACACTTTGGCGTTTCATCTGGTGACTCAGGTAAACGGGGCGCACTTTTTGATGGTTAGCAATAAAAAAAAAGATATATTAAAATTTTAATTATTAAAGTTAAAATTATATTGAAATTCGGTCATACATTGCAACATGTAGAATGAAATCTTTCTACTGATCATAATTCATTCGATTTTGTACTAAATTTTTTTTTGTTATACTTAACGAATTATTTTCACCTAATAGAAGTCTAAATATTGAATGTCTGTAAAAATTAGAAATCATTTTTCGTTGCTTCCGAAGCAGAGACGGCATGCTATTAGATGTTTGAGCTTTTAGTCTATGGACAGTATGTAAGGCCACGGCCACCGGCCAGTAGGCAGTGCAAACAGCTAGTTGGCTATTTAATGTGTGTACGAGTGATGCGAGCGTGGGTGGCGCCGATGACGCGGCCGAGGGTGTGCTCCGCACAGTGCGCACTCGTAAACACGCGGCCAAGGGTGAGCGGCCCGGACCCTCTTTGCGGGCCCCGGGGTCAAGTGCAGAGGACGCGGTCGACTTTCTTATCGGTACGTGGCCCTTTTATTATAGACGATGACGGCTTACAAGCGCATCCAGTCTACGGCCAACCTCATGCAACACAATTGTTATTCGTACGTTACGTAATAATTGTATTTTTCGCAATCGAACTTGCATTTATATAAGTATGATACATAATTCACGAATTATCTCCCCATTTTCGCCTTTGCGGCGGTTTCGAACTGGGAAATAATGCTATTGATACCAAAAATCACAGGCACTGGGGGACAAGATTAACTAGATAAGAAGATTTTTTTCTTTCAAGAACGCAGAATTATTGTGCAGCTGAAAACTACACGTAGTAATAGTACGAAACAGTGCACTATTTAGACGAAGAAGCGAGAACGAAGACGCGTTTGAACGAAGTTAAGCATTGATTGCATTCTCTCAGAGTATCGAGTATCTTTAATAGACAACTCGCTTGTTATATGATTTTTTCTGCGATAATTTACTATAGATACTTGTTTTATGTTTAATGTGAAATGAAAAGAGAGCAGGCGCTTTACCTGATTTTAAGTGATTATCGCCGCCTATGGACATCTTTAACACAACTCCGGACGAGCCTGCCCATTCTTGCAACAGCGGAAGCTTATACGTGGCCCTATCTCAGTAAAAAGTTGTTCCATCCAGGTTAGTATTTGTAAAGAGGGGCTACATTCATCTTATTAAAGTAAATAGTTAACCACGAAGCTGCATTAAGAATATTTAAGAAATAATACAAACAATTAAGCATGGTTAATGAACAATATTTAACGCTAGTATAGTATCGGCTTTATTTTTATTACGTCTACTTTTATCGTAATAAGTGTATCAGAAGTTATTGATCCAAACGTGGAAGACTACGCAGATTATACGTTATATGAACATTTAACTCCGTGCTGTTCAAAAATTTCGGCATCCCATAAGATATAGATACCGCCGCGAATTCAGAAGACTGTACTAAAGAAATAAACTTTTTAGCGCTGAAATATTAGAAAAATAAAATAATGACAATGTTATTTAAATTATTTACAAGCTTATCATATACTAGTTGACCCGGCTGACGTTTTTTCTTCATATAAATTACTAGCTACTGCCCGCGACTACGTCTGCGTAAAATATGCTGAAGGCGTAGTATTCAGACAGAAAGGCAGATATAGATAAAATAATGTATAAAAATTATAGCCTACGTGTTATTGTGATGTATAGGTAAGCTATATTATTGCAAAGTTTCATTAGAATCCATTACAGTAGTATTTGCGTGACAGAGTATCAAAAATCCATCCACACATACAAACTTTCGCGTTTATAATATTAGTAAGGATTGGAAGGGTAGAAAAAAAAATTGTTATAAATCTATTCTCATAGCTACTGAATATAAATATAAAATTTCATAAAAATGGATCAAGCCGTTTCGGAAGAGTATAAAAATTATGGTAGCCTTTACAAATGTTTTGATAATTTAGTCTCCCAATTGAATTTTTGTTCAATACGAAGACGTTATTGCTTCAAGAAAGTTGTCCTACAACGCGAATTTTGAACTAGCAGCGTTGTGTAGTGCTCCCTCATAATAGAAGCATGCGTCTTACTTGAAACTAAATTAAAACAAAGCAATGATTTATTGAACTAAATTTTGCTACTAATAATGTTCGTTGTAACTCAAAAATCGTTACCGCCTTTACCGTTACTTAGTCGCCAGAGCGTCTGGAAGGTTCGAATCCAGGCAGCGGCGGAAAAGTTTTCTACAAATTTATCTACAAATTTTTAAGTTTCATATTAAGTGCAGACTAACAACAAATTAAAATTAAATCTCAAAATTCGTTGTACTTCTAAACAATTTAAACGGTTAACCCAGTAAAAAAAAGTAAAGTAACAGCCTATAAATGTCCCACTGCTGGGCAAAGGCCTCTGTACAAAGGGTATCAGGGCATAGTCCACCACGCGATCCCGTCCAAGTGCGGATTGGTGGGATTTCACAGATCGCCGAAATATTTTTTTTATTACTTCGAAAATATGCAGGGTTCCTCACGATGTTTTCCTTCACCGCTGAGCCCGGGATAATTCAGCACTTAAAATTAACAATTTCATTGGCCCCGGGGATCGAACTCAAGTTGCTCGAGTATATGGAATTAAAAGCGAACCCCCGGACAGTGAGTTATCACGCATCATTGTCATTGTCATGAGCTATCACGGTTAGCCCAGACTAGAAGCATTTAATTTTGACAGAACTCGCCATTCTTTTTTAGAAAATACAACGCCTGAGTTATTAGTAAGATAAGAGTAGATTTCCCTTTTAGGACACATAGTTAGTTTATAAAACAATTAAAGTTTTTTTTAGTAACGATTATATCTTTTTCCGTAAGCGGGGAGCGTAAAGGTTAAATGTACGTAATTACCAACGTAAAAAAAAAAACATATATTTTTAGTAGGGATACTCATAAATAGCATCAGGTTATTAGAATATAAAGTCAAGGAATACATATTGCGAATAACACTGTATTGAAAGAATGGCATTTTCTTAAAGAATTAATGAAATTCTAAAATTATAGAAAAATAAAGATTTCATTGCAGTGTTGCTTTTTTTTCCAATGCAAAACGTCTGAGATATAAAAAAAGAATAGCAAATCCGATGGAAAACCGGAAGGCCATTGAGATGACAACACAATTTTCAATATTTAACACATATACTTTATAAGTCTTTAAATACAAAATTAATATTTTGGTAAAATATTAATAAATTTAAAATCAAAATTAATTTCGCAAAGATTTTATGCAGTTTACGCTAATATTGAATCTTGCAAACTACACGAAAGAAAATATGAAACTGAACCACAAAAATAGACAAACCGAAATACTCTAGGCGGCAGCACGTGCCAAATTAAAAAAAAAATGTTTACGTCGTTACTGATTGCGCATCCCGAGAGTTGCCTCGGAGTTTTAATATACGAGATGAATGGTTCGCAAAGCTGGTTTGCGAAAATTTAGTGGGTGTGGCTGCTTCTCCCTCAGCATCAAGTTTTATTTACATACAAAACCGGCCCTTGCGCAAACACTCGACCTCTATCATCAGATAAGAATTGATCATTTTGATAATAACAATCAGCCGTCAGATTTTGACAAAAATGTTTATAATGCGCAGTTAATTAAACCGTCGATTGTCGTTTAATCTTTGGATTTGCGTAACTTTTGACACGAACGACTGACAAGAGATAACGTTTTCATTTTTATGTATTTACAGTTTCCATTAAACTTTAACATCGGGGTCTTAGGATCAATATTGGCTTCTTTAGTTTATAACAGTGTCTAAATCAATTAAGGCGAATATAAATTTTATGGGTATTATATCGATTGATAGTGATTTACGTTATCCACCATAAAGATTTAGTGATTGAAAATCTAAAATATTAAGGTGATGTAAAACGAATTTTGACTGATAGATTAAAAAATATATTGAACGGTGGTAGGGCCACGGTTCTGCCGCTGCACGAATGGGCAGCTCTTCCGGGGAATACCACACAAAACCGACATGAAGCGGAAGAATATAGTTTCGCGTTTTTTCTGGTAAGTGAAGTAACCGGGGCCCACTTTTTAATAGTAGGAAATGCCTATAAAACCCGTCGGGTACCGCCCGTTGTAGATGTCCATGGGCTACGGTAATCACTTAACATCAGGTGAATCGCTTGCTCGCTAGAAAAGCTTTCACATGAAAACAATTTTTTACTACTATGTAATAACACCCAACGTAAATTGCCTATTTTGATTAAAGTAGTAGACGACAAACAACCATCGAACGTCTTTATTACTGATGTTTTCAATTTGAATAAATTTGTTTACCTGCCATGATGTATTATAAACATTTGAAGAAGGTAAACTGACTTTGATCTTATGATTAGATATATTCAAATCAAACTTTACTCCAAGCTTGTATTGGCCCTGGCCAATTATCATTTATTTCTGAGGCTGTAAATTAACAAAATTAGTTTTTTTCCGAGCTGTTTTCGCAAAGCGAAATCTACCGGTAATCGTTTTTTTATACAAGATTATGTATACTCACTTGGGTCCGGCTGCGTGTGGACGCACAAACAGGTCGAAATAGCGCCAAGGCCAATTTGATAATAAAGTTATAGAAAACTGTTGCGGAGGCGTGCAACCGTGGCGGCGTCTGTTCCAAGACTGACTGACGTGCGCCGCGGTGAGCGCGCTGGCCCGCACTGCACGCGATAGCCCTTGACACCCAAGCTTCGAGCCAACTTTACCCAAATACCGCGATAGCCCATCAAAATCCTCACAATAAGTCCAATGCAATGGCGATATAAATCACGCGGTTAATGCAAACATTTGATCCAACTTTTGAAGGCGTGCGGAGGCTGGGCGCACCCGCCTCCAACAACTAATGTGATAAAATCCGACGCAATAACTTTTTTCGATATCAATGTCCTAAATTATCGTAACAAGGCAAACTTCGTAAAATTGCGTTATACGTTCAGCACGTAGGTAATACAATAATTTGACGAGACACGGCGATGGAACAATTCGTCAAAGTCAAAAAATCCCAGAACAAACGTAAGAGGACACTCTTACATATGTTCTTGTGGAGGTTTATTAAAGGAAAACGATTTAACAATATGAAGATGCCACAATTATTTCTCGGTTTGTATTACGTATTTTGGTGTATTTATTGGATCAGTTTGGAACGAAGAACAGTTCCATATACGACTTTTATTATATTATTATGGCATTTGCATAGCCGTATGCAAATGTAATAATAATTTTTGTGCTTTAGTGACCTACCACTAAAAAACTATCAAGCGATGTCGCCTGGTTCTTTGACTTCTCCTTGCTTAAGGAACACATCTGTTAATCCACTCATTATATCTGTGGTAGGACCACGCTCGTCGCACGAATGGTCAGGATCATTGGCATAGCATCTCAACACAATGTCGAAGATGTGTATGGGCGGCGGTAGAGAATACAAACAGCCTATAATGTCACTGCTAGGCAATCGTCTCCTCTGTGAGAGGGTATCAGGACATCGTCCACAACGCGGCCCCACTGCGGTTTGGCGGGCTTCACATGTTTTCGAAATATTTTTAGGGTTCCGTAACCAAAGGGTAAAACAGGACCCTATTACTAAGACTCTGCTATCTGTGTGTCCGACTGTCCGTCTGTCATCAGGCTGATATGAAATAGTTAGGCAGTTCAAATTTTCACAGATAATGTATTTTTGCTGCCGTAAACAACAGAATAAAAAAATAAATTAAGTAGGCTCCCATGCAACAGACAATTTTTGCCGTTTTTATAGATAATGGTACGCAACCCTTCGTGCGCGAGTCCGACTTGCACTTGGGCGAATATTTTTTGTATTATTTCGAAAATATGCAAGTTTCCTCACGATGTTTTCCTTCACTGTTGAGCATGTGATAAATCAGCACTTAAAATTAACAATTTCATTGTTGTCGTTCTGTCGGCACCGCGGATCGAACTCAAGTTGCTCGAGTAAATTGAATTACCGATTACTCCTCCGAAACGGCTCGACCGATTTTCGTGAAATTTTGTGTGCTTATCGGCTAGGGTGGAGAATCTGACAACATCTATTTTTCATTCCCCTAAATGTTAAGGGTGGTCCACCCCAAACATTTTTTTCTACCCTACAAATAATTTATATGGCAAAATAACGTTTGCCGGGTCAGCTAGTTTCTACATAAATAATGAACAACACTAGTCCCAGAACTGCCTTGCGGCACTTTTCATAGCGCATTGTGTGTTCGCCGAATATTTATTCTTCTTCTCTATTATTGTGACATTTTATTTTGGAAATAAGTACACCCAAATCTGCTAGTTTTTGTGTTATTCATAATACAATTTTTCTAAATTAAGTGGGTATACTGTATCTAAGATAGATCACTCTGAGATAGTGTATATTAAATTACCTTTATCTATTCAAATGATGTTTACCTATATTCAACTTGGTATCAATTTTTTTTTTCTGAAATATTAAGATAAAACAGGAATTGTTAAACAAACAACAATCTGCAGTAAATTTTTATGGAATACAAATTGATGTACTTAATGGAGACCGATGAAAATCAATAATACGGAAAAAATTGATATAGGTAATAATTACAAACTCCAAAATTACTTTTGCATTCCCTTAGATGAGTCAACGAGAGTATTTAACTGTTACATTATTTAATGGTAGCCTACCTTTTTAGATAGTACCTTCTGCCTTTTTCCTATTTCCATATGCAATGGTGTGCTAATTGCAAGTTTTTAGGCATTATTGAATTAAATTTTCCACTGTCATCGTTGAATAAACTTCGCACCGACTGATAAATTTCGTGACATAGTTGAAGGTCCTACTGATAATAGAGCGCGATTCCGAAACGGCTTCTGTGACTATATCGCAAAATTTAAATAAACATACCCATTATGGATGTTTATTAAGAGAAGCATATTGTTATATAACTTTTAATAAAACATCATGAACGCGTTCGGGGATTTTCGAGAACAATCCTCTTCTAACGACTATGCAAGTTATTTACATATATTTGTGTTTAACTTCTGAAATTTTAACTTTTACCCTGGGCAATATTGAAGAGGCAGTTTATTATAAGACTTCTCAAGATTATACTTTTTCGACAAAAACAAAAAGCAAGTAAGATACCACGCGGAATATACAATATTCATGTACCCAATGGGAATACAATAATAATTATTTGCAATGAATTTTATTTACCAAAATAAATGACTACATGTAATCGATTTCATAGAAAACATTTCACTTAATTTACAGCACGGGTTGCATTGTAGATAAAACATAACACTCGCAGACAATAAAATTATCTTGTATTGCCAAACGATCTTTGAAGTTTATAGTAATAATACTGTAAACTTCAAAGGTCAGTCGCACTTACATATATAATATTTAAAAAGCCAAGTACACAAATGAGTTGTTTGAAGGAATTTTCCTTCACCCTTAATCCACCCTGGTAGAATACCTTTATTTATTTACCAGAAATTGACGTGCCCAGTTCAATTAAAAAGAAAACACAAAACGCTGTATTTGTGCACTGCAGTAGCACAATACGAGGTATTTTCGAGTATCACCCAACTTATTTGATATCCATGGAAATAACGAGGTATATAATTTAAGAATACATTTCAAATTTCACGATCATAAATAAAAAATTAAGAAATTCATGAATTTATCACTTTTAATCGCTAGTACTTAAGGAACACAACATATTCAAAGACACCGAGGATTGGAGATTAAATTTATGGCTAAAACAAGACTTAAAAAAATATCTTATATAGGTACAAAGCAAAAAAAAATATACCAAAGACAATACAGATTAAAAATTATGAGTTTATTTTCATAGAATAAATAGTATAAGTCAAAGGAAACATAGTATCGACACACAAAGAAATCATTTAACCAAGTTTATAGTTGCTAACATAAATAAAACAAAAATAAATCGAATAATATTGTTCAATACTTAGAACATAAAAATACGCAGTCAAGAACTACGCGGACACAATGTATAATGGACGTGATGCTAAAAGTAAAGGGGAATGACTTATAAGACAGATAGTATTTGAAAGGGTGCTAATTCTAATGTATCACAACTCGAGGCACTTGTAAACCTACATCTAATTTTTCAAAGCCATGGCAAGACATTGGATTTCTGTGACAATATCGATAAATGTAGGAGTTTATTTTTTCTAATCACAAATCAATAACGAATAACAATAACGAATAGTGTTGCGATAATCATAGTTTGAAGAAACAAAGTGCCACATTGCACGAAGAAAAGTATAAAGGACACAATTTAAACGAATGTTGCGTAATTAGAATAATTAATATAAAACATACGGCCATGGTTCGCGACCAAGTTCAATACACTGATAGCGCAGTTTGATCCCTGTTGCAGTTACGAATTGTGTCACGTAATTATATTAAGATTATATTTATTTTAATGAGTTTATCATTGTGCAATTCGTTATTATAGACGCATTTCATTGTACTAAGTGTATATTGTATAATATCAAACGAGAATAATGATTAACGGAAAATTACAGTTTTTCGCGCTAAACGTTCAAGCTTTGTCGCCTAATTGGGGCAATCGTCAACATTTTTCATGTAAAGAATACATTTTTCATCTATAGAAACAAGTAAACATTTTATGTGTGGAAAAAATCTCAAATTAGTCGTAACTGTCACTTAATATCAAAAGTATTTTTCCATCACTCGCCCCGATTCATGAACCATCTTTTTTGAATATTTTAGGGTTCTCTGTGCATGTCATTATTTAAAACTAAAACTAACATCAGGACACATAGGTAAAAATAAATTGAAACTATTATTTCAGAATGATTCGGAAAGTTAGTACATAATATAATAAGTTTTCTTTATTTTACCTTTGTTAACATTTTTTTTACCATTCGCGTGGAGTGCTGGAAAGTGAAAACAAACAAAACCTAACGTAACAAAATTAATTTTACTCACTTCGATTTTTATTTATGCGATTTTAGTTTTATGATATGTTAGTTTTATTTATACATATAAACACATGTATTTGTGTATGCAATATACATTAAGTACAAATGTTACACAAGTTCGACCTTTCGAACTTTTCGAAGTTCGACAAGATATGTTGTGTTTTAAAAGGGTGCTAATTCATTATACGTAGCGTCGGAACATAACAGCGAAATAAAAAAACAATAATAGGTGAAATCTGCACAAAACATTATACAGAACCCACTGCGTGCAAGAATAAATCTCGCACTTGAACTTGTATTTAAACTAAATCACAATCGCAATACACACTAATTAGACAAACGATGTGTTTGACGAATACAACAGACAGTTTGCGAGAAATGGCCGTTCACGTGGCACGGCTGCGACCTAGATGATTTAGATCGTAATCGACGCTCATTATTGTACAAACGATTCATCTTATCGACTCGAGGATTTAGGATATTTTCCACATGATAGATAAGGATTATTATAAAATAATTATCAGTATTTTAGCAATTACCTACTGCACAATATTAAATAAACTCTTTAGCGGATTTAATAGCGTTGAATTTTGTTTCGGTCTTGGGGAATTTGATAAACTCCATAAAATACGTAACACAGATTTATTTGGCAAGGATGACAGTTTTATATAAGGCGGAGATAAGTTTCGAGTCCATGTACCTGAATGAAATGGATAATTCAATTTTTAATGAATGTGCAACGCAACAGAAAAAAGCTCAGACGATTAGCCGACATATCTCCTATGAGCAGGCGTTAAAGTTCGTCGCCTACTTGATGTGAAGACGATAATGTTTATCTTGCAAAACATGTAAATAATCTAATTACTATGGGCTGAATATCGGGCAATCTACTGATATAATTATTAGACAGACTACCATTAAGATACACGCGAAATTAGCGAATGATTTCATTACCTAAATGATTATCCGGAATTTTTTTGATATAAACACATGTTCACAGAAATCCAAGTCTCCGCTTGGAGTTAAATTTAAAATATTCTAGTCGTACTTATATATACAAACTTATATCATACAAAGCGAGTCGTTTACTTATATCATACAAACTTTGCTTAAAACTTTTTAAGATTAATTTGTAGAAAAATTATTCACGTAAAATAAATATGTCTAAAAAAACGATAACATACCAGAATTCCATTTGTTTTGGCAATGTTCATGGAAAATCTTTAAATCCATATTATATTATGTAACCCGTTCTATCGTACCAAAACACGGTATGTTATCTTCGAAACTGAAAAAATGTACGCATATTATCGAATATTCTATAGTTTGAGGAAGTTAAAATAGTAAAATATTTTTACCGTAACTTCTCGATCTTTGTAATACTCGCGGAACGGTTGAGTTAAATAATGTGCCCGCATACCTTCTCGTTTAGGTATAGTGCATCGAGTGCGATATATTACTCAATTGGAATAATGTCATTGATTTTTTTTGTTTTGAGCAGAAAAAAATACTGATTTGATTTACTATTTATAACTTACACAGGACGTATCATACTTTCAGATAAATGTTTGCATAGAATCTTGATCAAAACATTTCATTGTGGTCTTAATAATAAATTAAGTTCTTGATTGATTTCGTAATTTGTGAATAACGAATATCCATCGCCCAATCTGTAGCCGAATAAGATCTTCTAAAATTTAACACTATAACTCTTTAAAATTTGCAAAACTGTGCAAAATTAAGCATAAGTTTCTAAGCCATTTCGCTATAATGCATGTTTTACCTTAAATATGTGCGATGTCTATAACTCCTTCTCTTACCCAAGGTAATTATTATTCATTTAAAACTAAATAAAGAATGCACGTTACAAAGTACATTACCACGTATCCTTCTTCGCTTAAGAGTCCTTGCTATCATTAAATGCAATGATAGGAACAATCCATTTAACTATTCTAAAACGTAACTGGCGACAAACAATATTTTATCATAATCATCCTGTCGTGCCCAACTCAATTTTGTTTTCATGCATTTTCATCGTGACATAAAACTTTTCGTTTGATTTGAGCTATTATTTATATCGATACTGTGCAGAGTTCAGGATGCGTGAAAATATTATATATTTAGATAAGTATAACAAGATATGCGTGAATTCATAAACAAGTTAAACTAATATTAGTTTCACTTATTCTCTATAAGAATTGAATGCACTGTGCATTAGTGGTTCGACAAATTATTCTATGAGTTATGTTACAAAGTTAAAACTTATAAATAGGTTTGTCAGTCTACGGTTGATCGCCAAGTACACCTGCAACAAATGTCTGGTTGAGTCGTGTTCCCAGAAAAATATGACACGTCAGAATAAAAATGAACTTAAAGGAAATCATCATCCTTCTGCCCTTATCCCACCTAGGTGGGGTCGACACAAAATACGAACGGCCTGTCTGACGCTAACTTTCCTTGGGAAACAAACTCCCAGATCCGGAATCTGTGGGTAACACAAATACTCGTTCCGTGTGGAAATCGAACTCACGATTTTGAACGCTGAAGCCAATACCTTAGCAACCGCGCCACCGAGTCATCTAAAAAAATATGAACTGAAATATTTTTTTATTTCGATTGTTCGAATTGTTTTTTATCGAAGAACTCTACTAAAGGGGCGATTAGAGTTTGTGCGATCAGGACCTGTTTCCGCCGAAGCCGGCAGGCTCACCTGCCGTTAGTCGCAGCGCAGAAAGGAGCCGCCGCTAGTCGTCGCCGGGCGCGAAGCACCTGCTCTTGAGGTGCATCGTGAGCAGCCCGCGCGAGACGAAGCCGCGGCCGCACACCGCGCACTCGTAGGGCCGCGCGCCGCTGTGGTACCTGCAACGCACCGCCGCCTCTTAGCCCCTCGGCCGGCCAGCGCCCACCTCACCGCCCACATCACCGCGCAACGCGGCTACGGCACCTCTCGTGAATGACGAGCGTGGAGCGCTGCGAGAAGGCCTTGCCGCAGTGCGAGCACACGTGCGGCCGCTCGCCCGAGTGCACGCGCTCGTGCAGCGTGAGGTTGCACTTCTTGGCGAAGCCCTTGCCGCAGGTGCGGCACACGTTGGGCTTGTAGCCGGCGTGGATGCGCGCGTGGTACTTGAGGTGCTCGGCCGAGGAGAGCGCCTTGCCGCACTCGCTGCAGAGGAAGTTGCGCTCGCCCGTGTGCGAGCGCAGGTGGCGGCGCAGCGAGTTGGAGTGCGCGAAGGCGCGCGCGCACCGCGGGCAGCGCAGCGCGGCCGCGCGCCCGCCCCACTCGGGGTGCGCGCGCGCGCGGTGCGCCAGCAGGCAGCGCACGAACACGAACCGCTCCTCGCACGCGTCGCACATGAAGCGCGCCTCGCGCCCCGCCCCCGCCGCGCCCGCCGCGCCCCCCTCGTGCCCCAGACCTGCGGAATTCAACGAACGGCCGTCAGTTACATTGTCATTATGAAGTCGTTACGGAAGTTATGCTATGAACCGGCCATTAGACGCACCGTGCCTGAAGAGCTGGTAGGAGTCGCGGAAGGTCTTCTCGCAGAGGCCGCAGCGGAAGGGCTGGCGGTCGCGATCCCAGTGGCGCCGCCAGTGCAAGCCCCACTCGCTCTCCTGCAAACACTGAGCGGCCACTACGATATAAGTACAATTACATCATTTTGCACTGCAATTATTGAACATATATTGTCCGCCCTTTTGAGGTGTTTCAATAAAGAAGTATACAGGGAGGCTTTTCTAAGTGTATCCAATTTTTTTTTATTAAATTCTAGACATGAATAATGTTATATAAAAAATGATAAATGCTTAAAATAACTCGTTAGTAATTTAATTACATTCATTTGAACTTATTTCAAAAAGTGCGTCATTTATACGCAACTCCTTTATTTTACGCGCGATCATTCATAACTAACACGCACACAAGTTCGTTTAAAAAGTGTCGTTCGACGAATAAATGTCGACACCTATTTATCTACATTGAGACACGCACACAACTAAAGTTTGTTCCTGTAACGGGTGATTTCATCACTTTGTCTAAATTGTTGTTTTCCTGAAGACTAGGCTGCATGGTCTATGAACCTTTGCCTGTTCGAAAGGACGAATGTAAAAGTTAAGTTAATTTGTTGATTCTTGTCATTTGAAATTGCCGCTGGTTCGAATTGAGATTGGATAAATTAGTTTTATGGATCTATTATCTTCGACTGTGCATGGCTAGAAATTGAAATCAGAACACGATCCTGGTCGTATTGTCTGTGTGATTTCTGTCTGCAGAGGCGGATCAAGCGCTGTAGGCAAGCATCTCATCGGCGCCCCTACATTAAAGCTATAAGTTACGACTGGCATGTAAACCCCAAAATCATAAAATTCCCTATATAATAATTTCTGGCTTTACACGCCAGTCGAACTCTTTAGTAAAAATAACAAGTTTTAAATATTTTTTTCTCGATATCTATAAGCTACCAGAGAATTCTGCTTGTTAATTATTTCATTAGTGATTTTTATCTACCGAATAATTTTTTTTGTTAGGTCTTAAAAACACCCAGCGCTAATGGAAAGAAATACCATATCTTGATTAAGCCGATATCGAACCCACGCGAATGCCGACAACGTTTAAATTTAACTTCATCACAATATAATATAACAGCCGATTAGAATTAATTCTCTGTCAGATCGATTTGAACAGAATATTAGAGATGTGATATGGTACCCTGTAGGTGCTGGAATCTTCTATGGCGTCTTTTGGTTTATTTTAATTTATAAAATTGTATAGATTGTTTTTATCATTATTTAAACTCATAGCAGTAGACATAACCTCGAAAACTATAGACCGAAAAATCTTTAATTCCAGACTTCGTTTAATAACAATTTTTATGTATAATATATTCATAACATTAAATTCTACATTTTTACATATTTTTCGTCTCAAGACGCAAAAAAATTTGTTGAACAAAAATTTGTATGGGAGTTCACCATAGTCCATTAAATTCTATAAGCTATTAATATTTAAACCTGTAATTATATTTCTGAAACATATTTCAATGTTAACTGCTGAACATATAATAATTTCTTGTATTTCTAGCTTGGGATACTATTATTAACAAAATTAAATCTGGGCCCAAACGAACCACTACTGCAAGACAAAATAAAATTATTATTTTGTGCGTAGATCGACACAAAAATTAAAAATTTAACAACTGGCTTTATAAGCTCCTTACGAAGACTGCGTAATTTTCTTCCTACTGCTACTAAAGTTACGCTCACTCATTCACTACTTCTGCCCATCCTTGACTATGCTGATATTTGCTATCTTGACATTACCGAAGTGCAGCTTAATAAACTTGAGCGGATTCAAAATTTGTGTCTTCGATTCATATTTGGGCTTCGTAAATATGATCATGTTTCCGATTTTCGTACACAGCTCAAGTGGCTCCCAATCCGCCTTCGCAGGAATACCCATATTTTCTCTGCTTCGTACAGCGTGTTGTTTAATCCCTCTACTCCGAAATACTTAAAAGATCGCTTCGAGTATCTTTCCTTATCCCATGAAAGGTCCCTTCGTTCTTCTGCCAATCACTCCCTCCAAACTCCTGTACATTCCTCTTCCTTCTTTAAAAAAATCTATTACAGTGACAGCTGTGCGTTTGTGGAATTCTTTGCCCCTTCACATTCGACAAGCTAAATAACTTCTTTCTTTAGACTTAAAAACCTATTAAAAGCTCATTACTTGGAACTCACGCTTTCCTTTTTCCTTTCCTATTTTTCCCGAAATCTTTGACTATCTCATTGACGCATAAATGCCTTCATCCGATGTTCATAAGTGATTCATGTACACCTCCCTCTGCTCTCTTCTTTATGTCTCATTAGCAAATATTCTTTTCACAATGGTTGTCTGGAAGAAATCGCTTTCTGAGCGATAAGACCGCCTATTGTACTTCCTTTTATATTCATTTGTAATTTGCTTATTGTATATTTTTATTTTTGGTGTACAATAAAGTATCAATAAATAAAATAAATAAACTGACGGTAGCCCGGATTAACAACGACACTCAGACGTTCAACGCCCCTGTCTGTCCCGTGACCATAAACATTGTAAAGGGTTCGAAACGTCGGAAATTATAACAAAAATAAACGCGATAAATCCGTAAACATAGTTTCATTTAGTGCTGAACATATACTAAATAATATGCAACTATTTTATTTTTTGCTTTTTATGTAAACTTATAAGGCCTTATAAAGATTAAAAACAAAAGTAAAATATGCCTAAAGCCATACAATTTTCTTATTTTTTTACATTCAAGGCAGAGACATTATATCTCATAGCGTCAGATTACCTTTTTGCAACGTGGGCACTTGAGAGGGCGCGTGGTGGGCGGTGGGGGAGTAGGCGGCACCTCCACACAATCTGTTATTGGCACAGCATGTGATCTGAAACAGCATCATCCAACATAACAAACTTTATTCTGTCAAGTAAGCTTCTTGGTACAAAATATACAAAGAACTATCTTAAAGAAAAGTTGACGATTGAATGGGCATTTCACCACTACCCATGAACATATTTATTTATTCTTTATTTACAACTATTATTGAGACCCACAGATAATTGTTTCGGATCTGGGCGTTTGTCCACATAAAATTTATATTTGTAAAACATCCTTACAATACATACAGGATCATGTAGTTCTATAGTAAGGGTACAGTTTTCATTGTTGCACGAATGGGCAGGTCCGATCCAGGTTAGTACCATAACCAGCGGGAAATGGAAGTATCCTTCTTTCACTTTTCGTCTGGTGAGTGAGGTAGCCGGGGCCTACTTTACTAAAAGGTGGCAACGTATCTGCAACCATACGGGTGTTGCAAATTCCCATGGACGGTAATTGTCATTTAACATCATTTCAACTTTGGGGTGGTCCAGAAAAGTTTAGGTAGGTGCTAAATATACAGCGTGTCGTTACAACCGCGACAATAAATGAACACATATATATAGAGGATAACTTTTTAAAATTGTATTAAGCATTTACATTCTTTAAACATCAATATTTACCGAGTTATTAAATTGTACAAAACAAACATTTTTAGAACACTCTTATGTATAAAACTGTAGCGTAAAGCTCATTTGTAAAGGTCACTAAGCATATGAATGGGTTGAATGAATTTAAAAGAGATAAAACATACTGTTAGAAGGAGAGACTTGTAATGTGACGTTTTGGCAAGGAATGAAAAAGTCTCTGAATGTATGAATCAGTTGGTTGTAGTTGTATAGGATGTTACAAATTTTGTTTCTTTTTTATTTAATTAGTTTGTTTGAAAAATATATTATTTTAATTATGGTTTTTTTAATGTTTTATATTTTTTTATGATTATTGGCAAGTAGCGTTAGAAGTTTGACATTTATTGTCGCGGTTATAACGACACGCTGCATATAAAATACATACACACATTAATATACGTAAATATAACATACTAGCAGACGGGAAAAACGTTGTCCTGTACACACGACTTAAATTCGACGAATCGAACGATGATTTTTATGATGGACTGTACTAAGATATTGAAAGACTCCACTTCATAATATCCATATGTAGCAAAATTTATAACAATAAAGATTTTCATATCACTAGGCAACACCAGAAAATTACATTTGTAAAAAATGAGCCAAATATCTTTGATTCAACATACCTATAAATTATTTGTACAAATACAATAATGGAAAGCATTCCAATATAATTCCATAACATGTTAATCTATCTTCTGATTATTATAACATTGATCATTCATTCATATTTTTCATATATTTCCATAGACCAAAAAAGAAGAGGACACATACTGAAACTGGTAATATTTATCTATGAAAACTTTTCATAATTTATCCACCCATGGACATATATACCACCCAATGGATTGCAGATGCATTACCAATCATTAAAATGTGGGCTCCGGTAACCGCACTCACGGACGAAACGTGCAAGTATAATACTTGCACTTCAAGTTGGTCTTATGTGCGGCTGTGGTACTTCCCCGGAAAAGTCTGCTCATGGCATCAATGGCAAAAGATACTGTGTGACCTAGCACTGACAGTTCACAAATGGCTAATAGTGATGAATATAAACAAAATTTCATTGAGAAATAAATAGCTAGCAAGCACATCTAAATTCTCCACACACATTACATTTTTATTAATATGTCAACACAGCTTTACTTTGAAAGTTATCAATAATTAAAATTATACTTACTTATAATGCTGTAATATGTCTGGCCTCTTATCAAATTTCTGTAAGCATATACAACATTGATAAGCATCTTGCGGTATCTCTCCCTTTCTAACCTTCTTCTTAACATTTGTAGTTGTGGTCTTTGTCTCACTATGCACATCAAGCAGTTCTTTCTCTACCTTCAATGTATCCGTTTTGCTTGTAATTATGGCTCCAGGTATGTTAGTTTCAGGTAATGAATTAATCAGTGTCTCTAAAACCTTTAATTTGCCCATCCCCTTATTTTCTTGAATCTCATCATTATCGCTTTTGTCAGTGTCATTTTCATTTTTCTTAATTTCTCTAAGGCTTAGCAATGAAAAGTCATTGCTGTCATCTGAATATAATCCATTTGTAGGCCCACAGCTCTCATCTACAGAATAATCATCTTCAAATTTTACAAGAACTGGAGGTGATACTGGCATTGGTTCAAGTTTTTCCTCTTTTATTTTTACTTCAAATTCCAAATCTTGTGAAGGTATGTTGGCATCTGTCTGCGTTCCCTGCTCACAAAATACCGTGACTGCAGGAGTGAGTGGATTTGTGTTCTGATTCAGGGAATAATTAATAGATTCTTTTATTTGGACGCCTGATGCAAAGAGGATACTTCGTAGCCTGAAAATGGTATTGAAATGACATATTAAATTTTTTACAGCATATTTATTTCACAGGATGACTCAATGGCGCCATTGCTAAGCTATTAGCTTGGTCATGGGTTCGATTCCCACAAAGGACAAGTATTTGTGTCCCACAGATAATTATTCCGATTCTTGGCATTTTTCTCTGGCGCTAAAGGCAGGAGGATAATGATGATGATATTTATTTCATAGCTTGTGTGTCATTTGTAATAATTCTAAAATCACATTTTTTATACAAATTTTAAAGCATGTCTAGAAAATGCTACCAAACATCAAGAAAAACCAACTATATATTTAAAAAATAAATCAATTAATCTTTAATTTTACATATAAGCACAATATCATTTATATATTTGTGTGTATTTTTTATTGTTATTTATATTTATATAGAAATATTTATTATTCGGTTATACTAATAAAAGCTCCATTTTTTTTTTAAATTGTAACCTTGAGAACAAAGAGTAGGCACTACGGGAATAGCAGCCCCTTCGCCTTTGCGTTACAAAGTCACAGGCGATCACGCTCCCCTCCGCACCTTCGGCTTGTTGGTTAGTCAGTCTCAATCACTATGGGTCACGTGATGCCTGCGCCTTTGTCACGTCAGGCGGGGGCTGCTCTAGAGGTAGGACAGATCAAGACCATGGCATGTCAGGGTTGACAAATTCAGTTCAGAATTCAAGTTTGAAGTAGCATTTGAACCAATTCTGTATTGTCAGATAAGATAATCTGAATGGGAAGTACCTAGTTATCTTTTTTTTATATATATAAATAGTATGAAGTGTTATTTGTTCACTATATGTTATACTTTATGTAAAATAGTTTGTGGTATGAAATGTTGTCTATTTCAATGTAATATAAACAATAATTCTGCACTTAATATCCCCGAAACAATTAATTTCTGATGCTTAAAATTTGACAAATCGACTTCTTATATTAGTAGGAACCTACAATAAAAATTACAACATCCTTCTCTAATGTACAGATTTGTTTTTATTGATTGTATGATGAATAAAACTAGATGTTTTATTTACGTTTCAAAACCTTAGGGTTGATGGAAGAAAATGTTGTGGTAACAAGTCTGACTATGGTCAATGCCATGTTTATGTATACGTTACGTATATGCATACGTTAAAATAAATATAAATACACATATTGGCCCATTATAGATGCAAATAAAATAAAAGAAATAATTGTTCCTACCTTGCCTGCACTTCTAATAGCTTCATTACAGAACTGATAGAAGTCGTTAACTTTGCAGCTACATTTATCACAAATCTTCTGTGGAAGCAAATCATTCTTCAGAACCTGTGGATAATGAATTCTCTCAAAAATATGTTACAAACTGAAAAAAAAAATGTTTTCACTTTTTGTACCTTGATCGGTAAATATAATGACATTTTCAAAAATAGCGCATTTTCTTCGTCAAAAATATCGTTATTAACAAATTTTGTTGAAGAACATAATCGGCAAATTGCATCCATATTTTATTGCAAATTTATAAAACGGGCTACAATGTTTATACGGTTTCATGAGAAAAGTGACATACAGACACACACATTACACACCGTTCAGCCATTTGTCAATATTAATCTTAAGGACTTAGTGTTGCCAGAATTCATCAAGTCATTGTGAGAGACCTAAATCCTAAACAAACGGATACTTATGTTTTTATAGATAGGTAGACATAAGGGCAGACAAGAGGGTGGGCCGAGAAGGCGGGCGAGGCATAGACTGCGCCAAACTTTTGATTAATGAACGCAACAGTTAAAGTTAACTTATTTTGATTAAGTTACAATTATTCATAGCAATGAAACTTTTCTTTCACTACAATGTCTTTGGTAAAAAGGTAACTAAACAATTTATTTGAAAA
The DNA here is from genome assembly GCA_933534255.1 of Iphiclides podalirius. Taxonomy (NCBI): domain Eukaryota; kingdom Metazoa; phylum Arthropoda; class Insecta; order Lepidoptera; family Papilionidae; genus Iphiclides; species Iphiclides podalirius. Next base: position 10,556,449 of record OW152839.1, on the reverse strand, counting down.
AATGTTATGTTAATCCTTGTATTTCAATAACTGCTGGATTTCCACAACCTAGAGATAACAATAGTTGAGCCCATAGGGATACTTGTTAATGTTAAGAAAACACTGAATTTTTAGACCCAATTTGCCAACCGTTTCCCTATTTGAACTTCGATTCAGATAATCGAATTAGTAGGGAGTCTGACAGCAGGCCTCAGTTCAATTGAAAACGGGGTTAATATTTTCGAAAGTATGGACTTCTAGAATGGATGAATTTCTTCAATAAAACAAAGAGAAGAAAATTGAGAGAAAAAAAATATCTTAGCCGATAGACTTACTTACTTTAATAGAATTCATGCAGGCTTCTACATCAAAATAAGGGTTTAAGAATTTGTATTTGCGTTATCAAAGACTATTAAACTATTTTTTATAAAGTAATAATTTCAGCAGTCTCCGACCCCAACTAATAATAATTTGTATGTATTTATATGCGATTGGTATACCCGGACATACGCGAACTCGACTAACGCGGCTATCATTCAGTACAATCTATCGCATTAGTTTCAGGTGTTAAGTTTATAGAAAAAAGTTATTATATTGTTAATACTGCCAACGCACAAAGTAAGATGACATGACTACCTGAAACATATAATAGTAAAGTTACCTTACAAATTGTATTGATCGAAATGTTACAATTAATAGGCTAATAACATTGGACAATAGACTCACAATAAATATAATACACAATTTTAATTTAAAAATGTGATAATTTATAAACATTAAGAAAAGCTCAAATTCACAACATTAGTCATCATTTGCACCAGATATATTAAATAAAAATTCAATTTAATTGTTAAAGACGCCTTTTTATTATTTGCGTTTGTTTAAATATGTTGTAATTATATATCAGAGGCAGCGGCGAACTTCCTGAAGCGAGGTCTTTGGCGCGATAACGCGACTGCCACTTATCTTTATCTTTATCGCGCGCCTTCGACAAATAAAGTGTAAAAAACGAGATAAAGCCGGGCCACCATTGTGGTCGACGTGACGTGAGCTCACGTTTTACACAAACCTTTCTATTCAAAACTAGGCGAACTATAGGTGTGATAGATATATTTGATGAAATATTGTGGACTCACTCTAATAGTCGCTGGGTCCTCGAAGAGCACTTCAATCGCTTGGTTTCCCGAATCGAAAAGATAGTAGGTGCTATGGACAAATTGCTGCATAATCTCGGTGGCCTCAGAGAAGGAGTCTACCGCCTTCATGCAGGGGTCGTGCGATCGATGGCCATCTACCGAGCGCCCGTATGGTCTCACGACTAACGGGCGTCCGATACTGCAGAGCTAAACTTTATAGCCTGCACCGAACGAATAGCCATCAGAATCGCACGAGAGTATCGAACGATATCCTTTGAGCCGAGCTAGGATAGTGGCCGCCATGATCCTAACTCTGTTTCCACCACTGGACATCCAGACGGAGATAGATGCGCGAGTTTATACTCACCTCCGGTCCAGGGGCTCGGTATCATCCTACCCTAGGATGATACCGAGCCCCTGGATGCGGGAGAAGTGCGTGTTTTTGAAAAGGTTGTTAACGCATTTGGAACCCTCGAGTGTAGCAGATGTCCATGAGCGACGGTATTCACTTAACATCAGGTGGACCGCCTGCTCGCAGTTGGAGGTTTGGCGCGAGCTCTTGGGAGAAGCATGGAGCTCGCGCCAACGAATCGTCGCCACGTTCTTGCCAAGCTGCGAAGCCTTGCTTAGTGCGAGGGGATTTGCGCACGTCACCTTTCGGCTGAACGACGCAGGTACTCACCGGGCAGGGATTCTTTGGTGACTACTTAAGTATAATTGGACGCGAACCAACAAACGTGCCCCGCGTCAGAGTGTTGGATCCTAGCCCAAAAGATCGAGCAGGACCTTTCTCCACCAATTCCAGCGGCGGCTGCGCAGGTGGGGAAATCTGCTTGGATGGCACTGGTCTCCTTCTGCGAACCTTTTATGCTCCAGAAAGAGATCGAAGAGCGGGAATGGGAGAGGGCAGACCCCGCTCGAAGACGAAAGCGCCGAGCCGGCGCTATAGCTGAAAATCACATTAAAATCCGTTGCGTAGTTTAAGAGATCTATGCGTACAAACATCGGCAGCGACTTATTTATACTGTGTAAAGATAAGCATTCAACGGTATTCATTTGGGCTTTAATCCCGACGTTTTAGCCAAGAAACCAAATCATAATTAAATGGTGATTTCACTACCACCCTTCGCACTCTTTGAACACGCTGAACCTCAAATAATTCTTCCAAAACAAGAAGCTCCGAAGCAAGTCACTGTCTGTCAAGCTATTTTGAAGCAAACGCCTATATACATTTCTCCAACCACCAGAGTAGATAAATATGATTTAAACTTCCGTCAATTGTAACATCGCTCTATATTGTCCAGAAAATTGACTGTGTATGTGGTGACTGTAAAACAGCGAAAACTGTGGCGTGGCCCTACCACAGTTAAAAAATTTCTCTTTTCGTTTGACAAAAAAAACGGTTAGTATAGGTGTAAATAGCAGCATAGAAACCTATGTCTCATAAAATAAACTTAAGGTGCGGCAAGACCTCATGATACGGTGGGCTAAATCTGCATAGATCGCACATTGCTATGATTGTTTTTGCAACGGAGAAAAACGGAGAAATTTTAATGTTTCATATTAAGGGCAGAGATTACTATAGAAAAAACGAACACGAAATAAATTTCAATTTCAATTAGCTAAGCTGATGTTTCAAATTGTTTGTGTGCTGTAAATGGCATGTGATAATAATGCTTTAAATGCGAAAAAAGAGCAATGTCGATAAAATATTTTGAGATTTTCGTCGAAGTGGTATTTAGCTTTGTGATTAAAGCGTCTGGGCGTGAGTCCGGAAAATGTGGACTAGAGTCCTGCAGGGAAAAAAACTTTTCGTCCATTTACTACAAATGTTAATACCATTTTTTCATTAGGTAATTTATAACACGTCAATTATAAACCTTTATGTTTTCACAAAATAAAGTTTCTGGATACAACTATGTGTAATATAAATTGTTGTTTCATCTATAAAATGAATAAATAAAATTATGATTCCTAACAACACACATTTGCACAGCAATGCTTTCACATGAGTTATCGATGACCTCAATAGTCCCATGTGAAAAATTATCAATCGTTTTGATAACGTTAGGATGGTGACATGCGGGTTCAGGTGCGGCCGATATCGCTCAAAGAGCGTCATCTGGCCATCGTACATAGTCGTGTAAATATGCAACCATGCCTTGGCAAATTTTAAAAGATATCTTTAGAACCACTCGGCTATCCGGTTTTCGAGCTATATGGCCGCTAATGTATGTGGGGAAGTCGATGGATGCAGGTGGCTCAGGACCGTGCCTCATGGCAGTCTTCATGGGGAAGCCTATGTTCAGCAGTACATACAAAAACAAACGGGCTAATATAATCATGAAATGGATATTGGTTTACATTCTTCACATAATATCAATAAATTTAAATCTTACTATCTAATAAGGACTGATTAGTTATTTTATGAGATACACATCATGTACACACCGAGCTACTTATTACGCCTTCTAAATATTTAATTCACTATTTCTGTGGTTACTGCAATTTAAAAAAAAAACACTTCTTCGCCCTGGTGCGAAACGTCACAATGGTTGGTTTTAAGTCAAAAACTTGAACTTTATTGTTTATTTTGGTAAATAAACAGTTGCAATATGCATACCATGTGAACTGTTAGGTCGTACCAATTTAAATAAAACCAGCCATCCCTTAAAAAAGTTCCCATGCAGTTTTTTTTTTCATTTTTTGTTTTCATGCACTCTACCATAGTTACGACATAATTGAAAAAGCAGCATTCGTAAAAACAATGAGCAACGTGCTAACAAAAAAACCAAGCCTATATTTTGGGACGAGCACGGTGTTTTGTTTGAACAATGGTAATTCTTGTTTAAACATACAATATGCAGTAGTTATTTCCACGACTAGAATTGTCTAGCAATTTATCCTAGCCCAGGGCAGAGTAAACGGGCCTGTGATCATTGATGGATCTTCCAAGCTCTTGACCGGCGCGCCGTCCACCGGTGACACATTTTTTCATGTTGAGTAGGCTACGGAATTTTATTATCATTTAATCTATCGTTATCCATAGGACCACACTGTCATCACAGAGGACGTTATAAGAGTTGATTTTACGTGAATTAATTAATTCTCTTTAAGTCTTTCAGGATAAGTGAGTACAATTCATATAAATTCACACTTATTCAGAAATTGTAGTTATTTTAGAAATACAGGCCTTTTAATTGTTATGGCGGATGATCCAACTACACTAATCATCAGAAACTCAAATGTAAATGGGCATGAGCGGCGCTAATCACTTAACATCAAGTGAACAGCCGGTTCGTTGTCTAAAGTTTCACATAAAAAATGAATAACAAGGAATTGTTCTACTTTAACAGTAGGTGGTCTCATTATTTGCAACCCCACTAAGTTAAACTATGCAAGTCTTCTTCATTATTATCAATGTGTTAATAAAATGAAAATACTTGAAGCTTGTTTTCGCCAATACAGGGGGATTGTCCTCCAGTATTTCAACACTATATGTATTCAAAATATGATTTCCTCGAGTTATTTATAAATGTTGATGAAAGACATTTCTATATTCGTTATAAATACCAGCATATCCACGTTTCCTATGGAAGTACCGCTATTGAGATTAACAGATTTATTATTTTTATGTACGTACACGAGTCAAATTAGTTCCGTCTATTCTATATATTATTTATAATATTTTATACCAGTTTTCCTATAAAACTTTTCCATTGCCTAAGTAATGGTAGTGCCACGCAAGTCCGTCCGGGGAAGTACCACGACCTCACTGAAGACCGGCGTGAAGTGGACACTTATACTTCTTCTTTTCGTCGAGTGAGTATAGCCGGGGCCGCGGCCCACTTTATTAAAATGTGGCAACGCATCTACAAATCTGAGGGTGTTACAAATGTCAATAGGCGGCGGTTAATAATTAACATCAGGTGAATCGCCAGCTCGTTTGTCATCTTCTTACATAAAAAAAACCTGTACCATCGTTAACATTATAATTAGTGTTATATAATAATAATAATAATAATAATAATAATTCTTTATTTGCCATAACCAAAAAAAAGCAATAACGAAAAATATACAGAAAAAATATGTACAAACAAAAAAAATATATAAAATTAACCTATAATACACAAAAATATATAAATTTCATTTTGGCAAAAAGGTAATAAGCTCAGCGATATCTAAGAATTTCTCAGTGCTGATTTTCAGCTTATCCCTTCTTAAAACTTACTACCTACATATTAGATTTACTTACATTTTAAGATTGACAGCGGTAGTTGGCATATTTTTTTCAGTAAGCTCTCAATACTATGATAATAACAATAATGTGCATCTAAAGATTACTACTGTACTGAACACCAAGGACAAGAAGACAAAAAAAGATATATATATACTAGAAAAACAACCAAAAAAAAAAAAATCAAATCAAATTACAGTGAAAAGTGCGAAAATTAAAAAAAAAATAATTGTAAATTAAAAGGTAATCACAAAAAGGTAATCATTAAGTTAAAATCAGTATTTAATTTTGAACCGAACACAAATTTTGCTTATTGAACAAGTAGAGCCTAAGTTGTTTTGTAAAGGTATAGTTCGACACACTCATTCGTAGTGGTGGTGGTAAGTCATTCCATATCTTCGATGCGCTAAAACGGAAACTACTTTTGAAACCCGCCCCTTTGTGTTTCGGTAACTCAACTGCATTATTCTGACTGCCGCGGGTATGTTTGCATTGCTTGAACGTAAACTTGTTGAACAGGTATTCCGGTTTCTTTTGCATCATTACCTTGCGAACCATATTGGCAAAATGTAATTCCCTGCGTGCTGCCATTTTCATAGTACCTTTCTCATTGAGATACGGGGTTACGTGCGCCCGGCGTGGGATGTTGTAGCAGAATCTAGCGCATGCATTTTGGACACGCTGAATCGCGCGCGCCGTCATCGAATACAGCCGAGGTCCGTAAACCGTGTCGCAATACGTGAACTGCGACAGCACCAGGGATTCCACAAGTACTTCCCTGACTTTCTCTGTAAGGTGTCTTCTGATATTATATAATAATTTTAATTTATAGAAAGCGTTTCTTATTTTGATGTTAATGTGTTCGATATATCTCAGTTGACTATCCATGACAAGTCCCAAGTTTTTCGCTTTTGCCACTCTCTCAATTGATATGCTATTAATTTCGATCTGAATTTACCTAATAAGTGTGACGAACCTATACAAAATTTATGCAAAGGAATGCTGAATCCTCTCAAAGACGAATCAATAACCATATAAACACCATCTAAGCATATAAAAAATTTAAATCGTATCGGTGTTTTGACAGCTAAATATTTAACTATTAGCTTAATAATTTTTACACTATTAGCTTTATTTAAATTTAAGTTAATACCAGAAGTTAAGTCGATGACTCAGTGGTGCAGTTGCTTCGGCACCCTTGGCTGGGCCTCCTATTCCCACACCGGAACAAATACAAATTGTGTCCCACACAAATGTGGGCCACATATAGGTAATATGTTTCGAATCTGGGTGTTTGTCCACATCAAATTTGTGTATGTAAAACGTCCTTAGATCATTGAATAAAAAATGTAGGTACTAAAGTGAGGCCAATGTTTTTTAGTGAGTAAAGAAACTCCTCCTCTAAAATTTTATTGAACTTTTATAAATGGGCAGTTTTCAAAATAAATGATTTCGAGTTTTTTTATCTTTATATAAATTATTGCATCTATATATAAGATTTTTAACGTTATTGCTTTGGTTCTAATATTTTAACTATTTCGGAACTTTAATACTAACAACTATTACTTATAACGTCAAGCAACACTAGTGGTTATATCACCGTCCGGAAGCGCAGCCCAAAGCAAGTGTGTTGTAAGATATTAAGTGAATACCATGGACATCTGCTACACACGAGGGTTGCAGATGCATTAACAAGCTTTTGAAAATTGGGCTCCGGCCACCTCACTCACCAGACCAAAGCGAAAGTATTATACTTCCACTTTACGCTGGCCTTCTGTGAGGTCGTGGTACTCACCCGAACGAGCCTACCCATTCGTGCAACAGCCGAGGCTGCTGCGTGGCCCTAACACCGAAATACGACCATGTGTCCCTTCCCTCGAGTAGATAACGTCATATCCGGTATACAATGTTGCCAGCGACAACATTCGGCCGTCCTGCATCACGCATTCGTCCTGAAATGGCGTTGTAGTCTGGTGCAAGTGACCTTCATACAATTAACATCTTACCCTGTGGCTTATCCCTATTAAATGGGATGCATATCACCACTTCCCATGGTTCAATGATTCATCAAACTTGGTAGCTTTATCGGTTAGACCAATCGTGTATTAGACAACGTAGCGTGTCTAAGTACCGGTGATGGAGTTCACAATAGATATTCATAACCAGGTCATCTTCCAACTACTAAACTGCTCGGTAGCTTAACCGGGTAAACCAGTTGTGTATTGCTACTTCGCTTCAGTACCAGTGATGGTGTTCACAATGGATATCCATGATGGATATCCATTATAATATCATTATATATTATATATCCATGATGGATCATCCATCGCCAGTTCATGCCTTGACGTCTACGGACTAATATAAATTGAAGGACTTGCACTAGATTATTAGCTATTAGTTAATAAACAAAACCTTGGTCTATCGTTATTACCCTGTAATACTCTTATTCTTCATAATACAAATATTTTATATTTCCCAAATAAGTTAGGTAATAAATTAACTGGAACTACTCACCATAACTAACCAAAATACTTTGTCACCATTACGTCACTACATAAAAGTAACAGCCTATACATGTCCCACTGCTGGGCAAAGGCCTCCTCTATACAGAGGGTATCAGGGCATAGTCCACCACGCGGCCCCACTGCGGATGGCGGACTTCACATATCTTCGAAATACATTTTTTTGTTATTATTTCGAAAATATGCAGGTTTCCTCACGATGTTTTCCTTCACCGCGGAGCACGTGATAATTCAGCACTTAAACTTAAAAACTTCATTGGTGCCAGCACCGGGGATCGAACTCAGGTTGCTCGAGTATATATTGAATTAAAGGCGCCCGGAAACTGAGCTATCACAGCTCTCACTACATAGTATAAAACAAAGCTCATCCCACTGTCTGTCTGTCCCTATGTACCTATGCTTAGATCTTTCAAACTACGCAAAGGATCTTGATGCGTTTTTTTTTTACTAGATACAGTGATTCAAGACGAAGATTTATATGTATAATTTGCGACCGGTCTCAGCTAGCAACGGGTGCAATGTTAGATACATATAAACCTTCCTTACGAGGGTAGATACCCAAAGAAAAAATATGTCGCCGGCAGCGTTTGAACAGGCAAAAATGCTTCATATCAGGATATACGTACTAAGACACGCAAGTTTTTGGATCCCACTTCTGATATAAGAGTGTTAACGTTATTACTTTGATTCTAATATTTTTACTATTTCTGAACTTTAGTATTAAAAACTATTATAACGACAAGCAGCACTAGAGGTATTTTTTTTATTAGTACCTATTTTCAATTAATGTTTAGAATTCAGAAATAATATTTGATCCTCTTTTTTAATTATTTCTCCTTTTTGTTTTGTTTTTTCAAGTGAGAAAGTGGCAAGCGAGCTAGCGGTTCACCCGATGTTAAATGACAACTGCCGCCCGTGGATATTTGCAACACCCGTAGGGTTGCAAATACGTTAATACCACCTTTTAATATAGTGGGTTCGGCTACCTCACAGACGAAACGCAGAAGTATGAACATTCAAATTCACGCAGGTCTTCTGTGAGGTCATGGTACTTATCCGGACGGCCCATTTGTGCAATATCTAAAGCTGGTACGCAACCTTACCACAGTTGAACTAGATCAACTTTATACCCTACATATATTTTGATATTTACTTCATACATTTTACAGTGGTAGGGCCACACACTGGCTGTTGCACGAATGGGCAGGCTCATCCGGGTAAGTAATACGACCTCACAGAAAACCGGCGTAAAGTGGAAGTATAATACTTTCGCGTATCGTCTGGTGAGTGAGGTAGCTGGAGCCCAATTTCCAAAAAAGGTTTTTAACGCATCGGCAAACCCTCGGGTGTAGCAGATGTCCATGGACAGCGGTATTCACTTAACATCAGGTGAACCGTCTGCTTGTTTGGCAACTTTTCAAATAAAAAAAAACATTTACCTCCCAATAAATATGTATAATATACTTAAACTTATTAAATAATAGATTAGTTAAATGGTTCAACCTCCAGACAGGAGGCGTACATGATGGATATAAGGGTTATTTTATTTAAGGCATTTTACAGTCAGATACTATCAGTATTAAACACCTTTTTTTGTGAGAAGGTGCCAAACAATTTGGCGGTTCATCTGATGATAAGTAATAACTACCGCCCATGGGCGTTTGCATTTTCATAAACCATAAAGTGGGCCCGATTACCTCCCTCAAAAATAAACACAGAATTATGTAACTTCCACTTCATGCTGGTCTTCTGTGAGGTCGTGATACTTCTACGGACGATTCTGCCCATTCGTGTAACAGCAGAAACTTTTGCGTGGCCCAACCACAGTTTGAATGTGTTTATTATATTACAAAGATGGACTGGCGGTTCGTTTGAAATACGTAACGGTACCATTGGAGGACAAAAGAAAATACCCAAAGTTCAACAGGTAAAACATTTTTCCTTACGAACAAAACCTCGGGCTCTGGTTGTTTCGTATTTCAACGCAAACGGCATAAAGGGTCAAAGGGACGAAATCGCGGAATTCCTTCGCGATTATAACGTAGATATTTTTCTAGTACAAGAGACATTCTTGAAGCCTAGTGTACGCGATCCCAGAATCGCAAATTACAGCATTGTCCGCCACGACCGGTTAGCAAACCGTCTGGGAGGCATATTAATTTATTATAAACGGTCCTTGCACTGTTGCCCGCTCGACATTCCAGAGCTAAGTCAAATAGAGGCATCCGCGTGTAGGTTAGCGCTCACCGGCCACAGGCCGCTTGTACTAGTCTCAGCCTACCTCTCGGGGAATAGAACCTTACTTCAAAGCGACCTAGATACGCTACTTAACTTAGGCCCTTCCGTGATAATTGCAGGAGATCTAAACTGCAAACACGGCTCATGGGACACCAACAGCATCCCAAATAACAACGGAAAGCATCTCTTTAGCTGATCCGATAACCTAAACTTTAGCATAGTCGCTCCGGCGACTCCCACTAGGTATCCTACGGTGGACAACTACCAACACGCATCACCGAGTGTCCTAGACATCATGTTATTCAGGGAGGTCTCGCTCGACATCGAGTCGATAGAGACAATCCATGAACTAGACTCAGATCACAGGCCCGTCCTGTGTAAACTGGGCCAGAACGCCGGCGCGGTTCCTCCGACCAAATCCGTAGTGGACTGGCATCGTCTTGAGGTCAAACTCAAGGCCATGGACCCCCAGGACTTAGTAGACCTACGCGAGACGATAGTTACGTTCGATGACGCAAATCGAGCGATAGCGAGTCTCCGAGAAACTATTACTTCCGCAGTCACAGACTCGGAACGGACGGTGAAACTGTCGGGCGACCGACGGTTTAACTTTCCGCCCGACCTAAGACTGCTAATTAGACAGAAAAATGCAGCCAAACGCGCCTTCGACCGATACCGATCGGAATCGAACCGAACCCTACTTCGACGCCTTCAGCTAGAAGTCAAAGATCGTGTATCGGAACACCGACATACAACGTGGGACAATCTCCTAGAGGACATCGAGCCATCGCACACCGCCTACTCGCGGTTGGCCCGCAGTCTGAAAGCAGACCCCCGCGAATCTCTACCGCCGTTAGTTAGACCTAATAGCGCTTCAGTAGCCCTAGATGACTCCGAAAAAGCCGAATGCCTTGCGGACAACCTAGAGCACCAATGTACGCCATCGCGCGAACACACCGATACAGTCCACCTAACGGAGGTGGACCGCGTAATCGAGACTAGGGCTGCGCTTCCACCGGAAGGCGAACCTTTAAATTCAGTGACCCCCGAAGAGGTCCAAGATATTATTAAAAATCTAAAACCGAAATCCGCCCCGGGCCCAGATAATATCAGTAACAAAATTCTTAAAGCTCTCCCTGGGCCGCTTATCTGTTTACTGGCGACCATTTACAACACTTTACTCTCCAGTTGCTCCTTTCCCGACGACTGGAAAGAAGCCACGGTTATCGGCATTCGCAAGCCGAATAAACCAGCCAACCAGCCCTCTAGTTATCGTCCCATCAGCCTCCTCAGTTGCCTGGGGAAGCTCTACGAGCGGCTTTTATTAAACAGGCTCAATTCCAGATCTTATGAAATTTAGTAAGATAATACCTGTCTACAAAAGTGGTGATAAAAATGATCCAGGCAACTATAGACCTATTTCCATATTGCCATCTCTTAGTAAAGTTTTTGAAAAGCTAATATTAAATCAACTTTTAGTTCATTTTAATGTGAACAAATCTTTCACGATGAGCAATATGGATTCACTAAAGGCAGATCGACAACAGATGCGGGCGTCGCACTTGTCAAACATATTTATAACGCCTGGGAAAGGTCACAAGATGCAATAGGTGTCTTTTGTGACCTTTCAAAAGCCTTCGACTGCGTTGACCATAAAACTCTCCTTCAAAAGCTAGAATATTATGGCATTCGTGGCATCGCCCTCAATCTCATTGCCTCTTACCTTAGTAATAGAATTCAAAAAGTATCTATAAATGATGTTAATTCCGCTGGGTCGCAGATGAAAATGGGAGGATCAATCTTGGGCCCATTATTATTTTTAGTATATATTAATGATCTCCCCTTTTATGCCAGTGGGTTGTGTGATGTTGTACTGTTTGCTGACGATACATCGCTTATTTTTAAAGTTGACCGAAACGTATTAAATTATGACGACGTGAATATTGCACTTTCACATATCCTCCACTGGTTTACTTTTAATAATGGTATTAAATGCCAAAAAAAACCAGATGTATTCTTTTTACCCTTCCCAGTATAAGAAGGAAAAGTTTTAGTTTAATATTAAATAACGTACCCATTAATCCAGTTGAGTCTGCTATATTTCTGGGAATTACAGTAGATTCAAAGCTCCAGTGGAGTTCCCATATATCATCTCTTGCGAATAGGCTGAGCTCCGCGGTTTTTGCGATTAGAAGGGTTAGGCAGCTAACAGACATCGACACTGCCAGACTTGTTTACTTTAGTTATTTTCACAGCATCTTGTCTTACGGCATTTTGTTGTGGGGTAGTGCATCAGATATAAATTCTATATTTATTCTTCAAAAAAGAGCTGTCCGAGCAATCTACAATATCGGAGCCCGGAATTCACTCAGAGATCTTTTCAAAGAGGTTAATATACTCACTGTTGCTTGTCAATACATTTATTGTAATGTTTTGTATATACGTCATAACCTTAATTATTACCTAAAGAATAGTGACAGACATAAAATAAACACTAGAATAAGGACAAACTTACTACGCCATTGTTTCGTCTACAAAAAGTAAATAAGTCGTTCATGGGGCAAAGTGTGCGCATGTATAATAAAATCCCACAGTCGATATTAAGTCTGCCGCTTGACCAATTTAAATGTAAAATTAAAAATCAACTGATGATTAAAGCATATTATACCATTTCGGAATATCTCGACGACGCCAATGTGTGGAGTTAATACTGTTGATACTCACGTAGGCTAGAATAAGACTATTATACCTGTATATTATATTGTACCCTGATATTTTTGAAAAAGAGCAACTGTTGAGTTTCTTGCCGGTCTCTTCTCAACAGAAACCGCTTTCCGAACCGGTGGTACCTTACGAACCTATACACATAATCTTTGATGTAAAATTTGACAATTCATAAGAGCGCGCAAGCGTCTATTTGAATAAATATATTTTTGATTTTGATTTTGATTTTGAATGAACACGTGTTTACCAACGGCCTTCTGCCGGCGGAACAATTCGGCTTTCGAGCTAGACATTCCTGTCCCGATCAACTATTCCGCCTAACGGAACATATCCTAAAAGGCCTAAATCACCCTAAACATATACATGTACAGTAACATATATATGTATATGTCACATCTTTATAATGGTCCTCGCGAATGCAGAAAGTTGGGGCAAGTATCCCTTTATGGCCAACCGCTCCCCTGGGAGAAAAATGTCAAATACTTAGGAGTCACTTTCGACTCGCGTATGTCATTTACTACGCACATTAATAACGTTCGTAATAGTGCCGCGTTCGTCTCCGGCCGGCTACACAATTTAACTAATGCTAAAAGTAAAATGCCCTTAAGGCACAAATTATTATTATATAAGACCTGCGTACGACCTATTATGTCCTACGCATGCATGATCTTCGCCCACACGCACCCTACTCGCTTGTACAAGCTGCAAATAGTACAAAATAAGTTCATCCGCCGTGCAACCGGTGCGCAGTGGTATCAACGCAACGTCGATCTGCACAGCGATTGCAGACTCCCGACGATTCGTGAATATTTTAAAGACCTGACCAAACGGTTCTTCGATAGAACCGAATATCATCCCAACCCTCTGGTGGTAAGCGCAGCAAATTACCAACCCGACACAAACGCGAACGTCAACAAGCGTCGCCCGCGAAACGTCCTCATAGACCCGGTTGAGGAAGGGGACTTAGATACGCCGGACCCACCGCCGGGGGTCCCGCCGGACAACACTACACCCACAGTTAGTGCAACAACAAACACACTAGTTCGCCCTCGCCTCCGAGCACGGCGAGACCAACACAACGCGTACACAAGGTACACCCGTGTTCCAGGGCGGTTCTCACCGCCCCCAGCCACCGATTAGCTAAAAACACAGTCGACGGCCATCGGGGTCTCGGTCCGCACCGCAACTTCGATGGCCCTTAGACGACATGTCGTAGATGAGCACATGCGCGGCCCTACCCACAGCGGAGGGCCCAAACCCGTGGGTTCTGGCTAGCCCACCGGTTCTGCGTCAGATGAAGCTTTAATAGTCTTGGGACTGAAAGCAAAAACATCAGTTAATACAAGATACAAGATACAAGATTTTTCCTTACAAAAAACAAAACACACTTCAAATAACTCACACACTATACATTTTCTATTTGATTTGGAGGACTTCCCAATTGTATCTAGTAGAGTCCAGGGGCCAATACCAATGAAATAAATGAGGGACCGCATAGGAGCCAAACAGAACAAAAAGCATTTTTAAAATCGGAATAAATGTGCATGTGTGAATAAATGTGCATGTGTGTATCAAATTTATACGAAAATTCAAAACATTTTTTAATAAAGTTTATTTACATTTCACTAACGTATGTAGGTGCTATTTTATTCGATCTTATAGGTAGGGACATGATCCCATTGCTATAAAAATTCTGGGACTTCTGATCAAAAAACCGTGGCAAGTGGTTTTGGCAGTCCTCTCGTTATAATAACCTGACACTACCTAAAGAATTCTGAAGAGACCGAAACAAGTGGAAATCTGAAGGTGACAGGTCAGGACTATACGGCGGATGCTTTAACACCTCCCAGTCAAACTCTCTTAATTTTTGCTGAATGGCTAAAAATGTATGATGTCTAGCGTTATCATGATAAAAAACCACACCCCTTCTGTTGATTAATTTCCGCCGCTTTCTCTCAACTTCTTCCTTTAATCTCATTAGTTGTTCGCAGTAGTGTTCAGAAGCAATGGTCCTGTCTGGCGGTAACAGCTCATAATGAATAATGCCCTTCCAATCCCAACATATACACAGCATTACCTTGTTGCGAGATAACCCGAGTTTTGCTAGAGTCTGTGAAGCCTGACCTGGATTTGACCACGACCTTTTTCGCACGTTCTTGTCGTACGTGATCCACTTTCCATCACCACTTATCAGGGTTTTCAAAAATGGTTCGGTTTCATTTGAGTACACTGGTCATTAGCTTTCTTCCAGTGAGCCTCATCAGGCACTCAAATATCGAGCTTTTTTGTGTACCCAGCTTTTTTCAAAGGCACCAAAACTATTTTGTGGTCAATTCCCAGCTTCAGCTAAATCGTAACTACTGATATGCCGATCTTGCTCCACTTTTTCAAAAAGGGCATCCATTTTATCCGTAACACGGGCGCCCAGAGCGAGGTGCACACGGTGTACTTTGACATCAAAATTTCTGGATTGAAAAGGCTTAAACCAAATTTGTGCTACTCTCACAAACAACTGCACTAAGTCCTTAAATGTCACAAATTTTTTTCACGGATTACATTGCATTTTTACCTTTCTGGTAGTAAAATTTTAAAATGTTCATTAGAATCACTCATCTTAACAGTAAGAAAAACAAATGAAAATCACACATTTTCCTAATTTTAATTAGGATTTATCTTTTTTAATATTTAAACTTTTAAATGATGCCAAAACCAGCCAGATAGAAATGATATAGCCAAAGAGATTATATTATAAGTACATACTTACATATTTGCGAAAAGAATTTTGCCCCAACCTAATATAGGTACATATCATTTATTTAACCATATATTATGGTCTGTAAAATAATGATGATTGTAAGTTTATATAAAGTTATAAAAAATCGATCAAGTGCGAGTCGGATTCGCGCATGAAGGGTTCCGTTCCGTTTAAGCACAATATAAAATGTAGCACATGCGGGCGGAGCCGCGGTCGAAAACCTAGTCTTAACGAAATTTAGATAAATCGAATTCTGAGTCCAAATAAATGAGCATTAAATGTTAAAAACATTTAATGCTCATTTATCTTGGGTTGCTTTAATGGCTCTTTCACCATTGCCTGACCCGTACCCTAAGACAAGCTCGCACGTCATAAGCGAGACAAGAGCAGTATCTGAGTTTCTTACGCCGGTTCTTCTCAGGTCAGTGGCTTTCCTTCCGAACCGGTGGTAGAGTTTTTTGACTATCAATAAGTAAGTGTATGCTTCTATATTGAATAAAGACTTGGACTTTGTATGCAGATAGTGTAAGCTATAAGAACTGAACCGAGCTACGAGGTATATGAGACAATACATTCTATGAATATGACTTACAATGAATTTAGTAATGCTGAAACATTTTAAAATATAACCTCCTCCCTAACTAGTTGATTATTAGTATCAATGCGAGAAAAATAAAATCCCCCCTAATACTAATGACCATTTCTATTTTGAAGACAAAAAGTTGCAAACAATGTGACACACATGGGGTGATTTAAAGTTCCGGAACCTTGAAAACATTTGATAAACAGAAGATGAAAATCGATACGACAAAGTTGCGAGTCAACTTCGCGATCGGCGCCACACACGCCGCTGAACTCCGGCTTAACTTTAACCCACATAACAAAGTTCAATGTAAACACAATACGGCGAAGTTTGCGAGGCGGTTCACGGCCGCGGGGCGTCGCGCCCCCACGACTCGATACCCCTTCGCGGAGTACTCCACCGCAACACCCCCACCCCCCTCCCCGCCCCTGTTCTCTCGAGACGGTGGGATTGCTCTCACTGGGAGGCGAAGTCTCCTGTCTTCGATACTTTCATTCCTACATTACACGTGGATCAGTACACATTGCTCGCGGTGGTGTTTCATGGGCATGGTCTGATTGCGTCAATAAATTAGGTCGACTGCGGACAGACTCTGAATTGCCGCAAAGTTTGGCGAGAGGCAACAGTTCAGGATTGAAGTTATCGGATTGAAGAGACGAATAAATCTTTTTTTCGCCAAAGTAGCTTCGAAACCAGTTACTCGCAAGGTTGCATAACGTGTTGGATTTCCATTAATAAAGAGAAAACAGCATATTTTTTAGAGTGCAAGTTGCTCCAGAATTTTGCAACTGCAAACTCAAGATTTTCTGGGTGTAAAATGAAATTTTGTATGCACTTGCTGTATTGCGTACTCAAATATTGAAACTCATATGTATTTGTTAAATTCACGATAATAGATAATTTATTTATTTATGTCCCTCCCGTTAAGGGCGCTCTTAAAATACAAAAAATACAAACAACACACTGACAGTACTAACTGATTTTTTTTCTCATGTTATGTCGAAGAACATTAAGAAAAATAAGAAAAATCTACAGATTGTATGCTTATTAATGAATTAGGTATATGAGCAAAATTATGTCATAGCCTTATTAGATTTTTTTCAGGATTGTTAAATTGTGACGACACTACATTTTTAAAACCAATTCACACACACACACAACACACACACGTGACTGTGAATCGGTTTTCTTACGAGTACAAATGCAACGTTACTGTCTTTTAAAATGTAGTTTCCACCAGTTCATGACTATAACACTTACTTACTTACTATAACACAAGATGGTTATTATTCTAGCTCTGTGGGGCACGATATACACCTGTCTATATGTGTCCCAGAAAGCGCACCTTATGTCTTATCAAATGACACCGTTTGATACGCGCCTTAGCCTTATCTATCATGTCGAAATTCTTCCACGTACTATCATAATACCTATTCTAATGTACACGTACATTGCACGGTGCGATGTACTACTTCGGCATATGAACATAGTACACAAAGTTGTTTTAGTTTTCATTATGAATCTGTATATTGCTAACAAAAAGCCGACAGACCTGAGCGTAGTACAGAAGTATTTCTGTGTGTAGATTAATATATGCTCAAACTGATAGATTAGCCGTAAGTTTAAATTTGTGTCGATTGCAATAGTTTATTTTACATGATGCAAATGAGAAAATAGTGTAATTATCTATTGCCACAATGATATAACGTAATAAACGGGTATCTCCACTGTAAACAACTCGTCATTGTGATGGAGCCATTGCAAGCAGATAGCGTGGCGAAGGCGACGGCCCCGGTCGAGTGCGGAGCGCCTGCGGCCGCGGAAGCCCTGCCGGTCCCACAGCGGAGCCCGAAGGCGCCTTATCGATGTATTACCGATTGGTGGAGTCGAGTGTTTGCGCTGCTGATACCGCGACGGCGACCAATCGATTTCCCGCCTCGTGAAATCTTATCAACGATCATGGTGGACATTCGTACCTCGTGTCAGTTCCCGATATCGTATCGCGAGATATCATGGAGTGTATAAATATGGGCCCATCGATCGATCGACTCTCTATCGAAGTTCGCTGTGATTACCATTGACAGTGGCCAGTTGTGTGTCCCGTCCGGGCATCGGAGGAGGCTCAGCTTCAGGGTAAAGTTGGAGGTATCAGCGGTCAGTTTTTGTGCCGTGCACTCCTAAGACGCGTTGTTCAATACATTTTTTTTTTTCGTTTTTTCTTGCATACTTGTTAAAAGACCTGCTGACGTGGATATTGGGACAATTAATTTAATTTTATGTCCATTTCAAATTTAAATCTGTTTATGTATTTCAAAAACTTATGGCTAAACAACAATACTATAGTGTTTCCGTAATATTTTTAGATCAATTACGTAATTACAAAATGTATATATTTTATCATTACCGATTGCGCAAAATAATGCTGGCCAAATGTGGCTTCAGGCTAAATAATAATTTTATTGATTTCAAAATAAATTAAATGGCTTATAACAAATGAACTGCGTAGAGCCGCTGACACGACGAGGAAAAGCGTTGCTCTTATCAGAGTACGTTAGCCGCACCTTTTCATGCGGTGATAGCGGGCCGGGCCGCGCGCACTACAATAGTCACGCCGAGCAAACACATAGGCATCGCTCATGTCTCATAATTTGTCCATTTTGTTTCCCAGCTGGTGAGCAGTTCGAGCACGGCTCCACGTCTGAGTTGGACAGGGGATCTTGACAGTTTAATGTGAAACGCTGCCAGATCTATCTTTCCAGCTCACGCGTGGAGCCCCCGACAACGCAACATAAGAAAATCAACGCGACTTAGATAGTGACTTGGCAGTATAGCGTGAAGGATTAAGTGGAGGTGTGATCTCTTCACTTTTTATGCTTAAAGTGAGATTCAACTCCTCCAACTTAACCCTGAAACGCAATATCGACACAGACGAGGAGTTTCTTTCATCTTGAAATGTTATATTCTATATTTGTCTACTACATGTGTTATAATACATAATGATCAGATGTTAAATAAAAAATACTATATTACTTGTTATTTAATTTAAACCCAAGATTATTATTCTTTTACTACTACTTTTATTTCTTCCAAATTTCTTTTTACTTACGAAATGAAACATTGTAAATATTCAATTTAAAAAAGCATGATCATTTTGATAGATCAGAAAAGTTTAATTGAGGTTTATTAAAGATTGAATTTTAGCGCATCTTAATTACTTATGGCTAGCAAAGAGATGGCGCCACTGTGCGCGCATGCGTGTATTATGAGAGACCCAAGCTTCAAGAACTAACACGAAGTACACTGCAAATCACTAAAAAAAATCACAACACACAAACAAAAAAATGAGCAAAAAATTGTTGGTAACACCGGTGCGCTAAAAAAGCTTGCAAACTTCACGCACATAACCTGCGCTGGACATCGACTCGTCCGTATCTAACTCTGGGAAAATGTATATTGATTTTTCAAAGAAAAGTCAACCGATGTAACAAAACACCGTTCGCGGAGTGTTTATACGCGTATTGAAACGTCGCGGTCGATGTGCAGTGTCGTCAAAATGGTGCGACAGTGTTTCTCCGAGCGTTCCGAGTGAGATCGAAGAGTGTGTTGCGTCGCTCGGTTGACGGGCCAGAGCCCGGCCGCGGCCAGGGCCTGGGCGCGCCATGGACGCCGCCGCCGACCCGCTGCGTGCGGCCAGGCCGTGAGTATCGCGTCCGCTGCCTCGTGCCGCCGTGGCTGCTCCGCACGCGTACTTACGCGACGGATTATTTTGGTCCTCGCGATCCCATCCGCAGTTGCGAAACGTTCCGTGCGCGCTCGTTTCTCGCTCCCGCGCGGAGCCGACATTCTCTCGGCCGTGCGGCGTCACGGCCTCCGCTGCGTTGCGCCATTTCGGAGCGCGAGGACACGGCGACGTCGCCCCGCGGAGGCGCCGCCGCCGATAGCGATCTGGCAGCGCAGCGCCCGAGCGTGACCGCCTCCGCTCCGCACACAGACCGCCGTGCATCAATGGCCCGGACGGCTCATAAATTAGAATCGTGTTTACAGTTTTTGTGCGCTCGTTGGAAACCTGTCGCGCCGCCCTTTGTCTCGGGCGGCGCGAGAGGAGCGCTGCCCGTCCTCGCGTTCGCTGGCGCTCTCGAATTGCCGAGTGAATTATGGCTAGGTGCATATACGCTGTGCCCTACACATACTAACGTACGCGCCTACCTACCTATAGTGCAGCGAAGGCTGTAACTACCTAACTACTCAAACAAAGCATTTTGCCCACAAATCCATATCGCAGCCCTAAAACCACCAGCTCTTACGTTTTTTATCAATTTCTTGGCTCTTGAGTGTCGTGTTGTAGTTGTTATGATATTACAGTAATAAAAAACATCAGTGAATTGTCATTCAATAACTTTATAATACATTTTGAGGTTAGGTCGTGATTTCTGCCATAATCGCAAGTTAAACCATAAATGGACGCCTAGATGACTAGGAAAGACGTTCTAAATGCAATGTATGTTTAATTTCGGTGTTATGTGTGCTTAACAAAATGTGTTGTGAGAAAAGTGGTTGACTACATCTGCGGGCACTGTGTCGTGTTTTGCGATTTGTTCAATGTAAAAGTATTTTGATACCATTGGGGCAAATTGATGTTGCTGTTGTTATTAAGTGTTTGAAGTGTTTGCGTTTATCAGTGCCGCCGATTGACCGAAGTTAAAAGTTGGTGTCCCTGCAGCCCATGTGAACAAGCTTCACACATGTTCAGGTGATATGTTTACACATCTCATAATAACTCATTTACATAATGTATAAAACATGCTTTTTCAATTACTTGCTATTATTACTTAACACAATCCTATAGAAAAATGTACATTCAAATTACCACATATATCTTATGATTTCAAAAAGAAAATCAATGAATATAATAGGACTAATCATATACATCTATAGCCAGTCATTTAATCGAACTGTGTTATAATGGTACATTCGGTTGTCATTCCTGAAAGTAATAGCCCATTTCTCAATATTAATTGACTTATTTACCGCTAAGTGATATTAAAGCTAATATCAATGAGTATTCTAGTGTGTTACACATGTTTGTCTTTCATTCATAACAATTTACTACTTACACATTATGCTTTAAACATATTTAAATAGTTAAGCATGATATAAATATATTTTATTAACAAGACGATTGATCAGCTATCTGAACAAAATAATAACAGTGATAAATACTCAATATTTAGATAAGTCTATTATATAGGTTAATAAAATGATTTATAGGAATATATTTTTTATTACACATAAACATAATGTACCTACATATTTAATCATTTTTTGTGTTAATTCTGCAATAGGAATAATTTGTTTATATATATGGACACCTGATTTTGAGATTATATTTAAAACATTATTTTTTATATCATAAGGAGTTCTGCTAAGTAAGTAACATTTATGCATTAAATATATTTAAGTAAATATTGTTTTATTTTGCTATAAGATAGTAAAATAACAGAAAGTTTAATTTAGAACACTATTGTGTCAGCTATTCAGATGCTTGGATATTTTCTATTCTGTAAGTTCATGCTGCTTGTGTAAATCATCAAATCTCATTCGCTTTACATTAATAACATATTTTATAATATTCATATTTACCTGTCATAATGGAATGGAATGGTTTTAGAAATTACACTGCACAGACTCTTTATTAATTCTGATGATTTCTTTCAAGTTTCTACTGGTTCAATCCACAAGTTGTTAGATAATGCCTATTGTATATGACCATATTTCAGTATTAAAATAATCATAATATACATTTTGGCATGTTGTACTCTTGATTATAATCAGTTTCTAACTAAGGATACTTTATTTATCATGCTTTTACTGTATGATTTTAATAGTATTATTCGTACACTACAAATTTTTGCTTCTTTTATCAATAATTGGAATATTGCTTAATAGCTATAGCGTTAAAATGTCAGTTGTATGCATCAGTCAGTAGTATCTTTCTGAAAAATATTCACGGTCTTACATTAAGATCAGTGTTGCCATACATTTCCGCATTGCTTGGGATATTAAAATAATTGATACACAAGCAAAGGCTTTCCATTGTCAAATGGTAACTTTACACAAATGCATTAGATCACTACAGTTACTATACATTCTTAACCCATTGGTTACAAGGTTGGTTAAACACTGCAATTGCAATATGCACAAAACAAATGATTTGACTAGATATATATTGAAGAATTGACTACTATGAAGGGTGCAGAGATACTAATAATATAAATCACAAAAACGGTGCATCATTTTTTGTTTTGTATTTGTATATACATATATACAAGACAAAAACAATTGTAATATAACAACTTGATTTTTCCTCTTGTATTCACTTTTGAGGTAGCTTTATTTTTGTGTCAAATAGTAGAAACTTTTCACATCCTGCTTGTTATTGCATTTCAATGTAAATGTATAATTTATTTCAAGAGAATGAAACACAAAACCTGCTCCCCAGCTCAACTAACTGGCACTTATGCAGGCAGACGGACTCACTAGACATTGACCTCTGGCCCCTGACTCTTGGCAATCCTCTATCAAGTATACACGCAATGTACACATTCAATAGATCCATAAATATTCACTATGGAAATGTATTTTTCATACTTATTTTACTTGTTAATTATGCCTATTTTTATAAAACAAATATCATGCCTAGTGACATACAAAAGCGAGTCTATACTATATACCTACTTTAAAAGACAGCAATACTAACATGTTTGTGAGTTCCCAAGCTAGTGCAAAAAAAAGATAATGATGCCATTCCCCATAAATCTAAGTGATTTAAGACAATAACAGTGAACAATAACAAATTAAGCAATAACATAAAACAATGATGAAATAATAACAAAAAATAAATGTAAAGAGTTATTTTATATAATCCTTGGGAGCATGGGAGCACATTATTTTATTACTGTAAAATTTTAATGATAGATTATTCATAACATAATAATGATAATTTTTATTTAATGATAGGTTATTGTACAAACTACTTGATGGTATATAACATACAAACATCAATAAGTAAAAGTCAGTTATACGTATAAGTGAGAAATCTGAGGTTATTCACCAGCTTTCCTGCACAAATAGACCAACTTGACCAGGATAGTACCACAGACTCTTAGTAGACTAGAGTAAAGGAAAAATATAAATAAAATAATGAATGTACTTGTGTTTTGTCTTGTGTGAAGTATACGATTGGCAACACACCAGCGCCCTTCCTTCATGGACTATGGTCAGCATTCCATACTTCTCATCAGAAGAACTGCTTGCTCATTTGCTATGGCATGCCATCAAAATGAAAAAACCTCTTCTATGGATTGTAAAATCAAATTTTAAAGTGACTAATATATATAATAGACTAATATAAAGTACTAATAACATAATATTGACTATGGTGACATGTGCTACTTCGACCTGAATGCAGATCACCTCAATAAACTCGACCGACTTCTAAATAACTGCATTCAATTAGTTTTCAAAATCTCCGTAAGTATGACCATGTATCTTTCTTCCGTACTCAACTTCAGTGGCTACCTATACGCCAACGACGCTCTCTAAGAGCACTAACTACTTTGTACTCCCTCCTGAACTCGCCTTCTACCCCAACTTACCTATTCCATTATTTTCAATATTTATGTGCTGTCAGCAACAAAAACCTTGGCTCTTCACATATTCGTCTTCGGGTATGTCCATCTCACCGTTCTGACTTCATGCACTCTTCTTTCTTTATCCAGTCCATCCTCCTGTGGAATGAGCTTCCTCTCAAAATCAGGTTGGCTAAAAGTCGCTTTATATTCAAAAGAAAAGTTTGTGAGTACATCCTCAAAAATTTGTCGGCAGATGAACCTCATCATTGAATATCATATATATATATGTATTTGTTATATATTTATGTATTTATTATATATATTGTGTGTATTTATGTATATTTTTAGTATGTATTATGTTTATGTTTATAATCTTATGTACTATATAATTTTAGAATATTACTTATCTCAACTTATATGTATAATATCAGATATGTAGCTTGTAAGTTTCCGTTGTAGTTTATCTTTTTTTTGTCTTTCTGTGCACCTCCCTAATCTTCTCTGTACCACCCTAAGGTTGACTGGGAGATAATGCCTTCAGCATTAAGTCCGCCTTTGTACTTTTAGTGCATAAACGATAAATAAATAAATAAATATATAAGTCATAATTAATTTAATGTTTATAAAGAGTTTGCAAAATACAGAAGGCAATCAAATGCAAGTGTGACATCAGAATTTAAAATGATACTCCAAATATAGTGTATAGTATAGTTAACTTGTGTCAGCATCAGGAAAACTAAATGTATATATTAAGTTTGTTTAACCTAACTGCCTCATAGCACACGCACTAAAAACTTGGCCTTCCGTGTTTATACATTCAAGGTTCAACCCATCTCTGATGATTTGGTGCCACTCAATTAAGTTCTAGCTAATTTGATTATTAACTTCCAAATTGTCTATAGTGTTGTTATAGTGTAGACAATCTGGAAGTTCAGGCTTCATATCAAGGAATAAGTTAAAAATAACAGGTTTTTTTTTAGATATAATACTAAGCCTAAATCTTCACAAACCCTATTTTAAATTTACCAAAATGGCACACAATATTGTAAAAAACTTTTTTTCTGTAATGCAGATATAAAATTTGTTTATTTATACAATACTTTTCTTACTTCTTTGTCCTATTTTTGTGTTAAAGTAAGGATAAATATATATTTATTTAATAAGCTTTTTAGAGTCGCTTTTTTTTAATTTTATCTAGTTTTTTAAAGATTACTATTATCAATTTATCATAATTGTTTTCCCTGTGATTTGCCTGATATTTTATTTAAGGAACTAAGGTTTTTTGTGATTTCTTAAAACTCATGTTGTAAGCCTTAAACAGCAATTAAAACGTCTCTTATAATAATAATATATTTATTGAGAAAAATATGGCGAATATCTTCCGGTGTTTTATGTCCTTTTTTTCAGGGTTTCGTACCCAAAGGGTAAAACGGGACTCTATTACTAAGACTCGGCTGCCTGTCTGTCACCAGGCTGTATCTCATGAGCCGTGATAGTTAGACAGTTGAAATTTTCACAGATGATGTATTTCTGTTCCCGCTATAACAGCAAATACTAAGAAACAGAACAAAATAGTATTTAAGTGGGGCTCCCACGGAATCCTTCGTGCGCGCGTCCGACTCTCACTTGTTCGGTTTTACTCTGTCTGTTCTTTGCACTGTACTTTCAGATGCACCTAAAACAATTATAATAGGTATCTTTATCAGTGGTAGAGCCACGCAGCAGCCTCGGCTGTTGCACGAATGGGCAGGCTCGTCCGGGTGAGTACCACGACCTCACAGAAGACCGGCGTAAAGTGGAAGTATAATACTTTCGCGTTTCGTCTGGTGAGTGAGGTAGCTGGAGCCCAATTTCCAAATAGGTTGTCAACGCATCTGCTTAAGCTCGGGTATAACAGATGTCCATGGGTAGCGGGTATTCACTTAACATCAGGTTAACCGTATGCTCGTTTGGCAAGTTTTCACATAAAAAAAATCAAATTGACAGCCAGATCGTTTATTTTTTTATTTATTTCATAACCTTGGATGCAGTCTTTCAGTCGCAATATTAAAATATAAAGATTACATTGTATATGTTTTTAACATACTAATGCATATATATAACATAGTTTGTAAAACTTAGCGTTCTCTTTTTTAGAAATATTTCCGTGCCCCTACCTAATTTTCTCTACCACCCCAAGGTTGCCTGGGAGATAATGCCTTTCGCATTAAGTCCACCATTATACTATATCTGCATAAAGGGTAAATAAATAAATTAAAATGCGATATTTACAAAACTAAAACCATAGTTATCTATACTATTTATAATAAACTTGAAGACGGATAAAAAAGACGTTAGCAAGTAAACAGCCAAATTAGCATTTACGGGGTTTTTTGATGACGAAGTCGGTAGTTTTCAAATAGTTAATTTCTACTCTTTTGTGTCGAACTATAAACTTTTCATAGGTTTTATTTATTCCAATCGTAATTGACATAATAAGCAGCCAAATTTCGTGCCAAACGTTGTGGTTTTTATTCCCGCGAATTAAAATTGCTTATAATCCTGGTATGGAATTGTTTGGGATCCGAGTGTTTTATCTATGTTCTAAAAAAAATCTTTAAAAAGTTCAATACCAAAAATTGGCTTTACTCCTTGTTTCTTTTGTAAATGATAATGTTCTAGTTCTAGAGGCCTTAGGGCGGCGATCACACATTAAGTCTTCATTAGGTACATGCTAATAGCATGAGCGTAATTTGCTTTTTATATATATATATATATATATATATATATATATATATATATATATATATATTTTAACAAAGTATAAAAAAATGCTGCCGCCTACTGCGTTCGTATGTGTTTTAGACCATTTGGTCCAAAATGATCTCACCCACCATTATATAACAACAACATTAATATCTTTCAGGGAAGTATTATTCAGGGTTTTGCCTTTCAAACACTTTTGGCCACACTTAATTTGTGAGCCTGTGAGACTGCGTGCATCTGCTTAATTGAATAAAACCTAACAAAATTATAGATAAAGTGTGTTTCGGCGTGCATTTAAAATTGGACGTGTCCATGAATTATAATGTAGCGCACAGGTGTCCTTTTACCGAGCACGTTGTAGTGGTAGGAGGGGCGTAGGGGGGAGCGGGGAGGGGGGGGGGGGTTGTGACTGCGGCCGCTGCCATTGTGAGGACTGAGGCTCTTTGTGCGGAGCAGGGAGCTGCCTGCCACGCTCTTTTACGTAACTCCTCAAACTATTCACCTATTACATTAATGCCGCCTCGCATTTCCCACTACATGGTTTTAATTTTTATTTCTTACATCTGTGTGATACTATATGCGCCGTAGGCAATTTCGGCTTTCGAGCTACGATTTTTACTTTTATATAATTAAGAAAAGGTGCAATTTCGCAAAGAATAGGAGTAGAATAAGAAACACATTCATAGTAAATCGAATAATTAACGTTGGTCATATGAATAATATATCGATGTCAAATGTCTCGAAGTGGTAGTGTTTAAATGCTGTTATTTACGTCGTTTTTATAGTGAAACACCTAAAACATTAAAACGTCTATTGGCTGGCCCTAAGAGTCTCCGAGTTAGGAATTCTTATTCGTTTCGACGTTTGAAGACAGCTTCAAAAAGTATAAATATGGTTCCGTGTAAAACAGTTATAATTTGTTTGCAGTCGACGCGTATGAGCTTCCCTCCATCTTATCCTTGATCTGATCGTTTCTTTAGTATGTTTGAATCAGTAATACATTCCGCTGAGCAGACAATGAACTCCTAGATTGAAATAAATTTAACACAATTTCTCTTTTATAAAAATAAGCTTACATAAATGATTCAATATGTTCGTGCTGAATGCTTAACTTGTTCGGTATGGAGTCTGGCGAAACGTCAAACTCGGCTAGGACAGACATTTAGTGTCGTAAAATACTTTAACTCATTTTCTTACTTTACATTAAGTTTACGGTGGTAGGGCCATGTAGCAGCCTCGGCTGTTGCACGAATGGACAGGCCCATCCGGGTAAGTACCACGACCTCACAGAAGACCAGCGTGGAAGTATGGCTAATACTTTCGCGCTTCGCCTGGTGAGTGTGGTAGCCGGAGCCCAATTTTCAAAAGCTTGTCAACGCATCGTATTGCTCGGATGAGGCAGATGGCCGGCGGTATTCACTTAACATCAGGTGAACCGTCTGATCGTTTTCACACAAATTTTCACATAAAAAAAAGAAGAAGAATTCTTTTATTAACGTTATTTAAATATAAGAAGAGTTATTTTATTAACTTTGTTTTGTAGTTTTATCGGACTCAGCTTAGTTTTTTACAATTACCTAATTAAAGCATATTTAATTAATTAATTCTGTATTATGTTGTTAAAAAATGGTTATCTGTTGTGCAAAATTATTTGTCTGTATAATTTTACAGTTGTCGCATATTTTCAACAAAACGTAAAATGAAAAATCTTGGGTAATAATTTGTCCGTCGTATCGACTCGTGACAATTTGCGTAGACAGTATTTGTGTCAATCCTTTCGTTAGAACTCATAACATCTGTTTTGGGGTCAACAACCAGGATTCGAACCCATTCGACACGTAGGCGCGCCCCGCTCAGCTAAACTCGCGTCGCCCCGTCGTTGTACGCTGTACACTGTGTATGTATACATATGTGCATGAGCCGAGCGGCCTGTGCACGTACATGGCGAGTAATCCGAGGTCACGTGAGCAGTTTTACCGAAACCCGCCGTGAAGGATACTGCAGTATCGATCGTGGAAAGGCGGAAATGCGACGACGAGGATTTCGGTGACGCTAGCACCGGAATAAGGACGACGGTGCTAATTCGCTATAAGGTCCAACTGTTCAATTTTGCTCTCAATTCACTAGTTAGGTGATTATTCCGCACGAAAAGTTAACTTTTCCGATAAGATCTGAAATTTGGGCCCATGGATGGAAAACTCGAACTACTCTCTCGTCTGGGTCCATGCGTATGATTAAGAGTTGTGTAATCTGAAATCTGTTGCCATCGGTTTAAATGTTCTAATGTCAATAGAAACTTAGCGTACGAAACCGCTAAAATTTACTCGATTGAGCACTGATTGCATTATCGTTATCTCATTATTCTATATTAAAATTGGTGATGGCATTAAGTCCGCCTCTGTACATATTTTGTGTGCATAAAGTATAAATTAATAAATAAATAAATAAAATTAATAAAATCGTGTACTCGTGTACGTAAGCACCTAATCTTAGCACCACTACTGCCACATATTATATAATCATTGGATATATTGCTAATTGGAAAAAAAATATTAGCCACGCACACTAGGCATGAAATGGTTGATTTAGAACCAATTCAACGGATGCTTATAACGATTAACGCGTCCCCGCCGAGGCATATCCGTTCCGATATCATTCCAGCTCGTGTGCGCAACGGCCTCTCCTACAAAGGAGCCTCGACACTCGAAAAAGCAGCGGTCGCTCTCGTGAGGCCGTCGAGCACCCCGAAGCACGAGTGTGCGCGCAGCTTGAACTTTATGCAAGGATCACGCTAGCCGCTTGCCGTATAGACGCGAAAGTGTGCTGTGTGCACTCACAGCGCGTTCGTTGCTACCGCATGCCCCAACGCCCCGATGGATTCGGAGTGGATGGCTCATACGCCCGATCATGAATCGCACCACACCGGACAGCGGTTATCTTTTGTTGATTGTCCGCCGCTTTACTGTGGTAGAGAACAATAGCAGATTACACAGCAGTTCGGCCTGCTGTACGAATAGGCCAGTTCGAAGTGACACGGTCTTGCGGTGGTTTTTAGTCCGCACTAAGTAGTTGGCAACGCCTGCCTCATCTCTGGTGCCGTGTCCATGGGCGGCGGTCCATACTTACCATAGACTAAACCGCTTGTCCAGATTGAATTAATCCTTACTTAAAGACGAAAGTCTGTATGTATGGATGGATGTTTGTTACTCTTTCACGCAAATACTACTGAATGGATTATAATGAAATTTTACACTATACAGCGTGTCGTTACCATCGCGACAATAAATGAACACACGTCTAACGCTACTTGCCAATAATCATAAAAAAATATTAACGTTAAACAAAATCCATATTTAAAAAAAATATATTTTTCAAACAAACTAATTAAGTAAAAAAGAAACAAAATGTGTAACATCCTATACAACTCGCACCATAGCGTCGCATTACAAGCCTCTCCTTCTAACAGTATGTTTTGTCTCTTTTAAATTCATTCAACCCATTCATATGCTTTGTGACCTTTACAATTGAACTTTACGTTACGCTTTTATAGGTTAGGGTGTTCTAAAATTCTTTGTTTTGGAAAATTTAATAACTCTGTAAATATTGATGTTTAAAGAATTTAAATGTTTAATACAACTTTAATAAGTTATCCCCTATATGTGTGTTCATTTATTGTCGCGATGGTAACGACACGCTGTATATACATCCGAATAACACTTAGGCTATATATATACCCAGCGTGTCGTTACAACCGCGACAGTAAATTTACGAACACGTCTAACGCTACTTGCCTAAAATCATAAAAAAAATTTAAATGTTAATTAAAAAAATATATTTTTTAGACGAACTAATAAAATAAAAAAGAAACAAAATTTGTAACATCCTATACAACTACAACTGACTGATTCATACATTCAGACACTTTTTCATTCGTTGCCGCAGCGTCGCACTACAAATCTCTCCTTCTAACAGTAATCTCTTTCAAATGTTTTATCATATGTTTTGTGACCTTTCAAATTTCCGTTACCGTTTTACACAAGGGTGTTCTAAAAACCCAATCATACTCGGTAAATATTTTTAAAGAATGTAACGTTTAATACAATTTTAAAAAGTTATCCTTATATGTTGTATATATCTGTCTTTTTGTCTTAACGCTACATCTTCAGCTTATTCTACGTAGACGTAGTCGCGGGCAGTAGCTAGTAGTAAATAATAATCACGTTGTAAGCCTCGTTGTTGAAGCTGCGAGTCTGTCATTTAATATAACGATGATCAGGCCATTTCACGAATTGACCAAGGTGAGTTCCCCATTAGAAGGATAAACCTTAATAAGCAAAATTTGTACTCATTTGAAAAATGACCTTTTCTGGAAGATATTTTCTCAAACAACCGGTAACCACTAACAAGGCTTTCCTATATAATAAACACGATAGCTCTTGAACGAGAACATAATGTCATTTTACGCCGTGACGATGTATCTAACGTTTATTCGTTGTTTTTATAACTATTGCGATAATTTTTAAAACAAACACCTAATAGAATAGGTGAAATTTGTGTCGCCAAATATGTATCGTTCACTGTAGAGATATTACAAGTTCATTGATTAAATTGCGCTTCATTCTTCTTTCCCATCATTCCATGTGATGATGTTATTGTTTTATAATGTGACCATGACTAATTAATTATAAGTAGGTAATTGTTAGAATCTCTTTTGCTGCGAATAGTTAAGAAAATGATCAATTAACATAAAATGTTTCGAAAAGAAAAGTGCTACTAAAAACGACGATCAACTTGTCATTTTAATACTGCCGCCAAATGATAAAACTTTAATGAGCTACATTTTACTGTTCAACGGCAATAAAAATTTGGTGAACCCCATTAAACATGGTTAGTTAACTTTATGTATCGGTAGCAGGCCACGCTATGGCGACGTTCTGTTCGCCGTGCCCGGTTTCGTCGTGCTCCGTCATCGCCAGAAATTCACACGCGCAGAATCTATTATACGTGTCTAGCCCAGCGGAATTCACAGAGCGGCGCTCGGATCGTTTCTAGAATCTCGTGATGAGGAAATCCGCGGGGCACAGCGCGCTAGCTACAGATGATTTATGTGGCGTCGTGGCGAGGATATCGGAGAGTCGATATCTCTCTGTTATCTCGCCAGAACTGGGTCGTTGTACTTGATCTTCTGCACCGCACGAAACCGTCTGCCACGCAATATACAAGCGTATTTTTAATGCAATTAGGGCCCTAGTCGCGTGCGGGCGGGGAGTGGCTAGTTTTTTTTTTCGAAAGGGAAAAAACGGGGAGCTGTTTTTGCAACGTTTCTCGCTCCTTTGCATTGCGCGTTAATGTAGTAATTACTTGTTTTGCCACGGACTCGACACTTGAGGATTTTTGGATCGTAATTAAGAGATACATTTTTAATGTTAATTACGCATTTATGACTTAAATACACTTCGGTAGCGTCGCTAACGGCCAAGTGCTTCGTTACTAAATTATCGGTGTTGCTGTTCGATTCTTAATTAGGTATAATTTTATTCAGTAATGTTAAATAGATTTTGTATTTCAGTTTTAGATACAAGAGTAAATTAACCGATGGATACATCAGTTAATTATATGTACAGTTTATACACTATAAATAATTCTTACCTCTCTATGTTATATATTACTTCACACTAAGTATACTTATTCATAAGTACAGTTATTTAAATTATACTGCAAAAGTGTATTAGTCCAAAAAGATATCAGTTATCCTGTTAAAAGGGAAAATATACTTATAAAATGTATATTTTCGTCCAATAGCTAGGTTTTGTATCGTTACATAACATGCTTACTATTCTGGTAGTACACAAATGCGGCTCCCAACAAGACATTGCACTTAGTCGGGCCTGACGAAGCACCTACATCCAAACTTTACACAGATGATGGAAACATTGCGTAAGTTCATTTTGAGAAGGTCCAAGGTACAATTAGCGCTACGCCAGACAGTTGTTATGACTAGACTAGATGTCTGGTTTCAAATTTAATAACCTTTAATTAATTTGTATTGCATTAAGTCTCTCGCAAACGTAATAATGATAATTTTTTTAGTCTCTTGCGGACTGAATAATGGTTGTTAAATAAAGCAACTAGTGCCGTTTACGGTTGTACGGGGACCGCGGCCCATGTAGGTTCTCTTAGAGTAACTAAGAGTTCTCAGCTACCGGCATTATATGAGCCCAAAAACTTTGTCACTCTTTCCACATTGCAATCAGGCGTTCGTTCTTTTTTGTAAACGGGTCGCCGAACTTTGTAAGCTCATAGGAACTTTAGAGGCTTAGAAACTCTTTACCGCTATATCTAAAAGTAACCAGTAGATATTCTATTTTTTAGCTTTACACCGAATCTTTTCATCGCACCCATTTCACGCCACGTTACCATCTTTTCGAGACTTGAGTTAAGGTCGTTTTTTATTTGGCGAGCCAGTCTGTCTGCAGCCTACACTCGACGCAATTCGACGTAGTAGGTATTGAACGACCTTCTCCAATATCCTTCAATGACTCCGCCGCGCGCCGCCGATAGTCGTTGAGCAAAATCAACCACGTCGATTCAGTCAAGAAAAAACTAAACCTCGAAACTCTCTGTTGGTCCCATCATTTGTTTGTTTTAAGTATCAATACTGTAATGACAGAACACGCGGAGGACTTCTGCTTATCAAAAATTTGCAATTCTCTCAATTATATGTATTTTTCTTTCGCTCGTCTTATTTCTTGCCGCTGCGTAATCACTAACATGCTGCTCAGCGTGTGTTTATGCTGAACATGTTTTCACAAAGATAACGTTTAACTACAAAATACTTATATCAAACCATTCCCTCACCTAATCTACGTTACAGTGCATTGTACCTAGGAAACAACCATCATGTCTTATACAATGTACATATATTTTTTTCTTCTCATCTTTTGAAAAGTAAAATTCAATGCATAGAGAAATGTAAAATTTTGGCCAACAATATGGAGAAATAACTAATTAATGTTGTAGGTACTTTTGTTCATCCTTCTATTGTTTATAAGGAAAATATAGAACTGAGCGAGTTAAACTATACAATAGATTAACTCACTCCATATACGTATAGGAAACGAATTCTAAATTCTTTAAATGTACCAAACGGCATTGTTGGAGTATATTCGTCATTTATTAGGGACAAGTTTACTATAATCAATATTCCTATTACAGGTCGTAGTGGGAATCTGTACAGTCTTGATGTATACTCACGCTTATCGATAAACTTACCTAATAAGTTGGTTTAAAAATAGTCAAACACTTCTACTAATAAGACTTTCAAAGTTACAAATTCAAGATTTTAAAGAGGAAAATCGCCAATTAGTGCTCCCAAAGCTAGAATTTTGACGGAATCATTTTTCAAAAATTCCATTCTTAGTTAGTTCCAATGAAAAGCAAAATATTCGCAAAATGCAACCTCGCTGATTTTATACTTCTGGAAATATCGTGACGAGCGAATCAGGCACTGTTATATCGCTGCCACATGTACAATATAGGTTTTTCGTAGGGCATAGTTGCCGTACAATGTGCGCATAGCCCATAGAATTCCGGGGCAAAATAGAAGCGCACATTGCTTTGTGCATGTAATGGCACTCGCCGTACGAAAAAATAACATTCAGCTTATTTGGTTCTAATGAAGCGGAGACTCGATGACTGGTAACGAGGCATCCCACCGTGTCCTAAGGATCGCTCGTGTATTCATCCGACTGAATCAAAATTGGACTACGTAATAGCTATTGTGTTTCGTTCATTGCAAAGTTTCACGTTCGCAAATGTCGTTTTTCAGAAATCGAATTTAAGAGATTTTTATTTAATGTATTGACCACTTTTAGTGGATGCTTTTAATAGAAAGAACTCAAGCCATCGCGATACATTAAACCGCCGGTATAGCGGGACATTGACCCAGTAAAGGCGATATAGAAACAGCGACTTTACCTAACAAAAGTTTGGTCTTATAATTTGCCGGAGTTTGAAAATCTTTCCTCAACTTCGCGTACACAAGTGAAAAGTTTCTCGTGACTAGTAAAGTTTCATAGAAGTTTCCTTTTGCCGACGCTCTTATATGAGACGGATATTCAGATTTGTCTTTTTTCATATGAGGCTGGCGATGGTATTTTATGATAGACCGCGAAGTGTTTTTAAGAGCTTTTATTGTTTTTATCTGACACGTGGTTCGGTGCATGTCGGTGTACAGAGTTCATCATGACAAATCTAAACATCGTGTCTTATGTCAAGTTTTACATTATTTCAAAGTGTCTAAAGTCTTAGATTTTTTTTTACTTCAAATAAAACAAATTATGTATTCTTAGCTAAAATTATACTTAGCGTGTTTGTTAAAACTCTCGATGTGTACCTACTTCTAAGACCCGTCATAGTTTTAGTTTTGCGAATTAGCCCACTGTAAATATAAAAATAATTAGGTAACTAGTTCCTTTCATCTTATAATCTAATAAACTATTAAAAATCTAAATAAGTTACATCATTCAAGGTTTTTCTTTAAATTTGTTGTAAAATTTTGTGTCATTACTATTTATTTTGGAAGCTACCTACAACCTATTTTAAAAAACTTTACTCGGTAAGCAGCCGGAGACACCAAAACTACCACACAACTGCAATTAGCAAGCAATACTGTGTCGCATGTAGGTTCCCATAGACAAATTTTACTGATGAATAGCGAACGTTAGTAGTGACAAAACTGTCAACTTTGATTAAGAATTGCAAGGTTTACAACTTTTTCTTTCACTCGTAAATTTCATTCTTTTTTGCAGGCTGCTTGCTTGTCAGCTTGGCATATCCTTTTTTGATTGACTTTTACGTCAGCTGGGGTAGGTTTAACAAATATCTAATGAAGGGACATTCGCCGCGGCGAAACGGCGCAGCCGCCGACAGTCAGCATAGATTATGGATGTTTGTACAAATATAGTGGGCCTCAGGGCTACGCCCGCGCCTAAAGGTCACCCGTCCGCTGACACTCGGCTACTTTCGATTTTCGTTGCCCACCTACCGGCAGGAATGAGGACCCTATTTATTGGCCTGTATTATATCATGGAGGCCTCTCGACATGTAGGTACCTACGGAGTTTCACCTTATATGTTATACTGTACGAATACAAGGGACGGCGTGTTCTTTTCTACGCGGCTGCCATTTCAAAAGATTTATTAGTGTCTCGTGCTCAGAGGAGCCCGTAAAATATCACTGTAGTTTGTTTTTTAATTTTTTAATACGATTAATGCTCAATTCATGTGCGCGTCTTCTATTGAGAGAAAATTTAAAAGAATTAACTGGAAATCTATTATTTTCAGTATTTTTTATAGTTTAAGGTTTGTAGAAAAATAGACGGAAAGATTATCGCCGCCGCGGGAATTGAACCCACGTCTTCAGAAATCAGGCCTAGGCAATAAACGGCTGGTTGCCACGCCGCCGGAAATCTCAACGTATTTTATCTACATTTTTTTTGTGCATTTTAAGTAATGCCTTTGCGTATCTATTGTTATGTTCTTTATAACATACGAACAATTCCAAATACCTACCTTTTACAACGATAAATTGTCTATTTTTCTACAAATATTAATGTTTCTTCTTAAGTTCATTAGATTTTGGATAACGCTGGTTCGATTCCCGCGCCGGTGAAAAACTTTTCATCTATTTTTCTATAAATTATAACAGAAGCGATTTCTATTACTAGTATAAAATCAGGCCATGGTATGTGATGTTAAATGGACAATGTTCACATTTTTTGTATACATCAATATAGGTATCATTAACGTCTGATGCTACATAGGAGTATGAGTATTACTAAAAAAAAACCAACAAAGATAACATTGCAAGCCCGCGCCGATCACAAGATCACGCGGTGCCCTAGCTCCGGAGTATTAAAGCTAATTAATGGTAATGAGATACATTAAGTGTAATTATTATTCGCTATGTTACTTCAGCATGGGCGACCGGTGGCCGCGGCCACTTTCATAAATCAGGCTTCAAGTTAAATGCACTCGATTTCGGAAACGTGACAAGGCCCGCCTTCCGATGCACGTGTTTAATGCAACCGATATTTTTTTGACATATAAATTTAATTGATCTTGAATTTGTTACAGATAGAAATTAAGAACTTGGAAGCAAGTTCTTAATATTAACCAATCGCAATTACTTGTAACTACTAGTTTACCACTTTGTTTAATTAATTTATTATTAAGGTTAGTCTTTACATATTATTCGGTATCTAAATACGTTAGGGGTTGACAGTAAACCACATATAACCTACAAAATGCGAAAACTTCGGATCCATTCCGATATTTATGGTGTGACCACTTTCCGCATTGGTCCAATTAGGCCCCAGTGAAAAGTGTGCGTCGGGCGTGTTTATCTCTTGAGCGCTGACCACTCCATTCGACTAGAGCGCCGCGGGAGCTCGTTACACAAATTAGCAGCGCGTTACGTAAGCTCGCCGATCTGCGTTTAAAGCGGCCGCGCCGGGCGGCTAGGCATGGCCTCATTTTTTATCCTTCGCTTATCTTTTGTTTTAGTGAGCGGACGCGAGCGCGGTCAAGGGTAGCCCCCGAAAGGCGGCACGGGTGAGGGGCGCGAGGTGGGGAGGGGGGGAGGGTCTTTCACCGCCGCCAAATCCTACACGTGTGACTGTGTCGCTCCGCGCCTTATGCATGATGAATATTTTCCCACCCCGCCGAAAAGTACCAATAATGTGTATGGAGATGTAGTTATGTACGCACGTAAGAAGTTACACTTCCTTAGCTTAACAAAAGAAAAGATATGATCCGTGTATCACTACTCTTTGTTTGTGAAGTGAAGAGTGTACATATATAAAGCATTTAGTCCTCCGACGCCTGATTAATAAAAAATTCAATCGCATATGACATCATAATCAATAGTGCATTGAAGGATTCACTCACGCATTTTTGCCTCTCCTGTAAAATTTGCCATTTTTCACATAATGCTGTTTACCACTGAGGTATGGGTTTTTCTCCAAACCCACCAAAAGAAGTATAACTTCAAAAATATACCTAAATATGCTCAAACAACTTTTAATTCTTACGGGGCATACAAGAATATGTAATGCTACTCAGTTTACACCAAACATGAAGCGCTTAGTGTTTATATATCTATAATATGTATTTCTTTACAAAAGAAAAGTATGTTTAAGTATGTTTATCAGTTTTCTAGTACCCTTAGTACAAGCGTTGCTTAGTTTGGGACTAGAAAATTTTGTGTAAAAATGTGTCCTAAAATATTTATTTATTATTTATTTATTAGTAGAAAAACTATAATAAATAGGTAAAAAGGGCGTGTGACTATAAAACAATGTGCCATCTCACTGTATGTGTTGTGGGAAGCGGACGAGATCATAGTCGACGTAATGCAAATATTTCAATCGGCCACGTGTGAAAACCATTGAGCCGTGATAGCTCAGTGTCCGGGCGCTCGCCTTTAATTCAATATACTCCAGCAACCTGAGTTCGATCCCCGGTGCCGGCACCAATGAAGTTTTTAACTTTTAAGTGCTGACTTATCACGTGCTCCGCGGCGAAGGAAAACATCGTGGGGAAACCTGCACTTTTTCGAAATAATAAGTCGAATATTCGAAAGAATAAGTCCGCCAATGGGGCCGCGTGGTGGACTATGCCCTGATACCCTCTGTATAGAGCTGTTACTTTATTTTTTTTACGTGTGAAAAGCCGTATTGCAGTTATGATACTAGTGTATTTTGTTTTGGTCAACAATTTTGTGAGGATTATCCTGTGATTGCATTCAATGATTTTGATCGCATCGTTTGAGCCGTTCATAACCAAAAGTCCCTTTTGCAGACGTAGTATACACCTGATGTATTATTTAAGAATCACTACTTCTTCCGCAACTTGTTTAGATAACATATTTACAAACTGTAACCCAATTAACAAGTCTATTATTAATATATTTACTTCAGACCATTGCGGACAACTTGCCACTTTTAAATCATATATAAAAAATAGTAGTGCCAAGGTACAAAAAATAATGGTTGTTCCTGTAAATAGAACTCGGGTTGAAAAGTTTAGAAATAATATAACAAAAAAGCTGACGTATCTACCTTATAATGATAGCCCCAATGCACTTTACAACATATTATTTCATTTAATTAAAGTGGAATTTAATACTATATTTACTCCTAAGACAGTCAAACCTAAAAGCTCTGTAGTTTTCAATGAATGGGCAACAGTCGGAATTCATAATAGTAGACGTAGATTGTATGAACTTTATAGTGAAAGGACATACAATCATAGTCAATGTTTTTGTTTCTTATGTTAGTGCCTACTCTAAAATATTTAAAAAAGCTTGTTATACTGCTAAATCTCTATATATTAGGAATAAAATAAAAAATGAACCTGATAGAATCAAAATGACTTGGAAAATAATTAATAGCGAAACGGGAAGAGTCACAAAGCGCAAATCTGACCTAATGTTAACTAATGATAATAATTCTATTAACTCAAATCAACAGGCTGCTACTTTCTTCGAGAAATTTTTCGTTGACATTCCAGTTTCAACAACCAAGTCACTTCTTTCCTCACCGACAGTTGCTGAGTCATTACTAAAAAAGAATGTTATGGAATGTAAAGTCAACTTTAAATTTACTACTGTAAACAAGACAGAAATTGTTAAAACTTTAGATGTTAAAAGAACTGCAGATCTATGGGGGAATTCGGTTAAGGTGATCAGTTCTATTATTGATGTAATATCACCTTACCTAGCAACTATTTTTAATATTTGTATCAATCGTGGCGAATTTCCTGACCTTATGAAACATAGTAAAATCATTCCGGTGTTTAAATCTGGTAGTACTTCCGACCCCAATAATTTTAGACCTATCTCTGTACTGCCAACTCTTAGTAAAATTTTTGAAAAAATCATGTTGAATCAAATGTTACAGCATTTTAGCTCTCATAATTTATTACATAACAAGCAATATGGGTTGTTTACTAGGGGTCGCTCAACAACTGATGCGGGTGTTCAGCTCGTTATGAATATTTTTGAAGCCTGGGAAAAGTCGCAGGATGCCTTAGGAATATTCTGTGACTTAACCAAAGCTTTCGATTGTGTACAGCATGAGACCTTGGTCAGGAAACTACGCCACTACGGTATAAGAGATGCCGCACTCAATCTTCAGAAATCGTACTTGAGCCATCGAATTCAGAGAGTTGACGTGAATGGCAAGAGATCTCCCGGGGCCTTGGTAAATATGGGAGTCCCGCAGGGATCTATTCTTGGGCCTTTTCTCTTCCTCATTTACATAAATGATCTACCTTATCTTGTTAATAATAATCATGAGATAGTATTGTTTGCGGATGATACGTCTTTAATCTTTAAAGTAAACCGACGTTCTTTAAGTTATGACGATGTAAACAATACTCTATCTACTGTAGTACATTGGTTTAGTGCTAACAATTTACTGTTGAATAATAAAAAAACTAAATGTATTAAATTTACAACTTCCTCCAATGTTAAACATGTAAAAACTGATGTACTTTTATATGGGGAAGCGTTGGACCCTATTGACTCAACTGTATTCCTTGGCATAACTATTGATGCCAAACTGCAATGGGGCCCCCATATTAATAGACTGGCGAGTAGACTTAGCTCAGCAGCTTTCGCGGTCAAAAAAATAAGACAGTTAACTGATGTTTGATACGGCTCGCTTGGTATATTTTAGTTATTTTCACAGTATAATGTCTTATGGCATTCTGCTTTGGGGTAACGCGGCCGACATTAATACAATCTTTATCTTTCAAAAGAGAGCTATTCGTGCAGTTTACAATCTGGGCCCCAAAGAATCGTTAAGAAACTTGTTTAAAGAGATAAAGGTATTGACTGTTGCTGCTCAATACATTTTTGAAAATGTTTTGTATGTCCATAAAAATAAGGATAAATTTTTAAGACATAATAATGTTCATGATATAAATACTAGGAACAAAAATAAATTGATCCTACCCACAAGTAGTCCGTAAAATAAGTAAATCTTTTATGGGACAATGTATACGTTATTACAACAAAATTCCAGAAAACGTTCAAAATGCATCAATAGCTAAATTTAAAAAAATAGTAAAAGAACGTTTGTGTGTTAAAGGCTACTATAATATTAATGATTATTTAAATGATAACACATTCTGGTAATGAACTGATCGCTCCAGGCTCCTTCAATCGGAGTTCTTATATTGTATTTTAACGAATTTATGTCAAACTGCTTATTTAAAAAAAAAAAAGCCCGCTGAGTTTCTTTCGCCGGTTCTTCTCAGTACAGTGGCTTTCTTTTCCGAACCGGTGGTAGTGTCTTGACTATCAATAAGTGAGTGTAATGCTCCTATGTTGAATAAATACATTTGATTTTGATTTTGTAATTAAATACATATATGGAAAAAATCTAATGACTCCCAGTATTTTTATGTGAAACGTTGACGAGCGAGTAGGCGGTTCACCTGATGTTAAGTGATTACCGTCGCCCAACGACATGGTACAACACAAGAGAGGTTGCAGAGGTGTAGCTCACGGGAGTAACCTCGCAACCCTGGCGAAGCGTGAATGTATAATGCTTTCACTCACGTCGGTCTTCTCGGTGGCCGTGTCTTTTCCCAGGAATAGCGTGTACATTACCGCGCCAGAAAAAGATTTCAGTAGAAATCTGTTGTAATGTTTCTGCTCTCTTTGAAAATAACTGTAGGGCTAAAAACTGTGAAGTATTGTCACGTTTCAAAAAATCGGTCACTTTTATATTTTTTATTTGAATTCGACTCGTCCTCTTGGAAATCGTAACGTCAACGTCGTCAATACTCTTAGCGAGTGAAATAAATGCCCGCCTGCATAAATTCAACTGTAAGAGGTTGACCGCCAAAGAAAGAAAGTGCCCAGACTTAACGTAGAACCCGAATGAACAGTACACTGCATATATTTTTAACACATAATTAGTTCATGTGATAAGTAAATTGAATATTAATATATGCAAAGTATTGAAAGATGACTACTTTTCACGGTTTTGTTGCAATTAACGTCGCCTTACTGTCGATTGTAATACTTGAATAAAAAGAGTCATGTCTGTTGTATGAGGCCCTACTTAAATATTTTTTATCGTTTTTTAGTATTTTATTTATTAGTATTTGGTAACGGAAATACATCATCTGTGAGGAATTTTCACAAATGATGTATTTCCGTTGCCGCTGTCTAACTGCCACGGTTCATGAGATACAGCCTGGTGCCAGACGGATAGACAGACAGCGGAGTCTCAGTAATAGGGTTCCGTTTTACGCTTGGGTACGGAACCCTTAAAAGGAGGATATATATTTACATTTCATTGTTAACAACACATAAATAAATTGGCTAATCGGAGTACATTTATCCCGTTCTGAGTGGAATTCATTTGGATTGGTACCGGAGGCTCAAATGCAGGTAGCCGGGCCGCCGCGCGTTGGTTAGGGCGTCAGTCCGCATGTGTCCGACGCTTGGCCGCCGGCGATATCGATTATTCCTCCCGCCGGACAAAGGCGAGGCCGAGTGGGCGACGCTGATGTATCCGCCGAGAGCTCGGCGTGATTGATGCGAGCCATCCGTGCGCTGGAAACAAAGAGCCCTGGAACCATCGCCGACGCACGCAAAAGGGGCGGAAGTCTCGAGCTGACTGTTCACGGAACGACAAGCCACTTGGATGTAGTAGTACAAGTTACACCTCGAACTATGAACACTTATAGGACATTGAGTGACACTAAACACATTTTATTCATAGCGTTGCTCGCTGTTATAACTTTACGACACACCAATTCAACCGATCGCAAAATTGATAGTTGTGTGAGAACGCCAATAGTGGAATTTATTTATAATAGTCTATAATGCTCTAACTCTTGATATTTAAAAATTTTGACTCCGATAACGATAGCACCGGTTCATGTTTGTCCCAAAATTGTTGTACGACATATCTCGTTAGCTTGCGTGGCTTAGAAAAGTTAACATGCGTAAACTTTTGGCCATTCCACTTAGTAGACTGTCTTGAGAGCTCTCTCATGGTATGGTGAATAGAAAAAGCCATCCGAATGTTGTTCATAATTAATTGGCAACGTACTGAATAGCGGACCGTGCACGTACCCGACGTGCTCGGTCTACTCGTACATGTGCCGGGGATCCGCACTTGTGTGGAGGCGAAAAGGGTGTGTCGCAATCGTTCCCCGTTCTGCCCCGCCCCAACTCTAGGATACTAATTAAAGCGCTGAAATCTTAGTTGAAACAAGAGGAATGCAGAAAGTTCTTCCGCACGAAAATTCACGAAATCCTTTCTTTTTTTCAGTTGGTCGAATTTAATTTCTGGTCTATTTTGCGTTTAAAAATATACATTTACAACTTTCTAGGTTAATGCTCAAATTAAAAATATAGTTATTATCATCTCAGCATGAAGTAGAAATATACTAACCTAGAAATGATAAAGTTGCAAATTATACTTAATCAGTCTAGCCTGCCGTTGAAGTTTATTTTATATACTTAAAATTAGATTTATCTGCTCTATAAAGCATGAGACGCCGTTACATCGCTTTATGAGTCATCTGAACGCCCGATCACATTTCTTCATTTATTACGTTTAGTTTGATGCAAGGTGATAGATGAAAAGATTCGCAATTTTATAGTGACGTTTGTAGTAAAGAAAACTTTGAAGGCACTAGAAATTTAAAATATTATATTTCAAAGACATCGACAATTTGAAGTGACCTGAAGACAAACTGGTATGTAAATCAAAAGGAAATTTGTTCACTTTAAGTAAATATTATTAAATATAAAACAAACATGAGACCATAGTATTTCATAAAAAAAAGTGCCAAGAGTTGTATACAATATTTTGGAAGACGTCAACCTTTTCCCTTAATTTCACAGTGTACCCAC
This sequence comes from Iphiclides podalirius, assembly GCA_933534255.1. Classification (NCBI taxonomy): domain Eukaryota; kingdom Metazoa; phylum Arthropoda; class Insecta; order Lepidoptera; family Papilionidae; genus Iphiclides; species Iphiclides podalirius. The sequence continues at coordinate 10,512,955 of OW152839.1, read as the reverse complement.
AGCATTAGCCTCCATTAGCAAGAGGCCTATTTGCCCGCGAGGCGGCCCATACGTGCATCTGGAGCGAGGGACACGCGTCCCGCCGGCCGACTCGTAAACATTCAATCGCATAATTTATTCAATTCCACCGCTCTCAATCAAGTTTTATTATCTCGCTCACTCGCGTACATCAATAAACGCTCCGAGTGTGTTAAGTGTAACAATGTACTTGTTTTGTTTACTATTAAGTCGGGTAGTGGCGGGTGTCGGTAATAATTCAAGTGAGTTTTATGAATGGAGCCCGCGCGGCGCGCCGTAAATGTTTATTGCGGCATAATGCGTCCAGAGCGGGCGCGGCGGGCGCGGGTAGGCGCGATCAGCTGTTGCCTAGGTGGTTTCCGATTCTACCGTCGTACCGACTCGCGGCGATCCCGTTTATTGGTTTCTACGGACTACGGAGCAGTCGCGCGGCCGCGCTTTATTGCCATTGTCTTTTTTATTTAGACGCGCGAACACGTGCTAGCGCCGTTTGATGTTGTTACACGTCAATCGCTTCCAATTGAACTGCGTGCAAGATTGAATGGTGTTGTAGCGTTTCTTTTAGCACTTGTACATGTGCACGCCGGGTTCACAATGGAGATTTAAGGATGAACGCCTTGGAAATATTTCACTTAGTGTCGCGTTCGCTTCGAAAAACCCTTTTTTGTGCTTTTGTTTCTGCCGATACTGGTCGTTTTAAATTTTGTCTGGCGTTACAGGTAATAATTAAAATATTTGTAATTGTTTCCTAATCCGGTATGTATTTAAAACAAGTGATTGCATTCTATTTTATTGGAATACGTAAGGTACTTTCCTACACAGGATTTATTCTTAATGTTCATTACTGATTAATTAATTTTAGAAAAAATAATTTCTAGTCTTGCCAATAGAAATTTAACAAACTAATTGTACGGATTCAGGTGCATATTGAAATTCTTATTTTTGAACTTATTATTATTAATAACTAGCTGCTGCCCGCGACTACGTCTGCGTAGAATAGGCTGAAGGCGTAACATTCAGACAGAAAGATATACATAAAAAATTATATAAATTATGGCCTATGTGTTATTCTGATGTATAAGCTATATTATTGTATAGTTTCATTAAAATCCATTCAGCAGTATTTGCGTGAAAGAGTAACAAACATCCATCCTCATCAACATAGAAAGGATGAAAAGCGTTCACATTATAAAAAGAGAAACGGTAGGACCTGTTCACCTTTGAGTCATTAGATTCTGGAGCAGACCACATTGCCTTCCCCGATGGACGACATAATCGCACACCTAAACGAAAACTGCTTTTGGTGGGAATTATCGCACTGTGCCCTGATCGAAGTCGGTCAGGAGAGCGCTATTTCGCACGCTTGACCACCGCGTGTGCAATAAAGGCTTGCTGAGAGCTGTTTCGCAGATATTCGTGTTGCCAAACCCGTTCCTAGCGTCTCTGGCGGACCGCTAACGCAATTAGTATTCGCCCATTAATCTGTCTACTAGTTTTTATAACAGCGGTTTTCGTAGCCCGTTTTTATCTAAGGAGTTTGCTTTTACGACTTAAGGCGCTCGCTACCAGTACGTGTTTTAAATACACAAACCGAAGTGGTAATCATTTTATTAAGTGTGCAAGAGCGGGATATGCTGTACTCTCGCATGGTACAAGTGGAAAGCAACAAAAATTGTAACCATTTTTGTTGCTTTCCACTTGTACCATGATTGATACCAACGTACAAAACCAAGTCTCTAATTATTTATAATGATCGATTAAGCAGCTATTCTGGTCTCTTGCATGTCGATTGGTGGCATCTTGCTATGAGTGATATTTTCTTTACTTTTCGCGGACTTTACACATCCTATGCTTGTCATGCGTGCGATGGTTGCTCGATGGGAATGTCTGATTAGAGCCGCTGAATAACATAATGCGCAGCGTGACTTGAGCGGTCGTCGATTGTAATCGTGAGGAGCCGCGAGCAACACAGAGTACTACATTAGTACATTGTGTACGTACTGCGGTTGCATCGCCGTCCTATTAGAAGAGGGTCCTTTTTCGGTTGTGATCCCTTGAACCGCTTTGCCACTTCTGCTAATAAAACACTGATTCTTATAAGATCAAGTAAAAAAACCTACAGTATTAAAATAACTTAATTCCTTATACCACTTATGACTAGGGTTGCAATACTATTGAGCCCATTTAAGTAGGCACAATGTTACATGTAAAAATTCGTTACCATTTTGCTACATCTAGTCTTATACAGTAAGTTTAATGTTTTATGTCATTGTTATTGATTTAAAAATCTAATATTGCTTGTGAATATTAAAATGAATATAGGTAATAAGAAAAACTACTATGGTCCTGATGTATATAATATTTTGGAAAGTAAGAAGATTAAACTCTTTAAAACTATAACTAAATACAGCGTATCCAGATTATGGAAAAAAATGACTAAAATATATACGAAAAAGATGTATCCGATGGTATTTTAAAGTCTAACCGGAAGGTTGCTGCCGTAACGGAAAGTGCCTGGACAGGAAGACAGCCAGACAGAGTAATTTGTATTCTTTTTTAATCTTGAGCCACGAATCTCTACTAAATATTCACCTTAAAAGAATGGACGCACTTTCGAAACCGAAAAAATTGATCGATACATTTGCTATACAGAGCCTTTCTTTGTTGCGATTGAAATATATAAGAATGTTATAAGATTAGTAGGAAGGTAAAATTCGAGGTTTCCGTCTAAAGGGGAGAAATTAATTAATAATTCAAGTTACCAATTCTAAGCACAAGTGCATTATTTAGATAAAATTCCGCATGTCGGCAAAAATAGTGTACAGTGTAATCGAATGACAATTGCACATAAAGCTCCATAGGATAGCTCCCTTTCTATAATTATCATCACAGATTTTGGTGAATATATAATTATCCTTTGAGGTTTCCATAATAGATAATTAAAACTTAGCAATATATTGTACTTAGCCTTCCTTTTTTTGTATTGGGGTAATCTTCAAAATATACCCCATCTCCTAATGAAAAAGGGTTATGTCTCACCCACTATAACTTGGCTACCTTCGGTACTTTAGGGAGGGCTCTGGAATCTTCTACAAACGCACGCTACCGAAATAATCACCCTTTTAGTCGCCTTTTACGTAGACAGGGGATATCTTAGCACTATTTTATGAGCCCAGGACCACAGCCTACTGTAAAGTTGCGTGTCTTTAGGCGATATTTGCACGCTTTAGAATCCGCACCCCAATTTTGTGCGAAAAGTTTGCCTGGTTTTAATTTCTTTTATGCTTACCAATTGTAATACTTAACGCACTTTCTTGTATGCAGCTTGCAATGAAAACTTTACACCTTCACTGAATTAAAATTAGAAGTACCCGAATCGTTACGGCCGCATTCCATTTGTCGGTATCACAAACGCGCCAACAAATGTGTTGTATATAAAGTCTCGCTTTGGTAAGACCGCGCAGCAACTGCCGCTGTGGCACTAAAGTCGAAGTATCATGACCTCACAGAAGACCGCTAGAAAGTAGAAGTATTACAACTTTTGCGTTTCTAACACTGAGGAGCCAACTGTTTTTATAAGGCTAGCAAGATATCTGCAATCTTAGGAATGTTGTAGATGCCCATTGACTGCAGTAATCACTGAACATCAAATCGCTTGTTCCTTCTGCTAGTTTGCAATCTTCTAACAAAAAAGAAACTATGATTATAACCATCGTGTACTAATTGAAAACAATAAATTCACTCACTTTAAGTTGCAAATTTTTATAGATGTATGAACAAGATATTATAGTTTAGTTTGATCCTTAAACTTTAAAAAAATTAATGTGTGTCAGTAGATACATCGGTAAAAACCATTTTTAATACGCCGTTATTCATTTTCTTTAGTGAGGCGGATGAACTGTGTGTCAGCTATAGATAAAATGGGAGCAAATAAAGTTATTAAATAGGAACTATGTAAAAACTGTAATTCCAACATTGTTTACTAATTAATTAAATGTTTGATTTCTTGAGTTTTCTAAAATCAAACAATTTTTTCTTTATATTTTCTCTCCAGTGACTATGGATCGGAAAAAATTCCGTAAAATAACTTTTATTTAACTATTAACTAAGTGATTGCGGATTTGTTAAATAATAATAATAAATATTTTAAGACACATATTTACTTGGAATGTCGTTTGATCTACAATGTATTTTCCTTTTTGTTCGATGACCTTTTGCCACTCTGAAAACGTAAAATTCCTAGAAAGTCCTTTTCGGCCAAACACTGAGTTTAGTGAGATTTTACAGCGTCGTCATCATTGAAAGTTTTACCACGAAGGGAGTTGTCCAAGGATCGAAATAACTGGTAATCCGATGGCGCGGGATCAGGGCTATATGGTGGATGTAACACCAATTCCCGAAATATTAAAACAAATTTTTTAGGATTCACTAAACTATACTTGTGTCGATTCACTCGTGAAAATGCTTGCCTGTAGGACAATGATTGTTAAATAATGGATTTATTTTGAAGAAAGTACACAGTACGAGTTTAGAGTTTAGATGGCATTAAACATGCAGTACCTAACAGGTAACAACTCAGCCGAATGCTGCTGGCTACAGCGTTGATCTGTATCTGCAGGCAAGAGTCGAGTCGCGGGTGAAAACGATCGTTGCTTTCTAAATGCACGCAAGTCCAGACGGACTACGAATGGACTTGCGCGAGTAAGGCGACTTTAACAGTACCTACGCCAATTTCGATGCGAGGAATAAAGCGTACAACTTTTCGATACTTTCAATATCAGTAATGTAACCAATTATTTAGGACATTATGAGCACAATTTTTTTTTGTGTCTTTATTTAGATCTTTCGCACTTTTTTTACGTATTCGCTTTATAGCAGAATGGTTTTGGTCTTATTTTCTTGTTATATTGTAGATAGAATAATCGCTTAAAACCAAATTAGTGCCTGTTGAAATAATTTTGCTAATATGCATTGGAATTTATACAAAAATTTATAAATGTGTAAATGTGAGATACCTATGGATTTTTAAACCGCGTAGGTACCTACGTAACTGTAGCGTTGGTATAGGTATGCAGTGAGTGACACGGTGCTATCTGCATTGTTTCCCCGCATGCACCATTAAGTCAGCCGAGGGCGATGCATTCGGCCCATAAAGCCCGCTCGCTCGCAGCCGCAAGCCGGAGCTCCGAGCCGCGCGCACTGCGCCGCGTAGCGTAACGCACCGGCGGCGACGCAACGCCCCGCGTCCAATGGACGCCCCGCCGCCCTAATTGCGGCCCGCCGGGGTTAATTGGGGCCCTCCGTGCCCACCAGCCCCGAACGCTGTAGAGCTCCTCGATGACGTCACACGCGCGCACTCGCTCGCTCGTGATGATGATGCTGCAGAATTATCATTACAGCACACTTTTGACGGCGCCGATCTCACGATTCGATGTATACAGCAACAGCGGCTGCACGTATAAGTATATAAAGCTAGCACTCATAGAAATTATCTCCATATTTTAATTTTTAATATATATAGAGTACATGATTTTGATGAATAATTTATCTGTGAGCAAGCAAATTATAGCAAGTATGAATTGATCGAAATAAAAGTCTGTTTTCTAGTTGACAAATTGTTTTATTCATATTAACCTTAAATAGTACACCTGGAGATGGCACTTTGACAAATCTAAGCGGAAGGAACTTTTAAAGCCGGCGCGCGGCTCCAGCCTGGAAATCGGATTACGTTTTCAAAGGCTTAGAGCGTTATTTATAGCGAGCGTCTGTTGCGTCAAGCGACGCTCCTTCCTCGGCGTCGGCTGCGCCGGCCTTCGCAGATCGAGGCGCGATAACGCGGGGCGTACGTACGTACACCCATACATAATAGATTTGCACACGGCCTCGGTGCACGTGCGCCGCCGCCGCCGCCGCCGTCGCCGTCGCACACACCGCACGCCGCACGCCACGCACCGCCGCCCGCGGCCCCAGGCCGAACCTGTTTATGCTGACAGGTGACTAATCTCACCTGTGCCGTCGCATGCCCCTTATCGGAGGCGAAAAACGCGAATGACTTAACGCGCCCGCCGCTTTGGCCGCCTCTAATTAAACACCGGGGTGGGGCGGTATAGGACGGCCGCTTACCCTAAGCCCGAGCCCCTCGACGTCGCCTAGAACCAGTCTGATCGATTGCAGCGACGGAAAACTCAATTTACTAAAACTACAATAGTGATAGAATTAAACACGTTCTTCACTTCGGATGCGAATGAGATGGTAAAATTTGCCACGTTATTTGCATCAGCTTCAGTAACTTACGTAATCAGTAATGCGTATCCATTTTACTTAGTTTATCGTTTGCCGTCGACGGATGTATAAAAAAACTAACGAAGCAACTATCGTCTGTCTAATTTTATAACAGGTACCATAATTTCTTCGCACGTGACGTAAGTTTCAGGACAGGTTTTTGGACATTTTATCGATACATCGATGTGCTATATCACCCTTTAGATACAACACTAATATACAAAAAAAGTGTTTTAAATTATTTATCGCGTGTTTACCTTCATTAACGTTTTAGTGACATTATGGAAAAACTAGTTACATTTCTCACTCAGAGATGTTTTGGCTTCCAAATTCTGCAGTTCCAGTTTCAGAACAAATTTATGGTTAAATTTCCATGGTGCACTGCTCGGACTGCGGGCGAGGGCTCACAGCCGCACATTTCTCTAATAGCTAAAGCTAGTCTCACACTTAACTTGGGAAGAACTCAATAAAAAAATTATATTTGAATGAGATAAACGAAACTCACACTTCCATATCATGTATTTTATTGATATTTTTATTCCAGTCCATTGAAAGAATCAAGATGTTGATGTATTGAAGTCGAAATTAATCTAAATTGCGAAGCGCAGAAAAAATTTAAATTAGTGTTTAGTCGAAATCTTGCCGTATATTTAGCAAAGTTTTTATCTAACGGTTTGCATAACTTAAGAATAGACAAGAACAATCTTTAATTTAGCGTTGAAATTAGAAAGGGGGTCGTTACGTTATTCCGTGTACGTGTTAAGAAAGAAAACAGTAGCAGTGGAAGGAAATGCGACAGTTGAAAAAGAAACTGCGTCGCTTTATCTCCTCGCCGGTCGGTGTTGCGCTTCGCGGGTTGAATGCACCTGCGTGTACGTCACCGGTCGATGAGAAACGACCCGATTGTGTTCGTAATTGTACAAAAAACGCGGCGGAGGCTAATTTTTATTATGGAGCAATTAAATTTACGACCGTCGATATCAATGCCAAAGTCGCACGGGTAGTTTTTGTTCACATGGGCCGTCGTGGCACGAGACCGACGAATTTGGGCGCATTTATTTGGGCCGATAGGCAGCATGCGGGTATTCCACTCGGGGGTGGGGGGGGGGGGGTATTATTACGTCCTTGTGACGTGCGTTTTGCGAACCCTTACGCACGAGGCATACGTCTCCTCCGATCACTCATTATGGATCCTAGAATTAACATATAAAAATATGGCGAATCGACCATTGAAAATGCGCCCTTATTGTGTGTGGCATTCGCTTCGCTATTGACGCAGTTTAGGATCACGTGAACCGCCGCGTGTTTGTCGAGAGAGCTCGTGCTGTGTGCTCCTTTAGCAATGGAAGCGGCTTACGGTCGTTGCTTTGGCGGCCGGCAAGGCGTGCGGGGGCGGCGCCACCCCGGGCACTGGCGTTTGCGAAACACGCCAGTGCCCCTGCGGCGGACAATTTCCTTCACGCCCAAATAAACTAGTCGAACGTTTAATGCTAGCTTCTCTTCTGGTGACGTGTTTTTTTTATAATTGCAATTTTAAGACATCTTAGAATATGGCGTCTTTCCCTCCGAATAGAGGGTATGTTTACTTTGCATATGCGTTTGCCTTTTACGACAGCGTCGCCGTCAAGCACTAGGCATTTCCTTATAAAAAATGGGCTTCTAATAAAAAGTGTGAAACGTTTTCCTATATTTAGTCGAATGTCATATATTGATGTAAACTATAATACGGAAGAATCGTGCTTTCCGTTAACATAAATGCTGAAATTTAACACGCAATGAAATTCCCTAAAGTTGATATATTCAAACCTAAGTCTTGCACTATATGCAGTGCTCGTCCTTATTTGTAGAGCGAGTGTTGTGGTATGCCGTTAATGATGTTCGCGCTGTGCGTTGCGCAGGGAGGAGGGCGATGAGAAGCCGAAGCCGACGGAGAGCCAGGACGACGGCTACGAGACGAGCAACAGCGGCGAGGCGGCGCGGCGCAAGGCGTCGAGCGCGGAGGGCTCGCCGGCCGCGCCCCGCTCGCCGCCGCCGGAGCCCGCCTACGAGCCCCTGCTCGCCCGCTTCCCCGAGGCGCCCCCCTACCGCTACGAGCCGCCGCCGCCCCAGCCGCAACCGGAGCCGGAGCCCTACCAGCACTTCCCCTTCCCCAAGTACCCGGAGCCCTACGGCTACAAGCGCGAGCCCGAGGCGCCGTACGACATGAGCCAGCAGCACGCGCTGCACTACGCCGCCGCGCACAAGCGCGACGAGACGCGTACAACGGCGTCAAGCGCGAGTGCGAGGACCCCTACTCGTTCGTGGAGGAGGAGGCGATGTGCGCGATGCTCGGCCAGCCGCCGCCCCACCTCACCGCGCACGACCACCCCCACGCACACATGCACCCGCACGCGCATCCGCACGCGCACGCCCACCAGCTCATGCTCAGCCAGCCCAAGAAGCGGGGCCGCAAAAAGAAGATCAAAGACGAGAATGGGTGAGTGCAAGCATCGCCTTCCTTACCTTTCTTTAGCTGACAAAAATATTGGTCGATTCGAATCACGTGTGGGACTTGTTTGATTTTTAAACTTCCCTGATGTTGTGTGTATCAATACGCTCTGATCTTTACCATCGTGCTAGCCTCTTGCACGTTGTCATTTACTCCATAAAAAAGGGTGTTGATGTAATGCAAATTAAGTGTTTGTGCAATACCATAATATATTATGGTATGGTAGGCCTTTATAGTCCCCGAGAACTAAAAATTTGATGATCCCGAAAAGGAGTGATACTCACGTATACGAAATATCATAATTTTTGTTCTAGTAAGAATTTTTTGGGATATGTTCTTTAGGTCAACAAGCGAGCCTTAAACGCTCGAAGGTTTTCTATTCGAAAGCTATTCAAAATATGCCACGTAATCGCTAGAAAACGCCACGCACGCTACACTGCTCACCTTCGACCATCACGATTGTGAAGAGCGCGGGGGCAGAAAGAGCCGCGCACAGCCATTATGTTAATTTCACAGCTAAGCGGAGTGCTGTGCGCAATCGATCCCGGTGACTCAACGGCCGCGCGAAAGCACATAGCGCGGCGTTGCGTAACCTTTCTATGTATCTATGAGTGCATGTACTGTACAGTATATAGCAGTGTTGGTATGTAGCCACTAGAGCCCCGCTCCGGCGAGTGATTAGCCCCCGGGGCTCCCCCATGCATCGCCGCCCGTAATTGGGGCTCCGGCACTCGTTGTACGCAATTTGAAAGCGTTGCACGGCTGCCCCGATGCGACGGCGGATGGCGTGCCGTAAGGGCGCCGGCACAACTTGTCAGATCGATGCGATCGCTGTTCGCGCAACGGCCCCTATCCGATGGCGTGCCGCCTTAATTCAAACTGAGGCAACAACGAACGAAACGAGCTCTCACTCCCATTTACCCTAACGAGGTGGACAGAGTTAGCCAATGCACACGCGCCTTTGAACCATATATTTATCGGTTCCCGAAGTCTAGTCCAAATGTGAGACTAAGATTTATGCACGACGAAAAAGCCGTTGGCGCTCGCCACTGAGCTCCCCGCCTTAAGATCCGAGGACTGAGGACCCATCCACTGAAGGGAATAGCGAAATGCTTCGCGTGTTGAGCCGAGCTTCGGAAGGATAATGCTCCCGGGCCACTGACCCCGCGCTCGATTTAGAGACACCACGTCTGCTCACACCCCGCGCCTCGCCTAAAAAATCCGTTGACACTAAACCATAGAAACCCGCTTTCGGCGCAATTCTATATATGGCGCCGTTGTGAGAGACTCGTCCTTCGAACTCAAAACTCATTTCTTTGGTTTTTATTCCGTAGATTTCTAAATTTTTTTTTGCTCCCTTGCATATCTATTTCTAATGTAGGTTTAGAAGCTGAGATCAGTGGCGAAACGCGATATATATGTTCGCGACAGTGATCTTAAAATAACATTATGGCGAGAATACCGGTTTGCGAAATGTTTGTGTGACCGACGCAGTGAGATACCTGTCTCGAGGCACTGATCATTGGGTTCCTCTTCACGCGCTTTTTTCAACTATTGGAGAGTGGAAACAAGTTTTGCGTATAACATTGCCGTATGCGAGATGAGAGACTCGCAACGTTTTGTCCGTTGGCCATTGCATTTACGATTCACGAATGTTCTCATGGTCGTTAAATATGATAGGAAATACGACTAAAACTTGCTAACGATATCGCCATTATACGTCCGAAGTCTGACCTATTAAATACATTTCTTAGGTTTGCGCTCAAAGCAAAAACATTAAATTATTAACTGTCTAAAAAGACCATGTATACTTTATTTGAATAATTTGTTATCTGTAACTAATTTTTTTTTACCTTTTAAACCATAAAATCTAGAACGTGTATGCATGCTATGCACACACTTAACCCGTTTAATGCTTCATCGAAAATACGAGTTTGGCGGATTTCGTTTGATATTAATATATGAAATTTAAATTTTTATAGTGTTTCATCTCTACACTTTAGATGAAACATGACAATTTTTAAAAAAGGACGAAAAATTTTCGCCGCTGCGGGAATCGAACATACGCCTTTCGGACACTCACCCTTTATCCTTTAACCACTAAGCTAAAGTGTTGATAAATAACACCGACGGAAAATCTCAACGAAAAACTTTTTATCCTTTTTCTACAAATTTTAATACATATTTACATAGTTGGATTATAAGAAGTGTCAAAATTAACTGTTACTAATACTACATTTTTCTTTTAAAACTTTCGCGTTTGAAGCCTTCACGCTTCTCTTGAATTATTCAATCTTGGGCGATGGATGACATTTGAGAAAAAGTTAAAGCATGGTTCACAACTGCTGGAAATTGAAAGGAAATGATCGCACCATAACGCTCACTGAGGTGTCACCTCGGATCGGTGGCGTGCGCAATAAACGTCAACTTTCGGAGCACCCCGTGGCCCACTTTCGAAACAACTCCCAGTTTCCAGTGCAATTTTTAGCAATGCAAACCGTCCAAAAGCCGCGGGCGGCACACTCGTGCGTGTCGGCCGGCGTGTGTGTTTTTTTGCACTTTCATCTAGAGCGGCGTCCACTGTATCGTCCGGTGTTGCCGACGGATTTTTTATGACGCTTCGTCGCAACAGAGGCGGCCCATTGTGCGGACGCGGCCGCGGTTAACTGGAAAAGCGCCGATGCATATGAAAATGTGACGCTGATCGAAAGATGTGTGTGTGTGGATGTGTGTCCGTCAAGAGCGCCCGCGTATTTCCGGCCACCTGCGCGCGTGAGCTCCATTTGAAAATTATTCGCGATGATTGGCAAGGTGTTCTGGCTATACCGGTACTAATTGTAAATAACTAGACCCTTAAACAGGTAAACCATTATATGGCTTATAATCTGCCAATTGCTTAATACAGCAAAAACTTTGATTATTATTATGTCATCATCACTATCATCATTTCAGCCTATTTAAATCCATTGCTGAAGAAAGGCCCCTATGGACTGCCGTGAAGCACGATCCTGGGCCACCTGCATTCATCTATTTCCAGGACACTTTCACAAGTCGACACTCCATCTAGCGGGGGACCGTTCCACACTACGATGGCTAATAAGAGACTCCGCTACCACTCGAGAACAGTACTTTCCAATCGGTTATCGGTTCTTCGAACTATATGGCCGGCCCATTGCCATTTCAGTTTACTAATGCCTTGAGCTAATCTTAATTATATTGATTATTAAATAGCAACTTAGTAGTAGACGTTCCTTACTCTTGCAAGTCTACAATCAAACTAGTAAGAGCTGTTTCTAATATTTGGCGTTGAGCCCACAGCGTTAGTAATGTTTAATAAAAATATTTAATCGCTAAAAATTGCCAAACAAAACAATAACTTACGATTACCATACAAAAATAAGCCTAAACTTACTTAAACCTAAATGTTATTTGAAGGAGTTTTAAGAATCATGTATTAAATAATAGTTATTATTTCTAATGTCCGAAGAAACAAACTAATCGCACTTATTACTCGACATATCTTCCTCCCCTTTGAGGGCTGGCACGGAGCATAGCCGTCGCTTCCACTTCGATAAAAGAAGAGAACACGTGGGCGGTGACAGCTTCGAGACCTGTCGCCCACGTTCTACGCTGACCTGCCATTAAATAACGATTATTGCGACACCCACACCATTACACGACATTTTAAATACGAATTGCACACATAAATGTTATAATTTCATCCGTACGTAAAACTGGTTATTGGATGGGAAGAAAATCCGGTTAAAATCGTCTGAAACGAACAAAAAATAGCGCTGTCGATTGGAACCTCAGAACCCATAAGGCGAGTAAGTCCACCTCGGTGCCTTGGAGCCGTCCATTGTATTCCGTGCCCCTAAAGCCATTCCCCCCCGGACCCGCCCACCGCCACGGACGAACACAGTTTTATGTCGGCTAGCTATGATGTAGCTGGTAGCTATAGTGTATACATTAGATCAGATAGAAGCATTGTGCGTTCGAACCCCGTTTTGGATACAGTAGAGAGATGTATTCTTCATAAGAACGGAATTACAATGTGTCTTCTTGATAATATTAAACAGGCGTTCCCTGAGAACGCTGACAACCTACGATTACTTATATGAAAATATGGATGTTTTGAACATGATTAAGAATAGGTTTTGTAATTAATTAGCAGTTTGGGCTTGATATATTGACCCTCAAACCTGAGGCAAATATTAGGAATTACTCTTAGGCTGGATTTACGTCTAATCATAGAACTTACCCTATTAGGGAGCAGTTTCGCTTGCGTGAATTTTGTGGCTTCTTTAATAAGGACCATACAATATTTATACTTTCGAAGATAGTGTTGGTAGGGATTAAATTAATAAAAAAGCAAGGTGTAAAGGTTTAGAAATTAGGTTTTTTCCGCTTTTGTAATGTTGCGGTAGATTTGTTGCATATTTTATGTATTGGTTGTAATTAAAATGTTTTATTTAAGTTACAAAGTTTGCTTTGTATACTTGGAAAATAAACGAAAACACCACTTTGTAGCTATAGGCAATGAAATAAGCGGTCATTGTCACTCAAACTGGCGCCTAAAGTGCAAATATTAGACTCGATATCAGTCGGTTCGTTTAAAAAGAGAGTAATGAATTGTGTAAACGATCCGAAATCATTGCGTACCGTGTCTCCCGCTTATCCGTGCCTTATCGAGCCGAGCCCGATGTGCCAATGCGAGAGTTGCGCGTCCGGCGTCGTGCGCTTTCCTAATCGACGCGGCCGGAACGCACGCATCGACGACTCTAGTTATCTTACAGATGATCGACGACTGTCCCTGTCGCTGCAAAAGAAAGTAACCCTCTCTGTACTTTACGAGGCTCGCCTCGATTCATAAAGCGTCGTGCGGGGCTGTACCATAGTAAGCGCTGGATAAGCAGTTGTTAAGCATGATGCAACGTCATAAGGATCCAACTAGGTTCGCATCGTAGCTTGTCCGCATTCGGTGGCGTGTGCCTGTGGGTGGCGGTGAGAGCGCGTGGGCGTGTGCCCTCGCCACCAGCGGCCGCCGCGGACAATGCAGCGGCGGGCGTTGTTTACCCGCGTCTATTCCTGTGCCGGAACCGCCCGCCGCCCGCGAGTCCCAGTCGCAGCCGAATTAATCGGATCAAGGTGGAACTGGCCGCGCTAATGGGCGGCGCATTACAATCGCTCGCGCCACGTGCTCAGCGGACTTTTTTTTTCCGTTATTTAAAACTGCTCTCGGCCAGCATTTCCCCCATACCCGCGGCCCGCTAATTGCGCCGATAGAATTATTTATAAACCGGATCGCATTAGCAACACAACGAATCTGCGCGCCGGGCATTGTTTGATATTCGCCTATTCCCGTTTTTTTTTTAATTTCCCGATGGAAACGGCGATTCTGTTTTGAATACTAATGCGCGCCGCTGATAACAGAGCCCCCGATTCACAAACATTGAAATCATCGGAGCATTTTGCGGTTATTTCTTTTTTCAGTGGAAATCTCTTATGTATTTTTTAAACTAACCGGCCAATATGTATTTGAACGGTTTTTTTTTGTATGTGCTAACAAATGTGTAGCGCGTTACCTCCACTTCACATCCACGCCGCTATTATATAAGCACGTGTATACATACATATATGTCACGGGTGTACGTGGGTCAGCGCGGGCTCTGAGCGCGGCAATTGTGGCACGCTCCTCGCCCCTCGCTCCTCGGATTCCGCCCGAGCCGTGCGTAAAGCGGGGGCCGTTACCGTCGCCCGGTGCGCTTTCCACCATAAATCATGGTCCCAAACGAGACACGTAATGTACCTTTAAGTGTCCGCGTTTCCGTGCACCGCTACGAGAATAGATTGGGAAATGGACGCGGGCGGAACGAGCGAGCGAGCGAGCGAACACGAACGTCGACGCGGGTCGATGTTATGGGAGCCGGAGCTCCTCCCGAGGAGGTAGGAACCGACCTGCAGTTCAATTGCGCTCACGAACACTGCGCAGTGTGCTTGGTCCACCACTCAGTGTGCAGAATTCCGTATTCGAGTCTCAAACAAAATATAAAAGCTGCAATTCAATTCCTCGTCTATACTGGAAAGCAGTATTCCGTATTTATAAGATTAGAAGATTCGTTATATAGAACTACTCGGCTTTGTAAACACAGTTGCTCCTCGTTACCATCCTTCAAGGCGACACCAGGAAGAGGAATATTATCAATCAAAATCCTCCGCGCGACAAAATGTCTCTTTGGAACAATTTTGGTCCTCAATCTAATTTGTCCACTTTTAATGACATTCGAATTCGGTCGTCGTTAACGATACATTAATAGGAGTCACTTTTTCGACGACATTAGCCCCGATTTGAGATCGTTTCTATTTTGGACATCGGGATGTTGCCGAGACTATGGAGTCTATAATAGAATATGAGGTCAGATTTCCAAAATAGACATGAAATAGTTGGCCTGATGTGCGCACACACTCACTCTCAGGCCGAATAGCGTCCGCCACCCCGCCTCGGCGTATAAATTGCGCAGTGGTCAGACTGTCCGTCTGTAGCGGCCGCGATAATTCCCCCATTCGTTACGCTACATTAATGCCCGCTCTTGAAGGTTTTAACGCCAGTTTCAGATACACGATCCCTTTGCCGTAAGTGGCGCGGCGAGGCCGAGGTATATCCGAATTCAACCGGTATTTGTGCGACACATGAATTTTGTTTCACGTGTGTGCTTATGGGCGATGCGCTGAGGGTACAGGTGTTCTTGTGGAACGGTGAACAGTTCTTACAGCTCCTTGGTAGTTTACAGCGTAAGCCAAACTGCTTAGGTAGTTTAAGAGTCACAAACAAGATTATATTTGAATCGTGCATTTAGTCAAAAACTAAAAACACGTTCGATTTTTGACATTGTAGACACCCAAGTGAAATTATAAAATTGTTTACATCATACATTCAACCCTATACGAAAATAGTTACAGAGCTACATAAGAAAAAAAGAGTTGTATCAGCAAAAGCGAATAGCAGTGGACGATGGTCCATGTAACTCTGTTACGAAATATTTTTCTCTCTCGTTACGGTCTGTTTTACGCGAACCGCAGTGATCCCATAGCAATTACCGCCTTAGCCTCGTACACAGAATAAGATGGGCAGCCTAATTAGGGCTAGGAGGCCCATCAGTCCTTAATTACTTTACGCTCAGCTACATAAGCAACTAGGTCACGCCGTTGGCTCGGAGCTGTCTATACACTTCGTTGTCCAATCGCTTGTCGGCTTATAAAAAACACACGCGCTCTCCTAACGATGTGCAACAAAAACGCATCGTTCCGAAAGTCTGAATTTCGAGCGGCCATTTTAGTGCCCGCGCGACGGACTGTTCAGCGAGGGTTCTTTTTATTTTCACTAGCAACTAGCGCTAAATACATTTGTTGCGTTGGAAAAAACTGCGACGGCTAATAACTTCCGAAAGACATCTGAGCAGAAAAACACGCACTGAGCTGAATTATCTCGGTTCTGAATGTATAAAGAGGTCATGGCAGGGGAAGACTGATGAAAAGCTTTAAAAATATATTCATACGAAACTAAAGCAAAGTTACGCGATTTTTTTGAAGGAAAATTGAGACAGACCTATACTTTAAATGTTTGAAGACATATCTATACAAACAATTTCACTAATTATAAGTACAATGTTATCACTCTCTACGGCTTGTTTTCACTTAAAATAATTGTCATAGTTAATTAAAAAAAAGGAGAAACAGGGTACACCGTAATGGAAGTCTGTTTTACAACAATGGTTGCGAAAAAATACGCGGGTTACTTTTCCGTGTAGCCACTGGCACTGTCCCAGTTTGATAGAAATATCTTAAAGTATTTGGTCACGCGTAACAATATGAGCTGTTTTTGTGTGTAAAAATGAAATAAAAGTCCTTAAAATTAAGTGGCTCGCAAATAAGTGGGCCTAACGGGTAGACCTATTCCGTCACGTCTCTTAACCGAGATGGGGTCACTCAGAGAAAGCTTGTGCTTACCATGTTCTCACTGAGTTCATTAGGTCCCAAACGTGATAGGTGTTAAGGCCTGTTGCAGAATGCGGGCCGCATTGCTGATTGGATACGATCAATTTTCTCCACGTAAGGTGGGAAGAACGGAAAGTCGTCACCTTTGATTCGAACCCATGACATCTGTGTGTCGATGCTTGAATTTAAAATCGATCGGCAGAGTATGCAGCAAGACGTACAACGCGACGTATTCATTATAATCCACCTAATGCCAACGGATCACTGCGGCCTAGATATCTACACCTAGCTATATTCGAGTGAAATCAGGATACAGCACCCCCTTGACAGCCGAGGCGCCTCGTTACCAGTAATTGGGTTTCCAGTTTCGTAGTTCGCCACACTAAACGTGGCAGCATTATTTTCCTCCTAAACGTTATTCTCCCAACGCCATTTATGAGCTACGGCTTTGATGTTGCCCGCGTGGCTTTAATCGACCTTACTTACGGATGATCGCAGATGTGGCATTATTAAATTATAGAGTTCGATGTTCATATGTTATTGACTTTGCATCGTGAACATTTTGTGCTCAATTCGAACCCGTGCTATGTGGAACACGCAACGACTTAAACCCAATGGTAGACGCCGTTTACTCAATTATGAGGATCACCGGACCCCCTTGTTAGCCATCTTCTCTTTTAATAAAAATGAGAGCTTTTTTTATGTGAAAAGTTGCCAAGCGAACTGGTGGTTCACCTGATGTTAAGTGAATGCCGCCATCCATGGACATCTGCCACATCCGAGGGTTACAGATGCGCTGACAAACTTTTGAAAGTTGGGCTCGGGCCACGTCACTCGCCAGACGAAACGCGGAAGTATTTGTTATACTTCCACTTTACGCCGGTCTTCTGTTTCCGGCGGCAGGATGGAGCTGAAGGCGGAGGGCGTGGAGGGGCTCGTGCGGCCGGTGAAGGAGCGCAAGAAGCACGACCGCTTCAACGGCATGAGCGAGGAGGAGGTGGCGCGCCGCACCCTGCCCGACCACCTCGCCGAGAACCTCGACATCATCATTGTGAGTATGATCGCCACCACTTACTTACTATCATAATAGTAATAATGATCCTATTTATGTATATTTTTATATACTTAAACATACTTTTCTTTTATAAAGGAATACATATTATACATATAGAAACCCAACTCTAGAAAAACACTATGTGCATATACAATATTTTTCCAGTAGCGGGGGATCGAACCCACACCCTCTAGAGCATGAGGCAGGTACATTGTCAACTACGCCATTCGGGTCTTGCATATTTTTTTTTATTGGTCAAGGTGGAAAACAAGCTGGCGGTTGACCCGATTTTAAGTGATAACCGTCGCCTATGGACATTTGCAACACTCGTAGGGTGGCAGGTGCGTTGCCACCTTTTAATAAAGTGGCAACTTGCTAGACTCCTTAGACCTAAAATCGTTGATGCGCGTCGACCACGCGACCTCCTGAAATGGCCTCTACTAATTTTGAATAGTCCTTGATGCTTTTCTATTGTACACGATAATTTATGCATCTGACAAGATCGCGGTGTTTGTAAATTCACAATGAACTGTTTGGCAGTGTCACATCCTAGTTTTTAAATTAACATGACCATATTGATATGAGTTTTGTAAATAGTTACTTTTATTAAATCTACGCTATTGTATAACCATAGAAGGATTTCTTTTAATTCGGAAGATGCATGAGGTTACAAAATTTTATCAATTGTGTATTTTATTTTATGCAGTTTGAAAAGACATCGTAAATGTAATATCGTAAAATATGCTCTATGCAATCACAGAGGAACTGTGTTGTTTGCATTCCCCCAAATGCAAATGTTTGTATGCTGCACGATTAGTGCCCTCGACTGAAGGGCAAAACCGAGATCCGTAACATAGTTTCCTCTTTCGGTATAGTCTAGGCCGTGCGGTCGAATATATCGTAACAAATTTTATTACTTAACAACATTAACTCAGAGCGAATATTAAAGATAATAACGATCCGTCAGCGGCTAACCGTTATAAAGCAAATTGCAGCCCTTAAGCTGTCAAATGTATAATAATTACAAGCGGGCGATATTGAATAAACGTATCGGCTACTGGTAGCCGACTCTTGGGCGTCAATACATCAATCCCGTAATGGCGGCGCTCGAAGCACGTGCGCTCCGCACTAATATATCACGCGGAACGCCGACGCACGCAGCGCGCGCGCACGTACGCACGCACGCCGACGGACGCGGTGGCCGGACCTTTGTTTACGGCCGTACCTGTGTGAATACCGAAGGGCGGACGTGCCAATAGTTAGCGATCGAAGAGCGCCATTTCATGTTTATTAGCCATCTATTATTGCCGTTATTCCAATAAAAATCTGTAAAATAAATACGCCGCTCTCCGTGGACGTAACAATATCTTGATTTATCAGCTAATTCAACAACAATTAATGCGATTTAGCTTGTTTCTCATAAACTACATGGGACAAGTCAACTTTATGTTTCCTATTCTTGAACTTACCTAGCATCGCTATCGACGTTTTTAAATAATATTGAATAAATGTTAAATAAATGTTAAATAAAGCAGTTGGGATTATTTCAAGTAGTGCAAGAAAACTTGAAGCGGTCACAACTAAACGGTTCAAGCACATTTCACGTCGCGTCAGGTATAAAAGAAACGCAGTGAAAAGCGTGTTTTAAGTTTAGCCTTCGCTACGTTCAGTGTTGTGTTGTGTTGTGTTGTGTTGTGTACACTTAGCCGTGCCGGCGGTGATAGGTGCGCCTCTGTCCTCCCCAGATCGGCATCAACCCGGGCCTGTTCGCGGCGTACAAGGGGCACCACTACGCGGGCCCCGGGAACCACTTCTGGAAGTGCCTCTACCTGTCGGGCCTCACGCGCGAGCAGATGAGCGCAGACGAGGACTACAAGGTTGGCCACAACTCAAATTATGACTCATGAACATGTATAATTTTAATTGCATTGTATATTATATTGTAATATTTGTTATAAACATAAAATATCCGCACTTTCTGTACACCACCCTAAAGTTGACTGGTACAAAATGCCTGTAGCATTTAGTTCATCTTTGTTTGTGCATAAAGTTTATATATATATATATAAACTTTATTTTTATTTAAATGTGAAACATTAATATGTGATTTATCTTGCCAGGAGAAAATATAAACCATATAAAAAAATATAAACCTGTGCAAATGTGCTTCACTGTGTGCAAAACTTCGTGGCAGTTCATGGTGGAGACTTATGTTCAGCAGAGGACTCACATAGGCTGAAATGATGATGATGATTAGTATAAATATATAGATAAACGAACGCATAGACTGATATGCAGATTACTCAATATATTTTTCTTCACCACCGCTCATGTGGTCAACCATAAATTAAAACTGCTTTTTATTGTTACTAATCATTACACTTACGCTGGTGTCGCCTCGAACTGGGATTGCTCCCGTACACTGAACTAAAAATGAGCACGCCGTCGATATTATCTGTATTGCTGTCATCTCTCCATCCGCCAGCTGCTGAACTTCGGCATCGGGTTCACGAACATGGTGTCGCGCGCCACCAAGGGCTCAGCGGACCTGACGCGGCGCGAGATCAAGGAGGGCTCCGCGCTGCTGCTGGAGAAGCTGCAGACCTTCCGGCCCAAGGTGGCCGTCTTCAACGGGAAGCTCATCTACGAGGTGTTCTCCGGCAAGAAGGACTTCTGCTTCGGCAAGCAGCCCGACACCATCGCCGGCACCAACACCGTCAGTATCTCCTCGAGCCCCTGTATTCACTGGTAGGACCACTCGGCGGCTTCTGATGTTGCACGAATGGGCAGGCTTCGTTGAAATCCGACGTGAGGTACAAGTATTATTCTTTCTCCTGTCGTCTGCTGAGTGCGGTAACCGAGGCCCTCGAATGTATACGCGGAACCATGTTCGTTTGCCAACTTTTCACATAAAAAAAGACCAACGAAAAATATAAATAAATATATCATTGGTTTGCTAATTTAGATGCATCCATAGACGGAAGCAGCCTTTCGACATATACTTAAATCTCTTTTACACAGTTTGAATATTCGCGTAAAGCGCATTACGCTCAGTAAGCATAAGCATTAAAGTGGCGTCGACTGGGTCGCAGTACACGTGGGTGATGCCGTCGTCGTCGGCGCGCTGCGCGCAGCTGCCCCGCGCCGCCGACAAGGTGCCCTTCTACGCGGCGCTCAAGAAGTTCCGCGACTACCTCAACGGGCTGGTGGCGCACGTGGACGAGGCCGAGCTGGTCTTCCCCGACAACACGAGCCGCCGGCCGCAGGAGGAGATGGAGATACGCAGGTCGGTGCCGCGCCCGCCGGCTGGGCTAGGGCCGCGCAACGGTCTACGCCGTTGCACGGACGTTCTTTGAAGGAATGCAATGCGGCAATTAAAAAGGAAAAGTCGATCCGTAAAGTAACGGGGCCGCCGCGCGTTGCAGACTGACGATGGAGCCGGAGCCCGGCGACACCATCATCCTGGAGGACGGCACGGAGGTGCCCCTGAAGAAGAAGCGCGGGCGGCCCAAGAAGGTGAAGCTGGAGAACGGCGAGACGCCGGCCGCCGCGCCGAGGGCGCCCCGCGCGCCGCGCCCCGCCCCGCCCCCGGCCGCCCCCGACGCGCCCCCAGACCAGCCGCCCAAGAAGAAGCGCGGCCGCCCCAAGAAGATCCGCCCCGAGGAGCAGCAGTTCCTGCTGCAGCAGCAGCAACAACAACAACAGCAGCAGCAGCAGCAGCAGCAACAGCAACAGCAGCAGCAGCAGGTATATTCACATCGTGTTACTTGTTTGAGACTGCATTAATCTGAAGTATTCAGCTGACAGTTATATCGAGCATGTCCACTTTCGCCTTTCACGGGAAATTAAACCAGATAAAATTACCTTCTAGCAAAAATTGTAGAAGCGTTATTAAATGTAAGCTTGTAACTTTACAGAGCAACCCAATGCTGCAGCAGCAGCTCACGCCGATCCCGTCCATGGGGCACGAGCAGCAATTTCTGCAGCACCAGGGCGAGTTCCAGCAGATGCCCTCGCCGCTGGCGCAGAGTTCCCTGCTGTACGGCGTGCAGCACCAGCAGCACCAGCACCAACAGCACCAACAGCACCACCAGCATCAACAGCACCAGGCGATGCCGCCGGACGGTTCGCCATATTATCAGCCACCCAACGCCGGTAAGTTTTTGAAATTAAACTACTTTACGCGCACCGCGCTACTACTTACAGATAGGGTGGATCATCAGATCGCGTGGCGTTATCAAATGTTAAAAAACTTACGTTACGCTTCCCTACTCCCACTCGATTCCGTTCCTTGCTGTACCTACACTAATAACTACACTCTTTTCTGAGTGAGCGCTTCCCTATAACAAATATTGTTGATAACAGTGCACCATTTGCTCGTTCTTTCACTTATTCATTTAAAAAATATTATTTATATTAAAACGGTTATGTGTCATAGATACCACAAACTTACCACAAACCTGTTATTACAGTAATAAAGTATGGTGAACCTATTATATATATTATTAGAAGAATTATTATTAGATAAGAAGAAATGAAAACGATTGTTATAACATACAAATAAATTATACGTCTTTTATAGATTTTATAAATAATGATATCTATCATAATTGATTTTCGTTCTATATAATCAACTAAAAAAAAAGTAAAGTAACAGCCTATACATGTCCCACTGCTGGGCAAAGGCCTCCTCTATATAGAGGGTATCAGGGCATAGTCCACCACGCGGCCCCACTGCGGATTGGCGGACTTCACATATCTTCGAAATATGTTTTTTCTTTGTTATTATTTCGAAAATACGCAGGTTTCCTCACGATGTTTTCCTTCACCGCGGAGCACGTGATATGACAGCACTTAAAGTTAAAAACTTCATTGGTGCCGGCACCGGGGATCGAACTCAGGTTGCTCGAGTATATTAAATTAAAGGCGAGCGCCCGGACACTGAGCTATCACGGCTATAGCCCGGACACTGAGCTATAATCAACTACAAGTATTTTTAATTTTATACCTCGTTTCCATATTAAATGACTGAAGTTACACTTCTGTTCTGTATACCCCGACATAGCTTTCACATAATTATGTAGAATTGGGACCAAGTGATTCCCCTGATTATAAATCATCAAGGCCGATACTGACATCCTAGCATCTGGCGATGCAGTTGCATTAGTATTTAAGATAATGGACATCCTGTTACCTCACTCCCTGCAATACAAAATTGGAAAAATTTTAACTTCACATTTGACGAGTTTTACAGTGAAACTGGTATTTCGTTGGTCTTGCTAGCTTATTAAGGCTGATCTTACTCAACATAGAATATACAGCGTGTCTTTACAATCGCGACAATAAATGAACACACATATAGAGGATAACTTTTTTAAAAGTGTATTAAACATTTACATTCTTTAAACATCAATATTTACAGAGTTATTAAATTTTCCAAAACCAAGAATTTTAGAACATTATACGTAAGGGTATAAAACTGTAACGTAAAGTTCATTTGTAAATGTCACAAAGCATATGAATGGGTTGAATGAATTTAAAAGAGACAAAACATACTGTTAGAAGGAGAGGCTTGTGATGCGACGCTGTGGCAACAAATGAAAAAGTCTCTGAATGTATAAATCAGTCAGTTGTAGTTCTATAGGGATGTTACAAATTTTGTTTCTTCTTTACTTAATTAGTTTGTTTGAAAATTATTATTT
The DNA here is from genome assembly GCA_933534255.1 of Iphiclides podalirius. Lineage (NCBI taxonomy): Eukaryota > Metazoa > Arthropoda > Insecta > Lepidoptera > Papilionidae > Iphiclides > Iphiclides podalirius. The sequence goes on along the minus strand of OW152839.1, from coordinate 10,489,416 downwards.
TTTTAATTATGGATTTTTTTAACGTCAATATTTTTTTATGATCATTGGCGTCATCAAGTAGCGTTAGTCGTGTGATCATTTATTGTCGCGGTTGTAACGACACGCCGTATATAGAATGAAAATGTTAATAAATATATTTTTATACAAATTAGCTTGTTATTCTTTAAGAGGGGCTCAAAGATCTGAATTTAAGGTATCATTCAAAAACCTTTTCTGTATCCCACAGTTCGACTATTCTGACTGCCTTCACACTATATATCTATACCTATTATTACACTGCATCCTCAAATGCCATAGGTGCTTCAAACAACATCAGTCAAATTTTGATAGAACCTGGCTTTTATTTTCGGTGTCAAGAAATAAATTATAGTGAGACTGGAATGTTTTTACATCGTACCTTCGAAAATAATATTTAAACAGCCCCATATTTTAATTACCGCAAAAAATACTTTTTGATATTAGAATAAATAAATAAATTGATTTATGTGTAATTCCTATATTTAATGGGCAGTTCTACAGTAACGGCTACTATTCATTTCTTAATTACAAGTAACGAGGCGTCACCTAACGTTGTATGTAATTATAGTACCCTATTTAAGGCGCTGTATGCAGTAAAAATAGGTTTTTCAAAAGATTTTTTAGCAAAATCTACACATTTTATAGCAGCAAAAAAAATATATGTTAATCTTGATCGTACATTCTAAGGGAACATTGTTTCCAAAACATATTCTCGATATATTTTCTCGATAGAAAAAAATCATGAAACTACCTCTAAAAGAGAAATTCAAAACCAAAAATGAACGTAATACATCAACAAATCTTAATGAAATTAATATCAGTGGTATAGAATATATTAATAAAAAGGATTGTTGTTTTAATTTGTTGATTGATGTAAGATATTTCTAAATATTAATTTAATTCATTAAAATTAATTCGAACGCGATGGCTAAAACACCGCGTCACCGCGGCGTTGTTTCGGCTCTCTTCCAACTCCACACGTTGAACAGAGAGCGCTGAGGCGCCTTGCTAGATGGACCTATGCCGCTCGTCTTCCGCTCACCGTTACGAAATATGTTCCGTATTTATTTATTCTTGAGGGTTATAATTTTATTAGATCTTTCGAAAACACGAAACTAAAAAATATATATTCACATGTTTCGTATTTTTAATTATTTGTATGAATTAATAACTAAAGCGTAATTTCAATATCTTATCTTGTCATTGATAAGTTTATCAGTCCTATACAAACAGTGTAAAGGCAGGGATGGCAACTTAGGAATTTTCTTCCGAAATTTAGGAATAAAATATGTGGAATGGAAGTTTATTGGGAGGTAAATTTTTATGGGAATATTTTTTTAGGAGTTAAATTTTATTCACATTTTCGAAAAAAACTACACAAAACAACTTATTTAAAAAAAAATTCAGTGCCGTGCTGCTTTGGATGACGTCAGGCCAAGGCCTATGTGTCTGGTATGAATATTTTATGTATTCTAATATTTTTTTTTAATATTGTTTTGATTTTATTCTTAACATATTGTTACGTGTTACGGGTTCGAAGGATTTGGAGAGAAAGACCTGCTGACTCTTTTGAAGACTTTATTCACTAGAACTAGGTCCAACACAAAGCACTAGGTCCAAACACTAAGCACTAACAATGTCCTATTTTGTAGCCAAGTCGTAGGTTTCACTGGTATCGCTCTTGATCACTAGTTTTCGCTCCGAAGTCGCCTCGAAGGTAGCTCAAACTGAACTGTGTTCGCTCGCCTCCCTGCGGCTTTTTATATGGGCCGAGACCGGTTCCGGACTAATCCAGAAAGATCATTCCTGGAACGTACCCGACACGCACGAACATGTTCGTGATTCCGGAAAGTTCGCGAATGTACCCGGTTTTCGAGACTATAGCTCCACAGCAGTTCCTCTAACGCCATCTAGTGTTGAATAGGGGGTTTTATGTCGTCTTTGTTCTTTAGTGGTTTTAATAGTTGACGTTAGATGGCGTTAGTTCCTTTGTGTGTTCATAACAATATTCATTTCAAATGAATTATGTTATATTTGATATTCTTGACCATGGTTTATTTTATCAGATAATCATTTTTCCTTTTCCTATAATATAAAAAAAATCCTGATTTTAAATTTAGAAATTTTAGTCGGTTTTCGAATTGAGTATTATTTTTGAACAGTTGGTAACACTGTGTAAAGGACCATCATTCTATGGGGGTTCACATACATTTTTCTTTGTTATATTTTTTTGTGATTTTCTTTTTGTAGGTATTTTTTTTTAATTTGCATTTAATTTATGTTGATTTTTTAATTTTTCTAAATAATTACAACGAAATATTATTGTATTTGTTGAACGTAGAACGCAACTGTTGGAGAACAATCTATCAGATAATAAACAAAGTTTTCATTATTTAAATTTTTTAACAAGTCTTATATTGTATATTGTTTTTAATTTGTTTTATTAAAATATTTAATTTTTCACCCTAAAACGAAAACTATTCTTGTACGAACACGAAAAATAATTGTTTTATAATTTTTGTATTTTCCACATTTTATCAAATAACAACAAAATAATTAATTGATTAACAAATTAAAATTGGAAAAAGATGTATCAACCATGACGCTCGGACCAATAGGCTACACGATGTCTGCGGAAGGGAACAATATTTCGATTCTAGTTATAATTGTTGTCGTTTATCGATATAAGGAATTTTATCGATAATTTTTTAAATATAATTTCATTGAGGAATTAATTTAACGTAGTAAGTCTTTCACATTTAAAGGATAAATTAAAGATATAAAGTTTAAGAAAATATGTAATAAAAAAGTCGTATTCGTAATTTCTGCCGTGGAGACTATGAAATTGCGTAATTAAACATTAAATCAAAATAAATAATGATTCGTTTATTTATAGTTTTGTTGTAAGAAATGTCATTTGCCTTTATTAATTTATTTGGCCTTAAGATGTATTTTTAAAATAATAATTATTAACTGATAATTTAAAATAATTAACAGGAATGTACGATATTCTACTGGGTTTAAGAGACTTACCGCAACAGTCCTCCTGCAATCTCGTGTCGTGGAGTTGCCTATAGAGAGCCCGGGCAAGTCGGCACAGCGCAGATATTAGAGTTCCGCAGAATATATCGCACAAAGGTCCATAGGTCACTGAGCACAGTACTTCCAGGGTGAAAGAGATCTCGAGAATATAGTGTAATAGCACGCAAAAAACTTAGGTGCGTACGCGGCGATGACAGCAATTCGAATCTTTCACTGACTCGACTGCCGCTAGTTTGTGTGGCGCTAGTAGTAGCCGTAACTCACACGTTAAGGATTGAATTTAGACATAACGGCTGATCGCCAACCCAGTGAAGAAAAAAATAATAATAAGTAAATAGCATTAAGATACTCCAAATTGTGTCATCTTATTAAGTATGTTTAGAATGACTATAAAATTATATGAATTAAACTACTCTTGTTCCAGTACGGAACAAGGAAGTTTTTCTAAAATTGTTGATTGCTTTCTCACACTTTATATTTGTTTGTTTATTATTATTCCTATAATGATATTAAAGTAAAGTACAATCATGGTCTATAAAAGATATTATAAAGATCATCTGTGTACATTTTCTAAAGCCTTCCATGATACTATCGATAGTGTCCTACGGCCCATCACTACACACGAGGTAATGAATGGTCTAGCGGCGCGTCGATGAAACTCGCGCGCTGCGCGCCGCCAAGCGGCGTTACCCCTCCTCCGCTTCCTCATACTTCACCACCCAAATAGTTAAAAATTCACTGCATACAGCGCCTTAATAATGTTTCTTTTCTGCCAAGATAAAAACATTTAGTTTCACATAAATTTACTTAAAATAGAGAAGCTAGCAAAAAGGAGATTGCAAATGAAAATAATTGAGTGCGTTATTTAATATTATTGTTTCTTTTTATGACCTTATTTGATTTAATTTATAAGTCACAGAAAAAATAGCATTACTGTTTAATTCTTACATCATATTCAAGTTTCTTAAAAAATGCAGAAGTTATAATCCATTTTTGTTCAAGTAACAAACTTAAAAAAAATAGAAAACTATGTTTTCACACATTTACATGCACTCATAGTTACTCTTTAGTAAAATTTAAAATTCAAGTGACCTAATTATACATAACAGATATCATGAACATATGATTTTCACCGAAAATTGACTCATCACGATATCTCTGGAACCATAAGGCGTGTAAAGACTTGAAATTTGGTAGGAATATTCCTTTCGCCGAGTAGAAGTCAGCTAAGAACGGATTTTACGAAATGTTACTTGTTGGGTCTGCTAGTACATGTACAATATTATACTATATATTAAACAATCACATAACCATCACCCTTAATATAAATGTTTCATGTCATTATTTTAATAATCAAGCAAATAAAACTATCAATTTGCAGCAATGATTTCTAAAGAATTTACATAAACAAAAAATGGATATCTTTCTTGTGGCTTTTTACAGATGTATTTCTTGTGTTTTTAACGACTATCACAAAATCTGAAAGCTCAAGATATTTGTCCTAATGTAAAATGGGCCACCTTTTTTATAGCTTTTATTGCTTTTGGGCACCAAATCTGCACTACAACCTTCATAAAACATTGGACATATTCCATCTATACTAATTTGCCTGCAGAAAAGGTACATGAATATTTACTGCAATTGAATTACCAGCAGACAGAAGAATAATTAGTATCAGCAAAATAACTCACACACTTTGATTATCTTCAATACACACACAAACAACAATACACTTATATTGTCATTATAATTATCACATTATAATTAAAATGTTATAATTATCACTTACCTAATTTTAATGATTCAAGACTAGCTAATTGAAGGAATGACCCCTGCCAAGCAGGTTGCTAGCCTGGTCTAGGGTTAAATAAGCAAACGCATATAAAATTCGAATATGAATATGTGTTCAATATTGTAAAATGATTTGTACACTACTTTTTGTTTAAGTAAATCTTTTCGGATTCTAAAAAATTTTATGTCTAATATTTAATTAAACTTTCATCATCATTCAAAATGTGTTTCGACAACTCGTCTCAAACTTATAGAGACGTGCGAATGCGAAATGTGAAAGAAACTGAAACGAAAAATATCCCACTTTGTACATTTTATTGAATTTGGCTTCATAGTAAACAAAGTCCCTGTGTACTGTTTGTACATCAAACAATAAATAACTAAGAATCGTCGTAGGGGAAAACGAATGATAAATAAAGTTTTTCAACACTGAACTTGCCAGTCTGCTATTTTTAATTACTTCTACTCTGTCGTAAAAGAGGTAAGCAAGCAAAGCATTTGAAACTGGTGTTTATGTTTGTTTAATAAAAACAAACTAAAAACCAAAATGCAACGCCAATATGAAGTATGAAGACATGAAGTTGCACACACATATTATTTCTTATTGTGACATTGGTAGCTATACAATAAAAATAATAGAATGTGGAACGATTATTAATTATTATTAACACATACCGGTAATTTTGTGCGCTACACTTAGGGCTGCCACCTTTTTTTGAATGAAATGTAGTATTATTTTTTTAAGTTATAAAATGGTAGTGAGCTTTTAATTTGTTATTTTAATTTATGATCTTTGAACTATAAATTACGAATTATTTAAATCCGTATAAAAATTAATTAACTATTCATTTTTAATTAAATAAATAGATACTCTTATTTCTTTTTTGCCTACATTTTACGATTATAGCAGCATTGTACAATAATAATTGATAGTCGGACTTCCCTATTCACTTCTTTATTTTTGTAACCTTTCTTTATTTGTTTGTCCTTAAGAGGTGTAACAGAATCATAGACGCTTTCTATATTGTTATTTTAAGTATAAAATGAGGGCTCTAACAGTGGTTTCCAAATCAAATGGAGGCATTTGTCGAGAAAATGATAGGGATAGAAATTTGACGTTTATTTTAAGAAAACTAATATTTGTCATATAAAACTGATCGACCGTCGTTAATTTCGTTCTGAAATTCCACACGCAGTGGTTACATTCGACTTTATGAAAGTTCCTGATTATAAAAAAGTGCAACTATTGAATGGGCAACGAAAATATAGTACATTTCGTACTATATTATTTTTCTATTTTATACAGGGTGGCTTTTCTAAAGGTGCCCAATTTCACACAGGAGGTTCAGACTCGGTAGTATAATACTTTATTGAAATAAAAGCAAACATTTTTCCAAATTCCAAATTGCTAAAAAACAGAACTCGTTGACAATGCGGTGGTCATTCAATAAATGCGTCGTATACTATTGAAACGAACTTGTGAGCGTGTTAGTTATGAATGATCGCGCGTAAAATGAATGAGTTGCCCATAAATGACACACTTTTTGAGATAAGTGCTACACTACTATACATATTGTGCAATAATGATGCGTAACTTTATAATAAAGTCAAGATAAAATTACAATTTTTCATAAATTATTTTATCATGAATATATGCAAAATAAATAAATAAATATTTTAGAACACAATTTTTACACAACGTTCTCTAATCCCAAACTAAGCAACGCTTGTACTATGAGTACTAGATAACTCACTTAAACACACTTTTCTTTTGTAAATAAATACATTTTACACATATATATGTAATTACCCTGAGAAATACTATGTTCATCACATAACATTTTCGCCATTCGGGTCGTATAATATTGTATATATTGTTATAATATATTCGGGTCGTATATGTATTATACGTAATAAATGTATGTATGTATTTGAAAATAACAATATGTTGTTGACATTGTCATTGACTTCATTGTTCTATAATGATACAAAATCAATTAATTACGGCTTAAAATTTTGTGCCATTGAACAAAATTGAGAAAGGTTAGAACACTTTTAAAAATTCTAACAGGAAATATATGGAATGTCAAAAATTTCATATAGTTATTTCATGGACTATACCATTTTTAATACTTGGTAACTTGTAAAAAAACCCTGAGAGATTTGAAGAGCTCTCACATATTTCAATCCTCATGGTTTTTGTGCATTACTAAAAATACACAAAACAGAAAATCCTATATAATTTGCCTTTGCATTCTTCTGATAGGCCACTTTATTCACAAAATGCTTGTGAGAAAAACGTTACATATGATTGAATCCTGATACTATTGGGCCCAATTGCACCCGTTTGCTTCCTCTTTTCTTAGCAGTTGCTTGTTAAGAATGTATCTAAATCTGTTAATCGGCAGATTTTGACGTTCTAAAGTGCTTGAACAAAGCCTAAATTAAATAAGCCTTCAATCTTCATGTCGTCTTGATAAATTATTAATTGTCACCCGTATTCCATTATATTCCAAAATGGGTCGTATTATGGCGTGCAGGCATGGAGAGCCCGATGGACGTGTCGGGCATGGGGCTGTCGCGCGGCTACGCGTCGCCCGGCGCCTACGCGTCCCCGCGCGCCGTCTACGCGTCGCCGCGCTCGCAGGGCTACTCCCCGGGGCCGCAGCGCTTGGCTGCTACTCCTCAGCCGCAGGTCAGCCCCTACGCAGCTACAAACGGGCCTCTAAATGAGTCTCTGTCTTGTTTACACTAGACATTGGTGGAAAGTCGCGAAATATTGTCGAGGTAGCTCGACTTTAAATAGATTAAAACGCATGTTGAAACAGTGCCGTCAAAAACTGGTCCTCTGTCGCAGCAGTACCCGTCGAGCCCGGCCGCGTTCTCCGGGCCGTCGCCGCCGCGCGCGCCCTACGGCTCGCCGGCGGCCGTGAGCGCGGTGGGCGCCGGCGGCGTGGGCGGCGTGGGCGGCGTGGGCGGCGTGGGGGGCGCCGGCGCGGGCGGCGGGGGGCGCTTCGCGGCGCGCAGCCCCCTGTACGCGGGCAGCCCGGCGCCCTACCGCCAGCAGCCGAGCCCGGCGCCGCAGCAGCGCTTCTCGCAGTCGCCGCACCCGCACCCCTACTCGAGGTCGCCCGCGCCGCAGGTGCGTCACTACCTTTATCACACGACAGTCGGTCTGATCATCATCGTATGAGAACATTGTATTTAGAATATTATATTTTTACGTATTTGTCGCGTTTATTTCATTTTTAATTCCCGACATGTACTTGATAAAAATAAACGCGATAGATCCGTAAAAATACTTTCATTTATGTTTAAAAATGTATGTTTAAGAAGAAGTAAATTGTTGTACGTAATTGTAAAATCGAAAAAGGTATGTACAATTTTATGGAAAATAGTAATAGGGAAGTCTTTGGATAATTCGTATTTAATTAAAATTGTTCCATGTTTTTATTTTTCTAAAATAATTTGAATAAATAGGATAAAGGTCACAAAACACAATAAGGCTGTAGTAAGTCGACAAATTGAAGAGTTATTCCATTCACACATATTTGTACAAGAAAAGGAAGCAATGCCATTCAATATACATAAATAACTTTACTTAATGTTCCTAAACTTGTTCTTAAACTTTGGGAAAGACTGACTCTTTTGCTTTCATTTCCAATGAGACAAGAAGTGAAAATATTTCACCCGCGGATTTCCTCCCGTAACACGAGTATTAACTGCTGCCCTCCCGTTACTCGCACCCCGTAGCGGTTGAGTGTTCTCGAAGTGTTACCGTCCAAAGAAGTGCGTGACGCGCCGGCAGGTGGCGCCGCAGACGCCGTACGCGCGGTCGCCGGCGCCGAGCGGCGGCGTGGGGGGCGTGGGCGGCGTGGGGGGCGTGGGCGGCGCTGGGGGCGTGGCGGGCGCGGGGGGCGCGGCGTTCGGCGCCGGCTCGCCCGCGGCGCTGAGCTACACGGCGTCGCCGGCGACGCCGTACAGCCAGCACAGCTCGCCCGCGCCCTACGCGGAGCACTTCGCGGCGCCCGCCTTCGAGGCGCCCGTGTCGCCGCCCGTGCCGCTGGACTTCGAGCCGCCGCGCGACGCCGCCAGCCCCATGGGCAGCACCGACATGCACGCCGGCAGCAACTCCAACTCCTCGCTCTCCGACTACAACAAGGTCGGTGGAGCCCCTCTACCCCACCTCTCACACCGCCGTTCACGCGTCCGAGTGTACACTAACAGTATATAGTTGAATTATATACCGCAGGAAAACTTTAGTAGGAAACTTCTGTAAAAATAAGTCCATTTTCCATTTTGATCCATTGACAAAAGACAATGGTTTTGTTTCGCATTGTCTCCTATGCAGTGGACACGTAATAAATGCTTGGGTTTGATGTTTATTCAATGAGATCGCCATTCGCCTTCGTCGGGTGCTTCTTCGGGGGAGAATAGAGGAAACATATCCATGGTATGCCGTGTGTAAGTGCCGTAAGTGCCGCCTGAATTGAAACAGTTTGCCGCAATTTTTCCGTATAAAAACATAATGTTTCAGCTCCACATGTTCTTTTCAAGTGTTTTTCTTAGTAAAGGCCCAAGAATCTGTAATTATCAACTTTGTTGAGAGTGGACTGGACTTGCTCCTTTTTATCACATTTCACTTTATTACTGTATTGTCTGGAAAGTCATTTATGTGTATCAGAAAAAGCAATGGACCTAGAATGCTACCCTGAGGCACCCCAGATTTATTTATCAGGGGTACTGATCTAAAACGTTACCTAAAAAGATTTTTTGGTAACGTTTTGTCGGTGACAAGTTTTGTACTGGTCTCTATTGGTAAAATAGGTCGATAAGCATTATTTGATATGTAAAATGAGAGAGAATCTGTAACTGACTGCAGACGAGCGGGGGCGGCGGCGAGGCGTCGCCGGGCGTGGGCGCGGTGGGGCCGGTGGCGGGCGCGGGCGGGGCGGGCTTCGGCGGCGCCTTGTACGACGGCTCGCCCAGGCTGCCCTACCCGCCGCCCGACAAGCCCGACTACTTCCCGCAGGACCAGGGTGAGTTGTTCAAACTGGCTAATGGGAGACGTGTTAAAATGTTAAATCTCGAGAAGAAAGTGACGTCGTTAAAAAAATAAACAATAATGAGTAATGAGCGTAGTTTTCAAGTAATCGTTAAAAATTATTATTAAGTTATACAGGGAGGCTTTGCTGAGTGTATCCATTTATTTATTAAATTCTAGACATAAATAAGATTCATATTTAAAATCACTCTTAATTAATTAATTGCATTCATTTGAACTTATCTAAAAACGTGCGTGATTTATGGGCAACTCATTTACTTGCGCGATCATTCATAACTAACACGCACACAAGTTCGTTTCAAAAGTATACGACGCATTTATGAATGACTACCGCATTGTCAACAAGTTCTGTATTTTAGGGAATAGCATTGCAATTTTTTTGGGAAAAATTTTGTTTTTATTTCAATAAACGATTATACTACCGAGTCTGAACCTCTTGTGTTAGTTTGGGCACCTTTAGAAAAGCCACCTTCTATACAGCGTGTCGTTACCATCGCGACAATAAATGAAGACATGTCTAACGCTACTTGCGAATAATCATAAAAAATATTAACGTTAAAAAATCCATAATTAAAAAAAGTATTTTTCAAACAAACTAATTAAGTAAAAAAGAAACAAAAATTGTAACACTACAATACAATACCTATACATCTACAACTGACTGATTCATACATTCAGAGACTTTTTCATTCGTTACTACAGCGTCGCATTATAAGCCGGAGAGGCTTGTAATGCGACGCTGACAGTATGTTCTAACAGTATGTTTGGTCTCTTTTCAATTCATTCAACCTATTCATATGCTTTGTGACCTTTACAAATGAACTTTACGTTACAGTTTTAACGTAAGGGTGTTCTAAAATTCTTTGTTTTGGAAAATTTAATAACTCGGTAAATATTGATGTTTAAAGAATGTAAATGTTTAATACAATTTTAAAAAGTTATCCTCTATATGTGTATTCATTTATTGTCGCGATTGTAAAGACACGCTGTATAAAACTTAGAAAATCAAAAATATATATATATAATTTAATTCTTATTGTACAAATGATAAAAATGTATATTTTATTCTATTCCAGGCAATAGTATGTCAGAGAGTCCGCGGTTAGACCAGATACATCAGCATCCCTCCATGTATCCTAGCAATTTTAATAGGTCAGTATGCTATCCATACAAATATAATACGTCAGTGTGATACTGGGAATCTCTTTATCGATATCTAATGAGAACCCGTCGTCGGCAGGTCACCGAGCGGTGGCGAGGCGGCTTTCTCCCCGTTTCGCGGCGACGTACACCACGAGCCGCACCACGAACACCACGACCACCACGACCATCACGAACATCACGATCACCACGACCACCACCAGTCGCCAGGTATAACAAAGATCTAAATTAAAATAGTTTTCAATTTATTCAGTTGTTACTTAAAATGAAATATTTTCACCTTGTTTGCTTTTAAAGACAAAAGATATAATACGTACTTACGTCCGGCAGGCTCCCCGGGCGAGTTCCCGGCGGGCGTGGGCGGCGCGGGCGGCGCCGTGGGCGGCAAGCCGCAGGACGTGGCCTCCAAGTCGCTGTCGGGGCTGGAGTCGCTGGTGGACCAGATCCCGTCGATCGCGGAGGGCGGCGCGGGCGCGGGCGGCGGCGGCGGCGCGGCGCCCGACGCGGCGCCCGTCGCGCCCCTGCCCGACTACGCGCCGCCGCTCTACCCGCCCTACGGCGCCTACGGCACGCCCGCCTACCCCAACAACGGGTGAGCCGCCCTCCCGCGACCGCTCACCCCTCGCCCGCCCGCCCGCTCACCGGCGCCCTCCCACCCGCAGGTATGGCGGCCCGTTCGTGGGCTACGGCGGCGGCTGGGGCGGGCAGCTGGTGCGCGGCTACCTGCCCGACTGGCAGTACGGCTACGCGCCGGCGGTGCCGCCCGCCTACCCGCCCTACAACGCGCCCTACTACAACGGCTACCCGGCGCCGCCGCCCGCGCACCACCAGCAGGTAGGGCCGCTGGCCGAGCTGAGCGACTGACCGCTACTCGTAAGGGTCACAGTTGAAAGTAATGCCCATGGCGCGACGCCGGCGCTCGACGTCGGTCGTCGCCGGCGGGGCGCGCAGTGACGGCGTGTGTGTCCGCAGACGCACTACCTGTCGGCGCCGCCGCTCATCGACCTGCACAAGAACGGCGAGCACGCGCCCTCCGTGCCCTCCGTGCCCTCCGTGGGCTTCGGGGGCTTCTGCTAGGCGCTAGGCGCCAGGCGCCGGGCGTGAGTAGCCCCTCCCGCTCGCCCCCTCCCCCCGACACAGCCCCTCGCTCTCGACGCTCCTAAAGCAATCCTTAGTCGTCTAATTCTTCCACTACTTTCTTTCTCAACAGATGAGCTTATTTTGTAGGGTTTATTTGTAAATATTGTATGTATTTATTTCGGTCCATCACATCCTATGTTTTTTTTTTTTTTGATTTGTGTATTAATTTAACCGAATCGCTATTCGCTAGAGACATCACAGTTTTGGTCGCTCTTCAATGGAACGCTTGTCTCGCGTTGTTTGTTGTATGTTTTCCTAATTTCGGGTGATCGTTTACTTAAAAGTAGGGCGCCGCGCGGACGGGGCCGGGACCCGACCCGATCGAGTCTGTGATCCTCGGGGCGTGTTCGGAATCAGGAGCGGGGAGTCTTGCCAATGAAGCGTTTCGCGTTCTAGTCAGTTGCTAATTCGTGTCGGCTAGTCAAATTTAAAAGAGAAGTGGCATCGCGCCCCCCGGCCCCCCGTCGCCGCGACGCGCGTAATATATTTTTATCTAAGTCACAAAAACGGCCTATGAGATGTATAATGTATACTTTTTTTATTTAGACTTTAGTTTTACACGTTACGTGGAGGTGGTGAAGCTGTTTACGATTCAATTTAAGCATTTTATACATACGTACACTAAGTACTTATTTTTACGGCCATTTCGTCGTGGCGGTCGTAGACCCGCGCGCTGTGTTGCCATTGCCATGGACATCCTGCATTTTACTAAACGTTACCGAATCACTTACATAGCTTCGGATCGCTAGTGATGACATAGCATAATTTTACATAATAATAAATTAATACATACGTATATTTTATCGATCGCCATCGTACTGTAAGGCTACTTGTTGTATGGTCGGCGGTGCCCTCTCGTAGTGTCGCGTTGTTTTGTTGTTGGAACATGACGTATGAAGTGGTGAACTCTTTAGTATGTTGTTGATGTTTTTTATTTTCCACTGTCCGCGGTGTTTTTGGTGGTGTTTTCGCGTTAACGGGTTCTATTGTGAGACGGCGTATGGGTTCTTTGGCGTTATTGAAAAACTTAATTCGGGCGTACTTGGAGTTGTACAAAAATTCTTATTGGTAACGGTTAATTTGCACAAACGACGAGGTGGAACTTAATTGTAAGGAGAAAACGAAATAACATACGTAAGAAAGACATATACGTTAATGGTAGGTTTACTGCAAAGAATTTATATGTAGTTGTAAATGGGCCTCCGTCGGGCTCGGCCGCTTTTCCTACGGCTCGTGGATGTTGGCTGTGGCACGGATTGCTGGCAAACGTAGGTTCAATTCGATTTCATACCGCTCTGCTATTACCCCCTCCCCTCCCCCCTCTCTCATCGTTAAATGTTACTTATGAATGAATAGTGGCCAGTCGCTTAATCGATTTAAGCTTTACGTCACGTTTGATTCGATAGTAAGTTGTTCCAATTTTCTATTTCTTTTTCTCGATAAAAATGAGTGGGGATGCCCGAAACGATCAATAGAACAAAATGTACTCACCAGTAGAAGTAAACCGAGTAAGTAGACAAATATTTCATAGTTACGGAGATAGAAGACCACGAGCGTGGGGTGCAGACGCATAAGTTGTGCTTCGGATACGGCAAAGGAATAAGAACGCATCACTGCTCGGTCCCTGCGCCCATTAATTTATTTCGCCTCATTCGAAAACGGAAAATGATAAGTTTAAAAAAATGAAATCAACAGGGTATTTAAGATTGCTTAAGATTATTATTTTATATTTATTATTAATTTTTATTATTTTGGGCGCGCGATCTCTTCGCCCTATCATGGTTCACGTTATTGTGTACTGATTTTTTTTATCGATGCACGGGACGGGCTGCCACTGGAATGTAGGTGTATGTGTTTGATGGAAGGTTTTTTGCCACTTATTTCATACCTCCCTGTGTATTGTGATCGGAATGAGTGATGTTGCCGTTGGTGAGAGTTGGGACGGTGGCAGCCCGCCGGGCGCTCCCGAATCACTTTGCCTTTGTACATAACGAGTGCTTTATTACGCTTTTTTGATATTATATTTTATTTAAATCTACAATTACAATCATATCGACTATACTTTCGCTTCCGTATTTTAATACGTTACTCGTGTACCGCGCGTTTAGCTAGGGCCCCGATTTAGTGTTGGCGCGACGCGGTGCTCTCCGGTTATAGTTTTATAATGACATTTATTGTTGGTTCGTAAAGAGAGGTGGGAAAGTTTTCGAAGAATTCCGTTAAACTTTTGTTGATGAGTTGATAATAAAATCAATAAACATCCCCAAGGTATTCTATTGTATAAAATAATAAAGAGATGGTTCATTAAATTCATTATCGTAATGAACATATCTGTAATAGAAAATTGTATATTCCTCTTTTAATTTTTCCATCTCTTTTTATAAAGTTTATATTTGTTGATGGATCGTTATTTTTACGTATGATTCAACAGATACATTCAGCCTATACTTGATGAATGTTAAGTTTTTACGTGATTGTTGTAATGCAGTTTGCCGTTCGCAAGCTGTGTCCCAACGACAGACGGCGTGTTAACTGACGTAGGAGGGCCCTGCAGAGCGCCGCGCCGTGGCCGGCATCGTGTCGCCCCGTGTCGTTTCTCTTTGTTTCACGATAGTGCGTACGACCGCGTGCGTGGGTCCGACTTTCCTATCGGGTGCGTTTGTGTGATAAGCGTTAGGAGTGGAGTGTGGCCGGTCGGTGAACCGTAGCTTAGTTTAAGTCTCTATCAACGAGTTAGTGTTAGTGTGTACATTTGCGGGTGCACGCACACGTCCGCGCGCGAGCGTGCGCGTGCGCGTGTGTGTGCACGCCCGCGCCGCGCCGTGCGTTGCGCCGCCCTTCCCTCCCCGCCCCTCCCCCTCCCGGTCCCCCACCCCCCTCCCCCCCGCCAAATGACGCGCTAGTCGCACGCGGCGGCGCGGCGTTTCCTTTAGGGTCGACCAGTGCACGCATTGAGTCGCTCAACTATTGTACAGTATGTATATTTTTGTAAAATTCATTCAACCTCGTGGCAATATTATATAAAATTTTAAAAATCTATCTCTAATAACACTATTAATTATCTAGTACAATTGTTATCGCATTGATTTTGAGCCGGCCTGCCCCTCCGGCCGACGGTTCGATGTTTACGTTAGACAATACCCAATAGTGACCGTGCGGGTGGTCGCACGCGCCCCGCCCCGTGCCAATGGAGGCCCTCCGGCGCGCGATCTGCAGAGCAAATAACCCTACGTGGTAGAATCCAATCGAAGCAATAAATATTTCGAGAATAAATATTTCGAGAAAAAAGATAGTAGTGACACATGACCGCTTCACGTGCAATCCTCTTTACTCGCATTACATTATTAGAGACTTACTTAAATTTTAAACGAGTCGCTCCGTGCCTCCGGACTGGTGACGGAGTTCGAATCTAGCTCAATTTTATTGATACTTAATTATTGTAATTATAACTATATTATTATTATTATTATATTTTGTACTTGCTTGTTATCCGCCGTTAACTTTTAATAAGAGTCTGTCCCCTTGCCTTGGCTGGCCGAAGTGGGGCCCGTCACTTGGAGCATATCATCGGAGTATATTTACAGTTGTGCGTTCAGTTGTGAGTCGCGAGTTGTGGCGCGGCCGTCGCCGGCAGCCAAGGTCCGACCCCGGTCCCCTGATCGTCGCTAGAGTACTCAAATAACTCGCATTTCAATTACGGTGCTTGTTTCTTATTGGAGCGGACGCCGGCGCCGCCCAGGCCCGCACCCTCCCCGGTCAATTATGAGAGTGGGCCGGCCGCCGCGTCCCGTTGCGCATATAAAGTACAATTTATCTCTATTATTAATTAATTAATTAATTATATTGTACGTACACTGTTGTCACTGTTGAGCGATGTCGCATGTTCTCATTTAATCGAAATCGGTTTGTGTGTCCGTTTATATGATATATACGCTAGCGGTAACGCAGTTGATATGTTTGTACAGTTTTTAACGATACTTCTCGTAGCGAACTAAGCAAGAAAATATTTTAGTATATTGTAAGATCTAATCGAATTACGTCTTAGTGTATTATAAAGTACTCGAGGTTTTTCCAAAATTTCTTTTCACTTTGTATGGGTCCTTGTGTTTTACGTTTGGATTAAATAATGAATGTCTCTTCTGAAACTGAATCCGTGGAATGTAACTAGAAATTAAACAGGAAGAATTTTAAATAATAAAATACAACATTAATACTATTTAAGTAATGTATTATAAAATAGCAGTAAGGTAAAAAGTTATTAACATTGTATGGAAAAATTGTGACAAAATTATAGTCATTTGTAATATTAAAGTGTTGTTTTATTGCTTACACCCCAAGCAGTCAACGTATGTGGCTCCTTTGCCCTCCCCTACTTACCCATATCCGAACAAAAACTCCTACTAAAATCAACATATTTATTGTTAATAAGAAAATGTAAAAGTTGATTAAAGTTAGTATTATTATTATATACTTTATACCATAAATGTACACCATAAATAATTTCATACAGTTGATATAAAATAAATCGTAGTGGAGGCGGTCTATCGCTAAAGAGCTATCTCTTACAGACAACCTACCTTAGGACAAGGACAACTAAACTTATGAATGGTGGGAGGTGGTGTGCTTAGTAAAGTTACTTGTAACAAAATATATTATAATAAACATAAATAAATATATGAGAGAATAATCTGAATATTGGCAATGTAAACTATGGATCGAGAGGGAAAGATAATGATTCTTAACGTAATATTTTAATTTTTCTAGCGTCTGTACAACCAAGTCTTTGCTGAGGAAGTTCAGTTCACTTATTCCACAAGCAGATTATTTTTTATTTTATGCGAAAAGTTGTCAAACGAGCAAACGGTTCACCTGATGTTAAGTGAATACCGCCGCCCATGGACATCTGCCACACCCGAGGGTTACGGATGCGTTGACAACCTTTTGAAAATTGGACTCCGGCTACCTCAATCACCACACGAAACGGGAAAGTATTTGTCATACTTCCACTTTACGCCGGTCCTCTGTGAGGTCGTGTACATACCCGGACGAGCCTGCCCATTCGTTCAACAGCCGAGGCTGCTGCGTTGCCCTGCCACCAATGAAGTGCAACATGACAGCCTCTATGGGTATCATATAAAGACTGCTACACAAAAATCATGCCATTTCGATTAACCATATCAGTACCTGTCTTTTTTTTATTGGGAAATCGTGTATTTTGGAAATTAAAAAAATAAAAATAAAGAAAGCAATGATCTGGTATAGAAAAAAAGTAAAAAAAAAGAAAGCGAAATGATATTTTTTTGGTATAGTCAAAAAAAGTGAAAACAAAAAAAATAAGTGTCTGATATGCAATCTAATTACACTAAATTGGTGTAATTTCAGTGCCTCATTTTCGGTGCGCTAGTGTCATCTACCTCGATATTTAAAAAAATCTAAAATAAAAGTAGCTTAAGTTACTCCTTATTACATCAGCTATCTGCCGGTGAAAGTCCCATCCAAATCGGTCCAGCCGTTTCAGAAATTAGCCGGAACAGACAGGCAAACATTATAAAAAAATTATTTTAATATTACAGACACTCCAATTTTATTTATCTGTATAGATATCATTGTCTATCACTGTCACTGTAACTTTTTAAAGTGCTAACATTTTAATATAAATGTTATAAGAACATTTTATATTGCTTCATACAAGTTTCCTTACAAACTATTATACTACGCTAGTAAAAGTGGGTTCATATTTTTCAATTTTTATTTTATCTTTATTTGGTATAATTTTGTAACGTCAAATACTTGTCACCAACTGTCAACACTGACAATAGACATTTTGAATTCATTTAAGTGAAATTATTATATCGTGTGGAAATTATTAAATATACTGGAAAACATAATTTAAAATACTCTTAGCATATTAATGATTAAAATAACTAATAGTTTTAATTTTTGTTAATGTATGTGATTTAATTTGAAAGTGTTCATAAACTATTCACAGAATAAAAATGGTTTGGGAAACTTTATTTTGATAGCTTTGAAACCATAGACATATTTAGTTGTCCGACCGAGACAGAGGTTCCGAAAAGATCGGTGGATTGCCTGTAGAATTCGGTGTGGATTGAGATGTCGGATATCGGCAGCGGTGACGAAGGAATTTCTAGTCAGAGTACGTATTTTTTTGAAGCGGTGCAACTTTCAAGACGCTTTACGTTTCGCGCCGTTTTGATAAATCGCGTCGGAGGACGTTCACGGTTGTGCTAACGTCCAAAAGTAAATATTTCATTGTTCCCGTTTCAAAATGGCGATTTCGGGTTTGTTATATCTCGAAAATTGAGGCCTCGGAGGGTTCCTCGTGTGGAATCGGACAGCAGCGGGTGACGGTGGGGCGGCCCGCCCGGTCCGGTGCTACGGCCGGTGGAGGTTGACGACCTATCGATTTTTTTGCCTGCAACCTCTCATCGGGCGGGCCGGTGTCGGCCGCTGGCACCTAGCTGCGGCCGCAGCCGCTAGCTCGTGACAGCCGTAAGGCCTCACGGGCTGCTCCTCGGCGCGCCTTTGTCGCCGACCAGGCCTGCGCCGCGCCACCGTGACAGCTGACCGCGCGCCGGCATCATGGCAGGTCAGTGGCCGCGCCTACGATTAAACTCGACTTCTTGCCCACTGACCTCACTTATCTCTGTTGCTATCCAGCCGCTATCAAGATCCTCGCCTAAGCATTAAGCGTTGTTTTCTAACTTTTCACTTTGAAGTTCCACAGCTGTTTAGCTGTCAAGATAACCTTAGTGTTGTGATCCTTTGTTATAAATCGATATAACAGCAGTGTGTGATTTGTGCCAAGAAATGTGTTATGTTGTGTAATAGTTTAAACTTAAATTATAAAATGTTTGTGTCATGGGACAAAGGATTTGAGACAAAGGAAATCTTAAACATTTGTATGTGTGTTTATGTTTTATGTGCAGTGAAAATAAGACCATCCAACAACCTTGAAGGTCATGGAATCAACTAAAATAGTGTTATATGTAGCTGTTTTATATTGGTAAATTTTGTTTTTTCAATATTTTAGTGTGCTCTGAATACAAGTTCATTTTATTTAGTGAATATTAATCAGTAAGTTGTGGATTGATATTATAAAATTCATTATTGTTAACAAATTAAATGTGATATGTTGACTTTGCCTGGATCTAAATTTAATCATATTAGTGTCTTGATATATTAAATAATATATGTTTTATGTTAGTGTTGACAGTAAATGATATTTTATTGACACTTTCTATCATTTATCATAGTATTAAATTAGCCTATAAAAATATACACTGAAGGAAACCTCAAAAGATCTTTTTTTAATTTTTAAATGCTTTTGTGGTCATCATAAATATTTGAAACGTAAGAAACCATTTTCAGTATTTGTTGTTGCTTGGGATCTGACCTTATTTTGTTTGTGTTTTCACCACTGTTTTTATTTAATTGGATTGTATAAGAGGATAAGTACATCTTATCTACTTATACAGACAGAAGCTATAAATATTTATATTATAATATATTATAATAAATATAAATATTTTTGGAATCATGTCTGATTGTCACTAATATATATCTTTTATGATTTATTGTTTTTACTATTAGTTCTACTCACTATTTTCCTCATCAACAAACATTTATATCATTCTTTTTCAATAGTATCCTACTTAAATTTTATCTACAATAAATATTATATTTTTTCTAATTATAGTGGCAGATATGGTTTCCCTACAGATACTTAATATTTGTAAGTTAAAAACATTCCATGTTCGTTGTTAAAGAAATAACCTTAATTTTTTATTTCGTTTTTATTACAAAGTACAAGAGGTTAAAATAAAATTTGGTTGCCTTTGTATATAATATTGTTCTTAAAAATTATCATTTTTTTATTTAAAACTTGTTCCTAAGAAATTTTTATCATGTTTAGATTATTAGACAGTTTTTTATACTTATCTAGATGCAGATTTTTCTAAATTCTGTATATTTTTAAAATGAACCTTTTGAAGAAGAGTAACTACCTACTATTCTTAAAAAATCTTAAGCAAGTTATTTTTATGGCTTATTCTTTAGTTTAAGGTTGTCAGTCAAATTGCATTGACAAAATTATTATACCAACTATTTTCTGAATATGATATGTGAAATGCAAATACAACTGTATCACATTGGTGTTCTTTGTTCAGTGATAGCTTCATATGATACAAACTAAACTGATGGAGACATGGACAAACTGTCTATCACGGAACTCGACTACAGCCAAAAAATGTAGCTGCATGGTAACTTTCCAATGTTTTCCTAATTGTTTATGCATTATTCCTTTCTTTGTACAAATTATTTGCTTATGTCTACAGTTACATTTCTTCATCGCTTGTGGCGCACATCTGATTTTTCTTGGAGAATTACTTTTTAAACCTACTACTGGAAATAATGCAAAAAAACTGAATCGAAACTTTTAATAAAATCAATTGTTAGAAACAACAACATAATTTTCTCTGAATCATTCTCAAGTTACAAGACAATATAAATGCCATTAGATATGTTATCCATTACGATAACAAAAAATATAAATGTATTGAAACCACACTGTATTAAAAATATAGTTTTCTTTTTGTTTACAGCCAGTTAGCCTTCCTTTGATTGATTTGGTTTTATTTGCAATTTCATCAGACACTTTTTATGAAATATTAAAATAATACTTCTTACGAAACATTCTATAACTGCTATAAAACAGTTTAAAAAACATAACTTTTACAGAGTTCTTTCATATAAGTATGATGAATTAACTTACTCCTCGACTAACTTGTTTCTTTGCCTAAGTTTGTTTATACTTAAAATTTAAGAGCTTTTGATTCACAAATATAATCTTGCGTATTGTAGTGCTATCAGTACTGCACAAGTTTCTTTTTCTTTTGTAGTTGATATAATAATTTAATATATTTTTTGATTACGCTAATATGTTTTTCTCCGCAACTAATGTGAATCTCCATTCTTGTTCCCAATTTCCATGCTTATATCAAAGTTATTTTTTTTTTCACTTTTCCAGGCTAATGTTGTACAGTTCCTTCCCAAGCTAAAGGCCCATTTACACGATACCATTTTCTTGTACATACAAGAGCAATAATTGAATGCAATAAATTGCGCGCAATAATTGTTTAGACCATTTGTTGTTTAGACCATGCAACTCATTTATTGCTTCTATTTAATTGTATACAACAGGCAAGAAACTGGCACCATGTAAATGGGCCTTAATTGTGAAACTTGAAACAACTCATCATCATCATTACCATAAAACACCCTAACATTTACATTTTTCAATATCACTAAAACAATTGTTTCCTTAAATTTAATTTAGGTTTTACCTTAAGAAAAGTTATTAACACGTTAACTGCCATAGCCTAATTTTGATGACGGCATTTTCTTTTTTTTGTTTTTGGTGTTATATTGACATCAACTATATCAAATGACTGTTTTTTATTTATTTTCGATAATTATAACGTAAAATAGAATTATAATAAATATTGTCAGCTATATGTGACTGACGAAGCCCAATCGGGAGAAAATATAGCAATTGCGCCATGTCAGGCATTTTGTCAGGCATCGTATAATAATCTACGCAACCGCCCTTCGCCTGCCGCCTGCCGCCACTATATTTTCGCGGGAAAAAAGTTCGCTGCGTGGCTCGGCTATTCGAACCAAAGTACCTACGCGTGTCATAGGTCATTCCTTGCAAGTTGCTACCTGTCCGGGGCCTCTCAAATGCGTAGGTACGGCATTTATTTAGTCGCTTTAAATTTGTTGCGGAAGGAACTGCATGAATCCGTCGCTTTAAAATAAAGTTTTTGTTTTTGTCGATAACTTTTAAATAAATTAAGTAAATAATGTCTATTTTTGATAATACGTGTGATTTTGAATTATCGTTGACTGATATCCAAGCAATTGACGAAATAGAAAAACGATTTACTCAAAGAGATTCCCCGCTGTTAGATATTCCATATTCTGGTGAATTATGTGACGACACGGAATATATTTTGCCTAGGAATAGAAACAGGAAGAGGTGTTATGTAATTGACAGTGATGATGAAGATGAGTATACTAGACAGCAGGTTAGCAGTGTTAACACAAGGATTGAGAAAGATTTTTGGCGTGAACCAACGGGTAAGCAAAGAAAAGTTATTCCTTTTACAGAGTGCCCTGGCTTGAAACCTTATAGCTTGAGGAGTTTAATGGTACATTCCAAGCCAGAGGATTTCTATGCTTTGCTAGTGCCGGACAGCATGTTTCATAATATTGCTATAGAGACTAACCGCTATGCCGCTCAGACAATTACTAACCTTAGTTCAAAAAAACAAATAAAACCAGGATCACGATTGCTTAGTTGGACC
Source organism: Iphiclides podalirius (assembly GCA_933534255.1). Classification (NCBI taxonomy): domain Eukaryota; kingdom Metazoa; phylum Arthropoda; class Insecta; order Lepidoptera; family Papilionidae; genus Iphiclides; species Iphiclides podalirius. The sequence goes on along the minus strand of OW152839.1, from coordinate 10,466,811 downwards.
GACACAAACCAAGACGAGATGAAGAGATTTTTTGGTTTAATTTTATTCATGGGTATAGTCAGATTGCCAAAGCTAGCTGATTACTGGTCAACAGATCAAATGATTTGCCAAACTTTCCCGCGAAAAATTATGCCGCGGAACAGGTTTGAAATTTTGTTACGAATGGTGCATTTTTGTAACAACAATAACCAAAGATGTGGTGATCGTCTGTTCAAAATACGAGACTTGATTGATACTTTGAATCTCAACTTTGAAGCGCACTATTATCCCCAAGAAAATCTCTGTATTGATGAGTCTCTGGTACCATTTCGAGGACGCATTATGTTCCGTCAATATATCAAATTGAAGAGGCACAAGTATGGAATCAAAGTTTTTAAATTGTGTACTAACTCGGGCTACACAAACAAAATTCAAATATACGCGGGCAAGAGATGCGAAACCGAAAATACAACCCCAACTAATGTTGTAATGTCACTTATGGAAGGATATCTCCAAAAAGGCCATACGTTATATACCGATAATTGGTATACTAGCGTTAATTTAGGACGCAAACTGTTAGAGAATGAAACTCATCTTGTGGGCACATTGCGTAAAAATAGAAAATACTTACCAAAAGACGTTATAAACGGAAAGATAAAAAAAGGAGAGTTTAGAGCTAAAGAAAATGAAGATGGTATTACATGCATGAAGTGGAAGGATAAGAGGGATGTTTATTTACTATCTACGAAACATTCTATTGGATTTACTAGGACTTACAAAAGAGGCAAAGAAATAATAAAACCAAAAATTGTAAAGGATTACAATAGCGCGAAATCAGCTGTAGACCTATCTGATCAAATGATAGCGTACTCAACACCATTACGAAAAACTGTGAAATGGTACAGAAAACTTGCTGTTGAATTATTGTTGAACACTGCTTTACTCAATTCTTACATAATTTATAAAGAAACAACGAAATCTAAGATAGGGATTGTAGATTATAGGAAAAAGTTGTGTAAATATCTAACAGACTCCGGCAAAGAAAACTACAACCCCGAAACATCGCTAGCTAGAAATAAAAGACAAAAGCATCAATTGAAAAAGAAAGAAGGTCCAGTCAAAAAATCGAGAAAGTACTGTTCAAGGTGTTATAAAGTCAATGTTAAAACACTAGGTAGAAATTATGCTAGAAATAAGACTAAGCAAGTGAATACATATTGCCCTCAATGCCCGAATGAGCTACATTTTTGTCTAAATTGTTTCAATGAGGAACATAAAAAGTTGTAACATGTTTTGTTTTTGCTTTGTATTTTTTTCTTTATTCTAAAATTATTATTTTTATAATTGTCTAAGCTGTACACGCCTAAAATTCTATCATTAAAAACAATTAAAATATTTAGATATTCATTGTGTTGTATTTTATTTTCTTAAAAAGTTTATGTACATAAAAACAAGTTCTATATGTAAAAATGTTAGGCCAAGATGAACATAGTTTGTTGGGGGCCTTGTCAGTCAATTTCAATAGAGAAAAAGCCCCGAAATGTGCTTGACAGCTCCCTGGGTTCATTTGAATTACATGCGTTTGCGTCAGGCACTCGTGACTGACATGGCCCTAACAGATACCATATCTGTCAAGCACTGGTGCCTGACGTGGCAGTTAACGTGTATACATATAATAAAAAGAATAAATATTTTTGCAATATGTATAGTATGGAGCTAACAATTTCTCAGCAGCAAATTGCTTTGCTGCTTTGAAATCATTAGCCTGCGGTGTGCTTAATCTAATTTCCGCCATTTTGCGTACACGACGGCGGCCATTAGTGACAAAAAATAAAGAAATGGCAACCAGTCACAAACACACCCACCGAATCCATTACGTATGGGCAAACAGTTGCAAGAATCAAACCTGAAATCAACACAAAGCGTCCCTGTATAATTCGCGCGCGCCATTGCATCATGGCCGGCGGTCCTGCATCGAGTCGAAGTGGTGAATTCTCAAGGAAAAAAAATTATAGGTTTCACTTTTTTGCGCGTCTGGTCCGCGTCTGTAGCGAAACTCCGTCTGCTGCCAATGACCCGCCTTGAACTACTTACGTAACTCAACTGTCTCGTCGCTTTGGCTTTAGTTACACGCAGATCCTTGATGTTTCGCATTCGTGTGTAAATTAATAATAGTTCTTCCATTTTGTTAAGTCTATCCGCGTCTGGTTTCGTCCCGTTCGCATACTTTTAGAAGGCGACCGTATCGTACCGCCAAAAACGTGACTGAGTATGTAAAAGAATGTCTTAGCTTTGTAGGAAAACTTTGGTGTTGTCTACGTTTTATGTCGACGGTTTGACCTAATATCTTGAAATAGATTTTTTTGCGGAATTCAGGCGACCTCATATGTCTATTTTGGATTGTAGGTTTAGCAGTGCTCTGTCATATAATGCCGCTTGCCGCACCTTAATATAATAAACTGAGCCGGCCTTGAATCGAAGCTATACAAAATAATCAGAAAAAATCTCGCTCTTCGCACAGTTTAGAGCATTAACTATGTATCATTTTTACGTGTTATTTAATGGCCATGATTATAGTACATTTTTTATTCTAAATAATAATACAACCGATTACAATGTTGAATAAAGATTGATTTATGTAACGTTATAGTTATAGCAAAGAGATGATCATTTTCACGATGTGGTACCGTCTTTATTTGTCTTAGTGACCCGCCTCTGCTTCGCACGGGTGCAATGTGTTATACGTATAAACCTTCCTCTTGAATCACTGTATCTACTAAAAAAACAGTATCAAGACCCATTGATTAGTTTTAAAGATCTACGCATACATTGCTGATAGACAGACAGCCGAACGACTTTCTTTTATACTATGTAGTGATTTGTTTGTATAATTTAATTAGCTTATATTTTTCTTGTCCGTACATTTCCGTCCGTACATTTCTCTGCCTGGATACCAAAACTAAGCTTAGATGCAAGTATCTCCAATTATAGTGTCATACTTGTGAAATACTAATTTTTATAAATGTTACTTCAAAAATATTTTTATAGTGGATTATTTGAAAGTTGGAAACGTGATCTGTATTTCTACTAACCCCGACTATTAAGAATTAAAGTCGAGTTTGAAAACCTCAGTCTTATTTTTATAGATTATTTAGTTCCTCATTTTATTTAAAAAAAATGATAGATTATTTATTTAAAAGATAATTATTTTAAAAGATAAAGATCACAAACAACCCAGTACTCATTTATTTTATTCTTTCTTTTTGAACTTTTCAAAAGTTATCGGCACACCACCTTTTCGGCCTAGCACAAGTTAAAAAATATAGTGCTCTGATGAAAGGTATATGAATGCATAAAACACAGAGAAAGATAATTATGTTGTACCACATTAGATTATCCTTATTTCAAATTGCTGTTTAATTCATAAATTACAAAAGTGCCATGGACGTGACATTTTTTCATAATTACTGTTGTATTCCCAATTAAATTATTAATGAAATTACTGCAGTTTGAACCCAAACTTGAGACCAACCAAGAAAAATAGTAGATCTAACCTTTGCGCATCGTGTTGCTACAGAATGGAAAGTGATTATCAGACCATTGAAAATAGGTTAATGTTTATTTCTTGCCATTGCCAATATTAATTTTCTTCATGAAGTATTGGCACATTCATCGTGGGTTTGGTTAATATATACTATTTTTATGTGAGAAAGTGGCAGACGAGCTGGCGGTTCAACTGATGTTAAATGATTGCCGCCGCTCATGGACATTTCCGAAGACCGTAGGGTTGCAGATGCGTTGCCACCTTTTTAATGAAGTGGGGAATGTTGGGGATGGCTTTTTAGAGTTTTGTCTTTACGAAGCAGTCTAACGAAATGTCCGCCGCTAAGTGGATCAACGTGGCTACATGTAGAGTATACGTGGAATCGTGTATTTGTGCTTCTAGCGACCTATAAGTAAAATCATCTTAAGCTTAATGTACCCATTTGCTGTTTTCACTAAATTTTGATTGTATTGCGTTAAACAATACCATTATATTATATGGTAGATTGCGGTACATTGTTTAATGAGAATTTTCAGTTCACCGCTTTTGATGGAATGAGGTATCCGAGAGTCAATCAAAAATATCCATAACAAAACCGCTTTAATATAAGTCTTTACTTTTTTGGTTAGTCTTAGATATATGTAGGCTTAGATATGTTCTTCAAAAGCTAAAGTAAACTGTCGTAAATACTATTTATAGATCAGAAATTATTTCGAAGGTGAAGCAGTTTGTTCACATTGCTTTCCTTTTTAAAAAGTTGTCACCTAACTATTTAGAATTATTTCAAATTAAAATTAACAAAACGGCAGGTGCATTTTATCGTCGTCTATTATCTAGTTTGAAAAAGGAACTTTCATTAATTTGAAATCAATTTCAAACTATTTCAAAGTATTCAATATTACCATAACAGCTGCCTATTATATCAGCTTTTTGGTCGAATAAAGACTTATAAATGCCTACTAAGTACTACTAAGCTGGTGCCCTCTAATTATATTACGAGTCATTAATTTGCTATTACGGAAATAGAAATTTGCTTCTGCAGTTGCATGAAAGGGCAGGCCTGTCTGGGGAAGTGTTGTCTAAGGGCTTCTTTCACCATGTACAAGTAAACCACTGATTAAAAACTTGCTAAGTATCGCTATTTGGCAAGTAAAAGTCAAGTCAAGAGTCAATTTCACAAACGAAATCAAAGCCCCAAGTAACAACTTACGGGAACTGACTTACCAAATCATTCATAATTTCGTTCAATATTACATCAAACATCTCTTCTCAAACAGTTGGTAGTTATCATTCTGTGATATTTAATTTGCGTGTTACTTTTGGTTTTCCGGATGATTTATTTTATTTCAATTAATAATATCATAAATAAAGTTTAAAAAGAAAGAAGTGCTAATTTTGCTAACGAATTAAAATGACATAATCAATTTGTCCAAGAAAATGTTAATTAATTAAAAGTTTTTTTACCAATATTTTTTTTAGGTAGTTATTTTATGTTTTATAATAATTGTATCGAGGAACGTTCAAATTAATCTAATTGGTAATCAACCAAATCAAACACTTCCATTATTATTTTTACTAAACACAAAATGGCCAACTGACGTTTTAACTATCAGTTAAATACGCTAATCGGCAGATGTAGTAGCAAGTAAGTTACGGACTAGTTTAACTCTATGTTAGTGCTACTCGTATGAGCGCTAACTGGCGCTAAGTGGTGATTAGCTCATTTGACACTTTACTTGTAGATGGTGAAAGAGGCGCTAAGGGTTGTAAAAGAACGACGCAAACTTTTTCACTTTCGTCTTGCTGAACGATCTTTAACCATCGTTGTCAATGTCTATGGGCGGCGAATTATATATAAAATAGCATTTATAAAATAAAACCTTTAAATTATATTTGTCACGATTTTATGTTTTCATTATTGAAGTTGAAGTATAACATGTGGCGCGTTTGGAAAGAGTTATGAGAGTTAAATTATTTATATTAAAATACGAGCGCACACCGATACCGACCTGATTAAGTTGGTTGCAAAGCGACCAACTTCGAAAGCGACTAACTTCACGGTATTACCATGGCAACTAATAAAGAATTTTTGACAGGAGTTCCAGTTATATCAGTTATAGGTAGGTAGCTAGTTATAGGTATTTAACTAGTATTTACCTATAACTAGGTATATACCTACCTAGGTATTTCCCTATAACTAGGTAAATAGCTATAACTCCATTTATTTAGTTAAACCGTCAATAAAATATCTTTTTTTAAATTTTAATACATAAATATTATATTTTTGCATAGGTAAATCATTATACGGTAATTTGAGTGATTATATGCCCGTATTAAGATAAGTATGGCATGAAATATATCGATTTAAAGCGGTTTATTTAAAATTCAATATTCGGAAAAGCGACGCCTGGACTAGAATTTGATTTATTAGTTATCCGAGAGAGAAGCGCCCTATCTTTTCCAGTCAGTGTCGCGTTAAAATCGTGGTCAATTCGCATATTTCCCATAACCAAATATCAGTCTGATTAAAAGTTAACTCACAATCAATTTAACAGTATAAACTATCAATATCGTCAATACTTAAAATCTGAATTTAAGTTATTATGGAAAAGTAAAGTATAAACGATATAAATACCTGTTTAATTTATTTTAGAGATTGTCCTTTATAGATTAAATGTAAAATCCTGCCATTGTAGCTTTGTAGTTGCTAGATGCTGATGGTAAAAAGAGAACACTAAATTAAATATTTATCAATATTTTAAAATAATGGTATCTTGGGGGTAATATGTTATTTTTTGGACCGTTTATTTTTTAATTTATTATTTTTATTATCTACCTCCTTATCTAGGTTCCACTGAAAACTCTCATTTAGTATTTAAAATTATTTTCTTTCTTTGTAACAAAATTACTGTGTTCATGTATATTTATATTTATGTACCAAAGAAATATTTTTCTTTCTTTCTTTACTCTCCTTTCTTTTATTTATTTAATATATTATAATTATATATATTATATTTTTTTTTTGTTGTGAGTAAAATGCGGATGTTGTCTTTTTATATATTATAATCCTTCTGTACGTGTGAATGTCACTGAATTCCTAGATTTTAATATAATTTTGTTTGTCTTCAGGTCGATTCAAGAATGGTTTAGAATCACAATTCGGTCGACTACAATTTTATATACGTATTTTATATAAGTTGTCGAATTTAAATCGTGTGTACAGAACAACGTCTGTCCGGTCTGCTAGTCTTCTATATATCTATACAGATAAAAATTGGAGCGTGTGGTTGTAATATTTTAAAAAAAACGCTTTACTAAATGCATATAGATGCATACACATAGATTACAAATGCATATAGATGATATACACAGTACATAGACTCTGTAGTCTCTGAAACGGCTGAACCGATTTTGACGGAGCTTTCACTGTAAGATAGCTGATGTAATGAGTAACTTAGGCTATATACTTTTATTTTGGAAATTTTTTTTTATTTTGAATTCCACGCGGACGAAGTCAAGGGCACAGCTTTTTATAAATAAAAAGAAACATGTCGAACGTATCGTTTGTAACTTTAATGTCCAACAGGGTATACAAAATCGGTGAATGAAATGTCATTCAATTTTGTTTTTCGGATTGCCTCTGCGGTAAAGAGCAGAGCTGGGATAATTACCACATCACTACTATGTTTGCGGTCAGCATATTATATTGATAACCGTTATGTACCCGCAACCCGCACTGTAAAAGCCGCGTTATGTTATTTAAACAGGTATCATGTTAATTAACGTTGAAATTATTCAATCATACATTCGCGGTATTTGTTAATTTGGGAGGTACTGTATGGTCGGCTGAGCTCTTCTCATATTTGCACATATTCTTTGTGTAAACTGTTACATTTATTAAGAGGTAATAAAAAAGTGATGAGTATTTTTGAGTTGTTAACGACCATCCGTGACAGGTATTAATTTTATACACGCCGTATACAATACAATGCAACATGAGTTCCTTTGTATCAGGAAAACATTTTCTGTAACTAGAAAAATATTACCTTTATTTATATTATATCTACACACACACACACATATATCTACATGTATGTGTGTGTATATGTCTTATATATTTCTGCTCATAATATGCGATGAACAAATCTTGACTTATAAATTTAATTGTTCTACGGAACCACTTCTTCTAATTTGACTGCAGTAGACTCTTTGGCGTCAGAGGAACTGTAGCCTTCGCCGTGTCTTAATGAGATAACGACAATGAAAACATTGCATTTTAACCCAGTAGTTGTAATGACACGCAGATGCCTATGATATTAATTCCACTACATTTTTTATAATACATATTTTAAGACACAGTTTTACGCAACATTCTGCAAACTAAGTAACGCTAGTACTGTACTAGATAACTGATAAAAATTCTTAAACATACTTTTCTTTTATAAATACCTACATATTATACTTATATATAAAACACCCACAAACTGGAAAAACACTATGTTCATCACACATTATTTATCCAGTAGTGGGGATCGAACACACCCTCCGGCGCAAGAGGCAGGTAGACTACCCACTACGCCAAACGGGTCGTCAAATATAAATAAATAGATTTGCTATAGATTGGTTAGATTTTGAAATGGCACATTCTTCATCTAAAACGAATGTTTTGTTACTGAACATAGGTAATTCTTTTACAGTCTGCTCCTGCTAAAAGTGGATTAGTCTTTTATTTGCTACAAGCGAAAATTAATGCCGAGCTGCGGGCTCGATTCGGCCTTCAGCAATCGGAAATTGATATTGCGGGTACCAACTGGATATCTATTTGCAACAAGTAATACGGCCTTCGGCGGTCTAGAGTGCGTGGAGGCTGATGACGGAGGCGGCTGCGTGCCGTAATGCACGTTGCGATAGTTCAACGCTTCACTTTAGGGCGAGTTTCCATTGGAACATGTTTACGAAAAGGTATTCCATGGGAGACTCGTAAGAAGAAACATTTCCACCGGTCGGTGGAGGAAAGTTCCGGGTTTAGGAAATATCTAAACGCAAATGGCGTAAGATGAAATCACATCAAATGTGAGCTCTCGTCGCATTCTTTAGCCGCAGTTACAGTTACCCGACATTAAAAATGCATCGCTTGTTACGGTTTTCGGCCGGTTACTATTCCCGTATTATTTGCAACCGACAAGGCGCTTTTATTATTTGCACTGTACCCATTAATTATGCCACATAAATGACGCAATTTCTTCGATCGCTCTACTTGTTTAAAGGTAGTCGGCAATACTGCATCGTTGTTATGTGACAATGCGTGTTGAGGTAATGAAGAGAACAAATTAATTACTTTCTTAATTATTACTTTGGTAATTTATAATTAAATATATGAATTGTAAAAGTTGAAATTTGCACCGGAACAGAAAGTGTTAACATTCATTCCCTATGAGAGGGTCCTGGAGAAGCCAAGAAATTATTTTTTATTAGCTGCTGCCCGCGACTACGTCTGCGTAGAATAGGCTGAAGGTGTACAATTTAGACAGAAAGACAGATATACTAAAAATATGTATATAAATTATATTCTGATGTGCTTATACATCAGAATATATTATTGTAAAGTTTCATTAAAATTCATTCAGTAGTATTTGCGTGAAAGAGTAACAAACATCCATCCATTCATACAAACTTTCGCCTTTATAATATTAGTAAGGATGGAAAATAGTCATTGGTTTTTAATTTCTATGGAAAATATTTAAACACTCGAACGTCTAGAAGTTGAGTAAAATTTACACTTTGTTAGATAGTACTTATAGGGCCAGCTAACGAGTTTTAAATTTCATTGTTTTTTGATGCCTCTAAGGATTCGGGTTTGAGGTCCCGATATCGTACGCGGCCGAATAAGCGGGGCCGATATTACATTTCTTCATCATCATCGTTTCAGCCTGTTTGAGTCCACTGCTGAACATAGACCTCCCCCACAGACTTCCGCGAGGCATCCACGATCCTTAGCCACCTGCATCCATCGACTTCCCGACTTACATTTCAAATTATTTATTAATTACGAGGCGAATAAAAATTGCTAGGGTTTTAATTTCCAAATTTTTTATGAGAATTTTCCTTGGAACCACTAATTTTTCGACAGATCTAATTATTCTTTAGCCGAAATAACATGTCATAACTGAATATCGGTACCGTTTATGAAACATCACTGCTTCTATGGACAAGTTAATTATTTGCTTCCGTAGAGATTCTGGGAAGACATCGCAAACACTATATTATATAACAGACTATTCAGCGGTATGTGTTATACGTACAACATTTGTATGAAATAGATTTAATCAATAAAGCGTTGTTGATTATCGCGTTTTATTTTATGCAACCCATGTGTATTAATCGTTCCTTTATTTAATAGTGTTATTTATTCCAGAGTACCATGGTCAAAGTATGGACGCCGGTGGGAATAACTTCGATTCCGGTGAGTTGTCGACTCAAAACGTTTGGAAAAGTTAACTTTTTTTTAAGGATTATAACAAATAATTGCGTTATTTTATAATCGGAATTACGTAAAAGTATTTTCGGCCGCGGTACATGAGAAAACCTGTGTCTATTAAGTCTATTTTAGTTTAGTCTCAGCATTTAATATGAAACTGAAATTTTAATTTTTGTAGATAAATTTTTCAAAAATTTAACATTCTTTTCGACTGTAGGGACTGTAGGCAACTTTTTTTTTTTACCATAAATGAGGTATATTTAAGTCTGAGAAGGAAGATAAATAGTATTTTGTATATGTACTTTATATTTGTTCAACGGTTGACAGTATGATGTAGTGAAAAGAGTGGTAGAGTCTTTCGTTTGATTAAAAGTTAGGAATACAAATTGTCAAAAGCAAATGAACTGTGGTAAAAGTGATATGATCCCCATGAGCTAAATATCTTCCTTTTTTAGTTTTATTTCTTCTGTCACCACTTCCCTTTTGTCTAACCTTTCTTTAATACATAAGAACGATACACATAATGAAGTATGTATACTGCAAATTCGATTAGGGTTTCATCGAGTAGTTATCTCCAAAGAGAAATTTGTCCATTTTTAGGGATGGTAATTGATTACATTGCAGGCCCTTTGCGCCGTTTCGGCAAATCGTCTCGGGCACCAATTACGGCACGTCTGTCTGGCTATCTGTTAACCCCCGCCTTTGAGTGGGCTTCGACAATCAATAATTTCTAATTTTGCAGACATATCTGTATCAGTTAGTATGAATACTAATGAGCTTGAACGTTCAGAGAAAACTCGTTCGGGAATACAATGCATCTTCGAACTCTGAAGACTTTGGCTGGCTTGAATAATTTAAAAGCATTAATTCTCATTCAGTGTTATCATAACATGGAAAGAGATTTGGTAATTTGAGAGACTGATATTCTTATTAACTCCGGGGCTAATCAGGAGAAATTGGATATAATGCCGCTGTTCGTAATATTATCAAAATTAACTTTTATTATTGTTGAGAGGTGTTTTTGATAAGTCTATTGCTTGGTTCTTTTTAACTAAAATACATACAAATATTGACCGTGGAGCTTTCGCTGAATTTCAATCCCCTTAAGTTTGTTCTCATAACATTGTTCTCTCTCCGAGACTCCCGTGGGTGAGGTACTCTTCGAGCGTTTATTATGTCGCCAGTTAATGTAGACGTCACGAACGAGGCAGGCTCGGCAATTGGTAACAATGAGGCAGAACTAAACAACGTGTAGCGATTCCGAGCGAAACTCGTTCGCACCGTGATCGGACGATATGTGTTACAAGGGTATTGTGTGTGGCCACGGCCGGTGGAGCGAGACGCCGGCTGAAATCGATCTGATTTCTAATCGCCGGCCGTTTCATTTGTTGGCCCCGTGTTTCGACACGGGGCCAACAAATGGTAGTTCGAAGTTGCCGCCTCTCGGTGGATCTCTTGCTGTTGGCCGATCGACCGCGGAGTCTCCGGATGCGGGCACGGCATACAAGACTTTCTAATGTTGACCCACATTTCGTTGATCTGACTACTTACTTTAGTTGAACACTAGCGGCCCGTTTCAATATTCAATCTACAGAAAGATTTTGTTACTAGCGACAGATATTTGACATTAGCTCCATAATACTTCTAAATTATATCTCCAGTAACCAAATCTATCTGTAGAGTGAACATTGAAGCCGGCCGTAAATTGTCCATGAATATGAGTAGCCAATCGTGCTCCCGATATTCTCATAACTAAATTTTCATAAAAGAATAACCGAGTCATTCAACTATTGAGCCGAGAGGAGACACTTCACACAAACATTGTTATTACAACGCTTGATGATTTCGAAATATGTTTGTAAAAAGATATAGATAATAACAGAACTTAATAAATGGCCATTACCGCGTCTGCAGGGCAACAGCCACAGGAGCAGGAGTTGGCGACAAAAATGCTGCAGATCCAGTCGAAACGGTTCTACCTGGACGTGAAGCAGAACCGACGAGGCCGGTTTATAAAGGTGGCTGAGGTGGGTGGGTGGACCAAGTCCTGCTTACATTTGGATAGTTAATTTTTGAGTCTTGTGGTGTTATTGTACTGATATCCCAATTTCTGTATCGCCAACAACCGGTGAACATACTAAATTAAAGTAAGGCCCCGTCTGTATGGGGTCTGTACAAAGTCCACCACGGCACGCGGCCCCACTGCGGATTGGCGAATTCCACATATTACCGAAAATTTAATTCTTTGTTCTTATTTTGAAAATATGCAGGTTTCCTCACGATATTTTCCTTCTCGCTGAGTACGTGATAAGCCAGCACTTAAAATGAACAATTTCATTGGTACCGGCACCGGGGATTGATCATGTTGCTTGAGCACATAGAATTAAAAGCGAGAGCCCAGACATTGCGCTATCACGGCTCTCTGAACATAGACCTCCTCCATCATTCAGCCATCAAGCAAGTTCCTAAGCCTTCTGCAGATTTGTACAGTTCGTGATGCTGGATGTGCCGTCGTCTTCCAATTTACGCATTTAAATTTGTTTACTTAAAATAATCATAACATGATGATGTTTACTAAAAGTAATCATGATAGCGCCACGTCAGCTTGGCAATAGAACCGATTGCGCAAAATATTTTATATTCTTTTTAATTGCATTAAATATGCATTAATCAACGTGTTAAAGTTATAAATAGAGATTATGAATGTAAAATCCTATACTTCTATTTATTACTGGCTGTGGTGGTTATTGTTCGAGCAGACACGCAATTATTAACTTGGTTTTAACGTAACCATTGCTAGTACTTTTTCCTTGCGTGTTCAGTTTTGATTCCTCATTCGTAATCCTTTAATGAAGCACGAACTGGTGGTCTTATGGAAAAGTGTCGAAAGAAACAAGCAAGGAACGCTCCACAAGCCCATTGCTACAGGTTTCGCGATCCTTAGTGTTACATAAGCCGATATTGTATCGTTTGATAACGCTCTGATGTAAATATATCTTCGATAACTGATTATTGCGACTTATTCAGTATTGTTTGAAGTTATTTTAAAGGAAAACAGATCCTTCAGAAAATGGTCAAGACGGGCCTTCTAAATATGTGTAGGCTTCTTTCAAAATCTAGATGGAGGTAGCCTCGATTTAAAGTTTAGTATAATTACGATATATTATGTTCATTATGTTTTGTTTATCTTAATTTTAATATTCTTAAAATTAAACTACTAACAACTGTTGTAAGTTTGTATTAACGTGAGATATGACTGTCATATGTCCCTAATGATAAAAATGCATTTAACAAAATTCGTATAAAGGGAAAGGAACGTTTACTTTAACGCCACATGTAGCGTATTTTTTTTTTCTTTTCATTTGGTTTGCATACTGCGGCCCTAGCCGTCCGGTCCCCAAACTCTTATGGTAGCTAGCAGTTCTCTTGCTGTCGAGGGCAGATCGGCGCGGACGGCAGGCGCAGCCAGATATTCCTTGCGATGTCCACCGCGGCCGAGTTCCGCGACTACCTGTCCAGCTTCAGCGACTTCTACTCGTCGCTGGGGCCCCCCAACCCGGACAACGTGCCCGACGACGGCAAGCTCAAGTCGGAGATTATGCTAAAGGTGCCTCGCTTCTTTTTCATTTAGAGTCCCACAGATGGGCAAAGGCCTCCTCTGCACACAGGGTATCAGGGGATAGTCCACCACGCGGCCCCAATTCGGGTTGGCTGACTTCACATATCTTCGAAAGATTTTGATATTCTTTCGAAAATATGCAAGCTTCCTCACGATATTTTCCTTCACCGCGTAATACGTGCCGACACTGGGGATTGAACTCGCTCGTTCGAGTGAAACGTGATGATAATCGTGATAGCTGAGCTTTTCATTGAACTGGAGTGGCTAATAATGGACGGTCGCACGCACGGCGCAGGACAACCGGCGCTACTACCTCGACCTGAAGGAGAACTCGCGCGGGCGCTTCCTGCGCGTGTCGCAGACCATTTCGCGCGGCGGGCCCCGCAGCCAGGTGGCGCTGCCGGCGCAGGGCATGATCGAGTTCCGCGACGCCCTCACCGACCTGCTCGACGACTTCGGCACCGACGACGGCGGGTGAGCCTCCACCCCGTCACCCGCCACCCGCACACCCGCCACCCGCACACCCGCACACCCGCACACCCGTCGCCCCTCACCCCTCACCCGCACCGATTTGACAATGACACGACGAATCGTGCGGTTTCTCCTTAAACGAAGTCTTTTTTAAATTGTTAAACTTAATTTTTAAGTGCATCACATCAAAATTATTATTGTTTCTTTAAGTGTTTATATATAAATAAATAATATCAGCAATTAAGTTATACCGTACAATTTGATGCAGCGATATTGTAAAAAAGCGGCTTGCGACCTCCCAATAGCGAGCGTACGTGGCCGCACCGGTGCCCGGTGCAGCCATAGCGATGCGTTATTAATTACATTTACACGAATGGCGACCGGCGAGATTACCTTGTCGACGATTTACGGACGGGAGGTCGCCAGTTGCCACGAGATGGGTCCCACCCCACCCCGCACGTATTAAAGCATGCAAAGGAAAACGCCATACAATATGCTGGAATTAAAAACTACACGTCCCAAACTGGCAACTTTTACAACCAATTACGAACTATGTATTCAGCATTTAAGTTTACTTAAAACAACTTGGAAGTCGCCTTATGGATTTGACTTGATGAATTCATTAATTGGACATTAACCAAAATGTGATTGATTCAAGTGATAAAAGTTATCACTTCAGGGACTAAAAGAAATCTAAAAGCATAAAGTTTCAGATTGTTTGTGATTATTTATTGTCTGACCTTCGTCATGACATTTATCCATTCAAAAACCAACTTATCTCCATCAAAAACCAATTTATCAAGTCTCCATTAAACAAGGTCCTACTGTATCATTTAAATATGCCCTTTCACATTTATATTTTATTTTGTTTTATTTCTAGGTCTGGTGTAAAGCAATTAACTATTTAACTTGAATCTGATTTAGATGCTTGGTTCTTTCCCTTGTTTAAAATTTAATTTTTGGAATCATGTTTGCTTTACGATTATCATTTTTAAATTATAAATATCAACTAGAGAGGGAGAAGGGAATTCCTTCTTTAATTTAAGTCTATTCCTGTGTTCGTCTAGTAGTTGTTTCGTCAAAGGAAAATCTTTGTACAGATTGTTGTCTTTGAAATGATGTACCAGATTTGTGTTATATTTAGTCGGTATTGTGTTATTGCCCTGGAATTAATGTAAACGCCTGCTTTGTTTTAATCTTAATCTAGTTTGTTATTTATAATTTTAATTTTTGGTATGTACTGAAAATCGGTAAATCACTCCGAGTACATAACTATTTGGTTTCATGTCTGAGATATATATTGTTTGTTGTTACTAAATAAAATCTTCGTACGTAGATTCAAGGGCGACCTGCCCGAGGGCCGGCACCTGCGCGTAGACAACAAAAACTTCTACTTCGACATCGGACAGAACAACCGAGGCATCTACATGAAAGTAAGCGAGGTAAACAAAGAATTGTACATGTTGTGATCTACCCGAATGGCTTTGGCGTTTGATTTATTTGTTTTGTACGCTTTCATTATTTGCCACATGTTCCAGTTGATGGGGGCGATTTCGGTCCCAAGACGAACTTAGCTGTAACTTTGCATGAACACTGTTGATAAAACAAATGTACGTTATACACATTTTATTTTGAAATGTAGGCATGCTCGAGTAGTCGATGTTGGGCAGAGTAAGGAGGTATAAATATAGATGTGCACGAGCCAAGGTGGTCTACAAGCGGCTGTTCGCAGGTGAAGAGCAACTTCCGCACGGCCATCACGGTGCCCGAGAAGTGCTGGACGCGCTTCCGCGACATCCTGGCCGACTACTGCGACAAGATGGGCCGCGTGCACGCCGCCGACGCCCTGCAGGTGACCGCGCCCGCTCCGCTCCACTCCACTCCGCTCCACTCCACTCCACTCCGCTCCACTCCGCTCCACTCCGCTCCACTCCGCTCCACTCCGCTCCACTCCGCTCCACTCCACTACACTCCACTACACTCCTCCCTTTCTCCCTTCTCTCGTTCACCTTGAATACACATTACGCTATCAGCCATCAATTCAATTCCTGAAAAAAGTTTTGGGGCGAGAATCAATAAAATCTGGCTGACACATCGTATTTTTTTTTGCCGAATTACGAAAACGGTAATCTGTTAGTCTGTGGAGCATGGTGGATATCAGAGACATTCCGATCGCGTCTCATCCAATTTAGCCGTGGCCTTGAAGGTATTGAACAACCTCGGTTGTTGAATAGCTTGCTATTGTTGACTATACCAATCAGCCGTAATCGTCTGCCCAAATAATAAGAATAAGAAGCTGTAGTGTATGTTTCCAACATGGATCCACTGAACATTCATCAGTACCTTTTACCGAGTCAACTTTCGCTAGTACAATATAAGAACTGTGATTGAAAGAGCCCGGAGTGTGTTATCATTTAACAGTTAATGTACACATGCGGTACTCTGCTTAGGTCTCGTGAATGTAAAGCCCGCAGAAACTTAGTTTTTGCACGAGCTCTCAGACCGCTGAATCTTTATGTAGTTCGCGGACTGACTGTATTGCTTGAAATGAGGCCAAATCAACGAATAGATTTTTCATTAGCATCGGCGATATTGGGTTGGCACAACTTGTGAATCATGTTATTAGCGATATTGCTTACATTACATACAACTATCTAGTCAAATTTTCCTTACGCTGTTGCGTGTATTTGTGAGTTCGAGTAAACGAATTCTTCGAAGCGTACATATATTGGATTGGTATTTACTAGGAATCAGATCGGCAGTGTCAAATCTGATCAAATGAGACGTTTTCCAACAAGGTGTTGATAAAATAAAAATAAATTGGTATAGGATGATATTAATATTTAGGTGACGAATGTCTCGAGTACTTATTTTAACCTCCTTCCATGTGAGACGCATTAAATAAGTTGAACGTGAATTATATGTTATATATATATCGTTTCAGGGTGGTGGTCCGAGGGCAGGCAGCGCACAACCCTCCCGGGACATGGTGAGAGCATAACTTTATTACATCCGACTCAAAAAACAATCCTTATGCGCCTGATATGCTCATTGGCGTATCTAGGGCTATTTTTCGGGGGCGGGTCGCTAGTTTCCTATATGGAGAAAAGTTAATTCTCCATTGCTGAAAAGCTCCGCTCGCATCCGGCTGAACTGATCACAATAGCAGCTTGAATTAATTTAAAAAGATTTGGAGATAAATCTTGTTTAGCGTGTTCCTTAAGAATTTCAAATTTAATATTATTTTCTTTTATTAAGTTTTTTTTTACATTCCGCTTCTAGAAGGGTGCTATCAATTCGAAGAATGTATTCGTAAGATAAAAGCCTTCCCATTTTCGAAATCTATAGGTATTTAAAAACGCTTCTATCGATTGGGCCAGAGTTGCGCTTTCGAGTCTGCATTTCATGGTAATTATACATAGGTCACACTAAAAGTAACTAAAGGAACTGGCCAATTACATAAACAATATTTAAAAAGTAATTACAACATTTTTAAATGGAAGTCTTTGGCTGTAGAATGCAGTTTGTTTTATCTGACTGTCAATTATTTTTACATTGTGACGCCATTTTAAAAATCGTGTCTACATTCACATGGATTTAACTCGGGAAAATTTTCGAAGTATATTTGACATACTACGATTTTAAGTGTAATTAGAAAGTTCAGCAGAGCCTCGCTCGGCTTCAATCTGCTTTTGGCGATGAAGAATAGGTGTCCAGCCTAGAATTTCGAATCGGTAACCCAAATTCCTGGGATGGGCACTAGACGATACTGGGGTGGGCACGGACCACCCGGCCCCCCCGCTATATACGCCTATGGAAATGCTTACATAATAATTAGACAGGGTTTAAATATAAAGGACCCAACAAACTTTCAGACTACTGTATTGATTGTTTATCCGGGTACTAGTGTTTATTTGTTTAAAAAGTAAATATGACTTTCCATAAACTTGAATGAACTCTTAAAAGATAGAAGATTCATTTTTAACGTGGAATAGGTGAGGACGTGAAGGTGTGCTCCTGTTGGTGAATAATCACCGTTGCCCTTGAACTCTACTCGTACAGAGTCGTCAAACATATTTGTCGATTATTTTATGTAAGCTTTTTATCAAATTATTTAATGATTTAGCTTCACATTCTGGTCCTTTGAGCCGGATTTACAAAATATTTTATTCCAACAAAATAAAAATCGATAACTGGTTACAGCAAGCTCTTATTAAAAGTGGATTGGCAATTTTGATTAGTTTAAGTAAAGTAGAACAGAGTAATATTCCAATCTAACAGTATTTCAATCAGAAAATCAATCAATGATATGATTAAACAAGGCAATTTAGGTGTAAAGTTACTTTAATAATTAAAGTAATTGGTTAAATAATTAAATAAAATAATAATTAAATTAAATTAAATTAAAATAATTGAAAGGTGTAAAGTTACTTTAATAATTTTTAATACTAAAAGTAATTTAAATGTTGCTGTTCTAATCGCGCCCCTGAGCCTATCGGCCCATCTACGTAAGTTGTAGACTGAAGTTTTGTTCCTACGGCAGGGTTGGAGAACTTTTGTTTGGCGTGTTTGACCGGTTCTCTCTGATGTTGCAGGACACGTTCACCGGCAGCGCCCCGAGCCGGATTTGATGCGCGGGCGCCGCCCCGCCCCGCCCCGCCCCGCCCGGCGCCTCTGTATATACTGCTCTGCGCACATAGCGCGGCCGGCGAGCACGCGCCGCGTGACGGGGCGCACGCGCGCCGTGACGCGGCGGCGTGACACGGCCCGCGCGGCCACGTGCGCCGTGCTCGCCCGGCGGGGCACACCTTCCGAACTAACTGCGGCTTTGAGCTTCGTTTCATTGACGTTCTCCTGTTACTTTTCTTCCTTTTTTAATCTGTGTAAATAGTTTGGCGCGCTCTATCGAGCTGATATAAAATGAAGTGGAACGATCGACAAAAACGTATAATTTGATAGTTACGAAAATTGTTGCATCCCGTGTAAGTTGCATATTTTTCACGCCGTACATGATATTAATGAGTGATCGCTGGATATGTCCGGGTGTTCCATTGTTCCGTTACGAGATGAATCGCGAAAACTATGAGATGCCACTTTCTAGTTCGTAGGCGTATCCATTTTGTTTTTACTATTGATAATTTAACGACAGTAGGGGCGCTAGGCGAGAGGGGTGTAACGGCCAGGGGTTTACAGGTGAGAGGCGCGTGCGAGGGCCAGCGCGGCGTGGCCCCCGCCGGGGAGGGCGGCGGCCCGGCGGCGAGGCCTCGCCGCGCTGGCCGGCTCGAATCTTAGATAAGTAGCGCACTGCTGTGATATACTCGTAGGCGTACGATCCGACGGATTTAAAATGTTTTACGTGTAAGATGGACGCGGTCGCGGCTGCGTTTAGAATTGAGCTCTATGGCGCCGAGCATAAGACACCGTTTCGTTGGGCACGCAGTTTGCTCGGAGAGCTGTTCGAGTTGCGATAATGTGTCGAGTGTTCATTTGCAAGGCGAAATTGAATGGTTAAAATTAGTCGTGGAATGTTATGTCCCACGTTGTATATGATTTTTCGGGTGGAGTGAGTTTTGAATTATACAAAAGTTTAGGCGTTTTATTTGAAAAAGAAAAGTCTGCGTAGCAGTAACCTAGTCCGGGTGAAACCTATATATATATATATATATATATATATATATATATATACTATGTTTAGTTAGGTCGCGTCGTCCGTCTATGCGTAGTGCGAGTTGGCCGAGGGGGGCTCGCGGCCGCGTCCATGTGGGTAGGTTAAGTTTGGTTCCGTGAGCACCCTGGGAGCGCGCGGACTCGTTCCGCGGCGGGCGAGAAGGGGAGAGCGGACGAGAGAAGGGAAGGGGCGAGCAGGGGACGAGCAGGGGAAGAGCAGGGGACGAGCGTAACACCCGTCCCGGGGCGAGTGCCGCCGCGCGGTTGGAGGCGTGAGTGCGTGCGTGTACATATTGGCGTGTCGGTGTGCGTGAGCGCGCCCGCGAATTCCTCTTCTAATCTATTTATGCATTTTTGTTTCGTTTCGTTTATTATTAGCACGACCATTATCGTCCGTAGCTTTCTCGCGCCGGCGCCGGTTCCGCGTCGCGATGCCGATGAGAGAGCATTTCCGCGAATTCCTCCGTCTCATCCTTCCTTAACTCCTCTTCGCCGAGACGGAGTATTTACATCTCTATCGCGAGTGCATTAAAATCACTAAAGCGAAGGAAAACACATAATAATGGTATATAAGTAAAATAAAACGAGCACAGGGACGCGGATAATGCTTTCTTATGCACAAGACACACATTTAGTGTTAGGACAAACGATTCGAGTCATCCTAGTTGATAGTTCGTCGCGTTACTACATTGTAAGAATTTTTTTAGTTAGGATGATGTTTACTCACGCGCTTTATTTTAGTGGACGTTATTATTTTTCGTCCACGACTTTGCTAATTTTGATTATAATTTTAAAACATTATGTGATCACGTCAAAAGTGTAAAAAAATCGCTGAAAAAACTTGTATACAATGTACATATATACATAAACGATTTGAATACATCACAACGTCAATATGTATGGACTAGACTTTAATTCTAATTAAAAGTGTTTGTAGTAAGTTTTAAACTAGTGTTGCCCGCTACCGACGCTAAAGGCTGTGTTTGAAGATTATCACTTTTTTTTTTCGGATTTAAATAATATTTTAAGACATAAAATATCTCCTTTGAAGTAAATTGTAAAAGCGTCGAGCTGCCCAGCGGGTTGTTAATGTCATTTGTGATTTTGAACATTGTAAATTTTGTCTTGTATGTACTACACTGCCTTTCAAAATCTTACTCAGTTTACATAATTTAGAATTAGGTTCAGATTACATTGTCAGCGATTTTATGAGTTTGTTTAAATGCTTTATATAACTGCTTAATATGTTAGGGCCGCAGAGTTATCATGTTTACAGCTAACACGAATGTATTTCAACTTTAAGTTGTAGTTTAATGTTGTAAGAGTTTTATCGCAGCTAGTTTCTCGGCTTTTTGGCCCGGAACGGTGTGACGGGCACTAAGTGCCCCAAGCAATTGACTACATTTCGATCCATACTATGCAATGTTACATTATTTTTTGTTACATCGTATCTCCTAGTTGATAGTGGCCACACTCTACTCCTCTTCAGATAGTTCTCAGACAGATTTTCTGTGAATTTAGGATCTGCACGTTGATCGATTTTCGTCTAAAAATAGCGTATTGTCGACACTTTGCCTCGTAAAAGTAGGCGGTGCGTCGGACCGCATCCGACGCCTTCGCCCCTCGGCTGCGGCCCGACCGGCCCTCGCTAGCTTAGCTCACAGTACATTTCCCTCTGGGGACCGTTGTCTATTGAATGAAATGAAATGAAATGAAATGAAATGAAATTATTTATTTCAGACTGCACATAATAAATCATAATACAAGTCCATAGTGTTAGTTAGAAACTTAAAAACTATGTTAGTAAAATTTAAAATATTTATTATTATGTTGGACATGTATGAAAGCCCAATGTTTTATTATTGGGCTGTCCACTCGATCAGACACAACCTTCAGGAGTGTGTTGGAACTGCTCCTCACCCGCGTCCATAAGGAGGCAGCTCTTTTTCGAAGCACTGCCTCAAAGCTATCAGTGCTGTAATCGGTAAACATGCCTGAAGCACTACAACGCCAATGCAGCCCCAACAAACTCCTGAAGCTGTTGTTGTACTGGACACGCAGAGCATTGTATGCTTTTTTGGTGTAATTGCTCCACAGGTTGCACGTGTACAATGTTTGGCAATAACTTTTAAAAAGTGTTACCTTAACTTCGCGCGAGCAACGTGCGAACCTGCGGGATAGCATATTACTCCTTACCGACAATGCTCTGCGTTCCCTGTCAATGTCCATGTCATCGCACAAATTCTCGGTGACCCAGTGACCCAGATACTTAAACTTAGAAACTTGCTGTAAGACAGTTCCATTAAGTGTAATGGGAGGAACACGATAAGTTTTAGTACCTGCCTTAAAGACCAGCAGCTCGCTTTTTTTCACGTTGTATCTGAGTCCATGGGTCATGGCATACTTTTCACAGATGCTTAACAGGGTTCTCACCGAGTTGACCGAAGGGCCCAGCAGTACCATGTCGTCCGCGTAGCTAATGTTATTAATAAAACAGCCATCTACCGAACAACCGACACCAGCACTGCTGAGCTCCCCAATCAGTCCGTTGACATACACGTTAAATAAAGTAGGTGAGGTTAATCCCCCCTGCCTTACTCCACACATCATTTTATATTCTTCTGAATATTCCCCTGCCCATCTAACAACGTTACGTTGGTTGTCATACCAAAATTTAAAGATATTAATAATTTCCATAGGCAACGTACTTTGCATTTTTAATTTGTTCCATAAAACATTATATATAACCATATCAAATGCCTGAGAAAGATCTAGAAAACATGCAAAAACTGGTGTTTTCCTAACAGTGTAGTACTGGACAGTGTGCTTAAGGCACAGCACTGCAGATTCAGTGGACAACCCAGATCGAAAGCCAAACTGAGCATCATGTAGCGAGATGTTTTGACTCAAGTGCTTATTAAGCACACTATCCAGCACCTTTGCGAGAATTGTCGCAAGTGATATTGGTCTATAATTACCCTTATCTGAAGCGTCACCAGTCTTATTCTTAATAATAGGTACAACTATAGTCTTCATGATTTCTGCTGGTAGGTAGTTATGACGCAGACATAAAGTAAACAGCACAGACAAAACTCTAGGCAGGTGAGGCCCAGCATGTTGCAGATGCTCGATACTGAGACCATCGTGCCCCGGTGACTTGCCTCTTGTCATCTGTTTAATAACGGTGGCAATTTAATTTTATTATAGTGTGGATTTATTATAGTGTGGAATAAGTTGGTGACGTCCGATTAAATGTTACATATAGAAAAAAAGGAAAAAAATACATATATAAAAAAAATCACTTCTCTATAGTAATAGAAAGGATATATATTATATATATGCGGAGCGGGCGTCGGGCGTAGGTAGGCGTGAGCGGGGTGGAGTATAGGGGCGGGGGGAACGGGACGGTTGGATGGGGGGGGGGGGGGGGGGGGGGGGGGGGCGCACGAGCCAATCCGCAAGCGCAACGCAAACGATCTTCTCAATCTCATCTACCTCTCAGTCCGTCTCCACTCGGCCCGTGCATCCCCCTCCCCCCACCGCTGCGAATGGCTTAATTTTAACAATTTATGGTACAAAATGTAATTTTAGTTCCATAGACGTTTAAGATCTAACAGAGTTTTATATTTAGACGAAGAATAAATGAAGAGAAATTTTATATCCCTCGGCCGGAGTCCGTTCGCCGCGGGAAGACCTCGGCCGTCAATAGAGTAATACGATAATATATGTACAATGAGATGTTAAATATAAAGTAAATACTGAAATAGTTATCTATATATGTACGTCGGCGATACGCCGTAGCGCAAGACGAGCCCCGCCCCGCGTCTGGCCACCTTCCGTCTCACTCTAACACGCTTCCCTCCAACAACACCCACTCCCCCCCACTCCCCCTCCACTCGCCCCCACTCCCCCCATTCCACCCGTCGACTCAGGCATGTCATTGGCACCGCTGTCCTTACCGCTCCCTGGAACATTCCCATCAACTCTGAACTATTCCCCGGATTTCAATCGAAGGCGTCTGTCGTCATTTCGTCGGTCGTCCCAGATTGGGTCGTCCAGATTGGGTTCGTCCTGACATGGAAGCACTAGGTGCCATTGCTGAACTTGTTTCCAATACATGGTGACATTTTTGATTTTCATTTTTATTGCATTATTGCAATCGAATCCCAACGTGCAAACCTATTTAAACCATTATCCGACTAGTGTCGCTTAGTAGTCCGATGTGACAGTCAATTATTATATTATATTCATTAGTCGTCCGCGGCATATTTCTCGCGTCGTTAATTGTTCAGTGTTATGAATGCGTGTGCAATAAAACTACAAGTAACGGCGACTGACTAAAAATGGTCGCACACCGTGATGGATGCGTCGGAAGCGATACTTCCAAGGCCTCAGTTCCTGTTCAGCCGGAGTGGCGTCCGTCCGCGCCGCGCCCGCTCCGCCAGCGTTGTTCATACATAACATAGCTCACTAAATAGATATCAAAGAGAACTACAGTGAAACTTAAATAAAATATAAAAAAATAATAAAAATATGATTCAGAGAGTTATAATAGTACGTTAGTTTTAATTATATTTCTGATATTGATTGATGTTTTGCTAAAAAGATAATTTATCTGTACGTTACGTTTGATTTCGTGATGGCGTTGGCGTAGGCGCAGGTCGCAGCGAGCCCTCGCCCACCATCCGCCGCCGGCCACAACGCGGCTTTGCAATAGCTAACCACCCGGTATACCTCACTGGCGAACCTCGAACGACCCCACCACAACCAGTCGAGAGTGGCATCGCCACTCCCCATTCCCCACTGCCCACACCGCAACCGTCGCAACGAAAGAACGACAAAATTCATTTTAGTTACATATAAGCAATACCACAGTACCTGAAATTGATTAAAAAGTTATATTATTAAAATAGTATGAGAAATATATTGGTCGTGATGAAAAAGAAAAAAAAATAAAACTGGATTTTGGGCGGTTCTCGAGAAGCAGATGTAAAACAGTTTGTACAAGTATCGTGATGTATGTTCGATTGATTTTTCTTTCCGTGTCGTGTAAGTAGAGTTTTGTTCCGATTGGCAACACATTATGCTCTGCGAGTAGGAGGGAGGCTGGCTACCGTTTGTTTCGGTTCGGAGCGTCGTAGCAATCCGACGGGTCATTATAGCAATAAATTTAAGTATTGATTGATGGGCACGCAATTGGTTCGAAGCAGCGTACGCGAGCACAGTTTAGCTTAGACGGTTGAAGGGATCACAAGTGAAGTGATGGAGGCGATAGGCGTAGAGGGGCTCGATGAGCGACGCGTGAATTGTGGGCACGCATGATGCGCTCGATTGCCTGGTCGAGTCCTGGCACGCGAGCAGCTGGCCTCAGTTGGATGGTGGATGCTGAGACGCGAGTCCAGGGTTCGTACTCGTCTCGGGTGCATCACCTTTCCGCGTACGTCCATACGCGAGAGAGAGAGCGGCCACTTGCGCGCCGGCTCAAATCACGCCACGAGTGATACGCGATAGATATCAAGAGAGCGGGAGGTTGAAGGTGAACGAATACTGCCAATCGATTGTAGTTTATATTAAATAATGGATAATGATTTTTAGGGTTAAACGATTTCGAAATAATGTGTCCTAAATATTTCATATTTTATGTATAGTATCGATATACGGTGGCTTGTTGTTGTTCAAATATTCGTAACGATGAAATGAACTCCGATGTTCGTTTTACCTCTCCGCATTTCGGAATATTAGTGCGTACAATTAGGAACGTGATAAGAATACAACGAGTGTGCGTTACAGTCTGTCATCTGATGCGACGAAACAATTAAGTATTTGGACACGATCGGCCACCATGTAAATGTTTTTTCTTAGGGTGAGAATGATGGATACAAACTGTGTTCTGTAGTGTACCGAGCGACAGGGCGTTGTCTAGATAGGTTTGCATTTGACGCCGGCGCCATTTTGCGTACTCGATCGCTGTACAGGCGCCGCCATCTTGACGAGTGACTCGCAAAATGGCTGCCGGATGGTTATTAGGCGTGGACTATGTTCGCGAAGGGCTAAGTTAAAAAAAATAGATTGCAATATAAAATGTGGTGTTAGGTTTAATGGTGACGGCATATTGGGTGTTGTGTATGGAGAGAGAAGGAAAGTTTACGTCTCAGTCGACGGTTAGGAGCGCGCAGTTATTCCATCGACGCGACTCGAAGCTTTTTTGTATTTAAGATATCGTTTGAATAAATGAAATAGATCTAACGAATTATGGACACCCAATATGCACCGGTGGCGTTTGGAAAATTTTGATATCGTAAAGAATGAAACTGTGGGACTGACGCGACTCATGTGATGAGGTTAAAATATTTTCGATTTGTTTTCAAAATTTCTGTAGGCGTGTGTAACACGGTTCGCGATGAGACTGGTATCGGTTTGTGTAGGGTGGCGGAAGCTCGATAGGTCGGGCCCTGGCGTTTGTCGGAGCAACGCGATTCGGGCGGCGGGGAGGCGTGGGCCCGGCCGCGAGCGACCGGCACCCGTGGCGCGCTCGATGCTTAATTCGTCCCGCTGCTCCGCCATCTCGGCCTGCATCTTGCGGGCTTAGTCAGTACCACGTCTCAGTACCACGAGTCGGCAGCATCGAATTAGTCAGCGAGCGCGCCGGTGAGATTTTGTATCCAAAGATTGTAAAGTGTGATGTAACTTCCTATAGGTTTATTATTATAGTATTTTATATACTTGTTGTTTTTCTATTGTTTGTCAGTAGCTGGTACGCAAATGTTTGGAACATTGACAGATCTCCTGATCGAATTATAATAACGTGTTATAAGTTTGGTAAGCGGTGAAGATACATTCTGCTCACGGAGCGGCGTGCACTGATCCGGCTCGTTTGTAACTAGTACTACCTTTGCACGCGCGACCACGTGGCGGGGACCCTTTAGACTTGTTGACTACCAAATTCGATCGACCGAGCCAGACCAGTACGCGTCGCGACTCATGTTATATTTGTTCTGTACTTTGGAAGGTTTGGTACTCGACGCACGACTCGATTCGCCTATGTTTGAAACGAGCGATGGCCGGAACTTGCCAAGCGATTTTCGACTGTGAAGTCGTGCGTTGAGGGTTTATATCGTATGGTAAGAAGGCAGTGAAACTGCGGCTAGATGGTGCTTGTGTGTACTTACGTCGGATATATATTATTTCTATTGTATTTCTAAAATGTAACGTTTTTTACGCTTATTTATTTTTTTGTAAAATCGAATAACACGGAAATTTGTAAAATCTATCTGCTGCGAAATCGATTATTAGAAGTCTTTTGTGTGAATTATTATTATTTTTTTTCGATTCTTTCAACTTATTGTAATCACAGCACGGAAATGTCCTTCTTCTTGAGCAACGCAAAGCTTTTCGAGTGGCGTGAATGAGCGACGTGCATTTTTGTTGTACGTCTCATATGGGCGCGACAGAGCAGCGGGACATGGAAGTGTCGTGACGTGACGTGTCGTGACGCGACGTGTCGTGACGCGACGTGAAGTGAGAGCTTTGGCACGTTGAGGTTTGTGTGGGAGGAATCGCTCGACATACACAAGGCGGAATATTGGTGCGCGACTGCGACGCGCGGTGTGCCGTAGGAAAGTTTTACGATAAATGGTGAAAAAAATAAAGAAATTACAAAAAAAGACAACATTCAAGTTTGTTTATATTTCCGAGCCTTATCAAAACTTTTATTTTTATTTGTGTTTTATTAATTTGTTAAGTGAAGTGTTGTGTACTTACACAATATTGAAACAGTTAAATCACTTAATTTAACTGTTTCAATATCTTGGTCACACGTTGAGGCTTGCACATTATGGTCTCAGAATTTATTACAATCCTAATTAAAGCCAATAAATTAGTGTATATACAGCGTGTCGTTACAACGGCGACAATAAATAAACACACGTCTAACGCTACTTGCCAATAATCATAAAAAATATTATCGTTAAAAAAATCCCTAATAAAAAAATATATTTTTCAAACAAACTAATTAAGTAAAAAAGAAACAAAATTTGTAACATCTATACAACTACAACTGACGGATTCATACATCCAGAGACTTTCATTCGTTGCCACAGCGCCGCATTACAAGCCTTACCTTATAACAGTATGTTTTGTCTCTTAAATTCATTAAACCCATTCATATGCTTTGTGACCTTTACAAATGAACTTTACGTTACAGTTTTATACGTCAGGGTGTTCGAAAATTCTTTGTTTTGGAAAATTTAATAACTCTGTAAATATTGATGTTTAAAGAATGTAAATTTTTAATAAAATTTTAAAAAGTTATCCTCTATATGTGTGTTCATTTATTGTCGCGATTTTAAAGACACGCTGTTTAATAATTAGTTAATAAATTAGTGCAATACTAAGAAAACCACTGTGGTAGGACCACGCAACAGTCCTCACTGTTGCATGAACGGGCACAACGGGTACGTCCGGGGAAGTACCACGACCTCACAGAAACACGGCCTGAAGTGGAAGATATACATCTGTGTTTCTTCTGGTAAGTGGTGTAGCCGGGGCCCATATTTTTTTTATTATTTATTAAAAGGCAACAACACGGTAGTTATCAATGTAACAGCATATATTTGATATTTATTTATTTAATATAATAATAATATAAATACAGAGCATTTATATCTAATTAATGTTAGTTACAATAAGAAAAAACAATGAGTACACTAAAACATGTAGAAAAAGTACGAAAAGATTGTCGCCGTCGACAATCTACGTACTTTTTCTACATGTTTAATGTTCATTCTTAAGTGCAGAGATTAGCACTATAAAAAACTTTAAAATTTATAAAAAGCAATGGCGACATCTCTCGTTCGAATTATCGTTGTAAAACGATATTCGAAATTGTTTATATGCTGGAAAGGATATAACAATAGATACGCCAAGCATTGCTTCAAATGCTAAATAACAATGTAGAAAGACGGCGTTAAGATTTTCGTCGCTGTGACTATCAGCCGTCAGTGGCTAGAGCGTCAGGCCGCGAATGCCGAAGACGTGGGATCGATTCCCACAGCGGCGACAATCTTTTCGTACTTTTTCTACATGTTTTAATATTAAATCTTAAGTGCAGAGATTAGCACTATAAAAAAACTTTAAATTAATGAGTACACTGTTGTCACAAATCTTGTTAGTGCAGAACGGCCATTTTCTAGTCTACGCCGACTTAAAACTTGGCGAAAGTGCGAAAGTGAGTGAAGAGCAGCATAGGTAGTGTAGCACTACTGAATATCCATTGAGACCTAGTTGGTGATGATGATACTATCATTTCTAACACTAACATATCTTTACACCCGGTTTCTGAAACACTGATCATCGTAGAAATTAACTAATCAGCTATCAAATGGTTAAAATCTTTAAAGATTGAACTTCTAAGATCAGAACGATAATTCTGGTCAATTCAAAGAGTTTAGCCCTTTTGGCCACTCAAATGACATTTGACAGCTTATTAGTTAATTTTTTGCCCATTTGCAACACCCGTAGGGTCGCAGATGCGTTGCCACCTTTTAATAAAGTAAAAAAAGTGGGCCCCGACTACCTCACGCACCAGACAAAATGCAGAAGTATGACACATTCACCTCACGTTAGTCTTTTGTGAGGTCGTGGTTCTTACCTGGACGGACCTGCCCATTCGTGCAACAGCCGAAGGGTTGAGGCCGAAGTGCTGACTTATCACGTGGTCTGCGATGAAGGAAAATGAGGAAACCTACATATTTTTGAAATAATAACAATGAAATATTTTGAAGATATGTGAAGTTCGCCAATCCTTAGTGGGGCTGCGTTGTGGACTATACACACAGACATAATATATAGACTATACAGACAGACCCTTTGTACAGAAGAGGCTCTTGCAGTGACGCTTCGTGGCGCAGTCGCCAAGATATTAGCTTCGGCGTTGGGGGTCGTGGGTTCGATTCCCACACGGGACAGCTATTTGTTCGACCCACAGATGGTTGTTTCGAATCTGGGTGTTTGTCCGCGTGAAATTTATGTGTGTAAAACGTCCTTACAACACAGGATAATGTTATCCTAAAGTAAGGGCAATGTTTTTATAAAAAAATATACCTATATACTTTACTTTTTTACCACCACTCAGCCCCAATGGCGATTGGCTGGCTTGGACATGGATGGCCATGGACATTTGCAACGCAGCATTCGCATCTGCGACCGCTGCGTTGCAAATGTCCATGGGCGGCGGTTATCACTTAACATCAGGTGAACCACGAGCTCGCTCGCCACTTTCCCATAAAAAACGGTGCGCATTTGTTTTTAAAAGGATTTTGACACTCCTTCATTTCCATATTTATTTAACCCATGTCTCACAATTGACATTCCCATACATCGAGCTTCCTCAATAGAATTGCAATTATTGAACTAAAAGTTGGAGAGCGCGTAGGCGTCGTAATGAACCGCTCCAGCGGCAGTCGGCGGCGGCACTGAAGGCCTCAGATGCGCCAAGGACCATCCTCGAATCCCCTTGCGTAGGACACGTCAACGGTGGTGTAACTTTACGACTCCAGAGTGAGCGCTGCCGGTTCGATTTTATTTGCTTTTTGAATAGTAATCTCCATTTTAAATGTGAGTATATTAAACGTTATTTTGTTTATTACAACAGTACAGACTTCAATAATAATTAGTTTAGTTTTCATTAACATTTGCCCTTTGTCTGATTCTTTGGCATGCTCTACAGCCTAAAAGCATTCAACAGATTGTAACATAATTATGAGGTTTCATTAGATTCGTCTCAGTTGTGAGGGAGACATAGTGTAAATTTGTTTTAATGCAGTATTTTTAGGCTTGCTTACTTCAAAGTAATTCATTAAATTAAATCGAATTCACTCAAGGTTTTAAAGTTAATATCATTGCGCTAATTAAGTACCTATGTTCATTGTAGGAAAGTATTTTTGTAATTGTAAACTATTTTTTTTATACGAGAAAGTGGCAAGCGAACTGGCGGTTCACCTGATGTTAAGCGATATCTGCCACCCATGGACATTTGCAAGACACTTTAATAAAGTGGGCCCCGGTTTTTTCACACTTGCCAGATGAAACGTAGAAGTGTAACACTTCACGTGGGTCTACTTCCCCGGATGGCCCTGCCTATTCGTGCAACAGTGGAAGCAGTTACCTGGCCCTGCCATTGTTATAATTATGTTGTCTGTCTACGAGCATACCAAGATCTTTTTTAAGATTCCGCCCCCAAGAGTAAATCGGGACCCCATTACTAAGACTTCGCCGTTTGTCTGTCTGGTGCCAGTCTGTGAACTCATGAACCGTGATAGTTAAACAGTTGAAATTTTCACAGATGATGTACTCCTGTTGCCGCTATAACAAGAAATACTAAAATACGGAATAAAAACTTTAAGTGGGGATCACATACAATACAGTCCTTCCTGCGCGAGCCCGACTCGCACTTGGTCGGTTGTTTTGGTCGCCTTATAGGTATAAATATGGACGCATGATGTAGGAATACGATAATACTTACATGAATTCTTTATTTCCAAAATTATCCAATTCATTTAAAACTTGTAAAGGAGTAGAAAGTAGACCAGTAAATTCCTTGTAATAAGAAAACATTCTTCAATACATTTTTGGTCCCATTATTTTCTCTTTCTAGGGGTGACGGCATTCGAGTGGTTGAGTCACAAGCGTCGTGCGCTGCCGGGAACAGTTCGAGAGGGCTCTATCTTTGATGTCCGTATCGGGCTCTCGCTTCTGCTTATTTGCTTATTAAAGGATTTATTTAATTGAATTGACTCCTCGTCCTAGCGGGGAGACGAGTGCGCCGACTTTTGACGCGGCTCCTTTGAGATGCCCGCGCTCTTGACGGACGGCATTACGATTTCGAACGGCCTGTATCACCACCGGGCAGAAGGACAGTCGAGGGACGCTCAGCTATACGGTGATAGGCTCTTATCTCAGATAAGCCCGTAGGTACAGAATGTGATCAACTTAGTGGAAGATATACGGGTTGAAGAACCCGCTGGTTTATAGTATCACAATTGTCAACTAAAATATCAACAATATTTTTATGTTCAATAACTTTATGAATAAAGACGGTATTAAAACAATGAAATGGATGAAAGATTAACCCTCCAATTGATAACCTATGTGTATTGAGGGACCGTTTGTATACAAATGTGAATATGAATCTCTTGGTAAAGGTTAGGGAAAATAATGAAATTAAAAGTAAACTTTTTTTTTATAATTCCGTTAGAGTAACTTAAGATTCTGTTAATTATCAGTGCAGGACGACCCACCACTAGATGGAGTGACGACCTGTGCAAGTGTGCGGGAAGTCGATGGATGAAGGTGGCTCAGGATCGTATTTCGTGGCAGCCTTGGGGGAGACGTATGTTCAGAAGTGGACTCAAACAGGCTGAAATGATGATGATGAATTATCTTTACATTAGAGATGATTGTATTATACGAAGTATAGGTACTGTTACATGTCATTTCCAAACAATTAACGAGTTATTAATGTATAGAAATAAAAAGTTTATGAGACATTTTAAAAATTGATGCTCTTTTAAATTGCCTCATTATTTATAGGGACTCGCACAGCACTCGCTCTTAATTAATTCTGTTGTATTATTTTGCCGGTATAAGTCATACATTCGAAATAAACTATCTTTTGATTTGACCAATGCCTAGATAAATGAAATCGTGTTAATTGATCTTAGAAGTTTAACTAGATAACTAAACTTGACGCCAATTGGAATAATTGAGCGAGTCATTGATCTTAGCGTTGTTTTCTAAGTGTTTGAAACATAAAGAGAGGTCGTTTGAATTATGTTTTAGCAGTCATACTTATTTGATATTTTGCAGCAATCATCATCATCACCATTTCAGCCTGTTTGAGTCCACTGCTGAACATAGGCCTCCCCCATAGACTGCCACGAAGTACAATCCTGAGCCACCTGCATCCATCGACTTCCCGCACATTTGCACAGGTCGTCACTCCATCTAGTGGGGGGGTCGTCCTACACTGCGATGGCCAGTACGAGGCTGCCACTCGAGAACCTTTCTTGCAGCAATACATCAAGTGATATATAAATGTATTTTTGTAGAATTAACAGACCGCGGGCACTTAACACATTAAAATACAAATTGTCGTTAAAGAATTGCAGTCGTAAATGTTGTATTCGTCTAATCAATCATCATTCTC
The DNA here is from genome assembly GCA_933534255.1 of Iphiclides podalirius. Taxonomy (NCBI): domain Eukaryota; kingdom Metazoa; phylum Arthropoda; class Insecta; order Lepidoptera; family Papilionidae; genus Iphiclides; species Iphiclides podalirius. The sequence continues at coordinate 10,433,849 of OW152839.1, read as the reverse complement.
CAAACGTTACCTTATTTCTCTATTCTTTGTCATTTTCTAAATCAGTATATGTTTTCAAGTGTGTTAGCGTTAGTATTAGAACTTAACACGTTTAAAAATAAGGGATAGCTTTGATATGCAAAGCGCGCAACACCTCCGTAGCCGGTTAGCTCGTTCAGGGCAGGTCGGGCCGGAGAGATTGCAGTCATTTAAGCGGAGCCAAAACCACCCCGCTCTATCCCTTTGCAATGCAAATGCCCCACGGTGGGGGCGTTGTTATTCTTTTGATTATAATAAACATGGCTTTAAGTAAACGCGTCTCGAGAACGCTCCAGCGGCGCTTGGCATAAATTTCGCGAGTCGCGTTAATGTCGCCGAATGGCGGGCGGCTCTTGAGCCGGAGGTGTTCGCTTGTTTCTCGTTTTGCTAAACATTTCTCCCTTTGATCTCGGGCCCCCCGTTCGGTTTAGCATAATGTCTCATTAACGACGAAAAGTCGCGACCTGTGAAGGTTTAAAACTGTCTGTCATTTTGTCCGACGAGATTTCACCTATTATTATGTAGAAATATACCAATTTACAATTAAAAATCCGTAAATACAGCAACTAATTAAGACGTATACTATGCATTATGTTAATAAATTGTTTCCTGAAATAACGCAGAGCAGTTGCCGTTCACCATGTCGTATGGGTATTTTAAAAGCCTTTCATAACATGGGTAGTGTTAACTAGCCCTGTTAAACCCCTTAATAGGAATTATAAGATGAAGTTGTCTTAAGTCATCATCTTTTACAGGCTTTTTTACGTGAGCATGTGGCGGGCTGGCGGTACACATGATTTTTAGAGATAACCACCGCCCATGCACATTTGCAACACCTGTAGTAGGGTTTCAGATGCGTTGTTTTACGTGAGCATGTGGCAAGCGGGCTGGCGGTACACATGATTTTTAGAGATAACCACCGCCCATGCACATTTGCAACACCTGTAGTAGGGTTTCAGATGCGTTGCCACCTTTTAATAAAGTTGGCCGCGGCTACCTCACTCACCAGACGAAATTTACCAATGAAAGTATAACGCTTGTTGTCAACTAGTTAGCACGTAATGCGGCTGTGATGACATTCGTATAATTGCAATCAACGGGTGCCCTCGTCTGTTTTAAAAAAAGAATCGGGTTGCGGATCGAGTGGCGTCAGCCTTTGAGGTCGGCGGACGAGTGGCCTCGCCGGCGCTCCCCTCCCCCCGAAAGGCCGATTTCAATCAGCCGAGAATATGCGGCGAGTGCCAGTAATCAAGTGTCAATTTCCTTTTTGTTCGTTCCCTCGTTTACAAAGATATCAATCGTTTTGGCCTTCATAAATAACTTTATTCACAGTGTCGGAGTCACGCAGCAGTTTCTGCACGTGGAAAAGCAGTGTTTTGGCGTATCGTCAGACACGCGGCTAGTCGTAAAAATGATAGCCACAACACGAGTCACATGTTGGACCATATCGAGGCACTAGGGCACACAAATTTGGGCTCTGATGGAAAGTAAAAAAGCGAATGACAAAAACATTTTTCTGCTACTCTTATGTTTTTTATTAATTGTTCTATAAACTTCTGTCGGAATATATCTACCAAAAACGAGAAAAATTTCTATGGTTTAAGCAAGCCACGCGGGGCCCCCGTGACGATAGGGGCCCTGCCCTAACGGTCATTTCAGCCTGTTCTAGTATAAGAAATAAAAAGTATCAGCAAACTTTTTTTATATGGTATTTATAAGTTAATTTTAATTTGTAGTGCTTTTTGTTGTAAATAAAATGTTTTCAGTTTTTTTTAGTATATTGTAAATTTAAACGATAATTCATTAAAAAAACTGTATTTCACAGAGGTCATGAAGGTGAAGGTCGATACTTACTGGATGTTAAGAAATAATAAGGTATTCTAAATAACCTCAGTGTTAATAAAAATTGAAGATATTTTTCATATCTAAATTTGGTCAAAAAGCAAAAGCTTTTTTAACCCACGGGCCCACAATGGCTTAATACCAAATACAAACAATTTCATCAACGAAACTTCTTCGGTACATTCTGATACACACGGACACCATTAAGAAATTTTATGTATTTTATACAATTAAATTTAATGTTATTTTAAAATATTGTTTATAACAAGATTACGAAAATATTATTTGATGTAAGAAAAATTATGATTATTTCCACTCTCTGGTACCGCAGCTACTCTGTGTATCTACATACAAAGCGAAGCGCGACTGCCAAGCGTCAGGCAAACACGTCGCCGAGACTAACCTAATGAGAGCAACAGAGACGGACATATACGGGGGCCGTGCCCGAAACGGAGGCGACCGTATGTGGCGGGCGAAAGCGCAATAAGCTCCATACACTGTGCGAGTGAGACGGATTTATGCACGATAATTACATCTGAGCGAGACGGAGGCGGGTGCTCAGTGTTGCTTGGTGAATAATTTAGGCGCGACCGCCCTTTCGCGAGCTCTCGTCGACGTTGCGCATACATAGTGTTGCCAGTTCTTTTATTTAAATAATGACCGGAACGTTTGGTTGGTTTTTAATATTTGATTTCCGAGCGGAAACCAAAGGGTGTAAAACTCTGTGTTCTTTTTATTAATTTTTGAATAAAATTTGGTGAAACTCAATTCGTTGAATGTGTTTGTCTACTAATCTACATTGTAAAACGGCCATCAAAGCAAGGAAATCGCCAAGTTTCATTTGGTGAAACAGAATTTTTTTATTGTCAATCACAAAACCATTACAAAGACTTAGAGATTGATTGTTAAAGCAGTGTTGAACCCGTTTGTTTATATGACTCAAACGATAAAATATCATATTGCATGGTTAATATATGGATACTTTAAATTAGGTTCTAAGACATTCCTTTTAAATTTAACACATGTACATAATATAAATATTCATGTATGATATCAGAGTACTTTAAGTTATATTGGTATGGACAAAGGACTATATAAAATGTAAGTGCTAGTAGTATAAATTCAATGTAAGGTAGATAGTAATATAAACTAAGATTAAATGCAGCCCTAGGCGATTACTGGTTACAACATATTATAAACTAGCGGCCCGCCCCGGCTTCGCACGGGTAACAATAAGGTTAACAAAAAATTAAAAAATTAAAAATTATCATACACACACATAAAACCTTCCGAATGTTTCGTCGGTGGTGAATAATTTTATGAATTTCTTAATCTTTTAATGAAATATCCTTGAAATTACGTTATGAAGATCGAAAGATCGCTGACCAGATAATGGTTCCGCTTTAATTACGGGACATCCGGGGTTACACGTAAAAGTGGCAAATAAGTCTGGTCTCCCATAGCTTCAGACATAAATCATCGCATCTTTGGTTTTTTAATGCAGATAATTCGGAGAACCTGTAAATGAATATGACGTTGCAGATTACGCGTTGACCGATATTTGATGGGCCAATGTCTTGATTTAAAGCATCTCTAAGATGAATGTTTCACCAGCCCTCAGTCACTGGTTATTACGACATAATATGTAATTCAATCTTTCTCATATCTTTTTGCCATCATATCGACAATGTATTGAATTAAAACCGGCCAAGTGCGAGTCGGACTCGCACACGAAGGGTTCCGTACCGACCTCACAGAAGACCGGGGTAAAATAGAAGTGTTATACTTCTACTTTTCGTCTGGTGTGAGAGGTTGCCGGGGCCCACTTTATTTAAAGATGGCAACTCATTTGCAACCCTACAGGTGTTGCAAATGTCCATGGGTGGCGGTTCTTACTTAACATCAGGTGAACCGCCAGATCGTTTGCCACTCTATCACATTAAAAAAATCATGTTTTAATATTCAATATAAAAGTATTACTCTTACATATTGTCAAAAACACTACTGCTGTCAACATTATCTATAAAACCGGCAAAAAAATCGTGTCTGTTTTATGAGAGCCCCTCTTATTTATAATTTTTTTGTTTTTTAGTATTTATTGTTATAGCGGCAAAAAATGACAAGGAAATACATCGTTTGTGAAAATTTCAACTCTCTAACATATCTCTAACATATGGACAGACATACGGACATACAAACGGACAGCGGACTCGTAGTAATAGGGTGCTGTTTTACCCTTTGGGTACGGAACCCTAATAATTCCCAGTAATAATGTAATGGATTAAAACAGGTAGCTCTAACCATCAACCTAAATGCATAAAATTGCATGCATGTCACAGTTTTGTTACACACAGTACCTTGCTGAGGAATAGTCAAATATTAACCGTCTTCTCCTATTACGACTATTAAGAGATATTTTAGTGGATCATACAATCGGTGTAACTCAGAGACCCTTTTAAGTTGGCCGTGTCTACCGTGCAACAGTATATCTCTAGGGCCTTTTTGGGGTTCCGTACCCAAAGGGTAAAACGGGACCCTATTACTAAGACTCCGCTGTCTGTTTGTCCCTCTGTCAACAGGCTGTATCTCATGAACCGTGATAGTTATAGAGTTGAAATTTGATCTGGGTATTTGTTTCCCAAGGACGCTTGACGTCAGGCAGGCGGCTGGTTGTAAAAATATAGTTGTGCCGGACCCACCTAGGTAGGATAGGGGCAGGAGGATAATGATAACTTGTATACTTGTCCCTCTATTTTAAAAGCTCACGCTAAACGAAATCATTTGAAAGAAGCAATTGCACTTTCGAATATTGGTTAAAAATGTCCAGATGGTGAATGATATTTGTCAAAAGATTTTTTATTGGCTGTGGCGGCTCCTCAATATTGGGGAGACTAACTTTTCCAGAAGCACAGCACATACCATTTGGTTCATCGAACCATTTTTTGGCAGAACACTTACAGCAGATTTTATTCATGGCTCCGATTTGGACAAAAGACTGTTGAGCTTAATGCATTAAAGCTGATCTATTACTGTGAGCTAAAAGTCGATTACGAACTCTAATCGTTGACGTTTGTTGTCTTTCCCTCTAATCTCGTAGGCGTTGGGAACGCTCAGAACTCGACTCCCTAGTGAGAATTTGTATATTTATATTAATATGCTCTTCAAGCCGCTGCAAACACTACTTGACTCTCTCCGACCTTTAAGACTATTTTCAGTTTCCGGTAAAGATTCCTCATTACGACGTATTTTTGATGCCCTCGCCTGGAAACTATTTCTAGTAAGATTAGATCTTTAAAATTATAAAAAAAATTAAACTTCCTTTGTATTTAATAATATGCTAACTATCGAACAGGAATTACCAGTATAAATGTGATTGAAAAATTATAAGACCTACTAAGTCAGTCACTAAGCTGTTTGGATAGTTAAATTCCAATATACTAACATTTTTAAACTTGTGATATCTCTCGAATGGAATGTCCGAATTTAATAATTCAAAAAGTTATATAAAGATATTTAAACAGTCTTAAATATGAAGTAATTTATTTTTATAAGGATTAATACCAAGATACAAATAAAGAGACTTTTCTAGCGGCGGCATTTCAATCAAAATTTTAAAATAAAAGAACACTTATTGTGGCATAACCATAATAGTTAGACATATGCTGTCGCGACACTTTTTGTAAATAATGATGTGTTCTGCAAAGTCGTAGTACATTATTTTATTCTATCATCAATAGTTTTCGCAGCGCACGTGATGTAAAGAATATTTTAGGTAATTTTTGTACACTTTGGGTTACATTATTGAAGTTTTAGTAAGGATCCCTATTTTTTTGAAAATATAATATAGCCTATATCAAGCAGGGATAATGTAGCTTCCCAACAATGAAAGAATTTTTCAAATCGGTTCAGTAGTTTCGGAGCCTATTCAATACATACAAACAATCAAATCTTTCCTCTTTATAATATAGATATGACATTAATATAACAAAACAATAATCGATCAAAAACTAAATCCACAAAGGTTACTGGGAAATGATAGATAAACAGAGAGTCACTTCGCACACTGCTAACACTTAATCCACACTACCGCCTCTATGTACTCCATACAGCGGCATAAATACATACGCTGTGGTTAATATTGGAGTCTTGGAGTCGAGTTAAACTTGCTTATAGCGCTGTGTACATATTTGCAGTGCGCCAATACAGCTCTTGGCTGCGCTTTAGAGATCGCCAGTGCGATCAGAAAGTTTCGTAATTAACTGTTTATGACGTAAGAGGAGTATTAACTAGAGCCACAGGAGACGTGTGCTTGTAAAGATTTAGTAGGTATAGTATGATTCATTTGTAGTATCATATTGCAATATTAAATATGATTGCATAATAATAATAATATATAGTGAACCTAAATATTAAGTATAAGATTTAAACTTTACCCTATTGGGCTTAACAAATTCAAAGGATTTAAAAACCAATTTCATGGTTTGATAAGTTAGTAGACCCGGTCTACTGTTGAAATATTATGCTCTTTAAAGGGAGAAGTTTTTGTTCTTTTTAACCCGGTCAAAGTAGACAATGACCCTTGCATTAATTCACAATAAGATGAAAATTTACAGGCACGTAAGGGATACCATTCTAATGAAATGAAAAGTCCCCATTGCTCCCGCGTGTGCAAAATTTGTATTAAAGGTCAAAGTTCGCGTAAGACCTAACGCTTAGTTTTACGATTTAAATTGCTCAGTCCTTTTTTTATCTAAGATTCACAATTTCTGAGAAAAAACTAGCCGAAGCTGTATGCCGGAACGGCTCTATCTCCATGCTCTATCTAGCGGGTGGACCTTCGATGGTTAAAAAGACAGTTGTGTCTCGTTTGCATGCTTTAGGTACTGTGGTAGTTCCACGCAGCAGTCTCCGCTGTTGCACAAATGGGCAGGCTCGATCTGAGAAGTACAGTACCACAGCCTCACAGAAGACCGCGAATAAAATGTGAAGAATAATATTCAAGTGATGATTTTGAGAATGCGAACAATTTTTTGCAATGGCCATAATCGCAAAGTCCTTCATTAGGCCCCAGCATGTTTTGATCATTCATCATCATCATTTCCTCTCATTTCTTCACCCCCAGTAGAAAAGCACAACAATTGATAAAGCTGTCGGAGCCTGCAATAAAATACGCATTAAGATTACATCACAGTGAGATGTTGAATGTAACAAATCATAATTACGTTAGTCTAATCATTTGGCAGCATCTCTTGGAATCAGCAAAAATCTACGAGAAATAATTTTCAGACGATTCAGGAAACAGACATTTTAATTTTCCAATAAAAACACCTTTACTCACATCAACGTCTTTTAAAACTATAAAATTCTATTTCATGAGCTGAGCTACAAATACGCTGAATTTTAATGTAAGTTATATATTGACAGCTAAAAGTTCAACTGTGTTGATAGTTATGTCTAATATCTAAAAATAATAGAAAACGGATTATGTCGATTTATTTAGGCACGTCTTTTCTATATCAACCATATGGAGCATTCCCTTTAAGGTAGGTACACATCCGATAATGTGAATTTGAACTTAAATCTATTAACGTTAAAAAGGAATAATTCCAGCATCAACAGAAGACCCATTTAATTCCAATCCTATATTGAGTAAACACACAAAGATGGCAATACGAGACGCGATATCTTGAAAATATTTGCACGCCATGCACAACTTTTCGGAGTCAACGGCGATAATAAATTAATGTTGACAAATAGCGAGGAGCCACGCTTAAGTGTCCCAGGTCGCAGTTTGGGGGGGCGGTTGGCAAATATTTACGGTGCGTAATCGTAATGACGGCGGGATTGGGGGAGGGGGGGAGGGAAGGGGAAGGGGAGGGGCAGGGGGCACTCCGCGTAATCGATTTCGCCCCACGCACCGGTGTTTGCCGAGGAGGATGCATCCCATCCGATAATCCCTCGGTTGATATTTGGACACGGTACGTGATCTCCAAAGACTCCTGACATGTAGGTACCTAATAAGAGGTTAGCTAAAGGTACATGGTACATGTCTCCCGAATCGAATGCTTTCCTGCCTTCTTGCTACCGGGATTAAATGTCCTTGGGTGACTTTGGCTTTAGAATTAGTTAATTTCATTTTAGGAGTAAGTAGTTGATCTAAGAAATTAAACGTTGAGAGCCATATGGCAGACATATTCAGACAAGAAAGCCTCTGCCGCATCTTTTACTATCACAATGTAAATTTACAGTTTTTACAAATGAGCTATTCACATATCATTTACTTCACATATCACTTGCACACGTAACGAGCCGAGATGAGGTACAGGGGTCCACCTCCATTCGGCCGACAGCCCGCATCCCCTGGTCACTGGCGGAAGTGTCCCGAACGCTGAAGCACCCTTCAATTACTTCCACAAATTGCTGACCACCGAGCGACCGCTTGGCGGTTCGTTGTGGCTTTTAACATTGCTTCTAGGATTACTTTTGGACATTTATCCTAAAGCGTCGAGTAATTTATGACACTAGGCAACATTCGGCTGGGTGATGGATCTGAAGGTGCTTTTCTTATTTCGTTTCAATGCAAAAACTCAATTTGCGGAATACGCTGTTAATACAACAAATTCCGAAAACTACAGGCATACTTCATGCAATGAGTCGATAATTATATGAATTAAAATGTGTGCAATAAGTCTCAAAAAAAAAAGAATAAAGTTTATCTATTTATTTAATTTTTATTTCCAACCTTAATTAAAACAGGTAACAAATGCGGATTTTATGCTCAGTCAGTTCAGAATGTGGTGAGAGTTTATGGTAGGTGCAGTGCAGCAAAAGATGCAAGAGTAATAAAATTTTTAATCAAGAGAATAAATATATAAATAAAAAATAAGGAATATATAGTAAATAGCGTTAAAAATAATTTATACTTATATTAATTGTTAAAAAGATTTATACTTATCTAAATAAATAACTATTTGCCTATAATAATAGCCTTCATGTTAAGTCAAGTTTTTCTTCTTTATCAACTATTCAGGAACCAGTCTTTTGAAAGATGTGTTACATCTTGTGTTTCTTACGTCATCGGGGAAGGGGTTCAAGAGATGTGTAGCTCGGTTATAAAGCCCAGAGAGTTAATAGACAACCCGAGGAAGTGCGCTGGAATGCATAGATTATTGGCATACGGCGCTCGAAGTGAACCATGAGATGAGGAGATGAGGAGAGATACAAGAACATGTTTTTGAAGAAGAAAGTTGAGTGCAATAAAAATTTTACACATAGTTTATAGGTGCTTTAATAGAAATTATAACTGATAGGTACGTCAATTAATAAGATTGAAATAAAGTGAAATCACTACAAATTTTCATATTTCCGAAAAAAAGGACTTATGTATTGAGCTTTCTTCTTCTAGCTACTCATCTTAACTATGGTTTACAATTATTTTTTTTCTTCGAGCTTGATTATTTTAGTCAATATTTCATTATAAATACGCCAAATATGAAATTATGCTTGGACATATAGCTGGTAATGCAATTAATTAAGGTTGAAACAAATCTGTCCCGTGTGAGATCGAATCTACGCACCTGAGACTATCGCTTCGCAACGTTCCAACTCAACCGCCGATCTATAGAGATGGGCGTTAAACGATGACAGGCCTGTCGTGTCAACGCGTGACAGCCTGTGGCGGGCGGCCGGGTCGGGAGTGGCGCGTGTCGGAAATTGGCTTTGTTTTAATGGTGGGAATCCCATAATTGGTATCGGCAACAGTAACGCACTTGTCGTACACGTGCCTGCTGTTTGTTTACATTTTTATATTATTTGTTTCCCTTTTTAGTACCGACTCCCGCGGTAAAGAGTAAGATTTTCGAGGTTGCGCCTAAATTAAGTCACTTATGTTATTTCACTCAAGCGTAAGGGGATAAAAGGCAGTGATTACCTACCTAGTGGTCAGGCCACTTTTATGATAAACTGCTTTTCGTCTGTAAACTTATTTTGGCGCGTCGAGCACTTTTTGGGTGAACAAAAACATGGAACTCGCGTCATCGTCACCGAAAGTTTTCCATGAGCTATTTGTAAAAAAGGAATACGCAAAAATATCTTTGTAGTTATGGATATGATATAAATAATGTTATTATCGATCGGAGTAGCCTACAAAATATGTAGAATTAAATATTATACAATTTTAATTTTGATATTGTTTTATGATTTCACTTCTGCCTCTGATGAGACTGCCTATATTTTTTTTTATTTTATCGTCCTTGCCGGGTAATTTATAAATACCACACAATACATAATATTTTTTATGTGAAAAGTTTTCAAGCGAAGAGGCCGTTCATCTGATGTTAAATTAATACCAACCATGGAAAACTATAACACCCGGTAGCTTGCTGATACGTTGATAACCTTTAAAAATGTGGACCCCAGTTACTTCACTCACCAGGCGAAGAGCGAAAGTTTAATACTTCCACTTCCCGTTGGTCTTCGGTGAGTCTGTGCTTTTAACTGTGACAAAACCGCGCCACGGTGTTCGCTGTTGCACTAATGGGCAGGTCCGTCCGGTTTAGTACCACGACCTCACAGAAGATCGGCGTGAAGAAGACATGTTACACTTCTGCGTCTCGTCTGGTGAGAGTTATCACCATATATTATCACCATATCAGGTGAAACGCCAGCTCTTTTGCCACTTTGTAACATAACAAAAAGGAGACCGCAGTACATCCCCGGTCTGAGCCTGCTCATTCGTATTTTGATTGGATTTAGAAGTTATTGTTGTGAACGACCATTTTTTTGACTCGTGTGTGTGGTCAAAGCCTCGGTGCACAATGATATAGCCTTTGAGGTATTTTTTTTTTAAAACACTGTCCTTACACGTGGACAAACACCCAGATGCGGAACAACTATCTGTGGGTCACACAAATAGTTGTCCCGTGTGGGGATCTAACCCACGATCCCCGACGCAGAAGCCAATGCCTTAGCAACGGCGTCACGGAGTCATCATTTCAGCTAGTAAGTATTGTCTTGAAGCATTCAAAGTCTTAATTGAATGTAACAAATCGTTATTCCGCATGAAATTCAGACAGACGCATCATTTATATCATTATTATATAATAGAACAGAAAAAATTTACAGTATAAAAAAAGTATATAGTAAAAAGTAAAATATTTTTTTCTACAATTCTTAACATTCGTGTGTTAGTTAGGAATTAATAAATTCAGACCACTCCATTAACAGATGTAAATCACACGTATTTGATATATCTGTCATTCGTCGGAATATTTGTCGGGTGCGAGAACTATCTCCTATGGATAAAGAAAAGTATAAAATATATCATGATCATAGTTTAAGCAAACAAACAATCATGGATCGGCACAACTTACACGCATAAGAAAGTGATAGCGGCTCGCAAATATTTGCAATGATTGGGCGGTGTTTGTCGAAATTAAGTTGGCAAACAGGAGCGGTCCCGCGGGGCAGCGCATATGGCACCGCCGAGGTCCAGCTCCCTTTCTCCGGTTATGATTAAAGCAACATTATTTCGATTCTCCATATTTTAAACATACGTGTTGATATTAATTCAGGTTTGTAGACAGGGGGTTATGAATTTATTTTTATTCATTGTGAGAAAGTGGCAAACGAGCTGCCGGTTCACCTAATGTGATAACCGCCGCCCATTGACATCATTTTGTAACAACCGAAGGGTTGCAGATGCGTTGCCGCCTCTCAATAGATTGGACCCCGGCTACCTCACTCACCAGACGAAATGCAGAAGTAGAACACTTCCACTTAACGCCGGTCTTCTGTGAGGTCGGGGTATTGACCCGAAGGGATCTGCCAACAGAGAAGACCTACCACAGTTAAAAATATAATACACTAATTGCTTTTGCACGTATCTACCCGTATCTGTTCTTTTTGTAATGAGGAAGGATTGGCTCCGCACTGAAGAAATTTAAATGTTGAGTTTAATAGATAGTTGCAAAAAAAAATATCTTTTAGTTTTAGACTCACGGCACGATATCATAACGTAACTATTTGACGGATATACGAACTACAGAAATCGCAGATCGTACTTTTGCGTTTTAAGCTATTTTCATTTCAACATTCTCAACAGAAAAATCTAAAATTCCTACAAACCTAGAATCAATTCGAAGTCAGAAACAGTGCATAAAAGCGTTAGATTTTCGATTCGAAATCTTATTTTACATTTCATAGAAATCTTTTTGAAAAAATACGACGATGATACTAATAAAATGCGCTTCACTGAGCACCGTATCTCGAAAATTATAACAAAGTCCACCCACCAGCAATGCTTTAAGACGCAACCTTATTTTCTTGGCTATCGTAAAAACGCATCATTAACAACTTAATGCCCATTTGAGCGTGATTCGGGGACACAATGGTTCTGTGCGGTTCTGGCTGGGGTTTGGGGTTTGCACAATACTGAGTTCCGTTTCCTGCTGCCTACGACGGACAACTGGTTATTGTGACATCATCTGAAATGCATCACCTTTAAGGCGCAGCTGAGCACATATTTATTTTGATGTAGTGGATAATCTTCTTTAATTATATTGAAGGTTATATATAAAATAAATAAACGATAAAACACTTAAATTAACATCAACTGGCATTCAGAATTCATATTTTATTAAAGATATATTTTAATAAAGAATTTAGGATACATGTTTCAAAGTACTGACACAAGTCTAAATACGTACGTTAATCTTGTATAATTTTTTTTAATATGAAAAGAAGTCAAGCGATAGATAGCTTGGAGATACGTTTAAAAACACGTTACATCAAAAAAAAGGGGGTCATATTACTTCACCAGAAGAAACGCAAAAGTTTAATACTTCCACTTGACGCCCGTCTTCTGTGAGGTCATGGTACTTACTCGGACGCGCTTACATGGCGAAGCGGTTACGTGGCCGTGGAAATTCTCTGATTTGCCTGAATATCAAAGTCTTAAAATTACACTAACGCCCGGACTCTGAAACACTGATAATCGTAGATGTTAACTAATCAGCTGTCAAATGGCTTTTCAAATAGCGTTACGTGTCAAAAATATTTAGCATACCGTTTAATTTCTTTTAAGTCTCTTTGCCTTATCTATAATCATATCGTGTGACAAGTATCAACAGATGAGGACTATGCCTTAACTGCGCCGCATGAAAAAACCCGCCAAATCCGCATTAACACCTCTCCAGGCTAACGATTTGATTTATGCCGACGCCCACAAATATTGGCGGACAAAGAGCCAGGCGGACGTACGCCGCCGCGACCGGGCCTCCTCAAAGCCAAGTCTCAAAGACCTGTAATCCCGGGCAATCCCGACTAATCCCGCGCCCGGGATTCGCTTCCGACACCACTCAAAGACGTTTCCGAGTAACGTTGCGTTAAGAGTTAATACCGTCGGAACCCGGCATGTTCACGCGGATTTGAATGCACTACGCTTTATATATTGTATATTGAAATTTCATCTGTATATCGTCTGTCGTGAAGATGTTACAATTTCTCGATTATTCACACAAGACATTACACAGGTATTTTTACTACAGATGATGCTGGAATTAGTGGAGGATGATGGAAATAGTGAGGAGTCTAAACTGTCCAGCTAGTTAGATCGGGATGATGACAAAAAATATGAAAAAGGCCACTGTTAACCTAACTTTTATTTTGCTTAAAATATCTTTAAAAAATTAGGTTTATTAACAGGAATCTTTTAAATCCAGGTACTTTTGTGGCACTACTCTTCTGTTTTTAAAAGTAACATCACAACACAATATTATAAAACATATCAAGATGCGTAAAAGGTTTGAACCCAGTGTTAGTGAAGTTAGTGTTAAAGTACCTTTCTGACTGTAATCTATTCTGTTGAATGCTATGACTTACAGGGTCGTCTGTGAATAATTTACGATTTAGTTAAGTTGAAATTTTAAAAAGGGACTGTTGGCATAACATTACATGTGAAATAAATTGTATGTATCTATAAATTAGGAAGATCAAAACAAAGTTGTTATTTTTCTGTTTAGCACCGCTTAATACATGCTTTATCTGGAATTGACATTTTATTCGGTGAATATCTGTTTATGATCGTATTCTGAGTGAGAATAAAGTGAAAAAGTCCTTAAAGCGTCCACTATGTGTCACTTGACGCTATAACGTATCTCTCTCTTATCCTTTAAACGAGCAATTCTTGTATATATATAATCGGAATCTCGGAAACGGCTCCAGCGATTTTCATGAAATTTAGTATGTGCGTAGATTCGGGGCGAAAAATCGATCTAGCTAGGTTTAATTTTTAGAAAATGCCCTTTATCCCTGTTTTCAGGGAATGAAAAATATAATTCGAATATGATGGTAAATTTCGCCGCAAAAAAAATTTTTAATAGCTCGGACGGTAATCGGGCGGCCCCAAAACAGACGGCCGTGGTTCGTATCACGATCATTTACACACTTTTTTTTCGATTCCAGATCATTGCTTTCTTTATTTTTTATTTTTTGTCGATTTGTTATTTTGTTATTCTTTTCCCTTTTTTTAAAGTTCTTTCTTTTGTGAAAAACACCAGTTCATATTTTTTTATTATTACGTCGGTAAGATCAAAAAATATTATGCATATTTCAGTACTCAGTAATTTGTATCTAAATGTAATTTCCAAAATACATGATTTACCAAAAAAAAGCAAACCGAGCTAAGCTCGGTCCTCCAGGTACTATGTAATTACATAATGAGTTACTGTTATGTGATAACAATAGTTAAACCGGGCAATAGCTTGGTTTAACTATTGTTTATAAAATGATAATTTTATAAAATACCGAGAATCGAATTTGGTACCCTCAGATAACCTCTAGGGTGTTTTCCGACGCAAACATCAAGAGTCTATTCGTCGTACTTCATCTCCACTAAACTAAACGGAACTTTTTCGCGGAAAACAGATGTTTCGACCACAATGTTGTGTATTACAAGACGAACAAAACCGTTGGATCCGAGCCGGTCGTGTGTGGTTTGTGCCACTTCATCCTGTTACCTTGTCCGTGGTGGGCAGATACAATGGTAATGGGCTTAGCCGACCTCCCTGCTTTGTGCGGGGCTCGGGATTACGTCTATTGTGCCGTTGAGATTTTGCTCGGAAAACTCCAGTTTTGCGCAATATCGTATTGTGGGCGCGTGCTTATTCGTTCACAATTGGCAATTCTCCAAAGTTATTATTACAAATATAATAAAAATAATAAGACATATGTGTAGAGATAGGTAATGGCCTATCTCTATTTATGTCTCTCTTAAAATAATCTCGCAAAGTTCCACCAAACGGCTCTTGGCAAACAAACTGGACAAATTTCCTGGTCTCAAAATCAAAATTAATCGGTACTATATGTAATCAAAATATATTGAAAAATAGGTTTTGTAACTTGTGAAGGGAAATGTTTGGGAACAGAAAAACAATAAATCATAATATTTCTCGTACCTATACATAATTTATCAGATACAACAAAAGAAAAATTATTAAACTGTGTGCAAACTTAAAAAAAAGTTACATCATCACAATAAGCTGATAAATTATTATTGATTATAAAATATATAATTAAAAGCCTTTTTCATTATTATTCATATTTAAATATTGTTGTTCGCTGTCATATTTTACCATCATGATTGCGTCAATTACTATTTATTTTGTTGAAAGAACGTTTGACTTAACACACTGGAAAAACACCGAAACACCGCTTTCTAAATGGGAATCAAATCTTGACCCGCGAGATAGAGAGTATATTGCTGCAACGAATCAGAATAGGCCCTCGCCACATGTGCTCGCTCGCACGGTCGCGTATTTTTAGTACACGGTAAATGAAAATAGTATGGAAATATATCTCATTCCATTTCTTTTCAATACCTGCTCTTCGCAGAGTTGTAATACTTTTAGCACGAAGCTATTGTTGCTACACACGTCACTCTTCATACGTAGTGTTATGTCATAGAACAATTTATATATAAAATGTTGTTTGAAACGTTATAAAGATTTTTGTAACGTACAAAATTATAATTTACACATTAATATAAAGTTATATAAATTATATACATACAGGGAGGCTTTTCTAAGTGTATCCATTTTTTTTAATTAAATTCTAGACATAAGTAATGAATTATAAAAAAATGATGAATATTTTAAATCACTCGTAAGTAGTTAATGACATTAATTTGAACTTATCTCGAAAAGTACGTGATTTATACGTAACTCATTTATTTTACGCGCGATCATTCATTACTAACTCGGACACAAGTTTATTTGTGTGCGTGAACAGTAAAATTTAGGTATTTATGAATGACTACTGCTTTGTCAATACGTTCTGTTTTTTGGGGAATAGCATGGCATTTTTTTTTTAAATTTGGTTTTTTTATTTCAATAAACGATTATACTACCGAGTCTGAACCTTCTGTGTAAATTTGGGAACTTCTGAACAAATCTCCCTGTATAAATATACAGAGAGGGGGATAATTTATAAAGAGGAATTCAGTTTTTTTATTTGTGAAAAATTGGCAATTGAGTAGTTGGTCCACTCGATGTTAAGTGATTACCGCCGCCCATGGCATCTTCAAGATTTGATGTTGCAGATGCGTTGCCATTAAAGAAGTGGCTCACAGTCACATCAATCACCAGAGTAAATGCGAAAGAATAACAATTTCATGTTATGCCAGTCTTTTGTGTGGCCATGGTACTTCCGCAGAGGAGTGGTACGTGGCCCTACAACAATTAAAGTAAGTCCTGTACTTGACTTTATGTCGCAAAAAGAAACAGATCACGATTATCCACCTTTAACCGAGTCTACCTCCTCCCAAACGACGTAGATAGGGGTGTCACCATGGAATTCCAAAGGCTGTGGTAGGCGATGCAACAGCTTCTGTTGTACGAATGGGCAGGCTCGTCCGGGGAATTGCCACGGCCTTACAGAAGGCGTGAGGTATTATAATTAGTGTTATACTTCTGCATTTCACAGGGCCCACTTTATTAAAAGGTGGCAACGCATCTGCAACTCTACCGGTATTGCTAATGTAAGTTATCACTTAACATCGCGGTTGAATCGCTACACTTACATCGCATGCCACTCATTCAAGTAAAAGTAAAATAAAATAAAAAAGTAACCAATAAACGTTGTCATTCGTTTAAAAAAGTGTTTTAAAAATTACTTATTTTTAATGTTTTACATTGTGTAAATTGATATGTGTACATACAAAATATAAAAACATAGTGTCACTGGACATCGGCCTGATGAATAGTGAATGTTAACTTCAAAACATTTCAATTACAATCGGAGTCCACTTCAGTAATTCGATATGTTGATTGGTAAAAGCGAACGCGTCAATGTTCAATATCGCTACCCACATGCTCGTAGCTACACCCGAGAGGCACTTTATCAAGCGCGGCGCCCTCCGTCCGTTTGTTTCTACAACTAATAAACAGTTAACGAGTTTATAGCTCGATTGACCTCGCCCCATTAAGGGGGCACAGTTATAAACATTGTGTTAACTCCGCTCCAATGAGCAAATCATATAAAACACGAGGGTCTGGGGAAAATCATAACAGCGCCACTGACTAACAGCGAAGGTGCGGCGTGCGGGTAACAAGCGTTGATTGCGCTGCCTCTGAGAGACACTTATCGTTTTCTTGAATTAATCGTTTATGTTAACACATTAACATGAAGATAACATAATTCTCCAAAACAAAATTGCTCTCATTAATGATTGTTTATATAATTATTAAGCGGTAATGCGGCACCGGTATTTGTCGGTATCAGTATTAAATCACAATTTCCACCATACTCCTTCTTTTTAGAGGTCCCCTTATCGATTGCGATCCAAGTCAATGAGCCACCATCTAAGGGGCCCTTGGAATAATAATTTATGAAACTTAATTCTAATGTATTATGATAATTTCTTTTTAATATAATTAATTGCACCTGACAAATCTGTACAAACAGTCAAAATAATATACTATAAATAAAATTGTAGTAATTATGTATACAAAAGATATTGTCTCCTTTGCAAAATAGACATGCCAGCCTTAAACCTTGTTTAGTCTATGAACCGCCTTAGGGTACGAGAGTTCGCGGATTTGTTTTATTGTCCCCCCCACCCGTCCCGCGCCCTTCCCCCGGAAGGGCGCAGACAAAAAAGCCGCGCAATATGCTCCTCGTAAGCGGCCCGCGTCGCCCCGCATCAGGCTCAGGGGATGATTGATGCTTCAAAGTTTTGACACAACCCTTGGGGAGGGCCCCCTGCTTAGGTGGCACTGAGGATGCAGGTATAAACGTTCCTCTCCATCACTCGAAGGATTACAATGTTTACGTTTACAGTCGGCTCTCATTTGTCCGATAATGTGGATAAACATGACGTTTTAGCGAAAAGAGACAATTCAAAGGTGTCCATTGCTGTGAATTGGTTTAAAAACCTATTGTCATTTTCATAAGTGATTTGTGGAGAGTGAGGAGAAAAGTTATACTTTTTAGGGTAAAAAAAAGAAAATAACTAAAAATTTTATCCCCCGGGCAAGTACACTTTGTTTGTGAAAACGATATTAAATGCAATAACGGTTATAACTTGGAATGATAACAAGACGTCAAAAAGTACCAAAACCCAATACCAAAAGTCAAAAACCAATAACATGGTTGCCACGGGTACTCTGAAGTTGATTGCAAAGCAACTCACTTCAAGGTACTTACTTTCGTAGATTTAGTGGTTGTCCTAGTCATCATTCAAATTGGTACAAATATAGTTATTATTTAAAAGAAAAAAATTAGCTGTTAATTTAATTTAGAATTTTACTACAATTGGATTCGAAATTGAAAGTCTATTGCAAACAGAGTTCGAGTGTTATTCCATGAGCTAATTACTGAATAATTATATTATATTTATTCGTATATTTTGGGATGAACAAATTTTATTTAAAGTGCTAATATAAATAAATTTAAGTCTTTTTCTGGACGATTCTAGTGTGAAAGCTTGGTCGAAACTGAAAAGTACTTCATGGATGTTGAACTTGATAACATTTAAGTTTGACCGCGACAGTTGTTGAAAGTTCATGATAAGCTGTTTGCTGCATACAATGATGTTGAAATTTGTTCAGTTATGAGTTTGCTTATAATTGTAGGAATTCAATAAACCTTAAAACTAAATAGTGTTTTGATAAAATAGTTTTTTTAATTGAAAACAATCAACAATGTTTAATTGGTAAGACGATTAATTAATAAAAAAAAAACAATGAAGAGAATTATCATGAAAAAAAGATGAAGAAGTCTTCATTTCGCTTTGCGATGTTTTTATTCAACTCACACAATGCTTCTAAGGCAGCGACATTGACATTATCTAAAATCTAACAAAATATCACACCAGAGTAATCCCAGGCAGTAATCGAAATCTGTTGATCTGGAATATTCTGGATCTGGATTTCTGTTTCTCCGACATTAGAGGAAATATATAATATATAATTTTTGTATTACCATTCGTTTTCATTAAGTTAGCAATGATTACCTGGGGAACGTGGAAATGGATGAAAATTTAAATTAAAGATCATTACGAATTTTGCACATGACGAAAAATACTCCTTTAAGAACATTACCTGCCAACAAATAATGAAAATTTAAAACCTGAAACACGAAAAGAAAAAGCTGACGTTCCTTGACCTTGACATCGTGTTTTATATAATTTTTTCTCTTCAAACTGACGGTAGCTCGGGTTTGTACTGACATCTCGTCGAACACTTTGATTAGTGATGTGACCATGCATCCAGTAAAGTATTCGAAATATCGGGAGTTAAAACAAAAATAAAAAAAAACGTACAATCACTTCTACCTTGCCACTTTCCTGCGGGAAGGTGGTATCCGAGCTGGCGGTTGGTCCATAAATGCCTGCAGCATCCGTTTGCTAGCAGTGACAGTACGAACCTTTTGGGGTTTGGAAGTGGAAATAAATATATTAACATTGCAGGAAATGGAAAAGTGCAAATCCTTTGCCTTTGTTTCCTTAGAGGTGGTTTGTGGTGGCAGATGCGCTGGCGTGATCTTACCGCAGAGTAGGCCACGAATAGAATAGTTCTTTTTTTCCTAAGCCTATAAATATTGAGTTTGGTGAAGTTTATATACGTGTCTAACACACGTAATTCAAAAGTACGCAAGGGTATTTATATCAAAATGTTTTTAAGGGCTACACAGTGGACAATCTTGGAAATGGTATAAGGAAAATAAGTGCAAAACAATTCACCTTTATATCAAAAATGTTTTTATTACAGAGCTATACAGTGAAAAAGCCTTGAAATGGTACCTTGGAAAATATGTGTAACAAAATTCACCCAAAAAAATGGCTACTTCTTGCGATCGGTGATTCGCCATCTTTCTCCGATGACAGAGTGGATACGGCGACAGTAGAGTGTCTCAATAATACACAGGCAGCTATCGGAGGCGGCGCGACCGACGCAAATTGGGCCCCGCGGCACCCCTCGCCACTCGGCGTGATTGGCTGTCACGTCGTCACGTCTGACGTCACGTTGTCACGTCGGGAGATCGGCTGTCGTGGGCACACCAGAGGTGCTATCTCGCCTTTGTCACGGAATTGTAATTAGGTTTTTCGTATTGGGGTGATGGCTCCTCAGTGCGAGCGAAGAGATACGTTTTTTCATCATTAGGGGCGGAGTACTTTTGAAAAAAAGACTTTTTGGAGAAATTTGAGTTTCTTAGTTAATAATCCTGTTTCTAAGTTATATTACTGATTTGCTGTGCTGACAAGTGATCCTTGCAATTCTTGAATGGTGAAGTTTTAGATGAAAAGGACAATTATTGTTGAAAGAAATCTTTAAGACCAGTTTAACACCACTCGACATAATACTGTGAAAATAAGTATTACATACAAATTTAGTTGTTGCTCTTTAGTTAGGTGTTCTTACGTATAGCAAATACGAGAACGCTGAATTTCTTAGCTAATTTATCTACATGAAATCATTGCAATTTGGAGTCAATGTCAGTCAAGAAAGGGGTAGGATTTTCTCATCAATGCAGATTCCTGACTGGTGAGACAATTTTGATAGAGTAAATGTAATATTTTATTTTCGTGGTAGTAGTAGTTCGCGGTTCATCGAGCTCCTTTGCCTCTAAAACTCCTGAGTTGCGAAATTCTATTGAATTCTAAATCCGGTGTTATCATTTGTTAAATATAAGTATTTTAAATTACGAATAAAAACTTTTAAGTCCTCTTCCTCATACGCTTAGTGGATCCCGGCGAAATAAGTAACTAGATGTATCCATCTTTTCACGTAAGATCCAATCTCATTAAATATTACCTAGGGTAAAAGCCGGATAGTTGCCTCGGTGGGATACATGCCCCGGTATTTAATACACTATGTTAGGAATATAAGTTGTGTTGGCGTTTTACTACAATAAGGTGTGACCTCCCCGTAGGCCTCAGTGCTGCGCAGTATCCGTAATATTACTTTACTCTATGGTGCTGCGTAAGCCATTTTAACTAATTAATTTAAATTTAATTTTAATTGAAAACAAGTTAACTCTTTTGCTGCCAAATAACAAAACCGACTTCAAATATCTCTTTATGTACTCATTTTCTAATCCGGAGCCCAAGATCCAATACCAATGGAATTAATGGGAAGCACTAGCTTTCAAATAAAAAAAGAATCATCAAAATCGGTCCAATCATTCGAAAGTTCTGAGGTAACAAACATTAAAAAAAAAAAAAAAAACATACAGCCGAATTGAGAACCTCCTGCGTTTTAAGTCGGTTGATAATTTGCTGGATAAGCCAGACTTAGAATATTTAACATGGATGAAACCGGTGTCCAACTCAATAATAACATTGGCAAAGTACTAGCTAAGAAAGATGCTAAAGCAGTTACTGTACAATTACTGAATTGTTTCTCTTTTCACCGGCACCGTTGCAACAACCAATAAACAACAGTTTGTTGGTTGTTCCAACGCTATTGACAATTTTCTCCCATCAGTTCTGTTTGTCAAAGGCGTAAATAAGAAACAGAATTAATCATAAATAATAAAAAAATTATCAGAAACTATAAATAAATCATACCGAGGTTACTAACCTCGCACGAGGCAAGTATCCCCGAAGCATTTTACACGCTAGGCTACTATCCGCCATAGTAGGCAAATATCCCTTTTCTGAGAGGTGAAATAAAACAGTATTTATTCAAAACCATTGTTAATTATGTATACAACAATAGGCTATTATAGAAGATAAAAGACCTATGTTTTGAGATACATACTGAATAATTTTCAGCAAGTTCATATTTTTGAGAAAAGCTTCAAAGCTTTTTCGAAAAGTGGGGCAAGTACTCGGCTTTTAGCCTATCTGATATCCGTAACAGTTATCTGTGTTAGGGCCATGCAGTTGCTGATATTACACGAATGGGTAGGTCAGTCCGAGGAGTGGTACTACCCGAACTGGCCTTCCCATTCGGCTTGACATAAGACCGATATCAAGTGGAAACATTATTTTTCCAAAAAAGTCCAAAGGCCTAGCCCAAAGTCCTAGCTTCGTATTTGTGTCATTAGAAGTTAAAATCATTTAAGTAGGCAGGTTGTGCATTTACTGAAAGAAGTAGCAGTTACAAGCTGGTTTTAAATAAAAGACCCGGCACATGCCCAGATTTACTTGTGGCTAAATAATAATATTCAAAACTCCCACGTCGCCGCGGCTGGCAACTATCAAATGCAGCATGCGAAATGTTGTTTGTTCTTTGTTCATTTGAAAGTCGAAAAGCCACCGTTGATTCGGACCGATTCATTCTTGTCGTTTAATTGCAGCGCGGGAAAGCCGCGGCGGCCATTGTGCGGAAAACAATATGGCGTCACTTGACGCGCGGCCGTTGCGCGCGCGCACCCGCCGGCGGCGCACTTCCGCTCGGGTGACAAAGATTCGCAACGTCGTGGATAAGTCCTTTTTACTGTTCTTTTCCGGTAGAAATGTTTCTTTTTTATGTGAGATGGTGGCAAAGGAGCTGGCGGTTCACCTGATGGTAAGTGACTACCGCCGCCCATTGCACATTGATAAGTACACCAAGATAACAAGTAATGGATATGATATCGGTCAAAGGAAAAAAAGAACACTGAGTCGTAGTAAGTAGTTAGTATACTTGTAGCTCACACCCAAGCAGACTGGTTAGTAGCCACGCATTAGACCGTTACTGCTAAATAATAAATTTGAAGTAACATATTAAACGTCTATAATAAGTTCTATTGTTTATAATAAGTTAAGGTTGAAGATGCAAATGATGTATTACCAATGCGGACTACATACTTACGCTGAATTTGTTACATTATTTACACCATATCGTTTACAATCAGACAAGAAGATAATATCTTACATTGTGCGGATTACTGCCTCTGTCATCAATTCTTACGTACAGATTCTTAATATAGACCATACTTAAGAATCCATCCAAGGAGCAGTAGCAACAGACACCCTTAAGTCGTAACGCCATGTTAATTTAATTAAGCGTTCCACTTCCAAAGTTCTCGGACTAGCCTGAAGCTTGGTGCTCGTAGCGGCGACAATAAACGCGTATACAAAAGCGCAGTGCGATATGGCTCCATATTATTTGGGTCTAAACACCGCCGCGCCTGTAATTGTGCGCGCTGGCGGCTCAAGTTACTCCCGCGGCTTCATTGTGACGAGGCTCCCAAACCAAACGACGAATAAGAATATTGTAGTGTTACCTTCGAAAACATTACCTCTCCTTACTGTGGAGGATAACATTGTCCTATGTTCTAAAGACGTTTTACAAACATAAATTTCTTGTCTCTAAAATTATCTGTGGCTCACACAAATAGTTGTCTCGTGTAGGAATCGAACCCGCGACCCGGTGCCGAAGCCGTGGCAACTGCGCCAAGGAGTCATCAATAATATTAGAGATTTATTACATTTAATATTCTAATAACTTTTCTTGATTTTCAGTTGATCAGAAATTCTGAAGCGAAATAAATCATAAGTTTTATTATGCATGAATGGATCGATCTCGACAACAAACCATCCCATATAATGCTTTTGATGTTCCTATTCTCCTCCGATAAATCCAGAAAGAAAAACTTTGTACTAAGACACGATCATTCAAAGCTTAAAGTCATACCAAATATTGTATAAAGAACAATAGTTACACATATTATTCGAGGTTGGTTTGTTAATAAATTTGTAATTATATTTGTTGTATTACTATAATTATATTAAATTAAACTTTGAGCAGCGCTGTTCATATTGACGTTTGACGGGCGAACGTTGTAATTTCCCAACGACTGCCCTACCCTGTAGCGCGCAGCTTGAACATACCTCGCGATATAATGGCACTTAGTAGGTAAGACTAATAGCTGCGTATTACTGCCGCTACTAAAAAAAATCCCTAAGCGACGTACAGAACTTAATTGATTGGCAAACTGTTTCATTGCGAATTCAATATGAGCCCTTTTTAAGCATTTTTTATGTCACCATTTAAATGTCATAATTTTATATCGATAAAACAAGTAATGTGCTACTTTTTGATTTGCATATATATGATATAGTTATACCAAATATATTGTAAAAATACACAAAAAAAATAAAATCAGACGAAATGCCATAAAATAGGTATTGAAGCCCATGCCAATCTAAAAACCAACGCCAGACTTGGAAAAGAAATAGACACTCGATAAACATAACTCTCCTTCTGGGACAGTCAGGTAAAAAGAGATGAGCTGTTCACGCACTTACAATCATTACTTAACGGGAAATTGAAATGAAAGGTAATTTCGGGTGATAAGATATATGTATCTCCATATAGACAGAATATTGCGTCAGGTACATCTATTTACAACTACACACACCGAACTAAATACGCGTATCTGTACAAAAATCGTGGCAAAAGCACGTTGCTTAAACGGGAGAGTGAACAAGTGGATATTCAAAACTTTTCAACCTGATTTAAAACCCATAAACTATCGAGTATTTTATATTTAAATCATTTCATTGATTAAAAATACTGGCAGAATTCTGATTGTCGAATGCTATAGCAATCATTGTCGATATTTTATGTTTTTTTAAATAAAAAAAACATCTTAAATAAGTATAACGTAATTAACATTCGGAAGGACTCTTTAAAAGTGGTAGTAATTATTCTAAAATCGGTATTTCGCCTCTACTGATTATGTGTTCACTTCCCCGCTACAAAATGTTTAGTTACACACGGAGAGTACGAGTTATTTACAAAATAATTTCATATTTACAATAAACTCTATACTACATTTGACAGCACTGCTGCTTAAATAGATATCTTAAATAGCATATGTTTAATTTCAATATTATTTATAAGTTTTGCCTACGATATTGTCTACAAACAGACATCACGACTACAATATAAGTTAGCTAGTAACAAAAGAAATGATCGTCAAACACCTGCCGTAATTAGCGCTAAAAGAAGCGATTTAGAAAGATACACAGACAGACAAAAAGAAGAGCAGGGAAAGAATAAATTTAAGAAAGTTTGTACAACTTTACTGTTATCTAAGTTTATAATACAATTCAACAACACGCTAAAGGTTTAAAATACTATGTATGTAAATTTTACGTTGAAATTGTTAGTAACATTCCAAATTTACGATTATTCGATTATACGGAGAATTGTATCTTTATACTGCACCAAAATAGCTTATTATTTCTATTTTCAATTCGCTTCCAATTATATGAAAACCAACGGAAGACTGCGGTTCGAAAATTAATAATGTTCAGACACTAATTCGGAATCTGTAACTGTGTAAAGTACAATTCGTAAGAAAAAAAAAAGGTTATAATGGTTCTACTTTTCGTTGAGAAGAGAAAGAAAGTCCGAATACTAAAATAACTATTATAATAATTTCCACTTAAGAAGTACAGGACGGCTCAACAAATCCCAAACGCAAATCTTCACAAGAAAAAAACGAAATTATCAAATGTTACTATCATCAAATATAATATAAAATATATATAATGTTTATAATGAATAAATATCTATGTCTCTAGAAACGTCAAATCCTCTGTCAATTCACTCGTTGGCTTCACCAAAGCCGTTGAAGTAGCCGGCCCCCGGTCACAATAACTTGGAGAAGAAGGTGTTGGGGGCAGTCATTCGCGCTGGATCCAGGATTCTCGGATAGGCACCTCCTAAAAAAGGCCTGAAAGCCACTCTACTCGTCTCTTCCGATGGACTCGTGGACGCTTCTTGCGTCGACTCGTCCTGCGTGTCGAGTGACGAATCGTTGTTAGACCCGCCAGCGCCTAAATGCAGCTTTCTGGTGTGCTTCTTAAGGTCGAAATTCCTGCAGAATCCTTTCGCGCATATGGTACACGTAAATGGTTTTCTCTCGTTGTGCGTGTGCATGTGGAAAGTCAGGTTGTAGATCTGGTGGAAGGCCTTGTTGCATATGTTGCACTTGTAAGCCTTTTCCCCGCTGTGGGTGAGTCTGTGGTTTTGTAGTTGCCTTTCTGGTGGAAACCTTTGCCACAGAACTCGCATACGAACGGCTTGTAGCCAGCGTGGATTCTAGCGTGGGTGTTCAGAGTGGACGAGCGGTTGAACGCCTTGCCGCACGTGAGGCACTTGTGGGGCTTCTCCGAAGTATGAATTATCTTGTGCCGGCACAAAGTGGAGGCCTGGCGGAACCCTTTGCCGCAGATCTTGCACACGAATGGGCGCGCCCCGGTGTGCACCGGCATGTGCCTGGTTAGATTGTAGTGGGCGTTGAAAACTTTACCACAGTCGCCGCAGGCGAAGCTTTTATTCTTGGCAGGCGACGGCGTTGGTCCCGTGGTGGATGACACCGCGTGGTCTGCAGCTGAGGCGCGTGGACTCGGCGGGCGTTGTACAGGGGACTGCACCGGCGGCGGTCTGGGTAGATGCAGCTGGTGGGCGTACGTCAGTGACATTAGATCCGGGCCGTAGTACAGGAGGGGATAGTGGGCGGCGAGCTGCCTCCTAGCTGCCGGTATGTACTGCTTGAAAGCGGAATCCAGGAGTTGAGCACCGTACGATAAGAAGCCGGTCGGCTGAGGGGGCGGCTCCGGGGAGACAGACTTCTTCCTGTCGGGCTCCATGAGTCTCGCGATGGAGAAGTTGAGGACTGGCGCGGGGGTGTCGGGGGACTTGGCGCGCTCGGGGGAGGACTCGCGCGGTCCCTCGGGGCGCGCCGTCGATTGGAACGGCTGCATTTCGTACCTGCGGAGAGGGTGTGGCGGTTAGTAGTTGCGGCGGGCATTGTTCGGCAGCGGTCCGCAGCGACAAAGAGGCACGGAGCGGTTGTTTTAAGCAAATTGGTAGGGTGCGTTTGACGGTGCCGTTTGCGGGCCGCGGCCTTTGTGGGGAAATCGTTTGCAAACATTCGTCGTACGGATTGCCATCGATGAATGCGGCGCCGAACGGAGGGCTCTCCGCATCGCCTTGGCACTCGACGGCTCCACTTGCGTTAGTAATTAGAGCGGGTGTGGCGCGGTCGGCACAATGGATGCCGGGAGCGTTTTTACGAATATTGAAATCGATGTCGATCGTTGGACATTTCGCTTTGGTTTGACAATGGAACATTTCTTTTGGGGAATACACTGGGGAAACCTCGATTCGATTCTCCGTTGTGGTACATTAAAATATTCTAATACAAGCTGGACAATGATGGCCTAGTGGTTAAGTTATCAGACTAACGTTCCAGCGGTATAAAAAAATCAATAACTTTTAAACACTTGTCTGGTTTTAAAAGGCAGGCTCACTACCCGACCAAAATAATAGGTGAATTGCAATAATTCTGTTTTCATCTTCTCCTTTTTATGCAAGAGTGTGGCAAATGAGCAGGCGGATCACCTGACGTGATCAATTAACCCCGCCGATGACCAATTAGAACACTGCGGGATGGTGTTGTCAACTATTAAGTTCGAGCCCCGATACTTCACTCAGCAGACAAAATGCAAAAGTACTTCAGCTTCACGCTGAGTGTCTATATGGGCGTGGTGCTGCCCATTTGTCCAAAAGCAGAAGCTACTCTGTCCTACCACAATAATATTAATTAATTCTTCTTACTACTTTTACTTAACTGATACTGTTGATCTTAATGAATCTTACTTTGAATGTAATTTCTTTTGCACAGTTTCCGAACGAATTTTGAAAAGTTTAAATAGATAGTACATCTAAATGTAATAACATATTTGAATGACGTTTCCCGAATAATTGACGGTAGCCTGGGTTAACTTTGACATCAAGACGTGTAACAACTCAGTCTGCCTCGTGACCATGAACGCTCAAAAATGTTCGAAACGTCGTCGTAAAGATCAAAAATTAAAACGCGATAAAATCCGTAACTAACTTCGTTTAATACGACATTCAAATGTCCATTTTAGTCGTAGTACTCATAATATCAAAACTTAAGTGTGTTTTAAAAATTAAGTGAGGTATTTTTTTTAAATGAACCGTAGGGTTGGCGACTGGGGCACTTATGAAACAATGCAGCACGAGGGTCGGTTTGTTGTGAACCCTGAAAATATGCTAGTGCGGCCGCCGGATAATTGGTGCGCCGGCAGTGCATTGTTTCTGTGCAATGCCACAGCAAGGGGACGTGACGTGCGGGTACGAATCCGCGACCCCCGACCGTTGATTTGCCTAAAGCTGCGGTCGATGATGCTTATCGTATTGTCGTCATACGTCTTTGATGATTGTTTTGATTACTATTTCCCGACAAAAAGTTGTCAAGAAATTTTTCTCATATTCCATCATTTTTATTGGAAAATTATTATTGAAAATAGACCAGACGATTGAATAATTTTCCAAAATATACATTTTTCAAGAATGTATTCATTAATATAGGAAGAATATTATATAATTTTCAAAAAAAAACACAATTTAAAACAAGAAAAAAAGACATTACGTTGTTAATATTTATATGAGAATACAAATCTAATTGTTTTGCCATTTGCTACTTATTAATTTTTTTTCAGATTCGTAGTTTTACGACCGAATTGTCGTAATGGATAGCGAATTTGTGTCTAGTGCCAGAGGGCAAGGGTTCGATCCCCGCTACTGGAAACATATTGTGTGATGAACATAGTGTTTTTCTTGCTTCCGAGTCTTAATATATCTATAATATTTATTTATTTACAAAAAGGAAGTATGTTTAAGCAGGTTTATCAGTATCTGGTACCCATAGCTTTGCTTAGTTGGGACTACATAGATAACGCTGTGTAAAATGACCTGAAATAAGCATTTATTACTTTTATTTTTATTATTTTCGTTATTATTCAATATCTCTATAGTTATTTAATAAAATAATGTATACCCTATTACTAGCATCGCGGCGATTTTCAGTTTGTGGATATTGAATAATTACTACCATTTAGGTGGCAATAAAAATTTGGATGTTTCGTAATTTCGATAGGCCGGTGAATCATCCGTGGTTCAAACCAATATGGTGACTCTCATCCTCATTCTAGTTATCTACCGTGTGGTAAGTCTTTGTTTCAAGGAACACGAGGGATCTGAGATAATAATTAATTGGCCATTGGACCACTAAGTTATCTTCCAGTTTTGATTAGTTTCAATAATATGTTTTGTATTTTTATTTCATTTTCTTACTTTCTTCCCACAGCGAATATATAGCACTAAATTGACTCTCTTACAACATAAAATTTTCATTAAACTACTTATAACCTAAAATTTTCGTTATTACACAATGATGTTTTAATAAAGATGACGGATGTCCATACTGCGCGACTTTGTTTTTTTTTATGTGAAAAGTTGCCAAGCGAGCAGACGGTTCACCTGACGTTAAGTGAACACCGCCGGCCTTTGACATCTGCTACACCCGAGGGTTGCAGATGCGTTGACAACCTTTTGAAAATTGGCCTCCGGCCACCTCACTCAACAGACGAAACGCGAAAGTATTATACTTCCACATCACGCCGGTCTTCTGTGAGGTCGTGGTACTTACCCGGACGAGCCTGCCCATTCGTGCAACAGCTGTGAAAGATACTATAAAATTGTTCTGTTTTACATTATATGACATATGCGTATGTGATGGATACAGAGTAATTCGAAAAGAGATTCCATCCTATAGAATTGTAATCTAATTAAACCCATTGGCATGTTTTGAGTGCGTCATATCCATCTCCTATATGCATATCATATCATCGTAATATTATTAAAGCAATGAACCATCATTTGTATTTTAACGAAAGCATAATTTAATCAACCTTTTTATATTACATGGTACCAATTAAACAAAGCATTGGAAACAAAACAGTTGCATACGGACGTAACAAACAACGCTTTAACTCTCCGGTGCAATAGAAACGCAAGAGTGTTCACAGGTCGCGCGTCCAGGTGTACGGGCCGAAATGGATGTTGGCACAACAGTACTTGTGTGAAACGGCACACAATAAACCGAATATTCCCCGCTCCATACAAATACTTCCCCTCATTAAAACTAAGTGGCGATTGTTTAAGGACCGTTGGCTGAGTTTTCCCGGCCGTTGCTTGAGCCGAACGAGACTGACGAACTTATTTTTTACCAACGCTTCCTCACCCGCTGGTGGGAAAAAATCTTCGCACTATGAGCAAATTTTTGCCTCCAATAAACTAATTTTGCACTGGAAGAGTCATGCTTTAGATTCTGCAGATCAAAATAATTTCGCAGCCGCATTTTTATGAGCCCCCGTTATGATGAACCTTCAGTTGACGTTAACGATATAGAAAATCTATACTTAATACTCGTAAAGCATTACGTCGACAGGATCTATTTGAAAATCCCTTGTCGTCACGTTAAACATATCAGAGTCAACTGAACGGCCCTCTGTGCCCTCCACGCATCAGATAAGGCCCTCTATCGGCGCGGGGCTGCCCTATCGCAGATCCGCAATATCGTAATTACCAGCGTCGAAGTAGCCGACCTCTCAAACGCGGTCGCGCGCTATCAACGCAGCATCCCATCTAATCGGCGGCTCTCTAGATAATGGGCTGATTAGACACATTCTCCCGGCTGCCCACTTCAGTGAGTAATATTGGAATCTATAACCATGGGTATAAAGCCTACAATAGAGTTTATGTCCACTGGTTAAGCTAACATTGTAGCCCTGATATCACGAAATCGCCAATGGACATTGAAAGCTGCCTCTTTGATTTAAAGTCTAAATAACTATATGTAGATGCTAAATGTATTAAATTGAGATTAATCCATTTACTTTAGTGCTAATAAGTTCAAGTTGTTAAGAGTATCTTTGAAGAAGAATTGACGTTTGAAATTCTTCTGTCATGATTATTCTATTTTGTCATGATTAATTACCACGGAATGGATTCTGTCGATTCTGTCGTTGTTCTACAGGTATTATCAATACGAGTACCTTACACTTAATTAACAAGGGACTTTACTAAAATGTGAATAACAATGTGCTCAAAATATTGATTGTATGTACTTATGTATGAATTTAGTGTAAAATAAACACTATATGGCAAAGTATGCAAATTAGATTAATTCTATAATTCCTGTTTTTTACTAAGTTTACATTGCTCAACTTTTAGTCTTTAAGAATATTTCATTGTACTTTATGAACGACAGAATTCGCCATTTCCAATCCAATGTCAATTTGACATCTGTCAAGACAAGACGTCATTAGTGCAGGCGACATCCGACAAGCGTAAGCCCCTAAACACATAATCGCTCATCAACCGTCTCTTTCGAACACACGGTTATTTATATAGTCTTCCCTTTTCCAATCCTATAATCTGTTATAGAGTTTTGGCACCGACCAATTATTTTTGATCTTCCATTTGGGGCTATTTACGCGAAATGAGGGATCATTATGTTTCGGCGCCTTTACTTCAAATAACGGGGAGGTTACTAGCATATCGTGATCCATGGACGCACTCAACTTATTGCGTGTTCGGTGTCGCGATGGGGGTCGTGATATGTTGGCGCCTGGAAGTCTATCGGAAGGGGTGGTTTCCGTACGGTATTGTGGTGTAAATTGTTTATTACGAGTGCTAAGTGGTTCTGCGGATACGTCATTTCATTTGGATTTATGGATTGCGGCGCGGGCTTTGATTGCTTTCCAATATTTATGTTAAGCGTGTTCATGACGTCCTGATCGTTAGTGTAATTGCAAATTTATCTATACAGAGTTTATTTATTTGTTTAATCTTTATTGCACTAAAAATTGTACAAAGGCGAGCTTAATGCTATATTGCATTCTCTACCAGCTAACCCTACGTAGAACAGAGACATAATGGCAAGGTAAAATACTTGTAATCGTTACATAATCAAAAAAAATATTTCATAATTAGGTTATAAATCTAAAAACTACCAACATAAACATACGTAGATGAGTATACTTATATACTCATACATACACAGTAATTATACTTAAATATTCATTCTACATATAACTAACCTAATAATATTTATATATGTATATCTATATACCAGATGTTCGTACATAGTAAGCACTATTAAGGTAGCTAAGACTCAGCAAGGTATGCTCAAACAATTTTCTTTTGAAAATATTTTTTGTTTGCGATTGTCGCAGGTCAACAGGCAACCGGGAGTTTACTATGTGAATATTCCATATTAATATAATGACTTGTGATAAATTGCACTGGTTGGTACGTGCAAATTTTTCGAACTGTAGGTGTCTTGATCAATCATCACAATTTGCTAATAATTTGATGACTCCGTGGTGCAGTTGCGAAGGTATTGGTTTCGGCGTCGGGGATCCCGGGTTCGATTCCCACCCGGGACAACTATACGTGTGAACCACATATAGTTGTATCGCATCTGGGTGTTTGTCCACGTAAAATTTATGTTTGTAAAACGTCCTTACAACACAGAATAATGTTATGCTACAGTAAGGGCAATTTTTTATTAAAGAAAAAAAATTAAACACAAGTATTTATCAATAGAGTAAATATCAATCCTATTTAATTTGATTAATGTATTATAGGGGTAATGAGTAATTATTACACGATGAGATCATTTATTTTGGGCTGTTTTGTCTTTAACCCAAAAAAAATTATGAACTTTAACAAATAATTTAATAACCGAAGGCTTTACTTTCTATTCTTCAAGATTTTTTTGTAACGAGAATTATAATTTCAAACTTTATGATTATTTTATATGGAGAACATCATCTACTAAATTTAAGGTGTAATTTGATTTTCAAATCATAACAGAGATAGGACGTACTGACATACATCACCTATGCAGAATTACATAACATGTTAATTATGGGTACTAATGGTATTAAAAATTAGTCAATGATTATTCCTGGACAGTAAAGGAGGTTCTGGTCTATCTTCGCCACTATTTAGTTATGAGTGGCTACGGGTTACAGTTACAGTTACTCATACAATGCCATAATATTTTATCAAAAAGCATTCGACTTGCTTTCCTTCCTAAATAGATGTAGCAGGAACATTTTTGTGTCCGCAACTTAACAAGAGAGTACGTACAAAGCTACATAAAATGTACAAAAATTAAAAGTTAATGTTACAATCTTCCAAGTTCGCCAAATCTTTATTATTGAGGACCGTAATCTGAGATTTATCTTATTATCGATACGAGATGGAAAAAAGAAACAGATTTATGCGGTACCACCTCCATTATAATTTTTTTTTATTAAAAACGGCATTAGGGACTTAAGAACAAAAGTTATGGAAAAAATTTAGATGCTTTCAACAAATCAACAGGTCTCCTTTCCCGAAATTGTACTACGCAATAGACTCATCCGTACTGCCCGTTCGAAGTAAACCGATTTTTATCATTTTTTTTAAATAAATTTGTGTACGGGCAATACTAAGCCCGTCCCGTCAACCAAAAATGTCATGGGACATCATAGAACCTGTCATTTAGCGTGGCCCGTTCTTAAATCGAATTAGTACGACCTAGTGGCCAACAATACGGGGCGCTGTCATCTGTCCGCCGGGTAGCGGATTCGCAGCCGCGGCGGAAGCGGCTGACGTTAAGTGCCCTCGAAATGCGAAACGGGAGACGGGGGAGTTTAATATTCAAATCGGTTTTAATTTCCGTGCAAAATGTTTTACTAGGTTTGACGCGTTCCAAATACGTACGGTGCGATCATGTTAGAATGACATCGTTTCAATGCAACTGACATCACGATAGTTTTCGACTCTGGGTGTTTAGGGATCATACGTGATTTGAGTCCAACTAAATTCATTTTAACTTGTTCTGTTTAAAATGGTCTTATCAATTTTACCTAATATAAAATTGTAGATGTAGAGTAATTAAAACAACTTAAAAGTAAATTTCAGTTCAATAGCGATCAAGGCAGATGGTTGTTTGTTCCTACTACAATTTCCAATCCTCTCAATCCAGTGAAAACTTTTTTGCCCCAGCTAGCCGAAATTCAGTGTTTTAATTTAAAGAAGAGATATTTTTCATTTGACACATAATTTTTTCGAGACTAGATTGTAATATATGTTAAGATTTTTACTCTTTATTAGAAAAAAACTCATAATATACTACATGTCATAAATAATGATAAGGCAACTCCGAAGGTCGTCGATTGCCTATTCATAGCCCTAGAATCACACCAATACTGAATTTCACTACCGTCTTCATCATTAAGCTTTATTCATAGGGACATAAAAATACTAAGAAGAAACAATCACACCATGTACGTAAATTAAATGAAACAACATTTTGTCTTCTGGCATAAGTTAGCGTTTCGCTACAACTCTTCTTGGATATAAATTAGTGACGTGAAGGTGTAAGCTTAGAAAGAATCTATTCAAGATAACATACTTAAAATGCCTGCGTTGACGTTGTATTATAAGTAAGATAATTATTATAGCTTACGAACTTAAGATTATAATTATACATGTCGGTGAATATCGGTGATAAAGGAAACGTATATCTACGAAACGTTATTTTCCTTTAATTCCAACACATAAATAGTGCTATATACGGTATCAGAGTTCTGTTATAAGAAATAAGAGGGACTGTTTTCGCTATTTGTTCTCCAGCTATGACGGTTATAGTCAAGGTCTAGTATTGCCAAACTTGACAAAAAACCGTTCTTAATTTTGCGAGTGAGTCAATTTCATGGGGCGGAACATAAGCTTAAAGTAAAGCAAAAAACAACAGTAACTAAAGTAACAGTCTTCATTTGTACCACTGCTGGGAAAAGGCTTCCTCTGTCCACGGCTAAAAAAAAAAGAAAAACAAAAAATAACCAGCGTGAAATGACTGACTCGTATGTAGATTGCGTTTAATTCGTTTTCCATATCTTCTGGAAAATTTAGATCTCACACCCTTCAATCCCAAAAAGCCACCATCTGGTAGTATATTGTTTTTTTTTTTTTTTTTGCCCATGGTGTCAGTAATAACTTTATTTGTTTTTATCCTTTAGATCTCCACAATTCTAAAAATGGATAACACTATAATTAAATGTAGGGGGGAGTGCTCACTCCGTTTCCAAGATAATTCGTATGACCTACCCTTCTGTCTATTACGAGGGCGGTGAGGCGATGTAGAGCGGTTAAACTCAACTCCCCCCGGGATTCGAACCGGGGACCAATTACGAACGGCAAACATTTGCAGTCAGCGGTGACACGCGTCCGCGACGAGTTAATGCGATAGTTGAGGTTTACTACATCCTTTGTTTGCATGTAGAAGAATTGGAGAAAAGGATGTCACCATGTTATCAAGTTGTAACATCCATGTCGTGAGTCGAGGGTACGATCACTGCCCCCAAAGAGTACGACCTTCAAATAACTGTCCCAACTCAGGGTCTTTTTATGTCAGAAGATGGCAAACGAGCTGGCGGTTCACCCTGATGTTAAGTGATAGCCGACGCGCTTTGATATATGTAGCAGCCGTAGGGTTGCAGATGCATTTCCACCTTTTAATAAAGTGAGCCCCGGCTACCTCACTCACCAGACGAAGCGCAGAAGCATAACATTTCCATTTCACGTCTTCTTTGAGGTCGCCTACTTAATTTATAGCTTTAAGCATTTTATGTCAAATTCATAAGCCATCCATAATTTGTTGTTATCACTATCATAAGCAATTATTACGAGCCTGTTATCACAATATTCCGTTTCATAAAAAGATCGCGTCTGCACCTTAGTACTATATGTACTTTACCTATGGTGCGAGTGACAGCATCTATTTTAAATTTTAATATGTACTAGACATATTAAAATTTAAAATAGAATGATTTAATTTCTTAACAAGACTATTATTAATTATTTTTATAGTGCTTAACTCTGCTCTTTAAATTGACATAAAAATTGAGGAAAGGTACGAAAAGATTGTCGCCGCTGTGGGCATCGAACCCACGTCTTCACCATTCGCGGCCTGACGCTGTAGCCACTAAGCTAAACGGCTGATTGCCACAGCGACGAAAATCTTAACGTCTTTTATCTACATTGTTTCCCACAGCGGCGACAATCTTTTCATACTTTTTCTACAAATTTTATGTGAAGACTATTATGTTTAATGTGATTTTTTTGAATAAATTGTGGACATATTTTACGGGAAATTATCGGGATTCAAAACCTGCGTGAATTATCCCAGACGGTCTAATCAATTGAGCTAAGCAGCGGATATCTTCTCATTGCGAAAGCATCGAAGTCTATCTAGAGTATCTCTATCTATTATATAAAGAGGAAAGATTTGATTGTTTGTATGTATCGAATAGGCTCCGAAACTACTTAACCGATTTAAAAAATTCTTTCACTGTTGAGAAGGTACATTATCCCTGTTTGACATGGGCTATATAACATTTTCAAAAAATTAGGGATCCTTACTAAAACTCCAATAATGTTACTCAAGGTGTACAAAAATTACCTAAAATATTATTTACATCGCGTGCGCTGCGAAAACTATTGATGATAGAATAAAGTAATGTACTACGACTTTGCAGACCACATCATTATTTACAAAAAGTGTCGCGACAGCATATATCTAACTATTATAGTTATGCCACAATAAGTGTTCTTTTATTTTAAAATTTTGATTTAAATGCCGCCGCTAACAAAGGCTGTTTATTTGTATCTAGGTATTAATCCTTATAAAAATAAATTACTTCATATTCAAGACTGTTTCAATATCTTTATAAAACTTTTTGAATTATTAAATTCGGACATTCCATTCCTTAGATATTGCAAGTTTGAAAATGTTAGTATATTGTAATTTAACTATCCAAACAGCTTAGTGACTGAATTAGTAGTTCTTATAAGATTTCAATCACATTTATACTGGTAATTCCTGTTCAACAGTTAGCAGATTATTAAATACTGAGGAAGTTTATTTTTTTTATCATTTTAAAATGCCCAAAAGATCAAGATCTCATCTTTCTAGAAATAGTTTCCAGACGAGGACATTAAAAATACGTCATAATGAGGAATCTTTACCGGAAACTGAATATCGTTTTACAAGTCGGAGAAAGTCAAATAGAGTGTTTGCAGTGGCTTGAAGAGTACAATAATATAAGTATACAAATTCACACTAGGGAATCGAGGTCTGACCGTTCCCAACGTATACGAGATTAGAGAGAAAGATAACAAACGTCAACGACTAGAGTTCGTGATCGAGTTTTAGCTCACAGTAACAGATCAGCTTTCATGCATTTTGCTCAACAGTCTTCCGTCCAAATCGTAGCCACGAATAAGATCTGCTCTAAGTGTTCTGCCAAAAATGGGTCGATGAACCAAATGGTATGTGCTGTGCTTCTGGAAAAGTTAGTCCCCCCAATATTGAGGAGCCGCCACAACCAATAAAAAACCTTTTTACAAATAATCATTCACCATCAGGACATTTTTAACCAACATCCGAAAGTACAATAGCCTCTTTCAAATGACTTCGTTTGACGGGAACTTTTAAAATAGAGGGACAAGTATACAAGTTATTATCATCCTCCTGCCCCTATCCCACCTAGGTGGGGTCGGCACAACATGAATCATGTTGTAAGTGGTTTTGCCTATATTTTTACAACCAGCCGCCTGCTTGACGTCAACCCTCCTTGGGAAGCAAATACTCAGATCAAATTTCAACTGTGTAACTATCATGGTTCATGAGATACAGCCTGTTGACAAAGGGACAAACAGACAGCGGAGTCTTAGTAATAGGGTCCCGTTTTTTCCTTTGGGTACGGCATCCTAAAAAGGCTCCAGAGATATAGTGTTGCACGGTAGACACGGCCAACTTAAAAGGGTATGTTTGGTAAGGTATATCCCCTAATAGTCGTAATAGGAGAAGACGGTTAATATTTGACTATTCCTCAGCAAGGTACTGTGCGTAACAAAACTGTGACATGCATGCAAGTATGCATTTAGGTTGATGGTTAGAGCTACCTATTTTAAGCCATTGCATTATTATTGGGACTTATTAGGGTTCCGTACCCAAAGGGTAAAACGGCACCCTATTACTAAGACTCCGCTGTCCGTCTGTATGTACGTATGTCTGTCCATATGTCACCTGGCTGTATCTCATGAATCGTGATAGTAAGACAGTTGAAATTTTCACAAACGATGAATTTCTGTTGCCGCTATAACAAAAAATACCAAAAAAAAAAAAAAAAAAAAAAGAAGTGGAGCTCCCATAAAACAGGCATGATTTTTTTTTTGTCGTTTTTATAGATAATGTTGACAGTAGTAGTGTTTTTGACAATATGTAAGTGTAATACTTCTATACTTCTATATTGAATAAAGATAATAAAAAATGTTTTTTTTTTTAATGGTGATAGAGTGATAGAGTGGCAAACGAGCTGGCGGTTCACCTGATGTTAAGTAATAACCGCCGCCCATAGACATTTTTAACACCTGTAGGGTTGAAAAAGAAGTTGCCATCTTTAAATAAAGTGGGCCCCGGCTACCTCTCTCTCCAGACGAAACGTAGAAGTATAACACTACTATTTTACGCCGGTCTTCTGTGAGGTCGGTACGGAACCCTTCGTGTGCGAGTCTGACTCGCACTTGACCGGTTCTTATTCAATACATTGTCGATATGATGGCAAAAAGATATCATAAAGATTGAATTAAATATGATGTCGTAATCACCAGAGACTGAGGGCTGGTGAAACATTCATCTTAGAGACGCTTTAAATCAAGACACTGGCTCATCAAACATCGGATCATTCATCACAAAAAAACCGAAGATGCGATGATTTGTGTCCGAAGCTATGGGAGACCAGACTTATTTGTCATTTTTACGTGACGTAATTTCAAGGGTATTTCATTAAAAGATGAATAAATTCATAAAATTATTCCCCAAGGTCGAAATATTCGGAAGGTTTTATGCGTGTGTATGATAATTTTTACTTTTAAAAATTTTGTTAAATACCCGTGCGAAGCCGGGGCGGGCCGCTAGCCTATTATATTTTTAGATTTCTCGTTGCCATCTAGTGTACATACTAATTGACAGCATGCCGACACTTTTCAAATAACATTTTTCCAAAGAACGAGATATGTCGCCTTCGCTATTGAAGTTTATGATTAGTTTGATTTTAATTCTATTCTGTACACTCAATTTAAAAACTGTCAAATAATTGTCAAAAAGTTTGAGCCGTAGTTGTATATGTATATAGCTGCTAATGAAAAAACATAAAGTAAAATCTAAGTAACTTAATCAATTCGTATGTTTCAAAAACTAAACCGATGAAGCCGTAAATAACAATAGTATGAAAATGAATATACATTTGAAAGTATATTTGATAGGTATAAGTTTAAAACACACAAATAGATAACTGAATCAATTTCACCGGTTTATGCTGAAAATATTCGATAGTTAAGACTTCAACGCTCCGGAGCTTTGCAAGTTTAAATTAGCGTTACATACACTGAGAGATAGCTCAGCACTGAGCCGTGATAGCTCAGTGTCCGGGCGCTCGCCTTAATTCAATGTATACTCGAGCAACCTGAGTTCGATCCCCGGTGCCGGCACCAATGAAGTTTTTAACTTAAAGTGCTGAATTATCACGTGCTCCGCGGTGAAGGAAAACATCGTGAGGAAACCTGCATGTTTTCGGAATAATAACAAAAAAAAATGTATTTCGAAAATATGTGAAGTCCGCCAATCCGCAGTGGGGCCGCGTGGTGGACTATGCCCTGATACCCTCTGTATAGAGGAGGCCTTTGCCCAGCAGTGGGACATGAATAGGCTGTTACTTTACTTTTTTACTTTACACTGAGAGATGGTGTTTGTCATAAATAATTTCTGTAAACTTTCTATTTGCGCAATCGCTTAAAAACTTATCTTACTTAACTAAAGTAAATTTATTAACTGTGAACTATTAATGAACTTATTAACTTGAGCCGTGATAGCTCAGTGTCCGGGCGCTCGCCTTTAATTCAATATACTCGAGCAACCTGAGTTCGATCCTCGGTGCCGGCACCAATGAAATTGTTAATTTTAAGTGCTGACCTATCACCTGCTCAGTGGTGAAGGAAAATACCGTGAGGAAACCCGCATATTTTCGATATAATAACAAACGAAATATTTCGAAGATATGTAAGTCCGCCAATCCGCAGTGGGGCCGCCTGGTGGACTACGTGGTGGACGCCCAGCAGAGGGAAATGTATAGGCTTTAAGTCAAAGTCAAAGTCAAATATCTTTATTCATTATAGAAGCATTCATTTACTTAGTGATAGTCAATAAACTCTACACCGGTTCGGAAGGAAAGCCACTGACCTGAGAAGAACCGGCGTAATAAACTCAGCGGGACATTTTTTTTTAACTTGCCAAAAGAATTAGAAATATGTGTACAATTATTAAATTCTACTTGAAAGAGCCTGGAGCGATCAATTCATTTCCAGAGTGTGTTATCATTCAGATAATCACTAATACTATAATAGCCATTAACACACAAACGTTCCTTTACAAGTTTTTTGAATTTAGCAACGGATTCATTTTGAATCATTCTCATTGTCCCATAAAAGATTTACTTATTCTACGCAATCTAGTTGAGGGTAGAACTAATTTATGCTAGTTCCTAGTATTTACATCATGCACATTACTAAATCTTGAAAAGTCATTCTTATTTTTGTGGACATACATAACATTAGCAAGTATGTACTGAGAAGCTACAGTCAATATTTTTATTTCTTTAAACAGGTTTCTTAGTGAATCTTTGGGGCCCAGGTTATAAACCGCTCGAATAGCTCTCTTTTGCAGGATGAAAATAGTATTTATCTCGGCTGCATTTCCCCAAAGTAGAATGCCATAAGACATTATACTGTGGAAATAGCTAAAATATACCAGACGAGCCGTATCCACATCAGTCAATGGGGGCCCCACTGCAATTTGGCATCTACAGTTATGCCAAGAAATACAGTCGAGTCAATTAGGTCTAACGCTTCCCCATGTAAAAGTACATCAGTTTTTACACTTTTTACGTCGGGAGTTGTAAATTTAATACATT
The DNA here is from genome assembly GCA_933534255.1 of Iphiclides podalirius. Lineage (NCBI taxonomy): Eukaryota > Metazoa > Arthropoda > Insecta > Lepidoptera > Papilionidae > Iphiclides > Iphiclides podalirius. Next base: position 10,392,586 of record OW152839.1, on the reverse strand, counting down.
TCGTTTTTTTACTATTCAACATTAAGTTGTTAGCACTAAACCAATGCACTACAGTGGAGAGAGTATTGTTAACATCGTCATAATTTAAAGAATGTCGTTTAACTTTAAAAATTAAAGAAGTATCATCAGCAAACAATACTATCTCATGATCATTATTAACAAGATAGGGCAGGTCATTTATGTAGATGAGGAAGAGAAAAGGCCCCAGAATAGATCCCTGTGGAACCCTCATACTTACCAGGGCCCCGGGAGATCTATCCCATTCACGTCAACTCTCTGAACACGATAGCTCGAGTACGATGTCAGAAGACTGAGTGTGGCATCTCTTATACCATAGTGGTGTAGTTTCCTGACCAGAGTGTCATGCTGTACACAATCAAATGCTTTGGTTAAGTCACAGAATATACCTAAGGCATCCTGTGACTCTTCCCAGGCTTCTTTTTTTTTTTTTTATTTGAAAAGTTGCCAAACGAGCTGACGGTTCACCTGATGGTAAGTGAATAGCGCCGCCCATGGAAATCTGCTACACCCGAGGGTTACAGATGCGTTGACAACCTTTTGAAAATTGGGCTTCAAAAATATTCTTCACAAGCTGGTTATCCGCATCTGTTGTTGAGCGACCCCTAGTAAATCCATATTGCTTGTTATGCAACAATTTATGTGTACTAAAATGGAGTAACATTTGATTCAAAATATTTTTTTCAAAAATTTTACTAAGAGTTGGTAGTACTGTAATAGGTCTAAAATTGCTGGGGTGAGAAGTACTACCAGATTTGAACACCGGAATAATCTTACTATGTTTCATAAGGTCTTTACTTTACTTTTATTAACTTACAAAATCTACTGCTGTCTTGTATCTTGTATTAACTGATGTTTTTGCTTTCAGTCCCGAGACTATTAAAGCTTCATCGGACGCAGAACCGGTGGGCTAGCCAGAACCCACGGGTTTGGACCCTCCGCTATGGGTAGGGTCGCGCATGTGCTCATGCGTGCGTTTAATTATGGTGTTTCATCTAAGGGCCGTCGAGGTCGCGGTTCGGACCGAGACCCCGACGGCCGTCGACTGTGCATTTAGCTAATCGGTGGCTGGGAGCGGTGAAAACCACCCCGGAACGCGGGTGTACCTTGTGTACGCGTTGTGTGGGTCTCGCCGTGCTCGGAGGCGAGGGCGAACTGGTGCGATTGTTGTTACACTAACTGTGGGTGTAGTGTTATCCGGCGGGACCCCCGGCGGTGGGTCCATCGTATCTAAGTCCTCTTCGTCGACCGGGTCGATGAGGACGTTTCGCGGGCGACGCTTGTTTACGTTCGCGTTAGTGTCCGGCTGGTAGTTTGCTGCGCTTACCACCAGAGGGTTGGGATGATGCTGGACTCTATCGAAGAACCGTTTTGTCAAATCTTTAAAATGTGCGCGAATACTGCTGTCTTGAAGGTTCAATGCCCCTCTAAGCGAATGCAAAAATGTGAATTTTAGGTGTAAGTCATAAAATGTAACATATATAATCTGGCAGGTGAATGCTTAAAAAATATGGGACTAATCTAACAGTGGTTGCCACGCAACAGTTTTCGCTGTTGCACGCATGGGCAGGTCCGTCAGGACAAGTACCACCACCTCACAGAAGACCGGGGTGAAGTGGAAGGGACATCATCTGCGTTTCGTCGGGCGAGGCCTTCGTGAGGCCACTTTATTAAAATTAAAATGCAAATTGCAAATCGATTGTAACCTTCTCATAAAACATTGGAGAAATAGAACGTAGAGCTCTATTCAGAACAAACTATCATATATGTATAAACGAGTCGGACGCGCGCGCGACAGGTTCCGTAATAAAAACGGCAAAAAAATCATATCCGTTGTATGGGACCACTTGAAAATTCGAAAAAGTCAACTATATAACTATCACGATACAAGAGCTACAGACGAACAGAAGTACACACAGACAAAAAGTCTGTAGTCTTAGTAATAGGGTCCTCTAGTCATTTTACCCTTTGGGCACGGAACCCTAAAAAGCAAAATAGCGAAGAATGAAATATTAACTGTTACATTGCTAAGGGGTATATTAGCATTTGTTGTACATAAATGTATTCACATAATGTTTTTATGTTTCGACATGATATATGAGTGCAACACTTAAACCGCCTTTTACAAACGCATCGACATTGGCTTATCTCTTTTTTATTAACGCGCATTGTCACATGCGGAGGGATCGTAGCCTGTTCGTTCCCGTGATAAATCTAGTGTTAATCTTCACACCTACGTGACACTGTCGCATAGTGGAGGGTAGGCCGCATTAATTGCGACAACCCTTCACCCGAAATCGCGCGACGATATAGCGGAGAGATGGGCCTTGACTCTCGCACCTGACCCCTCAGGTATGGCACCGCCCCCCGCGATCAAATTAGCCCTCCGCAGGGCCGGAGCTTTCGTGCCTCCGACACGTCCGCTATGGTGCTTGTTAAGGCTGCCGTGAGGGTTAATGGATTCCGTTCAGACGATTGAGCCGGAACGTTGGAGGGACGGCGCTCGCTCGCGCCTTTATTGACTACGGGACGGATTAATTGCTTCGTGCTTTATACTCGAGTTGGGGACGACGATAGTTCGATCGAGTTGCGTTTTACGAAGCATTAATGATGTTGCTTGTACAGTTGCTTGGAAAACGAAGAAGTTAAAAAATATCGTCGTTCTAATAACAGATATTTCTATCACAAGGTTTAATATACTTTTTAAGCCGACTTCAAAAGGTTCTCAATAGTAGGTTCTCAATTCGACTGTTTTTTTTTTGATGTTTGTTACCTCAGAACTTTCGACTGATTGGGCTTTGAAAGCCGGTGCTTCCCATGTGACCCCATATTAATTTAATTGGTATTGGATCTTGGGCTCCGGAAATACTTAGGGAAATACTGAAAATCAATTATAAAATGAGCACGGAGCAAGATATTTGAAGTCGGTTTTGTTTTTCGTTAATAAAAATAGGCTAATTTATTAATTAACCGACCTAGTTGCTGAGCTCGGCTTGTGGTGGCAATTTTTAAAATAAGACTGGAAAATTTTATAAATATTTTGATGCACATAACTGTTTTCTATAAAGCGTAAAAGTGTCTAGTATACATAATGAAAGCATCGTATCATACATTTTTATATAATCTGTCACATTCAATTTACTACAAAAGTTTTAGTTTTCAATGATCTAATATTTACAAGATTAACTCTATCTAAAATTAAATATTATCTAATAAACCTAATGCACGCGGCATGGTGCCAAGAACGCTAGCTGCATTTCCTCGCTGAATATTTATGCTTAACCTTTGAGCGAGAAAAGAACCAGCTCTCTTGTCACCAGCCGCGGCGTTAAGCCTAGGACATAAACTTTAAAAAAAAATTGATGTGTGGGGGCCCCACGGACCTAAAGTTCAACTATATATGTAAAGCGGAACAATATATAAGCGCCGCGCAGTATGGACATGCGTCATTTTAGAAAAACCAAATTATTATGTAAGTAGATATCAGCATTCCCTACCTGTGGGTCATTTATTACCCCTCTTACCTCTGCTAAGAGAACATAATAGTACACGGTAACGGGTTTCTTATACACTCCTAACAATAAGTATGTCACCATTAACTAAATTCACTTTCTAAATACATAATGGAAGTCGATCATAACACCTTTGCAATACTGCCACCGGGTAAAAACAACTGCCCAAGAGTATAAAAGAGTGCCAAAGAGTAATACGGAATTCGTAGACACTGCTTCCTGGCGGTCCCTTTGGAATCATCGGATAATGGGATGTTTGCAAATATATCGGTTTAAGGAAGCCGGAAGGATTAAGCCTTATCCTTACTTTGATGCCGCCATCGGGAAGTGTTAGTCGTGAAGGATTAGACAGTTACTACGGAAGGTACAATGTGTTATGTGCTCGTACTTAGTGGAGAGACAGGTTGTAAAATAGGTAGTCAAATCAAATCATTTGTTCATCGAAACAAGAAAGCGTATATTTCATTATCGATAATCATTTTTTAAATGTACCCCCGTTTCGTAATGAGGTTCCTCTAACGAAGAATAAGCAGGCAAAAGCAACGTAGGTATCCACTTTTTTGTAATTTTTTCCACGAAATATTAAAACGTTATATACATATTAATAATAATAACTTAGAAACGATCATCTCATTTCAAGGGGTTGTTATCATTAATGTATTCATTTATATTATAATAAACATTTTTAAAAAGTTTTTCTTTAATACATTTCTTAAACCAGTTTATAAACAGGGTTTGCGCATTAACTGGGATTTTGTTGCAGAAGCGTATATAATTATATAGCCCTATGAACGAGTTACTTACTCTATGGAATAGAGTAACTGTACTCAACGTCTTCTAGTTACGGCTAACCATCAATTTGAACTTTAATAATTTGCTTGAATATAATTTTGCACGGATAAGATTAAACTTACACCAGCACGTTATGATTCACCAAGGCTCGCAAATTTCTTATATCTAATTTTAATACGTGATTGTGTGACTGTGTGTATTGTTTTTACTAATTTATTAGATTTCTCAAACATAATTGCATATCATTTTTTTTAGTATATTTGAGATCCTACGTCTGCTAAGGTCAGAAGTGTGAATTTATTATTCATTTGTAATAAATATACCTAACTTGATAACAAATTCTTGGTTATAAGATATCGCGTAAGTGGTTGTGTTTTGAAGTCAAAGGTTGCGTATTCTGCATCGATGTAGATACTTTTATAAATAGAATTAAAATTAAAGTAACTAATTATATTTATTTTTATTCTAATGCCGTACTAAAAACTCACGTTAGGCCGTTCTTAATCAGTCGAAATAAAATTGTAGGTACATAAGTGAGATCATAAATAAAAGTCTTTACTTCATTCATTTAAAATGATTACTGTTAAATATTAATGATTTAAAACATGAGAGTCCTGACTTAAATATAATTTCAATTTTACAAACATAATTTCAATTTTACAACAAAATATAAGTTCAATGATTAAAGCTTTATATCAATTTTTAGTTATACCTATATCAATTTTCTTGTCTGCTTTTTTTTGTTTTATATCATTTTTTAAAATTTATTGTTACCTATATGATTAATAACGATGTTTGATAATGAACGATACCTACCTGCCTTATGTAATCCGTCACCAATCAAGCCGCCTCCTCCATCACACGGATCGAGCACTGAATCCGCGCCGTCCGCTGCTCACCGTCCGTTCGCCACCCACCACCTGCTAAACCGACAGTCACCAGCAAGTGAGCAACGCGGTCATCACAGCCGCGCCGTCTTCTGGCCCGAGACCGCGCAGCCAGCTCGCGAAATGGTGTGACGGTGGAAAGGCGAGCGCCCCCCGGTCTTCGCCAGCCCCCCGCCCCCCTCCTTCCTCGCCCCTCCGCCCCCGGCATTCTCAGCCCAAAGGGCGGTCGCCGCCCTCAATAATTCACCAACGGCATCTCTCGCCCCTCCTCATCACCAGACGTCCGCGATAGCTGCGTCCCGCTCTGCGGCGATGCGCACTTGCATTGGCCGCGCGCTCGCTCGCTCGCGCTCTCGTCCGTCCCCATTCGCCGTCCCTCTCGCACTCATTAGGCGGGCCCCGGCGCGTGCATTATACAGCGTGTTTGGCGTCGATCTTGTGAGGTTTGCGCAACGGCGCACAGGGCACCCTACGACAGAGGCTGAGGTCTTTATTGATTTTACTTAATCTTTATTGCACTGACAAACTGTACAAAATTAATAATCATTATTAATGAGGGAATATATTTAATTCATACCTGCATTTATACATATACATACGAATATATATATATATATATAATGATATACATTCACAATATACTTTCTAAAATATTATACGCCATACCATATTATATATACCTAAGCACATACTTACCAAATATTCGTACAAAATACTTACGATCTATAGATACTGTAGCTAAGACTGAACTTTACCAGCAAAGATATCTCAGCCGAAACAGTCTTCTTATAAAACATTTCTTTGGCGATTGTCGCAAGTCAACAGGCAATCTATTCCAAAGAATGATGGAACTGGCAATAAAAGAATTTTTGGGAGGCTAGACCCGGTTATGAAAAGAAAAAGGTAAAAGGTAAAATCCTATTTTCATCTAACTTCAAAAAGGGAGGAGATTCTTAATTCGGTTGTATGCTTGTTATTAACCGATATTATAAACCGATTTTAAACTTTCAAAATAATTGAAAAAATATGAGAGTAATCATTTTCAGATGCGCACACCGACCGCTAAAAAGCGACATGTCACGGTATTACCATGGTAACCTATAACAACTTTTTGACATTTACTTACAATTAATGTTGTCTTACAATTAACGGTTTATGTATGCGTATGCAGTGTTTGTGTATATTCGTGCTTGCCCCTCATGTTTATCTACCTACGAATTACGGATATCGCAGCCGGAGAAACCAAATGAAACCATAATTACAACACTTATTTTATTGTACAGGATTTTGCAATATAAAAATTAATGTAACTACCCGCAACGCAACATTGTTGCACGAATGGCCAGTAAGTAGGTACCACGACCTCACAGAAGACCGGCGTAAAGTAGAATTAGTGTTACATTTAACGGTGGTAGGGCCACGCAGCAGCCTCGGCTGTTGCACGAATGGGGTAACTGGCCTGTCCGGGTAAGTACCACGACCTCACAGAAGACCAGCGTAAAGTGGAAGTGTGACAAATACTTTCGCGTTTCGTATGGTGAGTGAGATAGCCGGAGCCCAATTTTCATAAAGTTGTCAACGCATCTGTAACCCTCGTGGCAGATGTCCATGGGCGGCGGTATTCACTTAACATCAGGTGAACCGTCTGCTCGTTTGACAACTTTTCACATGAAATAAATAAATAAATACACTTCTGCGTTTCGTCTGGTGAGTGAGGTAGCCGGGGCCTACTTTATTTAAAGGTGGCAAAGCATTTGCAACCCTACGAGTGTTGCACATCTCCATGGGCGGCGGTTATCACTTAACATCAGGTGAACCTACAGTTCTTTTGCCACTTTCTCACATAAAAAACCTACCTAAACGAAGTCTACACCCGTTAGTATCGGAGTGAAGTGAGATGCAGTTCCAGTGGATTTCGGTAGCGGTTGACACCACCTGCGTCGCTGAGAGTCCGTGACGTCCGCAAGAGTAAAGTTATACTTTTATATAATATGTAAAAGTATTACTTTACTGTACCACCGAGTCTCCTCAGACATATTATGTTTGAGGACTCCGTGGCGTAGTTGCCAAGGTATCGGCGTCAGGGGTCGTGGGTTAGAACCCCACACGGGACAGCTATTTTTGTAACCCACAGATAATTGTTTCGCATCTGGATGTTTGTCCACGTGAGATTTATGTTTGTTAAACGTACTTAAAACACAGGATAATGTTATCCTAAAGTAAGGACAGTGTTAAAAAAATACTACGGATGGACGTCTGCTTTCCAATGTCATTGTCATTCGGCGTGAAAACGATGTCGAAACGTAATATTAGAAATATGCGGTCAAGTAAGAGTTATGTTTAATTAAAAACATAGCGATGGAACAAGCATTTTTCTCCTTATAGTGATTAAGTACTCCTGCAGCTAATTGATACCCACAACACCCTCTAGTGTGTAGGTACCAATCTCTATTGTGAGGCATATTCATTCAGCAACAAAGGTTATGTAGGTTTCCTTAGCCATCACAGGGTAAAAATACGTTTTCGCCAATTTTTTTAAATATAATTTTTATAAAACTATAACTTTTCTGAGTAAATCAAAAGTTGAAATTTTGGAGCCAATTTAGCCATCCTTTACAATAAACGAATACCTACTAATTAAAATATGTATTTTACCTTTACTATCTTCCTTTCTTCTTCGAATGTTTTGGCTTATAAGAAAGAAAGAAAATTGTACGAGTTGTAGTAAAAACTAAGTAGATGGCGATATACTCTAACGCAAAATTTTATTTTCCGTCTAGAAAGGAAAAGATCACTAACCAGTGTCTCATTTAATCAATAGATGGCGTAACTGGTTACTTTAAACCAGGTCTTTTAAAGATTGGTGTAATAGGTGGCGTTGAACCCAAGCGTCGGACTTGGTATAAAAAGTACCTATATTTGATTTTTATTAAAAACGAATTCTTTCTTTTTATAGTATTAAAACCTTCCTAGGAATTTTATACTCAAAATATAAAATAGCCAAATTGGTAGCCATTCTTGAGTTATCGCTTAACAGCATTCATTTTTATTTACTATGTTTAAGTTTATAACTATATGTACTGTGTATAGTTCATCATTATTTTTTGAAATTATCGTTCGATAATAGCTAATTTTGATCGCATTTTTATTCCTTTATTTACTTAATTAAAATTTAATTCTTAGCTTAGATTATTGCCCGACAGGTTTGTTTCACTTTGGCTGATGCATTGTAGCCAATGACAAAACTAATTTAGAAGTCTACAGTTTATTTAGAATATTAATTAATGAACATCATTAATGTACTTTGTAGGTAGACAGCGTGTTGTGGGTTGCCTTTATACGTTATGTACCATGATTATAATAAATCTAGGTCCCTAGGCCGGCAAGTAGTGTCCGACCGCAACTGGTTTTTGAGCCGAAACTGGAACCGAATTTCGGCAACAGTCTGAGTTTCGGCCGAAACCGAAACCGAAACTTCTATAAAAGGATCATGTTTTGAGGGAAAAATAAATATCTTTATATCATATAGTTATACAATCTTCGAAATTGTCACTTATTGGTATGATAATCAACTTAACAACCCCATATAAGAAAAGAATATTAATTGCACCTTAAAAAAAAGACTTAAAATAGGTTTATTTGAATAGTTAGATTTTTCTTTTGAATATTATTCATGATTATTTTAAATATTAAACATAACATTATCTATTTAAGTTGTTACCTAATATCACAATAGTAATAGACTAAATGTTTAAGTAATAAACAAAACAAAATAAATCACTCATTTCATATGACTTTCAGTAAACAAAAACAAAAATGTAAAAGCCGACAATAATTTTAGAGCCACTTTTTTTAAAGAATTTTCGCTTCCTTAAATTTTTGTGTGACAAATTATGAACAGTTGCACGTAAGGTCAGAGATTATTTTGCGGCTTTACATAAATATTATCAGAATTTAACTTGATGCTTATGGTGTCTTTATTTGTAAATTTATTAATTTTTAATTAAATAGTGTTTTTATTAATTATTCAGTTGTCAGACGATTTAGACTCGTTGAACGTCGCAGCGTCAAATAAAATCCATTCATTCATCCAAATTGACAGCATCACATTGGCTAGTTCACGAATTTAACTAGTTGGCGAACATGAATCAACGTTGACGAAAAAACCTTCAACTACCCATCGCTAGTCTTCATCGCTTGCTTGCATGGATGGCATTTAACGCTGTGATCATAACCAATCATAGCGCGAGAACTCCCGAATGCAGTTTCGAAACTAGTTTTTTTGTCGAAGCCGAAACCGAACATTGGGTCGGACACTACCGGCAAGGCATCAAGGTTTCAGATGCGGCAAAAGATCTAAATAAAATATTTTTCAAACAAACTAATTAAATAAAAAAGAAACAAAATTTGTAACATCCTATACAACTACAAATTACTGATCAATACATTCAGAGACTTTTTCATTCGTTGCCAAAACGTCGCATTACAAGTCTCTCCTTCTAACTGTATGTTTTATCTCTTTTAAATTCATTAAACCCATTCATATGCTTTGTGACCTTTACAAATGAACTTTACGTTACAGTTTTATAAGTAAGGGTGTTGTAAAAATGTTTGTTTTGTAAAATTTAATAATTCGGTAAATATTGGTTTGATGTTTAAATAATGTTAATGCTTAATACAATTTTAAAAAGTTATCCTCTATATGTGTGTTCATTTATTGTCGCGGTTGTAACGACACGCTGTATAGATGTCAATTTTATGGCACTGTTTCACTAGCTTCAACTTTCTTAACTATTCCACTTTAAAATATGTTTATATTTAAATAAATTGTAGAAAACGAAAAAAATGTTGACACAGGAAAAACAAAAGAATAACTTATTGGACTGCAATTTACGGTGGGTGATTTGGAATATGGATATTAATAAAATAATTGTGCCAGTGTAATGATTGTTACGGATAAAAATTTTAAATTACTAAATGTGCATTATTTATGTATATACATGAATTGTGTACAGTCTTTGCACATTCTCACCTGGTTTAAGAATATAGGTTTCCCGCAGGTCATGCGTGCAAGAGTAATCCGTAATCACAAGCGGCGTAAGAGCTAGTTTGTAAGTTACTAAATCGTAAATTTAATTTAATTAAACTGTGCATAGCATCGAACAGTTCTTTACGTCGCTATTCCCCTGTGTGGGAATCGTTATATGAAAAGATAGAGGTTCAAACCAACGTTTCTGTAGCTTTCTTATGTAGGTAGTTAGTCATCAAGAAAAGAAAGTGGGTAAGGTTTAAAGGAAACAACGATGCAATATTTTAAACCAACTTTATTTTTAGCTAAAATATAATAATTCATACATCAAAGAAGTTCCCTAATTATAAGGTAGTAATACCGCGATAATACAAAATAATAATTATTATTAAAAAAAAAGGAATAATGTTGAAAATTAAATGGACTATAGTATGTTATGTAAAGAATGAGTCCGAGTCGCCTCGGTACATTCGCGGTGCTTTTTGCTGGCGCCGAGTGTACGTGGTGTTAAGGGGCCGGGTCAGATCTTGGGCTCACTGAGCGACGGGGAAATGGTCGTTGGACGGTTGTCGAGTAGAAACAAACTTAACGAGTTCAACGAGAAAGAGAAAGAAAACAAAGTACGCGAGTCCCACGCTCAGCTTCGCAGCGGCTCCCGGTGACGTCACGGGCCTAGACCCCCGAAAGCGCTAAAGCGCTGAACATACCAACAGCGTCGAGACCCGCCAAAATCAACAAAGCGCAGTCACAGCGCGTCCACAGACAACATAGAAAACTACACCAATGATTATGTCGACAACGATTGCTTAGAGTTTGTAGAGACGAGTGCGCTTACAGTAGTTAATCTACGCTAATATGGCAAAGTCCATGATATGCGAGACGGGCACGTGAGGGGGCGGCGGAGGGGGAGGGGGACCGGCGCGAATGCGATAAGGGAGACGGTCCCAGCGGAGCGCCCTGGGGCACGCTGGGACAGGCAGCGGCGCCCCCGCCCTCCCCCCGCCCCCTCACCCTCACCCCCTCGCCCCGGCGATCGAGCGACGCAGCCTCGGAACATGCGACGGAAAGTAAACGGTAAACTTAGCTACGTACAAGGGCCTTGCCGCCATTTCCCACTTGTGCGCGTACCTAGCACGATGCCACTTAGTACCTAAATATTAGTAAAAATTACCTTAACTCATTCGAAATACATAAATATATATAAAGACACGTATAGATATATAATTATGATATAATATCTATAGCTGATCCTAAAACGATACCGTTTAATATAGTAGTTGTATAATATAGTACATCTATGAATGTATTTTTCTTTCCACATAACTCTGTGCCTAAAGTACGTTTTAAGCCGATTTTTTTTTGTTCAAGAAGCTCATAGAGGGTTAAAAGTGATTGGACATTATCGTTAACACGTAAAATCTACTCGTGAGGCTGCGATCTTTGTACCGTAAACGAATTGTACCGATGCCGTTTGTCGGGTGGTTTGATGCGGCCTCGGCTGGGCCGAAGGATACAGTGAGAAGTGGCACTTCGGAAGTGCGCGGGGGGTTAACGAAGAGGGAAATGGAAGTATTAGTGGCGAAGTGGCGTCCGATTGCTCGCAACCGGCCGAAGCGTTCACTTAAATGTAGTTAATATACAAACAGTGTTACCACTTAACGCTAGTTTCCTCTTAAATATCCGACTCCATACCAAATTACGACAACTACTGATTTTATTTAAATTTATCTCTATCATTACATACATCTTTTCACTTACGTAAGAAAACCAATAGAAAAGTGTCGAAGAGCTCTACGCACAGACGGACGAGTCTCAGCGTTTCACTAACGAAGCAAGCGAGCGGGAAATTATCGATTACGTATAAATTTGATATGATCAATTTTGAGACCTTAGTATTTAGAGACTAACAAATCTTATAGTACCAAGTCTTGTGCCGCGAAGTGCTGAAGCTTTAGTGGGTGCGCGCCGAAATGCGCCCTATTGCGACGCGATAGGGTCGCATACACGTTAGCGCTAGACAGGCGGACGATCTGTCGAGAGAAGCTACAAAATCAATTCCGTTAACCGTACTTTGACTATGGAAAAGTTGTATGCGCGACGTCAAATGGCCGTATTAGCGTTATTTAATAAACGATTAGTACAAAGTGTGTTTATGAGTTATATGAGTAAAAGTTCCGTTAAAAACGTCAAAGGGCCGAATCTAGAATGGCTATTACACGGCCAAGTTGCGATGCGGGCGCGCGGCGAGTGCGAGCGAGAGGGGACGGGGTCGCGCGCGGGTGCGAGCGAGACGGACGACGTAAGTACGGGCCGCGTGCGCGGGGCGCATTACATCGTGCTGTTGTCCCACTCCAGCTGGCTGATGTTCCGGTACTTGTGCTGCTTGCCCGGCAACGCTGCGGATCGCAATTGTGGGGTCATTACTCGGTGATTGTTCCTTTGGTCACACTAGATTGACTGTCTAAGTAAAGTAGCAGTACAATAAAAGAACAAAACAATAAGTACAAGTATTAGAGTAGTTGGATGGGAATCTGGCGAAGTAATAAAGGTAGATTTAATGTGCAAGGAGCAGAAAGCTATGTATGCCTTAAATAATTGTTTCGAATGTGATATACACACGTTTTCTCTTTTGAGGAATTTCCAAACGTGAAATCGGAATCAGACGGTGTTCGCTTCGCTGTTGTACAAAACCTTTTCACCTAAAGAGTATCTAAAGTTTACGTTCGGTCATCAAGTAAACCACATGTTCTCAAATTATCATATCGTGTCATAATTTATCATTGTTTACTGATTTCATAATAGTGTTTTAATGAAGTTTATTATCATTTATGTTGGCATCGACATACGAAGATTTAACACAGAGTGAAGGTGGGGGAGAGTGGAAGTTGTTAGAGCGTGTGAGTGTAATGTTTCCTCGAGGAGTGAGGGAGACAGCGAGTCGGGCGAGGGAGAGGCAGAGGCAGAGCGAGCGGGCTGACGTACGCTCGTCGTCGTCGTCGTCGTGGTGGTCGGAGTCGGAGTCGGAGCCGGACTCGCCCTCCGAGCTGTCGCCGCCGACGCGGCCGCACTCGCCGGCGCCGCCCTGCGTGAAGGTGGCAAGCTATAACTGCCGTAGAGCGAGTTCTGGCTACCACACTCACCAGACGAAACGCAGAAGTATACCCTTCGACTTTATTTTTATTTTTATTTATTAAGCTCACCTGCAGATGTGACAATAAAACTTACTTAGGTCATCTATACAATATTGTAAATGCTCAAAACTAATTGCACATCCAAATTATAGGCAAACACAACATTAAGAGATTCACGTATTTGTAAGTAAATGTATGTTAAAGAGAAAAAAATACAACTAAAACAAAAATATTAAAATAAAAATAGAATACAGCTATTATGTTGACATAAGTGTAAAAAAAAAACCTTTATCCAGCGTAACAACACAAACATTACAAAAAAATGAATTTATAACAAAAAAAAATTGTTTCTCGTGGACACAATTTGTCAACCATGGCTTAGAATAATGTGGCGACATTGAAGTAAAGAATCGCAATTAAAATCAATTTTGTCGGAGAACTTATTTGCTAGAGCAAACAAGCGCGGGACAATTGACTTAGCTCCCAAAAACAGTTCTCTTAAGAGGAGGCGCTAGGGGTATTAGTTTAGTGCGTGGACAAGAACGAGGGACATTAAAGTTAAATTTTTTATCTAAGCATGATGTTTTTGCAATGTGCCATAAAAACCGTTTCTGTAAACTCTCCAATCTTAAAGAATGCGTAGAATAATGTGGCCCCCAAACAACACTGCAATATTCAAGACAACTGCGCACCAAGCTGAAGTGTAGTGTTTTTTTTGTTTCTATGTTGCGAAAGACCCTACCATTTCTCATTACGAACCCTAGCATTTTTCCCGCTTTTGATACTAACCAGTCATAATGTGGTACAAATGTTAGTTTTTGATCAAACAAAACACCTAAATCCTTAACACATTCAACCTCCCTAATAATTGATTCCTTTTTATCATATAACGATGGAATTATATTCTTTTTACGACAAAACTTAATATGGCAACATTTGTGAGCATTTAGAGTCATATCATTTCTGTTGCACCATCTAATGAGTCTATCTAGGTCGTCCTGAATATATCGAATATCTTCGAATGTGTTAATTATTCTTGCAAATTTAAGGTCATCAGCATAAAGAAATGGTTTAGAGTGCTTGAAAATAGTAGATATATCATTAATAAATATATTAAATAAGACTAGACCTAGATGAGAACCTTGTGGAACCCCAGAACTTACACTGTGGGAAAAGAAGCGATAACGACATAGAGCCACAAAAAATTCCCGGTTTTTTAAGTAAGATCGAAACCAATTTAACAAAGAACCCCCAAAACCATACTTAGAAAGTTTCGTAAATAGAATATGATGTGATACGCGATCAAACGCCTTACTATAATCGGTGTAAATTACGTCCACCTGTTTCTGGTTATCTAATGCATCTCTCAAAAAGTTGCAAAAAGTCCCTAGATTAGTTGTTGTTGAGCGTGCTGGAACAAAACCATGTTGGTGCGGTGTCATTATTTGTTTTATGTGAAACTGAATTATTGGGCATATTAAAGATTCAAACATTTTTGCAAAAGTAGATAAAATCGAGATAGGTCTATAGTTGTTAACTAATGCCGTATCTCATTCTTTAAATACGGGTACCACTTTTGCTAATTTCCATTTATGTGGGAATGATTTCAGGGATTCGTTATATATGAAATATAGAGGAGTTGCAAAATTTTTTGCACATCTACGTATAAAAATGGACCAACGTCATCAGGACCGCTACCTTTTTTATCATCTAATGTTTCTAATGTTTTAAGCATACTCATTTTATCTATAGTTATCATTGTGAGACATAACCCATTCAAATCGACATCCAAACCCAATTCATCATTATTGTTCCTTTCTTGACAGTATACTGATGAAAAATAGTCTGCAAAAATGTTACTTATTTCTAAAGGACTGGTTACAGTTCAGGCTCCATTGGATATGCAAGTCGGATAACTCGAAGTTTTATGTTTTTCTTAATGAATGACCAGAAAAGCTTAGTGTTTTTATCATATCTTTCTCAATGGTGTTAATGTAAAAATTGTAACATTTTGTGGAAGAGTTTTACAGCGTTTAGAAAGCAAATTCAATTCGACACAATCCATAGGGCTTTTATATTTATTATAGCGTTTTCTAATTCTGTTCTTTTCATTCAATAATTTAATTAGACTTTGATTGAACCAGGGAGGGTACTTAGATTTGTAAGGTTTATAGTATGGAATAAGTTTATTTATAACTTCTTGAAGTGTTTTATAAAATACAGCTACCATGTCATTAACATCTTTTAACAACTTTACGCCGTTCTTCTGTGAGGTCGTAGTATTTACCCGAAGGGACCTACCCATTCGTGCCACAGTCAACATTGTCGCGTGGTCGTGCAATAGTTAAATATGCGTTCCGTGGTAGTGCACCGGTGCGAGTTTCATATCACCTGCCGTGTTCGGGATTAAAATAATACATGCAAAGGGGGGCACCTCATCGTCCATGGGGTTGACGGTGATGGTGAGCGCCGAGTCGTCCCAGGCCATCTCGTCGGGCCCGCGGGGCGGCAGCGGGCGGGGGCGGGCGGAGGCGCGGCCGGAGGGGCGGAGCGCCCTCGCGCGCGCCACGCCCAGCGCCACCAGCGCCACCACGGCGCCGCAGCACACCGCGCCGATCACCAGCGCCACGTGGTCTGCGGGGGACACATGGCGGGCGATTATGTAGTTTCGTGTGTACGAGTGACGAAACATGGCTGTGTGGCGCACTCGTCAAGGTATCGGTTTCGACGGCAAAGATCGTGGGTTCGATTCCCATACCGGACAACTATCCGTGCGACCCACAGATGATTGTTTCTATTCTGCGGGTCGCACGGTCCTAACTTGTTTACACCACACGACAATGCTACGCCACAGTCGGGGGCGGGGCACTGACTGGCGGGGGCGTCGGGGCGGGCGTCGAGCAGGCGCGGCTGCGGCGCGTCGGCCGAGTGCGCGCTGCGCATCGCGTGCGCCGCGAACACGCGCGGGGCCGTCGCCGCGAAGCCGCCGCCGCTGCCGCCGCTGCCGCCGTGCGTCTAAGGGTCAGACGGTTCTTCCGTTAAACGGGGACAGCTGCCGAGTGCACCTTGGAGAACATGGTGCGCCCTCCTCCAGTCCAAAGTTTATGTGAATGCCAAGAGATCTCCCGAAGCCCTCATAGGGTCCCGCAGGGATTTATTCTTGGGTCTTTTCTCTTCCTTATGTACAAATTATAATGAGGTAATATCGTTTGCTTTACATTACGACGATATTAAAAATAATCTCTCCACTGTAGTGCATTGGTTTAGTGGTAACATTTTACCGTTAAAATATAAAAAAAATATTAAATGTAATCAATTTGCAAACGTGACAATGTAAAAACTGATGTACTTTATTATGAGGATATGAAAATGACCTGGTGAGTAGACTGAGCTAGAGCTGAGTAGATATGGCTCGCTAGAAACTTAAATGACGATAAGGGAGTGGTGGTAAGAAGTGACCTTATCCCTGGCGACGGCGTCGAGCTTGTCGGCCAGGCCGCTAGGGCGCAGCGCGTGGCCCGCCTCTGCCGCGGCGGCGTGCGGGTGCACCACCGTCAGCTGCGAAATATCAAACAAATAAATAAATCAGCGAATCGACAACCACCTTCTCAATTAGCTGCACATCTGAACGCCAAAGACGTTTTACTGGCGAAGGAAGAGAATATCAAAACATGTGAAGACACATAACAGAATCCCATAAGTTGGAGATTAACGAAGCATAAATTTTATTATGTTTAACACGACTCCAATCCATTCAAACGTTTTAAAGATAACCAAGAAATTATCGACTATGATGAATAAAAATTTTCATAATTTGCAAATGTCTTCTATGATTAAAATGTACTTTGATCATCTAATCTTCATATGTTTCACAGTTTCCCCAAATAGTGGAGGAGCCTAAATGACTAATACTTGATTGTATCGCTTATATGATGCAGATGACTGTCGTTCATAGATATGTGTACAGATAGTAACTTTGGAGTCGAATTGACATGGCCAAACTTTATAAGAGGAGAGGAACGTCCGCCGAAGCACTCACGGTCTGCACGTATTCGTTGCTGGTGAATCGGCCGTTCAGCTCGGAGCAGGTGAGCTTGAACACGCGGTTCAGGTAGTAGGCCGGCTTCTTGTTGCTGTACTCGATGGATCGCAGCACCTGTCGCACCACATTCACATCCATTGCCTTTTGTCTAGCGAATATATTAGCGTGACCACAGGAAGATTGTCAGGCGCCGTACCCGCTGGTAGGCGTCGACGGAGTCGGCCCCGGCGAGGCTGACGCCGTCGCGCGTGAGCGTGGCGCGCACGTCGCTGGCGGGCAGCAGCCCCTCGCGCAGCGCCAGCGCCTCGTGGTCCGGGTTCAGCGCCGGGTACACGGACACCACGCACGAGTCCAGCCGCTGGCTGGCGGCCTCTGCGAGCGGGGCGGGCGAGCGGTGAGCGGGCGCGGCAGGGGAAGGATCGGGGGAGGGCCGGGGGACGTACCCTGCTCGTCGCGCGCCAGCACGCGCACGCGCAGGTCGGGGAAGACGCGCAGCCCCTGGCGGAAGTGCGCGTAGTCGCGCGCCGCGTCGCCGCTGCCGTTGAGCTGCACGCGCGGCGTCTGCGGCGGCAGCACCATCACGAACGACTCGGCGGGCCGCGCGCGCACCACCACGCCGTTGTCGCACCTGCGCATTCAGCGCCGTGCACGCCCCTCGCGTTATTTTAAAACTAACACAACTTGCTAACACCATTTTTGAAAATATGCTTCATTTTCAGAGAAAGTGGGAGGATGTTTTTTTTTAAAGTCCGCTGTATCCGCACCCTGTACTCTCAAATCCTGAATGCTATATTTTTACTGCAAGCTAACGGATTAAAGTTTTTAAGATGTATATGATTAATTTTCCGCGATTTAATATCATATGAAAACATTTCATCATGTTTAGCACCTTGTTTCTCATGTGCGAATAATAAAACTATACTTTATGTTATGCACTGGTCATTCTCGAAACTCAGTAAAAGCATAGGACCGAGGTATAAACCTTGCGGTACACCCGAAACAGCGATAAAGGCAAAGAAATGATACCACCGATAACAACCGGTAGTTTTCAGAACAAAGAATACGATTAAAAAAGGTAAAAATTGAACGAAAGTTTTTCATACTTAAGAAAATACCTTTTTTTATAAAAACCTCCATTCGGGAAAGTATCGCGATCTCACAAATGACCGGCGTAAAATGGATATGTTATACTTTTGCATTTTGTGTAGTAAATGAGGTAAACAGACCCCATTTTATTTAAAGGCGGCATCTCATCTATAACCCAACGGCTGTTGCACGTCCACGGGCGGCAGGTGTCACTTAACATCAGGCGAACCGCGAGCTCTCTTGCCTCCTTCTCACATTAAAAAGAGCAAACAATTTGAGAAGCTCGCGATTCGACCGAGCCTCGATTCCTTTGAATCGACAAGACTGTGTGTGGTGGCGTGTGAACGAGATCAAGGCGGTGGGATGGGGCGTACGCGATGGTTTGATTCCTGCGCGTCAACGAGGCTGTGTGGTGGTGTGTGAGTGCGAGCAAGAGTGATGTGGTGGGGCGGGGTGGTGTGGTGTGGTGTGGGGCTCACGTGATGGTGGTGGCGAGGTGCACGTTGCGGCGGCCGGGCGTGGGGAAGGCGCGCGCATCGCCGTAGGCCACGCGGCGCACCAGCGTCTCCACCTCGGCCGCGCCGTCGCCCTCCACCGACACCGAGCGCAGGTCTGCCCGACACACAACGCGGATTCAACTAGCGGCCCACGCGTGTCCCACCGCTGGGCAGACTATTAAGGCACAGTCCGCCAAGCGACCCAACGGGGGATTGCACTACTTAATACCTGTTCATATTCCTAATATCGAACTGTTTCATTACATGAACACCAATGCTCTCTGACTGAGCCGTAACTATATAATTGCCCTTTCATTGAACAGCCTACTTATGTAAGATATTCTCCCCAGGTCACAATGGGTATTATTTTCGGAACCGGCAGTAGCATATTGACAATCAATAAGTGGGTGTAATGCTTCTATATTGAATCACACTCACATAGATCAGGGGCCAAGCTGAGGCCCTCCCTGCAGCGGGCAGCGCAGCGCAGCGCAGCAGCGCTCTGCTGCCCGCCCACCAGCACGCCCAGACCGGCCAGCCAGCCGCGCAGGTGGTGCTTCATGTCGCCCTCCGTACCTGACACAATACATACCACCGTCTCTAACACTTAACCTGTATTATTTAACTTTAAAAATATAAAATATTTTAGGATACATTTCTACACAATGTTCTCTAGAAAAAACTTTTACTTTTCTTTTATATAACATATAAAGACCTAGACACTAGAAAAATATTATGTTCATCATACAATATACTTGTAGTTTTGGGGTCGAACCCACACCAATTGGTGCAAGAAACAAATTCACTCATCATCATATTTTAATCTTTTGTTTGTTAAAATTACTGCACAGATTAAAGGCTGTTTTTAAAAATATACTTCGTGCAAATACTATAAAAAGTTGAAGAATGACTAGTCATTTCAATATAACGACAACGAAATGAACACAGGGACTTAGTCCCCGTTCCATGGCAAAAAAATTAAACATCCGGTTCGAAGGACCAGCTTTCAATTCAATTGTATACTTTTTATGTTTATTACGTTATAGCTCCGTTATGGACCGATTGTAAAAAAATACTTTGGCATTGCGCTCGGGTTAGCTCCTATGTGGTCTCATATTAATTTAGTTAATGTTGGACCTTAGTAAAGTCTAAGCTACATCAGAGAATTTTTGGGACATTGGAAGTCAATTTTTTTTCTAAATAAAATGCTTTGGTCACCTTGCCAGCAGGCGCCGACGACAAGTGTGGTGTTAACGCCATGTGCGGGGTGCAGCGGCCAGTCGTCGATGACCTCCGGGCCCTTGCCGTCCAGGGAGCGGTAGGGCTCTCCGTCCACGAACAGCTCCACGGTGGGGAAGCGGATGTTGATCGCGTAGTGGTGCCATTCGTTGTCGCACACCTGGAGCGGCGAGAAAACATGTCGCTTTTTAGGAATTGTCACACATCTGGCAGAGTTAAAGTATGCATCGACTAATTCAAAAACCTACAAATTTTTACCACATTTGTTACAGCAATACATTAAATGCAATATTAATATTTTAGTCACAAACAAAATAGTCTGTTCTCAGACAGCTGCGCGCAGTAGAGTGTCTCCACAAATTATATGAATTCGGGAAAATTTTGACCAATTTGGGACAATTGTTTAACAGCTATAGGACAAGTTGTTACTGGTGCTATTGTAATGATAGAATGTACGTGGTCTGACCTCGGGGATCTTCCAGCGCCACTCGGCGGGTCTGAAGATGTTGAGGTCGCCCTCTCCGAAGTCGCGGCGCAGCAGAAGGATGAGGCGGCAGTTGCGCACGAACAGCGCGTAGTGGTGCCGGTTCATTTCTGTCGGAGCGTGTTTAAGCAATGCCGTGTACAGGGAGGCTTTTATAAGTGTATCCTTTTTTTTATTATTAAATCTTAGACATAAATGATGTTATATAAAAATGATAAATATTTAAAATCACTCGTAAGTAACTAATTACATTCATTTGAATTTATTTCAAAAAGTGCGTACCTTTGTGTGCGTGAACAGTAAAATACAAAACAGTAAAGTTATGTTTTTTAGGGAATAGAATAGTTATTTTTTTGAAAAAAATAAAGTTTACTTTTATTTCAATAAACGATTATACTACAGAGTCTGAACCTCCCGTGTAAATTTGGGCACCTTTAAAAGAGCCTCCCTGTATTAATAGCGTAAGGGAACGTAAATGAACATTGAAGCATCACTGTCGCCCCATAATGCCAAAGCGTGCACTGACTGTGGTCGTCGGCGAGGCAGAGCACGTGCTCCTTGCGATGCTTGTCCTGGTCGGGCCAGGGCGCGTGGCGCATCCACGTGCTGACGGAGAAGGTGGCGCCGAGCGAGTGCTGCAGCAGCGGCTCGGGCACCACGGCGGATGTCGACTCGCCGTCGAACTCGAACGTCTCGTCGTCGTCGTGCCCTGGGCCGGGAGGAGTACGAGGCTTTGTGTTTGTACAAGAGTAGTGCCCTGGGACGAGGCATGATTGGTTTGTGCGACGGACCAATTGTTCCTCGTCGACTCGACAGGTCGCAGTGGTCGTTGGGACCACCAAACTTTTTTTTAACATTTTCCTTGTGAAACTATTTTAATTGCCCGTAAGGACGTTTTACATCCATAAATTTCACGAAGACAAACAACCAGACCCGAAACGATTATCTGTGGGTCACACGAATAGTTGTCCCGCGTGGGAATACAACCTACGACCCGCGGCGCCGAAGTCGACACCTTGGCAACTGCGCCACGGAATCATCAACCCAAATCCTTTACATTAAACATTACGTGCAGAGATTAGCACAATAAAATTTTAATTTCTAAAAAGCAATGGCGACATCCCTCGTTCGAATTATCGCTGTAAAACTATATTTGAAATTGTTTGTATGCTGAAATTGATATAACAATGGATGCTCCAAGCATTGCTTCAAATACTAAAAAAAACAATGTAACAAAAGACGATAAGATTTTCGTTGTTGTGGCCATCAGCCGTTTAGCTTAGTGGCTTAAGTGTTAGGTCGCGAATGCCGAAGACGTAGGTTCGATTTCCACAGCGGCGACAATCTTTTCGTACTTTTCCTACAAATTTTAACCTTCCACAAATTCTTCTTTCTATGTATTTCCATGTCCCGCGGTTGGACAAATTGGACATATTGAATAGTTATAGCATATGGTACAGTATATATAATTTAAACTTGATAAAATGTTAACCTAGTGATTATTGTCTCATGCTAACATAATGATAATAATAAAGTTGATATTACATCAAATGTCTAATTGAAACACGATATTAACGAAAAATATTACTATATAAAAATATAATACGAAATAGTATATACTAACCTGAGTCAGGTTTCAAGGACTTGGCCCATTCGTTGCCTTCTCCAGGGCCCGGCAGAAGATCGACGGTCTTAGGGTCCAGTCCTAAAAGCAAAATTAAATTATATAAAGTATATCATACATCTTTACATACTCTTTTCATTTATAATTTCAATTGAATATGTGTGACTAAAGCGCTTGACTTAGAATTGAGTTGCAATCTCAAAAAGTGAAAAATATTCGCAGTACATTTCTTATAAACTTTTAAATGAAAATAAGCCTGAACAGATAGAACAGACATGAGCAACATATACTAGATATGAGCAAAGACGGATAGGATCAAATGGGAAAGACCTGACTGGGGAACCTTTGATGAATGGCGATGGCTGAAAAACGGCGGAGCGTAATCGTTTTCGCGGACCTTGGAAACAATGACGTTTGTCAATGGAGCTTACGGTGGTCCAGATAAGTTGCGTCAGGAAATGTATTAATAAAAAAATACCTCAATGTATAATATCACACACACACAGCACCTTATAGTAAAGGCGAAGCAATCAAGTGTTCAGTACAGTGGTGATGATGACAGATGATGGTGATACAGATGATGACTCCGTGGCGCCGTTGCCAAGGTGTTGGCTTCGGCGCCGGGGGTCGTGGGTTCGATTCCCACACGGGACAACTATTTGTGCGACCCACAGATAGTTGTTTCGCATCTGGGTGTTTGTCCTCGTGCAATTTATGTTACAACACAGGATAATGTTATCCTAAAGTGAGGGCAATGTTTTTAAAATAAGAAAAGAAAGTGGACCCACCGCAGATGGCGCGCTGGGCGTGGATGGCGTAGGTGTCGCGGTCGCAGGCAGCGCCCGCGCGCGAGGCCTGCAGCGACACGAAGGCCTGGATCCTGGTGACGCCCGGGCAGCGCTCGTCGCTGGAGCACGCCTCCAGCCTGGCGCTGGGGAACAGCGCCAGCGGGCCCGAGCCCGGCGCGTAGTCCACTCTCTCGGCCAGACCTGCGGACGCCGCACCTCCTCCAATTTCCGGCGGGATGGAAGGTTCTCCGAGACATACTGCGTGTCCGGGTAAGTACAACGGCCGAACAAAATGGCGTCACGTGGAAGTATTAAGCATAACAGCCATCGGGTGCTGTAGATGTCCATAGGCAACGGTATTCACTTAAAATCAGGTGAACTGCATTCTCGATTTACAACTTTTCACATTAAAAAATGACGGGTTGCAGATTCATTACCAACCTTTAGTTAAGAACCAGTATCATCGAACTTGATTTAAATTGGTGTAACTCATTGTGTGCAATTAGCTCCTTTGCCTTTTTAGAAGGAGCTTAATTTTAGAGACAATATAATTACACCACTAATTATGGCTTAACACAAAACAGATATTGGTATTTCAATAAAGCATACCCTTCCATCCCGCGCGGCAGGGTTTGTTCACTTTGATGGTGACCATCACCGGGGCGGACTGCATCATCCCGCAGTCGTATGCCACGACCGATAGAATGTGGTTATGCGATTTCTCATAGTCCAGTGGCTCGGTGTTACGGATTACACCTGTAGGAGATCATGAATCGTTGCTAATTCACGAAACTTTCCGTCGAAAATAAATTTATATTTAAATATCTTCAGCTTTTCCAATTTAGTGTCACACATACATTTCGTCCAATAAAGGAGGACAAAGCGGCGCACAGTCACAGATGCTAAGTTAAGCAATAGTTTAGTTAAACTATTGTTTAACTTCTCTCTTTTCTGACAGCCAGTGAGAATGAACGCGAACAGAAAACCCAAAAAATAACACTAAGATCAGAACTGTTTAGTTATTGACCTGTTATTTGCCTGCACCTTTACCTTATTTATGTAGACACAAATACAATTATGACTGATAGCAATACAAAATTAAGAGAGAGATAAATCTTTCTCGAGACAACCTTCAGCGTATAAACAACAGCATATCATTCTTATTTAACGTACTAGAATCCATTACGGTCGAAGTTTTCAACATAAATACTAATAGCATTGTTCATTAACGTTTTCATTCTCGATCTAGCGGAAGCAAGCCCAGCCTTAAGACCTATAACCTCTACGTACTTCTTGGTGATAAATAGAAACAACTTTTTTATAAAAGTCCACATTCTCCATCTAGTCAAAGTCAGTCCAGTCTCGAGACCTATGTAACCTCGGCGTACTTATCGATGATGTAGAATGTACATCTGGCTCACCGTCGTTGTCTATGGCGAAAGGCTGGTTGCCTTCGGTGAGGATCTCGTACTTGCACACTTCGCCGTAGTGGGGCGTGCAGTCGCGGTCTGTCGCCTCGACGCGCACTATCTCATCGTAGACCTTGCCCTCGTCCACGGAGCGCACGTAGGCCGCCTGGCCGAACACCGGCGCATACTCGTTCACGTCCGCCACGGTGATGTGTACCGGGACCCTGCCAGGCAGAGGAATGGTCAGGTGCAGTGGTCGACGGTAGAGAGAGAAATAGACACTCGTGACCCAAGGTGAATTAATCGACGGTACAGAGTCAAACAAACACTCGGGATACGCTTCCTACGCTCTCAGTTTATTCACTTTTTTAGTCAGTTTATTCCCCGCGCCGAATCATAACTTTCAACTGTACTAAATTTAACAATAAACTGTCTGAATTGCTTAAGCTAGCTTATCACAACTACGTTCTAGACTCTTTAAAGCCCCAAAGAGACTACCGAATCTGTCTCAATTATAGTTAACGCTCACGTGTTGGAGTAGGAGCCGTCGCAACCGACGGCGGCGATGTCGAATTTGTAATTGCGCCTCTTCTCGCAGTTGAGCGGGTACCGCACTCGGAGCCGCGCCTCGTTCTCATCGATGACCATGATCTGTGGAGGAAGCGCACGAGATCAGTATAAGGTGATCAAAGCGATGTGCAAACAATAAGTCCCACTGACACCTATAGCTTCACTATTCAGTATATAAAAAGGCGTTCCGCAGTCTGTCTATCCCTATGTTTATTTATATCTTTAAAACTACGTAACGGATCTGGATGCAGTCTTTTTTACTAGTGTTGACAGCGTTAAAAGAAGTCATTCCTTAAGGTTGTTGGCAACACTAAAAGAAGTGTCGTCTATGAGGTATAAATAAAGCTGCACGAAGCATTTTCTGGTCTTCTTCTTCGGCTGTCAACAAGAAGTATACAAGATAGTGCTGCCCAATCGGTATCACAAATTAAATCGTTATTGGTGTTTCTTTAGTAGTCTAAAAGTGAAGATAAGTAATTGTAGTGTTACAGTGTTATTGTTATGCAAAGTAAACTACTTTGATTTTCTAAAAGTATTTATATTCCTACCTTCTTAGCTCGATAAAACAAAGTATAGCTAACACTAGATAGAGCGATTCAAGACGAAGGTTTATATGTATAATACACTAGCTGCTGCCCGCGACTACGTCTGCGTAGAATAGACTGAAGGCGTAACATTCAGACAGAAAGACAGATATACATAAAACATGTATCTAAATTATGTCTTATTCTGATGTATAAGCTATATTATTGAAAAGTTTCATTAAAATCCATTCAGTAGTATTTGCGTGAAAGAGTAACAAACATCCATCCATACATACAAACTTTCTCATTTATAATATTAGTAAGGAGTGCACCGGTGCGAAGCCGGGTCGCTAGTACTTAATAAAATAAGGTATTAAATTAAGTTTCATTGGGTTTGAGTATTGGATTTTACAAAGATCTACTGCATTACGATTAAAAATATGTGTTTGCACGATTTTGATGGACGCTTGTAACGTGTCATCAACAATGATATTATAAAAAACTTAAATTATGCCAATTGGTGTAATTAGATTGCATTTCTATATATGCTATCTCTTTCCGTATCATACGTTCTATATAATGTCACATCCAATTATATATATTAAAATTATTAAACGCCACGCAGTATAGTCATGTACCACCTTTATTATTTTTTGATTATTCATTCTTTATTATTCATTGATGTTTACTGAGATATTTTTTTTCTTTCTTTTATTGCTCTTACTTTAGGATAACACTATCCTGTGTTGCAGGGACGTTTAACATACATAAATTTCACGTGGACAAACATCCAGATGCGAAACAACTGTGGGTGGGTCACACAAATAGTTGCCACATGTGGGGATCGAACCCACGACCCTCTACGCTAAAGCCAATACCTTGGCGACTGTGCCGCGGAGTCATCATAACGCTTCTAATAAACTCACACGCAAGGCATAGATACTTGGCAAGGGCATACAAGGCATGGTATTATATATAGGGGTATATCGCCGTAACATAACATAGTAAAATAATTTTCAAATATATATTTTAATGTGACAGCAAGTAAAAACGAGCGCAGAATGCCAATTAAAACTTTCCACGACACTGTTTTACAAAAAATGCATTTCATTCATGAAAAATCATAATGCTCCAAGTTTTCGCGCGACTTTATTATCAATACGAAAGGAATAAAAATTTATGATAACTGGAAAAGATAATTATTTCTTTTTTAACGCGTTGGTGAAATTGGGGCATCTATTGTTATATCCTTTCCAGCATACAAACAATCTCGAATATCGTTTTACAACGATAATTCGAACGAGAGATGTCGCCATTGCTTTTTATAAATTTTAAAGTTTTTTTTATAGTGCTAATCTCTGCACTTAAGATTGAACATTAAAACATGTAGAAAAAGTACGAAGAGATTGTCGCCGCTGTGGGAATCGAACCCACGTCTTCGGCATTCGCGGCCTGACGCTCTAGCCACTGAGCTAAACGGCTGATAGCCACAGTGACGAAAATCTTAACGCCTTCTTTCCACATTGTTATTTAGCATTTGAAGCAATGCTTGGGGCATCTATTGTTATATCCTTTCCAGCATACAAACAATCTCGAATATCGTTTTACAACGACGTGGGTTCGATTCCCACAGCGGCGACAATCTCTTCGTACTTTTTCTACATGTTTTAATGTTCAATCTTAAGTGCAGAGATTAGCACTATAAAAAAAACTTTAAAATTTATAAAAAGCAACGGCGACATCTCTCGTTCGAATTATCGTTGTAAAACGATATTCGAGATTGTTTGTATGCTGGAAAGGATATAACAATAGATGCCCCAAGCATTGCTTCAAATGCTAAATAACAATGTGGAAAGAAGGCGTTAAGATTTTCGTCACTGTGGCTATCAGCCGTTTAGCTCAGTGGCTAGAGCGTCAGGCCGCGAATGCCGAAGACGTGGGTTCGATTCCCACAGCGGCGACAATCTCTTCGTACTTTTTCGACATGTTTTAATGTTCAATCTTAAGTGCAGAGATTGGCACTATAAAAAAAAGCTTTGAAATTTTTTAATTCAACTTAGGCGCGCGTGGGGTGACTGTGCAAGTGAATTCAAGTTGCTCTAAACGTTTTTTATATCTCTAAATATTTTACAACAGAATTATTAATTTAAACATAACCCCAGAAAAGCTCTTAGAAGATCTATTCGTTTGTGTTTGTAGGATTATTATTTTATTATTAAAATATATAAATAAATAAAAATAATGGTTTTAATTTTAAAATTAAAAACCATTATTATTTTTATTTCACCAACATTAATCCTAGGCGATGATAATTAGGTGTGTGTACTGTGTACATAATTGTAAAAAAATTTTTGGGACGTAGAAATTTCAAAATCAGAATTAACACGAGCATAAAGTTTAAATCAAAATTTACATACAAATTCTTTTGTCGTCTTATTTTCTCGCTAATACCGCGTAGAAAATGTAACAGTATTAAATTTAAATCGAAAACCGATAATCAGGTACAAATCCGAATTCTACTATTACATGCGACGTTGTCGTTCGGTTTCATTAATACTCTCACAGAAAACAATCAACGTATTACAGTTGAAAGTTCTATTCCAAAATTGTACATTAAATATTCATACAATCTTACTACAGTGCAAATTGGATTGTCGTAACGTGTGATATTGTTTTCAGACAAAGTTTCTTAATCTTTATTACATTATGCTTCTTTGATATCATCTTTACACAATTATTGATAAAATACGAAGGTTTATTATAATGTAATGACTATGCAAAAACCAAGCGGTTTCCACCTGCATGTCGGTTCGTTATCGATTGCGAATGAACTCTCTTCAGCTGACACGTCCAGTTCTATTTTTGTATTCTCAGACGCCAAGTGATGTGGTTATTACGTGTCGACAAAAATGAAATTCACTAATAATTGTGTTGATACTACGGCTCAAGACGAAAAGTAAACAATTGAGAATAAACAAAGAGGAACCAAAAACCATTTAAAAAATTTCAATAAATACATTTGTTTCGTTCTATTGGCGTAGTGGATGTAGAACCATTCTCTTGCGCCAGAGGATGTAGGTTCAATTTTCACTACTGGAGAAATACTGTGTGACGAACATAGCATTTTTCTAATGTCTGGGTGTTTTATATCTATTATATATTTATAATGAAAAATAAATTACATACGCTTAAAAAAGTTTACTTGTTATCAGGTACGTGGGTACTAGACCCATAGTACAAGCCTAATACATAGTAGTGCATAGCAAGGCCTATGTATAAACATGTCTAAAATTAATTTATTACTGTCTGTCTGTAATTTACTATTGTCTAATTTATTAATATCTGGATAAGAAGCGATTACAAGCGGAACCTTAAATAAACAAACGCAATAATTTCACAATCGCTGTATTACAAAGGACTCTCCCATCCATGTCTCAATCGATCTCGGATTATTGTTCTGCACTAAGACATTTGCAAGGCAATAGCGAATGAATACGTAATCCGGTTGCCGCTTCGAATCCCGTTCGTAACAAAGCGGCCGGGACGTAATCCGGGATAGAAGGGCGGCATATTGCGACACGGCTTCGTGCGTAGCTCACCGCCAGTTGGACCGGATAGGCGACAACCAAATAGCTTATATAAGTCAAACAACGTAACGTATATATTCATATGCAGGTAAATTCTGTTCGATACGGAAACGGTTGTGTTTCTGCAATTGTTTACGTACCTCCTCTTGCAGCACCATTTTTCGTTATTCTATTATAAAATGGTATTTCAATAATTCACCCTTTCGTGAATATAGTGTCGCAAAAGATTTAAATTTAACATCCGCGCCCGTGGCTTAACCAGCCTATTCGCGAACCAAAGAGCCGACCACTAATTACGCAACGATGTTGTTTAAGTATGGGCGACTTAGCTTTATAAATACGTTATCTCGTAACAACCGATATAGATAAATAGTTGAGACAAAGAATTCAAAGAAATAAAGCCCTAGGATTATTAAAGTATTACGCGGTCGGTTGCCAGAGCTCTTACTAAATTCTCAGCCTCATTCCTTCCTTCCACCAGCGTTAGGCAATAAAGCTGCGCGGTTGTTTGTTCGTCTTAAATTATGTAGTTGTCTTCAAAACCATTTCAGTTAGAGAAGTATTAGTTCGTCGCTAGAAGTAATTGTTATCAATTTTGCCACTTGCCACTTTATAGTGGCAACGTGTTTAGCCTTGGTAAACATACATACATTTGGAAAAAGCAACTCATACAGTGAAGGATTGCTATTTATAATACATGTCAAAAGTTTTTATTCATTTGTCTCTCTTTAATATTTGCATGCATTTCTAGTTCACTACGACCCTTATAAATATAGATCCCATCAGTTTATAACTTTTCACAAGAAACACTGTCTCAATTTACATTGTAATATTCACGAATGAAAATACTAATAGTTATCTGACCTCATATAAAGCTGACCTAAATCCGGTTTATATTATAACTTGCTTTCCAATTTAACCATA
This sequence comes from Iphiclides podalirius, assembly GCA_933534255.1. Taxonomy (NCBI): domain Eukaryota; kingdom Metazoa; phylum Arthropoda; class Insecta; order Lepidoptera; family Papilionidae; genus Iphiclides; species Iphiclides podalirius. The sequence continues at coordinate 10,362,443 of OW152839.1, read as the reverse complement.
ATGGGATCATTGATATTATATACAAATACGAGGTAGATATAACACAAGCGCATCGAAACTGAGGCACCCAAATTACGCCAATTGGTGTAATTGGACTCCAATGCAATTGCAATAGAACGCTATCTCTTTCCGCATCATACGTTCTATTTTTCAAACGACACGCAGTATGGACATGCGTCTTTGAAATATATCGCTACCTTGCGCTTTGTTCTTATTATTGACTTACTATTTATTACCTAAACGCGACAGACAGTGAGTACGTCCCCATGCATAGTGTCGTTTGAAAAAGATGATAATTTTCTCAAGTACGTCAAACTTACTCCCTTCTTCCATTCATGAAAAGCAATTCGCGCGTTCCCTCGATACCTTCGTTATGAACAAAACAACTCGTGTTCTGCAGAGGCTCCGATCCAGTTAAAATCGTATACGGAACAAAATAAAAGCGCCACGCGATAAAATCAATGGCTTATTCCGCAAACTGCCGTGACAACTGCGTCCCTGGACAATTGCACGTGCCACGGACGGGCGGGGGCGAAAATGGAATAATTAAACAACCTTCGCTAACACCTGGCCTGGCCGGGTTGAAACGGCATCGGGAATGGCGTGTTATTTTAAATCCAAGGACAAACTTCAATTAAAATTCCTGATATTAAAAGAAAAAAGAAGTAAAAGGACTCTTGTTTAGATATTTTAGGATCATGTTTTTACAATAAGGCGCACAAGGTTTCTTGTCAATGTAAATAATAAAGCTTTTAAAGAATTAAATATACATAATTTTTGAGCAAGGAACTTCCAAAAGAGAAGCGCATTACTCAAATATTATTTTAACATCAGTGATTTTTAATTTTGCATCGACAGTGCAAATACTATATATATTTACGCATGAATAGATAAACATAAACTTGCAAAATTTAACAGTTTTTTTTAAAATATCCAATAATTGAAAAAATACAATTGCAATTCTATTCCGGGCGTATTTAAAAACACAATAGAAACCGACCTACCGTAGTCACATTGGAAAAGGGAAGACTATTCGTTTCGGTTTTTATTCCGGACCGATAAATGAAATTGCTAGTCAGGTATTTCAATTGCAATTTCAAATTGTCCCGCTGAATTTCTTTCGCCGGTTCTTCTAAGGTCAAGGGCTTTTTTGCAAACCACTATTAGTATTTTGACTATCATTAATTGTTCATTATCCCCAAATCAAAAGAAAAATTTAAAAATGTATTTAATAGAAAGTTAATCCATATATCAGTTTATCCACACTTCCATATTGTATTTAATATTTTTATGTAAAATCGTCTCGTAGTTTAAGTGAATAATGTAATATTCTTATAAGAAAATAAAGATCTCTTTGAACCGAATAAGTAATTGTAATGATTATATATTGAACAGATTTTTGAATTTGAATTTTTTAGGTAATTTTAGATAGATTTAATCTTGTCAATATTAGATCATTTGAATTAAATTTGATTACAATACAAAGGTATCTAAGATCCCCGAAGCCATGCACCTAGTCGTCTGTCGGAGCTGCTTCTGTTTTAAGAAAGTCCCCGGCTTTTTCACTGAATTCGATACCAGTGAACGTTTTCAATATTGAACCGTTACATAATTTAAGTGAGTTATAATCCATAGCATGCTACAATAGTGTGTTAGAACAATCTAAAACTTAGAGAAGTAATTGTACGATAAAATAAAGTAGTAGTTAGTAAATTACTATGCTAAATCGCTGCGCGTTAAGGGGTTAGTTATTTTTTCAGAGTGTGACTGGTAATTGCTGCTTTTTTAACTACGACCCTACAAGCTGTACCACGTTTTCAGATTAGACCAGATAGTTCTACGAAAATAATGATTGCGACCTTTGCATGAATATAATATTTATTAATGGTATTTAGATCCATTACATGTTTTAAACAGACTATCATCTACCCATAAAGAAATAATCCTTCAGTCATCTTCATATTATGGGACATATCATCAATAGGGTCAATCCTATTCAACCACGTTTGATGAATTCGTTTCTTGTCTATCTGTTATTTCAGATGCGCTAGAGACTGTTCATTTTACTCTTAACTTCAAACTAATTGACTTTTGCAATATTATCCGAGGTTTACGCTCGGTTTCCGAAACACTCATCATCGTAGATGTCAACTAATGACCCGTCAAATTGCATTTCAAATTTCATTTTATTTGCCAAAAGGATGGTTAAACTCTCTGAATTAACAAGAATGATCTTCTTAAATGATCAGAATGATGGTAAAGTTCAATAGATAGAAAAGCCATTTGACAGCTGATTAGTTGACATCTACGATGATCAGTGTTTCAGAAATCGGGCATTAGTCTATCTATCACAAAAAAAGTAAAGTAAAGTAACAGCCTTACATGTCCCGCTGCACATGCGGCAAAGGCCTCCTCTATAGAGAGGGTATCAGGGCATAGTCCACCACGCAGTCCCACTGCGTATTGGCGGACTTCACATATCTTCGAAATATATATATTTTTTTGTTATTATTTCGAAAATATGCAGGTTTCCTCACGATGTTTTCCTTCACCGCGGAGCACGTGATAAGTCAGCACTTAAAGTTAAAAAGTCCATTGGTGCCGGCACCGGGGATCGAACTCAAGTTGCTCGAGTATATTGAACTAAAGGCGAGCGCCCGGACACTGAGCTATCACGGATCTATCACAAGAGTAAAGTAAATTATTGCTCAAGAAATAATTAAACATTAAATCTTACATATATAAATTTACTAGACAAAAAAGGGTATATGCACAATTTAGTAATGATGTGGGTAAATTGACCTCATCAACATTCTCCAATTGTGAACAAAGTTGTAAATTGGAGTGACGTACCTCGAATGGCGCCTCTCCATGGTGCTTGTTGTTGAGGATGAGGAAGGAGCAGAGGGGCCCGCGGGCGCGGATGGCCGGGGCCACCTCCACGAGGGTCTCGTTCTCACGGATCAGCCCGTGATAGCCCTCGTCGGGCTCAGCCAGCTCCAAGTACGGGACATCTGCCAAGGATTGAATAGTTAGATTTTTTTTATGTCAACAATTGCCAAACGAGCAGACGGTTCACCTGATGTTAAGTGAATACCGCCGCCCATGGACATATGCTACACCCGAGGGTTCCGGATGCGTTAACTATCTTGAAAATTGGGCTCCGGTCACCTCACTCAGCAGACGAAACGCGAAAGTATTATACTTCCACTTTAAGCCGTTCTTCTGTAAGGTCGTGGTACTAACCCGAACAAGCCTGCCCATTCGTGCAACAATCGAGGCTGATGCGTGGCCCTACCACCGCAAGTTAGAATCCAGAAACTTTCACCCCATAAACACGGAGCCGCCGTTTATGATACAATATGTAGCAACAATTGGTAAAAGATTACCGCTACCCATCTACATTCACAACATCTGAAGGGTTGCAGAAGCGTTGCCAAACTTTGAGAGAGGGAACCTGGACTCCAGGACGAAATGCACTAGTACAAATTGCCCATCAAACGGTTTTCCCCCGTATCAGACTGCCCATTCATGCAACAGTATAAATGACACATGACCAAACATTTAAAAAAATTAAGGGTATAGATTATGGTATATTTTCATCACTCCTTGCAGGCACCTATGCCGATGAGGAAAACTTGCTAAGACGCTTATTAAATGTTTCAAATATTATACATAGACAAAAAAAACCTTGTTTGTAAATCTTATATGCATATTAATGACAGATTTTTGGTTTCGAATTTCATATCTGTCAAGACCACTGTGTACAAATAGAATCCTTAAGAATAAACTTAAACCTAATAGACTTATTGCTACACCCTTTTATAAAAAAAAATATTTAAGTTAAAATCATTTTTTTTTTAAAAAAAGTAATGCGAGTAATGCGAGCTTTGAGTAAAAAGTAATGCGAGCTTTGAGATTAGGTCAGTTGCAAGGAACGTTTATATTAGCTACATTAGCCATTACGTCGAAAAGGAAATAGACTGAGTGTGCACTTGAGTGTGTCATTTAATTCTGTATGAGCAGACCGCATAATAGATATAAGCTGCCTCAATTGGGTCGGCTCTTTGTGAATTGTATTAACGTCCAAAACATTCCTTCACAACCGTATATAGTACAGTTTACGGAGTTCCAGCAAAACAATAAGCTGCTGTATGCACATAGATGCCGCCGTTCAATTTCACTACGAGCCCGCACAAAACATCCGAAACGCGGACGCGGCGTTGTGGAAATTTCCCAAGCGGTATCCCTCCGACACTGTCACGGGAACACATTCGAAACAATTACTCACCAAAGCGGCATTTAAACGAAACGTTTCATACGGCGTGCGCATTAAATGTTAAGGGAGTAGCACAAAGCGTGTGAAGCTCCGTGAGTGATATTCGCAGCACTCTATGAATTATAAGTCCGTTTTAGATATTCATGCATTGACGCTCCCTCCGCTTCGCTCCCGCCACGGACGTGTTTGGTCCCATATTGGGCGCCAAACTGTTTCGCACGCGCGCAATTGATGTGCAAATTATTTAACACCTAGGCGTTATACACTTTAAACCTTATTCCTAATTATAGAAATATTGAAATATATTTGTAGTGTAACAATTTTGTACGATAATTGTCTCAAAACTAGCGATTGCGACAATTAATGAACACACATATAGAGGATATCTTTTTAAAATTTTATTAAACATTTACATTCTTTAAAAATTAATATTTACAGTTATAAAATTTTTCAAAACAAAGAATTTTACAACATCCTTACGTATAAAACTGTAACGTGAAGTTCATTCGTAAAGGTCACAAAGCATATGAATGGGTTGAATGAATTTTAAAGAGACAAAACATACTGTTAGAAGATAAGGCCTGTAATGCGGCGCTGTGGCAACGAATGAAAAAGTCTCTGAATCAGTCAGTTCAGAAAAAGAGTCAGTTGTAGTTGTATAGGTGTGACAAATTTTGTTTCTTTTTTACTTAATTAGTTTGTTTGAAAAAATATTTTTTTTAATTATGGATTATGTTTAACGTTAATATTTTTTTATGATTATTGGCAAGTAGCGTTAGACGTGTGTTCATTTATTGTCGCGATGGTAACGTCACGCTGTATACAGCCAACCTATCAAACACCCTACATTTTTTTCTATATGTCCATTTAAAAAAAAAGTAGATCATTAATTATATCGATCAATTAAGCGACTAGGTAATTGATACCTTAAAATAACAACTATTTTATTCCATTCGTAAGAAGAAATGCTTTCTGCAAGGCTTTCTAAATGTTCCTAACCAAACAATATTATTAAACTGCATTAGAATACGTAAAACAGTTTTCCGAAAAAAAAAAAAATCGTTATAAAACATTTCGGTACATCGTATTAAGACTAGAGATTTTACATCACACGTTAAATATCAAATGTCATTACATATCCCTGAAATGCCTCGTATACAGCAAAGAACTGCCTCGTCAAAATCACACGACCGTGCCGAGAAAACAATCACTTTCTAGAATCAGCCTCGGCCGGTCATTCCATCAATGGCGTCCGTTACGGGAGAGATATCGCCACACGACCGCACAGGAATAATGTATGAGGTCGAACGACCTTTCTCGGCCTCCATTGTCCTTAAATTATTTAAGACGTTTGCCGATTTCTTCCTGCCGACTTGTGAGCCGCATTGTTCGAATCTTTTCGTATTCATCAAAGTCATGTGTATTAAGATACTAGCGACCCGCCCCGGCTTCGCACGGGTGCTATGTATTATACATATAAACCTTCCTCTTGAATCACTCTATCTAGTAAAAAAACCGCATCAAGATCCGTTGCATAGTTTTAAAGATCTAGGAATACATAGGGACAGACAGACAGAGGGACGACTTTGTTTTATATTAAGTAGTGATGAACACAGTGAATTGCACTTCCAATATAGATAAGGGAAATGTTACCATTACATGCTGTGATCTCCTCCATATTTATTAACTATTATATTTATCTAACCGTATTACACAAACAATGTCTTAAAGACCGAAGTAGCCTTTCAACTATGGTTGTGCACACTAGGAAGTTTATAAATAAAACTACACTGTGTACCGATCTGTTGCTGGTCATATTGATCTCTTTTTTTTTTTGGCAGGATGAGCCACTGGTGGCCTCAGAGGCCTTTACAGATCCGACGGACTTGGGGTGGCCGGGCGCTCGAGGCGCCTAGCCTGATCCTCGGATATATTGGTCTAAAATTTTTGGTGACCTTATTTCCTCCCAAGTGACAAACGATAGCGTGCTCTATATAGATCGCAGCGCCATCAAGTGTTGGGCGGAGGAATGAAAGCTTCATATACACAATGTCTGTCGATGCTGCTAAATAAATAACTTTACGGAATCCCTTTTCTTCATCTTCTACTGTTTTCATTGCAATCTTTTTTTTATTTTTTTGCCTTTTTAAGAACACTTTTTAAACAAGTGTGATTATTGTTGAAAACAAACATCACACTTGTTTCTTAGGGTTCCGTACTCAAAGTATCCGTATACTGTCTGTCAGTCTGTCCGTCTGTCACCAAGCTGTATCTCATGCATCGTGATAGTTCGCCAGTTGAAATTTTTTATTATAATTAACATATGTTGACTAGAAAAGCAAAAGCTTTGGATAGAGACTCGTGAATGTCATACGATATTAGTCTATGTCCATAAGTCACAACAAACCTTACACATACGGGAAATGCTAAGAATTCATAACGAACCGAATAATATCGTCTCACTCGAACATCTGTATTCGTAGTTAAGATATGCAAATGCTCTTAGTCGCAGCCAGCGGGATACGCTCCGCTGACGTTTATTTACAGTTCAATTTGCATTACAATATGTTAGATGCGGCAGCGATGCCATTTATAACGCACTGCATCGAACATACAAACAATTGTTTACTATTTGTTGGCAGCTACAACAGAATAATCTTTAGCTACACCCCCGTCTAGCGCTGTATGTTCCATAGCAATATGATTATTGAATATTTTTGCTGTCATAAAGTAAACGCGTCCAATGTTCCGGTTAGCGGAAAGTTGACCAGTAGACTGGCGGGAATAAGAGGTTTTTAAAAGTAATTTCTTAAACTTACGATAACACTTAATTTCAATTAATCAGTAGTACAATATTATTTTTGCGTTTCGACCGGTTAGGAAATTAAAACTCCCGCTCTCTTGAATTATAATAAACCCAAGTATACTTAATAACATCACCAATCCAGCGAATAATTACGCAGTAGCTCAGTAATAGTCTGTTAAGTGCTGTCTTAAAGACACTCAATTTTTAATTGGAAAGAAAGTAATAATCATAATTTATTATCAATGTAACGGCAAGTGTACACAGTGTTTAAGATAAAGATTAACTATAGTTCCAAATTACTTACAAAAACGAATTTCAGTTATTTTAAATGCTTAAGAATTTACATAGTGTTGTGGGTTTATTTTGTTTTAGGATAAACTTTTAATTTATTGTGAGATTTAACGAAAGGTTCTGTATATGCGAGTCATTATCAATTTACTAAAACATACAAGCAGGGACCTGAAGTATAGGTCACAAAAAGCCCATGTACGACACATTACTTAACTTATAACTTTTTGATTGACTTTTTAATTGTTTGTTTGAATTTCATTCGATATCATTATTATTCATTCATTCATTTATTTTCTTTTTATTTTTCTTTTGGTATTTTTAAATATATTGTCTTGTGAGATAAATTACCTATATGGTATGTCCCATGAGCAAGGTGGGATTTTGAAAAATGAAGCGGCATACTTGGGAGTCCATTCATACTTGACTTGGTGCCTGTTGCCATACCATTCTGATGTTCTTAGGATGTTTAACTCAGTGACGTGGCCGTTCTTTACATGTTACCTGCAACGCCGTGTAGTTTTTTATTAGATTTAGCCTTTAAATATTTATAAACAGTAGCAAATAGTTGTCTAATAATAATGATACATACCTTCTGTATATATTTAATGGAACGTAATATTTAGTAAGTAATCGATAGGTTGTTTGATGTTATCTCCATATACTTTATTTGGTATTTTCTACTTCTACACGGTAATATCAAATATAAATTAATTTTCTTTAGACGGAGCGCATGGAGGAGAGGTTATCCGCCATATTGTTAATGTTTATGGTAGGCAATTATTGATAATATTTTAAAGACTTTTTTTTTGTTGTATAATTAATTTTACTAAGTTAAATAATAATTGGTATTAGTATTACGTCGCTGTGTATGGGCTGTCAGTAAGGCATAGAAGTATTATGAAACTAGAAAGATAGCACTGAAAATCAGCGCTGTGTTGGGGCCTTGACTTCCGGCATAGCATAATGCTGAGCTGCTAACCTAATTTACCGGAATAGGTAAAATTTATGGTTTGTTAAAGTTCTTTTTCCATTTGTTTTATATTTTAATTATGTATTTGTGTTCTTTCGCTTTACTAAATTATTTATAAGTAATTTTTTATTTTCTTTTATTTTTTGTTAATTTTAGTTTTTTTTCTCTTTTATTGTGTGCGTCCTTTTTTTTTGGTAAATAAATGTATTTTCTTTTTTTCTTTCTTTCATTACGTTCATTCCCTTGCAATAAAACTTTGTCATGTTATTACTTGCAAGAGCACGATGGTTGTGGGAAAAGCTCTCTCAAATTTCAAATGTCATTTCTAGAATTATTTCTTTAGCCGCAGCAACGGGCCGGGTACCTGCTAGTAACTTATATAATTCATGCTAATTAAGAACTGTTTAAACTAAATTGTACGTTTCTTGTATGACAAAAGATGAGAAATTATAATCCTGAAATACTATATTTTCAATTACTAGGATTTACATGCAATTAGACACGTTTTATTTTACCATTTTTAGTTTTATATAAAAATAAACCTTTTATCAAAGTTCTCTTGCCCCTTAATATTCTAACAGCTTTCATAGTAATTGAATACTCAAAGCGAAAAACATTTTTTCGTGAAACTGTAATAATATCAGGCATCTAAAGGATAAAATATCTAACTATTTCGACGTAGCACAAAGGAAAACCTTTGTATATTAAATTCCCTTTGTAACAGGTAAACCATCGACCGGCGATATTATTATAAAGTTCCATTTTCTTGAACAACAATAACAAGAGTCGCGAAGTATCAGATCTCTACCTCGTCTTTCCACCTCATTATAGTCACAGAGTCGCTGGAAAGCTCTACTATTATTCGGCTTCCACAGTGTCGCCTCTTTACCGTTTCGTATCGGTTACTAAGCGATAGAATCTACGCGAGCGGTTTGTGACACGCTCTGTGACATCGTGGTGGTGGAAAGTTTATTGATGCTCTGCGTATTTTTCTTTTAGATGAGTCTGTACTATGATAACAGTCGTATTTAATAAATTAAACATCACTATGCTACCACTACCTTGTCAAAGAATCTCAATTTTGTGCATGATATTGTCCTCTATCACCGAGTATGATTTTTAACCGACTTAAAAAGGAGGAGGTTCTCAATTCGATTGTATTTTTTTTTAATGTTTGTTACCTCATAACTTTTGACTGATTGAACCGATTTTGACGATTCTTTTTTTATTTGAAAGCTGGTGCTACATGTGCCTGTGGTCTCATATTAACTTCATTGGTATTGGATCTTGGGCACCGGAGACACTAGGGAACTCTTGAAAATCAATTTTAAAATGAATGCAGCGCGAGATATTTGAAGTCGATTTTGTTTTGCGTTAGTAAAAAAAAAATGGTTATATATTGTTTAGTGTTGTAAAAGTCACGCCGAGACGGTGGCCATTTAAGGAGCGTCCACAAAAATCCAAACAATAAGTAACTGTACTCGTTTCTGGATGTGCTAATTTAGGGCGAGCTCGAGTTTAGTCCACAATTTAGCGGTCGTCGGGGCCTTGTCTAGCCGAGCGGCTCATTACTGCATAATGCTCTTTGAACAGGCGTGTTTGTAATGAGGGTGCCGAGGCAAAGTTTAAATTAACAGCGAATATGAACTACTGTTATATATTGCACGGTTATAAAGTCGGAGCGAAATTTCGGGGACGATTTATTTCCAGTATTCATACGCAGAACGTATTAGATTTACAAGATGTGACGCAGAATTGAAATTGTTTCATCAGACTATTATGTTAAATAAGTTCAAAGTGAGAATATATTAAGTAAAGCCTATATATATTACTAGCAGCTGCCCGCGACTACGTCTGCGTAGAATAGGCTGAAGGCGTAACATTCAGACAGAAAGACAGATCTAAAATATGTATATAAATTATGTTATTCTGATGTATAAGCTACAGTATTGTAAAGTTTCATTTAAATCCATTAAGTAGTATTTGCGTGTGTGCGCCATGATAGCTCAGTGTCCGGGCGCTCGCCTTTAATTCAATATACTCGAGCAACGGGAGTTCGATCCCCGGCGCCGGCACCAATGAAGTTTTTAACTTTAAGTGCCGACTTATCACGTGCTCCGCGATGAAGGAAAACATCGTGAGGAAACCTGCTTTTTTTCGAAATAATAACAAAAAAATATATATATGTTTCGAAGATATGTGAAGTCCGCCAATCCGCAGTGGGGCCGCGTGGTGGACTATGCCCTGATACCCTTTGTATACAGGAGGCCTTTGCCCAGCAGTGAGACACGTATAGGCTGTTACTTTAGTATTTGCGTGAAAGAGTAACAAACATCCATCCATACATACAACCTTTCGCCTTTATAAATTAGTAAGGACTTATAAATAAATTCGGAGCAAGCGAAGTAATTAAATCATTCATACAATACATTAATACCCAGCTCACAGCGCGAGGATCATTTTAGATCATTCAAGAAGAAAATTATTGTCATACATGCAATATAAAGTCTCACGTCCAATATCCATTAGGGTCTTTTCACTCGTCTACAGTTAAACGAAACACTGACCCTATCTGGCTAGCACATTCACACATATATCAGTGATTTTAATTGGACTCTCGCACGCTTTGCTGCTCTTAATTGGAACTTTGGCTGCAAACGAATGAATGTTTATTTTCGTTACGTATTTTGATTGAGTATTTCTTGAAAATTTACAGCAATATCAAAAACTTCCACGAAATACAAAATTTATTTAATCGACCTTTAGTATGGTTCTATATTATACTATTATTTCATTGCCAGTACACGTCATTTTTGATAAATAAGAATAATAATAGGATAAATGTATCATCATCATCATCATCATCATGCCTATAACTATGTTTCCACTTTTAGCGGGGATCGAATCCACATTAGAGTAAGAACGTCGGTTCATTACAAACCAAGCGTCCGATGACCTCAAGCATGAAAATCTAGACACAGTAGTATTGTACAGGAATTTCACTGCGCTTTTGATAAAGCCAAGGATTTTTTCGAACAAATTTACATTTACGGAGTTATAAAATGTCCACGTCTCAGCCCGTAGGTCATCACCAAGAAGATTCGTAAACTGAAGAGGCAGTGGGTAGGCCGTATAGATCGAAGAACCAATAATCGACGGAGTAGAAAGGTTCAGCCTCGTATTGGCCATCGCAGTGTAGAAAAGACGCAAGATGGGGTGACGACCTGTGCAAATGTGTGGGAAGTCGATGGCATAGAATCATGCTTCGCGGCAGTCTATGGGGGTGGGTGGCCTGTGTCCAGCTGTGAACTAAAATAGCCTGAAAAGATGATGACGATATGCTCACTTTCGACAAACCTTCTTCTCTTCCACATTAGTATAAGTATGCATGCGTGTTAGTTAGTTAGTCGTGTTTTGATTTAAACTATCGATTAGAAACTCTAACAGCACTTAACGAGTCGCTACATCCCGAGATTTAAAATATCTCTCAGCCCAAAACAAAACATATCCATTTCAATGGTGACGGCTTTAAGGTAATCCCAACATAAATCAAAGCAAACAACTATGAAACTTCTAAGAACTGCGGAATATCATTAAAAGTTTCAACAGAGCAGTACGGGTAGTAGATAGTTAAATAACTATAACTAGAAACCTCCCACGGTGAAAGTTAGGTTGTATCTGATTCCAGCATATGCTTTTAGCAAAGGTAAATGTTTTAAAGAATGTCTTCTTTTCATTGTACTGGGAGTATAAATATGTTGAAGAAAAAAAAGAGAGTAACTATTTATTACAGTCCATTTTCCATTACCATTTGGGACACAACAGTCAAACACCTCCTGCTATACGATAACAATAATTGAAGCTATTTCAATTACATAGGTACTATAAAAAAATTGAGACGTACTATAAAAATTGAAAACTTTGTTTACTAAGTAAAATTTTTTTATAGTGCTAATCTCTGCACTTAAGATTAAACATTATTATTTTAACATGGCGTTTAAATTAAGTTCCTCGCCGAATCTATTTGCAACTCCACTTTATCCGGACATAAATTATTATCAATGGATCCGCATTCTGATTTGTGTTTACGTAGTAAGCAAAATTTGAGAAATATTCACTAATATATAAAATATATAATGTACAAGGAGTGTATTTATTTTACTGTGGATAATGTCCACAAAAAAAATTACAATTTTAGTAGAATGAGACCTCTCTATTATTTGCTAATCTCCTACCGAAAACGAGCGATGAATTTGCTACATGCAAAGTGTCTACTCCAGATTTTCCGTATAAATCATCCCGCTCAAAAGTAACCGTTTAAACATTCATACGACGGGGCCGGTGGTGAATCACGTGTGACTGTGGCCATGCATCATTCCAACTTCGGCAGTGCGGCCCAAATGTACTGCGGGCCCAATAAAAGTCCAACTCCCATATTTAACGTTCAAGTCGCACCGAGACAGCTCAGAAGTCAATTCGAAGCGCAGTCCCGCTAGCTTGTGATAGTTGTAATCTCGGATACGCCGCTCGAGGTTTCCAGCGCACTCGAAATTCCCAGCGTAATTCAAGATTACCGCAGAACCGAGTTCGTTACTCGAACAGAAAACCGCTGCAGCATTTTATTCTCCGTTTCAATTTTGTATTTTCAAAGTAATGCAGTCCTAAACTTTTTAAATATACAACATGTCGGTCCGTGGGACAAATTTTTTTCACGGAGATTTTTTTTTATAAAAGAAAACAGGAATCTTTCTGAATTATATATTATATTAGGTTGAATTAGCTGTTTAATTTAAAAATGTTTTCCAGTGTCCCGAATGACTGCTTCTTTATAAATTACGGGAATAATTTTATAATTATTGGTATTACAAATATTAAATGATGAGGATAAATAAATATAACAACATAAAAAATACGTTTCTTTTTAATGATATCATCACGGTTTTTTAAAATAGAAATTCTGACTAATCTTAGCAAAGCCTTCTAAAGCCAGGGCTCCAGAGTGAGAATATAAAGCTTTCACATAATTTATCGCCGTAAAGGCCAATCTTGACAAGTTATAAAAGTAACTTAAGATTGTCATATTTTCTACTTAGATTTTTTCTATTATTCGAATAAATAAAATTCTGCTTATTTCTGTTTACACTACAGACTAAAATAACCAAATGAAATATTGAGAAAAAGACCGTTTTTCCGTTTATGCTTTGTTTAGCTACCGATAACTTTTCTACATGAATTTATCCAAATATCGAGACATTTTATAAATATCGAGAGACTTTTCAGAATAGAAAATTACTGAATTATTTTATAGAATTCCAAAACCAAATATATGTATGTATATAATTATGTTCGTCCGTATTCCGTAGAAGTGTCAACAAAAAACTCAACGTGAATACCCATTACTTCTTTTTAGTCTTAGCTTTTTACCTCCGAGACTGCCAACGACTTTACCTGTAACAAAATAGTATAACATTATTTTTCCAGTTTTACTTTCAGAAAAAACTATTTAATATCTGGTTGATGAATCAGAGACATATATTAAATTGGGTATACTTGGAAATATTTGATTGAATTCCCTCGCACGTAGTCAACATGGTCCGCAGGGAGTTTACGTCCTTTACGCGTTACATTAGTAAAGATCGAAAACACTCTAAATGTGCCTAAAAACTTTATCCCCCAAACGCGAAATCCCGCAAATTATCTAAAAAGCATTCCGTGTTCGTGGGCTCCGGAGTAGCAAACAAAGAAACAAATGAGGAAAGTTTCAAGGCTCACAATCCCGCGATTCGTGTAACACGATCCCGTTTTTGTCGATATATTGAAAACTAATCCAATTATTTGGCATTCGACACCCAATTGAGCCAATCAGAACTTTTCGATGAGGAACAAATTGCCCCTTTACCCGTACACAGCTTCAGGTAGCGATAGTTTAATTAAAACTGAAACCATACCTAATTCTCTTCATCGTGAAACAGGTGAGCACACACTTCAGAATAGGCTAAATTACGAAGTGTCAGTATATATATGTTGCTAACATAATATAGAAACATATATACTCCGAATATGATAATATACATAATATGGGGATAGACTTATCAGAACCTGTTACGAATTATGTATTATTTTTTTTTATTTTCTTTATTTTTATGGGGTTTTTATCTATAAAGATACGCCAACCCCATCGTAACTTATACATATCACAACAACTTACGAAATACGAATCCTTAAAAGAATTATGTATTAATTCACACCGGCATTTTTACGTTTAATTTTTGTGCTATGGACTACGATCCAACACGGAATTACGATTGGATACTAGCCTATCTTATCTGTTATTTTATTCGTCCTATTTTTATTGTGTAAAAATTTGTTTAAAAATTGTTTTTAAAGCATGCCAAAGCATTAATCTGTGTTACAGGCGCGTTTCAGAGAGGCAAATTAAACGTAAGTTGTGCTAATTGACAATTACTGTGCCATATATTCGTTATCATACAATCCTTTACTGATAGTTCTGTTAAAAGGTATATAGTCAAAATCCCACATTAGAGAGACATTCTACGTTTGTGAGACAAGCTTTCGCTCCAACTACTAGCTGCGGCTAACCATGTTACCGACTCTGATTGCTTGACTTGGAGTGCTGGTCCTTCGAGAGCGGTGTGGCTTATTTCTGTATGTGCCTTGTATTAAATTATATATTTCAAAGGATTTTTCTTTTATTTAAAATATAAAAAACAGCCAAGTGCGAGTCGGAGTTGTTAGGGCGGCAAAAGGAATAATCTGTAAAAATTTCAGCTGTCGTAAATATCATGATTCATGAGATACAGCCAGGTGACAAACAGACAGAGAGAGGTAGACAGCAGAGTCTAAGTAATAGAAAGAAAGAAAGAAAGAAAGAAAGAAATATTTATTCGGCGCATTACATTATAGGAAAAAAAAATTAAATAACATTAGAATTGTAAAAATGTATGCACCAAAAAGGTCTCCGCTCAGTACATAGCCCTGGCAGACAATACCACGGCACTGGTTTTCTGCGGATACCTTGTAAGATTGGCGTTCAGCTCCATGCATACAGCCAACAAAAACAACATTGAAATAGAATAAAAACAACAAAAAAGGAATACAAAAAGTTAAGAACAATAAAATCAAAAATAAAGTATAACAAAAAAAAATTATTAACAAAAACTATAACATATCCTCGACACAATACGAGTAATATACCTATGAGATCTGAGTTGACTGAGTGCAACTTTATATATAATAGGGTCCCGTTTTACCCTTTGGGTACGAAACTCTTTAAAGGTATAAATACAAAACACTCTCACTATCTCTACAGGATATAAAATAATCTGTGATGGTGTAGTTGCGGGCATTAGAAGGTTCCGGATTCGAATGCCAGTGCCGTGCACCCAATTTCCCGTTTTACGTTTTAAGGTAACCATAAACCCGGCCCGAGGAACTTTTGGTAGCGCCACCCACCACCGTAATAAGCTTATTCGTCCACCAGGATAATCTAAGCTTATTCGTCTTTAATATTGTGTACAAATTGTTACGGAGTTTATAGTGAAATCTGTGGTATCTCCGATACAAAACCGAATAAAATATAGTGTTAAATGAGAAATAGTGTTACAATTTGTAGTAAGGACATTTATTTTGATGGGTTTAAGGTTCCCTACCCAAAGGGTGTCTGTCAGTCTGTCCGTCCGTCCGTCCGTCCGTCCGTCCGTCTGTCGCCAGAAATTTGATGTATTTCTGTTGCCGCTTTATAGCATTAACAAATACTAAAAAGCAGAATAAAAAAAAAATTATTTACTTCTATCAAGACCAACAGTTATGTATACAACGAGGTAGTTTAATAAGTATGTTGTAGATAAACGCGCACCCGTTGGCTTTCTCGCAATTCCGATTTCGCCGGCACTCGGTTTAATTACGTTTGTATCGGGCTAATCAAACATCGGCAACAAAGTCGATAGGTTGATCGAAACGGGTGTGTTTGATTGTGAACGCGAGATTTTGCGATAGTGTTCAATTTAAAATGGTGTCAATCACTTTACGATATCACTTTAATGTATTTATTGATAATTGACGTTTTTATTCGTAACGGAGACAATGGTATAATGCCACGAAAATAGTACTGGCCACTTTATTTATTTTTGATAGTAAAAAGTTTCAAATTAGCGATTCCTCTAATGGTAAGTGATTGTCACAACCCCGTGGGGTCAAGATGCATAACCAGCCTTTAAGCATATAAGCATTCGGTTACCTGTTACACAAAAAAGGCTATATTCTGAATACTTTCACTTCTCCTGCAATACATAAATAGTCTTCTAGAAGGTCTTACATAAGTCATGAAGCATTAGAGAATCAGATTTTTTTTACATTAAGAGGGCAAGTCGATGCTATGATACAGTATATACACAACCAGGTATCCATGAAAATATAATTATGTCGAAAGATTTTTAGTAATTTATTACTGAACATTTCGAAGAAGACGACTAGAACAGTTTCGACAAGAAAAGAATTCCCATCGGAGTCATATAAAATACATTGTGTGTATTATTCGAGACCCAAAGCACAGACTCATTCCTGCTTCCTGTGAAATACTGTTCACTAACCGGATTGTCCATTGTACGCGTAGTTCAAAGTAACCGCGATTTAACGCAGAGTGCACTTTAAAACCAGGTTATACCTTTTCACACATATTCAGAAACTAAAAAGAGAGCCGGTTCCTTTGAAACATAAATAAAAAGGAAAGAATAAAGAAACACATGCAATACTAGATATCCCGTTTGAGACGTGAAAATGTTTTCCTTGTATAAAAATTGCGCGTATGTTATAACAAACAGCGAATTTGAAAAAAATGTGCTTACAAGTTTTCATGTTATTCTATTTATATTCACTGATAATGTATTTCAGTTGCCGCTATAACAATAAATACTAAGAAACAGAATAAAAAAAATATTTAATTGGGGGGCTCCAAAATACATGATTGTTTTTTTTTTTTTTTTTTTGCGTTTTTTTAGATAGATTTATTGGTACGGAACCCTTCGTGTGCGAGTCCGACTCGCGTTTGGCCGGCTTTTTTAGGATTATCTTGCAGTACTTTCGTAGATTGTGCAAGCATTTTTCCCATCCCATTCCCAGGTGAAATAAAAACTGTAAAAATTTTCGTATAAAATGTGAAAGTTTAAAAATCCAATAACCGTTAGTAATAGTTTCGAGAGTGACCGGGAATTCACATAGCATGAAAGAGGGTAGTAATTTTATATTAAAAGGGTTATTCAGAAATTTAATTTCACCGCGCCAAGTTCCGAGAAATCTCATAAAGCGTCCTCGAACATTCAGCTGGGGCTGCAGCGAGTAGGGGAGACGGTGACGTCATTTGAAATTAAAATATGTAGTATAAAATATTGGTCTGTCAAAGGCGACACGGCGCGGGCTGGTAGAGGATCATCGTTAAAAATTCGCCTTTCATTGGCGAAAGAAATGGGTCAGTTGGTGAATTAATAGCGTAATATGCATGCGCTCTTTTAAAATCCAAGGAAACCTTTTGTATTAAAAACAAGCTAAGTATTCCGTTAAGTGTACGTCAATAACTGATGTTTTCTTTCATACTTCTTCTTCATTCATTCTCCAAGCCTTATCCCATCTAGATAATTTCGGAAGAACATGTGAATAGTGTTGTTAATTATATTAGGTTTTTACAACCGGCCGCCTTGCCTGCCTGACGTTATTTGTTTTTCGTTATTAAATTCCTGAACAATTATCTATAGGCCACACAAATACTTGTCTCATGTGATAATCGTTCTCACAATCTCCGGCACCGAAGTAAATAATTACCTAACTGCGCCCCCGAGTTAGCGGTTAATAAATACGGTTCATTCTAAGCCATTCCGTCAGCTCCAAGAACATTCATTTATTAAACAAACGTTTCTATTACTTTGCATGTTGTAAAAAAAAATCATTGTACTTTGTTAAACGTAGCTACAATCATAAATCGCGGTTAAAAGGATTACTGCTACATAAAACGCACTCGGTGAGAGGCGACGGCGCATTAAATGAATTAATTTGCAGACGTAACAACACTTGCACCACGAATGAACAGGTCAACGAGGGCTTTATTAATGTTAAATCACCCGGTTAATTTAAACCGAGTGATTTAATCGCGTCAAGCCACAGGAGGCATCGCGTCGCATATCGCCTTAACCGATTTACAACATACGTATTAAGGCCCATTTACACGATGCCATTTTCTTGTACATACAAGAGCAATAATTGAATGCAATAAATTGCGCGCAATAATTTGTTAGACCATTTCTTGTTTAGACCATGCAACTCATTTATTGTTTCAATTTAATTGTATACAACAGGCAAGAAACTTGCACCGTGTAAATGGGTCTTTACTGACGTGCAGTAATTGCCATAATTGATTGATTCGGTAATTGATTTTATAAATTAAGTGCAAAAGAATGTCGGGTGCGTTACATACATTAATTTAAACGTAATACGAAAAATAATTAGTTGGGAATTTAGATTGTTATTAGTTCACTCAAGCAAAGGAGGTGACTTGTGATATTCTTCATATCACTGTTTAGAAACAGACTAATTGTTCGTCATTTTCCCTACACTTTATTGCGTACTCGACACAGTAACATGAGGAAAACGACACGGATTTATTGTGGAGTCGTAACGTGGGGGGCCCTTTTCGAACCTTCCTATGGCACCGGGAAAATTCCTTTGACGGCAACACAAAGAATAACAAACGTTTCTCAGTACCGAACGGACAATAAGGATGATGAAACATACAAGGAGCAGCCAAAGAAAGTTATGAAGAAGCTCTATACTCGAAGAACAGTGGGGTAGTCCATCTCTGGGAAAATGAATGTCTTCGCCAGATGAGCTCTTTCACTGGCTGCAATTACTCCCGGGCTTTTTGCTGATTTGAAACGCTTGCAGCGTCTGGCATTGACAGCTTTGTGTGGGCGGTCGTACGCCGTTGCCATTTTGTTACCCGCCAAGTGTGGTATTTACGTCACCTCAACCGCAGTTGAAACCAATTTTTTAACTTAATAGAATTGAAAACGCAACCAATTTGAGGCGTTATAAAAGTTTGAATTTTTCCAAGTTTGTTTTTGTATTTAAGTTTGTCTCATAAATGTTTATACCGTGAGAGACGATGATAAAATAAAGTTATGAAAAATTAAACATTGACCATATATTGTAGGTATTTAGTCAAAAGTGAAAACTTAGTTAGCAGTATACTAGTTTTATTAAAACAAGCGACCAGCCCCGGCTTTGCAAGGATGCAATGTACATGACCTTCCTATTGAATCAATATATCTATTGCAGAAAGCAGTTTTAGAATCCGTTACACGTAGTTAAAAGATCTAAGCGTAGAAACAATGGGAGCGACTTTTTTTATACTATGTATGTAACAATTTTTTTATAATATTAATTTTAATAATGGCATTTCTCTGCTTTTTAAATTTTAAAAAATAAAAAGCAAATAATGCTAATTTTTATTTTTAAATAAATCAAAAGTGACCTCTACACAAATATTAAATTGTAAAATGTCATATGTGGTCAAAAGTGGTCAAGATACAAAGAAGATGCGTCGGTGCTTTAGCTCAGTAGCTAGGTATCCCGGTGGAAGCAGGTTCAAATCCTCGCTGCGGTGACAAACATTTTGACACGATTCGATAGGACCTCAGTTAAGAGGTTGATGCCCGCTCGATCACAAGGCACTAGTTGGAAATAGGTTCTAATTTAAAGGAAATCAGTCTTTCTAGAGTTTTCCGAGTTGCAAACGATTCAGTCCATAATGTTCTCAATTTCATACGAAAAATTGCATTGAAAACTTTGTTACATTTTAACGCAATTCGAGCCAGCGAACGAAGGTACATGTACAAGGAACTTGACCGTAAATTTAAAATTTGCAACTAAGATACACTTCAGAGTTTTAATTTTGAATTTCCACTCTAAAGATGCGGCGCATCTGGCCTCACCAAGACAACTTCAAACTCTTCTTCGGCGAACTTCAGCTGACGCAAATAAGTTTGTTCGTTTGAGTTGTTTGAACTGAATTTTTATAACCAACTACAAGTTTACTTCAATAAGAGTCCGCCAAGCAATTTTTTGTGGACATTATAGCAACGGAGTAATTACTAAGATAATAAAAGCATGTGGTAATTCATGTACAAACAAAAATGATACATACGAGTATATCTCTGTTCATAAATTTCTTTAACATCATCATCATCATTTCAGCCTGTTTGAGTCCACTGCTGAACATAGGCCTCCCCCATAGACTGCCATGAAGTACGATCCTGAGCCACCTGCATCCATCGACCCCCCCTTCTTTAACATACATTTTTGAATTTGATTCAGTCTGTAAGGTTTCTCACAGGTCCCTCTTTTAAGTGAAATCGGATGTCGAGAATGTAGACAAAGTATACTCTGAACAAAGATATATGAAACATGTAGTTTGTGTCTGTCTCTGTTTTCTTTTTTTTCTCTGTGGCGATTAAAATCACAGTATAGCGCGAAATGGCGGTAAATACGATTTGTCATCGTGTAGCTTTCGTCTATAAACGGGTAACCATTCTATCTATTACATTATTCCTTCCTACTACAAATTAATTTTGCCTTTTATATTTATTTTAAGGACTTTAGTACTTGTCTTTCACATAGACGAGACATACCTGATTTAGGAATTTACATCGACATTAGAATCTGTTTAATCCATGAAATGTTTTAGGACAACAGATGTTTTAGGTACTTTGTGACGTACAGGTCTATTCAAGATCTCGACATTTACTTGCAACATATAATGACAGCGATTTAAAACAATAAATATATAAGAGAACAAAAATTGTGGGTCATCAAAAATCAAGATGGATATCGAATCCCTGCCCTTCAAGGAGTAATAAGAAATTAAGCAAAAAAAAGACGACTCGGAGTAGGGTAGAAAATTGATTCGGATTGCTGACGCGGCTCTCACTGGTTGAAGCGAGGGGACAAGATATATTTATACGATTTAAATCAAAACCGAAACGCAAGTTATAAAATGATCGAGTATCTATCTATAGGACAAACGTTTAACACAGTATTAAAACCAATATCAATGATTTATGTCAGAGATTTCTGGAAATGTAATAAAATTAGGGAGCATTAGAGTGTCCAATGTGATGGGATTGTAAATTGTAACGTAAAGGTTGTAAATAATTATTCTCCACATCCCTCATCCTTATCTAAACTAGAACTAATATAAGCATATATGGCATACATCCCGTTTTATTTAATATAATACACGTATTATGTAATAGATGCACCAAAAATTGCTTAAAATTTAGCTGAACCCGAAAGACGACGAGTGGGTTCGATCCCCGCAGCGGGGAAAAGTTTTTCGTACATTTTTTCTAAGCGTATTATTATAAAAGAGATCGGAAAGAGGTTGGTTTGCGAGTTGCGGCCTCGTATTAGTCATCGCAGTGTCGGACTTGTGTGATGATGATGGTTGAAAAGACTGCCCGGTCTAGTCTAAAAACACCGATCCAGTTAAGGACGTAATCATCCTAAGCGCCGTCTCGACCCTCGAAAAAATGTCTTTCTATTGTCAAAATTTCGCATAAATTAAATAATAGTTGTTTATGACTCATTTTCTGATAATTGCTTATTACATTCTTTAGACGCAGCCTTTTCCATATTCTTGCTGAAAATGTAACACTTGAATTTTTTTTAAATATACGTCTCACTGGCCGCCCTGAGTGCCTCTATTCTGCTGTTATATATATATTTTTAGCAATTAGAAGTGCAAATTAATTAAAAAAACCCACGAATCACAGATAACGTCTTTCATCGATTTACTTACTATTATTTTACTAAAATTATTCAACCATTAATAAAGATCGATAAACTAAATAACAATCACTGAAGTGAATAGAACACTTCCAAAATAATGGTTAAATATAAAATAATAAGGTTAAGGTTTAAATAGGTTAAATATATAATAAGGGCAAATAGGAAAAATATGAGTCTCACAGCCCTTCACAGCCCTCATAGGTTTCGCGGGCGCTATTTATGCTGGTTTAAAAACATTATGCAGGTCTTCCTTTAATGATATATATCAGATCATAAGCGATTACCGCCATCGGTGGACATCCAAAAAACCTCAGCATTACGCAGATGCCTTTACAACCTTTAAAAAAGTAGGCCCCGGTTACCTCACTCACCAAGGGAATCGCGAAAAAATCGTCCCCGGACCACAAAAACGTCCCCGGACGAGCCTGCCCATTCCTGCAACAGCTTCTGCTATTCAGGGACAGGCTCTGCGTGTCCATCTTTTGTTGAGGCTGTTGGTCTACCGTTTTTGAGATTTGAGACACATGCACAAGTATAGTTTACCGGTAGGTTCTTTGGTCACGTTGTCCCATTGAAAAAATAAAACTTCAGTCGTTCACCAAATACATGAAAAAGCACCCGACTAATCCTCTGTTAAGGCAATTGCCAAATGAAGGGAAAAAGAATGCTGGAATTAATCTCGTCGATCGCAGAATTAATCAGGTATCCCAAAAAACACTTGCTTGTGACAAATCGCAGTAAATCGTGAAATCCGACAAGACGGCGGAAAGGATTACAGGAGATGGAGGCGGGTTGGGGGGGGGGGGGGGTGTAGTAAGGTTGAGACTGTACTTGGAGCAATGCTATTTCCAATCCAACAGGTGAGAGTTCTCTATACGTATACAATGAACTAATGATATTATACAATAAGAGCTGGACATGACAATATCGCGCCGAAACTCAAGACACCCAAATTATGTCAATTGTTATTTGATTATTCTGCTTTCTCTTTCCGTATCGTACGTTTTATATCGTCTGTCACATTCACGTGTACATATATGTCATAGAAAAATGAAAATAGGAACAATTTTAAAAAGCCGCGCATAAGGGCCATGCGTCTTCTTTACGAAAACATCATTACCATAATGTGCCGCATTGGTTGTATACTAGAATACACACGGCTATTGCGGTTGCTTTAAAAATGCATAAAGAGTATTAAACCTAACTAAATAACGCAAGCATATCGAGACGGTCATAGAGCACAATTTGTGCATAACTTAATAACGTTAATAATTCTTTAACTTGAAATTAATATTCATTAAGAATAAATTTAAAATATGCTTGCTTGAACGCTTTGAGCTCAACTTTTGGGTTTATATAATTATATATATTTCTCATAACTTAATTGAAATTAAAAGTTTTGTTAAGTCATACCAAAGTCGAAACTTGTGCAAAGGCTTTTGCACAAGTTTCTTTGCAAGGACTTTGGTACAACATTCGTATAATTATGGTTTACCAGCATTGGCATATTTACTCAAAAGACGTTCTAAAAATATATCCATACGACCGTAGTTTTTCGTGAAGAGATTCAAACAAAGGAATAAATATTAAATTTTAATTATAATTTTGGAAAGAAAATTTCGTAGTCGTCATCGAAAACTGCGACACAGAGTGTCCGTGCTTCATTCATTTACTTCTTAGTTCTTTTCAATCGGAGACAATCGTTAATGGGCCAAGCTCATCAGTTGAGGAGGGCAATAAAGCATCTCTGTCTACCCTCATCCTTATTTATTGCGAATCCGCTTCACGCAGCGTGCCCTGTACGCGTCGCCCACTCCAATTCTTCCATCGCTTGTCTAGCCGTTCCCACCATTTGTTATTCGGACCCCATTGAACATATCTCGTGTTAGTGATATTGGCTTCCCAGCGATGTGGATTAATAGCTGTGCTTAAATCAAACTCACGCGCCTTTTAAAGTAATCAGGTATATGTGGTTGCTGCCTTAACCCTTCACGAAGCTTATAGAGTTCTAAAACTGCCATACACTGGCACCAAATAATGTAATGTGATGTATAAATAGAAAATCCGAAAAACATGTATAGCTCATTAGTGTCCACCATTAGGATTCGAGCCAGCGACTGAGATCGCGATAAAATATTACCAGTTACGAGATTAAGACTGATATTATAGCACAGCTAGTACTTCATAGAATAAACATACGTTTAGGTTGAAGGAAAGTTCCAGGAATATGTTTCATAAATAACTAGTAACCCGTATAACATTTTTCCTTTTTTGCTTGCTCGCCGAGTTTTGTAAACATTTTCCCGACGTACAATATTAATAATCTTTTCTTATTTTTCTTTTTTATTAAAAATATTGCCTTCAATTTAGGATAACACTTTCCTGTGTTGTAAGGACGTTTTACTAACATAAATTTCACGTAGATACCCAGATGCGAAACAACCATCTGTTCGCACAAATAGCTGTCCTGTGTGGGAATCGAATTCACGACCCCCGACGCCGAATCCAATTAAATAGAAATCATCGTAATTCTACATACAACAAATTACACAAAATAGTAATGAATGTTACATTTAAACTTTCCTCGTGAATCACCATTGGTGAGAACGAGAATTCGATAAGTAGTTTTAGTTTATCGTGTTCACACAAACAGAAGCGGCCTCGGCTACTTTATTTTATGATATACTCGCTGCTGCCAGCGACCACGTCTGCGAAAAATACGCTGAAGGCGTAACATTCAGGCAGAAAGACAGATATACATAAAATATGTATATAAATTATAGCCTATGTGTTATTTTGATATTTAAGCTATAGTACCCGGAGGACCGAGCTTTGCTCGGTTTGTTTTTTTTTTTTTGGTAAATCGTGTATTTTGGAAATTACATATAGATACAAATTACTGAGTAATGAAATATGCATAATATTTATCGATCTTACCGACGTAATAATAAGAAAATATGAACTGATGTTTTTCACAAAAGAAAGAACTTTAAAGAAAAGGGAAAATAACAAAATAACAAATCGACAAAAAATTAAAAATAAAGAAAGCAATGATCTGGAATCGAAAAAAAGTAAAAAAATAAATGTGTAAATGATCGTGACGCGAACCACGGCCGTCTGTTTTGGGGCGGCCCGATTACCGACCGAGCTATTATGACATTTTCTCTTGCGGCGAAATTTGCTGTCATATTCGAATTATATTTTTCATTCCCTGAAAACAGGGATAAAAGGACATTTTCTAAAAATGAAACCTAGCTAGATCGATTTTTCGCCCCCGAATCTACGCACATACTAAATTTCATGAAAATCGCTGGAGCCGTTTCCGAGATTCCGATTATATATATATATATACAAGATTTGCTCGTTTAAAGGATAAGATTATTGTAAAGTTTAATTAAAATCCATTCAGTAGTATTTGCGTGAAAGAGTAACAAACATCCATCCATATATACAAACTTTAGCCTTTATAATATCAGTAAGGATAGAATCAGAGCCGTGATAGCTCAGTGTCCGGGCGCTCGCCTTTAATTCAATATACTCGAGCAACCTGAGTTCGATTCCCGGTGCCGGCACCAATGAAGTTTTTAACTTTAAGTGCTGACTTATCACGTGCTCTGCGGTGAAGGAAAACATCGTGAGGAAACCTGCATAGTTTCGAAATAATAACATAAAAAATTTTCGAACATATGTGAAGTCCGCCAATCCGCAGTGGGGCCGCGTGGTGGACTATGCCCTGATACCCTCTATATAGAGGCCTTTGCCCAGCAGTGGGACATGTATATGCTGTTACTTTAAGGATAGAATAATTTTCAAAAGTTTAATAGAAATGAAATAGTAATATTGATACTCCAGCGCGGCCTGTGCTATTAGGTTTTAGATTGGTCAACAACGAGTACTATTTATATAATTTAACTTAAATGGTTACTACGCCTACACTCATGCCAAATCAGCACCAAGAAAATTGGTTTCCAATCAGAAAAACTGATAGGATCAATAAAATAATACTGTATGAAAGATCATTCCAGCATGTTCTGGCTCAAACTGGTTTCAATTAAGTTATAGTTTTTAAATTATAACATTTTCCACAATTTATTTCATTTACACGAGAATCAATTAAACAGTTTAGCAAAAAGCGCAACTTAAAAAAAATATATTCACGAGAAATATATAGATGTAGGTGAACGTTTCATGCGGCACACATCCAAAAAATACAATGATCAAAGAGTTCTCGTACATTAATAAAGAAAACGCCGGCGAAATCGACCTCGAACATTTTTCTTTGAACACGATAACTTTAATATCGAACCAGTCACAAAAAGCCCTTTGCAACGCAAAGGCCCTTCGAGGTCAGACGGCCCATTGTTGCGTAGCCACGCAACACTAAAAGTTTTGCCGACAGAAAGTAATCCCAAGTAAAATCGATTTGTTATTTATTATAAAGAAACAGCTCTGACAGGGCAAATAATCCTATTTATGATAAACAATCAGTTATATATCAATTTTATTCAATAGTCTTATTTAATAAGTTTATTTTTTACTAACAAAAAACAAATCCGACCTCAAATATCTCACTGTGAATTCATTTTATAATTGATTTCCAGGGGTTCTCTAAGTATATTCGGAGCCCGAGATCCAATATCAATGATTCATTAATACACCACATGGGAGGCACCAAATAAGGAGGCTTTCAAATAAAAAATAAAAAATCAAATCAAAATTGGTTGGATTACTTCTTATTTATCTATGTATGTTCCTCTTTTATATGATATGAATTTCTATAGATATGTACATAATATGTATTCCGCACCACAACCAGAAAGAAATTCAATACACCATAGCAAATTTTCTCCTTAGATATTATGTGTCTTCTTTTTGCGAAGCTCCCAGTTAATCGCCACTTGAAATAAATAAATATTTTATTACACCGACACAATTTAGGACAAGAAAAATCACGCGCCACAGGGCACTCAGGTCTAAATAAATTTTAGCATCTTATCTCCTAAATTAAAAAATCCTTTACGTCATTTAATAGATCAAATAAGTTAGAAATCGTAGGTGTAATAAATGGACGTGTGTGAAAAAGGCGAAAGAAGAGCTGCCACTCTCAGTGTAAGAAACGTGTTATTGTCTCTGCCCACCCCAATGGAAACGATTGTATACACGTTATTAAAAGTATAAAATATAAATATAAAGAAACAACTTTATTCAAAAAAGAATCATCAAAATCAGTTTAGAAACGACAAAGTTATCCGCGAACACACATAAAAAAATAACGGTCAAATTGTAACACCTTCTCCTTTTTGAAGTCGGTTAAAAATTTACAACACAAACTACGAACTCCATGGTGGCGCGGGGAATTACATCATTATTGCATACACCGAAGTCCCTCCTTGACTTTAAGCTTTAACGAACTCCAATATAAACTTTCCGAACACACCCCGGAATCTGAGCACACCGAGAGTCGAACTCATTACATATCGGCGATAGCTTCGATAACCTTTGACGCTGCAATGACCTTTGATAGGTTAAATTGAGTACGCTGTGACATGCAAAAGCGTGACAGTCACGTCTAAAGAAAAGTGTTGTTATGAAAATATTCGATTATTTTGATCGTAGCCTTCGTCATGGGAGACGTTGCACATTTCGGTAAAAGAAGTGACAAAAATGTAAAATAATACAAAAAACCAGCCATGTTAATTTATTTAAAAATGCACGACAAGAACACAACCGAACAGCTATAATTTCGTTTTAGAGTTTGTCAATAACGTCAATGACCAAAACACGTGACATTAGGGGGTGACGAGCACCCTCTAATGTCACGTGTTTTTCCCCATACAAAATTGCCCAACTTGCCCATGTAAGTTTTCACTTCAATACTGTTTAACAGTTCTATTTAAAGATTTAATTTAATTGATTGTGTGATTTTAAATAATAATAACCGAGTGAGCTAGTGATTTGTCAGCCTAGCGACGTTGATTGAAGTTTTCCGGCCGTGTTAGGAAAGATTTTTGTCTATAAGATACAACTTACATACTCATTTAAGAGTTAATTTCATAGAATTCTAGTGTGAGCCAAGTATTGAACGCTCAGTTCAACGCTACAAAGGCAAGAGAAGGTACGCTAGACTTTGTAGCGTTTCCTCTGCAGTCCCGTTTAATAATATTATTCAAGTTACACCGGACAGTGGAAAGAGTGGACTAATTAATCATTTTATTTCCTTGTTACGTTACTAGCCCAGTTGAAAAGGAGTTGCTCGAGTATTTATTTAGAAATACTCGTTACTATTTGAGGTCGTTGCCGTTATCTTTGAGTAATGAATATAGCTCAACGTAAAACCAACAAGGCGAGGCGCTTTATATTTGATCTTTAGTCGTTAGTTCTAAACGTATACAAAACTAATTGACAATAATAGTTGAGTAATAGAATATTAATTTCGTCGTTGGCGACGGAATAAATTTAACCCCAGCCCTTTGACATCAACCCCTGTGAGGTCATATTCAATTTCGCTTGGGGGGGGGGGGGGGGGTGTCGCGGGTTACGAACTCAGGCCACCCGCCGACTGTTAATTGATACGAGCTAATAGATTCAATGTTTATATAATAAATTGTAAACTGTTGCGATGCGAAAACGTCATTAGCAATCGTACGAGATCCGATAAAGAGATTTACATGAAAAGCTGTGATAGCTCAGTGTCACGAGTTTCAATTACTCGAACAACCCGAGTTTGACGCGATGCCGGCACCAATGAAATTGTTAGTTAAAATTTTAAGTGCCGACTTGCCACGTGCTCGGCCGTGAAGGAAAACATTGTGAGGAAACCTACATAACTTCGAGATAACGACAAAAATATCGAAGATATGTGATGTCTGCCAATCTGCACTGGGTTCGCGTGTTGGACTATGCCCTAATACCCTCTGTCCAGAGGACGTCTTTGCCAAGCAGTGCGACATAAATGTAGGATGTTACTTTTCTTTTTTTTATACCCGAAATAATGGTCTTATATTTTTTGTTTTATTTTCTTATTTTATAAAACATTGCCCTCACTTTAGGATAACATTATCCTGTGTTGTAAGGACATTTTACAAACATAAATTGCACGAGGACAAACACCCCGATGTGAAACAACTATATGTCGTTCGCACTAATAGTTGTCCCGTGTGGGAATCGAACCCACGACCCCCGACGCCGAAGCCAATACCTTGGCAACTGCGCCACGGAGTCATCTATTATGTGTCAATACTTCCTTAATTCAAATTGGTTCCTAAGTTGCTGGTTAAAGCCGGTACATAGGTTACATCATTCTTATTTTAGTTATATCAACGCCTGCTTGACATGCGTCATGAATGCAATGAAAACGAGTTAATATTTAAATCAAAAATGATTACCGATATATTGAAGACAAGATTATAAAAAAACTCAATACGAATGTCTATTGATTCACAGCCAGTGTATTTTATTGAGAAACGATATTGCTTTTTAGAATGCAATCAATCGAATGTTTTACGTGACAAGACCCACTCCCCAGACACGCCTCTCGTCTCTCACATTCGTTGAGATATTTTACACCTTTTACAGATTTTGCTGAATGACGTTTTTGCTTTCAATCCCGCTAATTGTTACGCGTAAAGGGGCACGTTGTAAATAGAAGTAACAGCCAATACATGTCCCACTGTTGGGCAAAGGCCACCTCTTTACAGAGGGTATTGGGCCATGGTACACCAGGCAACCCAATGCGGATTGGCAGACTTCACATATCTTCGAAATACTTTCTTTCGTTATTGTTTCGAAAATATGCAGTTCCCTCACGACATTATCCTTCACCGCTGAGCAAGTCAGCACTTAAAATTAACAATTTCATTAGTGATGACGCCGGTATTTTAACTATTCGAGTATATTGAATTAAAAGCGAGCGCTCGGACACTGAGCTATCGCGTAGTTCATGGAAAGTAGCATTTTCTACGCACTGAGCCAACAGTAGGTAGTCAACACGTGGTTGTAGAGATTGTTCTTTAGGATTGTGCTACGAAAGGAGCTTCAAATAACTCCGCATATATACCTATGTAAATTTAATATGTTACAATATCCGCGAATTTCGTTCCGTGTGCGCGTTCATAGAATATTGGCTGGGCCTTTTATGTCGCGAAAAAAATATAACCGCAAATTGGGAGCGAAACTCATACCACAATGCGGCGGGAAAAAACTTCCAACATTATAGGACGGGTCGATTGTTGAAAAACTCGCGCAATAAAGGTGTGGGAGGAAAATCGTAAATTTCGTTAATTCAAAGCAGGTTACGGGCGTTTTTACAACTTCAACAGAATCAGCGACGTCGAAAAGCCGCTCGTAAACCGAAACATTTTCGGTGATTCGTTTAATCGCAGAAATTGGTTAACTATTTGAAATTGTTTTTACCATCGATAAGCTAGATTATCCATCAAAAGGAGTATTGTATGATCTAATATAAAAAATCTAAATATTAAGATTTAAGATGCACATAATTTCCATATAACGGTTAAAACGTAAACGTGTTAACTGATGTGGTAAAAGCTTACTACTATTAAAATGTAAATATTATATTTATGTATATAATTTAGTACTCTAAAGAAATTATGAAACCGAAGACTCAGCGTAACTAAGCAATAACTAGAATTGTATGCTAGTATGTACGCTGGGAGAGCAAAGTAAAATAAAGTAAAAGCCTATGTGCTGAACAAAGGCCTCATTGTATATCTGTACTGCGAATTGGCGGACCTCGGCGAAGAATTTTGAGAATCAGCCCACAAATGGGGGATAAATCGATAAACATACATAAAAAATACATATAGATGAACATAAAACCACCTCCTTTTTTGAAGTCGATTAAAAAGACATCGTTGCTTAAGGAACGTGACGTTAAACTCGTTGGACTTTCTAACACCGCTTCAGCAAAACAACACATAAAAGAGCGCGCATAGGAAATGGACCTCCCTTTTCAATGTCGGTTGGAAAACATTAGAAGTCACGAAACGCGGGCCGTTCACCGCGCATAGGAAATGAGGCGAGATACCGCGCGACGATGAAAAACAAACAGGAATCTCAGCCACCGCGAACAAATTTCCCATAACTCAAACAATCCGGCTCGGCGGCTCGACAATTTTTCCCTACAAAGTTCACTTACCTCATTCGCTCGCTCACCCTTAAGCGAGCGAACTGGATCGCTTCAGCCATATTTATTAATTTAAAACTTCGGCCCGAGAATTCGGAGGCGAATCTTTTACGTAGACCCAAACTGTTTTATAAATCTTATTAAGATACATTTTTAATGCAGTTTATACAAAGGTACACAGTCAAAAGTACACAAGTAAAGTCGTCTTATGTTTGAGTTTATTGTACAACCAAAACGGGTCCCGTAAGTTGTCTAAACTTTATTAATTTTTACACTCATACAGCAATTTAATTATAAATGAAAATGTTTCTATTTCATTTCTTTTTTCCCACAAACGCATTTAAGTAATATTTGGAATTAAAAAGCTTGTACGGTAAATTAACACAAAAGATATTTTATATACAGCGTGTCGTTACCATCGCGACAATAAATGAACACACGTCTAACGCTACTTGACAATAATCATAAAAAATATTAACGTTAAACAAAATCCATAATTTAAAAAAAAAATATTTTTCAAACAAACTAATTAAGTAAAAAGAAACAAAATTTGTAACCACCTATACAACTCACGCCACAGCGTCGCATTACAAACCTCTCCTTCTAACAGTATGTTTTGTCTCTTTTAAATTCATTCAACCCATTCATATGCTTTGTGACCTTTACAAATGAACTTTACGTTACAGTTTTATAGGTAAGGTTGTTCTAAAATTCTTTGTTTTGGAAAATTTAATAACTCGGTAAATATTGATGTTTAAAGAATGTAAATGTTTAATACAATTTTAAAAAGTTATACTCTATATGTGTGTTCATTTATTGTCGCGGTGGTAACAACACGCTGTATAGACACTATCAATATATTTTGAAAAAAACGAAAGACAAGTGTAGATAAAAGACTTTCCTAAGTGATATTCGCATTGCTTCCTTAATGATAGTGTGATAAAAATTATGCGAAAACCTCGACATAATGTAATGTTAACATTAATATCTTCTTATTTCGCGCTCCATAATATATAAAACGGGGAACACGTCGAATGGCCCCATTCATGGCGCAGTGAGCATTTGAAGTTGAAAACAAAAGAGGCACAATTTCGAAATGCCACCGGATGACATGCGGATAGGGTAGGAGAGACAGGGGATGACACGCGAGCCGGGGGTTGGTTGACATCCCTCCAAATGGTACGCGTGAAACGGATGACACGTATGAACTCCACAGTGTTTCATTATTTAATGCTCAATACACAGTCGAGCTGAAACTTGTTTAGTCGCACTCATTGTTTTAAAATACTGTTTAAGCACCTAAGAATATACTCCGTGTATGCAGTGTCTGTCTGTAATTGAAATTGCACGTTTTTCTTAACCTGAGTTTATGTTAATTTTGTATGCTATTTCTAAAAACCTGTAATTTTTTAGATAGACCTTAATAAATAAATAAATGTAGGTACTGATCAAATTGGATGATAGTCGGTCACTAATCAGTGATAGAAATAAACACAAATATGAACTGAAAATATTTGATGCGACGAATCTGATGGCGATTATTTAGTCAAGAAAAGTAAAATATTCATGAATTTTAAAACAGAATAGAATAGAATATAATATTTGTTGAAATATGACAAAAAAGATGTTGGGAAACATGTTTAATAGTTAGTTCCATCGTATTAAATCTTTTTTAGTGTAAAGAAGCTTATATAACTGGACCAAAATGAGTTTATATTTGACATTGTTCTATAGCATAATATATTCTTAGCACAATACTCCAAGTTAGCATGAAGTTTGCATTAAATTTGTACTGACAAATTTCGTTCATACAAACGGAACTCCGAACGTACTTTAACATAATATTCGTCCACAGACGGGTGAATGCGCAAAAACCCAGACAAAAAGAACCTCTCGTACTAATTACGGCTGTGGCATAAAGCTCTGCACAGACAAAGCATCCCGCGAGTTCACTCGCCCAGTGTGTTTGTGCCTAAAGCCGATTTACCCGTCGGGGCGACTGATTAAAAGTTAATAACGATATTGCGCAGTAGGCAGCGGGTTCGTCTCTCAGTGGGGTGAATTAATTACTAGGTATTCCGTTTTTTGGATCTTTTAAGTGCAATTCCGGGTAAAAGTCAATGTTTTTTGCTTTCCCTTTATATTTCAATAAGCCTTTGCGAAAAGCCGTTAGAGCCGTGATAGCTCAGTGTCCGGGCGTTCGCCTTTAATTCAATATACTCGAGCAACCTGAGTTCGATCCCGGGTGCGGGCACCAATGAAGTTTTTAACTTTAAGTGCTGACTTATCACGTGCTCCGCGGTAAAGGAAAACATCGTTAGAGTGTTATGTATTTAAACGTCATAAACTATGTCAATACTGTCAATAAATCAGTGCATAGCAAGCTACCGTTTGTTTAACTCGCTCCCTGCCCGTATACATAACATTGGCGACGAGGATGGGATAACATTAGGAAACCTGCATATTTTCTAAATAATAATAAAAAAAATATATATTTTTCGAAGATATGTCAAGTCCGCCAATCCGCAGTGGGGTCGCGTAGTGGACTATGCCCTGATACCCTCTGTGTAGAGGAGGCCTTTGCCCAGCAGTGGGACATGTATAGGCTGTTACTTTACTTTGGGAAAGAAATGTTCATAAAATGAAAACTACTCGACCAAACTATATGAAATATGAAATATTTTATGGGACCAAATGCCAACTATTCCGCATCAATCTAAAGAAGAATCATAAATCTCAGCGTAATCAGTGTACGTACATCGAAAAAAAATATACCAATCGAATTGAGAACCTCCTTCTTTTGACGTCACTTAATAAGAAAGGTGAGTGTTACGGCGCATAATTCTCTAGTACCTGGAGGACCTGTTTTTTTTAGTAAATCGTGTATTTTGGAAATTAAAAAAATAAAAAGAAAAGAAAGCAATGATCTGGTATAGAAAAAAAAGTAAAAAAAAATAAGTGTGTAATGATCGTGACACAAACCGCAACCTTTGTTTTGGGGCCGCCCGATTACCGACCGAGCTATTATAACATTTTTTTTCGGCGAAATTAAATGATATTTTTCATTTCCTGAAAACATGGATAAAAGGAAATTTTCTAAAAATGAAACATAGGCTAGATCGATTTTCCACCCCCGAATCTACGCACATAGTAAATATCACGAAAATCGGTGCTAAATATATATATATATACACACAGAAAAAATGCTCGTTTAAAGGTATAACATTATGTCTGTCTGTCATACGTTACCTAGCTTGTATAATGTAAAAAGCTTGTAAAATGACCGTCTTGAATTTCTGCCCAGTTTATCGGCACATGTTATTTATGCACTTCGAGGGATTAAAGATATTTTTAACAGATTTACAGGTATGTTGATTTT
Source organism: Iphiclides podalirius (assembly GCA_933534255.1). Taxonomy (NCBI): domain Eukaryota; kingdom Metazoa; phylum Arthropoda; class Insecta; order Lepidoptera; family Papilionidae; genus Iphiclides; species Iphiclides podalirius. Next base: position 10,327,719 of record OW152839.1, on the reverse strand, counting down.
GGATTTAAAAAAATGTGGCATTGAACATAGTACTATATACAAAACCGCTCATGGAGCTTTCAACGTCTCTGTGAGGCAGTAAAATGTTACACTAATTGTAGGATAAAACAAATCTGTACCTATACTTTTCTTATCAATGTTCTTATACCTAATATAGTAAGTTCATTTCGAGCCCAACTAATCCGTAATGAATAACTAGTCGACACACAACTGAAGACCAATGCGCCGTTATTTAGACTATGGTGTAATACGACGGAATATCATAAGTCTGTAGTCTGCTTAATTTCAAATATCAAAGGTACAAATATATGTCAAGAAAGTTGGGTTCCAGGCTCAAAGCTAAATTTCCCCGTTACGAGTAAAGTTGCCATATAAATTGTCAGAGGTACGAATTACGTTTAACAAGAAACTACAATATCTGTAATACTGTAGTTTTGTAGGAGGCGATAAATTAGTAAACGGGAATAACGACTAGCGATCCGAGGATTTGAATTAGGAAATCTCGTGATGCGCCAATTGGTTTTTAGTTTATTTTATTTCCACCCAACCACCAAGTTACATACTACAGCCTTACATAGGCACTTTTATCTAAAGTTACATAACAAGTTGCTGTGGAAATTGAGCAGAATCAAGGCAATCGCCTTTCGACGTGAGATTGTCACTTTACAGGTGCGAATATAGCACGGTTACAATTTCATTAACTTAATTACAACATTTAGAACTTTAAAATAGTACTAACATTCATTAAACTGTAAAATCTTACGGTTAAATAAGGTAGGAGCACATTTCTCCTTTGTGATTTCATTTATAAAGCGAAGACAATAAAAGTGAAGGAACTAAAGAAACGCGTAAAAATGACTGCTTGATCTCGCCAATGATCTGACCCAGCGCCACGGGGATCGCTCAGCCCTCAAGCTCGTAGGGATGTCGAAAAATTATCGATATGATATTTTTGATTCCATATATCGATATTTCGTACGTTATATTGGTACAAAATCATATCAAAAGCTATATTTTTTTCAAATTCGAATTCGGCACAAAGTCACACCTTTTTTTTGGATAAAGGAGGTTTCTATTACCTATATCCGATATGTCATCGACATTGTCTCTTAAATTTAATATTTTAATGTCTCTAAAATCTATATGTCTCTTAAATCTAATATTTTATAAATTTAATTATTCACTTTCGACATCCCTACAAGCTCGTAAAACCCGAGCGGAGTATTATTTGGGTCACGTTCGGCACACATTGTGCAGCAAAATGGCGCGTGTACCGAGAGGGAACAACTTTACTTCATAAAGCTGAGGACTAACGGCGGAGTAATTACTGCGAAATGCCGCCCCGAGCGAGAATTGTATTAAACTTTCTTCCTACTCTACGTGTACCGAAAAATTTATGGTGTAAAACCAGCCGCAAAGATGGATGGCGCGCGACAATTACAGGCATTGATTGATAATAATAAGTGATTGGTAAACAGCAAAGCAAAAACAAAGATCTAATTCTCGATAAAATTTGTAAAACCCTTAGTGGCTAGAGCGTCAGGCCGCGAATGCCGAAGACTGGTTTCGATTCCCACAGCGGCGACAATCTTTTCGTACTTTTTCTACAAATTTTAATATTAATCTTAAGTGCAGAGATCAGCACAATATTTTTTTTTTTAAAAAAGCTCCATTTCTTGTTAGTTTTGTATGATGTAGCATTGTGTAAAAATTGGCATTATATGCAAATAAATTTCATCAAATTTTAACGATAATGGAACTGTAGTTGGGCTACTGCCCCTTCTGTCCTGGTGAAGTGGAAGTGTTATTTAAAAAAAAAACATTGCCCTTACTACAGCATAACGTTATCCTGTGTTGTAAGGACGTTTTACAACCATACATTTCACGTGAACAAACAGATGCAAACAAATATCTTGGGTAACATAAATACATAGTCGTCACGTGTGGGAATCGATCCTACGACCCCACGACGTCGAAACCAATACCTTGGCAGCTGCACCACGGAGTCCTCTATAGTTATACTTCTGCGTTTCGTTTACTTCATTAAACGATGGCAAAGCATCTGCAACCCTACGGGTGTTGCAAATGTCTATGGGCGGTTATCACTTAACGTCAGGTGAACCGCCAGCTCGCTTGCCACCTCCTCACTTATTTTTCTATATCTAACATATAAAAGTATACATGTTATAATTTGGTGGATGTATAATCTGTATTCGACACTCTCGCATACACTTACACATATAAAGTTATGAAAGAACTTACACATAAACTTTCCGATAGTTCCATTTATGTTTAGATTTATTTCTAATTTAAATATTTACTTAATTTATAATGCGATATGATTAAGTTTTCTAGAAAAAAGATATTTCCACTAAGAACGGCTTGCTTGTTTCCTATTCAAAGCGCAACGTTCTTACGGATTAATAATAAATTGGGTCTGTTGAAAGAACGGATGGCTCATAAATATTAAAAGCGGAAATATTATTTTCACGGGACGACCTGGCGTAATTGAACCTGCAATACGCCAGCATGGCAGTCGCTGATAACCCCAGTCCAGTTGCATTGGACATAGGAGGGTGGACTCCTAGAGGGAGGACCCAAAAACCTCATGTCCGTGACGGTGTGCTACCCAACGAGTTGGCCTTTTGTCGCAAAGCCGCTGAGATTGTATCCAGTTAAAGTTTAGGAATTTAAAACTTATACACTGACAAACTCTGAGTTTAAGGTGAAACATTAAAATTAGTCGAAAAAATTGCGATAAGTTTTTTCGCCTCATGCGGAATCGAAATGACGTCTTTCGGAGTCGCGTCCATACGCTTTAACCACTAAGCTAAACGGCTGATCGCCAGACTGACGAAAATCTCAACGTCTATTATATTTATTTATTTTTAATGTGAAAAGATGGCAAACGAGCAGGCGATTCACATGATGTTAAGTGAATACCGTCAACCATGGACATCTGCTACACCCGAGAGTTGCAGATGCGTTGACAACCTTTTTAAAATTGGTCTAACATATTTATATTATCGACATTGCTTTTTTCGCATTTAAAGCTATGCTTGTAATCAAGTCGGCCTAGTGGTTTAAGCGCATGGGCGCGAATCCGGAATACATGGGTTCGATTTCGGCGGCAGCGGTGAAAAAAGCTTTTCATCCATTTTTCCACGAATTGTTATTGAACATTTAATTTCGAAAATACTCAGCAGCCATCTCCGTTTTGAAATCTACTGGAGGGTTCATGTGCAGCCTTGGCGAGGCGCTTTGTCGTGTGACCACCACGTGCGTGTTCATTAAATGGAACTTTTAGTTGGCGCTACGTGCTCGGGCAACGGCCCCGCGCCACGGAAGTCACCTCTGTCCGAGGGCTCATTCAATTTGCGGCAGACAGTACATGCAATATACTGTAATACAATTCGCTCCCCTTTTTGCGCGACACTGGCAACGGGTGGCTCTAGTAATTACTGTCTGTGCAATTTTGTCGTTGAACTGTGCTAGTTTTATAGAATACTAGTACAAATGTCCAGGCAACGGTTTGATGCTGGAACATTTTTAGTATTTACTGGTTTTTCCAACGTTATACTGATCAGGAAATTAAGATACCTAGGTAGGTATCATTATTTTATTATGATATTGATATCTTTTACTTCTTCGATATAATGTAATCTCCTTTTTGTAACTGCAAGTAAATATCGTGTCTCATGTTTATTACGGTAAGTAAAGATAGCAGGAGTCCTACTTACAAAATTAATTGCCGTATAATGTGCCTAAACACATGAACGATGGCATATGTATGTTATACACGTGTAAAACATACTATACTACTACTAATAATGTACTACAAAAATTACGGACTCCCACGACCTTTGCGCACTCCTGCCACTTTCGTGTTCAATAAACGTTTACTCGTACTAATTTACTTCTTTATAACACAGAAAGCAATTTGCCAATGTAAAAACATTTAACTTTAACGATTTAACGTTGAACATGAAATTATAAGCTCGCAAGAATTGCCCGGGCGTCGTAAACCAGTCTAGGTCGCTTGCATAGCTCTGAATATATGAGACGTGGAGAATTTCATTAAAGCCCTCGACGCTTACAGCAACGCGCTGGTCAATGCACGAACTGTGTACAATTTAGCCTTTTCTACTTCTCAAAGTGTTTATAAGTATTACGAGAGCTTAACTCATTAACTATGCTTCAGCGAGATATCTTAGAATATTGCTGTATGCTTGGTATTCGGTATTATTCAAGACTTTATTGCAGTGCCTTCTTTCTTAACGGCGAATTTAATTCAAAGCGTGTATTCTGAATAAAACGTAACAACAAAACCATCCCCGAAAAGTAAATACACACTAATTCCTTTAATGGTTGTATACAAACGTTACTGTATACATAGAATAATAATAATAATAATAAAATATCTTTATTCACATAGACGCTTGCGCGTTCTTATGAAACGTCAAAATTTTACAAGAAATTAACACGTTCGTAAGTTACGACCGGTTCGGAAAGCAGTTTCTGTTGAGAAGAAACCGGCAAGAAACTCAACAGTTGCTCTTTTTTTAAAAAAAATCAGTTTACAATATAATAGTACAGGTACAATAGTCTTGTTTTAGCCTACGTGATAATCAACAGTATTAACCCCACACATTGGCGTCGTCAAGATATTCGGCAATAGTATAATAGGCTTTAGCCATAAGTTTACTTTTAATTTTTCGTTTAAATTCATCAAGTGGCAGACTTAAATATGTTGTGGTTCACACAACGGGCAATCTTTCAATCTCCATTCCCGGAATATGCAGGTCATCGATAAAAGCGAAACAAGAACGTATTCGTTCGTCCGTAAAATTATGTTTACGCGTAAGAATGTTTCAGCTTAAATGGCGCATAAAATTGGCTTGTTACGAGCATTAGCATGGAGCGATAACGTTAATCCCAGCATAAACTCGGTTAACAGCTTTTTTCGAAACGGGTTTCCAGTGAGGGGCGTTGTTGCTTTATCGTGGCATTACATTAAACACGGCAATGGCCTAGCTCAATCGAGTTTAGCAGCCTCCACCCTCATCATACAAGAAACGTATTAACTAAGTAATTTATTGCCCGAGTCAACGGGCACTTCCATTGTTTTATGATCTCCTCCGTGTTATAACGCGAAATTGTATCTCAAATTTTAATGAAAATTATTTTCAAGTTGATCTTGTGTCGCCTTGGATTTCTATTCCGAGGTATTGAAGTCATAGCAATTAATCATTCTTCATTATAAATATGGATAGTTCAATGAGTATTTTTAATAATTATTCTTTTTAGATTTTTCCGAAATTATGTCTACAAAAACTTTCTTTTTTTTATGTGAAAAGTTTCCAAACGAGCAGACGGTTCACCTAATGTTAAGTGAATACCGCCGCCCATGGACATCTGCTAACTACACCCGAGGGTTTGCAGGTGCGTTGACAACTTTTTTTCAAATTGGGCTCCGGCTACCTCACTCACCAGACGAAACGCGAATAATTAATAAATAACAATACATTTCCACTTGACGCCGGTCTTCTGTGAGGTCGTGGTACTTACCCGGACGAGCCTGCCCATTCGTGCAACAGCCTAGGCTGCTGCGTGGCTCTACCACCGTCAATGATTTCACTAAGATCACATTCAAAATAAAAAGCTGGCATACTTCTGGATTTGGTTATTTAGGACCTATGACGTCTTATAATTCTACTAGCGACCCGCCCCGGCTTCGCACGGGTGCAATGTATTATACATATGTGACCTTTCTCTTGAATCACTCTATTTAGTAAAAAAAACCGCATCAAGATCCGTTGCGTAGCTTTAAAGATTTAAGCATAGGGACAGACAGACAGAGGGACGACTTTGTTTTATAATATGTAATGATGAGTGCTTCAAGTCTTCCAATAATATCAAATATGTAATATTTGCCTGGACACGAAGTACCTAAGTAGGCGATTGGCCAAAACTTATAATTGGACACCGTATTGACAACGTATTGGTCCGTTGGTCCGTCCCAAAGGTCACTTATCTCGATATGAGCAAAGTCTCACAAATTTGTGATCCCGACGACCTCATATCGGTGGATCTAAACCTAAAGACGGTCCGCGTAACTTCCAAAATAACTAACTGAACAGAGTTGGACTCTGTTAAGAACTTTATACGAGATCCATTATGTCTCGTTTATCTCTATACGTAACGCGTAGAGCGATTCATATTTCGCATCAACTGATCCGAATTTCGTTAGAGGGCGATTTATTTAAGTAAAGTTGCTCATTTATTTCGAAGTCACAAAGGTGTTTTGTTATTTTACCGTCATAGTTGATTATGTTTTTAATGTTATAAATAAAAAATACAATCAAATATAACCCAACCATAACAAAAAAGAAATTTATAATTTTTTGTTATGACTATTCCGTTGACTTAGGCTTATGTACTTTATTTTTGGGCGTGGTGCCTTAGTCAAAAGACAATGTTTATCCGTATTAAAGAGGCTTGTTAAAACATATCCAATGGCGTATTATTAGTAGTGCCAACAGAACAACAAATTGGCTGAATGCACACGTTACAAACACATATTTTTAAATTATCAAAGTGCATGCGCTGTCGTAGAATTTTGCGCTGTATAGTGCAGAGCGAAGGTTTCGATTGTATTGACAAACTTTGCAGCTGCACAAGTGCGTGCAGACTATGATTTCTGTGACAGTCTGAGACATGCAGTCTCGAGTTCATTTTATAGGATGATACTTAACCCCATGAGCATATAACGATTTCTTGTTATTACTATCTTATTTTTTGTAGATGAATTGTCAAATCTTTTGTAATCTACTTTAAATTGCATTTTAGCGTGAGAATCGGTTGATTAGTTCATTGTTTAGAGGAAAAAATGAAACTTAAAGGCGCATGTCCGAAGCCCATTGCCCCCGAAAACTTTGAACTTTTTATCTTCATAAAATTTACATTGAAAACATTTGTCGAATTTAAGAAGTAGCTTGTAGCCATGGTTGTAAACTTGTTACGAATTCTCCGATCTTCTGTGACGCATTGGCCAGCCTGTCTATTCATGCAACGAGATGACCAGAAAGAGTACTGAGAGACAATATAATAGATTTAATTATTATTTCATATATTTATTTTTGTTAATTATAGTCTAGATTACATTTATCTTACATATATATAATCCATCGCTACAATACATGATTACTAAGGCCTTATGTGATCAAGTGTGTCAAGTTCTAGTTAGGAAAAAAAGCTCATGTTTATATCGCACATTCATAATTCACTGTGTCATTGGAGAATCGATTCGACATAACTTTCAAAGTCCAAGGGACACGAAGAGGGACTTATTTCGAAGCGGAACGTGACATTTCGACGAAGACGCTGAGGCTCCTTGATATTTACCATGTACAAACCTTAACGACACCGCGCGAAGGAGTTTCCGTCTGTCTCCCGCTAACTCCTTGCATCTATTAATTAACGTCTAGAATGAGCATCGTTCAGAGTGTTGTTGAATTAGAGACGACTGACGGTGATATATCAGCAAAGGATCACGTACTTGTAAACAGATTAGATAAATATGGTACTGTAACTTCAACATTACAAACTCTAACAGTAATCTGTTAGATTTTTAAAGCAATATTGAGGTAAATTAGAAACAAAATGACAATGATAATGTCTAAGCACGCCATTGACTAATTAGATGTTAACATGTTGCGATAGACAATATTTCATGGCAAATTATTGAGCCTTTTATTTTCCTTAAAATGTAACAAAACCAGTCTACAATTCACTGAATACTGTGAAACAAGTTTAGCCAAACTAATACCACGTATATAATATATAAAAAACCTATATGTGCTTTAACCATAGGGCTTAAAGTAATAGACAGCATTTTCTTGTCGGATTAGACGCTAATACCGTTTAGCTGTCCTGTCCTCTTGTTCTTCTGATCTATACCTATAACTTCTCTTTCTACTTTAGCTTCTTAGATTTAGCCATAAATCGAGTCAAAATTTTCGAGTTTATGTTTAAAAGAAATTAGTATTAAAAAAATGTTATTATTAACTGTTATCCGTCCGCAATTCAGGCCGCGACTACAAGCGGATTTGTTCGAAATTATAAATGGAGATAACTAATACACAAGCTGAATACAGGACATTTTTTATCACGTCAAAGAAATCTGAGTTGTGTAACAAACAAAACAGCAGTTTTATTACGCCTTTAAACACAGATAAAAAAATAATTAACACCTACTAAAGTTATGGAAATCTTTCAGGACCGCTAGGACGTTAGTCTTAACTTAATCTGTGAAAGCTAAATTCTGCATTCTATAAAACAATATATTTATACAAGCTGAACGAAATGGCATGACATGGATTCAGAATTGAAGTAAAGAGGTCAGTACAGGCTGGCACGGCTGGTACCGTGCGCCAATGTACTTTGTGACTTACATACCCCAATTTTTTTCTTTGTTCTTAATCTGGCAACCGTGCCGTGTCTGGCAACCGTCTTACATAAACGTAAATGGCAATGCAGCCTAAAATAGCACAATTACAGGCTTAGTTAAACGTTAAAGTAAATGTTTAGGGCAAACGTATACTAATCTAAATATAATGAGATTTATGTTATTTGTAATTTAAATATTTATAGTGCACTTTAAATAAAATATCTAAATTTGTAGAAAAGAATGGACGAAAAGTATTTCGCCGCTGCGGGAATCGAACCCATGTCTTCTGAATTCGCGCTTTAACCACTAAGCCTAACGGCTGAATGCTCAACGCATTTTAAGCAATGCTCGACGCATCTATTGTCAATGTGCTTTACGGCACATAAACAATTTCAAATATCGTTTTACAACGGTAATTCCAACGAGAGACGTCGCTATTGCTTTAAATCAAAATACTTTATAGTGCTAATCTACATTTACGTTTTTTAAGTTTTAGATTTAATTAATTTCCAATGTCAGATAGAGGCAAAACATAAATAATTTATCATAATTACGCAACAATTGTAACGTCTAAAGTACAATGAGCGTAATAGACGGGTTCATTTAGAAAATTTGATTGAAGGTCTGGTAACTCATAAATTATTCCTTGGTATATTGTGAGTGAAGACAACGGAGTGTAATATACGAAAGGCGTGTTCACACAGCCGTGAGGACATATTACGTGCGACGAATGCAGCCCAATATCGTCTGATTCTCGCGAGAACGTAATTACTAAAATGGTATTAGGAAAGCTCATTTTCTTTAATACGGCGTTGCGAATATCTCATATGTACCACTTGTAGCTCAGTCTGCTCAGTATCCTGGCGCTCGCTTTTAATTCAATATACTGGAGCGACGTGAGTTCAAATCGTTATTTGCAATTTTATGTGGTGACTTGTTACGTGCGCAGCGGTTAAGAGAAAGATCTCGACGAAATCTGCACATTTTTAAAATTAATTGTAGTATTAAAAATATTTCGAACGTACGTGAAGTCTGCCAATAAATACGCAGTGGAGTCCCGTGGTGGGTGTTAATTTACTTTGCATTTAACCGCTCTATTCAAAGCAAATATAAAATAAACAAATGTTCTATATTCAAAGTAATCGAGTACGTTGGTAAGGTACTAAAATATCGTTCATTGTTTTAGAATGTGCTAATATGTCTGAGAAACAGAACAATAAAACTAAGTTATAAACGATGAAATGTTAAAAGTCTACTTCTAACGTCAATTAGACACAGAACCAACGGAAGAGGCCTTTATAGCATTGGTGTACATAAAATCCGTGTTTAGTTACGAAATAATGAGTGTGACGGACACATGGGGCTATTGAAACTTATTCACCTTGAAATAAACGGAAACTGGGAGGGACTCATCCAAATGAACGTGCAGCGATATGAAAAGGCTAATTCTCGTGCACGTTTCGTTTTAAAAACTCATTGACCCGTGTGCTCGTGTTAGCGGGATAATGGTGAAACTTTTCCTCCTCCCCCAACCCCACGGCCCCCCGATTCCTCCCCTCATCCCTCCTAGAACGCATGTCACTGACTCGTTCGAACCTTGCGACGATGTTGCTAAACGTGTATATCGCCAACAGAATAGGTTAATTGTTGTTGATGAATATTTAATTCCCCTTTTGTTATTCAATCTAATGTGTATTTGTCTTTTTTGACATTATCTTCCTTTTTAAGTAAACTACTAAATTACACGCTTTTTATAAGCTTGTCCTGATCGCTTTTTCATGGATTTTCTGTGTGTTATTAATTATGTTTTTTATTAATATCTGATGACGATGGCATAGGCATGCCTGTAAATAATTTTTTGGTGAAATAATAACTATTTGAAGGTTACTTAAACACGAAAAACGAATAAAACATGTAATTTTAATGTAATTTTTTTTTGTAGATCAATGGTCAAAAATTTTAGTGCTGCGGGATTCAAGTCTGCGTCTACGGGGTAACCTATTTGAGTGATATCCTCTTATGTCATCACGTCGCGAAAATCTCGACGTCTTTCTTTACTGCATTTTACTAATCTTTGGCACCTGAAAATATGTGACAATTTGTCTACAAGAAAATTCGCATTTGGTTTTTAAACAGCTTGCAAAATCGGTTTTGTTGCAATTTTGCAACATCATATCAGTCTAGAAACGTATTATGTGTTGCCATTAAAATAGAATCAATGACAGATGAGAGGAAAACTGTACACGTCACGAGGGCAAACAAAACAGTAAAGCAGTACCCTTAAACGGAAAATAACTTTAAATGAATCACGTTGCATAAACTCACATGGAGTTTCTAGTTCGACATTTAGGTATGGAAGAGAACCTAGAAAGTGACGTGAACTGTGAAAAATAAGACAGACTATTTTGTTCAGCAATCAGCAAACAGTTTAACACAATATAAAGAATAGTTAATTAAACAGCATAACGCTAATTAAAAAGCGCTGGCTTAATACAGATTGCATCATTATAACAAAATTCCCTCGTCTACGAATTTAATTTTCATAACACGGTACAACTGATGTAACTAATTGTGGCCTAATTAGATATCTGGGCGCGATGAAGAATTTAAATTAGGAAACTCTCGCTCAAGACTTGTCTGATGTTAGTATTACGCGATTTAGGAACGTAATTCTTCTGGTCCCACAGTTTTAATTGTACGGAATTAAAATTCTTCAAAATAAAATAGTTGTAATGAATCATAATTGAAATTATAGGGTATATATTTTATGAGCTTATTCTAGCAACATGCTGATTTGTTTAAAAAAAACCGAACAAGTGCGAGTGGGACCCACGAAGAGCTCCGTATCATCTAATATATAAAATTCTCGTGTCACGGCGTTTGTAATTGAACTCCTCCGAAACGGCTCGACTGATTTTCGTGAAATTTTGTGTGCATATCGGCCAGGGTGGCGAATCGGACCACATCTATTTTTCATTCCCCTGAATGTTAAGAGTGGTCCACTCCAAACATTTTTTTCTACCGTACAAATAATTTATATGGCAAAACAACGTTTGCCGGAGCAGCTGTTATCTATAAACATGGGAGACGATGTACTTTAGTTTTTGTTGTTATAACGGCAACAGACAAATTTCAAGTGTCTAACTATCACGGTTCATGAGATACTGCCTGGCGACAGACGGACAGACAGACAGCGGAGTCTTTGTAATAGGGTCCCGTTTTATCTTTTGGGTACGGAACTCTAAAAATAACGTTTTAAAATGATTGATTCGCTCATCTTATATCGTACCAGCAGTTATAAAATATAGACACAAAGCATTTACTCTCCACATTCAGAGTATATACGGTTCGAGAGTTTTGCAGTGCTGCTAAAAAGCGTCCCAACAGTACTTTGTTAACATTGTCTAAAAATCCCATGTGGCGTCAGTTATTTTAATTCCGAGCCCGGCGAGCCTTGAATACGTAGTTTGGGTTTAATTTCGCGCTTTCGACGCGTGAAATTGCCGTTTTAAAACGAGCAAAATTAAACCTCTGTTTTTTCTACACCAGAAACACGTAAAAACTGCTTAAGTTTTCGGAGATACTATGTACGTTGGTTAGAAAGAATTAAACAAAGATAATAATTTATTTTCAGTGTGGCGTGATTTGTATATATAACCCGAATAATATATGACACGATGTACCCACAATTAAAATTAAAATATTCTTATTTGCAGACCCGTTATCGCATTATAAAGTTTATATGCTAAGTTTTACATGTGTATTAGTTTTATTTTTTTTTCTTTTTGTTTTGACACATAGAAAATATTATTGAAGCAAAATAAATTAAAATATATTTTCTTCGTTGTTGAGAAAAATCAATATGCTCATGATTAGCAATGCACGTGACGTAGAACCGGTGAATAAATCAAAAAGAATATCTTCAACATAACACTGAACTAAATCGGTGACGAAAGTGACGTATGGTGTGCGATTAAAAACAAAAATGAAAACTCTAATTGTTATTTTTTTTTTATTGAGAAAATGGGCAAACGAGCAGGAGGCTCACCTGATGTTAAGTGATTACCGCCGCCCATGGGCACCTGCAACACCCCAGGGCTCACAAATGCGTTGCCGGCCTTTTAGGAAAGAGTATGCTCTCTTCTTGAAGGGCCGTAACGGTTCGGAAAGACAGCCGGCGGTAGCTGGTTCCACAGAGTTGTTGTGCGAGGCAGGAAATGCTTACAAAATCACGCTGTTGTGGTACGCCAGAAATCTAGGTTGTTTGGATGAAATTTTTGGTTTTGGTTTGTTAATCTAACTAAAACTATTCCTTGTCAATACAATAACTGGCCGTTAATAATAGTAAAAATATTAAATTGTCTCATCTACAAAAAGTTCAAAAGCTCTAATGATATAGCTATAAGATTTTGTGTAGTTCAATATTAGTTAGATTTAGTGAAGTTCCGGTGGTAACTTACGAACGTATTAATTTTTATGTAAAATTTTGACGTTTCATAAGAACGCGCAAGCGCCTATGTGAATAAATATATTTTGATTTGATTTGATTTGAATATTTACAATGAATCAGTGTCGGATGTTGATTTGTGGCTATTGTCAACAAATAATAAAGAAGTGAAAATTCATACGGTGGCATTACATATTCATGACAAGTCCTCTTCTGTCGCAGACTAGTATGTCCGCCACGCGTGTCTACGTCACGAGGCGTGTTTGTCAAACGTGTGAAACATGTATGCGGAGTTGGCTCCGATTGACTAAATAATTCAGGCATGACCCAACGCGTGCCGGGTCGATATCGAGCCTGGCACTTTGGGGTCGAGCCTCCCGATTTGTGGCGCGATTCATAAATAATGACACGGAAATTTTGACGGGGCCGGGGAATACCGGACGTTTTTATAGAGATTGGCACTAGATTGAAACGGTGGGGATTGAGAGAGGAAGCGGATGAAAATGATGATGGATTTTTCTGTTCAAGAAAGGTGCTATGAAGAAAAAGGGAAATTTGGACATGTTATGAGCTTTAGAAAATTAGCTGTTGACAGAAAAAGATAATTTGGGTTAAGGCGAACGGTGCGTTTTTTGTTTCAATAAAGCCTTGAGGATTTGATAGTTTATCATTAATTTAAAATTCGAAGTAGTAAATTTGTAGCATCAACTTTTCAAATCAATCACTAGGTACCGTGAAGTGCTCTGCCAAAACTTGAAGAATGTTCTAGAGTAGGTTCTAGACTATGATTTATTGATGATGATTTATTAATAATTATTTAAAGACGATATTAGCAAACTAGAAAGCCACAGAAATTCTGAAACAGATTAGAGGCGGCGAATTGGTTCGTTTTGTAATTTTTTAACATTTTTAAAGATTTCAGATAACTCTTGCTAGTGATCAATTTAATTAGCAATTATGAAGATCATTAAGAGATAAAACACGCAAAAAGTATTATAAATTAAAATCAAGAAATTTTTACGTAACCTTTATGGCAAATAATGCTGCCGGCAGCGGAGTCTTTTATAAACTATCCTTTGCAGTATTGTAACATTGCAGGCCTTTTGTAGTCGGACCGTAGTGGAAAAAAGACCTACAAAATAAATGCATAACTTCATTTCCACCTTTTTTCCGGAACAATATGCGGTTTTGCCGGAGCTGTATAAAGCAAGCTCTGACATCACCGGTTCATTGCAGACGAGACTAATTTTTTTATAGGTAAGATTTTTACTACATAGATAGAAATAAATTTATTTCTGTTTAGTTAGTAAAAAATCTTCTTTATTAAATAAGGTTACCACCTTAATAATCTTATATTCTTTATTAAAATTCTGAAGGCATCTTCTTTCGGTAAGTTATTATTATACAGGGTGGCTTTTCTAAGTGTATCCATTTTTTTATTAAATTCTAGACATAAATAATGTTATAAATAAATGATAAATGTTTAAAATCACTCTTAAGTATTTAATTACATTCATTTGAACTTACCTCAAAAAGTGCGTGATTTATACGCAACTCAATTTAAGCGCGATCATTCATAACTAACACGCACACAAGTTCGTGCACACTAAAATTGAGGTATTTATGAATCACTACCGCATTGTCAACACGTTTTGTTTTTCAGGGAATAGAAAGGCATTTTTTTTTTGGAAAAAAAAAAGTTTGTTTTGTATTTCAATAAATGATTATACTGCCGAGTCTGAACCTCCTGTGTAAATTTGGGCACTACTCAAAAAATCTCCCTGTATTGTCCTTTTTTTAAAACTCACCAAAGCAGCATGTGTAGAATAATCATTAAGAGCCAAAATTACTATACTTACTTATACAGTCGTCAGTTACAATGAAAATTGATTGACATTATGAGACTGTCCACAAATCAATTATCTACAAATTAAATTTTTACTACAAAATTACTAATTAAGCATACTATTGAAATAATAATGCACGCGGTGACTTTAAAATTATTCATCAAAGCTTCAAAAGGGTACACACCCTGCTGGACCCACCCCCACCCGCGATGTTAATTATGGCAGTAGAGTCTTTCGTTAAATAAGAGGAAATAAAAAGAGCTCAGCGAATTACTTTTGTGTAAGACAGAGACACAGTAAGAGAGATATTGAGTTTCGTTTATTAAATACTTTTTGCGAGTTTCTTTTGCCTTTTTCTATGAAACATTGAGTACTTTTCAATGGCATCCAGCCCTTTTATTAGTATTACTAGTAGACTGATTGTTTCATCAATAAAAAACGTAACCTTACTCTTTCAGTTAAAACACTAAAACTGATAAAAAGATTCTTCTACAGAACTGACTTAGTTATTCAAGTAGAAGTTCGTATCTAAAAACTTAATAGACTTAACATCCCTCAATAATGAAAAAACTAAAGCAAAAAAAAATCATCACATGACAAAAGCGATATGAATATAAAACATTAGGCGTTTATATTTTTTTATTTCGCCACCACACTATATTTCTCGAATTAACAACACCGAAATTGACCAACACTCCCGAATCGCGAACAACGGACCAAGCCAAAAGATCAACGGGCATTAGGGCCCTTTTACGGCAGGCGTAAAGTGTCGTCCATGGGCCGACGTCGCGGCACTCAAGCCACTTTGGGTTGGGTTTGTTTGTACGTCCCCAGAGGAGGCGATATATTATGTGGGCCCCGGGGCTTATAAAAGTGGGCCCTGATTGCGTCCGGCAACGTGAAATGTGCGTGCGGAATAAGTAGCAGCTTACCGAGCGCCCCCGCTTCCCTTTAGTCGTAAAACTCTGTATATCTGTGGTCATCTCAGGAGGCCGGAGTGATTCCCATAATAAATAAATAAAAATCACTTTATTGCCTTCTTTATAACTTGTAACTAAACATGCATTCTTAAAGTTAAAGTATACAATAGAATAAAGGCAAAAGGAGGCGGCTCAGCTTGTGCTGATCGGGACAGTAGTTCCGAACAGCGCTGGTTTTCAGCCTCTCCCCACTTCCTGAGGTGTTTTTCGGAAGTTTTAGTTGTGGCCTACCAAGCGAAAAACTACGTTAAAAAGTATATAAAATTTATATAAAAAAAGGAAGACAATATGAATTATAAAAACAATATGAATTTCAAAAAAGGAACAATAATTTCAATAATTTAAAGTTCGTTCCAAACTTTTGCTGCAGTAAACTTGAAACATGTTCTGTACCGTGTAGAACTATGCATTGGTGTTATCAAGGGAGTTAGAAGTAGCCGACCGCAGATTTCTGCAATTGATGTCTTTTACCCAGGAGAGCTTTTCGTATAAATATTCTGGATTTTTATTCCAAATCACCCTTTGAACTGTGCATGCGTATAGTAATTCCCTTCGAGTAGACATGTTGAGTATATTATTCCTATTCAAATATGGTGTGATGAATTCTCTCCGGGGTATGTTATAGCAAAAACGTATACATGCGTTTTGTACTCTTTGTATTTATTTGTCTGTCTTAGAGTTTAGCCTAGGGCCGAACACAGTGGAGCAATAAATAAATTGCGACAACACTAGTGACTCAGTTAGAAGAATTCGGAGATTTTCATTAATATATGGTCTAATTTTATATAAGGTTTTTAATTTATAAAAGGCGTTTCTAACTTTACTGTTTATGTGTTCTGTATATTTTTGTTCCCCATCTATAATAAGTCCCAGATTTCGTGCAGAGTTTACTTGTTCAAGTTCTATGTCATTTATTTTCACCTTTACCCCACAATTCAGGATTTTTTTTAGGTAGAGGTCTAACCAACGCTCTCTTCCAATACGACGGAAATGTATGTGTTTCAATAGATCTGTTTACAATACTCGTTATAACTGTCAAAGTTACTTTCAATGTTGCTTTTATCATGTCTATATTTATATTATCGTACCCAGTTGCTTTCGTTTGTATATTATTTATAATTTTTTCGACTTCAGTTTCAGTTGTTGGTTTCAGTTCAATACTTGTCAAAGTTGTCGTATATTAGATTTGTATTTTTATAGATTGGTAAATTCTCTGTATTTATACTATTGTTAAGCGGTAGATTAAGAAAGTGGTCATTGATAGCATCTGGGTCATTAAGGTGGTCTGGGATTAAATTCTTGCATGGCTTATTAAATACAGTTGTGTTTTTCAAACTTTTCCATAAGAAAGCAGGGTGTTTTAGGTTATTATTTATGAATGTATTGAAATATGCTTTCTTCTCTCGTTCTATAGTTGCTGTTATAAGATTCCTGAAACTACGATAGTAATTTTTTGCAGTTTCCGTTTTATTTGTTTGTGCTTTTATTAGCGCTTCGTCTCGCAAGTCAATCATGAATTTTACCACATCAGTTATCCATGGTTTCGGTTTATCCCTAACAGTTAATTTCTTGATGGGTGCATGTAAATCAAATAAAATTAAAATGTATTTATTCAAGGTATCGACCATTTGTTCTACATTTTTTAGAGCAGTAATGTTTTGCCACGGGATCGAAATTAAATCTTCATTAAAAGTGTTTAAGTCCATATTATGTAGACATCGCTTAATTATTACTTGTTGTGCTAGTTTGGGTTTCTTTAAATCAAAGTCCACTAAAACAATTGCATGGTCGCTAAGGCATCGATTATGGACAACCTCTACTCCTTGGCTCTTGAGCGTACTATCTGCCATAACAATATCCAAAAGTGTTTCTGTGTGATCAGTAACTCGCGTCGGTTCTCTAACCAATTGTTCTAAATTATGCTGATAACAGAAGGACATAAGATCTTTTGTTTGGGGTGATTCCGTGCGGGATAATATCATTACATGTTCTATTTTCAACTTTATATACTATATTCGTCAACAGTGGTGACGCTGAGTAGCAATAGACCAGTAAGCAAACCTATTCGCAGAATTAGCTGCGCGCTCATTGTCAAACACGTTCGTTCGGCCTTAATGACCTTTGTGGTTATGTTGTACACACATTCCTATCTACGCCATAGTGTGAGAGGCAGATTTTGTTAAAACTTGTTAATTCTAAGCTTAGGCGAAACAATACGCATAAATATCGAAACGGAAAAACATCTGGATTCCTAACGCTCCTTCTTATATAGAACAGCAGAACAAAATCTAACTTTCAATAAGACATTTAAAGGAAAAAAAAGAAGAAATTTAAGATTTAAATTGAAGAAAATTCTGATTATCGAGACGATACAGTCGGTAGAATATCAGTGTTACATATTAGTCGCCGTCTTTAAACACATCATTGCCTTTTAACGTCATCCGCTGAAAGTTGTCAGCAAGGGAACCCTATTCAGAATTCACAACGTGCGAACCTTCGCGTCCCCAATTTATTTACGAGCTTTTTGAAGGCATGGTGGAAAACGACGTATTTGCGAGACCCTCGTCAAGTATCACATTACTTGGGTGACGCGGTACTTACAATGTGGGAATAATTTTGATACAGATAGGAATACTTTAAACGGCCACCGAAACCTAACTAAACGGACGTATATTTGGGACAATATTAAGTGTCAAACTTAAGTATTAACCAATATACTATATAAAGAAAGCATTTCAGTGTGGTGGTAATGATATGCTTCTGGCAGCACTAGTAGGTATGCTTTAGTATGTAGTAGTTTGCTGGTCAGAAAAATAATAAGGCTGTGGTGATTTTGGATTTGTCTATGGCAGGAATGAGTCACATTATCATGAGTTACATACACTGATAAAATTACACATGCTCAGTAAAGATTAATTTAATCGCAATTTAAAAGCACTGTATCACGAATAGGAAAGGTAGACGGAAGCAAATTGTCTTTAGCCTTTCACCGAATTCACAAACAGCGATAGTAAACCAAAGTAAAAATCAGAATATTTTTATTTATTTAAGTACATACTTAATAACGTAAGTAGATACCTAAATAAAAGAAAAGAAGTTAATATTAATCTCGTTTTTCGCCGATCCGAATAGCAGAATAACGCGCTCCATCAACCAGAAGAGCAGACTAATACTACCTAGAAACGAGGTGTCGACTGAGCATTAACCTTGATTAGGTCGTATTTACGCATAAAGCCAGCTGCCACGATACGCCGTAAAGGCTCGCTCGTATAGTGTTTATTACAACATTCGACGAATTCATCCATCCCCTTTTAATACCATCTCAATCTTCTACACCCGCAGAGTTTCCTTTCGAAGCCCATGAAGTTGAAGCGCGTCGTGTTAATAAAATCGTAACGGCGTCATAATCAAGACTGAATCCGCTAATGTTTTACGATCTTAAATGCTCTTAAGAGCATTTCTCCTGGAGCTTCCTTTTAAAGGTCCTGGCGAAGAGGATTCATTGTAAGAAAGATTTATAAAAGTAAGACGGTACATAAGCAAGCGGCAAGTGTTGAACGACTCCCATTGGTTGGCGCGCAGAACTAAAAAGGGGCTCCTGATGCTGTTAGACATTATGGTTGCGGTTAGATTAATCAGATACTGCAACCATATATGAATCGTATAAGAACTTTTACTACACGCTGGACATACATGATCCTGCTTTTTAATACTAGTCGATCTGCTTTTTGCGTTGCCCTTCAATATTAAATACCATAATAATATCGTACGGTCGAGTCTTTAGACATTTTTGGTATTCGATTTAAATTTCCTTGACATAGTTCAGATAAAGTAATATCTTGAAAGTCAAAACTTAAACGGTCAAAATAGAAACTAAGAGAACCCTAATTTATTTTTTCAACCACCATCCGATTTTCATTTTAGAACTTAAAAAGGAAAACTTGGACTCGTTAAAATCACCACTTCAATCATTTAGAGCAATGGACAAACTCTTGTATTATACAAGCCTGTCGCTTCGTCCTTCCATTTCCAATCTCCGTAATTGGAGAAACTTCTCGAGAACGACGCGAGACGTCATTCGGTCTTGCGAAATGCAATGTCGCCACGAAATTTGGGGGCGACTTCGCATCAAAGATTCATCGCTCGAGCGGGTACAAACGTGGAGCGGTTACGAAATTGTCTGCTAAAAGGAGTCGCAATTACGACAAACACGGGATAGATTTATGGTAATTAAACAGGGCAAAACAATATTGGAGAAGGTGTACTTTTAAGTTGGACCCTATCCATTAATGCACCTGCATTAGCTAAGAGAACCGTATTACTTATACCCTTCATTTCAAATAAACAATAGTCTCGTCGAATTCTTCTTACTGCTATTTTAGTCCAAATTGTTCCAATTCAGAGACATCAGGAGTCAGATAGACCTAGGACAATAATTGAGTTGATATTGATTGGTTGCATGCCTTAGTGAAATAACGACCATATGGATTTCTTTACGCAAGTAAATCCACGTAAAACATATTTTGCTAATGCACCAATGGGTCAAATCGTATCACGAAGTATCACTAAGAAATACAGTCCAGGGTTAGTCTGTAGAATGTAGCCTGGCAGTGTAATGTGCATTATAGTTGACCATAAGGCAAAACGTTTTACATTTGATATTGTTTATATCCCAATTATATGTATATATACCTATAAACCCACTATTATACTCAAATAAAACAATTTAAGACACTGAAAAGACTTAAGACGGAGTGATGTAGTCCACTCTAACTCATCCATTGTGCATGGGACAATACGGAGATGGCACTTGACGCGGCGTTTGACCCAGTTTATGTCGCAGGCTTTATTCCTTTACAAATATTCTAGATTCTTGTCCGGCTCTCGGGAAGCCTCGTTTTATGATATGAACTTGTGAGAATTAAAAACAATGGGAACAAGCAAGGAACGAGTCCCGTCCCACAGCAAAATCAGCTTGCTCAAGCGTACATTAACTTTAGAAGAGTTCAACATCTCAAATGGCGTTTTTGTGCTTGTTATTTTATTGCTGATATATTTTCTATAAGGTGGACATATATTTATTCCGTTTTTTTATATTCGCTACAAGCTGTGCCCGCGACTTCGTCCGCGTGGAATTATATTATATATATTGTTTGAAGATAGGAGGGTAGTAGCACACTGCGACTAGCCTAAATGCGAATTAGCCTAAATTAAGTATTATTTTATTCCTTATTACATCGGCTATCTGTCAGTAAACGTCCCATCAAAATCGCTTCATTAGCGAGAACAAACAAACATGCAGACAGACAGAAGGCAAACATTGTTAATAAACATAATTTTGGCATACGTACCGCGTGTACATTCATTGCATGTAGTTAAAAGCGGTTAATTTAATATTACAAACAGACACTCCAATTTTATATATCTGTGTAGATGGAGTTTTCACATAATGTCGGAACGGGTTCGCATTCTTGTATCTTGTATTAACTGATGTTTTTGCTTTCAGTCCCGAGACTATTAAAGCTTCATCTGACGCAGAACCGGTGGGCTAGCCAGCACCCACGGGTTTGGGCCCTCCGCTGTGGGTAGGGCCACGCATGTTGCGTTTCGGATCGGGTCCCCGATGGCCGTCGACTGTGTTTTTAGCTAATCGGTGGCTGGGAGCGGTGAGACCCGCCCCGAAACGCGGATGTACCTTGTGTACGCGTTGTGTTGGTCTTGGAGGCAAGAGCGAACTAGTGTTGTTATTACACTAGCTGTGGGTGTAGTGTTATCGGGGGGGACCTCCGACGGTGGGTCCGCTGTTCGCATTAATCATGCACAAGATTATCAATACGTATTTTAGCGATCGAGCACTGAGCCACCGCGGAAAACAGTGACAAATCAATTTCACATCATTGTGAATGATACAAAGCACGGTATGCTGAACGTATCGATATAGGGCAAGGTGACACCTTTGAAATAGTTTTTTTTAAAGTGAAAAGTTGCCAAGCGAGCTGACGGTTCACCTGATGTTAAGTGAATACCGCCATCCATGGACATCTGCTACACCCGAGAGTTCCAGATGCGTTGACAACCTTTTGAAAATTGGGCTGCGGCCACCTCACTCACCAGACACAACGCAAAAGTATTATACTTCCATTTTACGCCGGTCTTCTGTGAGGTCGTGGTATTTACCCGGACGAAACTGCCCATTCGTGCAACAGCCGAGGCTGCTGCGTGGCCTTACTACCGTTATATTTTCATATATACACATATATTCACATATACATATTTTCATTATTTTTTTTGTATTTTTGAAAATATGCAGGTTTCTTCGCGATGTTTTTCTTGGCCACTAAGCGCGTGATAAGTCATCACATAAAATTAACCATTTCATTGGGGCCAGTACCTTGGACTGAAATCAGGTTGCTCGAATATATTGAATTAAAAGCGAACGCCCGCATAATAAACTATCACATATTCTTACTTTCTCATGGCACCCTCTCAACAAAATACCCATACTCCGTACTCATACTCTCTTCTCTAAAAATGTTTATTTACATAATTTCGGTCTCACCCTTTTATATAAATCATAAACAAATTAAAAAAAAGCCTATCAAAATTTTATCGCTCATAGCGAAACCATTCGTGATGACGTCGTCGCACACACGCGCATTTCCCGCCCAATCGGCTACGCCATTATGCCGCCATTACGTGGCGCGGCGCTGCCATCTTGATCACGCTCAGGACGATTTAACACCGCCACGTGCGTCCCGGTAATGGCTCGGCTGCGTCCTGGGTCGAGGATGATTGCTGTTTTCGCGTTGGGGACGCCCGATAAGTCTAGTTCAATTTATATCATCTTTAGTAGAAACTTCAATAGGAAATATAGAACGTTTAAGTTCAAAGGCTTTTGCGGCTAACCGGTTGAGTACTGCAACTCGCCATCAGTAATTTCGAACCTCACCGTTGTATATAATGAACGTTCATTAGCATTTCTTTTGCACAGGCAGTGATGCGCATTGCAATTGTACTAGATTTGTACGGGGGGGATTCGTTTTATTAACTTGATTTGTCACTTTAGGGATAAGAAGACGTGGAAAGAGATACATCTTGTAATATTGGTAGTGTTAAGAAATGTCATACCTGCTTTCAAGTAGTCTTGCAAGAACTTATTGGATTTTAAAGTTTTTTTTTATAGTGCTAATTTCTGCACTTAAGATTGAACATTAAAACATGTAGAAAAGTACGAAAAGATTGTCGCCGCTGTGGGAATCGAACTCACGTCTTCGGCATTCGCGCCCTGACGCTCTAGCCACAGCGACGAAAACCTTAACGCCTTCCTTCTACATTGTTATTTAGCATTTGAAGCAATGCTTGGCGCATCTATTGTTATATCCTTTCCAGCATACAAACAATTTCGAATATCGTTTTACAAAGATAATTCGAACGAGAGATGTCGCCATAACAACGTCTTTTATAACAATTTTTATAAAACACTGCATGCCTCAATTTCATTTCAAGCCGTCGTAACTCATGTTTGTATTGCAACATGTCAATGTAACGCGTCGTAACAAAGAAGACCTGGTTTGCCAGTCCACTGGAAACCGGTAAAACAGCACTCGTGGATATCGGGGATTTAATTAAAACTCTCCAATTAAACGTCGAATTTCAATGGCCGGGCGAGAGCCAATTACGATCGAACAAGACCGGCAACTGCAAATTTACATTCGCTTACTTATCCGACTAACTATCCAAAGTTTCGTTTCGTTTCAATTGAAGGTACGCGACTTTGAAGTTTCAAATTCACATGGAAATTTGGTCGAATTGTACTACTACAAACGCTTGGCAGCGTTCGAAGACACTTCGCTAGATGGCGTTGACAAAAGAAAAAATCCGGAAACTAGTTTCATATAATATGTATATAATATAACGCCTAAAATCAAGAAGTCAATATCGTCTTACCTGTTTTATTCATTATCTATAGTAATAAAACTTTTCTGCAAGTGGTCTAAAACTTTTAACAAGAAGGCCGGTTCTACTCGCCCATTAGTTACAATATCATTTCACGAAGCATACCTTCAGGCCACACCATCAAATCCGATGGTAAATCTCAACATTACTAACCTAACCTAACTCTACTCATATATTAGTTCCAGTAGCAATCCTCGAAGTAATCATCATCGTCATCATTTCAGCCTGTTTGAGTCCACTGCTGAACATAGGCCTCCCCCATAGACTGCCACGAAGTACGATCCTGAGCCACCTGCATCCATCGACTTCCCGCACATTTGCACAGGTCGTCACTCCATCCTCGAAGTAAACCTAAAGATAACTCTCTCAAGTCTAAAATTAAATATGAATTTTTAATCCCTACTTACATAAAGTTTTTTTTTTTCTGTGACTATTTGTAACATTTTGATAGTTATTTTCGTTACTTTTTTAGGTGAACATGTCTGCTCACATTAATAAATAAATTTATGTTATTAAATAAAGAAAATACTCCAAAACTCAATAAGATGTCGTCTCAAGAATTTTGTCTGAACAGGCAACGAAAATTCTTATTTTCGATGTTATACATCAAAATTATCGAAAAATTAAAATGCTACCAGCTGAAGATGAAGGAAAATTCAATATGTGACAATTATTAGTTACTTAAGTTCTTGATTTGTTACATTAGTTGCATATTTTTGTGAGATTTTGCCAAATTTGTAAACACCTCCTTAAATTTTATCTTTCTCTTCCCTTCTTTGTTAAGTTTAGGATAATACCTATATTGCTCTTCATTACCTTAATCGCCAGCGCTTGTTATACAAAATTTACCTAAAAAGATGAAATGAAAGTTAGTTTTGCATTTGTGACGTAACTGTATGTAAACACGAATATTCGGTGGTAGGGCCACGCAGCAGCCTCGGCTGTTGCACGAACGGGCAGGCTCGTCCGGGTAAGTACCACGACCTCACAGAAGACCAGCGTAAAGTGGAAGTATGACAAATACTTTCGCGTTTCGTCTGGTGAGTGAGGTAGCCGGAGCCCAATATTCAAAAGGTTGTCAACGTATCTGTAAGCCTCGGGTGTGGCAGATGTCCATGGGCGGCGGTTATCACTTAACATCAGCTGAACCGCCAGGTCGTTTGCCACTTTCTCACATAAAAAAATATACATGTGGAAGCCAATTTGAATTTTCGAATGTATAATTTTTGAAATTAAACAAAGCGATAGATATAATATGGCTGATGGATAATTCACTTTGGAGTTAAGGGATTTTTAATTTGATAATTGAAGGTTTGAGATACCTTGATTACTTTAATTAGTTTTAAAGATCATTATTAGCGAGCTTAACATAATTAGTCCATTTCTTATTAATAATTATGTAAACAGATAATTAGAATATATTGATAGCAACTCTTTATGGTTAAGGCAATGAATTTTTGTTTTAAAAAACCGGCCAAGTGCCGTGCAAGGGTTCTGTACCGTTATCTATAAAAACGGCAATAAAAATCATGTCAGGAGCCCCACTTAAAATTATTCTATTTTTTTTTAGTATTTGTTGTTATAGCGGTAACAGAAATACATCATTCAAGAAAATTTCAACTGTCTCAGTATTTCGGTTCATGAGATACAGCCCGGTGACAGATGGACAGACAGGCAGACAGCGAATTCATAGTAATGGGGTACCGTTGTACTCTTCGGGTACGGAACCCTGAAAAGCTAACAGAATCGCACGTCACGATGGGCAGCGGCGAAAACATAGTGGGTTGTATTCTCTTGGAGGTTGAACGAGGGGCATAACGGTGTATGAAAAAAAGGGTTATGATATAAATGAATAGCCGTGATAGCTCAGTGTCCGGGCGCTCGCCTTTAATTCAATATACTCGAGCAACCTGATTTCGATCCCCGGTGCCGGCACCAATGAAGTTTTTAACTTTAAGTGCTGACTTGAACCTTGACTGACTTGAAGGAAAACATCGTGAGGAAACCTGCATATTTTAGAAATAATAACAAAAAAAATATATTTCGAAAATATGTGAAGTCCGCCAATCCGCAGTGGGGCCGCGTGGGGGCCTGATACCCTCTGTATAGGGGAGGCCTTTGCCCAGTAGTGGGACATGTATAGGCTGTTACTTTACTTTTTTATATAAAAGAATACATTAATGACAATATCCCCGGGGATGAGTTGATCGCTCCCAAGCCATTTCTAAAAGAAACTGACTTGTTTTAATTTTGTTGAGAAAAAAAATTAAAAAAAGAGGATACCTATACGGAGTTTCTTTCGCCAGTTTCTTCTGCTTCTTAGAGGAACCTCATTACGAAACGGTGGTAGATTAAAAAAATGACTATCGATAGAATTGTATTTTCCTTATGTAGACGAATAAATGATTTTGATTTTGATGTGTCCGCCGCAGACGCCTGTGTACAGGAACCGTCGCTAACAGCGGCCCATGTCGGCCGCCCCGCGCTTCCGGTCCTAGCTCGGGAAATTGCTCCCGGCTGCATCGATCGAAGGGCGTTCGTCTGGCGCAGTTAATTGCGCCGCGCCCGTTTTGATTTAACGGCTCTGTTTTACGACCGTCGGCGGTCCCCTATTAAGCGGCTAGTGTCAGCTCTCAACACCTAATATGACTTTTTCTCCCGTTTGATTGAAACTTTCGAATTAATCAATAACTAGCGACCCGCCCCGGTATCGTCCAGGTGCAATGCTGATCTAAATATACTCTTCTATATTATTCATGTATTATACATATAAACCTTCCCCCTGAATCACCCTATCTAGTAAAAAAAATCGCATCCGTTGCGCAGTTTTAAAGATCTAAGCATACATAGGAACAGACAGACAGCGGGACTACTTTGTTTATACTGTGTAGTGTTACGTGCCGCAACATAATTTCTTACATATACTTTTGGGCCGTGAAAGCAAAAGACGAATTTTTTCTCGTTCAAGTTGCTTTCTTAAAGTCTCTATGCGTTCTTACGTCCTCCTTCTACTAACTCTCCCATTTAACTATAGCCAAGAATAATATGCTGTACTAATACACACGTAATTTAAAGTAATTTATAGTTTAAATTGTAAAATTTTGTAGATAAATGATTAAAAACTTTCGGCAATAAAAATGATTTATACGAGTATTTGTTCTAACAATCTAACTCTTTATACAATGAGAAGCATTACACTTATTGATTGTCAAAAGACTATTTATTTATTAACTAAATTTTATTGTTTACACCCTAACATAAGGCCAAACAACATAAAGTCAACCCTTGGAGTAGCGAAAACTAACACATCGAAAAAAAAAAAAATACATTCTTAAAAAAAATTCTGAGAAGAATCGACAGAGAGAGCCTGCAGTGATCAATTAATTTCCAAGGTGTGGTTAAAATCAAGCAAGATTTTAATATAAATAAAATCGCCCTTGATTACTATACTGTATTCTATTCTAGTGCATAGATGTATGTAGACAAAATCATGAGTGCCCACACAGTAACAGATATACTGGGTTTCATAGACGTTTCTTCATCAGTTAAAAATAGGTAAGCGCTTGTCAATGGCCCTTTTTAATTAAAGCAAGTTAAACCTTTTTTTAATACGTCCCGTTCCTAAAGTTATAGGATACAAATATTGAACGGGGATCACCGATGTCGAAGATAACCGCGGCCGCAGCAGTCAGCTGTAACAGGAAGTATTAGAGCGCAGACTGCTCCTAACGAGCAACATGGCGGCCGGAACTTCCGGCACTCGCGGGCCGCAGGGAGATTGTGTCTTTTATTTTATACGGTTTTCATTATAAGTTAATAATGGCAGTTAGTAATTAATATGCTAAACAAAATGTTAAAATGACAAATGGCCGCTAAGATAGTTTACTGGACTTTAAAACATGAAAGGAACAGATTTGTTAAGAAAATTTCTTTACAATCTGAGTAGCGACTTGGGGGAAAATCAACACAGTGGGAGTTATGAGAAAGAAAACAGAGAATGAATAAGATAAACATCTTTGCATCGCAAGCAACTGTCCGTTAAGATTAAAAGATGATACATCTGGTTTATTTATAGGATAAAGTTTGGCTCCCCCCCAATAGGTTGGGCGTACAAAACGGGATATATTTTATGCGAGTTAACGTCAATTCTTGAAGCCATAAAAACTTTCGTGGAGAAAAAAACAGTCCAACTTTGCACGACTTGTCTGCCGGAGCTCCGAAATAGCCGGGTGGGGTAAAAAAGGCGACATTCAATTTGCACTGTGTCTATTTCTAGTGGCTCATAGCTTTGTAAAGTGTAAACTTTTGCGGCGACCGATGGGGTAGGCGTTGCCACGGCCTCCCAAACTTTCCTGACGCTTTTTCATTCCGCCCAACTCCTACTGAGTCGCTGTCAAAGTAACGGAGTTTGTGTATCTCGCAAAACGAATTTGCTTACGCCTCCAATCTCATTTGTATATTGAACATTTTGCAGTTTAATACGTCCATAAAAACGTATATAGAGCTGTACAAGTTTGTGGAAACAACTGCCAGCGATGGGCACGGTTTCATTTTAGGTTTGATATACAGTAGCATACAATGAGTGTTCAGTTCTTAATATTTCCTTCTAGCAAACGTCATTTGTGACCGGTGTGGGTATCGGAAAGCTCATTACCTATATCGTTTAGGACTTAATAAGAACGATATAAACTGGTTAGCATCTCCGACTACCTTGTTTGGACGAATAGTTGCCCATTTTTTTATATTATTCGTTTTAATGCTTAATACGTAAAGCGATATAAGCACTCGGCTGTTTAGACCAATTTCCAAGCTTCAAGACTTACTCTCTCTGTGGCGGGCAGGCGGTTAAGTGTTATAATCATTATGCAGAGCTTAACACTTCACATGCTGAAATCCATCAAATTGTTAGGACTGTACAGACATAATCGCTTGAAAAACATTACCCTCCTACGCAGTCGAGTAAAACTGCCATCGTCTACTCTTAAACGTATAACGAGTAGGAACGGTAGCAGAAGTAGTTACTCGTATAAAAACAACATAAGATGTAAAGGATTAAAGAAAGTCATGCAAAACTAACGAGCAACTCGAGTCAGGAGTGCTCCTGTAATATTCATATGGGAGATCAATAGGCGAGGTCCTTCGCTAGCATGACATTACGGTCAATAGATGCACGGCAAAGGCGGGCTGAGAGCTTTGAAATTCCTTAATCCAACTCGTTAAAATCGATCCGGAATGAGAACCATTGAAATACTTCGGCGGTGCACTCACCAAATGCGAAGGGATTACTAAAGCTTTTATAATAGTTAAATGGATAAATAGATAATTCTTTCATATAATATTTCTCTCTAGTAGAACATTCCATTGTAATACGAAATAATAGGATTGATATTGTTATTTTTATAACCACCCAAGATAGACCTGCCTGTCCCGACTGTCATACTCTATGGATAAGCATTTGTTTATACAAATTAATAGTAAACAAAGCGAAAATAAAATACATGCTTTGGAAAACTTTTATTATAATGGCACATTACATTAAAATTTCACTAATCATATTTCAAAGAGATGATAAATCTGGATAAAATCCGCAAACCAATTGTAATAAAAAAGTTATGAATATAAGAATGATTAGTATCAATAACAGACGTAGCCGAAGCCTCGTATTTAGTAACCTCGTTTTCTATATTACTTTTTTTCTATTCTACATAATATACATTATTAGGATATGGGTACATACATTATTGGAATTTGACATTATAATGTCTTTCGATATTGGAAATATAATCGTGTCATTTTATCATTAATTACACTTTATTTCATTATTGTTATCTACATAATTATAAATACCTAAATGGAGGGACGTATAGACAGACACAGGGACTGTGTTATAACGTAATATGTACAAAATCAATGAAGCCGGCAAATATTATGTTTCTAGTTATTGGTTGCAGGAATTACTACGGACTAGTTATGGCTAAATAGGTAGTAAATGTAAAGTTATATGCGTCATCAAGTCGCACGAGATCTCGCCGATTGGGCACAGTTATTGCAGTTTCACCATTTAATCCAGAAACTTCGATGGCCGATGTCATAAGACCGGCGATCGACCCCTAATGCGACTAGTTGGCAAATTACCCGGCGGAGTCCCACAATGTAATCTATTTAGCATGGTTTACTTCATTATCTGTGTCGTTTAGTAGTACGGGCACGTGCAAACAACTTGTACCTTCGATACGGACCCAATTTCATATGGAGCTAATGTCCAGGGTCTTCTGGCGTTCACATTGGTAAGGTACATGAGATGCGAACCAAAATACATATTACGCGTATAACTACCATACCTACATGATTCTGTGTTTGTATTAGCCAATCGATTGGCTATGCGGCGCATTGAAACGTCGGTGGATGTAACAATTTTGAGTTTAACTAATTAAGTGGCATGAAAAGTACAGATTTCAAAATTTCAAAATTTCACAATTTACAACAAACGTTATTTAGCAAGTTCGCAAATTGCAATTCGAAATTACACTAGCTACTGGTCGCCCATTCGTCTAAATTCGACCATAATTAATTATAAATGGTAGTGTGTTTAATGTTTTTTTATTGATTTAATATATTAGGCATACTTAAAAAAATAGCATTTTGCACTCCTTCTCTATATAAACTGTGGAAAATTTCATACTCCTCCGTCCGCGAAGGGATTTTCTTAAAAAGAGTCAGAGTTTTTGCTTCACGTATTAGTATAAAGATGAAATATCTACTATTGTAACTTGTTTTATTATAACGACATCCCTACAATATTGGTGATATATTTAATGTTGAAATACTACACTATGTACATTGAGATATCGTATATGGAATTACTTTATTGGTTACCAGGAACATGCAAAATTTATCAAGTTGTCGAAGTGTCGCTGGCAATTAGTGGTGTTATTACAGTGACAACATTGCTAATATACATGTGAAGTATTCAACATTCGACGCGCCAAAGCGGATCCATTTTGTCGAGTCAGTGTCAAATCATTACATGATAATAAATAATAAAACAGTGCATAGGCATGCGATACACTGGTTGTATCGGGTACCGAATATTTCAGCATGGATAAGTTCATGCAATGTTCTTGACTTAGATCTTTGGTATCGTTAAGCAAAATGCTTAAACTTACGACCTCCAGGCGCTCAGTGGGGTGGGAGAAACATTAAATTTCTAGAATTTTTACTTCCTGACTGTAGTAGGTAACTTAAAGTGAAAAAATAATCTTTCACTAACTCTTCCATGCCCCATAACG
Source organism: Iphiclides podalirius (assembly GCA_933534255.1). Taxonomy (NCBI): domain Eukaryota; kingdom Metazoa; phylum Arthropoda; class Insecta; order Lepidoptera; family Papilionidae; genus Iphiclides; species Iphiclides podalirius. The sequence goes on along the minus strand of OW152839.1, from coordinate 10,296,751 downwards.
GCTTCTATACAAAAGGATATTAAACATTTGTAAGTAAAAAATGCTTTGGCTACCGCAAAATTTATCAGAATGTACAGTGAATCTCCCAGACTCCAGGTATTAAGAAATTCCTGAAAATCGTGGTCGCAGTCTTATGTACTATTTGTCGGTGGATATATTAAAGTGGCAAAAACTTAAAAAACTTATCATATTTACTAGGTTTTTCTTTTCTTTTAAGTGATAGCCGCCGCCGAAATCTTCAACCATTTAAAAGTTGACTGGCAGACGAAACTCGAAAGTATAATACTGTGGTACTTCTCCAGTCGAGCCTGCCCACACGTTCAAAAGCAGAATATTTTAATGCAATAAAAATGGACCGTTTTCTTGTTATCATTATATACACTGAAATTAACCAGATATACTTAACTGTAGGATAGCGTTAGCTATGTGTAGTACAGTTGTATAATGATATTTGTTATATAATGATAATTGATTCGTTAGTTAGCATAATGACAGTAAACACATCATTTACATAACACTCGGCTAATATTCAACCGAAACGCCGTTCATTTGACACACGAACCGACGGTAAACAGCGACACTGCATTATTAAGCCCGAGCTTTTAGGGTATGAGCATTATGCTAATTTAATTACACAAATGTGCATGATTGTCTGTAAATTGATTCCCGTTTGGCCTCGCGAGCACACCGAGCGATGCTGTGCTAACAGGCTAAATGCAACATTTTAGGCAGCCCCGTTATTCGTAAGTTAAATATGACTACGTCTGTTTACATGCCTAGGCCTAGCATATAACATAGCTGCATATAGTATAGCTATTAATGGAAAGGCAGCCTTTGATATCATCGATTCAGACACTAATGTATCGATTTCTGAATTATATTACATTGTTTAAAATTGTACTGAAGCGGCATTAAAAGTATTTGTAAAGATATTTAAATGATGTAGCATAAATAATAATCAATGCGTAATCGCATGATATTTTGTAATGGTTGCAGTTAGAGCTCGAGATTTGTTATACACCACTGAGTTGCCATTTTATTATATATTTTTACATGGTGCCCAGGGCCCACTTTATTTGGGTTGTTGCAAATGTCAATGGGTGGCGGTTATCAATGAATATTACAGGAACTGCCGGCACGCTAGCCACCTTATCACATGAAAAAAATATCCAGACAAGAAAGTGAAACAATAAAAAAATAGTCCCACGCAGTAGCTTCCATTTTACTAAGAATGTACGTCGCCTCGGAGAAGACGGGGTTAATGTTTTACCACATTATTGAAGTTATAATTCTTTTTGCGCGTTAGGGAAAAAGATGAGAGTAAATTTTTACGATGCGCGCGCACACCGTCACGAAACACCGACACCCTGAAGTTAGCTAGACATCTACGTATGTTTGCGTGAGAACTGACGACTGTATTCACGATATTTATTTTGTGATATTCAAATAAACTTTATTTAATTAGATAATGCGTTATAATAAAACTTTCAATGTATTAAATACATTTTTTCTATTGTTAGTGTCGTTTTTTCTACAAACTTAGAATAAGGAGAAAGATAAAATTTCTGATAAGATTTTTATCTTGTTACGCCAAAGAAGTATAACTTCTAACGCGTGTAAATAAGTACACACACTTTCTTTTCGTCTAGTCAGAGACCTAAACGGAGTCCCAAGATTACCATCATACTCGGAGTCCCAAGATCATACTAGGTGAATCCCGCTCTTAAAATTTGAATTCATAAAATAAAAACAATCGCGAATTTTACTCTTTTAGAAGGAATTCATATCCTTTTGACTATCTATCCTAATGACGACACGAATGGCGTAGTGGCGTAGGGTGTGGATTCGATCCCCACTACTGGAAAAATATTGTGTGATGAACATGGTGTTTTCTAGTGTCTGGGTGTTTCTTTATGTATAATATGTATTTATTTACAAAATAAAAGTATGTTTAAGTATGTTTATCAGTTTTCTAGTACCCATAGTACAAGCTTTGCTTAGTTTGGGACTAGAAAATGTTGTGTACAAATGTGTCCTAAATATTTATTTATTATTTATTATTTATTTTGTTTAACATCCCTAAGAGGCAAGGTGTTTTGTTTTACAAAAAATATCCAAGAGGTGCTAGAAAAACATTTATATTAAGCTCTCACGATATTCATTATGGTACATGCTGTATGCAAAGCATATATTCGACGTAGGTTAGTTCCCATTATTGCACGTTTCGACCATGGAAGCGGACAGTGCAAGCTTAATCCGCGCTTATTCCAAGGTTCGGTTTTCGACTAAGCCCCAAAAACCAGAGTGTGCATCCGGAACCATAAATAATCTATCTAGCTACGAAGCGGGCGGTGCAAACGCGTCCAGATTTATTGGTGACAATTTACGGCTGCGATAGTGCAAGATAATCGCGGAATTTACAAATTTCTATGATAGGACATAAATTCATTGACTTTCGTTATGTTTGTAATTAAATTTTTTATCATATCTAAATCTATCTCTAAAACTTCTTATTTGAACCACATATCTCCAATGAATATTGATGCACAATAAGGTTTAGATCTATAATATTAACATAAAATAACTTTATGTCGATATAATAATATTGTAAAACGTGGTCTTAAACCGAACACAAACAGAAGAAAACATAAAATCTGTTAAATAAAAGAGCGGACATTAAGAATTGCGCGATATCGGGTCGCAATCGACCTCCGTAATAGGCAACCGTTTCTTGTAAAACATAAAAAATATCACAGGAATATTATTGCGCTATGCCCGAAGCCACAACATTAAAATCCCGGGCAATTTTATTAATTCCACAAAGGGGATTGTCATAAAATTAGGGCGAAATGCCGCCCAGCCAAATCCGCCCCCATATTACACTAAGCGAGATCATTTCAAGCGATTCTAATAAATACAGAGCAATTTGTCAATTGACTTATCTCGTAGCGAATTCGTTTAATGTTATTTTCTCTAATTCACGTTTTCCCTTTTATCTTTTTTGACGTTTATTGCCGCACTGAATTTTTGTATTCAAAACGATCAATTACCTCACAAATTATACCAGTTTTTCCAAACTGTGTTGACCGTTATTTACTGCGGTCAAGAATATCATAATTATATATATTCTATACTACAAATAAACATAGTTAAAAGCAAAGTAGCAGCCGATATACAGATAAATTGTTTTATTAATTTATTAAAATATATTACACTTGTTATATTGTTATTGTTATAAGTATAAATTGATTTATTGTCGAATTTCGGTCCCTGGGACTCACTGGATAAAGAAAGCAAAGAAATTTCAATTTTTCGTTGGAAATTTATCTAGAGATATAGTGAACTTGATGTAGAACAAAAGAGTAAAACATTTTAGTTAAACAAAAACCAAGACCGACATTTATATCAGTATACATTTTCTATTTCATTTTCAAGAGCCCTCACGTATCTCTGGAGATCAAGGTTCAATATCAATAAAATCATTTAATACCACAAGGGAACTAAACCGAACTCAATGCCAAAAGTATGTTTGTTTATTCATAAACGACGGCGCTCTGCGGTAGCAAACAATTATTAAAATTTAATAATATCTTAATTATTATAATTAAATATTACATTTCAGTTAGGGTTTTGATAATTGCGCTGGTAAAATTTGTATTGTAAAAAGATTCTAGATACGGGAAGATAAATAAAAAAAAAAATATTTCGAAGAATAGATAATTTCTTTGAATAAATTAAGCAGGTCATACAAAGGACTAGTTTTAAACCTCCCATTATGTGACACCGCGAAATGCGCAATCTTTACTTTTTTTAAGTATGAATATGAGTACTTTTACCGGTGTCCCAATAAGAAAATTTCTTACATAAAGTTTCAATTTTCAATTGCAATTTCTTTCAAGCTTATATTTTACATCAGGGCAAATGAAATAAATTTCTGCGCACAGAATTCAGATAGTTGGAAAATGCTCAGGCGAATTTTCCGAGGCGGCAGGGTGGAAAATTGAATCTAATGTTGACGCCACGGACTTCCAGACTCTACGTGCCTAAGGTACCAACTGATATTAGTACCCGCAAGGTCGTCCCCGCTAACACCGTGACTGGCCAAGGATGTCATGATGAATTAGTTTTTAAAAAGCTTTGAAATCAATCACTTCTGTTTATCTAATGGACGGCAAATTTTTGTACATAATAAATACTATGTAGTGACAACCGCAATACTAGAGGTGTTGCAGATATGTCGATAGATCACACACTGTGTGCTTCGGTTACATTAGTCGCCGCCACATGATAGGCAATTAGATATTTTTCTCCTACACATATATATATAGACCTTATCCCGTACACACGTCTTATTAACCATTTTGGTAGAAAATTACTTTGCTTTTATTAATAAAAGTCGTGGCAAACAGTGCCTTGCTAACAGAGGGTAGGCACAGAGTAGAAAAAGATATACAAGAATCTGCTTGATAAACTGAATTTTGTTTATACACACACTTCAAGCATCTTTGTGAGGGTTTTATCTTGTAGTAAACTTACGTTTTTATTAATGTTTATTTCTATAAGTTAAATGGAGTTTCTATCGACTAAATGTCATTCGAGAAGGCCTTAATTGCTGACACGAAGAAATAGGTCTTCTATTTCTTCGTTAATTATGACTTGACAGTTTGCTCCACTGCAAATTCGCCTGTTTCATCATCATCATTTCAGCCTGTTGGAGTCCACTACTGAACATAGGCCTCCCCCACAGACTGCCATGTAGTACTATCCTGAGCCACCTGCATCCATCGACTTCCCGCACATTTGCACAGGTCGTCACTCCATCTAGTGGGGGTCGTCCGTTTATCGATGTTTATTTCTCGAAACATATTTCAATACACAGCAATCTCAAATCTCTATATATCTATAATAACGTCATGTATTAATAGCAGTAAATTGTCAGCAAAGCAAACCGGGGTTTTGTCAAGCGATGGACTTTTATTGTGAATGGTAAATTTATTTCTGAATATGTATGAGCGTATTAATTAATTAAAAATTCACGGCTTATAAATGACTTATTGTGCGTAGGCCTTTTATCATTAAAAAGCAAGATATCTTTTCGATGAATTTGGAAAGCGCGGCATTCTGTGGCCGTCGAAATGATCAAGACGAAGATATATATAATATAAATAGTGGCATAAAAATATAAAAATAAATTAACCGTCAAAAGGTCTTGGTAAGAAGTTAATAAGCAGATATCCGGTAAAATTGAAAGTTTTAGTTAACGAAAAGTCAACGTATGTTCCACACTTATAAAAGTAGTTATCTTGATTATTAGAAAGTTTAAAATATTTTACACAAACCCAAATAAATCCAGCTATGCATTACAATAGATTGTTATTGCGTATTGTTATTTCAGACAACAAGGGGCTGCTCTTACAACTTGATTGGACTTAAGCTTTTGTCAATGAGATGACGGGGGCTTTCGGAGAAATTAATTTCAAGACCTTGTACCTATGAAGTATAAAAGGAATGACAATCAAGATATTGCCTTTGAAAAAAAATTAGATCACCTTCTTACAATGAAATACGATTGAAAAATACACTAACATCAGAGATTAAATTTTAGAAGCATATTAAATGAGCTTCTAATATTTTAATATCACAGGGCATAGACTATTCAATAATGCGACCAAATTGTACGTAGCATCGTCTCAAGTAATATCAGCACAAGTTCCCCATCGCCAGACGAACAGCCGTCCAATTTAATCAACCAGAGAAATTTCCAGGGCACTCAATCTAGAAGCTTCGATCGCACGAAAACGCCGCCGAGGCAGTAAGGAAGCTATCCCGCTTGGAAACTTCAACGGTTGGCATTTCGCTGACCCTGCAGATGGGATTGATCACTTAGTAAACTACAAGTTCCGTACATCAATCCACTTCGGCTGTAAGGCAGACTCGATGGGTTGCCGAGCGATCCGTCTTTTGGTGTGGTTTTTACACAAACTAATTACTTAGCAGACTATACTGTTTTCGCTTTTGCAACTGCTATAGTGGATAAGATTATTACGGCTAAACTCACGTAGTGTCGGTGCATTTCTTCCCAATCACTCTGATGTAGGAACTCCGATAGGTCCAAAAATCTAATATATATATATATATATATATATATATATATATATCATCTATATATATAGGATACTATATATATATAGATATATACTATATATATATATATAGTAGTAGATGTATGTCAATGCATAATTTAAAGGTTTTTGTATCATGTAAGTATTTGCATATTTGATGAAAGAATCGTACCACAATTTCTCTCTAAGCCGCGTGTTCACTGGAAGAGAATGCTCAAATGGCATTAAGACCGCCTTTTGTAAGGTTTTGCAATAAAGCATAAATGAATAAAAATACACGGATTCTACGTCAGTTTATCAGTTTTATTATTCCGTATTTCCTATAGTGGAATTAATATACCGATATGTGTAAATGATTCTTAAAGAAATGTTAGTTCACAGCAAAGTTAAACTTAAAAAAAATAGAGAAACCCCGACGTGGACCTTATTCTACTTGTGCGAAGATTAATTTCTTGCAAACAAAGTATGTTTTTTGTTAAGTGGTACAGAGTGTGTATATTTAGCTTATATATAGCGTACAAAGCGTGTAGAGTAAATGGGAGTTTGTGGAGGTAACTTAAAAAAGGCTGCAAATAGATTAGATTGTAGCGATCAGCAAAGGTTATCTTAACATACCAGCGTGCAGTCTGCCGCCATATGGGGATATTGCAAGCGCTCCGCCATAAAAGACGCATAAACGTAAGAATAATGCGTCTTGCGGATTACTTTCATCCCGTGGGAAAGCGAACCGCGGTCGCGCTGAAAAAGACTTTGTTCGAAAGACCACAAGTTCCAATTGCGCGCAATTGGCGCCTTAATTGCTAAAGCACCCGGCTCGCAGAACACTCAGGTTCTATTACCTCTTTCTCTATAGTTATTATTAAAAGAACTTACGAGAGAACCCAGAACGTATTTGAGATAGGTTAACTGTTTCCTTTATTCTAGAGACATAAAAAAATTATGACTACTTTTTTTATGTGAGAAATTGGCAAACGAGCTGGCGGTTCACCTGATGTTAAGTGATAACCGCCTGCCCATGGACATTTGCAACATCCGTAGAGTTGCAAATGCGTTGCCACCCCTTAATAATATGGGCCCCGGCTACCTCACCAGACGAAACGCAGAAATGCAACACTTCTACTTTACGTCGGTGTTCTGTGAGGTCGTGGTACTAACCCGGACGGACCTGTCCATTCGTGCAACAGCGAACACAGTTGCGTGGCCCTACCACCGTAAGACTACATATGAATATATTTTTTACATTAAGAAAACTTATAAGCACATCGATATATCACCTATCACGTAACACATCTCTTCGTCTGAACTAAATAAAGACTGAGCACACCAAACGAGCGGAGCCGCGGTCAAAACTAAACTTGTAAAAAACAACTTCGTAATTACTTTGGACAATCAACATTAGCAAGAAGCGGGACGAATGAGATTTACGACGCTAAGCGAATTCCCAGCGAGCACAAACTTTCCGTTTAACAAAATTCCAGTATTATTCGTCCATTGTGCACTCACAAAGTTGCCTCCTTAATCACTGCTTAGTGAAGAGAGCTCGTGGAAGTTTCTAGAGACCTTACGTCGCGCGACCCTCGGGGCGACCTTGCCCCTTCAACAATGTCGCCTTGCGCGGGGTCATCTCGCCAAAATCCCCACTCAACGCCCCCTGGAGGTATTGTTAATTTCAAAGGCATCGAGGCTTTTCGAGAAAATCGGTGTCGAATTTTTATTTGTTATCAAAAGATTTATTGCTCTTCAAGCAGCAATTAGGTTTGACAGAATTTGAAAAAGAAATGAAATAACGAAAGTTTTAGAGGAGGGATTGGGATTTTTCAATGACGAACTCGTTAGTGCTCGACTTTTATAGCGGTTATGGGGTTATCCTGTATTATTTATATGGGTTATACAGCTATATAATAGGTAAATCAATAACTCAGTACACAGTTCTAAACACAATATTCATGTTAACAGTAACGTAGGCCGTGGAGCTATCACCAATTTCATTACATCTCAAACTTGGTAGTTAAGACTGTCGACCAAGGCTGGCACAGATATGAGAAAGTGATATTGACTCGGAGAGCTTTTCCGTATAATACCAAAAACACAATACAATCATACTTTTATGCAAGCATGATCACAAACAAACTGTATGACTAGGTGGCGCAGTTGCTAAGCTATTGGCTTCAACGCAGCGGGTAGTGGGTTCGATTCCCACCCGGGACACGTATTCGTGTGATCTACAGATAATTGTTCCGGATCTGGGTGTTCGTTCCCAATGAGGGTCGTAAGGCATTTCGTAAAGAACCTGGCCAAAACCATTTACAAAATGAATCACATGTTGTGGCGACCCCATCTAGAGGGGAAAAAGCCATGATGGTGGTGATGAAACACCATCCATTACGGAACATCGGATCCGCTAAAACTGCCTTTATTATTTCCGGCGCTTTCGCATGTTATAGGAAGTGCAAGCAACCTGTAATTTTCCTGCTGAACTAATGGGGGATCTTGGAAACTAACCCTAAAAGATGTAAACTGCAACGATGCAGCACATTTCGCCCGAGACGCGGCGAAACGAATTGCCTACTCGCACCGCGGCATAATGAAAACGCAGCACTACCATAGCAGGGATATTAGTACTAAAGCCGGTCGGAGTAAAAATTACTTTCTTCCGGCGCAAATGGGTGAAAGAAATTGGATTACTGGCACCTCGCGGTCGGGATATACTTTAGTTTAGTACATAATATATGGACTAATTTAACGAAATATGCGCATAGATATATGTTAAATTATCTATATTTCAGTCCTTACCCACTGATTTGTGTACGGCCTGAAGGCTGTGTGTACATGGTCAACCGTTTCCATTTACCTCAAGTGAACTATAATTTAAAAAACTAAAAACCCAGACAGCGTTTCTGAGTAATTTTTTATTTTGATATACCCAGTGTCACTCTCACAGTAAATACGAATGTAACAACACCTTTTAAGTTAAAATCCATTAAGCTGTTCAGGCTGCAGAGCGTGCCAAACTATTATACATACATACATACATCCATACATACTCTCGAAAAACATAACCCTCCTTCTGACGCAGTCGGGTAAATACAATAATAATCGCTCGTTCATTTGCCCTAGCTTTGGAATAAAAAAGAAATGTATGCATTCTCCCCTCGCCACCATCGGACAAGTAGAAATAAAAGAGTCAAACGTGTCAAATCAGCCAACGCCTTTCCGTTCCTGAAATAGCCTGAGTGGTTTTTAAGGAGACAGTGGTTTTGGTGAAGGTGAAGGTTTTGGACCATTAGTGAATAAGTAATCTTTTATTATAAGGAAAAAGTATAAGTTGTTACCAGATACTTAAAAAAGTATCTTCGACATCGTTTCAATTGCTTATATCCTTTACCATCAACAGTTATACTGAGCCTAGATATTTGGTGTAGACAAGCATCAGAAGATATGAGAATGGGAACGTCAAACAACATATCTAGGAGCGTTAAAATATTATTACCTGGGCCTAAATATAATTTGGTACATGTATAAAAGTTAGAATACAATATAAAGCGACATATGACGCTATGAACTATTTCATCTCCGTAAGGAGTCGGCAAATAGAGACATTTCAGGTAGCGCATATGAGGAGGAATGAAAACGCAATTTTCCATTTTACCGTATACGTAGTGTATAATAAATGTGTGAAACAAATAATACTTTTAACAGATCTCACGTCACATAAAGATCATTTTAATTGTTATTAAATGAAACTATTTTTCCGGATTTATCGCGTTTATTTTAATTTTCGTTCCGGACATTTCGAATTCTTTTCGGCGTTCGTGGTCACGGGACAGACTGAGGCATAGATAAGAAATATATACTGAAACTGGACTGAGGCGTTGGACGTCAGAATGTCAAAGTTAATCCGGGCTACCGTCAGCTTTTTAAAGTATTCAATTTGTGTCCCATCTACTCTGAATGTGCTAATTGTATCTCATCAAATATTTTCTTCCTCCCTTAAGCTCTCTCAGTCGGATTTTATACATGGAATTATAGACAAAGTTGTATGGATAAGTCAATTGAACAATGTCTATACAATTTTCCTGTTTTTATTTTATAAAAAAATTCTTTCGTTCGATATCTTTCTATTTGTTCTTTTAAAAAATTGTTTCGATTCCTAGTTAAACCTTAGATCAGTAAAGTGTATTTTAAATATTAAGTTGGAGTTTACTGGAAAAGCAATCTTACATAATCTTACTAGTAGTCTCATGTGCTTTTTATAGTTGCTGTGTTTTGCTAATATAACTTAATAAGGTTATTCGTATTATAAAAATGTCACATAACGCTTCAAAAAATACAAGATGGCTATATGACATTGATACGTAGGCAGGATGATAAGTAACTAGCCATTGCTATTTAAAAAGTTAAAATTAAAAAAATATATGTGTCATTTTTAAATTCATATCTCTGGCCACCTGTGTTCTAAATTTGAATTAGGTGGCGTGAAAATTTTATTGTTTTTTTGTCATTTGAAATATATTTCGTCAACTATTTTCAAAATGGATAAAATTGAACAGAGAGCGGTGATAAAGTTTCTTCATATGAAGGGGATGAAGGCGAAAGATATCTATGACGAGTTAAAGAATGTTTTGGGTGAATGTGCTCTTTCTTATGCTACAGTAAAAAACTGGGTGGCTGAGTTTAAACGCGGTCGTACATGTGTCCAAGATGAAGCCCGCCCCGGACGTCCAAAAAGCGTTACGACTCCGGAAATGGTCGTGAAAGTACATGATATGGTTTTAGCAGATCGACGATTGAAGTTATCTGAAATAGCTGACACTACAGGTATCTCAAAAGAACGGGTACATCATATCCTAAGTGAGGAATTAAATATGAAAAAGTTATCGGCCTGTTGGGTGCCGCGATTGCTTACGCACGATCAAAAAAGAATTCGGGTGCAAAACTCAAAAGAATGTCTGGACCGTTTTCAGAGTAATAAGGCCGATTTTTTACGTCGATTTGTAACAACAGATGAAACATGGGTTCATCATTACACGCCAGAATCAAAAATTCAATCAAAACAGTGGACTCAATCGGGATGCCCGGCTCCAAAAAAGCCATGGCTGTAAAGTCGGCCTCCGTCTATTGGGATGCAGATGGGATCTTGATGATAGATTACCTTGCTAAAGGTCAACAATTAATGGTAAATACTACGCTAATCTTCTTGATAAGCTTCATCAATGTACTCAGCAAAAACGACCAGGTTTGGTGAAAAAAAAATCATCTTCCATCAAGACAACTCTAGGGTTCACACATGTGTTAAAGCTATGGCAAAAATCAACGAATTGAAGTATGATTTGCTGCCTCACCCACCTTATTCGCCTGATCTAGCGTCATCAGACTTCCACTTATTCCCTAAGCTCAAAACTTTTTTGGGCGGACAGAAATTTGCCACAAATGATGAAGCCATAGCCGCCGTTTTGCAGGCCTCGAAAGAAATCATTTTCTGGAAGGCATTACTGCTTTAGAACGAAGATGGAATAAGTGTGTAGCGGTTCACGTAGAGTATGTCGAAAAATAAAATTAATTTTATCACGGAAAGTTAAGTGTTTTCTTATTAGGCTAGTTACTTATCATCCCGCCCTCGTAGTTATCGATTAGTAATAAAAAATAAAATAATTTTATTGTAAAATCACGTTTGTTCATGAAAGACGAATATAGATGAGCTGCAAAAAGAAAATTCGTTTGTTAGAAAAAAAAAAATCTTTTGTGTAAAATCACGTGTCTTCATGAAATACGAATATATAGATGAACTGCAAAAGCAAAAACTATTATAAATACAAAAATAGCTCGTTTAATTTTTTTTATTATCCTTACTTTTACTTACTTTGTCCGGGCGCTCGCCTTTAGTTCAATATATACTCGAGCAACCTGAGTTCGATCCCCGGTGCCGGCACCAATGAAGTTTTTTAACTTTAAGTGCTGAATTATCACGTGCTCCGCGGTGAAGGAAAACATCGTGAGGAAACCTGCATATTTTTCGAAATATTAACAAAAAAAAATGTATTTCGAAAATATGTGAAGTCCGCCAATCCGCAGTGGGGCCGCGTGGTGGACTATGCCCTGATACCCTCTGTATAGAGGAGGCCTTTGCCCAGCAGTGGGACATGTATAGGCTGTTACTTTACTTTTTTTTTTTACTTTTATGGGGTTTTTATCTATAAAGATCCACCGTAACTTATACAGGTCAAAACAACGAAATACGAATCCATAAAATTATAGATTTATATAAAACGGGAAAAAACGCAAATACGTTTGATTGTTTCACTTTTTTTTATGTGAAAAGTTGACAAGCGTGCAGGCGGTTCACCTGATGTTAAGTGAATAACGCCGCCCATGGACTTCTGATACACCCGAGGGTTACAGATGCGTTGACAACCTTTCAAACATTGGGCTCCGGCTACTTCTCTCACCTGACGAAACGCGAATGTCATACTTCCATTTTACGAAGGTCTTCTGTGAGGTCGTGGTACTTACCCGGACGAGCCTGCCCATTCATGCAACAGCCGAGGATGGTGCACGGCCCTACCACAGTTAAATTTTGGGATTCGCCACAATATTAAATATAAGACCACAAAAAGTTATCAGCAGTTTCCTTTTATTTTGGTTCCTTTCACAATCCATCAGCATATTCGTTTAAATTTATAAGACACCTCCCCTCCAGTTGCACCTAATGGCTATCGATTGATACGAAAGTTTGTAATCGCAAAAGCCCATAAACCGAGCGCTCGTTAAGAACTTCTCACACGATATCCGGGGCCCAGGTGACCGGCTGTTGTTCTGCCGAAGCGATTTCGACCCACTTTCGAGATTTATGCGAATCAATTTCCCATGCAACCAGACTGCGTTAAAAACCCCGAGATTTGCATAAAACGCGTCGCGCTCCGATATTAAAGCTGGCCATCACGAGGAGGGGACAAGGGGTCCCGTGTTTTACGAGCTCGCCGCAGATGGCGGCTTAATGGCGGCCCGCGAGCGATCACGGCGAACGGGATTAATCCGAGGGGAATAAGACATCCATCTGGAAAGTTCTCGTTTATAGAGTTTGTGAAAATAGTAAGACATGAGGATGGCGCTCTCTGGAGAGCACATTTTAATTAACAGAAATGATGGAATTGGTATTAATTATAAATTTTGGTAGAAATGATTTGGAAAACAAAGAAATTGCTGTTTTATTATGTAAGAAAATGGCAAATAAGTTAGCGGTACTGATGTTAAGTGATAACCGCTGCCCATGGACATTTGCAATACCCGTAGGGTTGCAGATGCGTTGCCATCTTTTAATAAAGTAAGCCACGGCTACCTCGGCTAGCAGATGAAACACAAATGTCTAAATCATCCACTTCACGCTGATCTCCTGTGTGGTCATGAATTCGTGCAACAGCGAACACTGTTGCTTGGCCCTACCACAGTTAAATGTTATACATACCAAGATTTTTTCGTGAATTTATTACTTTGTTTAGAACCTTTAGCCTTATCTTTTTGATTGCACCTTACTTTCTAAAGCCTCGATTTGAATATTAAGCGTTAACATATCGAGCGGTGCTTAATATAGGAATGGTAAGCCAAAAGGGCTTATGAAAAATTCTGTGACCTTACTAGATCGAGACTGTATTTCTTACAGGTCTGCAAGATATGCTTTATAATTATATTACAGCATATTGTCCTCAGCTCTGGGACTATGTTTGCTAGTTACAAATTTAATTAAAATCCCTCACCGCTTTCATTGATAGTCTCATTAGAGCACAATTGTTTCATAGAAAACCTTCTTTGTGGCTTAAGTTAATTTACGTGATGAGGTTAATTTAAAGTGCAAATGAGCTGCCTGCTATCATACTGTGGCCGCGATAAGTTGCTAAGTTCTTCGCAAGTAACACTTCGCTCGCATCCACGTGATTTAAAGTTATAAGCACCTTGTATCCATTCACGCCGCACACCGACGCAATCCAATACAAACTTTAAAACACTCCTACGCCAGCAGCAGAACTTAAATAGCAACATAACAGTCGGCAACAGTTTTTAAAGTAATATTTACGATGCCTTGCACTCGCACTGAAATAATATTGCGGCGGAATTGAGAACATCGTTTAAGCACTATGTAGTCAAGTTACAGCATCCTAGCTTTTAGAAGCAAACATATATCGCATAAAAAATGTGTGTTTTACAAATGCTTATCTCCCATAAATGAATATGAAAAAAAATATTACTAAAACAATAAAACATTTATTGTTATTTAAAACGTGTACATAAATTGTCGTAAATGTTCTCTCCGCTGCCTGGAATCGAACCGGGTAAATCTAACCACTTAGTTAAGCGTTACTATGTACATACTACTCCATGCAAAAATCTCGGCTTCTATCTGCTTTGTTTTATTGAATTTTCAGCAATTCTGAATTTCCTCGTTTAAAGCAGACAATAATCTCAACAAAAATTTTAAAATGACTATATACGAATACAATAACATTACCGTAGAGGGACATGACTCGGTGTATTTTGATTGGTGTAAGGAAGAAATAAGCACAATTGAAGGAGAACATTTCTCCTTAAAAGATTTAACCGTGGGGCACTTGTGCTGTCACGAATTGATCGTAACAAACATGTGCGTATTTAGTCCGGCGCGAATCGAAACGAACGGCCTTCTAGAAGTTTCTAAAACGCGCATCGCCACTTGTTTACGCTTGTGACGCAGCTGTTCCGAAGTGGAAACTCGTTCGTTTCGCCAGCCTCGCGGGCCGCACGGCGTTTATCTCAATTGGCTAAGTAACCCAACGAGCGTTCGACGCAATAAGCTCTTTAATTCAATCACTATGAGAACAACTACTTTACGACCTCTTTTGTTTTTATTATTTATCTGGGCGTCTATTTGTTTTAGACGAAACTATTTTATCGTGTTTTTTTTTATTCAAAATTTGGTCTGACGGAGCGAGGGGCAGCTACACCTATACACCATAAGGATAAGGTGGATAGGCGTTGCTGCCTATATCATACCAGAGATGAAGTTGTGTGACCAATCACTGTGAGATTCGTGCCTCACTTTATATCTTACAAACGCACGGATTAAAAATACGGTAAAATTATAAAAACACTTAGTTCCCTAGTCGAGCTAGTGTATTCGTGCAGCTGTAGTTATTATAGAATCCGTTTTTGATCTAAGTGGTTCAATTTAGAGGTCTATTTTCTGTGTAAAGTTGGCAGACGAACAGGCGGTTCACAAGTTGTTCATGTAAAGTGATCACCGTTGCGTTGTTGCTAACCTTTAAGTTCGTTCTGGTCTTCTGGTACTTTCATCTCACGCTGCCCCATTAAGGCCGTGGCAATTCCTCGGACGAGCCTGCCCATTCATGCAACATAAGAAATTTCTGCGCAGCTCTATCACACCACAGTACCATATAAAAGTAGGGTAAAAATTTACGATATACCGAATACTCATTTCTGCGTAGATCATATTAAAATTAATTAATTCATGGACATTTCTCTCCCCTCCGTGACCATGAACGCTTCGAAGTATTCAAAAAGTCCAGATTTTAATTTTAATTATACCCGATAAAATGCGTAAAATTAATTTTATCAAGCAATGTGTCAAGAAAACGTTGGATCATTTCACTGTTTTCATGAAGCAAAATGAATACGAATAAAATTTAAATTGATGCATCAAAATCGGAATACTAGAGTTGAAGTGAAAATGTTTTTGTAAATAAGCTCTATTCATCTTTAAGCGAAGCGAGTAAAAGCTGCGGCTTGTAGTGGCAAACAGCTTTATCAAGAGCTCTAATACTTGTTTTGCAGATTATTGAATTCAAGTCTAAATGAAATGCGCTTGCGTTATATTTAATATACATTGAAGTCAAAATGTAATATGTTTATACATAAGTGATTGATGTGCTTATTTCTACTTTATTTAGTAGCAATTGTTTTAAATGCTTGATAGTTATGATAGTAGGTCCATCATAAAAAATAATATTCCTAAAAATGCGAGAACTTACCGCTTACAAAAAGATGACTTTAATCCGGGTATTAAAAAATAAATTTGTAAAGTTTCCTCAAGAGACTTCTCTTCCGAATTGTTTGAAATTGGATAACGAAAAAATAAGATATTAATGTAAGTGATGACAAAAACATTAAGGAAAACCGACTCGTGTTTCACAAAATTCTAAAAAGCACAATAACTAGGGGGTCGAAGACAAATTGGGGGAGAATGGCAGAAAGTGACGGTGTAGCGTTACTTGGCAATTTCGTCTTGCTTGATATTATGTATAAAGTATCCTCCTATAAGCGAACGATATTAGACGAATCTAATTTGAAATTATCCAATTAAGTTTTCGTGCGAGTGTAGAGAGCTTCGGCCGGTCCAATAAATTTTCCGATGACAGCCTTCTAGATAATTTAGCCCAATCAATCATTTTTAACGTGCGAGTGTAGAGAGTACCTGCCTCTGCGCCATCCCCACTATGGAAAAGTTTCCGATGAACATGGGGGTTTTCTAGTGTCTGTTTATATATGTGTAATATGTATTTATTTACAAAAGAAAAAAGTATGTTTACATATAATCAGTTTTCGTTAACAGTAACTGTTGAGCATTTAGACTGAGATACTTATTTCTATTTAGCAAAATAAAATACCAGATTACAAATCTTTAAAATTGATGGTGTATACTAACCATATGCTCCAAGAAAAGTAAACTCGTCACATGTGAAAGGTGTTAAGTCGGTCGCCGTGCACCGTGCCCAACTGTGCGTTTTTATGTGAAAAGTTGACAAGCGAGCAGGCGGTTCACCTGATGTTAAGTGAATATCGCAGCCCATGGAAATTTGCTACACCCGAGGGTTTCAGATGCGTTGACAACCTTTAGAAAATTGGGCTCCGAGTACCTCACTCACCAGACGAAAACGCCGGTATTCTGTAAGGTCATGGTACATACCCGGACGAGCCTGCCCATTCATGCAACAGCCGAGGCTGCTGTGTGGCCCTACCATAGTTAAGTTTGCAAGTAGTCTTGGATGATGTCACCGTTGGGTTTAGAACACGCGAAGTCAATTAGCTAGTTCACGTCTCCGCTAGACCATTACTACTCTGTCGAATAATAAGATTATATATCGAATAAGATTATGAGGTTATATAGCGATAATATCCTGAAACCCTCTAGGGATTTGCAAAACCGTCCGACCTAATACGTTCGGCTATTGTTCGTAAACAGGACGCCTATGTCCCACTTTGTCGTCGGAGTCATGGCCACCCCACCCTCGGCCAAGGGGCCAACCGGTCACTTGAGCACGTGGTCGACTTGTGGACGCTCGCAAACATTATGTCGTGTTAGCTAAACAACAGCACAACGCAAATTGTTTTCCGGACTCGGGTACAAATAGAGACAAAATACACAAACAAACGTTCCCCTTTGTCCCTAGAAAGGTGAATGCATGCGAAATGAATATGAAATTGTGACATACGCCGCGACACAGAGACCTTTGACGATTCTTGTTTGCCTTTTCAAATTTCATTCTGCGACAATATTGTACTACGTAAGAGTGCTGCTTTGGCCGTACAATGAAAGCTACATACGCTATATATGCACATGTTCACTCGATTACGTTTTCATTTCTTGATGATTGGTAAAAATAAAAATTTGTGATTCTGGTTACAGAAAAACAGATAAAGATCCATATCAAAATTGCGTGAATAAAGATAGAATTTTGAGAAAATTGAGACCTATTATGGTGAAAAAGTGAAAACTCAGAAGGAGAAGTTAATGATGACCAGATCGGCTGATCGGTGATATATTGGCGAAGGTAACTTTATTGAAGTGGCAACGCATTGATAGCCCGAAAGTGGGTGTTGCAAAAGTCCATGGGCATCGGTTATCACTTAATATTAGTGAAACCGTTAGCTCGCTTGCCATCTTCTTATATAAAATACAATATAATATCCTTGTACATTTCATCAGGTCTGTGAAGGAGTCGGGGTAGGCTCACTATCTTTAAAAGCGGGAATCACATTGGCAAAATGCCTGGTATTTCAGATATTGATGGGCGGCGGTAATCACATAAACATCCGATAAACCGCCTTCTCGTTTGCCATCTTTTTTTTATGTGTGTAAGTTGCCAAACGAGCAGACGGTCCACCTAATGGTAAGTGAATACCGCCGCCCATGGATATCTGCTACACCCGAGGGTTACAGATGCGTTGACAACCTTTTGAAAATTGGGCTCCGGCTACCTCACTCACCAGACGAAACGCGTAAGTATTTGTCATACTTCCACCCGGACGGGCCTGCCCATTCGTGCAACAGCCGAGGCTGCTGCGTGGCCCTACCACCCTAACTTCTAATCTTTTGACCTAGCATAACAAATAAAATAAACAACTGTATCCTTAAGACATATTTTTTGAATCTGATGTTAAGTGATACCCTGATGGTAACCGCCGTCCAATGGTCGTTTGCAACACCCGTAGGGTCCTTAATAAAGTGGATTGCCTCACTCACCAGACGAAATGCAAACGTGTGACATCGAAAAGCGAACTGATACACACACACACCCCAACCTTACCCACACATGCATACACACCCAAGCGCGCGCGCGCGCACGCGGAGTTATATCCTTAAATAAGATGTGATCCTAATTACGAAAAAGAATTTTGTCCAACTCCACTTTTATCGGACCAAAATATTGAGATAATTAATTTAATGGTTCGTCAATTTAATGAGTTATCTCAATATTTGTTTTGAAATAAAAATATCAATGACATTAGCTTTTTGATAATTAATTAAAGAAAATCTATAGCAGTACTAGAAGGTAACTGTAACATCCACACGGACATAACTGATACAATAATAAATAAATCTCAACAATCGATGTTCGTAGCTCATTGGAGCCAAGAGGCGAAATAGCCATCGCCGAAGACGTCTCTGATTCAGTGAACTGATAAATAACAAGAGCAAGCCGACGGGAGCGTCCTGGCTTCAAAGCGAAATCGCGCACCCTGCATCACGCTCTATTGAAGATAACCCTGAGAGTTTTCGAATGGAAATGAATACTACACCGTACCTTCTTGTCGGTACTTTAACATCTATTATATTCGTTATAACGAGCAGGCTCCGCAACTAGCGATGGCTACACCAATAAATAAATATTACAGCCGATTGGACAATCCATGCGATATCAATAAATCGCTATACGGATATAATGTAAAAAATACAAATAATGTAAATAATGATAATAGTCGGCATGCTAATATTCAAGTTAAACAGGCGATTCAGTTTCATACAGATTTGATCATTTGACAGTACCTATTAACAACATTCGATAGCGACATCATCTAATGGAGATAAAGGTTTTTCATTAGCACTTATTGTTGGCTACTAAATCGATATGTACACACGGTACGTACACACACAGTGAGATTGCAACTTTATTGTGCTGTTCAGACGCAATACGGAATAGGTCCGTGGGTGCAAATAAGCAGAGGTACACATCGAGAGACGTGTCTGCTTGTCATCCGCCTCTCGTGTGTGCCTCTCGTGTGTGTAGTCCTATGTACAAGTTAACACACTGAATGTACGGTTAAAACAAAATCGATTTGTATTTTTATTTTATTTTCAGATGTTATTTAAGAGCCATCTATCTTCTCGTCTGCCACGAAAGTTTGCGCGTAGTTTTCGGTGTGGATCCTCATCCTGGACAAAAGAGTATCTTATGCCAATATAGTTTATTCCTTTATGTTTTGGAAAACCCCCGCGATACGGATACTTTTGTCTATGTCAAATACAGGCACAAAAGTTGCCACTTTTTAATAAAGTGGCTAGCTCACTCACCAGAGAAAGCGCAGAATTTTAACACTTCCACTTCATTCCCGTCTTCTGTGAGGTCGTGGTACCTAATCGGACCGGCCCTATCAGCTTTATGCCCGATATACAACCTTATACAGGCTACGGTGTGAAAGGACTGGAATCGGTAAGGGAAAAAAATAGGTTTTTTTTTAAATTAAAATAGATAAAGAAGCATATTGCTTTGTATATTGTTAATATATATATATTGCTTTTTGTAGGTAATGCTGAAAAAAAGCTAAAAGTGATCAATAATGATATTATATACAAAGACACCAATTGGTGTAATTAGATTGCAATTCTATAGACGGCTAACTCTTTCCATATCAAACGTTCTTTATCATCTTTCACATTCATTTATATGTGTCACATAATGTATAGCGGAACAATTTTTAAACGCCACGCAGTATGGAATGCGTCATCTATGATTTTACGAGTTGTGCTCGCGTCAAAAAGTACCTTGATTCTTTATTTGGAGCCTTGTGAAGTGTGGACGGAATAAGGGCCGTTTAGATAAAGAACCGTACATATTTAAGTATACATTATTGCCCACACCATGCAAGAGTGAGAAAATGTTCAAACATTTTACATCAGAAATTATCAACCTGAAAGGAAATGGCCCAAGTTCAGAGATAGCAAAGTGGGCTGGTGTTACTTTTTCGCGTATTTCGCAATTTCCCCAAGTGATTTATTGCGGAAATATCTTGAGGGCGTTGTTCAAAACACTTCGCACTCGAAACACTTCGAATTCTCTGAAAGCAGATGTTAGATGATAAATAACAGTTGCTTAATATATGGATGATAAGGAAATTAAATTCACACATGGTTCTTTCGTGGTACTTTATTGTAAGTTTGGAGGTAATGAACTGGAGTCTTAGGTTTTACGAAAGTTCCACTGAATCTTTTACATAATCGCAACGGTATTAACCAGTTGCGATGATAATTCATGATATTATCTCGCATATTATTAAAGAACAATAAATTAAAAGCATAAACAAGAAAATCACATCGCTGAGGAATTTTAATACAACTTTTATGCGAATATTACACATTGTTTTAATGAAATGTCTGTGCCGTGCCCATGAACTTTTGACGAGAACCCTTTCTAATTCTAACGTCGGGAATATAAAAATTTAAAAAATCTAAATAAAATCTGTAAAATGGTTTTATTTAACCATGCATAAATTCTATATATCTTTATGAGTGAATGACTTTATAAAAAATTCAAAACTTAACACCGAAACATGTATGATATAATTTTTTTATTCTCATATACGATTCTTCTGAGCGCCTTTACCGTCTACGGCAACAATACCTGACACGAGGCATGTGTACTAGCACCTCGTGGTCTTGATTACATTCAAGCGAAGAACACTACATGATAAACAGGAAATAATTTCATGTCTATTTTACTTTCATCTTTTTCGACGCAACATGTGTTGTATCATATTAAACAATATTTACGATGGATCTGTTCAGAAAATATTAATTCGTGTGGAAGGGAGTGGGAGAATATACGATACAACTCATCTTCCCTGGAAACGTGAGCATTGGCATCGGTTAGAACGTGACGACATTTTTATATCATAAGCGACAAGATATCACTGATAAGCCTACGTTGTATTTTCAGAGTAATATAAATATTTTTATATAGATGTTTGGCGTATAATAAACATCCGTATTTTCAAAACATGTAATATTTAACATGTTATAAGTGTTTCGAACTAAAAAAGGAGGAGGTTCTCAATTCCACTGTTTCTTTTAGTTTTGTTGACTCGGAACTTTCACTGAGTGAACGGATTTTGATGATGACGTTTTTATTTGTGTATGTGGTAACATGTTAATATGACATGTTAACGTCGACCCCCTCACAACCGAGCTCTCTCAAGCGAGATGTAGATTGTGGCGTGCTGAAACGCTGATTCCGGACCCCTTTGTCCCGCTTTCCGAGAGTCTTCCGCCTGGGCACAGATTGCCATGGCCAATCTGGAAGTCTTTAAATAGACTTCGGACTCAGGTTGGCCGGAGCAAAGAAAATATGGTTAGGTGGGGACTCTCGGGGAGCCAAGACATAGATTGTGTGTGTGGAGCGGTGCAATCCATGGCTCATCTGGTGTCCTGTCCTGCCTGCCCTTCCACCTGTTCGCAGCAGGATTTGATGGACGCCACGAACTGTGCAGTCGAAGTGGCCAAGTTCTGGGCCGGAAAAATTTAATTTGTCATCGACACGCAAAGAAGAAGAAGAAGAACATGTTAATTTCATTGGTATTGGATCTTGGGCTCCGGTGATACTTAGGAAACTCGTGAAAATCAATTGCAAAATGAATACAGAGCGAGATATTTGAAGTCGGTTTTATTTGGGTTAGTAGAAAATGAACTTGTAATGGTTATTTTTAAATTGAAAGCAAATGTATTTACGAGTAGTAACGCGGAAATATGATCCATTCATACTTTGCAAAATGGGATCAAGAGTTCGTATTTCATACCAAACAATATCATGATAAACTACTTTCTAAGAATAACTTATAATTTAGCAAAGTAATATATGTGTTGAACAAAAACTTATCCATTCCGAAAGCTTGATAAAATATTGAATTCATCTGTCCGCCGGAGAAAATTTCCCACTAACGAAATAACTACACAGACTCCATCTCGTTCCAAATCTCCAACATACCCAAGGGACGTTCGGCAGACGAGGCGGCCTCGCGATTAATTGAACGTAGCGATGAGTTCAGAGGATCCAATCTGGTTGTTGGTGAAACCGGAGTTAATTAATTTTCATTCAAGAGAACACGCTAAATAGGGCTGTTTATTCAACTAAAAGATGGACTAATAAACACTTTGTAATTTAATTAGCGCAAAAAAAATCAAATGCATAATAATTTTCACATTTCCGACATTTCTCCTCTACAGTTTATCGTAGCAACCAATGGCGCTGATGGCTCGGGGAAGTACCATGGCCTTACAGAAGATCAGCGCAAAGGAGGAGTTGCCATCTTCTCTAATAAAAGTCGATAAAGTAAAGACAATATTTCATTATTACGAAAACTATATAAATCCTTTTACAGGCATATATGTGTTCAGTGTAACGAAAAGGTTAAGCATTAGGTCATATGTTAAGTCTTTTAAAAGCAAGCAATTTACTTTATCACGATATTCCTTTTCGTGAAAATAATCGTTAACGATTTTTGCTGAAGAAGAGGAATACATGTTATTGCAAACAACGCCTCCGCTTTTGTCAACGACGTCACGCCATATTTTACCTGCAACAAAAGATAACAATAATAATTATCACAATACAAACAAAAAATTACCAAGAAAAACAAACAAAGTCAACTAACGGACATGTACAAATATAAAAGAGATTAGAAGTCGGCGACTTTATTAATCAAAACTAAACCATACAGTACTGCTATTTTATAGTTTATTTTCTAAATTGGTTTAAAAAATAACACCTAATTAGATTGTTTTTACGAGTCTACGGGTACATGGCAGCTGAATGCCTCTTGACATGCCTAATCGTATAGAGACAAAATAATTTTGATATTCGAAAAAGACAGCTGCGGACAAGGGAGCAAAAGCTATACGCGCAACAAGGACATTAAATTAGTTTAGATATTCAGCACTCCACCACGCTCGTTACAAAGTAATGTATCATGTGAATAAACAGAGAGGACGCGAGACGTGCGGCGTGCTAGCTAAAATGGCGTCGTAGCTCTTAGGATTAATACGTGGAACACCTCACATTTGCATAAACACTCCAGCTGTAACGACGTCAAAGTGACTGAATCGATTGAAGCTTTGATTAAAATGGCGAGTTTGCGTTGGAGTATTATCGTGTTGAGATTGTAATGGCGAGCTATTTAACATGACTAACACAACACTGAGATATTCCAATGTTTTTTTTTTAATGCGAAAAGTTGTCAAACGAGCAGACGGTTCACTTGATGTTAAGTGACTACCGCTGCCCATGGACGTCTGCCACACCCGAGGGTTACAGATGCGTTGACAACCTTTTGGACTCCTGCTACCTCACTCACCAGACGAAAGATTTCTTAAAAATATGCAAATGCCCGTGTATTTTAACAATACAGCTTTACGGATTATATCGTCTCCATGCCGTTTTTATGCAAGAGGTGGACAACCAGAATACGACCTTTAATGTAGAAAGAGATAGGGTCGGAGGGTCCGGGCAAACTTCAAACACACTAGGATCTATAACGTGACCATTAATGCTACAAAGTATCCGTAATCTCGCGCTGAGTGAATGATAAAGGGGGTTTTTATCTTAAAATCAACTTTATGTCCAGGGAAATCAAGTGCAGCACAAGATATTTGTCGCCGCGAGCCAAAGATATTTGCGTATAGTGCACAAAACAAAGCAGCACAAACGCTGTACGCAACATAACTCATGGTGGGGCCACGAATATGGATTCTTTAAATACACGACACGTCCGCTGACAGACAAAGCCCCCGTTATTGGATGGCCGACGGTCCCTTTGAATATCGATGTGCCAGGAAAATGTTGTTCGTTAAATGTACGTTTTCGTCTGATTTCTATCTGTACGCCTTTGTGCCGCTTCGTGCAGGCGCAGCTACAAAATGCGAAGGTGGCCGGCGCGCTAATATTTTAAATTTAAATTCCTCTTGTTCTTGTTAAGTCTTAATACCTGGATGTCCGAGCTTTGTTCGGTTTTTTTTTTCTCTCAAAAGAAGGAATTTGAAAAAAAGGGAAAAAATAAAAAAAAGGAAAAAAATATTTGAACTCCAACCGGGGTCGTCTGGTTTCGGGACGGCCCCATTTCTTTCCTGAGCTACCTCGCCCACAAATCGCCAGCATACTAAATTTCATGAAAATCATTGGGACCGATTCTAAGATTCAGATTATATTTATTCAGACACGGGTAATATAGAAGAATTTCTAGTTTACAGGTATCAGATTTCGAAAAGGCTTCTATGAAAAGAAATCTGCCTACACAACAGTTTTCATACACAAGTCCAGATAAGTAGCGACAAAAACTGTGTACGGCTCATGTTTTACAAGAGAAAATGAAAAAACAAGCGGAAGCTTCGGCCATGTTTAAGTTTGCTCATTATAAAACTACTTTAGCTAGTTACAGCCGAACATAACATTTATTTAGCCTGACATAAAATTACATTTATTTTATGAATCATCGCTGCCAATTATTATCTTCCACTCTTTCCGAATCATCGCAGTCCATTAGAAATCAATTACTCCTAGCGGCGAACTGGTTGTTTGGCAACGTGCCCGAGTTCTACAACTTCATTGAGATAACCAATTACTATTGAAATATAGTACATTAAAATAAGCCACATAACAATTACCAAAGGGAACCTTAGATCTTTAAGAATATAGATAAGATCAGCATTTGTGCAGGTCTAAGGTTAAATCTTTAGAGAAATTATTACTTCTTGATTATTTCTCTCTACTCTTTTATGAATAAAAAGTAAAATAAATTTTCAGAGAATTTCCCAGATTTTGGAAAAAAATATACAATTTATTATTACACCATTGGACGGTGTAGTGTAATAATAAAGTGTGTATTTTTTTCCTAAATCAAAAGATTTGGCTCCTTACTCGGAATATTGATTATTTTATACAAGAATTCAACAACAAAGTTTAATTTTTTTATAAAAATCAGGTCCAAGACATATACAGCGTGTCGTTACCATCGCGACAATAAATGAACACACGTCTAACGCTACTTGCCAATAATCATAAAACGATATTAACAAAATCCATAATTAAAAAAATATATTTTTCAAACAAACTAATTAAGTAACAAAGAAACAAAATTTGTAACATCCTATAAAACTCGCGCCACAGCGTCGTATTACAAGCCTCTCCTTCTAACAGTACGTTTTGTCTCTTTTAAATTCATTCAACCCATTCATATGCTTTGTGACCTTTACAAATGAACTTTCCGTTACGCTTTTATAGGTAATGGTGTTCTAAAATTCATTGTTTTGGAAAATTTAATAACTCTGTAAATATTGATGTTTAAAGAATTTAAATGTTTAATACAACTCTAAAAAGTTATCCCCTATATGTGTGTTCATTTATTGTCGCGATGGTAACGACACGCTGTATATAAAAATGAATTGCTGTACGTTAGTCTCGCTAAAAATCGAGGACGGCTAGACCGACTTGGCTAATTTTAGTTTTGAAATATTTGTGGCAGTCCAGGGAAGGTTTAAACGATGAGAAATTATGGAAAAATTGCATGGAAAATGGAAATACCAACAATTTTATTTTCCCATACAAACACTTCATACCTATCGAACATTTTATGCGTGCGTTGCGAAAATTCTTTTTCTACATGTAGTTAGATTCAAAAATTCCCTAGAAATAATTTATATGGCAAAAAAACGTTTGCCGGTCAGCTAGTTTTAAATATTTTTTCACGGTGTTAAACAGTTTTTTCACGGTTTTAAATAGTTTTTCACGGTGGTAGGGCCACGCAGCAGCCTCGGCTGTTGCACGAATGGGCAGGCCCGTCCGGGTAAGTACCACGACCTCACAGAAGACCAGCGTAAAGTGGAAGTACGACAATTACTTTCGCGTTTCGTCTGGTGAGTGAGGTAGCCGGAGCCCAATTTTCAAAAGGTTGTCAACGCATCTGTAACCCTCGGGTGTAGCAGATGTCTATGGGCGGCGGTATTCACTTAACATCTGGTGAACCGTCTGCTCGTTTGACAACTTTACGCATAAAAAAAAATCACTATTCCGATTTGGCCTTCCACGCCCCTTTGAAAAATTCACTTTGTATATATATATATATATATATATATAATACATAACTTTTAAAGATAAATTAGGATATTTTACATGATCTCAATTAAAAATGCTGTACGTATAAATTATAGGAATAATTTATACGTACAGCAGTAGTCAGGCAAGGACTTTCTAATTACCCATTCATTCGTATAATTAAAAACTCTACCTAATTTATAAAATTAACATGGCGATAGTCAACAAATAGTTAAAGAACCTTATGACCTTCACGTGCCTAATGGATGAATTAACTTCAATTTATCGTTAAGATAATTTCACAAGATTCATCCGAAAGTTCCACAAAATCGTCGTCTAAATAGTTTGAAACTTTTAGGGGAAAACCTCAAATGATTGTGTTTTATGCTACTTGATTATCATTAAATTTTTAATGGAAAACAGTATAATATGTACATAAAAAAAAGGAAAAAAATCCTTTAGCGTATGATAAGATAATCCTTAAAAAAATTAATTTTTTTTATAGTGTTAATCTCTGCACTTAAGATTAAACATTAAAACATGTAGAAAAAGTACGAAAAGATTTTCGCCGCTGTGGGAATCGAACCCACGTCTTCGGCAATCGCGGCCTGACGCTCTAGCCACTGAGCTAAACGGCTGATTACCATGTCACGTTTAAAGGTGATTAAAAGAACAATAACGTAAACATTACTAGGTTTTAATCAATTTGGTAATCAGGGTCGTAGGTTCAAAAGTCGATCCGGTCAACCGTCCGCACAACTACCGCACTCTCCTCGTTTGGTATGTTAACGTGAAACACGTCTCGGGTCTTGTGGCAATGTGTAGCAAGATGGAAGAACAGCAGTACAGCTCTGCAACAGCTAACTCTCGCTGTTGCCCACATATAACCGTCGCAAATAGGAGGTACTTAATTTAGTCCGTACCAAGTTCCCAGTACGGGAACGGTATGAAATTAAACAGTTAACAGTTAAAGTTTTAGGCGTAATTATAAATTTGTTTGCAAGGAAATAATGCGACTTCCTGCATCGAGGCGTACGGCCGTCTCATTCTCGCGAGGTTTGAGCGTGAGGTCAAAGACTATTCATACGCGTGCGACAGGAATAAACATTATTCGCGTTTGTATGAGGGAGAAGGTGAATTAGATGCCGTTAATTAGACAACCGGATAGTTCATATATGAGAGGATGATGCTCGTCCGGTTGTATGTATTTTATTTTTTTTTGTAATTAAAAAACTGGAAAATTTAGTTATAATGACAGTCGTTACAACCACACCGACGAAAATCTTAACATGTTTTATCTACATTGTTTTTTTAGCATTTGAAGAAGCGTGGGTTCGATTCCCACAGCGGCGACAATCTTTCCGTACTTTTTCTACAAATTTTAATAAGATAATCCTTAGCTTGAAACAACTTCTTGCATCAGTCAATTATCTGCAGTACAAATGATAATTGTTTCGAACTGGAATTGACCCGAAGTCCGTAAAGCCTCTTGAGCAAGTAAAACAGACAAAACCACTTAAAGCCTATACGCTTATAGGCAATAGGACATTTTACAAAAGCTCCACAAAACACAAAAGATAAGACGGAAAAGCTTCGCTAAGAAGATTGTATTGAATGGGAAGAGATAAAAGATCCTTTAATGAAAAATTACTAATTAAACCTTCAAGCAATAACATTCCGTCAATAGGAATTATTTCCTCGTATTCCTTGATTAAAAGTTCTATTTTCTCCTTTAAATTAACCGTTACTTCGGAATAGGTAAAAAAAATTATATATTCTCTACCAAACCAGCGAAATAAAAAATCCATCGTAGGGCCGACGGAATTGTTGGTATTTTGCCGTGTAATAATAACAAATTTCTATCAGTAATTGCCAATTAATACATTAAAAGGGCTAGACTGGTCTTATTGAACTGTAAAGTAATTCAAAATTCTCACAATCTTCCCCGCCCCCACTTGTTTACTTTGTAACGTTTCAGTTTTTAGTTTACTTTTTAGTTTGGAATATTTTTGTGAAATTATACGCTTGAGTTCGTAATAAACTCGGTCTAGTATTCATAACATCATAAAGTAGACCCGCCTCTTTTACGTTCGCCCGAGACAAGGAAACCTCCTAACCGCCCACGTGCGTACAGACCAGAAAATACTGCAAATAGGCAACGATAAAGTCGACAAGTGAAATACGAGCCAAAGATAACAGCGCCGCTGCATTGCACGCTCCAAACGTACACTAAATCGCTAAAGAAAAACTCATTAAAGTCTTAGAATGGGTGGAGCTAAACAATTCAAAGTACAAAGAAATCGAAACATACATCGTCGTCAGAGGAGCCATATCCAGGATAGCCCAGTGTCATGATGTATCACGCAAGTGGAGGACAGACAATCAAAACAATTCTTTCTTTTTCTAGCTTTTCTGTTATTAACGTAATCAGGGAGAATTCATACGCTGTATATAAAAAAACAAAGGCCCGTGTTTTTGTGACATAATTAACGATACACCGCGAAACAAATGAAACGTACGAAAAGTGATTGTAAATAGCAAAACCGCAGTGTATAGACATTCATGTAGTTGTGTGGACATAAGCGGTCACGCAATCCGGTTTACATCCCATCAAAATCTGGTGACGCGTGACATGGCCGTGTTTGGAAATGATATAGACTCGAATACTTCGAAACGATAGACCAGTGTTATTTACTCAGTCAATAGATAGGTGATATTGGCAACAGACTAAAAAAGTGGGTACGGTTTTCATGCGTTTCCAATTTGGTTCTGTTTGCTTTGGACGCGGAGCGAAATTAAAAACAAAACATTGTGTACAGATTGGAGTGCCGCCGGACGTTGTTGTTACCGCCATCGAATATAGATAAAGTAAGCAGAGCTTTTTTGATGTAAAAAAATTGTCCGCTATAGTTTTGTTCGTTATTTTATAGTCATGTTCCACTTACGGTAGGTAGTTTTTATGCTTTAAACGAAGCCGTATTAAAAGTACTTTTCAATTAAAAGAAAGAAAGTAAAGTAACGTATCAAACTGCTGCTGGGCCCTCTGTGTGTCACGCGGTGGACTATGCCCTCAGCATAGTCCACCGCGTGACGTCACGGATTGGCGGACTCGAAACAATAAAAAAAATATACCTTCGAAATATTTTTTTTCTTATTTCGAAAATATTCAGATTGTTTCCATCACCGCTAAGCGCGCGATAATATCAACGATTTCATTGGTGCTCTGAACTCGGGTTGCTCGAGTATTGCTTAAAATTTTTTTAGAATTAAAAACGAGCGCCCAGACACTGAGCCCCGGCGGTTCTTTGTTTCTCTTTCGTTCCAATTACTTCGTATTAATTCATAATTGTCTTAGGTTTACATATTGTTTTCTTGATTTTGCTCGAATATTATACATATTAAATGAAACTACTTTACGGATTTGTCTGTCTTTAGTCTGTCCCGTGACCATGAACGCTGGAAAGGGTTCGAAACATCGGGAATTTAAATTAAAATAAAAAACGCGATAAAATCCGTAAAGTAGTTTCATATAATATGTCTTAGGTTTGTGTAACATTTGCTTTCTTGAATAAGACTATTCGAAAGATGGATATGAAAATTGTTTTATTGGAACAAAGCACCGTTAAATATGAAGGTATCTTTCTGGAATAGTTTATTAAATATTCTGTAGTCGTAAATTTTATGAACTTCTAATACTAGTCTGGTTTGATTGATGCTTGCGGATTTACTACGGTGGTAGGGCCACGCAGCAGCCTCGGCTGTTGCAAGAACGGGTGGGCCCGTCCGGGTGAGTACCACGACCTCACAGAAGACCAGCGTAAAGTGGAAGTATGACAAATACTTTCGCGTTTCGTCTGGTGAGTGAGGTAGCCGGAGCCCAATTTTTTTTTTTAATGCAAAAAGTTGCCAAACCAGCAGACGGGTCACCTGATGTTAAGTGAATACCGCCGCCCATGGACATTTGCTACACCCGAGAGTTACAGATGCGTTGACAACCTTTTGAAAATTGGGCTCCGGCTACATGGATTGGCTTATTGATTTCGCGGCTACAACTCTGTCGATGAGTTACGGCGTGTCGCGTGCGAAATATTCGGAGAACGCGATATTAATTACTTTGAATTGCAATAAAAGTTGTATATTCATTGTTGAATATATAACGTATATATAAAGGGCAAAAGAAGTGTAACAGACGAGGAAAATGGATACCTGTTGTAGCTGTCCATTCCGCTGACTGACAAGTTTAGCAGAACCGCTTACTGTGTAATATGTATTACATTTTATTATGCATTATTCATTTAAGATTTCTATACTGAATTTTTAAATATTCCGTACCTAATATTGCTTTGCTATTATCAAGTCGAAACGTTAAGATAAAACAATCGAAAAGTTAGATAGAAAACGAGCAGGCGGTTTACCTGATGTTAAGTGATTTAATATTTGATTTGATAAAGTAAGATGGACCGCCCTATATATTCAACGCCTGATTTTTTGTGACCGTGTGATATTAAGTCGTTTTGTTATTCATCAAAGAGAAATGTAATAAACCCTTTATCGTTGGTCCCATAAAACGAATGATACGCTGATAAAGCGATTTGGACATAGTTCTCCGACCGTGCCTCGAGCACTAAAAGCTTGTTCCACGATAAGAAAAACAACATTTGCACCGCTTTTACTTAACGTCCGCTTTGTAAATTAAGTGTTACGGTCTTTTCGCGTGCTTTGTGGATTAAGCTGAAATATCGCTCTTGGCCCTTAACTAAAAATTAGAGTCTACTTCGAAAGTTGACAGTTTAAAAGATTTGCGGCTATCATTCGACAAGTAGCAAATATTTCTAGCAGCTAACTACATCAGGCATTGCTAAATAAAGCTCATTAATTTATTTTATCATTCGTTTTCTTTTTTAATTACCAAAGTGACGATCACTATAGCATTTGTGGTCGGCGAAAGTTTAACGTCCAGTATCATTGTAAACCTGGGCTACCGTCAACTGATCAATTACACATTCTCAGTCATGTCAATGCAGAAAATGAAGCAAAAATTTTTTGCACAAATTTAGTGACCAAATCGAAATTATCAATTATTATAATCCGCATAGATGTAGGTAATCAATTAAACTAAACAAATACATTGTACAAGGGCAGGGCTTGAAATGAATTGATATGTGACATATAAAGGTATATATATATTTCCCTTTCGTCAATAATTACTTACGTGTAGGGAAAAATTTAATAGTTAAAGAATTTTCTTATTCATGTTAACAATCCATACTAATATTATAAATGTGAAAGTAACTCTGTCTGTCTGTCTCGCTTTCACGCCAAAACTACTGAACCGATTTTATTGAAATTTGGTACACGGATAGTCTAGAGTCTGAGAAAGAACATAGGCTTATTTTTAAATTGGAATATGTTGTAAACGGTTGAAAATATCTTGCTTTAAAAATATATATATTTTTTAAAACTAGACATTTCTTTAAGGGCTTCATAGCGAGCGAAGCCGCGGGCGAAAAACTAGTAACATATAATTGGAGCCACCAGGTCTTTAGTACCAAATACATACTAAAATCTTTATTTTACTCTTCGCGAAATCTCACTACGATATTCGTTCAAAATAAGTTATAGCTTTGAAATTAGCCTGTTAGTATTATTTTATCTTATTTAAATATCTTCCCTTGAACACGTTATGGAGCTAAATTAGTGATATTAAACTCCTATTGATGCGAGATAAAACAAAATTACACCTCCACTGACAACGACTCCAGTCCTCTACAGGGCTTTATTAAGATTGTATATCCGACGTGGCTTCAATATTGACATTCCCTTTAATCTTCTCCAGCGCGGGACTATTGGTATCGGGATGAAAAGTTGCCGGGAAAAATCAAATGTTTGCATCGGCGTTTTTTTTTAATATTCCGCCTTTTGACGAGGGTCGGGATGATGGGTTGCTTGCTATACGTCGGTAAATCTTATTATTAATACGTATTTGCTTATGAGCAAGACTTTTATATTGATCAGACCGCGCTGGCGTAGTAAAAGGACACCGAAGGATCGTATTAGATTCGAATATCAGAACAAACAAGCGTCCAATTTTAGGCGTTTACAATATATCACGATGTATTTATAAATGTCTTTTGTGGTGATGAGAAATTGCCATATTTTAAGAAGTTGGTGAAATTTAAAAGCGATCATAAGTCGAGCTGAAATAGTATTAACCACTGAAAAGACGAGTGCTTTCATGTGTACAGCTCACAAACTTGCCACGAATAAGTAGCGGAAGAGCCCATAAAAGTAACATGCTATCCATAAAATTGTCTTCCAACTCGCATCGGAACAAGGATCGTCGTAGATTTCTACTCGATCCAATGGCAACGTGCCAAGATACCTGTCAGGTTGTTGAACTCGATATATCTGGTGACAAATCCGACATCTGACACAAATATTAATGGAATATTCGGGAAATAATATTTCACACATTTATTATATATGACCAATGATGTTTTTACTGCGTGGCGTTTAAAAATTGTTGCTCATTATACATTACATGACATATACCGTCATCACGTACTTATACCGTAACCTCACGAACTTATATACAAATTGTTCCGCCTCTGGGTGTTTGTCCGCGTGAAATTTATGTTTGTAAAACGTCCTTACAACACAGGATAATGTTATCCTAAAGTTGAAATAGTATTGGTAATCCGCAAATTATTGTTTCAGATCTGAGTGTTTGTTCGCAAGGAGGGTTAACGTCACACTGGCAACCGTTAAAACCTAATTACAAAATACCACAAAAAACACTACTACTGGGTGTGCCAATTATGTGAGGTGATGAAGGTCTGTATAAGTCGTCAAGGGCAATTTCGATGTATATCGACCAGCTATACTAATCTCATCTACGATAAAAAAATATGATCTGAACAAAATAAGTTATAATTAATAATATTTTAGTATAAATTAGAATCAAGATTCTTCGCGGCACAAGTTTGTTCTGATATTAACAAGCGTGCACTAAAAGTAATTAAAGTTACTACGAACTAGGTCGATACCCAATACATTTAATGGCCGAGACTGCCTCCGTAGTTGTACAATTTCGAAAGTTACCTGGCATTAAAACTTACGTTGTCGTAGAATTATACATACTTCTATTTAATGGTACATACATGCATTTTATTAAAAGGTGGCAACTCATCTGCTCGCTAGCCACCTTCTTATATAAAAGAAGGAACAATTATTTGTATAATCTATCTATCTTTATGTAAACAATTGTGTGTATGATCTATAATGGTGAGCGTGTGTTCGCGTAAGCTGATTGTCTTTACCACCTACCATTGCTTCATTGCCCAAAATCAGGTGATATTTGCTTTAGGAGCAGAAGAGGATATTTGATAACATAATAAGCATAGTTCTAAGAATCTGTCTGGCTCGAGGCGACGTCGCCGTGAACTCCGGTCGGAAGACAACTCAGCTACCTCACTTCCGTGATAGTAAACAATCTAGATTGCAATCACTCGCGAGCAGAGACCGCTTAATATCCGTTAACGACGATATCCGGCGCCACAGGCGACGGGGAAATTGATACCAGGCCGTCAACCTTTACTTAAAGAATAATTTACTTAAAATAATCTACATAAGTTAGAAATAGTAGACAATGAACCGCATTTTACACATTTCTCAGTCTCGTAACGTGCGTGCTGGTGTCGATAAGCAGCGGTAATCACTTACCATAAGGTGAGCCGTTTCACGACTCTTTTTCCTACACATATAAAAAACCAAGTGCGAGTCGAACTCGGGCACGAAGAGTTCCGTACAATTATCTATGAAAGCGGCAAAAAAATCGTGTCTGTTGTTTGGGAGCGCCACTTAAATATTTTTTTTTAGTATTTATTGTTACAGCAGCAACAGAAATACATCATCTGTGAAAATTTCAACTGTCTAACCATCATGGTTCTGAGATAACGCCTGGTGACAGACGGACAGACAGTCAGACAGACAGCGGAGTTTTAGTAATAGGGTCCCGTTTTACCCTTTGGATACGGAACAGTAAAAAATCTCACATTTGCCCATTATTAATACTGTTTTAACATGTACATTCCATGTCCAATCTGCACAAATAGTACAGATACAGAAATCCGTAACTATCTGTGGTAGCTCTTGCACGAATGGGCAGGTCCATCCGGGAAAGTACCACGAACTCATAGAAGTCCGGCATAAAGTGGAAATATATTTTTGCGTTTGGTCTTCTTACGTAGCCGGGGCCCACCTTATTGAGAGGTGGCAGCGCATTCTGCAACCGGACGGATGTTGCAAATGTCAATGGGCGGTGCTATCATTTAACATCAGATGAACCGCCAGCTCTCTTAGTACCGTCTCACATTAATTTAAAAAAAACTAAAAAACCTGACTGCGTTTCTATGTAAATTTTCATTTTGATATACTCAATGTCACTCTCAACTCTCAAGAAATACAAAACGCCTCTCAATGAAACTAATTTTAAAGGATTTATCGCGTTTATTTTTAATTTGAATTTAATATAATTGTATATAACAAATCATATTATTAAATTTAATAATTTTAATTAAAATTAAAAATAAACACGATAAATCCGTTAAAATTAGTTTCATTTATAATGTGTAATCGCGTAAATACAAGAAATTATCAGAAACTTCTCTAGCTAAAATCCATCAAGCCGTTCAGGCTGCAGAGCGTGCCAAACCATTATACATACATACTCTCGAAAATCATAACCCTGCTTCTGACGCATTCGGGTAAAAAAGTACTTGTGCATACTTAGTGTATCAATTAGACTCCGTAACGGCTCAAGGGAATTACAAGAAATTGTTGCTATAGCTCCAACTTGTTGCTCCAACGACAAAGAATTGTTGCTATAGATACAAGGAAATTAGGAATGCTTAGTGGGGGGACTAGTTTATACCTTGACTGAACCAAATTAGCAATGAAGTTATTACTCACAAATTCGATCCAATTGTAATAGCTTGGAAGCTTTCAAGATAATAATGTGTGATTCATTGCGAATGGCGTTTAGTCGAACGACACTCTTAGACTTTGATTGAGCGCCGAGATTTCCCTTTAATTGACTGAGGCCCTATTGAAGGGGGATGGCGGGATTAATGGCGGGCTTTTTGTGATCGTTTCACCCATAAGGGGCCTCGGATCCAAAGGGGCGCATTTTTCTATAGATGACTAATAGAGGTGGAGCTTTCTATTGAAATAAAATGGTAACGTCGAAGCGAATGCTCGGTTATTAACGTTAATGGACATTAGACATAGGTATGTTGGTTACGTGAAAAGAAATCAGTTAATCAATATCGTATTACGTCAACAGAAAACTCCACATAGCGAGTTTACCGAAAAACATGACCGTGTAAGTATAAAGATAGATAACTTCAGAGATGGAGGTGGATGAGATAAAAAGGTGTATATTTTTGAAAGCAAAAATTGTCCCTAGCATCTCCTTTGGACTACAAAACGAGTCACGCCTATTCTATGTTTAAATTCATACCGTGATCAGGTAAGAAAACGAATAAGGAAAAGTAGTCCCGTATGTATTTATACCAAGTGCTTTCTTACTCGAGGTCGTGGACGAAATTAGTCAATCCAAAAAGAAAACGCACATCACTGAGATCTGTGTCCGGAGCGATTTTTATGCAAGTGTATTCTTCTGCTTACAGTAAATTTATAGAAAACTTGACACATAAAGACTTATGGAAAGAAAGAAAACTGGAATATTCTACATTCATTTAATTTCTTTACGACTATTTGAAACTTTATTTAGTCACGAGGACCGAGACGTATCTATGCTATTTTATTAACCTTTTGCAAAGGCAAGCGTTACACTGACATGAGGTTAATGCCACCCATAGGCAGCATACAATGGCAGAAGTCTTGCCGATTGATGCCAACCTAACTCGCTGGTCGTGGCTTGGCCATTGATGCTGCATCAATGTGTTTCATAAATACATTTATGCTGGAAAAGCTGCAGCTTCCCCTACCGCAGCAATAAGTCAATTAAATCTTAGACACACAAGTTCTTTTTATAACGAAAAACAAAACCGTCTTCAAATCTTGCTCTGTTTTCATCTTATAATTGATTTTTAGGAGTTCCCTAAGTATCTCCGGAGCCCAAGATCCGATACCAATGAAATTAATATGGGACCACATGGGAAGCACCAGATTTCAAATAAATAAAGAATCATCAAAATGGTTCACCCAGTCGAAAGTTATGAGGTGACAAAAATAAAAAAACACAATCGAATTGAGAACCTCCTCCTCTTTCGAAGTCGGTTGACAATGTCGCGGTCACAGCGGAACGCCCGAACACTAGATGTTGATGTGATGAAACAATTAACAGTTGCGATGGAAAAATATGATTACGGTGTGAGATTATTCTACTATCAATCGGTCTATTGGTTGGTCAGATGCGTTGGCATCTTAATATAAAGTAGGCCCTGGCTACCTAAGAAGACGAGACCCAGAAGTATAACACTGCCCACCGGATCTGTCCATTCATGCAACAGCCGAAGCTGTTTCGTGGCCCTACCACCGTTGAATTACTTGAAATATAAATACGTATGCCCTCATCATACGTTATCTCTCATCGATTATGTATAGTCATGTTAGATTCAATTCATGGAAAAAACAACGTACAATAAAACTTAGCGGTATTTAATCCTATTGGTGTAAATGTTTTTTTCCAATAAATAAACAATAACCGTAATGGATGGGAGCCGAGTAGAACATCAGCTTAATGCCCTAATGCACTTACAGCACTTACCTTAAACCGCCAAAGCCACTTAGTTAGATCTCATAAGCGCGTTAAAGCTTAGAAATCGCTTTGTGTTAAAAACACAGTCGTATTCTGTATACTAAAACGGCTATATAATGGAAACCTAAGAATCGGGGAAGCCGTAACAAATATCGATTTGGTAAAATCAAGTGGAACCACTTGATAGCAGTGTTATGGCGATAAATGTCAGTATCAGATTGGCACGACATCTAACTAATTTATACGTGTTACTGTTACTAATAACGTGTCATTTATCTATGTCTTTTTATGGGTTAAGATTTTTTAAAGCGTACGGGAAAACATTGCATCGTATATTTATGGCGTTAAAATTATTTTATTTATGTATATTTTAGTAAATAAAAGTTTTAAGAACTTCTATTTATTATTAATTGAAAAGGTAGAGTTTCACGTAAATTAAAATTTATTTCAATTGGAAACAACTAAGAAACAGATGGAAATTTTGAAATAGCTATTAGTCCATTGTTTAAGATACACAAAAGCCTTAAACTTCACATTCACTAAGGCTTAACAAAAGAAAATGTGTTACAGATTTTTGAACATTTTTTTTCATCATCATCATCATCATTTCAGCCTGTTTGAGTCCACTGCTGAACATAGGCCTCCCCCATAGACTGCCACGAAGTACGATCCTGAGCCACCTGCATCCATCGACTTCCCGCACATTTGCTCAGGTCGTCACTCCATCTAGTGGGGGGTCGTCCTACACTGCGATGGCCAGTACGAGGCTGCCACTCGAGAACCTTTCTTCCCCAACGGTTATCGGTTCTACGCTATATGGCCGGCCCATCGCCACTTCAGCTTGCTAATCCTCTGAGCTATGTCGGTTACCTTGGTTCTACTGCGGATGTCTTCGTTACGAACTCTATCACGCAGAGAAATACCGAGCATAGCCCGCTCCATAGCTCGCTAAGCGTCTTTCCTTTTGCCTAGTTTTGCGTTGAAGTCTCCCATTAACACCATGTATTGAGTTTTGGAGGAATGTATGGCTCGTGATATATCCTCATACATTGCCTCCACCTCATCATCGGGATGTGTCGACGATGGTGCGTAGACCTGTATGACCTTCAGCGAATACCGTTTGGATATTCTGAGTATAAGGTACGCAACCCTCGACGACACACCCTCGATTTTAACAACGTTGTTAATGAGAGACTTGTGGACGATAAATCCGACACCTCCTTGGGACAGTTGGTCGCCCTCCCGGTGGTAAAACAGGTTGCCGGATTCGAGGATTATCGTGTCCTCCCCCTGTTTTCGGACTTCAGATAATCCTATTATATCCCAGCGCAGCCTGTTCACCTCTTCTTCCAGCTCTGTAATCTTCTCGTCAGTCCTCAATGTTCTTGCGTTGTATGTTGCCAGGTCCAGTCGCCGTTGTTGGTAGCCGAATCCTAGCCGGGGATTCTTAGCACCCCCTGCCCTGCCGTTACCATGACCGCTACCGTAGCCAGGAATAGCAGGGCTGCCGGGGACTGGGGGCCGTACACCTTGGACTTCCATACATGAGGGGTTTTTGCCATAGTTGCCACGCTTGGCGAGCGGCTTGGCAACCGCAGTTCTTCCAGACACCTCGCACCTTCAACGCTACTGCCCGTTATTGGCCTGGATATTTGGGTCTGGAGAATTAAGATGGTTATCCCGCCATCTATCGGAGGCCACTGGATGTTTGTGGCTTATCCCTTAGTCGCCTCTTACGACACCCACGGGATGAGATGGGGAACATTTTTTTAATTTTCACGAATGTTTAATTAACTTTCCTTGCGGGGTCTCATATAAGCGAAACTCGCGAAATTTATCTCATCGGGTGTTTCAAATAAATTCAATTCATAACCATCAATTAATGTATTAGAAAGAGAACACAGCGCTTGCCTGTGTACGATCCGCTGCACAGTGTGCACCGTTTCCATTGTCTTGTTTAAGTTTTCGACATATCGTTTACACA
The DNA here is from genome assembly GCA_933534255.1 of Iphiclides podalirius. Classification (NCBI taxonomy): domain Eukaryota; kingdom Metazoa; phylum Arthropoda; class Insecta; order Lepidoptera; family Papilionidae; genus Iphiclides; species Iphiclides podalirius. Next base: position 10,257,241 of record OW152839.1, on the reverse strand, counting down.
CTGAGATATGCAAATGTAATCTCAAATGCGGGGAACATGATGAGCGCACGTTTTAATTGTCTGTATCGTCTATGAATGCCCTGTATAGGTCCTCGTGCTAGCTTGTGTTGTGGCACATTGCGGAGTCCTCCAAACTGCAGCGAACGGGGCATATGCGTTTCGTTTACGGTCGTTTGAAAGATGATGAATGTAAAAAGTAATAAAGGATATGGAGCACTAAGCCCTTAACAACTTGAGCCACGCCTTGAGGTCCCAAAGCCGTAGCAAAACTTTTGATCAATGATTTTTAGGGTTCGGTACCGAAAGGATAAGGCTGTATCTCATGTATCTCATGAACCGTGAGAGATAAGTTGAAATTTTCACAGATGGTGTATTTCTGTTGCTGCTATAACAACAAATACTAAAAAACAGAATAAAAAAATATTTAAGCGGACATGATTTTTTTTGCAATTTGTATAGATAAACGAGTCTGACTCGCACTTCGCGGGTTTTTACATTTCGGTTGTATTTTTAATATTATCAAACATATTTACCGTACTCATTTCATTATAGTTTTCGTATCAGTATACAATTATGAATTATCTCTAAACGAACACCAAACTTCTCAAAAAAAGCGGACTTCTCCATTCAAAAAGTCTTGTCGTGTTCAATTGTCCTAACTCAAATTCAATTATCTTTATTCAACATAAAAGTATTACACTTAGTTATTGATTGTCAAAAAAAAAAACATAGAACCTTTTGAAGTCGGTTAAAAAACACTACTACCGGTTCGGAAAAAAACTAATGAATATAATATAATAATGACAATTTCCGAGCGGAACGGGCATACCCTGTTATCGTTAGATATAGCACTACACGCGTATACTTTAGCTGTTAACGAATTCTTCTGCGACATTTATTTTAACGATTGCCCTAACTTTCCTCACGAGCGCATCTGATACCCTTACACGTAGAAAACTACAAACTGCAATTTTTCCAAACTTTGCGGATGTGTCACTTTAAAATATGGAACCGAAGACTGCACTGTAACATTTCACGGCATTGCAAAAGTTTCTGATAGCAATATCTTACATAAGACTGGCCAATTTGTGCCTCCACGAAGTTGAACCACAACGGAATAGACAGAGATAACTAGTGTTCACATCCTTAATCCAATTATTGACACCTGACGTCTGTCTGTCTCTGACGTCACAGCTCTTGACCTTATAGCTTTACGTCGACCATGACATCTCAAGACCGAATGAATACTTTAGAGTGAATGATGACATTTCTGTTATTGCTACACTGGTCACGCGTTAGACCATTACAGAAATTTAAAATCTGAACACGAAAAAATTGGCGTTGCTATTCTCTCCCTCAAGGTTACGACGTTTTTATTGCATACATACCTGGAGGACCGTGCTTTGCTCGGTTTGTTTTTTTTTGGTAAATCGTGTATTTTAGAAATTCCATTAAGATAAAAATTACTGAGTAATGAAATATGCATAATATTTTTCGATCTTACCGACGTAATTATAAGAATATATGAACTGGTGTTTTTCACAAAAGAAAGAACTTTAAAAAAGGGAAAAAAAGAACAAAAACATCTGGATCGACGAAAAATAAAAAATAAAGAAAGCAATGATCTGGAATCGAGAAAAAAGTAAAAAAATAAGTATGTAAATAAATGATCGTGCCTCGAACCACGGCCTTCTGTTTCTGGACCGCCCGATTACCGACCGAGCTATTATAACATTTTTTTTGGGTGAAATTTACCGTCGTGTTCGAGAGATATTTTTCACTCCCTGAAAACTGGGGTAAAACGCCATTTTTTTAAAATGAAACCTAGCGAGATCGATTTTTCGGCCCCGAATCTACTCACATACTAAATTTCATGAAAATCGCTGGTGCTAAATAAAATTTATGTCAGCAGACAAGAATATAGTAATGATAAACATATTATTTCTATTTGATTGTGGTCCTAGCTATTAGTAAAAACTGCAGACTGGAAGTAATTTTCTACAAATATTATCAACAATTGTATTTAAAAAAAAAAAATTAATTTAAATTGCAACAGTTTCTCACGGGGAATGATATGTGATTTATTAATTACGAGCCATACATTAAACGGCTGCTAATTCCACAAAACAAAATCCTATTATCGCTTATTGGTCGATGTCAGAGTTATGTGGATTAATTAAAACGTATTGCTATCAACGCAACTACGCTATCCTTTGCTTATAGCAATGATAAAAGAAATAGCAAATTTTTTATTTATTCATTTTGGTGCGCACTTAATATTATTGGGTAAAAATGTTTAGGCTGTTTATATTGTTATTTACTGTCCTTACTGTACAAACCTTTCAATACAAATTAAAAGAAAGAAACTATTGTATAATTATTTTTACTATTCGGAATTAATATCTTTAATTCGTTTTATAACTGTAATGACATACTTATATAAACAAATTAAACTTTATTTCGTGTGCAGATAAATTACTTTTGTAGTAAGCAGTGGAATAACGATATATATTCATAACACATGAAGGTAAGATTTGTCGAAGTATTAGCAAAGTCGTGTACCTAGACTTGTAACACACGAAACAAATTAATTGTTGTATTACAATAACCTAATTTTATGTATAAATGATTTTTATGATACTCACGCAGTTTTTTTTATCTACAATCATATTATATTTAATTATATGTATATATAAAAGTATATAAACAACTCGGAGCGCCAAACAGCCCCATAGGCCCGAACTCCTTTCGTGTGAAACTTTTTAATTACATTTTTACACGCCATCAAGTTATTAATTCACGAGCTTTCACGAGCGATGATGTTTTACTGGCACTAAGTTATTAATTAAAAACGATGACGGGCAATGTACTGAGATTTTATTATAACGATGCTTTATTGCTTTGATGGCTTAACGGCCGAATTTGAACAATGACTAGATCTCATATCACTTAAACAATGATCCTGGCTTTGGGCTTTTATCACTAGTCTAGTCCGCGACTTCGCTTGCGTAGTCTAGGAGTACAAAGGGCTCTTGCTCCAATTCTATTGAGGAGCCGAGTTTGATCCCGACAAGTGGTCAGCCGTCAGTTCCATGAAATATCTTCGTAACAAAGACCATATAGATTGTTCGCTTCATTGTTGATCACACTTTCTATTGATATCAGATGATCTTTCATTATAAGGGATTTTAAAGTCATGTTACTCATTATTTTGGAGTGCGGTAAGCGTTGAACAATTCTTAATAGAAAAGACTGTGAGATCGAAGCAGGTGTTAGCAGGGAAGCGGTCTACTTAGAAATATAAACAGAGCTCTTAGCTGGACGATAAATCTTCGTCGGAGGATAAAGGTACGCGTCTGGATCTTGAAAGTCCATCGTTCTCTTCGCGTTACGAGCAGACGGACAGCGCGAGTTCATTTATCTACTGGTACATTTTACGTCCACAATTGTCACAATAAAGCTACAGGGGAGACCCGCTTAGAAATAATTTTGGGTACTTGTTGTGGAAAATGAAACAGTTTCGCGGATTCTATTGGGTTAGTTTTTAAACGGCCGACATATCTGACGCTTTGTGTACACGAAAGATATTTGCTTAGCTATTTGACGCCCAAATCACAATGTTGTTTAGTTTTGTACTTTTTTCTTTTTTGGTGTACAATAAAGCACATTATTATTAAATGTATTAACAGTATGAAACAAAGTAGATATAAATACAGATTATTCTTTATAACTACGTCAGTATGGATTTGGAATCACAGGACATGAAAGTAATGTCTTATGCACCATCAAGTCAGTATTGTGAAATAATTTTACCTTCACTCGCTCGATTTCCTATTAAATTAACCACAAAAGTAACCGCCAAGTTTTAAACCGAAACATGCGATACAAACATTTACCAGCTTCACCCGGGTAATTTTCTAAATGTAATTAAATAAAATACTTTCCTCCCCTGAAACATCAAAAACGTTATGTCCAGTCGAAATATCTCTCAATGACGCGTGAGAGATTCATCTGCACAAACGCAACTCTTTGGCGTGTATTATGCATAAATAAAATAAGCGCTATTGCAACATTATACTCGTAAGTTACTGTACTCAAAGAGGTAATGAAGCGGTATTTATTTGAGTGGAGCCGCAATCGACTGCAAGTCACGAGGCTGGCAATCACACCGCACTCGAAGAATTCCTTAGCGGTTGGCGCATAGTGGATCCGTATGCAGTGTGCGTGCCACTGCGACCGTCCCGAGCACTGCGGCGCACACCTCAGTGCCAAAATGCACGCTGCATAACAGATGCTCTACTGCTCGAACGCGACAGCTTAAATCTTTGAAATGGAGCAAAAGTATAACCACTTTGAGCATTAACGGGTTAGGTCGTAAAAAACACGTTTTCGAATGTAACGGGATAGATGGACGTAGATGCATGATAGACATGACGATGTTTATTTATCATTTCATTCCAGTTAGTTCCAGAAACAATTTGTGGCCCTTGTCGCATTGGAGGTGGCACATTCACATACTTGTTCTAAGGTCTCTTTTCTAAAGCAATGCAAAAAACGAAACTTATGGCTGATCTAGTGCAACCAGGAGCGTTCTGCATCGTTCAGGCACTAGGTAACCACAGATTTTATTTATGGAAAAATAGGGAAAACGGGCAGGGGGGTCGCCTGATGGCAAGCGGTCACCACCGCATCTCTGTGCAACAACGGAGGGCTTGCAAATGCTTTGCCGGTCTTTCAGGAAAAGGTCCTCTTGAAGGTTCCCAGGTCGTAACGGTTCGGAAAGACATAGGTTATAAAAACTATCACCAGAGATTGATAAATCCCGCTTCATTTGAAATTAAATTACGTTTCTTAACAAATTTCAAATTAACGGCTCAGCTACGACTCATATAGGAAAGGTTACTCTAAACGCCTGAGAGCATTTTCGCTGAAACGCGACATTTACGGTAAACGCGTTTATGTGACGAAAACGTAGTGACATTTCACAGAAATTGTCCCATTACGGATTACGTGCTTCGGAAAGGTGTCAGCAGTTTATTCTTCAACGTAAATATTTGCAGTGCGAAGTCATGGATGGATGTAGTTGTATAGGAGATCTATGGTCAGCAGTTGACTTGAACAGAGTGAAGTGTTGATGATGATATTATAAAAAAAACATTGAATTTCACACATTTTTTAGTTGCCAAGCGAGCAGACGGTTCACTTGACGGTAAGTGAATACCGCCGCCCATGGGCATCTGCTACACCCGACGGTTCCAGATGCGTTGATAACCTTTTGAAAATTGGGCTCCGGCCACCTCACTCACCAGACGAAACGCGAAAGTATTATACTTCCACTTTACGCCGGTCTTCTGTAAGGTCGTGGTACTTACCCGGACGAGCCTGCCCATTCGTGCAACAGACGAGGCTGCTGCATGGCCCTACCACCGTAAACATTGTGAGTATACGTAGATATTAAAGAATTTGTATTATTTCTGTGCCTTACTTCTTTTATCTCTGCATCGCCCTGTAGGTTTGTCACTTGTACACAAGGTTTGCGTAAAATTCAAAATAAATAAATAAACTTAATATGTGTACATAAATTGCCGAAAAACTATTCTCTCCGGTGTCAGCTTCGAACCTACGAACTCCTGAGGTACCTGCCCAGACGCTCTAGCCACTAAGCAAAAGACTGCACAATAATCTCAACACCCTATCCACTTTTTGTTATTGTGTGCAGTCCTTGGCACCATCTAAGCCTGCACCTAAGTTTCATCTTAAGTGCAGAAACTAGAAATAAAAATGATATTTTGTTCACACAGCAATGGATACTAATACTCTAAAGGCCGGCAACGCAATTATGACTCAACCGATGTTGCAAGCGTCCATGGGCTGCGATGATCGCTTATCACCAGGTGACCCGCATGCTCGTTTGCCTCCTATTCCCATAAAAAAAAAAAAACTTTGGTGAACGGTTTTGTGTTATCAGTCGATTATTTGTAAAAATAATCGACTGATAACACAAAACAGTGGTATCAGTCGATTAACAAAAAGCTCATTAAACTCAATGGAAATACTTTAAAGACTCGTGGATTGGTACAAAAACCTTTTAACCGCTGGATAAACGGCGCAGATACCGAAACCCGTTTAAATGAATTACTCCCTTAATTATTTCCTTTAAATGTGTCAAAAACATAGGGAGAGGGCGTCGCAAAAGGGTGGAATAGGGGAGAAAATGGGAACGGCTTCTTTGAGGTGCGCACAAAGATTTATCACTGAGCCCTTTTCTAACCGAGAATGCCAATTGAACAGAGACTCTTGTTAATTAAATAATTATTTTTAAATGAAGAATTATATATGCCCAAAATATGTGAATGAATAAACACAACTTATTAGTAATATCATAAAGAGAAACGATTTAATTTTTTTGTTTGTATGTTACGATTGAACTCAAAAACTGCTCGACCGACTTCAAAAATCCTTTCACCTTCAGAAAATTGCATCTTTACCAATTAGCATAGACTATATTATATTTTCAAACAAATTAGAGATCCCTTACCTAAAATATGAGAATGAAAGAACCCAATGTTGCCTACAAAATAATTTGCGTGCGCTGTGAAAACTATGAAAGATTAAAGAACACTATTTTATATATCTTATATAAAATAGTAGTGTTCTACATATTAATGGTACACATGTTTGCTCACAAATAAACTATATTTTAACTAACGTTCAAAAAAAATATACGGAACGTTTCTTAGTAATATAGTATGCTAGTTAAATTAAATCAAATGATGAACTGCGGCCACCTCTGCAACCTGTGGAGACACTTTAACACGGAATAGTTATTTACTCCTTATAACTTAAAAATAATACTGAATTGTTCATGTCCTCGAAATGACATCTACAGAAATGAAACTAAAGAAATAAAATTATAGTTTCTTAAGGCCGGAGTGGCTCGCGACATTAAGACAGGGATTACATAATAAGGGATATCTGAAATTTTAAATCAGCAGAAACGATTGAAACACTCGAGCAAGTTAACCTCAATTTTTAACTATTTGCTTACAGTGGCGAGATGCAGGCAAAAAATAATTTTATGGTTCCATACACAAAGGGAAAAACGATCCTATTACTAAGACTATCCAGTCTGACTGTTTGTCTGTCCACCAGGCGTGTATCAAATAGAGATAGAGAGACAGTTGAAATTTTCACAGATGATGTATTTCTGTTGTCGCTATAACAACAAATAATAAAAAACAATAAAATAATAAAAAAAACAAGTGATTAAAATTCACCTATACAACAGACATGATTTTTTTGCCGTTTTTATGGGTAACTACGGTACTCAAACTTGATCGGTGTTTCAAGACAATTAATAATACAATTTCAATAATACATTTCCATCGGTGATATTACTTTTTGTATAACTTTACTAGTTATATTTTTCTTCAAGAAGCATAATTTTCATGCATGAAGTGAGTATTTTTAGGCGAGTGAGTTAGAAGAACGAGTGTTACACGTCTGGAAATATATTTAAAGGGACGTGTTACGCGGAAGAGGTAATAGTGAGATCAAATTCCGCAGTACTATAAATTTTTCGACAATTTATATATGTACAAATAATTCTCGTTAATGTTTTTTGAGTGCACAAACTAGCATTGAACTAGCAAGTAACAAATTTTAACCATGTATTTCATTAACAAAGGCGTTAAGTTTGGCTTTCAAATATCCAAGTGTATGTCGCATAAAAAATTGAATACTGTAAAAGTGGCGTTGTGAGAAAAAAATCGGAAGCATGCCATAACGTATGCACACTTGATGACGCTAAGCATTGCTCAATGGTTAGAGAGTATGGGCGCGTTACTCGAAAGCAGCATGTTCGAATCCCGGAGCTCCGAAAATTATTCGACAATTTATCTACATTTTAACTTCTACTTTGGGTGCAAAGACTAACACTAAAATGATATACACCATAAATTCTATCCATCCATCAGAATAAAATGCTACGAAATATTTTCCAACAAAAAGATGAAGAAGTGAACGTTAAAAAATGTCAATTAAGTATTACAGCTTATTCACGAAATACATTCTCGCAAGAATTGTTTCGGCAAATGGAAAGTTTCCACAAAAGATTTCTCCATAAACTTTTATGACCGGTATCATCGGATTGTATTTCTTAGACTACGATAAACTGTGGTGAACACAGACCTTCACTTAAGCGAATCCTATGTAAGATGATAGCATAAACACATTACCGAGCGGGGACCCTAGAGGGGAGTGCGGGCGGAGGGGAGAGGGGGGGGGGGGTTGGTCGATCCCTGGAGTGTCAAAAACATCGCGCGGGGGTTGGTCGGGATTAGTTCATTACAAGGGTTGATACAAAAGCCAATTCCGACATCCCACGTTACTTATCCTTAAAGGCTTTGTATATTCCACGGCTTTATTATTCTACATCTCAATTTAAATGTAGGCGGAGGACAGTTGGCACTGGTTCTCGGCGATTAACCTGATTCTAAGGGAAAAACCTATTTAAATGTAACGAAATTTACTGATATTTATTGGTTAAGTTTTCAATAAATTTATGTATTGGTCAATGCTATTCAACACATGATAGTTCATTACCAGGGCGTTCGCTTTTAATTCAATATACTCGCGAGTAACCTGAGTTCGATCCCCGGTGCCGCCACCAATGAAATTTTTAATTTTAAGTGCTTACTTAACACATGCTCAGCGGCGAAGGAAATCATTTTGAGGAAACCTGCATATTTCCGAAATAACAAAAAAATGTTTCGAAGACATATGAAGTCCGCCAATCCGCAGTTAGGTCGCGTGGTAGACTATGCTATAATACACTGTACAGAGTAGGTCGTTGTCCAGCAGGTGGACATAAAAGCAAAAAGTAAAGTAACAGCCTATACATGTCCCACTGCTGGGCAAAGGCCTCCTCTATACAGAGGGTATCAGGGCATAGTCCACCACGCGGCCCCACTGCGGATTGGCGGACTTCACATATTTTCGAAATATATTTTTTTTTGTTATTATTTCGAAAATATGCAGGTGTCCTCACGATGTTTTCCTTCACCGCGGAGCACGTGATAAGTCAGCACTTAAAGTTAAAAACTTCATTGGTGCCGGCACCGGGGTCGAACTCAGGTTGCTCGAGTGTATTGAATTAAAGGCGAGCGCCCGGACACTGAGCTCTCACGGCAGGTGGACATATATAGGATTAATTTGCTTTACTTTAAAATGCTATTTGGATTGCCAAACTGGATCGATGAACAGATGTCGAAGACAAGGCTATAAGGATCTCAAAACAAGGTCCTTATTAAAGTTTTTACGTACAAACGCTACGATTATCCTAAATATCAGCACGTATAATATGTACTACCAAGACTGAAGAAAAGTGTTTGTACTCAGTAAGCTCTCAACAGATTGTTAACAGTAGTATGAAGCAGTTTTCATTAAAATAAAAGTAAGTTTTAAGAAAGGATGCGCAATATTTTATATCGAGATCGATTGAAATTGACACAGCTTAAATATGTTGGCATATTTATGATCATATGTTGACAATGTTGTAAAAGCAAATTTTATCATGTATTAAGTTTAATTAATATCGTATTGAATATTTCAACGGCCACTGTTTAATTATTTTCTTAATCAGTCGTTAAAAAGCCCTCAAAATTATTAATTAACAGATGATTAATTTTCTATCAAGATGGTTATGACGTTTAACTTTCCTGTTGGAAATGTAAATGACAATCAATTTCCATAAACAAATTGAAATATATTTTATATAAAAGATATTGAATATTACACTAACAATGAACAACGGAAAATACTTTTACTGACGAGAGGATCTATGTTACGGCGCAGTTAAAAAAATGCAGATATCTGTGGTGCTCATGACACGGCTAAATAAATATAAATATAACTTATAATTAAATAACTAAAATGTTACTGAATTTTCTAACATAATTCAGTTCCTAATGATTGATTTAAAAGTAGTCTTTCATATCATTGTCCAGAAAACTATATATTTTCACACCGTTCAAATCATTAATATTAAATTCCGTTAAGTTAATGACCGATTGATACATTGGTTGGTGTGTTTGTGGTCACAATCTTCCGCGGCTCAGCTTAAGCGGACAATGTAAGTTACGTCGAAGAATATACGAATATAACCTACAAATATACGCACCAAAATCATTACCAATCAGCGCGGACTCACTCAAAGGACTCTCGAGTATACAAGAGGCTTTCTTATCTAGACACTCGAGATTACAATCCCATCGCTTTGTCTTATCTCATCTGCCATCTTAAGTGCGCGCGTTTCGTGTTTAACATGACACTAGCTGTCACACGCGATACTTCCTTCGAGGTCCTTTTAATCCTTACTAATATTATGAAGGCGAAAGTTTGTATGTATGGATGGATTTTTGTTACTCTTTCACGTACATACTACTGAATGGATTTTAATGAAAGTTTACAATAATATAGCTTATATATCAGAATAAGACATAGGCTATAATTTATATACATATTTTATGTATATCTGTCTTTCTGTCTGAATGTTACGCCTTCAGCCTATTCTATGCAGACGTAGTTGCGGGCAGCGGCTAGTAGGTTATAAGATATGAATATTATTTGGATTTCAATTATGTGCTTATTAAATAAACCTGTAACTCCCGTCTATCCGAATCGAAATCGTATCTGCCGTTGATTTTAAAAATATTTAAATAAACACATGATCAAACTCTTTTAACCATAGCATTGTGATTCGTCTTTTGTTACTGTATATTATGTTTTGTGACCAACGTCTTTATCTTTTTAGCATTGTATCTTACCCTGTCAGATTTTAGAATAAGAGACAAGACCTCTAAATATCCAATAAAAGCAATAAAACTTAGATGTCGCATATAAAATGGCGACAAATGTTGTTTACAGATAGTTTAACTTAAATTGGCCTATGATTATAGAGATTTACTTATAGTTTAGATAACTTTAATAACGGGTGATTAACGGTTTTGCAATGTATAAGTTTTCCTCATAATATAATTGTTACAAATAAATATGATTTCAGATAAGGGATTTGAACGTGAACGTTAACTAAAGTACATACATACGTAAGTTGCTAATATTTATGTATACTATTTCAAGCATCATTACTTAATATAAAAATTACCAAGACTTCATACGGACAAGTCTAATTTATATACAGCAAATATTACCTCACCATGGCTTGTTTGCCGAAGCTCTTCAAAATAACGACCGGACACCACATTTCTGTGACAGATTTCAATGACAATTAACTTGGCAAACGTTCGCCAAACGTTTGCGGGTGGTCCGTTGGCCGCAAACCGCCAATCAGTCGCAACTGTTGCGGTCCGCAACTGCTTTGTCACCCGAACGTATTTAGAGACACGATCAGTCGATTCGCAATAACATTATTAACGAAAAACAAAACCGACTTCATATATGTCTCGCTCTGGATTAATTTTATAATTGACTAGGGGTCCCGTACAGGCTTCGCACGGGTACAATGCATTATACATATAAACCTTCCCCTTGAATCACTCTATTTAGGAAATAAAAATTGCATCAAGATCTGTTGCTTAGTTTTAAAGATCTAAGCATACATAGGGACAGACAGACAGCGGGACGACTTTGTTTTAACTATGTAGTGATTTTCAGGAGTTCCCTAAGCAGGGCCGGATTTACGGGAAGGCAACCGGGGTAACAGCCTCCACAGATGAGGGGCGCCCACAATAGAGACTTCGGAAAAAAAAATCAAATTCAGACCAGTAAACAATAGCAAACAACTTTTCCTTTCAAACTTTTTTTCGCGGTTTACTTTCACCTGCAGTACTTTGTACAAACATGATTACACTAAATATTAAAAAAAATCAATAGAAAATAATTTGGGGCCAAGGGGCCTGCACTCCTTTGTTGCCTCCAGACCTCTTAATCTGGCCCTGTAATACTTAGGGAAGTATCTCGCGAGCCCAAGGTCCACCAATGAAATTAATATGGGACCACCAGCTTTCGAATAAAAAAAGGATCATCAAAATCGGTTCACTCAGTTTAAAGTTATAAGGTGATAAACATAGAAAAAAAAAAACAGTCGAATTGAGTATCTCCACCCTTTTTGAACTCTGTTGAAAAATATGAAGATTTTCAATGTGTAAAGGTTTAGACACGCGTTCCGGAAGACTGGGTTTGATTCAAGCAGCGGCGAGCAACTTTTCGTTCTATTCAACCGAAAAGAGGAGGTTCTCAATTCGACTGTATTCACCTCAGAACAATCGACCCAGTGCACCGATCGTGATGATTCCTTTCTTATTTGAAAGCTGGTGCTTCCCATGTGGTCCCATATTAATTTCATTGGTGGACCTTGGGCGCCCGAGATACTTGGGTAGAGATATTTGAAATCGGTTTTGATTTACGTTCATAATAAAATTGACTTGTTAGTGTAAAGGTTTCCCATTAAGTTCTAATATGTAAAAAGTAACATGTATTGGAATCATATAAGGTCGACTGGCGATCTGAGTAAGCGAATTCGAATCCCTGTACCTTCCAATACGTATTTTGACTTTCTCACGTTAAGGAATCGGCTATTTTTGCGTGAGAAGGCGGCAAACCAGGAGGATCCATGTGAAGTGCAATTTATCACTGCCACGCAAAGATATCTACAACACCCAGCGGTGATGCAGTTGGCAACCTTAACGAATGTGGACCCTGGTAACTACATTTACCAGACGAAAAGCAAAAGTAGTCTCACACGCGCCCACTGTTATGTTAGAAATATTCGGTAAAATCTGGATAAGACATCAATAAATTATTGCGTTGTGAATAAAGAGCATATTTAGCAGTGTTAAATGCCAGTTCGTATTAAGTAATTAATCATCATTGATAGTTTAACACGATCACGCAGGCGTAAATTATGCACAGAGCCCAGTGGAGCGGTTGTATCGATCAATCGACCTAGAGGCCTTTGATATATCCACACGGGGTCAGATCAAATATTGTAACTATGCGTTTAGGGATGCAACGACGTGGAACAACCACCTGGCTCAGGGGGCGAAGTACTCTGGTGTCTGCAGTCCAGGATTTAAGTACTGATGCAACAATATTAACGACGACAACTGTTGTTGCACGAATGGGCACGGACGTCCAGGGAAATAGGAAGTATTTGGTGAGCGAGGTAAGCGGGACCCACTGTTTTATAAAAAGAAAAAGAAAATAAATTTATTTACCAAAAAAGGACGCACACGTCAAAAAAAGAAAAAAGTAAAGTATTAGTCTATTCATGTCCCACTGCTGGGCAAAGGCCTCGTCTGTACAGTGGGTATCAGGGCATAGTCCACCCACGCGGCCTCACTGCAGATTGGCGGGCATCACATATCTTCGAAATATTTTTTTTGTTATTATTTCGAAAATATGCACGTTTCCGCACGATGTTTTCCTTCACCGCTTCCTGCAGAGCACGCGATAATAATAATTAAATTTAACAAAAAATAAAAGAAATAAGAAAATAGTTGTAAAACAAAACAACATAAATACATAATTAAAATTTAAAACAAATTAAGACAAACGAAAAATAAATTATACAAACAAAGAATATTGTAGGTGGGTACGTCCTATTTCGGTAAATTAGGTCAGCAGCTCAGCATTATACTGTGCCGGAAGTCAAAGCTCCAACACAGCGTTGATTTTCAGTGCTGGACTAAGACTGTCAACGCATCTACAAGCCTGTGGTATTCACTCAATATCAGTTCAACCGCTTCTCAATTAAGGCACTGTATGCAGTAAAAATAGGTTTTTCAAAAGATTTTTTAGCAAAATCCACACATTTTACAGCAGCAAAAAAAATATATGTTAACCTTGATCGTACATTCTAATGGACCATTGTTTCCAAAACATATTCTCGATATATTTTCTCGATAGAAAAAAATCATGAAACTACCTCTAAAAGAGAAATTCAAATCCAAAAATGAACGTAATACATCAACAAATCTGAATGAAATTAATATCAGTAGAATAAATTAATAAAAAGGATTGTTGTTTTAATTTTTTGATTTATGTAAGATATTTGTAAATATTAATTTAATTCATTAAAATTAATTCGAACGCGATGGCCAAAACTCCGCGCCACCGCGGCGTTGTTTCGGCTCTCTTCCAATTCCACACGTTAAACAGAGAGCTTGCTAGATGGATCTATGCCGCTCATCGCCCGCTCACCGTTACGAAATATGTTTCGTATTTATTTATTATTGACAGTTTTAATATTATTAGACCTTCCAAAAAACGAAACTAAAAAATATATATTCACATATCTGTTATTTTAAAGAAATGGCTCATAAAATTTTTGCAGAAATTACGAATACATGTTTTTTTATTACATTTTTTTATATATTAGGAATTTTAATTTATCCTTTAAATGTTCAAGATTTACTATGTTATATACTTTCTCAACTAAAGTAAGTTCTCAGCTAACTAAATTTAAAAAACTATCGATAAAATCTTTATTTGTATCGATAAACGACAGCAATTATAACAAGAATCGAAATTTTGTCACTTTCCACAGACCTCGCGTAGCCTGTTGGTCCGAGCGTTATACACAACGGTAAACTATTGCTCTAGGTGTAGTCTCAAGTTCAAACCCTCATCGAGCGGAGTTGTATTTTTTATATTATTTTCACTTAAACCTTGAAAACAAAATATAATAATTATAAGTTATATGCCTTTATTAATTTATTTGACTTTAAGATGTATTTTTAATCAATTCCTTTTCCATTTAATTAAAAAAATAATAATAAACAGGAAGAAGATTTTCTAAAATTGTTGATTGCTTTCTCATACTTTATATTTGTTTGTTTGTTTTATTCCTATTATATAATAAAAAAAGTAAAATACAATCATGGTCTATAAAAGATGTTATAGGGATCATCTGTGTACATTTTCGGAAGCCTATCGAAAATACTATCGAAAGTATCATGGAATGATACTATCGATAGTATCCTACGGTCCATCACTACACACACACACAATAGGTAAAGAATGACTTGGAATAGCGGCGCGTCGACGAAACTCACGCGCTGCCCGCCGCTAAGCGGCGTTACCCCTCCTCCGCTTCCTCATACTTCACCACCCAAATAGTTAAAATTTCACTGCATACAGCGCCTTAACGACTTTTCTTATAAACATAGCCCTTAATAAATTTGGACACAACAATGGGATTTATTAATATTTACATATACATCTATGTTCGAACCATTCGGATCGACTATAAATGGTCGCACTGCGTTATCACTGACGAATGGGAGCTTTGGGAAGCCCAACGGAGCGTGAACTCGACAGTACCTGTAATGAAAGAAATCAGACATTAAAACAAACACACATACATGGTAATATTTTTATCAAAGAAGCGTCAGTGATAGATCAACTTCGAACCCCGTAGCAACCAATTAGATAAAGCGGTATTGAACGTTTTTCTAAATCTGAGTAAAACGATAGTACTGTATTAAATACTAATTTAATTTACTTTACGCGCATAACATTCCTCATGAAATCTGAAATGAACACTGCTCATTTTTGCTCCTTACCTCTAAAATTATAAACTTATTGCCGTTGGATATTTATTCTCTACAACTTATCTACGACCCGCTCCGGCTTCGCACGGGTGCAATGTACTATACATATAAACCTTCCTCTTGAATCACTCTAATTAGTAAAAAAAAAAACGCATCAAGATGCGTTGCGTAGTTTTAAAGATCTAAGCATACATAGGGATAAACAGACAGCGGGACGACTTTGTTTTATACTATGTAGTGATATTGCGGCAATAAATTTATCACATTGTTATGTTATAACAAATAATGTGCCGACCGAACGGGTCGCTTCATTTCCGGAGATCGTTATCAAACGACAGGAAGTTATTTATAGCACGGAAATAACACATATTGGCAACGGAATATTGTCCGTTGCCAATACACGCTATTCGCAATGCAATGTGTGTTTGACTTCGACGCGTTTCATCGAGCATATTCCACATTTTACGAATCGTGGTGACTGTCGGTCTGCACAAACGTGGCGTATTATGTATGAAAGGGTAGAATTCGACTTCGTAAAATAGAAAGTTATACGTCACTGAGAATAGAACCAGATTGCGACCGCATCTGTATTATACTTACATACACACGTAATAACATGTCAACGATTTTTACATCTCGTTAAATTTTAACGGTAAATGAGAATTTTTAGAGTAACGTTAAAACTGTTGCCGTGCTATGAAAGTGCCGTTGTAAGATACACATCTTGTTCGGCGTTAAAAAAAACTGTTTCCTATTTTTTATTTATAGCGAACAAATTATTAAAACGTATGAAATAACTGAGCTTGAAGACAAAACAAACTCCAAGTCGACGCTTGCATAGCTTTAGATTAATATCGCTAGAGGACCCCCGAGTATTTGCGCAATAACTATAAGGCATTTGTTGTGGAATAATATGCATACGTGAATGTTTCGCATGCACACAATAAATATGAATATGGCTTGCATTGCTTAGCGTATTCGTCGCACCAATTACATTAGGTACTGTCGACATTCCTTCACAGACTTTATTATTGTTAAGTTGCTGTTTATAATGTTAACGGCTCAATTTAATAAATCAATCTAATGTCATATCTTTGAAAATATGTCATGTTTGCATAGAGCTTTGTCATTGAGGTGAAAATAATAATAATTGTGGAGTAATTATTGAACTGTGTACCAGTAGACGTATAATAAATAATGGTATCAATACATAGTACGTCAGCATAGGTAGTTAATTTTTAAAGTATATACAGAGGTTTTAAAGTATATAAAGTACATAATCTTAAAAAAATATGAATTTTAAAAGTGTATGAATTTTCATTAATAATTATTTAACTTTATTTCATTAACTATATTTAATCATAAATGTGGTAGGTAAATACGGTAATAATAACCATACGCAAATAATAAATCAGTACAAAATGTGGTGAATTTTGACCGCAGACGACAACTATTTCGATAATTACAACACTAACTAGCCGCTAAAACAATTTCCAACTAACGGAACTCATTAGCATTATTGGAAATTGAATGTATCCAGAAATTTCGAAACATGCAAATTGTGCTTCCATGTAGTGAGCGTGCATGCAACAAAAACATTCAAGAGCGAGAGGTAAACAATATTAGATCCTGAGGCGCAACCAGGCTACAAACTGAATAATTATATCAAACAGAAATAGCACTAATCGTACACTAGGATAATAAAATACGAATACTATATAAATCTAAAGTTTTTTATAGTGCTAATCTCTGCACTTAAGATTGAACATTAAAACATGTAGAAAAAGTACTTAAATATTGTCGCCGCTGTGGGAATCGAACCCACGTCTTCGGCATTCGCGGCCGGACGCTCTAGCCACTTAGCTAAACGGCTGATTGCCACACCGATGGATTGTTTTAATACGAATACTTTGTCATTCATTCATTCATTCATCATCATCCGCAAGACCACTGTTGAACATATGCCATAAAACGCCACAACGAACGACACTTTGCCATTTGCTAGCTTTTAACCAAAATTGAATATATTTAGGTAGAAGCGGGCGATACAAATCGTATACAGATATGAAAATTATATATTGGTACAATATCCGAAAATCGCTTTCTGGCTCGTTCAAAATCTATGTATTTTACAATATCTGACATTTCCAATCACTCGCTATACCAACACGAATCGCGATATCATACGCGTTTGCCACAATATCAGATTTTTAGACAAAGCGTGTGAGCACTTTTTCTACATATTTTAATGTTCAATCTTAAGTGCAAAGATTAGCACTATAAACAATTTAAATTTTTCAAAGCGTGTGAGATACAAATATTCACTAGTTAGAGCGGTACGGCAATCAATGCACAATATCAGATTTTTAAACAGATTGCGAGCGACAAGGCGCGTGAGACACAAATATTACATTAGTAAGAGCAGTACGGCAACAATATGAGATTTTTAAACAGATTTTATGAATAAGTTAAGTAATTTTGAATCTTAACATAAATCTTAAGGTAAATTTTTTGGGAAGATTTTTAGGAGTTAAATTTTATTTACATTTTTGAAAAAGTACACAAAACGAAAAAGAAAAATATAATTTAATAGTGCTGTGCTGCTTTGGTAGACGTCAGGCCAAGGTTTATGTGTCTTGAGTGTATATTTTAAATTCTTCCGCCCTAAACTAATATAATATTGAATGTATTATTTCTTACACAAATTATAAATATATTGTCACTCATTTTTTTTAATGAATTTAAGTTGGATACGCGAACGTAAATTATCTAGATATTAAAATGCATAATTTCGAAATCTGATAATTGAAATCGAAATCTGATTCAGATACGGTTCTCAGAAAAAGCGATACGACCCATCTCTATATGTAGGTATACATATACAAACATAAAATAACACTAATCGTACACTAGGACAAAATACGAATATTTTTTTAAAGAAGTGGTCTTTAAAAAGTATTCGTATTTTGCCATGCCAGACCTCGAAAGATTAAACGATTTTTAGATGCGATAAACAAAAATGGCCCGTCGTATCTTTTCATATTATAAAACGTAACGTCGGTTGAAAAGGTATTTAAAGTAGAAGGATTTGCTGATATCTCGGTTTGAATATAACACGGGAGTTTATAAAAACAAGGCTGTAAGGAGCTTAATCCAGTGCGGTCACTGGTTCAAGCGAACGAGTTCTTGTTAAATAAATAAATAAATATTTTAGGACACATTTTTACACAACATTTTCTAGTCCCAAACTAAGCAACGCTTGTACTATGGGTACTAGAAAACTGATAAACATACTTAAACATATTTTTCTTTTGTAAATAAATACATATTATAGATATATAAACACACAGACACTAGAAAAACACTATGTTCATCACATAATATTTTTCCAGTAGTGGGGATCGAACCCACACCCTCTGGCGCAGGAGGCAGATAAACTAACCACTACGCCATTCAGGTCGTCAAATAGAACCAAGACTGTGCTAAACATCTACAAGCACCTAAATCTCCAAACTCTAATGGCAATGTGCCTACTAGAAAATGGAACAAACATTTACTGTCCTACTCGTATCACTTACCACCAGATGTGGTGGTAGGTTTAAAGAGGAGCTCAATGACTCCAGTGAACCTGTCTTGTGTCAGAGGGTGTAATTTCGATCCCCACTACTGAAAAAATATTGTGTGATGAACATAGTGGATCTAGAGTCTGCGTTTTTAATAATCTAGTAGTGTGTTTATGTATGTTTATCATTCACCTAGTAATAATCCATAGTACTTACTAATTTACCTAGTTTGTGACTAGATAACGTTGTTTAAATGTGTCCTGAAATATTTATTTAATGAAAGGCAGCTACACACTTATCGATCATATCAATTTGCGATGTGCTGTCGATTTTCGCCAGGGTTGAAACAATCAATTAACAAATGATGCATCAATGTTTGAAATTATGGTGACAATAAGCGACGTAAATGGCGCATTGTAAAGCTTGAGCCACAATCGAACGACTCCCGAGAGATTCTACTTTTTTCTCAGTAACGTAAAAAGTTGTGAACTTTGACTAATATTCAATTTCTGTGACCGCTTAGAAAATCGAATTATGGTCACGTGGACAAATGGGCATATTATTATAGTTAAATATTTTATTTCGGTGCCTTCTTTAGTTCTTCTAGTTAAGTTTCAGGACGTCTCACACGTAAAGCACATAATTCTTGACTATCAATTGAGGTAAGACTAGTTGACAATCATTAAGAATGTAAATAAATAAACCAGATTTATGATGCAGTCAGACATAAAGCTTAACGCTGGACAAAGGTACTACCACCACCACCGTAAATTGCTTTGAAACAATCTTCGTATAAAATTAATAGAACTTTCGTGAGACATTATTAATGTAATATTAAGACGGCTGAACTCTCGTAAACCCGGTGTATGTACGTATGTAAGCGTTGAAGAGTGCGTCAATAAAACCAAGATACTGGTAGAGATACGTAGACGATCTGTTTGCCATAGTTTTCAGACAGGGTGTTAGGCAACTATTGGACCACCTGAACAATATACATCCAAAGATACATTTTACAACATATTATATTAAAACATTTAAAAATCTAAATAGAAAGAAAACAGAAGACTTATGGGGCTTATCAATATGGGCAATTTATCTTATAATCTATGACATTGCTTGCACATTAGCCCAAATATTTAATACATGTTTAGACAGTAGCAAATTCCCAAAGTTAATAAAATATAGTAAAGTTGTGCAAGTATATAAATCGGGTTCGAGAGATAATGCCTCTAATTATCTCTATGTTGCCGGCCTTAAGCAAAGTGTTTGAGAAAATAATGCTGGATCGAATGATAGTTCATTTTAACAAATATAAAATTTTAAACCAGCACCAATTTGGATTTACTAAAGGTAGACCTACAACTGATGCAGGGATAGAATTAGTTTCACATATCCTACAGTCCTGGGAAAGTTTTCATGACACCATTGGTGTGTTCTGTGACCTTTCCAAGGCATTTGACTGTGTAAATCATACAATTCTAATCAGGAAAT
The DNA here is from genome assembly GCA_933534255.1 of Iphiclides podalirius. Taxonomy (NCBI): domain Eukaryota; kingdom Metazoa; phylum Arthropoda; class Insecta; order Lepidoptera; family Papilionidae; genus Iphiclides; species Iphiclides podalirius. The sequence continues at coordinate 10,236,615 of OW152839.1, read as the reverse complement.
TGGAATATTATGGTATTCGAAATAGTGCTATTGACTTTGTTTCCTCATATCTTGCTGACAGGGAACAAAAAGTAATCATAAATGGTATATTATCAACGGGGTCAAAAGTAAAAATGGCCGTTCCTCAAGGATGGATCCTGGGCCCTTTTCTGTTTTTAGTTTATATTAATGATTTGCCATATATAGTGGAGAAAAGGTCTCAAAGTGTTTTGTTTGCGGATGACACTTCATTATTGTTTAAAGTTAAAAGGAAAGATGATGCACTGTAACAACCAAATGAAATACTAGATGTTGTGTCTGGCTGGTTTGCTACCAATAACTTACTTTTGAACTCCAATAGACCAAAATGTATTAGATTTACTCTTTCAAAGTTGTGTCACCAATCAGGAATATCTATTGATGAGAAAATCCTACCCCTTGAGGATTCAACAGCATTTCTTGGAATAAGCGTTAACTCCAAGTTGCATGGGGATTTCATGTAGATAAGTAACCCGCGCCCCCCGCCCTCTCAATCCGCGCGCTGCGGGCTCAGGCGCGCAGTGCGAGACCACCCTGATGAAGGACCTCCGATGAGTCCGAAACTAGTCAGTACATTCACCGGGTTTACGTGAGCTCAGCCGTTTTAATATTAAAATCTTCGTTTATTCACGTTCTCTTATATCTGATAACGTTTAAAAAGGAGGTCGAATTTGTTTATATTTCAACTCCCTGGATTGAAATAAAATTGTTTTTGACTAGAAATGTTATTTTGCGTCGGGTGAAACATGCGTTCTAATATACTATATGGTTTTTTTACACTATTCGGAGTAGCAGAGAGTTTTTACATTATTTGAAGTAAGTAAAGTAAACTTACTCAAATTCACCTTGCACAGTTAGTTTAAACACTGATTAAAAGTATAAAGACATTTAAAGACATTTATTCCGTCACCTTAAAATAGTTGTACAGAACTTAATCAATAAAATTACAAAAAATAAAAACAGAAAAAAAAATGTTTACGTAAAGAAAAAAATATATCAAAAAAGAGAAAAATGGGTAGTAAAGTATTATAATAAAATTATTAAATTAAAACAATTTAATGTGTGTTGTGATAAGGTGGCGGAAGGGACCGCCTCAGCATAAGCCGCAGGAGTGCAGCGCTGATTTTCAGTCGGCCCCTTCTATAAGAGAAAATCCGTTAAATTTATCTATGGCCAACCAGCTAGTAAAATAATAATGTCGTCTGTTAGATGGAATAACTTTATCTGGGCCCAGCCGAGACCGCAGACCGTTAATCAACCCAAGAATTAATAACCGTGCAGATCAGGTGATTACCGGACGCTTAATTAATGGACGTCGATTATGCGAGAATATCGGGCGGCGGAAATAATGGCACCGCGATAGCCCGAATTAGTCACGTGCATAGGCTTAGGAAACAACAGGTGAAAATGTTGTGATAGCGAATGGAAATTTCCACATAGGTACCCCTATTACCCCGACCCCCACCTTTCATTCCCTCCCTGGGTACAAAAACGTGGCACGGACTATCCGTTCGTAACGCTATAGGTACATACAGCGATCGATTCATAAAATGTCAAACCTTTTTAATCGTGTTGAATTTAGCCTCGGTAAACAAATATTAGAAAAACATTTATCAGAATATACAAATATTTCCTGTCAATTACAAGCTATCATCCAGTCTAATAACTACAATACTTTTACCTTGAAGTCATTATTGTGACGACAGGCGGTAAATATGTCGGGTTACGCTGAGCAGATGTGTTATGCGAAGTTGTGAATGTGCGTAGGAAGATACAATTTGCAACGTGGTTTTTGCATATACAAGAGCTTAATTGATCATTAAGCGTAATTACCTAAATTCCTAACAGTGTTATAACGAGCCATGTTCTGCAACAGTACACAATGAACATATCGGGTCAGGCCCGCACATATCCACCAGTCATTAGCCTTTGTGATCCGTGCCGACTGAATTATTCAAACTTAGTGCAACATCCTAATTTGCTGCGACAGACGTGACACGTTACTAATTAGGCCTCTCACTAATTTGATGCATTGTTTCCTCGGTTTTGACATATCCGACTATACATAATTTTTAATTGAATCTTATTATTTTTTCTTTTATATAATTAGGATTACATTGAAATTATAACGCCTAACACATGAAAATAGCAACCATTTTTTTTTTTCTTTCAACCAATACATTGCCTTCCTTTTTATAAAACAATTATCTTAAGTCTGTATATTATTACATGGAAATGCACTCTTCATTGCACTTGTTTTTTCAATTATACTCTTTATTTCTTACGGATTAATCCAACCATGAAAGCCTTATTGTTTAGTGCAGAGATTTGGAGCAAGTTAGATAAAGTTTCGTCATAATTAGCTTTTAATCAACACCGTTTGATCGACTTACTCATTTATGGAAGTAGAAATAGTTTTAGCTTTGTATTGAATTATTGAGTACAATAATAAAATAACTAAATACATATACTACGTACGCTATATGGGTATACGATATGTGTTTGGATTAGTCGACGTTTGTGCCTTGTAGAGTTATTAAAATAGATCCTTTGTCCGCTATTGTATAAGCTCTGGTCAGCTAAAACAATATGGACTGAATTTGCACATCTATTGGACAGCGAGACATTACAAACGATTTAAACCAAGAGTAAATGTTTGCAATGGACTAGCAAAAATATTCTCTATTCATAAAAAATATATACACTTCCTACAAAGTACGACATAAAAGCCACGACTGTCGTAATAAAATGGGTCGTCATCGCAAAACCTCTTAACAGATCTTTACCTGTTTTACCGCGCTTTCTTTTCTCTTTTACAAATAAAATGCTTTAATTTTGAGACTACTGGAACCATCATAAGCATAAAGTAAGTTAAAGGTAAAGAAAAATTAACAGATGTTCCGGCTTCAAGTATTATTTTTCCAAAGAAATTAATTGCAACAAATAGAAATCAATTCAAATTTTGTTTTATTGAAAAGTATTTTTCCCACAGTATTATAATAAACCAAGCATATTTATGTAGTAATATTAAATTATTAATAACATTGCATGAGCGTATGTCATCATGTCATATAAATAGTACAGAGGAAACATTTAAAAATTAAACTCGACAACATTTTATAGACTGATTTCTGCAACATTGAAGGCGCTGGCCAAACTCCAACAGAGTGGATATATTAGTGTTCGTGGAAACACAAAATACTGTAAATTGTTTGTTTCCTATAAGGTGCAGTGGTGAAGCGAGTTTCGGATAAAATCGCAAGAGGTCGTAAAGCCCTTGCGTTCGCCGGCTAACAAGAAACAACGATATGTAGTAAAGCCTTGGTGGAGAGAAAACCAAGTCAATCGATACCGCCTTCAGGACAACAGAGGAATTTCTTACGTGAGAAAGTGGCAAACAAGCTGACGGATTTACTGGATGTTAAGTGATAACCTAAAATAGAGATTTTCTTTGGAGGAGGCCTTCACCCGAGCAGGGGTTCTTGCAAATAAACATAAACAATAATATTTAAAAAAAATCATAGTAAGTAGATTCAGCATAGTAGATTACAAGATTTTTTGTTCATGAATATTTTTTTGCAAGAAATAATAAACGATTTTTATTTTATTTCATTTTTTTATGCGAAAAGTTGTCGAACGAGCAGACGGTTCACCTGATGTTAAGCGAATACCGCCGCCCATGGACATCTGCCACACCCGAGGGTTATACATGCCTTGACAACCTTTTGAAAATTGGTCTCCGGCCACCTCACTCACCAGACGAAACGCGAAAGTATTTGTCATACTTGCTACTTTTATTTATTTAATTGATAACCGCCGCCCAAGCACATTTGCAACACCTGTAAGGTAACAGATACGATACCACCTTTTAATTAGGTGGGCCCCGGCTACCTCACTCACCATACAAAACGCAGAAGAATAACACTTCCACTTCACGCCGGTCTTCTGTGGGGTTGTGGTCCCATTCGTGCAATAGTGATAAGTGTCGATTGGCCCTACTACAGTTAATATTGTAAATGTAAGTTTTCTTTAATTGAGATTTGTAATAATTAGTACCTCATTGGACGTAAATAATCTCGCTAAGTCACTTTTAAGAAAATCCTTTTTTAAACAAAACGTGAAAAAATGTTGCAAAACTATTTTTGCGGAAAAGAATGAAGAATGAGTAATTAATTAAACGTAAATAAATCAAGTAAACGCAGAGAATTTAAAATACGTGAAAATGGTTTCATATTACAACCGGTTTTATTTAAAACATACCTTTTATAAAATGAAACCATTCGGAAGAAAATTTTCGATAGCAGTGTAACGCAATAAATTATAAAATAAACACAAATTTGACGAAATAACTATTGAAACTAACACACACATCGGCGATAAAATATCCGCGCCATAGAGCGAAATGATTCGCATCAGGCGTTATGGCGTTAAATAAATAGCCCAACGACGCTTCGCAAAAAAAGAGCGGCACAAACGAACGAGTACTTTATTCGAAATTTGATCTTTTGACTTGTTCGAGCATTTTCGATAATTGTGCTCAGTGGGCAAACCAATTGCTTGCACTACAATGGAGTCGTATTGATGCACACGTCAACACTATCGCGAATTATTCAATTACAATAAACAATAAATAACCGTTCTTCATAAAAACTGCATTTCCAAAGATCATTGTGTTATAATGAATAGGTGATAAGGCCACTTCATAAGTTCTAAAGAAGATAAATACGGACATTTCGAAACTTAGGAAACAAATAATAAGCATTTATAAAACACGCATTCAGCAATATTTTTTTATCAAATTATGACAGGATTTACCGCTAAATACTTGTCTGTTATTGTGTGTTATTTGTAATTCAGTACTTATACTTTGTAGTAGTATACATTGCAGGGCCTTTTTGGCTATACAATTAACAGATCAGTGGTGTACAATTTACTTACAAACGTGCTTCACATCTTTAAATTTAAAAAAAAAAAATCAGTTGCTAAATACCTTCACGTATATATTTATAAGTGGCTAGTTGATTTTCTTTCACCGGTTCCTCTCAGGTCAGCGGCTTTTTATTCCCGAACCGCAGGTCTTTTACTATTTTGTCTATCTATATTTGATAGATTTTTTAATTTTAACGTAAATTTTATAACTGTGTAACTGCGGTTAGATCGCTAGATAGTTCATTTCTGAAAATGATTAACTCCATCAAGATGTCTTTTGTTACTTGTTTATTATGCCACCTGAGAAATGACGATGCAGTTCAAAGTTGAAACTGTTTATTTTAATTCCGAGTTGTTGTTCACGAACTTCATATCAAAACATTCGGGGAATAATAACTTTTCTGCATCATTCACAGACTGTTTCTTGGGTGTCTAAATTAAAGGAAAGGGTCGTTTTATTTGTAGATTGCTGCCATTGTTAAAGGCAAAAGCAGTTCTTTTTTCTCAATTTAAAGGCCTCCACTTTAATTTCCATGACACTGTAGTTAACCACTAACGCAGGCGCAGTAAAAAAAATAATACAAATACCATAAAGTAAAAGCTTTTGTTACAAGATATTTTTCGAGAAAAATATCTTGTAAATAAAGCTTGTGAGTGGGTAAAGAACGGCAAAATTAACTATTTATCAAATATAAACATCATTCATAGTTCAACTTTTTTCATTCATTATTCAACATAACATAAAAAACTGTGTAAAAACATTATCCGCTTTTATAATCTAATAATAAATTTAGAGATATAATTATGCAATATAAATAAAAAATTAAATAAACACTACTTAAGGATCGATATCATTTATTTTGAGTTTTTTAATTATAAAGATAATTTTTAAAAGATAAAAATACTCAAATATATAAAAGGAAAAGAAACAATTTTCTATGCAATTTTTCCAGAGAATAATATCTCCAGGGGTTTTAGCAAAAAAAAAAATATTCAAACACAACAAAAAGTACGATCAGCAGAAAAAAATTGTAGGAAGAGTACACTACACGTGCCTATTACAAGATACGCGTAAATTATCTTCCCGTAATCCTTTAGCATGTTGTTGCAGATGAGTTGGCTACCGAAAAGCCGACTATCTATGCGTCATGCATATACGGGATTCGAACCCGGTACCGATGATTTGAAGTCACGTGCCCCGCCGTTCGACTAACAGACGTGTGTATGCTGCAGCGAAGTTTAAGAATAGTATACAGTGGTGACGTCATAGAAATGTGGGTACCTTTTTTACGACTGATTTCTCAAGGAATAATCGCTTTTGTCATTAATAATAAAGCCATCATTACGTTAAAATGTCGGTCTACTACTTCATAAAAACATATTGTATATAAAACTTACTACTATATAAAAGTAAATCTTATCGAATAATTGGAATTTTTGAGATAACTTTAGATTGTAAGTATTCAATTATACGAATATAGTTTTATACTTGTCGAATTATCACACCTTATATAGGATCATAATAAATATTCTTTTTTAATTTTAAGGGCATATTTTTACGCAACGACAAAGAGGAATTTTGTATAGAGTTTTAGTTTGTTAAATAAATTCACTATTTAATTTATGTACAGTCGCGCCTACAACTACGAATACAACAACTTATCTTAACTATCATTAAATCCAGAGCATCTGTAACGTGCATCAAGAAAATACGCCCCTCCTACGCTGCAAAAGCATTCCCAAGTAATCAGAAAGCTGCTTAAATAGGCACGTAAGCTTTTCACGGGTAGCTAAGATAACAAGGCAGGGAGCGTCGCGAGATTTTTCACTAGAAACATAAGTGCAGTCGTTTGTGTTATTATTCATTATGTATGCCTATGTTTATGAATCTAATTTGTATACAAACTATAACCTTAACGATAAGTGAGCACCGTTTTCAATTCAACCACTCTGATATCATTCATTTTGAATGAAATTATTCTTTAAAGAAGTTTAATTATTTTATTGTGTTGTGTTTCATATGAACGTTCACCATCAATAGCTGTATCACCAAACAGACAGACGGAGATAAAGAAAAAATAATAACGTAATAATATAAGTAACGGTAATCTGCAATTATCCCGTCTTTAGAATGAAGCCATTCGTAAAAGCTTTTAATTGCGCCGATCGAAAGGTTGGAATCCTCAACAAACAGAGGATATTGAAAACGAGCGGGCAAACAGTGGACCACCCTATCCCAGATCAAACATCCGCCCCGTTGGAGTTTACCGGGCGACGATTGTGCCTCGACCTTGCGGGAGCCCGTGGAGACACCATTATGAGCGACCAACACGAACTTCTAACAATATTTACCGTGTTATTAGAAAACACAATCATGCCGTTATATGTTTTGACCTTCGATTATTTTTTATTAGTAGAAATAGGCCATCAATTTAATTACTGACTTGACATTATTATGCTAAATATACTATTAGTAATTTATTGAGGATGCGTAAAACAAACAAATACATAAGTGATCGTTAACACGCAATACTGGAGAATTAAAAAGGCGTCACCTTTAAGATGGGAGTCTCTTCTTGAAGGTCCCAAGCGTAGCGGTCCGAAAGCGGTTCCCGGTTGCCGTTAATCCGATGTCTATCGACGCCCCAAGTCTCCGTGGCGCATTACACTCAATATCCCGATATCTATTCCGCCTTATTGCGTTCCGCGTGCGGCCGCCTCGATCGAAAATCCCCTCGTATGCGCCGCGTTCGCGCCAGGATTCGACGTAAGCCCTGACGTGGACGTAATCCGGCGAAAAATTGCAATTGCAAGCTGCAATATTGCCCCGTCGGCTACGCTTCGTACCTACGTAACACCTGAGTTGGGCGAATATCAAAAGAACTTATATAGTTACTTTAATATCACCTCTACGTTGTGCTTGCACGTTTATATGATGCAAAAGTGTTGTACCTTTGCTTTGTACTCGCGCATAGAAGAATTTATAGTGAAATACATATATATTTTTGTCTATTGTTTAGACAAGTATGATATTTATTTAACAAGCGACTAATTTGATTTTACCACTACCACTAAGTTTATGCATTTGTAATAAACAACGCAAATGTATTGGGCCGGGTGTAGTAATAATATTGTTACCATCACGGGGTCTTTAATGTCTAGATCCAAAAGGAATATATTATAAGAAGGTTCTTATTCCAGAACTTACTATCGATTAGTGTCGAACTTCACCACGCTTTTAGAAAGTTTTAGACGAAAAGACGATCGCTATTCTGCCTGTAAAAGGGGCCAGGAGGGCGACGAGCTAGACGGAGAGCTAGCTAGAGGTGAGTGCAGGAGAGGAAATTAGAGGTAGAAGAGGACAAGAGAGGGGCAGAGGTGTAATTGCGTACGTGGAGGATTGAGGCGACTACGTGAGGGCCATTGCACCTGTAAGGCAGTACGAGGATTCCTCAAACTACGCGTCTCCAGGCGATTGGTGGTTAATGAGAGAGCCGTCGCAGCTGTAGTAGTAAAGTGGAGGATTACGCTACAAAGGAATTGCGCCACGCACGTTATTAGTGTAAGCGAAGATTTAACCTAACTTGCGTCCCGAACTCAGTATCCGTAACAATATAACTATCATATTTTTTTCTTGATTTTACGCGAATATTATACATATTAAATGAAACTACTTGAAGGATTTCATCGCGTTTTTTATTCTCGCCGTGACCATGAACGCTGGAAAGGGTTCGAAACGTCGGGAATTTAAATCAAAATAAAAAACGCGATAAAATCCGTAAAGTAGTTTCTTTAATAAATAACATTAACGGTGGTAGAGCCACGCAGCAGCCTCGGCTGTTGCACGAATGGGCAGGCTCGTCCGGGTAATTACCACGACCTCACAGAAGACCGGCGTAAAGTGGAAGTATGACAAATACTTTCGCGTTTCGTCTGGTGAGTGAGGTAGCCGGAGCCCAATTTCAAAACAGGTTGTCAACGCATCTGCAAACCCTCGGGTGTAGCAGATGTCCATGGGCGGCGGTTTTGCATTTAACATCAGGTGAACCACCTGCTCGCTTGGCAACTTTTCACATAAAAAAAAAATATAACTATCGTTAATTTAGTGTGAATAGAAAGTTGCTAAATTCGTGAAAGATTTAAAGAAAAACAATGCAACGAATCAAGAATGCTTCATATCCTCACACTCACACTTAACACGGAGAAATAGAACTTATATCTTGAAGAGAGCGTTGTGGGTATTCATAAGAGTATAATTATAGTGTAAATAGCAGCTCGTGACAGGAAACCAATACAGCTATTATGCGCTAAGCCGAGACCAATACTACATATCACGCGAAATGATTATACCGATAATTATTTTCTTCTTAATAACAACCTCTTTATATTTTGGCGGCTTTGAACCTATAACAGGAATATTCCTTTTAATATACACAATTTTTATTTATGGCGAGTTTTTATTGTTTTTTTTTGTAGAAAAATTGTCATAAGTTTTATGCGCTGCGGCATTCGAACTGCAGTCTTCCAAGCAATGTGACCAGAACCTCTAACCAGTTGAGGTGTGAAAATATCATAATCTATTTTCTTTATTGCAGTTTTTAGCAAAGATTGGCGCCGTCTAATGTCATTTTTTAAAAATTTACATAGCAAATCACATTGAAGATACACAATAATTTATAGCCTTTGTGATGTTTGTCGGAGAAAGTCGACAGCTTTGAGCTTGTAATTTATTAATTTATCATATTGAGTCAATTCTTATAACATAAAATAACAATAAAAACTATAATGAAAATTACAACTAATTATAAAAATAATTATATTAAAATAATCACTACGTTATGTATGTTTATGTATTCTGTTTATTGTATTTACGCTATAGTTATAGTTTAAGGTATTGTTAAATCATACTTGGTAGATAGGACAATATAAATTATTAACTAAGTTGATAGTAGACCGGATTGCCTATGGCATTAGCTTTAAGATACCTCAGTATCTGTAAAGTTTTCGATATATAATTAAAACCAAAATTAAATATGATAAAATTATGGCAGTTCTAGGAACCTGCTTAATACTTTTTAAATCAAGCAACGTAGAATTAATTTTGACGAAATTCAGAAAACAGATTATATTTCACTGGAATAATATCGCAATTGCTGCACATTCTTCAGAAGAAATCGTATTATACTTTATTTACATATACGTAGATATAAATGTGAAATCGATAAGTCGGTGTATATTATATTGAAAACGGGGGATGCAATTCTATACAACTGAAAGCTGAACATCATCCGATAAAGATAAGAGAAAAAAAGCACAAGTCGACAGCGAAAGCAATCCGGAAACCTGTTACGAATCCAATCGTATTCCGGGCCGACTCTTAATTTGTAGGGAAAAGATTCATCTGCTCCTCCCCGCCGCGTAGAAACAAAAGCTTTCTACACTGACCGGCTATTCGATCGCAACCGTTCGCTTCATTCGTTCATTTGTCGTGAACGGACCAACGAATGGCGAAACCCTCGCAGTTGGGGCGTTAACAAAGACCATCGATATAGCAATGGCGAACGAGCACAACACTCTGATTGGAACCGATAAAGTTGACGGAGCGCGAAGCGACCGAATGTGAAATCGGATTCGAAATTAATCAGGCCTATGTTATGTTATGAGTATTGTTAAGCCGGTACCGTTGAACTAAATGTTGGACGTCCAACGCCCAAGTTGTAATTGCGTTGGCATATCCGGATTTCCAACATTGGTTTATCCTTTATTTTACAATATATACCGGTATGGACCGAGTAATAAAAAAGAAATTTAATCTTCATCCAAATACGTTCGTAATATAATTTGAAGGAAAGGTTGATTTCTTTTTCTTAGTAGGTTAAATTCTCTAGTAACGGAATGTAGTGTGTGACACATTATGAAGTTATTACGAAATAATGCACTCGTTCCGTATATCGTCGTAAAGGAACTTCGCTAGTAGTCGATTAGTTAATAGGTAATTAGTACCAAGCTTGAATCTTACTGGAATATTTTTTAGTATTACTGAGAAAAAAAAGAGGTGATTTATTCAAATAAATGGTATCATTGATTTCTTTTTATTTGTATCTATACAATCGAAAAAAGTGTAGGTAAAAATAAATTTGGGTACACACCACAAACTTTAACTAACGAACATAAGTTATAAGTAAGATTATTTTATAAGTTGCCAATGGATGAATTTCATCGCCAGCTGAAAAGACGAAAGGCATCCTCTTAGAGAAACGGGTAAATTACGAAACGATATTGCTCAACATCGACAAACAACAGGCGTTAGGCGATGCTATTAACAGACAGTTAGCGAACGATTAAGGTTTATTGTAACGGTGGAGTTGATTAATTGCGAAGAAGTTTCTACGTCAACACCATTTACAAGGCATGGCACTTTGTGCGCGGCGGCAAGTTAACGAACTGGAAATCTAAAGAAACAATATCTACCAAATATACCAACAAATATAACGACAAAGTACAATTTTATGTTACAAGGAGAGTGATAAGCTGACTTTTGGATTCTAAATATGCATAATGCTTTTTGATATACGATTCATTATATCTACGTACATATACATGCTTGTCGTGCACGGGCAAATATTACGTCTGGATGTCCTTTGCCAATATTCCAATAGCTTATGGTTCTTCACGTGAACCGGAATTTTCTTTCCGCGTGCCTAAATTATAGGTACAAGTGTTTCTCGTGTTCGCATGATGTACAGATAACTGTGCTTCTTTTGACTGAAAGAATATTCAAATTTAAGAGAATATTATTAGTTGATATCTGAACACATTATTATCGTATTCCTTTTTGGAAACTCAAATAGAAGTTTCACAACATCAAAAAAAAAAAGGCTGCGCTCTCAAAGGCAATCGGGCTGTCAAACGACGAACTGTGAACCAAGCTCCACATAATGCGACTCCAGAGGTGAATATTTCAGAAGGCCGCTTACGAAATGTGAAAGGTTGTTTGGAAATCACCCTGCGCTGCCGAGACAGGCTGTACCTCAGCCTAGTGTTTGTCTCGCACAATCAAACAGTTCGCAATCAAAGATTTTTGAGAGGAAGGGATCGAATGAAATGCTGCATATCAATCTCTTTCATTTCAATAAAATGTATACTCGTTCAAATATGAGATATTTTTTCCATTGCAAGAACGCACGTTGGGAAAAAAACATTGGGTCATGTAACTGCAGTTCTTTTGAGTGTTTTTTCTTTTCATGATTTCACGCTTCCATAAAACAGGGACTTAATAAAACGAAATATGAGCTATTTATCCTCATTGGTCTCTTTGTGAATAAGAATTGTAGTTAACTCCCAATTATGAAAAAGATTTTTAAAGAAAATTTTGTTAAAATGTCGCAATGTATCTTTTCTAATGGACGTTTCATTAATTAAAGCAATATCGATGAGTGCATTAATAGTATCTAAACTATATGGACTCTTAGTATAATAGACATGTAACGAGCTGAAGATAAAGGGCCATATATAAAGGCGGATGATTTCAAATGGTTTCCTAATATTATAGTCATCGAGTGCCGCAACATGAAGCTTCTAGTAAGTTAAAGTGATCTTTGATCATATGAATAATCATACAAACTATTTCAACCATTTTCTTAATATAATTATTAACAAAAACAACGTCTTACATGTATGTAATTGTTTTTGAATTGGTGTTTATTTGTTTTTTACCTTACATTTGCTGACAATGTATGCCGAAAAATATGGAACGGAATAATGGTTATGTCATTCGTTGTAGCAAACACTATTATCGCGGTATAAAACTATAATACATATTTCATCACGTTGATTTTTCATCCAATTTCGCAAGTTTTCAAGCACTTTACATCTGTACTCATGGTCACCGCACAAAAGTGGAGCGTCTAGATTAAAAGAAACGTATGAAATTAATAGCCATTTCGACGGAGCCATAAAGAGATTTCACAGAATAATGCCAGAGTTCTAATTCTCTTGAGATATTTCCATACAACAATGGGCTCATGCGGGAATATGTGAGTGAATAAGTGTTCATTTGGCGAAATTATTTAATTGCAGTTAACATGAAGTTAGATTCCTTTTGCCTGAATTATTCATCGACAATAAAGGAAAAGCCTTCTGCTACATTAACTCACTGAAAGTGGTTTTAAGAACACAGACATTAGACAATGGCTATAACGACTTATTAAAGCAGTCGTTTTTTCCAGTGTTAGGTATGACATTCAATGGTTCTTGCATTTAAATATGCGAATCGGCGATAGATAACATTACATTTAAGCTTACAATGAAGGTTGGAAAAAGCGATGTGAAATAATTTCAAGTAAAGAATAAATAATCTTAGTGCCCGAACGGACAAGCAGCTTTGGTTAGCAAGGTCAGCTACATGCAGGAATTTCCAGATCTTCGTTTTTCGGATACTATCTCGATGCCCTAGTGAACAAAGAAGGACTACATTTTTTTACTGTGGTACGCAGCAAGTTCCACTGTTGCACGAATGGGCAGGCTCATCCGTCAAGTGGAATTATTATTTCGCGAGTGAGTGTGGTAACTGGAACCTATTTTATATGTTGTCAACGTGTCTACAACCCCTAAGGTATACAGGTGCTCATGGGCGGCGGTATTCATTTTCGTCGAGAACGTCTGCTCGCTTGATCATTTTTCACATCAATAAAACCTATCATGTTTAGGTATTATTATGCACAATGATGGGCAAAAATTGTGGCCTGCTACTACAAAATTGATATTTTCGAACGTAGCTTCTTGCTGCGCTGGTGTGCGGCGCAATCGCCGCGGCGGAGGCGTACGGCGACGTCGCCGGGGAAGTGGGCGCTGGCCTGAGGCTGCCGTTTCTGGGCAAGATAAGCCTCGGGCTGGACGGCGACCTGGGCTTCGACGGGGGCCTGTTCGGCCTCGGCAAGGGCCTTATCAAGGGGCTCATCAACAGAGTCGGATTCAGGCTTCTTAATGCCGTAGCGGGGTAGATATTTTTTTATGCGAGAAGGTGACATACGAGTTACATACCTGATGTTAAGTGATAACCACCGCCCATTGACATTTACAACACCAGTAGGGTTACAGAAGCACTGCCACCTTTTAATAAATTTGGCCCCGGCTATCTCACTCACCAGACGAAACGCAGAAGTATAACACTTCCGCTTGACACCGGTCTTCTGTAAGGTCGTGGTACTTATCCGGACGGATCTGGCCATTGGTGCAACAGAGAAGACTGTTGCGTGGCCGTACCACAGGGCCGTTCCCTTGTTTTTTGCATTAGCACAGCCAATGGACATATGCACAGTAGCTAAGTGGTGTAGAATATGTGATGAAAAACCGAACGAAATGTGTATAACTTGCTCATCTTCTATGAAACCACCGTGGGGCTTACCATGTTAAAACAGGCTATCAAAACTCACCAACGAAAGGGAAACATACAGTCTCTGTTAGATGATGTTTTTGCTTTCAATCCTGGGTATAAGCTATAGTATAGACACAGAGCCCGGAAATGCTACAGTTGACTTATAATCTAAATATGGGTGATCGCATTTAATAAGATTTTATTCTTTCCAGATGATGAGCACGAAGGTTGACAGACAAAATGGAAGACTAACAAGCAAATGAACCTAATTTTTGATGTCTTTCACAACTACTGTTAATAATCATCAAATAAAATTATTTATAATTTACCACACTTTTATTGACGACCGTTTATCTAGTATTACTGCATTGATTTTGTATTATATTGGGAAAATTATTAATGTTTGATAAGTGTTTAAATAAAAATAACATAACAAGATTTGGATTGGAAGATAACTACAGACAGAAAGCTTTTAAATATTAAGGAGTGCCGTATTAATACTTCAATATTAAAAAATATTTAGCTTAATTTGTTATAACTAAAGTAGAGATGGGTCGTATCGCTTTTCCTGAGAACCGTATCTGAATCAGATTTCGATTTCAAATATCGGATTTCGAAACTATGTATTTTAATATCTAGATATTTTACGTTTGCGTATTCACCTTAAATACATAAAAAAAAATAATAAAAAAAATGTTAAAACCAGTGAGTCCTACAAGGTAAGGCGTTCATTTAAATTTTTTAAGGTTTTTTTAAAACATAATACATAATTCAATTATGTATTATTAACACCCCAGAACACGCAATCATGAGTGATAATTTTTTTTATATTTTGTGTAAGAAATAATACATTCAATATTATAGTTTAGGGCGGAAGAATTTAAAATATACACTCAAGACACTTAAGCCTTGGCTTGACGTCCACCAAAGCAGCACAGCACTATTAAATTATATTTTCTTTTTCGTTTTGTGTACTTTTTCAAATATGTAAATAAAATTTAACTCCTAAAAATCTTCCCAAAAAATTTACCTCCTAAAATTTCCATTGTATATTTTTCTTCCTTAATTTAGGAAGAAAATTCCTAAGTTGGCATCCCTTACTATTACGTGCTTAAGTACCAATGCAGTTCAATGCACTCCAGCTCAAGGCTAAACAAAATTTAAAGACATCGTTAATACCATGATTCGTATTTAAATTAAACAGAATTTTTTTCCATGCTGTAAAGATTATAAATTGCTTAAATTATTCATAAAACCTGTTTGAAAATCTGATATTGTGCATTGTTTGCCGTACCCCTCTAACTAGTGTAATATTTGTATCTCACGCGCTTTGTCGCTCGAAATCTGTTTAAAAATCTGATATTGTGCATTGATTGCCGTACCGCTCTAACTAGTGAATATTTGTATTTCACGCGCTTTGTCTAGAAATCTGATATTGTGACAAACGCGTATTATATCGCGATTCGTGTTGGTATAGCGAGTGAGCGAGTATTCGGTACATCAGATTTCGGAAATATCAGATATTGTAAAATACATAGATTTTGAACGAGCCAGTAAGCGATTTTCGGATATTGTATCAATATATAGTTTTCATATCTGTATACGATTTGTGTCGCCCACTTCTAAACTAAAGCTTTGTACCATTAGTTTGCCTTTATTATTGCGTAACTTTTAACTAAAATATTTTTCGATTTTACTTGGCTTAAATTATTCGCTGAAAGTTAAATCTGAACAAATCATGAACTTAGCCCATTAACATAATTATTCACGAATTTTAAAATCGTATTTCTATATAAGAACTATCAATAAATGAATAAATAATTAGGTAAAATAAATTTTCCAGACATATTTTTACCAAATCATCTAGGCAAACAAAGCTTGTTAAAAAAAGTAAAGGCAAAAAAAGCAAAAAAAAAAATAGCTTAGGTACTATGGGTACTAGGTAACGGATAAAAAAACTTTAACATCCTTTTCTTTTGTAAATAAATACATATTATAGATACATAAACACCCAGGAACTAGAAAAGCACTATGGTCACCGCACATTGTTTTATCAGTAGTGGGGATTGTACGTACACCCCAACTGCAAGGGACAGTTGCACTATCCACTATACGAATCGAGTCGTCAAAATTAAGATTCAAGTAGTATAGTAGGCTTGCTTATATCTACATTGATATTATAAGTAGAGTACGCCGTACCAGATGGGCGATGTACTGACAGGCGTAGAATAAACCTGTAACCGTAGATGTTGAACATCAGGTGCAAGAAGTATACGTCATTTTATAATACCTCTTGATTTGTATATCATTAAGGTTTTTGGAACTGATTGAAACCGAACACCGGCACGGAGCTACTATTTATTGAGCCTTTATACGTGAAGCAAAGGAGAGTAACAGAAAACAAAACCTTAATCAGCTTGATTAAATTACTAATTCTTAGAAATGTATGTCTGTTACACAATGGGTCCGTACCGCCAAAGCGCGCGTCGAAAGTCTCTCAAAAGTAGGTCTGATTGGCCGTTGTAATGACCTCAAACCGAATAAGGATGATGTGGAGACTGAGACGCGAACATTTTGTCAGTTATTTAATACGATTAAGCAATTCTTTGTAAAGTGAACTATACATCCTTAATCAAACTTGAATGTATAAAAATAGACAAACGTACATAGTAAAAGAAATTATGTGTACAGCATGGTATGTAGGGTTCCGTACCCAAAGAGTAAAACGGCGTCGCATTTCTTAAGATTCCGCTGTGTGTCAATCTGTTTGTCTGTCTGTCACAAGTCTTTTGAACCGTGACAGTCGGACATTTGAAATTTTAACAGATGATGTATTTATGCCGCTATAATACTACTAAACAACTAAACTATTTAGTTAAGTATTTACTTAACAAGTAAAAAACAGAATAAAAGAGTATTTAAGTGGGGCCTCCGATAAAACAGACATGATTTTTGCCGCTTTAATAGACAATGGTACGGAACCCTTCGTGCGCAAGTCTGAATCGCACCAGGTCGGTTTTATACGCTGACATCATCGGATGTGTTGGATAAGAGGAGATATGGAATAAAATAAAATTAAGCTTTCAATAACCTAAAGTTTTGTAAATGAAGGTGCACTACAACCTCACATCGTCCACTATTCATTTGTCTTAAAACGTGTTCGAGATGGTTTATTCCGTCTAGCGATTGAAATTCGCTTTTATGACTTGACTGAAGCCGTGACAGCTCAGTGTCTGGGCGCTCGCTTTAATTTAATATGCTCGAGCACCCGGAGTTCGGTTCCTGGTGCTCACGTGTTCAGCGGTGAAGGAAAACATTGTAAGGGCACCATCATATTATCGAAATAATAACAAAAAATCATGTAGTTGCCTATGATACTGACCAAAATCACAATCGTTATGCGAAATCATGTATTGTACATTACTTAAAGTAATTTCCTTTATTTTTCTGGTCAATCTGAAAGAGAAACGAAAAACTTGGCCTAGACTGCTAAAGCCAATATATGAGATCTATTAAAATACTTTACTAAAGAGGCAGTAGTACTAATTATCACAATCAGTTCATATTTTTTTTCAATTTTGAACAATTTTTTTGCACAAAACTTGGTTTTATTATTTATCAGTGTTAAATTAATAAAGATTTATTAATGTAACCAATCAAACTAATGCATTAGGTAATTTAGCATCTTGTTACTCTATTATCAATTTCCCATTATCCATATTTTGAGCAATTAAAAAATTTATCTAAATTACTAATTTCATTAAGGTGTGTATAAATACCAAGCGCATACTGAATCACATTATTCCAAGTTTTGGTGTGAACACGCAAACTGCAAACATGAAATCCATGGTAAGTCATTTCCAAGTGTTAAGTTTCGTATATCTGACCGCAAAAGTCTATCTAATAAGCATACTAAGTCCTAAGATATGTTTTTAAGCTATGGGAAACTCGGTTAGATCTTCCGACAGCATAATATGTATACTTTTACTCAAATAGGTTAGTTATAGAAATTCAGTTAATTTATTGCCATGTAGCGTGTTTCACCGTAAGCCTAGCACAGATGTGGTATTTAAATCGAAACTAAAATGTGCCATTGCTTGCATTCATCTAAAAAAGTGTTAGCAGTTAACGGCCATTGAAAAGATTTACATAAGATTCACAGATTGTTTATAGGTAACTAGCTGATCCGGTAAACGTTGTCATGTAGAATTTCATAAAATCCGTTCTTAGCTGATCTCTCGAACTCGGCTTTATCTATCTATATATGTATATAGATAGATAAGTACTTCTATAAAGATAAACGTATATCAAAAATCCAGGTATATCTACATATCTTTCTAGGACAATATTCTTTTAAACTCGTGTATACATTGTAAAAAAATTCACTAACGCAAACTATCGCCGTTTCAGATCGTTGTCTCGTTGGCGTGCTTGGCGGTGGCCTTGGCGGTGCCCACGGACGACGTAGACCTGAGCCCGAGCAGGCTGGGCGTGGGCAAGAACTTCGCGTCGGGATCCCACGGGGGTGGCCACAGCGCGGGCGCGTCCGGTGGCGCCCACGGCGGCAGCGCCCACTCCGGCGGCGCCGGCGCCAAGCACAACGACGGCTACAGCAAAGACAGCCACACCTCCGTAAGTCGTCGCAATCATTCATCATTCAAAGGATTCATCTTGGTTATCTGTGAATACACGCTATCAAAAATAAACTAATTTATTAAGCAGCAATTACGACAGCTGCTAAGCCTGTCACCGTACGCTTTGCAATATGAGCCAGCACTAATTTGTATCAATAACAAAACTGGAATTTCAAACGACGATCTTAGTTAACCACCACAGAGCTTGTCAACTCGACGCAACTAACCATCATAAGTTGACCTAAACACCCGCCACGTCCCGCAGTTCTCGAAGACGGAGCGCGAGTCCGGCCACAGCTCCGGCAGCGCTGGTGTTCGCGGCTCCGGCAGCTCTGGTGGCGGTCGCCACGGCAGCGCGCACAGCGGCGGCGCCGGCTACGGCCAGAGCGCGCACGGCTCCGGCCGCACCTACCTGCCCTAAGGGCCCCCACCGACCCACCGACCCACCGACACGTTCGACTAGCCACAACCTCTCCATCGGCCAACGGTCTATCTCCATCGGATGTATGACGCTTGTATCCCGTGCCACTTCCAAAGGATAATGAAGCAGAAACCTCTATCGTCTCGGTTGTGCTGTCGGCTGTCAGTGACCGCTTAAATTCCGCAGCTGGATTCACACTAAGTCGAAAGCAGCCGCTAGCGCAGCGGCAAGTCGTCTCAGATATAACAAAATTGCTAAAATATATGCTATCGCTTGAATCACAGCATTTTTCAGTAAATCTCGCGAGAAGACAGACGCGGTAAAGGTCGAGAGACGATTTTGTTTTGGCGTACATCTGAAACAGCTCGCTGTTGCATGGCAGACTGCTTCTTTCTTAGTGTGAATTGAGCCTAGCGCCAAGTCGAAACGGAAATAATAAAAGTTGTGTCGAAATGAACATGTTTCCTTTTATCCTCTTACTATAACTTGTATTCACGAACCTGATTCTACGCCATAAAGTGCCTTTGCCCAATTCATTGGTCGTTTCAAGTGAAACAGCTGGCACATGATGAGTTTCACTTTGTTCCGTTCCAGCATGACTTGTCAGATAGAGAAAATGTAATGATTTGGCGAAATTCTTGATGAATGTGCATCATTACGCATTAACAAAGTTACGAGAGAATGTAATAAGCCCCAAATGAAGATTTATGTCCAGACAACAGGTCAACTAGACATCATAATCACAAACTTTTAATAATCGATATATTTTCGAAACTATAAAATCTAGAGATTTTTCGATCTGACCGTTTCGAATCCGATAAAGCTAAGTGTCGCATACTACGCCACATTTAACAATGAAATATTAGTTAATATATTGTTTCATCTCAAGAAACAAAGAACTACGAGGCAAAAGAAACTCAAGAAACAAAGAACTGCGAGATTCAGCTTATATGTATAGTAATTAAAAATAAAATCTTACATGTGTGTATGGAGATTCCCCCAACCACTAACTAGTCGCCTATTTTTCGAGATGCCACCGTAATAAGTAAATTTTTAAATCTCACATTTCTCCGTGCGCGTAATATTCATAATTATAAAAAGGGATCCAATCCATTTTCTTCACGTATTAATGTACAGATAAATATATTTATAGATAATGAAATAAAAAATAGTACAATGATAAGTCTAAACATCAATTTCCAATTTTTTACTTTAATTACTTAAAGCCTAACTTACTCGGTTACAAAACTAGGTTAAAACCAGAAAGTCGTTTCTTTGTACCAATATGTAATAATTTAATAAAGAAGAATACGTTCTTATTACATTCACTATTAGTCATCTCGTAGGAAAACGTACCATATCCCTTCGATTAATCTCCTTTCATACACAAACCTTATAAACATTCTGTATTATTAGTTTCTATTCGACATTTCTAATTGTTCAAACCATCTCAGCATTTCTTCCTCCATATTTATCGCTGCGTCTTTTTTACGTTTTGCCGATGACGAAAATAAGCATGTAGAAATATGAATGCAATTTCGAGATATGACGCGGGAGATACTAAACAGTGTGTGTATGACATTGCCTTCGCTATTGGTCCTCTAGACTTGAATGCATGTTAGCATAATAAAGGGGGGCGACTTGGCTGTCTCCGCACTCTATTATCGTCACCTACCTGCAGCAGTATCTCCAGGGATATTATGCGACTCGAATGTACGGAACATCTTGATGCGGACTCGCGACTAGAGAAACGGCCTCATTATTTCAAGTTTACATTTTAAAATGCCATCTTATGTATACACGAACAGACTGAGTTTTATATATATATATATATATATATATATATATATAAATTTTTTTTTTATAAATATATATATCATATAACCATACTTTTATGTGTTTATAAAACTAAGTCTAGCATTTTATATTTAATGTGTTTGTTTCGTTCTGTTTGTGTTCATTTTCGAAAATCAAAGGAATGACAAAATTCCTTTGATTTTCGAACTTTAGAGCGACTTTCTCAACGTGTCAGGATATAATAATTACAGTAAGCTTATTACTGGTAATATAAGAGATATGTTTGCGGAATATGCTATGTTTCCTTATACTGACAGTGTCTTAACATTAATTACATTGTTCGTAGCTACCTATTCTAGTGCTAAGAGCGCAAAGAGTAATTAAACTAACAATTAGGTTGTTAGCAACAATCTACGTTAGTAGCAAAGCAACCTTGCAAATTGTGATTCTTGTTACAATAAGCATAAAATGCAAATTGTGATTCTTATTACAATAAGCATAAAAACTTAACAAGTTTCGATGATTAAACATTAAAGAAATTTTGACAGTCATGTTTGTATAAGTGCGTTTTTTTGGACACAACGAAGAAGTATGCGTAAAAATCTGTAATATAAATGACTGCAACCAATGGGTACCACTATCATTTATTTTCAAAACTAAGAAGCCTAAAAATGTCTACATGTTTATTTATTTATTTATAATAATTATAACAGATTTACCAACTAAACACATACGAATCATTCATATAAGATAAACTAAAATTAAATAGTGACCATATATATCTATACGACTTTTTTTATCTAGGGGTTGCAAGCGAGCTGGCCATTCATCACCTGATGTTAAGTGAATACCGCCGCCCATAGACATTTGTTATATCCGAGGGTTGCAGATGCGTTGACAATATTTTGAAAATTGGGCTCCGGCCAGACGAAATGCGAAAGTATTATACTTCTACTTTACGCCGGTCTTCTGTGAGGTCGTGGTACTTACCCGGACGGACCTGCCCATTCGTGCAACAGCCGAAGCTGCTGCGTTACTACAGTTAAAGGTAACAACAACATTATCCTAAAAATTAGTTCTTAAGGTATAGAAAGCTACTTACACGCCTTTAAGAATAGACAACGGATTAAGTTTTAATACTTTGTCTGAGTACAACTTTAAATTTACCTACGAATGAGCAAATATTCCAATTAAAATTTCCATTCGCTTCCAATATGCAACTGGGGAATTTTGAAAGGGTTTTTTTAAAACGCCCCAATGGAGCGGACATCATATATCTCTCATCAAACGTTTCATAAACGACATAACGAATTATCACACGGATATTTCCAGAGCGACCGCAGTGAGATCAATTAAAAAATAATTATATTATAAATGAGAGGCGAGATAAAGGCGTTCGTTAAATTCGTGTGCGGCCCAAACTCTTTATTCAATCGTGAAGCGGACGAGAAGGTGTCAACATGAAACACTTGGTGAGGAGAAATCTTTTCAATTTAATATAAATCTTTTTGAAATAAAAAGTCTTACAAGGGTTTAACTAGGAATCTGACTGGTTCTACTTTGTGAGCACTGTCAATATAAAAAAAAACATTGTTATTATATCATATGCCGTCCATCAGATGGTATCCTGCCCTTCGCCTAATGTAGCCAATGTGAAATAATTGAAGATAGGCACCACATCATGGTGGAATGTGTAAGGGTTGAAGCCGAGGGGTGTGAATTCATATCTAAAACATTATATGTTAGTTTTTGTAAAAATGTATTAGCTTTTCCAACTTCTAGAGATGCTAGAACACTATGATATTGTTGAAAAATATTTGTCTTGTTTTGTTTAATGTTTTTTTTTTTGTTTAAAAGTGTTTTCGTAACTAAGTTTGTAGAATGAGGGTGATATTTACCTACGTGTGTAAAAACCCTCTTTAATAAAATAAATAAAAAAAAGAATTGCAAAAAAGCCATTAGAAATAGGAATTAACGTATTTGACCGAGCTCTTCTTACTGGTCAAATCATCCATTTTCTTCAGTCAGCGAATTCTTCTGTATTCTTCAATATCCTTCTGTATGTCATGCATGACAGATACGGTGGATTGAACTCGAACCTGGACATGGCAAAGTCCAGATTCGAGTTCAATCCGCCGCGACCGTCTGCGCTCCGCACGACGCACTTCCCTTCTGCTATCTTCTCTCTCCCGCTTCTTCACTCTTCCGCTGGCCACGTCGTATTTGTATTAAAGAAAATTGATTAACTAACATTAACTGTTAATGTGTAACGAAAGAGTTTAGTTAATTTTTAACAATTGGACAACGTCATATAAGTTAAGATTATTATTATCTAATGACTTGAATACATAACATTGTTAAAAAAAAACAAACTGTAGTATACTGAACATATTCGTGTCTTAGTTTACCTTGATAATTTGATAAATTAGGAGGATACCTTAATAGGAGGGAGATTATGAAGCCAAGTCAATTTTCGAACAAATCTCCTTCAACAACTAGAAATATTGATTAGAAACCGCACACCATAATTCTTACTTCTATAGGTCCAAATCTACAGTTGAATTCGTAAAGATACCTTACTGTGTCCGCAATATTTCTGCAATTACATAGCTCGCTCGTCAGCAAAGGGAGGGTTATGCAAACAAAAAGGGTCCTATGCTCAAGGGTGGTATTGAACGTTCTATTATTGGTTATGAATGTTTTCGGGATATCCATATAAAATTGATCATATAGGGTCGGTTACTCGTGTATAAATGAAATGAAAATATTAAATCATCTCAAGTCAACAATTAAACACACATAAATATATGTTTGGTATTGTATGATATATGCACATATATTACATGATAATATATGTGCTATATTTATCGCGACCGTAAATAAAAAAGTAACGTCTTAACGATACTTAATAATTATAACGACACAATCAATTTAGATGTTTATATTTATGGAACGCCACCAATCAAAAACGACGGAGCACATATGCTTAGATATCACACAAAATTTAGCGTACACGACATCAATAGGTACCTTATTTTTCAATCCAAGTTTAACCTATTAACTAAGGTATTTGACATTAGCTCCGTAATACTCAATTCAAAATTCTCTCTCCAGTATTACTGCTCCAGGGTTACTGGAGAGAGAATTTTGCAACAGATGGTTAGAAAAATGAAACCTTTTTTTATGTAAAAACTGCCAAGCAGACGGTTCACCTGATGTTAAGTGAAAACCGCTGCCCATGGACATCTGCTACACCCGAGGGTTCCCGATACGTAGACAACCTTTTGAAAATTGGACTCCCACCTCACCTCACTCACCAGACGAAACGCGAAAGTATTATACTTCCACTTTACGCCGGTCTTCTGTGAGGTCGTGGTACTTACCCGGACGAAACTGCCCATTCGTGCAACAGCCGAGGCTGCTGCGTGGCCCTACCGCCGTAAAACCGGCAGTGCCACGTGCCCAATTTCACCAACCCATATAAATCGATTTCCAGTTCGCTATCGTGCTGGTCTGCTTGGCGGCGTTCGCGGCCGTGGAGTCCTACGGCCTCGGGGGTGGCGGTGGCTACGGCAGCAGGGGCCTGGGTGGTGGCAGGTACAACGACGTTTCCGGAGGAGGCGGAGGTCAGGGATACAACAGCGGCGCTTCCGGCGGCGGCTTGAGCGAGGGACACCGGAGGAACAAGTTCACATCGGTGAGTGGATCAGAACTTTATACGCGCACATAAGTGATATCTTCGGGGTATCTTGGAAGTCTCACTCTCTTGCACTCTCTGACACAGACCACGTTGATTGCGTGGAAAAGAAGGAAGACAAATCAAAATTTAAAGAAATTAAAAACGTCACCATTTTATCGATTTAAAATGAGAATGAAGATGAAAAAGCAATTATGAATAAGGCTAGCACGATTGCGGCGTCTCTCTTTTAGTATGAATAAAAAAAGATGACGTGTCAAGTAATCATAATGATGATTACTTCCACTACGGTGATTACCAGAACTAGTCAGTAGAGCTTGATATATAATGCACATCTCTGATCTTGACCGCAATCGAAATGCAACTAAATCTCATATAACTGACATCTGGAAACAACGGCTAGGTTCTAGCAGATGCAGTCTTATGTTCGACTTTTAGTGTTTAAGATTAGCAGTTAATTCACGATTAGGTATTTGTATATTTGTATCTGTATCTATATCTATACGCAACGCGTATGCAATTCAGTTCGTGTATTTGAAGTAGCTTTATAGTGACGGGATAAATTCCCGTTCTTAGTGTAACGCTAAGGTAAGGCTTAAGAGGGTGATCTCTGTTAGCTTCATTCACCAGACGAAACAATAAAAAAAAATAAACGCCGATGATTGACAGCTGTTATATGCAACAGGTGCAATTGATGTGTGTCATAGAAATATTCCAACTTCGAGAAGTTCAATAAGACCTAAGACGGCGAAATACAAAATTTCCCCTACCATTTGGATTGTCTTCCCGCAGTACACCAACTCGGAATCGGACTCCGGCCACCTGTCTTCCGGGCAGGGGGGCTATGGCACTAACGCCGGCGGAAGTGGCCGCCTCGGCCGGATCAGGGGCGGCGGCAGCGGCTTCGGCAGGGGACGCTTCGGCGGCAGCAGGATTGGCTCCGGCCTCTGGGGCTGATTGAGCCGCAAGATATGCTTAGGCTGACGACAGACCCGCCGACGCTCAACTCTGCCCAGCTGTCCACCTGGACGTCTGTCTGTCATCTGTCTACGTTACTGTTCGAGAATAAAACTTTTTCTCGGGACTATGTTTTATTTCTTTTTATTTATTATTGACAAATTAATTGGAGTGGAAGTGAAATGCGAAATTGTGAATTAACTTTTCCTGTGGATAAGTAACATTGAGGGACTTCAATAAAATTAGATATTAAACGATTGAAAGCGCTGAATAGAATTTTTCCTGCCGGAAATATTAGGGGAGTCTTTTCCTCAAGTAAAGTGAGATTATTTGGTTTATTTTTAAATTCAAAATTCAGAACAAATATGGAAATGATCCCGAAATACCGATCGCCAAAGAAACTCAAGTGAGCAAAGAAAATTTATTATTGTCTATTTCAATAAAAAAACGGATTGTTGAAGTAAGTTGGATTGTGTGAACTTGATCAAATTTGTTGGAGATGCTGCTCTATATGATTTAGATAAAATAGGGTTCTTAAAATTTATGAAAAAATACTATGAGACATTCTTATGCATCTTTTATCTCAGTCACCACAGAATGTTTTAAAACAAAAGGCGTCACAGTTCAATCTCGTATGCGGCCCGATCCTTCTTAACTCTTGGACCGCATATAGAATTTCATAGCGTCCTAACCTTCGGGGACTATTCAAGTAAAGCTGAGCCAGTTTCCGTGGGTACGTCGTAAAACTAGAGTTAGGCGAGTCAGCAGTCGCGTCAAAAGGTAACATTTGGGTACGGCCGCATCCGTTTGCCGCAATGCGAACTATGGTTGGTCGCGAGGCGCGCCGGGTGACGTCACACGACTTAAACCGTAATGGCCCGTCGTTACGCCAACACTCGGCGCGGGCTGCCTCTGTTTGCCCTACAGTCTAGTCTATACATAATGATGGATAGACGACTATGGAGCATTTATCGTCGGTCACAGTAGCACATAACAACTACGTGATACCTTCACACGTCATTGGCCTGAAGGCAGTATTATAATATCAATACTCCATTCATGTTTAAGTAAACATTTAAATTCAAACATTCAAATTTTAAGAACTCGAAATATATTTAAAAATTTTAGTGGTAATCTTTATTAAATTTTGTAGAAAGAAGGACGAAAGGTTTTAAAAATCGAGTAGATGTTTTTTGTGAAAAGTTGGCAAGCGAGCAGGTAGTTCACCTGATGTTAAGTGATTACCGCTGCTCATGGACATCTCCAAAATCTGACGGGTTGCAAAGGCTATGCCAACCCTTAAAATAGTGGACTCCGGTTACCTCAGTCGCCAGAGGAAACGCGGCAGAATACTTCAACTTCACGCTGATTTGGGGCTTCAATGGGGCCGTGGTACTTGTTACCGGACGAGAAGACTGCAAAATAAGAAGCTGCGTGGCCCTACCACAATGAAATCATAAGCCGATAGCGTCTTGTTATTTTTTTAAGGAAAAAGGAGGGCAAGCGGGTCACCCGATGATAAGCGATCACGACTTTAAAGGTAAGAGTAGGCTCTCTATTCGTCAATTAGTGTACATATCCATGTAAAATTACCCTTTATCGGTATACGTGTAAGACATGTCGGACAGCCATTACAAAGCAAAGGGGAAACGGGGAAAATTTCAAGAGATAACCTCGAATACTTTGTCGTCGAACATGGATCATCACTAACAATATGTCATAGTGCTTTGGCTGCATCGTAAAACTGGCGACCGGTTGACCCGAGGCGGTTACTTACGACCGACACGGATTCCCGCAAATCGGGGGCATTTTATGTAGGTGAAGGCGACTCCAGTCCAGAGATGAGCTTCGACGATAAAATCAAACTTTGAACACATTTTATGATGCAACGCAAATAACAGAAGCGTGTTAATTTGATATTTATATCTAAAGGTCTGTTTGTGATTGTGTAACATTTTACTGTCGACAAATGGTCCGTAACTTTGCCAGAATACAAAGTCATTCCCAAGATAGCTGGTTGAGTAAAAGATAATCCGGTGGATTTAGAACCAGCTAGTAACATTTTGTCCAGAGCAGAAAATATTAAATGACGATTGCTATTTATTTTCAACAGGCGGTAATACACAATTAATCAGGCATTTATATGTGTACTCTCTACAACTCTTTCTCTCTCTCGTCCAGTAATACAATGAAGTTTTTTTAGTATTTTGCTAAAACTAAAATGCTTACGCGTACCTCACTAAGACAGAGTGCAAATATGGAATTTTTCGCAGGACACGCATGCCACAGACGTCCAAATGGAGACCGCCCTACATGGCTAGCAAGGTGAACCGGCTTCATTTATAGCCGTCCCTTTATGGCGAGTAAAACGACGCCATTGAGCGGACCACACGCACTAAATCGATGGTGAAACGTTCCTTTAGCTTTTATTAAGTAATCAATGGTTTCCTTAATGGTCAATTAAATACATAAAAAGATGTGGGTTGAGACAAATTAACATGTTGCGAGCTGATTTCAGGGTGCATGGGATTTTGATTCCATCAAATGATATTCAAGTCACTGTAAAATAAACCGTTATAAAATTACGTTACACGTTTATACACAGATTACATAAGCGAATGCGAGGAAAATTTTCTTCCGAATTTTAGCTGGGACCTGGGGAATTTAATGTTGTATTTTAGACTTCTTTTATAATTTTACTCATATAATTTTTAACTAATAACGTTGATAAAATCTGAACATAAAGAGATGATGCATTTATGATTTTAAATTTGTATTATTTATGTATTGTTGACTCGGTGGCGCAGTTGCTAAGCTATTGGCTTCGAAGCCGGGTGTTGTGGGATCGATTCCAACACGGGACAAGTATTTGTATGACCCAAAGATAATTACTGTTCCGCATTTGGGTGTTTTTTCTTAAGGAGCTTTGACGTCAGGCAATCGTAAAAAGCCTAGCCAAAACCATTTACAAAGTAATATGTACGTACCTACTCTACCTAGGTGGGATAAGGTCATGGTAGGATGATCAATAATGTATTTTTAAACGACTTAAAAAAATTTATCTTTATAAATTTTCAAACGCAAATATTTACCAACTGTTGAAGATCGTTTCAAGAATGAGACATCAAAAATCGGTTGCTTTTAAACACTTTCCGAGGAGGGAATTTTCAAAGTGAGAAGTAAAATAAAAGTTCTCGCAACTCTTTAGCATTCCACGTTCCCGGACAAATTTATGTCGAAACTTCTGCGCGAGTTTTAGCATTTTGAAATCGTTGACGTTAACAAATTGAAAGAGCGACCTGGTCCTAGGTGAATTCCTCCCAGGGGCAGATGCTACTTCTCCGTGACGCATTAACTTCGGACTAATCTAGTGGAGTTGGCTGTGCAAAAAACCGGTCAAGTGCGAGTCGGACTCGCGCACGACGGGTTCCGTACCATTATCTATTAAAACGGCAAAAATTCATCTCTCTTGTACCGACTTAAATATTTGTTTTAATTCTGTTTCTTTTAGTATTCGTTGTTATAGCGGAAACGGGAAAACATCATCTGTGACAATTTTAACTAACTATCACGGTTCATGAGATACAGCCTGATGAAAGACGGACAGTCAGAGAGCGGAGTCTTAGTAATAGGTGTCTTTGGGTACTAAACTCTCAATTTGAACTCGGCCACGAAGTTGTACAAAACGGAATTGCGCAGGTAAAACCGTCTGGAGAATCGTTAAGGATAATTCATCTCGTGCTGGAAAGTAGTCTCGCTTTGAATGCGCACAATTTTTAAATACATCACTATCATATTATTAGCTCAAATCATATCATTTTATTAACAAGAAACAAAACTGATCTCAAATGTCTCAATCACCATACATTTTCTTAGTGTTCATAGAATTGCAAGGGGTCACCGGTTTGAGTGTAAATGGGTTGTTTCTGATGACTTTCTCTTTTGTTATGATGTGGAGAAAAGGTTATTGCACTGATTTCGCAGTCAACATTCTTGTGCATACATAAGCTCGTCAAAAACAAACTGTTTGAATGTATAGAGTTGAAGAGATAGTTAAAGATAATTTAGCAGTGAAATTATTCTTAGTAAAAGTTCATATTCGATTACTAAATTTTCATATGATAAAAAGTTTTTTATCGAAAAAAATAACCGACTTCTAAAAACTGTTAGCACTTAAATTTTTACTAATAAATAATACTAAATCTAACCTTATATAGGTTAACCTAACCTCTAACAAAATTTAACACTTGTGGAGTCGGTGCCATTGTTCACCACGGATAATAGTTGTACACCATAATACCTTGCTAAAAATATAAAGAAGCTAAACAACAATGAATATTGAGGTTATCCAAAAAATAAATATTACTTTTAACCTATTTAGCTATTAATTATGTACCTCGTCCAGGTAAAACTGTGAAACAAAAAAACCCAACAAACATCCGAATTGATCACCTCCTCCTTTCTGAAGTCGGTTAAAAAGAAACAAACATTCATAATCATAATCATCTTTATTTGCAGAAATATGGTAGATAAAGATTGGACAAATAAAAGAAGTTCCGTTGGAGTTTTAAGCGCTGTTAAATTAAACGGAAGACGCAACAGAGACAGTGCCGCCGTAAATCAGTTACCGCTAAGCTCGGGCGGGGCTCGAGAGTTAAAGACGCCGTGAGCATTTGAAATACTCACCTGCTTCGTGTCGGAACGTTTCGGGAGGAACATTTCCCCGAGGGGTTCATTCCCCATTCCACAGCCGCTTCGGACCGCCCAAGATGGGCGGATATTACGACGGAGCGTAATAGAGACGGTGCTTTTGTTTTTATCTCGCATCCTTTACGTTCTACTGTTTTTATGGTTTGTGTTTATGTCGGGAATTTGGTGTAATAGATTTTCGTTATAACGCACGGGCGGAGTTTAAATTAACACGGACCACGTTATACACAAAACTGCCATGTCAACGTTTATACACATTTTATACAAAACTTTTCATGGCCTTTACGATGGATACTGCACCTGTTAATGTAGAGATAATGTGCACGGTAAATGTGCAGATAATTTATGACATTATCTAATATATAAAATTCTCGTGTCACAATGTTAGTTACCTTACGCCTCCGAAACGGCTTTACTGATTTTTACCAAATCTTATATGCATATTCAGTAAGTGTGAGAGAATCGGCTACTATCTATTTTTCATTATCATATTAGGGGTAAGTGATAAGGGTTGTTCACCAGAAAAAATTTTTTTTTATATTATAGAACGACTTTTCTTTAAAAAATTTTTTTGTTTTTAGCGTTTTTTTATGAACACACGATACAGCATAAAAAAAATACATACAACCCTAAACTTTCACCCCTCTACGTAGACGTAGTCGCGGGCAGCAGCTAGTAATATATAATAATGACCTAATTTTAGCAACAAAATAAAAATTATTAAATTTTGAGTTTATTGGTGCGCCAGAAAATATTTTTCATTATAACATTAGAACTTGTTGTTTGCAACATTACAGAACGACCATTCTTTAAATAATGATTTATTTAAGACAATTAAATAAAATAGGTTAAGTAGACATAAAAGGTACTGCACATATTATACAAATTTAAATAACGAGCAATGAGAGTGTTATCAAAAGGTAACAAAAAGCACTCTTCAACTATTTATATAAGGTTTATAGCCGTCCAATGTGCAATGTCTTTGAAGTGGCGATTATATGCAAGTGCAGTTAACCTAAAATGCGTTTATCTAAATCCGGTCAGCCATAAAGTGAGTATTCAATAGTAAATTAATAAAGTAACAGACTCATACTTCCTGATGGGCAAATTCCTCCTCTGTACAGACTGTATTATGGCCAAATGCACCACGCCACCCCACTGCGTATTGACAGTCTTCACATATCTTCGAAAAAATATGCAGGTTTCCTCACGATGACTTTCCACCGTTCAGCACTTGATAATTCAGCACTTCAAATTAACAATTTCATTGCCGCTGTAACCGTTAACTGTAACTGTTAACTAAGGTTGCTTTCGTACACTGATACAACGATTCGATTGTGTCTCCACAGACCATTTAACCCACGAATCAAACCGGGCACTTGTATCGATTTGCAATCACAGCGAGAGAGACGTGTCGAATCGGACGATGACCGATGGGACTCTGGCCGCATCGACCGTTGCACCATTTGCTGGAGCCAACTACGCGGAAAACTGACAGATCGCCCGTGTTGTACTAACGAGCCCGTTTGTTGCAAGTCGACAAGCGAACACGACAAATCAGCCCGAGAGCGTGAGGCGTTGAGATCGACACGGCGGATATCAATGCGGCTGCAAGTGGGTTGTTTAACTACTTTTACTGTTAACTGTGTTACTGTTTAGCAACTTTGTGGAACTAGCAATGATGTTTAAATAAAGACGACGCATGTGCATATTGCCCGCCGTTTAAAATTGTTCCGTTTTATATTATATGACATATATAAGTGAATGTGACAGATGATATAGAACGTGTGGTACGGAAAGAGATAGTATCGTATAGAAATTCAATCTAAATACACCAATTAACGTAATTTAAGTGCCTCAGCTTCGGTGTGCTTGTGTCGTATCTTAACTCGTATTTTAATATAATACAATTGGTAACTAATAGATATAAAGTGAATAGGAACTAAAACCGTAGCAATTACTGCGATTTTTCAAAACGCATTATTTATTATTTGTTTTGCATCATTAAATTAATACGAAGACGGTGTACGCAGTGCTATTCAGAACTGTGATTAAATTCATTAAGCTCGATTAATCGTCAAAGTACGATTATTCTTAATCACTACTACTTATTAGCTTTTTATGAAATGATTAAAAACCCTGCATTGTTTGAAATATTCTACATTAATTAGTTTATTAACGGATCACGCTTGATAAATGTTAATTATCTTATGATAAAATCATGAGATAATATTATTCGGAGTGTATGTCATGTGTATGACATGAAAGACATAACTAATTTAGTTAATTAATAATTAACTCCTGTAATTGCTCTCGTTACCTAATGAAAATAACCTTCGTTCCTAAATGTAATTGAAATCGAAATCGTTTCACTATAGCTGGAGAAATATTTGTTATTATTGTATTACAGGAAATATTTGTTGGATAAATTTGAATATCAGTTTTACAACATGACATAATGGACATATTCATAACCCTATTAGGCTACACCCCCCCGTACCATTATACTACCATTTATTCCGTTCTTTGAATCAAAATTATATATATTACTTTAATAAATATTAGCCACGGAAGAAAATAAGTCCGTCTTATTTTCTTCCGTCGCTAATATTTTTATTTGAAACTCGATAGTTTCTCAGAGTTAACAGACATTGAAATGATGTTCAGGTTAAGGACATTTATTTATCACAAAAAAGAACATTACATAGTTTACTTAAAACGTGATAAACATATAGAAGACGTCTTAATATAAATGTGTGAAACAAACAACAGTCTCGGACGGATAGCAGAGTTTATAAATGTAAACAAGTAGTAATTAGTTTAATACGCGTTTTATGAACAATGCAATGGTTTTACATCCTTTAATTTCCTCAGGCAGTTTGTTCTATAGTTGCGCTCCCTCAGATCGAAAGCTTTTTTCCCTACCCCAATAAAAAGTAACTCACCATTACAGCTCTATTTTTTTCTTATTTATCTAGGGCACCGAAAATCGACTAAACACTATACTGTGCCCCCGTATTTCGAGAACTGCGTGGTCCACGTAGGCTAAGAAAATGTGTATGCATGTCAAGAGTGGGCCTCTGCGCCTAGGGTCCGGCCACAAATAACAAACGAAGGTCAAGCGGCAAGATTTACTGCTCACGCCGAGATTTACGAGGGCGTTAGCGGTGTCCCAGTTATTTGTAGGGCAGACGAGTGGGAAAAGAATTGTGCCGATGCGCAAGCTTAGAAAGCGATTCGAAATGTTGGCTTACTATTTATTCACCGAGTTCCAATGACTCATCTATCAACCGATGGGGTACCAACGGAGGAGTATGTAAATTCATTACCTGTTGTTGGTGTGATTATTTAACTACTGCGTTGTGTAAAAGCACGGGATTTGAACTGTCAAAAAAGTATTTATGTAACATTAAAGCAGTGGAAAGCAAATAACATAATAATTGGAATCGAATCTGCTTAGGAGTTTTTTTTCAACGGTAAACGTATGCGACGACTCTGTTAGGAGCATATTGTGTATATTGTACATACACAGTCATATTAAATATATGACTGTGTATATAATATATCCGATATATTATATATAGTATATCCGACGGTGAGTCATAACTTTTCAAACGCTAAAAGGTTTTTGTTAATGGAAAAATATCTCTTACTTGAGCCATTAAACTGATATAAATGTTGTGTCTAAAGAATGAAAAAAAAAAACGGGTGGCAACGTTGTAAACGTGGGTGGAATTAATCCATAAAGCAATTATGCTTAGGAGTAATTTCGCGTGGAATGAAGCTAATTGAACCGTGGCTCTGCGGCGTCATCATACAACCAAAACTTCAACTCTAAATCATAAATGTAGATGAATGGTTTATATCTTCTTAAGTGGTTAATTAACGTCGGATACACTGGCACACGCGGCGCGGAAGTATTAATTTTGTATTTTTATATCATTCTTAAAGAAATACAACATTTAGTATACACATTGTTATGTGTGAGCTGATTTACTTGTTACATAAAACAATTTTTTGGATTTTATCGCGTGTAATGCTTTTTTGTCAAACGGTGCGATCTTTGAATAATGAAAAAAATGGTGATTAATTCGTAAATAATATAAATTCATAATACTATAAAATAAAGTCGTCCCGCTGTCTATCTATCCAAATTTATGCTTAGATCTTTAAAACTACGCAACGGATCTTAATGCGGTTTTTTTACTAGATACGAGTGATTCAAGAGGAAGGTTTATATGTATAATACATTGTAACCGTGCGTAGCCTTAGTAATAAAACTGACAAAAGTAAAAGTGCATTCGCGTTAATATAAAAAGCTAGCTGCTGCCCGCGACTACGTCTGCGTAGTGGGGTGAAAATTTAGGGTTGTATGTATTTTTGTATGCTGCATCATAAAAAATATTTATATAAAAAAAATAAAAAATTAGGGGTGGACCACCCTTAACATTTAGGGGTATTAAAAATAGATGTTGTCTGCTTCTCCACCATGGCCGATATGCACACAAAATTTCACGAAAATCGGTCGAGCCGTTTCGGAGGAGTTCAATTACAAACACCGTGACACGAGAATTTTATATATTAGATATTATTTCTTCATTTAAGGAGCGCTAATACAATTCAAAATATATCTAATTTACGGATACTGCCGCGTCTTATTTAATTCCCATAGTTTAGAAGTTCGAAAACATCGTTAAAGTGAAAATATATTCATCAAATAGGGCAACGTTGCAACGTTACATTTTCAATTAATCTTTGAATAGATTTCAAATAAGTTAATGATAGATACTACCAGCGATTCTAATCGGATATTTCATTTACACATTCCTCTTATTATGATTAAATGAAACTATTTTGCCAGTTTTATCACGTTTTAATTTGATTTTTAGATTCCCGATTTTTCGAACCTTTCCGGAGACCATTTAGGTCACGGAACAGACTGAGTTGTTTCACGTCCTAACGTCAGGGTCATTTATTATTATTTTATAATTTACTAGCGACACGCCCTGGCTTCGCATGGGTGCAATGTATTTTACATATTTAAACCTTCCTTTTGAATCATCTACCTAGTAAACAAAACCGCATCAAGATCCGTTGCGAAGTTTTAAAGATGTAAGCATAAATAGGGACAGAGAGACGGCGGGACGGCTTTGTTTTATTCTATGTAGTGATTTTTAATCGAATCTACACAAAAGAGCCGTGATAGCTCAGTGTCCGGGCGCTCGCCTTTAATTCAATATATACTCGAGCAACCTGAGTTCGATCCCCGGTGCCGACACCAATGAAGTTTTTAACTTTAAGTGCTGAATTATGACGTGCTCCGCGGTGAAGGAAAACATCTTGAGGAAACCTGCATATTTTCGAAATAATAACAAAAAAATGTATTTCGAAGATATGTGAAGTCCGCCAATCCGCAGTGGGGCCGCGTGGTGGACTATGCCCTGATACCCTCTGTATAGAGGAGGCCTTTGCCCAGCAGTGGGACATGTATAGGCTGTTACTTTACTTTTTTACTTTTACACAAAAGAAACTTACGATATCTTGAGGTATATTGGTATCCCGAACAGCGCCACCAGTTGGAGGATTAGGATGTTTCTTTATTTCAATAGCCTCGCGGATCATCATTGGGAAGAATCGTTGTTTTGCAAAAAATTACGCTTTGTCGAATGTTATGTAGTGATCGGGGCAATCTAAAATATGAACACGAAATGCACGCTTATTAAACTTTCGTTGGTTCACAATTTATTAAAACTTATCTTTCTTTTCAATCTTATCAATATATCAAAGTTTTAAAAAAAGCAGGGTAGTCCGCCAAAATAGAAATACTTTTCTATGATTCCAAAATTAATTATGCAATCGACCTCATTTACGATTGAGCGAATAAATTACACGAACTAACTCGAAACGATCCCTCACCAACAATGCGCCACAATTTTCTTCTGCGTCATAATTTTCAGCCGCATCAAACTATCTCGTTCGGTGCGGGTGCGGCTGTGCGCGGCATAACGCGACTCCCGCAGGAAATTAAGCGTTTCGACAATGGTGGCGTAATTGTTCACGCATAGGGTCCGAACGTTTCCGATGCTGTTGGCATGACCGGAGACCATTAATTGTTCCAAACTCAACTGTCAATACTCAAACTGAACCCATTCCAATACACATATATTGTGTATCTAATGATGTTTTTATTTAGTTCAATGGATAGCATCAGTTGTCATAACATTACTGAACTTCCAAACGATAGATAAGTTGTCACCAGAATTGAAGATAATACGTATTTTAATCAGAGTTCAAAATGATATTTTCATTTCTATTGTCACGATATTTATGATGATAACATTAGGCTACTAATTATGTTGATAATTTCTTACCCTCATTTTTACTATTAATTGGAAACGAGTGATTTTGCTTTATTATCTAAGTACTTGACTAAACATTGTAATGTAACAGTTCCTTTTCTATATAGATTATGTGTAGAAATATTATTTTTATTAAATTTCAGGTGAAGTACTAAGTTATAATCAAATTTCAATTGTTCATTACTACGTTTAGTTTAAAGTTGTCCAGAATATCAGTTTAATTATGTCAGAACACAGAACCGCGGCATTCGTCACACAACACTTTCTCATTATCATTACACGAGCCCCTAAGCCACGCCTTTGTTAGATAGCGAAAATCTGATACAAACGCCACCACGCCTTTTCCACACGGCCGTGATATCACGCGAGGATCTCTAGTGAATCAGGTGAGAGACAGATTAATTGAAATCACTTCGTTCATTCTATAGACTAATTTAAAGTTACTTTCAATGTTACTCTATTTAATACTCCCCGATCATTCATCATCATCATTTCAGCCTGTTTGAGTCCACCGCTGAAAATAGGCCTCCGCCACCGAGTAAGAGGGCTTTGCCATAGTTGCCACGCCTGGCAACCTGGTTTGCAAACGCAGTTCCTCCAAACACCTCGCACTAGTGTCTGGAAGATCGAGTAGGTTATTCCGTCATCTACCGGAGGCCACCAAATGTTTGTGGCGACTAAGGGATTACCTTAGACGCCTCTTACAACACCCACGGGATGGGATGGGGTGGCTTATTCTTACGCCTGCACCATACCGATCATGATTGGATGATATTTATGCATTTTATTTTTGAGATTATTTAAGGCTGCATCAAACACGCGACCTGTTATGTTATTGTTTAATGTTTATGTAATATTATTCGAATTTTAATCTCACCAGGTTGTGGTCAACAGTTGCAACTAGGCCGCAAGTTCCATGACATGGAATTAGGACGAGTTTCTACTACATGCAATCAAAGAAGTTTCTTTTGTGAAGTTGGATTTTGGTGGTGGCTTTATAATTGCAAGTTTTTTTTACGGAAAACGGAGGCAAACGAGCATGCGGGTCACCTGATGATAAGCGATCACCGCCGCCCATTGGCAACATTATGAGTCGCAATTGCGTTGCCGGCCTTTAAGATAGGAGTAGTCTCTCTTCTTGAAGGTGATTCGGTAGGAGTATCTTACCTTCTATGGTAGCATAATGTCCAAACGCTGCGTTTCAACAGCAAAAATGTCCTTACCTGAAACAAATTAAACGAACATTTATTAATATATACAGACCATTAAAAATTTGTGTAAAAAGGTGTGGTGTGGCAATCCGGAAGACGTGGGATTGAGTCTCGTAGCAGTAGAAAACTTTTCGTCGAATTTTTCTACAACAATTTAAGGTTTCATCTTAAGTGCAGAGAGTAGCATAATGATATATAAAAACCTAATATATAAATTTAACTATACAGTTTCCATTCCGTTCCGATCCAAAGCAGATCAATAGACACATGAATTTAAACGTTGTTTTTACTATTTTCGTACTACTATTGCGAAGGCGAACGTGTTATACAGGTATAAAACTATAATAATTACGATCGCTTTAAACGATTAAGCAATTTATATTAGTGTCGGGGGGTTAGTTCATCCTCTTATTACTTAAACCCACACAGATATTCCGATAAATAACAAAACACTACTGAACAGGAACGGTTGGTGGAAAGAAAAATTTCTTCAAAATTATATAATTGGTTTGTATCTATACGTCATGAGATTTTTACGGAAGCGTGTTTTAAAATTATGCTTTGTGACGTCATACATAAATGAATACTTGATCAAAGTAAAACACCGCGTGTCTGAGCTACGTTGTGGCTTCAAACAGATTCATTACGTTCAGTGTTTTCTTTCCTTACCTACGGAACATTGTAACCATGTGATTCCATTTAAATACGCCTTGGGCCATCACATGTATGATGTAGGCGCTTTCTCTCATCATATCATTACGCATGATAAGATGCTTATAATATT
Source organism: Iphiclides podalirius (assembly GCA_933534255.1). Classification (NCBI taxonomy): domain Eukaryota; kingdom Metazoa; phylum Arthropoda; class Insecta; order Lepidoptera; family Papilionidae; genus Iphiclides; species Iphiclides podalirius. The sequence continues at coordinate 10,197,722 of OW152839.1, read as the reverse complement.
CGGCGGAATAATTGAAAAGACGGTAAAACCTCCGCCGAAGAATATTCAAGTAAATGGGATCAGTGGGCGAGTATCGTTAAAGATGCTGTGTTATATTTTTACTGACACTTCTACAATGCGTATGTACATCACCGCGAATATGTAGGTATTGTTTGTAACTTTAAGCATTAAGGATAAAGATCCATACACTTAATTCACTGTTATGCTAATTAACCGTTTAAAGATCTTAACACGATTTATATAGTTTCAAAACTATGGTCCATAGACCATAGCTATAGTAGGACAGATTTCCGCCTGTAAAAAAATTAATGCGTTTAACTAAGATTGACGGCCGTAATAAACATATTTCAAACGCGTTAATATTGACTGATATAAATTAAAGCGTGACAACATTTTACTTATAGAACAATTACACTTTATATTCATACATATGTATCACAAAATGGAGCAATATGTTTGATCTAAAAACTCTCGTTCGCCTTAAACTGTTATCTTGTTCGATTAGATGATTCGTCGAGACGGTTTTATGCGATATGTAAAACCGGACACATGTGTTATTTTAGACCTACTCATTTTTCAATAAAGTCATTTACGAAGTTCATTCGTTTTTACAATACGGCGCGTAACAACAGTACCACGTGGGTGGCGAATGAAATCAGTCGCACATGGAACAAAAAGTCTCTCTGGACGGTTTCACAAGTTGCGCCGGTGACATCATCACGTACCTTGACGCTGTGCTCTTAATCGGCCTGGACGAAGACGTCGGACCATTCACCAACACAATGCGTCACTCTCCGAGAAGTCGTTAATTTATTGCAGTGCGTCAACATGACCGCTCGTAAGAATCAAATCAAAAACATTTATTCTAAGTAAGATTTTTTCAAACCGTTTTTCGACGTCTTATAATTTGTCTTATAATATATGTCTCTATATTAAATTATTGCATATTGATAAGCAACATAAATTTTCATGCTCGAAACAAAGCAATGACACAGAAACAGATTTACTCCCGAGCTCATCCGTCAGTTTTTTTTTATAATACATTCAATAAAGATTTCAAAGTAAATATTTAAATATATATCAAATAAAAAAAAGACAGGAAACAAAGCTATCATGATGGACAGGAACAATGAAAAATGTGTAAGAAGTTATTATTGATGATCATATTGAAATTGTTTAATGAAACAATTCTTGAGAGATGAATACATTTTAAAAAATAACCACAAATTTGTAGCAATGGTAGGGTTTGGCAGCAGCTTGCTGTTGCACGAATGGGCAGGCTCCTCCGAAAGTACCAAGACCTCACAGAAGACGTGGTGAAGACGTAGTGAATTTTTATTATGTAACTACGTGAACATTCATTAAAAAGTATCGCACTTAAAGCAGTAATCTTTCGATGTACTGATTATACAAAACATAAGAATACAAAACTTACGCATAAACATAATCAAGTTAACGTAATAACTGTAATACTCGTAATAACATTAGCATACTGCTCATTTAACAAGAGCATTAATGAACAATACAATGTTGCTATTTTGCGTAGGCGTATAAAATAACACATTAAGCGATAACGAAATTCTCGTATCAAATGATGATATAGATATAGACAAAAATTCATCTCTCGATGCAAACAATGGAGGCTGAATAATTGCTATTTCAGAAATAGAAAGAAGAAAGAAAGAAAATGTCTTTATTTGACATCACTTAACAAAAAATACAATTCAATATTCAAAACATAAACAGAAAAATTATGACATCAAATAGGAACTCCATTTCAGCAAAATGCTGTACTTCTATTTGTACTACAGCGCTGATTTTCAAATGGAGCCTAAAGTTGACTTTACGGACGAAAATACTACAAATATTAATATTTTTATTTACTAGATGAGAAGAAAAAAAAATAACAATACAAAGTAATAATAGTAATGATAACAATTAATTACGTTCATTTACAAGTGGGCTGTAAAGTAAAAATATTGCATTGTAAACTACATATATTATGTACAGATATAAAATACAATAAACATAGTAAAATAAGCATAATTATATATAGACGTAAGTAATCAAGGCAGAGTGAGACACGGAATGTGATTGGTTGAGGCAATAGTAATGATATCCGCCTTTTACGATATTATCGAGGAAATTATTTACAAATATGTCCCAAAACGTAAACTTAAATCTTCAAAATATCCAGTTTGGTTCAATAATAAATTAATTAAACTGTTTAGAGAAAAAAATAAACTTCGTAAGCTTTATGTAAAATACCAAAATCCACGTGATAAATTCGAATTTGAATTATTACGTGAACGGTGCCAAAAACTGTATTACGAAAGTTATAGAATTTATATTAAAACAACAGAAAATGACATTAAGAAGAATCCAAAACGCTTTTGGAGCTATATTAAGAACCACCACCAAACATTATCATCTATACCTGCTTCTATGAAGATGGATGATAAAATTGCATCAAACAACACAGATATCGCGGAATTATTCGCTTCACATTTTTCTGCCGTTTGTGACAATGCAAATATTTCCGGAGAACACACATCTAATTTATTGCCTAACCACTTGAATAGTATAGTATTTAGCGAGTCAGACGTCGTAAAAAAAATTAAAACAATTGATATTCAGAAGGGCGCTGGTCCAGATAACATACCACCACTTTTCATCAAACGGTGTGGATCTCTCCTTGCATTGCCCTTAAGAATAATTTTCAATTGCTCCTTGACAACTGGAGTATTTCCTGATAAATGGAAAATGTCTCGTATAGTTCCAATTTTTAAGAAGGGTGATCAGTCGGATGTCAAAAACTATAGACCTATTTCTATCCTATCTTGTTTCGCTAAATTATTTGAGTCTCTGGTATATTCCTTTTGTATATCAACACGTCAACAATTTATTGTTAGATTTCCAGCATGGTTTTAGAAACGGTCGGTCTGTAGAAAGTAATCTTGTTTGCTTTGTGTCAGAAGTAGCAACTGTAGTTGATAAAGGCTCTCAAATAGATGCAATTTATACAGACATGTCTAGCGCGTTTGAAAAAGTAAATCATGCAATACTTTTGTCTAAATTAAAGGGGTGTGGTATTAAGGACGAGTTTTTAAAATGGTTTGGCTCCTATCTGCATAACCGTCCACAGGTTGTGGTCGTTAATGGATCCCAGTCTCACACTTACTATGCCAAATCGGGAGTCCCGCAAGGTTCCCATCTACGTCCAATTTTATTTTTAATATTTGTTAACGACATAGTCACTTACGTTAAACACAGTCAAGTTTCACTTTTTGCTGACGACTTTAAGATCTATAAAACAGTAACTGGTCCTAACGATGTGCAACTTCTTCAAAACGATTTGAACAATATAGTACTATGGTGTAACAATAACAGCATGACTCTTAATACAAGCAAATGTTATCATATTACTTTTACGAAAAAAAATAAGGTTATTCCATTTGCCTATCGTTTGAATGGTGTTCTGTTATCTAGAGTTGATGAAATCCGTGACCTGGGAGTAGTAATTGACAGCAAGCTAAAATTTAACGCCCATATTGATAAAATCCGCAGTAGAACTAAGATAACCGATATAGCTCAGAGGATTAGCAAGCTGAAGTGGCGATGGGCCGGCCATATAGCTCGTAGAACCGATAACCGTTGGGGAAGAAAGGTTCTCGAGTGGCAGCCTCGTACTGGCCATCGCAGTGTAGGACGACCCCCCCACTAGATGAAGTGACGACCTGTGCAAATGTGCGGGAAATCGATGGATGCAGGTGGCTCAGGATCGTACTTCATGGCAGTCTGTGGGGGAGGCCTATGTTCAGCAGTGGACTCAAACAGGCTGAAATGATGATGATGATGATGATTGATAAAATTGTAGGAAAGGCAGCGCGGATGTACAGATTTATAAGCCGAATCACAAAACTGTTTAAAGAAGTAAAAACGAAGATTATCCTCTACAACAGTTTTGTGCTTTCACATCTCGAATTTGCGTCAGTTGTTTAGAATCCAACCTATAGTGCATCTTCTTCGCGTGTTGAAAAAATCCAACGCGTCTTTACAAAACATCTAGCCTATATTTCACCGATCATCTCGCATAGACATCCGTATGATCAGAGACTGAAACATTTTAACATGTGTACTTTACGCAACCGAAGAACTATAGCTGATCTATCTTTTTTGCATAAGGTTATTACAGGAAATATTAAATGTTCAGTACTTCTGGAAAAAGTGAGCCTAGCAGTTCCTTATAAATACCCAAGATCTCGCATTGTTAAACTCTTTAGGGTTCCACATTATCGCACAAATTGAGGACTACATCAACCACTTTCAAGAATTTTAAGCAAATACAATCACATGTCTGTAGCCGAATGGAATCTGGATATTTTTAATGATTCGTTAAATGTTTTTAAAACGAAATTACGATCTCTTCTGATTTAGAGTTCATATAAATCTGAAATGAATTCTTTTTTCTTACTTGTACTTTTATTGTCTTCTCATACATAATTTACTTAAAATATATAGCTAGTTTTTATTATTAATTCTTATGTAAAATTTTATTTTTGTTTTACTTTTAGGTACTTAGATCGTAAATGTTGTGTATACCTATAATTGGCGTAAATATAAGAACAAAACCTCTAACTGAAAATATATGTATATTTAATGTAAGTATATGTTACGCTGTTGGTGTACCTTAATAAATAAATAAATAAAAATAAGTAATGTTGACACGTCGTATAATTAATACATTAAACAAAATTTTATGTGTGTAGCAATTAAGCAAACTCGGTGACGTCGTTGTTCGTCTATAGGCTTCTGCGTCGGGGGTAGTGGGTTCGATTCCCACATGGGACAAGTATTTGTGTTACCCACAGATAATTGTTCCGGTATCTGAGTATTTTATTCCCAAGGAGGGTTGATGGAGGCTTATGACATGATCCACATGTTGTGCCGACCCCACCTATGTGGGATAAGGGCTGGAGGATGATGAATTATTAAGAAAAGATATAACCTCCATTCGCAAAGGATCGAACAGGTATTAAATTGATGTGACCAAAACTGATTAGAGATTTTCACAAAGGTCTTCATTCAATTTAATCACAACAACTTCACAAAGGAGAAAAGACACTCGCGTGTACCGTTAGCTAGAGTTTGCGAAATTGACTGAGCTGAACTTCTTGAGAACTTGCCACGTTAAATATGTGATCGGGAAGAAGTTGCGACGTTTATTCGAGTTGGAGTAGTTGCGGGTGGCACGTGAGCGGAACGAGTAATTCTTTTGATGTTCGGTAAAATAGCGCGTGTGTTTTCCAAGAACAGATTCGAAAATAACAATGGCATTGATGTGATGTCGCAGCGTAAAACAGCGGGTTTCGCAGAAGACCGCTTTTTAAAAGCAATCTTTTCAATCTTTCAATGCATTTACAACCCCTTAGGTATTGCAGATGTCGCTTGATAACTTTTCACATACAGAGAATCTTTTAATATAGGTACCATCATATAAACAATGTATGAAGTCCTGTGCAAACAGGAACCAACGATTCTTGATATGAGTGCTAAACGAATCCGACAAAATAACACTTTTAACCAAAACGACTTTACCAAATTAATCGGTACGATACTGGGTGTTGTGAACCGCATCGAATTAATCCAACCGTATTGGGGGCAAGGATGGAATATAGTTCCCGGAGGAAATTTGGCATCGCCGCAATAGACGGATGCGTCTGTGAACTGAAGCCTGTCTCGTTTCCTGAACATCAGTTGAAACATTTACATCAGCTTCGAAGATGGGATGAAGATTAATGTTATATTGTATAAATTAAAAAAATATATCGATATACATGTCCTAAGGAGACTATTCACGATAACAAAGCATTTTTAACGACTTTATCATTTGTATAAAATTTCTAATTTATTAATTCGTAAGTTTATTAAGGATGGGATATAAATAAATTGTCAAATAATTCATCGTAAATTAAACAATAAAAAAACATGTTTTTTATACGATAAGTTATTAAAAATTTATAAGGTACTTGGCGGTCCACTATACGGGTTGTAGATGCGTTACCAACCAATAAAAAAGTGGACTCCGGAGTGAGGTGTCACTCACCAAACGATACGCGAAAGTATAATACTCCCACTTCACGCCACTTCTGTGAGGCCGTGGCAATTCACTGCACGAGCCTGCATGCAAATTTTTTTTTGATGTAATTAATACTACCGATAGTTATTAATTCTTTTTTTTTTATGTGAAAAGGTGCCAAACGAGCAGACGGTTCACCTGATGGTAAGTGAATACCGCCGCCCATGGACATTTGCTACACCCGAGGGTTATAGATGCGTCGACAACCTTTTGAAAATTGGGCTCCGGCTACCTCACTCACCAGACGAAACGAGAAAGTATTATACTTCCACTTTACGCCGGTCTTCAGTGAGGTCGTGGTACTTACCCGGACGAGCTCGTGCAACAGCCGAGGCTGCTGCGTTCCCCTACCACCGTTAATCATTAATTCTTTTGAAAATCACTATGCAGTCTACATCTATTCAAATTAAGCGTATTAACAAATAATCAAAACAAAGAGAAAGACAATAAATCAATTGACTATAAACAAGGAGTAGATCGAAAGAAAGTTAATTTCACTCCGCTACATCCAATTACGACCGTGAAAATTTTATGCTAATTTAACCCTTAAGAGTACGAACGAAAATTGAATTTGCATAAATCCCGGATAAAAATCTTTCGACTTGCGAAATCTAGTCCAAGATCACGAAAACAAAAACACAAAATCAAATCACTCCAATAATTCAATCGCACTGGTCAAGAACGGACCGTGGGGGAATAAGCTAATAAAATATCTTCGAGTGGCAGACGTCTCGAAGCCACTCCGTAGCTGTTGCAAATGAAATTCACTCAACTTGGGAATATTCTATGAATGCTTTGTGCTGATTATAGAAGCTGCTGAGCAAGAAGCCTTTGAGACCGTCTCAACCTTAACAGCAAAACTAAATTAAATCAATATATATGCATATATTTCATAAAATTTTATAACACTGCGAATGTTTTTATTTAAATTGTGAAAAAAGTTTTCCACGGATAAGAAATTAATACAAACTGGTGTGAGATACATAAAGGTAATTTAATATAGCACTAGATACAAACATTACTAGAATGAATTAAACATATACTTTATAAAACTTTAATATATAATTAAAATGTGTATAACCACTAAGAAATTTTAATAGGAATGTTCGAGTCCCGAGTTCGAATCCCAGTAACGTAAACTAGGTTTTTTCCGGCAATTTCTAATGTGCAAAACACACGTCTGGTTTCTGAACACTGATTATCTTATAAATTAACTAATCGGCTGTTAAATGGCAAATGTCATCGAGTTGGTAAAAGGATAATTAAACTATTTATTTGAATTGATCAGAATGATAAATTCAAAGAGTTTGGTACGCAAAGTTATTCACTTCTATGCAAAAAAATCAACACATTTTTATACCCTAAAAGTTGGCAAGCTATCAAGTAGGATATCTACAATTCCTTTGAGGTAGCAGATGCGTTACCAAATGACCCTACCACGTCGTCATTGAGTTGCTACAATGTCAAATATCGGCACAGAAATCGCAACAAATTCCGAGTATAATGATGAAGTCAATTCGAATGTAGCTCACGAGGAGGCTCTCAGCAATCGCTTAAATCGCAGGGGAATCTCCAATTTCAAATGCACTATTTTCTATTTTCTACGCGAAATTGACCGCACGTCCGCCTCCTCCCCAGTCCTAGCAATCCGGCAATATTGTCTTTTAATTTATTTTTCCAATTCGCAGGATTGCGATCTTTTCTTTGCGTTGGAGAGGAACACGATATTTCCAATCGAGTCGCCTACGTTGAACATTTCGTCGAAGTGTAATTTGCATAAATATCTATAATACGAATAAAAAGACTAGCGGTAGACTTCAAGATCATAGCCGTCATCTAAAGTCATTGTTTGCTGAATACAATGTCACGGTGTAATGTGATTACAAGCAAAGGTTTTTTGTGATTATTGCCGTGAACATTATCCTCGTTGCCTGGAAAAGATGAGTTAAGGAAAATGCAGTTTCAAAAGCATAATAAATAACACAATTTAATAAAATAAATGGTACTCGGCGACATCTTGAAATAAGTGATTCATAAAAAGATAACTTTTATTAACGCGATTAGCTATTAAGTATGGTTTTATCGAATTATTGTCAATACAGTCTGTGAAATATAACATTAATTATATTTCCCTGAGGTTAATAGCACAGCTACAAATTACAAACATTTCATCTGATTTTATATAATAGTTTTTTTTTATGTGAAAAGGTTTGAAGCGAGCTGGCAGTTCATCTGATGCTAAGCGCCTCCCATTGGATTGCAGATGCGTTGCCACCTTGTAATAAAATGGGCCCCGGCTACCTCAGGTGCAACCGGAAGTGCAACAATTCCACCTAACGGTCGGACTTGCCCATTCATCCAACAGCGAAGACTGTAGCGTGGCTGTACCGCAGTTAAAATAGAGATAGTGTATCGATAGTTAGCTTCCGTGTGTACAGCTTTTTATTAAACGGGCGCTCCCCACCTACCTAAAACATCACCGCCAGCCAAAGGCATTCGCAATAATCTTCGGGGGTTAGTTCTTTCCAGATCTTGAAGCGAACCCAAGCTGGTTTCCGATAGTCGGACTGTGGACGGAATTCAGACGCGTACGACTCGCATTAGTAAAACCAGCCGAGGCTGCGCCTTTTGCGATCGTCGTTGACATCACGCTTGCATGAGTCAGCCGCGTTTGCACTCTTACAGCACTTAGCCATTAGAAAACCGGTGGCGTATACGAGCGTCGTTGCTTTCTTCTTAAAGCGCATAACAATCAATACTGCAATTCATTTACGGCCTGTCACCCGCCGCATGTATGAATCATCGATGGACTTAACGAAAGGTTTCGCTCCCGGCCCTTTCAACAGGAGCCCATGAAGCTATAATAGTTTCTACTGTGCCATTGCCACAATAGCTTCAGCTGTTGCACGTTTGGGCAAGTTCGTTCGGCGGAGTACCATGACCTCATAAAAGACCAGCGTTAAGTGGAAGTTATATTTTTTAGTTACATCTGGTGAGTCATATAACCGAGACACACTGGTTTTTGAACATTTGCAACGCATCTGCAACTTAGGTGTCGTAGATGTCCGTAGGCGGCAGGAATGACTTAAAATCAGATAAACCGCCTGCTCGCTTGTCAACTTTCAACTTGCTAGCGATTATGACACATGGAAAAATCACTAAAAAGGGCACAAGAAATATTTACAGGATGAGTGTCGACTTGACAATGACTTTCGAGTTCAAATTTGAAAAGGAGTATGTTTTCATTCTTAATTTACAGTCCGTATACAGTAGTATCTGAGCTTCAACACCTACGCCTGGGAATTTACTGCCTTTACCTTAAAACAAATACAGTTTGGAATTAAACGATTATAAGAGCAAATTCGAGGTAATCGACAGAAATTACAAAAGTTATTACTATTTACGTATAAGTGATTATTATAGTTAATAACATTAACAGTTAATACATTTCTATTTGTAACGTAACCATACTTACGAAAAGGCATATACTTACGAAAAGCATAATATGATTAAGAATGTTGAGTAAATTATTCGTTAATAATAGTTAGGTTTACTTATTTCATACAAATTGTTGTCATTATTTCCAAAAGCGTACAGAATTTCCCGTCGTCAACCTTCCTAAACGGGGATAATGAATACGCTATTACATCTGACAAAGTAGAAAAGCCGGCCGCGACGAATACGTAAACTGAACAATTGTTTTGCACAAACGCGCTCCATATTACAAATCGAATGAGGATCATTTTGAACCCTTTGAAGGCGGTTTCTGGACTTTTTTTTTGGCTGATTAACCTTACAAAAGGCCGAACCGTGAATATTGATCGAAAACGCTTCGACTTTACCTCGGCGAAGGCAAGTCGAAAATGTTTGTTCGGCGATAGTAAATCGCCCCTCGCCCACACTCGGACTGTTGCCATTAATATTTCAATGGTGCAGTGTGCGGTGGAGATTTAGGAGCGAGTTGGCCGCAGCCACCACGGCTCCGGCGACAATGGATGCCCTCCATTTGCTCACAACGCAACCCCAATTGGCTAATTAGGTGAATGTATCCATCTAGTGGATTAAATCGTTCGTTTCGATTTATAACCTTCTGTATAACTCACATTTTATTTATATGGCAAAGAAATAATGATATTTTGTGTGTACGTAACGATCTTTATAATTTTATTAAGGCTCTTTCACGGATTTTATTGCAGTTTATTATTACCTCCCGACGTGTATTTATGTCCGACGTCCATATTGACTTATTTGACGTCCTGAAGTATTATATATGGTACGACACATCATCATCAATGGTGACTAGTTTATAGAGAATTGCTTTATACGCGTATAGAGATTGATGATGCCCGTTTTCACCATCGATCCCTAACTTTAAGGGACACCTAAACAAATTTAAGTGCTAGTTTTCACCACCGCTTAAATGTCACCTAAAGTCTTAAGCGTGATACTTAAAGTTAGAGATCGATGGTGAGAACATGCATTAATTTCTCTGTTTGTCCATTGTACGAACACTTTGTTAACTTTACTCCCAATTGCATGTCGTATCAAATAATGCCAATACAGATATGAAATAACACAAAACCACATTCACTAGCACTAAATATTAAATGCGGTAAAGACCCCGATGCGATTCTAACACAACGACCACTATCCACCAAAGTATCCCGCCACGTTAAAATCTAATGAGCCCATCGAATGTTCAATTAGCTGGAGGCGTGTAATCTGCGTTAAAATTAATACATGGAGAATCGTTTGCAAAGTAAACAAGGGACGACTTAGAGCGGCGTCGGGGCGCGATAGCGACGCTGTAGGCCATTACTCGGCTTCATTAGACCCCATGTTTGCTCCCCATCCTTGCATAGGGACGTCCTAAGCCCATCGTCGAATCGCTTACAAGCCCAAGGTGGCCAAATTTTGTCCAGATTTGCTTTGTAACTTGAAATGTACATACATGTAAAATAATTTATGTTTTAGAAAATTAGATTCACGAACGACACTATCAATTAAAACAGATTTGATTGCACCGAGGCGTTTAGAACGACTGTGCCAAAGACACATACATTGATTGTGCATGACACATTCTAAAATCCTTCTTGTAACATCGGGTGGAAAAAAAAAAACAACTTATATGGAAATGACGCATTAAGCTCGAAATATTTATCACAATGAGTGCGTTAAATTCTACAAAACGCTTTGTTCAACGAATCCAGCGAAGTGTAAGACTTCGATGGGAAAAAGGGAAGTTATCAAGATTAAGGTTTCTTTAAATTCTAAGTTTTGCGCGAAGAATTCTCGAGGTCATGGGGCATTTTCGTGGAGCGCCTAATCCGCGTGACTTAAAGCCTGCGCGATTCAAACTTAACTTAAGCTATATTGTTTGCTTCATATTTGTTTTCAGGCCGGGACGCACTGAATACAGAATAAGTTTCATTGCTCTTTAGGCAATTATGTTAAGCTTTATTCTCACTTTTACCATCTATTCGATTATATGTTGCCAAAGGACTTATACGAGAGTACGAATGATGAACAATGGATTTTCCATCGAAAAAAGTGCACCCAAGGTTTTGATGAATCATTCGGTGCAGCCGCTAGTCTCTCGCCGTGGATTGTAGGTTTGATTCTCGGCCAGGGCAAGCATAAAACTTACGAAACAATGTTTCGGTTATAAAGTTCTATATACTCTTTTACATCACGGTAATGTTGACCTAGATAAAGTGATTAAGCTTTTACAGAAATAAGACAACACTTCCGCTTAAACTGTGAAAAAACCTTACACTGAGAAAAAAAGACGTGTGTACATAATTACTTAAGTACTTGTGTACGGACATAAGAATTTACACTTCATTGTATCAATTTTAACGTAACAAAAGAAAAAGAATTATAAATTTAATATCACCTTGTGTTTTGTTGATTGTGAAAAAAGGCAATTATAGGTAAATGTCAAACAGTTCTTACTGGTTGCCATGCTAACACTATAAGTCGGTGTCGCTTAAAAAATGTCACCAAATACCCAATTTAGAACTTTCGGAACAGCTCTACTTGCGTCATTGGTGTAGTGGCGATTGTTTCTGACACTTAGCGCTAATAAGAAAATCGGAAATTAGCGTTGGCGTTGGGGGGATTTTCAATGAACCGAGGGCGTAGTCGCTTCAGTCCGACCTTTAATTAGACTCGCGCCTAAAATTAAATAATTTACCACATTAATGTATGTGATTAGACGCCATAAACCTATACAGTACATGTTCAGATACTCAAATATAAAACTAGCAACTATAATGGGGGTTTACGGGTGTATCTGACAGAGAGCCTTTTTAACCGACTTCAAAAAAGATGGAGGTTTCTCTATTTGACCGTATATATATTTTTTATTTTTATTCGCGGATAACTTCGTCGTTTATGAACCGATTTTGATGATTCTTTTTTTGTCGGAAAGGAGATATCCGAAGGGTGGTACCATGATAAGGAAACCCGGATTTGATGATGGCATCCCAGAGAAACCGTGAGCAATACTCAAATGTTATAGAAATTGACAATGTTTTTTTTATTTTAGTCTCCGGTTTGAAGTCGTTTTTTTTTGTTAAAAATTATACAACAAAAGCTTTACTCCGTCCGCTAAGGACTGGAATGGACCGGAGTCGGACGCTAACCTTAAATAGAATCACCGGTAGTTATTACTCCGTGGAGCAGTTTGCGAAAGTATTGGCTTCAGCGTCGGGGGTTGTGAGTTCGATTCACACACGGGAATCTATTTGTGCGATCCACAGACAGTTTTGATCCGGATGTGGGTTTTTATCCACGTGAAATTAATTTTGTAAAACGTCCTTACAACACAGGATTATGTTATCTTAAAGTAAGGGCAACACTAAAATAATTAAAAAAAAAAACGGATAAAACATTTCTGAGCGCCGGACATAATACTCGAACTTCCATCGCTAATGGTACTTATATTTAAGTTTTGACTTAATATAGGTACTATATTGAAAGCTAAAGCTTTTATGAAAATTAAGATTATGTTCATCACTGTGTAATTATGAACGTAGTCAAAATTAGAACAATTAACAATTTCTACAGACCAACACCGTATTCAAGGAACGTGAAAGGTCCCAAATTAAATATCTCACGAAAGCTAATTGAGTCACTTTAATTTAAAAATGAGCGCGGCACTGGCTCGCACTTTGCTATTTCATGCCGGTAGAAATAGCAGCAATAATGCAGGCGCTATCTGAATTACTCGAATATTTTATGCTACTCTGCATGGCTAAAGCTCCGTTACGGTTTTAGCGAAATTTGTTATAATAAGCCCTGCGTCAATTAGCCTACCTTAAGACTCGGTGATATCAGGACTTAAAAAAGACAATTATTATTTATTATTTATTATTTTATTATATTATCATAGTAAAGCTCTAATTCCCGTATAAAATAGTCAGCGATTTCATAATTCCTTAATCCAAGGATGAGCAACGCGCGGGCCGCGGGCCGCTTGCGGCCCCTAAAACATGTTTATGCGGCCCGCCAAGCATTTCTAAAATTGACTTTATTTTATGGAATTGCTCCCATCAATATATTGTTATAAAATTAATTATAATAAAATGGTAGTACATACTGAACCGAAACATTTTTTGTTCGTTTTTGTTCTTTTCTTTTTTGTTTTTACCGTGCATTAAAATTTGTATATGAAATCTTTACTTTTTTTAATTTTATATTTTTTAATTCTAATATTTATTATAAATAAAGTTTCGTTAATTATTATGTGCGGCCCGCCAAAAAATTTGAAATTTAAATTGGCCCATTGATTAAAAAGGTTGCTCACCTCTGCCTTAATCTATTCTACGAGTAGGCGTATCTTTGAAAAACACAACTAGAAGTTTTTCTTGAACGATTTTAAATCTACGACAAACCTTCATCTTTAAATCGAAAGGGAAAATTTAAATTAATTAATTAAGTAACAATCCTATAAAATCGAGCAAATCAAGCACGATACGAGAAACAGCAGTTACTCTCAGTTAAAACTTTTTGTCTTTCTCTAACTCCGAAAACTGGTAGACGGGCGGCGTTATAAAGAAGAACCGATTAATCTCAATTGGAACAGAGAAACAATACACCGATAAGGATGATTTAGGTGTTTCGCGACAGTTTGAGATCGCAACAAGGCCCGCGAGAGCTGACAAATTAGCGGACCGTCGCTGGGGCCCTAATGACCTAACGACCCCATCCGTTTTGCAAAGTCGCCGTATAAATCATAACGTCACAGATAAGATGTTACCCAAATGAGACTTGCAAGTTTTATAATTATAAAATCTAAGGCAATTGTTAACCGTTCTGAGACGACAATGTACAGGTGTGGAACTAAATATACTGGGTGAAAGGTAAGGTCGGATCACGTGTTAAAAACGCTTTGAATACAATAATATCACTATCAGCTTGTGCCAAAAAAGATAGCGGCTCGAATGGGATGAATTTATAAACAGTCAGTTAAAGTACAGTCGGACACTTTTATTGGTACCTACTATCAGAATTATAGCAGTTTTAATAGAGATGAAAAAACTTACAAAGCCGATGAAACTTACAAAGGCGCATGTGCATAGTGCGTGGCGTTTAAAAATTTTTCCGCTTTATTTCAATTTTTCAATAAATTTAATTTAGTGAAACGTATATGTAGTGTTTCTTTAACTTGAAACACACTAATGGTACAGAGAAATTTTGACTTTAATACAAGTATCTATTTATGGCCGGTTTAAATATCTTATCTATCCGTAGATTTGGTTACCGGAGATAGAATTTTGACGTGAGTAATATGGATCAAATGTCACATACCTAACGCTAGTAAGCAAACCTACTGATAGATAGAATTTTGTAAACGGCCGGTGGAACGAAACAATGGAACTTATCGAGAAATTCAAATGAGTAACGCTTCTTTCGACAATCGGGTCAGCGTGCATCAGCGAGCTGTGGACACTTCCAGAGGCCCGTGGCGTGAAGCTTAACCTCGCTCCGTCGACCTTGCATCGTTATTTATGGACGACGCTTCACCGCTCGCACAGTTCCGTCTAGGGCCCTTACATGAATAGACTAGTTCTGACACGTCATCGTTTGTCAATGACATAAACGCTATAGGCATAGCTAACAATACAAATTTAATGAAGTTATAGGGTTAGTTGTATATAGTGACGAGGACATGAGATAAGATATTTTATACACTGAATGTATAAGATATGCGTTCGCTAGCTACTCGCGATGAACTGTACTGCACTGCACAATGTAAGGGGCGCGAGGCGTTCGACTAATATAATATCAAATTACAATGTGTCGCCACAAAGTAATTGAACTCTAATGGTGGTGGACTATAGTGGATCCTAGGTGCTTCGACGGCCCTTGGATAAATCCGTAATCCATCGATCTTATGTTATAAAACTAAATGTCTTTATGTCCGTCACTTTGTACGTTAATATTATATTATTCGTCTGTTATTCTGTAGAAGCCGTGATAGCTCATTGTCCGGACGTTCGCTTTTCATTCAATATACTCGAGCAACCTAAGTTGTGTGGCCGCTATATAGGCTGTTACTATACATTTACTTTATTTTATTTTGTATAGAAATACATTATTTCCCCAAATTCATATAAATCATGATTATAGTTACTTGTACGTCACAAGAAGCTACGGAGTTCCGCCACCCTTGATTTCAATGAAACCTTTGAAGACACTATCAATTCAATTCGAATCGCGTAGCCAATGATACAGCAATGCCAACGTGCAAAAGTACCTACTTTGTCAACTCATAACGGCCTTTTGAAAAGGTAACGTTTACGCGAGTGTCGCGTTTCAAATATTCCAATATCGCAGGAGCGCTTTGAAATGCGCCGCCTGAATGGAGAAGACGAATGGAGCTCGTAATTAACAGGACTTAGGTGGCGCTCGACGCCGCAGCGGGGGTATTGTAAATTAACTTCTCATCTCGGAGGACTCCCTCCAAAGTCTGTACCGCATCAAAGGCCTGTGATCAAAGCACTACGGTGTCTTACGAAGCGTACCTATTGATTTTAGCACGGTATAGAACATCCACTTTAATGGTATGTTTACAGTGGATGTTCCTACAGTGCTACAGTAAGAACTCTTCATATACGGAAATAAGTGGATAGCTATGCAGTCTGTATATATAATACTACAGTCAAGGCCGTCCCTTCTTAAGCAAATGGAGATTGCAGATTATTAAAATTAGAAAAGCATCAAAACAAGTGCAAAATAAGATTTAATTACTTAACAAAAATGTAGCAGATTGTGAACGATAAAACAATATATTTCGAGAGTATCGACCCGAATCCCATAAAGGAATTAAATAGAAGAAATTCCTGAGAGAACCTGCCTAATATTAAATTCCACTTTCTCTGAATTAAATATTATAAACCTCTTGTACAACACGATCAAAGAATATGAAGCGCAAGCGATATAAAAAAAGCAAATTAAAGGAGACCCTAGAAATCCTTCAGGCTGTCAATCGCGATTCGCAAGACAATTTTGTGATTAATTTAGAAAGATCTAAACGATTTAACGTTTATAAATTGGATTCATTAAACCGTTGGTGGTCTCAAGGTGATCTTTTTGTTTTGTTCTCAAATAGTTTCCAATTTTTACCTCGAAATTGATAAGAATTACTGATGACTATTCATTCATCTTTTAAGCGAAAATAAGTTGTTTAATAACGATAACATGTCTTGAGAAAGAAATTATCAAATATTAAAAAAAAATTACGGATGTACGGACAGTCGGACGAGAGAACTGTCTTATAATGGTTCTTTTTTACCTTTTGAGGTACGAAACCCTAAAAAGTCACTACAGATCCCCTAAGTATCAACGTTTGAATTTCAGATCGTGTAATGTTTCATTATTTATAAGTTTCATATCGTTTCACAGTATTATTTATAGAGTTAAAGTACATGATTAGGAATCAAAACATTACAATAACATTTGTGAATAAAGTCCAACAGAACATTAAGGAAATTTTTTTAATATTATCCATAAAATGGGGGCGATCCCTGATGTAGACAATCAGAATCGATTAAAGTACTACACAGAAATCTATTACATTTCAAAATCAAAACTCCGAGATCGACAAAGACATAAATGAAAATTGAACAACATTAGGCGCATGTTTATCTTTATCTTTTATTTTCTCGTAACAAAAGGCAAAGGTTGGTACATAAGTCACGAAGTCCAGGAGGACCGTAAACTTTCGGGCAGAGTGTCGGCATCTAAACGGCGATCTCGAAGCACGTCGTAAAAGCGCGAACCAATTCTCGATTCTCTATTTATCTTAAAACGGCCCTGGGCGAAAGGTCCGTGTACGGTACACTGCGAGATAAAAAGAAAAAGTCTAAATCATTTACCTTTTACACTACGCCAAACTCCGCAGACGAATAAATATTTCAAGTCTCGGATAACTTTTTGTAACGAAACAATGGCGAATAATAAATTCCGCCGATTTTATTAAAACTTAATTTTAAACTTTGTTACAAGTTAATTATGATAATTTGCGATTTAATGTTAAGCCAAACACCAGTTACCATTTTAAATGTTGGTTTTTAGGATTACGTACCCAAAGGGAAAACGGGACCCTATTACTAAGACTTCGCTGTGTTTATGTCTGTCCGTCTGTCACCAGGCTGTATCTGACGAACCGTGATAGTTAGACAGTTGAAATTTTCACAGATGATGTATATTTCTCAACGTGACATCACATGTAACAACTAATACAACAACAAACAAAGTACTAGAAAATAGAATAAAAAATATTTAAGTGGGGCCCCCACACAACAGACATATTTTTATTCCCCGTTTATATAGATAACTTGCACTTGGCCGGTTTTTTATTAATAGATGTCAAAATATTTTCACACACATACACAAACACAAACCTAGACATAAAACACACACAAACACGCACGCCGACACATACACAGACAATTTTTTTTAAATTAGGACGGTGTTAAGACTTACTGAAAGACATCTATGTGAGTTGATTTATGGAATTCGAAAGGGCACATGAGTTACCCAACTTTAAATCTGAATAGGTACCGGTTACCTTTGTGACAGGAAAGACCCGTAAGTACAGTAACTACACTTCACACCGGTCTATGGTGAGGGCGTGGTACTCCCCACATGACTTATTCAACAGCAGAGGCTACTTAGCTGCCCTGCCAAGATTAGTGTGTAGTTGCATGTAATGATCTTGGAAAGTGAAAGCGGGTGCTTATACAAGTAAGTTATATGCTTTAAAACTTTAATAAAATAAGTTGTTAATATGACGATGTTCGTAACGACAGCAAAACAGGCGGTACGCGCGTCGGAAACCTCATTGCCGATTCAGCAGCGGCGTAATTGATGTCTGTTTCAGTAATTACATCACCGGACACCATCGTACATGAGGCGGTATACAAATTTGTATGAATATGCAACAATCGCACATTACCGTAATTGATCGACAGTTGAAAATGATTAATTCCTATGGACCAACTGCTCACTATTGCCAAGTTTGTCTATCGGAGCCTGTAAGACACGGCTGACATTAATTTTAGGCGTTTTGGTGTTTAGATCAAGTTAATATATGACGAGATATATTTCTCGATCTTTATGATTATACGTACTTATTAACAGGCTTTTATATAAGAGAACTCGGGGACTAACAATGGCAAAAATTTTCTACATAATACTTGTAGGTATATCCTCAGCCACGTTATATCTAGAGAACATCACATTTTTTAGTTTAGGAAGCATTATAAAAGACAAGACGTCTCGATGAAAACATTTTCGATTTCCCAAGGCTTGAAAACGAATATCGTCCGATGAAAATACATATAAAATGTTCTTTTGCTTCGATGCAAGTTTCAAAGTACTAAACTATTAAAAATTAAACACTGAAATTTTAGAACTTTTATATCTTTATAGCTTCAGATATTCACTCGAAGCAATGTGTAGTGTACGGTGAGAACAATTCAAATAATTTCGCATCGCACGCTATTGACATTTATATGAATGTTACGTGTCACGTCGTATGAATTCAAATTGTAGTAGCACACGGCGTTTCCACAAATACGCGGAATATCCGCCTCTGTATGAATTTTTCAACAAAACAACTGCGCGTGGTGCACGCCGATAGCCGGATCCGGCGGCAATAACAATATTGCATTATTTCTCGAGAGCTTCGCGAGTGCGTCGATGTGCACACGTTTTCCGACCTTATGCTCTTGGCGTAGGGCGCATATTACCACTCGGACGGGGGTCGGCCGGCTTAGCGATGAAATGCAACTCATGGACATGGTTGGATTACGGTCGGATCGCAAGTCCAGCGAAAATAATGTGGGATTTTTTTCGAAATGCGATAATTGAAAAGTTACCGTCCGGTCTCTCAGAAAATATATGTTTTAAATAAGAAGCTGACACACCAGAAATATTTTCAGGTAATTCAAAACGATGAACTTTCCAGAAGGCGTGAGTTCGATTCCCACGTAGGCAAAACGTTTCGACCATTTGTTTTGCACATTTTAAAATTTCACGTAATGTTAAGACGTAAGTTCATCACGCAGACGTTTCGATAACTTTTTTGAGAACATAGATAGTGTTGGGATTTATTCACTACGGGAACGATGTATAAACGAGATAGGGTTGCGATGATGGCACAGGACTATGAAATTGCACAGAGTCCTCGAAAGCCCAGGGGACAGTTACGAGTGTTGCACAAACGGCGCATCCCACTCCACCCTATGCATACCCCCTCGGCTATGTGAATAGTTCACCTAGAAAGCAAAAACCCAACGTTCAAACAGGTCAGTGATTATTTAAAAATTCTTGGTCTTTTTGTTGTACTCTTCAAGGTAAACACAAGCGATAATACACAAACAATGACTTACACATTATTTAGGGAGAGAGTCACGAATATAAACATACTGAGTGGTGGGGCCACGGAACTGTTCGATGTTGCGCGAAGGGCGTGTCCGTCTGGGTAAGTACCACGACCTCACATAAGACCGGCTTGAATACTTCTGTGTTTCCCCTGGTGAGTGAAGTAGCCGGGGCCTACTTTATTAAAAGGTGGTAAGGCATCTGCAACGTAACGGGTGATGCAAATATCCATAGACGGCGGTTATCATTTAACATAAGGTGGATTGCCAGCTCGCTTGCAACCGTCTCTCATAAAAAAAAACACGGTTCAGTTTTTTTTAGCTGTACTATAAGTGATTAAAAGATTTTACATATTGTTTTCTAGATTTTACGCGAATATTATACATATTAAATGAAACTACTTTACGGATTTTATCGCGTTTTTTATTTTGATTTAAATTCCCGACGTTTCGAACCCTTTCCAGTGTTCATGGGCACGGGACAGACTGGAAACACTGGAAAAGGTTTTCCCGAAACGTCGGGAATTTAAATCAAAATAAAAAACGCGATAAAATCCGTAAAGAACTTTCATTTAATATAAAAGATTTTATTTATATTAGACCTCGGTTTTAGTTTCACGTAGTTTAAATACAAATAGATATTCTCCAATTTAACGTAGGGGGAAATGTTCGTTAGTTTAAGAAGCAATCAATCAGTTTCTCCTTTTATATATGTACAAAACAAAACCCCTGCGTGGCCTGAAAAGGGATAATGAAGATAAACGTTCACAAAAGTAATACAACGATCGACCATATAGCCGACTTCTTAATATATATTGTCGTCAACACGTTTTTATTGAAAGAATGGAACAATTGGAATAGGACAATAGAGAAAACTTTAACCTGTTGAAAATATTTTCGGAATATATCTAGCATGTTCCGGGATTACCCATTTCATAACCACAAATTTTACAATATTATTACATTACAAGAAAGAAGAAAGAGAAAGAAAATAAATTTATTCACCAAAAAAGGGCTCACACAACAAAAATAATCATTTATCATGAGCTGTACCGCCAGCTCATTTGCCACCTTTTCAGATAAAAAAAAAACGATTTATTTATATGGTACATCACACCGTTTATTATCAAACTATTGGTTATTTCTAGCTTTTATCTAAAAGACGGCTTGTGTAAATAAATTTGAGTTAATTAAGTTCTTAAGATATTGGACAGTCTAGGCCTGATTCGTTTGCGCCGGGGGAGCACTCGGGAATAAAATTATTTGTGGATGTTTAGGCGGCATGAAATTGCCTAGGGCTTTGCGTTCGGCGTTTCTTTGAAAATAAATTCAATAAATATCCCCTTATAAATGAAAGTAATTTTAGGACTTTATCGCGTTTATTTTTATTTTTATTCCCGACATTTCGAACCCTTTACAGCGTTCATGGTAACGGGACAGACGATGATAATCAGTGTCCAAGTATTGACAGCAATATTGGAAAATATTACGGTCATCCAGACAAATGCAATAGAGTGAATAACAATATTTGAGTAATATTTCAGCGGCACGATACACAAAATTGAATTCCATCACAATCACCCGAGCCTTTGCCCATCAACGAACTAAATTATGAACAACCGCCTGTTAAATATTAAACGCAATAGAACAGAAACGCAACCATCGGACATTTTATTATTAAATATGCCCGCTCCATCACGAACTACCGGTTTGAATTTCGCTATTATGAAGAGAATTTATTGAAATTAATAGCCACTATCAATTATTAAATTTAAAATATCATTGGATCGGCTATTGGGAAACGCGATTAATTTCATCGCAGAATACCTGCTACCGTTTTGACTAATTGAATTCCATGAGGCGGATGCACTTATTAATTAATAAAAGCTGCGATCATAAAGTCCTAGTTATCGCTCAAAGCTTTATGCCATACTTTATTCATTTAGCGGTGAATTTATTACTTTAAAACCAATCAAATGCAAAAATTCAAAACTACGTAACAGTAAATAAATCATCATTACGGTTACGGACTCAGCAGTATAGAAGGTATTAACATAATAGTCCTCAACACGGCGACCTAACTGTGGATTTGCAGATTTCATATCGAAGTTAGTTTTGAAAAAATACGAGCTTCTTCAGATTTTTCCCCATCGTTGTAAATGAAGACTTTTTGCAGATAACTATCTCATATGTTCCGGCACAGAGATTTGAACGGCTTACTTGAATGTATCGAATAACTTACAGCTGGATACAGAGTTAACACAGTTAGGACAGCGGCATACAACGGCTACAAATCACGGTCCTGTGCCACTTGCACTGGCGGTGTGCACCTAATGTTAAGCCATTAGCCCCGCTCATGGACATCTGCAAAGTCTGAGTGGTTGCAGATGTCTAAAAAGGTTGATTTTCGCGATCTCTTATAATTACGTATAACTTCTAGCTTCAAATATCTCCTGCCTTATAATATATTTTATAAATATTGGTAACTGGTGGAATAAATTATAAACCGCACTTGTCTAAAACCCTTTCGCTACCGCAGCCTATTTTAATGAAGGTATAAATTTTTTAATATAAAATTCTAAATTCACGATGATAGTTAATCCAATGCTTACTTAAATAAAGAACATTTTCTAAGGAGATGAGTTTTATATTTAAATATTTTAGGACATATTTTTTATACGTAACAAATTAAGTAAAGCCATCATAACATGGGTACTAATAGCTGATAAAATGATTTTCTTTTGTAAATAAATAATTAATGTAGATATAATATAAACACCCCGACACTAGAAAAAACATTTTCATCACATTATAAAGAACTCGCAACGTCTCGCAACGTCTTCTGGAAGGAAATCATTTAGTCTTCTGTGTTTCTAATTTGGTAAGGCGGTACATTTAAACGTTCATATTTTGAATTTTCTGGTGAATAAAAAAATGACCATTCCCTATACGAAACAAAAAGACATTATAGGTATGTTCATTTGATTACGGCATTATGTGCCTATATGCCATATACATTTGCGAGCGAAACAACGATTTCTTTCCCCAACATAATTAACATCCGAGGTGGAATTAAAACAAATTATAAAAACAAAACATAAGTGGGGCGCTTCGGAGGCCATTTTCCGTCCATTAACCAAATTAGCTTCGCAACAGAACACCGCTCTCCTCCGGGGTGTGCTGTGACGTTTTGTGAAAAATGAAATTACGACACGACATTTTTATGAATTATAAAGAAACATCTCGGAAAAAATTTTATGACTACATTCCCACCAATTATAAGAATTATGAGAGGTAAATAACGTAATAACTTGAAAAAATAGCACCTTTTTATAGACTGCTCTGAAAGAGGGAATGGGGTTTTTATTTAGCCTTTGTATGTAGCGACAATATCTTTATTCAGATGTGGTAGGGCCACGCAACAGCTTCGGCTGTTGCACGTATGGGCAGGTCCGTCCAGGTAAGTACCACGACCTCACGGCGTGAAGTGGAAGTGTCATACTTCTGCGTTAAAAAGTGGCAACGCATCTGCAACCCTACGGTGTTGCAAATGTCCACGGGCGGCAGTTATCACTTAAAATTAGGTTAACCGCCAGCTCGCTTGCCACGTTTTAACATATGAAAAGAAATTATTCAATTAATTTGGCACACTCATTACGTATCATTCACGTTCGTATTATAACGAGTAGATGTAACCATGACATAGGCGATAGTTTCAGATATTATGAATGTTTTTTTTCTTTTTTCACAACATAATCTAGATATATATATATATACCCGATTTGTTGATCCAATACCATATGTATGTGATTTAGTGGCTCCATTCGGATCAACAACTTCTCGTCAATATCTTTTTGAAAGTAGCTACAATTTATACAAATCCACTCCGTACTTATTTGATCCAATTCAAACGGACGAATCACAGATCACAGCTGCATTCATTGGTTGAAATCATCACTTTACGTCAGTGCCTACTTATTAAGAAGAATTACTGTAAATGCGATATTTCTTTAAATACATGCTTTAAAGGGCCAGCAATATCTAGTGCTCGCGCGCTTTTCAGATTCACGTGCAACACGACCATTATATTTTAATGTAAATTCGTTGCGCGCGTGATAGATTATTTAAGAATTTACATGTAAGAATTAATTAAAAAAATATTGGTATCAATACTCAACTGTTAATTATTTAATTCACGTATAAAATGAATGTACTTCTACTTCAATATTTAAAAAATAATGTTGAAGAATAAATAAGACTTGGATTGTTCTAGTCGTATCTTCAATAGTTTATAAGTAGTTATAATAGCAATGGAGAATACCTGATAGGTAACAACAAGTCCAATAAGTGTACAATAATTTTAAAAATTATATAAAAAACAGAAAAATAATAAACAACATTTTTCGTAATTCGTTTGTTTATAAACAAGCGTCTGTTCACAAAACCAATAAAAAATAATTGGGAATTCATCCAATTATTTCAAAATTGAAAGGGTAACTAGACGATGGTACGCTGGGAGGTAAAGTTGACGATGTACAAAGTGATCTTATCGAAATTATTAGACAATTTAAAAATATCGGTCTCGATTTAAATAATTCCAAATGCGAACTTTTCTTTCCCGAAAAGATTTCTTTTTCCGACAAAATCATTTTGACCCAAAATTTTAGCTCTATCATACCGGGAATTAACGTAGTCCGTTCAAATTCACTTTACCTCTTAGGTGCTCCTTTGTTGATACCAAGTTTGGAACCTCATTTAAAATTTAAGTTAAATCAATTTTTAGATCATGTTAATAAATTGTTTTTACTAAATTCGCATATTGCGCTTACTATTTTGCGACATTGTATTCTTGTACCTAAATTTACGTACCTCCTTCGCTCGAGTCCAGTTTGGAAATGCGGTGACTTTTTGAACGAAATTGATTTCCATCTTAAATCAGCTCTAGAAAAAATTCTAAATTTATCTCTTAATGAATTAAGCTGGACTCTTAAGCTACGCAGCCACTTCGTTTTGGTGGTATCGGTGTAAGGAAAATTTCTAGTGTCGCTCTACCTGCCTTCCTTGCTTCCGTGCATAGCGTAAATAATTTATGTAATAACATCCTTAATCACGATTCAGAACTTTCCTATGCAGAGGAGGCAACGATGTCTTGGTTGTCTATCTGCCCCAACGAAAATATCCCACTGGAAGTAAACCTACAAAAACAGTGGGATGTTCCTTTGGTGCGGAGAGTACAGAGAGATACGTTTCAATCTTTGGAAAGTAATTTAGAGCGTGCCCGTTTCCTAGGCGTCTCATCTAAAGAATCGAGTTATTGGCTTCACGCTTTACCATCAAGTAACTTGGGCACATTACTTGACGATGAAAGCTTACGCATTGCTGTAGGAATCCGTCTGGGGGCACCGATTTGTCAACCACACCAATGCCCTTGTGGTGTTAGTGTAGACAAATTTGGTCTCCACGGGCTTTCTTGTCAAAAAAGTGCTGGCCGCTTTTCCCGCCACGGTTCCCTGAACGACATCATCCGTAGGGCTCTTGTTTCCATCAATGTTCCATCTATTTTAGAGCCCTGTGGCATTTTTCGCGACGATGGTAAGAGACCCGACGGTTTAACATTGATCCCTTGGGAGAGAGGCAAAGCCCTTGTTTGGGACGCCACTTGTGTAGACACTTTGGCTGCCTCTCATCTAAGGGGTACTTCGGTCAGGGCCGGGGCGGCATCGGAGGCAGCTGAAGTAAGTAAATGGCGCAAATATGAGTCTTTATGTTTAGATTATGTATTTGGGCCATTTGCTGTTGAAACGTTAGGTCCGTGGGGTCCCCGCACATCAAATTTTTTAAAAAGTTTATGTCCTAGGCTTAACGCCGCGGCTGGTGACAAGAGAACTGGTTCTTTTCTGAGAACTGGTTAAGCATAACTATTCAGCGAGGAAATGCAGCTAGCGTTCTTGGCACCATGCCGCGTGGATTAGGTTTATTAGATAATATGTAATTTTAGATAGATTAAATCTTGTAAATATTAGATCAAAAATAAATTAAATTATAATTTTTTTATGATGTAACAACGTGATAAATTATGATTTTATTAAAATCGTTCCATAATGTTAACACTAAGCAACAAAAAATTGTAATTTAGAAAAAGCGTTTTTAGCAGTGAATTTTTTTTTCTTAAATGTCATATTTTCATTAAGCATCATATTCCTAAAAGAAAAAAATTGAAAATCTTATAAACAATGTATTTATTTATAATAATTACAATTCAAGTAATTTTTTTAAAGGAACAGAATAATCAAAATATTAAAAAAAATCTTGATTGATTTATTGACGTTTTTCATATTTCTATGCCTTAGATTGGTAATAAAAAAATGAAAATTAGAATTTTTTTTGGCAATCTTTTCTAAACTCTTTCAAGAAGTGACAAAAATATTCTGGGTTAGACTACATACAAATAATCTATATTTTTTTTTCGTCCTCTTATTATTTATTCATGTATCTATCCCTTTTGATGTAAAGATTTGTCCGATAAATCGCACATTATCTCTTAACTAATCTAACTTTAACCCACTGAATAGCATTAGCTTAAATAACACTATTGATTACATAATAAATAATAATAATTTATTCTCTTGTAACCAAACTCATATTTGATAATGAGTTGAGCAATGACTTGTAAACAAATTTAACAGTTAAAATTAAACTAAAATATTGTCATCCTCGTCTCTTTAAACAAATTTTCACACTGCATCATTTGTCGCATTACATTGCGACCGTTGTTGATCCGTTTCCTAGTGCAATAGTAGCAATATATTGTACAACTAGCTTGCGCCCGCGGCTTCGCCCGCACATTATATCGTGCTTAAAAATACCTATGGAACCCTTCGTGCGCAACTCCAACTCGCACTTGGGCGATTTTTTTTAACTTTATATAAACCATCATTTTACAGACCATAGTTAACTATAGTTTCATCGCACAAATCTATAATGTGGTTCTTTAAGTTGATATAACTATTTTATTTATCATCCGACTTAAATAAAACTAACAATAAATGTTAAGAGAAGCTTACTACAATGCATTTGTAAAAGTTGCACTGAAATTGGAAAGGCGGTATTAGCCAAGTTAGCGCACACAGACAAACAGATAAACAGACAATATTTTTAACTATCATTGTTTTGGGTACTGTTATATACTACTGCGTTGATAAAGTTTTTCTCAAATATCTTCTATGTACAAACAACAATCAGTTATATTTGTATTAAATGTATGATATTCTTTCAGCTCATTTGCCGCTGCTCCAGTTGCTTAAATCAACTCGGGATAATATTTGGATGCCTACTTAGGAGTACAGCATTTTGGGCTTCACCTCAATCGAATTAATACAGGCTGCATGTGCTAACAAGCATAACAACAAAACTATACACTTTATAGTAAGTAGGTATTTTGATAATGTCCCAAGGATGCATTAATATCAAGCGATAATATCTACAATATTAAAAATATTCACTAGCATCCTATGGTAAACTAATTAATAAGAAATAGGGTATAACCATCTCTTTGTCAATTATATTTATCTAGGTTATTATATTCGACATATAGTAACAGTTTACTCAATAGAAAATGTACATGGGAATTCAGTTCTTATTACAAAAACTGTGGAAAACATTAATTTTACGAACACTGACGTCGACCTGCGTATGCGCGCTCACAGGGATCAAGAAATGTTTAAAAAGTGCCTGAGAAAAAACCGTTACGCGGAGCCACAAATACTTTGGAAAAGTATAAAACAACGGTTAGAGTATATTGCATAATTTAGAAATATGTCTAAGCGACACAATACGCTATTCAAATATATGCTTTCCGGCCTTTAAAATAAAGCTTAAGGGCAAGTAAATTTGGACAGAAAGGTGGATCAACAAAGTCATGGAAAAGGACTATATATATATAGTGGAGGATGTGGAGCAACACTCTACACGGGCGAAGCCCTACAGGGAAACCGCAGGAGCACGATGGGGGCTTTGCGAGATTCTCGCGGTCTGATTTATCTCAATCGCGAGACACTCGACTGCATTTGTGTGGACTGTCGCCACTAGGCGTTTTCGCTCCCTTGCCAACGAAATAAATGGATGAGCCCCGACAAACACCTTGTTGTACGTTGTCAGCTAATTATGTTCCTTTTAAATAATGCCTTCCGTGTTTATTTTTATCAGTCACATACTTTTTTGTTTACATTCTACAAAATGTTATACTCAACTAACTAAAAAGTAGGAAAAGATTGTCGCCGTCTTTGGCTTTCGCGGCCTGACGCTTGAGCCACTAAGCTAAACGGCTGATTGCCACACCGACGAAAATCTTAACGTCTTTTATCTACAATGTTATTTAACAATTCCCACAGCGGCGACAATCTTTTCGTACTTTTTCTACAAGTTTTAATGTTTAATCTTAAATGTAGAGATTAGCACTATAAAAACTTTAAATTTCTAACATTCTACATCTTCATTATAATAAATGAAAGAAATGGAGAAAAAGTGATTATAAATAATGGAAATTAAATATAAACATTATCCAATTCATAAAAACCTGTGTTAAGCAAATTTACGTAAAAGCTATATTAAGTACGAAAAATTAACACTGACGACTAATTTTATGACATCTGTAAGCCAAAGAAAGTCAAGAAGGAAGTCGTTGAAAAATAATTATTGCAAATTTTTCACTTAACCATATCGCTCCGCTATTGTCTAAATAGAGGGATAGACAATCTATCTCTCGATTTTCTTCTACAGTTGTTATGACCATTCCGCTCCTTTCCTGCGACAAATGGATTCAGGTCGAATATGGCTTGGCGATTTCGCGAACCGTGCGCTCGCTCTGTTGAGAATATTTAACAATGTCCATATGGATCGAGGCGTGACATAAAGATAAATATGAAAGCTCGAAAACTGCACCGTAATAGATGTGGCGTGTAGAGCCACGTTTTCCACCGGACGATAAATTACCACGTCTCGGGGGTTCCCTTGGTTTTGCGCGTTTATAATTTACCAGTAAAGTGGCGAGCGGAAGGGTTAAAATGAATTGAGCGGTCATACCAAATGTAACATTTTTTGTACGGTGTTTATTTAAAATACACCCGGCGGTTGGAAACAACAATAAAGTTTGAAACAAAAAACAACACATTTCTTACAGCGATTAGTTTACTGGACCAGATAAATTATGTAGCCCAACACCATTAATTACGATGTTTAGAACCAACCAAAAGTTGTAACGAGAAATTGGAGGTGACTGAATGACAAATGCGTGTTTATATGGTCTCTGGCAATATAAAGTAATCACTAATCCGGGCGTGGTTCTACCACAGGGACAGCACGACATTTAAAATGCGTTCGCTTTGATATTTTTATCACACTGCAAATAACATGTAAATTTTATTTACAGTTGTAGTTTAAACAGAAGAAAATTGCGCATTAGTTATGGAAGTCAGAGACAATATTATACAATATTATAACATACGACAATATTATAACAATATACGATGTATCTCCATCGATAGCAAAATAATAAATCAATTCGATATAGCTGCCCTGCTTGAAAGCTCGCTCACCTAAAACTGGTTAAAGTAAAGTAAAAGTCGAAGCCTATATATGGCCACTGCTGGGCAAAGTACACCTCTGTACAGAGGGTACTTAGTCCATCACTCGATCTCGCCGCAAGGTGGGGGACGTTACACATTTTCGATTTTATTTAATAATTATTTCGAAAATATGTATCACGATATTTTCGCATATCGTTGAAAACTTGATATGTCGGCATTTAAAATTACAATTAACAATTTCGTCGTTGTTTCGTGTCGGCACCAGGATTTGTACTCAGGTTGCTCAAGTGCTTTTAAATAGATCCGAGCGTCCGGACCACTAAGCTATCCATAAAACTTGTAACTATGACCAAACAAGTATAGGTGGAACGACCCTGTCAGAAGTTTTACACGACAGTGTGATATGTCGCTTGTATGGCCATTCATCAACCACCTCAGCAACGTGCCGAGAATTTCTAAAGCTTTATTTTCAATCGGAGAAATTTATGACACGACTGCGAGGTGTTTTCCAACGTTCCAAGTAGAGATTTATAGATCAACTACTAACCGCTGAGCATTGCTTCCCAGCAGCGAAGTTAAAAACAAACTGATCAAGTCGTTTTCATGAAAGTTAACTTACTATTTATAGGTAAACGGTTATATTATGACAACGTCGTAAACTTGAAATCATATAACTCGAGATTCGGATTGAAGAACGTAAAATGCGCAATCTACTTAATAAGACGTGGAGAAATTCTTCAGGGAAAAGACCTCTTGATGCTGTTCGGAGTTAGGGATTAGTGGTATACAAATGCTGTCAGTCAAGTCGCCGGGTGACTACAAATATTGGTCACTACCACCCATATAGAACCATTTCCCATTTAAACCAGTTTGCTACAGTAGATGTTTTGAGTCCCTATACACTGTGGCACCCTCAATCGAACTAAAATGCATATGTTAAATTTTGTTTAATTAATTGACTATGAGTTATATTATCTTGACAAAAACAAAATACTTTCTATCTACAATGATTTGTTTCTCTGGTTGGGTGAATTACAGTGACAGCCGATTTCCTAGAGGCTGGACAGACTTTAAACATGCGATGAAAGTGTTCTAGTTGATAATTCAAATTAATTCTAGTTCTACTTCGCGTGTTCGAATTCCAATTAATATCATCATGCTCGTGTTACAGCGTATCAAAGAGGTTAACCCACGATTTATGGCAGTTCTCACTCGTTGCACAATTCCCCGTTTCAGTGAACGCAAGGAAGCCGACATTCTTGACCCTTCTTAACAAAGTCTATCATGCTCATGAACATTTAACATTTACGCGAGCTATGCGTCCAATGAGCTTTACAAGCTTACGGAAGCCTACATTCATCAAAAGTCCGAAATAACCTAAGTTCGAAGTACAAAATACCCTAAGTTAGTGTTGATGCACCTGAGAGCTTATTCAAACCAAAGAATCATTCAATTAATTTATGCAAATCGGAAGCTGTTGCGTGGCCGTACCACAATAAACATTGATCTATCCGTGTCAGATCATTTTACAATTATAAGTTTTCACAAAGTAATACTCATACTAAACTAAGACCCTGTCATTATATTAGTTATCGGCAGTGCTAAGCGAAAATTAACATTGCAGGCGCGTTCGTACAGTTATCGAGTTAAGCTTGTTCTAAACGCCGCATAAACTGGCGACGAGGCTGCTCGGCGCACGCGAGATGAATCTTGTGCGAGCAGAGTGGAAAGTTGGCCAATGCGGGGGCGGAGGGGACCAATAGCCATTCAACCGAGAGCGGGTGACGATGCACGAAGCACTAGGGAAACGATGAAACTTTCAATACATATATAACATAGTGGCATTTCACTGTAGCGTCATTTTTTATGTGAAAAGGTGGCGGTTCACGCGATGTTAAGTGATAACCGCCGCACCTGGATATGTGCAATACCCGGAGTGTTATGTACGTGGTGTTATTTGCTTGAATAGTCTAAGTTTGAATTTCAATTCTACCTGTCGTCTTAACCAAGCAATTTGATTCAAATTGATTTCTCTTTTGAATGAATGTTTAGGTACTCGGTTGATTCGCTAAATTTAAAACACTTCTGTCATCAAGTTTTGTAAAACAAAGAAATTGTTAGTATCATGTTGTGGCAGTTAAACTGAAAGAAAAAACTTAAGGAAAAAGTTCATTTTCCTAAAATGCAACCTTTTTGTATATGTATGGCATATAGAAGATTATATTATTATTATCATCAATTAGTATTATATTCAACACCAAAACACTACATATGTTTATGTAAAAATCTTTGTTCTTCAAATTGGAAGAAATTGTTTACACATTCAAAAATAAAACCAAGTTAAATAAATATATAGATTTAAACTTCGTAGGAATAAAGTGCAACATTAAATATGTCTCGGACCAAAAATAACAAAGAAATTCAATCTGCCAACTTTCTTCACATTAGAGGCAACGCAAGGGCTATTAGATTACACGCAATTCATTTATCTTATAAACTGCTCCCAACGGGGTCTACCTGTGTGTATTTTATTACTTCGCTACGACTGGGCTCACCTTAAATCACCTTTAAACTGGCTAATGCGAGTGCGTCAACGGCTACTTAGCCCCGTGAAACTTTTGATTACTCGCTTCGAAACTATCGTGCAGAAAAGCCACCTTCACTTTGCAATTTTGAATTATTCTCACACGCGTCAAAAGAAAATGTAGATTGTGTAGTTACTTTGGCAATTGGAAGACAATTGGTCAAGTCCATGCTTTAAACAAACTTACAATGGCTACAATGCTTGCCCAATGCTTACATCATCTGAGGTTAAACGACGGTGCAGCCTCAGATGGTAGACCAATAAAAGCAAACTCACTGTCGCCTTGGTATATCAAAAGAAGAGCTTAAGTCTTTCTTGACTTTGCTATTGTGAGCGATCTGAGAAATAGTAGAAGGAAATATATCAACGTCCTAAAGGCGTGCTAATTGTCATATCTAACCATTTCATTGTTTGGATACCATTTCCGAGTACTAGGGCAACATCGGGTTACTGGAATGTCATAAACGGAAAAGGGTAAGGAATTCCGAGCGCGTCAACACGAAACGGACATAGCGGGAGTCGTGGGAGATAAAAAAAACCGCAGATCCAGGTCCAGCAATGCTTCGGCGGGGAGTCGCCGCAGCCGGGCGCATTTAGGATTCCTGCGAAATGCTGCGAAAATGTGCTCTGAACTATGTACAGCAATTTCGTATTAAAATTTGCCACGTCACGAACGCGCTGCTACCCGGTTAACGTAGCCGAAATCGAGGTTAAAAGTAATGAGTACTTGAAATAAAAACGATTTTCAGTCAATTGTTGAAAATTTACTCACGATAAATCGCGAACAGCGATCGTTGAAAACAAATTAAGATATCACACCAATTGAGTCCTACTAAGGGTACTACTACTGCCTTGTATTGTTGTTGTTACTACAAAGTGAATAATGAAAAACAAACACAAGGCAATAGTATAAAAGTTTAAAATCAAATCATGTTTTTAAATCACACTTTTGAAAGTTATTGTGTAAGAAAACCCCACGCGTGACCAAATGCAAAAAGACAACTGTGGTCTGTTGCGTAATCACCACCCCAACTCATTAAGGCAGCGCAAATGCAACCCTCCAGTGCTATAGACATGGGCGGGCGGTGACTTGACATATTTTTGCCGTCGGCTCGTGTGCCACTTTCAAAATATCGCCGCGGTCCGCAAGAATTCGATTCAAAACGGCAAAAAGGCGTGCGCCAAATTCGTTACGTGACCCGACGAATTCCGGCTCTGAATTCCAACAGGTCCTGGGGCAGGGAAGCGGAGCTTTAAGCGATACCACTTTTCACGTTCGTGACTTTTAAGTGGCAGCCCTGACGTTTCGCCCCTGTAAAGTGGAGTTGTTCACCAGCTGAGGCGCTAATATTCAGAGTACCCCGCGCACCCAACTGCAACGTGGTCAAATTGCTTTTAAAGTAAGCACCAGTATTAAAGTTACAGCAACTTCAAGAGCGCTGTTTATTGTTAACTTTCTGTAAAGCCGTATTATCAGACAGATTCATGGTAAAATTTATTAGTCCGCTCTATGTTATTGGCAATATCTGGATAAGTTTTTATGTAGAAATTTCATTGCTTTAGTCATAGGCATAACAAGGATCCAAATTGAAATATTTACGATTACTCACCTGACATGAGATTATTCTTTACCTCTCGCGGTTGTAATATTTTTAATGTCTTTTAAACTCCTCATAAATAAAATATACGCCGAAATATAGTTATAAAATGTTCATTGTATTATTTACACGATGTGCTGAAGAAGCCAAGTTGCACGTCGTCACGCAGTCACTGTCCTTACCTGAAACAAAACAATAATGATTATAAATAAAGCATTCAAATAATGTTTATAATGATAAAATGCAAGATGTGCTATCTTGATTTATAGTCACTATATAATTTATCTCAAAACACACGTAACAAACGTAACAAAATAAATAAATCAAACAAAATTGAAAAACGTTATCGCAGCAGTACGAATTAAATACGACAAAATCAAACAACGGAAGCAATAAAAGCAGCATGAAATTAATAAATGTCAAATCTTCGGTACATTTAATAATATGGAAATAGAGGGGTGGGCCGCTGATCGTAAAACAAAACGAAACGGAGACTCTTCTCTGAGGAGAAGGAGGGTCGATGTTCGTGCGGTCGGATTGCACGGCAAGCGGGGTCGGAGACATCGCAAACTTTGGTTATTCAAAGATTTTATCGGATAGACGATTTCCTGAACAAACAATTGGTTCCGCGTAAATCCTACGTAAGCGGAGATTCAGTACGCATTATTCTCGCACAAATTCTGCGTTTGTACTTTAATAGCGTTTAGATCATAAACGGGGATATGATTCATTGATTTTATTTTGAGCAGTGTATGTAATAATCGCAGAGTACGACTCATTTAGAGAGATGTAGTGAGATTCTGTTCAAAGTTAGGTGTCGTTGGATGCAAGTGGCTCAGGAACGAGCTTTGCAGCGATCTTGTAGTGGGAAGGACCTGCATCACCATACAACAGACGGGCTAGTGATGATGAATTGGTACCACATAACTCTTCCTCTACATCTTATAACATAACGTTCGATGCCATGTCAGAGACAGTTTATTTATTTATTTATTTTTGTTACACCAACAAGATGAACACTAGATTTAGACAATTTATACGTAATATGCTAATATCGAGCTTGGTAAGTGCTATCTCAATTATAGGTGCAAACCACAATGTTTTAAATTTAACAACACAAAAACTTAAAACTATTTGTGAGAAAAAAAACGCTATATAAAAACATAAAAACTCAGCGAATAGTGACTACAATGAAGTTTGCAGCAACAATATTAACAAAAAGAAGTAAATCCAAAAAAAGTTATCAAAAATTCAAAAAGAAATCAAACGAAGAAAAAATAAACGTTAAACATAACCAGACATAAAAAATTAAGTCAATTAAGGGCTTACATGTACATATTTTTTGAATTTAAGATATTTGTTTAAGGAAATGTTAATATCAAGCGCGTTATTACTGTTTCTCGCAACATTTATAAGTCCATGAGTTTTTTTAGGGGACTCATTAGCACTAGAATTATGCAGTTGATGACATAAAGCATCTATCTTACACAAATAATGAATCTAATTATATTTTGAAAGCACGTTTTAAAAATGGTAGATGGCATTTTAAAAAAAGCACGCTTCGCGCCCGAGCGGTACTCAATTTATATTGACGTTGTTCTCATCAATATGCCATCTCACAAATTGAGAGTCAAGAGTGCTCGCCAGCCCTGATCAAAAACGTCACTTCAGCTAATTTGGAGAAGGCCTTATTATAATTAATAAATTAAAAAATGCATTTAACTAATAAAAGTGACAAAACAATCGTAACATCAATTAGGTAAGCAATAAAAATGTTTCAAAAAATTGTACCGAATAATCAACTATGCAACAAGCATAATTATCAATATAACAATTTTCCTCTAATTCCGTACATATTAAATTAGAGTTATTAAGTAAATAATCCAGCTTCTCCGTTATATCTTAAAGACAATTTTCAATACCTTTCGTTAAACAATGAAAGGGATCTCCGATCTTCATCTAGTCTGAAAATTAGAATTCCTCAACGTGTTTCTACTTTTTACGGTAACTCTTTCACCGTACAGGCTACAGTCTTTTGGAATTCCTTACCTTAAGACACGAAGAGCGCCTACCAGGGCCTCATTTAAACGTATGGTACGGGACTACCTAAAGAAGAATTGAACAAGTTAGTTCGGCGGATGTTGTCGTATGGTCACTGATGGTTCATACATTTTAATCATATATCTTGATATGTATGTATTTATAATATATATATAATGTATATATGTTTATATTTTTGTATTGTATATGGTCCGGCTAGGTAAGTCCAACTTCGACGCAGAGGTCAATCGGCGAATCCAACTCGGATGGGCAGCGTTCGGGAAACTTCGGCAAATCTTCTCGTCGAATATACCTCAATGTTTGAAGACTAAAGTCTTCAATCAATGTGTGTTGCCAGTGATGACCTACGGAACCGAGACATGGTCCTTCACTGCTGGCCGTATGAGGAAGCTCAAAGTCGCTCAGCGAGCTATGGAGCGGGCTATGCTCGGTATTTCTCTGCGTGATAGAGTTCGTAACGAAGACATCCGCAGTAGAACTAAGATAACCGATATAGCTCAGAGGATTAGCAAGCTGAAGTGGCGATGGGCCGGCCATATAGCTCGTAGAACCGATAACCGTTGGGGAAGAAAGGTTCTCGAGTGGCAGCCTCGTACTGGCCATCGCAGTGTAGGACGACCCCCCACTAGATGGAGTGACGACCTGTGCAAATGTGCGGGAAGTCGATGGATGCAGTTGGCTCAGGATCGTACTTCATGGCAGTCTATGGGGGAGGCCTATGTTCAGCAGTGGACTCAAACAGGCTGAAATGATGATTGTATATGGTGTGTCACATAAATTCATATTACAATTTTATTAATCGCACCTACCACGATTTCTCCTCACGCCCCAGGTTGACTGGTAGAGAATGCCATTAAGTTCGCCCTTCGCAACCCTTTTTGAGATGTTTTCAATAAAGAATAAATAAATTAATTAATAAATGTTAGTATCAAGCTCAAAAGCTTTCTTGCACTCTTCTTTCCAAAATTACCTTTGCTATATAGAGAAATATCTAAGCCTTTATTGTAGTTCTTTCATTTGATACTTAGTATCAAACCCATCCATTTTCATTACTTATTTCTTGAATCAGAAATTTCGTTCAATGCTTATATGAAATTTTGTGATCAGAGAACAGAAGTTCAAAGAAGAAGAAAAAAACTGTTATTGTTTCCGATAGGTACAGGAAAATACTTAAAGAGCAATAAATCCCTAATAAGTTTTTCCTCAAACAAAATATTTTAAATGAGCGCCAAATTTTGTTCCTTTAAATGAACCGTTAGAACTTTTTTCAATAAAGCCGAGTCGAATCTGCGCGTAGCCATGTCTAAACTTTCAATCACGTTTTTAAAGTCACTTCTGAAATAAAAACTTTCTGGCTCAAGCGCTCGTTTCACAATTCAGAATTTACCAATTATTTATTTGATCCGTTCCATACACCATCGTAATTATTTAAGAACGGTTAGGTTGTTGTGTTATAAATTAATACTTTTTTTAACTTGAAATTGAAAAACGATATAGTCGACTTAGCGAAACTTCCCAAGGATAACCACAACACCCGAAGAACTTCAATGGGTTGTTAGTGAATAAGAAAACAAAGGTAAGGCGAATTTCGAAAGTTTACAACATAGCAACTTTCAATTGATAGCAAACTCTTCTACCAATGTTCATCATTAAAGCAAAATCGTCCTCATGTTGATAAAATATCACATGACTGATACTTTCATCCCAAAACTAGAATTATACAGAAAAGCTTTTGTTTCCATAAAGTATAGGAAGAAACAAGACGATAAGCAATGTACTTGATATAAAATAAAAATCCATCAATATAAAAATCTAACATAATGTTTTCACATCAATAGCACTTGAGATATTGCCCCATTACTATGATAAATGATTTGAAAATCAAACTCGCTATGTTCGAATTTTCTCGAAATTTCTGATTTGCTAAAGGGGTTCGCTAGAATACGCAAAAAGGGCTCAATATTTCACTGCTCTACGCTGTGAAGTGGAAAATAGGCATCGTGCAATCAGCCTTATTGCGTACTTGACAAATAAAAACGGCCAGTCATTTCAAGTTGAACCTCAATTTAATTTCAAACACATGGACCAATTTCGCTCCCATAGGAACATTTGAAAGAAAGTCAACAGGTATAGCGATAAAGATTTCTTGAGGGGATAGTGATGAAGTCTGCAATTCTCTATATTCACCTTGATCTTAAGGGCAATGCAAGACTATGAGCATCATCTTAGAAAGACTAACAAAACAGTGTACTACAAAAAGTATACCTCAAATGTCTTTTTTGAACCATAGACAACTCTGTAAATGATACTGAAGATGGGGTTACTAGCATTAACTCAATAAAATTATATTAATGAAGCTTATTTTGATATATAATCAATAGGACGAGGTTAGAGCTTTATATATCACAGCAAAGCAAGACATAACCACCACAAAAATCTGTAGTGAAAACAAAACACCTAAGTTGGTCGCCATACGGTAAGTCGTAGTAGGCCACACAGTCAATCGTCGCTGTTGGGTACAATCGATCAAACCGTCGTCATGGCAACGGGGGAAAAAACAAATCGTTACCTAGGCCGGCGGAGATCGCTTCCCATTGTTGCCCCGCGACGGCAACAAATCGGGCGGCTGTAATTAAAGGCGGACAAGTGAAAGATTCGAGCGATTGGACGACTTAATGAGTTGGGGCCGATTCCAGGGGGGGGGGGGGTCCATGGAGGGGGGAGGGTTGGTTAGCAGAATGATTACAGACTGTGATCGGAACTAAATTGTTCAAAGTCAGTCGGTACATTCAACGGTATTGGCATAAACAGGAAAGATACCGAAAAAATTGAACGATAGACGTAAGGCACCAATACCATATGTGTAAGTGTCTTCATGACTACAGAGAATAGCACTAGAAATAAAAAAAAATCATAAATCTTAATAGCAAAGGCGGCATCTCTCGTTTCAAATATTAAATTGAAATATTATTTCGAAGGTGTTGTAATGGCGTCAATCATTGATTAAAATGCAGCTAAGAAAGATTTTCGTCGAAAGATGACGTGTTACAAAAGGCGCAGGTTCTAATCTGGCAAGTATAAGCTTCATGTTCATATCATTCATGACATGTCATTTAGAATAATTCACATTTTACATCGATATATGTTGTATTTCTACATTTTTGCTTTCGAAACCTGAGAAACTGTGCAAACGTATGCCAACATGTTAATATATACCTTCGACCCACATTCGACTTACAAGACACGAGAACTACAGTGCCCTCGTGGGCTCTCCCTTTTCCAATGAAAACCACATTCGAATCGAGTCCTTGTGTCGATGCGTTAAGTGCTATAATGATGCGCCACCATTCAATTTGCTAGCCGCAGGCTTGCAAAATCTTATCAATACGTGCATCGTCTTCTTTGCGCCTTCGCGGGTAAAAGTCGGTCGCAATACGGCATACAACGTAACTCAGAATACAAGGGCTCTAGGTTCTGTAGTCATGCATCGACAATGCTGTCACTTTCGCGAAATCATCAATTAAGAACTGGATAATAATCATTTTTTTGACGCCTTGACCATGTTTTTAGTTAGCCTATCATATAAATGGCAACATAATGGTACCATAATTGTGTTTATAAA
Organism: Iphiclides podalirius; assembly: GCA_933534255.1. Taxonomy (NCBI): domain Eukaryota; kingdom Metazoa; phylum Arthropoda; class Insecta; order Lepidoptera; family Papilionidae; genus Iphiclides; species Iphiclides podalirius. Next base: position 10,158,239 of record OW152839.1, on the reverse strand, counting down.
AAAAAATCACCATTTCCTTAGTTGCAGCAAATGATGCAATTTTTTTTTCTGAAACTCCAAAAAAAATTATTTATAATTGTGGCTAAAAGTGATGGGATTTTTTGGTATGAGCATGTTATAACTGTCATAGATAACTTTAGTTTGATCGACTTGCTATAAAACCACGTGGGTGAAAGATTACCACCCACCGGGGAGAAAACCATAACACTACGTTGGCATTAAACTAATGCGAGATCCATTTTCCGTATCCTATTTTTACTGCGTACATAAAAGCGAATGTACTTAGTGTCAAACATGAGATTTCAATAACGATGCTCCGTCTATATAAACGATATGCTATATAAACGAAACTCAAGTACGATTTTAAGCCAACGACTAAAACCACAGACAAAAACTTGTTTGAAAAATCGACCGCAGACATAAAAAAAATGTTATAAGACACTGGCTTAAAATATTCGCTCGCGAAAATAAATACAACGAAAGTTTAAAAGCTCCGAGGGAACGAAAACTAAAAGAAAATAACACGACAAAGGTGAATCCAGAATACGGCTCATTAAATATTATAGAAAAGCCGGCGCAGGTAGATCTTTAGAGAACCGATTCCAAAAAGGGAAGTTAGCGAGACGAGGCTGGATGGAACGTATATAAGAAAAAACCTCGTCTAGACTACACTAAAATATTAGCGTGCAAGCAACCATGGCAACACGAAGTCATACAAAGGCGAACGGAAAATAGTTAGGGTGATAGATGAGAAAACCAAGCGCCATGTCATGTGATTGATTTTAAAATAATTAAAACGGTTTCACGTGCTTTTTTCACATTCGAAACTTTGAACCCATATAGAAAATAGTGTACCTACTTAAAACTGTGGAAGAAACTATTTGTCTAGAAAGTGAAGAAAAAATTAAAAAGGAATGAAATTAAGGTTTTTCACATTAACCGTTATCCCGCCTAAATCACACAAATTTTCAGTACGTGAATAATTAACGCTTCATCTAATTGTAACTCGTGGGATAAAGACAAAGACTTTATGAATTCCGTCACCTTAAATATATATAATAAATACAAAACTTAAACATTTATTGTAAAGAAATTTTTACAAAAAAAAACAATACAATAAACAAATGTTAACAATAGTAATCATATAATCGTGTTTGTGAATGGGTTAATCCCAGTCAGCCTCTCCGAACATCTGAGGCGACTGGGACACCGGGACGGAGCGCTCCAAGCTAAAATGCAGAAGGCGGTGCTCCTCGACACCGCCCGCATCGTCCTCCGGTTTCTCTCCTTTTCACCCTAACCCTCAGCCGTTTGGTCTCCCCTGTCGAGGGCTTACGTCTGGTTGGGTCCTATTTATATATGTATTCTATTTATATGTTTATTTTTATTCATAATATTTATTTAAATTGTTTATAGTGCTAATCTTTGCACTTAAGATTGAACAGAAAAATATGTAGAAAAAGTGCGTTAAAGATTTTCGTCGGTGTGGCAATCAGCCGTTTAGCTCAGTGGCTAGAGCGTCAGGCCGCGAATGCCGAAGACGTGGGTTCGATTCCCACAACGGCGACAATCTTTTCGCACTTTTTCTACATATTTTCCATAATATTTATTTTATATATGCAATATAGATCTATATATTTCTTTTTTATCTAAAAACCCAACCAGACGAGAAAACAAATGAATATCGTCCCAAAGTAATCATAATAACATAAACAACTTAAAATAACACATAATTACATCTCTTTTGATATCCAAATCCCATGCATTAATATTGTATCGAGTACAGTAAAGAGCGATTATTTTGCTTAGCATAAAGTTATGTGCTTAAAAATATCGAAGACACTAATTGATTTTTTATTATTGTTACTATCGACGTAGTAGATACATATTAATAAATCACAAATCTCGACAAAAGCCACGCGCAACTCAACTGGTTATTAACATAACATTCGTCGTCTTTATTTCGTCTCGTCTCGATCGAATACTCGCTCTTGAGCTGGCATTTCGAGACAATGGTAGGGACGGTGTTAATTCTCGGAACTATGCAGGTATCCGACACGTCTGTTGGTTTACTCTCGAGAGGCTTTTGCTTTCTTTGTATAAAGAATTACGGGTTTTGGGAGCCCGTTCGGGGAAGGGAGACTGAGTGGGACGAACTCAAACATTGATTTGTGTTTAAAAATTGCTAAAATAAGATAAGTATTGACAATTTGCGGTTCAACATACAATATTCTTATTTAAACCTATACGAAGTTTAAATATGCAACCTTTTGTAACTAAGGATTGTTGGCAACACTAAAGGAAGTAACAATCTATGTGGTATAAATGAAGTTGCACGAAGCATTTCATGGACATTTTTTGCGGTCAACAAGAAGTATCTTGTATCTTGTATTAACTGATGTTTTTGCTTTCAGTCCCGAGACTATTAAACCTTCATCTCACGCAGAACCGGTGGGCTAGTCAGAACCCACGGGTTTGGGAACAAGAAGTAAGTATACGCAATAGTGCTGCCATATCGGTATCACAAATTAAATCGTTAGAGCGGTGATTCTTTAGCCTTAAAGTGATAATAAGTAACTATGCCATTGTTATTGATGAATATTGATTGTAAAGTAAAATTACGGTGATTTGATAAAAGTATTTATATTTCTACCTTCTTAGTTCGATAAAACAAAGTAAAGCTAATAGGATTTACATTAGAAAATGCAAAAGGTTTCGTTCGGAATAATGTGTCAATATTTTCGCTTATATGAATGAAGTGTTAAATATTCACAACCTCTAATTTTTATGATTGGCCATAACGAAATCGATTAACGCTGACCATTCTTTTATACCCAAAAAAACAGCCAGCTCCTAAATATTATATCACCTGATGGTTAGTAAATATGTTATCTGAGATTGTAAACGCACATTTCAGTAACAGCCTATTCATTCGATATTAAACTTAATCACATAAAAGATTAAACATGTTTCATCTTGACCAGCACTAAAGATAAATATTGATAGCAAAAGTAAACGCGCGTTACCGGTACCGAAAGTTGTAGATTTATCTAAAAATATTCATAATTTAAGTTTCTTTACGATTCAAAAAGAACAAGAGATATACTCTACACACTTAGGGGTATATTAATAACATTAAGGCATATTTGAAAATTTAAATTTAAGGAGGAGAATAAAATTAATGTGTACATAGAAAAATCGTTTAAAAATGACATCTAAAAATGTATGATAATGCCATCTATTGAAAAGTTGTTTAAATGAAAAATAACGAAGTGGACTGATCTATAAAATAAGATACCTTTCGTAATTACTTATTTACATTTTATTATATTACCATTTGGCGACGGATCACGTTACTGTGCGAAAATTCCGCACAGATCAATAAGTAATAACAGAATCGCATCAACAATGTCCAATATCATACATGACTCGGTGGCGCAGTTTCTAATCTATTAGCATCGGCGCCGGGGATCACGGGTTCGATTCACACACGGGGAAAGTATTTGTATATATGTGAACCACAAATAATCGTTCCGGATCTGCGTGTTTGTTCCCAAAGTGGTCGTAAAAAACGTAGCCAAAACCAATTTCAACTTGATTTACACGTTATGCCTACTCCACCTAAGTGGGATAAGGGCAGAAGGAGCATGATGATGGCTGTCCCTACATGCATATTGTTTTACATTCGCGAGCTTGACGAACTACTGTACACGTAGGTGTTATCAAGAGAAAAGTGGGGCGAGCCGGTGCTCGTCCCATAAAAAAGACGTAAAACTGAACTGGCAGAGTTCCAAAGACGATTGGTAACGCGGCGAGTAGTGAGAATCTCCCATTCAACGTTGACTCATTCACGGCTAAAACAGGACGCTTGGAAAGCCGAAGAAGATAATGACACATCGCGTTCGTGAAGTATGTTTTTATTTAATGGGTTGATAAATTCATCCTATATTAATTAATTATCGCTGATCTTGGTTATCTACAACATAGTTCGGTTTTGTTTTGTTGCCAGCAACGCAACTGAAAACCTTTTTTAAAGACTAAACCAACTCGGGTTGCTTTAATGTATTGAATAACGAACGCGTGGATAGTTACCATAGCCAGAATGGCAACACAGAATCGCAACAAATTACTGTCATGTAGCACCCGCACTATCTTATTCAACTCAATATTTCCAAATATTCATAGTAACGATAATAACATCAATAAAATTAAACATTGTTTTATAAGCCTTCTATTTCCAATTAAAACTTCGATCGTCAATTGTAAAGCAGCAACCTGATACCCGGCGTGGCGAGGAAGGAAGCCCGCGATGTTTGTTAGATTGCACCGATGGAAGCGGAAAGAAGATACTACTCTAGACTTCGCAAGTGGTGAACGGAAGTTACGAGAACACGAGCCCTAAAACACCGATTAAATTACACCAGTATCCAGAGAAAATGGAGAGCCGTTGCACGTACTCATCAGACTGTTGTATAAGAGAAGTTGACACACGAGTAAGCGGAACACCATATATTGAATAATTAATGTCCCCCACGGTCACGCACATTACTCGTGATGTTGCAGTCGCAGGTCTACAAGTAAAGGGACTGGACATGCAGAAGGTATGCGGTGAAGCAAAAATATATCAAAGAAACAATCCAATAAATCATCAATAATTATGAAATAAAGGCTCACGGAATAGTACAAGGTGGAAAACTAGAATTCGACTAACGACACCCATTTCTGTCGTGGTGGAGCATCGAAGATTTAGTAAAGGCAATGGCCGCACTAAAGCGATCATCGCAAGCCATTTACCTTCACCACACGCAAAGGGGATTTCAGGAATCGTTACGCAATCCGCTTGTGGTTAGCGCGATAAGATTAGCCGCCGTAGTCGGCCGCGCGACATGATAAAAAACGGGGACAATTAAATCACTGGAATCCACGATTGCTAATTTCGCTATAACTCTGAGGCGATAAGCGCGACGAGTGCAGATCACATTACTATAACCTAATTCGTTTTACACTTTTAATTCGTGTGTAAAAGTCTACTATAATAGCCTCAAAAAACAATTCAGCTTTGTTATACTGTTCGTCAGCATGTAGGAACCGGGGTCACATTCTCTTCAAGGTTGACACCGGCAGCATCTCTGATGTTAGCTATCAGCTACAATATGAATAATCACTAGCTCATTCCCCATCTCCTTTAAATAACAAAAGAAAAAAATAACAGAAGAAATCAAATCGGATGTTATCTGGTTTGTACAAGTAATCCTTATATTTTCATTACTATGTTTAATAACATTGTAATGTATTAAAACATATAAATCTGTCGTTGATGACTAAAAGAAAAAGGACATTTATATAAAAATACTCGTCATATAACTTCTAGCAAAATAGTACTTCCCGCGAAAGAATCCATGTTAAATTCCTCAAACCGAAACAGTTTCGATGAAATAATTTATTACTAGTGTTATTTTCCTGTTTTACTATAGACATCTGATAATTGGCTAGACACAGATTTTACTAGACAAAGTGCCGATTCAAAATTCATTGGAACATAGCAATAAATCTCAATCAATGAACTACGATTGGCACATCTATCGTACGTGAACTTATATATGTCAGAATAGGTAAGAGAGATAAAACAAAGAAAATATCGAAAATAACAATGTAAAAAAGGCGATAAGTATATTTTATTTATTATTTCCAATAAATACCAGACCCCCGAATTTAAAGCCCGAATGTCAATGAAATAGTAACCGGTGAAGGACAAAATCATGCGCATAACGCATGGTGTACTATTCCCTAATATCCACTGTACAAGGGTGGCCTTCGCCCAGCAGTGGGACATACAGCCTATACTTTGTTTTAAAAATTTCCCATAAGGAATGCTCGAAATCGCCGTACTAACTTGCGGCAATCTCCTAAATTTCAAAGAAGTTGGGAGGGGTAGATAATTTCACCAGCCCTCCTTCGCTCGAGCCCAGCATAATTTGAATGGGGGCGTAATGCATTTAAAAAAGGAGCCGCACGAGCAGTGCAGAGCTGGGGTAGCCCGTTTCGTATTCCACGCCCGCGCCGACTGCGGGCGAAGCAATCAAAGTTGCCAAATGAAAAAGTTTCGCAGGGCCCATCCTTTCCCCGGTTTGTTTGCTACTTTGTTCGCCTCCCGCCTTTTTTATTTCATTATTATTTTTCTATCTGTTTTCCACTTCGACGCCGGACCGCGTACGGATTCATTGGGAGCGCTCCACGAAACCGGCTCGATGGAAAATTGGCGGAGGAAATAAAAATGTTCAGCCATCTCGCTCGAAGCCCAAGTGCACAAATTTATTCGGCCATTCCGAATGACAACGTGTATAAGTATCTATTGTTTTTCATTTAAATCACTTAAAAGACTACTGAAATCGTGAGTAGAAATTCCGTAGAAACACTTTTTTTATATTGCCGTTTTATCTTGACAAAAAAAACTCTTCCGACGACAGGGCAATATTATCTTGTGCAAAAGCGCTTCATGGACACAGATTGAATATAATCTAACAGGCGAATCGAAGACAATTACCATTGACGTATTTACGTTTATTTCTTATAGCGATTCGTCAACCGTGCTCACATAGATGACCTAATTCGTGTATTTTATATATTATATATATATTTAAATCAAATGTCCATAAAAACAAAAATGATTTTCAAGACATGCGAATGTGCATAATATAAATACTAGGAACAAACATAAATTAATTCTACCCACAACCAGACTGCGTAGAATAAGTAATTCGTTTACGGGACAATGTATAGGATTTTATCCTAGAAAACATTCACAATGTATCAATTTCTAAATTCAAAAAAATTGTAAAGGTTGTGTTAAAGTCTAGTATTATAATATTAGTGATTATTTAAATGATAACACACCCTGGAAATTAATTAATCTGCAAGGCTCTTTAAGGTGGACTAATAATGGTAAAAAATGTCCCGTTGAGTTTAATTCGACGGTTCTTCTCAGGTCAGTGCTTTTCTTTTCTGCGCCAGTGGTAGAGTTTTGACAAGCAATAAGTTAGTGTAATGTTTCTTTATTGAATAAAGATATTTGAATTTGAATTTTGTATGTTATTATCACATGCTATGTTATCATTAAAAATATACGAAATTCGATACATTGGTTAATGATGTCGTGACAGCATAATTCTCGCATCAATAGAGATACGCGCAAATGTTGAGCTGGAACACCTGCGAACTCCGAAGCCGTTCGCAAACAGCGATGCATTATTCATGAGAACCGAAAATAAAGGTGACGCAACAATCGAAATGTCCCCTTCGAACGCGAGAGTATCCATTACGGCATCTTTTTACCTAAAAAAAGCGATGTCAGGTCCGACATCGCTTACCGTCAGTGAAAAGGTATTTAGGTAGCACTTACAGCAATAGGTGACGCCTATTGGCTCCCGAAGACACTTGCGATACCTTCGTAAAGCGTTTGCCGTGATATACAACCCCCTTCATGCCAAAACAACTGGGCCGTAGTTCAGAAAATGACTTGCACCCGTGCGAATCCGGGGCGGGTCGCTCGTTATGTATATTACATATTCATATATCCATCTCAAGGAGGGTTTGACGTCAGACAAGCGGCCGGTCGTAAAAACATAGCCAAAACCGCTTACAACAGATTCACATGTTGTTCCGATAAGGGCAGAAGGATGATGATGATTACGTATTGATATGTTTATTATGTCAACTTTTAGTTTCGTCAGTTTCATCTCACGAATGAGGCTAAAAAACAGAAGCGTCACTAGCACGGATATGTGAATATGCTATAGGCTATAAAAATAACCAGTAGCGTCATAATTTAAGACAACTTAGCACAGTAGTGTGAGTTAATAATTCTAAAGGTAATTGATTGCTCAAGAAAGCCTTGAAGAACCACAGTTTTTCCCTACTTCTCCTTCACCCTCCTTCACTCCGGAGGATCATCGCGGGGAATCCTGCATTCTTTTGAAATAACAAAAAATTTTTCAAAGATATGTGAAGTTCGCCAATCCGCAGTGGCGCCGCGTGGTGAACTATGCCCTAGTACTCTCTGTACATATGAGGCCTTTGCCCAGCAGTGGGACATATAAAGGCTGTTACTTTAGTTTACTTAACCTACATCCTTTATTTTGCATAGGTACTCAAACAAAACACTTTTGTTAGTTATGAACGTAGCGAAAATGTGAAAAACACAGTGTAAAATCCTGTAAAAAAAATCTGATGTTAATTATCTTTCAACTTATGTGAATGCTATAAATTTTACACTTTCGGGTGATTTAGCAATTTAATTTATTAATAGCTTCGATTTTATAGACAATTCATTTCAAACCCAGTTGCAAATTCTGTTTTTTTTTTTTTAGGATAACATATGTATATTGTTTTTAACAGCTCGTCTATATATCGCCTATGCTGTTCACTCAAATACTATCAATAAGACAAGTAGCGAAGAGGTTAGAAGCAGACTTTACTAAAAATAGCGATTTGCATCGCTATTTTTAGTTGAGCATCATAAAAATCATGAAATTGTAGTACTACCTACAATGGCTGGGTCACGATGAACTATAGTAAATAATGCAGACTGCAGAATGGGGAGTGTATCGCCCTAAATATGTAAAGTGCAGCGTACGCTACAACTAGACAAAAGAGTTGAAGCCGATGAAAAATGCTGTAGCATCGCACGGCGGATGCTGCAGCTAGGCTCCATTGTCTGCGAGACGGAAGCACGTCTGTGGCGTCTTTGCAGCGGGCGAAACGTTGAATGGGCTATTTATTTTCATTTTTTACGAATATAGGTACGGTATAGGTTAAAAGTATGGTAGATATTATAATAAAGATTTGTCATTGTATAAAACGGGTCGCAGAAAGCTGACGTATATTTAACAACTATCAATTATGTGGACATATAACTAAATTCTGTTAAAAACTAACTATGGTCTCAATACAGTGGGTTTCAGCATAAATTCGACTCGACCTCGTTGCAGAGTGGCAAGCTTCACATATCTTCGAATTTTTTTTAAATATTATTTCTGGACGTGGTAAATCAGCACTTGAAACTGCAATTATTAATTTGAACTAGCCACGGGATTTGAACTCTGATTGCATAAAGTACTGTATAAAAAGCAAGCAGCTAGACACTAAACTATCACGTCCCTAAATATTAATAATTAAATGATCCAAATTTTAATACGAAGAATTGTACGGAAGTTAGATTTGATACCCGAGCGAGGCCGGTTTGGAAAAGCTGGTATTGAGTAAAAGAAAAACATCTAAAATAGTGTTTTAATATTTTACGACTCGACTCTGGCTGGAAAGGAAGGTGAAAGGGTTGAAATTTATTCATGATCCTTTAATAATGTTTTTGTAGTCCTTGTAATTCTGGCATTGACACATATTATGACCTAAAATATTTAGCTATGGCTTAATTAGAGTTTCAGAACACGGGTAGACAACCATACACACACACACACACACACACACACACATGCAGATCTAGGAGCAGGATGTTGTATGATTCAGCCGGGCGAACAATCAGCTACGGCACCATATTGTAAGCAAGCAAGGACAAAACAATTTGTGGCCGGCGAAACAGAAATTGCGCAACAGACTATATTTTAAGTCACTTGCGTATTGTGTTGTAGATAAGATATAATTGTTTTCACTTGTACATATACATATCCTTCCCGCCCTCTGACGATGCAAGATTGCTAGAAGCAACTGGTTATGATGTCATGGTAATGAGTCATTAATCATTTACCAGGAGATGCCCACGTCCAGCAGCGGACAAACGAATCCTGATGATGACATACAACCTACTAAAAGGTGTAAGGTAGATTCCTTGACCTTTACAAATCTCTTTCATACATTAATATCGCTTACGTGTTCCATTTACGTAAACCTACCGTCGGTAAGTAACAGCCTATAAATGTCCCACTGCTGGGCAAAGGCCTCCTCTGTAAAGAGGGTATCAGGGCGTAGTTCCACCACGCGACCCCACTGCGGATTGGCGGACTTCACATATTTTTCGAAACATTTTTTTTATTATTGTTTCGAAAATATGCAGGTTTCCTCACGATCTTTTCCTTCACGGCTATACTTATATACGCCGATATACTTCACTATATTACATATCCTGTCGATAATATTTATAGATGTAAAGATGTCGTCAACCTCATAAATATACGCAACAAAAACAGGTGAAATGTATATAAGGAGCTCAAGGACCCGATCCTATTGTCTGAAGCTAAGATGGCGACAGGGCGGCACTGCAGTTCTTAACATTAGTGAACTATATTATACAAACTACAAATTTACATTCAATGAATTATCATAACATTTTTTTTAAATGAGAGCCATGTATCTAATAAATAAACCTTGGAAGAATTAGTTGTAATCTATGGAGAAATTTTTCTGCGATGTGCGCACAACTGCATAGCTCTCTCTTTATTTATATAGATAGAAGACGAGTAGAAGAATATACAAGGGACAGGTGTACAAGAGCGTCATCCGACCTGTACTTCAGTACGGTAGCGAGTGCTGGCCAGCGCTATCTTGGCACACTCAAGAGCTTCACGTCACGGAGATGATGATGCTAAGATGGATGTGCGGTGTCACGCGTGCTGACCGCATACGTAACACATTCATTCGAGGCAGTCTTGGGGTCCGTGACGTAGCGGATAAGCTCCAAGAGCGGCGGCTGAGATGGTATGGCCATGTCGCACGCCGGTCGGAAAAATATGTCGGAAGGATATGCCTTAATATGCCTGTCCCGGGATCTAGACCTCCTGGCCGCCCAAGGAAGCGATGGCTGGGCGTTGTGAAGCAGGATATGAGAGCTAATGGACCCATGAGGATGTCGAAGATCGGGCAAAGTGGAGGAGATTAAGTAGGAAAGCAGACCCTCGCAATTGCTGGGATAAATGCTAGGTAGAAGAAGAAGAAGACGATTATATCTCGATATATCATTTCCAAACTAAACAAAGAATGAACGGTGGCTCTAGACCTATATGCGCACAATAAAACATATAATCCACAGAGACATACGTTTAAAATAGGACAATTTGTTTCACGATATGTATTATATGACCTATTGTTTTTATTTTTATTATAATTCAGTTAACCCTACAGTAAAACACGATGTTGTTACGGTAGATGTATGAAAACGCATAACAATTGTGATCACAGACGCTTGTTGGCTTGCTACTAGAGCGAGTACCAGGGCAGCATAGGAAGCGAGCATAGTGTATAGGTTATATTAACTGACGCTCGAACAATGCGCCGCGGTGGCGGAGGAATGTGCTTTGTGCATATCGCGTGTCAACGACCCGCTCAGGTGGGCGGCCATATCGTGTTACGGTCGCGGCTGTGATATTAAATTGACGCTATATTCAATAAATCTAGACTGGTGCTAGCGACAAATATAGGAATACTGTAAAAGGTTCGATTCATTCTCCGAAGCTCGTCTTTCCAAAAATTGCTTTGACAGAGATATTTTTTAATAGGCCCGCTTGGATGTCTCCGAGAGCTCATCTTTTAATGAAACATATAATGATGTTGAATAATGATTTTGATTACGTATATGTACCTAATCAAATTGATTTCTTTGTGTAACGTGTCAATGGAATGAATATGGGAACTACCGTATATCATCATATAAAGACACAGTTAGAAAGAAAACGTCTTTGGTTATCTAGTCACAACCGTCTGTTTCTAAAAAATAGGGTTACATGCAGCGATATAATTATATCAACCGGATAGTGTGTTCTTTTAATAAGAACTTTAATTTTCTTGTATTTCTGTGATAGCTTAAAAGAATACTTCATAACATTATAAAATGAAGATGCCAAGAGCGGTACTTTAACTTAAAATGTTATCTAGGATCTTGAGGCATCCAAAATAAATTAAAACATAATTTCTTACTTCTTTATCCCGCCATATGATAATTTCTAATTTAGATGACCATACCCATTTCATTACTTTAAATTTAATTCTTAGTATCAAAACGTTCTAAACGATTTACAGCAACTTCATCTTAACAAACAACTATTACAAAGTTGAACATTGAGTTGTTAAGCGCCTCCCATAAAACGAGCACTCATTTTAAAAGGACATTAAACACGACTACTATGATAAAATTCCTAACGGAACTTCACTTTAGTAGACAGATATATATATATATATATATATATATATATATATATATATATATTAATAACGTCAACGATTATCTTGTCTTTTCAAATTATCTCTGGCGTCTTCCAAAAAGACACGTGTAATCAACTAAATCAAGGAATACAAGTCGGTAACACGATCAAAATGAGAAGCTTTAAAATCAATAGTCATTAGCCCACTTCCCACATCTGGGAAAGCTCCCTCCGACTCGATTCAGTTCAATTAGTGCAGCTTTAGTGCCACTTTGGGTTCCGCAACGCGTGCTGAGCTGTACATTGCAACGTTCACGTAGCAATTAGGGATCAACGCCGCGCAAACGCAATTAGGCTCCGTTCGTGTCAAACTCGACGCCGCGCCGTTTAGAGGGAACTCGATGAGTCCACGAGCCGCCATTTGCTTTACAGACGCACAACTCGAAAAACGAGCACTTCATATTTTTTTAAATGCCCGTGAAAATAATGATGATGATTATGAGAGCGATGTTTGATGAAGGCCGTCTTGTTGAGGATGAAACCCATTTGCCTCTTTTCTTATCCAGAAAATAAACGGGTGACGAGTTTTTAATTGCGTATGCTATAACTATCCTGAAGATGCTTGCGCATTGGTTGGACGCTCCTATACAGAAATTCTGGGCAGAGTTGTACATAGGGTTATAAAATATTGTCAGCTATTGGAATAAGTAGGTACTTAAATATAACTGATCCCTATATGCTATACTTAATTTTTGTTTCTTTTATTGGTATTTGAATATTATTATTTGATAACAAATTCAAAATTATTTATAAAATTTTATTTGTTTTTAATTATTAATTTTTATTTAACTCTATTGTGATTTCGGGTCTTTTGTCTACAATAAAGAATTATTACTATATACAATTTAATCTCAGATCTTTTAAATATTTCGGCCTATGAACTTCGGTTTGTCGTTTTTACTCTAAATGAAAGAAGGCAACATTATAAGAGTCACAATAAGTTCTGGCCTTGGCAACAGTCAAAGTCACTGGTGCGCGAACTATGTCTGGATATTGACGTAGGTACCATAGACGTGAGCATTATGACTCAGGAGGCGCGCAGTTACGACTAAAGCCAATATTTGCACGCCACTTAAGCCATCGCGATGATCTCAATAAACATCGGGAAATTAAATTCTATATTTTTATGAAAATGGAAACAGAAGAGCAGGCACGAGACCTGATGGGAAGTATCCACCGCTGCCCATGGACATTCGCAACACCAGGGAATCAGAACAAGTTGCTGGCCTTTGACATAGAAATGGGCTTTTGAAGAACTTTATGTCTGTAATAGTAACAGCCTATAACTGTCCCACTGCTGGGCAGAGGCCTCTTCTGTACACGTACGGCATAGTTCACCATGCGGCCCAATTGCGGATTGTCGGACTTCACATATGTTTGAAAAACTTTTTCTTTTTGTTATTATTTCGAAATTATGCAGGTTTCCTCACGATGTTTTCTTCCACCGCAGAGCACGTGATAATTCAGCACTTAAAATTAACAATTTCATTGGTGCTGGCACCGGGGATCGAATACAGGTTGCTCGAGTATATTGAATTAAAGGCGAGCACCCGGGCACTGAGCTATTACGGCTCTTAAGTCGTATCGATCCGTAAATACCGCTGGTTACAAGTATTCATACTTCTTTTGGTACGGAACATGGGCTATCTAGTGAATAATAGATCATTCACTATCGGCTTAACGTGTGTGAATCAATGTAAGCGTGTGTCCGGTTAATCGAATACTTCCGAATTCAAGTCTCATTATTCCCTTGAGGCATTGGTCTCGGAATAGTTTTAAATTAGACGATTATTGTTTACAAGTTCTATAATTCCTGACATTATCGAAAAGCATACAAAATTCTAAGAAATACTGACGATGGCATGAATTTAGTCTTTATAAAGTTCAATGAAACTGTGTAAACAACACGATAAGAGCGATAAACAAAGATCGTATCTATTTTGGCGGGAGAACATCACCTCATATATTTAACAATATACAGTGACCGATAAACGGAAGCTGTTACTCTTTACAAATCTATTATCAGTGTTCCATTAAGATTTGGCACGGGCGAGTTAAAATTATACACTCGTTTCATTCAGTTGGTAGGTAGTTAAAGTTTAATCTATAAATGTATTAATACCATAGACACGATATTGGTGACTTAAAAAGTAAAGTAATAGCCTATATGTATATGTCCGACGGGTGGGAAAAGGCCTCCTCTATACAGAGGGTATTAGGGCATAGTCCATCACGCTACCCCACCACTGCGGATTGGCGGACTTCACATGTACACATCACGCAGGTTTCCTCCCGACGTTTTCCTACACTCCTAAGCATGCGATAATTAATAAGTCAACACTCGTACTAAGTTTGCTAGAGTATATTGAATTAAAAGCGAGCGCTAGGACGATTGTTTAGTCACGATGTTGTTACTAAAAATTATTACATCGCAAAGTGAGATCGAAATAAAAGGGTCGTTAATGCAGAGGAAAATGTTACTCCAACTTTCAATTCGATTACGCGAGCTTTTAAAATTTTCACAAGCAGCAGCCTTTATTAGATTTGGCAAGCTCTAATTAAAAGAATCTCTAGGCGCTGTGCTAAAACAGAACTCTTGATGCAGCTACGTAATAAAATTACTTAGTATTAAATCACTTGCGCAACAAAACATGAATCAGACGAGCTAATTAATCGAGTTTCGTGTACTTTACTTATAAAAACGATGCTATTGCCACAGACATATACAGATCAACACAATTTTTATAGGAACATGAAAGAAAAAATTGAGACGTATACATTTTCTCAGGAATTTGATTAATTTAATCCCACATCTAATGTTGGAAATTGAAATTACGTCCTACAAGAATTCATATTAATTATCTTTTTTTCAATTATCTCGTCCCAATTTGCCTCTGGACGTATTTTGATTAAACAAAACGAGGCTAAATCATAATTAACTCACAGTCAACCACTTTTTACCGTGTCATTGCCTATAATTACGTCATATAAGATTGAATAGAACGACGGCAGAAGCATGAGGAGGAGCATAAAGCGCTCTTGAGCCACAAAGGGCGGGGACAACATCCCATTGTCGGATAACAGCCCAATTGAAGCCCACTTCAACGGGCGTAACACATGGCTTGTGTTAGTCGATCGGGACGTGTGGTAGGGGCAACAAAAAACCGGCACCTGTCATCAGAGAGGACGTCGAAACCAGACAAGTGCGGATGTATAGAGTGCAGTGATACAGATACAAAAACATTATGATTAAAGACGGAGCTGCGAACCCTACCACCGTTACAGCCGTTTCGCCTGTTCCTATCCAATGGTAGAACCAGGCTGAAGTCTAAAAGACGTTCTACTACACTAAGTGCCCGTGGCGACCGTAGTGTTATGCAAAGAACAACGAACTTTAGTTAAATATACATAGTGTTTTTGTGTGGAGTGAAGGTAAAAGGCTGCTCAGACTTATAAAAGCAGACATCATCTACAATTACTCTGTTGTTGCGGTGGTCATTCATCATCAGATTAACAATCAGCACTTTACTCTCAACAAGCTTCTAAATATTTAAATCGTGTAAGTTTTAAAGTATTCAGAAAGCTTATATTCGGCGCATGGACTAAATGTGATATAAATATTTAATTAATGCGTATTACGTATAAAGAATAAGTAACTCAGTGTAACACGTATATATGTATGAAGTTTCCAATAATTACGTGTATTATTTGAACAGAGACTAATTGTTCCATGTGATGCATCGATGATACAACACAACTAGCCAACTTATCTGAACCATTAAAATCCGAGGAAATAGGAGCCGATCAATCAAAGGAGAAACAAAATATAGACAACGTAATCAATACCAAACAGGGAGATGATTACTATAACCAAACCATCGTCGTTCTAAGAACACCCAACTCATTCGAGATCGTCGGAATCAGATATTTCCGTGGGTATTGAATCCGATGAAGGTTTAAGTCAACGAGACTAAGCGTCGTAACATCATTCGATAAAGATAACATAGCAAACGAGTAAAACAATACTTTAATGCGTACCGCCGATAAATTCAAACACCATTCGTAATACAAAAACATGGGATTTCTACACATTGCTACAAAAGGAATTCAAAATGTAAACCATAGTAATTTTAAACAAAAAAAAAAAACAAACTTCAAACAGAAAATTAAAAAAACATTCATCAACGCCACAATGACCCATGTGCACTTTTCATTTTATCATCGCATTTGAAGCGGTTACCCAGTGCGATACCGGCACGGAAAAAAATCTTTGTATGACTTAAAGACGATTGTTTCAGATTTATGATTTCATTCCATGCAATATTTGTGCGTAATTAACGACTAGGCTTGATGCTATGGCAAAAAAGTGTCACTTTTAACATGTTGGTAAAATAATACGTCATCGCTAGTATAGCGGAGTCTACTCCAAAACAAGTAGAATAAAAATCACGTGTACGCCAATCGATCGCTTCCCACAAACAGATTATATCTAATTACGCAACGACGCGAAATAAAAAACGAGACGTATAGCGTTGCGAAACACAATAGCGAAGCAGACGGTGCGCTGTACAAACAAACAGACTTATGGACGTGTACAGATAAAACTTCGTGTGTGTACAATTGTACACACATGTACGTATCTATCGTGAGCAGCCGACGCACTGCGACCTTATTATGCGACGGTAAATCCGCTTGAAATGTTTCCAGTCCGCATAACAATGTCAGAGAGCCGGTTGACTCGCGATCTATTCTAAGTGAGGATTACTTTATTTTCCTTTCATAGCAAATAGGAATTAATGGCTTGTCCGTTGCCGCTTATAGAAATATACAAAACTACGAAATAGTTTCGATTAACAATGGAAAGAGGATTTTTATCGTGTTTAACTTAGGTAGCTTCTTCCCAACATTTCGAAAACTACAGATACCACGTTTACGGGCCAGATTTCGTTCCGTACTTAGCTTAAGAATATTGTCAAAAATCAACTGTATTGTATTTTTATATTTTACTGTAATATATTGCGAGTTTGTTAACATATTACAGTAAAACTATACTATATCCGCTGAGTGAAATATTTGTAGGCACTTTCATCTCGAAAAAGAAATGTCTCTTCGATACAGGCTTGCCTAGTGAGAAGACATCGGACATTATATTTAAAACTTATCACAAAATTATGCTTAAGGAAACTTTTGTATATGTCATTTATAAGTTTATTTTCCTTTTTCGTATAAATGATTTTCACTTTCGTCTTTAATAACTTTTTCAACTACATAATGATTATAGTTTTACCATTATCTATCAGGTAACCTGTAACTTGTCCAGGTTAGGGTACAGTAGTAAGCTGAAAGGTTGAAAACGCTGTGTGTAAAATGTCTGTCTACCCATTTAGGTTTAAAGGTGTGGTCATAAAAACTTGCATAATATATCCTTTGTAAAATGTCCACAATTATGCGGTTTCCACTTATTTGTATTGGCATTAGCACCTTTTCACAAGTTGATATAAACAAAAGCTATCCGATGCAATCGCGATCGCTGTATACACGTTACGGTGTGTGTAGAAGCGACCTCCCACGAACGCCGCCCATGGTAGCTTGGCCACCCCACGCACGGCCAATAGCCGCACGATAGGACGCACGCAATGGTCACAACTTGCGGCGTGTCCGGCATTTTAACGCGACAGCGACGCCGTTCTGAGAGCGACTACAATGAAGCGTACAAAACTTTCGAGGGGGCTTTTTAAACTTTCAATATTATAAAGACCAAGATGCTTGTAGGAGAGTCGTCTGTCTTTTCAGAGGTGTTTAACTAAATAAAGAAGAAAGTATTTATTGCAATACTCTCTTGTGGTAGGACCATGAAACAGTCCTCGTTGTTGCAAGAAGGGGCAGGCCCGCTTCTTGCAGTCCGCTTGCCACCATTTTACATTAAAAAAAAGATTTAAAACGCACTCGCTCCAAATTGTAAAAATGGAGTTTTACAGTGTTGCCAACTTTTAACCAATAGATTAGCGTACGGTACTGCCTAATACTAAAAATAAGTACATACGGAGAAACATAACGATCATAGGGGGGGGGGGTCGTATGGGCACCTAAATTTGAGAGGAGTAACATTTCTTACGAAGAAATTGCTCTTAATAATAATACTTTCGATTTCGATACGACATCACTTATTTTCTGCCACCCAATATCATTGTCATCAGTCACTGACATTGATTCACGACGCAGATCATTTGGGTTGATCGCTTGCATTTTTCGTGATTTTACCCAAATGAATATTTGTTAATGCAGACTTAGTATTGGATAGTGGACGAAAATATTTTATTGACAAATTTCTCAGATTCACTTAAGACTCCTACGTAAACAATTTCAGAAATCGTAGCTATAAATAAATATCGAAAATAAATTGTTGTATTATGTAAAAAATACACAGTGTATTGTAGTTTTACAATACAAAATCTTTTATAATTTTTTTTACATTTTATGACTATGCTTCGGCGTCGGGGATCGTGGGTCCAATTTCCATACTTGTCGTATTTGTGTGACCTACAGATAATTGTTTCAGATCTACGTGTTTATTCTTAAGAAGGGTCATGCAAGTCGCAATAAACCTAACAGATACTGTTAACAATATGATTGACACGTTGTGTCGACCACACCTCAAATGGAACGAGGCAGGAGAAAGACGTTTACGTTTTATAACTCTTACATAATATGTATTTACAACATTATCAAACGCATCATTTCATAAATTGAGTTATCAACGCGACTGCCTCACGCTAATGGCTAAATCTTAAATGGCGTAAATCATAAACGTGCTTTTACAGTCGCGTGCTCGCAGCAAATAACCGACAAATTGATGGAGTCAAGGTCCCGGTTAATACTGAGCCGTACCGCCAAACTGTCGATCATAATACATAGACGTAAAAAAAGACTATTACGATGAACCAGACTTATAAATTTCATGCTACAAAAACTAGTTTTCCAGATGTTTTTTTAGGGTTCCGTATCTTAAAAGGTTAAAAAGAAACCCTTATAAGATCACTCTCTTGTCCGTCTGTCTGTCCGTGTGTCACCACTGATTTTCTCAGATATGGGCGGACCTAGCAAGTTGAAATTTATACCAGATACTGAGGTCTTTAGTCCCTAATACTTGTATAAAAGCCAAGGCCCTGGGACAATATGATAAATAGATATGGGCAAAACGTTTATTTGCTTTAAAAATATACCGTAGCGACTCACGTGGACCCAAGCCGTAGACAACAAAAAGTAAACGGTACCGTTTACTTTTGAAATACAAATGCCGTGTCTATTAATTATTGAGTTTTGCAGAGATTTTTCATCAATTGCATTTTATATCAATTCAACCCGTAAAAATTATAGCATAGAAATGGTAAATTGTGCAATAACTTCACAGTGAATGATATAAAGGTACATTTGAAAGGAATGCATCAACATTTCTTCGTGAACTAATTTCTTTATAAAGCCTGGAATTACTGGAGAATTATTGTAATACCCATAACTAAATAAACGTTTAGACATGAAATTAGCTATGGCTAGGTCTGTAATTATACTTACGGGCATAATGAAGTGGGTTAATCGCAACGTTGTTAGTAACCTTGGGAATTAGGTGAACAATTACTCGATTTTATGTATTACACTTGCTAACTTAGTTTTACATGAAAATTTCTTTTATTAGGCATTTGTAATTTTTCTGTGTGCATAATACCAGTTAAAACTTTATAGCATAAGTGTAACAGTTATTATGCAGACTGAAACATTATTACAAATACCTGACATATTGATTTCCATACGTCTAAGTATAGCAATGAACAAGTAGCTAGTAGTGGGTAGCCATCGACAAACAATATGAAGTAGCGTAAACCTGTGTGTGATTCAAAAAATAAAATTTTCAATTATTCGCGATTGCTTACAAAATCGTTACTATGTAACAATTTTTCCCATGTAGTAAATACAAGAACGTTTTGTAAGATACGTTTGTAAGGCTTGATGAAAATGCAATAACGCGTCTCCGTGTCTAGGTTCGATTGAATACAATTTGTGTGAGTACATAATATCGGCATTATGACTCACCGCTCCCTAACCCCACGCAGAGCCCCACCCACCGCCTCCTCTATGTGCGAAAACAATGCAAATTGGTAACTCCCGACTTCCGGATGGACCAGGTCATCCGTATGCTAAACCTACCACCAGAAGCGGATGGGGGCGAAGTCTAGACCCCGAAACTGAACATAGCCGAATGCATAATTAACGACACATTGTATTGCGTTAAAGTGTGGATTTGGCAACTGTGATTTGAATAATAATCTTCGGAGAACAGTCGCCGGATGACACGCGATGAGCGGTTATGTATTCAACAGCCACTAGGTGCACTTCTTAGCTTGCTTAGAATGGAGGATGATCGTGCTAGTATTACAAATTCGAAATGCCGAAGTGTTGCTTTCTCTCATTCAAGCGCGTCGTCGTCCTTTTCTGCATCGAGGCTTTTATTCGATAGCGGACTACAACGAAATAATAATCGTATGTTAATTCCATACGACTTATGAAATAGGTAGTGTTGTAATCCTGGGATAGGTTTTTTTTTCTCTAAAACATTATCCCCGCTGTAGAATGATGTTGCGTAGAGGCTTTAGAACTTCCATCATGAGGGGTTTTGCTATAGTTTCCAAGCCTAAAGAGCGGGTTGGCAGCCGTAGTGTTGGACGACCCCCCCACTAGATGGAGTGACGACCTGTGTAAGTGTGCGGGAAGTCAATGGATGCAGGCTCAGGATCGTGCTTCGTGGCAGTCTGTGGGTGAGGTCTATGTTCAGCCGTGGACTCAAACAGGCTGAAATGATGATGATGATGAGAAGCTTCTAATTGTAACTCCCTCACGCGCCGATACCCAAAATCCCAACTATTTTTGTGATTGTGATACCCAAAATCCCAACTATTTTTGTGATTTTGATAAGAATTTTATCATACAGCAATAGGTATAAACAATTTATACCTATTTGCAGTAAATTGAAATGCATGGATATTTACCAACATCCGGAAAAATTTATATGAAAGGCCATATAAATACCTTTCCGTTGCAGGATTAGAAAACGCGACCCCCGGCGCCTATTCTAGGCAACTGTCTATTCTTGGCCACTGAGACGAGTAAAGACATCATAAACGCGTTTATATAACGCTTACAAAGCGGCCGCAGACGCCGCACTCTATCGCCTTAAGGTGAACGACAGATTTCGAACCCGCGAAAGAGGTTAGTGGCACATATCGGTAATTCATCAACGCATCACAAGTTCGGACATGCGTTGCGGAAAATAACCCGAGCGATAAGACCAAAATTCGCTATTCACGAAGCCTTTACTGCGATCCTAAAAAGCTGGACGAGTTGGAACAAATTGCACGTAATAAAGTGCTTGAGATAAAACTTTTATGAGGTATGATGGTAAACAGTCAATTTACCTGATGTACAGATTACCGCCGCCCATGAACATTTATAACAACCGTCAAATTTGCATTTCCATTACAACCCTTAAAGTGGGAGGTCCGAAATTACCAAAATGCAAAGTATAGATACTTCTAGTTAACGCCAGTTTTCAGTTAGGCCATGATGTTATTCGGGATGAGTTAGCACAATTCGTAATAAACATTGAAAAAAGCACTCTTTGGCAAATTTGAATGCAATAATGTTTCCAACTATTTATGATGTCATACTATATCTGTAGCTTTTTTCTACCTAATAAGGGAGTGGTACATACATGTTTGTGGTTAAAGTGTGGTTGACCACTCAGTACTCATCTCTACCTACATGCTCCAGACATTATAAATCTGCCTTTAACGATCACAGGTAAAGACTATAAACTGAGTTTATATAAAACGCTGCTAAGTAGGCCTGATAAAAAAAATTACAAATTTCATTGTCTGAACACTCCATTATATTAAGAAAAACATGGCCGGAGCTGGGTATACTTTCAAATTGAGTAGAACAAAGTTACCCTAAGTTACTCAGGCTTCTTACTCAACTTGCAAATTGAATTGTGAACAAAGGCCATGTTAAAGCAATTACATGTAAATTGCATGAGAAAAAAATTATTTCTTGAAAACAGGCTCATCACTTACTTTTATATAGTTTTTCTGAATGAAAACCATATATTTTATACACACATAAAATTTTATATAAAATAAAAACTTCAATATAAATAATTTACATAAACATAGATTTGACAAATTAAGTGATAAGAAATATAAAATCTGTAGAGTTCATCCATAGTTTGCTTGTATCAAACAGATTTTTATTATTGTGGCTTATTTTACGTATTTCTGCAACAGATAAAAAATACTGAAATAAAACTAGAAACAAATTGCAAAAAATAAATATTTCCCTTTTTTATCTAAAGTATTAGACAAAAAAGGGAAATATTTATTTTTAATAGTTAATTTAAATTTATTGTCTATTACATTTTAATTAATTGCTTTATTTTATTGAAACAATAAAAATGAGTTCGTAAACATCTGCTTCGGAAGAATTGTGTGAAGATTAGGTACTAAGCTTCCTCATTTACTTAAACAACATAACATAGATATGTAACCGATCCCAAGTTAATAACTAGATATCACAGATCTAGATATCCCAAGTTAATCTTTTATTAAAGCTCAACACACCATCATAAAGAGAAACTTTCGATGCTGCAAAACCTAGAATCCTATAACGCCCACCAAGACAGGTCAAAAAAGCACGCGTGTGTGCACCACTCAGAAGCGGTCGAGCCGGTTCTCTTCAACACCCACACAATACTACCAGTTTCCCCCATGAACTCACGACCGAATGCACCGAGTCTTGAATCCATAGAAGAGACACATTTAAAATATATCTCATGAAAAATAAACAAACTAATGCAGCATTATTTACGGATATAATATCACAATTCATAGTCCTGCAATTAGTGAATGATAATATGATTTATTTTCTTTACTTATTAATAGTTTTAATGTGGATCGTTTGTCTTTGCAGAAAATAAGAAATATAGTTAAGAGTAAAAAAAAAATACAAATAAATATTTAAGTATATTATTACCTTCATTCGCGTTGTTTCCTTCGGCAATTTGAACTGCAGCCACCAAAATCCCGGCGCACAGCAGGGTCAACAGTCTCACAATCATTTTAACTGGTTAAATATGAACACTGTTCACAATTTAATCGAAATTATAATTTATACACTCGACATAATAAAACGAACGTCACTCCCGCCGCTGAGCAGCGATACAGCGATCGGCTCTTCTTTCGCAAATGGCGGCGGATGACGGATGTGCTCATCGATTCTATTCGAGTCTGCGCATTTGCAGAGCCTGTTGCTATACCTTGACTTTTAATGTGGGGCAACACTGGTAAATTGAAAAATCAAATAAATCCTAATTTTTAAACTAGACGTATATGAAATTACTTCTTTTACACATTTTATTTAATTTTTTTTTACTAATGTTGTAATAAGAATTTTCTTTTGTCTAATAATGTCATCATAATTACAAAATTAGTAGAGCACTGGTATTGAATTATATGATTTCAATAAGAAGAACCTATTAATGCAATAAAATAAGTACAAAAATACATTATTTCTGTTTATTTTAAAATATTACAATGTCTTTTGAATACAGTGGTACTTTTTACGCTATTTTAAGTGGCAATACCGGAGTTTCGAAAGTTCAATTTCGCATGGCGGACGTGCGAGTGAACTCTGTTATTTGTTGGTGATAATTTCAATTATTATCTTGTCGAGATTCCTTATGGAAAGACCAATTGTTTTGCTTCTATTTCTTTGCGGACGTGCACTATTTATTCCTTAACATTAGATAATGCTAAAGTGTTAGTCATAGTTGAATTTGTGAGAACTGCATTGGTTTTTCTCAAAAATGGGAAAATGTGACGAAGCTAATGTCGAAGTTAGTATGGGGGACTCGGCGTCCCCCATGAAACCTGATAATTTCACCTTCACCGTACCTCCAGAGGCACCTGTCTTCGAGCCTACGCCTGAAG
This sequence comes from Iphiclides podalirius, assembly GCA_933534255.1. NCBI lineage: Eukaryota > Metazoa > Arthropoda > Insecta > Lepidoptera > Papilionidae > Iphiclides > Iphiclides podalirius. The sequence goes on along the minus strand of OW152839.1, from coordinate 10,133,998 downwards.
AGTTCCTGGACCCTTTGGCTTACATTAGTAAAATAAGGCCAATCGCGGAGAAGTCAGGCATTTGTAAGATCAAACCCCCTGCAGTAAGTAGATTTCTTTGTCACGGACGTTACATTTTTACCGTTTTAGTTCCAATTAGTCAATATATGTGGAAAATCCACCCTTGAATTATAATTTTCTAACCCTAAAGGTACACGCTTATAAATGTCTTATGATGCAACAGAAGTTACTTATTCTATGTAATTGTGTATTACGTTCGATTTGGTTTTGTTATTAAAAGCATAATAATACGTGTCAAGGTATTATATGAGTGCATATTTAGCCATGCATCGCAATTAATAAATGACGAATGCAATCGCATATTGTTGAAACAGTCTGGTTGCCATTTTGTGTCGTGCCCTCCTGCCTACGATACTTTAGATAAAAAAAGAACTATTGCTAGTTTTTTGTCGTAACTATCCACGATGAAAATTCTAGGCGCAATATCTATATGAATTTTGTCAGAAACTTGAAAAATTTAGGCATTCTCTCTATATGATTGAACAATGTATATTGACACTTAATATTTGCATTGATCAGTATAACTACTTGCATCCATTATAACACTGAATACATTTAAATGTTCCTTGTAAGAATCTACCATTCGAAATATACTAAAACAGTATGGCTTAGTTATTATATCTTAGACATTTGAAGTGTTGATATTTTAAATACTTAATTTGTAATGCCTTTTAATTGTTCCCTTGTAGTAATGTTACTATATCAGTGTGAAATTGCATAACTAAAAATCTATAACTCAGGGATCATTTGGTTTTCTGATTGTCACATATTAAACCCTTGTAAACCCCTATTTCTGATGCTTTATTTTTTCATAAATCTTTTTTCAAAACAGGTCATATGACTAATACTTTTGAGTTTGAAGTTTAATTAAAAGTCTAAATTAAGTTTAGTTATATTATATTGTTTTGAACAATTCATCCTTTGTTTATAAATATATAATATATATTAAAACATATATTTAAAGTTTCTGTTATTTATTGTTATATGACTATTACTACTATTTTTATAAGTTAAAATTGATATTTAAGTCTAGATTATTATATAATAATAGAATAATGCCTGGTATCAGTTGCAGGCATTACAATCTACATCTTCCCTTATTTTTCTGATAAAAATAGTTACTGGTTTCTAGCAACTTTCTGTGTTTCTTGACCTTGTAATGAATAATTAGTCCTTAATGCTTCCTTACTTTTTAATGTAAGTCTTCCTCTCTTAATTAAAAGTATTAAGGAATATAAAAATGAAATTTTGTCTTTTTCAATGTAAATCAAATAAATAACAAAAAAATATTATTAAGGTCAAAACAAGGCTGTAGCTCTTTCCCTCAGAACATTTGGGTACAGTTCTTTAACATAATTTAATTTATTTGTGTGCAATTCGAGAATTTTATAAGATTAATGTTAGTGGTTAAAGGTAGCTTCAAGAAAAATGTGAAACATAATGTAATTTAGGAAAAAAAATAATTTATATCTATGTTTATTTGTCTTTTCAAATTTTTGTTAACCTGCCTGTAATTTAAACAAGTGAAGGATTAATTTACAGTATATATAGTTACATATCTTAATTATATTTATACATCACACTATGCCTTAGACATTAAATTTTTTATAAATATTTTTTATTTTGATAAAATTGTATTTGATAAATTTATTATTGTATACTTTATGCTAAGCGCTAAATTATATTTATCTGTCTGCTGTCAATTGTTGAAATAAAAAATCTTTTAAAATAAACTAAAATATGAATTGAATTACATTTATGAACAAATAAATAAACCCCATATACCTACCTGACCGTAACTTATAAATATATAATGTTATAATGTGTATATTTATGTTTTGGTGAGAAATCACTCTCTTATCATTATAATTATATATAGCTGATAAAGTGATTCTTTAAAGAACTTAATTGTTTCTTGTGAACTGTTTAACTCCACAAAAATAGTGTAAATTAAAATTTGTAGGAAAAGATTATTACTGCTATGGGAATCGAACCCACACCTTCGGCATTCACGGACTGACGCTTTAGCCACTAAGCTTAACGTGATTGCCACACCGACGTAAATCTTAACATCCTTTGTCTACATTGTTTTTTAGCATTTGAAGCAACACTTGACGCATCCATTGTTATATCCTTTCCAGCATACAAACAATTTTGAATATCGTTTTACAATGATAATGCAAACGAGAGATGTCGCCATTGCTTTTTAGAAATTTAAATTTTTTATAGTGCTAATCTCTGCACTTAAGATTGAACATTAAAATTTGTAGAACAACACCAAGCACTCCTTCAGATGCTAAAACAAAATGTAGATAAAGGTGGAAACCATAATATGATAAATATTATTATTTAACCTGTTACTTTAAGTAATATAAAATAATTGTATGTATAATATACTTTATAATACATACATAAAAAATAAATTATGTTAAAGTTAAAAATAAAAAAAAAAAAAACTATAAAACTTATAAACGGAGGTAACCATTTAAACAACAATGACCATTACTACTCCAAATTGAAATGATTTATTATTGTTATATTTTATTATAGTTTAGAATTAATCAGTCAGAATTAAATAATAAACATTGATGCCTCATAAATGTTTGTCTATTCGACATGACATTTTCATTTATATGTATATCCAAACATTAAATTAGTTAGTTAAGCTTAGATATTTTTAGTTTGATAATAATGAGAAATTTAAAAGAAATTGTTATCACTATTTTGGATGAATTAGTTGATCACTATGACTAATTGTCCAGTTAGGTATATCTTACTTCAGCAAAAAGGGCACCTGAAAAATCTCATTCATCACTAAAGAACCAGTGTCACCAAGATCTCAGGGTTGCCAGTGTTGTTGAAGAGGTAGAGGCAGGGGTGCTCAAAGGCCTGTTAGGGTGGGAAATATTTCAAGTGGCGAACTGCTAGTCTTTGGTACATTCAAGGGATGATAATCCTCATTAGAAGTAATTTAATATTAATAAAACACTTATATTTTTGTAAATTATTTATGGATTGCCTGTGTAATGGAAAAACTCAGCTGCATTCTGATTTTCTCCTTTATTATAAACAATCTGTTCATTGTATGATTAAGCGGAAAGCTTTTTAAGCTGGAAGGGCTTATTTAAAAGTTACTGATGATTGTATATTATCATAATTATATGAAATAAGTTATAAATAACATGAAATATTTGTTAGTTATCATAATGGCGATAAGGTTAGGACTTGTAGAATGGACATATTTTATTATGCAGGCTCAAAGTTATACAAGAACCATATCTATAATAATTATAAGAATGCACAATATAAATTAGGATTTAACCAAAGAATCATTAATTTATATTAGTACTTTTTTTAGATGTTATTAAACATATCTGCTTACTTTTGTTGCAATCTTGTCTTGTTTATTCCAGAATGTTTGTAGATTTTAATAGTAAATCATATACTAATTTTGCCGCTTTTTTAATTTATTATAGCTTTTGGTTAACTATGAGTCTTAATATACTTTGGTAGAGATTATAGTGTAGTTTAAATGTTTATCTAGAAAAACTGTTAATTATTTAAAAATTAGGTACAGGGTACTGCTTAACAATATATTATTAATTATATCAGGTTCATGATAACCAGTGCTACAGGCGACTCTAATTACCCACACTCCATGTAAAGGCACATTAATTAATGACATTTTATATTTTTAATGTTCTTATGACCAACTTTATATTTTATTCTCAGGCATCAATGTTGTTTGTGCAAAGTGTTTGTTGTGCAAAGTTTTTGTTAATTAATTAAAATAAATGTTCATAATGTCATTTGTTATATTGCATTTCATCATCTAAAACAAATTAATCTTTCAACTAATGTCCCATATTTAACTAAGCGGTAAAAGTCTTTTTGAATTGATATCTTGACACATTTTTGGCTTTACAGTATTTTACACGCTCATATTTGTTGCAGCATTGGCAGCCACCATTTGCTGTTGATGTTGACAGGCTAAGGTTCACGCCAAGAATACAGCGATTAAACGAGTTAGAGGTAAGGTATTTATTTATTAAGTTTGAAACATAAGATTTATTCAACTTTTAACCGTTTTGCTTAGCCTCATTGTCTATTTATAAGTTTGTATAAATAATTCACATGTATTACACTGTTATGTGGAACTGAGATATTTTTTAATTTGAATTGTAATATTACCGTTTAATTCCAATAAATTACATTTTTTAAATCAAAATGTTAAATTGGGAGTTCAACTCACTTTTAAATGTTTATAAACTAAGGAAATATTTCGATTAATTAGCAAATATTGACGAAAACTATTAGCATGCTACAGGTTAAACTTGCATTAAGAGTTAAACTATCTGAGAGATGACCTCAATAACGTCATGTACAGCAAGCCAACACATGAGATATATTATGTTTGTTTGTAGTTAGCTTGCAATATTGTAGTTATGTGTTACGAAATTGTTTACTTTCTGTTCATTAACTTTGTTATCTATGAAAATGAAAGCTATTATCTTTAAAATTATTTTTATATTACTGTTCATTATGCTTGCTTTGTTAGCTGCTTGTTTTTAATTTAAAATAAAAAAATAGCTATTCACTATTCTATTCTGTGATTCATTTTATGCTGTGGTCGCTACAATTCACATAAATGTTTGCTTGATTTATGACTTGATTTATTATTACATCAGGCGATAACGCGAGTGAAGCTGAACTTCTTGGACCAGATAATCAAGTTCTGGGAGCTACAGGGCTCCGTCCTCAAGATTCCAACCGTCGAGAGGAAGCCCCTGGACCTGTATTCATTGCATAAAATTGTCAGAGAAGCAGGTGAGTTGGTTATTTTTAAACATATAACATTAACAATAAAACTATTGTGGAACAATCTTTAAATATATGTATTTTTTTTAATTTTCATGTTTCAAGATTCAATAATAATAACGGATGATTGGTTTTGCTATAAGAAGTATTATGTGTTTCTTGTGGTGGGTGGGGTCAATCGGGGGGAATCCCACCTGATATCCCACCTAGGTGAGGTCCGCACAACATTTGAATCATAAGCGCTTTTGGCTATGTTTCTTTACGAACGACGACCGGCCGTGTGCCTGACGTCATCACTCCTTGGGAATCAAACACCATGGTCTAGAATAATATCTGTGGGTCACACAAATTCTTGCCCCGTGTTGGAATCGAACCCACGACCCCAGACAACACCCGAAGCCAATAGCGCCAACGAGTCTTATCAACTTTCTTCTTCTTTGTACCAAACCTACGATACGGACAGTGACCCCGAACGCCTTGTGTTGATTTCGCCGTGATCGAAGGCAAGGACGAAATAATATAACTATTATAGAAAATAAACTATTATAAAATATATTATAGAATAAACTATTATAAAATATAACTATTATAAAAAAATACGTGAAATCCACAAACAATTTGCAAACATTTTGTAAAAGCTACCTTAATGGCCCATTGTCGTCATAAAATGTGTAATGTCGAAGAATACAAGGATGAGTGGATATGACCTTTGTATTTAATAATTTAAAAAAAAATGAGTAAAAAAATTGATATGACCGTAGGGTTTCTTGCCGGTTCTTGTCTGGTAAGGTCTAGCTTAGTGAACCGGTGGTAGTTCTTTGACGTTCAATGCGAGTTTAAAAAAAGGCTATATTGAATAAAGACATTTTGACTTTGAATTGATCTTGTATATTATATCTCACGATTTGTTCGTGTACATATGCTAAATCTCCATTTAAAATTGACGTTAGGTTGCTCGAGTATACTGAATTAATCGCTAACGCAACGACAAGGAACTATTGCCGGTCAAATCCCATTGAGAACTACATGCTAGCGTGTATAAAAAAACATTTGTCAGGAAAGCACCACTACATAGTATGAAACAAAGTAGTCCCGCTGTATCTGTCCCTATGTATGCTTAGATCTTTAAAACTACGCAACGGATCTTGATGCATTTTTTTTACTAGATAGAGTGATTCAAGAGGAAGGTTTATATGTATAATATATTGCTAATTATATCGCTAATTCATGATAATAGACTGTGGACATATATTTGCAATCTGAAACGGCCGGTTAAAACAGTGGTTTGAACCGGTCGACCCACGACTGGTGTGCGGTTTCAATAAGTTCAAAGCTATAACGTAGAAAATGAACAGCCTGTACATGTCCCACTGCTGGGCAAAGGCCTCCTCTATACAGAGTATCGGGGCATAGTCCACCACGCGGCCCCACTGCGGATTGGGAGATTTCACATATCTTCGAAATTTTTTTTGTTATTATTTCGAAAATATGCAGGTTTCCTCACGATGTTTTCCCTCGCCGCGGAACACGTGATAAAGTCATCACTTAAAATTAACGATTTCATTGGTGCCGGCACCGGGGTTCGAACTCAGGTTGCTGGAGTATATTGAATTAAGGGCGAGCGACCGGACAGTCGTGTTTTAATCACGACACGTGGCGTTGTTCATGACTTACTTCCTCCATCACTCGGTTAAGAAGTTATTATTACTAACAAAGCAGGACATTCAGAACCAGAAAAAACCTGTTGCAGTGTAACGCACCAAACACTTATACTTTGTCACCGAGTCCTCCGTTGCAACTCTTGTCCAAATTGGGCTAATAGTTGTTGTGATTACAAGAGCAATTTTGTCCACATTAAAGCGAATTACGATTGTACACCTCATTTTAGATTCCATTAAGGTTATAATCGAACGACTATGCTGAGAACACTTTAGTTGTTGAAAGCAGTCTTTGTGATCTTGTGATTGAACCTCAATGCCTATTTCAACGTCAGTTGTATCAATATGCGAGAAAGGTATAATTTATTATCATGAAGTGGTACTCTGTGTCCGGTTCGCCATTAAATTTAAGCAAACTAAGAGAACTCACTACTCTACTATCTATCTCATATAGATGTATTCATTCTGTAAGGACGCTCTATGGGTCATTTTTAAAAGAAATTATTTGACTTTAAAGAACACTTTAATAACGACACACAACAAGGTTGAATACTTGGGTAACGAAATTGTTTTTACGCAAATCAGGATTGCTGACATATGCAAAAGCTCGATACTGTGAATTGTACATAACATTTTGCGCAAGAAGTCTCAGCGTTCTTGTTCCCACTACTTGTCGAACACAACGTTGTTGGTTATACGAACATGTCTTTTATCTAACTACATAAATCACATTTGCTCGATGTACTGATGAGTTTGATCCCACAGGTGGTTTCGAGGTGTGCTCGGCGGAGAGGAAATGGTCGAAGATCGCCCGCCGCATGGGCCATCCCCAGGGCAAGGGCATCGGCTCGATCCTCAAGAGCCACTACGAGCGGATCCTGTACCCCTACGACGTGTTCAAGAGCAGCGGCGCCGTGGGAGACAGCAAGGAGACGGTGAGTTTTGGTGGTCATCGTCTAGCGTGTCGTTTTCTTACCCTTATCTAGGTAGGGCTGTTACAACATGTGAAGTACGTAGTTAGTGCTATTGGCTGGGTTTTACAACCGGCCGCTTGCCTGACGAGGGTTAACCCTAGTTGGGGATACACCCAGACCCGGAACAGTTTTCTGTCGTGTCACACAAATACTTGTCTTGGTATGGAGCCAGAATCACGACCTTCGACTGAAGCCTTTACAACTAAGCCACCGTGTCATCAAGTAATCTAGTACAATGTTATTTTTATCGAGGTGTTGGGACACGATGCTCATCCGATGTTAAATAACCAATTTGCAGATCATAGACAAACACAAAATTAACGTTGCCGTCCATTTAAGATACAGGGGGTTCGCATTTTGAAGGTGTTCAAATGTTATCGGGCCGTAAGACGCGATAGTTAAAACGGGTACATAGAATAACATTCCTACATGTGACAAATGAGAAATTGCTAATATAGCAGGCGGTTCACCTGATGTTAATTGATTACAGCCGCCCTACAAATCGTTTCTAGTGGCAGATGCGTTACTAACTTCACAATTTGGCCTCAGCTACCCCAAAATATATTATACGATATATTATTTTATACAATATATTATATTATACAATTGTATAATAAATATATTATATACAGCGTGTCGTTACCATCGCGACAATAAATGAACACACATGTAGGGGATAACTTTTTAAAGTTGTATTAAATATTTAAATTCTTTAAACATCAATATTTACCGAGTTATTAAAATTTTCAAAACAATGAATTTTAGAACACCCTCACCTATAAAAGCGTAACGTAAAGTTCATTTGTAGAGGTCACAAAGCATATGAATGGGTTGAAAGAATTTAAAAGAGACAAAACATACTGTTAGAAGGAGAGGCTTGTAATACGACACTGTGGGGCGAGTCGTATAGGATGTTACAAATTTTGTTTTTTTTTATTTAATTAATTTGTTTGAAAAATATTTTTTTAAATTATGGATTTCGTTTAACTTTAATATTTTTTATGCTTATTGGCATGTAGCGTTAGAAGTGTGTTCATTTATCGTCGCGACGGTAACGACACGCTGTATGGGATACTTCACGCGAGTCTTTTTTGGTGGTACTTCTCCTGATTAGCCTGCCCATTTGTATCACAGAATAATTTACGTAAACGTTGGATAAACCCAAAAAAAAAAATGGAAACGCAGAAGATCGAGGTGAAGCGCGAACGCACCCCGGAGAAGGCGCGCAGCCGGTCCGCGAGCAAGGGCCCGCCCGCGGCCGCCACGCCGCCGCCCGCGCCGCGCCGCTACAAGAGCTCGGAGCCCGAGCCGGCGGCGGAGGGCAGCCGCACGGAGGGCGCGCTGCCGCTGGCGCCGCCGCCGGCCGCCGAGCGCTCGCTGCGCACGCCCGTCAAGGACGAGGCGGCCGAGACGCGCCGCAGCCCGCGCGAGAACAAGTGGATGGCGGGCGCGGCCAGCTGCGGCGGCCACGGCCACGGCCGCTCGCGCCGCCTGCAGGAGCACCGGCTCAGCAACATGACGGTGTCGGTCACGCCGGCGCCCGCGCCCCAGCCGCCGCTCGCCCCCCACAACCCACACGACGCCCGCAACGCCCACAACCCTCACAACGCCGACGACCCGGTACGCTTGTAATTTCGCTTTTCTTAGTGCTGTTCCCTGCACTCGGGACGAGCCAAAAATGCACGAAATCTTTCCATCTTTCCCCCTCTGCGGGAGCGATGATGACAAAAAACAGTGTAGGTTCTCAAACAATCAGCAGTCCAGCTTAGTAGTTATAGCGTATGGGCGTGAATCCCGAAGAATCCCGCAGCGGCGAAACAGTTGTCGATCAATTTGTCAGATTGTAATTGTTTAATGCCACAAGGAAACGTTAAAGATAAAACATACTGTACTTATTCTTGAAGGCTAAGGCCTTAATTGGATATAAATAACTTCTACAATAAGAAATAATATACATTTTTTAAAATTTTAAGTAAACCCCCCCAACCCAAATAAATTATAACTAAGAACCATCTTGAACATATAAAGCTTTCAAACAAGAAAACCCTAACAGAATCGGTCCATTAATTTAAAAAAACCAATGCCACAGACTTAGAGAAACAAAGATATAGAGATAGACATGTCAAACTCAACACCATTTTTACGTTAGGGGTTAAATAAGGTATATTGACTCTCATCGTTCTCATAGTTGGCCAAGTACATGTGCCACGTGTGCGGGCGCGGTGACGTGGAGGAGCAGATGCTGCTCTGCGACGGCTGCGACGACTCCTACCACACCTTCTGCCTGGTGCCGCCCCTGGCTGACGTGCCGAAGGGCGACTGGCGGTGCCCGGTCTGCCTTGCGGAGGAGGTCATGACCTTTGGATTGTTGTTCATACTTAACGGATAATATATTAACTCTTGTAATGGTAGTTTCGATTAAACTTGGTATTTTATAGTACAGAAATTTAAATTCAAATATCTTTATTCAATGTAGGAGCACTTACTTATTGATTGCCAAAACGCTAACAAGTTTACGTCTTACCACGCTATCACGTAAATTACTAAATACTCCTTGTATAACACCTTCTTATATTCTTGAAACTTGTTACTTTTAACGGTCATCATCATTCATCTATTTACAATGATTTCGATTGTCGAATTTGTTGTGCAGGTATCAAAACCGACCGAGGCGTTCGGCTTTGAGCAGGCGACGCGCGAATACACTCTTCAGCAGTTTGGTGAAATGGCCGATCAATTCAAGTCCGACTACTTCAATATGCCTGTTCACGTGAGTCCAAAGTAAACCTTAATGAATGAACTGAATGAATGTAAATGCGTGAAAGTTGATGGTCACGAATGAATGGACTCGAATAATAAAGTAAACCCGAGAGAATGAAATATACACCTTGGACTTTAATATTAATAAATAGAAATCAGTTGTTCTTGTTAACTTAATTAAACTTTATTGTATTCAAATCACTTACTTTTAAAAACATTGAGCTAAATATTGTTTTTTATAGATGGTACCAACATCGACAGTAGAGCGAGAGTTTTGGCGCGTTGTTTCTTCAATCGACGAAGACGTAACTGTTGAGTATGGAGCGGACCTGCATTCGATGGACCATGGATCTGGTTAGCTATATTTAACGTCCTATTTATATATTAACACCGTGATTGCTATATCTATAGCACTATAAAATATATAAAAATATCATTCATATTAACACCTTTTATAATTAATGTTGTTTTTGCAACATACATAAATAAAGTCATCTGGATCTGACTTTTAAAAATTATTAAATCTCATTATTCCTGTATTGATTTTTAAAAATTCTTATTTCTTTTTTTAATCTAGGTTTTCCTACAAAAATGAGCGCACACCTTTACCCTGGTGAGCAACAGTATGCAGAATCCAGTTGGAACCTTAATAATCTGCCTGTACTGGAGGGCTCAGTTTTGGGACATATCAATGCTGACATATCTGGGATGAAGGTTAGTCATTTTTATATTAATACTAGCTGACCCGGCAAACGTTATTTTGCCATATAAATTATTTGTAGGGTAGAAAAAATTATTTGTAGGGTAGATAAAAATCATCCTTAACATTTAGGGGGATGAAAAATAGATTTTGTCCGATTTTCCACCCTGGCCATCGGCCATTTTTATGCCATTGCCGATTTTACGAAAATCGGTCGAACCGTTTTGAGGAGTTCAATTACAAACACCATGACACGAGAATTTTATATATTAGATATTGTATTAAATTGAGATTTACAATTCTGGTGATTTAGGCTCTAATGGCAGTACCTTAATATTTAACAGTTATCAAAATAATCTCTTCTGTTTATTATGATATGTCTAGGCCGTTCTGGTGTGAACAAAATCTTTCTGGTTGTTATTTTATAGATATGGAATGTTTCTGGGGTGAATTTTACTGATGTACTGTGTAATTATTCTAACTGAGCGGTGTCCAAAATAGTTAAACATGGAGTTAAACTATGTACCTGCACAGATCCCGTGGCTGTATGTGGGCATGTGCTTTGCAACATTCTGCTGGCACAACGAGGACCACTGGAGCTACTCGATCAACTACCTGCACTGGGGCGAGCCCAAGACTTGGTACGGCGTGCCCGGCTCCAAGGCGGAGCAGTTCGAGGCGGCCATGAAGGCCGAGGCGCCCGAGCTGTTCCAGCTGCAGCCGGACCTGCTGCACCAGCTCGTCACCATCATGAACCCCAACATCCTCATGAAGGCCGGTGTGCCAGTCTACAGGTGAGGTCCAATCATTGCTCCACTATATCTTCTTTCTCCTGCCCTTAACCCGCACTAGATGGTGTTGGCAGACAACCTGTCCATTCCTTCCAGTTTCCTCTATCAGCCGTCATGTCAATACTCACCCCTTTCACAGACATATTCTTCACATAGTCCATATGGATCTTTGCTCCGATATATGTAGTGGATATTGCATAATGTCTTGTATAATGTTGAAACTATTGTACACTAGAGCTAGTGGTAGAAATATGAAGAAAAACAAAGAATAATAAATAGAAACCCAACAACACTTTTAAAATAGGGAAGAAGTTTATATCTAAGATAAGTGTATATCCCAGTTTGTCATATTAAATAAGCTAAGTGAAAAATAGATCATGTTGGCAATCTTTATGACACTTGATGGTTATTCTCTTATATTTTATTAATAGTAAAGATATAATTGTCAAAATGAATAGAGTAAGACATATGTTCTTATCTTGCTAAAACTAACAAAAATACCATAAATAAAGTTGCAGCTGGTTTTGGGTCTTTGTAATGTAGATAGATAGCATCTTCAGTGTGCTTTGTATGATTTAATCATAAGTTTGTATTAATAGAGTCGGTTGTATTTCCTTGCAGGACCGACCAACACGCGGGCGAGTTCGTGATCACGTTCCCGCGCGCCTACCACGCTGGCTTCAATCAGGGCTACAACTTTGCTGAGGCTGTCAACTTCACCCCTGCCGACTGGGTGAGTTTTATTTTGATTTGGAAAACAGTTTTCAACGTTAGTATTAATTAATGTAAAAATCATTTTTAGAGTGAGTTTTCACAGAATTTAATTAGTGCTATAGATAGACCCTTGTTTCTACTTTTTGTAGTTCTAACACTTTTTAATTTACCTTAAATTTTTTTGTGTGAAAAGTTGGCAAGCTACCAGGCGGTTCACATGATGTTAAGTGGCATAGATCTAGTTGATGGGTTGCAACATTTAAAAATTGGGACTTTGTACTAAATTGGGCCTTGATAGCTCATTGTCCGGGCGCTCGCCTTTAATTCAATATATACTCGAGCAACCTGAGTTCGATCCCCGGTGCCGGCACCAATGAAGTTTTTAACTTTAAGTGCTGACTTATCACATGCTCCGCGGTGAAGGAAAACATCGTGAGGAAACCTGTATATTTTCGAAATAATAACTAAAAAAAATGTATTTCGAAGATATGTGAAGTTCGCCAATCCGCAGTGGGGCCGCGTGGTGGACTATGCCCTGTGATACCTTCTGTATAGAGGAGGCCTTTGCCCAGCAGTGGGACATGTATAGGCTGTTACTTTTTTACTAAATTGGGACTACTTGTGGCAAGTGAGCTAGTGGATTAAGTGATAACCACCGCCCGTGGACATTTGTAACACTCGTAGTGTCGTAAATGCGATGCCACCTTTGAATACAGTGGGGCTCGGACACCTCACTCACCAGACGAAACGCTGAAGTATAATAGTTGAAGTCGGCCCATTCGAGCAACAGCCGGAGCTGGTGCGTGACTCAGCACGGTAAAGTTAGCCAAGCTAATAGTGCGTGTGTGGCAGCTGAAGCCGGGGCGCGAGTGCATCGCGCACTACTCGACGCTGCGGCGGCCGTGCGTGTTCTCGCACGACGAGCTGGTCTGCAAGATGGCGCTGCGGGCCGACGCGCTCGGCGCCACCGAGGCGCTGGCCGCGCACCGCGACATGCGCGCCATGCTGCACGAGGAGCGCAAGCTGCGCAAGGCGCTGCTCGACTGGGTACGTGCTTGCGTAACGCTACCTAACTGGCCATGAGAGGAAGATAGAAAAGAAACGTGTGCTTGCACCTTTCCTTCTTGCTCCCCTACAGTAATATACGAAACGTAACTCTCTCTCTGTCTGTCTTCACTAATATATATCTCCCTTTCAAATCCCGTTCGCCTTGCCCGATCACACTTTTCGTAACACGCGTCACGCACTCACCGGCCTACTCAATAACACAATATTATTCCTCTAACTGTAACCCTGCCGCGGCGCGCAGGGCGTGACGGAGGCGGAGCGCGAGGCGTTCGAGCTGCTGCCGGACGACGAGCGCCAGTGCCAGCTCTGCAAGACCACCTGCTTCCTCTCGTGCGTCACGTGCAGCTGCACGCCGCACGTGGCCTGCCTGCGCCACTACCGCCACCTCTGCGCCTGCCCGCCGGCCGACCACAAGCTCAGGTGCCGCCCTCTCCCCTCTCGCTCTCCTCTGTTACATACCTGTGGACAAATACAAAAATATTATTTTATACATAGCAAAAATTCACTTGCGTTATTCAAATTCAAATATCTTATTCAATATAGATGAGTTGCACTTACATATTGATTGTCAAAATATACTATTACCAGTTTGGAAATAAATCCACTGACCTAAGAAGAACCAGTGGAAGAAACTCAGCGGGACAACTTTTTTTGTTACCAATATCTGACAATATAAGTATGTTTACAACATATAAAAATTCACTTAAAAGAGTCTAGAGCGATCAATTCATTTCCAGAGTGTAGACTATAACATCCTTTAACACACTTGTTCATTTACATTTTATTTTAAACTTAGCAACTGAGACAGCACTGCTTTCGATAGCACACTTACAGTAAACTAAAATAATGTACCTTAATATTAATTGATAATCCTTTTAACTCTTAAATTTATTTCCCAATTTAAAACAATATAAGCAATTACTATGAATAAATAATAATGAACAAATTGATACTCTACCAGGTATCGCTACACTCTGGATGAGCTCCCGGCCATGTTGGAGAAGCTAAAGAAGAAATCGGAATTATTCCGAGAGTGGGCCGAGGCGGTGCAAAACGCACTCGACCCGGACACGCCCAAGACCTGCGACCTGGACGGGCTGCGTGCCCATCTGAGACGAGCCCACGAACTGAAGGTGCTCAATAGTTTATAAGTCAAGTCCCACATTTTAACATTAATCGCGGAACCATCTGACACATTGATGATAGAAACTGGAACAACTGCGTCCGTTTTACCATCCGATTACAACGTAGGCGTTTTCAAGAGTGAAAAGGTTTTTACTAAGCTAGCGCGCTTACCATTGACGGCTGCATCGCCACATACCATCAGTTTGGATGGCAGCCATGCGCTGGCCAGTTTTGAATAAAAAAAATTTAAAGAAGATGAATACATAACGAATATACAAAAGTAAAGACTTTTATACAAATAATTAAAATTGATAAAGCTACTAAACAATTATACAAATGAAAGGTCCTATGCATGTAAACAAATGTATCCAAGAGCGAGTGATGTTAGATGAAATTTAACTTAGTCCTTGTTTAGGCTTCTGCGTAAACAAGGACTAAGTTAAGGTTCTTTCTATAACCAACACAAAAACATTCAAGTTGCACAAAGAACAGTAATCGTTTGTATCTCATCATCTCTCTTTATAATAATCAATATACATTTGCGTTTGAATCAGATGCACAAAACGGAGCTCGTGCGTGCGTTGGAGACGGCAATAGAGGACGCGGAGAAGTGCGCGTCGGTGATACAGCAGTTGGACCTGAACAAAATGCGAACCCGCACCCGCCACCACGACCCCAAGTACCGGCTGACCATCCACGAGCTGACGCTGTTCGCGCAGGAGATCGACGGCCTGGCCTGCGTGCTGCCCGAGGGTTTGTCTTCGTGATTACATTCTAACGCGGACGACGGAACTGGCCGAAGCAAAGCGAGTTTTTCGGGCTTCCATACTCAAAGACAGATTGTTTTGTCCCTTAATCTTGGACCAAAATGGTTTAAATGTTGCAGTGGGAATACAAACTAACAATTGACAATTCAAATATTTATTTAGTGGTCGATTCACATGCTTTAAATATCTGACAACAGGGTCAGCGGTGAAGGAAGTGCTGAGGCAGACTGAGGAGTTCGAGGATCGGGCCACGGAGCAACTCAGCAAAGACCTGGAGGAGATAGATGCGGCAGGCATACGGGAACTCGAGGAGGTGGGTGGGGTTAGAAAGGATGTGTGTAATAAGATAAAAGAGATAGTGTACATGAGGGAATAGAAGGTTCATATGAGGGAGAAAGAAACGATATTTTCTGGATAAGTTGGTTTCCTTTAAGTCATGGGGTATTGCTCTTTTTCTATCACACCCAATTATTAGCCACCTCATCTTGAACGTGTAATATTATAAATTTGTATTTGTTACAAGTGTTGTTAAGGAGTTGCATTAGTGGTGTAATGGATAATGCATGAGCATAATATTGGCCGAGCTGGTGATTATGTAGGTGTTGACCCCATGGCGCAGTTGCTAAAGTATCGGCTACGGCGCCGGGCCTCTTGGTCTCGATTCCCACGCGGCTCAACTATTTGAGTGACCCACAGAAGATTGTTTCGGATCTGGATGTTTGCCCATGTGAAATTTATATATTACGTGAAACGCCTTCAGAACGCATGATATGTTCTTTCACATTAAGGGAACGATTTCGAAGGGAAGACTATAATAGAACTTTCCGGGTGCCATTGGTCTCTCCGAGTCACGACTGACCGCGGTAGGTAGCCACCCTGTGAAAAGGTGTCGCAAATGTGTAGAAGCAGCGGTGCCCTCAGGTGGTGGAGCTGGGGTCGCGGCTGTGCATCGTGCTGCCGCAGCTGGGCGGCGCGGCGGCGCGGCTGCAGCAGGCGCGCTGGCTCGAGGAGGCGCGCTCGCTGCGCGCGGACTGCGGCGCGCTCACGCCGCCCGCGCTCGAGCGGCTGCTGGCAGAGGCGGACGCGCTGCCGCCGCACCGCCGCATCGAGCGGGAGCGCGCCGAGCTGATGGCCCTGCGAGGTGCGCCCGGTGTGATGACGTCATCTGAGACCCCCCCCCCCCTCCCCCTTCCCCCACCGCTGCAAGGAACGGGAGCGAGCGAACGATCTTATATCTTTGTGCTCTAACTGTACACTTAAGACATCCATGCAATTCGCAGCGCAAGTGGAGGAGTGGGAGCGGCGCGCGCAGGCGGCGCTGGTGGACGGGCGCGAGCCCTCGGAGGAGGGCCAGCACACGAGCCTGGCCGAGCTGGAGGCCTTGTTGGCGGACGGCGACGAGATCGAGGCGGCGCTGCCCACGCACCACGCGCTGCACCAGGCGGTGGCCCACGCGAGGGACTGGCTCGCCAAGGTGTCCACACATCGATCGATCGATCTTGCTTGCCAGAATATTTTGTGCCACATCTGCACGCGTCCGGGGAAGTGCCGCGGCTATAATGTTGGCCCCGAGGCGCCGGGGCTGGTGGGTTCAATTCTCAACCCACAGATAGTTTGTTTCGCATCTGTGGTCCACGTGAAATTTATGTATGTAAATTGTCCTTACAAGGCCACGCATCAGATTTTAACGTTTGTAACAAATAAGCAGGCACGTCCATGGAAGTACCATCACAGAAGACCGGCGTGAAGTGGTAATGTTAAACTTTCGCATTTCTTTTTTTGTGAGAGAGATAACTGGGGCCCATTTTTTTTAAAGGTGTTGTAGGACTCTGGTGTTGTCGATGTTCACGGACAATGGTATTCACTTAAAATTAGGTGAACTTCCTGATTGCTTAATAATTTTTCACATAAAAAGAGTTTATGTGAAAAATTGCTTAGTCATTTGTCTTTGAACATACAACTAAGCCAAATTAAATTTTATATAACGTAATATTATATGGCATGATAACGCACTGTGGCAAATAAAATGATGAAAATCATGGAATTAATCATTATTGATAATGTTGATGTAACACAATTCAATGGACAATTGCATTTTATTGTTTATAAATTGAATTCTATAAAAAATATTACCACAAAAATTAATGTTACAAAAAACATTGGTCATCCACAGTTTAGTATGGTTAAACCATACTAAACTGTGGATGACCAATGTTTTTCCCTTCTCGTGATTATCAGTTTCGAATAACATTTGTGATATCGCATGGTTCTTGAAAAATGAAGTAAGTAATAAATTAATATCTTATAAAATTTGCAACTAAGTCTTCTCTGTTCTCTCTAACTAGGTGGAAGAGATGCAATCGAAAGACCTGTATCCGTACATGCACAGTGTAGAGAATTTGGTGAAACGCGGACAACAGATACCTTTAGCGCTCTTCGAGAAGGACCAACTGGCCGCTGCGCTGCAATCGGCCAGGGAGTGGAAGAGGGGCGCTGCGGAAATGTTCCTTAAGAAGGTACAGTAAATGGACTCTAAATATATCTCCTTATTATGAAGCAACCTGGCAATGAGTAAATGTTTATATTAAACTATTTTATTACTGTCATGGCAGACTTTGTTTATACCGCAAATTTGAATGAAAATTAGGGTACAAGCGAGTAAAGCAGCAATAAGGTGGTCGCCTCGTCCATCGGAGCAGAAGTAAAGGTCGGTGTTGTTTCCAGAAGTGGGCGGGGAGCCTGCTGGAGGCGCTGTCGCCGCGCTGCGAGGGCGGTGGCGTCGGTGGCGGGGGCGGAGGGGCGGCGGGCAAGAGGCGGCAGCGCGACGCCGCGGCCGAGGCGCCCGCCTTCCTGCACCACTTCAGCGAGGACGCCACGCCCACCGAGATCGTGGCCGCCTTCAAGCAGGCCGAGCAGCAAGAGCTCGCCGCCGTCAAGGAGCTCAGGTGCGCCTCCAGATCTGACTGGATCGATCCGCCACGCTTATACGCTATAACACGCCGAGTGGCCTACCAGAAAGTCGCCACTTCTCCAACTATGCATTATATTTGGATTGTGAAGGGAAATGATGCGATGTCACTTAAACGGGCGCAACTATCAATATTCATTAGTTTAATGATAATTCAACAACTTTTCTCCGACTAAAACTCCTATAATGTTTCGCCAGTTTATATTGACAGGGGTACGAGAATAACCGGGGCGCTCTAACCATTGCCGGCTGCTTTGCGTACCCTCTCCCCGGAGAGGAAACTCACCTCTTCTCCAGGACGTGCACGACACGCCTTACTGCATATGGCATGTGACTTCTCCGAGTCTGCCACCCACAGTTTGGAGAGCAAACGGGTGGAGTCTTCAGTCCCGAAGCTTGGAGTGGAGTCGAGTCTCGACTCGCATGACTCCACGCTTCGGCTGCGAAGGAAAGGAAGGACGGCGCATCGCTATACCGACTACCACTCTATCCTCGTGCCTCAACTGTGGCGAGGTTTTGGTGCGGCCCTGCCGGCATCGCTGAGGGTAGGGTGTATGGGATAATGATGCAAAGTTTCACCGTCGCTCCCGCAGCCCCGCTTTACCACTTTGAGGAGGATATAAAGGGCGCAGTCTAGCAGATAATCTTGCATCCTCTCCTCAAACACTTAGTAATAAACCTGTCCGAGACTATTAAATGTTACAAGGTAGCCGTTATGTTTCTTTTATCACTGTGGTTTAAAACACTAGAAGAATGCTGTGCACGAATGTAGGGTTTTCGCGACCGCAGATCGTAAGTTGTCGTGGAGTTTTTTTTTCTTATTTGTAGTTCGATAAATGTGATATTTGAATTGAGCATCGTTCACCCAACAGGGCTCGGAACATGCGGAAAGATGTTCGCGCGCCGCCCACCGCCGGCGTGACGTTCTGCCTGTGCCAGAAACGCCAGTACGGCGTGATGTCGCAGTGCGAACTGTGCAAGGACTGGTTTCACGGTGAGTCGACAATTTCTTCGTGTATGCAACACCACTATGATAGCCAATACTAAGCTGCCAAACGAGTCCGGCATCGGTTTTTCAAGATATTTGGCCGCCGGGCCATTGCCACTTTAGCTTAATGATATTCTGAGCTGGTAACCTTTGTTCTACGGCCGTTTATCGCGAACTCAAACATTTCGTACTTCGGGGGCAACCATAATGGCCTGTGCAAATGTGCGGGGGCAGTCAATGGATACAGGTGGCAGTCTGCGAGGGAGACCTATGTATAGCAATGGACTAAAATACACTGAAATGATGATAGTGAAACAGATTTTAACAAGTTTTTTTTCTATGTAAAACGTTTTCAAACGAGCAGGCGGTTCACCTGATGTCAAGTGAACACCGTCGCTCATGGCCATCTATAAAGCCCGAGGCACCTTTTACGACGTGTGCTTTTGGTCGGCAGCGGCGTGCGTGGCCGGCGCGCGCGAGGAGGCGGAGCAGCGCGAGGGGGCGGACGGGGCGGGGCGGTGGGGGCGGACGGGGCGGAGGGGGCGGAGTCGCCGGGGCGCGGCGAGCTGCCGTACGCGGGCGCCGAGCGCAAGTTCCTCTGCCCCGCCTGCACGCGCACCAAGCGCCCGCGCCTGCACCGCATCCTGGCCCTGCTGGTACCCTCTCTCTCTCTCTAGATCAGTGCGGAAGGGGTCGGCTAGCATCTCCCAAAGATCTTAGACTTCCCTTCTACCCTGATGAAGTTGTACCTAATGGTGAGATGGCCGATGTCGGCTAGGAATCTGGGCTCCTTCGGTTGCCATCGGTCACAAATTATGTGAAGCGGTCATGCTCGTCCTGACTGCAGAATATGCAAAATGGGCACTTCTACAGTCTCATTCTGTTCGAATGCCTCCTCGAACAGAAGCAGGTCTCGTCTCGTCTTTGGATACCCATTTTAAAGTATGCACGGTGATACACTCCTTACCGATAACTATTAAAAAACAAATTTATATGGAAATCATTAAACTGACATGTTATATTTAATTGTTATGCTAAAATTTTTATTTATTTCATACTTTGCTTAAATAGCATTCCTATTCGACGACTTCAAAAAAGGAAAAGGTTCCTTTTTTGAAGTGGTTGAATTTCAGTTATATTAGTGAAATTCAATTATATTTTGAAATGTTTGTTTCCACAAAACTCTATTTATTAACAATTTTTCAAAAATTGTTTTACTTACATGCATGTGGTTGACAATAGGTGTGGCTGCAGAAGCTACCAGTGCGACTAGCGGAAGGCGAAGCCCTGCAGTGTGTAACAGAACGTGCTATGGCGTGGCAAGACTCTGCGAGGGCGTTACTGGCCTCTCTGCCTCACCAACAACAACCGGAACATCGGAAAGACAGCATATCACATGCTTCAAGGTTTATATTCCACTTAGCTTTTGTAAATACTTTTGCAAATTAAAGAGAGTGCTGGAGAGTGAGTTGGGATTATAAGCCAAAATATAACCTTGGCAGAAAAAAAATATATAAAGACAGTTTTACTCCTAGTAATTCTAAATGGAATCAGATACATTTATCATTTAAAGCAAAAATAAAATACACATTCAATGTACTACATATTATATTCTTTAATTTATGTGGTAGTATTTAATCAGAATCAATTGTTCAAGTAATTACAAAATAGAAGGGAAAGCTAATAACTTAGTACACTGAACTAATTCTATTATCAAAGGTGTTTAGTAAAGACATTTTGATGCATACACATTGAGTGTCATATAAATATTATTAAGAACTAATTATTTAAAATTATATTTATGTTAATAGAATGGACTGCATAAACATATTTTACATATTACTTCTTTACTGTTCATGTGTTGATAAGAATGGCAATTAAGTTATTTTTATTGTCCTTTTCTATGTTAAGTAGGTACAGTGTTGCCTGACAAGGGTTAATGGCATGTGTGACTCGAACATTTTGTGTGTTGTTCTTAGATCATCCGCTAGCGTGGAGCATGCTTACAGTGCCACACCACGGTCACCTAGCACCAGGGTAACGCCTGGTTTACTTCAGAAGCTAGAAGACCTCATGTTGGAAGGAGATCTACTAGAGGTTAGAAAGTAGTACTTAGTGTTTTTTCTATCAAAACTTATATGTATGGATACTTTATAATGGATATATAATATATACATTATATTAGAAGTAAAGAAGAAATACAATGGGTTTCTCTAAGGTCTTGCCAATTTCAGTGGAGTGTTATATGATTGGAAGAGTCTCTGATACACCTCGAGTGTAGCGTCGCGTAGGTCAGAGTTAGGGATGGCCTGTTGCCCATCCTTACCACCGACCATCCTTGAGCTGGTCGAGATTACGCCTGAGCTGTAGAGATCAGGACCTTGGGGCTTGAATCGGTGAGGTTTACGCCAGCATGTGATTCATCATCATGATTGGAAGAGTGTGCAATGTAAGAGGGAGAGAGACTGTGAAGAATATGTATGTCTATTTGTTTATATATATATGTCTTTTTGTTAATGTAAAAAGATGGCAAGTGAACACCCAACTGTTAATAAAGCCTCGCTCGTTCTGCGACCCTCCCCATTCGAGGGTCGGGGAGGGTCGCAGAGGAGGCGAGTGCACGACGGAGGGGAGTTTGCGCAGGTGCGGCTGGAGGAGCAGGCGCAGGTGTGGAGCGCGGTGTGGTGGTGGCGCGGCGCGGAGGGGCGGCGCGGCGGCGGCGCGGCGCGCGTGCTCGACCCGCCGCGCAGGAAGCGCACGCAGCGCGCGCCCCGCCCCCACGCGCAGCTCAAGCGCACGCGCCCGCACCACGCGCACGCGCACGCGCACGCACACGCACACGCGCACGCGCACCACGGTGCGTACACGGCTCCTTATGCCCTGTGTTTGAGTGTTTGTCTATGTGGAATTTACGTATGTGGAGAGTTCTTACAAAAAGGGTGTAAAGCTACGATAGATTTTTCTAAGTCGCAGTGGTTGTTGGGACACACTACCTAATCTCTTCCGTATAAAAAACAACCACAACTAAAAATTTAATACTTTTTTGGATGGAAATATTTCAGAAAACATTTTTACACAACATTCTATAACCTCAAACTATGAGCAGTAGATAAATGATAAAACTACTAAAAAATACTTTTATTTTGTACATTAACATATATTTTATGTGCATACAACCAGAATGTTTTTATGAATCCTAGGCATTTAGTATTATATAAATAAAAATATTTACTATGTTTATATTCTCAACAGGAACAAACACTACCAAGAGTACAATGAAGCGAGGATCCGCCACGACGACAAATTACTTAAATAGGAAACAAGTGAGTTTTCACATGTAATTCTCTTCGTTAGAGTAGCTTTATTATCTAACTATTTAATAATAAACTCATTTACAGTGAAATAAAAATTTATAGTATTTCACAAACTTATATCATTATTTTAAAAAACCTTTATGACTTTGCTCATAAACCGAAATGTTGTGATATTTCAAATGGATACCATTTTTATTTAAACCTGTAATCAGTATGGTTATCAGTTTTTTAAGAGCCGTGTTAGCTAAGTGTCCGGGCGCTTTTAGTTCAATACAATTCAGCAACATTTTATCACTGGCTCAGTGGTGTAAGAAAACAAGGCGAGGAAACCAGAATAGGTTCAAATAACAACAAATATACTATTCCAAAGATGAGTGCAGGCTGCCAATCCGCAAAAGGGTTGCTTGGAGGGCTTTGCCTTAATATTCACTGTTCAGCGGAGGTCTTTGCCCAATTTCAGCTAGTGAGTTTATCATGTATTTGTACTTTTGCAGGGCATGTCGTCAGGGTCTGGCCTGATGATGAGGAAACACTACATGGCGAGGCAGGAGAGGCGCAAACGCGGCCTTGCGGCCTCCACGCGCGGGAAACATCCTCGCCAATCCAGATTAAGTGAGTTACCAACCTTAACTATTAATATTTAATTTACAATCCTCATGAGAGCCTACTGCTCCTAGATAAAGGCATTTCCCTAGCTAATAGGGAAATAAATAAATATTTTAGGATACATTTTTGCACAACATTCTCCAGTCCCAAACTAACCAATGACTGATACTGAATGTACATATTTAAACATATTTTTCTTTTGTAAATATATACATGTTATACATATTTTAACACACAGACAATGGAAACCACAATATTTTTTTAGTAGTGGGGATCGAACCGACACCCTCCGGCGCAAGAGGCAGGTTCACCACCCACTACGCCAATCGAGTCGTCAGATTTTAAAATGAATTGTGTTTTTACTGTTAATTCTTACGTAATATCTTGAGGGATAGAGTTTAGTAGTGAAATCCTTAAAAAAACCCAAGGAAAGGCGGTAGAAGTGAATGGACTAGTAGAAATCAATTAACACGCTTCCATTTCCCTTTACAGCGCAGCACCGCGGCGCGAGTGCGAGCGGGACGGGCGCGGCGAGGCGTGGCAACGCCGCGGCGCGTCGCAGCAGCTCCTCGTCCGTCTCTTCGACGTCCTCGGACGAAGACTGCGCGGCGGACAACTGCCTGCGACCCACCGGTACGTGCCGGAGACGATGGAGTCCGACTCGGGAACAGTTTACATCTCGGACCCACTACACGTTGACTTATTTGTATCATTACGGACAGCTTAGTTTATTTAGTCTTGTTCGCAAGACTAAGCTTTAAGTTTCTTTTTATATATGTGTCGGAGATAGGTGGATCACATAGGACAACTCGTTGTCAGATCCCTCATTCTAATTTACTTGTTCGATTAAAACCAACAATAACGAAAATAACCATTAACCACGCCGATGTAATTAAATGGAAACGCAGTTAGTTGGATACAGGAAGATGACCGCTCGCACCGCCGTCCCTTTTCTAAGCGGCGTGCCCGAGCACGACCAGAACACACCCCCGTGTCCCATGTCAATTGACTTCCACAACTCATAACGTCAAGTCCGCTCTCTCACTTCCTGTATCGACCTTACTCAAGCGCACTACTTGACGTTTCCGAGAGCTATCAATAGATGGTGTTGTAATCAAATTATAGCGCCACATCGTGATCCTGCGACATATGCTTGTTTTCTTTAATGGTAACCATTCGTTGCATTTGACTATGTATGCATGTATATGCAGAAATCGCGGAGCGAACTGTACTCGGGCGCATATAAGCTCAATGCAATGTACACGAGCTCAGACACCGGACTACATTCGCGTGCTAATGTCACGTACAAATATATGTATAGGGTGTAAATCGTTCTGAAGTCGTTTGCGGCGTTGCAGGCAAGGAGGTGGACTGGGTGCAGTGCGACGGCGGCTGCGACCAGTGGTTCCACATGCACTGCGTCGGCCTCAGCCGCGGCGCGCTGCGCGACGACGACGACTACGTGTGCGGCGCGTGCGCGCGCGACCGCCGCTGAGCGCCGAGCGATGCTCGGCGACGCTCAGCGCGCCGACGCTCAGCGCGCCGAGCGACGCTCAGCCCCGCCAGACCCGCCAGATGCGCCCTCCGCCCGCCGACGGCCCCTGCCCGCGGGAGCTCGACATTTGACCAAGCATCGCAGTGCACTATTGTGTACTCACGATATTCTCTATTCGACCGTTCCATCTCTATTTTCTGACGATTTGTCAGTAGTGTAATTCCTAGTAGGGGTTGAATCCATCCCGTAATGGCACCCCAAACTAATTTATTTGACATTGTACACATTCATTATAGAAGATCTGTATTCCGAATTCAATATAATAATAGTTTACGTGTGACTAAAATGAAAAGAACAGTTGATTTTCAAAGCTTTTTAGAATACAAATAAAATCGTCTTCTGTCTTTCTGGCATAGTCTTACTGCAAATAACTGTTAAACTTATAATTAGGTAAATCTGGCAAGTCTTTAAGGAACATTACATTGAGTGCTGTGACAGTGATAATTGAATTTACTTGACCGCACAACTCACCAAAAGATACATAGTTATGCTTGGTTACAATATACTAAGTATTTCTTGGCATTAGTAACAATTGCTTAATTTTTCTAACAGTTTGGTTATTGATAACTAACTTTTTCTAACATTGTACAGTTCACAATTAGTCTTGTGATAACTCTTTTTATATAAAATTAGTTTATATCCGTCAAATGTAAATTTCCTTACGGACGGACAGTTGAACAATTTTATATCGTTTTTTTATTTTTTTTTAAATCATATACCGTTTGAGTTTAATTTTCTAAGGAACAAATTGAATGAACTAGTAAAATTATACAGGATATCTATAAAATTTCAGTATTCCATTCTTCCATTACACAAACATGTTACAATGAAAGCTTCATATTACACAATTATTGAAATGAGCAATTTAGCTGTTACCCATAAGGATTATAGATAGCTACCATTGACATTTTCAGGATGATCTATTTTAATGGTTTGTTCGTACATTGCAGTACGGTGATTGTTAAAACACAGGTACCACCATCAGGCTTGGTGTTCTCTCCGTCGAGTCACGATTGTTTTTGGGATCTATTCAGTTAGTCTGCATCAAAACTGCAAACTTACGAGGATCGTGAAGCAGAAGTATTTATATTTTCCCATTATGTCTGGGGAGTGAGGTAATCAGGGTTGATTATTCTCTCAGATAGACCTTTGAAAACGGACAAGCGCAAACGCGGTGTTTTTTTGGTTTTCAGAGGTTGGTCACAAAAATAATATCAAATCATAACCAAATTGTGAATTTGCTTCCGGTTTGCACTTTGCACAGACTGCCTGATTAAGGCCCCACATAGTTTAAGATAAGTTTCACGTTGTTTCGATGTCTAGTGCCCTCCATCCCGCGAAATCTCCCGCTTCACGACCTTTGATGTTATAGGTGTTGTTGCAGTTTAATAAGAAGATAAACTACGTAGCGAAATGTACACGGGCTCTCTGTGTTGGGCGCAGAGGGCGCCACTGGTGCGTGATTCTAATTAAATTAATAAAGATCGGCGCAATCGCCTCGGCCGTCGTGGTACCAAAGTGTTCAATACGAGTATTCTAAATTGTTTCGGTCCGCTGACGGAGGGGATTCGTTCTATTCTACGCAGTTAGATGGCGTTGCTGTCTACGTGTTGGGGGGAGGGGGGAGGTTGTAAATACTTTTTTGTTTGTGAGGTGGATGATTCATTTGTAAAGAAAAGGTTTTCAACTATTGGATTTATAAATTCCGATGTGTCGCCCGAACGCCCTGCTATAATTATAACGTAATGTTAACACGTAATTTGAAAATCTCAAATCGAACGGAATGCAAAGCGATATCGTCGACCCGTCGGGCGAAGAGGTGCGATCAACTGTATTTTTTTGTTTATTTATACAATACTTCGCACCCCAGTGCTGTGTCAACACTATTAAAGCGTTATACCCAAGATTTGTGTAGATATTTAAAATTACAGTGGTAGAAAAGACAATTTAGTGTTAGAGTGACAGTATATTTTTATTTTATTTCTTCTCTTCAGTTTTTTTAAACTTTAGATTTGGTTAACTTGGACATAAAATATTCACAACAATTGTTTTTTTCTTTTTTTTTTTTTAAATAAAAGAACATTTTTTTTCCGCACACGCAAAGTAGACAAGATCTTAATATAAGTACAAAATGCTTAATAATAATCGATGAAATGAATTTCTTGTCAATTCATTTAAAATCTAGAACAATTTAAAGCGGATGTGTTTTATATGTAATTGACAATCTGTTAGCCATCGGCTGGACATATCCCTTTGAAAGAGATGATACAGCACAGGAAGTGTACCTTCGTAGGATCTTTTGAAGTTTTATACTGAAATTGTATATTGTACTAGTTTCTAGTGTCTATTCGGCGCGTGAGGCGCGCACTACGTTTGTTACCTTGTATACTGACGAGCTTTAATACCCGAGCGATCCCCTTACTGAAAGTATATTTTACTGGTATAGGAAAGTTTTTTGTCGCGAGCGCTAATTCTGCGTTTCGTGCGAGTGAGCGAATAAGATATATTGTCTACAAATTATAAATGAAACTAATTTTACGGATTTATCGCGTTTATTTTTAATTTTAGTTCCCGACGTTTCGAACCCTTTACAGCGTTCATGGTCTGTCCACAGAACACGAACGTAAAAATAAACGCGATAAATCCGTAAAATTAGTTTCATTTATAATGTGTAATCGCGTAAATACAAGAAATTATTATTGTCTACACATGTTTACTTAGCGAGAGAGAAAGAGAGCAGTGAAATATATTTTATTATTGTCCAATTTTAGAATTTAACGCTGCAACCGATTTCGGCCCTTATTTATAAAGTTTTTTATAGTATATATTGCTTGCTTGGAGCTAGTGCCTGCCTGTAGAATTATTGATTTGCACAGTGAAATCACAATCGGACGTAATAGTTATTTAATACGTATCAATTGTAAACTTTATGTGCGTTGTTCGAGAGTATGTTATTGTAATTTCACAGGATGCTACTTATTTTTTTAGTAGTGCTGTATTATACCGGTTAGTGTAACATTGTATATTTTTTTTTATATTTGTAGCCCTATAACAAATTTATGTAAGCCAACATGAACTCTAAAGCGTTAGTTAAAAGAGTACTATTTTATTCGTAAGCCGGGCTTCGCTGTGAGCCTTCACTTATTTTAGTCCAATGTTAATAAATTTTACATTTTGGATTGTTGATAGTTGTTAAGTATTTCGATAATGCCGTCGATACAGCCGATGAGTTTTTCAACTTCGAAAGAATTTTAGTAGTTAATGTTTCTGGCCGTTGCTACTTTGTTTTTCTGTGGATGAACGGTCAGCAAAGAAATGTATTCCCCTAATCACACTAGGTACGTCACGAGTGATTGTTGTAGATTAGTTAAATAAAATTTACTTAAGTGGTGATATAGAATATTGAAATTAACCTAATTATATTTTATTAGAACGTGTACCTTTTCTAACATAATGATTTTTGTCTGTATGGAAATTCTTTATCACCGATTTGAATCACTTTGCCACGTGTGTTTGTATTAACGATAAAACTACGATCATAGCGTCCCCATTTCGACACCACCATCGGCGTATTGACCGCGTTATTTATTAACAAAATGGCTGTTAAATTTTTAAGTTATAAGTTCACGGTGGCGTTTATTCATGTGCTGACGCCCCATTGATCTCTGCTTCAAAGTTTTCTTATGGAGTGTACACAGCGTAAAGGGAGAATGGACACGCGAAAAGTACCCAAGCACCTTCCAGCCTTGTCGTACTGCGCAACGGTCCTAAAGTTATTTATTGCATTCGAAAATAGACCCGAGTTATGTAATTGTTAAAGCACTTTATGCTGTGTAGACATACGGGGGGGGGGGGGGGGGAGTGTTTGTATGAAGATTGTAAATAAAATAGTTAAGGGAGAGAGTGAGAGAGAGCAGTCGTTTGTGCAACTATACGGGTGCGAGCGAGATGTACAGAGTTGTCTTGTTTAGTGTAAAAGAGAAAGGAATTAGTTTTTAATATTGCGAGCGGCTCATTACTGCGTATGGTTGGACAGATTGACGTGTACCGTGTACCAAATAATATAGAAAATTATAGAAAAACATTGTCGAGTTTCATTTACCTGATATATCCTGACAGTATTTTGTTTGAGTTATTTTCATCTACTTGGTGGTATCGAACTGGCTGAAATAACTGCCGCTAATAGTTTTTATTTGCCGGTGAGTTCCAGAGATGTATCAGATACAAAATACTTATCATCTTAATTTTTTTTAGTTATAGTACTTAAAAAAAGTTATTACAGTACTTTGAAAGAACGCGTTGTAGCGCTAATGTGAGAACATTATATTTTATAGATTTAAATTGAGAATTACGGTGTTAGGGCCACGCAGCAGCCTCGGCTGTTGCACAAATGGGCAGGCCCGTCCGGGTAAGTACCACGACCTCACAGAAGACCAGCGTAAAGTGGAAGTATGACAAATACTTTCGCGTTGCGTATGGTGAGTGAGGTAGCCGGAGCCCAATTTCCAAAAGATTGGCAACACATCTGGAACCCTCGAGTGTAGCAGATGTCCATGGGCGGTATTCTCTTAACATCAGGTGACCCGTCTGCTCGTTTGGCAACTTCTCGAAAAAAAACTTAGTAAAAACAGTCATCGAACATTTTATCCCTCGGTTTTCTTCGATGAGGACTTTATTATATATTTCTATATTCAATTATTTTTTCGTTCCATAAAAGTTTTGAACTATGATAGAAGAATTATGATGACATGATCAATACAACTAGTCTAAGGTATGCCGCCCGTCGGTTTACTTTTTCCCTGCCAAAAATAGATCAACATTAATAAAGACAAAATATGAATCATTTTAGTATATCCATTCTTTTAGCAACTCAAATGACATTTGAACGGCCAATTGACAGCTGATTAGTTAACTTCTACGATGATGAGGGTTCCAGAAACCGGGCGTTAGTCTTCATCAAAATCTTTTTAGATTTAACCATCCACGCCCATTTAAAAAAAATCAGTATTCCTGTGTATCCATGTCATACACACCTATTACCTACTTATTAATTTCTATTTGCTCACTTTCGATCTTTCTTCAAAGGCTGGGGATTTGCTAATGAAGTTAAATTGTCTGTCATTTCTAAAAGAGTAACTAACATATATTTAATACTAGCCGCCCGGATAGACTTCGTTATTTTTTTATAGTATTAAAACCGTCCGTGGGCCTTAAGGATAATACAAAAAAAAAATTATTTGAATTGGCCATTCTTGAGTTATACGGTTACCAACATTAATTTTCATTTATTAAGAAGAAAAGGGAGGAAAAAATGCAAAGTTGAGAACACCACGAAAGAAAAAACTTCATAAAATGACTGATAGAAACAGTTACGACCATTGCGAGTTAATCGATGATTACTAAAAATAATTGCAGAATTAAATAATATTATATTGGAACTGGAAGAGTGTAAAATTAAAGTTGATCTTTGGTAAACACCTCTATTTTCGATGGAAACATTAAAAGTGTCAGCTAACAGCTACAAAATGTCGCTTTCTCTTTTCTGGATACATGGTTTTCTCTGTCTACGAATACCGCACAATGATTTTTATTCGACATGAAATTCGTACAAAAAGCTTTACTAACTTAATACTTTTTTCCCACAAATATTGTGTATTTGATCCTAATTCATGAATCGCTTTACACGTAAACAACAATCGCATATTATATGATTGTTGTTTACGTGTATTTTGTCTCGATATAATAAAAAAAAAATTGGGTTTACATTTAACAGAATAACATTCGAACATCAGTTCTTGATGTAGAAATTGTGATTAATAAATTAATATTACTACTCTCTTACACCGACTGATTTACTTTTACGCCCTCAAATAAAATCAATGTCATGAATATATGAATGTTTTATTTTTAATGTAAAACGCGATAATTGGTAGCACAAATAAACGAGATAAACTTCGTCAAGTAGATTTTTTTTCCCAATAAAATAGTCGTATCACATTTAATATACAAAATTAGAGAATTGCACTACTACACCTCCTCAATGAGAGCTTACTTCTATACGCTTCCATCGGGTCCATCCGAAGGACGAGTTTCATTTCCGTCTCTTCAGGGCGCAGCGGCCGACCTCTGAATTCCTCCTCGATTTGCTGCAGAGTCTTCCCTTTAGTCTCGGGCAGCAGCATCCAAATCACCGTCAGATTGTACGTAAGCAGTACCGCGTACAGCGAGTAAGTGCCCTGCAACCCGGTCGCGTCTACCAGTTGCGGGAAGGTTTTCAGCGCCAGGAACATGAAGCCGCTGGATGTGGTCAGACTGATGCTGCCGCACACGCTCCTGTGCTCCAACGGGAACACCTCGCCGGCTATCACGTTCGGCATCGGCACCATGCCCACTGCCACCGTGAAGAAGTGGACGTTGATCAGCAACACTGGCAGCCACAGGGCGTCGTAGACGAGTGTCCCCGTATCCTTCGCGTACACGTAAGCCGCTATCGCTACGTGAGCCGCCACGCAGAGGGCACCGGTCGAGAACAACATAGTCCTCCTCTTGACCCTGTTTATCACGTACACAGCCATGCTATTCGAGATAATCCGTTGCGTGTCCAAAAACACCATCCAGAAATGAGCATTGACGCCAGGGCCCATCAGCAGTCCTATTATTACAGTCGAATAAGCGGACATGGTTGTTCCGCCGGCGAATTGCATAAGAACGTTGGCGTGCAGCATAAGAACAATGGGCTTGTAGAACTCTTTCCTTCTCGCCGTTTTCAACATGCTCTCGAAGCGGCTGACTTTGGCGGAACCCGACTGCGACTTTGCCTTCTCGTGAGCCACGTGCACGTTTATCATCTCGTCTAGTTCCTCGTTCTCCGTGTCACCACGGAGCCACAGGAAGACCCTTCTGCACTCATCATACCTGCGTCTCGCCACCAGCCAGCTTGGCGACTCCGGCGTGAACATGGTCATTATGAAGCTGGTGTAAGCAAAGAAGGCGCATATCAACGCGGTCGTCTGCCAGCTGACTAGAGAGCCGACCAGGTGGACGAAGAATATACCGAAGGCCTGCGCCAGAGATATGGTGGTGAGGAAGGCACCGCGGTTGCTCGGGCTGGTGTACTCTCCGATTAGCACAGAGCGAAGAATGGTTAGCAAGCCGCTTGAAACACCCTGCAGTATTCTGCCAATGAGGAGATCCTGCAATCAGATCAGAACCTTTCTTAAATGTTTGGTAATACATACTTATTGCCTAATTTTAGAAGCCATTTATCCACTTCACATTTGTATGTCAATATGTATAATTGTTTGTGTTACGATCTTGCAAAAGAAATTTAAAATCGACTTTAAGATTTAAAAACTCGAAACACTTCAAATTTGTACATTTCTAAAACGATACAATACCTATTACATTTTAATTATCTATCTATCTATAATTATTATCATAACATAAGACGATCTAAAGTATTATTCAAAAATCTACTGCTGATTTGCTACACAATGTAACTACATAATTAAAGGTCTTATACACATTTGTTCCTCCCGTTCTCGCTATTCAAGAGGTAAACGCAAATAGTATCTTAGGGAGCCAATACGTGAAATATTGTATAGAATCTATTTATAATTCATAATTACTTGTACACTAGTTGCCATGGACGTGTACAGCCATCCCGCCAGGAACGGCACGGCGGCTATGAAATGCGCGGTCCTCCGCCCCAGCTGTCCATGATGGGCGGCGTCAAAAAGAAACCAATCAGCATGCTTATGGTGTGGACGGAAGCTGTGGATGGACCAAAGGTGTTTTGTAAACAGTGAAAGTAACATCTTGTTCATATTTTCGGGACATATTTTTACACAACGTTAGTCCCAAACTAAGCAAAGCTTGTACAATGGGTACTAGGTAAATGATAAATATGCTTAAATATACTTTTCTTCTGTAAATACATATTATAGATATATAAACACCTAGACAATAGGAAAACACATGTTCATCGCACAATATTTTCCCAATAGTGAGGATCGAACCCACACTCTCTGGCGCAAGGGATAAGGTTACTATTAACTACACCAATTGGGAAAAAAAATTATAAACAGTGTTAGTAAGTAAGCTTGGCTTGCAGATGCGGTGGCTTTTACCATGGATTTTCTGCTTTATTGATTAATGATTCCAATTAAAGTTCGTATCCCGATTTCTGGTATTAAGAATTCATTATGAATTCATTTCGTAGTTCACTGCATCTGTAAACTTTTCCACTCATCACAGTACCATTAAGTTCACCTTAGCTTAGCTTTTCCCTTCAAGCTAGATTATCTTAATATATATTGATTTTATTTTTTACTAGGTACCTAGGTAGGTTAGGTTAGGTTAGGTTTATTAGGTACCCTTTGTACTGATAGTGCCGGTCTTCGTTCAAAGAAGGCACGGGCGGACTGTTTCAATCCTTTGCTGTATTACAAACTGGGGTGAATCTCTTAATTGAAATGCAGGAATATCGTCAAGAAGAGGATGAGGCAGCTGATTATGATGACTATCAACCACCACAGTCTGACGGTGGAAAGGTGCGGGAGGTAAATCCAAGCAGTCATCAAACTGTTTCTAATAAAATTGATTTTCACTTACCTATCTCGTGTTAGCTAAGACCGTAAGTGTCGTCTAACGACTATGTCAATTTGCTTATATTAACCAAGGCCTAGTTCTGCCCACCTATCCAGGATTCCTCGTTCTTGGATGGGGTAATGACGGCGCCAGGCTCCCTCAGTTGTGGTAGCAGAACTGCGGGGAATCCAATCACGCAACCGTGGCAAACGATGTTTATGCAGACCGTCGCTGTCACGAAGCTCTGAATACAAAATACAAAGATCATCTTGAAAACTGTATTCTTACACCCACAAACAGTTCTATCTCAAAGATACTGGGAAATTTACCTATTTTCTCAATATGTTACCTATCAATTACATTTATTGATATCAGTAATATCAGGGTCATTTGAAAAAAAAAATATTATAGTTGTGTACGTTATGAACAAGAAGTGATAGAAACGAAAAAATTCAGTGCTTATTTAATATGACTAATAGAAAATTAAAATAGCAATCATTTTTTCGGGCAGGTGTCACGCGGTGTAATTAAATAAAATGATATAAAATATAAAATAAGTAATGATATAAAATAAGTAGCAACTGCAGGTCTAGATTGATGCATCGAGCAAAAAGAGATATGCAAGATATTTGTACAACTTATATTTGCCGATACAAATAAGTTCAAGTTTGATCTCAAAATTTTCATAAAATGTCTAAATTGGAGTTCTAATTCTACTGTCTTAAAAGGTCACAGAAAATTCTTTCAATAGAGAGACGGAATTCTTTCACTCTGTTACATCACAGTTTTGAAAGTTTCCGTTAAGAATTTAGCATGCAGAATATTTTAACGTTATTAATAATTTATTTTTTGGAGATTATGCTTTTTTTTAAACATTGGCCTTACTTTTGGGATAACATTATCCTATGTTCTAAAGACGTTTTTACAAACATAAATTTCACGCGGACAAACACCCAGATGCGGAACAACTATCTGTGGGTCGCACAAATAGTTGTCCCGTGTGGGAATCGAATGCCCCCACGCCGAGCCCCTTGGCGACGCTGAGTCATCGATAACCTTGGCGAGTCCGGCTCCATGTTTCTTGAGTCTCCGACTAATGTTTTTACTGTTTGGGCCCTCCGCTGTGGGTAGGGCCGCGCATGTGCTCATGCATGCGTTTAACTACGACATGTCATCTAAAGGCCATCGAAGGCGAAGAGTGTTGCGTGACACTACCACAGTAGATTACCAGTACCATGTAACCAGTGTTGTAAGAATCCATTAGTATAAAATATAATTGATAATTTTTATTGACATTAAGGTGTTTATAATTAAATGAGAATTTGGTACTTACCTGCTTGACAAACGGAGAAGTTTTTCTTGAGCTCCACATTTTTAATCAATTCGAGGCTATGTGTGATTCAAAATCTACAAAACTATGACAAAGACATTGTTATTCGTCAACACCAATGATGTACTTCGTGATACATCTTCGCCACTCGTTCTATGAACAAGTTTTGCACTTCATGGATTCGTGATTAACAAGTCTTATCGTTTCAAAATGTTAATCTCGTCATATAAAGATAAATCGTTTGATAGACCGCTGTTGCTGACGTTTTTGCGTGAAAAATTAAAGATACCTTTGAACGTATTGCAGGAGATAAGTGAAAGTTTCACTTCTATTAAAAAGTAAAATATTGAAATTCGAGACTAATGCTGCGTTAGTATTTGTACCTCCCAAACAGAGGAAGCATCGATAGATTATTTTACTTAGCACTGGAAAATTACTAAAGTCCGATTATATTTTCTAAAATGTTACGAAGACAATATCCTAGCAATTGGAAGTTTACTTTACACAATCAAATCAATATATTTTGACTTAAATTTCGATTTCTAAACATCTTGTATATAGGCGTATTGACATAACAAAAAATTTAATAGTATGGGTATTCCTTCAAAGGCTGTGAAAAATTTTAAGTGTCAATTCAATTTATTTTAGATATGTTCTTGTTTCTCTAGAATTTATTGCTCTTCGTGAACATTTTGGCAATTCAGTACGGGCTAAATTTGGAGATATAAAACTGATCGGTTTCCATTTGCCATTTATTTATTTATTTATATATTTATTTACACTTTATGCAAAATCTAGTACAAAGGCGGACTTAATGCCATTGTACATTTGTATTCTAGAAGTGAGACTATTTGAATGCGTAATAGGTACTCGACGTATCAGGGGGTCCCCGAATATCAGATGGCTATCGACTAGGGCCACATTTGACTCGCGTGCCTCGCAAAACCCGCGGATGCTCATACACACCGCCGCAGAATGCGCTGAAAATCGACTTTCACAGACATAGGGATGCCAATTTCGATGTCATTTTTTTGCTGGTTTCTAGTTTATCATTACTTAAATATTTCAAAACAAAGTTAATTTAGCATATATTAAAGAATGTCCAATTGCATTATCCAGCTCAAAGGACCATAACGATGTTGTCTCTTGGCCATTGAATAATGTGGTCTGGTTTTAAACGATTTATTAATCTTTAGAAATGATATATATTACAATGGTAAACACAAGGTATTGTACCATGGTATAAAATATTGTAAAAAATCTCTAATTACGAAATAAATACTACATGCACTTTTTTATGTAAATATTGTGAAACGAGCACGTGGTTCACCTGATGTTAAACGAAGACCGCCACTCGTGGACATTTGCAACAACAACGACGACTGTTGCATGGCCCACACCACAGTTATTTATGCATATTCATGTTTTTCTGTAGGATATACATGCATAATTCGTTTAGAAATTCTATGTTTAATAGATATGTAGCTTAGACTTCTCCAGTGAGTATCTCTGTCCAATTACTATTTTATGTTATTTTTAAGGTAAAAGTTTGTGGTCTGACTTTTTACATCAAAAGACTACTACTTTGCCTGCTTTAGATAATAAATCGAATATCACCCTAAAATAGCAATAGATAAGATAGCAAATGGAAATTAATCTACACATCTTGACAACTTAATCGACATCACACACATATGCACTATAAATCCTATAAAATTGTCGACAGGTTTAGAGTCAGTAAATACGGAATAACAGGGCTAATTTGAACCATGTTTCTGAGGAAGAAAAATATTAACAATTATATTTTTCTTAGGATATTTACAAAAACAAAGAATTTTTTGGTGTTTATTAAACGAACGACTAAAATTTACTTATAAAACATTTAATACATATATACATGACACAAATATACACATTAATCAGTTGATTTAGTTCTCTTCATCTTTTTTCCACGAAGAGCTTCCATTTCACTTAACTGAGTTTTCTCCAATTGGTCATCATCACTCAACTTATTCAAACCACTTGCATCTCCTTCAACGTCAATACAACGTCTCTTACCTTTAAACTCATCTTCAATTTGTTGTAACGTCCTATCTTTGGTCTCCGGCAACAAGTACCATATCACGACTAAATTGTACGTCAGTACTAATGCGTAAACTATATAGGTTCCGTGCAAATGTATCCTCGCTATAAGCCCAGGGAATGTCTTCAGCGTCACAAAGATGAATGCGGCTATCGATATCACGCTGATACTGCCCCCCAAGCCTCTGTATTCGAGAGGGAAGACCTCCCCAGCGATAACGTTGGGTAGAGGCACCATACCCGTAGCAACGGAGAAGAACTGGAGATTGATCAGCAGGGCTGGTATCCATATAGAATCGTAGGATAGGATCCCGTGGAGTTTGGCGTACACGTAACCAGCTATCGCTATATGGCTGAGCACACAGATACCACCCGTAAGAAACATCATGGTCCTCCTCTTGAATTTGTTGATCACATACATGGCGATCGCGTTCGAGATTAGTCTCTGGGTGTCCAGCGCGACCATCCAAAAGTGAGCGCTTGCTTCAGGGCCCATAATGAGGCCAATTATTGTGGTGGAATACGCCGCCATAGTGGTACCTCCCGCGAACTGCATCATTGCATTCGCGTGAACCATAAGAACGATCGGTATCAAAAACTCTCTCTTCTTCACAACTTTTATAATTACGCTTAGCGTGATCTTACTCGTCGCGCTTTTAGAATTCTCTACCACTCTTGCTCGTATCAACTCCTCCAATTCGTCCTCTTCCCCGTCACCTCTTAACCATCTGAAAACCTTTTTGCATTCGTCATATTTTCCTTTCGCTGCTAACCAGCTCGGCGACTCTGGCGAGAACAACACCATCAGAAGGCTGGCGAAAGAGAAGAAGATGCAGATCATGGCGGTCTTCCGCCAATTGAGCAACGATCCAACGAGATGGACGAAGAATATACCAAACGCTTGCGCCAATGACACCGACATCAGAAACGTCCCACGATCCTTCGGGCTGGTGTATTCTCCAACGAGCACTGAACCCAAAGGCAAGATCATACCGAAGGACAAGCCTTGCAGAACTCTTCCAATCAACAACGCCTGAAATTTAAATATTAATATTAAAATATTTTAAAGTACAAAGTGTTTGACAGACTGTATTAAACATCAGGTGCATATAAAATATGCAAAGGTCTTAATAATTTAAACAGTTACTGGCTCATTATAAGATTTTAATTGAGATTGATGTCAATTAAAATCTTTGACTGTGGCTGTTTTTTTTTTTTCAATAAAAATCATGCCTACCCGATTTTAGTATATTTGTTAGTTATAACCTCGAAACTGTTGGCGAATATCGTGATGAGCCATCCCGCTATGATTGGCAGGGTGACAGCGAAGTGCGCTGGTTTCCTTCCTAGCTTCTCCATCAATGTCGGTGTAATGAAGTTCCCGACAAGGATTGTTATGCCCAGCACTGATGCTGCGGAGAATAGAGATTTTATGAGTAGCGTCATTAGTTTGCGCGAGAATTGTTCTACTAGAGTCAATTATTTATGTGATGATTCCAAAGCGGCTCATGTGAAGTTGACCGCCTTCCATGGGTATCCTCAAAGTTAGAAGAGTAATTGCTGACATTGTTCTGACACTAAAGTTTTATTTGATCTAAAGCGGCTCATATGAGGAGGAACGACCATTCATCCTCAAAATATAGAGGTGCTGCAGATGTATTGGCGTCTTTAAAGGCAGGCCTGTCTGTTAGCTCTATTACCGATCGGCGTGAAGTCAAAGTGTTACCTATTAGTACGAAGATTTGCTTGGAGTTTAATATACAGGTTTTTGCTTTTTCTAATTAATTACTGTAAGGCTATTGCTGTCATAATTAGTCTGCTTTTATAACGGCTGTTGCATATAATTTTTGCTCAATAATTAATGTCTTCAAAATGTTTATTATATGCATAATTATTATACCTACGTGTTTCATGCTTATAGCAAATTGTACGTATATAATAAATGTTATGAAACATTTATTATAGACTTATACTATTTAAAAAAATACTTCGTCGTATAAAAACTAAATGACAATCTTATCTAGACGTGAAGAGTATCAGAATACACTTGCACAGAGTAGATTAGATACGTATAAGCAGATTCGTTACCAATCCATGAGCCACCGTCCTCAGT
This sequence comes from Iphiclides podalirius, assembly GCA_933534255.1. Taxonomy (NCBI): domain Eukaryota; kingdom Metazoa; phylum Arthropoda; class Insecta; order Lepidoptera; family Papilionidae; genus Iphiclides; species Iphiclides podalirius. The sequence continues at coordinate 10,095,018 of OW152839.1, read as the reverse complement.
GAGGGTTATGGGTGAACCCTTCTCCCTGAGTTGGGGCAGCAGCACTGCAGGGAATCCGATAATGCTGCCATGGCCGGCTATGTTGCTGCAAACAGCGCCCGTCACGAAACACTGAAACGTTAATGTTTATTACTATCATTTTAAGGAGGTCAATGGTGCGAATCGCGTTGTTGAATTTTTGAAAGAAGTCAAAAATGCGATTAAGATCAATTTTTCATGTACCAGCGTTTATATTAACGATTAACTTTAAATAAATATTTTGTTAATATATGTATATTTTTTTATGTGAAAAGTTGCCAAGCGAGCAGGCGGTTCACCTGATGTTAAGTGAATATCGCCGCACATAGACATTTGTTATATCCGAGGGTTGCAGATGCGTTGACAATATTTTGAAAATTGGGCTCCGGCCAGACGAAATGCGAAAGTATTATACTTCCACTTTACGCCGGTCTTCTGTGAGGTCGTGGTACTTAACCGGACGAGCTTGCCCATTCGTGCAACAGCCGAGGATGCTGCATGGCCCTACCACAGATATGTATATATGAAGAAGGAAAAAACTGTTGGGCGCAGGATTTCAAAAACGTATAACAAACACAATAAAACCGAACAACTATTAGGAGATCATATATATTTTTACGGCACCGGATCGAGCGTTAGGCGAACAGCATACCGCAAAAATAACGGACCACAAAGAAAAAACTGCGTTAGCGTTCAAGTTATTTTTAGTTTAAACTTTCTGTATATTTATTTACAATAATTCACATTATGATTTTATGCGCGTGCAGACACTAACACTACAAATAAAATTAATCGCAAAAAAAATTATTACATTTTCGTACTACCTATCTACATCGTATTTACATCGAGTCTCTGCTCGTTCAAAGTAAAATTCAAACTTTCTTTATTCAATATAGGCTTGTTTTATTGAATGCTTTTATTGAACGTCAAAAAGTACCACCGGTTCGTTAAACTAGATCTGTTCAGAGAAAAACCGGCAAGAAACTCTGCGGTCTTATCTTTTTTTTTTCTTGTTTTGATTTATGTAAGTAAATACACAAAAGTACTATTTAAGTATAAAATTAGCAGAAGCCAGGGGACTTGCACGTGCAGAGCAGAGATTCATTTCCACACATCCTTTTCCTCAATGTATTTCTCGACACTATAATAGACCCTCTCCGTTCGTTTGCTAACTTCCCGAAAGAGGTGGCATGGATACCGACTACAAATAGGACTAATGGCCTTAGTTTGTGAACATAATTATAACGACCTAATGCGTTTTTTAAATTTGTATAAAGGATCTTTCGTGACTCTATTTAAAAACTAGTATTTCATGAACTGAGAACATTAGTTTGGATATTGAAAGTACTCAAATACTCACTTGCTTCAGGAACGGTGAGAACTTTTCCTTCGTATTTGACATCGTTTTCGATTAGCAAGTACTTGTCCATTTGGTTCTCATAGCGCACCGGCTTACTATCACTTTAGGTAAAACAAGGCACAAAACTTTCACTAGTTCAGGAAATAATTACTTTATATTAAACTAAAACTTTTCATTAGAAATCTATACTACACCGCACTTGATCTGCCCTTGGGTTACATGCACAACGTAATGGCACATATACAGTAGTAAGGAATTCTTTACAAGAGCACTTTAAGATTACTATCGGAAAAGAATGATAACAGACACGTAGCTTTATCATTACACCATCAAACCTGTTTATATTAAAGATGCTATATGAATACTTTAATTTCACTCACAAACACCTGCAGTTTATCTTCAATGAATTTATTTTCTAACGTATTTTAAAACCATGATATTAACGACTTAATATTCCCATAAAATTTTTACAGAACGTCGTAAAAAAAGGTTACACGCTAATTGGTAAACCAGGAACACAAATTTAACGTTTGATATTTAACGAAGCGTAAAATGTATTCTTTATTTAGTAAGAAAAAAATTTAATGTTTATCAATAATATGAGGACCGGGTGGGCGCAGTTGCTAGGCTTCGGCGTCGGCAGTTGTGGGTTCGATCCTCACATGGGACAAGTATTTGTGGCCCACAGATCATTGTTCCGGATATGTACGTTGTTTCCCAATGAGGTCCTAAAAAAAAAACATAGCAAAAACCGCATACGGCATGATTCATCAATAATATATTACATTTAATAATTTTAAATTAACATTAAACTCCTTTTTAAAGTCTGTTATCATCATGAAAAGATAAGTTCACTAAATTACAAATGTATTTGGCTGTTTAATATATTTTATTTAAACAATCCTTTATAAAATGTTCCCGAGTTATGCCGCGGGTGGTGATAAGGGGGTCGGTTATTTTCTCGCTCATATACGAAGTACATATTCAGTAAGAAAATTTATCGAGCGTTTTTGTCACCATGCCGTTTGGGTAGATTTGTCAGATAAAGTGTAGTATTTATCAATATTGTTAAAGGTTTTTGTTCTCTTATTTGAGATATATTACGCATAGTTCGCAAGACAGCTTCGTGGAAAGAGGTCCATGGAAAGAGGTGGAGAGAGTGAGCAACCTACAGTCTCCAGTGACAACGTAGGTAGTGTACAACGACAATACGGTGACACCTTCTACACTCCTCTACTAAAGAGGTCCAGTTCAAGAGTAAGAAAGATACAGGTGTCAAATGCTTTGACCTATTTTGTGACGGTGAACTAATCAACTCTACCAAACTAAGGTTGATTCCCACATTTCTTTAAATAAAACTGTGAAATTACAGTGGCATAACATGGAGGGAAGGTGGGGTCAAAGCTCCTAAATGGGTAATATCCTCTGACCAACACTTAATTTTTAATAATAATAATAAATATCCAAGAAAACATGTTCCATTGAACCATCATCATAGATGGTTTTGACTAGCAAACGTAAAACATGCACAATTACTCATGTATAATTTTCAATTGTTATACATTAATTTGTAATGTAAAATTTACCAATGCAAATGTTGCCGTTCTTCACTCAGAAATTTTTATGTTAAATACGTACTAATGCTATTTAAAATGGTAAAACAATATATGATACTTTTACGGGACAACAACAGCTGTCCATATAGTTCGTAATTTATTTATGATCAGGGTAAAGTAAATCAAATTGCTATTGCTATTCGACAATATGGTCTGAAAGTTGAAAATAGTAAAATAAAAAACGACCGTGTCCCATAAGATGTGTGTAAAACTTAACATCTGGCTTTAGTCATAAGCAACATCATCGAATAGTAAATACTTAAGTACCTAATTATTAATATCAAAAATTACGCGTGTAAATAATTAATTTGTTTTTTTTTTCGGCAGAAATTAACCTCAAAATTTAGACTGCTATAAATACTGAAATATTACTCGCTTGCATTTTTTATTAATGATTTGCATATTTAAAGACATTTATTATCAACAGTAATCTTCTTCGCACAGGTAAAAGGCCTTGAATTTAAAGTTGTGCTCACATATGAGTAATTTATTTTATTCTTTATTGGCTTAACTTAACGCCGTATAGTTCCGTAATTTGTGAATTTCCCTAGGTCGTCATACCACAGAGTATAAATAAAATAAATCGAGTAAAATGTTACTTATTAAATTAAAAATCCGGATTAGTATACTTACTAACCTAATGCTTTGTTATAGTAAGTATAAATAACAAAGAATTTGCATGTAGTTTAAAATAAATAAAATAACCATAGTCCCTCTTAATTTTCTAAATATTTTATTATAATCCGAGCATATGAAAGCGGCTGTAACCAATAGTTTGAAATTCGAGTAGGTTGTGTTTCATTGATCAGTTTTTTTTTGTTTAAATTCCAATCAGCCTTTTGCAGTCCAGCGACCTTTCTCAGGTCATCGGTCCACCCGGCAGGGGGACGTCCGACACTACGTTTTCCGAAACGTGGTCTCCATTCGAGAACCCGTTTCTCCAACGCTCACGGACACTTACGGACTGTATCGACAATTTTGGTCCTCTGCCGGATAATTTCGTTTTGGATTTTATCCCTTAGCGTAATACCTAGCATAGACCTTTCCATAGCACGCTGAGCGACATGTAATCGGTGGGCCAGTTCCGTCACCGTCATGTTCCACGTCTCGGCCCCGTATGTCATGACTGGCAGGACGCACTGATTGTAGACTCTGCTTTTTAGGCATTGTGGTAGCGGCAACGAGAAGATATGACACATATTTCCAAATGCTGCCCAGCCCAGCTGCACTCTTCTAACGATTTCACGCTCAAAGTTGTCTCTACCCAACTGCAATGTCTGCCCGAGGTAAAGATACTCTTGGACGCTTAATAACTTATACTTATTTATACATATAAGGTTCAGATTGTGCTTATACTTGAAATAAAAAGTGATTTACGTGTTGATTAGAATATTTTGAATCGTATCTGTCCAACTACAAGGTTTAAACTTGCAAGAAAGCAAGTAATCGACTCGTTGCGTTGGACAGAAAATACTTTGAAAGTATTTTGATACCTGGTTTTTGCACCTGGTATGAGAAGGTGGACGTACTTTTAAGCCCTGGTACGCTTTTTTACTTTAATTTAAACCTTAAATTGTACGTTAAGGATGCTTTGATAATAGCAATGAAAGGAAGCATAATTTTCTTAAATGGTGTATTGTACCTACGTATTCTTATCTCGTTGTATTTAAAGTAGAGGGTTTAATTGAAGAAGACTCAGACAAACTTCTTTAAGTAATATAAAAATATTAAAGAATGTTTAAAATGCTTGAATGTTTTATCGGTACTAATCTAATTCATATATTATACAAAAATTTAAAACTTAATTAGGCCAGTAGCAATTTGAATAAGTGTGATAACTTTTACAGTCGAATACAGGTCAGCGTTCTAGTGCGAGTGTGTTCTATCATTTCGTATATTCCCGATCTACAGGTTAGTTTCGATGGCGTACATTGGGGTACTGGTGTGCACCCGTGTACGCGTTTCTAATGCATGAAGCCGTCGTTCTTTTCGTGAAATTATAAGTGTTCTGTGCACGAACTACAGTACATAAGTAGTTACTGGAGTTCGTGCACAGAACGACACGCTGTATACTTATACAGCGTGTCGTTACAACCGCGACAATAAATGAACACACATATAGAGAATAACTTTTTAAAATAGTGTTAAGCATTTACAATATTTAAACATTAATATTTACCGAGTTATTAAATTTTACAAAACAAAAAAAATTGAGAGGTGTCAAGGGACACCCGGATGGAACGAAGTTCCTTTCGATTAATTAGTGAAGGAATTGTAATAAAATTTTAAAAATATATAATTATATAAATTGACCAAAAAAGTAAAGTAAAGTAACTTAATTAGTAAAGTAAAGTAACTTAGTGAAGGAATTGTAATAAAATTTTAAAAATATATAATTATATAAATTGACCAAAAAAGTAAAGTAAAGTAACAGCCTATACATGTCCCACTGCTGGACAAAGGCCTCCTCCCTATACAGAGGGTATCGGGCCATAGTCCACCACGCGGCCCCACTGCGGATTGGCGGACTTCACATATCTTCGAAAAATATTTTTTTTTGTTATTATTTTGAAAATATGCAGGGTTCCTCACGATGTTTTCCTTCACCGCGGAGAACGTGATAAGTAAATTGACCATATAAAATTTAATTATATCTTAATTTCATTATTATTATTATTTATTATGTACAAAAAACTTGTATACCCTCAACAAAAATAATCGTCGCGACACCACACTGTTCAATGCGAAATAGAAATGAAAATATCTGGCTTGCTTTCTATAAGAGAGAGAGACAGACAGAGAAACATGCGCACGCCGCACAGCTTACAATAGCTTACTATAGCAAAAAGTGTCGTTACAACTTTTCGTTAGAATTTTTTCCGTCTAGCCCCCTTTCACAACGCGCGATAAGGAATTTCGAAAAATTTTTAGAACAGCCCCTACGTACAAAACTGTAACGTAAAGTTGATTTGTAAAGGTCCCAAACCATATGAATGGGTTGAATGAATTTAAAAGAGATAAAACATACTGTTAGGAGAAGATGTCTCTGAATGTATGAATCATTCAGTTGTAGTTGTATAGGATGTTATAAGTTTTGTTTCTTTTTTATTTTATTAGTTTGTTTGAAAAATATTTTCTTTAATTTTTTTAACGTTTTATATTTTTTATGATTATTGGCAAGTAGCGTTAGACGTGTGTTCATTTATTGTCGCGGTTGTAACGCGCTGTATATATATGACTCACTACACGTGGTAAACACGAACTTTGTGACATCGATCAATAATAGTACATTGTAGAAAATCTGCCCATAATGACGTGTTGGCACATATTCAGGCGCGTGATATTTAAACCATTGGTTTGGTGTCGCTAAAATTCAAACCTCTGCATAACCAATGAAATATTTGCGTAGAGCTAATTTACACGGTTGTAACGTTGAAACGCTCATATTTAATTGATAATACAATTAAGTGAATCGTAGACTGGATAAGTTTTTAATTCTTATCCACATTGGCACCCAACTTGGGGTATTTTAAGTATTTTAGCAATATAGGTAAAACAATTGTGACTGCGAGCCGCGAACGAGCTGAAATATGAAAATCTATATTATAAAGAGAAAAGATTTGATTGTTTGTATGTATTGAATAGGCTCCGAAACTACTGAACCGATTTGAAAAATTCTTTCACTGTTGGGAAGCTACATTATCCCCGGTTGATATAGGCTATACTATATTTTAAAAAAAAATAGGGATCCTTACTAAAACTTAATGTAACCCAAAGTGTACAAAAATTACCTAAAATATTCTTTACATCGCGTGCGCTGCGAAAACTATTGATGATAGAATAAAGTAATGTACTACGAATTTGTAGAACACATCATTATTTATAAAAAGGGCGATAGCATATGTCTAACTCTTATAGTTATGCCACAATAAGTGTTCTTTTATTTTAAAATTTTGATTGAAATGCCGCCGCTAGAAAAGGCTCTTTATTTGTATCTTGGTATTAATCCTTATAAAAATAAATTACTTCATATTTAAGACGGTTTCAATATCTTTATAAAACTTTTTGAATTATTAAATTCGGACATTCCATTCGAGAGATATCACAAGTTTAAAAATGTTAGTATATTGGAATTTAACTATCCAAACAGCTTAGTGACTGACTTAGTAGTTCTTATAATTTTTCAATCATATTTATGCTGGTAATTCCTGTTCGATAGTTAGCAAATTATTAAATACAAAGGCAGTTTAATTTTTTTTATCATTTTAAAGATCTCATCTTTCTAGAAATAGTTCCCAGGCGAGGGCATCAAAAATACGTCGTAATGAGGAATCTTTACCGGAAACTGAAAATAGTCTTACAAGTCGGAGGGAGTCAAGTAGAGTGGCTTGAAGAGCAAAATAATATATAAATATACAAATTCACAATAGGGAATCGAGCTCTGTGTGTTCCCAACGCCTACGACATTAGAGGGAAAGACAACAAACGTCAACGATTAGAGTTCGTAATCGACTTTTAGCTCACAGTAACAGATCAGCTTTAATGCATTAAGCTCAACAGTCTTTCGTCCAAATCGAAGCCATGAATAAGATCTGCTCTAAATGTTCTGCCAAAAAATGGGTCGATGAACCAAATGGTATGTGCTGTGCTACTGGAAAAGTTAGTCTCCCCAAAATTGAGGAGCCGCAACAGCCAATAAAAAATCTTTTTACAAATAACCATTCACCATCAGGACATTTTTAACCATAATCCGAAAGTGCAATAGCCTCTTTCAAATGACTTCGTTTGACGCGAACTTTTAAAATAGAGGGACAAGAATACAAGTTATCATCCTCCTGCCCCTATCCCACCTAGGTGGGGTCGGCTCAACATAAATCATGTTGTAAGCATTTTTAGCTATATTTTTTTTAGCAAATTTCAACTGTGTAACTATCACGGTTCATGAGATACAGCCTGTTGACAGAGGGACAAACAGACAGCGGAGTCTTAGTAATGGGGTCCCGTTTTACCCTCTGGGTACGGAATCCTAAAAAGGCCCCACAGATATAGTGTTGCACAGGTAGACACGTCCAACTTAAGGGTCTCTGAGTTACACCGATTGTATGATACACAAAAATATACCTTAATAGTCGTAATAGGAGAAGACGGTTAATATTTGTCTATTCCTAAGCAAGGTACTGTGCGCAACAAAACTGTGACGATTGATGGTTAGAGCTATCTGTTTTAATCCATTGCAATTTGGCTTTAAACTAAACGGCTTTTGCTCTCTATTTCTACTTACACACCAGGGTATTAAGTTTCTTATACAAAAACAACAACAAATCAAACGTCATATTTGTCTTCTTTCAATGTTAAAAAATAAGTCATTAAAAATAAAAAAAAATGAAAATAAGTAGATTTCCTCACGATGTTTTGCTTCATCGTTGAGAAGTAAGTATAAGTCAGCACTTAAAATTGCAATTAATGAATTCCTTGGTGCCGGCACCGGGCTTCGAAGTAAGGTTTGTTTGAAGGTGAATTTTAAAGCAAACGCCCCGAACACTGAGCTATCACGCATTTTACACCTCACTAATTATTACAATCTGATCTCGTTTGAACTCTCTGAACAGTTTTCATAACTGCCTAAATACGTCTTGATTAACACCAAGAGGAAATCTTAAACATATTCACAGAACTGGGAGGTAACACTTGAAATGTGCGGGTCACTCAATGTATTAAACGACTGTTAAAATCGTCACCCGAACATCAGACCAGAGCGTTTACACTGGCATTCTTGACGGCAGCTGAATTCACACTATCGTTTGAAAAGTAGCCTTTTTCACGCCACGTCTGCCCTTGACGTGCGGACGCGTCAACTTGCGATATTTCATCCGAATGGGCTCTAAATAAGTGACGTCACGGCACGTAACATCAACAAACAACTCAGTTAACCTATTAAAGGCAATACTAGCTGCAAATACATTTATCAATGTCGAGGTGCACAGTGAGTGTTGTTACCCAAGTTTTCGTTACAAGTTTTGAGCTGAACGCGAAAGTTTTGTCCCGCAGTGATATGAAGTAACGATTATGAGTATTATAATTTATTATAATTTAATGAATCTAAAACAATGCATGAGAGGCAGATGAAAAAAAGCTAAATCTTTAATCGCATCGGGGCCACGGTGACACGTTGGAAATACCGAGGTTTAGACTAGCTAAAACCAGGAAATCGTTTCTTGGTAGATGTATTAACTTATATAATAGAATAGGTGACATCCACAAACAATTAAGTGTAAATAATTTCAAACATTTTGTAAAAGCCACCTTAATGGAAAGGGCCTATTGTAATGTCGAGGAATACATTGTGGACAAGTTAGTAGGATTATACTAAAATAATATTGTGTATATACTTAAATAATTAAATACCTGCGGTCATATATATATATATATATATATATATATATGACCGCAGAGTTTCTTGCCGGTTCGTCTCTTGTAGGTCACTTCTAATGGGTTGAATAAAATTATTGGTTAGAAGGCTGTCGAAATGGTATATATACCTCTAAGTAAGAGAAGAATTGAGAACATTCTTTATATTATTTTTGTCTGACTTGTATTGTACGAAAACCGGTTGACATTGACCTGCTTTAGCGCAACACGGGCGTAAACTGTAACTTGAATACGTATCATGTTACTTATAATATATATTATATATATATAAATTACTGTTAATTATAATTTTTTGGTGTAAGAGGAGGTCTGTTTGGGACAAAATGAAGGCCTCAGGGATGTGATAAACTCTTGAGTCGATAAGTTTAATGGTTACAATTTAAATTTTACTAGTTTTACTGTTGGAGGTACAATTCCTCGGCCTTTAGCCAATTAATGAGGCCGGCGGCTGATAGGTGACAGGAATGCCATTGAATTTTAAAATTAAAATATTAAACTAGACTTGGGCTTTAATTAGTATGCCTTTATTGTTACTAACCGTTCTAGAAATAGCTTTTAATGATTATTTATGATTCTGATGAGATGAGACTGTGATGAAGTAAAATATATCCAGAAAAAGAACTCTCTTAGGAAATGGGAACACATGTTGGCAGTGAGAGTTATTTTAAAGTAGGTAGAAGAGAGGAAGTTCTTGAAAATGTACTTCATTACACTTAGTTTTATTTCATTCTCGACACATTTTAAATATAACGATTTACAAAAATAAATTATTTTTACAGGATCTAGAATAGAATCATTTATTTTAGTTTTTTAATTCATTACGTCATGATTAAATTCGCATGTGAATCGCATTAATGAATTAAATCATCTAATAAAGAAACAATTGCATTAATGTTATTAATGTACTTAACTGTCATGAAATGTGCACAACCTATCGTCCTATTAATGAACAATAACAACAAGACAACAGAAATAGTTTAATAAATATTTATAACATGTTATACGATTTATATGTCGACCACTTTATTCTACCCCAAGATAGTTTATCGATATTTTAAAAGAACGGACTAGCATTGAGCTAGTTTGTTTCTTGTAGTGTGTCTAGTCTTACCTAATCATATTTTAAAATTAACTATTTGGCAAGTAAAGCCAAGAATGCTAATGGTCATATGAACAACAAACGTAGTTTAATGTTTTATATAGTATTCGATTATGAACAGGAAGTTGACAATACAAACCTTTTCTAGTTGAATCAGTCGCCTAAGAGCTAAATAGGATTAATATAGTGAAAAAAATTCTAAAATTAAAATGTCCAACTGTAATTCGGTTGTGGCACAAGAACACTTACTATGCCAAGAATAGTCATTTTCCTTTGTCCCTCGGTAAATGTCCTGAACGAAGCCAAATCAGAGAGAGCCTAGACGCCGCTGTCTTCCGTACCTTGGTAAACGGTAAACCTTTTCACAGTGGTAGGGCCACGCAGCAGCCTCGGCTGTTGCACGAATGGGCAGGCCCGTCCGGGTAAGTACCACGACCTCACAGAAGACCAGCGTAAAGTGGAAGTATAATACTTTCGCGTTTCGTCTGGTGAGTGAGAAACTGGCCGGAGCCCAATTTTCAAAATGGTTGTCAACGCATCATAAATTATGTGTATATATTTTTCTTTAATTTCTACTAGGCATCCAGATTGTCCGTGACTGACTCACTTTCGTAGGCGTCAGCTGAAAATCAGCGCTACCTCAACCGTAGCATTATGCTGAGCTGGCTACCTTTTGGTCGTCGTATTCACTTATTACGATATTAAGAAAATTCATTGTATTTATATGTAGAACCGTCGGTGTTTGCTCAATAAAGATTTTATATTCTATTTTGACAACTTTCGCATAAAAAAAAAAATATCAAAAGACATTGATGTAAAAGAAAATAATTTAATCAAATGGTAACAATAAAATTGTTAAAGGATATAGTTGTTACTCCTGTTTCACGCATAGCCATTCCTAATTAATAAATAAATAATAGAATTCGTATATAGCCTAGATTTTGTTTCAACATAAGTTATAATCCGCAATAGGCCCTTTTTAGGTTATCGCGATGTTTTGATAAATATTACGTTCGTTCGTTATTTCTCAAGAGCATTAACGTTATGCCCAGCATTGTCTAAAGATCGTTTGAATATAAAGAAGTGTTCACAGTCGAGCGGTTTTTTCGGTGTCCTCATTCGTCATCGGCGTGGTAATTCTAAGGAGCAGCTAGGGCAAAAATGGGATCAGGCCACGCGCCGTTGCGCGCCGGCCTTATGTAGCTTTACTAGCTTTTTCTCGCGCCTTTCCCTTTTTTATTCATAAAAAAACGGGATAGGCGCTTACAATAATTAACTTTGAAGGAAATTTATTTATTTATTTATTTGTTTTATGTGAAAATTTTCCATACGACCAGACGGTTCACCTGATGGTAAGTGAATACCGTCGCCCTGGACATCTGCTACACCCGAGGGTTACAGATGCGTTGACAACCTTTTGAAAATTCTTATGTTTACTCTTCGGTTCAGCATCTGCCATCTACTTCTCGCCATGACAAGGGTTGACTGGTAGAGAATGCCATTAGGCATTAAGTCCGCCCATTGCAGCCTTTTGCCTATGGTGTAATAATGAAGTATAAATAAATAAAACCTAAAGTATAAATTATCTGAATTTGAACTTTATTAATATTCTGTGAGGCGTTACTGCGTCTTCCCGCTTTATCACCTTCAAAATCGTTATCAGCATGGAGCTTTGGATATTGATACTCTGATTAATCGATACTTTACACTACCACAAAACTTTTTAATTAACCAATTAAAATATTAAGCCCTTTTTATCTGTGCTCGAGTGTTTGACTAATCCACGTGAGCGCAATCTAAAACCTATTTGGTATATGTGTTTTATACTAATTGTTGGCTTTTCGTTGATATTATATCTTCTATCGACATATGGCGTAATGGGATAAAAGTTAGATGGTAGGTTGCAAAAACAAAGGTGGGTCTTTGGTTAACTGACTCATCAAAAGCAATAGTGTAAATATTCCTATTTAACTATGAGCCGCTGTAAGCTTGCGATACTTACCGGTCGGGAATACACATTCCTGTTGGGTATTTCGTCATGTTACGGGATATCTAGTTGAGAAGTATAAATCGAACATCGTCATTTCCCTTTATTAGTCCAGTTAAATACTTATAATTACACTAGGAAATTCATAAACTTCAAGAACCGTCTATATAAAAATATTTAAGCTCTTAAAGTTACTGTTAAGAATTTCTTTTCGTATGTTCTTTCCTCTCTTATTCGTTTTCTTATTGGAAAATAAATGCTAATATTCATTGACTGTTAACTGTTATTTAATACATTATTTGTAAATGCCATATGGTTTTTCAAAGTGTATCCAATCCATATCTTGCAATGAATGATAGATTTGTCTTCTAGTACTTTAATAATAGCCACTGCCGCCGATTCTTTCGTCGCGCCTGTCATAAAAATATGGTTTCAGCTTCAATGGAGTTGACTTTAATATAAATATTATAATTTACATTTTTTCTTGTATCCGATACATTCCATTATTTAAAAAAAAACGAATGTCTAAAAAAAGAGTTTGGTTAAATTTTTCACCCGATTTCATAAATTACAAACATCTCTACTCCGGATTTTACGAGGACCATTATATCAAAAATAAGCGATGAATTTTCGAAAAAATAGTAACAAAAACTATTACACGATATTTGTCAGATTGAAAGAATAATTTTATATTATTGTAGCCTTTAGATTTTTCATTAATATTTGCAACCTTAAATTGGCGATACAAATCTATTTGTATCTGCGTGTACAGTCAAACAAATTAAACGCCAGTAAGTGTTCGCATTGGAAGCGATTACCAATTGAGCGGCACAATCAAGCTGTCGCCGTAAATGGTGAAAACCGACCGAATAAAATCCAAAGGATCGCTAGGCCCCACTCCACTCCACCCCTAGTCCGCGCATCCGAGGTGTGGCTGTGTACGCTTGAGCGGGCATCAGTGGCCAAGGAAAAGCCGCCGTCTCAGCCAGCCATCGCCAGTCGTGAGAACATGTCCTTAGCGGAAGGTGCTTCCGACACCGAACACAGGCCTGAAGAAGACAAGCAAAGCCCAGCCGAGACCAAGAAGAATTCCGACAAGACACAGGTAAGCGATTTGATCCACAGATGCGATTTGATCGGCCGTGTAGAAGATTTTAAAAAAAGTCCAAACGACTCACGCATACTCGTATTACATTTATATATATAATAATAAGAATAATGTAATATGGAGCTGAAGTAATGAGTAAGAATAAGAAATAAAGAAATAACAATGTACTTATTATATTTTAACACTAGCTGTGCCCGCGACTTCGTCCGCGTGGAATTTAAAATAAAAAAAATCTAAAACAAAAGTAGCCTAAGTTACTCCTTATTACATCAGCAGTCTGCCAGTGAAAGTCCCGTCCAAATCGGTCCAGCCGTTTCAGAGATTATCCGAAACAAACAGACAGACAGACAAAAATTGTAAAGATTGCTATTTTGGTATATGTACCGTGTTTACATCCATATACATTTAGTAAAAAGCGGATATTTTAATATTACAAACAGACACTCCAATTTTATTCATATGTTTAGATTTCTCATTCGAATTCGCTTTAATTTGTAATTAATTGTAAAATTATAATTAAAAATTTAGAGTAGTTAAAGCAGAAGTATAAATATCAAACGATATCCTGATCCATATTACATCGTTTAGTTAACGCAAAACGTAAATAATTAAAAATAAATGTTAATAAATGTTTCGTCTACAAAAAGTAAAGAAGTCGTTCATGGGGCAAAGTGTGCGCATGTATAATAAAATCCCACAGTCGATAAAGTCTGCCGCTTGACCAATTTAAATGTAAAATATAAAATCAACTAATGATTAATTATACTATTTCGGAATATCTCGACGACGCCAATGTGTGGACTTAATACTGTTGATACTCACGTAGGCTAGAATAACACTATTATACCTGTATATTATATTGTACCCTGATATTTTTGAAAAAGAGCAACTGTTGAGTTTCTTGCCGGTCTCTTCTCAACAGAAACCGCTTTCCGAACCGGTGGTACCTTACGAACCTATACACATAATCTTTGATGTAAAATTTGACGATTCATAAGAGCGCGCAAGCGTCTATTTGAATAAATATATTTTTGATTTTGAAAAGTTAACTTCCAAGACTGACTCATTATTTTAGCAAAATACATGCACTTAAGCTTTTATTGTAACTAGTGGATGCCGAGTGGTCGAAATTCGGCCAAGTTAAAATAATCTCAACAAGCTCAAATACAATACACAATAAACAAAAGAGTATATATGCGCGTTTGTTTCAAAAAGCTACCATGTATTTGAAACGTATCTCCGCCCGCCCACTTTTCGTAGAAAGGGGTACAAAGTTTTTGCTTCATTTTAAATTTTTAAACAATTTTTTGAAGGTTTAAAAAGTACATATATATGTAACAAAAGAGGTCTAATATGAACTTGGTATTAAGAGCTTTGATCAGCATCCATGTTTCACTGACCCTATTTATAGACAAAATGACAAGCGTTTAGCTTGTCGTCGTATTTATACAGTTTATACAGGGCGCAGTAATTTCTGCACATAAACTGAAATAAATTAGAAAGACGGCAAATAAAACAAGAAAAAGTAGTTGTTTATCAATACTAGTAAGCATATTATGCCTTTATTTCTAAATAAATTAATATTTAAGTACTATTAATTAATGTACATAATTAAATTTTCTATTTTGACTTTTCACAGTGTTTTAAAATAAAAGTGTTATACACTAAAAAAGTACTACCATCTGTTTCTTGCAATGTGCGTTATAAGAGAAAGGATAATATACTTAGGTCTCTTTTTAAAATGAAATTTTACTAGTTTACGTTTTTCTGTAATAAGCAGTGCCTTAGAAGTAGGTAATTGATTCTGAAAAAAGTACTTATATTCAGGGTTAAAATTTAAATCGACGTTGAATTTAAGAATTTAAAAAATCCATGTTTCCTTCCCAATTGTATATGCTTTATATTTATAATTTTTTTTTTAATTTGTTACAAAACATTGCCCTTACTTTAGTATAACATTATCCTGTGTTGCAGGGACGCTTTAAAAACATAAATTTCACGTGGACAAACATCGAGATGCGAAATAACTATCTGTGGGTCACACAAATACTTGTCCCGTGTGGGAATCGAACCCACGACCCCCGACGCCGAAGCCAAAATACCTTGGCAACTGCGCCACGGAGTCATCAATAAAAAAATTATAATTTATTCGGAAAAATCCCGTAAACAAACATGTGTTTATTGTAAAAATATATAAAGTAGTAGTAGAAATTTCTTCTGATTCATGGAAAACAAAATCAACGCAGTAACAAAGTAAAAATCTAACAGAAAGTATTTGGCCAAATTTTTAAACTTATAAGATAACTTTTTCATAATGATGTACATTTCATTAATAACTGAGCATGTATTCAGTAAATTACAAGACTATTTAATTACAGCTCGTACAGTACAAAATATAAACGTGTGTATTGTGGGTAAATCGGTTTTCCTCCTCAACCACGGATTGTCCCTGAGTTCGTTTGTATTATAACAGACGTCGTGACACGGAGCCTAGACTTTTTTATACTATGATCGCATTTCCCGGTAGGGTGACCAATTAGTGTCTTAAGAGAGTTTTATATGTATTCATGTCAAATGAAATTTGGTTTAAGAAGAGACGGTAAAGTCGTATATAATGATACCATGTTTTTAACCGAAGATCAAGGGTCAAGTTAATAGTTTTAACACGAAACAGTAATTCTTAATTACTAAAACACTAATAGTCAAACTTTTAACATATTGACTTTCTGGCGATAAAGATACACAGAAGTAATTCAGCGGAATGAAGGACGCTTGCTCTGTCACGCTATCTTCAGCCAGTGAGCAATCGGTTCAAGCAGTTCAAGAGTGTTTCATCAGGACCTTATGAACAAGACTTAACATGCGCCTTACTTAGACACCACTTCCTTGGTTAACTTTCTGATTTCTTGTTACGTTTGTGGAAATCGAGGGTTTTGTCTGTGCAATACAATATCAGGTTATTAAAACCAACTATAGGAGATACATCTCAAACGCCGGCGTTCTCTACATTCATCGAGCCTGTAGCCATCTGTGAGAATTCGCTTAGGCATGTCATCTTCGATTGTTCCGCGCTTTCCAATATCTAGTTTCTTTACAAATATAACGTAAAAGTCAGGATTCCCAGGAATTGTGAGGTGGTTTTTTGTCTATAAGAAATCCAAAATTAAAAAAATAACGCTGCATGAAGCTGGGATTCAAAACTACGGTATGAGTCCATAGTTATATTGGCATTTAAATATAATCCTATATCCTTACAGTGTAAGAATAGGGTGTATAAGAGTTTACTTGTTATTAAAGTAACTAATTTGACCATAGTTAAATAGTAGTACTAGGTACTGATATATACGAGTACGTCCATATTATAGAAACTGAATCCATCCAACCATCCAACAAAATTATTTTTCAGCAACCCCGCTAGCCAACCCACAGTTAATTGCATAATAACGCATCAAGAGTACCGTTTAAGAAATAACTAACAATAAATATAATCAATGCCTTCACTTCGGCCTCCGTTCAACCGTCAAAGAAATTAACCAATTAAAAGATTGGACCAATTCGTCTCGCCAAACATGGTGTTATAGCTCTTTGAGGCCTTACATTCGACAATTGCTGCCGATTCTAAATCGTAATGCCTGTCCACCCACTTACAGAAACCGTAATTACAGTAAATTAGTTCAATTCCATATTCGAACACACTTATGTATGTCTATAAAAGCGGTTTCATTGTATTATATGTTTAATACATTGCTCACTTGAATAACAGACATGGAAAATTAACTTTTATTTTGTCTATAGATCTTCACGAATTTCAGAAAATATATTGAGAGAGAACTCATTTTTAGTTTTAGATATTTTTATAGAAACCCAATGGGTATTATAGATGATCATGACAGCTACAAATTTGTACATATCATGGAAATTTAATTCAGCTACAGAATCGTCAGTGAGTCGATCGTCAAATCTAATAATATATTACATTTTTTGTCACAGTTTTAGTGTTCATACTCCTCCGAAACGGCTTGACCGATTTTGATGAAATTTTACATGTATAATCGGTACAATAGGTTTATAACTAATTTTTATACCCCTATAAGATAAGGGTGGTCCACCCCAAACATTTTTTTCTACCCTACAAATAATTTATATGGCAAAACAACATTTGCCGGGCCAGCTAGTAAAATATAAATAAATAGATGTAATTTTGTGAACAAATTAGTAACCAGTTCCATTTCTTGTCAGCATCACTTTTCAATATAATAAACAAACCACAGGTATTCACTTCTTCCGCAAGTAGTAATGATGATTAATTATTTATTTTTTTATGTGAGAAAGTGGCAAACGAGCTGGCGGTTCACCTGATGTTAAGTGATAACCGCCGCCCAAGGACATTTGCAACACCGGTTGCAGATGTGTTACCACCTTTTAATACGCGGGCCCCGACTACCTCACTCACCAGACGAAACGCAGAAGTATAACTTTACGCCGGTCTTCTGTGAGGTCGAAAGTTTAATTAATCTAGTTACTTTGCAATTTTAACATTGATAGGAAAGATTAAACCGAACCTTCCAAGGTAGAGATTCCAGGTCGCACAGAATACATTTTCGGTGGGATTTACTTTGAGACTTTCGTAAAATAAGCCCAGGAGCATGTTTTAATATTCGACACGTATCGCATTATTTGGAAGCTGTTCGGAATGAAACAAAAGAGAACTTTCAACCCGCTTATTGAGGCGTAGCACTAATAAAGCTCTTTGAATATTCGGATCCCATTGAGTTCTTATAAGATTTATTGGCATCTGACTGCACATAAATATAATTAAGTCAAACGAAAAATGTTTACAATATTAAATACTAGCTTAATTACATGCTATCTAAGAAACCTAGTCTATGCGGTATGGTACCAAGACTACCTGCACTTAACCTTTGAGTGAGAAAAGACGACAGCAATCTTGTCACCAGCCGCAACGACGAGGTCATTAAATTTGGAGTGCTGTGACCCACAGACCTAAGATGTCAACAGCAATTTGCATTAATACATAGCCTGAACTAAGAAACTCATATTTGTGCCACTTAGTTATTTACTTCAGCGAATCAGCTGCATCTAATACCACCCTGGCCCTGACTAATGTACCCTTTAGATGAGAGCCAGCAAAAGTGTGAACACAATTAGCATCCCAAATGATGGTTTCCCATCTTCCAAGCGTTCAGAGTCGAGCCGTTAGGTCTCTTGGTATATCAATACTGCTCTAACGAACTGGTATGGCGTTACCAGTTCTGTAATAACATCTGAGTTTAAAGTGAATTGTTGCCCACCCCCAGATGTCAGACTCCTATATGTGGAAAGAGCAGATCCACACTCTAATGAAGGGCGGAGAGAGCGAGTCCGACATCTCGGATTCGGAGCACTTCCTCACAAAGGGTGCGTTCCTCCTCACTCCCTCCCACGGCCTCAGCATGGAGAAAGCGTCGAACATCTGCGAGAAGATGGAGTTCAAGGGGTGTTTCTCCCTCACGAAAACCGCTACCGGAATCCTCTTCAAGTTCTCTCACGTCGACGACTACCAGATGGTGTTCAAGAAGGGTTTCCACAAGGTCACCGGGTCCAGGTTCTACCGGAAGGTAATCACCGGTTATTGTTTGCTTGCTCCAACTCTCCGCCCTACCATAAACATCACTATATATATTTCATTACTTAAATCAACGCTGCCAATTAATGGTCTTGTATAGATAAAATAAAACCAACTAGATCACTTAACTGCTTTTAAACGGTAGATTAAAATAAATGGTATAGAACTGTAGACATTGACACATGAACCGTGGGCGAATGTTCTGCTTCCAGATAGCAATACCTTGCCGTCCTCAGAAGACCTTCACGATCTACGTGTACGACATACCAGACGAAGTTCCAGAGGAAGACGTGCGCCATGCTCTTTACAAGTTCACGTCCGTGGTGGAGGTGGTGCGCCTGCACCTCACCAGCTCACCGAGGGAGGGAAACACTGGTGAGGACTTCAATGGTACTGGAGTAGCTTAATTTTCGATTATATTATCGTTTTCAGTTTGAAGATTTGTGAACTCTAGATGTGTGTACTATACGCGGGATCCCTTCAAAATAAAAATGTGTCAGTGACTTGGTAACTCTGAGATTTCGGGAACAATGGTTACTGTCAACCTCAACTTTAATTTTGTGGATGTTCAGATCAATGTATACTATATTGTTAGTGAGTATTAGGGCTCACTTTATTATGGATGGTCAGATGCTGGCAAAGCGGGCCCTTTACTACCCAGACCAGACCTCTTTTGAATGGTAGACAGACATAACAAAATTATTAAGATTAAAAAAATAATAAATTTTTCCAGGAGCCTCCACTCCTAAGCCAATAGAAAAGACGCCTCCTCGCGCCCTGACGACTATCGACGGCGAACTAGTCAGCAGTATGGTCCCGAAAGAAGCCTCCAGCGTGGTGCGCATCACCCTCGCAAATATAGAGGAAGCCAACATCTTGCTGCAGAACGGCCTGGACTTCTACGGCGCCACATACTTCCCCACGGAGCTGGCGACACCAGCGCAAGCCGCCAAACTCATCAAACCGAGCAGGTACAGCAATGAATTATTTATTTTGTTTTGTAAGTGTGTTATAATGGCCTATGTTTAGAAGCAATGAACGAACCACCTCCAGAAAGCTTAACTCTAATGCAAGCCTATACCTAAGCCTTGGTTGTACTTTATTCGATCAGATTTTTAAAGTAAAAATAAAGAAAAAAGAAACCATATCCGTAAATGTAATTAAAATAAATACGTAATAATTATTATACTAACTGAAACTTTCGGATATCTGTATAGAAAACATCATGAATGAGATGTTTTTACTCCAAGACATGTTTTCCTAACACTTTTCTGTTATTTCTACGTTTTTAAAAAAAATTTACTCACTGCTCGTTTGTCAAATGTTGTATAAGTATTATATATTTAAATTATCATATTTTGAGATGATCTTTAACGAAAAATGAAGGCTGTAAAAACCTTAAATGTGCGTTAAGTTGCATAATTTTTTATTACTTAAAGTTTTTTAATTTTACATAAGCTAATTCTATTTTTTTACAATTTTACCGATATACAAAAGAGAGAATATTATTTTCCTCATAGTCACAAATTCATTTGTAAAAACGTAGAACATTTTTCGCACCCACAAATTGAACTTTTCAAAGCAAGCGCACGTAGATATTTGAAATAGGTTCAGGCACTTCACATTATGTAGATTCTGGCGACACAACGCACAGCACCGCTTTAAATTGCCCCTTCTCATCCTCAACAGAGCGTATCGTTCCAGAGTGACTGGTGGCAGCGTCTCCGCCAGGGTCCGCGACCTTCTCCCGGTCTTCGACCAGCAGGGTTTCACTAAATTCGCGCCACCCGCTTCCCGACTTGTAAAACCGCGCACCAAGTGACACCAGTGTTCGACTCTTGACATCTGTGTTCGACCTTTGACATCTGAGTTCGACCTTTGACACCTGTTTTTGACCTTTAGCACCCTTTAATCTTTGACATCGGTCTTTGACCCGGCTTTACCTTTACGACTGTTCGCGTTTCTTTACTAACAACAAGACTAGCCACGTAATGAGGTTGTTTTGAAAGACCAGAACTGAGCTGTTCCTAAGACACAAGTACCAATGTAAGATTTAAAATATTAATCGCAGATAGAATGTTTATGCTTTTTTCGTTTTGCAATTTAATCGATTACATTAAGTCTCCTAACGTCTTTTACTTGATTTATTTGAAATTAAGAAATGAATATTAATGGAAAAATTCTAATGTACCGTATTGCATTTATGAAACTGTAATTAACTGATATTAACTTGCGTGCCATTTTATTTGTAATCTGAATAGAATATGTTAAATCCAATAAAATATTTATAATGGTAGATTTTATTTTATTTTAAACCATATTGATCACCTTTGTATAAACACACAGATTTAACTGTGGACCATCCATCTAGAACCAGGATAATAATTATGACCTCACGGAAGACTCAGAAGTAGAAGTATTCACACTTCCGAATTGCGGCTATCGAACGAAGTAGCTAAGGTCAATACACTTATAGATTCTAAATGCTGCAAGGAACTTAATTAATATTTGTGTTGGCGGTGGTAAGCATTTAACACAATCTTGCTCCCATAAAAGTTTCTATTTTAAACTACGAGATGTGCTGTTTATTAATTTATATTCAAGGAAACGGAATGTGACGATAATTGCGCCAAATTTTCCCTTTGTTTTACAAGTTCCTAAAAGTAAATATTATTAATTTAACATTCAAAGTGAATCAGCATTTAAAATTGTAACAAATTTGTAGTGTTCGATACCGGCACTAATTGAACTTCGGTTTATGTGTATTAAATAAAGAGTGTGCCCGATACTGAGGTTTATTATTTTACTCAAATTTGTTGGGTGCGACTTATTGCAAAAGTTTAAAATATTATAAAAAAAAATAAAATCTTGATCTTTGTACCCCTATCGCTAGTATTGGATATAGCAATTCTAATCTGTGTGATTGATTCATTTACTGTACAACTGATTTACCCACATTCAAATTAATTTGATTAAATCTATCGAGAGTTTCATCCATTATGATGCCATTGTCTGTATTAGGTTTATAAGGCAGCCTGTTATTCCTTCCACCTGATGGTAAGTAGCGGTGCAGCGTAGATAGTGAACATACTAGCTCAGTAAAAGCCCACTCTTGCCTTGAAGACACTCACGTCAAGTTCGGACGGGAAGACAGACGCCGCCAAATTGTTCTACCATTTTGCTGTACGCATAATGAATGACAGTAGAACGCTTAGTACGAATGCGTGGAATGTCAACAATGAAGTAAGAAAACAATTGAAGACTTCAAGTGCGCGGAATGTCAACAATAAAAAGATGGAGGCGGTGTGTGAGGCGAGCGTCTGGTAGTACGAAGGTGGGACGGAATTATAGGTATTCTTTAAAGTTTTATTTCTTTTCCTTGGAAATCCTTGCCGTAATTGTAGGTTAACATTATCCTGTGATGTAAAGACGTTTCACAAACATAATTTTCACGTGGAGAAACACCCAGATGCGAAACAACTATCTGTGGGTCACATAAATACTTGTTCCGTGTTCCCACACGGGAATCGAGCCCAAGACCTCCGGCACCAAAAACATTACCTTTGAAATAGGGCTTACAATTAAGAAGAGTTCAGAGACTAAGATACCCTTTCCAGGCACTACAAATTTTCGAATGGACAGTGCTCACTTAAATGAAGAATGTGGTAAAAAATATTTTTATATCGTTTGTTAAGGTGTTTATGTCAATGGTTAATGTTTCTAGAGCCGTGATAGCCCAGTGTCCGGGCGCTCGCCTTTAATTCAATATACTCGAGCAACCTGAGTTCGATCCCCGGTGCCGGCACCAATGAAGTTTTTAACTTTAAGTGCTGACTTATCACGTGCTCCGCGGTGAAGGAAAACATCGTGAGGAAACCTGCATATTTTCGAAATAATAACAAAAAAAAAATATATTTCGAAGATATGTCCGCCAATCCGCAGTGGGGCCGCGTGGTGGACTATGCCCTGATACCCTCTGTATAGAGGAGGCCTTTGCCCAGCAGTGGGACATGTATAGGCTGTTACTTTACTTACTTTAATGTTTCTTGGATAAATTAATATAATGTTAAGGAGTTAACAATCAAACTCATTTATCATCGATTTCTTTCGCCTGATTGAATTAAAAAGATTCGCTTTTGGTAGATCCCTGTGAATTAATGATTCAAAAATACTTCTGTCCTATTTATTTATATTTATTTACATAACAAAAATCTTTCATTTTTTTATCCTAGGAAAATTGAAGGTTAAAGATAATCGATGCAACTTATCAACAAAATTAAAGAAATAGATGTCATTATTTAACAGAAATGAAATAAAAAAGAAATCCAAGATTATTTTAACGACCATGGTATTACAAAAACGATGATGGTAATAGTTTTTGAGTTAAAAAATTAAACATCAAACAACGGCGTTAAACACGAGGGATCGAAGTGTGAATAACTGTATTTACAAATCACTTTGAATGATGCGGAAATAAAATAAACGCATTGGAATAGTAAAATATCTTTATTAACATATTTACAGACTATAATATCACAGACATGAAGTTTACGCTTAAAGCGAACACGAATATCTTCGAAAATTTGCTTTAAATTAGTGAACACATCGGCTTACACCTTATCGCCCTTGATGCCTCTGAACTTATCCTCTATCTCCTGCAAGCTTTTGCCTTTGGTCTCCGGCAGGATGAAGTACATGGCACATGTGCCTACAAAGGCCACCGACCCGTAGAAGAGGAAGGTCACCGCGTCACCCAAGGTGGACATCATCCCCGGCGCGGTCTTCACCACGACGAAGAACGCGAGGAAGGTCGTGGCGGAGCTGATGCCGGAGCCCAGGCCGCGCACCCTGGTGGGGAACAGCTCGCCGCACATCATCCAGGGCAGCGGCACCAGGCCGATGGATATCGCGCAGATGTAGACCATCAGGCAGGAGAGCGGCAGCCAGGAGAGGTTCGTCGGCTCGCCGCCCGTCCAGTGGAGGAATGAGCCCAGCGCGATCATGGACAGCGCGGTCCAAACGCCGCTGATGAAGCACAGCGGCCGCCTGCCGTACTGCTTGCACACGACGCACGCCACCACCGACATCACAACACGCAGCGCGTCTATCACCAGCATCGCTACGTAGTGGTCTATCCCTTTCCCCACCGCCTTCTCGACGATCTCTATGGAGTAGAACGCGACCGCGTTGTTTCCCGAGAACTGGCACGTGATGAAGAATATAATCATTATCGCCAGCGGTTTCAAGAGCTCCGGACTCTTCAAATTGGAGAGTTTCTCCCTCCAGGTCGGGATGGGCTGGTTGTCGACCGCCCTCCGCTTGTCGATTATCGCTTGCAGCTCCGCCTTCGCCTCATCGCTGTATCCCCTTAACCAGTGGTAGGAGGTCACGCCTTTGTCCATCTGCCCCTTGCAGATCAGCCAGGTCGGACTCTCTGGGACCGCGCAGAGCAACAACACGGATAGTACTGGGAACAGGCAGCAAATCACTGCGGTCCATTGCCAGGTCAAAAACGTCCCTATCAGGTGAGCGACGAAGATGCCCACGGCGATGGCTAGGGACACCGCCGCGAGGAAGATTCCCCTGAACTTCGGCTCTGATGTCTCCCCGATGTAAACGGGCCCTACCGGCCCCAGTAGACCCACGCAAAGACCGGTCAGGAATCTCCCGACTAGCATCAAGGTCAGGTTGTTCGCACACGCTATGAAGATCCATCCGAGTAGTAGAGGCGCGCAAACTATGAAATGCGAAAGGCGCCTTCCGCATTTCTCCATCATCCACCCTGAGATGAGGCAGCCGGGGGCCATCGGTAGAGCAGCCATTGCCGCTGGAGACAATATATGGATCTGATTAACATTTATTTTGCGATACTATTTTCTATACGATGATAATAAGGTACAAGAAAAATAGTTAACTGATATTTTCTATCTATCGGCTTTTTCCGTTCTAATTTTAGCCTATACATGTCCTACAATTTTTTTGGCAACAATTTTATTTGGTTAATCGATATTTTTAAAAAGATAAAAAATTCAAGTAGACTAATTTTGAGAATAACGCAGTACCAATTTCCCGGCAATACTGCTGGTGGATTATTTTTATCTCAAAACAATGCTGTTGTAATTACATTGATTTTTAGAACGTTAATTTTGGCACGAGCCACCAAACGGTTGATATCTGTTGCGAGTTTCGTGTAAAGTTGTTGCGTGATATATCAATCCTCAATCGGGATTAAATTTAAACTTATTTAGTTAAGACGGTAAAATTGGAGTATATCTGAATTCAGAGAATTTTTGGATACTGCATATTTTCTTAGAATACCGAATAAAATACAATCTATCTAAATTACACATACCGTATAAATAAAATTAATTAGTATGGAAAGGTTGCGAACAGTTGATTGTTAGGTTTAAACTATGATTTTCTGAAACTGGGTTTGGTTGAGCAGCAGATAATATAATATCGGTTTTTTTGTATTTACAACTCTTGGTTTACCTATTTTTTTAATGGATCTAACTTAATATAATGATAAATAATAGCTTGTATATTACGCTATATATAATTACGATATTTTTAAATGCCCTGATATCCTTTGTACAGAAGAGGCCTTTGTATTGGAACTTATTGTTTGTTACTTTACTTTATGGTCTAGGTCATTCGGCATTAACGTACCTATCCAGGATGCTGTGTTTTCGTCCCACGGTATAACGCTGCCAGGTTGCTTCAGCTGTGGCAGAAGGATGGCAGAGTAGCCGGACGTGAGGCCAGACGTGAAGGTCATCAGGATCGCTGCTGATGCCGCTAGAGTCTGCAGATTGTTTAAATGTTGGCATACGTCGATAATTTTTTATTATTTTTATTTCTAAAAGTACACTAAAACATGTTCAAGGTGCAATAAAATGTTAGAAGTACACATAATTAAATTAACATATGAACACATCAATAACAGGCGTCATGCACGAATAGTAAATAAAAAAGTGCTTTATAAGAAACTAAAAGAAACTATAAAATATAATAACTAATACAGAAAGGTAACATATACATACTCGGACGATTCATAACTGTCTAAGTCATCATCATCATCATCATTTCAGCCTGTTTGAGTCCACTGCTGAACATAGGCCTCCCCCATAGACTGCCACGAAGTACGATCCTGAGCCACCTGCATCCATCGACTTCCCACACATTTGCACAGGTCGTCACTCCATCTAGTGGGGGGTCGTCCTACTGTCTAAGTAGTTTTGATTATTTGGACTTGTTATGACTTCTAATATGTCGGCTAATTTCGGTAGTCTTTAATTTTAAGATACTCTTTAATAGTATGTCAATTGAAAACCCGATTTTTTTTTATATTAATCAAGTTGTTAAGTCAATAACGAACGTTGTACTGATAAATTGACAGTTTATTGTAAAATTTTTAAAGATAACAGTTTGGTGTGATTTTAATACAAGTGTTTAAAAATATAAACAAAGTTTCATTGGAATTAATACACCTATACTTGATAATTACATGTACATAAAATCTGTTACCGCGAACACAGGATTTTGGATACAACAAGCGATATAATATAACTGTTTATAATTTATAATGATAACTTAACACTTTGTGGCATACTGAGGCGTGCAAATAATGTTTTTGATCATAATCTCAATATTTTATATCGTACTAGCTGACCTGGCAAACATTGTTTTGCAATATAAGTTATTTCTAGGGAATTTGTGAATCTGAACACATAGAAAAAGAATTCGGAACGCACGCATAAAATATTTGACGGGTAGGAATAGTTTGTATGTGAAAATAAAATTGTTGCTATTTCGATTTTCCATGCAATTTTTCCATAATTTCACATATATTTCAAAACCAAAATTAGCCATATCGGTCCAGCCGTTCTCGAGTTTTAGCGAGACCAACGAACAGCAATCCATTTTTATATATAAGATATATGCGTTTCCCGCATTTTCATGTTAATATGGAGTAAAAATCGAATAAAATAAAAATGTGGTCAACACAAGACAGAATTCGCAATTCATATCATGCAAAAGCACAATGCCGCATTTTTAAGTCATCACATCAGCACAACGTTAAAGCAAATATGTAAACTCGAGATAAAACCGTGTCGTATAACAATATTAAAACGTATGCAAATCTAGCATACGAGGTCCATCGTCGATTTTCAGTTTGTGCAATTAAATTTCTCGTGACTGTCATTTATACTACACGCGTACATGTTACTACACGCATGTATGTTTGCATATAAGAGAATGATATCGCGGTTCGTCGTACTCGTCCACATTGAAGTCTACTCGCGACTGAGTCGAAACAGACGTATTAATTCCCGCTATCAAACGGCCAAAGGTCTGCTGTAACTGGGTTTTGGAGCTGTCACTAGTTTGCGTGTGCAGAATTATGGATTGAGCGACATTTTTGAGTAACCTTGGCCCATTTCGTCGGGTGGACGAATATTTTTTTTAATGTTAGGAATTCATTAAATATTTTATTTTTATAGTTTTCTAATTAGACCAGTTAGACTAGTGGAATTAGACCAGTACCAATTAGCTATTAATAGAAGTAACTATTTACAAGACTGTCATAGCTGAGATATCTTCTGGATATAATAAATAAATAAAGTAAAATAAAATAAAAAACATATTTCGTTGCAGATAACAATAAGAAAATCATAATACCAACTATTATGATTTTTTGTTACTAATTAATTAGTTTAGTTCTTAAATTTATTTGTTAATTTAGATTTTAAATACATTTTAATCAGTCTTATGTTAAATGAGATGAATTATTTATTTATCTGCAAGAACTCCTTTGCAGGTAAAGGCCTACAAAGATTGCCAGCACTCTCTAGATTAGGCTACTTTGAGTTCTCTTCCGGATAAAGCTTTACATAAAACAAAACCGAAAAAGGTACAGTGCTCGATGGCAGACTACATATCTTCAGTTTATCTGTAGGTATGCAAGTTTCCTCGCTTTGTATAACTGAAAATCTCTAATTTTCTCAAATCAATTTTATTAATACGGAATATCCAATAGTACAATTTTAGGAACTCATTTCATCAATTCGTCGATCGATTCAAGATCGATTCCTATAGGGAGTGGTACTGAGCCAGGCCCTTTAGGGATCTACTAATAGACGTTACTAGCCCTATAGCTTACCTGGTTCCATGCTGGTGAAAATCTGACAACAGTTTTGGTGTCTATCAGAAGGGGCGCGTCCTTTGCGTTGTCCTTGTCTGTCAACGCAAGTCCAGCGCTCGAGTTCGAGATCTTGATGTTCTGTAAATAGTTTGACACTTCCGTGCTTTTCTCGCCATTGTCTTTGCTCGCGTTTGTGTCAATCGAGTTTGTGTTTGTCGTTTGTTTGTTGTCTTTGTCTCCGGAGTTCTCGCTGTGCTCTTTGTTCGTTACTCCGTTCAGCACTTGGTCTTCTCCCATTTCTGCCTGAAGTAGAATAACATCGATAATTACTTTGCTGCGTACGAAAAGGTTCATCTACATGAGAAGGTTTATATTGTTTTTACTATAATACACATGTACTGTGTAGAGGTCTGCTTTAAAAATGATTCGTACATATTATTAGAGCAAGTAAATAAAATTAAACATACACACATCATTATTCCATGCAGATTTGCTTGACTTCCAATTACAACAGATACTTTTTTTTATGTGAAAAGTTGCCAAACGAGCAGACGGTTCACCTGATGTTAAGTGAATACCGCCGCCCATGGACATCTGCTACACCCGAGGGTTGCAGATGCGTTGACAACCTTTTGAAAATTGGGCTCCGGCCACCTCACTCACCATACGAAACGCGAAACTATTATACTTCCACTTCACGCCGGTTTTATGTGAGATTGTGGTACTTACCCGGATGAGCCTGCCCATTCGTGCAACAGCTGAGGTTGCTGCGTGGTCCTACCACCGTTAAGCCTTGTTCACAAAAAGCGTTGTTCCACCTTGTTCAATGCATTGTAAAAAGTTGTGGTTAAATATCTGCTAGGCAATCGGCTTATTAAGAAATGATTATATTATGGCCTGTTTATTTGTCGACAAAGAATTGGATACTATAGTGACGATAACGAATCAGTATTTAAAGGTGATATATTAATTGCATCGTTATCAGATAAGAAGAATAAAACGCTTTACACAGATCCGAGCGTTAATCGCGAGCAGCCGAAAGTTTTTATTAGCTTGAGAGTTAATGACGCATTAATTAATTGATGTCTGGACCCAGACAAATAAAAACTAACATCTTGGAAGTTACTTGAGGAACCCATCTAGAGACAAGACTATTATCTCTTCTTAAACCATTGTGGATAATAAAAAAATACATAAATAAATATTTCACGACACATTTTTACACAACGTTTTCTAGTCCCAAACTAAGCAACGCTCGTCTATGGGTACTAGATAACTGATAATCATACTTAAACATACATTTCTTTTATAAATAAATACATGTTATAAATATATGAACACCCAGATACTGGAAAAACACTATGTTCATCACACAATATTTTTTTACTAGTGGGTCGAACCCACACCCTCTGCTGCGTCACCCATTACGCCAATCGGGTCGTCAAACAATACTTTATACGTATAAAATTTTAGTCTCCTTTATTTCATATTTCGAACAATATTGTTAACTCTTTTGGGGCTTTTAAAAAAGATCCGCCCAAACCCTACTTTTTTGTCTCTGCAGAAAACGAGACCGAATAAGAGCATGAAATATTAAAAAAAATCAAAAACATAATTTTAAATAAAGCGTAAAAGAGTTAATCTTTACTTAATATTGTAAAGGCGAAAGTTGGTATGTATGGATGGATCTTTGTTACTCTTTCACGCCAATACTGCTGAATGGATTTTAATAAAACTTTACAATAATATAGCTTACCTATACATCAGATTAAGACATAGGTTATAATTTATATACATATTTTATGTTTATCTGTCTTTCTGTCTGAATGTTATGTCTTCAGCCTATTCTACGCAGACGTAGTCGCGGGCAGCAGCTAGTTTTGATATAATGCGAAGTTATTTTGAAACTCTAACAAAGTAGCCTACTGGCTCAAAATTTGACCGTCTCTTCTAGGCTGGTCATTAAAGTATACGGTATTAGTGTTTGATATTACGGAATTAAAAAAACTGCTTACGGTTCATTTAGAGTTAAGTGACTAGTGCCGCTCACAAAAGTGTCAATATTTCACTTTACGCGGGTCTTCTGGGAGATTTGCGACTACCCAGGATGACCCCACTCCCCTTCACAGTGTCGTTGAATGGCTACTACCATGAATGAAACAAAACACTTTTATTTAACAATACAATGACTCTGTTGTTGAAGTCGTTTTTAAAACTATTTATTGCGTCAGACTTATCTCACATTATACATTATATAATATTCTTCATTCACATTGTACATGAAATTTATTGTAACATTCGCAAAATGAGGAAACGCCACGCGTACCGCGTAAAAAGTTTTTTATCTAAATATACTGTTTAATCGAAACTGATAACACAACTTTGGCTATGACGTCCATATTATGAAATCGTTTAAAGAGTGCAACGGATTGCGTAAATTAGCAAAAAATAACAATAAAAGATAACAACGTCCAACGACATATGATATATTGCATTTAACCATGTGGACATGTAAAACTTCTTTAGACATAAAAGCGGGTGGATAAGCTAATATTTTTTATATCACTGAGGTTGCTCGTTTGCTCAAATGCTTGCTTTCAAGTAAGATACCGAATTAGGGATTATGGAAAAGGAGGTAAACGAGCAGGCGGGCAAACTGGTACTCCTACTCTACTAAGTACTACTAAACCTCCGCCCATGAACACTCGCAACACCAGAGGACACAAATGTACTGCCCGCCTTTAACAAAGAGATAGGATCCCTTCTTGAAGCCCTAAGTCGTACCAGCTGAATAAACTAAATTCAATTTAAGCCTGAGAAGGCATAGGTTTATGCGTAGACTGCTAAAAAGAATTCCTTCGCATATCCTCTTTTGGCGAGCGCTTGCTTTGTACTGAGGAAGTATCGATCGGAATTTTTGGGCTTCTATTTTGGTAGGATCTACCGCTGTTGGCCTGAGGGGCCTAAACAGATCTAATTTTTGGCTGTTAGATAAAGGGTAATTCCTATGGTTTCACCATTTCATTCATCATCAGATAAGCTTATGTGATGATTAAAATATCTTGTATAAAAAGGCTAAAAGAGTTCTAAATGTAATATATTCAAATAAAATTAAAAATATAATGTTTTTATGCATAAACACAGAGTTTGAATATTTTTCTACTATCAATTTTTGTTTGTAATAACTGCAAAGAAGTAGGATCTAGTACAATATTGTAATATTGTAAAAAGAAAATTATTTCTAATACACGCCTAGCCTTTTCCAGGATCGAGAGTTACATGCATAACATACGTAACAAGGTATTAAATTAATTATTATTAAAAAAAAATATGTTTGTGATATTATTACCGACTCTAATACTGTTAAGTTTGTTTATTTTGTACTTTGTTTGTTTTTATCCCAAACTGAAATCGTTTTCAGTTAACGTTGGAGCGTTTTAAATGTCCCTCGTAGCCAATATTGTGATCAAACGCTGGATAAAGCACAAGATAAGATAAGACAAATCAATTGGATGAAAAAGCTTGCCCAATTACAGTAACAAGGCTAAATGAATTCAACTATCGTTATCTAATAAGAAGTACGTAATAATTGAATGTCAAGGAGTCGATTTAGAAGCGATGACATCGGGAATAATTACTTGTCATATGGGTTGGCGATAGTTTTGAAACCGTTCTCACTGACAACACAGGAGTGTTATGACTTTCCCGTGGGAGTTGCCAGACCTCCTATCGGGCGCGTCCCCAGGTGGCGGATAGGGGAATGTCACCCAGACATGGGTGATACCGGGAAACTGGCGTGGACCAAAACTGGCAAGGGGGGGCCATCTGGTGATCCTTTTCAGGACCCAGGGATGCCAAAGGGCTTAATGCCGTACGAGGCAGAGCCTTCTAGGCGGGCCTTAATTGCTCCCAGTATCCCTCTTTCTTGAGAGGGAACAAATAAAGGGGAAATAAAGCGAGATGTATGAAAGGTGGGTGTTATGTGGGGGGGAATGGGTAAATAGGTTGAGTGTTTGCATGATGTATGGAAGGAAGTCTCCGAAAGGGGACGTTTGACTCGTGCGGTGAGTTTGCCAAGCGCACTCGGCTTTGTCGACACCGGGCGATCTCGGTACCCTGTTGCAGGTGTCGTGGACATGTCTCGCGGCCTGCAGCAGAGCTGAGGGTCTTACCTTCACCGGTCGGACCGCGAGGAGTAAACCTCACTAAAAAAATCCGCCGATTCCGGCGCTGCGGTACGCGGCGTGGGCTCGAAAGAGCGGCTGGGGCGTCAAACCAGCCATTAGCGGCCAACCCTGGGTACCTCCCGACCCCCAGGTGTATGTAGGGTTACCGGGCTACACGGTCACTGGCTCGGTGGACTGTTTTTTTACCTAATATTCGTGGGATCATTATGGCAACATTGAATAAACCAAATACCAAAAATGACAAAAGCGCTAATATGGACTCAGACTTGCTATGTGAGTTGGTAGGTGAAGGACGCGCGGGCCTGAGAAGGTCTGCGTCCGTTGGAGAGTCGAACTGCGTATCTGAGGATAGACCCTCAAAATTTTTCGGGGATGTTCGGAAACGCCCGAGAAAAGAAGGCGAGGACCCTAACGTCAGCGGGACCTCGAGTGACGACGAGCAGCCAGCTCAAAAAGTGTTGGCAGGGAAAAGAGGCCGAAGACGCATTGCATCCCTTATCTTAGTTAAGGATAAGCGGGGACGGTACCTCAAGCGAACTGACGTGCAGGGGGAGAAACCCATTCAGGCTGACTATTTGGAGTCTGATGGCGTAAGCCGGAAAAAGGCGAGCGCAACTCAGATCAATGACGCTGATGTCCCCGTTGAAAGAGGCAGGTCACGTACGACAAGGGCCAAAGGCAAGTCTGCCCTGATCGCTGCAGAACGCGCAGCAAGAGAACTTCAGGCTGAACAAGAGGTAGTGGAAGCTTCGCGTAAATCTAGGACCTATCTATCTCTCAGAGACCTGTGAGAGTGATAAGGACATGAATGTTCTTGCGGACGACTTGCGGGAGCGAGTGCTCCAGCAGGTAGAATAACGCATGTCGCTACCAAATCGTCCAACCTGAAGGGCACGTTTGTTAAGGCCCTCAAGGATGCGGCAACGCAAATAAGCAGTGCGGTGGAGGCCCTGAGCCAAACCTCGGTGTCAGAGTAGACCAAAAAGTTGGCTGCGGATAATTCGCGTCTTAAAGTGGAGTTGGCTGAACTCCACAGCCAAGTGACGACATTACAGGCTGACCTGAGGGAGACGCAGCGTAGGCACGCGACATCAGCCACTCCCCTCTCTTCTGTATTGCATGAGCCGGAGATATTGCAACGGTCCATAATGGAGGCAGTGGGGACGATGATAAATGCCAGGTTCGAGGGACTAAAAGACAGGTTACTGCCCGAGAAGCGCTTGCGTCCACCACTAGCCGTAGATAAAAGAGCGACTCAGTCGTCTGCAGCCGCCATAAAACCAACCACGGTTAGCGACGTCAGACTGACTGGGACACCAGTTCCTGCAACGGGAAGTGGGCCATCTGTGACCAATGTGCATGAGACGAATGTGAAACTGCGAAGGAAAAAGAAGCAGGAAACGCCAGGAAACACCAACCAGGATGTTTCAAGCGCCCCCGCCATCGGCAACACCAGAACATCCCTCGGAGGAATGGACATTGGTTACCCGGCGCCGACCTGGCAGATCTGGCACTGGTACCGCAGACAAAGCGGCAAGTTCCAAGGAGCGGCAAAAGATACCAAAGCTGCGGCCTCCTCGCTCATCAGCTGTAGTAATAAAGATACAACCGGATGCGGCAGCACGAGGGGTCACCTACGCGGGTATTCTTAGGGACGCCAAAAAAGCGATGGACTTGGAATTTCTCGGGATCCAGGCCATTCGCTTTAGAAAGGCCGTAACAGGGGCCCGAGTCCTTGAAGTGCCAGGGGCTACTAGTGGCGATAAAGCCAACCTGCTGGCAGAAAAGTTGCGACAGGTGGTCAGTGAAGACGTTGCGGTAGTTTCCAGGCTGGAGAAGTGCGCAGATTTGCGCATTTTGGGCCTGGACGACTCCGTTGAAAAGGAGGAAGTTGTCGCGGCAATAGCGCGAAGGGTGAATGCTCACAAAACTCCGTTAAGGTGGGAGAAATTCGACGAGACCGATCTGGACTGGGCATAGTATTAGTCAGTTGCCCTGTGGCTAGTGCCCGCAAAATAGCTGAAGCAGGTCGGCTTCTCATAGGTTGGTCATCAGTGCGGACCAAGCTATTGCCACCGCAACCCTTAAGGTGCTTCCGATGTCTGGAGGTAGGACACGTCCGAGAACAGTGCACCTCTGAAGTTGACCGCAGTAATACATGCTTCCGCTGCGGCCAACTGGGCCACATGTCTGCCCAGTGCTCGGCGATGCCTCATTGTTTGGTATGTGCGGCATTGAACAAGTCTGCCGCACACAAAATTGGAAGCAGTGCTTGCACCACAACCAAGCCTGCGAAGAGGAAGCGATGGCAAGGTGTCACAGGTGCACCACTGCAGTCGCATTTATCCCATCAGCAAACAAATGAGGCTAGGGAGGAGGGGATTCCTATGTCCATTTCATAGTGAATGGCCACCATAAGGTTCTTGCAGGTGAATATCAACCACTGTGCCAGGGCTCAAGATCTTCTGCTCCAGAGCATGGCACAGCGGACTATACAAGTGGCTATCGTAGCAGAACCATACTTTGTTCCCCCAGGTGACAACTGGGCCGGGGATCATTCTAGCACGGCGGCGCTAGTCTATAGATCAACTGCGACTTCTGTTCCTCTCAGTAACGTAAGCAGAGGTACAGGCTTTGTGGCGGCCCGACTGGGAGAGATTGTTGTCGTAGCGGTCTATTTCTCGCCCAATAGAACTCTGGCCGAGTTCGAGGACTACCTGGACCGACTGGGGTCATTAATCCGACAACTTAATCCCTACCCCGTGTTGGTTGCTGGGGATCTTAACGCCAAGTCTGTGGCGTGGGGCTCTCCAGTGGCCGACGCGCGCGGTCGGTTACTGGACGAATGGCTCCTGGAGGTCGGGCTAACCGTCCTCAATCGGGGATCCGAGAACACGTGCGTGCGGCAACGTGGCGGATCCATAGTGGACGTTTCGTTTGCGAGCCCCATCTTGGCACGCCGTGTTCGTGACTGGAAAGTAGTGGTGGATGAGGAGACATTAACCGACCACCGTTATATCCGGTTTGAAGTCTCCGCCTTACCAGATACCCAGACCGGTCCAACTCAGAGGATAAGGAGGGACGGCCCACGGTGGAACCTCAAAAGTCTGGACCGCGACTCTCTGAAAGAGGCGGCTATTGTAGCATCGTGGTTGCCCACAACCACTCATCTGAACGTCGAGAGAGAGGCTGAATGGTTCCGGGACACAATGACGGAAGTTTGTAACGCGTCCATGGCCCGGTCCAGAAATTTCCCACAAAAGAGCCGAGTATATTGGTGGTCTGAGGAGCTCTCCTAAATGCGTAGAGCGTGTGTCTTGGCAAGGCGCCGGTTCACCCGATGCCGAAGAAGGCGGCACAGAGATGCAGGCTTGGAGCCGCTGCTCTACGCCTCTTATAGAGCGGCAAAAATGGCACTGTAGTCCGAAATAAGCAAACCGGTCGCTGCCAGAAGTGAATTTTTGACTTCTTTGAACCGTGATCCATGGGGACGGCCATACAGGATGGTGTTGAACAAACTTCGCCCCTGGGCCCCCCCACTCACGCAAACTCTGCATCCTCAGTTGGTGACGGCGATTGCCACGGCTTTGTTCCCTCAGCGAGAGGAGCATACGCCACCTGTGATGGTTCGACCTATGAGGAGACTGACGTAAGTGTGGAAGTGCCTGAGGTGACCCCGGGGGAGCTTGGTGCTGCCGTTCTAAAGATGAAAGCCAAAACCACCGCCCCGGGTCCTGACGGTATTCCTGGACGAGTCTGGGCCCTGGCCCTGGAGGACGCCCTGGAGCCCAGGTTGAGGGCGATGTTTACTGCCTGTCTGGCTCAAGCCTCAATTCCACAGAAGTGGAAGACAGGCAGACTCGTCCTCATCCGGAAGGAGGGGCGTCCCGTGCACTCACCCTCTGCCTATCGGCCGATAGTACTGCTCGATGATGTGGGCAAACTCTTTGAGAGAGTCGTTGCCAGCCGCATCATCGGTCATCTGGAGCATGTCGGCCCTAATCTTTCTGATAGGCAGTTTGGGTTCCGCAAGGGTCGATCGACAATACACGCGGTGCTGAGAGTGAGGTCCCTCACGCAGGAAGCAGTTTCCCAGGGTGAGGTCGTCTTGGCGGTGTCTCTTGACATCGCCAATGCCTTCAATACCCTGCCCTGGGCTTGCATCAGAGAGGCGCTCCGGTATCATGGAGTGCCCCTTTACCTGCGCCGTACCATCGGTGTCCTGTCCTCAGTAGGTGGCTGGACAGGCAATACGGCGCCCTCACCTACCGCGCGACGCAGGTCCTCTCGGGACATGGTTGTTTCGGGAGGTACCTGTTTCGCGTGGCGAAGAGGGAGCCCACAGCGGAATGCCACCACTGTGACGTATGTGCCGAGGAGACGGCCCAACACGCGCTGGAAGAGTGCCCAGCCTGGATGGAGCAGCGCCGAGAGCTGTGCGCTATCGTGGGGCACGACCTCTCGCTGCCTGCCGTGGTTCGTGCTATGGTGGACAGCGAGAGGGGCGTGGGGTGCGGTCCTTGCTTTTTGTGAGGACATAGTCACCCGGAAGGAGGCCGCGGAGCGAGAAAGGGAGGCAACTGCCACCCTGGAAATCCGCCGCCGGAGACCAGGGCGCAGGAGGCCGGCCTACGCGCGCAACCTTCCCCCCTGATAGTGAGCCCTGGGGCGGCAGATGTGGGATTAACTGCTGCCCCGTAGGGGGATCGAGAGGGGTGCCGTGTCCCTTGCACCGATACGGCACCATTTGGCTGGACCGGGTGTCTAAAGACCCGGAGAGAGGAGGCCTTAGAAGGCCACAGTCGCGCCGGGGTTCGCGGAAGATTGCGTTTTCGTGTTCCCGTGTCCCCGGCAAAAGCGACTGCGCAGGTGCAACGTGGGTTTTTAGTGGGTACCCCCGTGTCCTGGGGACTCCCACATACCCTCGCTGTCTACCCACAAGGTGGCGGGGGATCCATAAAGGAACGAGCAATTCTTGTATATATCCTTTTGGCAACTCAAATGTGATTTGACAGCTGATTAGTTAATTTCTACGATGATCAGTGTTTAAGAAACATGGTGTAAAGTTCTGTGTAAAATCCTGCGGCAATTATTTTTCTGTGTTATTAATATACTCTACGGCATCGCATGATTCCCATCCAATGGTGTATTCCTTGTATGCAAATTTCGCATATTACGAAATCAATTGTTCCATCGCACGTCAGCTACGATAATATTTTAATAACCACATTGCGTAATGACAAACTGGTTGATGCGCGATCTCAGTTTGTTTGATCCCGTACTAGGAAATAATCGATGCGTCACAAATATGTAACGGAGACAGATATAACATTTATTTTTATTTAATTTAGAATTCTTATCCCACGTAACAATGCCGTAAAGTTGTCTAAAAAACATGACTTTTGCCGGTGGATAGAATAGTCGCCTATTGCAAAAAGATAACTAAATGTGGACAAATAAGTATACATGGTAAAATTCTTTGTATGACGTTATAGACCGGAATATAGGGTTTGAATCTATGGCAAGGTTACGTCGAGCGTAAAAACTGCGCTAGTCGAGTCAATTAATTATGACTTCATCAGCTAGAGTTGAGGGTAACCAAAACGCAACGATTAAAAATGCTTTTCGATTTTTTTAAATATATATTTTTAAATTTTCTTCTTAAATGCATCGGTCACAGATTGACGCAAACGCAAGTAAAATAAAAAAAAGACAAGTATATATGGAAAATAATATTTTATGCGGGACAATTAATGTAAATTAGCTTTACATACAAGAATTAACATTGCTAAATAAAATGCTTTATCTGACTCTATGCGAGTTTAGTTAGTACGCCGTAGCGCTAATTTATACATACTATGTTTATAACGTTTTAATTTTCGACA
This sequence comes from Iphiclides podalirius, assembly GCA_933534255.1. Taxonomy (NCBI): domain Eukaryota; kingdom Metazoa; phylum Arthropoda; class Insecta; order Lepidoptera; family Papilionidae; genus Iphiclides; species Iphiclides podalirius. The sequence continues at coordinate 10,056,558 of OW152839.1, read as the reverse complement.
AATTATTTATAAATGTTGCCATTTTAAGTTTTATCTTCAGAACAGTGACTAGCACTAAAAATAAAATTAATCATAAAAGAGAGAAAATAAAATTTCCAAAATCTGCGTCATCAGATTTAAACAAAGTTACAGCCTATACATGTCCCACGGCTGGGCAAAGGCCTCCTCTATACAGAGGGTATCGGGGCATTGTCCCCAACGCGGACCCACTGCGGATGGCGGACTTCACATATCTTCGAAATATATGATTTTTTGTTATTATTTCGAAAATTTGCAGGTTTTCTCACGATGTTTTCCTTCACCGCGGAGCACGTGATAAGTCAGCACTTAAAGTTAAAAACTCCATTGGTGCCGGCACCGGGGATCGTACTCAGGTTGCTCGAGTATATTGAATTAAAGGCGAGCGCCCGGACACTGAGCTATCACGGCTCGTCTATAATATTTTCATTGTTTTATTTACATATAGTAATTAAATATGAATTACAATATGCTGAACACATTTTTCTACTTAAAACGCGAAGGTGTTTGATTCTCTTGCATGTGTCCTATACAAGATCTTGGTTCATTCAGAGTTATTGTTTCGTCAGACAAAGAGTGCTGAAGGTTAGGCTTGGAATAGCCTCCACTTTCAACAATTAATTATTTACGTACCTACGATAACTTCTGCTAATCTGTCGTGTATTTACAAATTGAAACGATAACTTGTTTATTTTTAGCCAACTGAAATAGCTCAAGGCTTCTAAGAATATAAACTAATGTACTTTTTGATGTACTTTTCTTCCATACATTGTTTAGTTTAAGCCGTGTTAGCAAATTTTCCGGGCGCTCGCATTTAAGTTCTCGAGCCAACTGAGATAAAATTCCGGTGCCGGCACCAATGAAATTGCTAATTTTAAGTGCTGATTTATCACGTGCTCAGCGGAGAAGTGAGTAGTAACATCGTGAGGAAACTTTCATATTTTCGAAATAACAACAAAAAATGTTTCTAACATATATGAAATCCGCCAATCCGCAGTGGGGACGCGTGTTAGACTATGCCCTAATACCCCCTGCACGGAGGCCTTTGTCCAGCAGTGGGACTTGTACAGGCTGTTACTTTAGTTTACTATTATAGATCTAGGTACTCGTAGTTCTCTCACCTCCATTACACACCATAGTAGTAGATTGAAAAAACAACATATACGAATTATTGTTGATACAATTAAAATTTAATCGTTAAAATAACCTAAAACGTCCTATTCTGATTCGTTTTCAGAAGCCGCCCTATTACAATTTTGAACAAAAAAAAAACTACATCAAACAGGAAAGTAAGACAACATTGTCAACTCCTAGAACATTTGAGGATTGCCCTCGATTTCTCTGGGATGCCATCATCAGATCTGGGTTTCCTTATCATGGAACCACCCTTGGGATATCTCCTTCGAACAAAAAAGAATCATCAAAATTAGTTCAAAAATAACGAAGTTATCCCCGAACACACATAAACAAAAATAAAAATGTATACGGTCGAATTGAGAAACCTCCTTCTTTTTTGAAGTCGGTTAAAAAGTGGGATAGTGGCAAACAAATTGATAGGTTACAACTCATCTAATTAACATTTTGCTAATGAAACGCATCTGGATAAATAATTGCGACTCATCTGCCATTATAATATGGTATCTAAGTTACGTATTTTTTATTATCGTAAAAGTTATTTTGACATCGAATCGTATTGTTTTTCTAGATGATGTTATCTATAGATACACAAAACTCCTTGGCGTCACCAATAATTAGGAGTTTGTTTATGGGGTAAACATTCTCTTGGCTTGAAGCGAATAGGCTAGAACTACAGGTCTAAAAGAAAACTCATATGGAGATAACAAATCAAAGCAGGTATCAAAATAAGTAATGAAAACTCAAGATCCTAAGGATTGTTATGATTTTTATTAACCTTTCCCCCTTAGTCGTTAGAATGATGGCTTACTTGGTGAGGTATTAATCCTAGTTCACAGTTCCGAAATCCGTGGCGTGCACGATACAACGTAATTAATTGGGCGATCAAAATTAAATTATCCGAAAGCATAAAAACAATAATTTGATTGGTTACTGGTCATAAAACTGCCTATAACTATACCGAAGTATTTATATTATATGAATACGTGAGTTGTGAATTTCGGATAGTTATTATACATTTGATTTATATTGGCTGATAAAATGGACAAAGGAAATCCCCCATGAAGCGTATTAACATTTTAGCTATGGACTTTTAAACATACATTTTCCGTGTTTTAATATTTGGCGCAATTACTTTTTGGATTTTGCAAAACGGTACAATGTCATTTCAATCTTTGTATATTCTCTTCTCTCGCTCTTCACCTTTCTTCATAATGCCTATTACATTATTCTCTGGCAAAACTTAGAGACTTTCTTCACTTGAGTGTAAGTATGTTAATAAGTTTTAAGAATTATACAGAAGTAGTTTGGAAAAAGGAAAATTAGTACCTACTTTTTAAAATTTAAAATAGCATAGTAATTTAGGTTTTTTTTTTAATTTAAAAAAAAAAAATTTGGTGTGCAAAAGATGTCTTTATCCAAATCGATTAGATTAATATATTAGTTTATTAGCTGCATTGATACTGATACAAACATTTTATGATGTCTGGAACGTTCCAGTCATGGTAACAAACTGAATATTCTCGACACATTAAAAGCTGCGATAGTCAAAACGTTGATTATTCAAACACACCGTATATTAAAAAAGCTTTGTTCTTTCTTCAACGCGTGTGCATTATTTTTATTTAAATGATTTGTATTGAATTCAACACAATCGCTCATGTTCCCAATATGCTCACTTCAAAGGTGAAATAATGATTTTATTAAATCTTAATTTATTTATTAACTCACGCTGATTTTTTTAAATAGTATAAATGGTCGAATAAATGAAAATTTTTTAAAAACGTTACGAAACGATCGCTATTCGAACTTACCACCTTTCTCCCTTGTAAGACATCGCACACGCATCCACAGACATCGGGTTCGTTGAAACTATCGATTTAACGCAAAAAAAATTCAAACCCTCATACAATTACGTGCACACAGTTACCTGATTAATGTAAATATTCCCGCTCGACCACAGACAACGTATTCATCAATCCAATATGGCGGATTAATTTCGTTTGGCGCGTTTGGCGCCGGCTATCACAATTGGTTGACTGATACGCGGAATGTAATGCTGTCTGTACGCACGCAAAACGCGGCTACGGCTCCGGCGGTAGTGACGGCCCACGGTGCGAGCACTCGATAATATATCGACAATTTGTCGATAGACTCGCTCGCTGAACGCGGCGATGCTCCCTTTGTTTTTTTTTTTATTTTTAATATTAAATTGTTTGCTCATGTAAGGTCTTTTATTCGAGCGAATAAAAATATTAAATGTCTAAAGAGATTATTCAGTTTAGATACTAAAATTTAAAGAAGTAATGAAACAGATCCAGAAGAATTATTTATTTCTCACAAATTACTGTTGATCGAAACCATCGCTTAGCAATAGTTAAGGTTCTAACGTTAACTCTAACACCAAATAGTTAATTGTATTTAAACGTGATTGTCGCTCTAAGATTCGCATTTCGGCGACATTAATATAATATAATTGTGTTTTTGCTATTTATGCAAGATGTGAATTTCTATTCTATACTATGTTAATGATTAAGTGTTTTATCTACTTTCTTTAGCATATAAAATTGCCCTTAGCGATCGCTATGTACCTATATAGAATTGAAAATGTAATAGTAACATTAAAATTTAATCAATTTCCAATAATGCGTAACGTCTTAAACGTTTTCAATTAGGTAATAATTTCGTTTCATCTAAATAAATTTTTACAAGTCAAATGTTTACAACAAGTGATATTATACATTGTATTCATATTTTATACAGAACAAATAAAAGATTTAAAAAAGACAAAAGTATCCCGACCATATGTAAGTATTGTCTATTTGCGCTTCGTTAGCGTGGTAATTACTTAAACTGATAACGATGATACCAGTAAATCTGTGTCAAGTGACGATTTTATGTAAAGAGAATGACAAGTTTGAATATTGTCATGCAGTTTATCTAATTAGGATAGGACTAAAGAAACAATAGTATATTGTCACTTTGGTTACCAAACTGAAAATAGAAGAAAAAGACTGCAAGTTGAATTAATAAAGTCTACTTAATAAACATCTTTTTAAAATCTTCAATTCTCAATTGTATTGTAATTTAATCTGTTTAACCACACCTGTTCTACCACGCGACGAACGATGCATATTGACAGATTTCGCTTACATTCGAAATATGTTTGTGTTATTATTGTGCAAAAATGCAGGTTTTCTCACGATGTTTTCTTCACATATGAGCCCGTGATAAGTATTTCTTTGGAAAACCAACGGCATATATTGTGATAGAAAAAAACGATTTTCTAGAAGGGGGAAAAAGAGTTAATGGTTAACCTAAAACTGCGATCAGGAAATATGCGTCACAAATAAAAATGCGTCTTTATAGTGATTTTGGAATACTTATTGAGAATAAGTCTCCATCGCTAACTCACCATATAAATAAATTCTAACGGCAATTATTAGATCTAATGTGTGAATGAATTAAGGTACTAGCCTGTACAAGAACTGAAACTGTCTCAGTTTCAGTTCTTACCGTCCGTCCATATACCGTCCATATACCGTCTCATAACCTTTTTTTATGTTAGAAGAAGACAAGCGAGCTGGCGTTTCACCTGATGTTAAGAGATAACCGCCGCCCATTTTGCAACACCCGTAGGTTTGCAGATGCGTTGCCACCTTTTAATAAAATTGGCCCCGCAGAAGTAAAACGCAGAAGTAAAACACTTCCACTTCACGCCGGTCTTCTTTGAGGTCTTGTTACAACACAAAAACAAAAAAATTGCGATTTATGTACATTATTTTATCGATAGGCAATCAATTAACACAGGCGTTTCCCTATCTCTTCGAATGTTCCGCCTCCAATAAGTTTCGTCATAACTTAGCTATCCCTGACCTCAGATCGCGTTACTGGTCGCAATTCTGGGAAAACAATCGCACAGGAAAGACGTCGCATCGAACTGTCTAATTTATAGAATATAATAAGTGTACATATTACATTCTTTATTACAACATTGTTGCCATGCCAATTCCTTTTGTTAAACGTTTTGTGGAGCTCTCTTATAATTCGACTTGAAATTGTTGTCTTTTTAATGTAAGTACATAGGCTTTGACTCCTTTATAGCTCTGTCAGTTACCACCGAGAGAGCTGGTAGCTTAGTTAAACTTGCCATTTACCAATTTCGTGCTTCGTGGCAGTCTGTGGGGGAGGCCTAAATCAAATCAAATCAAATCAAAAATATTATTCAAATAGACGCTTCCGCGTTCTTATATCTTATATTCAGCAGTGGACTCAAACAGGCTGAATTGATGGTGATACGTATACCTCCTCACGTATACCTCCTCACGTATACCTCCTCACGTATACCTCCTCACGTATACCTCACAGGGCGCACTACCTTTTATGTGACATATAAACCATATGTTAGTATCTATACAAAGAAATGTTTTTCCATATTTATTTTGTCTGTTCTCTTCGCTTTACACGGATATTACTTTAAATGTAGATTCATTTCTTATATGTAGATTCATTAATTATATTTTAATAACATCGAGGCCGATCAAAAAAAAGTTTATCCGCCTGTGATTTTGTTTTGTTTAATAAGATTTCGTTCTCGCATATCGTCATAAATAAGATTTATTTAGATATGCGAGAACCAATAGATGTATTAAAGAAATTCTATCGAAGTCTCTTTAAAAGTTCTTTTCAACCCAGCTGGCGCACGAATTAGGTCCAATTTAAAAGCGAAACAGTCGACTTGTCCAGACTTGGCGCAAAAAACCCACGAATACTTTTTAGAGTGTTACAAAACTCACAGAGTAATTCTGGCATTTAGATCCTATTGGAAATCAAAAGCTTATTTTAAATGTAGCATATTTAAATAAAAGAAATAGTGACAAAAATGATTCATTAATTTAATACAAACAAATTTTAAACTAAACCAAGACGTAACATTCACAAACCTGATCGGTTGTACATAATCCAACACTACGTATAAAACCTTCAATCAATCCTAATCCTACAGAAAATATGCTATTAGAAACGATTACAGTTTTCTTTTTGAAAGCGACGTCCATTTATAAATCAGAAATTCCCTCAGACGGACTTGCTTATTATTTATATGAACCAAAAAAACTTCTGACAGAGTAAAAAGTTTAATGGTAGAGACAGCATGACAACCTTTCGCGTGCTCACTAATCCCATTGACCTTTCACGAACTTTGCTTATTGCTAAATAAAACTATTTAAATGATTACATTGTGTGTAGTAATGTTTTTTAATTTACTAGGATAGACTGTTCTTAAGATTCTATCATAGAGACGGGTTATATTCTTTTATTATAAGGATTAAGAAATACATACGGAATACACGGTAGATTTAATATATTTTAATTCTGTTATTTGTTGTTATAGAGGGAAAACAGAAATACAAATTCTGTGAAAAATTCAACTGCCTAACTATCACGGTTCACGAGATACAGCCTGGTGACAGACGAACAGACAGACAGTGGAGTCTTAGCAATAGGTTTCCGTTTTACCCTTTGGGTACGGAACCCTAAAATTTTGTAGAAAATGGACGAAAAGTTTTCAACCTGCGTGCACCGATTACCGCCCGGCTTCTAGCCACTGGACTATACGGCTTATCTTCCAATCGAAGAAAATTTTAATGTATTAATCTAATTTGTTTTCATTAATTCATAAGCAATATGTATTGTAGAGTTTAAACATTCCTAAACGGAAAAAGTTCAATACTTAAACCATTTCAGGGAGAAACCGACAAGACAAACTGCGGTCTTATTTGTTTACCGAAATTGATACTCTATTTTCCAACCGTCCTTCACAAAACAATACTAACGCAAAATCAGTAGTAGCCATACTTGTTTTTTCATGTGGAAAGTTGGCAAATGAACATTCGGTGCACCTGATGAAGTAACCCTTGACATAGGTACACTGCAACAGACGGATTGCAGAGGCATTGACCCTATTTATGGAAAACAAATATTTGAATTGAATTGAATTGAATTGACACGCAAAGATGTGTCACACATTTTATCCAAACGTGGTGACGGTTGACCTTCCTGCAAGAAATACTACAATACGGTCCCGTCTACCCCACTTGCAAAAGACAAATACTTGATGCCAGTATCTTGTGAGGCTTGAAATTCCTTAATTTGCCTATCCGTAGTTGCTGCGTAGCATTAATAGGCCACGCAATGGGCAGGTCAGTCTGGGGAAGCACCATGGCTTCACAGAAGACCGGCGTGAAGTGGAAGTGTTACGCATCTGCGATTCGTCTGGTGAGTGAGGTAGCCGGGGCCCACTTAATTGAAAAGTAGTCGTTTGTAACCCTCCGGGCGTTGTAAATATCCATGGGCGGCGGTTATCACTTAACTCAGGTGAGCCGACAGCTTTCTTGCCAAAAAAAAACTTTTAATTACGGTTTTTAACCGACTTCAAAAAAGGAGGTTTCTCAATTTGACCGTATATATATTTTTTGTGTTCGCGGATAACTTCGTCGTTTTTGAACCAATTTTGATGATTATTTTTTTGTTGGAAAGGGGATATCCCAAGGGTGGTACCATGATAAGGAAACCCGGATCTGATGAATGCATCCTAGAGATATCAAGGACAATCCTCAAATGTTAAAGTTATCAACAATGTTTTTTAGTTTCCGGTTTGAAGTCGTTTTTTTTTTGTTGAAAATTATTATTTAACAGTATCACCGATGCAATTGCTCCTTCGCTATTTGTATTAGCTTCCATTGTCCATAACTCTATACAATCGATAAGTTCGTGAGCCGCGTACCAATAGCCCACAGTCGCTAAGGCAATGTCAATGCCACGCCCTTGTAACATAAAATGTGTGTGTTTGTGTTCGTATAAGATAAACTCCGCGAGTTGTTTCTGTATGTTAGGAGCCCTTTTTATCGGAACGTAATATTTCGTACATTCAGATATGACTTTGACTTTGAACGTAAACAAAGTCGAGTGTGACTTATCGTTTAGGACAAAGTTTTGCTGTAGACTCTGGTACTAGTGCTTGATTACTGCTTGTCTGAGACTGTTTTTTATGTGTATTTTTATGTAATTTTAATTTTTTTTTAAATTTATTAATCATTAATACAGGCCTGTTTATTGAGTAACAGAAAAATATTCTCGTTTTAGTATTTAAGTGTTATCTGCAAACAGATCTTGCCTTTTATATATTATATTGCATGTTAATAATTTACAAGTCTTGTTTTTGCAATAAACATATTTTTCTTATTATTCATCAAATTTATGTAAGTGCTTAACAATATATTTAGGCTTAATAGGTTGAGGATGTTATCAGACTTTGATTACACAGGGATTTGGTTAGTTACTTTGTCCAGTTTCTTTCTTGGAAATAGATGTTTTAAATGTATAGCTTTATATTATCTTAGCGGCCTATATGTTAGATAACATGACACGGCAAAAACTATTGACGTTCGCTTAGCCTCTCTAATTGCTAGACCGTGGATTATCTTCGTGCAAAAAGCGATATAAAAGATGTTCTCATGGGGCTATCGGAAATATTGTAGTCGGACATTGATCACTCGTATTGACGTTCGACGCTTTTGAATATAAAATCGGTTCCTAGAGTCTAAAAATGTAGGTTTCTTAATATCACTAATCAAGGCTCAACGTTGGTTATAAATGAATCCTCAGAAACAAGACAGAAATGATAACATAAGTACAAGCAAGTATATACATAACTGTATTTATTGTTAATCTATTAGGGATGACTTTTTTTTTTTTTAATTTATATTAAATAATAACAAAAAATATTTCGAAGATAGGTATGTGAAGTCCGCTAATCCGCAGTGGGGTCACGTGGTGGACCATGCCTTAATATACATTCTGTACAGAGGAGGCATTTTTTTAAATACCCAGAATGAAAGTATTAGGAAAGAACGTTGCGCACTTAGTTTATAAAAATATTATTTCTTTGGAACATTTTTAATGTTACAAAGAAATAATCAGTCGTTTCTCCGTTTCCTTTAATCGATACAACTATAATTAACAAATTAATTGGTGGCGTGCATGAATTTTCGTGAAATGGCTCATTATAATACAAAATGAAACATGAAAACTTATCGACGGTAATCGAAATGAGTTTTTCACACATAATAAAACATATTTAAGCCTCATGTAGCATAGTTAGAGTTTAACTTGAATTAAATTTTATCGTCAAGTGGAGTCTGGCAAGGGTGGGCTGATGTGCCAATGGACTGACTGACTGTCCCTGAGGCCGTTATTTGCTGACGTCACAGATGGTGTTCTTTGCCACACGGAGGAGGTTTGAGATTAGAACTGAATCCGTGCTAAAATCTCAAGTCCACCAACCCAGTTACGAGGCCACCATTGACTCCAAAGGTAGAATTAGAAAAGAAATTACAAATCGGCGCCTCACACGTGCACCCTCTAGCCTCTGATCCGACTCAATGCCAAGTTCACGGCTGGTATCGTAGAATCGTGATTTGCGAATCGACTCCATTAGAACGTCATGTCTAATTCTAAACTGATAGTTCCCTTGAACTAGACGCGTAGACATTCGAGCACGCCCCGCGTCGACAAACTTCCGTAATTGTAATCATTTTAGGTTTTTGTAAAGTGTAAATAAATTTAATTGAACAACCGGCCAGTAAAGCTTGGAGTTCGAATACAAGGTCCAGTACACCTATTAGCAATAAGTCCGCTCTTGTGCAAAATATCTTGAAATAAATAAATAAGTAAACACTTTGTAAGCTCAATTCAAAAAAGCTTTATTGTTACAAAAATATTTTTAAAGTTAATTTCGCCTTTGTACGTACTTTCTTTTGTTAAGTTTTTCCATTTGGTTTAATAAATTTTTATATGCTAACCCGACAGGGTCTATAGTCTAGAGTAAAAAAACAAGAGTAGGTAATTGGCCCGGCGCAGTTGGAGACAAACACCTTATCTGACACAAACCGCAACAACACAATAACCCCTTCGAACTGTTATCGAAGCTCAGTTAAGACGCGCCGTTACATCAGCATAATGACGTTTAATTTTTATCTGTGCAGTCAATGTGCGACATTCATGTTTGAGAATTTAAACAATTATATTTTGCGGTCGAAATTAGATCGAATCTGTTTAAAAAACAATTTATATTATGACGATATGACTGCGCATATCAGCAGTGGCTTTATGTTTGGTTTTATTTATTTAAAAACTTTTTGCACATTACAAACGAAGGCGGACTTAATATTACCAAGGAGGTGCGTGCAGAGCAGAATGACAAGTAGGGAAAGATAATTTATTTTTATTTTTAGTTTTATTTTATATTTTTAAGTTTTAATTTAAATTCACACCGTTTCTGATTAAAACGATGTACGCATATTAATATATTATTGACTATTTGACTCGCTTACTCGCAACGGTTGGCGACCGTAGACAAATAAAAAAAACTAGACGAACTTTAATCTAATTTTCTACATAATGATTTAGGGAATGTTAATAGTAAATGCTTCATTTAAGCAAATTAGTATCTTAGTATTACAATTTAGAGATAAAATTTTAATAATTATAGTTAATAAAAGTTTATGGCAACTGTTATGTGGTTTATAATATTTGACTGTGAGAAAAGCACACAGAAGTTCCTGCTGTTAAACGTATGCGGCAGCAATAAGAAGTATATAGCTTTGCGTTTCGCCAGATGAATGAGGTAACCACGGCCCATTCTCTTAAAAAAATGACATCGCAAGTTTAGTCCAACGAGTGTTCTAAAATTCCAAGTAAAAAAAAGTTAAAGTAACAGCCTACAAATGTCCCACTGCTGGGCAAAGCTTTTTTTGTTATCATTTCGAAAGCATGCAGATTTCCTCACGGTGTTTTCCTTCACCTCCGAGCACGTGAGAATTCAGCACTTAAAATTAACAAGTTAATTGGTGCCGGCACCGGGGATCGAACTCAGGTTGGTCGAGTATATGGAATTAAAAGCGAGCGTCCGGACACTGAGCTATCACTATTTAATACCGTAAATAAAAACGGAGGACTTATTAGTGATAAACGTTACTAGAAACGAAGTTAAGACTGGCATAATATAGTAATTGATATAATTATGTTAATGTTAAAAGTAATTATGATACATAATACTTAATGACACTTATATATTTATTTAAATTAATACTTTCTTCAACGTATACGATGCAAATGGTAACAATTTAAATGTTATAAACGTATATTACGCCAATAGCTAACTCGTTTGCACCAGCTAGCCAGCAGTAAACTAGAGTCTGCTGTCAAAAGGCTTTCACTTATTCTTTTTCACTTATTATATTAGGCGATATTGACTTTCATCGTTCCATTATATGCATTCAGTTAAGTTTTAGTTCGGCTATAATTCATATCGTGATAGCTTTCTATGTTAATGTGAAAGTTGACCTTCAAATCGAGAATGATATGTAGACGGGAATCGGGCACGTGATTTGTCCGTCTAGCGATAAAAGTTCAAAATTAATTCTCTCTGTTGATGTTAGTTAGTCTAAGACTGGGAATTTGGAATAAAAGTTAATAAAATTAAATAAATAATAAAGTGAATGTAGTAAAGGAAGAAGATGTAATAATAATATTATAGAAACTTGAAATATACCAATGAAGAACGACAGAGAAGGAGATATATTGAAAGAACAGTTGAGAACTGTTTAGAGCTTATATTGATCAGATAATCAATAAACTAAGTTACATGATCAAGTTATATCGTTGACAACCGACCCACTTTACGCCGGTCTTCTGTGAGGTCGTGGTACTTACCCGGACGGACCTGCCCATTCGTGCAACAGCGAACACTGTTGCGTGGCCCTACCACAGCTAATCTACCGATAAATCTAACTTATTTAAATAAACCGTTATCTATTGCATTGTCTTTTCACGAACAAAGACTGGCCAAACAGGATAACATTTTAGTTATTTTTATTTTTTTACGCTAAAAAAGTATAACTTCTTACGTGCGAACTTAATTAATTCAGGCTTATTTCAACCACGCGTTGACGTCAAAATCTGCACCGACTCTCTAAAGTATTATTTACTAGCGACCCGCCCCGGCTTCGTACGGCTGCAATGTATTATACTCATAAACCTTCCTCTTGAATCACTCTATCTACTAAATAAACTGCATCAAGATCCGTTGCGTAGTTTAAAAGATCTAAGCATACATAGGTACAGACAGACAGCGGGAAGTCTTTATTTTATACTATGTAGTGATATGGATACAGATGGAATCAACGATGGAAATATGTGGATATTCCTAACCCGCTAAATAATACGTAAGTGTGTGTATCTTTGTATGTTGCAGATTTATGCAGGCTAAAAGTAGCTTAAAAAAATCATCGTCAAGTTGTTGAACCTACTTTGAGTTCAGACGAATTGCAAATCATTGCCGAAACAAGTTCTTGTTATCTCCGTCAATCACAAGTGTTCGGAGTCTAGACAGCTGATGTCTCGCCTTGCGAACTGTTAGAATATAAATTGGTGAACCGATTGCTTTTGCGGTTAAACTAAGGTGGGTCAGAGGATGCGAAGAATCTCTGGTAATATAATCAGTTAACAACGATGTATCAACCAAGTATCTACTAAGATGACCCTGACCCTAGCATGTCATAATGCCAAGATGCAATACGGTTAGCGAACTGGAACAAGAGATAACTTTCAGTGGGATCTTAAAAGACTTTGAAAGTCATTATGGACATTTCCAAGGAGGGTTCCGTAATAATTATTTGTGGGTCGCATAGATGCCTGTCCCGTGGAATCGAACCCACAAACCTCGGCGCGAAACTCAATAGAACATATTTTACAATTCCTGTATATACATTATAGGTTAAAGTCTGGGTAAATTTCATATTTACTAATAAAACGTATAAAAATAGTTAATAACTCATTCTTTATAAATAATAAAGTTAAAAACATCCTAGAAAGAGGGATTTGCGGTGGTCGTTACGCTACGGCACTGTTCGCCTTCTTTCAAATGTAAATTATATTTGTATATAAATCAGAAAATGTAAATTATTAACAGTATCGAATCTCAAAGTGTATAAAAATATGTAAGACAAAATTTGTAGAGGATTTTGTACTATATTTTTTTATAATGGATGTAATCACGACTCTATGCAAAAGAAGAGAGATATTTCTATGATTTTTGCGACCTTTAACCTTGAATATCTAAGGACGCTTGCACGCGACCTGGTGAGAATTTTGAGACGGCATTTAGAATACCAACAGAAAGTTTTAGTTATACAAACTTTCAGCTTATAACGTTTCATTCCGATTTTTATTTGTTGTTGATCACACTTTTTAACTTTTTTTTTTCACGTTAGAAGGTGGCAAACGAGCTGGCGGTTCACCTGATGTTAAATGATAACCGCCGCCTAATGACATTTCTAACACCCTTAAGATTGCAGATGCGTTACCACCTTTTAATAAAGTGGGCCCCAGCTACCTTCAGCTGTCTTCTGTGAGGTCTTGGTGCTTACCTGGACGGACCTGCCCATTAGTGCAACAGCGAACACTGTTGCGTGGTCCAACCACCGTGACTGTACTACATTGTCATAGACCTACTCTTATTAAGGATATACTTACTTGTCACGCAGAGACTTCGGTTAGGACTTAACTCAAATTAATTTTGCTTCGATTTTAAATAGTGCTCTTATTTTTAAGTGCTTATGACTGAATTTCGTAAAACAACGAATGATATTTAAAATCACTGAGTGCGACCTTCAAAAACATGTGTTATTCTATCTAGTGTCTGTGACCGCAAATAGACATTTGACCAGATGGCCATTTACTTTTCAGATTGCTTTCGCAGATGTCACAGTAATGATAATCATAAAGCAGATGTGGATTTTGCACACACACACACAGACAGCTAAGAATAGTCACTGGTACAGTTAATATATGTTTTTTAATGTTGCCTTTCTTGATTCAGCGTTAAATTATTTTTTACAATTGTATTTTTTATGTGAAAAGGTGGTAAACGAGCAGGCGATTCACCCGATGTTAAGCGATAACCGCCACCTATTGACATTTGCAAAACTTGTAGGGTTGCAGATGCGTTGCCACCTTTTAATAGAGTGGGCCCCGGATACCTCACTCACCAGAAGAAACGCAGAAGTTAAACAATCGCTGTTTTATATTAAATTTGTGCCCACGTAAAATACTTTTGCGTTTCGTCTAGTGAGTGGGGTAGTAGGGGCACAATTTTCAAAAGGATGTCAACGGATCTGCAACCTTCGGGTGTAGCAGATGTCCATGGGCGGCGGTATTCACATCAGGTGAACCGCCTGCTCATTTGGCAACTTTATACATTAAAAAAAATGCTTTTTACTACATGTAAGTCAATGGTTGGACCGCCTCAATCAAGTCGACTGCCGTGCTTTTCTGTCGGTTCAATCCCGGGACAAAATTTCTGTATTCCACAAACTTTTATGCCGAATCTAAGTGTACTTTCTGTCCATGATGTCATGTATTTAAAAACTTCCACAGGAGACCTTTTACAACACTGCCATCATGCTTCACCAATAATTCGGGTCGTGGTGAACATTGTTTCTGCCTCTTTCCATTCTGAGTCTAAAGACGCGAGAGCCTGTTTATTGTGTTTGATTAGACCATTATATTTTTAAATTAATAACGATGATGCAACACAAACGCCTGTAAAATATATTTATGGAGTTGTTAAGTTTGTGGTTCTGCATATGTATAATCTTTTGGGTACATAATTATATGTACTTATATGTTTAACTAAAACAAGATGTGCTATTAATACCTTCATTAATGGTGCGACGAAATTGTAGTGACATATTCTAGTTATTTTCTAAAATATTAATAGAATTTGGTAGCATCGATTTTCCAAAAAATACGTAGTACTTAGCTAAATACAAATGCATGATTAAACCATCAAATTTGTGTGTTTAATTTACTGTTCTACTGTGTGTCTATTTATGTCTAGATTTAGTAACTTTTTAGGTGGAAAACTTTCTGCCTTAAGATTATACTTGTAAATTGTTACATAGCTTTGTTTATTAAAGTTAATAAGAAAATTAAAATTAATAAATCAAAAGTGATCACCATATTTAAATTTAAAACTCTTTTTCATTATAGAGAGGAGAGGGAGTTGCAAATGAGGGTTGCAAACGGGCACTTAAGGAATTTGAGTTATTGTCGCACCCCATTACGTTTCTTTTCATATTAAAGTTGAGTTGATTTATGCTTTAAATGGGTGGGCTGTGGTTACCTCCCTCATCAGACTAAATGAAAAAATCTCTGATTCCCCTAACTCTCCGAAAGAATATATTGTTTTAAATCGCTACCTAAATTGTGCAGTACTGAAGTAACAAACATAAAAAAGATACATTCCGAATTCCTCCTTTTTGTAGTCGCTTTCTCTGATTCCATCACTCTAATTGAAAAATCGTCTTTAATTGAAATTAAGTCTAACAAACGAGCTGGACTAAACGCAATCTACACAATGAACACAAAACTTGGTACACATATTTATATGATTATTTTAACTTACTTTCTTTTTTAATTTAAACATAAAGAAAGCAGTAGTGGTAGCTTATCCCTCAATAATAATATGTGTGTAAACTATATCAGCTAAATGGTAAAAGGCTAAAATCGTACCGAGGAACCCCAAAACCGTGTAAACGGTATAAGGAAACAATTGGTCAATAAGTTGGTGCGACGCAAAAAAAAACAATTAGACCAATTCACAACAATCATATTAAATTGCCTCCGTATTTTACAGATCAGTTCCGTATGCTGACTTTTCGATTGAAATACAGAAGTTATAAATGTGACGTGATGCAATCGAATGACATTCATTACAACTGATCTTGTCATTTAGGAATATTCAACATTTTTATAGCGCTGCAGTGGCACCTACGATGAAACATTGAAAATGAAAGATGGAATAAAAAAATTGTAGAGTTGAAAAATGGACGAAGTCTGGATGGAGAAGAATGGATTCGCACCCAGATGCTCCAAGGTTATTCTCCGCTTAGATCAAACAAAGAAATGAGTAGAAGCTCATCGGGGCTTCAGTCTATAGCTGCAAACAACATTAATGACAAAATCAAAAGTCTAAATAATTTATTCATGGATATAATAAAAATACATTTCATTTATCGATAGTCATTTTTTAATCTACCACCGTTTTCTCTAACGGAGAAGAAACAAGCGAAAGAAACTCCGTAAGTATCCTGTTTTTTGTATTTTTTTTTCTCAACAAAATTAAATATTATACAACAAATTTTTCTTTGAGACTCATGACGCATGACTCCATTCAAATTTCGAAAAATGTCTTAAAAACCTGTGCCAGTGATAGCAAAGCATACGGCAGGAATAAAGACTAATCATGGCTTTCAATCTAATGAATTTGTTATTAGTTTGCGGTAACTTACTAAAAAATTGGTTTTATATTTAAGTTATTCTTCCCATTGTATAAGATACAAAAAAAAATGTAAATTGTTGTAACTTCATAAATGGCTAAATATATTTGTGAATTATATTTTGTAATGTGATTATTGTATGTTTCGAAGGTATAAAGCAAAATAAATAAATATACCTACTTACTTAAATTAAAGTTTTATAAACTGACTTACAGAGCGCTGTAAGGAAATCCCACACAATGTATCCTTTGAAATAAAACGCTTTATTTATTGTTCAAATTATTTGTACTTATTATTTGCGTATTGCTAACAATAATATGCGTATTTCATTTTTTCCGTGACCTTCAGCCCCTATGACCTTAACCAAACATCTATCCTCGTCACCTCCATAGTACTGCAAGTATTGCAGTATGCATTAATGTAATAATTATAAATGCGCTAATTTACATGACAAATTACGATCTGCGACGTGGTCCGTTCACATGCATTGGTTTCGTTTCTTGACCCACTCACGGGAAGGTTTCGTACTTTAATTGTGAATTAAAAATAATAGGCAATTATATAACAACTTTTTTTGAGAATTATAAGACAATATTGTCATGAAACTTGAAAGGTGCAAAACATTAAAAAGTTATTTAATGGTTTGCAGTTTGAAAAAATGAACATTCCAAATAAATTTCTACAAATAAAAAAAAATTAAAATGAATGAGCATAATTTGTAATCTTTTAAAATTATTAATACGTTGTAATCTTTTGTTTATTATTACTTATACAACTACAACCGAGCTTGCCTTTATAATTTTCTGGCAGGAAACAATCTAAAATAAAATAGACAATGTATTCAAAATATGCTTTAACCCATCCAATACAATTACATGCAGTGTTTAAAAATTGGATTTGTAACGTTTCGCTCCAGCGTATGTGTAGAGTCCCCATCTATGCGCGGCGCTTGGCGGTATGGGAGGAACGTGTGTACAACTATTTCGGTCCTAAATATATTTAGCATTGGCTCAATGTGACGGCCAGTTCATTAATGAATCCCAGAGGTCAGTTCGGATTGTTTTCTCGAACGTTCACCGTGTGGTGAGGCGTCTTTGTTATTGGTAATATCACAAAGTCATACACGTAACAAAAAAACATTTTGT
The DNA here is from genome assembly GCA_933534255.1 of Iphiclides podalirius. Taxonomy (NCBI): domain Eukaryota; kingdom Metazoa; phylum Arthropoda; class Insecta; order Lepidoptera; family Papilionidae; genus Iphiclides; species Iphiclides podalirius. The sequence continues at coordinate 10,038,860 of OW152839.1, read as the reverse complement.
TTAAGCTTATTAATTAGATTAATAGCCATGAATAGATTTTAGTATTTGTAATTTGTAGTATTAGGTTTTTTCGGTGGTAGGGTAACGCAACAGTTACCCTACCACCTGTTGCACGAATGGTCAGGTCTATCGGGGAAAGTACTACGACCACACAGAAGACCGGCGTGAAATAGAAGTGTTACACTTCTACGTTTCGTCTGGTGAGTGAGGTAGCCGGGGCCCACTTTATTAAGAGGTTGCCGTCTGTAACCCTTCGGATATTGCAAACGGCAGGCGGTTATCCTATATACTTATACATATATATGTGATTTGTCCATACCTAAATATTATTCGCGCTCAAAATTAGGTGCGCTTTTAATATTGTCTTCAATGCTTATTACTTTTTTAAAATATCACAACGCATTATGAGAACTTTATATTTAGGATAACTATGAATGAAAATTTCCACTCAATTGAAACAAACCCTACCTGAGAAAAAATAATAACTCTTTTCCCTTAAGATCGCCCCGACAACGTTTGAGAACAAATTTTACTAAAATGGTTATAATCCTATCTCAATATATAGGTAGGTATATTAAAGAAACGACACCAAAACATCAACCTGTTTCAATCAAGGAACACGAAATGGTCACGTAGTAGAGACTTTTAAAAAAAGTAAAAAAAAGTAAAATATCAGCCTATACATGTCCCACTGCTGGGCAAAGGCCTCCTCTATACAGAGGGTATCAGGGCATAGTCCACCACGCGGCCCCACTGCGGATTGGTGGACTTCACATATCTTCGAAATATTTTTTTTGTTATTATTTCGAAAATTTGCGGGTTTCCTCACGATGTTTTCCTTCACCGCTGAGCACGTGATAATTCAGCACTTAAAATTGACAATTTCATTGGTGCCGGCACCAGGGCTCGAACTCAGGTTGCTCGAGTATATTGAATTAAAGGTGAGCGCCCGGACACTGAGCTATCACGGCTCCTGAGACTTTTAAACTGTACATTAAATCTCCTTTCACTTTTTAGTTTCGCTCTTTTTGTCTACGTCTATTTAATCTCGTCTTACTTGTCTATTTAATTCGCTTGTTTTTTTATAGGCCCTGTCGGCCTATAAAAAAACAATTATATTTGTCAAACAAACTGAACGAGAAAGGACATTTTTTTGTGTGTTAAAAAAGCAAGGAATAACTAGCGTACTCTTACTCCGATTGCATACCACAGATAATTTATTAACAATAGATTATATGAGCATGTTTCTTTCACTCCAACGCTGTCGAAACCATCGCTTAGCAACCGCAAAAAGAAGCTTTCTTGTATTATATTAGGTACGTCTGTTTGCAATGATATTATATACAAATACGGGGTAGATAGTTATCCATCCATCCAGCCCTTTGTCTTAGATTAGTAAAGAACAGTTCCGCTGGCATAGCATTGCTACCGGGTGGAACATACAATTAAGTAAGACATGAATTCTTAGACTTTTTTTAAAAGAGAGACGAATGTATCAACGCATTTGAATTGACATTACATCATATTTTGTCTCCGAATCGGCGACACGTATTGTAATTTTTACTTTTAAAATCCCTTAAAATATGTAGAAAAAGTGTGAAAAGATTGTCGCCGCTGTGGGAATCGAACCCACGTCTTCGGTTTGGTCGTTCGATTCCCACAGCGGCGACAATCTTTTCGCACTTTTTCTACATATTTTAATGTTCAATCTTAAGTGCAAACATTAGCACTATAAACAATTAAAATTTTTAAAGTCCCTGTTTGCCAAAGTGAAACTTTGACTAGATATGGCACTAATCATAGAAAAATAGGAGGTGGATATGACACTAGCGCATCGAAACTGAGGTAAAATTACACCAAGTAGTGTAATTAGATTGTAATTCTATAGAATGCAATATCTTTCCGTAACATACGTTCCATATCATCTGTTACATCTACTGAAATATGTCATATAATGTAAAGCGAAACAATCTTTAAACGCCGCGTTGTATGTACATGCGTCATCTTTTCGCTTGAAGCCACCTTGAACCTTGAAGCTACAGTAAAACCATGCAGTCTACTGCAAACGGGGGTAGAGACCCGGGATGTGCAACAAAAGACCGTGGTGAAGTGGAACTACTTTGTTCTTTTGTTTCTCTGACGCTTAAAACAGCCACAAGACCCTCCTCAAAGGTGGCAACGTATCTGGTGTTGCAGTAGACCAATATTTTTTTTTGTATGTGAAAAGTTGCCAAACGAGCAGACGGTTCACCTGATGTTAAGTGAATACCGCCGCCCATAAACATTTGCTACACCCGAGGGTTTACAGATGCGTTGACAACCTTTATGGAAATTGGGCTCCGGCTACCTCACACACCAGACGAATCGCGAAAGTATTTGTCATACTTCCACTTGACGCCGGTCTTCTGTGAGGTCGTGGTACTTACCCGGACGAGCTTGCCCATTCGTGCAACAGCCGGGGCTGCTGCGTGGCTCTACCTCCGTAAATATAGGTGACATTCATTTGTTTACCCAAAAACCGGCCAGTCCTTGACTATTATCCGACACGACAAGGTAACCGGTTAGCTCAAGACGGACCCTGGCGAATTACACACCTGACGAATTAAAACTTAACATTCTTTTCCCCATTATATTTCCGCTCCAAACTAATCGTGCGGTCTGTCATGGAGGATATTTTTATTTTCAATTTATTACGGCCGAAGACGCGCGAAAACCGACGCGTCTGGAATTGGGTCATACAGACGTGGAACATTCACGCAGAAATTCGCGTAAACAGTAAACATCCAGAACTTACTACGTGTGCAGAATTTATCTTAATATCTATAAGAACACGTTTGTTGGAAAGTATCGAACAAACGCTCGAGTGAACCTATAGAAAAGATAAAAGTTAACCTTAGGTTAATCTTAAGTGAATCTTTTACTTCTTTTTTCTCCTGCCCTAGATGGGGCCAGTACAACACGTGAATCTTGTTAATGGTATTGGCTAGGGTACTTACAACCCGCCGTTTGCCTGCAGTCAATCCTCGTTTGGAACAAAGAACCGAATGTGGAACATTTATCATAAGTGGATCACAAAATATTTTTCCCGTGTCGGAATCGAACCCACGGCCTCCTGCTAAGAAGTCGATGGGTAAGTAACTTTTCTTTTGGTTTTTTTTTTAAATTTACCCGTTATAGGATAAAATTATTCGGTGTTGTATTAGGAACATAAATATGACGTGGACACCCAGATGGAAAACAACTATCTCTTGGTCACAAATGGTTGTCCCATGTGGGAATCAAACCCACGACCCTACCTTGGCAACTACGCCACAGGGTCATCCGAGTGCAACTACGAGCAACAATTCAAAACTATTTCATTTTTTATTTGACATTTCCAAACACGATTACGTCCGCAAATGATTTTCGTTAACATTTTATAAAGTTGTTTATATAATGTTTAACATTTAGTGCTGTGTTTTTGGCCTATTTAACTCGTCTGACGAAATGTGTTGTGTATAATGAAATGTTAAAAATACGTGTGAAATATCGAATGGCTTCAGCCCTGCCGTGTCCTTTCACGATATGATATCGAGAGTAAACAACTTTTGGACATAATTGCACAAATATAACTTTTACTATGGGTACTACGTAACTGATAAATATACACACATTTTGTCTGTAAAGAAGTACGTAAATAGTATGGATGTTCAAACACCCAGACACGAGAAAAACTACGTATATTGTTCCAGTCGTGGGAATCGAACAGAAACCCTCTGAGGAACGAGACTACTTCACTATACTCAAATCGGGTAGTTATCACTGCATACCACACTAGCATCACATCAACAACTTACATATTATCTTTCATCTCAACTAACATCTTACTCTACTTACATATATGGATATCTCTTATTATTATTTATTAGCCACGGTAATAACTTTTATGAGGAATGTAAGCGTAAATGAGCCTTAGCTATAAAACTAAGTCTGTATGGATCGAAAGGTAGACTGAGTGTCACTTAGTTAATACAAGACTAATACAACAAAAACAACACTCTTCGACGCCCGGTTTCTGAAACAGTGATCATCGTAGAAGTTAACTAATCAGCTGTTCAGAATGATCTTATTAATGATTAGAATGATCAATTCAAAGAGTTTAACCATTCTTTTGGCAACTCAAATGGCATTTGAAAAGCCATTTGACAGCTGATTAGTTAACATCTCCGATGATTGAGTGTTTAAACTCTTGTATTGTTTAGCACAATCGTAATGTAGTACTTTAAACATTTACTCTAATTCCAATCAGTTTCTCCTTCCGCATTGTATCAAGGGACGGTTCCGATGCATTTTTAAACTTACGGAACCTCCATGCTTTTGAAATGACATATATTTTTTTAAAACAGCCAGTATATGTCCCATTGCTGGTCAAAGGCCTCCTCTGTACAGTGGGTATTAGGCCATAGTCCACCACGCGACCTCATTGCGGATTGGTGGACTTCACATATCTTCAAAATACTTTTTATTTATTTAAATGATATACACATTTCATTTATTCTGTCAAATATCCGGTATACGAGAGACAGAGAGACACTGTTAAAAATATGCACTAGCAACTTCTATCGCGACAAACCGGAACGAAACAAATGTAAACACTTTCCAATAATTTTTAGTATCATTAAACATAAAAAAAATAAACAAGGTTCCCGAGAGAAAGTGGTCGGTCAATCCGCAGAGTAAAACTTACGCAAATATGTATCTAACAATAATAACAACAATATATTCCATAAGAACTAGATTTGCAGAGCATCATTGATCCATTGAAATGCGTAAGCATAACAAGACTAAACCCTGCGAAAAAAGGCTGAAAAACTCAAAATTTGCGCGTGAAAACGACGAAGTAAACAGACTGACCTGTTTAAGGAGCGATCTACAGGCAGACAGACAAACAAACTTCACATACATGGTTATAGTTTTCACTGCACCGAAATCACAGGTCCCACTCGAGAGCTTCGAAAGCGTACTCAACGTTCCCGCACCGTCGACGGATCAAGAGATTTCGAGAGAACGAAAGAAACGGCCCGCGGCCTAGTGAAGGCCGCACTTGCTGCGCTATTATCGATAGAATGAAAGGTAGATCGCAGCCGGGCGTGCGGGTGACAAAATTGAGCAGTAATCTGTTTTTTAGTGTTGTTATTTGGTTAAGAATATTTTATTGTGCTGTCGGTGGGGTTATAAAACTATATGTGTAAACAGTTATCCTTGTAAGGAAACGCCGAATAAATTTTTATATTGGTACTTTAAATTGTATTCTGGTAATTAAAGTTACGCTGAAAATTATGCTCACTAGTTAAAAATGCAATAGAAAGTAGATAGAAATAGATTTTCGTGCCGTGAGTCCGCATAATGCGGAAGGCTGAGGTTCGAGCCCCACAGCGCTATAAGTGTGTCAACAGAAATTCATATTTTAACGCTAACATAGAGAAAATCGTAGTTTAACGCGATAAATCAAAAAATATTTTTATTTACCAAAGCTAATTCTACTTTTTTATAAGAGACATTTCTCCCGATTATCGATAGATGCGGAGCATCACTACACAGTTGCGCAAGCGATGTCGACTTTCGCCATGCGCCGGCGCACTGTTACGAGCCCGCGCCGGAGACTGTGCGACCTTCAGTTCTCTTCTCATGTGGGGTCAGCTTACACTGGACTTTGCATGAACACTGCACTCACTCGCCAGTTTTTTTCGACCCGTTGCTGTAAACATTGACGATTTTTTTTTTAATTTCACAGACAGTGGTATTGTGGCTCGATCTCTATCTTTTTTTTTTCGAAAAATTCACCAACATGAAGTCACGTTTGGGGTTTTAATAAATCAATCAGTAAATATTTAATCTTCATTGTACACCAAATACTTGAGTAAGTATAAAATATTTTTATCATCATCATCATCATCATCATCATATCAGCCGTAGGACGTCCAATGCTGAACATAGGCCTCCCCCATTGACTTCCACTTCGACCGGTCGTTAGCGGCCTGCATCCAACGCGTCCCTGCGATCTCGGCTAGGTCGTCCGTCCACCATGTGGGAGGCCTTCCTACGCTGCGTTTGCCGTCACGTGGTCTCCACTCGAGAACCTTTTTGCTCCATCGGCCATCGGTTCTTCGAGCTATGTGCCCTGCCCACTGCCACTTCAGCCTGCTGACTCGCTCTGCTATGTCGGTAACTCTAGTTCTTCTACGGATCTCCTCATTTCTGATTCGATCTCGTAATATTTTTATACACCCATTTTAATAAGTACTAAACGTAAAACAGTGTGAAAATATGTAGAACAGGCGCTCTTTTCGCTCCCAGACAACCATTATAACATTACAATTAGAACTGTTTTAATTAATAATTTTGAACAAAAAAAAACCGACTTCAATAAGGTGGAAAGTAAAACAACATTGTCAACTCCTATAACATTCGAGGATTGCCCTCGATTTCTCTAGAATGCCATCATCAGATCTAGGTTTCCTTATCATGGGTACCACCCTTGGGATATCTCCTTTCCAACAAAAAAAGAATCATCAAAATCGGTTCATTAATAACGAAGTTATCCCCGAACACACATAAAAAAAATAAAAATATATACGGTCGAATTGAGAAACCTCCTCCTTTTTGAAGTCGGTTAAAAAACAAAGAAGGGAACAGAGCAAAATACGAATAGGGAAATCATGTAATCAGAACTCCGTGAGCTTTAAATAGTTATTTTAATTACACGATTTAATCACGATTTGGATAACCTCTTTGTCTCAATTAATTCGTAATGATTGATGAGGCGCCACAATTTCATTTTCATTATGAATTCAGCTTAGTCAGGTCAGGTTGGAATGCCGGACTTGTAATCACAGGGCCCTAGTTCAATTCTTAGTGAGAAGATTTCTTAACAAAAACTCATTACCTGACTTTGGTGTACAGTGTAAAACCTGTCACGGTCGGGATTTGATTTCGAATTTTTTTCTGTTTTATCTGTAACAAGCGACCCCGACTTCGCACGGGTGCAATGCTGATACTAAATATATTCTTCTATATTCTGAATGTATTATACATATATACCTTCCTCTTTGAATCACTCTATATAGTGAAAAAACCGCATCAAGATCCGCATAGTTTTAAAGATCTAAGTATACATAGGGACAGACAGACAGCGGGACGACTTTGTTTTATACTATGTAGTGACTACCCAACTAAGTCATGACAACTTTTATTATTCTTAAAGGGCCCAATCACATCCATGAAACGACTAGGTAAGTCACAAAACCACTTTGGATAGCAACCCCGGGCCTGTTCCAGCATCAAATGTGGTCTAGCCACTTCGTAACAACCTAGAAACGACAACAGACTAGCCGCTGATTGTGACATTGACTTTGGCTTGCTGGCAAATTGGCATTTCGCCAAGCTAGGCTTGTAAAAGCGAAATATTTCGCGACGACAGTTTTTCTTGGCTTTTAACGTTATTTATTTCGCTTCCACGAAATGTTCATTCATACATGTTTTAAATTATTAGTTTCTTTTGTAAGTATGCATCTTTATGGGCTACGAAAATGAGCTTTCCGAACACCCTTCGGTGTGTTAAATTCTTCTAATTATTTGTAAGACACTCAGATGTTTAACACCTTAGTGCCTTAGAAATAAATACAGCACCAAGTATACTAAAAAACCATAAGATTGAAAATAAACTAAAGTTTCGGAGCTAAAAATTTCAATTAATTTCTTTTGCCTGACTACTTTATGTAAGGTTCCATTACACTTAAAATTTGTTTTCTTTGTTAATCTGACAACGCTGATGTGTAGTGATTACTAATACTGTTTACCTTACTCTTCTCTTGTACACCTATAACAGCCATGGGGTAACGAATACGTCGCCTAGCTTTATAAAAGTGGGCTCTGTTTAGCCCACTGCTGAGACGCAACTCAGAAATATAATTCTTCCTCTTCGCTCCAGTATTATGGGTCGCCGTACTTCTCCACATATCAGTGTCTTCAAATATTTCGAATACAGTAAAATAATGTTTATACATATTTTCCTTCCACATTAGCCATTCTTCTATAAAGCCTTGACAACTAACTCAATACAATAGTGTTTATGTGTATCTATACAATATCAGTTAAGAAAACCAAGCAAGTACTTTGAAAACAGCAGGTTTCAAGAATCCATTTCACGGAAGACTTTTATTTTAATGAATTCAAAATATCATTGATTCCAAAAATACTTTACTCTCCGAATAAGAGTCTCATCTAATTTACCGTTGCAAGCTTACAACGTTTCAACGAAAAATTCAAGGAAAATCAAGCAATTTATTTTTTATCCGTTGAAAAACTTGCCCGCCCCGGCGTCACACCCACAGATAATCTAAGATAAAAGTAAATTTACTTATCTTAATTAAATAACATAAATATAAAGTAACGAAATAAGCCACGTTTGTTAATAATATTCAACCGTCTTCAAAAGAGGTGCGAGGTTCTCAATTCAAATGTTATTTTTTATTTTTTTATGTTTGTCACCTCAGAACTTTTGACTGAAGGAATCGATTTTGATGATTCTTTTTTTATTTGAAAGGTGTTTCCCGTGTGTCCCTATTGATTTCATTGGTATTGGACCTTGGGCTGCGGAGATACGTACGGAGCTCCTGAAAATCAATTATAGAGCGAGATATTTGAAGTCGGTTTTGTTTTTCGTTTATAAAAAAAAAATACTTGTTATTATATAAAAGTAAAGTAAAGTAACAGCCTATACATGTCCCACTGCTGGGCAAAGTCCTCCTCTGTACAGAGGGTATCAGGGCATAGTCCACCACACGGCCCCACTGCGGATTGGCGGATTTCACATATTTTCGAAATACATTTTTTTGTTATTATTTCGAAAATATGCAGGTTTCCTCACGATGTTTTCCTTCACCGCGGAGCACGTGATAATTCAGCACTTAAAGTTAAAAACTTCATTGGTGCCGGCACTGGGGATCGAACTCAGGTTGCTCGAGTATATATTGAAATAAAGGCGAGCGCCCGGACACTGAGCTATCACGGCATATGTTATTATATAGACAGTCAAAATGGCAAGTATGAAAGAACACGACAAAAATCTACTTTCAAATTGAACACGTTGAAATACAAAATCAGCAATTAAGATGTGTAGAATAATATACCCCAGACGCTTTAACCACTAAGCTAAACGGCTGATTGCCACACCGACAAAAATCTCAACGTCTTTTATCTACATTGTTTTTTCCGCATTTCAAGCGATGCTTGGCGCATCCATTGTTATATCCTTTACAGAAACTAGGCGTAGTTCCTTCGAAACTATTCGGTACATAGAGTCGGTAGAGTTCAGCTGTCTTATTATCTCGTTAATAATGTCTCACGAAAGTTTTAACAATTTTATCAAAAATTTTATTTTACAACGCTTCCTATTTATGAAAATAAGATAACAGATTATAAGCTCGTACTTTTGTAGTCTTTATATGTATATATAATTCTTCTGTACGTGTATATGTCACTGAACTCCTCCTAAACGACGGGACAGATTGTAATGAAATTTTTTGTGTGTGTTCAGGTCGATTCGAGAATGGTTTAGATTCACAATTTCTTTTTTTAAATTATCGGATTTAAGTCGTGTGTACAAGACAACGTCTGCCGGTCCGCTAATTGTAAATACATATATTTCTGTGTCTTATTTACATACATACGGTCAAGGGTGGTAGAGCCACGCAGCAGCCTCGGCTGTTGCACGAATGGGCAGGCTCGTCCGGGTAAGCACCACGACCTCACAGAAGACCGGCGTAAAGTGGAAGTATGACAAATACTTTCGCGTTTCGTCTGGTGAGTGAGGTAGCCGGAGCCCAATTTCCAAAAAGGTTGTCAACGCATCTGCAAACCCTCGGGTGTAGCAGATGTCTATGGGCGGCGGTATTCACTTAACATCAGGTGGACCGTCTGCTCGTTTGGCAACTTTTCACATAAAAAAAAAAAAAAAAAAGGTCTGTCCAACCATGGCTTTCTTGTCTCCATTACATGTATATAGAATACAAAACATTTAGCTAATCTTGATGCACCCCTCGGTTACGGCCCCATCTGGATAGAAAGTGATCATTAGTAAAGTACATCAGAGCTTTTAAGGTATTTTCAGTGATTTACCCGTTACATTCAAACACACAAACAAATTGTATCTCTCTATGCTAGTATAGATGACACGATTCAAATACAAATTTCTTTTGTACATCAGCATCATCACCATTCTGCCTTAACCTACCCTAGAGGGGGTCGACACAACAATTGAAACATGGTGTAAGTGGTTTTGGCTACTGTATGTTTTACAACCGGCCAACTGCCTGACGCCAATCCTCCTTGGGAAAATATACCTAGATCCAGAACACTTAATAATCCGAGGGTGACTCAAATACTTGACCCGTGTGGGAATCGAACCCGCGACTACCGACGCCGAAGCCATTAGTAGATGCATTAGAAGAACTAAATGGTTATGTACATTTTAATGGTATCGATAATCAGTTAATAGTAATTGAATAATTACGTCTGACTTTCCCGGAAGAGCCTACATTTTCGTGTACCAGCGCACACTGTAACAAAGTAATTTTATTGTAAAATGATGGAAACATACAGTAAGGGTGATGACTCCGGGGCGCAGTGGCCAAGGTATTGGCTTCGGCGTCGGGGGTCGTGAGCTCAATTTCCACACGGGACAACTGTGACCCACAGATAGTTGTTTCGCTTCTGGGTGTTGTCCACGTGAAATGTATGTTTGTAAAACGTCCTTGCAACACAGGATAGTGTTATCCTAAAGTAATAGCAATGATTTGTTTTTAATAAAAATTACCAAAAACATTTCTGTCTAACTGACTCTGATGAAATGTGAAAAGTTTCATTAACGTTTTAACGAAAAAAAACGCAAGAACTTGATTTTTATTTTTAATTCACTGAACGTAACCATTGATTACGTAGACTTCAATAAAAATATTAAGTTTAACAAAGAGTTTGTATATAAATTGGAGCACAGCATAACCTAGTCTGACCACTTTGGTCCACTTTAAGTGGTCAATCAGAAAGTAATAGTTCACTAGTACTACTTTAACTGGTCAATGCGAACGGTTCATTAGACAAATGTTCACGTAATCTGTGATCTGTAACAAGAATTACATTTTGTAATCGACCTGTTTCGACAGACTGCACCGTGTGGCATGAGAAAAAAAAAAAAAAAAAAGTTATAATAGCTAGGTTGGTAATCGGGCAGCCCCAAAACAGACGGCCGTGGTTCGTATCACGATCATTTGCACAGTTATTTTTTGTACTTTTTTTTTCTATACCAGATCATTTTCTTTATTTTTTTATTTCCAAAATACATAATTTACAAAAAAACACCGAGCAAAGCTCGGTACTCCAGGTACTATGTATTTAAATGCGTAGACGTAGCAACATCATAATTATGAATGTTGGTTTCACCACAGTCTAAGCGTCCGATGGTTGAAGTGACATTTACTGTTAATCTGTCACAGCTGTTTTTATAAAAAAGCGCATTAGGCGGTTAAGTGAAGGTAACCCATCTCAACTCACTTTCACCTGAGCTGTGGAGAATTAACAGACAGTGAATGGTCAAACAAACAATATACAATATATTGCTGAAGAAATATGGCTTAGTGGCCTTGCGATTAAAATAACTTGTTAGTGCTTGATTGAGTCCAACCATCTTTGGTTGAAAGTTGGCAAAATTTGATATTCGAGACACAGCCCTCTTCACGAAAACAGCAAAAAGTTTTTTACGAACATGGAACTGTATTAAACATTTCAGGGAAAAAATAGGAAAACCACAGACATGCTGCTTAATGTCTCCTGAGTAAGACGGCGACATATAAGCCAGTGCACAGGCATATTTTCATTAAACTAGATGGAATAAACAACTGTGGTAGAGCCTCGCGCGTACGACTGTTGCACAAATGGGCAGGTCCGGGTAAGTACCATGACCTCACAGAAGACCCGCGTGAAGTAGGATTTTTATACTTCTGCGTTTCGTCTGGTGAGTGAGGTAGCCGGAGCCCACTTTATTAAAAGGCGCAACCACACGCGTGTTGCAAATGTAGATGGTGGTCAGAATCACAGCTTCAGTTATTTGCCTTTAAAGGGAAGTTACTTTTGGTGGAGTAAGGTTTCTCAGAAGCATTACAGGAACACCGACCTTGAGCGTGATTGTATGCGTAGGAAGACCACTTGCAGTAAGTGAACTTAAAAACTGAACCGGGTAGTTTGTGGCGTTGTGATTAACGACACTGTTAATCACGACGCCACCACGCAACCGCCAGCTTGCTTGCCGCCTTCTGAAATGAAAAAAACCTAGATATGAGCATCAATTCTATTAGACTGATGTCGTCAGTCGAGACAGAGGAACGAGGCGCGTGCACAAAGAGCGCACAACGTCGCGTCGTCTCGTCACTTGACCTAATTTTCCAGGTCATTCGCAATAGTTAATCGCACAATAACTCACGTGTTGCAATGTCTCTTATTCTGCACTTGCATGTTCCCCGGCCGTTGCTTGTAAATATGTAATTGTAATATCCTTCAATCTTTACATAGTATAAATCAAAGTTATCCCGCTGTCCGACCTTCCCTATGTATGCTTAGATTTTTAAAACTACGTAACGGATCTTTATGCTGCTTTCTTTTCTAGATAGAGTGATTCAAGAGGAAGGTTTATATGTATAATACATTGCACCCGTGCGAAACCGGGGCGGGTCGCTAGTAAATAATACATTAGAGAGTCTGTGCAGATTTTGACGTCAACGCGTGGTTGAAATAAGCCTGAATTAATTAAGTTCACACGTAAGAAATTATACTTCTTTAGCGGTCGGGTCCAGTGGCCTCCGACTGTAGTAGCTCTCGTGGGACGGGCGTGGAGGGGTGCGATGTTCTGCAGATGTGGATGTGGCCCGTTGTCGGCTCTGTCGTACATGCGACGGGCCAACCGGACCACAAACTCCTTGATGGATAGTTCTCTGGCGATTACGTCATTCCTGACGTAACGCCCGGCCCCCACGATCACTCGAAGGGAGAGGTTTTGCTGCGCCTGGAGCCTGCGCCTCTGCGAGGCGGAAACCAGACCATATAAAGCATGGCTCGAGCTGCTCTGGCTTATCTAACGGCGTGATTGACCACGGGGAGCCATGCACAGCGAGCGGTCTATCCGGCACCCAAGGTACCTTATGGTGCTCTGGTTGGTAATCGCTTGACTTCGCAGCTCAAGCGTAGGTAGGTTGATGATGCGGCGGATGTATATGGCGGACGTCTTGTCGACGTTGACAGACATCCGCCACTTATCCAACCACTCGGGCAGCAGGTTGTGTTCACTGTAATGGGCAGATCCGTCCGGGTAAGTACCACGACCTCACAGAACACCGGCGTAAAGTGGAAGTGTTACACTTCAGCGTTTCGTCTTGTGAGTGAGGGATGATTGTGTTACATCTAGACATCTTGTAAAAGATCGTTTGTTATGTTTATCAATAGACCTCTAGTCAATATCCTCGATGATCCGGAACCTTCATCAGTTTAGTTTACTTATCTGAGAATAAACTGAGGTCAGGAGGAATTACTTTCAATGCTAATGATACTTAGATTTAATGTCAGTTATATAAAATAATGACAGTTTACAAAGACATATCTAATTATTAACAAATATGTCATTTTATAAGGACATCATGAGTTGGCGACGTTTTGTGGCGGTGATGTAAAAAAGTTAAGTGTTAGCTTATAAATGTCCCACTGCTGGGCAAAGGCCTCCTCTGCACAGAGGGTATCAGGGCATAGTCCATCACGCGGCCCCACTGCGGATTGGTGGTCTTCACATACTATAATAAAAATATTTTTTTTGAATTTTTTTCGAAATTATTAACAGGTTCGAGTCAGCACTTAAAATTAACAATTTCATTGTCGCCGGCATCGGGGATCGAAATCAGGTTGCTGGAGTATATTGAACTAAATGCGAGCGCCTGGACAATGAACTATCATAGCATACTGAGCAGGATATCAATAACAAGTCCATGTTTTTGTTCCGAAAAACCGAACAAAAATTCGAATATCTCGCCGTCTAAGTGCTCGAGTTTCCTAAGTATCTCCGGAGCCCAAGATCCGATACCGATGAAATTAATACGGGACCACATGGGAAGCACCAGCTTTCAAATAAAAACAGAATCATAAAAATCGGTTAACTCAGTCGAAAGTTCTGAGGTAACTAACTTAAAGAAATACAGTCGAATTGAGAAACCTCCTTTTTTGAAGTCGGTTGATTAATTAAACACATTTACGACTCGAAAGGCCCCGACGAAGGCCACAGATGGTTTAGTATGATTAACAAGTAGCAATGCTATTCATAATTTATATCACGTGAATAAATATAACATTAAGTAGTTATAACACGTCTGCGTTATTAGTTAAACGTAAACATTACAATTTTAACGTTAATTAATGAATGTGAGTTGATATTTACCACTCAAAACAATTTTTTATTAATTGTCCTTAATCTTAATTAATCTATAGTGAAACCTTTTTAGGGTTCCGTACCCAAAGGGCAAAACCGTACCCTGTTACTTGTTGTATGTCTGTCTGTCCGTCTGTCACCAGGCTGTATCTCATGAACCGTGATAGTAAAACAGTTGAAATTTTCACAGATGATGTGTTTCTGTTGCCGCTATAACAACAAATAGAATAAAAAACTATTTAAGTGAGACTCGCATACAACAGGATTGCCTTTTAATAAATAACCACTTTATTTGAAGGTGGCGACGCATTTGCAATCCTACGGACGTTGCAAATGTCCATGGGCGACTGTTATCACTAAACATCAGGTGAACCGCCAACTCGTTTGCCACTGTATCACATATGGTGAAAATTAATTTCAAAACTGTAAAATTACTTTTAAGTTTGTTAAGAGAATTGTATTTTACCATATGTGACAAACAGACGCTTGCGCGTTCTAACGAAACGAATTTACTATATAATTGAAACATAAGTTAAGTTAAGTTACCCCGTCAGCGTATTAAGATTTCAAAGCATAAATTGTCCAAACTATGGCGCATCTGCTGCAATGTCCGCCGTGTCTCCTGCACCTATAATTATTTGAAGCCAATTCGGTAGCGGTGGATGTTGCCAAAGACTGGTCGAAAGAAATTCAATTAGCTATTTTTACGCGAAAAGAAGAAGAAGAAAGCATAACCTTCTATAAGCTTTTCTATAACCAGGTGGTTTAGTTGTAAAACATTGGCCAGTAATACACAAAACGCTACAAACGTTGTTGTAATCTCTGATCAGAGTTTATTCGCACGTTCTTGTTCCACCGAATTAGGATCGGCAGCCTTCACCCGTTAAACCGCGCAATTGTAAAGTGACGCGAAAGGTCGCAATGCAATAGGTCTTAAGTTCAATCTATACTTTTGTAATATATAAGATCAATGTGTACATTTCTATAGACTCCAAACCCGCTGGAGCGATTTTATTGATATTCTCAGGCAATCTTCATATTACTTTGGTAGTAATAGGTTCAGTAAAAATTTTTTTGGTTAATTAGTGCCAGCCGTGTGAAACCGGGTTTCAGGGGGCGCTAGTTTCAATTATAACTTGTCAAAACGTGAGGTTCCGTAACCTAATATTCGCAAAGATGATGAAAATATAGCAATGTTTGTGTTTTTTTTTTTTTGCGATGCGCCTCCATAACCTAAAATTCGCAAAGGTGATGAAAATATAGCAACGTTTGTTTTGTTTTTTGCTATGCGCCTTTTATTTAATTAATAGCAATATTCTTGTGAAGGGCTTTATATGATTTAAGTCAGTGGGGTACATAACATCAAATATATCTATCTATACTTGTGGAATGTATGAAGATGTTAATCATATATTAAGAGAATGTGTGAGGTATAAATTAGCCCGTGATTACTTAATCAAATTATTAAAATGAAATTTATTCGATGTAGGTACTTTCCACCATATTTTGTCTAAACCTAGCTCTAAGGCAGCTTTTTATTTATATAAATTTGTACAATTGCGTTTCCTTGACAATGAGTAATCTTAGAAATTAATTCTTCATTCTGTGAACATGTTAGTTATAAGGTACAATGGGACTGACATATGCAAATTTGTGTAAAAGTCCCTAAATATAATAAAGCGAAAAAAAAAAATCTATCTATGTATATCTTCTATACCAATAATAAAATTGTAATATCTATGATTTAAAAATATATAACAAAGTTTAATAGAAAACTACTATTTAAGGGATATTATTTTTTAAAGTGCTGAACACTCTTTGTCGTTGCGGGTAACTTTTGGTTCAGTCAGCAAAATCACTGTTGCAACGAATCTGACTGTAATTATCAAAGCAACACTCTATATAAACAAAGATAAATCTAAGCTGAGTGGCTAGAGCGTCAGGGCGCGAACCCCGAAGACGTGGGTTCGATTCCCACAGCGGCGAAAAACTTTTCGTTCCTTTTTACTACAAATTTTTTTTTATGAAAAACCTAGATACACAATAGAATTGGAATGCGAGGCAGCCCTAAACTTCCACCAAAGTAAAAGTGCAGGTAGTATTGAGCCGGGGTCGCGGAAGATCACGTCTACGTGTTCCCGTGTTCCCGGCAGATGCGACAACGGCAGGTGAACGTAAGTTTTTAGTGAGTACCAGTTGGGACTCCCATACATACCTTTTAACTGTGGTTTCATGCACCACGAAAGGGCATACTCGTACGGGTAAGTACCACGACCTCACAGGAGACCGGCGTAAAGTGGAAGTATAATATATACTTTCGCTTTTCGTCTAGTGAGTGAGGTAGCCGGAGCCCAATCTTCAAAAGGTTGTCAACGCATCTGTAACCCTCGGGTGTAGCAGATGTCCATGGGCGGCGGTATTCACTTAACATCATGTGAACCGCCTGCTCGCTTGGCAACTTTTCACATAAAAAAGTACCCTGCCCCTCCCCCGATCAGGTGGCAGGGGATCATAGACATAGAGACTACGTCTATGATCCCGTCGGGCAACGATAAATTGCGCTAATCGAGACTAAATATAGCATTAAAAGATTGCCACGTAACACTGTAACAAAACCCATACATGTTTCTTTCGGCATTAACTGCTTATTATATAATAATAGCTCCGGTGTAGCTAGGGTAAGTTGGACAGGGAAATACCACGGCCTACCAAAAGATTCAGCACGAATCTAAGATGTTTATAGTCCAGCGTTTCAGCCGGTAAATTAGGTGATGGGTGCCCATTTCTCTGTAGTTGGCAATAATTAACTGTATTATGGCCGGCACGTCTATGGAAGTATGACGGTCTCAAAGAAACCCATGGAAAGTGGAAGTATGTAAGTAAGTATCTTTTGCATTTCTTCTGATGAGCGAGATAACCAATGTTCGCTGCTTTTGAAGGTTGGCAAAGCTTTCCTCAGTTGTTGTCGATGTCCTTGGGCGACTGTAATCACTTAAAATCAGGTAAAAATAAGAAATTAAGAGGCACAGCGGAATATAATATACAATCATCATATACAATCCTCTGCTCTCGTTTTCTGGCATTCTTATCCTTCTTCAAACGACAGGTGTAAGGTAAACAAATGATAATTGGAACCAATACTTTCGTACATTACGAGTAAAGTAAACTTCCCCAATTCGCGATTCAATATCGAACGTGTGGTCGACTGTACACAAAAAAAAACAAAATATTATTCATATATTATTTGCTTATCACAACGGTTCATTGCCACTCGCGATGTACAAAGTCGGGTGAACGGTTAATCATCCAAAATTAACGCAGTCATTCGAAACGTCGGCGCTAAACGCTTCTTCTTTTGACCATTGATTAATTAGTTTTGTGTGGTTCGTGTGAATTTGTAATAGTTCTTCTATCTGCATAATGTCCAGTAGCCGAAGATGGATTACACCATTCGTGAAGCAGGTGATGGCCTGTCAATGAATTGTTAGTTACGGTTTGGGTTTATGGGTATGATTTTATTTGTTCATAATACTTTATGGTATTTTTGGTACTCTTTTTTTATTATTGGTACTCCTTTTTATTATTGTTACTCCAACCGGAAACGCATCTTCCAAGGATAGACTTTAAGTTCATATCGAGGTACGGAGATTATGGTTTTTATTTTCTAGTCAGGTACACCTCCGAGTCCATTAGTTTTAACAACTAATTAATAATAAATTTTCAAATATGTACACAACTATGCATCATCATCAAAACATGTATTTTGACCTGGGACAATTCAAACTTCAACACATTCTACAACTACAAAAACATACCAGTAATAATAACAGCACACTACTTGTAATGTAACAAAGTAAAATGTAATTACCGAACTGGAAAGTCAAATTGTTATACGGTACATAAAAATGTACATTTGTCGACTAGATCCTGGTGGTTTCACAAGTCTTTTTCTGAAGTAAACAATTAAGATTGGTTCTCTTAACATGATAAAATATTGGTTAATAACAAAGATTCCTTTATATTGTTTGTATAAATACATACAAAATGTAGTCAAATTTAGTCTGAAATAAACACTTGTTACCATAATTTGCGCTGTACTCGTACGTCATAGTAGCCAAGTCACTTTCTATTTTTATGTGAAAAGTTGCCAAACGAGCAGACGGTTCACCTGATGGTAAGTGAATACCGCCGCCCATGGACATCTGCTACACCCGAGGGTTACAGATGTGTTGACAACCTTTTGAAAATTGGGCTCCGGCCACCCCACTCACCAGATGAAACGCGAAAGAGAAGAGGTCGTGGTACTAACGCGGACGGGCCTGCCCATTCGTGCAACAGCCGAGACTGCTGCGTGGCCCTGCCACCGTAGAGCACGCACTTAACATTAGCACGAACATTTTTGAAGAATAGTAATCATTTTTGTTTTTATCTTTTTCTATAAACCTGTTTATTTCTTAAAAGTAGTCAAGAAAATCGACAAAGGTGTATTGACAGTCATAAAAAAATATTTTTGCGCAATACATTCAAGTCAAGCACAGACGCAATTGCTGATCTTCTGACCATTTGATAACCTTTGCAATGTCGTTGATTATATAAAAAGAGTTTCAACTTTAGTAGTTATAGCTCTCAGACTGTGTTAAGAAAACTATAACAAAAAATTAAAAAAAAAGAATAAAAAGACATCAATCATAATATATTCTCGGAATGTGTGAGGTATATATTATCCCATGAATACATTAAAGTTAACAGTAACAAGATTTTATACGTTCAATCAAACATTGTTTACACCATGCTTTAAGTGTGATTTTTATTTATATACGATAGTACAAATGCGCCTTATTGATATTGAATAATTTTTAGATATAACATCTTTTTTTTTTGGGCTGGATGAGCTACTGTTGGCCTTAGGGGCCTTTACAGTTCCGACGGACTTGAGGTGGCCTGGCGCACGGGGCGCCTTGCCTGAACCTCGGCGTATTATTATTACGCGTAATGGTGACTAAGCTCGAGGGCTCTCGAGGGCCGTCACGCTATTATTATCACCGGTTTGGGAGGTCGCCAAGCACTTTGGCGCTTTGGCGGCAGCTCCATGGAGTGATCAGGCTCAACAGTAGACATGTTAGGCAGCCCAAGCCGGGGCCAATCCAATGGGGCCAAGCCAATCCCCTGGGAGGGGACCTCGGCTTGGGCTGTCACTCAACACGCGTTTAGCATTCCGATTCGAGGCTGCCCGAGAGGGCCGGACCTCGGCTCGACCGGTAGCTATTATCTGACTGGGATATAACATCTTTTGGTGCTGCGTGGCCCTACCACAGTTAAGTTATACATGTAACTAGCTGTTAACAGCGGCTTCAAACGCGCGGCAAGTGGGAATTAACATAAGTTTTTCTATTGAACACCAGGATATCTCGCAGATGGCTGAATTTTTCCTACTTAAAGGACACTTATCATTACCTATATGTTGGACAATTTACACATATCTTTATAAATTATAGCCTGTGTATTATTCTGATGTATAAGCTATATTATTGTAAAGTTTCATTAAAATCCATTCAGTAGTTTTTGCGTGAGAGAGTAACACTGTAAGAAACATCCATCCATACATAAAAACTTGTGTTTTTATTTTATAATTATTATATGAATCAGACGAGAACTCCGGTTAAACGACCGCATGTAAAAACACTGATTTTTCTCAACACCAGTTAATTTTTAAAACATTATTAATAGCAAATCGAAGTTACGATCTGCAGTGTGTGTTAGAGAGTACTGAATCTACTATATCAAGGACTAGCGACACGCCCCGGCTTCGCACGGGTGTAATATATTATACATATAAACCTTCCTCTTCAATCACTCTATCTAATAAAAAAAACCGCATCAAGATCCGTTGCGTAGTTTTAAAGATCTAAGCATACATAGGGACAGACAGACAGTGGGACGACTTTGTTTCATATTACGTAGTGAAGACAATCCAATTTCCAGTGTTTCGTCACAACGGGGGTGACTCTGAACCTGGCCGGCCATGGCGTTGCAAATGGATTCGCCGCTGTGCTGGTGCCACAGTTGCGCAGGGCGGACTCGACGATACCCATTGACCACTCTACTGGATCCTGGATCGGTATGTGGATAACGATCATGTGTTTTTTAATTGTTTTATAGTGCTAAAAAAGTGCGAAAAGTTTCGTATTTTCAAATTAATAAAAAATAATTAATTTTCAAATTAATAAAGAATTATCGTTATAAAATTATATACGAAATTGTTTTTATGCTATAAAGGATAAATATTGCTTGAAATGCGAATAAAGGCAAAGTAGTTCGTTGGTGTGGCAATCAGCCATTTAGCTTAGTGGTTAAAGCATCTGGGCGCGAATCGCGGAGACGTTGGTTAGATTCCCATAGCGACGGAAAACTTTTATTACTTTTGAGCCGTGATAGCTCAGTGTCCGGGCGCTCGCCTTTAATTCAATATACTCGAGCAACCTGAGTTCGATCTCCGGTGCCGGCACCAATGAAGTTTTTAACTTTAAGTGCTGTCTTATCACGTGCTCCGCGGTGAAGGAAAACATCGTGAGGAAACCTGCATATTTTCGAAATTATAACAAAAAAAAATATTTCGAGGGTGTGGGGGTCAGTGGGGCCGCGTGGTGGACTATGCCCTGATACCCTCTATATAGAGGAGGCCTTTGCCCAAGCAGTGGGACATGTATAGGCTGTTACTTTACTTTTACTTTTACTTTTTTTCTACAAATTTTGAACGATCATCTATATTTTATAGTAGTAGTAGTGTAGAATAGAACTATATAGCTACGTTTTAGAAGTAAGCGATTCTTTTTGTTTATGAATAATTTAACTGAGCATTTAACAATATATCCCAGAAGCAGAACTTCTACGTGCTATTTCGTTTTTAGAAAATAATACAATCAAATTTTAATATTATAATGACATTTAGCGTATTAGAGGACTGCACTGCAACTTGGAACTAATTAATACAAATATACCAATTATCAATATCATATACGTATATTTGCGATAAAATTACTAAATGACATACAGTCTTTGACTTTGACTTGGCATAATTTATTGAACGCGGCTAGAAATGCTAGAAAAATATTGTACCAAAACACGAATTTACAATTTCACAATTTTTTCCAATCTGTATTGTTAAGTCAAATTTTTTACTACATACGATATATATTTATACACTGTTTTTTAATCATCGTTGAATGTTTATGACTTTGAGTCTTATATATCTTCCTTTTAATTTGTCCGAAAGAAATGGCTACAGCTTTCAGCTTCGTTAACGTGTCTAGGTAGTTACTGTTTCATCTGATGCTTGAAGAAACTGGAGGCTCACCTTGTTATACCTATATACGTTTATAATACTCCTAAAAACTCACTTATATATCAGATGGCTCGTCCTTTTTTTTGCAAAGAAAGTTTCCGTTTTCATTTGGGAGAAAACGGTGCATCGTTTTCTCCCAATTTTTGCGACATATGACAGAAAATTTCGCTCCAGTATATGTAAAGACCACATATATAAATCTGAAGTGGTCTTTACAAATCGATAGTAGTATAAAAAGAGCTACAAATAAGACTTAGTCATGAAAGGGATTTTCTACCTAACAAGAGTCGATGAAAAAACACAACAGTGAGTGTTGAAATGCGTCTGAACAAGCATAGATGATTGAAATGAATAAGAGGCAAAATTGAAACATGAATTAGGTACAGTTTCCAAAGTTAGGTTACATTAAATAATTTGACTTATTAAATTACATTATTTTCTTCTTTCAGCGTCCGTTATGGGTACCACCTTGGTCATCGGTAACTTCATCATACCATTTACTATGGCGAAATACGGAAGAAGAATCGCAAACATGGCTAGTCTGGTCCCTATGATCATGGGCTGGATATGCATAGTTTTAGCAACCAACGTGCCCATGCTAATCTTTGCAAGGTTGCTACAAGGCCTCTCAATGGGCATGGGAACTACCCTTGGGCCGGTTCTCATCGGGGAGTATACCAGCCCGAAGAACAGGGGCGCATTTCTCACCGTCATATCGGTGATGATCTCCGCCGGAGTACTAGTTGTGCACACCCTAGGGTGTTATTTACACTGGCAGACCGCAGCGATCGTGTGCGCTTTTGTAACTCTAGCTGATTTCATCATCGTTCTGCTATCTCCAGAGTCGCCAAGCTGGTTAGCAGATCGAGGGAAGCACGAGGAAAGCAGAAGGGTGTTCAGATGGTTGCGTGGTGATGGTGAAGAGACAGAATTGCGGCGGATGGTCGAAGCCACCACCGAAAAACAATCAAAACCTGCGGGGAACATATCGCAATCAATGTTGCAGACGATCGTTGCAAAGATCAGGTACATAGAAACTATTTTGAAAAGAAAGGAGTTCTACAAGCCCATAATAATAATGATCCACATTTATATGCTGTCCCAGTGGGCTGGTGTTAACGTATTGAGCACATACATCATCGATCTATTGGACGTGTTAGTTGGCAATGGAGTGGATATAAAACTGATGGTCGTCGCTTTGGACTCCCAAAGGATTGTGTCCAACGTTGTTGGCGTGTACCTCATTAAGAAGCGGAAAAGACGGACTATGCTTTTAGCAATAGGTTGTCTAGCCATGTTTGCAATGCTAGCGACGGCCTTGTTCTCTTATTTGCAGACAAACCAAATTATCACGAACGATCACCGCCTAATTGGAATCCTGCTACTTCACTTGCACATGCTGTCCGTCGGTATCGGCAGTTTGCCGATAAGCTTCATAATAGCCGGCGAACTCTTCCCCCTTGAATTTAGAAGCTTAGCAGGTGGCATCAGCGTGCTATTCCACTCGTCGAGTTTCTTCATCGTCATCAAAACGGTGCCTTACCTCTTTAACACGATCGGTCTACACGGTGCTTACTGTCTGTACACCTTAGTTTCGGGCTACTGCCTCATGGTAGCGTGGTGGTTCCTACCAGAGACGAAGGACAGAACTCTACAAGAGATTGAGGACGAGTTTCGCGGGACATCTCCAGTGGATAAAGCTGTAGAACTTCAGTCACTGGCATCATTATGAGAGTTACTGGACTTTGATAAATAATACCAGATTATTTCAGCCTTACTGATTTAATCTTTGAAAAAAATAAAAGTATACTTGCCATTAATACGAGGTCGATAATTTTACTTATACCGTATTATCATAATAATAATAATATCACATAAACGTGCTTTTGGTATAGTGATGAGCTGGCTTTAAGAACAAAAAGAAAACATACCAGAAGGAAGTATACTTCTGAATAAAGTTCACATTTATACATGTGGACTGCAAACAGCCTCAGATTCCAAGTATGTATGCAAATGCATAATATGCAAATCCATTAATCTAAAAGTGAAAATTAAGGATCAGAAAAAAGAAGAAGTAGAAAAGGAAGAAGAAAAACCATGCAAAAAAAATTTATAGTAAATGAATAAGGCCCAGAATACAGCCAAATTCCAAATCGCCATTATTGCGACGGAATTTACCAAGGATGTGGGTTTATCCAAGTATAATATAAAGTTTAAAAACTAACAAGAGCGAGTCGCACTCACGCACAAAGGGTTCAAAACCATTAACTATAAAAACGACACAAAAATCATGTCTGTTGTATGGGAGCCCCACTTAAATATTTTTTATTATTTTAGTATTTTTTGTTATAGTCGCAACAGAAATACGTGTATAGTATAATAGTCTGTGAAAATTTCAACTGTCTATTTATCACAGTTCATGATATACAGTCTGGTAACAGACAGACAGACACACAGACAGCGGTGTTATTACTAAGACTCCCGTTTTACCGTTTGGGTATGGAACCCATAAAGCCAAAACAGGATGCTTAAGGATGTAGCCTAGGATGCCACATACCTCTTTCCCGCGGCGTCGGCTCCAAGGAGGATCGCCATTAACTCCCTAATAAAGTCTTAGCCAACCTATCAGGCCGAAAACAAAGTCGGTCTAGAAGTCGAAACGTCCACAAAGTAACAGTAAGCCATTAATATAAAGAAGAAGAATTCGAAACGTCACATACTAAATATGGACAGAAGTGACTAGTTTTTATGACCGTATGGCATGTCACATAATGTTTCTAATCAATTGTTATAAATAAAAAAAGCTTACACTAAGAAACAACCATAATTAAATTATATATTCTTATATTTAAAGATAGTAGTTACTTAAATAATAAACCAAGCAAAGGTGAAGGCAAACAGTAATCAGCTATCGTAACGCCATCAACCCGAGAAAGTAAAACGAATTAAATATATTATACTTTCTATAGGATTATGTAATTTAATAGAAAATGATGTAGGTACTTAGATTGTACCTGCTTTTAGATTGGTTATTAGAATACTGTTGTAGTTGCCTAATTTAAAGACAGACGGTTGGTTATTGTGTTCAAACAACTACTATATACTTTGGTATCATGGATAGGCCATTTATGGATATGCAAAGTATTTAAGAGCCGTGATAGCTCAGTGTCCGGGCGCTCGCCTTTAATTCAATATACTCGAGCAACCTGAGTTCGATCCCCGGTGCCGGCACCAATGAAGTTTTTAACTTTAAGTGCTGACTTATCACGTGCTCCGCGGTGAAGGAAAACATCGTGAGGAAACCTGCATATTTTCAAAATAATAACAAAAAAAAATGTATTTCGACAATATGTGAAGTCCGCCAATCCGCAGTGGGGCCGCGTGGTGGACTATGCCCTGATACCGTCTGTATAGAGGAGGCCTTTGCCCAGCAGTGGGACATGTATAGGCTGTTTACTTTTACTTTAAAGTATTTAAACAACAGCAGGTGGTAATGTCATAAGAGATAATGAGGAATAAGTAATTAACAAGAAAATATTTTTTTATTTACGAAACATCTAATATCAAACATAAATGCTTTGTTAAATAACCAACAGCCCTTATCCTGCCTATATATAAGAGAAGTTATTCATACTTCAAGTAGCATCATTCTCGATGTTTCTCGAATGGGTAGATCCGTCCCTAGGAGTACCACGACCTAACAGAAGACCGGTGCGATGTGGAAGTGTTATTTGTATACTTTTGCCTTTCGTCTTCAGAGTGAGGTGACAACGGCACCAAACCAACAAGCAACTGACGCCAACGTCAAGAACGAAGTTATGCAGGTGACTGATAGGCTTTGTCAGTTGTTCGACGGCAGAAAGTAGGCTATGAGTGTAGGGAACCATTTGAAAAAAAGGAAAATATAGACATCAGACCAGAAAAAGTAAGTAAGAAGAAGATATTTAAATGGTATTAAGGACGATAAAAAGTATTGGAGAGTCCGAGAAAATATTTGAAGTATAGTATTAAAGGAACCAAAAAGTAAGGAAGGAAAACCTATATATGCCAGCAGTTCATCAATTACAGCTGTGGTATATAACCACACATTCAGTGGTCCCGGAAATGACATTAGCACCGAATCAAGAGGCAGAAAACACAAGAGAAGAGGAACTAAGCCTAAAAATGCATAACTTACAAACCAGACCGACAGCTTAATATTTATCTATTATTATTTTTTTTACCAAAAATAATAAAGAATATTATTATACTTATTCCGGATAACCAAACTTTTTTCGCCGTTTGGCCTAGATGACTTAGATTGTTTATTATAGTATTAAATTAATGTATATTATATATAATAAAAACAACAGTAAAGTTATAAAATTATTCATATAAAAATGTTACTTCAACGAACCAATTATGAAATCATTACAAAAGTTATATCTGATGAAATATGAATACACGGTTTTCCTATATAAAGGATTTAATTATGAACTATTATCATTCATTGTCATGCACAATTAGCTACTTTTCATTAGAGGAATTTATAATTCTTTAAGCATAACTTCGACATTTACATCAGGAACGTTCTTCTTCACCATTGCCGTACTGTTTTAAGCTTATCTTTGCTTCAGCGTCCTCTAACTGGTGATGGAATCCTTTAAGCTCGTTCTCTATCTGCTGCAACGTCTTACCGCTCGTCTCCGGTAAAATGAACCACAACAGAATAAGTATGTAAGTCAATATCGCAGAATAAATTGCATAGATGCCATACAAGCCAATGCTGTCGAGCAGCAATGGAAATGTCTTGAGGACCATGAACATGAAGACAGCTAAAGTAAATACTCCTATACTAGATATCATACTTCTGAACTCCAACGGTATAACCTCCCCTGATATGACATTCGACATGGGCGTCATACCCAAGCCTATGCAGAAGAACTGCATTACAACTAAGCATCCGGGTATCCACTGCGTGTCGTACGAAATCGTATCTTTGAAATACATGTAAACAGCCATGGCTAAATGGACAGCTGTACACAAACCGCCCGTGGCGAAAATAATGATCCGGCGTTTGAACCGGTTGATGATGAATATAGCGGTGAAGTTAGTGATGATCCTTAAGGTGTCCAGGGCGACCATCCATACGTGGACGTTTGCTGACGAGCCCATCATGACGCTGATGATTTCCACCGAGAAGGCAGGCATTGTCGCGTTCCCGCTCACCTGCACCATCAGATAGCAGTGAGCTATTATCACGATTGGCTTGTAAAACTCCTTTCTTCTGACGATCGAACGGTTTTCGACGGTTTTCGACCGATTGACCTTTTCTTTATCTACTATCTCTTCCCGCATCTTCGTCTGCGAGAGAATCATTTCCTCCAGCTCTTTCTCCTCACCTTCGCCTCTTAGCCAGCGGAAAGCTTGTGTGCATTCCTCGTATCTCCCCTTAACAGCTAACCAACTAGGAGATTCGGGTAAGTAGAAAGCGATTATCGTGCTCAAGAAAGCAGCTACGCCACAAGCGATGCTGGTCAGCTGCCAGCTGAACAACGATCCTACGAGGTGGACTAGAAATATTCCAAAGCCTTGAGCGAGGGATATAGTCGTGAGGAACCCGCCACGATACTTGGGGCTGGAGTATTCCCCCACTAGAACCGAGCGAAGAGGCAGCATCAAGCCGACTGATAGACCCTGTAGAAACCTTGCGAAGATCAGCATCTGAAAATAAAATTGTGCACATATAAATTATGCGTATTTACGTAAGTTTAATGTACTAGATTAATTTACTTTTAATTGATTGCATGATTTTTGTGCGGGTACGCGGTAATAACTTTTAATACGATTTCAATAAAATAAACCAGCATATCTAAGAAATGATGAAAAAGTTAATTCAAAGATATGTGATGTCTGCCAAACTGCAGTGGTAACTGTACCGTTTATACAGAGAAGGCTTTTGACATAAAGTAGGGAATATTTATATATTGTATATATAGCCCGCTACTTTTAATGATGTCAGTCGTAGTCAATGACACGGCACGCCTATTAAACTTATCAGTTTTTGAATTGCGACAATGGAGAGTAAGGTAAATTGTCTGTTTTTTTTAGTTTTAACGTGTTGTAAGTTTTAGCTGAAGATGTTTTTTCCTTACTTGATTGCGTGGAAAAATCACTGAATGTCTTTTAGGCCTGGTATATTTCGCAAAGGGTCCCAGCTTGCCATGTTTGGGAGTACAAAAGCTTGGTGAATTTCTTATACTGACGCAACACTACACATTATTATATGAAACTATTCTCATAGGTTTTTCCATATAAAAACTTAAAATCACTAGGAGTCGGGACGGACCATGTAAAAATAGTTTCATTTAATAGTTGCTGAATCATGAATCGTGGAAGCTAATTTATTTTAAAGTAGTAAAGTAAAGTAGCAGCCTATACATGTCCCACTGCTGGGCAAAGGCCTCCTCTATAGAGAGGGTATCAGGGCATAGTCCACCACGCGGCCCCACTGCGTATTGGCGGTTTTCACATATCTTCGAAATATATATATTTTTTTATTATTTCGAAAATATGCAGGTTTCCTCACGAAGTTTTCCTTCACCGCGGAGCACGTGATAAGTCAGCACTTAAAGTTAAAAACTTCATTGGTGCCGGCACCGGGGATCGTACTTAGCTTGCTCGAGTATATTAAACTAAAGGTGAGCGCCCGGACAATGAGCTATCACGGCTCTTAATTTATTTTATTCCATGCTAATAATATTTGACAAAAGTTGTAATGCATTACTACACATTCACCGACCTCTACATTGACGGACAAAGCGATGACGAACCAGCTGACGACTGCCGGTAGACCGACGCTGATGTGAGCGACCTTCCTGCCATAGCGGCCCATGACGTTTGGCGTGACGAAGTTGCCAATCAGCATGCTTATGCTGACGATTGACGCTGCAATACGTAATAATTAAATACCGCTGGGTCATGCAATAACTCCTGCCGTTCCACGAGTGGGCAGGCTCTTCCGGGGAAGTACCACAACTTCACAGATCAGCGAGAAGTGGAAGTATTTATACTTTCGCGTTTCATCTGGTGAGGGGGGTATCCAATGCCCACTTTTTTAAACGATGTCAACGTATCTGCAAGCCTTCATGTGATGTAGATATCTATTGGGTGGCAGTAATCATTTAAGATCAGGTGAACCTGTAGGTGAAAATCTGCTTGACAACTTTTCACATAAAATTCATTTAATTTTAGCGGTGGTAGAGCCACGCAGCAGCCTCGGCTGTTGCACGAATGGGCAGGCCCGTCCGGGTTAGTACCACGACCTCACAGAAGACCAGCGTAAAGTGAAAGTATGAGAAATGCTTTCGCGTTTCGTCTGGTGAGTGAGGTAGCCGGAGCCCAATTTTCAAAAGGTTGTCAACGCATCTGGAACCCTCGGGAGTGGCAGATGTCCATGGGTGGCGGTACTCACTTAACATCAGGTGAACCGTCTGCTCGTTTGACAACTTTTCGCAAAAAAAAAAAAAAAAAAAAAAACATATTTTGTGTCATTCCTCTATTTTTCTGCAAGATGTTTTGCTTCTTTGTATGGGTGGACACTAATCAAATATGTATCAATCTTTCGATATCTTAAGTGGATCTATCTAATCAAGTTATACCTCCTCATAATATTACTGTCATATCTAGAGTCCATCAATAATACAGACATTCGGGTTAATTTCGCAAGACTTTATAAAAACATAAGTATGAATAATTTTATGATGTTTTTAAGTAAACAGCGCACTTTTTAAACGAAACCCTATTGAAAAATCGCGCTTAATTTTAACACAGTCAGTCTTTCCCGTGACCATGAAGGCCGTAAGAGTTCAAAAACACGATGCAATTCAAAAACGCGTATCGAAATGAGAATTCGTTCGACATTCAATAAGAAGTCGTTTCTTATTGTTTCTCATTAAAGTATTTCTTTTTCCATCGCCATTCCTGTATACTTCTTAAGCATACTTATATCATCCTTTGATAGTCGATGCTCCAGCAAAAACAATTAAGTTCTTTTCTGGGTGCGATATATGCATTAATTATTATAGATAATTTATGTGACTTGGATGATTCGGTGGCGCCGTAGGTTCGTAGGAACGTAGGTTCGATTCCCACATGGGACAACTATCTGTGTGATCCACACAGAATTTTTCCGGATCTGGCTGTTTGATTCCAAGGAGGTTTGAAGTCAGGCAGGCGGCCGGTCGTAAAAACGCCGCTTCCAACACAGCCAAAACCGCTTACAACATAATTCACATTTTGTGCTGACCTCACCTAGGTGGGATAAGATAAGAGCAGGAGGGTGATGATGATGATATGTATAATTTATAATCCCTACAGATATGTGTGCTATAGTTTAAAATGAAATATGCTTTTATCATAATACACACATATTTCTAACGGTGGTAGGGTCACGCAGCGGCCTCGGCTGTTGCACCAATGGGCAGGCCCGTCCGGGCCACGACCTCACAGAAGACCAGCGTAAAGTGGAAGTATGGCAAATACTTTCGCGTTTCGTCTGGTGAGTGAGGTAGCCAGAGCCCAATTTTCAAAAGGTTGTCAACGTATCTGTTACCCTCGGGTGTGATAGATATCTATGGGCTGCGGTATTCACTTAACATCAGGTGGACCGTATGCTCGTTTGACAACATTTTGCATAAAAAAAAATTAACACATTAATTAATAAAATAAAACGCAAGTCAGACGGTGCCCCTTGGCACAGGTTGACTAAGTGGGTATCGAGGGGCAAGTTTTTCGTATTTCAATTTACTTTAACAATAATGTAATCCTCTGATAACGTTTATAACCGGCTTTGATATAATTTATTTCTTGTCGTTTTGCATCGTATAAAATGTGACTTGTGATTTTTGTAATTAACAGATTTGGTTTACTACTTGTTTGTCAAAAATAAGGCGACTCATCACAGCGACATGTTTAGAAAGAAAGAAAGATGCGTTTAATTGTCATAATGACGACACAATTGGCGTAGTGGATAGTGACCACGTCTCTTGTGCCAGAGGGCATGGGTTCGGTCCTCACTACTGGAAAAATAGTGTGTGATGAACATAGTGTCTGGGTGTTTATAAATCTATAATTTGTAATTATTTACAAAAAAAAGTACGTTTAAGTATGTGTTGCCTAGTATCCATAGTACAAACTTAGTTTGACAATTTATTATTTATTTATTTTCAATAATATTCAAGTCCCTTATGTTCTACAACTTGCTGTGAACAAATATTACATGTACATAGAGAGTCAGCTATTAGTTAGACAATATACTTACCGACCCATGAATCGCCGACCTTTGTTAGCGGTATCGCGGTGTGGTCTTCGTGTAGGGCCGGTAGCAGCACGCCGGGGAAGCCAAAAACGAATCCGATGTGGCACACTAGGCTGCTGCCGACGGCACAGGTCACCATGCACTGTGAAATAGAATGAAAAAAATATATGAAAGGTTTCATCTAAAGTGCAGATCATCTTAAGTGCTGAGACTCCGTGGTGCAGTTGCCAAGGTATTGGCTTCAGCGTTGAGGGTCGTGGATTCGATCCCCACACGGGACAACTATTTGTGTGACCCATAGATAGTTGTTTCGCATATGAGTAAAAGTTTGAGTTTGTCCACGTAAAATTTATGTTTGTAAAACATAGTGTAATGTTATCCTAAATCAAGAGCAATGTTTAAAAAAAATGTGAGTCGTCACGGGACGCCTGGCAGATGTGAAACATCGACATTATTTTGTAAAAGTAATATGCAGAAAACAACAGATTGTGATAGGAACTAAATATGTCATAATGATAAAATAAAATATTAAGATTTTTTTTCCAGATAACGATGACTTGAAAATAAATGTTTATTCATTTATTAAATACAAAAATGTACGAATTTATTTCAAATCGTGACTACTTAATTCGTTTAATCAGTGACTTCGGTAATAGTACACACAATTAATTAAAGTTAATTTAATTAATTAATAATAAATAATTATTAACAATTAATTTAAATTTCAGTAATTAATCGTACACGCTACTGCATATAGACTGTATATATATATATATATATACCATCATATAGCGTGGAGACGCGTCGCCACGCCAAAAATTTTACGTGCGGCTGTAGATGTTTCACATCAAAAACATATGTGCTGAGGCTAACAGAAAAAGTAATAAAAAAAAATTGAATTTCAACAGAAAAGGTGATGTCTATAGGTCGGGAATATTCATTGTAAAAATGAAGTTGGGGAAAGTGTATTTGCTGTACAATGCTAAGAAAGCAATAAAAAAAAGAATATTGATAAGACGCTGATTTTCGCACGATGAGGATGTCGACCGTTTAGCTCAGTGGATAGAGCGTCTGAACGCGAATTTCGTGAGGCAGTTTCGAAAGTTTCGATCTTTAAGTCTCCAATCCTAAGTTTAATCGAAGTTTTCAAGCAGATTTAACAACGCCTTATTTGCTGATTCCCCAAATTAAAGAGATCCAGACTGACATTGGCAAAAAACGCAGTGCTGTATCGAGCCTTGAATTCTCTTTCTTTTCGATAGTTCAATATAATGTCGGCCTAGGGACAAGCAGCCATATCCCTTTTCAATTGGGCATCTTTTTGTTAGTATATATTCAGATATTTTGTATACTCTAAATACATATGCAATGGAATGATTGTCTAGTTTCGGCTACTTTAACACAGACACTTCGACAGTGACACCGGCGATGTGGTAAGCTTTTAGTAAAAGCAAGGACCTATGCTTTTACTAAAAGCTTTTAGTAAGGTTCTCGAGTGGAGACCACGTGACGGCAAACGCAGCGTAGGAAGGCCTCCCACAAGGTGGACGGACGACCTAGCCGAGATCGCAGGGACGCGTTGGATGCAGGCCGCTAACGACCGGTCGAAGTGGAAGTCAATGGAGGAGGCCTATGTTCAGCAGTGGACGTCCTACGGCTGATATGATGATGATGATGATGATGCTTTTACTAAAAATTTACAGTACGTACGTGCGTTCATGCATAAAATTCAAGCTAATAAAGTGTTAAAAAAACCAACAGTCAATTTGCTTGATAACATCTCATTGCGCCTCGATCAGGCCCAGGTATTAGATTATATTAAACGTAAGCCTTTAATGTGCACTGATAGAGCTGAATGCGTAATATAGTAAAGTGCATTACGACGTATAAAATACGTTACACAACAATTACGGCTGAAAAAACTCACCTAATGAATATAAAAGATATTTTCATGTAAGGAGATGGCAAGCGAACTGGCGGTTCACCTGATATTAAGTGATGACCGCCGCCCATAGACAACACTGTTGTGTGGCATTCTATTGGAATTAAGTCCGCCCTTTATACTTCCCTATTGAAACTGTTGTCAAAATTAAGAAATAAATAAACTCAAATTGTATTTATGGTTTCATCATTAATCTATTTTAAATATAATATGTAATATAGTTTTAAGCGTTTATATAACAGTTAACCTTTTGGATATTATCAATTTAAATTTTTGCACATTTGCATCATTATCACTACACAGAAATGTGGTTTTAAAGTGCAGTATTCGTGTAACGCGATCAAAAATTATTCGTCAGAATGGAAATTATTCGCTTGATGAAACCAGTTCGTACAGGTGTAGATAATAAATGTGACGATAAGGCATAGAATAGTGGATGACGTATAAGTTTTTCCTTCTATCGCAAGCTATGTTACCAGTCCGAAGCATAAGAAATTGTCAAAATTAAACTATATGCATCACTAATTCATTCGAATCCCTACAGTCGTCGCGGCAACAAACACAAACTACCTATGTTTAGTATTTAGGTTTTTGGTGCGAATTTAGTGTGCCGTTTAATTGAATAGTGTCTAGCGTGAGTGTCATAAAGACAGATAAGTCGTTTATGATTAAATTTATTTTAGTGCTAGAGTCTTTGCATTTAAGACGAAACTTAAATTTAATCTCGTATCGTAAATCTTCGTAGATAAATGGACAAAAATTTTCGGAACTGTGAGATTCGAACCAGCGTTTACCGCAGCCGCTGATTGTCTATTGCATTTTAGCACAGCTTGGAAATATTATAAAGCTCGGAATATATTGTGCATACTATACACAGTATGAAAGACGATAATAATATTAACGATGAATATTATTTCGAATAATTCCGAGATTGGAATAAAAGACAGTATTATAATCTCATGGATGCGGTCGATTCAGGATCGTACTTCGTGGCAGTCTTTGTTCAGCAGTAGACTCAAACAGGCTCAAATGATTGCAGATGCGTTACCGCATCTGCAATCCTACGGGTGTCGTAAATATCCATTGGTGGCGGTTATCACTTGTGAACCGCCAACACGTTTGCCACCATTTTATATAAAACAAGTCCATATTTTATAAACGATGATGACGATGAAAATCGAATTGGAAGGTCGCTTTTTTTTTTTTTTTTTTTTTTTATTAATGAAAAGAAAAGACAATCTTTATTGATCTAATATTTACAAGATTAAATCTATCTAAAATTACATATTATCTAATAAACCTAATCCACGCGGCATGGTGCCAAGAACGCTAGCTGCATTTCCTCGCTGAATAGTTATGCTCAACCTTTGCGCGAGAAAAGAACCAGCTCTCTTGTCACCAGCCGCGGCGTTAAGCCTAGGACATAAACTTTTAAAAAAATTTTTTGTTTAATTCATTTTAAAGGGGTTTCCTAAGTATTTCCGGAGCCCAAGTTCCAATACCAATGAAATTAATATGGGATCACATGGGAAGCACCAGCTTTCAAATACAAAAGGAAAGTGCTGAGGTAACAAACATAAAAAAGTACAGTCGAATTGAGAACCTCCTCCTCCTTTTTTGAAGTCGGTTAAATAAAAGACAAAACGCGTAAGTATTGGTACTTTCTCTGCACTCCGGTCTTCTGAGACGCCGCGGCACCCGTTTCCCGGACACTACCCGTTCTTGCAACATCAGAAGCTGGATAGCCCCATCACAACAACGTAAAATGTGCAATAATTTATTACGCACTGCGTTTATTATTGCTACAACTCACTTGTTTCAAGAAAGGTGTTAATTTCGCCTTCCCCATTGCGCAATCCACATCCTTATCCAAATGTCAACACTGTACGAATGAAGTTTTTATATGCACATGTTGCCGAATTGCAAGCGGACGCATGTTTGACTATTTACTCACAAAACACGTGCCAAACACGATAAACAGATTCTGACGACTCACGAGACGATATCGAGGCTGAAATATTTCTGAGCCGGTGTTGCCATTTTTGTTTCGGTAGTTCCGTCTTTGTCGTTACTACACTATACAACAACGTGGCGTAACAACCGCGATAACAAATGAACACACGTCTCACCAATAAACATAAAAAAATAAACGTTTACAAAATCCATAATTAAATCTTTTAAATTCATTCAATCCATTCATATGCTTTGTGACCTTTACAAATGAAATTTACGTTACTGTTTTATACGTTCTAACATTGTTTGTTTTGAAAAATTTAATAACTCGGTAAATATTGGTGTGTAAAGAATGTAAATGTTTAATACAAATTTAAAAAGTTATTCTCTATATATGTTTGTAAATTTATTGTCGCGGTTGTAACGCCACGCTGTTATACAATGTATACCTACTATGGATTTCAGTTTTCATTTTCGAGCATAATGAATTAAGCCAAAGGTTATTTCAAGTGCTCATTGCTAAAGTGCTTGGCAAAAACGCCGTCAGATCGGTAGTATTTGTAAAAAATTAATGAAGAAAATAAGTAATATGTTTAAAGTCCGCTTTTGCGCACAAATAAAAATGCGCGGGAGATTATCTGGGTCTATGTGGAGCTTTATTGGAAGCACGGTCAGGGAGATTGCTAATACATATAGACATTATAGATATTGTGTATGTAAAGCAATGTTGGGGGAAGGATAACTTTAGAACTGCATAAATTCTGACACTGCTTGTAAAAGAAATTTTCCAAAAGCAAAATATAGCTGGCAACGCATTTGTAAGCCCTCTGGTGTTGCAGGTGTCCTTGGGCGGCGGTAACCACTTACCATCAGGTGAGTCTCCTGCTCGTTAGCCGCTTTTTTCCCATAAGAAAAATATAGACCCAGATCTAATTCGTATTAGAAAGAATTCCACCATTAATAATCATGTAACTAGCACAGACCAATCTATCTGCATGAATGGCATAGTGGTTTAATTGCATGACACCCATGGTTGTTAAAATTTGTTGAAAAAATAGTTGTTGTTAGGTGGTTTTGAATCCTACAAAATTAAATGGTGTCCGTGATTGGTAAAGCAAAGTCGCGGTCTCAAACTATATGCAATACATACAGTGAATACTGCGATATTGAGTTTGTATTATTTGTGGATTAGTACTTTCAGCCAATAAAACACATGACGATTATATAAAGTACGAGAAAAAGAGGTAAATTGTTTCAGACCTTAAGTTTCAACAAATTCAAACCACCGTATTGTGTGGTCTACTCCTAAGATGGCAACACTATTAACCACATTTATTGCGTGTTTGATAGATGGCGCTATTACAAAGTCATCGTCGAATTTCATTTTTTAATGCCCATTTAAAAGTTGTTTTCCTGCGTGGCGAAAGTCTATTGATAAAGTAACTGCAGCGCAGTACAAAATTTATTATTACTATGTGTTAATAAACTTTATTAGAATCTGCTTAGAGGCCGAATCTATGATGATTTCAAATAGATATTCAAACAACTCAGCTCAGTACTGACTTAAATTTTAGGATCTGACCTCTGGACCTAGGACTGATAACCAAATTAATGGGCTAAGTCTCGATATAGAGCTAGGTATAGGTTACGAAGTTCGTAGACGTCAGGTAGATCAGCTAAGATATAAATGTATGACGTACATAAGTTAAGAGTCGTAGGTGCAATGTTTACTTCCTTAGTTCAAAAGTGTGTGTGTTGTCGGCGAAGATCATGAAAATGCTAAGTTTCCACGAGTTTGATAGGCCCAGCCTAGTAGAGTTACGCATTAATTATCATAAACAATTTGAAGGTTGTCTTGGTGAAAAACTGTTTGTAAATTTTATAGAACACATCCTGATGTAGAGTCCTGCGGCAGCTTATGCATCTCTTTTGCAAAATTATAGAGATGCCTCCTCCTCTACCACCCTAAAATTATCGTATACCACATTATTTTACTTAAAGTATCAGCCTATACATATTCCACTGCTGGGCAACGGCCTCCTAGGTGCAGAGGGCACAGTCCAGGTATCAGGGCATAGTCCAACACGCGGCTCCACTGCGGATTGGCGGTCTTGACATATCTTCGAAATATATTTTTTGTTATTATTTCGAAAATATGCAGGTTTCCTCATGATGTTTTCCTTCACCGCTGAGCACGTGATAGTTCGGCGCTTGAAATTAACAATTTCAT
Source organism: Iphiclides podalirius (assembly GCA_933534255.1). Classification (NCBI taxonomy): domain Eukaryota; kingdom Metazoa; phylum Arthropoda; class Insecta; order Lepidoptera; family Papilionidae; genus Iphiclides; species Iphiclides podalirius. Next base: position 10,001,595 of record OW152839.1, on the reverse strand, counting down.
TGGTGCCGGCACCGGCGATCGAGCTCAGGTTGCTCGAGTATATAGAATTAAAGGCGAGCGCCCGGACACTGAAATATCACGGCTCTTACGGCTTATTTTACTTAATTAAGAATAATTAATGCTTATACTTAATAATACCCTTACATGAAACCTCTGCTGCGGTGGATCAAACCGATTGTTAGCGCGGCGATATTTCGATAGGTTACCACGCTTTATGCTAGTATGAAACTTCTAATCAATATTATATAACATATACGACATACATATGACAACAGCGCATCGAAGCCGAGTCATTCAATATACGCCTATTTGTGTATTTCGACTGCAATTTTATAGACTGCTATCTTTTTCCGTATAATACGTTCTATATCATCTGTCACATTCGCTTGTATATCTTTATATATGTAATATATAATTCTTCTGTACGTGTGTATGTCACTGAAATCCTCCTCGGCTGGACCGATTTTAATGACATTTTTGTGTGACTTCAGGTCAGGTGTGATTCGAGAATGTTCACAATTTGTCACAATTTTTTTTAAGTTGTTGTCGGCTTTAAGTCGCGTGTACATGACAATTTTCAAACGCCGCACAGTATGGACATGCGTCATCTTCAAACTATAAATCATTGACATGGTCATTGTCACTTGTGCATTGCGACGTCACCATAATGATTTAAAAGAATCAAAAATTATACATCATTGCTACTTATACATTTTGGTGACGTCACAATTGACAATGATAAAGAATTAGAATGTCCATAAAATAAAATGATTAATTTTATTCTTTAATAAAAACTGAATATTTATTTTTCATTATACCATATTTTTTTGAAACTATCCATTTACCTATGCATATTATCTATACAAAATAATTTCGATGTTTCACATCTGCCAGATGGGACCAGTAAAAGTTGTTAGCAACAACAGGATACCCTTTGACTTCCAAAAGACAAATATCCTGCTAAATCTGGCATCAATTGGACCGTATTTTGATAATTAATAGATAATCAAAATCACTACAAAAACCTTTAAATAACATCACTCCAAACCTTTAAATTATTCATCATCATTTCTTATCACCTATAACTTATTAAATTGACTTCTTTGGTAACTATATCTTTTTCATTATCAGGTGGTAATTATTTTTAGGTGCTCAATTAGCTATATTTTAATTAATTACTAATTGTTTCCTTACTAGTTTAGTTTTTCGCTTAAAACACTTACAGTGAAATAATTAACAAAAATAAACTAAACATATTTTATCTCAATCTTTATTATGCCCACATTAAATAAAATACACAATATTATACAGTTCTAATCTAATTTTAAGATATGATTATGGTAAAGTAAATTATATTTACATGGATTATGTACATAACATTGTTGTAATTACGTGTGTAATCCTTCACAAACGCAACGTTACAAAACATTAAAATGTTCATACAGTTGAACATGAAATGAGGTAACTCGGATCATAATATAACTAATGGTTATATTTGCCACCATAAACTATATTTCATTAATCAATGTATCAATAACAAAAAATGAAACAAAAGTATAAAAACTTCTTCAGAATAAAACATCATCCGACTAGATTTTCAATAAAAACTGACAATAATCCCATATCGCCAACCTTTATCGTCATTTAATACACTACAACAAAATACGACACTAAGTGATCATTTTCATACGCACGCCCTCCTCGCCTTTACGATCCTCTTCCTCATCCCTGAACCTCCCATTATTGAAATAGTCTTCTATCTCCTGCAAAGTTCTGTCCTTCGTTTCGGGCAGGATGAAATAGAACATCAATAAAGACAAACCCATTGTTATTCCGAAGACTCCAAACGTTCCGTAGACTTTGATACTGGCCAGCAAATACGGTGTCACTTTGAGAGCGGCCACCACAGCTACGGAGAGCACAAAGCCAGCGACAGCCGAGCCTGCCGCTCTATGGGCCAATGGTAGAACCTCGCCCAGCAAAGCGATGGGTATCGGTGTGCAGCCCAAGTTCACCAATATGAAAAACAGCACAAATAGTGCTACCGGTATCCAAGGATAGCTTTTGGATATCAAACCTACGGTCACTAAATAGAGGTAAGAACACGCCATGATTAAGACGAACAAAGCAGAGAAACCGGTAATGAACAGAATCGTGCGCCGTTTGTACACTTTAACTAGGACGGAGGAGAATGTGGCGCTGGTCGTTATGATTAAATCTATGCCTAGTGTGTAGTAGAATGTCTGCAGATTATCCCCGGTCACTTCTTCGATTATCGGCAGCGCATACGCAGGGAATACGTGCCTTCCACTCGCTTCTATTAGTACTGCACTTACAACAATTATTATTAAAGGCTTCACGAAGTCTCTCTTCGTGAATTTCAATAAGAAATCTGTGATTGTCTCGCAAGCACTAGTTCTTTTATTGTAAGCTGCTTTCATCTTTTGAGCTTTGATCAATTCGTTAAATTCCTTTTCGGAGTCCTCGTCGCGTCCTCTCAACCAATAGAAGGATTTCTCGCTGTCCTCGAACTTTCCTGTTGATGCCAGCCAGGCGGGACTCTCGGGCCAAGTGCAAATTATTATGAAGGAAACAACGAAAGGTAACATGCCCAATAACGCAACGGTTCTCCAATGGAAATAGTATCCTAGAATGTGGATGACCATGCTCCCCAAACAGACACCGGCCGTTTTCAAATTCAAGAATGTCCCCCTGCTTTTGGGGCAGGAATACTCTCCAATGACCACTGCGCCCAAGAACACTGTACCGCCAGTCGTGAAACCGTTCAGGAATCTACCGATCATGAGGAGTGCGACGTTCCTAGCAAAAAAAATCAGAAGCCAACCGATAATTCCAGGTGCGAGTACCAGAATGTGCGCTAGCTTCCTCCCTCTCCAATCCATCAGGAACGACGATACAAGGAACCCCGGTATTCCTGACACACCAACAGACGAAGCTGAAAACAAAAAATCAACATTTTATAGAAATAGGTACGTGATAGCTCATTGTCATTTATATTTTTTTTTTAATTTTTTTTTTATTTTATGCGAAAAGTTGTCAAACGAGCAGACGGTTCACCCGATGTTAAGTGAATACCGCCGCCCATGGACATCTGCCACACCCGAGGGTTACAGATGCGTTGACAACCTTTTGAAAATTGGGCTCCGGCTACCTCACTCACCAGACGAAACGCGAAAGTATTTGTCATACTTCCACTTTACGCCGGTCTTCTGTGAGGTCGTGGTACTTACCCGGACGGGCCTGCCCATTCGTGCAACAGCCGAGGCTGCTGCGTGGCCCTACCACCGTAAATTCAATGTACTCGAGCAACCTGAGTCCAATCTCCGGTGCCAGCACAAATGAAATTGTTAATTTTAAATGCTGAATTGTCACGTGCTCAGCAGTGAAGGTAGACATCGTGAGTAAACCTGCATATTTTTTAAATAACAACTAAAATTATTTCGAAGATGTGAATTCCACCAATCCTCAGTGGGGCCGCATGGTGGCCTATGTCCTAATAACCTCTGTACAGATTGTTAAGATTATCGTCAGTGAGGCAATCAGCCATTTAGCTTAGTGGCTAAAGCGTCAGGGCGCGGATCTCGAAGACGCGGGTTCGATTCCCACAGGGGCGAAAAAGCTTTAAGTACTTTTTTCTACAAATTTTAATGTAACCTCAAGTGCAAAGAATAGTACTACAAAAATTTTAATTTCTAAAAATAACAGAACTGACGAATTTATTTTATTACGTTATACCATTTAATAATATATTAAGGTATTTCAAGTTTGGTTAAATGGGCTTATATTATAGCCCGTGTTAAGACAAAAAAAATTGATCCGCCGAGTTTCATTCGCCGGTTCTTCTCAAATCAGTGTTTTTCCGAATCGGCAATAGTGTTCTTTGCCAATCAATAAGTAAGTGTAATGCTTCTATATTTAATAAATATATTTTAATTTGAATTTGAAACTCATCAAATACATAGAACCTAAAGAAAGGTAGTTGCCACTCTAGCGCCCGGTTTCTGAAACACAGTTGATCAGGGTTTCAGAAACCGGGCATCAGCTGTCAAATGGCTTTTCAAATGTTAATTAAAATACTTTTGGCAAGTCAAATAACATTTGAAAATCCATTCGACATCTGATTAGTTGACTTCTACGATGATCGATGCTTCAGAAACCGGGCGTAAGTGTAACAATCAATTGTTATGCAGACGTACCCAGCCATGAAGCGATGTTGATGTCTACTTTAATATCGGAGTCCGGTGATTGGAGACCAGGCAGCAAGCTCGAGGGGTAGCTCAGCACCATGCCTTGTGCCAGCATGTTGATCAGGACACCCGATACTGCCCATGACTAGAACATATTTGGTGTCCCGTAATGTAATCTCTGAATGTCCGCTGTGATTTGCACACAATAGATATAATAGATATAATGGTCACACTATGGATACACTTGATTCATTTTATAATATATATAATGGACCTTTACAATGTACCGTTTCAATATATAATGAATACATTTGGTTACTAATATAAATCATTGGTGCTTATTTTTTATACAAACTGGTAAAGATTCCCAACTATTTTTTTATCAAGACGAATTAACGCCGACGTACCGTAATATAATATTGTAGAATATTATTAAATGTAGGTGAACGGTAAACTCTGAAACTGATAGTTTAATGCACGTTTTGTATAACTTTTCTTACGAAACAGTTGCGAATACGTTAGTTACAAATCTACACCAAATTTATAAAAAATATCTGTACCTATAAGTTTTTCTGATCTAAGTGTAAAAAATCTCATTTCTAAACTTTTAATATGGATTGTAGTAAAACGGAGTACATAAGTTAAAATGATGATTAAGGGCTACTGTGACTCCATTACAAAAATGTAACAGGCTTCATTCCGGGCTGGTTCTTGTCTCTTCTTCTTGGTTCTATCTTTAAATGGGTGCTTTAAGGAAATATCTTAATCAATAGCATTACAACACAGCAAGTCAGGAATAATTTGTAGAATCATCTACAATTGTCATCATGACTCCGTGGCGCCAAGTTTTGGTTTCAGCATCTGGAGTCGTGGGTTCGTTTTGTTTGTCAACGTGAAATTAATGTATGTGAAACGTTCTTACCAAACAGGATAATGTTATCCTACAGTAAGTGGTAAATGTTTTCGAAGGGAGACTTACTACCCAAACCCTTCCTGACGAAAAACAATACATTGGCATTGGCATCGTTTGCACAAACCATCAAAAAATCAACAATATCATCAAAAAATCGAAATCATTTATTCATCGATATAAGAAACTTATATTTCATCTATCTATTTATCATATTTCTTTTTAATTCTACCACCGTTTCGTAATGAGGTTTCTCTGGCGGAGAAGAAAAAGGCTAAATTTTTTTTCTTAAAAGAATTAAAATGTTATACAACTGGTTTTTTGTTTCCTTTTAGAAATAGCTTGGGAGCAATTAACTCAGTCCCAGGCGTTATTGTCGTTAATGTCCATCTTGATAGCAACCGTTAGCACCACTTATTATAAAGGGAGAATGTTTAAAATACTTGCACTGAACTGTGTGTCACCATCTTATATAACCATATATATAACCAGCCAGGTATTTAATGAAAATAATTAAAAACAATTGCTAGGAGCATTGTATACATTTACCATTGTATACTGTGGACGGATTAATAGAACAGTAATACCATTTTTATTTATATTATTGTTTCAATTTAAAGAGACGCAAAACCTCAGCCCCAAATGAATTGCTAACCTTTAGGGGGTTACACAAAATCATAAACACTTTGACATCATAATTAGATCGGTCTTTATGAGTTCGCAGTCTGGCCAGCTAATTCATCCAGCAGTAGGAACTGTATATAGTAGGACACATGACAGATACATGTTAGAGAAAATGTTTAGTTACCTGCCTAACGATCGGCGATACCATGTCTTAAGCAAAGTCCTCCGAGCTGGTCCCAAGGAAGCCAGTTCCACACTGCGCTACCGAGGCACCATAGATGGCGCATGCTGGATTAGTGTCGTTTATTATCACAAACAATAATTATAAGATTACATTATCTCTTGTACTATTTATTTACGAATCAGATGCTCAGGTACAAGATTTGACTATTTGTTTTGTCTTGTTACTATTCTAATTATTAAGATGATTTTTTTTTTATTTTTACATTACGACATTATTTAACATTACGAATGTAGAAAATGTCAACATTTTAAATTAGGGGACGATGGAGTGGTTTACATAGATCATGTAAAAGGATAAATGGGATAATAAATTAATGATTATGTTGCATTTTAAGAACTCATTTATTCAAATTAACATAATTCATCTATTCTATGACAGTATTTGACTGTAATTAGGAATAGAAACTCAAAACAAAAGGGCCTATTTTTGCCTTAATGGATATTATTAGTAACTAATTAATAAAACCAGCTGAATCAAACTAAATCGCTTGTTGAGAATTACGGTCGCGCAATATAAAGCGTGTATAACAGAATATGAAAAAAAAAAATATTAAATGTCATAAAAATGAACCTTATTTGAATAGTAAACTTTATTTTTAAACTAATATGGAAGGTAGAATTAATACAGCTGCGTTAATTCGAAATATTTCTCAACCAAAGTTTGGCATAAACTACTATAATCATTATAATTATCATCATTAAGTGACTTTGTGCAAATGTGCTGGAAGTCGATGGATGCAGGTGGCTCAGGATCGTGCTTCATGGCAGTCTGTGGGGGAGGCCTATGTTCAGCAGTGGACTCAAACAGGCTAAATGATGATGATGATGATGGAGTGACTTTCCTATTCTAAATCTGTTTCTCCTTTTATTACGTAATGAAACATGTTTGTTTCACTTTGTCTTTGGAAAAAGTGCTAAGTAATTGCACCTAGGTTGTTTTGACGTAAGATTGCGTATTTAACATACATTTATCGGATGGATGATTCAATTTTTAATTTATCCTTATCGCTTGTTTATCTTTTTGTCTTTATTGAATTACATAATCACTTTCAGTCCGTAGATTTGAGTAACTCGTGTAGAGCGAAAAGAGCAAGGGAGATATGCAGAAGCCTTGAAGAACGCCCGCTGTGAAGGAGCAGCATGTAGAAAAATGCCCACTGGTTATTAAAAAGAGTCATTTGTCTGAAAGGCTCGATTGAGTTTAAGAGTTTCGAACTTTAATTAAACTTGGACATGACACTTGTTACGTGACATTAAATGTTAAACTATTAAAAGGCATTAATGATACATTTAGAGGTAAATTATATTTTACATGAAATAAGTCTAAACTTGAATAAGGCGGTGATTTACAATTTAAAACTCACACACAAACCAAAATCGATACTCTGAAATTTGCGAGCGCAGTGCATAAGAGTAGATAACATTTTGAACGTTAATAGTTATCGATATTCTCTGATAGTGAAAGAGCAGCGTTAAAAACAGAACCACCTATATCGATAACAAAGGGAGAAAAAAAAAAGTTATAGGAAGTATAGAAGACACGAAAAGTCGATTGTCTTGTCTTGTATTAACTGATGTTTTTGCTTTCAGTCCCGAGACTATTAAACCTTCATCTGACACAGAACCGGTGGGCTAGCCAGAACCCACGGGTTTGGGCCCTCCGCTGTGGGTAGGGCCGCGCATGTGCTCATGCGTGCGTTTAACTACGACATGTTATCTAAGGGTCATCGAAGTTGCGGTGCGGACCGAGACCCCGATGGCCGTCGACTGTGTTTTTAGCTAATCGGTGGCTGGGGGCGGTGAGAACCGCCCTGGATCGCGGATGTACCTTGTGTACGCGTTGCGTTGTCTCGCCGTGCTCGGAGGCGAGGACGAACTATTGTGTTTGTTGTTACACTAGCTGTGGGTGTAGTGCTATCCGGCGGGACCCCCGTCGGTGGGTCCGGCGTATCTAAGTCCCCTTCCTCGACCGGGTCGATGAGGACGTTTCGCGGGCGACGCTTGTTGACGTTCGCGTTTGTGTTGGGTTGGTAATTTGCTGCGCTTACCACCAGAGGGTTGGGATGATGTTCGGCTCTATCGAAGAACCGTTTGGTCAGGTCTTTAAAATATTCGCGAATCGTCGGGAGTCTGCAATCGCTGTGCAGATCGACGTTGCGTTGATACCACTGCGCACCGGTTGCACGGCGGATGATCTTATTTTGTACTATTTGCAGCTTGTACAAGCGAGTAGGGTGCGTGTGGGCGACGGTCATGCATGCGTAGGACATAATGGGTCGTACGCAGGTCTTATATAATAATAATTTGTTCCTTAAGGGCATTTTACTTTTAGCGTTAGTTAAATTGTGTAGCCGACCGGAGACGGACGCGGCTCGATTACGAACGTTATTAATGTCCGTAGTAAATGACATACGCGAGTCGAAAGTGACTCCTAAGTATTTGACCTTTTTCTCCCAGGGGAGCGGTTGGCCATAAAGGGATATTTGCCCCAACTTTCTGCATTGGCGAGGGCCATTATAAAGATGTGACGGGTAAGTACTTCGTGTGAAGTGAATCGCCACACTCTTTTCGGGATTTACTTCTATTCTCCATTTGCGGAACTAATTTCCGAGGCGGTCGGCGGCGCTCTGGAGACGAGTAGTGAGTTGATTGAGATTTTTATCTGTGTAAAAGAGCGCCGTGTCATCCGCGAAAAGCGCGAGATTGACGTGGAGGTCTTTGTGTATGTCGCTCTTGTAGAGCGTGAAGAGTAAGGGTGAGAGGCAGGAGCCTTGTGGAACGCCTGCCGTGAGGCGGCGGCTTGTGGAGAGGGTGCCCTCAACCCGATATCGAAAAGATCGGTTCGACAGGAAGGCCTGGATGGTGTGTACGAGCCTATCTGGCACTTTCAGTGTGTACAGCTTGTAAAGCAAGCCTATGTGCCAGACCTTGTCGAATGCCTTCGCGACATCGAAGAAAAGAGCCCCCGTGCTAATATGTTTCGGATGATTTAAGCCTTTCAGGATGTGTTCCGTTAGGCGGTATAATTGGTCGGGACAGGAGTGTCTAGTTCGAAAGCCGAATTGTTAATAATACAATAGATAATGCTACGGAACTCTTCGTGCGCAAGCCGACTCACACTTGGTCGATTTTTAACTGTTCTAACTAATTTTTCTTACTCTATTATTCTCTTCCTTTATGTTTTCTTAGTCATACAAATGTTGATTCTCTTTTAACCTTACAGAGCATCTTTTTTGTACATGATTTTATTCTATTTTATTTTTGTTTTATTAAATCAAATAACAATAAACTGCATTTTTTTTTCTTCTCTAATCCCTAATGTATTATTTTTCATTCATAAAAATAAAGTAATATAAATATTAATTTCCTGTGTCCGAAAAGGGCTCTAAGGATATCAAATTATGATAAGTTCTTCCTTAAAAGACGCAATTTAATTCCCCAATTTTTAGTTCCCCAATTCCCTCGCCATCTTGTAGCAGCTGGAAACCACTTCGTACTGCTGCCAATCCATGTCCCCTTTTACATAAGGCTAAGGTATCCCACCTTAGCCTTATCCTATGAGCCCGGGACTACAGGGCCGATTGGATATAAGCCTAGGAACATGATTTTACAGGAAAAATACAGTAAAAAAGATCGCCCAGCTATTATGGCTATAAAATAAATCCTTGTAGAATCAGACTAACACGCTATGCAGTTACCGTTATATTGACTTAGCTGGTTTATCAGTGTTGTGTCATTGTGAATTGTGGTTTTGGTGAGCGAAACCCTGCAAAAAAGAAACGAAGAAGAAATATGAATTCTTTCATCGTAGTTTGCCTATACCTTAGTATGAAACTCTTCATAAACAGAGTATACTTTTCGTTGAAGCCGGCAAAGTTTTTAATCAACTCTGATTTTGCCTGAGGAAGTAAGAGAAACTTTCTCCTCAATATCATAAAAGTATTTTTTTAATTAATTTATTTATATTTCATTGTTACACCTTAGGCTAAATAAAAGCTACAATGGGCGGACTTAATGCCTAATCGCATTCTCTACCAGTCAACCCTTGTCATGGTGAGAAGAATAAACTTATAGTTTATCATGAATAAATATTATTTGATAATCCCTGAACACAATATGAAACATTTATTTCTACATATTTTATATTTGTGAAAAATGTTTCATTTTTAAACAAATTATTTAACAATAAAATAGATTGTCCTAACCTGTTAAGTAAATTTAGATTCAATGTACCGAATAAGCTACCTAGAACCCAAATCCAACCATTGGTTCCACCTTTACGCACAACAGTATTGGGCTCAAGCTCGTTTGTCCCCAGAGCGAGCCGACTTTTGAATAATTATAGAAAATCAACTGATATTCATGCTGTTAGTCTCAATACCTTTCGTAAGCACTTGCAAGAAACCATTGTCGATGAGTAGTTTAGTCGTATAGCATATATTTTTAATTAAGTCTCAAACATTTTTAAAAACTCTTTTTCACTGCCTTTTTTTTTAAATTGTATTCTGTACACATTTCTTATTGTTAAGTTTATTGGTGTTACTTGATATACTTCGCATGTGGTGTTTACCTTTAATTAATTGTGCATTTAGCTATAGAAATATACTGTGTACTAATCCTAATCTATGTATAAATGTAACAATTGATGGTAAACCAAATAAATAAAATAATAAAAAAAATATTTTAAGTCCATAGATTGGCACTAAAAAAATTGTTTCTATGCTGTAAAGGATATAAAAATAGATGCGTCAAGCATTACTTGAAATGCTAATAAGCAATGTAAATAAAACGTTGAGATATTCATAGGTGTGGTAATCAGCCGTTTAGCTTAGTGATTAAAGCGTCTGGGAGCGAATCCGGAAGGCGTGGGTTAGATTCCTGCAGCAGCGAAGAACCTTCGTCTATTTTTTGCAAAAATTGCAACATATTTATCGACATATTTTTTATTTCACCTCAAGTGCAGAGACTAGCATTAAAGATTATAAAATTAAGAAAATAGAATCAATTAATATACGGATCAAAGTCGTATGAAAAAGTAGTCTCAAAAAGTAATGCTGATTTTCATAAAAAGCCTAAGCACTTACCATTTCTGCATAAAGCCTTTACAAAAACAAAATCCAAGCAGTTCATATTAATAAAAACGGATTCATAAAATTCAGAGGTAAATAAATTGATTAGATAACACACGACAAAACACCTTAGTAAAAAAAAAATATGACACAATTTGTTGTCATTTGAAATGCTAATTTTAATAAGTAAATACGTTAGAAAGAACCTGTGAAAAATCGCTTAATTAGTTCTAAACGTCGATCAGAAAAAGCCCGAATTTTTGGGGACCCAGGAACCCTACTCCATAGCCACTTCTGGTATAAAAGCAATAAATGTAGTAATTTCCGAGGTTTGGTCATTGCATTTTTGCATATCAAAGGAGGTTGTACAAGCGTTTCAACTTCAGCTGAACATAATAGGGGCTTGCGCCTCTAGGATACTCAATACCAAAAGTGTTGCCAACCAAAGATTTAGCCGCCAGTTAGCATATTCGACAGGCGAAATGCGAACTCATAAAAATGAGTCTTCTGTGGCCTAATTCCCCGACGAAGGTGGATTATTCGTGTCATTGGTGATGTTATTGGTTGCGGATGGTCAACGAACAAAATTTTCTCGGACCTTGGATTGCTTGAGTGCATTTCAAAAGAGACACCTGATATTTTTCTAGTAAGTCAAGAGACCTGGTACTGCAATACCACGTATCTATACCATCTGACGACCGACAGTGACTTTCTGAATGGTCAGACTGGAAAGATTAAAAACAGTATTGGTACTCTGCCAGCGATAGTCGAAAAGTTTCAGTCGAAAAGTTTCACATGACGCTTGAAGTTTTGCCAATGGCCGTCTTGTGATGAAGTCGCGAGGTTACATATTACTACGTTGGCAGGCGGTACAGGAAATACAAACTGAAAGATGTCATGTCATGTGACTTTAATTAACGGAGCTTATTAAGTAACGAAAACGAAACTCATAACGACAGTGTGAGCAATTCTTTTATACATATAGATATATATATATACAAGATATCAAACATTATATACATATACGATTTTCATGTATGCAGTGGGGTTCGGGCAATCAATCTAGCTAGGTTCAGGCAATGGAAAACTGCTACAAAATCATTAGAAGGTAAATTTCACCACAATCGACCATTTTTTTTTTCCCTTTTTTTTTTCAAGTCCCTTCTTTTGTGAGAAAAAACTGAGCAAAGCTCGGTCATCCAGTTACTATAAATCTAGTCCGAGATCACACGTATAAATATAGAGATTTTACTTCATAGAGAAGCGGCAAAAACGAAATTTCATAGTTTTGCATTTCGTCTGGTAAGCTAGGCATCTGGGACCCAACCTCTTTGAAGTTGACAACGCATCTGTTACCCGGTTTACAGTTACAGTTATTGTAGATGCCCATAATCGATGAACCTATAACCTAACACTGACATAAAAATATATACCAATTGTTTTTATTTATTTGATGTGTATTTCTTTTAGAAGAAAGAAAAATTCAACAGAAACAAGGCCATAAGAATGTCTAGAAAAGTTTTTTATACACAGCATTCTTCAATGGCAATTGAACTGCTAAAAGTTTAAAGCATACACAGCATACGAACGCGCCTTAGTTATTTAGTAGCAATTACGCAGATTTGATGACCGAAGTGTAACTAACAATTATGCAGCGGTTAAAGATAATTTTAGGCAAAACGCCTAAAGCAATCAAAATAACATGCGTTAAATGAATTTTAAAGTTTTTTATAGTGCTAATCTCTGCACTATAAAAATTTATGATTTATTAAATGTTTAATTTTACCGAATTAGATTTTTTTTTAAATTTCTCTTTAAATTTCTTTTATTCATCTTCTGTCGCAGAAATTGTATTAGAACTTATAAATCAAAAGGACATTTAATACCACACCCGTTTAAGGAAATACGAGATTTGAATTAATCAATACTCAACAATATAATTTTATTAAAATAAAAATAATACCTTATACTATGTACTTATACATTTAATTTAAAAGTAAATGTTTTCCCTCGTACGTTTAATAATGAGGTAAATACATAATATCATAAGCAGCATTTTAATATTCCTTTTGCATTAAGGCATTGTCTGAAAGTGCCAGTTATATTTTGATAATGTCATGTCGGTATGTCAAGTTGTTGAGTACTATAATATGACATAGATTTCTTTTACATCGATAGTTCCAATATTCCTTTAACACGAAACGTACTCCAAAACGCTTCTATCAAAATTTATATTTTTTAACAATCTTTATTTGTCCGTAATAATAATGGTACGAAAAAGGAAATTAATGGAATCCTTACAACTAGACGTACCTATCACTTCATAAATTATGGCTTTCTGTTAGAACAAAAATGACCCCCTTTTTAATAAGGGCCATGACAACATGTAAAAAACATGATCTTACAATTTCTAACAAAATAAAAATACCTGTCAACAATTTTGATAACAGCCGCCACTATAATATAAAGATATGATTGATTTAACGTCTAAGAAAATAGAGAAAAAGTTTTATATTAAAAAAAAATACACAGCCACAATATTCAACATTAATAATTAAAACTATTTTTTTTTAGTTTCGTCATTAATTAAAGTAACTGAATTAACATTGAATATGTAGTATGTAGTAAGCAAAATATTTAGTAATAATTATTTTTTACCCAACATTTTTGGCTATACTGGAATAATTTATTTATGTCAATATCCAATAGGACAACGAAGTTTCTGAACTACAACACTGAGATATACATAAGTGAATCGTATCAAACATTGAATTGCTACTGTTGTTGTAATACCCACTTAGTAAACTTTAATTTATGTACTAACATTAGATAAGGCAAGAATAAGCCACATACAGAAGTAATGAATGACATAGAACAGCCTAAGCTGGACTATGTATATAAATTGGTGTAAATACTGCGTAAAGCGATTGACAAAAACTGGATAGACATGTTTGCAGATCAGGCAAGTGACGTACCTTGGGAGACACCAATAAAAGACCTTCATAGTCTTATGATAAAATTCTCCGGTCTCCGTTTCTAACTTACACCAATTTCTTTATCGGTATAAATTGGACAACCATTTCATCATAAAATAATTATTTCTATCAAGTTAATTCACTACTTAAATCACAGGGCTACTGCATCTTCTGTCTTTATTCACGTACTTCAAAGACGTGAGCGATTGTGTGGACTTGAGTTCTTCGGGGGACATCGGCCTGCCTCTGAACTCGTCCTCGATCTCCTGAAGAGTCCGGTCTTTGGTTTCCGGCAGGAACCACCACGCCACCACCAGGCAATAGCCCACCACGACCGCGTAAATCAGGTAAGCGCCGTGAATTCCTAGGGTCTTGAATAGATAAGGCACCGTCTTCACTGTGATGAACAGATTCGATGAGAGGAACAGGACGCTGAAACCCCCAGCGAGGCTCCTGTACTCCAGCGGGAACACTTCACCAGCTATGATGAAGGGCAGCGGCACAGTCCCTGTTGCAATGGAGAACATGTGGATGTGAATTAGCAAGATTCCGATGAACGGATGGTCATACGGGAGCATTCCTTGACCCTTCGCGTAAGTGTAAGCGGCTGTGGCGACAAACGCGAATAGATTTATGCCGACCGTTATGAAGAGCATAGTTCTCCGTTTGATCTTCTTTATGACGTAGACCGCGGCGCTGTTGGAGATGATCCGCTGGGCGTCCAACGTGATAACCAGCAAGGAGATATTCGCATCGTTACCGATCACGTGGGAGAAGATGTCTAATGTGTAAGAAGCCAGTATGTTAGCCCCAGCCCACTGACCTAACGTGTAAATGTGGATCATTATGAATATAGGTTTGTAGAATTCTTTCTTCTTTATCGTGGCACTAATGTACGCCATCTGCCCTCTGAGTCTTTTTGAAAACGACTGGGATATGTTCGCGTCCTGCTTGGACTCTCTAATCACCATACTTGTCTCAATCATCCTCTGTAATTCCTCCTCCTCCCCGTCGCCTCTTAGCCATCTGAAGACCTTCTCGCTATCTTCGTACCTCCCTTGATCCGCCAGCCAACTGGGTGATTCCGGAGAGTATATTACAATTAGCAAGTCGGCAAATGCTATGCAAGCGCAGACAATAGCCGCCTTCTGCCAGATCAAATAGGACCCTAAGGTGTGGACGATAAGGACACCGGTCGCGATCGTAAGGGATATGGTGGTTAAAAATGCACCCCTGTTGTTTGGACTGGTGTATTCTCCGATCAGTACGGGTCCTAGCGAAGCGCTCATGCCCATCGCGAGCCCCTGGAGGAACCTGGCGATAAGGAGAGCCGTTATGTTGGTGGCGGTGATGATGCAGAACCAGCCGACTATCAAAGGCACTATGCTGACCAGGTTAGCGGTTCGTCTTCCGTATTTTGCCATTATTGTCGGTACTATGAAGTTCCCCGCGACCAGCGCAAATCCCAAGATTGAGGCTAAAAAAATAAAAGTAGGAGTGTTTATGCTAGATATGGAATTATAAACTATATTTATCAGTACTTCGAAGTGAGTTTATTTATTTTATAGAATATACTAGCGACCCGCCCCGGCTTCGCCCGGGTGCAATGCTGAATGTTTGCTTTCGACATCACATTAGAAAGCTCTAAAATTATCAGTGTATCTCTACTATGTTATGCATGAATTATACATATAAACCATCCTCTTGTATCACTCCATTAAAGAAAACCGCATCGAAATCCGTTGCGCAGTTTTAAAGATCTAAGCATATATAGGGACAGACAGCGGGACGACTTTTTTATACTATGTAATGATAAGACAAAGTTGCGTCATAGTGCGTGAGAAATTCAAGTACAAGCTTACTTTACTTTTTTATTTAGTGGAAATAGAAAATATATATGGAAGTGAGATAAAGATGCGAAAATAAAAAACTATGTTAGGAAAGAGGAAACGCTGAAGCTAAACTGAGTTTACGAATGGGAAAAATAATGACATTGTATTTAAAGTTCCATTCTCTTAAAGGCGATACATCATAAACATAAAGTAACAATCTATACATGTCCCACTGCTGGGCAAAAGCCTCCTCTGTCCATCAGGGCATTATCCATCACGTAGCCGCACTGCGGATTGATGGACTTCACATATCTTCAAAAAATTTTTTTGTTATTGTTATATATTTTTATTTCGAAAATATACAGGTTTCCTCACGATGTTTTCCTTCACCGCCGAGCACGTAATACGTCAGTCACTTGCACTATGATAAATAAACGATAATATACATAGTTTTTGACATCGAAAAGTAACGTAAGTCTTCAAGCAGTTCAAAGTATAAAACGTTCGTGTATTTACCTATCCATGAGCCTGAGGAATCATCTATGGGGATTATGGAGTCGGCCCTCCTCAGCTGAGGCAGCAGTATAGCCGCAAAGCCCATCACCAAGCCGTGGCCAGCCATGTTCAGCGACACGCCCAGCGTCACGAAACACTGCAAATAACAGGAGTTTAATTAACGCGTGGACGTTACGCCCGTTTTCGGCTCTCTCCTTACAATTGGTATAAGGTCGTACTTCGTTCACGTCCCATCGTCACGTCATTTATTGTTAACCGTAATTGGAAGCGCTAATTTTTTGGTTAGGTTGGCGTTTGACGTTGAAACTAAATGGTGTGAGGATGTCTCGTCTGTGAAATATTAAGAATTTGTGAAATTCACGGAAACTTGAATCTTGATCTTTGATTTGAAATTTTACCCAAATTGGTCGATTCGATTCTTGCTGTTCCCCCAACTAGAGAACGGAAAACAAGGTAATAATAACGTTTTGATTACGGTAACTGCATTACTATTGTATTTTAAATTGGCGGATAGTATTTTCCGTTGTAATTTTCCCTTATGCACGCCGGGTAATTTGTTTCAATTGGCTGTCATTTGTCTTACGCATTTCATTGCGTTTGTAGCGAATTCTACTACACTTTTTGCATCATATGAGTAAGCAAAATAACTGATTCATAAGCTCACTAAACATACATATACTATATATATGACGATTGTATATATGTATATAATATATACCACTACGCCATTCGGGCAGTCACATGACTATATGACTACCCGAATAGCGTAGTGGTTTGTGTCTGCCTCCTGCATCGGAGGGTGTGGGTTCGACCCCCACTACTGGAAAGTGTGGTAGAAAAGTATGATGAGATGAACATAGTGTTTTTCCAGTGTTCCATTGGAAAATCACTATGTTCACTATTTATATATGCATAATATGTATTTATTCACAAAAGAAAAGTGTGTTTACCTATGTTTATCAGTTATCTAATACCCATAGTACTAGCGTTGCTTAGTTTGGGACTAGAGAACGTTGTGTAAAAAAGTTTCCTAAAATATTTATTAATATTATAGGGTTAGAGATATATTTGTATGCCCTATTGTGACGAGGAGATGAGATAAATACTACGCTACTATTATATATTATTTATTATTAACTCTACAAGATATTCACATGACAGTGTGCGTTCGCTAGCTACTGGCGATGAACTGTACTGCGCTGCACAATGTAAGGCGCATGGGGCGTTCGAATAATACATCATATTACATTGTGTCGCCACAATATTATTATATAAGCGATATTTTAAAACAATAAATGATAATAGGCAATACATTGATGATCTGGTGTACTGTGGTGTATTTCTGATGTATTGGCTTTATTCAGGCAGGTCAGCAAACACACTTATAATATCATTTGCATTAAAATATGTAGAAAAAGTACGAAAAGATTGTCGCCGTTGTGGAAATCGAACCCATGTGTTCGGCATTCGCGGCCAGACGCTTTAACCGCTAAGCTAAACGGCTGATTGCCACACCGACGAAAATCCTAACGCCTTCTATCTACATTGTCTTTTAGCATTTGAAGCAATGCTTGACACATTCATTGTTATATCCTTTCCATATGTACAAACAATTTCGAATATCGTTTTACAATGATAATTCGAACGAGAGATGTCGCCATTGCTTTTTTAGAAATTATAAATTTTTATAGTCTCTAAGGACTTAGGTATAATAGATAATATGTACTACGGTATTATCTTTTTTTATAAGTATTAACACAAAAGTCTTTAAGTATAAAATTACCAGGTGCCAAGGGACTTGCGAGTGTAGAGCAAGTATACACTACGCCGATTGGATGGTAGTAATGTATCTGCATATATAAAATTATAATAACGGCGTAAATACGTGCGCCCTGGTGAACATGTCTTATGTTTAGTAACACATTTCCATACATTTTTTAAGTAAAATGTGCCACCGTTTCAGCGGTATCTGCTTGTCAACCTTTAAATATTCTTTACTTCGTCAAGGTATTTTACACACGTATCATCCTCCCGCCCTTGTCACATGTATACGGGGTCAAACATGACTTAATTAGTCTTGGCTTCGTTATTTACGACCATCAACCTGCCTGACGTCAACCCTCCTTGCGAATGAACACCCCGATTATGAATAATTACCGGTGGGTGACACAAATACTTGTCGCCTGTAGAAATCGAATCCAGGACCCTCAGCGCTTGATCTAAGATATTAGAAACTGCGCCACATAATCATCTTAGAATGTTATAAACAAAAAACTTTGACATTTCAAGAATTCTGAAATATTCCGGGCAAGATTCAGAATTTCATTTTTTAACATTTTTTTTTATTAACGCAAAAGAACACCGTTCATTTTATAATTGATTTTCAACGTATCCCTACGTATCTCCGGAGCCCAAGATCCAATACAAATGATATTAATATGGGACCACATGGGAAGACCCAGCTTTCAAATAAAAAAAGAATCATCAAAACCAGTTCACTCAGCCGAGAGTTCTGAGGTAACAAACTGTTATGAACGCAACCGTTCATACCCAGGAATGGAACGTGTTCACCGTAAACAGCCGAGGCAACATTATACGGGGCAGAGAGATAACTGGGGCTTTTAAAATTGTAACGGACGACTCACTCCTTTCCTTTTTATCGTACATAAAGATTTTGTAGCAAAAAGGACTTTTTTATCATTTACTGGCGCCTACATACATCTTCTAAACACCTAAGAAGAAACAACTGGTCCTTCGAGCCGGAAAAAAATAAGAAATAAACAGTCGAATTGAGAACCTCCCCGTTTTGGAAGTCGGTTGAAAAGAAGTGTTTCATCATTTAGAATCATTTCAGCCCATTCAAGTGCTGAGCATAGACAACAGAAAAGACCTCGACAGAAGCAGAATCCTCAACTGTCAACTGTGTTCATCCATGACTTCTCGCACACTTGCTTATGTCGTCATTCTATATTGGGGTCGTTCTACACTACGATGACCAATACGAGACTGCCACTCGAGAACCTTTCTTACCCAACGATTATCGTTGTGTGTTAAGTGTTTATGATTGAGAAATTAAAATGATTGTTCTCATTATGCCCTACTTATTTTTTTATTATATGTAAAGAACATTAACTTGACGTGGCACCAAAGATAAGCGAAGACCATCTCCCATGGGATGGATTCGACTCTCAGACTTTAGTTCGAAGAACGACTTTCCTTCCTTTGGACCAATTGGGGGTAAGGCGAAATAAAAGAAAATAAAACTATATTATGATTAATTTCACATCATTAAAATGGATATTGACCGTCATTTTTTTCATCTGGTCTACGATATTTGAATGGCAAGGAACACAATTATTATGTCAAGGTTGTCGCCTAATTGAAAAAAGATATCTTTCAGTTTATCAATACAGAGATTATTTGATAGTACACAATCATATGCTATCTCGTTAAGTTTATGAATAAGGTATTAAAGTTCGGTTAATTCTATTTCAACAGAAACATTTTACAAAATTAACTACATATGTGTATTGTATGTAGTATAGCATTGTATGTAGTCTTAGAAATCTAAAATATTTATGCAATAATTATGATATGATAAAACAATAATTGATGAAGACGCATCTGTCATGTTCATAGTTGAAGTATGAATGTATTACATAAAACAAACAATGTCTATTTATGTCAGCTAAATAACAATCTTACCCTTTAAATGAGCAATTATTGTATATATATATATATATATATATCATGAAATTTAGTATGTGCGTAGATTCGGGGGTAAAAAATCGATCTAGGTAGGTTTCATTTTTAGAAAATGTTCTTTTATTCCTGTTTTCAGGAAATGAAAAATATCATTCGAATATGACGGTAAATTTCGCCGAGAAAAAAAGTTATAATAGCTCGGTCGGTAATTAAGAGGCAATTTATACATACAGACACATTGCATACATCAGGTGAACGGCCTTCAGGGTTGACAACTTTTAACATTAAGTTAATATAACACGTTTTGCAGCTGGTGTTAAACTGCATAATCCATACATGAATACCAGAATTGCTTGCAAATACACATCTATCCCAATATATTAAACCACAAAGATATTTTCTTTATGTTTGACTCGCCCGCCCGCTTTCGCACGGGGCAATGCTGAATGTTTGTTTTCGACATCGCGTTAGAAACCTCTAAAATTATCAGTCTTTCTCTACTGTATTATGCATGAATTATACATATGAACCTTCCTTTTGAATCACTCTATCTATTAAAGAGCACCGCATTAAAATCAGTTGCGTAGTTTTAAAGATCTAAGTGTATATAGGGACAGACAGACAGGCATGAAGATGGCAAACGAGCTGGCGGTTCACCTGATGCTATGTGACAACCGCCGCCCGATGCGTTGCCACCTTTTAATAAAGTTGGCCTTAGCTACCTCACTCACCAGAAGAAACGCAGAAGTAGAACACCACCCCATTCGTGAACAGAGACTGTTGTGGCCCTACCACAGAAATAGTGCATTGTGCGTTTCCTAAGAATAGCACCACTAACAGCCATATGACCAGACCCGTAAAGCTTACACGTGCCACATTTCATTTGTCATAACACATCGCGTGCCTCCAAGCATTTAATGCCATTGTCTAAATATAACCAATTCCCAGAACCCTAACAAAGTCACTAATAGTCCCATGGACAGTCTTTACGAACTCTTGGTTCAGTGGAAACTTCACCAACTGTTTGCATGTGCTATTCTGGGTTCGATTCGGAAATTTTTTCGGAGTCTATGTGGGATTTGTGTCTCGCCTACGGTATGAGCTCATTAGTCAGTCGTTTTTTTAATAATAAAGCATGTTACATCAGGGAAACCAATGGTCAGATCGTACCTGTATATATATACCTACATACATTTGGACATGTCATTTAAGTTGACGACACTGTATTCACTGAAAGAAACTTGATATGTCCCCTATACTCAAAGCATTTTAGGTATTAAAGATAAATGACAGATGACCACTTACACCAACTGCAAATGAAAATTGATTATAGTTTTTTTCGACGTTAGAAAATACAAAGCTATTTAGTAAATATCTATGTACAATTCCACACTACAAACAGACAAATAAAGGAAAAGTAAATACTTTTCTATCGAGTTAATGTTGACCATCAACTGCATCATCACTTGCCAACAGCTGGCATACTAAACAATTGCTGGCCAGCCCACTTCACATTATTGCATACCATAGATAGTGGACATTATTTAAAGCCTCATGCATTAATCAAAAATCGACGACAAGCCAATCCATGTCAGATATCTCATATCGGGGATATATCGCAATACGCGAATTGTAGATATAACTGATACAAATTGTTTTATCTTAACAGCTTCTTGATGTCACCCATGTTTATTATGTTAACGTTATATGACTGATTGGCGTCGCATAAATTATGTGCGATTCGAAAATGTGTTTTTAATCGATTGTTTACGATCTTGACTATAATACACCGCCTGATGTTAAGATTAAGATGTAACGTATGTACGTAATGATGATGCCTATTACGATGGTGCTTTTTAGGGTTCCGTGCCCAAAGCGAAAAACGGGACCCTATTACCAAAACTCCGGGCTCTAAAATAGATGCAGGAACACATAGAATATATATTATGCCTACACATATCCGGAACAATTATCTGTGGGTCACACAAATACTTGTCCCGTGTAGGAATCGAACCGACGACCCCAGACGTCAAAGCCAATAGCTTTGCAACAGCCCCATCGAGTAAGTTCTCCCTTACAACATATTCCCTATTAATATGTTGCAATCACTAATGTATATAATGCGTCACTTTAACCAAAGAAGATAACTGTAACAGAAAGCTGGTTAACAAAATTTACAGTTAGCACTTCGAAATTGAACCAAATATTTGCCACAAACTAAACCTCCTGGCTAAATACAGTTAGAACTAAATGTCTTTTCTTTCGTCAATTTATTTATACATTCACTTTTATATAGTGTATAGTGATGTAATATAAAAAAAGTTAGTTGCCAGCTGACAACTGATAGCTGGTAAATTGTTTAATTCAGTGTGTTATTGATTAGTTTTCACTATCGCAATCTCGATGGTCTTGACAAAAGCATAACGAAATAGGTTGTTACTGTAGGTACTGAAGTATTCATATAATTATAGTTACACTGTAGACTAATCATGTATGACAAAAGGAAGAAATAATTATACTAAATAATGTATAAACATTTTATGAATTTATTCAATTCACCGCGAAAGTCTTCAGAGAAGTTATGAAAAAAGAATATTAATAAAAATAAAGTGTAACTCATATTGTTACTCATGGGTTCTTGGAGATTGGTTAATGTAAGTCTTCGCGCAAATATATCCAGACTTCTGGCAAATGCCTGATGTCTGACTTGGATTCAAAAATGTTCCTTCAACCTGGATGGCCTTGGTAAATAGAGGGAGCCAGTGATGCTGCGTTACTGAACTGGAAATCGATTAAGATCTTACTCTGGAGGTACTCTTACAGTGGTCCTTAAAGCCAGAAAGGAATGACAATTTTACGAGCCGAAATATCGATTACCATTACTTACATAATCTTCTAAATATTCGTTGTATGGTATATTTCGAATTGACAATCGCAATACAGTCTGATCTGAAGGGTCATTTTCACATGTAATATATACTAACGCGAAAAAAACTTTCGCGTGGTAAGATAAAAAACGCATGTAAGATACGATATCTAATCGTGTTGCTGATGAAGCTATCGAAACGCGCAAGATATCCAAAGCTGTCAGATAAAACCGAATTCGCGAATGACACGGCCTATATCCTAACAGTCACCTTGAAGAATAGGATAAAATATACATTGCAACACAAAATACATGAAAAAAAATAAATATTCCAAGGCACATTTTTACACAACTTCATTAAGTACCAAAATTAGCAAAACTTGTACTATGGCTACTAGTAATAATTATTTAACACTTAAACGTGTAGCCACCACTTAAACAAGGCAGGGATTAGATTGAAGTTCATCCGAAGCCTTGGCCCCGAGACAATTGCTACAGAAAAAGTCGAAAAACTTGAAGAATTATATTATAAAAGAAAGTCCGTTCAAAGAAGAAATGGCTTGCCGAGATGTGGCGTGTAAGCTACGAGATTGACCATCCTATACGATCCATTTTGGATGTCAAATGTATGCGTAAAGTGGGTGCTGTGAATCTAACGCCACGCCAGAAGCAGTGGTGAGTTGAGGGATGTCACAAGTTTTTGGCTCTCTGTGGTGAAAACAAGGATGATGTTTTGAACCGGATTGTGACTAGAGACGCTACTTGAGATCATCCATATCAAAGGTGTGCGCAAGGTGATTGCCACACCAAAAGCAGCGGTGAGTTGAATTTTGTCGCGGGTTTGTGACTCTGTGGTCAAAAAAAGGTTGAAGATTTGAACCGGATTGTGACTAGAGACGATATTTGAGATCATAATGAGGCTGAGTCAAAGTAAGACTCGATGCAGTGGCATAAAAAGGGCATAAGTAAATTAAATGAGAGATGTAATAAACGTTCAAAGAGTTAAAGGACAATATATTGTGGAAGAAAAATGATGTAATAAAATGTAAAACTTTTTGACCTAATTTCGACCAATTACATGTTATAGATATACAGACACTGGAGAAACCGGGTAGCGGCGATCGAACCCGCACCCTCACACAGGTCCACAGTCCACTGGACCAATCAGCTCGTTAAGTTAAATGACTAGGACTGTGAAGGGAATGAGTTCGCCGCCTTTATGCAGGGGTCGTGCGATCGATGGCTCTGTATGGTGCGCCCGTATGGTCGCATCGACTAACGGGTGTCCGTTACTGCAGAGCTAAGATTTATAGTCTGCAGCGAAGGATGGCCATTAGGATCGCACGAGGATAACGTACAATATCCTTCGAGGCGGCCACTATCCTAGCTCGCTCTCCTCCAATGGACACACTGGCAGAGATGGATGCGCGAGTTTATACTCGCCTCCGTCATTCGCGGGAGGATGCCGGCCCCTGGATGCGAGAGAGGTGCGGAAGCAGTAGCGCACTCGCGCGCTGGAGGTTTGGCGCGAGCGGCTGGAAGAGCCTCGAAACCTGCGCCAGCGAGTTGTAAGCGGGAAGGTTTAACCCTTCTCCGAGGCGTGCTCACGCCCAGTACCGAGGGACACCGGTGCGTTCCGTAGGAGATCCCGGAGTCCCTCCAAACGTACAGAAGGTGGCCACCGAGGGGGTTTTAGTGGGTAAGAACTCCACATAACCCTGTCACAAAATGACAGGGTATCTTACGAAGATTTCCCTCCCGATACCAAAAAAAAAAAAAGGACTGTGAGTGCGAAACGAACGGAAAGAGTATAAATAGTTTACAGATAGTTGTTTCGCATCTGGTTCTTTGTCCGTGTGAAATTTATGTTTGTAAAACGTCCTTACAACGTCCTTATCTTGTCCTAAAGTAAGGGAAATGTTTTTAAAAAGAAAGAAAAAAATCTCTATGTAATCATCGACATACAGACCTTGATCGTCTTTTCGCAGACCTGACCAAGACAAATAAAAAAAAACTAGACGTTTTGACAGGTCTCTAAGAAGACATATTCAATTTGTGCGACAAAGTGGTGATATATTTATGCAAACATTAAAAAAACAAAAAAAATTTGTTGCTTTGTATTCAAATGTTTGACCTCGTTATTCGTACGTCAAACCGGATATTTTGTAGGACAACATTTTTTTCGACTACTTCATTAAATTAACTGAAGATAGAAGCAAAATTGCAGTACAACTTATTACTAGGAAACTGCTAGTAATAACGTGTGGGTAATTGCCCATTGCACGTTTTTCAAACGTATCTGTATCCTTTACTAGCTACCACTACAAATCATTTTCATAGATATAAAATAGCGAAAGGCACTAATTCCTACACTATCAATCTCTTGTCATAGATATTGTATAAATTACGCTAAAAGCCATAAAATGTGTAAATGATTGTTGTTTATTATACATTAATATTCGCGTAATAACGAGAAAACAGCGTTATGAATTTCGAGTAAATGTACATTGGGAGTTTTTACATCGAGTAAGCAAATGAGATAAAACGAAAACAATTATCGAGGATATTTAAAAGGACCTAAGACTAGTCGCAAGACAATTAGTGCGGCACAAAATTAGTTTAAGCCACGTTTTGTACCACGAGCCCACAGAAGACCGGCGTAAAGTAGAAGTGTTACACTTCGGCGTTTCGTCTGGTGAGTGAGGTAGCTGGGGCCCTCTTTACTTAAAGCTGGCCACCCTATGGGTGGTGCTAATGTCCATGGGCGGCGGCTATTACTTAACATCAGGTGAACCGCCAGCTCGTTTGCCACTCTATGACATAAAAAAGCCGTGATAGCTCATTGTCCGGCCGGTCGCTTTTAATTCAATACTAGCAACCTGACTTCCATCAAGGTACGAGCACAAATTTTAATTTAGGGTGACGGTGAAGGAAAACATCTCGATGAAACCTTCATAACTTGCATATTTTCGAAATAATAACAAAAAAATATTTCGAAGATATGTCAAGCCCGCCAATCGGCATTGAGTTAGCGTGGTGGACTATGTACCCAATACCTTCTTTACAACCAGAGTTCTAACGTTGTTACCTTGATTCTAATATTTTAACTACTACTGAACTTGAATATTAACTACTATAACGACAAGCAGCACTAGTGGCTATATCACCGTTCGAGAACGCAGCCGAAATGCGCGAAAGTGACCGCTGCTCCATGCGACCGTGTGTCCCTTCGCTCGAGAAATTGACGTCATATCCAGTATACAGTGTTGCCAGCGACAACACATTAATATAGACTGTCACTTTTTTTATTAGTTTAAGCCATTAGTTAAGACGTTATTAGTTTAATTAATTGATTAAGACCTGTCAGTCAATCTCCGCGTGGAGTTTGACTTTCATCCAATTCTGTAATGTAATATCTTAGTGACATAATTATTGAGAAAGGCGCGGTTTGTGGACAGAATGGAGGCCTATCACGTCAATGTCAGTATCGGAGCGACGTAAATCGACTCTAATGGCTCTCTAATATTAGCCAATTAAGATTAATGTTTTTTTACTGCGCACTGCTGGCAAATTGCTTAGCGAATGACACCTCGAATGCCTATTGTTAAAATTAAAAACCGGCCGGATTATGTATGATAATACTCTAATTGGTAAGTACCTATAGTCAATATTGCCTAGCAACCTCCTCGCGTTTGTTGTATGGGAGCCCCCTTATTTTTTTTTATTCCGTTTTTTAGTATTTGTTGTTATAGCGGCAACAGAAATACATAATCTGGGAAATTTCAACTGTCACGGTTCATGAGATACAGCCTCTTGACAGACGGATAGAAAAACAGACAGACAGCGGAGTCTTATAATAGGGTACTGTAGCCTTTTTTGGGCTAAAAAGGCTGAAAAGGCTATTCGAAGTGGTAGGGCCACGCAACAGTTTTCGCTGTTGCACGAACGGGCAGCTCTGTCCGGTTAAATACCACTACCTCACGACGTGATATGCAAGGAGACGAAGGCGGAACGGTATCACTTAAGACCAGGTGAACAGCCTGCTCTGTTCAGAGGTTAAATGAAACTTTTAAAATCCGTATAAGTTTCGTTTAACCTCTTTGGAACTCTTCCGTGGTAGACGCTGAACCGAACTCATTGCCAAATGCCGAGAGAGTGCACACAATTATACCAAACCCACTCTACAACCACCACAACACGTACAGGGGTACAACTGCGTTGAACTGTCGCTTCCAGTTAAAGCAGCCTACAACTGGCAACCGTGGCCCGTATACCCGACCATCCTCAGATGAATTAGTATTTTACCGTAGGGTCTTAACAAGACTAGGTTAGGCTTTATACGGGCTGTGTCAATCAGTATTTATATAGTCAATGACCCTTTAACCGACGTCTTCGTATTACGGGCTGTAAGAATAATTTCACTACGCGCCACGCACGTAATGTTGCGTAATGCTCACACCGCAAAAACACTGAGTACATTGAATTTTTTGTATATTTTCTGTTACTACTTTACTTTTGAGTGTGGAAGACATATTTTTTTTATCGAAGCGTTCGAAATAAATAGCTATGTTG
The DNA here is from genome assembly GCA_933534255.1 of Iphiclides podalirius. Taxonomy (NCBI): domain Eukaryota; kingdom Metazoa; phylum Arthropoda; class Insecta; order Lepidoptera; family Papilionidae; genus Iphiclides; species Iphiclides podalirius. The sequence continues at coordinate 9,974,075 of OW152839.1, read as the reverse complement.
CGTGCAAGATATATCTAAATATATGCCCGCTTCGCTGTATCCGTAATTTTGCAAAGATTATTTATAATTTAGATATAAGTTAGATATTAAAATTTAGATTTAATTATAAACTTTCATTAAAACCTTATTTTAATTATAATAATCAAACATTTGAAATTATTTACTATAAGATCGACAAATTTAAGTAGAACACTACGTACAAATCAAAGGAATAATTATAATATCGAATTAACCTGGAACATCACTAGTGAAGTCAATCAAACGTCTTCACCATCCTTACTTCCTTACTTACTAACATTATAAACGCGAAAGTTTGTATGTATGGATGGATGTTTGTTACTCTTACACGCAAATACTACTGAATGGATTTTAATGAAGCTTTACAATAATATAGCTTATGCATCAGAATTTATATACATGTTTTTATGTTTATCTCTCTTTCTGTCTGAATGTTACGCCTTCAGCCTATTCTACGCGGAAGTAGTCGCGGTCAGCGGCTAGTGACTGAATATTTCTCGGTTACGCAGACGCCGTCATCACGATGATAGGTACATGTGTACTGATTATTGCTTGCGCATCTAGTCAATGGTGTTATACGCAAATTCGAGGTATATATGATACTAGCGCGTCGAAACTGAGGCATTTAAATTACGGCAATTGGTGTAATTTCTCTTCTGTGTGGTCCGACTCCGTCTATGGCTATCGTTTGTCACAATGTCGTCATACTAACTACATAGACTGCTATATCTTTCCGTATCATACGGATTATCACATTCAATTATATACAGGGCGGCTTTTCTAAGTTTATCCATTTTTTTTATTAGATTCTAGACATAAATAATGTTATATAAAAATGATTAATTAATTAAAATGACTCGTAAGTAATTAATTACATTCATTTAAACTTATCTCAAAAAGTGCGTGATTTATACTCGCAACTCGTTTTTTACGCGCGATCATTCATAACTAACACGCACACAACTTCGTGCACGGTAAAATTTAGGTATTTATGAATGACTTCGTCCGCGTGGAATTTTAAATAAATAAAAAATCTAAAATAAAAATAGCCTAAGTTACTCCTTATTACATCAGCTATCTGTTAGTGAAAGTCCCGTCCATTTGGACGGTCCAGCCGTTTCAGAGATTAGCCGGAACAAACAGACAGACAGACAAACAAAAATTGAAAAAAAAAATTATATTGGTACATGTACCGTGTATACATCTGTATGCACTTAGTAAAAAGCGGTTATTTTAATATAACAAACAGACACCCCAATTTTATTTATTTGTATATATAATATGTATTTATTAACAAAAGAAAAGTATGTTTATCATTTCTAGTACCCATAGTACAAGAGTTGCTTACTTTGGGACTAGAGAACGTTGTATAAAAATGTGTCCGAAAATATTTATTTATTTATTTATTCGACAATTTTTAAACGCCGCACAGTCCATAACATGCTTCATCTTTATTAAACATCGTTGTATCTAGTATTGCTTTCGTATACATAACGTTTTTTGATGCTCGAAGTACGCCGCACAAATGAATTTGTGATGATTTTAGCGTCAGATCGAATACTATCGACAAAGAGAAATAACAAAAGAAAAATAAATCTAAAATAATTGCTAATTTCAGACGCTTATACTTGTGAATGAATGGCAGGGGAATGTCGTAAAAAAAGCTCTGGAACCGTCAGGAAATTTTAAATCAGCTCGATCTATGGGCAAAACTATGAACTGTGTCCATAATTCATTTTACTTATAATAATTCGCAAGTAATGTTGTACCGTACGCTCTAAACAGATTTATAAAACATATTATTTTTACATAAGATCTAGAATAACATAGGTATCCACCATTTAATTCTCAAAAGGATCCAAACCCATTGTCGCCCATGATAAAAATAAAAAATTCAGTCCTATCATTTACATTTAAACGATTCGTTGTTTTTTTGGCAAAAAATTGACTCAAAGCCTGTCTCAGGTAACGATTTTTACTTCCACCTTGCTATGAATACCTCGACCCTTAGATATTTTAAAACCCGCGTTTTTAACTTAAATATAATTTGGTATAACAATAATATTTATGGATTCTTCACAAGCCATTACAATAGAATGTAAGAACATATATTGTAGCTGAGTGTTGCTATCCCTAATAAAATAAAATAAAATATCGACCTGACATTCATTGACTGAGTAATCAAAAATTAATTACGTCAAAAAATTAATAAGTTATTTGAGTCAGATTTCGTATTAAAAACAAATGCATATTGCAATTTCAGAGTGCTTGAATTTTATAGTTAAGATTTTACAGCTTAAGGGATGATAGCCTATTTGATTGAAGATTTTATCATTTAGGGTTAAATGCAAACCACTGGATTTTCATATTTTGTAAACCTTTTCAATACAGAAAACATTAGCCACGCGTTCTGTATTATTAACAACCGATTCACGCCAAAAGAGCTCTGATCTATACATTAAATTTTCGCCCAGTGTGTACCAAACTTACATCTGAATACATCAACTCTTAAAGTATAATTATAATAAATCTGTGCTACCATTGATATAATGGCACTTTAATAACTCTAAAATTACTATACAGTAGTAGCATGTACGAAAACTCTGTTTAAAATGATGTAAGACAGCTAGAAGTAAACTTTTTTGTGAACTTCTATATAAAATTGGTGGAACTCATCACGCACGCGACATGATTAAACAATAATATTGATTTAATAGATTAAATAAACAATAAATTGCACGTAATGATTTTTCTTCATGAAACAAACGAAATAAGTACCTGTTTCTTGAAAGGCGTAATCCATGACGATCGCTTTCCCATACTGGCGCGTCCCTTCAACACTTCACAGCATGACTTGTTACCGAGTTCGCCCGAACGATTTTATATCTGTGTCATAATATCGTCGAGATATGGATTGCTATCGGTGCTGGGGCATTATCGGCGATAATCGTCGATAGTTCTTATTCGCGGATTCAGTGACACGACCGGCTCGCTCGGTGGCGTGCAGCCAACAGGGGGCGCGTTAACCAAACGGCAGCTTTTAAAGGGACATTCCCGATACAGTACGACGTTGTTGGCCGAGATCGCTTTGTGTAACGTTTGCTTCGTCTACGTAAAAGCACAAAGCTTTAAATAAATTCGCGAATACGCATTACTGAACGAAACTATTATTAGAGGCTTTATTGATTTTGATTGGTTAGCCCCCATAGCTCAACAGTTTTCGGTATTCGTGATTGAGTTCCTCCCGTGGCTCTTATCGTGTATGTTATGGTTATGGAGTTAGATAAAACCATTATAAATGAAACTTATAACTGAAAATAATTTTCACTATTCATTATATTCGTGTTGTATATTTTGTCGAAACTCCGATGATAAGTTATTATCCCTTTCGCAAAATATAGTAAAAATAATCAAAAATAATCATAACAATCTATCACTCATCGCAATCTAACGCAATTTGCATTTTTGTCTACAATGTCTTCAATCTCAAAGTAGAATGAGGGCGCATAACCTGTAAGCACCGTGTATACATATTTAGAAATCGTGTGATGACCCTGTCGCCTGTAGTCTTCCGGCCAGGAGTAATAAATATTTAGTCATTTCATGTCGCGGTACAATATAATACGGTAAAATTAAACTGAATATTTTCATCGTCATTTGCTTGCAACTGTATCTATACGTGCATATAACTGTCCGCTATTTATCTACATTTACATCACGGGACTTGGCCACCCTATTTCCATGTGATTTTCGCAGTGTTTCGACATTGCCAATTACAGCCGGAGCGCGCTCTTTCAGGTGCGTATTCGACAGTTAATTATGTAAAAGTTTATGTAAGGGACTACGAAACTGTCACGTGCGTATTCCGATAAAGCCGGTTGAGACTGAACAATACGCGAGTGTATTTTTATTATTTCTTCTACAAATTTGAACAATACTGATACTAAATCGCTTGCCATTCGGAACACTTCGCATGCTTTCATTCAAATGCCTATTTATTTTGCACGTGGTGATGCCACGCGACCACCTACGCTATTGCACGAATGGTCGATCCATTCGTCCACAACTGATGAAACATTTTATTTTGGGATTCCGTCTATTGTGATGTATTGAAATATTCTTTCAAACTCTCACAATGCCCTTTCTGCAATCAATAATACCGCGGATAATCGCTTACCATTAGGAAAGCTACCTGCTGGGTTGCCAATACAGATTCAAAATACGAGTTATGAAATATGTACACAGCAAAACTTTAAAATATGTAGAAAAAGTGCGAAAAGATTGTCGCCGCTGTGGGAATCCAACCCACGTCTTCGGCATTCGCGGCCTGACGCTCTAGCCACTGATCGCCAAGCATTGCTTCAAATGCTAAGAAAACAATGTAGAAGAATGCGTTAAGATTTTCGTCGGTGAGGCAATCAGCCGTTTAGCTCAGGGCGAGGAAGGTTTATATATATGTATTATATATATATAAACCTTCCTCTTGAATGACTGTATCTAGTAAAAAAAACCGCATCAAGATCCGTTGCGTAGTTTTAAAGATCTAAGCATACATAGGGACAGACAGACAGCGGGTCACCTTTGTTTTATACTACGTAGTCAAGAGTCCACCACACAAGTCATATACGGAGTTCATTGTACTCATCGTAAGAGAAGGTGGCAAAAGTACAGAGTTACCTTACTTGCAGTGCCGAAACCACGAAGCAAGAGTAGTAGTAATTGCTACGGGCCCCGCGCGAAAGGGGCCCCGCATATTTAAGCCCACTCATCTCTGTTTTCGCGTTATTTTGTCGAGAGAAACTTATTAAGTAAGAGAATTGAATTGTTTTTTTTTACCACCAAGACTTTGACGCTGTTTGAAAGAATTTGCTACGGGCCCCGCACTTGGATAATCCGGCACTGCTCGTAGAACGAAACAAGAGTAGAGTCTTCAGTAAAGCCCGTTCGAGCTACTACTGCAGACCACAATAACGGGGATGGCGATTACCGATTACATAACAAACTATTTAATCTTAGCTAAAACCACATCGCGTGCGTTAAATAGGTACCGTTTCGGAGCGTTTGGCCGCTCAACGGCAACAAGTGGAGTTGACGATCGAATATCCAAATAAGACGGCGCATAAGGGGCCATCCATAAGTTGAGTATCAGCCTATAAATGTCCCACTGCTGGGCAAAGGCCTCTGGGTATAAGGGCATAGTCCACCACGCGACCTCTCTGTGGATTGGCGGACTTAACATCTTCGAACGTTGCTTTTACGTTGAGTCGAGAAGAGAACCAATACGGGAGCGAAAGTGATGTAAACAATTCCGTATCAAAACTTTTGCGCCCTATTATCCGGAGATGTGCACTGCTCGTATATTATTTCATATTATAGTATCTCGACTCTATCGCAATGCGCGTATTAACTGAGACGAATTTTAGTATTTACTTACCCCTCACGCCGATATTCTGAAGCGAGGGATTCCCCCCGATTTGTGCGGCAGCTGTTACTCTACTACACTGAAATATACGGCAAGTCTTCAATAAGACTCTTTCTTTGGGTTTTTCGCGGAAAGTTGGCAAACGAGCAGTCTGTTCAACTGTCGTTAAGTGATAATCGCCTGCCCATGGACATTTGCAAGACCCGTAGGGTTGGAGCAACCTCTTAATAATGTGGGCCCTGGCTACCTCACTCACCAGACGAAACGCAGAAGTGCAACACTTCAACTTTACGCCGGTCTTCTGTGAGGTCGTGGTACTAACCCGGACGGACCTGCCCATTTGTGCAACAGCGAACACCGTTGCGTGGCTCTACCACATTGGCACATTTGCACAGGTCGTCAAACCATTTATTTTATTATTATACAACCAATACGAGGCTGCCTCTCGAGAACTTTCTACACCATTGGTTATTTCCAAGAGCTATATGGCCGGCCCTTTGCCACTTCAGCTTACTAATTTTACCAAATTACTTAAAGCGAATTTACCATCAAAATTTAGAAATTTATACATTTATATAATTTATATTAGTCGATGCCTTTAAGGGGTCGGTGGAGTAATCTAAACAATTGAGGCTTTGAAATAACATGGACACAGTTCACATTGAAACTTACTTTTATTCATTTTCTCGCATCTGTCGTCTAAATTTAAAGAATATTCACATAGAAAAAATACACCCTGTTTATTGCATCGGAAAAAGCAACCGCTCGCAAATGAAACGAAGAATTGAAACAACCTTAGGGTGAGACTGCACTATAGCCGATTAGTATACGAATTAAACGGGATTGTACTTGTTATTGCAAGGGATTTGAAGATGGAAAATCCCATTGAGACATTGTAACCAATGAAACAAACCAAATCAACAATGCATTGAAAAACGTAACCTAGAATTTTTAGATCACATACATTATGATTATATTGATAGCTTGGTAGAATTATTAGTCAAATTATTAGTTTCAACACCCCGGGTTATGGTTGTTTTGTCTACATTCAAACGGTGTACGTAAAATGTCCTCGCAATACGATCTCATGTTATGCTACAGCAATTGCAATGTAAAAAGGTTCTTGGCGATTCGAATAACATTAATTTTATTAGATTTGTTTAATACTTTTTAAAAGTATACACCGCGACAATAAATGAACACTCATATAGGGGATAACTTTTCAAAATTGTATGAAGCATTTACATCATTTAAAAATTTCATTGTAAAGTAGTATCATTTAAGTTTTGCAAAACAAACATTTTTAGAACACCCTTATTACGTATAAAACTGTAACGTAAAGTTAATTTAACATATTAATGGGTTGAATGAATTTAAAAGAGATAAAACATACTGATAGAAGGAGTTTCGGCAACGAATGAAAAAGTCTTTGAATGAATGAATCAGTCAGTTGTGGTTGTATAGGTGTTACAAATTTTGTTTCTTTTTTATTTAATTAGTTTGTTTGAAAAATATATTTTTTTAATTATGGATTTTTGAACGCGTCAGATTATTTTATGATTATTGGCAAGTAGCGTTAGACGTGTGTCCATTTATTGTCGCGGTTGTTACGACACGCTGTATAGTGTGAGATAAAGTTATCCAGTGTTGTAGATGCATTTTAGACCCGGACACAATTGTTAGTGATGCAAAATTTTATTTGGTTGGCAATCAAACCAAGGAGTCGACGTGCCGAAGAATATCGCTCTGAAACGCAGCCAAATATCGCTTTGAACAACATCTACATACACCGTCAAGACTTTAGAATAGACAGACCAGTTCCGAAGACCCAGGACAAATTGCACACATCCACAGGCCAGCTGCGGCGATCTCACCCCAAGGTCTGTTGCCACCAGCTCCGTTGGTGCAGCGAACGGCAAATCCGCTGTGTACAGTCGACAACGAAAAAAAAAACGTGACGCAGAACCAAACACATCGGTAGAAAACGGGAAACTTATGCGGCTAACTTAACTACAGACTTCACTAAGCGGTGTAAGCCGTATATTATAGCAATATTCGTTTATCTCTCCACTTTCTATTCAACTATTTACATTTAAGGTAATCGGAGGTGGGTGGTTATTAAGAAAATGCATAATTATACTCTCTTTTCTTTTTCTCTTAGACGATTTTCTTTTCACATTTTTCTTTCTCGTTCGATTTGGTGAAGAATCTTTTGGATGCGTCTAAGGGCACTTGTAAAAACGCCCTTACGCCTTAGTCACAGAGTTCACTTTTATTTAAAAACACATCAGATCTTTAGGGATAAGTAGAAAAGGTGCGCTCACACAAATGTATCAATTTAAAGTATACGTAGTTAGCATAGACACAAACTAGACAAATAATAAAATTACATCCGCACAGGAAAATCGTTTTAAGGTCAGGATTAAGTGAAAAAAACAAATTTCTCTGACAATTATTTCTGTGCCTGGAATATTTTGTATGGTTAACGGTTGGTTCGCTTCAGCGGAACTCATACAAACCAGCCATTTGTATGGCTAACATTGTATAGTTTTAAATTTATGTGAAAAAAATCACCAGTATGATGTGAACGCACATTTACCGCCACTTCTCCAACTCTTCCGTATTATATAAAGTACAAGAATTATATAAAAACCCTTATAATTAGCGAATCAAACCTCTCGTTAACTTCGTTTCCTTCTACAATAAAGCCAATTAAACAACTCAACGTAACAAATGTAATATAAAGAAATACATTACGATACAAATACAAAAGTTAATCGTGTTCAAAGTCAAAAATGTAAATTTACTACATTGTGTACATCATTCCGGCCACACTAATCAGAACCATATATGAAATAGACTATAATAGAAATATAAAGACATTCGCGTCACACGACAAAACTTAACAGGACGTAAACAAATAAAAAAATAAGTCGTATATAAACGAGACGCCTGGTGATAACTTACTAACTTATGTATCAATTTTCATGTAAAATTCGACGTTTCATAAGAACTTGTAAGCGTCTGTTTGAATAAAGTTATTTTGAATCTGTGAACAGTTAATTCATTAATATTTCACGCTGTGAGTGACCAGATTGAACTGTTCAACGAAAGACGCAAAAAAAAACGGCCAATCTCTCAGATCTCATACATACTTGAACTCATCTAATACGTACTTGGTTTTGAATGTAATAGAACCTCTTTTTGTCAAGTCACAAAGCACCGAATTTTGGCATTTTTGGTCGCACCCAATTTACAGTTAGAAACCGGCCAAGTGCGATTCGGACCAGCATACAAATGGTTCCGTATTCCGTATAGAGAGAGAATGAAGTACTTGTCAAGTGTAGTTTTTTATTTTCAAAAGGTGCCCAAATTCACACAGGCGATTCAGACTCGGCAGTTTCGTTTGTTGAAATAAAAACAACCTTTTTTTCCTAAAAAAAAAAAAAATTGCAATTATATTCCCTAAAAAACAAAACTTGTTAACAATGCGATAGTCATTCATAAATGCGTCGCATACTTTTCAAACGAACTTGTGTGCGTGTTAGTTATGAATGATCGCGCGTAAAATAAATGAGTTGCCCATAAATCGCGCACTTTCTGAGATAAGTTCAAATTAATGTAATTAAATACTCACGAGTGATTTTAAATATTTTTTTATATAACATTATTTGTCTAGAATTTAATAAAAAAAACACTTTAAAAAGCCTCCCTGTATACAGGATGATTTTATAGACGACGGACAAATTAACAGATCATATGCAGAATTTGATTCTAAATCTGAATCTGGTGCGTACTTGTGACCTCATTTTTTTTTCAAAGATTTAATTTTATTCAAACATTATGGATCTTAAGAAATTCTTTTCTTACCGTCTCAATACAATAACCTATTGACGAGCACTGGAATTTTTCGCTGAACGCATAATAACTCAACCGCTTATCAATAGGGTGACCACTCTTAACGGGATAAACAAACAATTTTGAATTGATATTTTTCTGTTTATTTCTTGTCAAAATAAAATATTAATATTTTTTGTATTATGGAATGCTCAATTAACATTATGTCAAAGTATGTACTTCGTCTAAAAAACCACCATATATAATTCCGTGCCCAAAGGGTAAAACGGGACCCTATTACTAAGACAGACATGATTTTTTTGCCGTTTCTATAGATATGGTACGGAACCCTCCGTGTGGAATCGGACTCGCACTTGGGCGATTTTTTTTCCCTACAATAATTTCGCCAATAACTCAGTACCTTGAGATCAATGACGTTTAGGGACATGAAAATATTTTATTTATTGACTTTCTTAAAACAATTTTAGTTTCTTATCCGCGAGTAAAGTGGCAAAACGACACAACAACGTGCCCTAAGTTTAAAGAGTTCAAAATCGGGCCGGAATGGACGTAGCCAATGGTCAAGAGTGCATTAAGGGAAAAGATGGCATTTCACTCTGGCAACATAAGAGACGAATTTGGCGCGTCACATATATCAACAGCGGCAACATTATAAATCTCCTTTGCCGTTAAAAGAACAATCAAATCTGCTGCCTGCGTGATTTTTTTTTAATTTGATTTTTCTAATGTTATATCCAAACTACAAGTCAATATATTGAATCGCGGAGAAACTTAAATGGATGATATCGTGTGGAGCCAGCCTTACACATATCATATCCAATACGTTATATTTTGAGACAATATAGCTATGTTAAAAATTTACTTTGATACCATATATATAAGTTATAGATAATGTCATCCAAACAGGCGTGACAAGTGTTGCCACTATTTAAATAACAGTAAAACCAATGTCAAAGAAAACTTATCATGTTAATGCGCCATATGAAAAAAAAAAACGTCATAACATTTTATACAAAGTTCTAGACGTTTTCATTCATTCCAAATAAGAGTTCTCAGACCATAGAACTCATGCTCGTTACATGTTCATAACTAGTGATGTGCTTAGTGCATACGTAGTTATATATATATCGATACGCAACCAAGCACATCCCTATGCGAGCATTTATCGATTCCTCGCCATTTATGTATACTCAACGGTAATGTTGCTAGGGTGAAATGCAAAGAAATATTATCTAATACATAAGGTGTCCGACGCCATACTATAGAGTACGGACGGCGGTGATTACGAAAAATCTTATTATGCACAACGCTCGCGGCTTTATCCGTGTAAAGCGACGCGGGAATCGAACTGTGGACAGCGCGAAACGAAACATTTCATGGACTGCGGCAACTGTGGCATAAGCCGTACGATATCTACGTCCGTTGTGAACGTACATTGGTCCGTGTGCTAAATACATATATAAAATATACATTACGTCCGCACATCTAACGCTAAGCACCTACATATACAGTACAATATGCTATGTCGCTATGTTAACGCTATCCTAATATATCATCTTGTGTAGCTTCAGGATCTTGCCCAGCCTCTGCTTCGCCGTCTTCATGCCCTTTTTCAGTCTTATGTCTGTAACAGAGAGAGTGGCGATTAGATGGGATTATTAGCTATAGGAACCGGCTGGCATGGTGGATAAACCTCTTGCACTATAGGGTGTGGGTTCGATCCCCACTGAGAAATATTGCGCGGTTGGTAAGTACTGACGTAGCCTTAGGCGTCGCACGCAATAGTTTAATAGCCGTTCGTGCAACAGCGGACAATGCTGCGTGGCCCTGCCACAGTTAGATGCATCTTCGAATAGACCGCTGACGGATGGATAGGAGGAGGGGGGCAGGACAGATTTTTTTCTTGTAGCTTTTCTTTATCTCGAACCGATAGTAGTGTTTTTTTGACAATCAATAATTATGTGTAATGCTTCCATATTGATAAAAGACATCTGAACTCGAATTTTGAATTTGAGCCGGAGCCTCGAATGGACCCTTGATGGGGGGTTGGGAGGGGGTTGGGAGGGGGGGGGGGGGGTGTAAAGGCAGAGTTTGCCGTTTCAATGTAGTTGGATCCTCGAATAGACCGCTGACGGATGGAAGGGAGTGGAGGGGGGGGACTCGATTAAGTCTCTGATTAAGGTGGGTGGTGATGGATTGGGTGGTCACCTGCGCACTTGGCCTTGGGGGGCGCCGCGTGGGTGTGCGCGGGAACCGGCGGCCGCTTGCTCTTCGCCGCCAGCACGGCTCGCTTCGCGTTCATCTGGTCGTACGTTCATTTGATTAATTTAAATTAATTGTCACTTTCACCGCCAGTCTTTGCTCTGAAGTCGTCTGCCGCTTATGCAATTCATTTAATTATAAGTGCGGCAATGGTAACAAATGGTAATGGCAAGTGGCAACCCACACTGGGTTACTCGCTCATTTCATCCGAAGTCGCGTCTACTTTCGATGGACTTCCCTCGACAATAGGTAAACATCGAATAGTTGTTGTATTTGACATTTAATATAAAATTTCAAGTCGTTTAATTATATCGTTAGATCCATTCATTTAACAATTTTTAAAAACATCGATATTTTTGTTTTTATGATTGATACCGAAACTTTTATTAATATCTATTCCATTTAACAATTTTCTCACCAACAGAGAGTACTGATAGAATTTTTGGTTATTTTTTTTTTGTTTACACTAAAGAAGTGTGTTGGTTCGCAACACGGGGCACGAGAGAATAAAAAAGCAGTTAACTAGTCGAGTGCTGTATTTAAATTAACGAACAACCGATCGATACATATAGAACAGGCAATTGACGAATCCAGCGTCGCCGGGTGAAGTCATTATTAAAATACCCACTTATATACTAACAAAGCGTAACTTCTTACGCGTGCGATGCTCATCGAGGAGTCAGTCGAAACGCTGGTCGTACCTGGGCGGCGGGGTGCGAGGGCGCGTGCGCGTGGGCGCTGGCGTGGGCGTGGGCGTGGGCGGGGCGGCGGGGGGGGGGGGGGGGGGGTGGGCGTGGGCGTGGGCGGCGGCCAGCAGCGCGGCGCGCACGCACTCGCGGCGCACGGCGGGCCGCGGGGGCCCGCGCAGCCGCGGCGCCACGCGGCCCACGCGCGCCCGCGGCGACCACGCCTCGTCCCTGCAAATGCCACGCGGAGTTATTGCACGCGTTGTCCGGGGAAGTGTATCAAGTGGAAGTGTTACACTTGTGCGTTTCGTTCCGTGAGCGAGCCGTAGCCGGGCCAGTTTTTCTAAAAGGTCAACAACACATCTGCAAATTTGCAAATGTCCATGTGCAGCGGTTATCACTTAACATCAGGTGAACGACCGGCTCACCTGCCACCGTGCTCGTTTGCCACTTTCTCTCATTAAAAAAAAACTCCGTGGCACAGTCGCCAAGGTATTGGCTTCGGCGCCGGGATCGCCAAGAGGAACTATTTGTATAAGACACAGACATTTGTTTCTGTACCTCGGTTTTAGGCCACATCTAACTCGTGTATGTAAATGGTACAAAACGGGCAATGTTATTCTACGGGGGCAATATTGGCGAAAAGAGAACTAAAATACTTTTCTAGATTTTACATAGGTGTCATTTTAGTAAGGTTGAAGTACATCGATGTAACTATTCACGAGAACTGCTGCCGACAAACTGCATCACAGTTTGGCAGAGAATAATTCATGTTATTGTACTTTATTACTGGATTAAATAAATTAAAAAAAAGATATTTAAAGCTCATTACCCGTTCCACATAAAATACAATAGAAACGAAGGAGCGGTGGTCATTGGGACTTACTGGCCGAGCCCCTCCGCACAAAGTACAACAGAACAGGTCTCACTTGTCACTCCTGGTCTTGGAGTCGTTCCTGGCCCGCGAGTGGCGCCTCCGCCGCGACGCCGTCCACTCCTCGTCCTCGTCCGAGCTCATCTCCAGCGACGGGTACACTGCCGTCGAAAGGTTTCTCTTACGTTCTCCTCATAAACTCAGACACGATTACATACAGCACTGCATTGTACATATAAACATCCTCTTGAATCAGTCTATTATTGCTGAATATTACATTAAAATCCATTACACTATTTAAAAGATCTAAGAGTACTAACAACGGGAGCAACTTTATGCTATATAAAGATTAAATACACAGTACATACTTTAAAATGTTATATATGTCCATAGACATAAGAATGAATTTTAAAGACATTGTATCCTGTATGATATAAATACTATGAATATAGAAATTAATCCTGATCACAACTGGACTGTGTAGAATAAGTAATTCATATATGGGACAATATACACGTTTTAACAACGGAATCCCAGAAAAGATTCAGAACATATCAGTTTCTAATTTCAAAAAAATATACAAAGGAATGTTTTTGTATTAATTAATTGATCGCTCCAGACTCGTTCAACTGGAGTTTAATATATTGTATACGTGTTTCTTCATCAAACAATGGTAAAAAAAATAGTCCAACTAAGTCTTATCTGAATATAATGTATAATTGTTTTCTCAGTTAGACTATTCATAGTTTTTAGCTTTCTATAGGTATATACATGTTTATAGGTCTTTAATGTAATCATTACCATATTCCTCATCCCTGTGCACCTCCTTGATGATGTCCTCTTCATCGGCAAAGTCCTCGTCAGCACTGCTCACTGCCACAGTTGACTTCCGGACCCGTTTGCTCGCATGACCTGTGCTGCTGCAACATTATTTAATATTTAAGTACATTTATAATTCTCAAAAATAAACACATGCCTGCATTAAGTCTAATTGAGTGCTAGAGTACAAAAATCTTAAATCAAAATGTCACTCATGTCTGTCCAAGAAATGTCAGAGCGAGACAAAAAAAGATGGAAATACTATCTCTGTGCAAGTCGATCGAAATCCCTTCGGTACCCAAGAACTGTGCATGTGCAGTGTCTCGATGAAATTCAAAGACCAATTAAATGTTTTTGCTTTGACAAAAAAACTATTATAATGATGTTTATCTTCTTCACTATTCTTGACGTAGTCTCCAGTCTTCACGTGAGTATTCCGACCAGATTATGATTAAGCAATGTTAGAGGGCGGATTCCTACTCGGGTAATATATATGAGCAATCCTGTGCAGGATTCTGTCGAGGCCACTCAACTTGATTGTTTTGTTTGACAAGTGCTACACAATCCCAACAGTTTTCCTAAACAATATTAAAATAGAGAGAAAACCAACACAAAAGTCATTTGCATACACCTTGTTATCCACAATGTATTGTTGTATATTATAATTGAGACATATTAATAGCCTGGACATATTTTTCCATTTAGTATATACAGGGAGGCTTTTCTAAGTGTATCCATTTTTTTTTAAATTCTAGACACATGTAATGTTATATAAAAAGTGATATACAGTGTGTTGTTACCATCGCGACAATAAATGAACACACATATAGGGGATAACTTTTTAAAGTTGTATTAAACATTAAAATTCTTTAAACATCAATATTTACAGAGTTATTAAATTTTCCAAATCAAAGAATTTTAGAACACCCTTACCTATAAAAGCGTAACGTAAAGTTCATTTGTAAAGGTCACAAGAGCATATGAATGGATTGAATGAATTTAAAAGAGACAAAACATACTGATAGAAGGAGATGCTTGTAATACGACGCTGTGGCGCGAGTTGTATAGGATGTTACAAATTTTGTTTCTCTTTTACTTAATTAGTTTGTTTGAAAAATATTTTTTTTAAATTATGGATTTTGTTTAACGTTAATATTTTTTATGATTATTGGCAAGTAGCGTTATGCGGGTGTTCATTTAATGTCGCGATGATAACGACACGCTGTATATTTAAAATCACTTGTAATTAATTAAATACATTCATTTCAACTTATCTCAAAATTCGATCATTCATAACCAACACGCACACAAGTTCGTTTCAAAAGTATTCGACGCATTTATGAATGATTACCGCATTGTCAACAAGTTGTTTTTTAGGGAATGGAATGGCAATTTAAAAAAAATAGTTTGTTTTTATTTCAATAAATGCTTATACTACCGAGTCTGAACCTCCGGTTTGAATTTGGGCACCTTTAGAAAAGCCACCCTGTATAAATTATGCTTGCTTAATTGCTCATCAACAAAAACAATTTCATTGGAGTCACACATATGACGTTCTATCTCGCTTCCGTCAATTACTATGGCCAACCGTATATATTAAGTTACCTCTCATGCCTGCTGGTTGCTGGTCTGTGAGGAGTGTCAGCGGCCAAACCAAATGTTCTGGATGGGGCGGTGTACCTCTCACTTATGCTCAGCATTCCAGCAACTGCAGCATCCTCACTGAAACAAGATATATAATTTATCATTGTACATAGTATGTAAGAACCTATGTAACCAGCAACTCTGTACATTTGAAGTCAGTGCAAAATACTGCCCGTCCTTGATATAGCAAAAACACAGATTTAGTAAAAACAGAGGTCTTTAACTTTGTCAATATAAGTAACCAGTGAACTTTACAATTTTAACAGTATAAGATTAGATATTCTTCAACTATAAATAAATTATTATCACTTTGAATACAAAAATTTTGAAAAGTAATTAAGAGAAAGGTCTGTACACAGCATAGTTGGCTTCGGGGGAACCAACAATAATATGTTATTTTGCTGTCCCCTTAAATTTAAGAAAGAACAAAGTAAAATTAAAAACAATGTAGAATAGTGTTTTTTACGATTAAACTATTTAAATATTTTGTCTTTTAAAATTATTAACATAGGTTAAACTTTTTAATAAATGTCTCCTATGTCCCCAAGTCAACAAAATGTTTAGATGTATATTTTTTGACCTAACAGAGATCCACTGTTTCTATATGCAAACATTAAATAAACACCTAACATGGAACCTTGGATCTCTTTGAAAAACTAAGATAGTATCTTGAACATATAAAATTGATTGATTCTAAATGCATAAGTTGACAGTTTTGTTTGTATCAAATATTTTTGTAAAGAATAATGTTAATTATACAGCGTGTCGTTACAATCGCGACAATCAATGAACACACGTCTAACACTACTTGCCACTAATCATAAAAAATATAAACGTTAAAAAATCCATAATTAAATAAAAATACTTTTTGAAACTAATTAAATAAAAAAGAAACTAAATTTGTAAGATCCTAGACATGTGTAGTTTACGAACTACGCTCGACATAATTACGAAACGGCGTCAATTGCACGCCTCATCATTTTTGTTTTATTGTAAAATAATCGGCATTATGTTCGCAGTTCGATGTCGGTCATCAAGCTAGTCACTCGTTCTCATTTATCAGTATCAAGTAGTTTATTAATTTTCGGACAATAATACAGTTGTTTTAAACTATATCAAGTGTTTTAATATCAAGTTCTAGGAAACCTTAATTCCTACATGTAGCTGTTGTTTCTCTTTTTGGTAGGTTAGCGTTCGAAGGTTTTGTTTTTCTTTTCTGTTCACTGGTTTATACTTATAGATGTAAATTTTAATTAGTAGTTATTTTGTTTTTGTCCTTGAATTAATGTACCCGCTTGGTGTTAATCTTAGTTCTAGCATGTTATTTATTATAAAATGTAGTGTATGTTCTGAAAATCGGCAAATCGTGCTGCGTGCCGATTTAATTTCATGTCTTTTGCTGAATTTTCTTTTAATCCATATGCTATTTTTTATTTATTCATTCAATTATTGAATTTTCTAAAAAAGGACTTACGTTGAATCGACGGGTTGTTCTTCCTCGGCCAAGACAGAGGCTTGTATAAGAGATTCAATTCCATTAGTTGGTGCCGGCCTCGTCTGCCTGTAGCTGTTTGTTGTGGTGTTGTTGGTAACTGCTGGAAAAGGTTTAATCTGGTAGAAGCGTATGTGACACTTCAAGACTACTGAAGACAGCAAGGCAGAATATTGAGTATTTCCGACTGAAGTAATAATTTTGTGAACTTCAAGAAAACATCTCAGCATAGTGACACATATAATATTAATAGCCTTTATTCAGACATCACAATTACACATATCAAACAAGTGTTACCGTGCGCGAGGGGCGGGGCGTGCTGCGCCGCGAGGGGCGGTGCGGCCGGCTGGGGCGGGGGGGGGCGGCGGCTGGGGCGCGGGGGCGGGGCGGCGGGCGGCGGCGGCGCGGCGCCGGCGCGTCGTCGATGAACAGGTCCCCGTCCTCGTAGTCGTAGGTGCTGGAGACGCGGCGGCGCACGGCCCGCTCGGAGCGGCGCACCGCCCCCCCGCCGGCGCCCGCCGCCGCCAAGGGGGCGGGGCTGCCGCTCGGCTTCGGCGCCTCCGCCACCTGTTGCGCACAATACTGTAAATAACAGTCTTCGGTGTTACACGAATGGACAGCTCAGTCGAAGGCAATCGTCATAACTCCGCAGAAGACCGGAGTGAATTGAGTGTGATGCTTCTGCGCTTCCTCTGGTGAGTGGTGAGTGAGGTGACTGTGGCCCAGTATATTGAATGGTGGCGACACATTTGTAAGCCTACGAGTGTCGCAAATGTCTATGCGCAGCGGTTATCACTTTATATCAGATGGACCAGCTCACTAGATTTTTACAAAAAAGAAAAACAATTCAGCATGGTACAGAAATGACCCAGCCATGACCAGACCAAACTGGAATAGCCTCACGTTTTGTGTTTTTATTTAGTGAAATGCAAATCATATATTTATAATTCTTTTATTTATGTATATGTGACTCCTTAACAACTGGACCAATTGCGATGAAATTCTGTGTGTTGTTCTGTGTTCAAGTGCATTAAAGAATGGTTTAAATTCACAATACGGTCAACACACACTATAATTTTTTTTTTCAATAATCTTAAATCCAACTATAACTAAGGAATAAAAAAAAATCATAAATTATTATGAGATTTAAGATATGTCTACAGGACAAACAAAAATATTGACTTCAATAAATCTTTCTAGATTGCAGTGGTCCTTGAGACCTACTACCCAACCGCACAAAATCCAAACAAAATAAATACAAAATGATGCAATATACATCTGTGATAGTAGACTCACATAGGTGGTGGTGGCCGCGTACTGATGCGCGATTGCCGCGTCGTATGAGGGCAGCGGGTTATCGTGGTGGGAGTGGTGCGGCTCGTGGTGGTGGTGGCTGGGAGCCTCCACCACGGCGCTGACGTAACCGCCTGTGTGCTCAGTAGCCGTGCTGTACGTCGCGGCCTGTCGATCACCGGTACAGCGTTCGAATATTGATTGCATATTAATAAAACGTTGAACATTTAAATGTTTACCCGCAACACATTTCACAACAGAGCAGTAAGCTACTTGTAGGGCTACAGTTTAGGACAAGACGTAGGGCCTCAACGGTTCTTAGGCCGGCACTGGGGTGCCCAGCCTCTGTTCCCACTCTCCGATGGCAATTGTGCGCAGGCGATCCCTGCGCTCCCCCAACTCCTCAGGGGCCAGTGAACAAGGTGTGACGCGAGGATATTCGGTGGGAATCGAACCCACGATCCCGATGCCGAAGCCAAGCAAAGCCTAGCAACGGTGCCACCGAGTCGTAATTTTTAATCTGTTCCAACATTTCCACGAGCCCACCTGATGAACCGGTATGGTGACCGCGTCGTCGTATCGGTGGTACTCCGAGTACGGGAGCTCCGGCTGGTACGCGAACTCGGGCTGGTAAGAGCCGGGCTTCGCCCCCTCAGAGTACTGGTAGTCCTGCTGGATGTCCTCCGCAGAGTACATGCCTACAATAAAGTGTAAAGGTACAAAAAGACATAGGAGAAGCAGTTGAAACAGTTACTCTTTGCGGAAATAAATAATAAAATAAGAATCGCTTTTTATTTTAATGCAAAGGGGTAGACAGTGGTAATGGATTTTTGCACATCAACTTTGTTTCCGAATAATGGCGTTATATAGCATATTACCTTGCAGCTATGAAAGGTAATATGCTAGACTTATGAGAGATTTGATTAAGATTTAGTTAAAGAAAGATCTCCATTCCACTAGACAACTCACCAGGCCCGTAGTTCAGATCCTGACCCTCGATTCTCATGTTTGTCTGGATGTTCTCGTTGGTGAAGAGTATCTGCTCCTCGTGGTAGTCGCCGATGTCCTTCTTTGATATTGTCCACTGGTGCAGGGGCTTCAGAGTGGTCCGGTCAGCCCGGATCAGGTGCGATTTGAGGATAGAGTGCTCCGGTAAGGAGTACGGAGGTGGCGCCTCTTCTCGAGACGAACATGGTGAGTTGCTGTAGATGGGTTGAGCCAAGATAATGACGTATCCAAACTTTGTGAGATCATCTGTGTCTAAATAGTCTTTAATACAATCACTTTAACAGTAATTTTGTCAGTGGCATTTCTAAAGAGCAACAAGGTTTTGTTGTTTTTAAAACCTATGCATTTGTGGCTGTCCTTAATAGTTATTGCCTGCTATCAGGTGAACAACTTTTTTTTTTCCATCTCAAATTAGCCTGCCTAAATGTTTGAAAACAACACTATCCTCTATCATTATCTATTAAAACATGTAGAAAAAGTACGAAAATATTATCGCCGCTGTGGGAAGTCTTGTCAATCTTAAGTGCAGAGATTAGCACTATAAAAAACTTTAAAACTCTATCATATCATTCAATGATTTATTATATTTACGTGATTTACATGAATACTACACATCATCATCATGAAAGCCTGTTTGAGTCCACTGCTCAGCAGAAACCTCCCACAGACTGTCACCAGGCAAGGCCCTGAGCTACCTACATCCAATGGCCACCTGATTCAATATAGTAATGCTTTCCTACACTACGATGGCCAATACCAGGTTGCCACTCGAGAACCTTTCTTCCGTACCGGTAACTTCTTCCTCTGCCAACTTCTCTTACTCTTTTTTTAATACAAAAATCACATGAGCTTTACAGTCACCTCATTTTGAGCCGCAGGGTCTTCTTGTCCAGCCTCTCCACATAAGCATCCGCCTCGTGGTAGGGCAGCTCTTCGTAAGCGTATGCGATGAGTTTGTCGGCGACGAGTTTGTCGGCGACGGGCCTGTCGTGCGTTGGGCCCTTTTCGTCCGCGCACTCGTCGCCCATGTGCATTATGGGCTTGGGCAGGGTCAGCTTTAGAGACTTCTTAGCGGCCGACTGCTTCTTGCTGCTCTTGTTGGGAGAGTGGTTTTTCGGCTTGAAGTCCTGAAAACGTCATTCATAGTATGGTGTTTTACAGTTTATGTCCTACTTTTGGAAGAGATGAAGAAAATCTTGAAATATTTTGGGCTAGAGTACTTAAATAACATATCTTTTAGGATACTTTTTTTTCTTAAGATGGTGTTTTACCCAGTAAACTCACAAGAAATAATTATTTAGAACTCTTTAAAATAGAGTAATAGTTTAACCTCTAATTTTCATCTCCCTTAGTAGTGTGCCAGTAACTAAGTCTACCTTAGCCAAAAATAGACTGCACTGGACTGGTGATAGACAAAGATCACATTTCATTAAACAACATTATACTTCATAAAAGTTATACAAGATGTTGACAATTGTGAATCACTTTCTATTTAAATTAAACAAGGACACATGGCACATTGCATCCGCCCTCACCTTGTCCTTGCTAGCGCTCATAGTCCTCTTCTCCAGGGTCCGCAGCTCTTTGGACAGTTCCCGCACCAGCTGACCGGAGTTGAGGCACTTTGGCACGTTGTCCCGTTTCGCGGCATCCGTCTGTTATCGGGGTAATGGTCTTAGACTCTATTAAGGTTTAGTATGTTTTTCAATAAAAGTATAAATTTTGTACATCTTAAAATTTATGAGCCCTAATTGGGGAAGAGGATGTCCATAGTACTCCGCCATCACATTCTGTTTTTTTTCTCATTTCAATTCTGCTGCCACTGAATGCACAGGTGTTCTTAAGACAATCACGTTTCCTATGCCCTTATGAGAGTCCATTCCAGAGCTTATCTAGGAATGTGGCTCTTCCGAGGATATTAGCAATCCACATCCGTTTCTGCCCTAAAACGCCTATAAAATTCATATTATTTTAAGTAGCCTTCATCAATTTTTTATATAGTTTAGAATTTGTCTAAACTGCATTTTATAACTGAAAAAAAAAAACAAACACAGGCAGTCCTCGTATTTACGGCATGTTAGGTTCTCGAAATACACGACGTAAATCGAAAAGACGTAAGTCGAGACATATTTTTTCATATGTTTACTCTAGGGTATTCCACACGGATTCAAAATAAAAAAAACTTTTAACAAAGGATACTTTAGTATCAAAAAAGTTCTTAAAATAATTTATATGCACTTATGAAATGGCTGTGTTGGTATTTATGTGTTATTAATTTTAATAATGTATAAAATAAAATGTATCAAATATGTAATAAGAAATAACAAATTAATTAAAGAAAAAAATTTCCATACAGATCTTGGTTGATATGCACAAATAACGTTAAAACTTCTCTCAAAATTAGGATCATTTTCTTCAAAAATTTTCATGGCTTTCTCCAAATTTGCAAAACGGAAAGTTTTTTTTAGTTCTTTTTCAGAGTTACTAATAGAAGAATCTATTTCTTGAGACTCAATTGCTTCTTTTTTTACTTGGCCTCCAGTTCAATAAGAAAGTCAAGTAGTAGTACAGGGGTATTATTACGTCTGGATTGACCGGTGTCCCATTAAAAAAATTGCGGGGTCACGCCGACACCCCAAATCGAAACAAATGACGTATGTTTGAGGGATAGTGTCAAAACATTGTTCACTTGAAAAAGACGTTTCAGGACTTCCTGTATGTATTTTACTCTAGTATTGTTTTTACTTATATACATAGTTAAAAAGCATTTTATGCTTATGTGTTAGAGTATGTGATATATGTAATAAATTACACACACGTTGACTTATTAAAAAAAATAATAGTTTATGAATAAAAACATAATTTCTAAAAAATTTAGTTTTTGGACGACCAACCAGGTCCAAAAAACTAAATATGTAAAAATTCAAAACGGCAAAACTATGTTAAAAGTCACGACTTTTAAATGACGCGTAGACGCATCATTTAAAAGTCAAAAGTCCCCTTCCTCCTCCGCCGGCAGTGATAAAGCCAAACCCTACCCACCGCTTTGAGGGCGTGCCACTCCTTGAGCGCCGCAGCCAGGATGCGGGCCCCGCGCAGCAGCAGCGCTGGTGGCGCCGCCCCACCACCACCCACCGACCCCACCGCACCCAGCTCGTTGGGGGTGAACTCCTCGTCCTGGAAACGTGGCGCGTTCATATCACAAAGCACCTTCCAAATACAATTTGAATGGCCCATACGGGCACACTCGTTCGACAATGTAACGGCCCGGACCTTGGTGTGAAGGGTTCATTGAGTTCATATTGACTGAAGATTGGCAACGAATCTACAAACCCTCAGGTGTTGTATATATATGCCCAAGAGCAGAAATAAACATCAGATGTACCTCCTGCTAACAATGGTAACGACTGTGGTAGGCCCATTCGTGCAACAGCCTCAGCTGTTGCACGAATGGGCAGGATCCTCCGGGAAAGTACCATGACCTCACAGAGACCAGCGTAAAGTGGAAGTATAACAAATACTTTCGCGTTTTGTCTGGTGAGTGAGGTAGCCAGAGCCGAAATAGTGGAAATAGTAACAGCCTATACTTTTGAGCTTAGTAAATTATAGGCTTTTTTCTGCCATATTTTACAAACCGGTGGGAATGTGGGCCTCTGAATTAATTCATTCAGTCAATGAAAAAGAAAAGTTCTAATATTCCTACTTTACATCATCCATCTGTAAGGCTGTGGTAGTTCTACGGATTACGGTGACAATTGCAATAGCAGAAGCTACTACAAGCATGGCTACCACATACTACTATTCAAAACTTTCAGTTACCAGCATATAGACATACACCATCTGATTAAAAAGTAAGTGTTCACAACAGGGGTCCTTGGTAGATTTTTACATATGAATCTGGACCACAGCGAACTCACCAGGGACTCCTCATTGTGTCTCCTGAGCATTGAGAGAAAGTGTGCCCCAGCGTACCAATGCATGGTTTCAAACAGCGGATATCTGAGCATAGTCGGAGTGTCCGCTCTGCCCTCGATTTCATATGATCTGGAACAAAGCGGTGGTTCTACACGACTCTCGATTTCGTAGATCCTGGAAAAGAGTTATTAATGGATTTATTCATTTTAAAGTGTTCCGTTCATTACAGTTTTTGTGAGAAAGAAAGAAATAGAAATTTAGAAGGTAATAAAAGCAATAGAAAATATGTTATCAGTGATTTAGATTTAAAAAAAATAAGTTTGAGTGAGTGAGTCAAGACAAAAAATAATAATATCAGCGAAATAAAATGTGTGTTTTACAAAAGAGAATATAATAACAATGATGAATAACTATACCATGAATGTTGATGAAATTAAGTAATTTTTTTTTAAGTAAATCAAATTTGAGGCAACATTGTACTTGGCAGAATACATATTACAAAAACATACACATTACAAAAACACGCAGTACTCCACTGGTGCACAGAATTAAACATCACCCTTGCACGCAGCCAGGGGACGCAGCCGAGACAGAGATAGAGATAGAGAAAAGTTAAAGAGAAAAAGAGAAGATAAAAGGAGGTAGAAGAAGAGAGGTGTGAACGGCAACTCACTGCAACTGCATCTCGACCGCGTAGGAGTGCAAGAAGTTGCCGCCGAAGACTAGAGAGTCACAGGGCGTCAGTACCGCATGGATCCAGCCCGCTGGGATGAATAGGGTCTCACCGGCACAAACCTCAGCCGTGCCGTACCACTCCACCTGAGAATGTACAGATATTCTTTATTGTCAAAACTATATGACACTCACATAATAGTAAATAGGTATAAAATAAAATGAATAAATAATACACACGTATATATCACTAGTTCTGTTTTTTTATTATGTGAAAATTCGCCAAACGAACAGACGGTTCCACTGATGTTAAGTGAATACCGCCGCCCATGGGCATCTGTAACACACTAGGGTTCCAGATGTGTTGACAACCTTTTGAAAATCGGGCTCCGGCCACCTCACTCACCAGACGAAACGTGAAAGTATTATACTTCCACTTTACGCCGGTCTTCTGTGAGGTCGTGGTACTTAACCGGACGAGCCTGCCCATTCGTGCAACAGCCGAGGCTGCTGCGGGGCCCCACCACCGTTACTGATACAAACCATTCACAATTTGATACTACAAAAATGTATACTCTTGCACCAGATTACAAGTATTACATAAGAGTAATATCCAAACAACACTGTGTATTTATTTCAAAGTATTTCAATGATAAGGCCTTTTTAATTTATGTTTTTCAAAGATATGTTGTCATGTATGTCACAATGTATTTCAAAGATAAGGCCGTTTAAATTTATGTTTTTTAGCTCACAGGTATGACTATACTTTTATGCATAAAATATTTTTTCCTGTGGTCTATACCTAAGTATTTAAAGTACCTTGAATCTGGAGGGATTGCTCCTTGATAACAAGGGTAAACAACCCTGATAAAGAAGAAATAACAAACTAAGAGGTCAGAATTTTATCTTTTTAACATACACAATTTGTATGGTTTAATAAAATAAAATTTTTGGTGAAGTTATGCCTACTTTGACTACTTCACATATGACATATAACGCCGTCCTTGAGATACCAGCTAACGGTTTCAAATCCCAGTGTACATATAAGCTTAAGGAATCCATAGTACACGACAATGGAGCAACCAAGTCTTCAGAAACGAAAAGTCAATTACATACCTCACAGAAGACCGGCGTGAAGTGGCAGTGTCGTAATTTTGCGTTTCGTCTGGTGAGTGAGGTAGCTGGGACCCACTCTATTAAAATGTACCAATGCGTCTGCAACCCTACGGGTGTTGCGAATATCCAGGGCGGCGAATATCAATTAACATTTCATTTTTAAGAGGGTCATCAGGGCTCGCTTTTCACGTTCTCATAAAAAAAACTTTGATAACAAGTGTACAAAGGTTTACTAAATTTATTGATAGAAACTTACCGCATCACCAAAAAAACGCTCATTTTGATGATTTGCTGGGGTCCATTGCTGATACAGAGCAAGATTGGTTGATGTCGGAGGTATGAGGTAGAATATCTGAAAATGTAATAAACAGCTATTATTACAATAGCTCACAAGACTTGATTGTTTGCGTCCAAATTAAAGTTCATCGATGACAAATGACATAAAACAAATATCCGCACATAGTGGTGAACGTAAATATCAGCAAATATTGAAAGAAATTAAATTGTTTTAGATTTTGAGTACTTTCCAGCATGAACACGCTTAAATATAT
Organism: Iphiclides podalirius; assembly: GCA_933534255.1. NCBI lineage: Eukaryota > Metazoa > Arthropoda > Insecta > Lepidoptera > Papilionidae > Iphiclides > Iphiclides podalirius. Next base: position 9,948,445 of record OW152839.1, on the reverse strand, counting down.
TTTTATTTTGATTTTCGTTATTTATTCTTACAGCGGCTATTTGTGGAAAACTTCAACTTTCTAACTATCATGGTTCGTGAGCACTGCCCGTACGGCCCGGTGACAGAGCGACAGACAGACAGAGAGGCCGCAGAGCCTTAATAAGCCACCCCTCGGATACGGAACCCCACAAAGAGGGTCATCGGACCGGCACGGTCGCCCACCTTGCGGCCGTGGAGCACGTGGTACCAGACGCTGGTGCCGCCGAAGTCGATGTGGAAATCGGTGTAGGAGCCCGCCGCGGACATGAGGCAGTAGCGCTGCACGCAGGGCCGCGGCGGCCGCTCCTCGGCGCAGGGCCACACGCGCCGCGCCCAATCCAGCGCGCGCGCCACCGCCGGCGGCTCCACCAGCGGCGCCAGGCTGCAACCACCCAACCCACGACGGGCGCTGGTGACCGTTCGGCCACCAAGGGCAAGGGAGGATTTCCAATGTCCCTTATTATTGTGAATATGGAGATACTGATTTTATGCCGCTCGGACTTCTGTGTCTACTGTGGTTGGACCCTGAATTAACATTTGTTTCTTTCTTCTTTGCTAAAAAAATTAAGATAATGACTTTTACTGTGTTAGAGCGGGCCACTTACGCGCGGCCCTAGCACAGCTACAATCTAACGGCCAATCTAAAGTAAAGAAAACTATACATGAAGTAACACATCGCGGGATGAGAACAAACTGCTCATAAGCAGTACATTTCTGGTTAAAGCCTATGTGGTGATTGCAATAAAAATAAACCTTCACATTGCACTCTTGATTTCTGAAGATTGTCTAAATACAGTTGGTTTGTGTTAAAAAAAACTCTAATCTTCTTCTATATTATAAAGAGGAAAAATTTGATTGTTTGTATGTATTGAATAGGCTCCGAAACTACTTAACCGATTTGAAAAATTCTTTCACTGTTGGGGAGCTACATTATCCCTGCTTGATATAGGCTATATTATATTTTCAAAAAACTTAGGGATCCTTATTAAAACTCCAATAATGTTACTCAAGGTGTACAAAAATTACCTAAAATATTCTTTACATCGTGTGCGCTGTGAAAACTATTGATGATAGAATAAAATAATGTACTACGACTTTGTAGAACACATCATTATTTACAAAAAGTGTCGCGACAGCATATGTCTAACTATTATAGTTATGCCACAATAAGTGTTCTTTTATTTTAAAATTTTTATCGAAATGCCGCCGCTAGAAAAGGCTGTTTATTTGTATCTTGGTCTTAATCCTTAAAAAAATAAATTACTTCATATTTAAGACAGTTTCAATATCTTTATATAACTTTTTGCTTTATTCAATTCGGACATTCCATTCCTTAGATATTGCAAGTTAAAAAATGTTAGTATTTTGTAATTTAACCATCCAAACAGCTTAGTGACTGACTTAGTAGTTCTTATAATTTTTCAATCACATTTATACTGGTAATTCCTGTTCACCATCATTTTAAAATGCCCAGAGATCAGGATCTCATCTTTCTAGAAACTTTTTCTAAACTCTCTTCCCAAGCGAGGGCATCAAAAATACGTCGTAGAATCTTTACCGGAAACTTACAAGTCGGAGAGAGTCAAGTAGAGTGTTTGCAGTGGCTTGAAGAGCAAATTAATATTAATATACAAATTCACACTAGGGAATCGAGCTCAGCGTTCCCAACGCCTACGAGATTAGAGAGAAAGACAACAAATGTCAACGACTAGAGGTCGTAATCGAGTTTTAGCTCACAGTAACAGATCAGCTTTCAGGCATTATGCTCAACAGTCTTCCCTCCAATTCGAAGCGATGAATAAGATCTGCTCAGTTTTCTACCTAAAAATGGGTCGATGAAATAAATGGTATGTGCTGTGCTTCTGGAAAAGTTAGTCTCCCCAATATTAAGAAGCCGCCACAGCGAATAGAAAATCATTTGATAAATAATCATTCACCATCTGGACATTTTTAACCAACATCCGAAAGTACAATAGCCTCTTTCAAATCACTTCGTTTAACGCGAACTTTTAAAATAGAGGGACAAGTTTACAAGTCATCATCATCCTCCTGCCCCTATCCCACCTAGGTGGGGTCGGAACAACATGAATCATGTTGTACGCGGTTTTGGCCATATTTTTACAACTAGCCGCCTGCCTGACGTTAATCCTCCTTAGGAAACCAACACCCAGATCAAATTTCAACTGTGTAACTATCACGGTTCATGAGATACAGCCTGTTAACAGAGGGACAGACAGACAGCAGAATCTTAGTAATAGGGTCCCATTTTACCCTTTGGGTACTGAACCCTAAAAATACCCCAGAGATATAGTGCTGCACGGTAGACACGGCCATCTTAAAAGGGTCTCTGAGTTACACCGATTGCTTGATCCACTACAATATCCCTTAATCGTCGTAATGGAAGAAGACGGTTATTTGATTATTCCTCAGTAAGGTACAGTGCGTAACAAAACTGTGACATGCATGCAATTTAATGCATTTAGGTTGATGGTTCATCATTTCAGCCTGTTTGAGTCCACTGCTGAACATAGCCTCCCCCATATTAGTTGATGGTTAGCGACCTGTTTTAATAATCCATTGCATTATTACAGTGACTTATTAGGGTTCCGTACCCAAAGGGTAAAACGGCACCCTATTACTAAGACTCCGCTGTCTGTCAGTCTGTCTGTCCATATTTCACCAGGCTGTATCTTATGAACCATACATAGTTAGAACATAGACAGTTGTGAATTTCACAAACGATGTATTTCTGTTGCCGCTATAACAACAAATACGAAAAAATAAGAAAAATATAAATAAGTGCGGCTCCCATAAAACAGACATGATTTTTTGCCGTTTTTATAGATAATGTTAATAGTAGTAGTGTTTTTTGACAATAAGTAAGTGTAATACTTCTATAAAGATATTTAAATTTGATTTTTTTTATGTGACAAAGTGGCAAACGAGCTGGCGGTTCACCTGATGCTAAGTGATAACCGCTGCCCTGTAGGGCAACGCATTTGCAACACCTGTGGGGTTGTGCAAATGCGTTGCCATGTTTAAATAAAGTGGGCCCCGGCTACCTCTCTCACCAGTCGAAACGCAGAAGTATGTATAACACATCTACTTTACGCCGGTTTTCTGTGAGGTCGTGGTACTTACCCGGACGGACCTGCCCATTCGTGCAACAGTGAACACTTTTGCGTGGGGTCCACAGTGAAATTACTACCAAATGGAATGGTACGGAACCCTTCGTGTGGGACTACGACGCACTTGGCCGGTTTTTATTCAATACATTGTCGATATGATGGCAAAAATGATACCAGAAAGATTGAATTACATCATCATCATCATCATCATCATTTTAGCCCATTTGAGTCCACTGCTGAACATAGACTGCCATATTAAATACATACATTGAATTACATATTATGTCGTAATCTCCAGAGACTGGGGCTGGTGAAACATTCATCTTAGAGACGCTTTAAATCAAGACTTTGACCCATCATAGTTCAACGCTAAATCTGCAACGTCATATTGATTTACAGGTTCTCCAATTAAAAACCCAAGATGCGATGATTTATGCCCAAAGCTATGGGAGACCTGACTTATTTGTCATTTTTACGTGTAACCCGGAATGTCCCGTAATTAAAGCGGAACCATTATCTGGTCAGCGGTCTTTCGATCTTCATGACGTAATTTCAAGGGTATTTCATTAAAAGATGAAGAAATTCATAAAATTATTCACCAAAGACGAAATATTCGGAAGGTTTTATGTATGTGTGTGATAATTTTTAATTTTAAAATTTTTGTTAAATACCCGTGCGAAGCCGGGGCGGGCCGCTAGTTTACATATAAATATCAATATGGTGGTAGGGCCATGCAGCAGTCTCGGCTGTTGCACGAATGGGCAGGCCCGTCCGGGTAAGTACCACAACCTCACAGAAGACCAGCATAAAGTGGAAGTATGACAAATACGTTCGCGTTTCGTCTGGTGAGTGAGGTAGCCGGAGCCCAATTTTCAAAAGGTTGTCAATGCATCTGTAACCATCGGGTGTAGCAGATGCCCATGGGCGGCGGTATTCACTTACCATCAGGTAAACCGCCTGCTCGTTTGGCAACTTTTCACATAAAAAAAATTGCAATCAGTGACTTCAATTAGCATTTAGCCAAATTGAAAATTGTTAACTGGTAGCAATTTTAGGCATTACCAAAAAAATCTCATTTAAAAATATTTAGGCACTAATAGACATCTCAAAGATGAAGGTATGGACTTGATTAACTTTTAATTAAAACTGATGTATTGAATCATCTAGTCATTGTAATTAATTAGTAATTAATTTTTTGTTTAAAGTTGGCTTCTAAATGCTTTCTCAGTTTTTTTTTTGTAAATAAATGTTAGTTGGTCCAATAATAATAACTCTGTTATGTAGGTGTTAAGCTATGGGCTTCAACACCAGGGATTATTATTTTGATTAATTAACATGGGACAAGTATTTGTGTCTTACAGATAATTTTTCCAAATCTGTGTGTTTACTTCTAAGGAGGGTTGACATCAGGCAGATGAACACTCAGTAAAAATCAAGCCTATTACATTATAAGACCATATTTTGGACCCTAACTCACAAAGGTGGCATAATGGCTGGAGAAAGACGAATAGGATGCATAATAATAAACTTAGTATTCTTAAAATCATATTACTCCTGGTATTCTGTTCCAGTCATGTATTTACTTTATTTTATCATTTAGTAAAATAAAGAAGTGTCAAGAATAAGACGTACAAGGCCTATTTGGCGCTAAAATAGCAAAAAAATTTTAGTTCACTCACTTGGTCTCTGAAAACTCCAAACTCAGCACATTAAGAACTTTCTCATCCCGGTGTTCAGGTGGTGTCTCAAAGTAATCCACAAAATCACCCAAGGGCATACGCATAGTTGTTTGTTTGCGAACATCAATCACTTCAACCTGTAATTAATTAAACTTGATTATTCACCTCCATAAGTGATCGAGTGACAACGTGTGCAAATGTGCGGGAAGTTGATGGATGCCGGTGGCTCAGGATGGTGCTTCATGGCAGTCTGGGAGAGGTCTATGTTCAGCAGTGGACTCTAAACAGACTGTTGCAGTCATCAATATAGAGATGGATTTATTGTCAAAATATTATAAGCATTTTCAAAGAAATAGGTATATATGAGTAGGTTAAATTATAACATAGTTTTCAATGTTAATAACTAAACTGTTCTAAGACAACCAATTTGTAGAAACACAAATTATTAGTGACATTTAAGAATATACCTCTAACTGTGCGCCGCAGAACCTTAGCACTGACCTAACAGTGAATGTGGCCGGATTAGGCACTTTGATGTCCAGACCCTCAGGTGTATGGAAAACCACTGGACGTGTAAACCCTGCAAAATACAAATATATTTACAACAATAAATCATTGAAATGCATATAATATAACAATTTTAATCAAATAGTAATAAAATACATTGGTGCATAGAACAGATTGAAGCTAAATTGCAAATCTGAAAAAAGGTTATCTGAATAATGACAATGTGCAAATGAACCAATTTCATCAAACATATTGTTTAGTAAGAGGCTGCTTTGCCATGGCAATTGAAAATCTAGTGGTAAACTAAAATAATAGCCCCATTTCAATTAACAATTTGTTTGTAACAAAAAATACTGAAAACACAGAGTTTTTCACTAGATTAACTGAATTAATTACTGTTAATATCAATAATGAAACAATATTAATTCATTATTAATTATGTAAGAAGCCATTTATTGTCTGGCTTTTCCTTGAATAATTATTTAATTATGTAAGTCAAAACTGTTTTGATTATACAATCTGTTATATTATACATTTGCAATACATTTGAACTAGTTACGTTAGTGGATGTAGTGTAATTCCAATACTCATTTAATTATTAGTTTACACTTAACATGTATCTCTTTGTTATTTTAAGCATCTCAATAACCTTTGGTTAACAAGACTAAATGGTATAGAACAGCTTATGTGACACAAAAAGTTAATTTTGATACCAAGTGTACATTCTCTAACCATTGTCTTTTATGAACTCCTCTGTAAACTGGTGTCCCCTCATTCTCTGTAGTGCAGCAGACGCTGGACGCAATGGTCGTGCTGCTAATGCTCTCACCCATGCCGGTGAACCAACCTGTGATGGTCGGGTCTCTGCACTCAACTCGTAACGATCCGCTCTGTGATTGTTTGTGGGGATTTTCACTGAAAAGTATCATAACAATACATCTACATTGATATATTTTATTTTAAAATTATGATACTATTTGCAAGGTAAAAAATAAGCCAATTGCTGGAACATGTGCACTGACATATAAATTTTATAATTTGAATAAAAATCCTAAACACAAACAACTGAAACATAGTTTTTAAAAAGAAAAAAAAAACAACAGTAATAATTTCAGTATGTAAAAATAAATAATCAATTGAAAAAGCAATTTATTTCATAAACTGAACAAAAGTGGCCATTGTGGTTAACTTATTCTAATGACATAGTATCTGCGCATAACATTGTCCATGTGCAAACCAAGACACATAGCTTCCTTTTATGGAAAATCTCAGCATCCACAACTCATAAGTTGACCAAGCCACAATTACAAATTATTATCTCTTTATTTAATTAAAATTTGGGTTTAAAATGGAAAGATAACAATTTTAAATAAAAGTAGGTAAAAATAATATATTTACTATTCAAGAGTGCTTTGCACTTTTTTACTTTCACTTACACTTTGCATAAATATATTATTTTTTCTTTTGCCTGCTGTCTTGGATAGACCACATAAGGCATTTGGAATTAGATAAATAGAGCATAATTCTATAATACTTACACACAGAAGGTCCATAAGTTTGGGCACATTTTGGGCAGTGGTACTTGTCTATATCATCGGAGTGGTAAATTTTTACATCAACGCAACTGAAAACAAATATTCACTCATTGTTAATTTATTCAGTTTAAATTATCGAAAAAGAATGATCATGAATTAGAAGTCTCCTTGTCAATGCTTGTATATATATTGAGGAGCGTTATCCAAAACTGAGTGACTAAATATCTGCCACATAGAAAAGAACACTTAATTTAATAAAGACAATTCACTATGCGCATACAAAGACCGATCCAAAATAATACACTTGTTAGATCCATGGAGACCGCACTTGTAAACAAGAAAATTAAATAACAGCGGATATATAACACTGTTGAAAAATAAAGAACGTATATATCCGGCAATAAACCGATAAAGTAAACTTCAGTATGTTAAAAAAATTACAGTAATTTCTTATAAAAAAATTAAGAATAATATGATGGCCGAACAGCGGGCTGTTCTGTCAAATCGAAATCACTTTTATTAACACACAACGCTACTTTAACACAAAACTTTATATTTTTCTGAATTTACCTCCCGTGAAACCATTCACGACAACAATCACATTCTATCATAAACTGTCCAATGTTATATGGCTGACCACACAAACAATAAGTTTCCTTCGATGACGCCATTTTAATGGCGAATAGACAAATCTGCTTTTTTTTCCACGTAGCTTTTGTGTGACCACGTTAAAAATAGTTAAAATAAAATTATGTTCTGTTAGGCATAAACAATACCTATCATATAAACAGTCCTAAAGTCGTTTACGATAATTATTTGGTTTATTTATTCAAGATTCTATACAATAGAATAAAAATTAAATTTATCTGTAACAAACTATTAACCGAATGTAACGCCTACATAGATTCTCATAATTGAAAAAAAAATTGTTTCCGTTTTGATTACATTGCTAATTGCGTCAAATAGGAAATAATTTTAAAAACACAACATATTTTTCCTAACTTATTTTTCTCTCATTTTATTATAAAAATATAAGCTTAAAACAGGCTATATTTACGTTTGTTGTGAGAGATGGAGAGAGATATAGGAGAAATACAATGGGAGTTCTATTAAAACATTTTTTTAGTTTATATTTAACCCTTTACTGCATGAATTATGAATAAAATGATGAAAAAAGTATTTGATGGTAGCTTTTGCTTTTTTAACTATAGAATTAATTAAAAGTAAAGTATCAGCCTATACATGTCCCACTGCTGGGCAGTCTCTGTACATAGGGTGTAGTATCAAGGTATAGTCCACCACGCGGCAAGGGCGGATTCAGGGGGGGGGAGGGCGGATTCAGGAGGGGGGGGGCACTGCTGGCCGTATGAGGAAGCTCAAAGTCGCTCAGCGAGCTATGGAGCGGGCCATGCTCGGTATTTCTCTGCGTGATAGAGTTCGTAACGAAAACATCCGCAGTAGAACTAAGATAACCGACATAGCTCAGAGGATTAGCAAGCTGAAGTGGCGATGGGCCGGCCATATAGGTTGTAGAACCGATAACCGTTGGGGAAGAAAGGTTCTCGAGTGGCAGCCACTGGCCATCGCAGTGTAGGACGACCTCCCCCCTAGATGGAGTGACGACCTGTGCAAATGTGCGGGATGTCGATGGATGCAGGTGGCTCAGGATCGTGCTTCATGGCAGCCTATGTTCAGCAGTGGACTCAAACAGGCTGAAATGATGATGATGAGGAGTTTCTCAATTCGATTGGTATATTTTTTTTTCGATTCGTTTTCACCGATTACGTTGAGATTTATGATCCGATTTACGAGATTCTTCTTTAGTTTGATGCAGAATAGTTGCCATTTGGTTCCATAAAAATTTACCATAGTTTGGACAAGTAGTTTTCATTTTATAAACATTTTTACAATATTTTAATGTTTGTCATCAACTCTTGCAAATTAAATTTGATCTACTTTCCGGTTACCGGTTGAGCTGAAATTTTGTATACATGTGTAAATCGCGTCACAATGCAATATTTGCTGACATGGTGCTGATCTGATGATGGAGCTGGAAGAAGGCCAATGGAACTTCGAAATGAAACGACAAAGCCTCATCGCGTTTGGGTACATTTGAATCGTATTGACGAGTAGTTTCTCTTTCATTGGTAACCAGGATCTAATAATGGAATGCCATCTTCAGCCGTCCATGGACATATGCATAGGGTTGCAGATGCGTTTTCTCCTTATAATAAAGTGGGATCCGGCTACCTCACTCACCAGATAAAACGCAGAAGTACTTTTCGCCGATCTCCTGTGAGGTCTATGAGGCTATTCTGTGAGGTTCCTATGAGCACTCTGTAATGAAACGACTTAACCCCATCGACTTTCAGCTCGTTTGATTCTTGGTGAGTACTTAATTTTTGGATGGTTACCAGGGACTGATCTGATGATGGAGCTGGAAGATAGTCATATGAACTCAGTAAAGAAACGACGCAACCCTATTGTGTCTCGGCTCGTTTGATCCGTCATGACGAGTTCTTTGGTGTTAGATGGTAACCAGGGTCTGATGACAGAGCTGGAATGTGGCCATAGGAACTCAGTTATTAAGGAACACAACTGAGTCGAGTTTGATTCGTCTTAATAGGTGAACCGTTTTTGATGGGATGTGAAATGTGGTGGTTTAGTGGACGTGAGTATGCAATCCCTTCTTTGGGAAATAAAGTTTGTTCCTTCCGTTTCTTATGAATGAGGATTCTGTCTTTGATTAGATGGATGAGCGCTGAATATTATGAATGAATAACTGAATATTATTAAATAGTATTAGCGCGCGATTCAGGATGTTCAAAATGCATGCGCTAGATTCTGCTACAACATCCCACGCCGGGCGCACTTAACCCCGTATCTCAATGAGAAAGGTACTATGAAAATGGCAGCACGCAGGTAACTACATTTTGCCAATATGGTTCGCAAGGTAATGATGGAAAAGAAACCAGATTACCTTATCAACAAGTTTACTTTCAAGCAATGCAAACATACCCGCGGTAGTCAGAATAGTGCAGTTGAGTTACCGAAGCATAAAGGGGAGGGTTTCAAAAGTAGTTTCCGATTTAGTGCCTCAAAGATAGGGAATGATTTACCACCACCACTACGAATGAGTGTGTCGAATTATAATTTTACAAAACAACTCAGGCTCTCCTTGTTCAATAAACAAAAGTTGTGTTCGGTTCAAAATCAAAATTAAAGCAACATTAAATACTAATTTTAACTTAGTGACTATCTTTTAATTTTAATTTATCAAATTTTTAATTTCACATCGTATTTTTCACTGTATACGATTTGATTATTTTTTGTTCTCTTGTCTAAATCTTCTTTTGAGTCTTCTTAATTTGTGTTATTATCGTTATTACATTACATTATCAAATACAACTTGAACAAAATATGCCAACTACCACTAATATTTGTAAATGATGATATAAAGCTTTACTAAGGGATAAGCTGAAAATCAGCACTGAGAAATTCTCAGAAATCGCTGAGCTTATTACCTTTTTGCCAAAATGTTATTTATATAGTTTTTTTGTGTATCATAGTTTGTTTTATATTTTTTTTTTCATATTTATCTATGTAATTTTCTATTTTTTTGGGTTATGACAAATAAAGTATTATTATGGGGGGATATTCAGTTGTTTTCTGGTCTGGTTGGGTTTATAAATAAAAAATAAACATAGAGATATTGCATATATAACATAAATATTATAAATAAAAATAAACATATAGATATAAATATTGTATATAATACATATATAAATAGGACCCAACCAGACGGAAGCCCTCGGCAGGGGAGACCAAACGGCCGAGGGTTAGGGTGAAAGGGAGAAAAACCGGCGGACGATACGGGCGGTATCGAGAAGCACCGCTTTCTGCATTAGAGCTTGGAGCGTTCCGTCCCGGAGTCCCAGTCGCCTCAGATGTCCGGAGAGGCTGACTGGGATCAACCCATTCGCAGATACGACTATTGGGATAATTTCGGTCGGCACACCACCCCACATGTCGGTCACCTCGTGAGCCAGGTCCAGATACTTCGTCTTCTTATCTATTTCGGCTTTCACGAGGTTCTCGTCATATGGAATGGTAATGTCGACCAAAAATACCCGCGACTGTGCCCGGTCCATCAACACGATATCAGGTTTGTTCGCGACAATCACACGGCCTCCGGAGAGTACTTGTAGTACAGCAGTTTCCGATCTGCGAGACCGTATTTCAGAGCGAGCTCCTGGTGTAGGATTCTGGCTACTATGCAGATACTCAAAGTTAGAAAGCATGGAACAACCGAAGATAACATATTATTGTTATGTTGGGGATATTTATTTGTTTTCTTGTCTGGTTGGGTTTATAGTTATTTATATTATTATAATTTTTTTTGATATTTATGAACATTTTTTTAACGTAGACGATGTAATTTTATTTTGAGTGCAGCTATTTTAGGAGTTTTCATTTGGGTTGATTATATATTATCATTATACCCTTGTCCAGATAGTCCCGTCTTGGGCTACTTGTCATTGAAGTGGAGCCAGCGTGCGGAGTAGAGGAATAGAAAATATTGTAACCAATACGACTACATAAAATCTGGTGAAGAAGAAATAAATAAATAAAGTTATATAAAAAATGATAAATATTTAAAAATCACTCGTAATTAATTAATTACATTCATTTGAACTTATCTAAGAAAGTGCGTGATTTAACCTACCTACTTCTTTTTGAAATCGGTTAAAAATACCTACTTATCACTTGACCACGAATACGTGACCCCCCCCCCCCCCCCCCCTGGCACCAAAGCTGGATCCGCCCTTGCCACGCCGCCCCACTGCGGAAGTGCGGACTTCACATATCTTCGAAATATTTTTTTTTCTTCGAAAATATGTAGGTTTCCTCTCGATGGCACCGGATGGCTGGCACCGGGGGTCGAACTCAGGTTGCCTGAGTACCTACCGTACAATAAATTAAAGGCGAGCACCCGTGGCTATCACGGCTCGTTTCATGCTAAAATTAATTATAATCACGAAATAAAAAAAACACTCATAAAAACTGAAAAAAAATCTAGGGTAAAATCAAATATGGGTTCGTATGCGCCCAAAGAAATTTTAATCTAAATTACTGTAGACATATATGGGTTCATATAAAATAAAGAAAGGATTACGGTATACATTTTAATTTTAGTAATAATATAAATTACCATTGCAATTTTAATCATGAAATGCCGAAAAACAGTTTCGTTTGTCGTTGTAACATAAGAGAACCGTACATTTTGCAAATAGTGTCAAGTAGTGCAAAGTTTTGTAGTCGCAAAGAAGACATTTATGGCATTCAGGCAAATCATCAAAACATATTTTATGATTTCCACTTTTTAATCTTTTTTCGGCGTGGCTAGTGAAGGGTCAGTTTTGTTATCAGTGGAATCACTATATGTTTTGAGTATAACAAGAGTCAGCAATATACTCAGATGTTATCGCGAGAGATATTAGTCTTTGAGTGACGTTGAAATTCTTTAGATGGAACTAAACTATCGGAATCGGAAGCTAATTCATCACCACTTAGTAAGCCATCACCAGATATAGGATTAACATACTTATTAGAACCCCAAAAGCGAGAGGAGAGGATCCATTCTCCAACCAAGGAAAATAATTTCATGTTTATAACAAAAAATTACAAGCGCATATGAGACCATAATTGGTTTCGCATTAGAACGTTTAGTTTAGGTTAGAATGCATGCGAAACCATATTCGATTTCACGCAAAAATCCACGAAGTATGATAGAAATAATAAAAAAAATACTAAACAAATAAAACGTGCTTATAATAGAATAATAACAATACGTATGTGCTCCGTTGCTGCTCCTTTTTGAATCACCCAGATCTTTTGACACAAGTAGATGACTTAATCAAAATTAGCTTAGAATCGATTTTAATATGCAGCTGAACGAGCAATTTTGGATCCAAGCAACCCTACCCATCCGTTATGGTGGTTTAGGGATTCACAAAATTTCCAGTGTCGCTTTACCAGCCTTCCTATCTTCTGTCCATAGTTCAGCAAATCTCATAACTAAAATTTTAAGGGCACTCCCTACAAACTTTGAGATTGCTGGCTGGCTGTCTTTACGCTTTTTTTTTTTTTTTGGGCTGGATGAGCCACTGTTGGCCTTAGGGGAGGTGGCCGGGCGCTCGAGGCGCCTAGCCTGAACCTCGCGTATTTATTATGTGCGTATGTATTAGCGTTATGGTGACTAAGCTCGAGGGCTCCCGAAGGAACCTCGGCTCGGGCCGTCACGCTATTTAATTCACCGGTTTGGTTTGGCTGCCAAGCTCTTAGGGCGCTTTGGCGGGGGCTCCATGGAGTGATCAGGCTCAAGGGTCCCCGAGAGGGGACCTCGGCTTGGGCTGTCACTCAGCACGCGTTTAGCATTCCGATTCGAGGGTGCCCGAGAGGGCCGGACCTCGGCTCGATCGGTAGCTGTTATCTGACTGGGGGGATCTCTAGAGCTATCATTACTACCACTTCGTAAAGCGTTGGCGCTGGGAGAAGAAGGGGCGGAAGAAACTCCAGCAACGCTTCTATCTTGAGCTGGGGAGAACCTGCCAGGTACGTGGCGGAACCTAGTATATGTTTGCCGCACTCGCCGGCGAGTGCGGTTTGTGTTGGTGTGTTTGCGAAGTTTTTTAATCCTTTCGATGGCGATAGTCGTCTCATCGTCAGGGAATTCGAGAACGTGTCGCGGTCTACGGTGATTGCGGCGGAACGTACCTAGCGGCAGGGGTCTGTAGGTGGCGGCACCTACGATTAGCGGGTCGGGATGCGCGGCGGCGGAATCGAAGTATCGGCGCGACGCCGACTTCAGGAATTGAGCGATGGTGGGCAGCTCTAAATCGACATGAAGGTCGATATTGCGCATGTACCAGGGTGCTCCCGTGGCTCTGCGCAAAAATCGATTTTGGATGACCTGAAGCCGGTGTATTTGCTTCGGAGCAATGTGTGCGAAAGCTGGACTCGCGTACGTCATGATAGGGCGAACTATTTCCTTATATAAAGTCACCTTGTTCCGAAGGGACGTTTCAGACGTTTTGTTGAGGAGCGGATGGAGGCGACCGAGTACGAAGGCCGCCCGGTTCTTGACCCGAGTCACGTGCTGGTTGAATCTAAGTTGGGAGTCAAGGACGACACCTAAATATTTAACTTTGTTCACCCATGGTACCGGACTGTCCATGAGTTTAACGGGGGGTGGTTTATCTACGTTTTTTATGCGAAAAAAGGACGGCCGCGCTCTTGGCGGGATTGATTTCGATCCTCCATTGCCGAAACCAGTCACCGATGGTGATGGCTGCAGCTTGGATGCGTCGATGGATAATTTCGGATGTTCTGCCTGCTGTATAGAGACAGGTGTCATCGGCAAATAGGGCAAGTTCTACATCTTTGACTCGCGGCATGTCATTGGTGTAGAGCGTAAAAAGGACTGGGCCCAACACCGACCCTTGTGGCACCCCGGCTTGAACGGGATGCGTTGTCGAACACACGCCTTCGACGCGATAGCGAAAGGTCCGATTACTTAGGAAGTCTCGTATTATGCATACGAGACGATCGGGCACTCCGAACCCGTATAACTTCTATACGAGCCCATTGTGCCAGACTTTATCGAAGGCCTTTGCCACGTCTAAGAAGAGTGCTCCGGTGTTGAGTCCGCGTTGGCGTTTGACTAGTATGTGCTCCGTGATGCGGTGCACTTGATGGGTACAAGAATGTTTGGCTCTAAAGCCAAACTGTTCAGGGATGGGGAGCCCTTTGGCGTCCATAAGGGATCTTAGTCGGGCTAATAAAGTCTTTCAAAGATCTTCCCAATTGTTTTGAGAAGACTTATTGGACGATAAGAGGTTGGGAGGGTCGCGGGTTTGTGGGGTTTGAGGAACCCTATTACGTCAGCTTCTCCCCACTCGGACGGGAAGAAGCCTTCGGTTATAGCCGCGTTGTAAATTAAGACTAGTATCTGAAGGATGCTAGTAGGGAGAAGTTTGGTCACCTTATTGGTGATACCATCTGAGCCAGGCGCTTTGCGTGGGCGCAGTTTGTTTATTGTTTCTGCGAGTTCCGAACACGTGACCGGGGGAACGGGATCGCGGAGTGGTTCCGATGCTTTCCTTTCGACCTCTTCGTTCACCTTACGGAGGTGATCGGGGTGGGTCGGAAGCAAGCTGGGGGAGCATTGGGCCTCTAGACTGTCAGCTAGGCATTCGGCTTTCTCTTCGTCCAGCATTGCTGGCGTTCCTATCGGGCGAAGTCTTTACGCTAAAGAGATTTAACTTTTTGTACTTGAATGTTAATGCGCGGTTGGTTACTTTTTAAAGATTCTTTCAAGCAACAAGAATTGACATATTTAGAAAATCGAAGTGTAGGAGTCTTCTGGTCAGGGCACTAACAATTTTCCATACAACGATTACGATTACTGGCAGCCATAGCCAATTATAAGATTTTTTTAAAAGTATTGTCTACAATGTGTGGCTGTAAAAGGTTATGTATATGCTTTGATACTTTTACAAAGTGCATTAACTCACAGATAGATTAGTAATATTTCTATCCCGAATAATTTCATAGATTTTTGTCATACAATAACAGTGAGTTGGTTGAGTTTTGTGGATTTTACTGAACTCATTGTCCTTGAGATTTTTTTTTACCACCGATTACGTGATCTTTCATGTACTAGCGCAGTAAAGGAACAACATGGCCGCGTTATATTTTAATTTGAAAAGGTGCTCTAACTGATGAACGACATGCAACGCTAATTAGATAATTAATTACGTGATTAGGTAATTAATCACGCACCAGAAAAACCCCACATCACACTGCAATTCGTTTTCAAATTTTAAGCAATGCTTGGGGCATCTATTGTTATGCCCTTAACAGCACCTAAGCAATTTCAAATAAATTATGTACAACATAATTAATCAATAAGTCATTAAGCTTACTGGTTAAAGCGCCACGGCGCTATTGCGAAAGACACGTATTCGATTGCGGTAGGGCCACGCAGCAGCCTCGGCTGTTGCACGAATGGGCAGGCTCGTCCGGGTCAGTACCACAGTCGCACAGAAGACCGGCGTGAAGTGGAAATATAATACTTTCGCGCTTCGTCCGTCGAGTGAGGTGGCCGGAGCTCAATCTTCAAAAGGTTGTCAACGCATCGGCAACTATCGGGTGTTGCAGATGTCGATGGGCGGCGGTATTCACTCAACATCAGGTGAACCGCCTGTTTGTTTGCGCCAACTTTTCGCATAAAAAAAATCGATTCCCGTGACGGCGAAAAAACCTTTCTTAAAGAGGGATAGGTATAGTGTATATGCAATTTCCACGATATTATCCACGTGTACGTGCATGTTTTTATGTATTAATTATACTTACGAATTCGTTTTACATATTTTTACACATTTGTAGATTCCTAAACAGGGAGATTTTCCTACTGCTTCGCCCGCTTTGTTGTAAAAAGTTATTTGTATTATATTTTGTGTGGAAGTGGTTGAGTAGTACGCCACAACTGCCACTGCGACCTGGAAAGATCTATTGTAGTCTTGCTTACCTTCGAAAACATTGCCCCCTTACTCTAGGATAACCTGTTATCCTGTGTTGGGAGGACATTTTACGTATATAAGTTTAACGTGGACAAACACCCAGACCCGAAACAAATATATGTGCGTCTTACAAATGGTTGTCTCGTGTGGCAACCGAACCCTCGACGCCAAGTGCTGAAGAAAATACCTTGGCAACTGCGCCACGTAGTCATCTGTAACAAGGTAACACTATTGTTTTAAACTAATTCTTGATATAATAAAAGGTTTTATTGATGGTCCTGCGCTTCTGCGTTCTTGACTTGTGTAAACTTTAAACTTTAACTTCTGCTAAACAACTTCCTTATTACAAATGATAATTGAAATATCAACTCGATAGGTGTCGTACGAAAATCGTCTGTACGACAAAAGCGCAGGTTTTTACAGTAATGCGAAAACGGCGAACACAATAAAATCTAATTTAGGAATGAGTCGATAAAAACTGCTCACACCGTGTGCGTACTACGAGATCATATTTTTGTCGACGAATCAAAAATACCAAAGCAATAGACAAAAAGAGTTCATGCGATAACTTTTTTTTTGCTTAAATGTAATAACATAGTGAAAAAAAAATCATACGCAGTCTCATGTGGACTGCCGACAGAAGTGAAAACATAAAACAGTATCAAAATTAAAATTGTATACTTAATATTTAATTCTACATATTTTATAAGCACTCCGAACATGATGTTAAGACCAGACTAACCACAACGAACGTCTGATACAACAAACAATACATTAACAGAGCAAAATAAGAATCTATACATGCATGTTGCACTGTTGGGCAAAGGCCACTTCTGTACAAAGGTTATTAAGACACAGGATCCACCACGCGACCTCATTGCGGATTGACATTGAATGAATGAATGAATGAATATGAATGAATATGAATGAATATGAATGAATATGAATGAATATGAATGAATATGAATCCTTACCCATGACAAAGATCTCGGTAGATCTCTTTTCTTTGGGTAAAATGTTATAAGCATAAACTCGTTTTTATCAAATCACATCATTTATTCATCGAATTAAGAAATATGCATTTCATTTATCGATAGTCATTTTTTAAATCTACCACCGTTTCGTAATGAGGTTCCTCTAATGGAGAAGAAACAGGTGAAAGAAACTCCGTTGGTATCCTTTTTTTTGTCATTTTTTTCTCAAACAACTACATTGCTATACATCACATATTTTTTTTAGAAAAAGCTTATGAGCGATCGTCTCATTCCCAGGGATTGTTATCATTAGTGTATTAACTTATATTATAAAAACCCTTTTTAAAAAGTTTTTCTTTAATAAATTGATTTTGTTTAATCGAGCCTGAGCCTCGAGTTCAAATCAACTACCAATGTAATTACTGATTGCTGTTGTTAACTTATAGTGTTGACTTATCAAGTGTCCAACGGTGAAGGAAAAATCCTGAAGAAACCGGAACATTTTCGATATAATAATAATAATAAGAAATATATTTAAACGATATATAAAGTCTGGTAATCCAGTGTGGAGTCGCGTGGTGGACTACGTACCTTTTGTACAGAGGCCTTTGCTGAACAGTGGGACACAATATAGTCTTTTATTTTAACCATATAAATTCCCAGTTGTGCCTACAAACATCGTGATAATCTGCCCACTCCATAATTATGCAGTTATTTACCTTAATTTATTAAATGACGATTGGTTAAATGTGGTGTGGTGGGTGGGTAGTGACCATGCCTCTTGCGCCATAGGGCGTGGGTTCGATCCCCACTACTGGAAAAATATTGTGTGATGAACATAGTGTTTTTCCAGTCGCTGGGTGTTTATATATTTATAATATGTATTTATTTACAAAAAAATATATGATCAGAGTCGGACTCGCATACTAAGGGTTCTGTACCATTATCTATAAAAACGGCAAAAAAGATCATGTCTGTTGTATGAGCCCCACTTAAATATTTTTTATTTTGTTCAATACGAAATACCTACATCATCTGTGAAAATGTCTACTGTCTGACTATCACGGTTCATGAGATACAGCCTGGTGACAGACGGACAGACAGACAGACAGACAGACAGACAGACAGACAGACAGACAGACAGACAGACAGACAGACATCGGAGTCTTAGTAATTTCGTCGCCAAAGGGTCCCGTTTTACACATTTTACACATTGGGTGCGGAACCCTAAAAAGAACAAAAAAATTTTGAAATAGCTTCAATTCATATAACCCCAAAACGCTCTTTGTAACTTCCTACTAAACATTAACAGGCCCACTGTTTTCTTAAGCCGTCAAAAATTTTCATTCTTCACTAATAGGGAAGATAGAAGGGTTTCTCCTGAGATGGGCCGATTTCTGGCAATTTATTTTATGCAAATGCTTATTTAAACCTAACTAACTGCCTAACTGCTATTTTAAAAGTAACAATGAAAACGCGAGCCGTAAAATTCATGCAATCGGAAAGGCTAAGGTGGCTTGATGGCTGGTCTTGTTCAAAGTCAAAAGTCAAAGTCAAAGTATATTTATTCAATATAGGCCCAACTTAAGCTCTTATTGCACGTCAACAAAAAATCAACCACCGGTTCACTAAACTAGACCTAAACTAGAAGAACCGGCAAGAAACTCTGCGGTCTTGTTCTTTTTGTTATTTTTTTTTGTTTGATGCAATTATACACACTTATTTAGGTATAAAATCAGCAGCAGCCAGGGGTCTTGCAGGTGCAGAGCAAGAGTCATTTCCAAACATCCTTGTCCTCAATGTATTCTTGGACATTATAGTAAGCCCTTGCCATTAAGGTAGCTTTTACAAATTGTTTGAAATTGTTTATGCATCTACCAAGAAACGACTTTCTGGTTTTAGCCAATCTAAACCTCGGTACTTCCAGAGTGTCACCACGGCCCCGACGCGATGTGGATTGTTTTGTCGTAAATAGGTCGATATTATTACGTACATACATGATGTTCCCAAGTATGTAAAGCGACGGGAGCGTTAAAACGTTTATTTGCTTAAATATATGCCGTAGTGACTCACGTGGACCCAAGCCATAGACGGTTAATAAATGAACAAGCGTTTCATCTAAAAGAGTAGTCAGAAATTATCGGTTTCCGTACCTTGCACATATCGCCATACACCACGCACACATGCATGTCCTTACGCCTTCCACTAACATAAGTGGACTTCTTTAATTTGGCATCGCTGAGGGGGCTGGAGTACCGCACAAATTTCAACAGGATCGGGAGCTAAATAACAATGGAGTGGCTATGCTAGTGTTTTTGAAGTAATTTCACTCTGTATTTTTGAAGACATCCGAAGTATAACAATGGTAACCAACATAGCTCATGGGTTTGTAGCTGAAATGGGAGTGGACCGGCGATATAGCGAAGAACCGATAATCGACGGGCAAGGAATGTTCTCATGTGGCAGCCTAGTATTGGCCATCGCAGTGTGGGCGACCCCTCACTAAATAGAATGATGACCCGTGCAAATGTATGGGGAAGGCTTTGAATACAGGTGGTGGAGGGTCGTAATTCGTGACAGTTTGGGGGGGAGGCCTATGTTAAGCAGTGGACTCGAACAGGTTAAAATTTTTCTGCAATTTTTTAATTTCATTTTAGGACACTTGTTCGCTGTAATTATAATGCATGTTCTCTTTTACGATTTGTAAATGAAGTAAAATACACATTTCTTTTTAAATATTTAGAGGTATGTGTATAGGGAAAATCTAAAGCCGATATGCAATAAGGAAAATTTTTGACATGTCAATTTTTTTTTTTCTGTGAATAGAGACGGTCGATGTGTCTTTATAATATAGGGGTACTCGATATTATTGTCAACTATCGTAATTTTTTTTTATTTCATATTTTTTCAAACATGAACTAACACGTGAACAAACACCCAGATGCGGAACAAACTATCTGTGGCTCACACAAATAGTTGTCCCATGCGCGGATCGAACCCACGACCCCGGACGCCGAAGCCAATACCTTGGCAACTGCGCTACGGAGTCATCAAATCAATTATTTCTACATTAGTCGCATTAGCCCTTTTTAAAAGCGGTTAATTTTAAACAATTTGCGAGGACCATCACTCGCAAATCATAAAGTTATGTCATAGACCTCTCGTGTGTTGTGTAAAAATTGCCTCGCGGAACCTTGCACAATATTATGACGTGATGGGACAGACAAACAATCCCACCGAGTTAATATACATGTGTTTAGTGATTGCACTGAGGGTTTTGTTATGGTATCGATAAACTGTGATTTTTATAAAAACATCACCACACTTTTGGAATTTGTAACATTAAGAAAAAATGTGGTATAAAAGGAAGTTTATAGGAAGGAAGTAAGTAAAGAAAGTATGTAATATCAGATGCAGATGAATGATGTAATACATAAGTTTTAAGTTTTATAATCGCACAGTTATAGGGATTAACTTCTGTGTAGTGCTTAATTAGAAATATTTAACAGTTATCGGTTATGATTCAATCAAAACTTTAATGTTATTTGCAAATACAAAACCTTTTAAAACTTTGTAATTTGATGACGAAATTGATAAATTGAACACGATATTTCTATGTAAACATTTTCTTTAGTGCGCAATTTATAAAAAAAGCATACGTAACAAATACGACACTAGTGTCTGGGAGGTTTCGCAATCACCTGCGATGCATGGCAGAGTGCGCCAGTCAGTTCGCCATCGAGGGAGAAATCGACCGTTCGACACTTTCCCCTCACTAGAGTGCGTTTAAAAAAATAAACGAATTATATCACAGATGTAATAGCGATCGCGTTGGCGCGTAAAGTTTTTTTTTTATTGTGTCGACGATTTGTGTGCGGTTATTGATTGAAAATGTAAATTAGTTGTTTTTTTTTTAAATTATAAATATCTCATGATTTTAACGGTGAGCTATGTTTTTAAATATTTTATATCAGTGCTTTTTCAATAACATGTATGATGAACTTTTTGGTTTATTTACACCCGTTGTTTTGTTAATGTGAAATTCTTTTATTTTTAGTTATTAGTCTAGAAATAATTAATGTTCAAATGTTGAAACATAAAAAAAATACAGTCGAATTGACAACCTCCTCCTTTTTTGAAGTCTGTTAAATATAACTTACACCCTTAAGTTTTAACATTAAGTTGCAAGGTCGTTTATTTCGACAATTGTATGCAAAAGTGATAATGATGTCCGAATTACGATGTACGATTGTTGCAAAAAATTGGTGTAATACATGTGTTGCATAGATAACGTTAATGCTCATCTTGACAGGGACATAATATAAAAATAGATAATTATTGTTAATAAAGCTTTCATATAAAACAACTAATATACAGCGTGTCGTTACCACCGCGACAATAAATGAACACACATATAGAGGATACATTTTTAAAATTGTATTAAACATTTACATTCTTCAAACATCAATATTTACAGAGTTATTAAATTTTCCAAAACAAACAATTTTAGAACACCCTTACGTATAAAACTGTAACGTAAAGTTCATTTGTAAAGGTCACAAAGCATATGAATGGCTTGAATGAATTTAAAAGAGACAAAACATACTGTAGAAGGAGAGGCTTATAATACGACGCTGTGGCGCGAGTTGTACAGGTTGTTACAAATTTTGTTTCTTTTTTACTTAATTACTTTGCTT
The DNA here is from genome assembly GCA_933534255.1 of Iphiclides podalirius. NCBI lineage: Eukaryota > Metazoa > Arthropoda > Insecta > Lepidoptera > Papilionidae > Iphiclides > Iphiclides podalirius. The sequence continues at coordinate 9,926,321 of OW152839.1, read as the reverse complement.
GAAAAATATATTTTTTTAATTATGGATTTTGTTTAATGTTAATATTTTTTTTATGATTATTGGCAAGTAGCGTTAGACGTGTGTTCATTTATTGTCGCGATGGTAACGACACGCTGTATATTGTTATGTTATAAAAAATGGATAAATGACAATTGAGCTGTCGAGATTGCATCTAAGCCTTGCTCATATTTAAATATGTCAAATTAAAGTAATGTAACGTTAATGTTAAGTTTTTACCACTGAAGTAGTAAAGTCTTAACTTATCTTGTACTTATGGAATAATTTAAAACTTTTATAATAACAAAACCCTATGCGGTACCGATAAAGATGCCCAACCCTTAAGCAATGACTTGAATTTAGATACATAAACTTATTTCTTTAAGCATGGTATGTTAATTATAGCCTTTTATTAAGATCAATGTTACAAATATATGAACATGAAATAACTTAAATTTAAATCTTTATCTAGTCTAAAAAATTAAAATCAATTAAATTTGCATATTTTCTGTAGATCCGTCTGCAAGTGGGCAAAGGCCTCCTCCAATATTTTCCACTCATATCTTTCTTGAGCCTACCTATTCCATGTTACGCCTGCCACTTGTCTTATGTCGTCTTTTTTGTGGTCTACCTCTTTTTCGATTACCTTCGCTAGGATACCATCGTGTCACAATTTGGCTCTATTTGCCTCTTTGCCTACCACTCTTACACATGCACAAATGTGAAACACCTCTCATTAGTCCGCCCCATTGGGTACAAATCCACATTCTAAAATCACGAGTTCGATATTCCCGTGATCTGCATTTTTAATTGTACCGGTCTAACTAAATTTAATAGAGCTGTCGATTTATTAAAGACCTATTAAGGTCGCCATTCCGACGACAAACTTCCATGGATCTCTGTCGTTAAAAAGGTGAAAAATTATTTAATTTAGATTATTCAAAATGAATATCTTTTGAAATTACTATCTTTCATAATAACCATTTTATAATTGATAAAAGTCTATAGCCTGCTGTTCCAGCAGTGGGCAAAGGCCTCCTCTGTACAGAGGGTATCAGGGCATCATACATTATATCCAACACGCAGCCCCACTGTGGATTAGCTGACTTCACATATCTTCGAAATATTTATTTCTTTATTATTTCGAAAATATGCAGGTTTCCTCACGATGTTTTCCTTCACCGCTGATCACGTGATAAGTCAGCACTTAAAATTATCAATTTCATTGGTGCCAGCACCATGGATCGAACTCAGGTTGCTCGAATAAATTAAATTTAAGGCGAGCGTCCGGTCACTGAGCTATCACGGTTTATTTCATAATGAACACATGTCTCATTAAGATTAAAAAACCAAAGATCAATTTACACAAATAAACCGTTTAATTCCTTTTTAAATTTTCGAGCCTACGAGCACTTTAATTAAAAATATATATTCGCGGTAAACATTGTAAAATAGTATTATTTGTTTTTGTCTGTTTGAGCACGTTTGTGTCTGTTTGTATTAATTTTGTTTTGGGAAAACTACTAAAGTCAGAAAGTACTGGACCTCAAGGAAGCCGTAAACTTTTGAGTAAACATTAAATCGGCTTTTTAACATTAACGCGTTATCGTTGATAACGACTATTTCCGTTAATAACAAGGTTATCGAACCGTAGTGCGTTTAATTTCTCCACGTCCGCCACCTCGCGCGTTCTCGGAAATACTTCCGTCGCAATTAAGACGTCCTAGCCGGTCGCAGTGAAGTTGACGGAGATGTATTGTCTGAAATTGTATGTTAATAATCTCATCACTCGGTGGGCCAAGCGACATACTTTAGCACCGTGTACCACTAGTGAAATTCTAGTCTACAACACAACCTGTGTTTGTTTTTTTTTTTAACTGATCTTAGCGTACAACACAGGATTATCTTATACTACAATGGGAGTGGGGGTAACATTTAATAAAATAACAAAAAATAAATAAAAGCAAGTGATATTAAAAAAAACAACGGAGGCAATGTTTGATTACATAAGCATAAACAAGTAAGATTAAAAAAAACTCATAAAGCGCGTAAAATTGTCGAAAAGGCCAATATACTGTTTGTTTTTAATTGAAAAAACAACGCTTTTGCCAACGCCATTGCTTTTTTCTACATGTTTTAATGTTCAATCTTAAGTGCAGAGATTAGCACTATAAAAAACTTTAAAATATATAAAAAGCAATGGCGACATCTCTCGTTCGAATTATCGTTGTAAAACGATATTCGAAATTGTTTGTATGCTGCAAAGGATATAACAATAGATGCGCCAAGCATTGCTTCAAATGCAAAATAACAATGTAGAAAGAAGGCGTTAAGATTTTCGTCGCTGTGGTTATCAGCTGTTTAGCTCAGTGGCTAGAGCTTCAGGCCGCGAATGCCGAAGACGTGGGTTCGATTCCCACAGTGGCGACAATCTTTTCGTACTTTTTCTACATGTTTTAATGTTCAATCTTAAGTGCAGAGATTAGCACTATAAAAAACTTTATAATCTTTTACTTTACTTTTTATTTACATCTTTCAATACTTAAGCTTCATAGAAAGCCGAACCGTAGAAATAACCAGACCCCACGACCTTGATACGGTTGGGTAGGGCCAGGCAACGGTCTTCGCTGTTGCACGAATGGGCAGGTCCTTTCGCGTAAGTACCACGACCTGAAAGAACACCGGCGTGAAATGTATCATATAAAAATTTGGATAAAAGTAAGAAAATTTTTCCGCCGCTGTGGGAATCGAGCCCACGTCTTCGGGATTCGCGGCCTGACGCTGTAGCTACAAAGCTGAACGGATGATGGCCACACCGATGAAAATTTGAACGTCTTTTATCTACATTGTTTTTAGCATTTGAAGCAATGCTTGGCGCTTTTTTATATCCTTTTAAGCATATAAAGTTCAAAATAAGTATCATATTTCTGCGTTCTGTCTGGTCAGTGGGCTAGCCGGGGTCAACTTTATTAGAAGGTGGCAACGAATTTGCAACCGTACGAATGTCAATGGGAGGCGGTGATCACTTAACATCAGGTGAACCGCAAGCTCTTTTTCCACCTTTTCACATAAAAAAAGAAAAAACTTTTACTTCTTTACTTACTGACCTGCGGAATATATGGCGTGTTGCCGTTCTGACCCATCCATTAAAGTGGAACCGGTCGACCGTGAACCCGGTGGATGACTCCGTTGGCGCAGTTGCCAAGGTATTGGCCTCGGCGTCGGGGGTCGTGGGTTCGATTCCCACACGGGACAACTATTTGTGCGACCCACAGATAGTTGTTTCGCATCTGGGTGTTTTCCTCGTGTAATTTATGTTTGTAAAAACGTCCTTACAACACCGGATAATGTTATCCTAAAGTGAGGGATTTTAAAAAAAAAACTGACAACTTCTCGTCACAACTGACCATAAGCCTACCGATAAGTGGTCATATAATCCTACTTTAAAGTACATATTACGTCAGGGAACATTAAGGATGTACTTGTTACGCACTGAATGACCAATGCAGTTTTATTGCGGCTTTCTCTTCAAACTTTTGTACTTCTAAACCCTACGTCTAGACTTCAAAACCAAACCCTACACAAATCATCAATTGTTGCACGGTATCTCGTCATTTGAATATCGCAATTCAACCTTGTCTCTACTATCCGCTGTAAAGACCATTAGTTACGTATACTTAAAGTTGTATTTACAAAGCTGTAATTTTCTTTCCTCCGATAACATTAGCCACCGTGGGAATTTACAGATAACTTATTGCTTACAAACAAGCGCCAAGCCATATTAGAACTATTTTAAGATTACTCCAATAGATTGATTGAATTGATTGCCCGTAGCTGTACTACAGTTTACGGCCATCCCTTGAGCAGGCAATAGGATAATAACCAATAATAAAGAATGTATAACGTTTGATAAATCGTACATGTACGCGTGTGCGCGTGATTTTTGATAAAAAGTATTTGTTTTATTATAATCTTCGTTGAAAACGTACATACGTCACTGTGTGACTAAACTTTTATTTCCTAGGCATAATTACTAACTAAACTAACTACTACTGACGTAACTTCTTACGTAACATTAAACTCCTTTTGTACGTCAAAGTGAGCCGTGATAGCTCCTTACCTGAGGCGAGCAATCTGAGTTCAAATCCGGGTGCCAGCACCAGCGAAATTGTTTACTATAAGCGATGCCTTATCACGTGCTAGGCGGTGAAGGAAAACATCCTGAGGAAACTTGCACTTTTTCGAAACAATACCTATAAACCGGCCAAGTGCGAGTCGGACTTTCGCACGAAGGGTTCCGTACCACTTTCTGTAAAAAAGGCAAAAACTCATTTCTGTTGTGTTGGAGCCTCGCTTAAATATTTTTTATTCTGTTTTTAGTATTTGTTGTTAAAGCGGCAACAGAAATACATCATCTGTGAAGATTTCAACTGTCTAACTATCACGGTTCATAAGATAGACCTTAGTGATAGACGGATAAACGGACAGACAGACAGAAGACAGAAGACAGACGGAAGGACGGACGGACGGACAGACTGACAGACAGACACACAGACAGACAGCGGATTTGTACCCTTTAGCTACTGAACCCTAAAAATCAAATGATTAGATTTAGTTTATGCACGATCAACATTCCTCGATGTATACGCAAGTGCTTCCCCCGATGTGTGTCCTAATATCTTATCCTTTAAACGAGCAATTCTTGTATATATAATCGGAATCTCGGAAACTGCTCCAGCGATTTTCATGAAATTTAGTATGTGCGTAGATTCGGGGGCGAAAAATCGATCTAGCTATCCCTGTTTTCAGGGAATGAAAAATATAATTCGAATATGACGGTAAATTTCGCCGCAAGACAAAATGTCATAACTGCTCGGTCGGTAATCGGGCGGCCCCAAAACAGACGGCCGTGGTTCGCGTCACGTTCATTTACACATTTTTTTTTTACTTTTTTTTTGATTCCAGATCATTGCTTTCTTTATTTTTAATTTTTTGTCGATTTGTTATTTTGTTATTTTTTTCCCTTTTTTTTAAAGTTCTTTCTTTTGTGAAAAACATCAGTTCATATTTTCTTATTTTTACGTCGGTAAGATCGATAAATTTAATTTCCAAAATACAGCAAAGCTCGGTCCTCCGGGTACTATTATTAAATGAAGCAAAAAAAAAAACAGACCGTCTTACAATACTGACTATTTCTCTGCTTTCTGTCGTAGACAACATATTGAAGAAATATGTCCTTTGTCACTCCAACAAAGACAGATATAGAGCGGGCCAAAGAACTATATACAACTAAGAACATACATACGGTAGAAGAACAATATCCTCCTTAGGCAGTAGAAAGCCGTGTTACGTTTCGGATTTCTCACGTGCACAATCACTGTCATTTGTCACCAGTGTACGGTGACACGGTTCTCTCCAGTAATGCTTCAAATGTGTGTAGTTGACCATCATCATCATCCTCCTGCCCTTATCCCACCTAGGTTGGTTCGGCACAATACGTGAATCATGTTGTAAGCGGTTTTGGCTATGTTATTACAACCAGCCTAACGTCAACCTTTCTTGGGAAACAAACACCCAGATCCGGGACAATTATTTGTAGGGCACACGAACGCTTGTCCCGTGTGGGATTCCAACCCACGACCCTCGACGCCGAAGCTAATAGCTTAGCAACGGCCATTGAGTCAGTATTTTCCCACAGTAAGCTTAATATTTTTTTCTAAGAAAAAAAAAAACAGTTTCTTCACAATTTTTCAGGACTGATATGATTTAGATAAATGATGGTAGTTTTAACGTACCAAACAGTTCAAAGGCCAAATTGAATAAGAAAACTTCGACTCCGACTTGGAAATGGGAATGGTTTTCTTTCTTCATTTTTTTATCTGTCATGGTTTTAAGCTAGCTCACAGTTCACCTGATGTTAAGTGTTAACCGCACATAATGAACATTTGCAACACCTGTATGGTTGCAGATGCGTTGCGACCTCTTAGTAAAGCGGGAGGTACTTTAGTTCGTTTTAGCTTCTATAGCAATGTTTGCTTGCAGCCGTAGATAATATCAGTTCACCAACAACAATAGATTAAAAATAGTGGAAGGATTGCAAACAGGTTTGCGAGCTGCACGACGAATGGCTAATTCAGACGCCGTCAGTGACGTGTGTAATTATCAATGTAATTATAATCAATTAAATTATAATCGAGAAGTACAAACGGCACTCCGACCTTCTCAGCGCATTTAAGATTCTCAGTTTACTGACTCATTGTTAAAAGAAAAAGTAAGTTAAGCATCAGCCTATACATGTCCCACAGCTGGGCAAAGGCCTCCTCTGTACACAGGTTATCAGGGCATAGTCCACCACGCGGCCCCACTGCGGATTGGATTTCATATATCTTCGAAAATTTCTTTTGTTGTTACTTCGGAAATATGCAGGTTTCTTCACGATATTTTCCTTCACCGCTGAGCACGTGATAAGTCGGCACTTAAAATAAAAATTTCATTGGTACCGGCACCGGGGAGCAAACTCAGGTTGCTCGAGTATATTGAATTACAGGCGCGCGCCCAGACACTGAGCTATCACGGCTCTCATGACTTATTGTTAAGTGAACATGTAATTAATCTCACCTCTTTTAAAATCTGAGTTAAGTCAGCACTTTCGCAGGTATAATCCATTAAATTTTGAACAGCACATGCTATTGTAAGATACTATACAGAAACATGCAATGACGATACTAAGGATGAAATGAGTGTTAAAACTACCCTCATGAAGACTTTCATTATCATTGCTACAAGTTTATTTTTAATAGTTTTTACAATAATTTGGCTTACAATTAGTATTGTTTGTTTGCGTATAATTATTTGTTTATGATTATTGTTACATTATTATATTATTAATAATAGATATTTATTATATTATTAATCAATATATATAAAAATGAATCCCTATTTCCCTCCATCACGCCATCACGCGTGAACGGCAGGACCGATTTCGCTATTAAATCGCTCGAAATTTAAATGTAAACTTAAAAATCAACTAATGACTATATTAATGAACATATTATACCATTTCGGAATATCCCGACGACGCCAATGTGTGGAGTTAATACTGTTGATACTCACGTAGGCTAGAATAAGACTATTATACCTGTATATTATATTGTACCCTGATATTTTTGAAAAAGAGCAACTGTTGAGTTTCTTGCCGGTCTCTTCTCGACAGAAACCGCTGTCCGAACCGGTGGTACCTTACGAACCTATACAAATAATCTTTGATGTAAAATTTGACGATTTTGCTAATTCTTTTTTTATAATATTCCTTGAAGTAGGAAGATCGTTCTTACGGAGAGAAATTTTAAAAATTGCCTGAAAAAGTCTATAAACAACACTTTTCTATATTCCCGTACAAAAGATTCGTAATAATACTTAAAAGTCAATTTGAACTTTGATACCATACCATAAAGTTTAAGTGTTAGTGGAGGGGTTCCGGGAAGGCAAAACAAGTGAGTGACTGTGGTAAAATGTCACTTTAAGAAATCGTCTCTTAGCTGTGCATCACAAAGTACATAGTATAAAACAAAATTGTCCCGCTGTCTGTCTGTCCCTATGTACGCTTAGATCTTTAAAACTCCGCAACGGATCTTGATGCGTTTTTTTTTAACTAAATAGAGTGATTCAAGAGAAAGGTTTATATGTATAATACATTGAACCCGTGCGAAGCCGGGGCGGGTCGCTAGTTTAATGTAAAGATACATTTTGTTTGTTGTATAGAAGTTATAATTTCATTACGGACTTTTGTATAAAAAGGGTTGGATATAACAGGGTCGGATAAATAAGAAGACAATCCGTTTTCAGTTTATTACAATAAAGGTCGTGCTTTTGCTTTGCTGTTTTTATCAGCGTTATATCTCATTTTACGTGAACTTAGAATTTTATTCAATATAATGTACAAGATTTTATTAAGGCTTGCTTTATATTATTAAGAACACAGCCAGATTCATATACGCTTAAGATTTTTCAATTGATATTTCTTTTGGAACGGTGCGAAGGAAATGTCAATTCCCAATACTGGTAGGGGGATAACTTACTATCCCACTTTCTTATCTTATCAACTCATTAATTAATGTAAAATAAATAACTAATGACTATATTAAATGAATAATTTTAACGAATGATGAAACAGCTCATATTGGTCTGTCGTGGTACATTTAGCACATCTATCTAATACCTTTAAACGAGCAATTCTGGTATATATATATATATATATATATATATATACATATATATATAGCCGTATATATATATATATATATACATATAGATATATATATACGGGTCGGATAATTTCGCCAAAATAAATAATGTTATAATAGCTCGGTCGGTAATCGGGCGGCCCCGAAACAGAAGGCCGCGGTTCATGTCACGATAATTTACACACTAGTTTTTTTTAATTTTTTTCTATAGCAGATCATTGCTTTCTTTATTTTTTATTTTTTAATTTCCAAAATACACGATTTCCAAAAGAAAAAAACCTCCTCCAGGTACTGTATACATTAAATATGCATCGGTAAGTTATGCATATTTAAACACAAACAGTCTATGTCAAATTCTCTAGCTGGTACCGAGCTTGATTTTATATGATATGCAAACATATCTACCATTTTGCCTACTCATTCACGAATACATATTTCCATAATATGAATGTGAATATGATGATGACCAAAAATGATGAAAAGGATTTCATTTTAAACTCCATCTCAATAAAATAGCGAAAGCTTCATTGTGCCGATTATACTTAATACCTCGTTAAAACAATGTAAATGTACAAAAAAAAAAGAAAAGACAGCTTTTGTGTCATTTAAATCAAACATCTTAAAGGTTTCCAGGTAGTGTTGCACAACCATCGATAGTTTGACTATCGATAGTTGACCTCGAAAACTATTCAGGATATCGATTGTACTATCGATAATATCGTTTAAGTCAATACTGTCGATACTACCGATAGTATCGATAGTTTTTGTCAAAAGCTAATGGCAATTGCAATACTATCGATACCATCGATACTATCGCATGCACTACTATCGATACTATCGATAGTATTGCTGTTATCAATAGTATTGGCACTTAGAGAGCCATCGATACTATCGGTAGTATCGACAGTATTGACACGTGACAATACTTTCGATAGACTATCGATACTATTGCTTTTACCTTAACTATCGATAGATAATCGATTGTCTATCGATAGCAGACTATCGATATGCAACACTATGTAGGTAGTAGTTATTTTTCGTTACTACTACCTACATGGTACCATTTAGGTATTCCATGTAGGTAGTAGGACTGAAAAATAACATTTTGACCAAGGTCTCGGTCTCGTCAAGCCACTGGGAACTCATCCCCATGAGCATGCAATTATCATGGCCATGCAATTTTGATAGTGTTGGAAAAGGAAACGTTTCCTTATATTTTATGTTTTGATTGTTGCGCGTATTTGATGACTCAGTGGCACCGTTGCTAAGCTATTGGCTTCGGCATCGGGGGTCGTGGGTTCGATTCTCACACGGCACAAGTATTTGTGTGACCCCCAGGTAATGAAATCGTTCTGGATCCGAGTGTTTATTCCCAAGATCGGTTGACGCCAGGGTGGCCGCAGTCGTATATTAAAAATTTACCTCTCTTGTTTAACCACTGTGTGTTTTATTGCGCTCTGAATATAGATTGGAGCAGTAAGCAAAACCACCTCTTACTAATCTAAAAATTGGTTTTGAGTTCCTTTGTGATGATAATATGAAGTTACAATATTATTCGGTAATTTTTCAGTTTCTTACTTTTTATTTACGTAAGTTTTTTTGCAATTGATACATTATTTATATTATTGTGAGCGTGAACGGTGTTTGATAAAGATATTTTCTCTTGTAAAAATAAAGGATAAAACAAGTTAGAAGTAATGTTAACAAGTGTAGAACTATTTCACGCACGCACGCAACACGCGCGAAAATAGTTGTCGCAAACATAAATGTCGTTGTGGTGTGCATAAGCTGTGTAATCTTGAATCTAGTAAAAAGTTCTTAGAAATAATGTAAAACACTGTGTTGGCAAAAACAATTAAAAAGATAAGGATAATATTTGTTTTGTTTTAACTGTTTACTGTGTTTTAAATGTTAGCGTTTTTCAGTCCAGGACTCTTGGGCTAGCCAGAGCCAGCGTGTTTGAGGCCCTCCACAGGAGTTCCGCCCATGTTCTCATACGTGCGTTAACTATGGAGGGTTGCCTAGGGGCTATCGAGGTTCGATGCGGACCGTGGCCTCGATGGTCGTTGACTATGCTTAAAAAAGATAATATTATAACGATAGGCAGGTCGTGATAGGAAAAATTTGAGTTAATAGAAGAAAATTTGGTTATTTTACCCTATGTTCCGACACAACGACCTGATTGGTGTAGTGGATACTAAGACGTTCACTTTTATGCCAATAGTGTGGGTTCGATCCTCACTACCGTTATATATATATATACAATATTTTATGATGTTACCTACGTACGTATTTATTCTTCTTTATCTTAACATTATCTCACCTAGGTGGTGTACAACATGTGAACGTTGTGCCGACACCGTAACAAGTTGTTAGTGGATGGGATGTTTTTTTTCCGATCAGAAGTCTGACATCAATCCTCTTTGGAAATAAGCACCCAGAACAATTGTCTATGGTTGACACAAATACTTTTCTCGTTTGGGAATAGAACCCACGGCCCCCAGCACCGAAGCATTAAGACCTTAGCAACTGCGCTCATGTTATGTCTGTATGTACATAAGGAATGTATGTGTAAGTATGTTTACAACTTAATAGTATCCATAATACAATCTTTGCTTAGTTTGAAACTAGGTAACGTTGTGTATAAAATGATATTTAAACTAGCGGACTGGGTTGACGTTGTCCTGTACACATGACTTATCATGACAACTTAAAATGTGAATCTAAACCATCTCGAATCGACCTGAAGACACACAAAAAATTTCATTAAAATCGGTCCAGCCGTTTAGGAGGACTTCAGTGACTTACGCCCGGTTTCTGAAACACTGATCATTATAGAAGTTAACTAAGCAGTTGTCAAATGGATTTTTAATTGTAATTTGAGTGTCTAAAAGGATTTACCATCATTTTGAATTGATCATTCTGATCATTAATAAGATCATTCTGATCAATTCAGAGAGTTTAACCATCCTTTTGGCAACTTAAATAACATTTGAAAAGCCATTTGACAGCTGATTAGTTAACTTCTACGATAATCGGTGCTTCAGAAACCGGGCGATACACTCTTACAGAAGAGGTATATATATATAAAGATAATTAGAAATAAAATATAGTTATTAATAAATACGTATTAAAAAGAATTTAATGTTCACCTTAATAATTTTATTTTATTTTATGATCTATTATAAATAAGGGAATTTGGATAACTTTATTTTAAACCCTTGGAATAGGATACACGAATAAATTAAAAAAATCATTCCAACCCCATGATTTCAAAAATAGGAATGTCTTTGGACAGAAACACCATAAAAGCAATCACCAAACCCACAGTTATTAAATCAGTAAATAAATTTTTTATGATATGTGTCAATCAGCTGAAATACGATAATTTCGCCTTTAGGATGCTAAAAAAGTCAATTTTCCCCATGGCTTAATCGAAATAAATAACAACTGTTTGCCAATAGTTTCATTTAATACTAAAATCGTAAGTGCGTCTAACAAGGAACTGAAATAACATTAATTGCGTTTAACAATCATTTCCCATAATATTAAACATTACGTGAACTAATGCGAACGCCTGATTGCTTTTGTCCGATTTCCTAGTACGGTCGAATTTTTCCCGCCCGCGGCCCGATCGGCCATTTTGTTCTCAAGGTCAAGCGTGAAATGCTTAAAACCGTGCTCTCTGCACCAATTAGTTTTAGTCTGTGCACGACGGCGGTTTGGTGGTTGGCAGAAAGTGGAAAAATTGTTTTGTTGAGAGAAACAACGAAACATTGTTCCACAATTTTGGGAAGACAGTGCTAGTTGAAACGGTAATTACAGTAGCCCATATTGTTTTATTTTGGGGGTTCTAATTTTTTTATTACTTATATAATCGGAATTTTAAGTATGCAAACTTAAGTAGCACCCAAACACCGACAGTAACCGTCTCAAAAGAATTATCAAAATTTTCTGTCCACTTAGAATCGTAATTATTAAAAAGTATTAAAAATATTCTAGGAATTTTTTATAAGGGACTTTTCACGAGTTTTAGTGCATCAAAACTCAAAGAAGTAGGTACAACAAAATTTATAGCGGCGGGTAATCGCATATTCGAATATTATTCGTTCATTAATTGATGAAGAGATTGTATTTTCATAATCAATTGCTATTCATTAAATCTAGAATTTTAAAAGTTTAAAACCTCTTTCAATGTTCATTAAACTATTTTATAACTATTTAAAAGGTAGAAATTTTATCATTTTTGGCGGGAAGCTAACATATATTTTAGTGTTATCTTAAATCGAATTATGTCTTTTAATGGGATTCATGACACGACATAAAGCGTGCCATGACTGACATATTTTAACGCGATATTGTTGCTAAAGCATTAATAATTTAACTTCACTGAATAATTGTAGAGATGTTTTATATACATATTAGATTCTTTTATAAACGTCCTTGGTTTATATAAATACCTATCATTGTCAATATGTTCTTATTCATGGCTACATAAACTTGAACTTAACAAATTCAGAAAGTTCACGGCTATTGTCCAATATAAGAACAAAAAAAGCGTGTTCTTACCGATAATCGTGTGCGCTCAATAAACACATGCCAGTTGTATAAATAATTTATTCTAAAAGTCGAAATAAAAGTGAACTAAAAAAATCGGACAAGTGCGAGTCGGACTCGCGTACGCAAGGTTCCGTACCAAATCTGTAAAACCGGTCCAAAAATTGTCTGTCGTATGGGAGTCGCACTTAAATACGTTTTTATTCTGATTTTTAGTATTTGTCGTTATAGCGTCTAGAAGCACATCATCTGTGAAAATTACAACTATCTAACTACCACACGGTTCATGAGATACAGCCTGTGTTCCCGTTTTACCCTGTCGGTACGGAACCTTGATAAAAAACCTCCAATAGAAACGTGTAAACAGCAGTACTGAACGCTTTTCTTTACATTTTCACCTCTTAGTTATTTTATTGAAAAGGAATTTTTAAAGAAAATTTTAACTGAAATTTAGAAAAAGAGCCGACTTTTTCTACTTAATAATGTAGCGAAAAATATTTCGATGAGCTTCAAGATTTCATCTTGTTAAAAACATTTCTATCTCGTGGAGAGAAGGGGAACTTCAAACTTGTACCCATTATGGCTCGTGACTTGGACGACCAGTTTGATAACATTTTTTTTTGTCGCTGCAAACATTATTTTTCTATTTATTTATTTTGACACAAACAGTCATTGATGGCAATATGCAAAAAAAATAATAATTAATAGACAAGGAGTGTTCAGACTTATACAGCGTGTCGTTACCATCGCGACAATAAATGAACACACGTCTAACGCTACTTGCCAATAATCATAAAAAAATATTAACGTTAAACAAAATCCATCATTAAAAAAAATATATTTTTCGAACAAACTAATTAAGTAAAACAGAAACAAAATTTGTGACATCCTATACAACTCGCGCCACAGCGTCGTATTACAAGCCTCTCCTTCTAATAGTATGTTTTGTCTCTTTTAAATTCATTCAACCCATTCATATGCTTTGTGACCTTTACAAATGAACTTTACGTTACGCTTTTATAGGTAAAGGTGTTCTAAAATTCTTTGTTTTGGAAAATTTAATAACTCTGTAAATATTGATGTTTAAAGAATTTAAATGTTTAATACGCCTTTAAAAAATTATCCCCTATATGTGTCTTCATTTATTGTCGCGATGGTAACGACACGCTGTATAATCATGTAATTAATGTTATCTACTTACTTTACTGCATAGGCATGTGTTAAGATTCACATTAATTCGATTTTATTAGATGTTTTGACGAGTATAGTTATATATTTTGTGTCGATGGGGAAGAGATAAAGGTCTCTGCCAACCTCTTCAGACATCAGGCGTGAATGTTGATGCATGTAAATATTATGTATTACAGCTACGCTCGATGTCAACCGTAGGTTAAATTCTTTGCAAACGTCACAAACGTGTTTTTTATTTCACCAATGTACGCCATAAGAAGTATTTGGCATAGTTATTGTGAGCGACTAGTTTGTCCGTCTGTGCAAACACTAAACGAGTTTTCTGCGAGGTGGAATCGGCGAAATTTCTCTCCTGTTTATCATTAACGTAACCATTTATTCTTCACTAGCTGTACCATGCGATTTCATCCGGGAGAAACGTTTCTGCTTCGCCCCAGTCGGTGGTAGCCTGATGTTAAATACCCTATAACCTTCCTTAAGAAATGCGCTATCAAATGCAAAAAGATTTTTTCTACTTCGAATGGTAGTAACACACAAACAAGCAAACTCTTCAGCTTTATTATATTAGTATTTTTACTTTTTGATGTTACATTGTTAGCCGTAATGACAAAAACTGCGTATTTACGGTATTTATATCGAATGTGTTGATAAATAACCATCGATCAATTTGACCACACACCATCCATTGTGCGCTTTAGAAGCCAAACGCGTCGGACGATTTTGATGATTTTAACGTTAACCGACTCGTCTTAATCTTGCGGGTACCATACAAACGTAATAAAAATGTATGGTGGTAGCACGAAGAAATCCGCGAGTAGAAATGTATACAGTAGAATTCCATTTGAATAGCATATGGGCTTTTTGAAATGTTTTACGTACGAATAGGAGATTTTTTCTTGATTATTAACACCATTTAGTTATTGTCAACATCAGTCGACGATGATTTTTTGAACACCCTCTTAATGCCGTACTTCAGGGTTATTATGCAACGACGAGGACTGCGTCGCCGATTCGCGTGTCAAGTTTCATAACGTCATGATTTATTTGCGCTGGCGCGAACGTACGTACCATTCGACCTCGTAGAGCGCGGATCCCGGGTTCGAATACGTTTCGTTACGATGCTGGTCGGCGCCGATAACAATGGGTGGCGAAACGTGCTGTGTGAGGTAAGGCTCTGTATGCGTTCCACTGCCCGCAGCGGCAAAAATTCGATCGACAGATATAGACCCGAGTGAAAATCATTTGGTTTGTTATTTATTGGGTAAAAAAAATCATCCTGTGTTGCAGGACTTCACATCGTGTGGTGTGGTACGAAAAAGGATTCGGAAAAATTGTCAGTATGTATCTGTGGTGACGAGTATGAAGATTTAACTCGACTGTTGCCCTGGGCGGGAATCGAAGCTACGACCAACATGAATGATAGCAAACGAGCTGTCGGTTTATATGGTCGATACAATCGGTACTATGCAGTAGTGCGTAGTGTTGACGCGTCTAACGCGAAACGGTTACGACCTGGGAACCTTCTAGAAAAGAGCATACTTTTTCTTAAAGGCCGGCAGAGCATTTGTAAGCCCTCTGGCGTTGGAGGTGTCCATGGGCGGCGGTGGCCACTTACCATCAGGTGAGCCTCCTGCTCGGTTGAAGCTCCTTTCCCATAAATAGAAGAAAAAAGTATATAGCAGTCGAAACTAAGAAAATCATAATCACAATTGATGATTCGCTTAAAGTTTGAACCCCAGCTAACTTTGAACCCCTTATTACGAGAATTGCGCGGACGGAGGAGCGTGAAATTTCCTACACTTATAATTTATATAGAGAAGGAGCGCAGAATGCTAATATTTTTTAAAATTTTGCTATATTTTTATACACACTACCATGTTTTTTTTACTTATGGTCGAATTTGGACCACTGGGCGCCCGGCAGTACAAATTTAATTTAAAAGCTCGTCCGTATGAAAAGCTTACTCAAAGCAATGGAACGCTCTTGTGTACCCGTGAACACTTCTAAACATTTCCTTTTAAACAGCACAATTAGAGATTTTAATTTCATTTGAAAGTATTTAAAATATTAATTGCTGAATACACGCTAACGAACAAACCTAGCCTAGGGCTTGGTGGCACGAATACCAGCGGCATTTCCTTGCTGAATAACCTCGGAGCGAAAATAAAATCGGGTCTTTTATCAACACGATACTGTAGTAAAGCTGCAATTAATATGCAAAGGCATTTGTGTATTAATTACCGCACTACGTAGTTGTTCCCATCCAGATTAAAACCCTCGACAGACTCAAATGAAACATAAACATTGTCATAGCTGTGTCTATCGTGACGTGAATTATTTTATATCGTTCTTGTTACAAGGAGAAAAAAAGTTTACTTATTCGAAATAGCTTTTAGTAAGAATCGCTTCGTTTTACAAAAAATGCGAATATTAGATTAGGGCCGGTCTAAAGTCATTCATTAGATCTGAAGGTCAATTGCTTTTATGATGAATTCTTAAGATATAAAGAAACGTAATAACCAACCTCCGTTAATGGCGTAATCGTAAAGTAACTGGTTGAACAATGATTTTATTTATTGACCATTGTTTCACAATTATTATAGTTTTTTCATCTAACTTTATCGAACACAAACTGACCTGACACGCCTTCGACCTAGTAAAAATTATAGGGTACTATCGACCCTCCCGGCTTCGCACGGGTGCAATGTATTATACATATAAACCTTCCTCTTGAATCACTCTATCTAGTAAATAAAACAACGCATCAAGATCCGTTGCGTAGTTCTAAGCATACATAGGGACAGACAGACAGCGGGACGACTTTGTTTTATATTACGTAGCGATGTTTTTATTGCGGGAGCGGAGCTCACGCCTTAAGTAATGGTAAATTAGTCATCCTGTTTCTTTTTTTTTATATTTTCCAGAAATACCCAGTATATAACAATAAAAAAAATATAATAGACATTAATTGACAACAACGTAATGGCGGATTTCTTTAGTGAAAATAATGAGTTTTAAATTTATTTTTCTCAAAACCTATAAGCAGCCAGAGAATTCTGCTTGTTGATTATTTCATTCGTGATTTTTGTCTATCGAATAAAAGTTTTCATTAGGTAGAAAAGCACCCGGCGCTAAAGGAAAATTTTACTAGACATTTTATGACACAAAAGAATTAAAAAAAAATTGATTCTAAATATATATTTTAATATACCTGAGTAAATCATTTAACTATTTATTTATTTAATAATTAAGAAACATTTTCATTGAATATGGAAAACAAAAAAGTTTTTTAATTTTTTATTTATCAATTGCGGAGCAGATCGGCAATTAATACCTAATGAACTATCAATTTTAAATATATTTTTTTCCCATACACAGTTTCATTCTTGCTTGTTATACTTTTCTTTCAATCCTTTTCAAATCCACCGCTTTAAAATGGTCTCACATTAAAATGATATCTGTAATAATGAAGTTGGAGACTCCTTATATACATAATTCAAAATTAATATAAAGTAAATGCAATTTAGCGATATTAAAAAATTAATAAACAAAAAGGGTTGAAAAATCAACAAATATTAAAATTTGTAGAAAAAGTACGAAAAGATTGTCGCCGCTGTGGGAATCGAACCCACGTCTTCGGCATTCGCGGCCTGACGCTTTAGCCACTAAGCTAAACGGCTTATTAAACAAATGACATCAAGTTTATTTAGAACTATTCGGAAAAAGTCACAATTAATTAATTATCGCAGGGTACAGGATATATAATAAACACTTGAAAGGTTACAAATTTTACATGAATTTGTAACCTTTCCAATCATACTAAATTTAACAAAAAGAAAATAAGACATTTTATGACGCAAATACACTGTAGACAAAGTTTACCTTGCTCTCTTAATAAAATAGATTAACGCGAATTATTGTTAAGTTTCACTTGAAACACCGACTACTTTCTCACATAAAAAATGGTCTACTACGTGACTCCACACAGTTACCAAGGTATATGATTCGGCGTCGGGGGTCGTGGGTTCGATTCCCACACGGGACAAGGTCCCAGGTCTGAAACCATTATCTGTGTGACCCACAGATAATGGTTTCAGACCTGGGAGTTTATTGCCATAAAGTTTAGACGTCAGGCAGTCACATATTGTTGTGCCGACCCCACCTAGTTGGGATAGGGGCATGATAATGGCTTAAAACGTGTATAGAATATTAGTATATAAAAAATGTGATATGTGTCCTAATTTACAAAGATATGTACATCAGTTTACGCGAGAAATGAATTTAAACTTAACGTAGCACCAAACTGAAAATTACACATTACACAATAAATATTACTTTTAACGCGTTGGTTGGTTGCATTTTACTCTTTACGCGCCAACCCAAGCGAATTCTGGACGGATCTGGTGTTTCTATAGTTTTGTAAACGAGGATTTATTCTTAAATGTACAATTATTTTCAGGTCAGTACTTCATGAAGGCCTTGGGATATGAAGCCATTCATTAAGCAGGTAAGGTAATTTGCAATCCTACAAATTGAGATTTAAACTAATAGCCGTCTTGTTATAAATAGCTCTGTACTTACGCAAATGAGTTAAGTCTTTATATGTCTTACTGCTAGGCGAAAGCCTCTGTACATATGGTATTATAGGGCGTAGTCCACCGTTCGGCAGACGTCACATAGTAAACAGTAAAGTAACAAGCCTATACAGCGTGTCTTTACCATCGCGACAATTAATGAACACATATAGAGAATAACTTTTTAAAATTGTATTAAATATAATTTACATCCTTTAAAAATCAATATTTACAGAGTTATTAAATTTCCCCCCTTTCGTATAAAACTGTAACGTAAAGTTCATTCGTAAAGGTCACAAAGCATATGAATGGGTTGAATGAATTTAAAAGAGACAAAACATACTGTTAGAAGGAGAGGCTTGTAATGCGACGCAGTGGCAACGAATGAAATAGTCTCTGAATGTATGGATCAGTCAGTTGTAGTTGTATAGGCTGTGACAAATTTTATTTCTTTTTTACTTAATTAGTTTGTTTGAATTTTTTTTTAATTATGGATTTTTTTTAATGTTTATATTTTTTTATGATTATTGGCAAGTAACGTTAGAATTGTGTTCATTTATTGTCGCGTTGGTAACTACACGCTGTATATGTCCCACGGCTGGGCCTCCTCAACCCAGAAGGTATTAGGGCGTAGGGAACCACGCGGCCGCACTGCGGATTAGCGGACTTATTTATTATTTTATTTACGTGAAAAACTGGCTAACGAGCTGGCGGTTCACCCGATGTTAAGTGATCGCTGCCCATGGGCATGGAAATGCGTTGCCTAATAAATAAAGTGGACCCCGGCTACCTCACTCACCAGACGAAGCGCAGAAGTGTAACGCTTATACTCTACGCCGGTATTCTGTCAGGTCGTGGTACTTACCCGGACGAAGCTGACCATTCTTGCAACAGTTGCGTGGTCCTACCAAAATTCACATGTATTCGAAATATTATTCCTTCTCGATGTTTCTTGCACGATGTTTTCCTTCAGCGCCGAGCACGCGATAAATCAGCACTTACAATTAACAATTTCATTGGTGCCGGCATCGGGGATCGAACTCAGGTTGCTCGAGTATATTGAATTATAAGCGAGCGCCCATACAATGAGCTATCACGGTACATCATAAATCAGTACTTAAAATTGCTACTAAATGTTTCATTGGTGCCGGCGCCAGCATATTAACTCAGGATGCTCCACATTATATCTATAATGTTACATTTTAAAATGAACCGATTTTTTTTCCTGACAATCATTGCTATTATTATTATTTGATATTTTATACTTTATTTTATTTATAATGATGAGATTAACTTGTAAATTTTATTGTAATGTTCTATAATTGAAATATACTATACTACTACTATTATTACTACTTTCATAAGACTTTTACCTAAAGATAAGAGATCTGAGATCCTTGTCATAGGAAATTATTGATGACTCCGTAGCTTGGCAACTGTGCTAAGTCATTGGCATCCGCGCCGGAGGTCGTGGGTTCGATTCCCACACGGGTCAACTATTTGTGTGACCCACAGATAATTGTTTCGTATCAGGTTGCTTATCCACCTGAAACTTGTGTATGTAAACGTTAAAAGGATATAAGTAAGAATTATCCTAAAGTAAGGGCAATGTTAAAAAAAGATGCTAAGTGAATGTATTGTTCGTGGTTTCAGGCCTTCGTGGTGTCAGGGGCGGCGCTGAACATCATGGGTCATGGGTGCGCGCATGGCTATCCAGCTGTGCTGTTCGCCCAGCTGAAGAGGGACGGTGGTCCAGTGACCCTGACTGACCACGACACGTCCTGGATAGGTAGGCATCCATGGCTTTTGGCGCATTTCTGTATAACATCTCTACATAGTGTAACGACCTATTAATAATAATAAATATTATTATTAATTAGTCATAATAAAGATCAATTAAGATGAAAATAAAACGGTTAAGAACGTTTAATCACAATTAAAGTTAATAATATATACTTAAATTAAAGAAATATAAGTGTTAGTATGAGAAAATGATATTACCAAAAATTGATCAAAAATAGTTAAAAATAATTTAAAATACTCAAAAAAGAATATTTATTAAAAATATAGCAAGATACGATCACTATTATGTCAATTAAATATAGTAATTAAATATAATACAATTCCATACTTAGTGATTTCTAAGGGAAGTATTATGTACCGTGCGGGGACACAATTGTATGATCGTACATATATAAGTACAGAGGTCGATCGCGACTCTTAGTACTATAGTCAAAGTACATTGTATGAACGTCCCATACCAATATCATATGGAAGTAAGGTCTAATGGATAAAAGTAATAATATGTGAAGGCTCAGAGGTAAAAATAATGAATATATAAATATAATGAAGAGCAATGAATGACTTGGGACTTTATAAGACATATTACTATGGAGTTGCGTGGTACTTCTGTACGACGATATGGTCTACGGTAAACGTGGAACCATGAATGAATATGTCTTGAGTGGTGGACATATCATCGATAGCTGGGTGGTAGTTGGTAAGAGTTTGTCTGGTAGTTGGCGTCTTAGTGTGTTGCACTATGATACGTCGACTGATCATCTGACTTTGGGGAGTCTGGTGGTGGCTTGCGTCTTAGTGTATTCCACTATGATACGTTGGCTATTACTTGACTGGGGTGGGGGTCCGTTGGTGGTTGGCGTCTTAGTGTTTACGCTATGATACGTCGACTATCATTCGGATTGTGAAAGAGTATGTTTGGACACTTTGTGTGTTCCGAGGATATTCTAAACTTTGGAGCCGAAGTTGATTGGAGTTATATTGGTGTGGTGTGAGGGTGCGCCACCTACGCGATAGTCACATTGATGCGTGCGGCTATATGCAGTAATGCGTCTTGTGGTAGTTGCGGGGTGTTCTGCGCCTAATATCATTGCATCGTATGATTCTGGTTGACGGAGGTTCGAGGTGATGATGTCTGCTGTGTATGCGGATAGGCTTTATGTTGGCGTGTTGACCTGCGATAGTTGTATTGATGCATGTTGCATTTAGTGACATTACGTCTTGCGACATTTGCTTGGGAGACGACGCTATTCATAATGGCCGAGTTTGCGTCTCGGTTTGATGCACATCTCAGTAGATTTGTCCAAGTCGGGTTCCTGATGACGGAACTGCAGACTGTCTGACCTCTTTATACGTAATAATTTCTTGTATTTACGCGATTACACATTATAAATGAAACTAATTTTACGGATTTATCGCATTTATTTTTTTAATTTAAGTTCCCGACGTTTCGAACCCCTTACAGCGTTCATGGTCACGGGACAGACTGAGGTGTTAGACGTCTGATTGTCAAAGTTATCCCGGGCTACCGTCAGTTTTTTGTATTATTGATTTTGTGTCCGATCTATGCAGAGGGAGCTAATTGTATCTTGTCTTGCAGTAGTGGTTCTTTTGGGCTTAGATTTAATTTTATTGATGATAGGATCCCAAGCTGATGGTAGTACCCAACCCTCTTCTCTATTGAAATTAGGGTGTTTTTTAATTTCAATAGCCTCGCGAATCATCCTTGGGAGGAATCGGTGTTCTTTTGAAAGGATCTGTGGTCTATCAAACCTGATGTAGTGGTTGGGCCGATTTAGAGTGTGCTCACAAACTGCAGACTTGTTTAATCTACTATGTTTTATGTCAGCTATATGTTCTTTCACGCGGGTTTTTATAGCTCTTTTGGTTTGTCCTATGTAAGAGAGCCCACATTCACAGTCAAGTTTGTACACTCCTGGATCTTGCAGAGGGATATTACACTTGACAGATGGTAAAAACTGACTAATCTTCTTCAGCGGCTTGTAGAATGTATTAATTGAAGCCCGCTTTAAGATATAGCCAATCTTGTCGGTGACTCCTCTGACATATGGTAGAACAGCAGGTACTCGCTCCACTGTGGCTGGTTTCACTCGGTCACTGTGACGTAGGCGCGGTGCTCGAAGTTTGTTGTCATGCAGAACTTGCTTGACATGTTGAAGCTCAGCGGCCAGGTGTAGTTTGTCACAGATCCCTTGTGCTCTCTGAAACAAAGATTTACCCACGGTAGCTAAATGGGATGGATGGTGGTGAGAGTCACCGTTTAGGTATCTATTTGTATGGGTTGCCTTCCTATACACAGTGTGACTTATAGTGATATTTGGATTGCGGATGACCAAAACTTCTAAGAAAGCTAAAGAGTTATTATTCTCTAATTCCATAGTGAATTGTATTTTGGAATTTATTGAGTTAAGGTGATTTAAAAATGCATTAACTTTACTTGTTGGTAAAATGGTGAAGGTGTCATCTACATACCTCTTATAAAACCTTGGATAAATGGGAGCTGTGCGAAGGGCCTTCTCCTCAAAGTCTTCCATAAATATGTCAGCGACAATGGGAGATACTGGGCAGCCCATTGCTACACCATCTATCTGTATGTAAAATTCCTCCTTCCAAAGCAAATAGCCGGATGTTAGGCAATGTTTAAGTAGTAATGCATACTCTTCCGGCATGTTATTCTCTTTTAGCTTCCTTGTTACAATTGAGATGCAGTCTTCTAATGGTAGGCATGTAAATAAAGACTGTACATCAAAACTGACCATTGTTTCCTTGTCAGCAAGACATAGTTGTTTTATCTCAATAACAAAATGGTACGAATCCTTTGTGTATGCCCGTGTGTGTCCTCTCAGCGGTGAGAGAATTTGTACTAGATGTTGAGCCAGTCTGTAAGTTGGTGAGTCGATCTGGCTTACAATAGGGCGTAATGGCAAGTCTGGTTTGTGTATTTTAGGCAACCCATACAATTTAGGGGGTTTTGCACATGAAGGTGTCATCGATTTCACGTCTAGATTTAATTTTTTGGAGTATTTTTTAATGAGATCACTAGTTAATTTAAGCGTTTTAGTGGTTGGGTCTGTTTTGACCTTTTTATACGTGCTTACATCCGACAACAGTTCTTGTATTTTCAAATTATAATCCGACATTTTCATAACAACCGTAGCATTTCCTTTATCTGCGCGGAGAACAGTTAAATATTTGTTGTTGCGTAAGCTGTTTAACGCGTTAAATTCATCTTTGGGGAGGTTAGACTTCGGTACCGAACTTCGACGTAATAAAGACGAAATATCTTGTCGTATACCTTCTAAATCTTCCTTGCCGATATTATTTTTATATAGACAGTCCTCGACACTACAGATTATTTCTTCGTACGGGATTTTTCGCGGCGTTATTGCGAAATTTAAACCTTTCGATAACACCTTCATAGTAGATTCATCCAGTGTTTGTTGTGACAGATTAAAGACCGCGCGATGTCTATTATCTGTGTCTGTGGTCAACGGTTGCGTTTCGTTCATGCGTTGCGACGATCGTTTGTCGTCTTTATACGTTTTATCATTATTAACGAATCTCAGTAAAGTTCCCACCGTTCGAACGAATAATGGCAACTTGCTGGTGGGTGAGACAAACTTGATCGAAAATACACTATACTCAACGTCAGAGACACTGACAAATAAATATATGTTGCCAATTATAAACCCTTCTGATGGCTAAACATAAAAATCACAACTATGGCTATATCTGACTATTGCAATGGTTGGTGGAGCATATGCGTTTACCTCATGTGGATGGTAGCTGGCGGGAGAAAACCTCTCAAGGCTGCGGCGATGCCGTGCAACGTTTTAACCATACCCTTGGGGTGAGCAGTGACTCATAACGCGCTCTGCGACGAAATGTCGTGCTAACCTTTTTAATGGTGGTGATGCCAAAACACTAACAATCACGTCTGCAGTCGCGGCGATCTGGCAAAAGTGGTGGCGCTTACGGAGGGCTTATTATATCATAGGGCCAGAGTGCCTGATCTTTAACACATGCCCAATACCGTATTGATTCACGAAGACTGGATTTGTCGTTGACTTGTATGACGTTTACACGCATTGACATGCGCGACTTCGGTCAAAGTTTGTGCTTACGCACTGCCAAGGGGCCAAGCCCTCTTTATGCTGGTAAAACAGCTTTGCAATGGACTTCGGTCCTTTCCGCAACTTTTTGTCCCTCTTCTGGGGGGGGGGGGGGGGCGCAATATGTTGGTTGGCGCTCACCGCACACGGCGTTGGTGAGTGTTTTCATGGAGCCCTGTGCCTTCCTTACATTTTTTTTTTAAATGTGGGGGAGCTGTTGACTTGTATCGGGTATGTAAAATTGATGTGAGCCCTTTTCAAGAGAGAAGGGATATTAGTTTAAAATTATATTGTGATCCCTTTACAAGCGTGAGAGGGAGTATACTATATACTCTGAGCCCGTCTCAAGCGAGTCGGGATTAGTTGTTAAGAAAGCAATCTGACATTATCTCTGCCTTATACCACGACTAGTGAATATTTATCTATCCAAGATACACCTAAAAGACTCAAGTTACTAAATAAACACAACGTAAATGAGGTCCTACCGAATATGACGGTCACAATAATATTTATACGGCTAATTATTACCTGTAGAAAGATCCTATAGAAAGATCAATAATTTATCCTGGTCACGTAATGATGTTATATGATTTATTCATATAACGGGGTAGAAATATATATATAAGTTTAATTATATATATGCATAATGAAGGGGGGTCCAGTTACAATAGTATAAAACAAGTCGTCCCGCTGTCTTTCTGTCCCTATGTACGCTTAGATCTTTAAAACTGCGCAACGAATCTTGATGCGGTTTTTTTAATAGATAGAGTGATTCAAGAGGAAGGTTTATATGTATAATACATTGCATCCGTGCGAAGCCGGGGTGTGTAGTTGTTTGTAACTGTAGTAGTGCCACGACAATCTTCGCTGTTGCCCAATGGGCAGGTCCGCCCGGGTGAGTACCACGACCTCACAGAAGACCGGCGTGTGGTGGAAGTGTTACACTTTTGCGTTTCGTCAGGTGAGTGAGGTAGCCGGGGCGCATTTTATTAGGTGGCAAAGAATCTGTTAACCTACAGGTGTTGCACATGTATTTGCGGTTATCACTTAACATCAGGTTAACCGCCAGCTCGCTTGCCATCATATTACAATAAAAAACTAGCTTGGAAGTGACTTTTTCGCACGAGCGGGTCAATAAGTCCATTTACATTTCCCCAAGTCAATTTTTTTTTAACAAAAAACAAAATCGACTTCAAATATCTCGCTCTGTATTCATTTTATAATTGATTTTCAAAAGCTCCCTAAGTACCTCCGGAGCCCAAGATCCAATACCAATGAAATTAATATGGGACCACATGGGACGCACCAGCTTTCAAATAAAAAAAGAATCAGCCGATCAATCATCAACCGATTTTCGGTTTACTCAGCCGAGAGTTCTGAGGTAACAAACATTAAAAAAAAATACAGTCGAATTGAGAACCGTTTTTGGAGTCGGTTGAAAACACTCAAATAAAGCACATTTGACAATTATAAAATACTGTCGTAAACATATTAAAGGCAACAAGCTGATGTTTGGCAAATGATGTTTGGCGTTTACAAATGTTACCTTTTCGTTTTCCTCAACCGTCCAAGATTTCGAAACGGAAACCTAATTACATGTAAATAAATGCGTCTCCGTTAATCAAAGATGCCGTGTTTCATTACGTCAACAATTTTGAATTGGTGCGTTAGTTTCAGCAATGACTATTGTTGTAGACATACAGACAAATTATACCTCTAAGATATTGGTGACTGGACAATTATGAATATGCCTACGTACATGTTAATATATTCGACGACCCGAGTGGCGTAGTGGGTAGTGTACCTGCCTCCTGCGCCAGAGGGTGTGGGTTCGATCCCCACTACTGTAAAAATATTGTGTGATGAACATAGTGTTTTCTAGTGTCTGCGTGTTTATATATCTATAACATGTATGTATTTACAAAAGAAAAGTATGTTTAAGTATGTTTATCAGTTTTCTAGTACCCATAGTACAAGCGTTGCTTAGTTTGGGACTAGAAAATGTTGTGTAAAGTGTGTCCTAAATTTTTATTATTATTTATTATATTATTATATTTAAAGTATATAATACCATTAAAATTAGAAAAACAAGTACGAAAATTGTCTCGCCGCTGCGGGAATCGAATCCACGTCTACAGGATTCGCGCCCAGACGCTTTAAACCTCAACGTCTTTTATCTACATTGTTTCTTCCTCAACGTCTTTTATCTACATTGTTTCTTCGCACACACATAAAAAATTATGTATAGTACGTAAGGTACCACCGGTTCGGAAAGCTGTTTTTTTTTTTGAGAAGAGACCGGCAAGAAACTCAACAGTTGCTCTTTTTCAAAAGTATCAGTTTACAATATAACATACAGGTATAATAGTCTTATTCTAGGCTACGTGAGTATCAACAGTATTAACGTTGGTTCTTTAAAGTTGGAAATGCAAGAAAAGATCAATATCAGTTGAGCTGATGGCTCGCCAACTTTTAACATAAAATTTCAAGGAATTTTAAAAGTTTTCTTTAAATTGCAGCTTCCGTCGTCGGTGTGATGGGCATCGTCGGCAACTTCATATCGCCTATCCTCATGACGAGGTTCGGTCGGCAGAAAGCGCACCTCATCAGCACCGTTCCCGCACTGCTGGGCTGGGTGACCTTCGTTATGGGGAACAGCGTCCCGGCATTCCTCCTCGCTCGGCTCTTACATGGACTCGCCTTGGGCTTGCGGACGCCTTTAGCGGCTATTCTTGTGGCAGAGTATACTGAGCCGAAGTATCGCGGCGCATTCCTGGGCACCTTCGCTATTTCTCTAGGTTTGGGCATTCTTCTGTCCCACGTGTGGGGAGCGCATCTCAGTTGGAGGATGACGGCTGCGGTCTGTTCTCTGTTTCCATTAGTGGCTATGGCCATCATCGGCCTGTCTCCGGAGTCGCCTGGGTGGTTGGTGACGAAGGGCAAGTTTGTTGAGGCGCGCAAAGCGTTCAGATGGGTTAGAGGTGACGGCGAAGAGCAGAAGGCCGAACTGGACTCGATGATCAAAGCCCAAGAGAGGGATACGTCTGAAAGTGAAACTGTGAAGGTAGTGAAACGGTTCTCGTGGACTGGCGTTCTGAGACCGGCCTTCGACGCGCTGAAGAACGCTATGAGGATATTCAAGAAGCGGGAGTTCTACAAGCCATCGATAATAGCGATCAGCATGCTGATAATCTTCGAGTTCGGCGGTGCTCATATGGTGCCCGCTTACGGGAATCTGATCCTTCAGGCGGTCCTGGACAAGGGCGATCCGATGCAAGTCGCTTGGCAGTTCACCGCGATAGACCTACTCAGGACCGTGTGCGCGCTGCTAGCGATATTCCTGTTGAAGTACTTCAAACGGAGGACGATCTTATTCACCAGCGGTGTGATGACTGTGTTGTCTCTGACTTCTGTTTCGGTGTTCGTGTATTTGAGGAACGCCGGGTTGTTCACAAGCGCTTGGGTGTTAGAGGTGGTGCCGATGTGCCTGATGATACTCTACACGCTGTCCTTCTGTTTGGGCCTGGTGCCACTGAACTGGGTGATATGCGGCGAGGTCTTTCCCCTGGCTTACAGGAGTTTGGGCTCTACGCTGTCCACCTCCTTCCTGACGCCCTCGTTCGTGGTGTCGATGAAGACCGCGCCGCACCTTTACTCTTCGATAGGGGTGCAAGGCGCGTTCTTGGTGTATTCGGCCACTTTGAGCGTTTGCTTGTGTGTCATGTATGTTATGCTCCCCGAGACGAAGGACCGCACTCTGCAGGACATCGAGGAGAGCTTCAAAGGCAGGAAGGCGGTCGATGTGGAGACCCAAATGAACTTGATAGATAGGGTTAACGTTGCGCCAAACTGAATCGTAACTAGTGACGAATAAATTAATCGTGATGCAGACGACCAAGAATTAAGTACGACTAGTGAGAAATAATTCGTTTACGCTATTGTCCAAAAAATGCAGCTGCAGATGACGGTGTAATGATGAATGTTCAAAGATTTATCTTTAAGGTTTAGTATTTTCGAAATTATACAAATCTCGAATTACCTGAATGAGGTGTAAACAACACATGTATTGTGAAATGATGCTTCATAAATATGCTCGTATATTATAGTATAATATAATGTCGAACAGATTCAAGTAACTGACGAGTTTTTTTTTTTATTTAGGATGTATCGATTATGTATCTACACGTAATGATCAGGGAATTCCTTATCCTAACAAAATGTTCATCGACTATTGGTGCAGAGGTAGGTGGATCCGGAAGGGTATTCTCTTGCTATGTGGCAATGTATGGAATATGCCTACAAATAGGATTGGATTAATGATGATGAATACAAACTTTACCATAAAAAAAATGCTGACTCTTCTCTTCTCATGGACTCTTCTCATGGATATTTATATCCATGAGAAGAGTTTATATCATGGATAAAGATACAATCAAGAATGTTTATAAGTAAAACTGTTCGAAGTATGTTTTATATATAGACTAGTTCCTTATCACTACCGCCGCGGGGCGGCTTCACGGTTAGAGCTTTATCGGACCAAAGCATTCAGTCGAGTAAAAACTGAAAACACGTATGTCTGCCTGTCAAAATCGCGAAATGGGTTGGTAAAATTAATGTTTATTATATATTAAATATATTACAACATAATTAATATTATATACATAATAATATATTGATTTTTATATAAACCATACATACGAACGATATTGATGAGTTTTGACAAGTTATTTGAAAGCAAATCACCAATCAACAACGACCGACAAATGAGCTTTTATGTGTATTAAATAGAAACTTTTAATATAACACTAAGTTACTGAAATGATGAATGTGTGTACATAATACTATGTTTTATACGTTTTGTACAAAATAGTTACCATAGACAGAAATTGTATAAATAAAAATAAATGGTTTTTTATTGTTATTTTAGTGTTTTATTCAGAGAAGATAAGTCTATAACTGATATGAGAAGGCGGATATAAAGTCGGTGCCCGAAGAAAGCAAATAAAAATAAAAAATTTCAAGAAATTCGCAGTTGAAGGATATCTTCTTCTTTTTCTATCTTCCATCATCTATCTTCTTTTCTATATAAATAAAATTGAATTGCTGTTCGTTAGTCTCGATAAAACTCGAGAACGGCTGGACAGATTTGGCTAATTTTAGTTTTTAAATATTTGTGGCAGTCCAGAAAATCGAAATAGCAAGAATTTTGTTTTCCCATACAAACTGTTATAAACAAATTATGCGTGCGTTTTTAACATTCTTTTCCAGACTTCCTGAACACAGAAAAATATTTTCTAAGCATTGAGTGTGGTCCACCCCAAACATATTTGGATTTCAAATTCCCTAGAAATAACTTATATGGCATAACAACGTTTGCCGGGTCAGCTAGTAGGTAATAAATTCTTAAGCGTGACAGATTTTTGCGTGTAAGAATTCCGACAAACCAAAGATAACATGTAACAAGCTGATCTTATTCGGACTCGACTTCAGATTGATAATAAATAAGCTCGAAAACCAGATGGAGATAAATACGAAACGGTAGCATACGAATTCGAATATCTTATACCTTTAAACGAGCAATTCTTGTATATACATAATCGCAATTTCGGAAACGGCTCCAGCGATTTTCATAAAATTTAGTATATGCGTAGATTCGGGGGCGAAACAATTGATCTAGCCAGGTTTAATTTTTAGAAAATGTCCTTTTATCCCTGTTTTCAGGGAAAGAAAAATATCATTCGAATATGACGGTAAATTTCACCGCAAAAAAATTTCATAATAGCTCGGTCGGAAATCGGGCGGCCCCGAAACAGAAGGCCGTGGTTCGTGTCACGATCATTTCCACACTTATTTTTTTTTACTTTTTTTTCTATACCAGATCATTGCTTTCTTTATGTTTTATTTTTTTTTATTTCCAAAATACATGATTTACCAAAAAAAACCGAGCAAAGCTCGGTCCTCCAGGTACTAAGACCTTATACGCTGACCAATAACTATAATTATGATATAAGATTTATTTTAATTTATTAGTCCACCATGCTTCGCCCCAACTTCCTATAGAACCACCAAGCAATCACTGATTTTGGTATGCTATTGGCGGAGAAACGTGTAAACTAGAGTTACAACGTATGTTTTTTATGTGAGACTGTGGCAAACGAGCTGACGGTTCATCTGATGTTAAGTGATAACCGCCACCCATGGATATTTGCAACACCCGTAGGGTTGCAGATGCGTTGCCACCTTTTGATAAAGTGGGCCCCGGCCTCACTCACCAGACGAAACGCAGAAGTGTAAGACTTCCACTTCACGCCGGTCTTCTGTGAGGTCGTAGTACTAAACCAGACGGACCTGCCCATTGGCGCAACAGAGTACACTGATGCAAAGTCCCTTCCAATCAAATACCAAACCTTCAAAGGTGCTCCTTCAAAAAAATTATACATATTAAAAATATTACCGAGTTACTTTCGGAAATATTGACATGGTATCTAAAATTTGAGTGTGTTTACTAACGCTAAGTACTCATCAAGTTATATAGAAATTGGCCTTGATGGGGTCAGGGGTCAGGTCACAGTAACCAAAATACGTCAACCTTAATAGGTTCCCAACCATCCACCCATTCACAAAACATTAACCGACGTTTTACTATAATTGGTTATTATTGCAATTAGTCGAAGCGGTTCACGTGACCTTCGTAATGATAATAAACATTTTAGAACATTAACGATTACAATAACTAATTCAATTGATCAGTTAACCAAGAAACGATGATTCCCTATACTATATCTATATACACAGTGGCATCATCGTCACTACCACCATTAATACCTTCATCCTTATCATCACCAGTTTGCGATAATCCGCCTTTGGATTTTCGCCTATGCAATTAGTAGTTAATTATTACCTAGTTATTGTTGCAATATTCCACTGCTATTCATTTGTGTCTCCTATTCTATCACTTTTACTTTTACTTAAACTGATGTTTTAGCTTTCAGTCCGTAGACTATTAAAGCTTCATCTAACGTAGAACTTGTGGGATAGCCAGATCCCATGAGTTTAATACGGCCCTCCGCATTGAGTTGGGCCATTCATATGCTCAAAGCTACGTTATCTACTGGATGGGAATGTCACCCAAAAGCCATATAGGTTCTGTACGTACAGTGATAACGTTGGCTATTTATTGTATCAATTGGCTGGGGGCGGTGAATACTGCCATGGAACCTTATAGGCGAGAACTAACTAATTGGATGTGTTTATTTATTTATTTATTTACTTCACCAACAAGATACACATCAAAACAAGCTTAAAACATAAATAAGTACATAGTATCTTAAACTAAATGGTATCTCAATTACAGGTGAAACGACATTCAAAAGTTATTATATTGACAACTGCTAAAAAAAAAGAATAATAAAAAAAAATAATAATTGAAGTGTGTTAAATGCTAACAAAGAATTAATGCAGTAGTTGACTTTACACTAAAATAAGCATATAATCAAAACCGTAAATAACAGCATTTTTAACAAAAAACAAATGTTTTTTGTTGTTTAGGGGCTCCCGGTGGGACAGACGTACCTAAGTCCCCTTTCTCGACCAGGCATTATGGGGACGTTCGTAAAAGGGGAGCACGGAGGGGGACACGGATGAGCAGCAGCACGAAGTGGTCTCGTGCTGCTGCAAGAGGGTGAGGGAATTGGAGAAGGTAGATCCTTCTCCGAGGCTTGCTCAGGCGTAGTACGGAGGGACACCGGTGCGTTCCATGGGAGATCCCGTAGTCCTTAATGTACGGAAGGTGGCCACCGAGGAGGTTTTAGTGGGAAAGAACCCCACATAACCCTGTCATGTTAGGTGATAGGGTATCTTTCGAAAGATTTCCCACCCGATCCCAAAAAAAAACGGGCTTTATGGGGACGTAGCGCGGATAGATGTTTTTGTAACAATTATAGACTTCTTTGCCTATCTTTTCTTGGCCTTTTATACACACAAAATAATTTAGTTTTTTATACACACAAAATACTTTGTTCGCGGTAATAGAAATCTGAAACCCTATTACATGTCACTAGTATACAAATCCGCAAAAGCCAATCGACGTCAATTATAGTAGCTTTTAGCAAATTCACTATCCAGGCAAAAAAATATTATAGTATAATTAATCAGAATTAGTTTACCTAATAGTAGAAATGAGTAAATAAATAACTCCGGTCTTCATGATGTTCGACAGATTTTAACGTTTCTTGTAGTAGCGACATGGAATACCACAGGACAAATTTGCTTAGTGTGGGTTGTGCCAATACAAAATACAAAAATAGTGTCTACTTCTGCATTATGTGTGGGTAACAAATTATTTCCTTTCTTTTTTTGTTATTTAAGATATTAAAAATCGTTTTAAGCTATTAAGACCAACGCTGGCTTACATGCAATTAAGGGACCGCTAAACTCCAAATTCTCGTCCGCTACCGTAATGAGGTATTTAAGAAACAGAAGTGGTGAATGAAGCTTGCCTCCGGGGATAGTAAGAGCAATTACCAGAACGAAGCTGCTATTCAAATGTGGCTTACACCAGCCGCCATCTTGAAACGATGACGCATTCATTCGGCTACGAACATTTTACCTTGTGAATAGTAGACAAACATTTATTTCCGGATAAACACAAATTGACTGTATTTTAGAAGTTTTTAAAAAATATGAAAATAATTTCAGTCGCAATTTTAAATTTTACTATTGGTTCAAAATAATTGGATATAGCATTTGGAATTTAAAGTTTTTTATTGATTCCAATTTTGAGAGAGAACAATTTTTCCAATTTTGAGTTATTGGTCAATAAAATAAATAAATAATAATAAATGAATAATTAATCAGAACTTGTTTATGCGAAATGTTTTTAGAAGATTACGATATGTGAATTTTCTTATTAATAATGAGTTTAAACTTGTTTACAATTTTAGAATTGATAATAACTGTTTATGTAAGTATAAATACGTATACAAAACAAGCTTCAGTTTAAAAAATCTGTTTGCACTGATGATGAATCTTTCATTTATTCGTAGATGCCTTAACTTCAAAAAGTTTGGCATTTTTATTCAGTTATTACTAACAAAAAACTAGATAGCAAATTTCTGAAGCTGATAAAAGTGACGTAGTGTCGTACATACGAGAAGCAACTAATTTAAATTGTTTTGCACTACAAATAAAACTTAACATTTTACTCCAAGCATTGCTAATTTGTATTGAAATATTAAGTTTGTAGCAATGCTTGGAGTGGCAGAACGCGTGATCCAAAAGGAGCGGGCTGGAATTCTGGTAGCGGCGAAAGATTTTGCGACAGTCTTATACGGCGTGTCTTTACCATTGCGACAATAAATGAACACACATATACAGGTTAACTTTTTAAAGTTGTATTAAAGATTTACATTCTTTAAACATCAATATTTAACGAGTTATCAAATTTTCCAAAACAAAGAACTTTAGAACGTAAAAAAATTTAATGTAAAGTTCATTTGTAAAGGTCACCCAGCATATGAATGGGTTGAATGAATTTAAAAGGGACAAAACATACTGTTAGAAGGAGAGGCTTGTAAAGCGACGCTGTGGCAACGAATGAAAAAGTCTCTGAATGTATGAATCAGTCAGATGTAGTTGTATAGGATGTTACAAATATTGTTTCTTTTTTACTTAATTAGTTTGTTTCAAAAATATTTTTTTTAAACTATGGATTTTTTTAACGTTAATATTTTTTTATGATTATTGACAAGTAGCGTTAGACGTGTGTTCATTTATTGTCGCGGTGGTAAAGACACGCTGTATATACATTTTGAAGTTCCTTATTTTAAGTATACTAATATACTATATTAGTTCGGCTTCGCTAAAATTACAGTAAGATTCGACGAGATCTAAGGATATTTTAATTTTTTTTCCAATGTAGAGGCTGTGAAATCGTATTAAATGAAATAAACGATTTGAAATTATTGAATGAAACTATTTTCACGATTTTATTGCGTTTATTTTGAATGTGGTAGCATATAAATTTCATTGGGTCTTGGGCTCCGGAGATACGTAGGGAACTCCTGAAAGTCAATTATAAAATGAATACAGAGCGAGATATTTGCAGTCAGTTTAGTTTTACGTTAATGAAAAAATTGACTTGTTAAACAACTAACTTTTACTCAGAAAGTGCTGATGAAATCTTATATTCCTATGGTGGTGTCTGGTTCTGGATATATAACTTAATTACCTTACCTTTTTTTTTCGTCGTACAATTCGCTATGGATACCTGAGCTCCCCATGGTGGTCGCCTGCGACTCAAGTTTGGAGTCACGGGATCTCCTTCTGGAAGACTACCGTGGCACCTCTTCGTAAGGCTGACATGCCCGCAGTTTTAGATATAGCTCAAAATGGATTCGAACATGCTCCCAAGGGTCGTATTGCAAGACATTTAGGACTTGCACCTGCATTGGCTAAGTATTATAGAACCCTTGAAATTACGTTTTTAATCTTAGAGATCAGAGTCCATGCGGTCACTTTTAATTCAATATACTCAAGCAACGTGTTGGCAACGTTTAATTTGAGGTGCCATCTGTGGACGACAGCAAAGAAACTGACAACAATGAAGGCAGTTTCATATTGCTGGGGGTAGGTTCCTGTAGTGGGGATACCTGAGGCTTTATAACTGCGAAGCACAAGCGGAGCCAGCACTTAGCTTTCGAATATTGGATAGTGCACTATCTTCATACGCGCTGTCATTAATTGTTAACCAATTGTTTGTCTTGAATATATATTTAGTAAAAATATAAGTTTATAATTTAACAAACCTAAATCCAAATTCCGGCACCAATTAAATTTAATTGAAATTGTTAAGTGCTCACAATAGAATAATAATATTGTTCAAACTTATAATTTAAATTAATTATGGTCGAATTGCGAATACCACTCGGCGTCCACTAGTATAAAATAATACATAATATTCGAACACATCACTGTAATGAATGTTAGTGATTGTTATATGAATTTTCTTTATATGGAGTGTATTTATATTTTTTAAAAACAGTTTCATTGCAGAACATGTAACCTAGATATGCGATTGCAGTTCCCCGCTAAGCACCTCTAGTGCTGTGCCACGGATCATAAAAGCAAGGGTGTGTCGATTGTACGCTTTGCTAAGATCAAAATGATGTAGCCCGTTCCGAGTGGAAGATTTAGAGGTGATGTATAATCACAATGAACCCACGTCGTTATTGTGATGAAACCGACACGACACATGTGTCACATGCAATTGGATAATTGTAACGGTAATATTATTAACAATTATATGTTAGCTATACTTTGTTTTATCGGGCTAAGAAGGTAGAAATAAATATAAATACTTTTCAAATCACCGTAGTTTCACTTTGCACAACAATAACACTGGTATAATTAATTATTTTATCACTTTTACACATAAGAAACTCAACTCTAACTATTTAATCTGCGATACTGATTGGGCAGCATTATCGCGTATACTCCTTCTTGACAGCCGAAGAAGAAGACGAAGACGACGAAGACCATGAAATGCTTCTTGCAGCTTCATTTATACCTCACAGAATGACACTTCTTTTAGTGTTGCCAACAACCTCAAGGAATCACTTCCTTTAGTGTTGCCAACATAAAGATACAGAATAACTATACAGAGCCGTGATAGCCCAGTGTCCGTGCGCACGCTTTTAATTCAATATACTCTAGTAGCCTGAGTTCAATCCCCGGTGCCAGCACCAATGAAATTGTTAATTTTAAGTGCTGATTTATCAAGTGCTCCGCGGGGAATGACAGCATCGTGAGGAAACCAGCATATTCGATATATTAACAAGAAAAAAATATTTCGAAGATATGTGAAGTCCGCCAATTCGCAGTGGGGCCGCGTGGTGGACTTTACCATGATACTTGATGAATTGATGGGCAAAGGCCTCCTCTGCCTAGAGGAGGCTTTTGATATTAAATACAGATGTATACAAGGACAATAAGATTTAATCGATTTGTAGAGATATTACATTTTTAATATCCAATTTTATAAGTAACTAAAGGATCCGAAATACGTTGTCCTTTAAACGCGACTGAAATCCGAAAACAGTTTTAAAAGAAAAATAAAGAAAATGTAGGCCAAATTGCGAATCTTAACCATTCTCAAATCCACCTGAAGACACGTAAAAATTCATTAAAATCAGTGACATACACTCGTACAGAAGAATTATATATAAAGATGTATTGAATAATTTTCTCATAGTAGCTTTTTCTACGCTAAAAACTCCCCATGAATTTTACAAATCTAAATTATAATGTCATTGGCGTATTCAACGGAACACGTTTTGGGGATTATCAACCTTAGAAATATCTGTTACATCCATGCTATACTCAGAAGTTCACAACTCGTGAGACGTTTTTGGTTAAGTGTGCTAATTTTAACGTGGTGTTCGAGAGCCGTTTTTCACAACATAAGATAAACTTTTTGTTGCCAATCACTACATAGTATAAAACAAATACGTCCCCCTGTCTGACTGTCCCTTCGTATGCTTAGATCTTTAAAACTACGTAACTGATCTTCATGCGGATTTTTCTACTACATAGAGTCATTTAAGAGGAAGGTTTATATATATAATACGTTGCACCCGTGCGAAGCCGGGGCGTGTCGCTGGTGATTTATAAATCGAACCTTTGATCAATTACTTTTTCTTCCTTTTTTCCATTTTGACTTTTGTCTTGTCATTCTAATTCACTCATTCCATTTTCACATAAAATTGTTAAAAACCCTATATTATTATAATTTCTACAAAAACACACAAATAGTGTTTTATTTTCGTGCCCTTATCGAGCTCGTGGTAACACTGTTTGCCTACCATGTTCCGTTTGGGAGGCACGATTATTTCTCTTCCTTATATTTCGTCGCCCGTACTGAATCAATGTACCAGGAATTCTTCCCGTCACTCGAGAGCTTCGTACCTACTGCGCGAAACCCACAAAGGCGTTCGGCAAACGTGCTCAAGTGGTCGCGGCCGACGACCGTCAAGTGACGCAGCTAACGCGCCAAAGGCCACGCGGTCTAGTGGATAGAATACTCGGCAGAGGCGGGTGCTGGTTTCGATTCGAAGTTTATGTCGCATATACAAGTAATTGTCGAGCGGCCGCAGCTTTAGACACAGCAGTAGCTCCTTGGCAACACTCACGGACAGTTTTTCGAACGACTGATAGTTTCAAACTGTTTATTTTCATGTTTATTTATTCATGATTACGTTAGACGTCATTACTGTCATTATATACTATGACGTCATCATCATCATTTCAGCCTGTTTGAGTCCACTGCTGAACATAGGTCTCCCCCACAGACCGCCACGAATCACGATCCTGAGCCACCTGCATCCATCGACTTCCCGCACATTTGCACAGGTCGTCACTCCATCTAGTGGGGGGTCGTCCAGCACTGCGAGAATATGACGTAAGTATTAAAATCAAAATGTTAACCTACGTTGACGGTGCGTTTTAAATTCCTTATGGATATCTGACTCGACTAAAGCCCCACGGTGGACACAACCAGCACTGTTATCTGGTTGGATACAATTTTATTTATTATAAAATCCAAAGCGCTCAAAAAACTTCAGTATTGATTGGAGGTTTATTTTGACCTTTCGAATCGAACTTGATATTCATTGGTGTTCAAGGTTATCAAATCTGTTATCAAATCTGACCTCATGATAATTGGGAAGATTTTAAGTACTTTTACAGACTGCACTTTGTTCGGTATTTCGTAGGATGACACGAGGTTTATCGTTCTTTTTGTTTGGCCTATGTGAGAAATACCACTTCATGGAAGTGATGAGTAGTGTTAACCTCTTCCTCCTAACTACACCCGGTAACAGTGATATTTTGTACTTTACTGATTAAATCTAGGATATAAAAATAATCAATAAACTCACACACATAAACCCTCACTCCTGTTATGGGGAATGCAGAAATCAGGCATTATATGACCTCTTTTACTATCCTTGCCCCTTCTTGCACATCTATCCGTATCATTATAAACATATATGCATACGTGTACGTGAGGATACTTTTTATAGCATGTGACATGACATGTTTGTGCAAAACCCTACGAGGGTACTAGATGCGTTGCCGCCTTTTAACGCCGGTTTCTTCTCAACAGAAACTGCTTTCCGAACCGGTGGTAACTTACGAATAGTAACATACGAACGTGTTAATTTCTTTGTAAAATTTTGACGTTTCATAAGAAACAACAAACTAACATTACCGTCAATTCAATTGATTTAGGTTTATGGAAAGTTAGCACGTGGTTCACCAGATGCTAAGTGATTACTGCCACCTTTGGACATCTACAAGACCTAAAGGTTTATGGACGAGTTGCCCACCTTCAAGAAAGTTGGCCTCGATTACCTCACTGAGACAAGACGAGAAAACACCGTGATTCTTTCCCGGCGAGGCCCGCCCATTTCTGCAGCGGTAGAAGCTGCTTCTCTAACACAAAATTACAAGACCTGTACTACTATTTAAAATGTAAATAGGATGACTGTTTAGCAGAGTTATACGAATAATACATGGACCTTTACAACCATTGATCAGATTTATTAATATAGTTCAATAAAAGCCCCAGCCGTGAAATAAAGTCTGAACTTGAACCATGTTTAGCTGGTAAAAAGATATAGTCTTTTCGCGTTTCGACAAAATTCAAATATAAATGGTGAAAAATTATCCGTGAATAGTTTTCTTAAGATAAAGACCAATAAGATATATTGGTAGTGAATAAAGTAAAGAATAAAGTATTTGTGGATCGTGTAATCTCAATATTTAGCAACCTTGGCGTTTCGTAAAAGCCCGAACGAATATGCATCGATACGATTTCGTCGATTGGCTTACATGTCCGGTTGAACGAATATTCTAGAACCAATCACCAGGTGGAGTGGCCTCCCTATAGGCTGTTACGTATGAAAAATCAGCATTGCGCAAACGCTCGAGTGTCTTAAAGCGCACCGCAACGCCCTCGTGGTCATAACAAGCATCTCGTGAAAGCAAGTTATAGATGAGAGGCTGTTGGCTACCACGAAGCATCGTTGATCGCGCGGCATCGGCTGGAGATGTCTGTTGTAAGGGCGAGATGAGTAATAGCGAGGTCATAATCTCTCTCACGCTCTTTGACAGTGTAAACAGATATAGGTATTGCTCACGATTCACATTCCAACACGCTTACTTAATCAGTTTGGGAAGTAGAAAAGTCTAAAAGAGCAAACCTTTTTGCTACTTGTCGGTTGGATTCGAACTCCGTACCACACCGTTCAGACCGGTCGTCCGGCATTTTAACTACTGGGTTAGCATTGACTTCCAAGTCGCTAACACTCTGTAGCGAAGGATTTACTATATTAATGTTTTATTTACATTCAAAGTCATATTTTCCTAATTAAGAGACATACATATATCAGTAACAAAACATATACCAGCTATCTCAATTTGTTAATAGGTAAAGTGAAAACTGTTGTAGCCTACAGGAAAGCTCCGACATTAGAAGTAGTCACGGTGACATTGCTTTGATTCCTATCTGTTTGTCAATCACGTCAAATGATCCAGAATGCTCCACGCTAAAAATAGTCCCGCTCTATTACACGCCATTATATTTACGATGGGTCCGATTAAAATAAGAAATAATTCACGCATGCGTCGTAACTTTTCAACTGTGAATTTTGCACCGTGGCCATCATTGTTTCCCGCGCTTCCGCCGCTCGCTGTCAAAAAGCGCGCGCTTTGCGGCCGCCACAGAGTTACAAAACTGTACAACATACGCGAAATCCATGTCCGAGACACTTTAATTATGTAACTAAATTTTACATCAAATTTCCGAGTATTATTTATTTAAAAAAAAAAAACAAAATTAAAGAACAGCTCGAAAGCGAGAATGTCGTCCGAACTGCATTGAAATATTCGCAAATTTAGATGAAAATAGATAGTATGATGTTTTGAAATTGCCTGAA
The DNA here is from genome assembly GCA_933534255.1 of Iphiclides podalirius. Taxonomy (NCBI): domain Eukaryota; kingdom Metazoa; phylum Arthropoda; class Insecta; order Lepidoptera; family Papilionidae; genus Iphiclides; species Iphiclides podalirius. Next base: position 9,885,831 of record OW152839.1, on the reverse strand, counting down.
TAGTAGCACCGTGGAGATTTTTGGTTAATAATGGCGGGCGAGAGATTTCTCTGGGCGTCCACCGTCCTGCTTCGTTTGATGCTCGTTGCAACCGACTTGTGCTACTCACAGTAAGTAATTAATTATTAAACGATAAAACTATTTTCATTATTTATTCTACTCTACACGTTTACATTAAAGACGATTAATATGCTGTGCAAGTGTTTATGTCCGTTTTACCCGAAGCGTCGCAACGGCTGAAATTATTTGAATAAAATTTTGACTAAGTACAACGCGTACAATACGTTCTTACAGAATAAGTAACTATTTTGCTTTTAAATGATGTATTATAAATGGAAGTGTTTGTTTCCTCCTTACATCTTATGGGATATTTTATTAGATAACAATTTCTAATTAAAAATGTCTTCACACGATGTTACCATAATGTTTTATTTTTAACAGGGTACTGTTTAACCCACACGATAAAATATACTTCATTGCGAAATGAATAAGCTAGAGGAGACATAATAATCAAAGCTAACGGTAAAAGCGCTCATCTATACAGATAAATAAAATTGGAGTGTCTGTTATATATTAAAACTAGCTGTTGCCCGCGACTACGTCCGCGTGGAATAGGATGAAAGCGAAAAATTCAGACAGATACAGACAGATATCTATACATATAATAAAAATGTTACTTGTGTTTGTCGGTACACGGAAAATATTTGAGAAAAACTACTATTAAAGATCCTCCTTTATCAACACAATAGAACCCAAAACAATGGTTGTTAAAATTTTTGTCCGTGTGTATGTGCGTTTGTGCGCGTAATGTCGGAAACGGCTTAACCGATTCGGGTGCAACTTTCACTTATGCATTGTAGTACTTCACTTAACATTTAGTGTTAGTTTTATTCAAATCGGTTCATAAATAAAAAATTTATATCAACTTAAAAAAAAAGTAATCGCTACAGCTGAATTGTATGAAACTATAGTTAACTACAATTATATTATGGTCTGTCAAATGATGATGATTGTTAGATTATATAAATTTAAAAAATAGCCAAATGCGAGTAGTAATCGTGAACGAAGAGTTCCATACCATAATCCATAAAAAAGGCAATAAAACTATGTCCGTTGTATGAGAGCCCCACTTAAAAAAATATTCTGATTTACTTTATTTGTTGTTATAGCGTCAACAGTGAAAATTTCAACTGTCTAAATATCACAGTTTATGAGATACATGTATCAAGCAGATGCTAGCAGTCTAGCTAGCATCAGTTTGTTTGAACTCACTAATCTTAGCTATTACTGGTCCGATTAGAAAAATTCTTGCACTGTTAGATAGCCAATTTATTGAGGAAGGCTACTTTTTAAGCACGATATAAAATGTGGTACATACGGGCCGAACCGCGGTCGAAAAGCTAGTGTACAATAAAATATCACTTTCAATACCACATTCATAGTTTTCCCTTCTGGGAAACAATTACTATGGGTCACACAAATAATTGTCCAGTGTGAGAATCGAACCCACGCCGAAGGCAATGCCTTGACAACTGCGCAATGGTCATTGATCTAGCGAGGGGTATTCGCGAATTAACATATAACTGACTCCAATGTGCGAGATAATGAATGGTGTCTATGGCGAAATGGGTATCAACACTAATGCCCAGTTTCCGAAAGGCCAATCAAAGCAGCAATCACATAACACTATGTCAAAAATGATCAGCTGTTAATCTCTTGTTAAACTGCCTTGGGTTTCTGGAAGGTGTGTTCAAGAAAAATTAGCTAATCACTGTATAACCAATGATAATGAATGAAATGAATGATTCACTTCAACTAACTCTTTCTATTGTATAGCTGTCCCTTTTTAAACAAAACTTAAATTAACGTCACTATCCAGTCCTGTCACCGTGTGATTGCCAACGTAAAAATTCGAGTTATAAAAAAAATAAATTTATATAAATACATGCAAAATGTCAAAAAAAACTTTACAGAACGTGAAAAAAATGAACTTTTATCCATACTAAACAAGTAAGTATTATAAAAAGAAAGAATCCATATTATTTAGTAACTTTTGAATTGCATTTTTTCTAATCACATGATATGTTCGCATAATAATAAATAATAAATAGGTAATAGAACACATGAATGTCCTAACAACGTATTAGGGAATTATGTTTATTTTTAATAAAAACTAAGATTTTTGATAAATAACATTTTTAACCAAACGATTGATCGTCCAAATTGACAGATTACTTAATAAAACTTTTGACAGCTCGTTGACCACCGAAAAATGCTTTCAGAAACTCGATTTTCTGTTGATTGTCCGTTAATCAGTGACTAATTGCAAATCAAAATCAATGTTGTTTAAGACGTTCTAGCAACTCAGATCATTAAAATATGTAGAAAAAGTGCGAAAAGATTGTCGCCGCTGTGGGAATCGAACCCACGTCTTCGGCATTCGCGGCCTGACGCTCTAGCCACTGAGCTAAACGGCTGATGACCACACCGACGAAAATCTTAACGCATTCCTCTACATTTTTTTCTTAGCATTTGAAGCAGTGCTTGGCGCCATCTATTGTTATATCCTTTCCAGCATACAAACAATTTCGAATATCGTTTTACAGCGATAATTCGAACGAGAGATGTCGCCATTGCTTTTTTAGAAATTTAAATTGTTTATAGTGCTAATCTCTGCACTTAAGATTGAACATTAAAATATGTATAAAAAGTGCGAAAAGATTGTCGCCGCTGTGGGAATCGAACCCACGTCTTCGGCATTCGCGGCCTGACGCTCTAGCCACTGAGCTAAACGGCTTGATGACCACACCGAAGACGAAAATCTTAACGCATTCCTCTACATTGTTTTCTTAGCATTTGAAGCAATGCTTGGCGCCATCTATTGTTATACATCCTTTCCAGCATACAAACAATTTCGAATATCGTTTTACAACGATAATTCGAACGAGAGATGTCGCCATTGCTTTTTTAGAAATTTAAATTGTTTATAGTGCTAATCTTTGCACTTAAGATTGAACATTAAAATATGTAGAAAAAGTGCGAAAAGATTGTCGCCGCTGTGGGAATCGAACCCACGTCTTCGGCATTCGCGGCCTGACGCTCTAGCCACTGAGCTAAACGGCTGATGACCACACCGACGAAAATCTTAACGCATTCCTCTACATTGTTTTCTTAGCATTTGAAGCAATGCTTGGCGCCATCTATTGTTATATCCTTTCCAGCATACAAACAATTTCGAATATCGTTTTACAGCGATAATTCGAACGAGAGATGTCGCCATTGCTTTTTTAGAAATTTAAATTGTTTATAGTGTTAATCTTTGCACTTAAGATTGAACATTAAAATATGTATAAAAAGTGCGAAAAGATTGTCGCCGCTGTGGGAATCGAACCCACGTCTTCGGCATTCGCGGCCTGACGCTCTAGCCACTGAGCTAAACGGCTGATGACCACACCGACGAAAATCTTAACGCATTCCTCTACATTGTTTTCTTAGCATTTGAAGCAATGCTTGGCGCCATCTATTGTTATATCCTTTCCAGCATACAAACAATTTCGAATATCGTTTTACAACGATAATTCGAACGAGAGATGTCGCCATTGCTTTTTTAGAAATTTAAATTGTTTGTAGTGTTAATCTTTGCACTTAAGATTGAACATTAAAATATGTAGAAAACAATGTAGAGGAATGCGTTAAGATTTTCGTCGGTGTGGTCATCAGCCGTTTAGCTCAGTGGCTAGAGCGTCAGGCCGCGAATACCGAAGACGTGGGTTCGATTCCCACAGCGGCGACAATCTTTTCGCACATTTTCTACATATTTTAATGTTCAATCTTAAGTGCAAAGATTAGCACTATAAACAATTTAAAAAACTCAGATCATGTTAAACAACGATTGACAAGAGATTTATCGTAAATTAAAATTAATTGCGCTTTCGGAAACTGGCTGTAAGTCGTGTTTGGTTTTCATTAGATTGTTGAGATCAAATCGTTCTTATTATTTTAAATTCTATCGAGGCATTTTTGTAATAAATACTAAAAGGTAAATTATTCAATGATTTAGAAAATACTACAAAATAAGTATTTTAAATACAAAAAAAAATATCACATACAATTTGCGAGTCAGTGACAAAAAAAGAAACATAATTTCCAAACCACAAAGAAAAATAATATCTGAATATCCTAGCCTTACCAAATCTATATTCCTAAACAGTGACATATTTGTCCGTTGCTCGCCCTAGGCTCAATAAAGATTAAGAGAAAAGACTCGCTGGAAGGCACAAAAAATTAAACAAAGAAAGTTAGTACATGATATTATAGAGCCGACGAATGGTACCTACTTATCAGGCCCGCTTGATTTGTTATAATTTTCATGGAATATCGCCTACGCAAAGAAGCGAAAGGCGAAAGGCAAGCAACGCTACTAAGACCCCACTAATTTGCAGCCCCCTATACTTTGCCCGCCGGGTACGCGGCCTATAGAGAAATCCACTACTGTTCCTAACAACTAACCAAATCGCAAACCAAAATCAAGAATATCCCTATACCGAGCAAAACTAAAATCGTACCTATCGTATAAGTCTCAATTGAAGAAATTCGCATTATTATTATTAAAATGCAAATGGTCGGCACTTGTCCCTTAATTAACTTGTGAAAATATGTATACAGCGCATTTTATGAAGAAAAACGCCATCTAGTTTTTGCATGGGAACTAATTCCTTATCTTTTTACTTAGCTTTTTTTTTAAACAAAGCTTTAATGTTGCACAGAATTAATCTTGAATACTTACAAAAATACTATCAAAAACACCATACAAATTAGTCCAGTAGTAGGATAGTAGCTTTAATCTCCCGTTTGAGTGAACCAATTGAGATGAAACAAAGCCTGGGTCCTGCCCCAAGCTTTGCTTAAGTAAGCAGTGAAAACTGTATCAAAATCCGATAAGTAGTTTTCAATTTATCGCTAACAGACAGACAAACAAACAGACAGACAGACAGACAGACAGACAGACAGAGAAAAATTCCAAAAATGGTTTTTATGTTTCCTATAACACTTTTTATGATACCCTTTTTCATTTTTTTCATAAAAATATTCAATGTACAGACACGCCGATTCTACTCTTTTATTATAGTATAGATAATTGCTTTTTACTAAATGTATATGGATGTATACACGGTACATATACCAAAATAACATTTTTTTACAATTTTCGTATGTGTGTTACAAGTTTTGTGTTCGTTTCGGCGAATCTCTGAAACGGCTAGAGTGATTTGGACGGGACTTTCACTGACAGATAGCTCATGTAATAAGCAGTAACTTAGCTACTTATATTTTAGATTTCTCTTTATTTAAAATTCAACGCGGACGAAGTCGCGGGCACAGCTAGTATCATAAAGTCTATCTTCAATAAAAAAAATCAATGCATTTCTCTTAAATTAAATGTAAAAGTTCAAAAAATAACACCAAGTATATATTTTTTTCTTTAGGGTTCTGTATGCAAAGAGTAAAACGGTACCCTATTACTAAGAATCCGTCGTCTTTAGGTCTGTCGGTCCGTCTGCCACCGGGGTGTATCTCTTGAACCGTTATAGACTGTTACCGAAATAACATCAAATACAAAAAAAAATAGAATAAAAAAATATTTAAGCGAGGCTCCCATAAAACAGACATGATTTTTTTGCCGTTTTTATAGATAATGGCATGAAACCCTTCGTGCGCGAATCCGACTCGCACTTGGCCGGTTTTAAATTAAAATACCTCGCATAGAATTATAAATAAGCCTATCAATAATTATGCATATATAATAGACCATATCTATGTTAAGGCAATTATTAAATAGAGAAAGGAAAATAAATAAAATTGATTATAATAACACCTTATTGTCAGTCATAAACGTCTGTCCAATCGCAGGCAGTCAGGGAAAATTAGTCATTGAACTAGTTGAGCCGCTATATTATCGACAGTAAAATAAATGTCTACTTCACTACAGTTTAATCATTTCCAAAACTAAATTTTTTTTTATAGGGTGCGATGCCTAACTACGATTTTCATTTATATATTTTCGAACAGCGTAACTATGTTTTTAATAATGCAATACAAACAAGACTTCAGCGAGGAGAAGCAGAACTTTTTCTATTAGCCGCGAGATTTTAATTAATTAATAAAACAGGAATAAATGATTAAAATGTGTAGAAAAAGTACGAAATGTTTGTCGCCGCTGTGGGAATCGAACCCACGTCTTCGGCATTCGCGGCCTGACGCTCTAACCACTTAAAAATTATTTTAAAATTTTTTAATGTTGATCTTAAGTGCAGAGATTAACACTATAAAAAATTTAAATTTCTAGGAATAAATGACTTATGTCTTAATTTAAATATTAACCATCATTTATCTTTAATATCTGAATGCAGTTCTTCTTTACGTGACGATGACAATCATATCTTTCGTGCCCAGAAATTTTTACAGGTAGAGTAATTGAGATGATTAATACTGATTAAGTATACAATGAAATAATTATTCTCGAGAAAATTAATGAAATACCTTGATTTTTTAATTGAATAACTGGAAATATCGACGGATAAATAGGGAATCTAGCTATGAAGCATACTGGTAGACAAAGGTTTTGTTTTGCTGATTTTACATGCCTTTCCATAATTTTTTCTGGTTATTTTCTTATTTTTTCATCGCCATTACCGCTTAGCGCTTAGTAATTCGGCATTAACGATAACCGATTGTGCCGATACGCGGTTTGAACTGTGGTGTCTGAGATAGCACGTCAATTTACAACAGCAGAAAGTATTCATGGGCCACGTTTCCGATTCATCTATACGTATCCCTCGAACTGAAAAAAAAAACTTACAGTAAATGTAGTTTAGCTGTTACTCGCATATATTACATGCATTTGAAAAAAGTCAGTGATCGCTTAGTGAGTGGAAAGACCGGTTTCCGTATTGATTCCTCAATACGTGTGTGTACCAAGTGTGTTCATTTATTGTCGCGATTGTAAAGACACGCCGTATATATCGGATAACCCCGTTGCCAAAAAACAAATAAAGGTATGTCAAGTAAACTTAAGGACTCTGTTCCGTATTCGAAATTGAAAGAATATAGGTTTTGATACAATTTTCGATATTTAATATTTTGTATCGATATATCGGAACCAAATATATTGATATATAAAATTACAAATATTGATATATCGATACATCGATATTTTTTCGACAACCCTACACCTCTCCCAGATCAGCGACAGATCTGCAATCACTGGTGTTGCAGTCGGCGCCAGTAATTTCTTACCATCATATCAACAACAAAAAATCTTTTGTTCGATAACCACCTTGTTTCGATTGTATGCAGTTGATTTGCGTAGACGTATATACGCTTCTAAGGGTTATTAGTTTTTAATGTATACTAATGAATGAGTAATTATTTAACTTCGTTAATTTGCAACAAAACGACTCTCTTGAGAATTCAACATGATGTTCATATGATGTTAAACTGTTAAGGTCGTAAATATTACACAGGAAGTTATTTATATAATATTATGACTGAAGATAGACAACTTCAAATTTAAATGTTGCTGGGTGTACTCTAAGTCCAAGGTTTTCTTAAAGTCTATTCTTTACCTTGTAGTATTTAAATTTTAAATAGAAAAATGTATGTAACCAACGTTCAAATCGTTAAACAAATATCTGAACGAAAGAACCTGAATTATTAGTCTTTCCCGAGACAGAAAGACAACCTTATTTCGTTTAACTGTCTCTCTTCTTCTTTTAAATAAAGCTGTAATCTCCTAACACACTGATTATGTTGAGGCGGTGAGAAATTTAACTTTAGATCAGGCCCTCTTTACTGAGATAAGCCTCTTAACTGAAACAAATCGGACGATTCATAGTCGCTAGTAAGCTGCTTTTTCCTGGTATATATATTTATATATACAAGAACTACATATATGAACATAGAACAGTAGTTACTGTTCTATCTTCATATATGTATGTTGATATATGTATCAGTATGTGAAAGCTCTGTAAAGTCCTATATATGTAACGTGTGATTTCATCACTTTGTCGAAATGCATGTCATTTGAACCTTTGCCTGTTCGAAAGGACGAATGTAAAAGTTAACTTCATTTGGTCGTACTTGTCATTTGAGATTGCCGCCGGTTCGAATTGACATTGGATAAATATTTATTGATCTAATATTTACAAGATTAAATCTATCTAAAATTACATATTATCTAATAAACCTAATCCACGCGGCATGGTGCCAAGAACGCTAGCTGCATTTCCTCGCTGAATAGTTATGCTTAACCTTTGCGCGAGAAAAGAACCAGCTCTCTTGTCACCAGCCGCGGCGTTAAGCCTAGGACATAAACTTTTAAAAAAAAATTTGATGTGCGGGGACCCCACGGACCTAATGTTTCAACAGCAAATGGCACAAATACATAATCTGAACATAAAGACTCATATTTGAGCCATTTACTTACTTCAGCTGCCTCCGATGCCGCCCCGGCCCTGACCGAAGTACCCCTTAGATGAGAGGCAGCCAAAGTGTCTACACAAGTGGCGTCCCAAACAAGGGCTTTGCCTCTCTCCCAAGGGATCAATGTTAAACCGTCGGGTCTCTTGCCATCGTCGCGTAAAATGCCACAGGGCTCTAAAATAGATGGAACATTGATGGAAACAAGAGCCCTACGGATGATGTCGTTCAGGGAACCGTGGCGAGAAAAAAACGGCCAGCACTTTTTTGACAAGAAAGCCCGTGGAGACCAAATTTGTCTACACTGACACCACAAGGGCATTGGTGTGGTTGACAAATCGGTGCCCCCAGACGGATTCCTACAGCAATGCGTAAGCTTTCATCGTCAAGTAATGTGCCCAAGTTACTTGATGGTAAAGCGTGAAGCCAATAACTCGATTCTTTAGATGAGACTCCTAGGAAACGGGCACGCTCTAAATTACTTTCTAAAGATTGAAACGTATCTCTCTGTACTCTCCGCACCAAAGGAACATCCCACTGTTTTTTGTAGGTTTACTTCCAGTGGGATATTTTCGTTGGGACAGATAGACAGCCAAGACATCCTTGCCTCCTCTGCATAGGAAAGTTCTGAATCGTGATTAAGGATGTTATTACATAAATTATTTACGCTATGCACGGAAGCAAGGAAGGCAGGTAGAGCGACACTAGAAATTTTCCTTACACCGATACCACCAAAACAAATTGGCAGCGTAGCTTGAGTCCAGCTTAATTCATTAAGAGATAAATTTAGAATTTTTTCTAGAGCTGATTTAAGATGGAAATCAATTTCGTTCAAAAAGTCACCGCATTTCCAAACTGGACTCGAGCGAAGGAGGTACGTAAATTTAGGTACAAGAATACAATGTCGCAAAATAGTAAGCGCAATATGCGAATTTAGTAAAAACAATTTATTGACATGATCTAAAAATTGACTTAACTTTAATTTTAAATGAGGTTCCAAACTTGGTATCACAAAAGGAGCACCTAAGAGGTAAAGTGAATCTGAACGGACTACGTTAATTCCCGGTATGATAGAGCTAAAATTTTGGGTCAAAATGATTTTGTCGGAAAAAGAAATCTTTTCGGAAAAGAAAAGTTCGCATTTGGAATTATTTAAATCGAGACCGATATTTTTAAATTGTCTAATAATTTCAATAAGATCACTTTGTACATCGTCAACTTTACCTCCCAGAGTACCATCGTCTAGGTACCAGACATTAAGTTTAGATTTCAATTTTGAAATAATTAGATTAATTCCCAAACTAAATAATGCTGGTCCTAGCGGATCTCCCTGCTGAACGCCGACAGCAGAATCAATAATATGGTTTTCATAAAATAAATTACTCTTTTCACTGTAACATTGCCAAACATAGTGATATATTTCTGGTGTATGGCTAGCCACTTCGTTCAGCAGAGTCGTTCTATCAATGGAGTTAAAAGCATTCCTTAGGTCAACCTTCAGAAGTACATCCAAATCACTAGTATTTAAAGATTTGGATAAATTAGTTTTTGTGGATCTATTATCTTCGACCGGTAAGTAATTGCTTGGTTTCGTTAATGCCAGTGGTTGTTTTGTTTACGTATTTCGTTTTCTTATCAATTCGCTTTTTTACAGTGCATGGCTAGAGGTTGAAATCAGAACACATTCCTGGTCGTATTATTTGTGATTGCTGTCTGTCTGGGAAACTTTGTGCTGGATTTGTTGTCCCTCGTGGTAAGATCCTTTGCTATTTTCACTGGTTTCCTACTAAAATTGTAAAAGACTTGCATTGAGAATGTATTTAGAAATTCACATAAAGGTAGGTTGAGAATTTATTGTCTCGTGTTTCTAAATATGGTCTTTCAAATATCACAGGTGGATGCTGAAGGCATAGGTGGCTGGCAAGCTGGTCTGAGCTGCTGCTCTATTAAATATTGTTTTTTACCTCCAGTTGGTAAGTTTTTCACATCTTATAATTGTAGGTGGATTCAAATCCCTGCCTTTGTTAGTTCTACAATTTAGTGTTTGTTGGCAGGAGGTCTCCTACATACCCCCCCAACAGTGTGGCTGTACTGTATGTTCCTAACAGACAAGGCGTTATTATTATTTAAAACCAACTCATTATTATTACTATATTTTAAATATATTGTATCCGAGCTAGTCCAGGGATTGTAACTTTAAATTGGAGAGATAAATACATCTTAACTGCAAATAAATCTTTTATTAAATCTCCCCATCATTAACTACACCATCCTATATAAAAACGTTACATATATATGGGACATACAAGACCTTTACTTTACTGAACTGCCGAGCGTAGACTTCATATTTCTTCGAAATAATATTTAAAATAGTAGAATGCCACTATCCAACATAGATATGTTCTTCTTCTTTGCGTGTTGATGACAAATTATAACTTTCCGACCCAGAACTTGGCCACTTAGAGTGCTCAATTCGTGGCCTCCGTCAAATCCTGCTGGTCTATATTTACTATGGTAGAGGAATGGGCAGGTCCGTCGGGGAAGTACCAGTTGAATTGGAAGTTATACTTGTGTGTTTCGTCTGATGAGTGAGGTAGCCGGGACCTCGTTATTAATACGATATGGCGGCAACGCATCTGGAAACCTGCAGGCGTTGCGAACGTCCACGGGTGGAACTTAATTAAGATGGTTTACCGCTAGCTCGCTTGCCATACTGCCATGGAAGAAATACATACTGCTATGATGATGAAAAAAATCGCTAAAGACGATATTAAACTTGAACGCTCTGAGCTTCTTTGGAATCCGTCGTCCTTGACACGACGCCATTGTCACCAGACGTCGCTTAAACGCTTTCCACAGCGCTTTTCAAGTGCTCACAGAGCAGCCATTAAAATCGTGGAGTCAGTTTGAGAGTTACTGGCAGCCCAAATGCCGCTGGCAGTCCAAAGACCAAAATCGAAGGGCAATCACTTTTGGGACTAAACTATATCGGAAAAAATGTGTGACGTCATAAAATATAGTACTTGAGACCTTTATTGAAGCCTTCTCGAATTGCCGGCCACAGAATGTCAAACTGTTTTCGATTACTAACAGTATGATGGCTAGTGAGACTTTGTGCCAGTTGTGTGAACCAGGCTTGAGGCTGTTTCCACATCTTTAATTAATATAAACTTATAAAAAATGTAAAAACCCATGAATAATAACTAATCTAATATTCTTTAATGTAGGAGAGGACCGGAATTTTCTTATTCAAGACAATCATAGATTTCACTAAGACTGCATCTGGATTCCTATACAAATTTATTTATAACATAAAACTTATAATACTACTTATAATAATTTTATATGAACACGTTTCCACATATAAGGAAATGTACATACTTCAATATTGAAATTATATGTTTGCGGTGAAAACTTAAGCCTGGTACTTCTGCGTCGTCACTAAACCATTATTTGTTCTGTTCGAGCTGGATCCGAATAATTGCAGTCTAAAGTCCCATCTAGATTCGCCAGTACTCATCGTTTTCCCTCGTCGACCCATTTAGTTAAATCCATCGCTAATCTTTAATATTATATTAGCACAAAGAGTTTAGCGGGTATTATTGCCTGTTGGAAATCGGCCGGCGCATGTGGCCTAGTTTCACTTAACGCGGGAAATAATATTTTAAGGACACATTTTTTATACACAACGCTCCCTAGTTCCACACTAAGCAACGCTTATACTATGGGTACTAGATAATTGATAAACACATTTAAACATACTTTTCTGTTGTAAATAAATACGTGTTATACATATATAAACACCCAGACACTAGAAAAACACTATGTTCATCACACAATATTATTCCAGTAGTGGGGATCGAACCCACACCCTCTGGCGCAGGAGGAAGGTACACTACACTACGCCGTTCGCCGTTCGTCGTCATATCTACTATGACTCGGTGGCGTAGTTGCTTAGCTATTGGCTTCGGCGTGCGGGGTCGTGGGTTCGATTCCCACACGGGACAAGTATTTGTGTGACCCATAGCTAAACCGGATCCGGGAGTTTGTTTCCCAAGAAGGGTTGACATTAGGCAGGCGGCTGGTCGTAAAAAACACGACCAAAACCGCTTACAACATGATTCACATATTGTGACATCTTCACCTAGCTAGGATAAGGGCAGGAGGATGATGAAGAATTTTATTAAATAGCTTATAGATGCGTAGGAGTCTTACCTGATAGTAATTTTGAAAAGGTTGTCAACGCATTTGTAACCCTCGGGTGTAGCTGAAGTCCATGGGCGCCGGTATTCACTTAACATCAGGTGAACCGTCTGCTCGTTTGACAACTTTTCGCATAAAAAAAAATAAAAAAGAAAAAAAAACCTGATAGTAAGATCATCAGCCTGTTCGTTCATAAGATTGGAGGCGTTGTAAAAGCTTTTATTTGTGACTAGCTGATACCCGTGTCTTCGTCTACGCTGCTTATTATGTTCAAACAAACGTCACTGAATATTTAGTTCGTAAAAAGCAGATGTTTCTAAAAATTAAGCGTCTAAGAAACCAGACTAAGACGAGTTATTTGAAACTTTAACTGGATAGAAAGTATTTTTTCTTAATGCGCAAAGAACAGCAGAACTCTATCATTTCTTTCATAAAGAAGTAGATTGTACTCTTTTTCCGAACCAACTAAGTCCTATGGATCCGAAAATTATAAGCATTGTGCATACGAAGGTTGATAAGATGGTAGGGCCACGCAGCAGCCTCGGTTGTTGGACGAAAGGGCAGGCTCGTCCGGGTAAGTACCACGACCTCACAGAAGACCAGCGGAAATTGGAAGTATATTACTTTCGCGTTTCGTCTGGTGCCCGAGGTGGCCGGAGCCCAATTTTCAAAAGGCTGTCAACGCTTCTGCAACTCTCGGGTGTAGCAGATGTCCATGGGCGGCGGTGTTCACTTAACATCAGGTGAACCGTCTGCCCGCTTGGCAACTTTTGACATAAAAATAAATAAATAATAATAAGTGTGTGCTTTTCTGCGCTGGAAGGGGAAATTATATGATATATTCAACAAGAAATACAGATGGCCTTTGAACTTCACTCTAAAACGGTAAAAGTCAAATGCGTTTATTGATGGAGTGTTAAAACGTGATTAATTCGTTATTTCATTCCTTATGTATTTTATGTGATCGAAGTTAATAGGGATACGTGTCCGTATTTAAGAAAAATATCTTTATGTCATACAAGCACATCCTGAATGGGAATCGAACCTGCAACGCAAAAAAAAGGAGTGATTATAACACGGTTCAGTCGATAACCGCCGTTTAACAACTCTTTTATTTTCTGTGGTACTCTTTATTATGAAACTAAGTAATTCTGTATTGTAAATATTGATTTGATTTACTGCAATGCCGACTACCGAACGTAAAAATAAATTGAACATAAAAATCATTAACAGATTTTTTTATGAATGAAAAACACACACCGGTGCTTTTAAACAGGTGCTATATTTTTAATTAATGTTTGTAATTGGTAGCTTTGAGGTTAAAGTTAATGAATGCATACTTTTTCTCTAACAGACTTTCCTATACCGTAGTGATAAGGCTTACTTTTGCGTACCAGAGTTTTTACCTCGTTATGCGGTATGTAGTTGTTGCGTTTAATTAAAAACTAGTAATGCCATCATAGCTGTGGGCCCTTGAGACATTACAAACACTAAAAAGTAAAGTCAAACTTTATAGTCACGAAATTCAAATTCGGTTGCCAGAAGAAATAAAATTGTTAATTGAAACTTTATACGGGATTAACTTTAATCCAAATCCTACGCAACTGTGAAGCGAAACATAAAGCGTAAAGACACCTCCACCACAAACAGATATTATAATGTCTAAAGCATACTTTGACTAGGCTTTTATAATCTGTTACAACTCTCAGAGATAATTTTTGTTTTAAATTCAGTGTTTGGTGTTGTTCCATCAATGTTTGTTTCTTTACCAGCTTTCCTAACCATTATGACCTGAATATATATATATTTATATAGATCTTTTCGCCCCCCGATTTTGTACATCTAAAGTTCTTCGTGTACGCAGCAATGATATTGTAAGAAGTAAGAGGACACTAACGCACCGAAGCTGAGGCACTCAAAGCACGCTAATTGGTGTAATTACATTGCAACTGTACAGACTGCCATCTCTTTCCGTATCATACATTCTATATCATCTGTCTCATTCACTTATATACGTCACATAATGTAGAGCGGAACAATTTCCAAACGCCGCGCGGTGTGTACATGCGTCGTCTTTACCGAAACATCATTGGTCCGCAGGGCAACGCTTCTGACCTTCCAAGACCTCCTGCCCGAGGACCCAAAGCTCTACGACAAGATGCGGCCACCGAAGAAGAACGATCAGCCCACCATCGTCAACTTCCACGTCACCGTAATGGGTCTGGACTCAATCGACGAAAACTCAATGGTGAGACCCGCCTGCCACAATTTCTAGGGTTCCGCACCCGAAGGGTGAAACGGGACCCTATTGATGAGAATTCGCTGTCTGTCTGTCTGTAAAACTATCTCTATTATAGCTTTCAAATTTTTTTTCGTAGTACCTACCCGACGCAGAATTATAATACCTCGCAACCACACTTTCTCGTACATGTATGGTTCACTCCTAAAATTACACTTTTATTTGATGTGTCTGCCATGATTTGAAGTCAGGATGCTCGAATGCAGTGACTACAATCATTAAAGTTTTCACCAATTGTCTACTAATCAATGTTAATATAAAAAAATTATGTGTGTAACAAGATATACTTATTTAACGTGACAAAAGAGATATAACTCTAAATATCCCGTGTGCCGGTACTCTTTGTTTGTGTATAAAACATTGATTGCTATTGATAACAGTTTAATTAAATAACTTAGAATTGTAGGTAAATGTCAAAAAGTTGTTACTGGCCATGGTAATACGATAAAGTTGGTCGAAGTTGGTAGCTTTGCAACCAACTTAATCGTGTCGATGTCGGTGCGAACGTATAGTAAAAATTTTACTCTCATAATTATTTGCAAACGCGCCAAAAGAAGTGTAACTTCAAAAAATGTAAATCTTTTTGCCTTACGATTTAAGAAGAATCTCTTTGTCTTAGTTGGCCTATGCACTAAATAACAATGTAGGCTATATATCTTTATCGCTGCGGGATTCGAACCTGCATTTTCCAGTTTCGCGCCCAGACGCTTTACCAATTAAGCGGCCGATGACCTTACGGCGTGAAATCTATAAAAAAATATTAATCGAATAAAAATGGTCGCTAAATTTTAAGAGCAAAGGCGACAACTTTCGTTACAAACGTTCGTCATTAAATGTTTTCTGTAAGAAATTTCAAGATTGAAATAATTCACCTAAGTTATCTTATTTATTACTTAGTTACTGTTCCGCCATATTTTATGGTTACAGACGAAGGCTACTTTAACAACTCTCAAAAGCTAGAAAATACTTCTCAATAACATTAAAAAGCAATTTCAAACCTTTGCTCTAACTCGTTGTGGATGGATCTTTACCAATATAACAATTTAAAAACCGGCCAATTGCGAGTCGGACTCGCGAATGAAGTGTTCCGTGCCATATCAATAAAAACGGCAAAAAAAACCATGTCTGTTGTAACGGAGCCCCACTTAAATATTTTTTATTCTGTTTTTAGTAGGTATTTGTTGTTATAGCGGCAATAGAAATATATCATAAATGTAAAAATTTCAACTGTCTAACTATCACGGTTCTTGAGATACAGCCTGGTGGCAGACGGGCAGACAGACAGACAGACAGAGAGACAGCGGAGTCTTAATAATATCCCGTTTTAACCTCTGGGTACGGAACCCTAAAAAAATTAGGTGTTTAAATTAGGAATTGTCAATTCAACGGGAAAAATACATGGTGCCACCTAATTTAACCTCAAAGTGTTATCATAGATTTTGTTAGGTTACACGTTTGTTAAGTTTCCAAATGACAAGTACAAAGGTAACATTTGTAAAACGATAAATAGAAACTAATTAACATACTACGGGGATACGAATCCTTGAATTAAGATCATACACCGACATCAAACTTGCCATTTTCTTTTAATATTTTGTTTTATTATCATAAATTTTATTCACTCGCCCATCTATTTCTCGTATGGAAGATAATTTAAGTGTGTTTTAGTAATAAGTGTGAAAAATACATAATAAACACTTGTGTCAATAAATGTTAAATCAAATAAGAATCTATAATTAGACACTAGAATCATATGACGAGGTGGCCGAGTGGTTAAGGCGTTGGACTGCTAATCCAATGTGCTCTGCACGCGTGGGTTCGAATCCCATCCTCGTCGACCACTTTTTTATCGTTTTTCACATGTTAAAAGTTAAGTGTTTATGAATTCAAAAGCTGACGGAATACAATATAGTGTTTTAAATACTTTTAGACATTAAAATCAACGGTTATCATGTATTTTCTAAATTAAATTTCAAACAAGTGTTTATAGTATTCGTTCTTTGTAATTGTAGAAAATGTAGAAGCTCGCTTACATCTTATTTTCACCCGACTTCAAAAAAGGAGGAGGTTTTGAATTTGGTTGTATATCTTTTTTATGTTTGTCACCTCAGAAGTCAGTCATTTATGAAGCGATTTTAAAAATTATTATTTTGCTTTGGGTTTGTTTAAAATCCATATGGTCCCATATTAATCATTGGACCTTGAATCCCAGAGATACATCAGAGAACTCTTCAAAATGAAATAGAAAATGCACATAAAAATGTAAATGTGTGGTGACTAACATTTTTGAAATCAGTTTTCTTTTTGTCAATAAAATGTTGTACTTGCAAATATATCATTTTATATATTTTCACTACTAGAGTTTTATTTTTAATGTGTTTTCTTGCCTGTATGCCCAATTTCGATGAAACTTGAAATATTCCCCTAGGTTGGGCTATGAAATAAGTAAGCAATAATAATGAAATACTAATAAATCGTTTTTAGTTTAAAGTTAAACTAACATTACATTAACATTTTCTCGTGTCAAAGTACTCAATGGGTAAAAAAATTAGTGATTTCCAATTTTGTGCTGATTGAAAAGGTGAAATAGGATGAGGATAATTAACATACTCAATTAAAATTTTACTTAGCATTAATTTTAAATGGTTTGGCATACTTCACACACTTACATACTTTTTTTTACTATTTATATACATACACAATTAGTGTTTTATTTCTATGTATTTCAAAAGAATGAGATTTCCTCTGGACTTTTTGCTTCGCCAAAGAGCACGCAGAAATCGGCTCTTGAATTTTTCGTTGTTACTGGCACCGGGATTTGAAGTCAAATCGCTCCATTGCCACTGAACTATCACGGCTCCAGTATGTAGCAGTTGGTAAAACCAAAATACGAACGCGATAAAAGCTGTAAAACGTAAGTTTTATTCTCACATTAGATTATTGCGTTAAAACATTTTTTTCTTGAAATTTTCTATTTTCTGGCTATATGAGTAGATGATGAATTGATGAAGATATTGAAACAATTTTTTTTAAATACCTTTGTTCACATAGACGCTTGCGCGTCCTTATAAAACGTCTAAATTTAAATTGAGCTGACAGACTGCTATTGTAAAATGAAAGTATGTCTTGAAATCTCAACTGCCATTGAAACTAATTTCTTTTTAGGGGTCCATATTTTGTAGTGAGGTCGTGGTACTTCCCCGGACGGACCTGTCCATTCCTGCAACAGTGCGAAGGCTGTTGCGTGGCCTACCACAGCTAAAAACACTGACTTCGTTTAAACGAAATCCAATGTACAATAGTTTATAAACCTATTGTTAGTTTAAATAGGTTATATATTTTATGTTTTGGTTCTCACCTTGTCTATTCTGTTTTTGCTGTTAAAAAATATCTGTACCTTTTGCTGTACACAGTCCGGCTGTACATTGTACCCGTAATATTCATGTTTATAAAACCACTCGCGTCGCAGGATTACTTCCTAAAGCCTCGGATTTTTCATATAACATAAATAATATAATCATGTAAGATATTTTTCATAAAAATTAATAAAAATTTTTATTTATCTAATATTTACATAATTTAATTTAAATAACACTCTCCCTTTGACAGACTTACGCCGCTGACATCTTCTTCGCCCAAACCTGGAAGGACTTCCGTCTGAGGCTTCCAGAGAACATGACATCCGAATACAGGTATGCAATGAAAGCATTACGAATAAGTATAAAAAGTTAATTAAAAAAAGAAATGTTATAAATTAAATTAGAAAAAGAAAGTTTAAATGTTATATGTTATGTTTAAATGTTAGTTTAAAAGAAAGTTTAGATGTTAATGATATTAAATTTTTCTTTGGGTAATGTTTTAACTTCGTCTAATTTTTAAGTTTTAGTTTAATCTATATGTTCTAGTGTAATCTTTGTTAACTATTCCTTATGTGAGAAGGTGGCAAGCAAGCTGGCGTTTCAAATGATGTTAAGTGATAACCGCCGCCCGAGCACATTTTTAACCCCCCTAGGTTGCAGATGCGTTGCCACCTTTTAATAAAGTTGGCCCCGATTACCTCACTCACCAGACGAAACGCAAAAGTCCACTTCCACTTCACGCTGGTCTTCTGTGAGGTCGTGGCAGTTACCCGGACGGACCTGTCCATTCGTGCAAAAGCGATGACTTTTGCGTGCCACTACCACAATGTTATCTGTGGTAGGGGCTTTTCTACTAATCCCAATCTAGGCCAATTCTACCTGTATTGAAATGAAAAAGACGCAATTGAAACAGCAAGTACTTCTTGATATAGTAAAATTAATTGCAAGTAAACATTTAACAACGATTTGTGCAAGTGTGCAGGAATTGGATGGATGCACGTGGCTCAGGAATGTGTGGCTCAGCAGTGGACTCAAAAAGGCTGAAATGATAAAGATGATGAAACATTTTGTCCACCGGAATCAAACCATTTTTATCCAATCAATTGTCTTAACCAACTTTTTTGTTTTTCACCCTATAAAAACATAATATATTTAGCATCTATCTACTTTTTACTATGACAAGGGACTGGTAGGGAATGCCATTAGGCATTAAGTTCGTCCATTATAGCCCTTAGCTTAAGGTGTAGCAATGAAACTTAAATAAATAAATAAAATAAAATAAACCTCACACCAATATATAGATTCCATTAATATTAAAAATTTACATAGCTTTAATAGTTAAGGAATCTACGCCGTGAGAATGAACAGTTTTAATTCGCAAAGGAAGTCATGAAAAATGACACCATTGCTCCCAACAGGCTCCTGGATCTGGACTGGTTGAAGCACATGTGGCGGCCGGACTCGTTCTTCAAGAACGCCAAGTCCGTCACCTTCCAAACGATGACCATCCCCAACCACTACGTGTGGCTGTACAAAGACAAGACCATCCTGTACATGGTGAAGCTGACCCTCAAACTGTCCTGCGCCATGAACTTCCTCATCTACCCCCACGACACGCAAGAGTGCAAGCTGCAGATGGAGAGCCGTGAGTAATATCTATCCTTTTTTTTGGTATCGGGGGGGAAATCTTCAAAAGATACCCTGTTACTTTACATAACAGGGTTATGTGGGGTTCTTACCCACTAAAACCCCTCGGCGGCCGCCTTCTATACATTTGGAGGGACTCGGGGATCTCCCATGGAACGCACCGGTGTCCCTCGGTACTACGCCTGAGCACGCCTCGGAGAGGGATAAACCTTCTCCGATCCCCTCACCCTCTTGCAGCAGCACGAAACCACTTCGTGCTGCTGCCCATCCATGTCCCCTTTTAGTCGCCTTTTACGACAGGCAGGGGATACTTTAGCCCTATTCTATGAGCCCGGGACTACAGGGCTGGAGTAATATCTATCCTAGTCATGAAACAATTGTAATTATCAGTAGTTTTAATTAGAAATTTTTAGTATTACAACTTGTTTTTACCGTGAACTTTCGACGTCTGCGATGGTCATTTTGCCATGAGGCACCGACATGCTGATCAAAGTTATATCAAGAGTATTGGGTCGGGGTTCTCAATCTCGTTACATAATGTTTCATTTAACCTTGCATAACGTTTTTGTTTGAACAAGTTTAAATTTATGATGAAAATATTACCATCTTCATCAGCGTACGAGTGTGTAGAATAGTTTTTATATTTTATTTGCATATGCTTTATTGCTAACCTCAAATTATAAGGTAACAAAGGGAGGAATTAATGGAAAATCTCTACCATTCAACCCAGGATGTAGTGAGAGCTTGTTGTAGATGCAGCAAGGGATGTAAAAGTTACAATAGTTGGTGACCATCAGCACGAACTCGTATTGATGTAATGTGCACGGAGTAAAACTTCAGAGAGTCTTCGGAGAGTTTTGGTCGGGGGGCTTTTAAGGGTGTTATACCTAAACGTGATCTTGTCCTATCTAAAGAAGCGGCTAAGGTTCCTGTAAGTCTTACAGGGCGTCGCATAGTGACTAAGCTCTTTAATAAAAATGTGTGTATTTATGTAAGACCGTAAGAAGTTGAACTTCTTTGGCGTTATTAACAATATATCGACAGACGGAAATTATTATATATTTTTTCATCACAATAATTAGATTAGGCATATATGTCACATTTGCGCGACTTCGTCACACATTAAATACACTCATCTGTGTTTCCAAACACGACGAAAGTAGTATAACCTCAAAAATATGTATTGACACAGACGCCACACATATGATTGATTGAAACCTATTTTAAGGACTTTTATCCCATTATGTTCACGGGTTTGCTATTTCCGTGAATGTCGTAAAAATTCAAAGAATTTTAGTTTTAAATAAACGAATAATACTCTCTTGTTTTCATGCGATTAATATTCACGGTTAAATGAAACTGTTTTACGGGTTTTATCACGTTTCATTTTGATTTGAAATTCTCGACGTTTCTAACCCTTTACATCCTGCCCGTCCCGTGACCATCAACGCAATTTGCGTTGATGATGTAATTTAAACTAAAAGACAATCTTTATGATTAATATTTAAAATAAAACTATGTAAAAGTATATGATTTCCCACTGAATAGTTATGCTTAATGGAAAAGAACCAGCTCTCTTGTCACCAGCCGCGGCGTAATTTAAATAAACTTGTAAAAGTATATTGACCACTGAGTAATGGACTCGTTGTTTTTAACTTCGTGTGATGACTCGTTGTTTCTTACATTATATCACTCAAGTGCTCAATTGAGGTGTACGTGCCTTTACGTAGCCGACTACAACACAGAAAGGATGACTCCGTGGCGCAGTTATAAATGTATTGGCTTCGGCGTCGGGGGTCGTGGGTTCGATTCCCACACGGGACAACTATTTGTACGACCCTCAGATAGTTGTTTCGCATCTGGGTGTTTCTCCCACGTGAATTTTTTGTTTGTAAAACGTCCTTACAACACAGGACAATGTTATCCTAAAGTAGGAGCAATGTTTTTTTTTTTTTTTAAGTGGAGTACCGTACTAATTACAACACTAATCATACATTTCTTTTCCTACGCAACAACGTCACCACGATTAAATCCTGATAACCTCAACCTTGCGATCACCTCACATTACTACGTTACAACATGTTAAAATGTAAAATGATACAGTCCATTCCCGAGTGGCGGCCGAGAACCGCCCCACGAATCGACCGGAGCGTAAGGATAAAAACATCCCCTTCGAGCACCCTTGAAGCCTCGTTATTCATTCAGTGTCGGCAGAGTGGCGGCCACTCGAGTCGAGTCGACATCTGCACTCGACTGCGCGTCTAATTATAGACGGGCTGTTTGACATTGTGCCGAGCGGAGCGCGTGGAGGTGGAGTTTTGCCGAAGATTAGGGCCGAGAGGGATCTCCGCTAATTGGGAGGAACAACCACTGGAGGAAACCTGTACTGATTTCAAGCTTCAGCTACAAGAACAATGCTATATTTCTACTCTGGTAGGGCCACGCAACAGTCTTCGCTGTTGCACGAATGGACAGGTACGTCCGGGCAAGTACCACGACCTCACAGAAGACACGCGTCAAGTCGTAGTGTTATACTTCTGCGTCTGGTAAGTGAGGTACGCATTTGAAGCATTGACATTTGTTGCAAATGTCAATGGGCGGTGATTACTTAACCTCAGGTGAACCGCCAGAGTTCTCTTGCCATCTTCGCACATATAAGAAGCGGCGGAGAAAGCTACTGCCTCACGGAAAATCGTCATTTCGTCCAGATCGCGTCTTAAAGGCTAGCGACGTACTTTGGACTTCTCAGGTGTTGCGTGTGGTGCTTATTTCCTTACATAATCGGATGCCTTTACAACCCACATACCTTTAACAAGTACATTTGTCTTACCTTTCACCGGTAATGTGACCAATGTATCTTTGACTAGTAATAAGAACGTTATGACGAATACATCTTAAACGTGTGTCCGTTGTAACGTCTCCGCCTCGCCTGAGCACTTAACCGACTTTAACAAATGAGGTATCGTTTGACGCCTCTTCATATCTGCGCCCTAGATTTTATGACGGCCCAAATCCAATATGGCGTCAAAGAAATAAGAAAAAATTACATTTTTTTTTCTAGCCGCATTTTAATCTCGCAAGTTCTAGGATGAATATTAAATATTGCGTTGGAATTTTTAACTAGCGTTAAGCAAAGCTACTCTCTGGTAGTAATTCTGGTAGTAAAATGTTATAGAAACGGATTATGTTTTAACTTAACAAAATCAAATAGTCTAAAAAATTATCCCCAGGTTTTTTCTTTTTATTGCTCGCGCGTTTTTTAAGTAGTGATGGGAAACTTCTAAAATCTTAACTACATTTGAGGATGTATTGATGATGAGGATGAGGAAGTGTCTAGAGATTGATGAAGGAAAAATAAATTACAAATAATGTTATGTGTACATTATTTAGGAGATATTTTTACACTTTGTCATTCCGATTGGCTTAGTGGGTTGAACTTCTTATTGCGGTAGGGTGTGGGTTTGATCCCCCACTACTGTGAAAATATTTTGTGATAAACATAATGTTTATTTACAAAAGAAGTATGTTTATCAGTTATGTACTGCCATGATGTTGCAAAGTACAAGCGTTGCCTCAAACTAGAAAGAAAACATTCCATGAAATTAGGAAATAAATGAATTTAGAAATATATAATAGAGTAATAAAACTATGCTAATGATGCAAAAGAACTATTTGTGAATTAAAAGACGAAATCCTTATCTTCTCCTATCATTCTGAAATACGTACGAGAGATCTTTTGTATATTTTTGTGTAAATATATCGTATAAAAAGTCTGCACGTGCGTCGTTCCTAATTATTTCAATGAAATTGATATTTTGTGAAAATCTGGAAAGAAATCAGGTCAAGTTCTGAGAAGTGCGTTACAGGCTTCTTTATGAAGCCATCCCATTGAGTTCGAGATAATTATACAGGTAGGTATAGTAGGATACATATTAAACTTAAGAATTTGCCCGTATATACTATTACTTGTATAGACAATGTAAACGTCCCGATTTCATATTTATTCGGATATTTCCAAACACGAATCATGTAAACTTTGTCATCTTTTTATTTGAAAGTGACAAGCAACCAGGCAATTCACCTGATAAATGATTTCCCATAGTTGTTTATAAAATTTTTTGGGTTGTAAATGCGTTCTCAATTAACACTGACCCGATTGCTTGATCTAGACAGCGAAATGCAGAAGTATAATACTTTCACACTAGTCATCCACGGTACATTCCGCGACAGGCCTGTCTTTTGCCTTTCTTTTCGTGCAATGGAAAGCTACTGTGGTAATGTAAGTGGTAAGGTTACTCAGATTTTTATTCGATGTGAGTATTATTTATTGTATTACTAGCTATTTAAACTTTACACTGTATATTTGCTTATTGTGGAAAGTTTTATCATAAACTCATGGAAATTAAGGTACATTTTTGAACAACAAGGTATTTTTTCAATCATAAACCGCCACGAAGGAGAAAGTCAAACTTAAAAATTCCAAATAGTCATTAGGATTATTTGAAATTAAGACAAAAAATCTCAAAAAAAACAATTATATTAGCAAAAAAATACTTAAACCGAATCTATTTGATTTTATAAAGTTACATCCGAGTACACCTCCAGATTTCAGCTCCTATAGCAATAAAACTAATATGGGGCCACATAAGACCTAAACAAAATCCAATGCAAGAAGAATTTTCAAAATCGCTTGATTAATTACGTAGTTCGAATGTAACATAAAATAAAAACAAGCGAATTGGCAACATCTCTTTCCGAAGTCGGTAACACCGAGCCCGCACTCCGCGTGCGTGAAATTCTCATCGCTACACAAAGGAGGCTGTGAAGCGATCGTTATACCGATCAGCGGGCACGCCGGTACGGAGTTGGCGATACAGCGTCGCTGGGGGCGGCGAAAGTGGGCCGAGCGGTCGAGGGCCCTCGGCCGCCCTCCCACGGAGTCAGCTAGATTTTATCGGGTATCACGAGGGCGAGCGATCGGTGTCTCAGCGCAGATGTGAGCACGGGCCGTTAATAGTCCGCCACTCGACGCGTCGTTTCGGATAAGGCTCTGCGGGGTTAGCGTCGAGTGGCTTAAGGCGGGCCCCGCGGCTCGAGTGCCCCCCCTTGTTTGGGCCGGCCCGATCACCGACGAGAGCGCTATTATTTTTAGATTCGGCCGCCTTTGAAGGGACGGACGGTCGAGTGACGCCAGGTGTACTTGCATTTGCGCGTGTGTACTTTATTCTGTATGTCCCATTTCTTGTACGACCCTTTACGTTCTCTCTGTGCGCATGGTACTTAGATTAGTTTCACTACTTGCGATTTAAGATTAAGCATTCGAAACGTAGGCGCGTATTTCCGCATTTCCTTAATTAAAATTTTCTTAAGAGAATTAGTTTGACTTAAGTTGCACTAATATGAAGTAAAAAAGCAAGTAGAAGTCATTGTCTACCTAAGTTTAAAATAAGGGAGGGATAATAATTTTTATCCCAATTTTTTCAGGATCAAACGACTACTATCCCACTTTATAGTATATTAATAGATGCATTGGCAGGTATTGAGCACTGATTCCAATAAGAAAGGTTTTAGTAGTAGAAGTTGATACGCCAAACTCTCGCACGGAGATCAACTTTCGGGTGAAATGAAATGTGTACATTTTCATTATTTTTTCTATTTTGATAAAGTTAAACTAGGAACAAGCTTAATAAGAAGGACAGATCAGTTAAAATAGAAACAATGGTATGGTGGTAGTGCCTAAAACTTGTTTCCTACATATTTGCGAATAGGCCATAAATGTTCAAATTGACGACATTTAATTAATGTAAATCGTCTACAACTTGTAAATAAAAACCCTAACCAGAATCCCACCGACCAGGAATCAACTAATTTTCTACTTCAGATTGCTTCAGATGATTTGAGAGGTTTTTCAAAAAAAATTACCTCTAATCTCTGCACTATAATTGTATTGTTCTTAAATAACTATTATATAGAAAAAAAACCTTATAATTTTATAACATAATACACATCTCCTTACATCTTAGTCGCCGGTAACGATCAACTGACCTCAATTAGTAACCTATTTTTAAAGTAATATAAAACGAAAAATTCTTCAAGTACCAGCTAGCCGCCATTTGCAAATTGCACGGAAAACCTCTAATGAACGCAGTTAGTAACCATCGTTTAATATGGCTTTCACGAACCGGTTTTAGATCAGGCTATTCAATCTTTAATATGAAACTGCTTTACACTTTTAATTATTAGTTAATAAACTTAGGTATGATTTATGTTGCTGTCTTTGGCGACAAATTTTACGGCTGTCACGTTACTTTAAATACATAAATTAATATAGATAAAGTTTTTGTCACATTTACCTCCAGTGAATTCCAGAGTCTCGCAGGGCTGCGTGCTATCTCCTACGCTGTTCTATACATATCAATGTCTTATGACATCCTAGCAATATTCGTTGCTATTCGGGTGACATTAATAACGGATTTATCCAATTTCAGTATCTCACACAACTGACGACCTCATCTTCCAATGGGATCCGGAGGTTCCTTTGGTGGTGGACGAGAACATTGAGCTTCCTCAACTGGAGCTGGTGCAGAATCGTACTGCAGACTGCACTCAGGTCTACTCCACGGGTAACGTATCTAGTTTTGAATAGTCCAGATGACTTGTTCTGCTATATTCTATAACGACGGAGATTGTTAGCAGCGTAGACGCTTGGACATGTGTTTTCGTATATTATCTGTATATTTGCTACCTTATTACGAAGTGATTATTTCTTGAGTAGGTACAATCCCGCCTTGTGGTAAGCAATTACAAATTGAAAAAACCCGGCGAAGTGCGAGTTGGACTCGCGCACGAAGGGTTCCGTACCATTATCTATAAAAATAGCAAAAAAAATAATATCTATATGTATGGGATCCCCTCTTAAATATTTTTAATTCTATTTTTTAGTATTTGTTGTTATAGCGGCAACAGAAATACGTCATCTGTGAAAATTTCGACTGTCTAACACGGTTCGTGAGGTACAGCCTGGTGACAGATGGACAGACAGACTTCGCTGTATTTCTAAGTAATAGGGTCCTCTTTACCCTTTGTGTACGGAACCCTAAAAATGCGAAAAGAAGTGACTGAGATAATTAACGGACCACCGTCTCAACTTTTAATATATTCGCAACCCCTCTCGTATTGTCCAATATTTTTATGTGTCAAGGAATTTGTGCGGAGCTTTAATATGTATGTTTGTAATTTTTCTATGCAAACATAATCCTTCACGTTATCATGACAGTAACTGTTACAGCGCCACCTATCACGTAAAGGATGCAACATATGCCCAACCATCTTCCTTTATACTTTTGCTGCCTACCTGCGAATTTGTGTTCTTATTTTCTATGTTTACCGCCTTTTATTATATTATAATCTCCTGTTCTGTTCCATTTCTTTTTACTACAATACACAGTCTCTAAAACAGTCACGAGCTTCTAAATCATTTCAAAACCTACAAATCCATTTCATTAATTCTCTAAAGAATTAACAGTAACCAATAATGAAAATATCAACCATTTCTCCTGCCTTTTGAGAGAAGTTTTATATACCTCTGCGTCAAAAACGGATGCGCAAATAATCGAAGTAAAAACAAAACAGAAACAGACTAATTCACGACGCAAACAACTGCCCGCAGACATCGCTATCGCGTACCAATTTTTAATTAGGAATGTGTTAATCGCGCGAGATTAATTACTTAATTATCGCCTCAATAACGAACGCTGCTTTATCTGTTAATCCCGTGATGAATTTAGCACAAAACATGTCGTCTCACAAAGAAACGGACGTAGCGAGGGACATGCTGCATGGAATTTTTTCCAGTCTTAGCCTAGTTGATAAAAGTTGCGATTGACTTACTGCGTGTTTTGATGATAATCAAATTATAATTTGTTATGTTTTCTCCTTACAAGATAGTGCCTTCATTAAAACTTCTCCAAACTACAGTTAATCGCAACATCTGTAGATTTCGGATGATTCAATTCAATTAACGGTTTCTGGTATTTCCTGTCTCTCTCGTGACCGTTGAATAAACTCCCAAGTGAAGAATATAATATACGAATCTTAATCCGATTCAATGTGTCATTCGCTCAATTCAATGTTATAAGTAGACAACGGATTGTATACTATTGCAAGTTTAGTTACATATTATCATCTTCATCATTTCAGCCTGTTTGAGTCCACTGCTGAACATAGGCCTCCCCCACAGACTGCCACGAAGTACGATCCTGAGTCACCTGCATCCATCGACTTCCCGCACATTTGCACAGGTCGTCACTCCATGGGGGGGGGGGGGGGTCGTCCTATACTGCGATATACATAATGCAAAACCTCGCAACAGTATTTGCTGTTGCACGAATGGGCAGGTCCGTCCGGGTTAGTACCACGACCTCACAGAAGACCGGCGTAAAGTAGATGTGTTACGCTCCAGCGTTTCTTTTGATGAATGAGGTAGCCGGGGCCCAAATTATTAAAAGGTCGCATACCTGCAACCGTGTTGCAAAAGTCCGTGGGCGGTGGTTATCACTTAACATCAGGTGAACCGCCAGCTCGTTTGCCACCTTTTCACATTAAAAAAAACCCGGATCTTGAAGGAGCCCATTTATTAACGGCGGCAGCCAAACTTCCTTGTGGTAAGGCCACGCAGCAGCTTCTGTTGCAAGGATGGGCAGGCGCATCGGGGAAGTGCCACGGCCTCACAGAATATCAGCGTGAAGTGAGAGCACTATACATTCGCATTTCATCTGGTTAGAGAGGTAACTGGGGCACACTTTTTTCACGATTGGCATCACATCTGCAACCCGTCAGGCGTTGGAGATGTCTATGGGCGGTTGTAGTCACTTAACATCGTACATTGTAGTCACATTTTCTCACGAAAAAAAGACTGAATAGATTTCTGCAGAAATGGTGGCGTTGATTGTGCTTATATTGCGATTACTCAGCCCTTTGCAATGCATATTCGCATGTACACATGTACTAGCTGCTGCCCGCGACTACGTCTGCGTAGAATAGGCTGAATACTCATTTATTCAGACAGAAAGACAGACATAAATAAAAATATGTATGTAAATTATAGCCTATGTGTTATTCTGATGTATAAGCTATTAATTATAAATATTATTGTAATGTTTTATTAAAATCCATTTAGTAGTATTTGCGTGAAAGAGTAACAAACATCCATCCATACATACAAACTTTCGCGTTTGTAATATTAGTAAGGATTTAGGCATTTTGATAGATTGCTTGCATAAATCGCTTTAAGCTTATTCCTTAAAGCCGTCCTGTATCACCAATATTTGTACATAAAACGGGCGTCATCCAACTTTTAGTGCAGGCACGCAATTGCCTATAAGCCAGATCATCCGTTTTACCTCCATAAAAGGACAGGCTTTATCGTGTAGCGACTGTGGACATTGTGAAAAAGCGTAATAACGAATTAACTGTGCCACCAATGTAAAGCGTGTTGACAGAAAGTGCGACGGCTAATGCCGTGTTGTTTGCAGATTCTTGGACGGCCCAATTTGATAACCTCAATTAGTTGGAAATGGTGGGGTGATTAGAACTACGTCCTTCTACCTAGATATGGTGTGGTCAAAGCAAAAATGGTACTTTTTAGGTGGCAAACCTGACGACGGTTCACCTAATCTTAAGTGATAACTGCCGCTCATTGCAGATTCGTTGCGAACTTTTAATAAAGTGGGCTCCGGTTACCTCACTATAACACTTCTACTTCACGCCTGTCTTATGTGAGGTAGTGGTACTTACCCAGACGGACCTGTCAATTCGTGCAACAACGAAAACGGTGGCGTGGCCCTACCACAGTTAATTAGTTATTTTTTTTCTAATATTAAAATTTATAACGCAATTTGTCAAAACCAAGAGAAATAAGTCTTTCAACCAGTTTTAACTTGGCCTTTGCTAATATTTTTATCGAAGAGCAACATACTTTTATGAGTTATTATAGTCCCTTTTTAATTACTCCTTATCCCGAACTTATGAATAACTCAGAACCCCCGGCTGTTATACATTTATGAGATGGACTAACTCAAACCAATTAGCTTTAACCACCAAAATCTTAACTGCATTTGAATCCTAAGATTTCATCGTCATCAGGATACTTATAAAACACGTCACTACATCTTGATTCAACGAAAGCAAAACATCGTGTCTTTTTCTTCGATAGAGTATACAAAAATAGCAACCTATTAAGTTCTAAGTGTTACATACGCAGTCATCTAATAAATTGTGCATCTCATAAAACGTACGAATGATTTTTAAAATATTGACAATTAAGTCCAGAAACAACAATAGCCAAAGAATTCATTGATGTCTGAACATAATTTTAACCAATTTGTATTTTAAATTAAGTAGCTATTTTTAGCATTATGAACATTTGCTACAAATTACATTAAATTGCCATTGGACATTGCTATAAATATTATACTTTAGCGTCAATTTAAACACGAGCCGTGGTAGTTCAGTATCCGAACTCTCGCCTTTATTTTAATACTATGCTGGGTGCAAATCCCATGCCACCACCAATGAAATTGTTAATTGAAATTTTAAGTGCTGACTTATCACGTGTTCAGCGGTGATGCTTTCCGCATTGTGAGGACACCTGCTTCAAATATTTTTTTCTTGAAAGTTTTTTTTTAATATATATATGTCAAGTCTGCCAATTAATGCGAAATTATATTAAGTTTTTAGTGTTAATTTTCTTTACTTTATAATGCTTAAAAGTCTTAAGTTAGTGTGCTGTTGGGGACATGTTAGATGTGCCATGCATTGTTTAAAATGTGAACAAAACAAAGCAGATAAAATATCCTGACATTTTCGTCTTTGCGTCAAGGCGCGAATACGAAAGACGTGATTTCGATTCCCGCAGCGGTGGGAAACATTTCGTCCATTTTTTTACAAATTTAAATAAAAGACCCCATATTAAAAACCCCAAAGGTTTTAGGTGTTTAAATTTTATGTGGGTATACTCTTAATTATGTTTAACGTTTCCAGGCAACTTCACGTGCCTGGAAGTGATCTTCAAGTTGAAGCGTCGTCTCGGCTACCACCTGTTCAACACCTACATACCCACCTGTCTAATCGTCATCATGTCTGTGAGTATTCAGAACCAGCATCTGATCTGTTGAACCAATTGTGTTGGGCAATCTTGGTTTATTAAGTGTTTTTATCGCGAACTGTCTAATAATGGTCGACTACCACTAAGTCTGAGTTAAGTGGTGATAAGGCGGCACTCTAAGTAGCAAAATGTTCTTGTAATAGGATAGTATTAATCAATATCTCTCCATAATGGTAAATACGTGTACTTCTAAATGTCTGTGTTGTGTTTAAATTGAAACTTGAGTTAGTTACTAATCAAAATATAAGTAACACTTGCGAGTGAATAATGATGTACAGTGTTGGGCAAATGGGTAGGCTCTGCGAAGAATCACGACCTCACAGAAGACAGACTTGAAGTGGAAGATACTCAAATAATGAGATAGCCTGAGGGAACTCTATTAAAGGTTGGCAAGGCAATCCCTGGCCGTGAAAGCTCAGTGGCCGGGCGCTCGCCTTTAATTCAATTTACTCGATCAACCTGAGTCCGAGACCCGGTGCCGCCACTAAAGTGGTCCTTTTTCCAGTGGGTTTCATTCTGGATCAAGCCTGACGCAGCGCCAGCCCGTGTCACGCTCGGAGTGACGTCATTGCTGACTCTCTCCACGCAGCACGCGAAGTCGCAAGCTCAGCTGCCTCCCGTCTCTTACCTAAAGGCGGTAGACGCTTTCATGTCTGTCTGCACCGTGTGAGTCACTTAATCATGTCCTTCTTATGCTGCAAATCAGATTGCATTCACTTTATATGTGTTACTCTAATTAACTGCTGGCAGTAATTAGTGATCACATTCAACGGTTATTACTATTTTTGTCAATGATATTCACATGTCTGTGATAAATTACCTTAATTATGATACACGTTAAATATTTGTCCCAAAAAATTGTTCTGTAACAGGATATCAATCATTTTGCAATGTTTGTATTTCTTTGGTTGGTGTGATGATTGAAAGACAAAAATGTTTTATTTAAATTACGATACATGCCTTCTAATGCCAATTACAATACAATCTATATTTGAAATGTAATGCGAAGTTATGTGAATAATTGAATCAACAAAATTATCTTCCACCTTCCAACTTTAGCTGACACTTCGACGCTTCTTCACTTTCAGATTCGTGTTCATGGCGCTTATGGAGTACTGTCTTGTGAATATTATTCTCGATGACGGTGGAAGGAAGCCCAAGGTATCAAGTAATCCATATTCATATCTTAACCGTCACTTAATGATGTATGTTGACGAACTTACTACCTACTTTATATCACTACATAGTATAAAACAAAGACGTCCCGCTGTCTGACTGTCCCTATGTATGCTTAGATTTTTTTTTTAGTGTGAAAAGTTGCCAAGCGAGCAGGCGGTTCACCTGATGTTACGTGAATACCGCCGCCCATGAACATCTGCTACACACGAGGGTTACAGATGCGTTGACAACCTTTTGAAAATTGGACTCCGGCCACCTCACTCACCAGACGAAACGCGAAAGTACTATACTTCCACTTGACGCCGGTCTTCTGTGAGGTCGTGGTACTTTCCCGGACTAGCCTGCCCATTCGTGCAACAGCCGAGGCTACTGCGTGGCCCTACCACAGTAAAAGATCTTTAAAACTGCGCAATGGATCTGAATACTGAATGCGATTCAGGAGAAAGTAGAGTATATTTAGTATCAGCATTGCACCCGTGCGAAGCCAGCGAGGGTCGCTTGCATTGAATAAAACAATTGTCTTACTGATGTAAAGACTGAAGTAAAAGGATAATAGTTCTTTTTACATAAGAAGGTATTTTAAAAAAGGCAGTTGCTTCTTTTAAAATACATTAATCTCCTACCTTACCTCTTTTAAAATTTACCTCATTAAACAGATGAAAAGCAAAAGTATGATAGTTTAACAATAATTTCCTACAATAATTTAGGGTCTGTGGTATTTCGTGACACTTCCCTGGATGAGCTTACTCATCTGTGCACCGGCAGAATTGGATTCATCGCCCTACCACAGTATATATAGATCTACGTCACGCTGATGCCGTTCAGGAACGCCACACAGCTTCATAATTTCTTATATGCCCATTAAATTGCGAACAAATTGTTTCCCTTTTGGCACCGGTCTGGCCTGTTGGTAAAGCTATGCTCCCCGAACGAAATACTTTCTACTTCGAAATACTTTTCCAACACAGAACAACAACTTTGCCAAAGCTGTCTTGCAATAACATCTGTAACCCTTCCAGGAGCCAGCCGACGCGGCTAAAGCTAGACTGAGGGCGTTAAGCATCGACCGCTTCTCCCGCGTCTTCTTCCCTCTCCTGTTCTCCGTGCTCAACGCCACTTACTGGATCCAGTTCGCGCAGTACATCTGACTGCTAGGCGAAGTCTTGTACATACTCATAAGCAATCTGATCAGCAACTAACCTCTGAGAAACGTTGCCATATATGATGTATCACATTTGAATTACAAACCAATATAGTCTTGCAAGTTGGGGGAGTCAATAATCGGAAATTCCACTATACTATCGTTGAACGTGACGTACCGAACGAAGCAGCTATTGCAGACTGTTAAAATATAATCTTCTTCGCAATAACCGTTCGTACGAGTTACTAAAGAAATAAGAGCTACTATTGCGAGAAAAGAATTGAACTAAGTGATGCATTCGACTACAATTTACCCACAAATATAGATTCAGAATTTGCCCATAACGAGTAATCTTTTTACTTTTACCCTATTTGTAATTGGAGATCAAGTGCGGTATATGAGGAAAACAGATTAAGAGGTAATGAGACAGGCGGAAAATGTATAAAAACTATAGGAGAGAAAAGACATTTCTTCTACTATCATTTCTTCTTTATTTCAAAGAAATAGTAAGAGATCTATTTCTGGATAGAAATCAGCTAGTAAATTAATAGTCAGGCAATTCTTTTACATCTCCTATTCTCTTATTTGAAAATGGTCGTCAAGTTAATGTATTAACTAATTGTCTGTAAGAGATACTATAACTTTTTTTCCCTAAAAATGAATACCATCCTTGTGAAAAAATTAAAGATTTGTTCTAAGCAGGTTAAGGAAACGTATTAAATTATGAGTGAAAAGTTAAAAAGGAAAAGAATTTGGCACATCTTAGCTTAGTATAACACATTGATTTTATTCGAACCCCAATCACAGAATTATTTAGTGATAACAGAAGTGTGAGTACAGTTCCTTAAAAAAAATCTTAATCGAAGTTAACTGAAACCATTTAGGTGTAGAAATCGTAAACCCATTCCTCGAAATTCAAGACGTAAGACTAGTTGACAACCAATTAAACCTTTGATGGTATATAGATTTTAAATAGTTAAACTATGTCCAATTATTCACCGTATTTAGAGGTTGACTAGTGATGTAAATGAAAGTGTACTTAAAAAGTATGGCACGTGAAATCTTAAAGTAGACATCTTCAGTTTAATTAAATATGTTGTGATATTAAATAATTATATTAATGATGAAGTCATTAATAGAATACACAATTTTTAAAATGTTCCAAGAACAGTGTTGCCGTTTTAGTTTGGCATTCTACTGTTTGCATATGCACATATGTTGCCAGTTCTGAGTTCACAGAAAGTAAATAAAAATGTAATGATAATATAAATTGTAAAGAAGTGTGAATGCTATTGAAGTATAAAGATCAATATTCCCAATATTGATATATATATGAATAAGAAGGCAGAGATTAACAAATCACAGTAATACCAATGAACAATTTGGAACATTTTAAAAATAGGCATGCTGACATAGGAATTTATAGGAAAATTTTAGCGGTGTACATTGTCTAGTTGGTAAACGAAGAGCTGATGTCAATGCAGAGGCAACTATAAGAAATCAATTCAAAATTCCGCACCACAGCTCTAAGCTGTCCCCATTAATTGTGCAATACTCAACGCACCAATTAGTTTTATTTAGTCAATAGAAAATGTTCACCGCATCCCCTAATGTGATTTATCAGTTCCAAGAAACAGTATATGAATTAATTAGTGTGTTGTAAACTATATCAAAGTATATGTCATTGCGTACAGATTGTTTTGTGATTAAGAGAATATAATGATTTGTTTTCAAATAGTGTTTCATTTAGTCGATGTTAGTTTTAATTTTATCATATTAATAATTTAATAACATTAGTCGAAATGGAGGATTGAAAATTAGTTCTCTCATAAGAGGCTTTGAAAGAAATGTAAAGATGTAAAGAAAGAAATATTACTATTTGATTTATAACGGCAGTCTCAAACAAGCATTCATCTATCAGCTAATCTGGATTTAGTTTACTTTATACATTGGGCCCACATGCCTCACTCTTAGGCTTATAATATCAGGGCTTACCAATTCAACCTATGCGCCCATTTGAAGCAAATAAAAAAAAATTAAACGAGATTGGATCAAAAAGCGTTATTCTTTGTTATGTTCTGTTTTCGTAAATTGGAAACGATGCCCTGGTGCCTTGATGCCTTTGATAAGTAATCAAACACCAGCTTGCAGCTAGTGATGTCGATTCATATCAAATCAAATAAAAATATATTTATTCACATAGACACTTGCGCGTTCTTATGAAACGTCAAAATTTTACATAAAAATTAATACGTAAATAAGTTACCACCGGTTCGAAAAGCAGTTTCTGTTGAGAAGAAACCGGCAAGAAACTCAACAGCTGCTCATTTTTAAAACGATTATTTTACAATATAATAGAACAAGTATGTTATTTTAGCCTACGTGAGTATCAACAGTATTAACCCCACACCTTGGCGTCGTCAAGATATTCTGCAATGGTATAATAATATGCCTTAGCCATAAGTTCGCTTTTAATTTGCGTTTAAATTGATCAAGTGGCAGACTTAATATAGACTGTGGGATTTTATTATACACTTGGCCCCATGAACGATCTATTTAATTTTTGTAGACGAAACAATGGCGTAATTAATTTGCCCTTATTTCTAGTATTTAATTTATGTCTGTCACTATTCTTTAGGTAACAATTAAGATTATGTCTAACATACAAAATATTACAATAAATATATTGGGACGCAACATTGAGTATATTAATCTCTTTAAAACATTTCTGAGTTTATTCCGGGCCCCGATGTTATAGATTGCTCGGACAGCTCTTTTTTAAAGAATAAATACCCGGATGTAGTGTAACTGTGAGTTACACAACTCTTATTTAAGGTAATCCATAACACATGACTATCTTATCAATGAGTGGTGACAATATTTGAAATAAAAAAAGATAAAAAGAAAATACGAAAACGCGGTGAGGTTTGCAAACTCGCTTTATAGTTCCCATTTCCCAACAAATGTGACACGTGCATTTGGAAATATCTAAAATGGCTGCTCTCAACCAGATATACAACATCCGACAATTCGTACTTACCGAATTACCTTTTTCAATATCCCAAACATTATGATATGATTCATTATCAAATATAGTGTAAGTACATTTCCTACATCCACAGATTATAAAAATAAAACACATCTAAAATTAAGCATAGATAGCGAAGAGATTAGGAAATTGAGGCAATTAATCTAATCTGGTTTGTTTTGATATATACCTTCTAGTTCCTGTTATGATATGCAGATTTCTAATTAGTAATTATGGTTGTTGCAAGGAAAGCAAAGGAAAAGGTGGAAAGGGACTTTCAATAAGGGATGACGTAATCATGTATTTAGACCCAAGATAGGAAGCTATTAATAGTTTCTAAACTCTTCTTATAAGAGTAAGAGAGAAATGAGGTGACGTTTCTCTGATTGCTACTTACGATTTAATATGAGACATCCATAATTTTTTTGTTGAGAAAGTGGCAAACGCGCGGTGTCCTTGTATTATAGGTGACATTCACTAACAACTTAGTGTAAACGGTTTCAAACATTTTGTAAAAGCTATCCCAATGGCTTCCAATCCACGCCGGTCCTTGAGGTCGAGGTACTTACCAGAACGGACCTGACCATTCGTGCAACAGCGAAGACTGCTGCGTGGCCCTACCACCGTTAAAGCAAGTTGTTGACTAGATAACGTTATGTAAAATCATGTGCGGAAATATTTATTTTGTACATGACGTAATTCTGACGTAATTATTGCGCGCTTGCCTGCAGGGCTTCAATTACTGTTTTACAGAGAAAGTGTATTTACTATCGACGGCTTACTATATTGCCTGCCTCTTACCACCAAAGAAGGAAATCAACCACTAACGCGCGGTTTCTGAAACACTGACCGGTTTCTGAAACACTGATCATCGTAGATGTCAACTAATCAGCCGTCAAATGGCTTTTCAAATTTCATTTTAGTTGCCAAAAGGTCGGTTAAACTCTCTGAATTGACCAGAATGATCTTCTAATGATCAGAACGATGAATCCAAAGAGTTTAATCATCCTTTAGGAAACTAAAATTAAATTTGAAAGCCATTTGACAGCTGATTAGTAGACATCTACGATGATCAGTGTTTCAGAAACCGGCCGTGATTATCGTATAGGTTAATTAGCCAGCTGTCAAATGGCTCTTCAAACGTCCTTTGAGTACTTAACAGGATGGTGAAACTCTCTGAATTGATCAGAATGATCAGAATGATCAATTCAAATGGTGTAACCATCCTTTTGGCAACTCAAATGACATTCGAAAAGCCATTTGACAACTGTTCAATTAACTTCTTCGATGATCAGTGTTCCAGAAACCGGGCGTAAGTAGTTCGCGATGAAATAAATATACAGTAATTAAAATATAACACATCTTCGGCTCTAAGCAGATAAATAGATGGAACTGCGAGCGGCTCTAACAATATATTTTCGACGATTAAAAATAACCTTGCCGTTAAAACATTCTCTGGTCCGAATTCTTTTTTACCGCACAACAAATACAATTAAACGTTTTTTTCTGTTTTCGTACCAACCAATTATAGCAATGTAAAAGTCTGCATTTTTTTTAAACCGTTACTTCTTAGAGCAGTTCAACGGAACAATTAGAGTTCAAACATTTCGCAAGCAGTAAGACGTGTATTAGAGAGGTACTATCAAATAGATTGGTTTATATTACGTGGCGATTTATTTGACATAACATCTGAAATTACAAAATCAAATTTTTTTATTCAACATGAAGCAGTACACTCACTTATTGATTGTACAAATACTACTACCAGAATGAGCTGAAGTAGGGTGATAACAGTCCCGTCAAATATATGGTAAACATTTTTTGTGTAACCCCCTACCGTAGAATTTATCATGCGAAATATTTGCATGCTTACGTGGTCAATCACCGAATGTTAAACATCGTAAGGAAACTTGCATATTTTCGAAATAATAACAAAAAATTTATATTTCTAAAATATGTGAAGTCCGTCAATACGCAGTGGGGCCGCGTGGTGAACTATATACACTCTAATACCCTGTGTACAGGGGAAGCCATTGCCTAGCAGTGGGACCTACATAGGATGTTACTTTTCTCTTTTTTATAAAACATATAAGCTTTTTCAAATGAACTATTATAAGACAGAAGCAAATCCGCGGGGACGTTTTTTTATAGAATTCGTATTGAGACACGAGTGAGCGTGCCACGGAGTGGTTTTTGCTCCGTGCTCGGTCACGATCAAGGTCGAACGCAACTCAAATTAATACCATGGACCATTTTTTAACGAACGCGCGAATTAGAGTTTCATAGAAAGAGAGATTAAATGTTTTGCGTCTGCATAAATCTAATTATAGTTCAATGTCCGGGCAATCGCTTTTAATTCAAAATATTTTAGCGATCGAGTTCAAATTCTGGTGCCGGCACCAATATAATTGTTAATTGCAATTATAAGTGTTATCACTTATAATTGTCATCACTTATAATTATAAGTGTCATCACCTATAATTGCAATTAACAATTATATTTCGCCAGACGAAACACTTCACTTCACGCCGTTCTTCTGTGAGGTCTCGTGGTACCCCCGAATTGACGT
Source organism: Iphiclides podalirius (assembly GCA_933534255.1). Lineage (NCBI taxonomy): Eukaryota > Metazoa > Arthropoda > Insecta > Lepidoptera > Papilionidae > Iphiclides > Iphiclides podalirius. Next base: position 9,846,767 of record OW152839.1, on the reverse strand, counting down.
GCCCATTCGTGCGAGCTGCTAATATAATGAGCAACACAGAAAAGCCTCGGAAATCAGATTTTCAATTTTATAAGCTTTTCCACTTGTTATCGGGGTAGATAGGATGCCTTTTGTATTTAGAAATTTCACTCAGGTGCATTATGCGTATTCGATGGCTCCAAAATAAACTGCCATAAAAAAATAAATCAAATTTTACAGGAGAGCAGTTTAAAGTATTCAGATCAAATCTTGTAGACTACTGAAGCTATTTTTTTGAAATTTTGCAATAAGTATTAACATATCGTGTTATTTTTTTTATGTGAAAAGTTGCCAAGCGAGCAGACGGTTCACCTGATGTTAAGCGAATACCGCCCATGGACATCTGCTATACCCAAGGGTTGCAGATGCGTTGACAACCTTTTGAAAATAGGGCTTCGACCACCTCACTCGCCAGACGAAACGCGAAAGTATTATACTTCCACTTTACACCGATCTTTTGTGAGGTCGTGGTACTTACCGTTATTCGTGCAGCAGCCGAGACGTGGCTCTACCACCGTCAAGTATTTATCATTTTGAGGCTAATTTTTGTGTAATTTAAATATGTTTCTAGAGTTTGCACTTTCGAATTTTTACATCGTTGATTTTCTTTTATTATTCCAAGTAAAGAGGTTTTTGTGATCATCCGCCCATATACGAGAATCAGTATTGATATATGTCTTTATACTAAATGTTATTAAGTCAATAGTAATATCTAAGTAGTGAGGGCGTTATCTTAGTAAACCAGACACATAGTAATATTCATTAAGTATGATATTTGTAAAATATTTTTCATAAGTAATGAAAAATATAATGTTTAAAAAAAATGCGCATAAGATATAACGAAAACCAAGCTTACGTAAAAAAGGCAGGTAGTATTTTACAACTCTATATGAGGTTTTCTGTAAATTAAAAGTTATAAAGGTAAATTTCGTGATAATGAAATAAAATTTTTAACTCACTAATATATATATATATATATATTAAAATGTAAATATATAACTATATCTAACCTGGACATTCAGTATCCTTATTTTGGTTACGAGGCTCGTCTTCGACGCTTAAATCAGTGCTGTTGTGTTTATTTATGATTTTATTTATAATTTTTTGGGCTCTCGTAAATTGCACACCTTTTTTGGTACCATTTTCGTTTAAACCAGCTAAGTTATAAATAAATTTTCGGTAAAAAGGCTCGAGCATATCTACTATTATAAAAGACAATCGCCAAAAAATGAGTAAAATGATTGAAGCGGTACCTCTGCCCCCTCGCCACATCGACGCGATTACTCTACACCGTACAAGGACCGATCGTTCCGATTAATTAAGTTAATTTTGGATTTAACAAGATAATATTTTTTGTTTTTTATTTTCCTAGAATAGAGAAAAATAAACTTATTGCGCTAATAATTGGAAAAAGGCGTAAGCGGCAGTTTCGCTCATTTATGTAGAAGCCATCGTATGGGGGAAGGCCCCGTTCATTCGCTATTCAAGTTTATCCAAGATTATTTCGCCTCAAACGAGAAACTTGCACCGTTAAGTTCTACATTTTTGGGATTTATTTTCACCGAGTGTATAATGAACGCACATCTCGGTCTACCCCTTGTCATCCTGGTATCGCGTCGGCAAGCTTACTTTCTATGTCCTGCTTTCACATATACATATATAAATATTTCTGGCTAAATTAACACATTTGTTAATTTTGATTTAGGAAAGGGATTCCGACTTAGCGTTAGGTGCTTTACTGGGGAAATTGAAATGCATGAGATAAGTTCTCCACCAATCACATAACAGACTTAGCATTTTGACATAAAACATAATACATTTTATAGTATAACAAGTACTAGACTCTAGTATAACGTTTATAACTTCGCATATCGCTGCTAACCCTGTTAGGATTTCAAAACGTGAGAAGAATATCTTTCGTTTCTTAACGTTCAATAAATTCTAGCCAACACAATACAAGCAAACACTTAAACGTAAACTAACACACGAAACTAACGAGCGATTGTAATTCTTAAAACACTTTAAAAGTAATTGCTCAATTCGTTCGTTTGTTAAAAACCAATTCAAAATTTAACTCATGATGCTTGACAATATGCGTGCAAATGTGAAGATAATGAGTCTACACACAAACCCGAGTAACAATGGATTGAATATCTTTTGTTTTTACACGTTGAAACAACTAACAGCTGATTCGGATTAGCAATAGCAAATAGCAATGTCAATGGAGAGAAAGAGTGCGATGGCTAAACTGATTTTATTCTTTTCCCTTTTTACGCATACCCTTTCATAGCTCCTATGTTATGAACACATTTATTGCAAAAAGTAGTGCTGATGAATAACACAATCTTAGATAAAAGTAGAGTCACATGATATTGTTTTAATTACTTTACGAATAGTCATAAAATATTTGTCAAACGTTAAGGCCTTATGACAAATCATAATAAATACGCGTAAAAGCAACGCGGAACGAAACGTTAACAAATAGGAATATGTTTAGCCGCGTTATCGCGTTCAGATTCAGAATACGATTGCGATGACGCGCAAATGTCCATTTGCAGGCAGTTGAAGTCCTCGATTTACTATTGGTATTGCTGTATTGAATCAGGGCAATGTGATGATATGAGATACCGTGATGAAGAATTTTGAAATAAATAAATAGATAAGTAATAAGTTCTAGTTCACGGCCGCAGTCGATGAACATACAAACAATTCTGAACCCTAAATGCGTTACGAAGTACGAACTGTCACTGATTCGTCGCGTCGCGACGAGTTGCAAGTGTCAGTCTCAGTCGGTCAGTGGACGGCGATTTATTTGAACGTGCGTTAACGCTTCCTGTTGGGCGCATAAGCAATTTGCATGAAATCGCGTTTATTCAATTACACATTATCTCGTTACACGCACCGGACTGTGAATGGGGGGCTGGCAGTAGGTAGGTGGACGTCGTCTTAAAGCCGCCTATTGAATAAAATAAATCCGTACCGAGTGTCAACGACTTTTTTTGCACTGTTTTGGGTTACAAACTTTTGTATGGTACTGTGTTGAGAAGTTTACAAACCGTCCGAAAATGAAGGAGCAGCAAAACAAAGAGGAAACCTCCGACGATGAGACGGGATTGGGATATCAGAACACGTTGGTAAGTTTTATTTAAGTTGCAGTACTTTCTATTTTCTAGAATATTGCTAAATAGGTACCTACCTAGGTTACGTTTCGATCATGCTTGCACTGTGGCTCGTTTGCGTAATGTTTAACGTAAATTTAAAGAATATTGACTATTTTTAATATTAATATTCGAGAAAATCTTATAACGCACGCAATAATTGTGCGATACAATTAATTTCTGGAAATATAAAGGCCCGTGTTGTTCTACTATATCATAATGTTGAAGAAATTAATTATTCATGAATTTTGTTGACCTGCATGGGGAAACGTTATACGCGAGTTGCGGTTAAAAATTTTAGCAAAAATATAATAATACAAATTTGATTTTCCTATACTTGCCAATTTTTATGAAACCTATTTTTTAGTATTAGTCTGAACTTATTTAATTGACATATTAATTTAATTGACTATTTATTGTAGTTCATTAAAATAAAACATATTATTTTGCACATAATTATATTTTATTGCTTAAGCAAGGGCATATATAATTTAAGGTTATAATTGACTGTTAATTGATTGTTATAAGCAAGACTGCTTGCCTTCATGTTTTAGATTTTTTTATTCATAATAAATAAACAATATCTCATAATTATAGAAAACAAAACTATGTGTCTTTATGTATATTTGTATGTTTTCTTAATTCTTTATAATTATTAAAAAATAATTTTGGGAGTAGTTTTACTATTAGTACTTTTACTTATACTCATAATAACAACATAACAAATGTGGAGTACACTGCAATTTACTAGTGCTAATAGATTACTTTGAATTATATATTTATGATATTACTAAGTTTATAATTTATTTATCTCAACCATACTAAATATCAGACAGAACAGCCAGTCTTTGATTATAAATGTTGATGTATATTATTCAATGATGATGTAATAATTGGGATTATTTCTTACATTTGTTTAATATTATTATTGTCATATTTTAGTTGTTTCTTAACTTATTCACAACTCTCTCTTTAGGTAAAATTGTTAAAATCAGGATCATACGAAGTCTACATACGGTTCATAGAATGACTTAATTGAATCACTATTATGTAATAGTTAATTTGTTAAAATTCACAATGAACAGTTTGTGCGAGGAACGCAGAAATTGGATAAAAAGTAACGTAGCCCAGTGCCAAAATGCTAGAGTGATAAGAAACTACTCATGATAATGCTTGCGAACATAATCTTCATAATATAAAGCAAACTACATGTTGTTTGTTGTTATTAACTACATAAGCGACCATTAAATATTTTGGATTCATTTCTTTTCCATAGACTCATCATAAAATAATCATTGATATGTATAAATGTGTAGAACCAGACTGTTTTCTTTGTTATAAAAAGTGAGGGTTTGCTTTTATAACCAATTTACACATTTTTACAATATATATCAAAATTCTTTTAAGTAGGTAATACAATTCTGTTATTACAGGCATTTTGCATACACACACTTGCATACTTTTCCTTGTATTGTTTTAACTATGCTGATAGAAAAATAAATTTTATGCTGATCTAGAAATACCATTTAAAAAGTGATATATTGTGACAGTTGATTTGCATGTAGCGTAAATGAGCTAAAATAAATAAAAATATTTTCTATCAACAACTAAATTATGCTGTTTAAACCCTAGCTAGTTCTGCCAACCCATCAACGTGGTTATGGAGCTGAGATACACAAAAGTTAGTGGTAGTTTTGTCAAGTTGCGAATTGTTTGTTCGTTTCTCAGAGGCGTGCGCTAGTGACTTTCTAGTTTTCCATACCACGATTCACGAACAAAACTCTTTTATACTCTCTAGTAATAGTCTCTTATACTTCTACTGCCCGGTTCCTATATTCAACGAACGGTCGTTAGTTACATAGCTTAGTAACTTTCATAACGACTTGTAGATTAAAGGAACACTAGTGACTCACTTTCCGTAGGTAACGCAACGGTTCGTAAGGAAAACGCCTCGTTTTGTTAATATAGGAACTGGGCGTACACGCCTTTTATCTAGAAGTCGTTACGAAAGTAAAGAAGCTATGTAACTAACGGCTGTTCGTTGAATATAGGAATCGGGCATTAGTCGCTCATAAAGTTTTAATTAAAATTATAGCTCACACGATTTTTTTTCTCCATGGAGCAGAATGGTACGTGTTATGTTAAGCGATTACTGCTGATCATTGCGATGAGCAAGCAGCTGGTGAAGTAGTCAATATCATGAAGTATAACACTAGCTCAAGTAGCTGGTGTAGTAGACCGTTAATGCCATGGAGTATTATACACATCCACTTCACGGTTGTGTGGAGAAGGGACCTCGGACGGGAATTACGTTTCAGGACAAGTGTCTGGTTTGCTGGAATTAAAGTGCGGGTAAAATGCATGTAGATTTACAATGAAGGATTACGATTTCTTTATTGACACATTTCTTTTTATTAATTACAAATTTTCCAGTATTTACTCTTAAATAAAACACTTTACGTCTAGTTAAAGTCTAATTTAGAAAATTACTAATATCACTCAATATGACAATGTAAGGAGCTGCAATTAAACATAATAAACTCAGTTGTAAGTTAGAAAATCACTAATATCACTATATTTATGACAAGGTTAGCACCTGACAGATCTACGTTATGTTTTTGAAGTTGGGAAAGTTAACAAGATATGGGAATAAGGAATTGTAACATCGAAAATTGAATGCAAATGTAATCGAAGTACAGGAATGAGTTTCGTTAGCAAGCAGAATGACCGGTCTTGCGAGTGTGTGGTACTGTGTACTGTTCTCTGATCGAGCCTGCTCATTCCTGCAAAGCCAGGAGCTCATCTGAACAAGGTAGACAGAGATACTATGTCTGTCTACCTTGTTCAGCTCTGTCTGTCTACCTTGTTCAGCTATGTCTGTCTACCTTGTTCAGCTATGTCTGTCTACCTTGTTCAGCTTGGAAGCATGTAGTTGTAATTGCAAGACGCCTTGAAGGAAAAGGGGCCAGCGGAGTGATATTTATAGCTCTACCGCGCATGAGTCCATTTCAATTGTTTAACTTAATTGAAATCTCGCGAGTTAAACAGCGCACGGGTTTGTCTTTGCTGTTTCGAAGGACTGGATGAATCCATCACAGATTTATAGCGTACCTAAATATCATCCCGTGTTGGTTGGATGCTAACAATGGCTTGGGACCGGATAAATATAATAAAGTAATCCAAGATCTCCACCACTGCAAAATGTCTCGATACTGCCAGTGATACGCGTAGATATAAAAGCGAAATGAAACAGCTGATAGTACACCGGATTCACTGCGATATTAGTATGTGAAATATCTCAGTTTGTCCCGTGACCAAGGCACTGTTTATTGTTCGTACTGTCGTGACGTACTAATATAAAATGGTATGCCCTGCGCGGGCAGGGCGCGAATGATTGAAATTTTCAATGCGGATAGCCAATGCGCTGTAGTTATGTGTTACTGTGTATGCCCCTTACGCCGTGAAAATTGTAAATTTTATTAGGGTAGGAACACCTTGGTCGAAGCGGCGGATAAGAGCTACCCTTTTCGCGAACTTGTTTAAAATAATATTGCTCTCAATCGAACCCGTAAAATACATAATCATCATATCAAAAACATAATCATCACGTAAACATAAAAAAATTTATGCGAATTCACGCAGAGTGGGTGTTCAACCCGCAAATTAACAGGGGCGTACCTAGTTTAACGAATAATTTTGTTTATATTGATATGAGTCAAATGTGCATCAAAATATTTATTTAGTTCATGGAACGGAAAACGCTTAGCATGGAGTTTATTTCCTCTTACGCGCGTTGCTGGTTACTAACATTTGGGCGCTAAATCACATGTCCTCTTCGCGATATGAATGAGTTTGTGTTTATGTGAGAAGGTGACAAGCGAGCAGCTCGAAGTAAATACCCGTGGGTAATTATAACACCCGTGGCTAGCATATGGGTTGCCAACCTTAAAAATAATGAGCATTAGTGAAGACACTCACAATACGAAACGTAAAACAAGTACATTTTTATTAACGAAAAACAAAACCACCTTTTGAAGTCGGTTAATAATAATTCCGTTTCACGACTTATTTCTTCAGAAGCCGCTACTTTTCTATGTGTAAAGTTGGCAAGCGAAGGAAAATATCGTGAGGAAACCTGCATATTTTCGAAATAATAACAAAAAATATATATATTTCGAAGATATGTGAAGTCCGCCAACCCGCAGTGGGGCCGCGTGGTGGACTATGCCCTGATACCCTCGGTATAGAGGAGGCCTTTGCCCAGCAGTGGGACATTTATAGGCTGTTACTTAATTTTACTTTACTTTATTATTATTGCGGGATGCTTATTACTTTTCTCGTCTGGCTGTGTTTATAAATAAAATAAACATAGATTTTTGATATTTTATATAATACAATGTAGTCTATAATTATTATTAATAATTTGTTATTAAACATTAAATAACCCCTCTCAGGCTTCGAAGGCGACGTTGGATGCACTCCTAAATGAATAGTTAAAGTCACATTATTTATGTTCCGCTGCTGAGCAAAGGCCTCGTCTGTACAGAGGGCATAGTCCGATACCTGACTCCATGCAGAATGGCGGATTTCACATATGCTCGAAATATTTCTTCCTGTTACTATTTCAAAAATATGCAGGTTTCGTCGCTGTGATAAGTCTGCACTTAAATTTTACAATTTCATTGGTGCCGGCACCGGGATTTGAACTCTGGTCGCTCGAGCACAAGCGAGCGCTCGGACACTGAGCTCTCAAGGCGCTAAAAATCTAAATGTAACCATGAAACCTCTAAATAAAGTTCGACCAGTTAGTAAGGTGCCATATCTCACTCCGTGCGCCCAACGCGCTCTTTTTTTTATGTGAAAAGTTGCCAAGCGAGCAGACGGCTCACCTGAAGTTTAGTAAATACCGCCGCCCATGGACGTCTGCAACACCCGAGGGTACCAGATGCGTTGACTACCTTTTGAAAATTGGGCTATGGCCACCTCACTCACCAGACGAAACGCGAAAGTATTATACTTCCACTTTACGCCAGTCCTCTGTGAGGTCGTGATACTTACCCAGACGAGCCTGCCCATTCGTGCAACAGCCGAGGCTGCTGCGTGGCCCTACCACCGTTAACTCAAAGTTTCTTCACAAAAAGGTCGATGCATCTTAAGGCTTGGGTATCGCTTCATAGATGCGCATTTAATATGTTACGCTACAAGTGCGAAAATAACGGCGTCGTCTGCCAAGGGATCGGGAATAAGATCGGTGATGCGGTAGCACTCATTCGTTCCCAGACGTTGTAGAATGTGACCTACATTAAACACTGAACTCACATTATCTCTGTTCATCTTAAGTAGCCGACCTAACTGGACTGTCTGGTGTTGTGTACGCGTTTAAAATACCAACATAGACGCAGGTCCTTTTCAATTCTTTGCAAAATGCATAAATTTTTGTTATTAGCGGACGTCGAACCGATGTTTTGATTCTTCTGTGCGTGTGTGTGTCACTGAAATCCTCCTAAACGGCTGGACCGGTGTTGATGATTTTTTTTTACTTTTTTTCACAACTGTTTTTTTATTTAGAAAATTATTTTCGGATTTAAGTCGTGTGTACAGGACAACATCTGTCGGGTCCTCTAGTAAATACATTTATGTTTGTTAATAAATACATACACAGACCAACACACTAAAAAACCACACACCATATTGTCACCTACCTTGGAAGTGAGAATCGAACCCACACCGCCTGGCGTTACAAACAGGTGGACTAGCCACTACACCAAACTGGTCGGCTTCCTGAGATAGTCGGGGCTTGGTACCTCAGACGCGAAGCATCTTTTCTTCAGTCGATTGTTGTCTACTCATGCCGTCTCATTATCACAAACGTTATCAAACCGTAAATTAAGAGCACTAAAACTGTATTACGATAAGAGGCTTTTAAGTCCCGCCATATAATTTTCAATTGCCATGGATCTAACGGTTTGTGAGTCCTCATGGCTTACTCATGCGATATCAGATTGTTTATATAGTAAATTAACGTAATTGAAGTATTATACGTAATTGAAGTATGATAAAGCAAGTTTTGCATAGAGGAAAACGTCTGAAGTTTGAAACTGGTCAATAGTCTACTGTAGCCACGCATCAGCTTCGGCTGTTGCACGAATGGGCGGGCTCGTCCGGGTAAGTACCACGGCTTCGCAGAAAACCGGCGTGAGGTGGAAGAACTTACGCGTTTCGTCCGGTGAGTAAGGTAACCGGGGCCCACTTTGATGGGCGACAAAGCATCTGAAACCCGATGTTGTGCATGACAGGTATCACTTAACATCAAGTGTACCGCCTGACCGTTTGCTACAGTTGTCCTGACTTTTCGAAACTCTTGTGTACAACTTTTATGCTCTTCTATCAATTGGGGTAGACAGATACGATAACGCAAATATAAGCACTACTTTTACCCTTTTCATTGTTCCGCGATCGTTAGATTGTTGACTATTTTATTTCCAAATTATATACTTGACTTATTTAAAAAATGTATTATAATATAATATAAATGATTACATAATTGCAGGATAAAAATCCTGTTTTATAAAAATTAAATTTTGTTATTGTAGTAGTATATCTGAAACGAGCTTATGTCTATAATATTGTAATAGTTAATTGTAACATTGGGTACTAGTTATAAGATTTGCACGCTCTTAAGCAGAATATGTGATACTCTAACTATATGAACATCTAATTGTTTTTTTTTTTATGTGAGGAAGTGGCAAACGAGCTGGCGGTTCACCTAATGTTAAGTTATAACCGCCTGCCCATGGACATTTGCAACACTCGTTGGGTTGCACATGCGTTGCCACCACTTAATAATGCGGGCGCCGGCTACCTCACTCACCAGACGAAAAGCAGAAGTGCAACACTTCTACTTTACTCCGGTCTTCTGTGAGGTCGTGGTACTAACCCGGACGGACCTGCCCATTCGTGCAACAGTGAACACTGTTGCGTGAGCCTAACACCGTTTAAATTGTAAACCATATCCTTGCAAATAAAGAATTTTTATTTATTTTAAAAAATGCGCATGAACAATAAAGATTGGTTTGAATTCCCTAACCACAGATTTGCAAGTAACAGTCATGAAATGGAGCCGAAAAGACATTGAAAGCTTCTTAGCGATATTTCGAATAATAACCGTCATAGGGAATTTGAATACCACAGTCTTACTACCCGATGAGTTTTCGCAAAAGTAAAATAATTTCAGTAAATAACACTATTGCATTAAAAAGTAACCGATTTTTTAAAGCACAAATCGTGTTTCGTCAAAATCAGGGAATTTGTAAAAGAAACTATTCACTGATGGTAATACTTTTGATCACGTGTTGACAATTGTAGATCTTAATTAATTAATAATTTTGAACAAAAAAAAAACACCGACTTCAAACAGTAAACTAAAAACATCGTCAACACCTATAACATTTGAGGATTGCCCTCGATTTCTCTGGGATGCCATCATCAGATCTGGGTTTCCTTATCATGGTACCACCCTTGGGATATCTCCTTTCCAACATAAGAATCATCAAAATCGGTTAATAAACTACGAAGTTATCCCCGAACACACATAAAAAAATAAAAATATATACGGTCGAATTGAGAAACCTCCTCCTTTTTTGAAGTCGGTTAATAAAAAAACATTTTAGATCTTAATGTTAGTTATTTTTTGTAAAAAAAAAAAATGTGCAATCTTTTGTCATGCTTATGCATAAATAGATATACTACCAATCTTTTGGCCTGTGGCAACAAGTTCAACTAAGTGGCACTTAAAATACAAGTGTCACTTAGTTGAACGTTTTCTGGCTAATCTCTGTGCCCATTATCTTAATTATCAGTTTGATGTGTATATCAGAAACGCCCCTGCGCTATAAAAGACTAACGCAATAACTAATAAATCAGAAAATTCAAAAAATATTGCTTGACATACGGGAAACGGTTCCTTTATACAAATGCTTGATGAAAATATAAATATTAATGAAAACATAACTGATAATAACTCATGGGAATGAGTTGATCGCTCCCAAGCTATTTCCAAAGGAAAAATAAGTTGTAATATTTTAAAATTTTGAGGGAAAAAAATGACAAAAAGAGGATACCTATGGAGTTTCTATTACTTGTTCTTCTCCGTTAGAGGAACCTCATTATGATACGACGGTAAATTAAAAAAAAAGATGTTATCAATATTTGACTTCCATGTTCCTTATTTCGATGAATAAATGACTTTTTGATGATTTTTTTTTAATAATATGTACCTTTCAGTATGATTTTAAAATGATTTGTTAAATTTAGGGCTGCCAACATTGCTTCGGATGACTTGATTTGTTATTTATTAGTATCCGTATAGGAAAGTAAATATATCATTTTGTGCGCTATGTATTTGTTCCTCTGTATAGTACGTCGAGGCGAAACAGTACAATGCAATATATGACAGTACAGTTGACAACCCTAGGCAAATCCGAACGGCCATTAACAATTTCATCGGTACCGCAATCGTCAACTCTGGCCTCTCGCGTACGCTGAATCAAAGGCGAGTGCCATCCAATGGACAAACGACATATTCACAAGCGGCCAATAAAACATGTACTCGCAGTAAACAAACGCTTGTTGATTAGAATCGCGTCCATCGAGTCGACCGTTGGATCGGTCCACATTTCAACGGCAGTATGCTAATCTCGGTGTACGACTGTTAGGGTTCCGTAGCAAAGGGTGAAACTGGACCCTATTATTACAAGACTCCGCTGTCGGCTCGTCTGTCTGTATCTCATGAGCCGTGATAGTTAGACAGTTGAAATATTTATAGATGATGATATTGATGTTGCCGCTATGACAAAAATATTTAAAAAACAAAATAAAAAATTATTCTCTTCTCGCTCCCATACAACAGACATGATTTTTTGCGGTTTTTAGGGTTCCGTACCCAAATGGTAAAACGGGGCCTTATTACTAAGACTGCGCTAACTGTCTGTTCGTCTGTCACCAGGCTGGTTCTCATGAACCGTGATAGTAAAACAGTTCAATTTTTATAGATTTGCCGCTATAAAAACAAATACTAAAAAACCGAATAAAAAAATATTTAACTGGGGCTCCCATACAACAGACACAGACACTTTTGCCAAGCGGACTGTTCTGTTAGGTTTTATGGCAGATTTCACAACTTCATCTTCGCAAAAAAAAATATTTTCTTACTGTTTCGAAGATATGCAGGTTTCCTCAATGTTGAACACGTTAAAAGTCAGCACTTAAAATTGTAATTAACAATTTCATTGGTGCAGCGCCGGATTTGAACTTAGATTGCCCGAGTATATTGGATTGAAAGCCAGCGTCCGAACACTGAGCTATCAAGGCGAATTATGCAATAACATTATTATGTAAGTGGCAGTTGTAATAAAGGAAAAATGTTAATTAAAATACGAAGATCAAACTAATTATTAGCAAGTTAAGTTGATTCTCACTAGAGTCCAAGTTTGCTCGATCAGCTTGATCAACAAATCATTTCGAATGTTTGTCGGTCACTACAATTTGTTTATATATAATTTTTATTTAATTTTTTTTTAACATAGCCCTTATTTTTGGATAATATTATCCTGTGTTGTAAGGACGTTTTACAAACTTAAATTTCACGCGGACAAACACCCAGATGCGAGACGACTATCTGTGGGTCACACAAATGGCTGTCCCGTGCGGAGTTCGAACCCACGACCCCCGACACCGAAGCCAATACAGGCACCGCCACTTAGGCATATTAGTCATCATCATAATTTACTGCTTTGAACACTCAAAATCGAGCCGCGATACGGTATCCGCTATCTGTGACGCGTTTCGGGGCGCATGACCGGCGCTATCGCGGCGGGGTATTAGGCGTTAGATACGCGCAATCTAGATCCGCGATAATCTCGTCAGCGACGAAAGTCAATGTCGCGCGCCTTGACACACGGTACCGCTTCCTCGACTTATGCAATACGTGTGGTGCGCGGAATTTTCACTTATGGCCGCGCGTATGAAGCACTTCGTTAAATATTTATCAGATACTGGCTGCTGCCCGCGACTACGTCTGCGTAGAATAGGTTGAAGGCGTAATATTCAGACAGAAAGACATATATAGAAAGGCTATAATTTATATACATAAAAATATGTATATAAATTATAGCCTGCCTTATTCTGATGTATAAGCTATATTATTGTAAAGTTTCATTAAAATCCATTCAGTAGTATTTGCGTCAAAGAGTAACAAACATCCATCCATACATACAAGCTTTCGCCTTTATAATATTAAGTAAGGATTTATACCACTACAGACACTAGATCCTTGATTCCTTTTCTTCTTTCTATTGTGGAAATAAGCAAATATAAAGTCGATCTAAACAAATTTGTAAATTTTGTGCGGTGCCGTATCTAAAAACAATTGAATAAAAATAACTTTATGTATGATCTCATATTATATGGCTACTCCAGCCCATGGATTTCTACAGCACCTGTGGCAGTTCTGAGAACTGTTCCACATTTTCAAAAAATGTTTTAAAGAAAATCATAAAATATTTTTCGACGCCAATGATCCGCCATATTGACGTTTTATAATTTTAAAATACCCTTATTATGTATGATACATAACTTAATGTAACTTGCGCAAAAAGTTGAATCTTATATCATTCGTCAAGATTGGTTCAAGTAGTAACATGGGGTGGAAATACAAACGTGCATACAAATACAATCATAAATTACAAACACAGGCCCTCGAAACTTTAGTTTCCTAATTATATTTATTAATTTCAATTGCCTATTGGAACAGTAAGTCATTGCCTTAACGGACAGCTTTATATAACAGCAATACTTCAGTAGAGTTGATGACTCCGAGGCGTAGTTGGCAAGGTATTAGCTATGGCGCCGCGGGTCGTGGATTCAATACCCACACGGGACAACTATTTGTTTGACCTACAGTAATTGTTTCCTACCTTCGTGTTTGTTCACATAAATTTCTTATGACCATAAAACATCGGTACCACGGGATAATCCACACTTCCATACTAATATTATAAATGCGAAAGTAACTGTCTGCCTGTTTCGCTTTCACTCCAAAACTACTGAACTGATTTAAATGAAATTTGGTACACAGATAGTCTAGAGCCTGAGAACGGACAGGCTTTTTTTAATTAGAAAAAATTCTTAAACTAAAGTAAGGTAAAAAAAAGATTAAATTCAGAGCATTACTTAAAAGGTTACCACAACAGCGACGCTGTAATAACGTAAACTTCAACAGGCTATTCAAGACGTCAATTGCTAGTAAGTAATGACAAAACATGCGTGGACATTGTGACTGTAATAACAAGGAACCGATTGCTCTCAGCAGTTATTTACACAACGAACAGACAAACAAATAATGTAATTAATATAACAGATACTATAAACAATGGGATGTTCTCACCTCTAAGGCAGATATAATTTTATATGCAATGATATTATATACTATAGATATGTCTAGTGTTCAAATTTCCAAAGGACAATTTTTCCCACGACGTTTTCCTTAAAAAGACCCCACTACGCCAAAATGCTGACAATATATCTTTGTAAAGTAAAAGTAAAGTAACAGCCTATATATGTCCCAATGCTGGGCAAAGGCCTCCTCTGTACCGAGGGTATTAACAATACCAAACGATCCCACTGCGGATTTGTGGACTGCACATATCTTCGAAATATTTTGTTATTATCTCAAAAATACGAGTATGCAGGTTTCTTCACGATGTCCTTCACCGCTGAACAGGTGATAAGTCAGAACATAAAATTACCAATTTCATCTTTGCCGCCACCGGGGATCGAACTCAGATTTATGTTGAATCCGAAGTGAACGCCCGCACATCATCATCATTTCAGCCTGTTTGAATCCACTGCTGAACATAGGGCTCCCCCATAGACTGCCACGAAGTACGATCCTGAGCCAACTGCATCCATCGACCTCCCGCACATTTGCACAGGTCGTCACTCCATCTAGTGGGGGGTCGCCACACACTGCGATGGCCAGTACGAGGCTGCCACTCGAGAACCTTTCTTCACCTTCAACGCCCGCACATGAGCTATAATAAATAAATAAATATTTAAGACACATTCTCTGGTCCCAAACTATGGGCTATGTAATATGGGTACTAGATAACTGATAAACATACTTGTTTTTTGTAAATAAATAAACATTATAGATATACTAGCTGATCCGGGAAACGTTGTTTTGCCATATAGATTATTTTTAGGGTAGAAAAAAATGTTTGGGGTGCACCACCCTTAACATTTAGGGGATGAAAAATAGATGTTGGCCGATATGCACACACAAATCGATCAAGCCGTTTCGGAGGAGTTCAATTACAAACACCGTGACACGAGAATTTTTTAGATATAAACACCCAGACCAGACTATCTATCACTGGTTCAAATATGATTCGATTCCAACTGAAATCCCTATTCTAATCAGATGCGCGAGAGCGCAATTAACAACGCCGTCCTTCCGACAGCTTACGTAATATAAAATCATTATCATTAATCACCCTTATCGACTTCCGAGATAGCTCGTAACAATAAGAATAGAAACATTACCTCGGATCTTCTACTAAATAAAGCGACAATCCGACAATGCACGGTTAAAGGGAATTACAACTATCGCGGAAAGATAATAATAAATGCTGTCTTATCTTTCCGCTATACTACAATAATTTGTATAGTATAATATAATAATAGTTATAATTAGTATAATATAATAATGCTATATTATTTACTAGCTGATCCCAGCAACTTCGACATCGTTGCTTAAAGTTAAATGTTAACAATTGCAAGTCTTGCCACGCATTACTGAACACGCAGTGCCAATAAAAATTGTTCTTTCTCAAAACTTTTATAAGTCTTTCATTAAATGTAGCTATCGACGGTATTTCTTTTAGATAAGAGCAGAGTGCTTGACAAATAAAATTTAGCAGAATTATTTGCAATCTATCCAGTAGTATTATTGAAATGAGCGCGTTGTGCGCGGCTCATAATTCTATTTATATTTAATTTTTAAAAATATAAATATAATAATATTGTAAATATAAAATTGCTTAATATTTTTCACTTTGAATGCACACAAAGGAATTATAATCTCTAAATAATTATATACCTACATTACGTGATAATCTCAACGGTGGTCTGGTCGTTAAATTAGTACTATATTTTATCATCACACTAAAATAATAATGTGACAGCACAAAATCTTTAACAGTTTTTCTTTTGAGTTTTTTATAATGAGTTATATGTAGACACTGAAGTAGACATCTGAGTTTTCGTGTTTCGTTGTTATACGATTATTCCATTCAAAAAAACATGCAACTTAAATGACTTTTTTTCCTTGTAGCATTTATTATCCTACTACAAGTTAAATTACTGCTACTGTAAGTTGTTTGTCTAAATGGTTTGTAAACTGGCAATATCACCGCGACAACGTAGGCTCTAACTGTATTGCTATATTTACGCAATTCCTGCATACACTGTATGTTTTTTTATGTGAAAAGTTGCCAAGCGAGCAGACGGTTCACCTGATGTTAAGTGAACACCGTCGCCCATGGACATCGGCTACACCCGAGGGGAGCAGACGGTTCACCTGATGTTAAGTGAATACCGCCGCCAATGGACATCTGCTACACCCGAGGGTTACAGATGCGTTGACAACCTTTTGAAAATTGGGCTCCGGCCACCTCACTCACCAGACGAAACGTGAAAGTATTATACTTCCACCCTGGTCTTCTGTGAGGTCGTGGTACTTACCCGGACGAGCCTGCCCATTGGTGCAACAGCCGAGGCTGCTGCGTGGCCTTACCACCGTTGAATGTTCTACTCGTATTACAACTTAACTAACAAGGGTCAGTTTATTATTAATATTAACTCTTGTACCATTGCAAAGACTGCGTCCCCGTTCCTCACGACGTGGAGCTTAATTAAATCCATACAGCAGCTTCTTGGTTCTTCTTCAGATCGGGAAAGTATCATGCTTTCACTAAAGCTGGGCGTAGAGAAGTTTCAAAAATTAACTAAACTGCTCGAAATAGTTTGGATAATCGCGTTCGCCAGCTTGTATAGACGTAGAGTAACAGCCTATATATGTCCCACAGCTGGACAAAGGCCACCTTTGTACCGATGCTATAACGGCATAGTCCACCACGCGACCCCAATGCGGATTGGCGGATTTAACATATCTTCGATTTTATAGAACCTCGACTAACATACTTTAACGTAGATAGATGTCGATATTTTCGCCGTGAGGTCATCGGCCTCTTAGCTTAGTCAGTAAAGCGTCTTGGCGCGAAACCAGAAGACGTGGGTACGTCACTACATAGTATAAAACGAAGTCGTCCCGCTGTCTGTCTGTCCCTATGTATGCTTAGATCTTTAAAACTACGCAACGGATCTTGATGCGTTTTTTTTTACTAGAATAGATTTAACAGGAAGGTTTATATGTATAATACATTGCACCCGTGCGCAGCCGGGGCGGGTCGTTAGTTAATTTACGTACAAAATAATCTAATACACTTCAACTTAAGTTCACGCAGTTGGACTCCGTAATCGGATAGAAAAATCTCGTTCGCGTTCGACGTCCTCAATTTCGATTGTTTTCGCACGGTAGCTTATCTCGCTGGTCTTACGTGGCGATACACTGCGCACGCTAGTTTCGCGTGCGCACAATTCAGATCATCGGTCGATGTTTCACAAGAAATGTTTTGTTTGTAAAAATTTTGGTTATAAATTTTAAAGCTTTTTATGGTGCTAATCTCTGCACTTAAGATTGAACATTAAAACATGTAGAAAAATTACATTCGCGGCCTGTTTAGCTCAGTGGCTAGAGCGTCAGGCCGCGAATGCCGAAGACGTGGGTTCGAGTCCCACAGGGGCGACAATCTTTTCGTAATTTTCTACATGTTTTAATTTTGGTTATATAAGCTTTTTTCGTCAGGTGGTAAGCTTTACTAGCTTACCACCTGACACACCGCGGTACATCAGAAGCCAAGTGATTCCTTTCGCTCAGGATGTGCATAATAACTGTGACTGCAGATCCGTTGTCAACCTAAATAAAAACCGGCCAAGTGCGAGTCGGCATCGCGCACGAAGGAATGGAAATTATCTATATAAACGTACCCACTTAAATATTTTTTTATTCTATTTGTTAGTATTTGTTGTTAAAGCGACAAGAGAAATACATCATCTGTGAAAATTTCAACTGTCTATCACGATTTATGACATACAGCCTGGTGACAGACGAACGGACAGACAGACAGACAGCGGAGTCTTAGTAATAGGGTCTGGTTTTACCCTTTTGGTACGGAACCCTAAAGAGTGGGCGCCGGTTACATCACTTACCTGACGGACAAGTATGATACGTCGACTTCACGCCGATCTTCTGCTCAGACAATGATATCTCCATTGAAAACCTGGACAAAATTCGTGTGGGAGTTGCGTTGCCCTACCACACTTAAAATTTTCTGGAAATCTTGATCTACATAATATCACTCGTAACTTGGTATTGCAACATAAATACATGTTGTTGTATGTGTCGTTAGTAATAGTACTATGTGTAGGTTTATTTATTTATCGTTTATTGCAACAACTTAAGGTTTACAAGAGACGGGCCTAATGCTAAATAACATTGTCTGTACTACACAGTCAAAGCACTTGAACGTTATTGATGTTATGACAACATTCACCGTACTAAGTCGTTTTATCCACTATTTTTAACGTGGGTAATCCTTTATGGATCCCCACTGCCTTGCGAATCGATAACGGGGTATGTGGGAGTCCCTAATATCGGAGTACTGAGTAGTGGATTTATCAAGAGCTCAGCGGGCGAAGGAAAACATCGTGACGACACCTGCATATTTTCGAAATAAAAAGAAGAAAATATTTCGAAAATATACTAAGTCTGTCAATCCGTAATGTGGCCGCGTGGTGGGCTATGCCCTAATACCCTCTGTGCGGAGGAGGCCTTTGCCCAGCAGTGGGACATGTATATGCTATGTATCTATGTTACTGTACTACTAGTAGTCCCGTACCCGACGCTATGAGGCTCCAGGCATCCAAAGTAGTGTAAGAACTACCGTAAACTAGAGAAATGTCGGGGAATTCAAATCTTTAGATTAGATTAGATTAAGTTCTTAATACGTAAAACGCTATTGGACTAGCTTTATTATGAAAGGTATTAAAATATCATTGCACGTAATCATTTATCTCGGTATCCATTAAGGGAAAATTTCCATTATGATCTTGTTCTGGACTGTCATGTATCAAATATTTAAAAAACCAGCCAAGTGCGAGTCGGACTCGCGGACGAAGGGTTCCGTAACATTATCCATAAAAACTGAAAAAATATTCCTATTGTAAATAAGCTCTACTTAAATATTTTTTATTCTGTTTTTAGTATTTAATGTTATAGCGCCAAAAGAAATACATCATCTGTGAAAATTTCAACTGTCTGTAAATATCACGGTTCATGAGATACAGCCTGGTGACAGACGGACAGACAGCGGAGTATTTGTAATAGGGTCCCGTTTTACCCTTTGGGTACGGAATCCTAAAAAGACCATAGCGAAAGTGAGAAACGTGAACCCAGTTACAAGTTACATGCGCTGTATCAGTCTTGTTTGGATACTGTCAACGGCATTTCTCAGTTATCACATAAGTTAATACACAGGAAGCGACAATTAGTTTGCCCGCTCTCGTGAGAAATTCTTATCAGCAGATTCGTAGCACAACAACAAATGTTTACAGTTCAACCCGCAAGTCATTTGTCACGAGCTTGGTGCGAATAGGTTTGTTTTTATATCCTATATATATGTATATACCTAAAGCTTATCACTTATTCTAAATGAGCCGTGATAGCTCATTGTCCGTGCGCTCGCTTTTAATATATAATCGAGCAACCCGAGTTCAATACCGGTGTCACAAAATTTTATTGCTGACTTATCACGTGATCATCGGCGAAGGAAAATATCGTGAGGAAAACTACAGATTTTGGATAAAATGTACCCTCAAAAATATATACCCTCGGTGCGAATGAGGCCTTTGCCCAACAGTGGGACGTATATGGGCTGTTACTTTAGATTACTTTGTTGTGAATGAAACTGGAGAACAAATTTTATTACTTTCGATTCCTTTTTTAATTTACAACGTTTACTGAAGAGTAATAGGGGCAGTCTGTTTTGTTTACGGCAGTCAAATTGAGGCCTATTTACGTGTGGAGAATGGGTGACCAATCTTGATATATATATTGTTTGTTAATTTTTAATTTAAATGAAGAAATAATGTTTAAAAAGGTGCGATCTTTCGTGGGGTACGTACTAAACGAAGTAAACATGTGATGTCACCTGCGGTCTATTAGTCGTTGTGGACGAAGTCCGCATTGGTCAACTCAATTTTTACGTCGTGGTGAAACCAGTGACTGCGTTTATTTCTCATTCTAGTTATTTTAGTTGTTACTATTTTATGTATTAAGCGCTTACCTACCTGTGGGTGGGCCGCACAACGGTCTTTACTGCTATACTAAAGGGCAGGTCCGTACCACGAACACGCAGAAGACTGGCGTGAAGTGCAAGTGTGTAACACTTGCACTTCTGCGTTTCGTCTGGTGAGTGAGGTACCCGGGACCCATTCTGTTAAAAGGTGGCAACGCATCTGTAATCCAACAGGTGTTGTAAATGTCAATGGGCGGTGGTTATCGTTAAATACCAGGTGGAGCTCTTTTGCCACCGTCTCATATAAAAGAAAAAGATTATTTGAATTGCCTGTATCAGGGATGTCTACAACTGCTGCACCCGCTGCACTATATCAACATATTGTGTAAGTACTCTGTCAATATGTACATTACTATCAGATACTCGATGCTTCCGTAATTGTACATTTTAACGTACGTGTGAAAATTAGTTCCGTTGTGTGATGCCAAGCGCGCGCTTGGTATCGTCTAGTGCTGGTTGTGTAAGTAACCAAGAAGTTTTATTCATCTGCTCCGTTCTGTGGTTTCGGCTGGATATAAACGCGGCTTCCAAAATGTGGTGTGGATTATACCGAATAGTGTCACTACTTGAAATATCAAATGATTTAACTTTAGTGTGTGCCGTGAGCCTTCTGGCCAGTGCACGCTTACCGTAATGGCGAAGGATGCGTATTAACGAATAACTAGCTAATCTAGATAGTGTTCAAAATCTTCTGCTGGAAACAGAAATACCTAGGTTCCACCACCACTATTTGGTTATGACTGTTGACTATCAGAGGCTCTGGCTAGTTTTGAATGAGAAAATTAATTCAATTGTCATTATTTTTAGGGTGCCGTACCAAAGGAACTCTATAAGATCACTCTCTTGTCCGTCTTTATGTCCCTGTGTCACCACCGATTTTCTCAGGAACGGGTACAGAGGAGGCCTTTGCCCAGCAGTGGGATATTTATAGGCTGTTACTTTACTTTTTACTTTAATAGGTACACGCTTATATTTGAATACAGACCAATGCCTTGTGTACCATTTGCTTTCATACGCTTGTGTTGCGTAGAACAACGATACAAAACAATGTCTTGGTTCCGCGGTGGGACCACGCAACAGTGTTCGCAGATGCACGACTGGGCATGTCCGTCAAGGTTAAAACCCTATCTCACAAAAGACCATCGTGAAGTAGAAGTGTTACAATTCTGCGTTTCGTCAATGGTGAGTGAGGTAGCCAGGGCCCACTTTATTAAAATTTGGCAAAGCGTCTGCGAGCCTACGGGTGTTGCAAATGTCCGTGGGTGGTGGTTACCACTTAATATCAAGCCGAACCGCCAGTTCTTTTGCCACTTTCTCACATAAAAAAAAACTTGTACTGGTCTAAAATTTAGACTAAACCGGTTGACACATATACATCTTCGGTGGTAGGGCCACGCAGCGGCCTCGGCTGTTGCACGAATGGGCAGGCCCCTCCGGGTAAGTACCACGACCTCACAGAAGACCAGCGTAAAGTGGAAGTATGACAAATACTTTCGCGTTTCGTCTGGTGAGTGAGGTAGCCGGAGCCCAATTTTCAAAAGGTTGTCAATGCATCTGTAACCCTCGGGTGTAGCAGATGTCCATGGGCGGCGGTTTTCACTTAACATCAGGTGAACAGTCTGCTCGTTTGGCAACTTTTCACATAAAAAAAAAAAAAAAAAAAAACATATATCGATTAGTGAAGTAACCCACAATAATGTTCCAATGGGACCTATACTTCATCTGAGGTAAGGCATGGTCATTGCAATTGTACTACGAGATGGCATCGTCGCCATGCTTTATATTGTCTCCAACATTACAAACTCCTTCACCATTCCTCCCTGAGGGTGGATGGATGCTGCAAACACTTGATCTAGCTAATTATGACGTTGATATCTGTTACAAAGTGGCTAAGTCCGTGTCAGCCTAGGATAATGTTAAGATATTTTTGCCACGTCAGCCTGTTTATAAATTTTATACGCTAAGACGCTTCGCTAGCCGCGTAGTCTATCTAGACGCGAACATTAAACGATTGTCCATCCGTCCAATCCTGTAGGGAGAAACGGCGCGTGCTCGTTGTCCGACACGATACGTCACCGAATATTTTTTAAAACAAATAGGAATAATATCTTGACCCTAACGGCGTTAGCAAATAGTTCATATGCTCCGTACCACATTTTCCCAATACAATAATGGACTCTAAATAACGGGACGGTAAAAAAAACTACTTACTAAAGTTGATTCGTAAGACTATATTATGTTGCCTATATAGTTTATCTATATAAACATTTATAGAGATTTACCGTTGTGCGCCCACCACAGATAAAGTACTGGATAGAATTCAAATAATTCTTCTAAGTTTTATTTCTTAGACACTTGGCACTAACACCTACGATCCAAAAAAATGTCATATCTCCTTTTAATGTGAAATTATTAAAGTTTCTAAGAAATAACGATTTTTGTATGAAGTTTTAAGAAATAAGGCTTCTTACGTGTTCAGTGATGTGTATTTTCTTGCCGAGCTAGATAATATACGTAGATGCGTTGACAAAAGCTTACCTCATTCACCGGACGAAACGAGAAAGCATTACATATATTTAAAGGCGTATAATTATAATTCATATAAAGGCGAGCGCCCGGACACTGAGCTATCGCGGCTCTTCAACAAAACGTTATCTGAACGAAATTAAAGGCGATTTTTAACAATGCTTATTTTACGGTTATACGTATATAACGTTGAACGTAAATAGTTAGTTAACATACATAGTTTCGTAATGTGTACTCGCTGTTTTCTTAAAACAAGCCCCGCACTTTTCTTTCACAAACACGCATATCAACGACACAAGATATACCCAGTATAGCGGCAGTTATTTGTGGATCACGCAAATTTCTATCGAATCCAGCACTCCGCGCAATGACGTTAGTCGAATGACCACTGACCCATTGCTCCACGTTCAGTCCAGTATTTCTATGGGGCTTTCCGTTTTAATTACTCTCGCTTCAATTAACAGCGGTCGACCATGTGCATCACCAACCGTGATAATGAGCTGTGACAACACATGCACTTGAGAAGTAACGTTCAAGGTTGTAGCATAATAATTATTCAGTAAATAAAGTTATTCATATCATCATCACCCTTCTGCCCTTATCCCACCTAGTTTGGTTTGGCAAAACATGTGCTTCGTCTATTGAGTGAGGTAACCGGGGCCCTCTTATTAAAAGGTGACAACGCATCCGCAAGCCCACGGGTGTTGCAAATGTTCACGGGCGGCGGTTATCACTTAATATCATGTTTACCGCTCGCAGCTGGCTCGCCACCTTCTCACGTAAAAAAAATATTTGTAAAATGTAGCGTACGTTTAGTACACTCGTGACATGGAATTTGCACATCGTATATGAACCTCGTTGAAAACGTTATTTAGGCCGAGTCTCGTATTTCATCTCGAATCAGCAATTAATTTCTACAATAAGACAGCGTAATCAATTATGTCCCCATTCCGTGGACAGTTATCTCCAAGTGCTTACCTTGCACAGACGTTACGAAATTATGCGTTTACGCATTCGAAACTGATCTGTATTAATAGATGCTTCGTGACATATTTTTTCATTTTATCCAGTCTCAAAATAAAGCTTTAACTTTGGGTACTAGGTAGCTGATAAATGTACTTTTCTTTTGTAAATAAATACATATTATTATGGATACATAAACACTCAGACACTTGAGAAACATTATACGCACACGCAATATTTTTACAGTAGAAGGGATCGAACCCACTCTCTGGCGCGCGACAGGGTTACTATCCACTACGCCCATTGGGTCATCTTTTTTCTTAAAATTTTTTTCAACAAACGGCTCGTCCCGAATTATTCAATGTAGACTGCAAGCTCGCGTAATTATTTTTTTACATGGTCATTCTATGGTACAAAATAACCTTATCGTTGAGGTTATATTAAAACACAAGAATTTCGTCAATGTCCTATTAACCAAATATGCAATTTAATTGTCTTCATACTTATGTACACCATGTAATTGCATAGCTTATCGTGTTTAAGCAATCAGCACTCCACTCGACCCAGTCCTTGTGTGCACTTGAATCTTGGTTCCATATCTGTCAATTCTAAGCCAACATGAGTACTTCTGATATTCGTCAAGTACTGCGTTGTTTAGGGCATAGATTAAAATCCCAGTGGAGAGTGACATTCATTAGACGCCAGTGATAGGCATGGCTTCAGGTAGACAAATCCAGGTTACACGACATTTTCTATATTATTCACATTATAGATACACAAAACGCATGATATTTTTTTAATGAAAAAAGGGGCAAACGAGCACTAGGCTCACCCTATGTTAAGTAATCACCCCCGCCCATGAACACTTGCAACACCCGAGGGCTTGAAAATGCGTTGCCGGTCTTTTAGGGAAGAGTATGCTCTCTTCTTGAAGGTACCCAGGTCGTAATCTGCTCGGAAAGACCCCCCGCGGCAGATGGTTCCACAGAGTGGTTGTGTGAGGCAGGAAATGCCTGGAGAATCGCGCTGCTGCGGAACGCTAGACATCCAGGTGGTGTGGATTTAATTTTAGGTTCAGACGCGATGTCCGATATAGGTTTTCTGCCATATATCCTACAAACTCGAACTTCTTTGTCTACGAAGTTAGTTGCATCATCAACTTTCGGTGCTAAGAGTTTATCAGTAGAGGTTTTTTGTCTTAATGCAACACGGTGGTCTGCCCATTTTTGCAACAGCGAAGACTGCTGCGTGACCCTACCTCAGTTAACTCAACCACTCAATAGCTCGTCCACTTTTAACATAGAAAAATAATACTTGTACAGATATATGCAGTGTTTGTATTTAATGACGCTCCGTGTAGGGACGACTTGCAAACAATCAGCCTAGAACAGTGTCTCGGAGCCGTCAGTGGGGACTCGTGAGTTATTCGGCCGTGAGGATCTGTTTTCATTGTAGCACGATGCATTTCTCATTCAGAATTGCCTTGATGGATATTATTGTCTAGTCACCACAAATACTAGGGGTCTTAAGTTTCAATATTTTTGTAGGTGCGAATGTGTCGAGCAGGCATTGACATTTGCAGCGCACCCATAGGGTTGTTAATGCGTTGCCACCAAATTTTATTGCCGTTGCCAATAAAGTGTGCCCCCGTGTGTGCCAGCAACCTCCCTCACCAGACGAAACGCAGAAGTATAACACTTCCACTCTACGCCGGTCTTCTGTGAGGTACTTACCCGGACGGACCTGCCCATTCATGCAACAACGAAGACTGTTTCGGACGATAGTAATCTAAACCAATTAAAATTATTTCTATAGTATCCTATTTCAAGTAGTATAGTAAAATGAATTAAAAAAACGAAAAATCAATTGTAAGTAAAGTGGAACACTTGATATAACTGTATTAATTTACCGACTTTAATATTGCCCTGTAAACCGTGAAATACCTGTCATCTTTGAGGGCTTTTTAAGATTAATATTAAGGTAGAGCCAGCTAACTCTTTAGTACCGGAAACATTAAAAGACAAGAGCTATAAATTTGTGTAGTACTAATCTAATCTCCGCTCCGCTAAATTTGTAGAAAAATGGACGAAAAGTTTTTCGCCGCTGTGGGAATCGAACGTCTTCCGGATTCGGACCAAGACGCTTTAACCACTAAGCTAAACGGCTGATACCGTCGAAAATCTCAACGCATTTTATCTACATTGTTCTTTCGCCCATTTTTTCTGCAAATTTTAATGTTTCGTCTTAAGATGAGATTTTCATTATTGGTTAAACTAGTTTCGTATTCTATGAGTAAGATAAACGTCAATTTTAACGCACCCCAAGATAACCACATCGCTAGATAGTCGTATATAACTTTTTCGCAGACCATTGTACCTATTACAAAATTTGAGGTACATAGGGGCAGTGGCAACATTATCTCCAGATCTGATACCCGGGTTGACATAACAGTTTTTTAGCGATGTAAATGTTAATGCTTAATGATATTGTAAAAACATATATTTACATGCGGCGTATCATCGCCACGTGTCGACACAATGATGCGTTAAATTAGTGTAACGGATCGATTATCGACAGTTGTTACATTTCGTGTCGTTTAGAAACTCGTTAAGATAATGCCACAAGCGATTCTGCGATTTGGGTCGACATGTGACAAACGGGAATGTGTTCATAGCAAGACGTTAAACAAAATCCATAATTAAAAAAAAATATATTTTTCAAACTAATTAAGTTAAAAAGAAACAAAATTTGTAACATCCTATACAACTCGCGCCACAGCGTCGCATTACAAGCCTCTCCTTCTAACAGTATGTTTTGTCTCTTTTAAATTCATTCAACCCATTCATGTGCTTTGTGACCTTTAGAAATGAACTTTACGTTACAGTTTTATACGTAAGGGTGTTCTAAAATTGTTTGTTTTGGAAGATTTAATAACTCTGAAAATATTGATGTTTAAAGAATGTAAATGTTTAATACAATTTTAAAAAGTTATCCCTTATATGTGTGTTCATTTATTGTCGCGGTGGTAACGACACGCTGTATACGTCGAGCTTCTTAAATCACGAAGGTCGAGCGTCGATCCATCGACCCTGTAGTTCTTCATAGAGGACCACGTAACAGTCTTCGCTGTTGCACTAATGGATAGGTCTGTCTAAGTACCACGACCTCACAGAAGGCCAGCGTGAAGTAGCAGTTTCATACTTCCGCGTTTCGTCCGGTGAGTGGTAGCTGGGGCCCACTTTATTTAAAGGTGGCAACCCTACGGGTGTTACAAATGTCGATGGGCGACGGTTATCGGTTATAGGTCTGAGACAGAAAACATTATGAGATAAGCAAATATTATATTATGAGATATGCACATAAATAAGATGTCTGAAAAAAAATAGCAATTTGGAAATGCCACCACAGATCGCGTGCCGACCTTCCTAATCAGTAGTCCACAGCAAGGAGAGCTTAAAATTTGTACGAATAAATAAAATAATAAAACAACTTCACGGATTACATCGTCTTTGATTTCCATTTATTTTCTAACTCACATGTAACACATTTTCTAATACACATATCATATTAGCTAAACACTCAATACTCGTATTTGTTATTCTGAGTGTTTGCAGTCAATAAAATTCGTTCAATTAAAGATGTTAGTTGATTGATAATTATTCTGCGGTTAATCTACCTGGCTAGCAGCTGATAGACCCGTTGGAATTTTGAAATTCTAAAAAAGAACGCTCTCATAATTATTGAAAATACGAAAACTGGCTTTTAATCTTTTGCTTCAGATTGCACTGCAGTGATTCACTTGAAGTCACAAGTTTTCTTTCGCCACTCACATCTCAGAGCCTGAACGGATTCTAATGATATTAAGGATGTAGAAAGGTTACACGCTGTACAATTTTGCCACGTATACGAACTGTTTTGATCCACAAATGGTGAACAAAATTTTGTAAAAGAGAGAGCAATATGCTTGGGACAGAGCATCCCTACCTCTTTGCCTCTCCCTCCCGCGCCTTCCCCCAGCCGCCCGCGTCTCACGTGATCCCCGACGAACGATTACCACATCATTAGAGCCGCGAATTTCGTTAACGGCCGCGTTAACGTCCTCGGAGGACGCGCTAAACGCCAACACAAACTGTTATAACGCTCTCGGTCAACATCGTCCGTTAACAGGTGAACGTTAGGGCGGATTCACACTGGCGGTGATTTTATTGTCGCGTTGGTATTTTCGTTCGCGATTTTAACGTTGGATTTCGGATCCGGGCGTAATGCAGCTATGTACTCCAAGTGCAGATGTGCCGGAAGTCGATGGCTCAGGATCGTACTTCGTGGCAGTCTATGGGGCAGGCCTATGAAATGATGATGATGATGAAGCACTCTAAACTAGTATGTGTTAAAAATGTCACAGCATACAAAGAAAGGTTGTTACACGATGATTGAGGTATGTCGATGATACCAGACAGAATGTAATAACTTAGCTGCTAACACAAAGATAGTGTTCGACTTTTTACATTGTTTTGGGTCCGAAGGGATTTTACTTAGATTTTGTCTACGTTCAGAACAAGGTTTGCAAAAGTGCTATAGTAATTACACACACATATCTAAACAAACACTCAAATCACCCTCGGGATAGAAATAGTCAAAGATTACCAAAAAATATCTAGTTTCTGTGCCATGTATACAATCCTATTGCATTTATTTCGACGTATAACTAAGCCTTGACTTGGCTCTTTTATTTCGTAACCTAAAATAATAGGTATACCACCATAAGAAATGACACTATAATTATTAACAACATCCGAATTTATCAAGTTTTATAGAGATTAAATCGAGCTATAGATTTGGAGCCTCAACTCTTATATCGCGCTCGTCTCATATACATAATGGGTCTCGCAACAGCCTTATCGCGATGACCTTTGCTATATTCCTGCGGCCTTGCAACATCATTCGCCACGATAAAGAAGATTGACAACGTTAAAGAAGATCGCCAACACAGTATCAAAATCAACCGGCACATCCTAGTTTCCTTAATTTAAACGATTCCGCAGGAACCGCGGCTTTGCGAGGTGACGCAGTGACATGGAAGGTTTGTGGTTGTAACCGATGGCATACGTTGTCAAGGTTCGAACAGAACCAAAGATTCTTCATCACT
This sequence comes from Iphiclides podalirius, assembly GCA_933534255.1. Taxonomy (NCBI): domain Eukaryota; kingdom Metazoa; phylum Arthropoda; class Insecta; order Lepidoptera; family Papilionidae; genus Iphiclides; species Iphiclides podalirius. The sequence continues at coordinate 9,817,422 of OW152839.1, read as the reverse complement.
ACATAGTATAAAACAAAGTAGTCCCGCTGTCTGTCTGTCCCTATGTATGCTCTTTAAAACTACGCGACGGATCTTGATGCGTTTTTTTTACTAGATAGAGTGATTCAGGAGGAAGGTTTATATGTATAATACATTGCACCCACGCGAAGCCGGGGCGGGTCGCTCGTCTAGAATAAAGTGCGAATGCACTTATTATATTCTGAATACAATGACCACGAAATGCTTGTGACACAAATAAGTACTGTGCCTTCAGTAAAATCTTTCCGAACTCGGCTAAGCCTTTTTGTAATTCGACGTTACCTATCGCTGTGTTTTCATGTACTATAAATGTATCAATTTATATATATATACCTAATGTACATAACCGTAATAATTAATCTGTAGCAATCATTACAACAATTGCGGAATCCCTTTCCTTTATTTTGAGCTGATCTAGTAAGTAGATAAGTTTTTTTGTTTTTTATGCAAAAAGTTGTCAAACGAGCAGACGGTTCACCTGATGTTAAGTGATAACCGTCGCCCATGGACATCTGCCACACCCGAGGGTTGGAGATGCGTTTTCAACCTTTTGAAAATTGGGCTATTATGTTACCTAATACAACACGGGGACAACAACCATTTGATATATACTTACTAGTGATTGGGTAGAGTCTCTTGCTAAGCGCCTTGTACCAATATCATCCATGTTGCGTTCATATATTAGAAGTATAATTATTTCAGAGAAAGTAGGCTTGAACTATGCTATTAACTTTAGCAAGATACACTCCCAACTGAGGGTAGGCAGTTATATAGAACTGGTTACGACCTATTCGGATAGTGCATGATACTATATAAAATATTTCAAACGACAAATCTCACGAGTTATTATTTAAAGTTATATTTAAATTACTATTACTTTTTTATTATTATATTAAATTTACGGATGTTAATCGTTAATGAATATATAAATTTACTTTAACTCTTGACTTTCCGTCTTTATTGAGTTCCAAGCGTAATTATCGGTAAGTTTTTTTTAGTTCATATCTTGTCTGAAATCTGTGTGCACGCCACGGAGTTGCTTTCTTTTTATCAGGGTGCGCCTTTGATACCTCACCTTTCATCGATTTTCTAAAAGGCCGGTTTTCACTCGAGCGCCATACGTATGACAACAGAACCAACATGGATGGCTCTGACGTGGTGATCTAATTTGTTTTTAATTTTTTTTTATGTGAGAAAGTGGCAAACGATATGGCGGTTCACCTGATGTTAAGTGATAACCGCCGCCCATGGACATTTGCAACACCCGTAGGGTTGCAAACTCGTTGCCACCTTTAAATAAAGTGGACACCGGCTACCTTACTCACCAGACGAAACGCATAAGTGTAACACTTCTACTTTACGCCGGTCTTCTGAGAGGTCGTGGATCGAAATTGACAACTTCATTGGTGCCGGCACCAATGCAGTTGTCAATTTCTCAACAACAAGCGGGCGCCCGGACACCGAGCTATCACGGCTCTTAAATTACCATATCTATATTTTTTTTTCAAATCGCACCCACATTCCGATGCTAGGATGACACGTGACTCCGCGTCGCCGCTTTGAATTCGCCCCAGTTTGCCACGGGCATTATCATAACAATTAAGTTCGCCTGTTCGCGAAATCTACGGCTTCGGGACATGGGCACAGTAGCGATTGTCGCATAGTAGCGTCAGCAGAGATCAAACGACCCCACTTGAATATTTTGAAACGTTGAATATTCTATGTCTTTTACGGTATCCCCGTATCACTTTGTTACGCCACTGATATAACCGCAATTACGTTGACGAAAAACTCTCCTCGCCTCGATTAATGTCTTCAATCTTTTATATCTCATCTTAAAACAACGTGTATATTGTTTACGAGAGTAAAGAAAAGTTGTAAAAGTAAATTATTTTCGTTTGTTTGGTAAAAATCTGATAATATTAGCTAGTTCTTAGAAAATACATTGTCAATACGTCAGTATTTCACGTATAAGACTATTTCACATCTAAATCCGTACTTCCTAAGGACTTCTAAACAGTTCACTATCCTTGCCTTTGGATATAATGGCTGCGGTTTTCGCGACAGCTATGTCTTGTCATATTTACGAACGATTTCAATAGTAATAAAAGGAATATGAATATTAACGTGATAAAAAAAAATAAATGACTGAATCGAAAATTGTACTATTATGCATTCTGTCGTCGAAAGTACTAGACTTTCTCACCGTGATTATTCGAATAACGTCGATTGATATCCACTTATCGACTAAACTCAACAATCAACTAATTCGATTAGTTTTAGTAATAATCGTCTATCGCTAATTTATATCAGATAAGTTGTTCCTCGCATAGTAATAATTGAAGTTATTTTTTATAATCTGATCAACTCTAAAGTAAAGAAGAATACACATTGAATCTTAATAAAACATCGAAACATCTTATATAATATCGCCTTTTATAATTTATTGTCATACTATAATAATGGTGAAATCTTAGTTATGTTACGTAGATACTATAATCACGCGGTTGTCTTAGTAGTTTTAACGTTAATATAACCCTTAAAACTGAGAAGATACGGCCGTTTGCTCTAGCACTATTATGAATCGCCCTAATCGCAATTACGTGAGTGTGGACGAGACTTAGGTTTCATCGTTTCAGCGCATCTCGCGAGCCAGCGTTCAGTTCACCTGGACAGCCCGCGCCGCCGCCACTGCGGGCTACGCGAGCCAGTGGTGCGAAAAGAACGAAATTTCGAATTTGGAACGCTGGTCCTGTGCTATTAGTTTCAGTGCTTGCGAAGGTCCAATCACATTCTAGCGTCTTTCTGATGTTCTCGAAATGTCAGTTGCAAATGGCGGGAATATTGGTTTTTGGTTTTCTCGTCAATTAATCGGATGATTTGGATAGTTTTCCTTTTTTTAGTCGTTACTTGATTTTTGCAGATTTGATTTTTAAGTTAATATCCTGCCGGCAAATACAAGTTGAACGTAATTCGATGAGTTAGGCGACTTTGATCTTTTGCTGAACATAATTAACAGTGGGATCTTATATTCGCGATTTTTTATTTCCAAACAACACGAGTCTTCGAATAATATGGTTTTCAAATTACTTCCAAGCAATATTTTTATCTAAAATTACATTATTACAAAAAAATATTGTTAGTAACTTTATTCATATAGTTTTCTTAATTAAATTTTCCACTTTTCATAGCTCGAACGACTTCGTTTTAAATTCAAAGCAATGTAGCTTTTGATTTATTAAAAATATTGTACGATATTTGTAAAAGATAGCGTTGGCTAACGGCAGGCGCACATAAATGTAAGGGATAAAGCGGAAGCTGAACCACTAACGGAGGATAACTCGAGTGTATAAGTGACGTTATTAGATCAAGTGTCCGAAAGTGAAAATGAAGTGGAAACGTCAGACCCTGGTCTCCGGAGACACCTCCGAAGAAGAGATCGGCCACAGTTACTTGGGCACTTTGGTAAGTTGCTTAAAGCTATATGCAACTTACAGTTCTCTGAAACTTAGCAGGATGACAACAATTGCAGGAGGAATCTAATTTGATTTTTTTATGCTTTTTACGCCTTTTATCATGTAGATAGACGGTCCCCTGACCATGGATATTTGACAAGTCAAGGTTTATTTCGATCCATTATGAACGTCTGAATCTATCGCCAAAACAAATTTCGAATTGGCATTGGCCCAGCTGTTAAATATTACTTTTTCTTTTATTTTTACATCTCTCGTTGTTATGATAAGCTATTATTTAGGACATCTAACCCTTTAAATAAATGTCTAACCTATTGAATCTATCGATTTTTATACACGGAACAGTTTGTGTATTCGCAGTTACGAGAAACCATTACGTGCCTTATATTTTTTGTTGTTTTGGCCGATGCCGACATGCGCGTATTATGATGATAACTAGGTTCCCGTTACCGCTTACTCCTTAAACTGACCGTACCAGATCTAGACGAAAAACCATGAACGGAGAAGTATTTATGCTTTTGAGTTCCATCGTAGACTATGTGGACAAGTAAATAATTGTATTAAAAAGGACTTCAAATTATCACCCATAACTTCATTGTATAGATAAAGTGTATTAACTATGCGGGCGTATGACTAGAAACAAAAGGGAACTCTAGAAAATGATTCAGGCCTAAGGCAAAACATTTCTTCTTCAGTCCCACTCAATTCGCTTATATCGTTTCGTTTCCTTTTGCGTTCCCTAATAGTGTAGTCAGAAATTAACTCCTCTTAACTCGCTTTCCCATCTGCTCTTATAGACTGCTTGTTGCCAAGCCTGGCTAAGTCATAGAGATGAAATTGTCATTGGAAATCATACGATAGTTAAGGCCCATTTACACGGTGCCAGTTTCTTGCCTGTTGTATACAATTAAATTGAAGCAATAAATGAGTTGCATGGTCTAAACAACAAATGGTCTAACCAATTATTGCGCGCAATTTATTGCATTCAATTATTGCTCTTGCATGTACAAGAAAATGGCATCGTGTAAATGGGCCTTTACGAAGGACTGTAACTTGAGACCGAGACTCGGTAGTGATTAAAGATTAAAATCTTACTCATTAACTGTTTGTATAGTTACGACCATCAGCGTCTAAAAATCCCCGTTATTAACTTACTAGGTAAAACTGATAGTTATTTTAACAATTATCCTTATATAACTGTGTTTAGGTGCGAAGCGTTTACTGGTGTGTAGGCGCTCATTTCTCAATTTATTGCTCTCGAGTGTCATTATGTATCCTATTTTATGATAAACACGCTACTGGCACTTTGTTTTCGAAATTATGTGTAATACTAGCTTTTCGCCCGCGGCTTCGCTCGCGCTGAAGCCCTTAAATAAATATCTTTCTTTAACCTTTCACCCCTTTACAAATTTTTTTTTCCAAAAAAAAAATAGCCTATGCCCTTTCTCAGGCTCTAGACTATCAGTGTACCAAATTCCATTTAAATCGGTTCAGTAGTTTTGGCGTGAAAGCGAGACAGACAGACAGAGTTACTTTCGCATTTATAATATTAGTATGGATAAATGTTTATTATTTCGTTTTCAACTATCTCTTAACCATGGTTTCAACCGGTCATTTTTGAAATGTACTGTTCCTATTTTCCCTCGTAACTACTAAATTGCGGGATCGATTTTGATGAATATATTGTTACATTCGTCTTTATTGCAATGTCATGGATGTATTGAAATATAAAAAAATCGAGATTGCACAGTTTCGCCGGCAAAATTTGTTCTTTAATTTTTCTAAGGTATTTTTTATCTAACATTTCTTCGATATTAGTTCCATGCAACTACGGTCGGTGTCAAGAACGAACAAAAACAGACTCGCGTAAATTTTCTCGCCAATTGTGTTTTTGCGAGTAAGTAGCCAGTATTTTTTCGCCCGATTTCACACGGCGACGCAACCCTAGATGGTAAACGCATCAGCTCAGCTCACGAATAAGACTGCTAGTATAAAAACAGCTCAGTGTGCGTCCGCTGGGCGTTGCAGTATGCCCTAAAACCCTCAGACAGAAGAGGCCTTTTCCCAGCAGTGGGACGTATATGTAGTTACTTTAAAACCGCTTAGTAAATTTTTGGTAGTACACATCTGGTGTCGATAAACTCGTTAGTAAAAGAAACCTCTCTTTAGATATGATGCATCGTCCAGGAGTAAATCATGAAGTTTTAATTAACTTTTCTTATAAGAATGCGCCATTAGTTCACCTTTATAATTGCAATGGAACACAGTGAATACAATAGAGTGGACGTTATGAAATTACGTACAAGCTACAAGAGTTATGGCGTTATTCTTTTATAGTTAATGTTCTTGTGTACACATTATAGTTAAAATAAAGGCCAAAGAGATTAGCCAGGAAGTGTCGTACAAGTGGCACTTTTTTATATGGTATGTTTGTGCAAATATTGGGTCTCCACGTGACCACCCGTGGATGCTAAGTGGGTAAACAAACCTCGGGGAGGTTTGTTTATCGGCGAGATTTTCGGACTTGCGAGAAATCACGTTGTTTACTTATATGTAGGTGTTTTTTTTTTTTTTCTCTCTAACAGTTTCCCTCTATTGTTTGCGAGTTTGATTCGAATCGCACACTTTTTTCCGCACTTGAGAGTAGCTTTATAATTTTTAGTCGAAAGCAAAGTTTTCGCTTGATGATATTCACTCGCAAGCCGTGATTGCTCAGTGTCCGGGCGCTCGCTTCTAATTCAATGTACTCTAGCAACCTGAGTTCGATCCCCGGAGCCGGCGCCAATGAAATTGTTAATTTTAAGAGACTTATTACCTGCTCAGCGGTGAAGGAAAACATCGTGACGAATACTGCATATTTTCGAAATAATAAGAAAAAAATAATATTTCGAATACGTGAAGTCCGCCAATCTGCAATCTGAGGTCGCGTGTTGAAATATAATACCCTCTGTACAGAGGAGGCCTTTGCTCAGCAGTGAGACATATACGCTGTTACTTGAAGATATTAATGGTTCTGTTCCACTTTGATTGCCACTCATGAGCATCCAGATGGGTTGCAGATGCGTCGCCAACTTTTAAAAACAATGCGCCCGGCCACGGGTCTTCATGATGGTATTATGGGTGCTTCCACGTGCGAGCCTGCCCATTCCTGCAGCAACGGAAGCTATTGCGTTGCCGCGGAAAATTAGCGCTATCGATCATGATAGCATCATTTATCTGCAAACGAAATCTGTTAACGTAACGTGTTTAGATAACTTCATCTCACGTGAAGCATAAATGCGCAGTGACAGCGCGATCACCCGAAAGACGGTTAATGGTGCACGATCCAAGATCTGAACCTGGGACCAGGTTGTTTATGGACGGCTAGTCGCCCATAATGCTTAAGAATTAATGGGCAACTGGTCGAATTAATACTAATTATGGAAAAATAACTATTTGACTTGAGTCAACTTATTCGACGCACGCGTAAACTGGTTGTCGAACACCGAAGCGTTCAAACGAATAATATAAGTAATAAATAATATAAGTCCTTAAGTAGTTTGTAAAGAAATTGCATAACTTAATCGATATCTAAAATAGGCATAGTCCTATCTTGGTGTCAACATTCCCCAATTTCTAACTAAAAAGGTCGTGTTTACACGTGTTAAAGTATTTAATTTAATTCCTGCTTAGCTAAAATGATTAGGATATATCCGTCAATTGGGAAGTCTTATTTTAACTACCTAAATTTTAATGATAATAATAGGCCAACTTAGAGCGAAAAACACGGAGAACGCTCTCTGGGACAGAGAGAGAGAAAATAATTATGCCCCTTTATTCTATTCTGATTTTCATTCCTCTTCACAAGCCACAAAGAATAGTTTTGCGACCCGGGATCCTTAAGGCGAGAAAGAATAGGCTTTTACTGTGTAGGGTAACGCATAATGATCAGGATTTCCATCCTTATTTTTATTAGACAGAAGGAGGAAGAAAAAGTAAATCAGAAAGATAAAGAGAAAAAAAAATGGCTTGTTCTTGAGATAAATTACCGAGATCACATGAGCAACGTGTCGTTATTCGCAACCAATTCGCGGGTAATTATTGAACCACTAATTTCCCCGTTTATCGCGAGCCCAATTCATGCTCCGTGAACGAGCAATTAGTGTCCTCCATTAGCTACGAATTGCGGATTCCTAAACTTCGAGGCAAACATTTCGACGCGTGCGAGAGTAGTGGTTGATTGGGGGCCGCGCGAGAAATTTTATTGTGACTTAGCACCATAAACGATGAGGATTAACACATGTCTTAAGAATGAAATACACGCAGTGATTCCTGCTGTTGATGGCGTATTTATAATGCGAAATATCACCTGCACTTAACTGAGGTAGGGCAGTGCAACAGTCTTTTCTGTTGAGCTAATTGGCAGGCACTTCCAAGGAAGTACCAGGGCCTCATAGAACACCGGCGTAAAGAAGAAAAGTTCTTTTTTTAAATATTGATTACGCATCTCCAACTCCAAAGGTGTTGCAGATAACAACGGGTGGCGATAATCACTCAATATAAGGTGAACCGTATGTTCGATTGTCAACTTCTCACATAAATAGTGCAGTCTGAAGCGTTAGCACATAAAAAGCGGACAGACGCTTGTCGTTGCGAATCTCCATTTGATACTCGCTTAATATTAAGTCAGCCACTTTCTTTGTTGCCACAGCTAAGTACAAAAGTGTGGTACATATTGGGGTCACCACATCGCGTGACGGGGAACTGTGTAAGACCCTCGACATTGCTCTTCGAGCCGCCCACGCGAAGTCCTCAGCCCTGAATCATGGGACGACGGTCCCGCTAATGTTGCCGTAATGGCGCCAAGCGTGTCGCGCAATGACTAAGTAGTTAGGAAACGGATGGAGACTAATCGGCACCACTTGTCGTAGCGTGTAAGGGTATACCCCATTTAGGAGGACTCGAGTTGTTGCAATGCGGAATAGCTGAAGAGCGCGAATTGTGCAGAGCAGACTAACATTATAGGGTTAGATTGGATAGTCAGCTAGTGTGGGTTTCGTAGATGGCAAGCGATGTTAAGTGATAAATACCGCCCATGGACATTTGCAACACCCGTTTCCCAACTTTAAAAAGTGGGCCCTGGTTACCTCACTCGCCGCACGAAATACAGAAGTGTAACATTTCCACTTCACGCCGGTCTTCTCTTAGGTCGTGCAACAGCGAAAACTACTGCGTGGCCCTACTACAGGGTTATAATAGATAGTAGGCTACTAGACTATACTTAGACTTCCTCTTTTTTAAATGTTTTCCCATTGACAACCCCGAAATCTTTGGGTCTCAGATAGTTGTCCCGTGTGCGAATTTGAACCACGTACTGCGGTGACGAAGCCCTGTAAATACCCTTATTGACACAGAAAATATATTCTTCACTACATAGTATTAAACAAAGTCCCGCTGTCTGTCTTTCCCTATGTATGCTTAGGCCATAAAAACCACGCAACGGAGATCTTGATGCTGTTTTTTTTACTAGATAGATTCAAGAGAAAGGTTTATATGTATAATACATTGCACCCGTGCAAAGCCAATTATTTTAATTTATTAATGGTAGAGATGCTTAAATTACTGCCTTCTTGCATTTAGTCCGCCAATTGATACCTTGTTTTACTTAAGGTTGGCAATAAATTTTTAATAAATAAATAAACGATGACCGAAACCAAAATTTTGGACATATCGGAGGAGAGAGCTAATCTGAATATGATAGGAAAGATTTTTCACCTACAGAATGAAATAACGTTTTTTAGTGCTCTTTGAACTGAGAAACAATATATTTAGAGATTTATTGGTGAACGTAACAAATCTCCATTTCTCATTTCAATCATACTTGGAAAATAACGATTAAATTTAAAGAATATAATGTCAGATACGTTACTAATATATAGTACATATAGTTTATAGCAGCTGTCATATAAAAAGGTATATATGATATCACTCGGATATCTATGCATACACGTTTCTTTGTGCTGGTTGAAAGATATATTATATTACGACAATATTGAAGACCCGATTGGCGTAATGGGTAGTGAACCTGCCTCACGCGCCAGAGGATGTGGTTTCGATCCCCACTACTGGGAAAATATCGTGTGTTGAACATATAGTATAGTTGCAGTGTTTGGGTGTTTATATATTTATAATATGTATTTACTAACAAAAGCAAATCATGTTCATCAGTTGTATAGTACCCATAGTACAAACGATGCTTAGTTTGGGACTAGAGAACGTAAAAATGTCGTTTTATCCCTGTTTTCACTGAATGAAAAATACCATTGGAATATGACGGTAAATTTCGCCGAAAAACAAATTTTTATAATAGCTCGGACGGTAATCGGGCGGCCCCGAAACAGATGGCTGCGGTTCGTGTCACGATCATTTACACACTTATTTTTTTTTTCTATATCAGATCATTGCTTTCTTTATTTTTTTTAATTTCCAAAATACACGATTTACCAAAAAAAAAAAAACTGAGCGAAGATCGGTCCTCCATGTACTTTATTTTATCCATTTATAAATAGTTGTTTTATACACAACACTTTTGTAATTAAAATTGTGATAGGGCCATTTGCCCCGTTAGAGCCACGTAGCAACGTGTTTCTGTTGCATGCGCGACTCGACAGTAGGTATAAGGGTGAGTAAGGGTAACCGGGGCCCACCCCCTAAAAGGTTGGAAACGAAACTGCCCCACGGGTGTTCTAGATGTCCAATGGATGTCAAAGCCTTTTTGATTGTTGATAAGTATTTCCTTCATGCTTGGAGGCTTAGTGAGAAAAGGACAGCATTCATTTACCGTCTCTATCTATCGTCTCTATCTATATATCGCTTTAGGTATCTAATACCAAAGCTTTGCAGTTTGCATATAGTGTGGAATACTAACGTAAATCGTCAATTAACGGGATCACTTCTAGAAAACGTCATCGGGATGTTTTGCTATGTCATCGAACCGTAGCATTTCATAAATAGGACCTTGAAACTGACTTGATAATTACGGAGCATCCTTCTCACCCTTTTTTAGATGTAAGTTCTTGGACGAGTGGTGCTAAATGAGAGTCTAATTTATTCACAATTAAAGCCATTTGTTATGTTAAACAGGCATTTGTATAAGGAGCTTCGTCGATTTTTAATCATATTATAGCATTACATAACTATGCATTATATGGCGTTGCAACATGGATAACTTTATCTTTATTTTTAGTGCCAATCTCTGTAGATAAGATGACCAATTCTCCAATAAAATAACTTTGTATTTTTCATTTTTACTAGAACATATCGAATCCACAATATGCTGGTCAACAACTGCCTAATGTGCAGTGACCACATGAAGCATTGCTCATCTCTCCCAGCCAAAGGTTTAGCTTTGCATCAACGGAGATTATTAATAGTAAACCTGTTAAATTTTTTTAAGTGGCTTAATACCGAGACCGTATTAAGATGACTTGTTTACATCATATCTTACCCTACATTGTTATTAACTGTGTTATTTGTTGATCTAAAAGTATTACCTCGTTTTTAAGCCCTTCCAATCTCGAAGAGAACGCTACTCACGACGTCACAAGAAGACTTAAATTTCAACTGCCACTGTACCAGGGCATGATTACTATGGTCATGTATATACTAGCTGTATGACACGCGACTCCGCCCGCATGGAATTTAAAATAAATAAAATTTCTTAAATAAAAGTCCCATCATAATCGATCCAGCCGTTTCAGAGATTGGCCGGAGCAAACAGTCAGACAGACATATAAAAATTGTAAAAAAAATTATTTCGATATATGTACCATGTACCATACATCGATGTGCATTTAGTAAAAAGTGGTTATTTTAGTATTAGAAATAGACACTTCAACTTTATTTATATTTATATATGTATATATTATTGTATATGTTGTATTAGGGAAGTCTCTTTCCAGTGTAACTGACAGTTGCGAGTGTTTCACTGTTTGCGTGTACGAATGTAATAATAATAATAATAATAATAAACTATTTAGGACACATTTGTATACAACATTTTCTAGTCCCAAACTAAGCAAAGCTTGTACTATGGGTACTAGAAAACAGATAAACATACTTAAACATACTTTTCTTTTGTAAATAAATACATATTATACATATAGAAACACCCAGACACTAGAAAAACACCATGTTCATCACACAATATTTTTCCAATAGTGGGGATCGAACCGACACCCTCTGGCGCAGGGGGCAGGTACACTACCCACTACGCCATTCGGGTCGTCAATGTAACAAACGGTACTTCTTACAAAACAGGTAATGCCAATGCCATTAGACCAGAGGAGAGCGCAGACGAATCGCGGAGAGCCTTGGCTCGAGTTGTTCTAGACGGATTTGAACCCGATAAGACTTGCGATGTATTAGCACGCGACGCGGCCCCTAAGGTCACGTGGCGGTCGTTCCTGGTCGGACAACGAGGGTTCTCAATTGACAGTCTTGTCAAAGTCCTCTGCCCAGCAAACGCATGGAGCAGGGTTATAATATTTTTTTGTTTTTAACTTCGTCATATTAGAGGTGGACTAATTTGCCGGCATAAGAGAAACTCGGAAGGTGTAGCGGAAACATTCATGCCACGGCGCGTCTGATTTATAAATATATAAATAATTTATGGGTGTTAAACGTTTTATTTGAAGATCCAAAATTCAACAATCTATAATATACCTTAATATAATTTTGTTAACACGAGTAGCGACTAAACGCGATATTTTACACCAACCGTTATAGAAACATCAGGTTCATTTGGGGTGCTCATATCAGGAATCGAAAGAAGGTGCCTTGCAAGGGTAGCAAGTCCTGGGAACACATGCTTCTTCTCTCGCCAATAGGCGAGCGGATCCCAATTTAAAATCTCAACCTCTGGTATCGACAAGGACAGCAAAACAGCACGTTTAACGTTAGATCCTGTATCTCACTATCACACAGCCCAAAATTACACACTGTTTTATTAATTAGTTTTTTAATCTTTTCCCCCTTTTTCAATGAACAAGCTTAGTGCTTAATGTAATATTTTTGAGGACACAATTGTAAAGTTTGTCAGTCGGTCCGCGCAAACTTTTATACATATATTCGGCGGTGGCGCCTTCCTCTAGTTCATACTGAGCACTCCAAAGAACGGAGCCATTTTGTTGAAGGGAATCTTTAATAGACAGATATCCCGACTCCTAGAAGTGGGGCAGTGTTATGTGAGAATTAGACTAAAAAAATCATCTAAGGTATGTAAATTGGTCTTGATAAAATGATGAAAAATTACAATAGTCATTACTGAGTTTCAACCATGCCATATTTATAATAACACCACAAGTATGCAGTACTCTTTTATTCATCGGATGTAATTGTGAAACAGCCACATTACGATATATTACATAATCACTTGGATTATGTTGCTAGACATTCAGTAACCATTAATCTTCTACGGAGCACATAATCACTTCCATGTTCATCTGTGTATATGAACAACGTCTGTCTATGTCCGTTTGTGCGGCATTAACTCGAGAAACACTCCTCCGATTAACATGATTATTTTCTATATGAATCCACCATCTGGGCTTGTGGAAGTGCTACGATAGATATTTAAGTATATAGCCCCCGAGAGAAGCCGCGGCGGTATTAGATTATCCGCGACGTCGAGTTCTCATACATAAAGTACGATCTGGCGTCTGGCAATTGTTGGGGCAATTTGTAGAATACACCTCATTAGAGCTTATTTCCTTCCCTCCCACGGACGCCGCGCGCACCGCCAATTGTACGAGCGCCAGGTGTTCTGTTGCGCGTCCTGCGGTGTCGGGTGTACGCCGTCTGCTTAGCTGTTACGCTAGTTGGGGTAATAACGTTAATCTGGATTCTAGGTCGCTCGGTATTGTTAATGAGGGCGTCCCTAATGTTATTTGAACGAGCTTACCCCGGCATGTGTATAGATTTAAACAGCCTACGCTTCTACAGTAATGCTGGAGCGATCCAAAAGTGACAATTGAAGCTACCACTAATGACTGTGGGCCATGCAACAGCCTTCGCTGTTACATGAATGGTCACGAATGGGCAGGTCCGTCCGGGTAAGTATAGCGACCTCACAGAAGACTGGCGTGAAGTGGAAGTATGACTAATACTATCGCGTTTCGTATGGTGATTGAAGTAGCCAGAAACGGTACGGTGTTGCAAATGTCAATGGGCTGTGGCACTTAACACCAGGTGAGTTGCCACTCTAAGAATCGGAGCGACAGTCAATAAGCTAAGCGGAAATCAATTTAAATTAGGGTTTTAAAATTAAAGTATTTGCATCTATTATTTATACTTACTGACTTACCACAGGTTGGTGGCATAAAAAAAAATTTATCAATTTAATTGATGGCGAACCGAGATTTGAACTCTAGATGCTCGAATATAATAAAAGTGGGCGCCCAGTCGCTGAGCTATCCAAATAGATGAAGAATATATGCATAAATTTAATTTAGATCAGAAGTTACATATATCTTATAAATATCATCACAAACACTCCTTACATCTCGGAATCGAGATCTCCCCGACCATAATTTTCTATGTCGTAAATCGTAATTATTATGTATTCCCTTTAAATCTCATTACAAAGATAATTATATGGCGCAAGTGGCCAGTCGTCGCCGGTCACGACTGAGCGTAAGACATTTAGACCTCACGTGACGGAGATGACACGACCGTCATAAAACAGACCCGGCTAAAGACTACCGGCCGGTTTGTGAAACACTAATCATCGTAGATGTCAACTAATGAGCTGTCAAATAGCTTTTCATATTTCATTTTAACTGCCAAAAGGTTGGTTAAACTCTCAGAATCGACCAGAATGATCTTCTTAAGTATCACAATGATCAATTCAAAGACTTTAACCATCCTTTTGGCAACTAAAATTTAATTTGAAAAGCCATTTGACAGCTGATTATTTGACATCTACCATGATTAGTGTTTCAGAAACCGGGCGTACGTCTTTTAATTTTAATCTTTGCCTTCCGCATCAGCTGTTAACTGCACGGACGGCGTTACTTGTGAATCGGTCATTTCGCTGAGGAACATAACTGTACGGGTTAACGTGGATACGATTCCCTCTCGGGCCAAACATCTGTGAGACCTTTAAATGTGACCGCATGTATATATATATATATATATATATATATATATATATATATATATATATATATATTTCTTTTCAATCTAATCGAATATAATAATACATTATGACCAGATGGATAAAGGATCTATGTTATGTATGTATCTGCATGTGGTAGTCGCTAGTGAATCTGCTATATTTTCTTCTTCTATATATATACAAGAGATTTCCACCGATAATTGACTCATCACGATATCTCTGGAACCATAAGGCGTAGAGACTTGAAATTTGATAGGAATATTCCTTTCGCCGAGTAGAGGTCAGCTAGGAATCAGCTGATTTTACGAAATGTTATGTGTTGGGTCCGCTAATATGTAATATCAAGATGCTTCAGTTCTCGTAATATTATATGGATTAGCCGACCTCGGTCTCCTTTACAAGGCAACAATAGCCTGCTAATTACATTTTAGTGCACTTCCTCAACCGACCTTGCAATCGCAAATGCAAATTCGCCCCGTGATATCGACCATTTGCCTGCTTATGTCCTCGCCTATTTTGGCCTGATTAAATGATTGTTCGCTCGGTGAAATGCAGCCTACTCTGTTTACACCGTTATGATGAGGCTTGAGTTTTTGCTGTATTGCAATCTCTGTACACGATTATTAATAACTCTCCTTCAGATCTGCACCATTTTTGGGTAATAATTTTAATACACTTTTGGAAAATTGGAAATTAATTTTACGATAACCTTAGAGGTTTCAACATTGTATAGAGCCTATTAGTACCGTAAGTATTGTATGTATTTATTGTGATTAGACCGTGAATAAACGTTTCTTCTTCTTCTTCCTACAATAAACTCAACAGTTGCTCTTTTTTAAAAGGTCAGTTTACAATACAATGTTACAGGTATAATAGCCTTGTTTTAGCCTACGTGAGTATCAACAGTATTAACTTCACACATTGGCGTCGTTGAGATATTCAGCAATAGTATAATATGCTTTAGCCATAAGTTTACTTTTAACTTTTCGTTTAAATTCATCATCTTCTATTCACATCATTGTAACTGGTTAGTATTTGACGGATGCCCAGGTAAAAGCTTTACAACTGTGTAGCGAAGAGCACCTATTATAATCATACTAGCTGCTGCCCGCGACTACGTCTGTGTAGAAAAGGCTGAAGGCGTAACATTCAGACAGATAGACAGATGTCTTATTCTGATGTATAAGCTATATCATTGTACAGTTTCATTAAAATCCATTCAGTAGTATTTGCGTGAAAGAGTAACAACCATCCATCCATACATACAAACTTTCGCCTTAATGATATTTGTAAGGATTACTTTTATAATAAATACTGTATGATAATGCCATCTATTGACAATTTGTTTATATAAAAGATAGCGGAGTACACTGGATCTTAGTTATTCTTCAATATAAGATACCTTTCATTGATTAATACTTATTTGCACATTATTATATCCCTAGGTGAGGTCGGCACAACCTGTCCGCCATATAATTTTGGAACCTTGTTGTTATTTCAGTTATTGGCTTTATTTTTATATGACCGGCCGCCAGCCTGACATCGCTCCTCTTTGGGAATTCTAGCGGATTTACATTTTTATAACCTAAAATATTTCATATCTAGTATATAAATTTATAAATATGTGTAATAGAGCCGTGATAGCTCACTGTCCGGGCGCTTGCCTTTAATTCAATATACTCGAGCAAGCTGAGTTCGATCCCCGGTGCCGGCACCAATGAAATTTTTAACTTTAAGTGCTGACTTATCGCGTGCTCCGCGGTGAAGGAAAACATCGTGAGGAAACCTGCATATTTTCGAAATAATAATAAGAAAAATATATTTTTCGAAGATATGTAAAGTCCGCCAATCCGCAGTCGGGCTGCGTGGTGGACTATGCCCTGATACCCTCTGTGTAGAGGAGGCCTTTGCCCAGCAGTGGGACATGTATAGGCTGTTACTTTACTTTACTACGAAAACACGTTACTGTTAACATTGCACGATATTTTATTTAGAACTGTGTACTGATTTATTGATTTACCTATTATATAGCTATATATTATATAGCTGTATTATCCTCATAACCGCAAAAAAAGTTGAGCACTAAGGATTTTTTTATAATATATTACGATTCTGTACTTTATAATATATTACAATTCGCATGGGTCAACTAGTACATAACAAAACTACTTAAAAGAAATTTGAGGCTGACTGAAGACTTCGTTACCGGTTCTCGTCTGGACGGTGCGAAATTTCGCGACCTTTACAGCCCGGCACATTAGCAAACTGAACTAACCAGCAGTCAGTATTCCGTGCGAGCGTTTGCCTCTTATTGTGACCGCGAGGTTAATGAATAATGCAACTGCTTCGGCGGACTCGCCGCGGATTTATTGCGAGCGGTTTTCCCTGTGAACCGTTTTCAAAACGGGTATCGTACCCGTTGCATGTGGAAAATGTCTAGCCTGAGACTAAAGAGTAGAGTAGAGAGAGGACGTAGAGTCTAAAACGTTTTCCCGGGTTCGACGGACGAAAAGTTGTAGAATTTAACTTTGCCAAGATTAGGTGTTATCACACTCACGTAAGAACCGTGATAGCTCAGTGTCCGGGCGCTCGCCTTTAATTCAATATACTCGAGCAACACTAAAATATGTAGAAAAAAAAATGTTCAATCTTAAGTGCAAAGATTAGCACTATAAACAATTTAAATTTCTAAAAAAAAAAAAAAAGCAATGGCGACATCTTTCGTTCGAATTATCGTTGTAAAACGATATTCGAAGTTGTTTGTATGCTGTAAAGGACTGTTATAACAATAGATGGCGCCAAGCATTGCTTCAAATGCTAAGAAAACAATGTGGAAGAATGCGTTAAGATTTTCGTCGGTGTGGTAATCAGCCGTTTAGCTCAGTGGCTAGAGCGTTAGGCCGCGAATGCCGAAGACGTGGGTTCGATTCCCACAGCGGCGACAATCTTTTCGCACTTTTTCTACATATTTTAATTCTTTTTGTTTAATATATAAGGAAAAGGAAAATCGTTACACAAATACTTATTCCAATGCGATGCAGTTAAGGATCAGGCCATTTTATTTTGGGCCTACGACAATTATACTATTACTACGAGACTATTCATCCAATACTAAACCTAGATCAGGAAGGTCCTCTAAAACCTGCCTAGATTCTGTATGGGAAGGCATAGTTATTTCAATATGTTGTTGTAAAATTTTCTCGAAAGCCTTCTCCCATGAACTATGAAAATTTATCCAGTCCTCAAATCTTCGAAGATTAGAGAAGCTGAGTAGGAACGAGCTGTCTCCATAAGTTGAGATGTAATGCACCGCGATCATCATAATTGCTTTATTATACGCGGCTTTATTCACCGCAACTCGTGACCATCTCGTTAGTAACACCTTGGCTTCTATTCGACGCCTTTACATTGTACGATTCACGTGGACTGTTAAGATACCGCCCGCTCTGCCTGTGTGATGAATTTTAAAGTTGTATTGGTGTTTGTATTTTGTATGGAAGGGGTTGGGTATTAAGTGTAATTGCTAACGGACTGTTAAGCTATTGTTGTTAAGCCAAACACGTCGTACACACAGTCTAGCGTCATCAGAAAGGGAAATAGTTGAAACAGCAAAGGTTCCCCAATTTTCCCTTCGCCGTGCTTTCCTCTATGCGCAGAGAATAACTATATGGCTTAGCCGGCCGTAGTTAGTCGTGCCCTTTATCCGTCTAAGGTCATTTTTGGTGTACGCATGTGAGGTCACGATGAGACAATAGACAGGTACCAGGGGAAGCAGTTTAAAGCTGCATTTTCCCGGAAAACGCCACGTACGCGTTCACTGCGTGTCGTACTGCGGAAAATTTGTCAGAGATTCGTCCAATGTCTCAATTCGTTCGATAAATATTCTTTTAATGAAAGAAAATGGAAACGTATCCTCAAATGTCCTTGGGCGGCGGTATTCACGTAACATCAGGTGAACTGTCTGCTCACTTGATAACTTTTCATTAAAAATGGCATCGAAGTGAGTGCTTCAGCTGATGAAAGTGAGGAACTTCACAACACCATAGCAGTGCGAGGCTTGTTGCCGTGTTGCGTCTTCAAAAGTAGAGGGAACAAGCCCTTACTGATATCCCTTTATCATCCACATATCACCACTCTCCATCAGGTGGGGGTATGTGTTCAAAAACTGGCCAGTTGCTTATAAAAAAAAATTACCCCTACTGGATTGCTACAAATGGTTGGTTTTATCAACGTTTCAGATTACTGAGATAATAGTAAGGTTAACCTTTCTCGGATTTTCCCTCACAAAAATCTCAAAGAAGGATATTATTTTTGTGCATTGTATATCTAAGTTAAGAATCAAATTTAGAGTCACTGTAAAGTATGTCACTATTGGCTTATCTTTATAACTGTATTGAACAGTGCTTCAAATGCTAAGAAAACAATGTGGAAGAATGCGTTAAGATTTTCGTCGGTGTGTCAATCAGCCGTTTAGCTCAGTGGCTAGAGCGTCAGGCCGCGAATACCGAAGACGTGGGTTCGATTCGACAATCTTTTCGCACTTTTTCTACATATTTTAATGTTCAATCTTAAGTGCAAAAATTAGCACTATAAACAATTTAAATTTATAAAAAAGCAATGGCGACATCTCTCGTTCGAATTATCGTTGTAAAACGATATTCGAAATTGTTTGTATGCTGGAAAGGATATAACAATAGATGGCGCCAAGCATTGCTTCAAATGCTAAGAAAACAATGTGGAAGAATGCGTTAAGATTTTTCGTCGGTGTGTCAATCAGCCGTTTAGCTCAGTGGCTAGAGCGTCAGGCCGCGAATGCCGAAGACGTGGGTTCGATTCCCACAGCGGCGACAATCTTTTCGCACTTTTTCTACATATTTTAATGTTCAATCTTAAGTGCAAAAATTAGCACTATAAATAATTTAAATTTGTATTGAACAGTTTTCATCAATTTATGTGTGTATTGGCTTATGGCGTAAACCTTGATTATATTCTATTATCCGCACCTTAGTATTCCAGGTCAGCACGTATTTTT
This sequence comes from Iphiclides podalirius, assembly GCA_933534255.1. Classification (NCBI taxonomy): domain Eukaryota; kingdom Metazoa; phylum Arthropoda; class Insecta; order Lepidoptera; family Papilionidae; genus Iphiclides; species Iphiclides podalirius. Next base: position 9,797,744 of record OW152839.1, on the reverse strand, counting down.
TTATCTTGGAAATAGAAAAGAAATTGCGCCTATACCAAGGCTTAGCAAACTAAAATATTAACACAAAAAACACGAGCAAAGACGAAGAGTTTAAATGATAAGAGCAAGCGTTTGCTGAAGCCAAACAGTCAAATATTTCGCCGATCGGAGCTTAGGAAGAAGGCCGGCCAAACAACAGAAATTAAGTTGGGATTAAGATATGGGACGCATATCTTAATCTCAACTTAATTTACACTATACAGGGGTAACCAACTATTGTCTAAGATCCTTGTTATATTATCGGCTTATTATCATAGGCATTTTCTAAGTTGTTAAGAGGAGGTTTTAAATAAACAGTACATGTGAGGTTAAGGTTTTCTTCCAAAACAAGATCTGAATAAGGCCTTTGCTATCTTCGGTTGAATCGCCACTTATTATCGCGCATGATAACTAACTCACCAGCAAAACAAAAAGTTGGTAGTCAATACCAAACAAAACTATAAACGCGTACACTTCCTTACGCTCGTAAAACAACCGTAACCATTAGTTTGGAATATTTTAATAAAAATGTCGTCTACCAACAATAGCTTAATGACTGGTTATAAAATCGTCGCATTTTCTGGACCGGTGCGCTCCAGTAATAATTGCCCGATTCAGTTTTAATTACGAACACCGCATCTAACCAAACCTTTCTGAATTCATCTGCATACCAATTACAATTATTGATTTATAACATTAGCTTACTTAAAAGATTGCTAGTCTTGTTAATGCTTATAAAACAGCATTTTTTTATGTGAAAAGTTGCCAAGCAAGCAGGTAGTTCACCTGATGTTAAGTGAATACCACCGCCCATGGACATCTGCTACACCCGAGGAATTGCAGATGTGTTGAGAACCCTTTGAAAATTGGGCTCCGGCTACCTCACTCACCAGACGAAACGCGAATGTATTAGTCATACTTCCACTTAACGCCGGTCTTCTGTGAGGTCGTGGTACTTACCCGGACGAGCCCCTTCGTGCAACAGCCGAGGCTGCTGCGTGGCCCTACCACCGTTAATAGTGTTGATATCTATGCTATGGTGTTAGGTTTACAACACAAGTGGTAAATATCCTCAAGGTAGAAGAAAACTAGTTAAGTTTTCTGCTTCTGTTGTGACTGTGGTAGGGCCTCGCAGGGCCAGCAGTCTTCGCAGTTTCTTGAATGAGCAGGTTCGTCCGGGGAAGTATCATGACCTCAAACCCAAGACCAGCGTGAAGTGGAAGTGTTATACTTCTCTTTCGTCTTGTGAGTAAGGTAACCGGGGCCCACTTTGATAAATGTTGTCGCATCTGCAACCCTACGGTTGTTGCAGATGTCCATGGGTGGCGGTTGTCATTTAACATCAGGTCAACCGCTAGCTCGTTTGTCACGTTAACAATTTTATTATTTCCCTTTAACAACTTTACCAAAGTAATTAAATAACTAAAGTAAGCAATCTGGAAGGCGCAGGTCGTATCTGGCAGCGGTGAAAGAATTTTGTGACGTTTTTATCTACCTACATATTTTTAAGTTTGCACAAAAGTAGAGCCTAGCACTAAAACGTCAAAAAAATAAATTTCAATAGCTAAATGAAACTATGGTTACGGATTTATCGCGTTTATTTTTAAAACCCTGGTTCGAAACGTCGGGAGTTAAAACTTAGTTTCATTTAGTAATGTGTAATCGCGTAAACACAAGAAACGGTTATTCAATAGCTAAGGCGACGATATCGCTATGGATGTACCGGAAGCTCGCTCCCCGTTTTTAAAAGCGATAAGAAGCCAGATCCGCTCGCAAATATCAAACGCACTCGGTATAATTATGTCTCGCGACTTGCATCGCTATAAATAACCGCTGCCCACGCATACGGAGTTCTAATTGTGGTGTTAATTATACTACTCACAGGGCGTTGCAATTCGATACCGTGGATGTCTAGGAATCGGAATTTACGTCACCTAGATGTCTGTGAACCTATATCATATCCTTATGCTAGGAGAGACGGGAGGCGGACAAAGTTGTTGCTGAGATGCTTTTGGAGCCGATATACGATCTCGTATTGTTGGACTACAATAATGCTGAACCAGCAGTTTGTATTTAAAGCGCATTCTGGCACGAGGTATCTTTTGCTGCTTCTAAGTCGTGTGTTACCTAAGTGTTCTTGCCCAGAAACGTAACGTGGGCACGCTTTCTAGGCAATTTAGTTGTTCAAGACAAGGTACGTACGTACGTACTATATATCTCGGCTGTTCTCGCTCCCAAACGACTGGGGAAGGACGTTTGCGAGGTCTCCGCATACCACGGTCCATGGTCGACAATCATATCCATATGCGAGAATCTTTAATGGATAAGGGTAGGGTTTATTAAGCTCGTAGGTAGGTAGGGGCTATCCATCACAAGGCGCGAGAGTAGCCATAGATCGTTCATTCGGCAAAAATTTTGTATATATAGGTATAACTTGCTGATAACCGCGACTTCCGTCTGCGTTGATTATTACATTAACAAATAAATAAATACACCGTTTAATTCACTTCTCCACGTCAAGAAAACGTCGCTGTATATGTGATGCTTATAATAATCATTGTTTCATGACATTTAAATCACGATATCACAAGATTTCATTCTTATGGATAAAGGACAAATGTCTAAGAGATGAAATTTAGAAGAGTTAATTGAAATCTATACGGTAGTTTTGCGTGATGCGTTCAGAGCTCTATCATTGTGTCAACAATATAGAAATTATAAAAAAAGTGAATGTTGCACAGCTAAGTGTTTTCCCGAATTTCGTGTGTGCTTGTAAAATTGTAAACATGATAATGCTAGCCTACAGTAGCAGTAATGCCTGTTTGCAATAGGCAATGAGGACGCTCTCGTTTGCCGCGACTAAATCTCTTCATGCGTCGTCTAAGTACTCAGCAAATTAACACGTGACGTCAGACAGTCGTCCGCAAACAATTTCACGGGCGCATCCCAACGTCTAATCTTTGTCAAACACCGCCGGAGATAAACCGATGGCTCCCGCAAACACTATCTCAAGGGTGGCTCGATTAATTTCGGTATCGGTACGCCACTGTCCTTGACGGCAATTAATCGGTAGCTGTGGCCTGCGATTCCATTTACTGTTAATGCCGCGCGAGACATGAAGTTCTTTTAATCAGTAAAAACTTCGTTAAATAAAACTATTTGACGTTATAAAGTAAAAACATTAAAACGTTTATTGTTTTTATTTTTAAATTGCCAACGCTTAACGGTTGGTTATGATGGTTATGAGACAGACTGAATCGTACATTATTATGTGATATCAGTTGGTTTTCTCCATTCGAACTTTCAATCCTTCTAAAAGTCAATATTCAGTTCAAAGTAAACCAGTTCTTACTGAGAACAGATCGAAGAGAAATGGACCGCGAAGAAGCTGTTGAAATAGGTAGTAGAGTAGTGAGTGGTATGTCACTGAAACAAGTTTATCAAGTATTATAACCAAACCCGTTTAACGGTAAGGGTAAACAGAGATAAATAATATATACTTCCTAAGTTCCATTGAACTTAAAGTCCCTAAACGAGACAGGTAAAAGCCTTGTTCCGCTACTTAGGTCCCCAAACGAGACTGGTACATACGTACGAACACATATATTCCGCTACACTAGATACGTAATAAATTCCAAAAACGTCAAACTTATTGCTTCACGACACTTAGATTTGAACCGGAGACCTTCAAATCGCTAGTCCTAACTACTGGCTATCACTGACTAAATTAAATCACATAGATATTTATAGTAAAAATAAATACAATGATTTTTAGAAATCATTGTATTTATACATAATTATGCTATCACTAGCGTCCCGCCCGGCTTTGCACGAGCAGAACATACATGTACGCCATATCTTTAACAGCCATTGTTATACTTCAGCTTATTTACACAAAACCTCAACGGATTATACACCAAAACTTCCTCATGAATCACTCCGTCCATTTGTGAAAATGTATTAATATATACGTGAAGCAAAAACTTTTACGAAAATTGCGCGGACGGAACAGTATGAAATTTCCCACATTGATAGTTTATGTAAAGAAGGAGTACAGAGTGCTTATATTTTTTAAATTTACGCAAAAAACAGTACCATGTATTTTTCACACACACACACACACACACGCATATATATATATATTGTGTATTGTATTTGAGAATAGATTAATATTGTTCTAACTTAAATACTTTCGGCAGCTTTTGAGTTTACAGACAGACTAACAGACGCGGGGAGTTCTTTTTTTATTACATATGTAATGATAGCAGATTAGTTTATCATAGTATTTTGCTTAATAATGTAATTATATATTGTTATATAGATGCTTCAATTACCGCGTTTTAATAGCGATTATCAACATGATTCATATGTTGTGCCACCTAGGTTTGATGTTGGCAGAAGAAAGAAAGAAAGTAGTAATGTTGTAAATTTTCCTGCTTCTGTCTTATAAATATGGACTGTGCCCCAATAACCTCTGGTAAGAGGAGGCGTTTTCCTTGCCATGATGTCTTTCTGATCCGTTACCATAATTATGTATCTTGTGCTTATGGATTCATCCCTCTTCCAGATGTATGGTCGCTATCAACGCGACCTAAGCGAAGCGGCCAGAGAGGAAGCGAGAAGACTGAGGAGACTGAGAAAGAGAAGACGAAAAGACGACAAGCTCCGGCAAAAGGAGCTCGAGGCTACAGGCAAACACAGGCCGAGAGGGAAGGTGTTCAAAGTATTAGGTGAGAGGATTTTTATTCGCGTATTTCACTTCAGGAATAGACCTGGTGGGATGAAAAGAGATAGATATCTGTCTGCATTTCACTCACCTTTTACACTGAAATGCGACAGGTGATGAGTCTGACAATATGTAGCCGTCACGACGAAACGCTCAAGTTGAAAAATTTGAATGTTTTTATTGCACCTATCACAATTTATCTCCACGCCCCGAGCTCACTGAGAGTGCCAATAGGTGTGAAATTCGCCTATTTCAATCCTTACTTAAGGTGATTGCAATAAAGTATTAATGAATATACAGCGTGTCTTTACAATCGCGACAATAAAAAAACACATATAGAGGATCACTTTTTATAATTGTATTAAACATTTACATTGTTTAAACATCAATATTTACAGAATTATCAAATTTTCCAAAACAAAGAATTTTAGAGCACCCTTACGTATAAAACTGTAACGTAAAGTTTATATGTAAAGGTCACAAAGCATATGAATGGGTTGAATGAATTTAAAAGAGACAAAACATACTGTTAGAATGAGGGGCTTGTAATGCGACGCTGTGGAAACGAATGAAAAAGTCTCTGAATGGATGAATCAGTCAGTTGTAGTTGTATAGGATGTTATTTGTTTTTTACTTAATTAGTTTGTTTGAAAAATATTTTTTTGTTTATGGTATTTTTTAACGTTAATATTTTTTTATGATTATTGGCAAATAGCGTTAGGCGTGTGTTCATTTATTGTCGCGATGGTAACCACACGCTGTATATACATATAATTTATAAAAGAGAACGTATTTGTGTAGGTATGTTCACCGAAAACTCGAGAACAGTTAGTCCAATTGATATGAAATTTAGCACACATTTAAAGAGCGACATGACTACTCCGAAGAACATAGATACTTTAGTGCCCGATAGGTGGCGCTGGTGGCAGTGATTGTTATATTTTGAACCAACAAGTCGAATGAAACAGGGTCAACTAATATGGCTACACTGGTAACTGATACGTAACATTAGTGACATTTAGTTCAATTAATTAAATTTTGAATAATAGATCCCATTTATGTGTCTCACACTATGTATAACAAAAGTTAATTGCTTGTACGTGTTCCCGCGTTGGTAAACCGACAAGTTTGTTCGTTTCAGCTCAGGATGGCAAACGAAAAATATTGTGTACCCAAGTGCTTTAGAGTATCAAAAATCATGAACAATTAAAAAATGTTTTAACAGTCACATTATATGGTACCGCGTTTGTGCGCGTGCCCAGTGGTAAAGTTGGCAATGATGTGAAGTGTGCAACAGGCTACGTGTGGCGGCACACTTTCGCGAGGCTCGGCGAGGACTGGGTGTTCCTGGCGCTTCTGGGGATCATCATGGCCGTGCTCAACTTCGCGATGGACAGGGGCATCGCGGTCTGCAACAATGGTGAGCGGAACACCAGACCTTACTTCTCCCGCTAAAAAGTAAAGTATCAGCCTATACATGTCCCACTGCTGGGCAAAGGCCTCCTCTGTACAGGGGGTAGCAGGGCATAGTCCACCACGCGACCCCACTGCGGATTGGCGGACTTCGCATATCTACGAAATATTTTTTTTTGTTATTACTTCGAAAATATGCAGGTTTCTCCTCACGATGTTTCCTTCACCGCTGAGCACGTGATAATACGGCACTTAAAATTAATGATTTCATTTGTGCCGGCACCGGGGATCGAACTCAGGTTGCTCGAGTATATTGAATTAAATGCGAGCGCCCGGACACTGAACTATCACGGCTCCCGCTTAAAAAGGCTTAAAACTCTTTTTATGACTACGAGACGACCCGCCCCGACTTCGCGGGTGCTATGTAGATATTGAATTACTAAAATAATATGCATGTATACTACATATAAACCTTCCCCTTGAATCACTCTGTTTGTAAGTACCACATTAAAATCCGTTGCGTAGTTTAAAAGATCTAAGATTTAAAGTAATTTAACAAGTCTACAAACATCGGGAGCTACTTTGTTTTATACTATGTATTGACTAGTTGACCCCTATATGCTAACAGATGCAATTTGTACCGTAATCTATACGTAATTTGTGTACACAGGCATATCCTCTTTCTCGTCGATTTTACTCCAGGCGTTGTTACTACAGCAGCCTTTTTACAACTTTGCAACTGACATTTTAACTGTGGTAGGGCCGCGCAACAGTTTTCACTGTTGCACGAATGGCAGGTCCGTCCGGGTAATTACCACGACCTCACAGAAGACCGGCGTAAAGTAGAAGTGTTACACTTCTGCGTTTCGTCTGATGAGTGAGGTAGATGGGGCACTTTATTTAAAGGTGGCAACGCATTTGCAATCCTATGGGTGTTGCAAATGCCTGTGGGCGGAAGTGAACTTAACATCAGGTGAACCGCCAGCTCGTTTACCACGTTTTCACATAAAAAAAATGTTTAATTTGAACGACAAGGAAGAATGTTCTTTAACCACCAAACCGTGTTTGTTTTCATGCTCGCCAACTTGCGAAGAGGTAAAGAATTTTAAATTAATTTGTCTTTTTACTTGTTTTATGACATAAAACAGCCTATACTGTATTGTGGTTCCTATTAACTTACCACATCGAATTGTGTTAAAAACTGAGTTCTGTCAGTCTAAGTTCGGCCCCCATAAAGTACTTCTATCTTATTATAATTTATTTCATTGATTTGTTTTTATGTACGAAAATAGTTAAAGGAAAGTTGGTATCTTTCGTATAACATAATTTTATGCCCGTTTTCACCATCGATCCCTAACTTTAAGGGACACACAAAAAAGTAGTGTCACCTAAAGTCTGAAGCGGTGGTGAACACGAAAGTAGCACTTAAACTTTTAGGTGTCCCTTAAGTTTAGGGATCGATGGTGAAAACGGCCGTTAGTCTCTTGAGTTTTCTACACACGAGTTTGCAACCCTGCCCGTGACGGATCCGTATTCGTTGTATGTTGCAGCCCGCGTCTGGATGTACAACGACCTGGCCACCTCCACCTTCAGCCAGTACGTGGCGTGGGTCTCGCTGCCCGTCTGCCTCATACTCTTCGCGGCTGGATTCGTGCACATAGTCGCCGCCCAAAGCATCGGTGGGTACATCTGAATTACTTCACGATTTTAAGTGGACTTCGTAAATGGGGGACTGTTTCGTGGTAAGTTTAAATTGGTTATGGTGACTCCGTGGCGCAGTTGCCAAGGTATTGGCTTCGGCGTCGGGGGTCGTGGGTTCGATTCCCACACGGGACAACTATTTGTGTGATCCATAAACGGTTGTTTCGCATCTGGGTGTTTGTCCGCGTGAAATTTATGTTTGTAAAACGTCCTTACAACACAGGATAATGTTATCCTAAAGTAAGGGCAATTTTTTTTATAAAAGAAGAAAAAAAAAGAACGAGCGTCTCCTAATCATCGCCTATGTGAATTGCCTTCGGTAAGAATAGTTCTTTTCCTTCAAAACATTGCTCTTACTTTAGGATAACATTATCTTGTATTGTAAGGACAACTTTACAAACGTAAATTTCACCTGGGCAAACATCCGGATGCGAAACAATCCTCTATGGATCACACAAATATTTGTCCCGTGTGGGAATCGAACCCACGACCCGACGACAAGGCCAGCCGTTACTCGTTGATTACTAAATATTTCCCTTCTCCGTCGAGAGTTCATTTTATGTATATAGAGTAAATTTGATTTTCAGGTTCCGGGATACCGGAGATGAAAACAATCCTGCGCGGTGTGCATCTAAAAGAGTACCTCACGTTCAGAGCGCTCATTTCGAAGCTCATCGGTCTCACCGCGACCCTGGGGTCCGGTTTGCCGCTGGGTAAAGAGGTCAGTGTTTAAAAAACAATTATTGTTTCACGAAACCTTTTTACACACAAGTTCTCCAGTCGCAAACTAAGCACAACGACATTACAATGACGACATTACAATTGGTACTAGATAACTGATATGCATACTTAAACATACTTTTCTTTTGTAAATAAATACATATTATATATTATGTACAAACAATATTTTTCCACTAGTGGGAATCAAACCCACACCATCTGGCGCAAGAAATAAGTTCACTGCTGTTACTTAAATTGGTGCTCTATATGGTATATTGATCTTCCTTGATTATATAAAGCCTATAGCCTTCCTCGATAAATGGGCTATCTAACAATGAAAGAATTTTTCAAATCGGACCATTAGTTCCTGAGATTAGCGCGTTTAAGCAAACAAACGAATAAACAAACTCCTGTAGCTTTATTATATTACAAGAAGACGGGACAGACGTTGTCCTGTACACGTGACTTAAATACGACAACAACTTAAAAAAAATTGTGAATCTAAACCATTCTCGAATCGACCTGAAGACACAAAAAATTTCATTAAAATCGGTCCAGCCGTTTAGGAGGAGTTCATCGACATACGTTATATACATATACAGGGTGATTTTATAGACATATTAACATAACATATGCAGATTTTGATTCTAAATCTGAATGTGGTACGTACTTGTGACGAATATTTTTTTTTCAAAGATTATTTTTAATTTTTTCAAACATTATGGACACCTTAAGAAATTCCTCCCTTACCGAGCACTAAAACTGTTCGCTGAACGCATAATTACTAAACCGCTTATCAATAGGGTGACCACTCTTAACGGGATAAACAATGTTTGAATTGATATTTCTTGTCAAAATAAAATATTGTTTTTGAATTGCGGATTGCTCAATTAACATAATGTAAAAGTGTCGTCTAAAACATCATCCTGTATAAGTAGAGATTTGGACATTAATTGCGAACGTTTTCTTTCGTGTTTCAACACGCCTCGTGGTAGGGCCCATCCGTGCACATCGCGTCCATGGTGGCGACCCTGCTGTCTAAGCTGGTGACCCGTTTCCAAGGGATCTACATCAACGAGTCGCGCACCACTGAGATGCTGGCGGCGGCCTGCGCCGTGGGGGTGGCTTCCTGCTTCGCGGCGCCCGTCGGGGGTGAGCTTTGAGGGTGTACTTTGTGTGGAAGGGGTTGGGTAGTACGCCGACGACCGCTGTCATCTAGCAGGTGTATTGTGATTGCCCCTCACTGTGGGATGACGTTGTCCTGTGAGGATGTTTTATATACACAAACTTCAAGTGGACAAATACCCAGATCCGACAGTGTGGGAATCGAAACCACGAGCACCGTTGTCGAAGCCAATATCTTGGCAACTGCGACACTGAGTCATCTTTTTTTGTTATGTGAGAAAGTGACAAACGAGCTGGCGGTTCACCTGATGTTAAGTGATAACCGCCTGCCCATGGACATTTGCATCACAAGTATTATTGTAGATGCCTTGCCACCTCTTAATAATGTGGGCCCCGGCTACCTCACTCGCCAGACGAAAAGCGGAAGTGGAACACTTCTACTTTACGCCGGTCTTCTGTGAGGTTGCGGCACTTACCCGGATGGACCTGCCCATTCGTGCAACAGCCAAAGCTGCTGCGTGGCCCTACCACAGTAGAAATGACACACAAGTCATTGATAAATACTTATTAACACATTAATGTATTACTGTATTCGGTACTGTGCGAAGATTTCGCATTGGTTATTTCAACATGAAACCTCGTTCCAGGGGTCCTGTTCTCCATCGAGGTCACGACCACCTACTTCGCGGTGAGGAATTACTGGCGCGGCTTCTTCGCCGCCTGCTGCAGTGCCATAGTGAGTTTTTGGTTCCACCTTCTCGCCATTCTTTAGTGTTAGATGGCAAGCGAGCTGCCGGTTCGCCTGATGTTAGGTGGCAGGACATCCGCAACCTCTCGGGTGTTGCACTTAGCTGTGGCCTCGGCTGTTGCACGAATGGGCAGTTCCGTGAAGTAGAGGTGCTACACAGCGTTTTGTCCGGTGAGTGAGGTAGCCGGGGCCCACTTTATTAAAAGGCAACGCCTCTGAAACCGTATCGGTGTTGCAAATGTCAATAACATCGGGTGAACCGCCAGCTCGGTTGCCAACGTACATAAAAAAAAGGAAACAACAAATCTCAGCCCGGCTCCTTGTCAAAAGACTACGATTTGCACCACAACCCAAGCCAAACTGTATACTGTATAATGACGTATATTTGAAGAACGCAGATCCGGCGATCCTGTAACAGTTGGCAACGACAAATCTCAGCTGGGCTTCTTGTCCAAAGGCCACGATTTGGAGGAACCCCAGATGGGTAATAGTTGATATGCTCGAAGTGGTCGCTTCCAGATGTTCCGTCTGCTGTCGGTGTGGTCCGGCGCGCTGCCCACCGTGAAGCCGCTGTTCCCCACCAATCTGCCCCAGGACTTCCCCTTCGACCCGCAGGAGTTCGCGGTCTTCGTGCTCCTGGGGTAAGCGCCAGCCGAACGCTGGACGGCGTCGGAGAGCGAAAGTAAAAAGTGACAGCCTCTGTTCATGTCCCACTGCTGGGCAAAGGCCTCCACTGTACAGAGGGACTTCATATATCTTCGAAATATTTTTTTTGTTATAAAGTAAAAGTAAAGTAACAGCCTATACATGTCCCACAGCTGGGCAAAGCCGACTATATACTGAGGGTATCAGGGCATAGTCCACCACGCGGCCCCACTGCGGATTGGCGGACTTCACATATTTTCGAAATACATTTTTTTTTGTTATTATTCCGAAAATATGCAGGTTTCCTCACGATGTTTTCCTTCACCGCGGAGCACGTGATAAGTCAGCACTTAAAGTTAAAAACTTCATTGGTGCCGGCACCGGGGATCGAACTCAGGTTGCTCGAGTATATTGAATTAAAGGCGAGCGCCCGGACACTGAGCTATCACGCCTTTTTGTTATAATTTCGAAAATAATAAAATGAAATATTAGAAGTCGCTATGTAAATGAAACAGTTTTGCGCATTTTATTTTGTTTAATTTCGGTTTTTGCGCATACTGGGTTGACGTCACTACGCGATGCACATGTGATGAATAAACTTGGCGACATATCTTACGATAAATTTGATCTGCACTGCAAAATATATCTTACCATGTTGAATAGTGCATCGAATAGTGCATCGTAGAAAAAAATCAACTATCCTTCGACTTTTCAAAGACTTGATACGGGGCATATATTACGTGATTGTGTAAAAATTTTTAACAAGTTTTAACTGTTCAACTCTCCTACAAGGATCATTTGCGGTTTGCTGTCAGCGCTGTGGGTGTTCCTGCATCGGCAGTACGTACTCTTCATGAGGAACACGAAGACGCTCAGCAACTTCCTGCAGAAGAAGTTAGTCCTTTTATTTCGTTGCTTGGAGCAATTAGGATTTGAAGCTTGCACCAATAGAAGTAAAAGTAAAACCAATAGAGTTAAATAAAATTAATTTTATGGGATGTCTGTGTTAGCGTTTCGGAAGTGAGGAATAGTATTTCGATGATTTAAATCCGTCATCCATAGTGACATAACAGAGGTGATCTTTGCCCACCAGTGGGACACCGCTTTTAATAATATTAAACATGGTTAACTCTTAAGATTAGAACACGATACAATCCCATGAGCCCCTGAAAGGTTGCAAAACGTGAATTTAACACAACACAAACTCAAAACACGAGAAGCCTCGTAAAATAGCTTCATTCAACCATGTGAGTTTAACAGATTAACGCCCGGTTTCTGAAACACTAATCATCGTAGAAGTTTACTAATCAGCTGTCAAATAGCTTTTCGAATGTAATCTGAGTTGCCAAAAGGGTTGGTCAACTCTTTGAATTGATCATTCCCATCTTTCATCATTATAAGATCATTCTGATCGATTCAGAGAGTTTAACCGTCCTTTAAAACGCCATTCGACAGCTGATCAGTAAACTTCTACGATGATTTGAGAAACCGGGCGTGATTGTCGAAAAACTTTGTACGCTGGCAGTTTTCGACACCACTCGCGCTAATTTCACCACGAGGCACCGTCTATTCCATTGACCCCCGCAGCCGCTTCATCTACCCGGGGCTGATGACGCTGGCCGTGATGTCGGTGCTGTTCCCGCCGGGCGCGGGCCGCTTCATGGCCGCCGACCTGGGCAACCAGGAGCAGGTGCTCTCGCTGATGGCCAACTTCACCTGGTCGGACCAGCTCAGCGCCGAGCAGGCGGCCATCGTGGCCCACTGGCGCACGCCCGAGATGGACCACTTCGGCTGCCTGGTGGTCTACTTCGTCTCCATCGTGAGTCGACTCCCCATTTAAGTAGAAGCAATCAAAATAGTACTAGAACTTTGACAATCCATACGCAAGTGTAATGTTTATATGTTGAATAAAGATATTTGAATTAGTAAAAATATGTGTTCAGCATCGATAAATGATTATAAGCTAAGTAGTTTTCATGCAGATATTTAATTATAATCGACATTACTAAAATGTTACCACTATTTCAATATAAAATAGGCAAAAAAATCCTTCGCAACGTGTTTTTGAAAACAGTTTAGGACAATTCTAGTTTTATAATTCGAGATACAAGCATTTCTTTAAAAATAAACCGCTATCTCTGTTACGGTTTTGCACCTTTATTTTCGAGGCTGCTTTATCATCTTGGACTTAAAACTTGTATTTTTCATTTCTATTCCGTTCTTTCTTTTTAGCTTTCATTGTTTGTTTCAATGTAAACAAAGTTTAGCATCATGCAAAAAGCCGCCGACGAGGAAAAAATAATAATAAGGCAAAATTTCTTTAGACTGTATCACATGAATCTTCAACTATCTATGGGTTCGCAAATTGCAAAAGCCTTCGAGTAACTCCGCGATCAATTTTAATTAACTTAAAATAATTTTGCTACAAAACTTTTGATTTTGCTAAACAGATTATAAAATCTGTTCGATAAAAAGTGGTCGACGAGGATGGGATTCGAACCCACGCGTGCAGAGCACATTGGATTAGCAGTCCAACGCCTTAACCACTCGGCCACCTCGTCTTGTAACACTATCGCCAATAAACCGTTCTGTATTAAATAAACACGCCCATATTTATACAGCTGTATATGTAGTGTAATAAAGTACACAATAATATTTTGCACCTTCCTCTTTTTAACCGACTTCAAAAGAGAGGATTATCAGTTCGTCGGAAACTTTATTTTAATTTATGTTCACCGATGACTCAACGCCGCTGAATATCCGGGTAATTCAGCGCTACCTTGTTGAGTGCAGTCAAAAGGACCCCACTACGCCCCACCAGAAGAAGTCCCCACAAAGGTGGGGATTAGAGGCCTCCCCAGGGACACGTCCCCTGAAGAGGTGGTCGAGTACTTTAAGCAAATAGGGTTCCCGGCTACTTACTCGAGGGCGATAATGCCCAAGAGGTCGAGACCGGGAACACTCTACCATCTGAAACTCGATCACCTCAACAAGGACGAACTAAAACGTCTGTATGATGTGAACGAGGTGTTGAACATGCCAGGCATCACGATAGAGGCCTGGCATGGAAAGGGTGGTCCCGCACAATGCCACCGCTGCCAGGGGTTCGGTCACGCGTCTGCCAACTGCCACCGTCCCCTGCGCTGCGTGCGCTGCGCTGGCGAGCACATTTCAGCCGAATGCCAACGTAAGGGCGAAACGCCGAAGTGTGCCAACTGCGCAAAAGCGCACGCGGCCAATGACAGGCGTTGTGCGGTGTTCCAACGGGTGGCCAAGAGCCGCGGCATTAAACTGCCACCGCCACTACCACCGCCACCACCACCCAGACAAGCACCACACCTTCCTGAAAGGAGCATAATGCCTCTTCCCCCTCAAACTCAGGGGAGCATGGCGACAACCCCCGCAAACACTGTGAGCACGACACAGTTAGCGGCAAGCACTCACGCAACTCTCATGCCACCGGCCAACGACGCCACAAATCGTGGTGAAGTTGGCAAAAAGAAGAAGAAGAGGGGGAAGAGGAAGAAGAAGAGTACTCTCCAACCGCAATCAGCGGGCCAAGCTGTGGTGACCCCGCAGCTCACCCCCGCTTCCCAAACCACCACCACTGCTGCACAGAAAAAACGGCAGCAGCAAAAGCGGCAGGCGAATATTACCACAGCGGCAACAAATGAACCGCGTTCACACCAGCAACCGGCCCAACAGGTCCAAGGGGTAAGGGGTCCACCCACCCACCACGCCTTTGCCTCCCATTCCCGCGACCCTGCGTACGTCGCGCAAGGAATAGAGGAGGCAATTAATCAATTGATCCGGTTGGTGACAGGTATCCTAGGGGATATTCTTGTCTCAATGGCCACCGGTAATGACACCCTAACGGCGTTAACGAACGCCATTAAATCCCTGACTGCGGTACGCAATGGCGCCACAAATTAGGGCCATGTACTGGAATCCTGGAGGCATACAGCAACGGCTCCCGGAGCTAAGGATGCTGGTTCAGCAGCACAACAGCCAAGTTGTGTTGCTCGGGGAAACCAAGCTCCGCCCGGGTCAGCCGTTCCGCCTATCGAACTTCGTCGTGTACCGTCGGGATGAGATCTCCCCAGACCACGGCTATGCCTATAGAGGTACAGCCGTGTTGGTAAGACGGGACCTAGTACACGACGAAGAGGAGCTTCGCAGCTTTACAAGCACGCGCTCCATAGGAGTATACCTCCACGCGGGCGGGAAAGAGATACGTATGTTCGCTGCGTATCGCCCGCCCGGCTTGCCCTTCAACGCCAGTAACATCCGGAATATCTTTTCCGATAACACTCCTGCCATTATAGCGGGGGATCTCAACGCCAAGTATCCATCGTGGGGATAGAGAATTAAGACCCCCGCAGGCAGGAGTCCATACGAACATGCCGAGGAGGTGGGTTATGAAGTGCTGGGCCCTGACGAGCCCACACACATACCCACCATCGAAAATCACGTTCCGGATGTCCTGGACATCGTGCTCTGCCACAAAATGCCAAGCCCTGTCCAGGTAGAGGTGCTGTACGATGCGGACACTCAGCACCTCCCTGTGCTCATCGTGCTGAGTCTGGCTGCGGACTCACTGGCTCCCAGAGGCCCTAAATATAGGACCGATTGGGGGGCCTATTCGAGGGCAATGTCCACATTCAGCTTCGGTGCACCCATATCAACCGCGGATGACGTGGAGCAGGCCGCGCGCAAAATCACCTGTAAAATACAGGAAGAATTGCGCGCGGCGACCAAAGCGGTGCCGCAAGTGCAACGAAAAGACGCGCTCCCGCGTAGACTCCTCGATCGGTTGCACGAGAAGAGGGAGCTTAGGAAGCTGTGGGCCCGCACCCGCTGCCCACGAGTGAAGACAAAACTCAATCGGCTCAAGGACGAGCTGTCCGCAGCCATCAAGGCGTACAGGGGTGAGGGGTGGGAGCGCCGCATTGAGCAGGCCTCCGAGTCGCAGACCTCCCTTCACCACCTTACCCGCAGCTCAGCCGCACACCACAGCCCATCTGTCCACTCGTGGGTAGCGATGGGCGTAAGCACGCTGCAGCAAAAGACAGGGCTGACATATTGGCAGAGCACCTAGAAGAGCAATTTGTGGCCAACACATCGGCCCCAGGCGCCATTGCGTTCCACCAGGAAGTGGAGCGGCACATACAGGTGTTCCTGTTGGAGCCGATGCCACGGCTGGATGGTGGACTTTTCATCACTCCGTAGAGCCGCGAGTCATCTCGCGCTCCGCAAGGCACCCGGCACCGACGGAATCACGACGTTGGCGATAAGGCAACTACCGAAAAGGGGGTTAGTGGCGCTGTGCCGCCTGTACAATGGTGTACTGCGCACGGCGCACTTCCCCTCTGAGTGGAAAACCGGTAAGATCATCGTCCTGCCGAAACCGGGCAAGGACCGACGACTTCCGGGGAGCTACCGACCGATTACGCTACTGCCGCACGTAGCCAAATTTTTTGAACGGTTGCTGCTGCGGAGAATAGTTCCCTGCATCGAGCTACGCAGGGAACAGTTCGGTTTCCGCAGCGGCCATGCCACCACGGCGCAGCTGGCCCGAGTGCTGCACTATCTTGCGGCCCAGTACAACCGGAGCCGCATCTGTCTGGGGGTCCTTCTCGACATAGAGAAGGCCTTCGACAGAGTGTGGCACGAGGGCCTACTGCATAAGCTGCTGGAAAATACCACCACCCACCGTGCGCTCGTGCGGTTAGTAGCGTCGTTTCTCCGGGACCGGAAGTTCGTCGTACACGTCGAGGGAGCCGACTCGGCGGTACTATGTATCAAAGCCGGTGTACCACAAGGTAGTTCTCTGTCGCCACACCTGTATGCGGTGTACACGGACGACATTCCCACCTTGGAGCAAAACGCCTCCGACTGGGATGAAGACGTACTGTTGGCCCTGTACGCTGACGACAGTGCGTTCTTCACGTCTTCTCACGTCGCGGCGATTGCGGCGAGGAAAATGCAGCGCCAATTGGACCTGCTGCCCGGGCGGGTGGATCAGTGGCGGATGTCTGTCAACGTCGACAAGACGTCCGCCATATACATCCGCCGCATCAAAGACCAACCCACGCTTGAGCTGCGAGGTCAAGCAATAAACAACACGAACACCATTAGGTACCTTGGATGCCGGATAGACCGCCCGCTGTGCATGGCTCCCCAGGTCGGACACGCCGTCCGACAAGCCAGGGCAGCTCGAGCCATGCTGTACCCTATCCTGGCATCCAGGCTACCTATTAAGACCAAAATCGGCGTCTAAAAGACGTACGTCCGTTCGCGCTTGACCTACGCCGCTCCGGCGTGGTATGGTCTGCTCTCCGCCTCGCAAAGGCGCAAGCTCCTCACCACCGACCAGCCTTTGCTGGTCGAGATTACGCCCGAGTAATGGGGACATGGCCCCGAGACTCGTTCATGCAGGGCCCTTGGCCAGCTGCAATACATCATCCACCGATGACTCGAATGTTTTACCTTTTTGTTTACAAAAATGTACTTGTCCATAATGAAAAGGAATTTGGGATTTCTAATAAGACGTATTTGTTAATTTTTTTTTAATTAATTTATCAGGAACTAAATTCCTAAATCATGATGTTGTAAAATACTTATTAGAAATTAAAATTTTTATAGTGCTAATCTCTTAAAATTTAAAATACTTATGTTTATATTTGGAATTATATAAATAATTTATTATATCTAAAGAGGCGTTATAGGCTAGTTAGTGTCTGGGCCCTCGATTTAATTCAACATACATGAGCAGCCCGAGTTGAAAGCCCGATGGCGGTGCCAATGAAATTGTTAACTTTAAGTGCCGACCTATCACGTGCTCAGTGGTGAAAAGGAACATCGTGAGAAAACCTGCATATTTTCTAAGTAACAAAAATATTTCGTAAATGTTTGAAGTCGGCAAATCCGCAGTGGGGTCGCATAGTGGACTATTTTTCTGTGAGAAAGTGGCAAACTAGCTGGCGGTTGTCCTGTCGCCTATGGACATCTGCAACATCCGTAGAGTTCCTGATGCTTTGCCACATTTCAACGAAGTGGGCCCAAGCTACACTAGCCGGGGCCCACTACGTCAAAAGTTGGCAACACATCTGCAACCCTAAGGTGTTGCAAATGTCCATGAGCGGCGGTTTACACTTACCATTAGGTGAACCGCCGGCTCGTTCGCCACTTTGTCACAGCCAGAGGCCTCTGCCCTGAGATGGGCACATAGGCCGTTGCTCGTTAACAAAGGCTAAATCTCCTTGGCAGTTCTTCCTGAGCATGGTGGCGTGCACGCTGCCCGTCCCGGCCGGCATCTTCGTGCCGGCCTTCAAGATGGGCGCCTGCCTGGGCCGGCTCACGGGCGAGATCATGCACGTCCTGTGCCCGCTGGGCGTGGCCTACGGCGGCCACGTGCAGAAGATCCTGCCGGGTAGGTGCCGCTCCAGCTCGAACGTCATCATTCAATATCTTATATTTATAAAAATTTCGTGTCACGATGTATGTTAGCGATAAACTCCGAAACTAATGAACCAATTCTTATCGAATTTTGTAAGCGTTCGTAATTTGGTCCAACTTGGGAGATAGGGTAGTTTTTATCTCAATTATTGATCTCAATATTTGATATTGCAAATTACTTGTTTATTAGATGACAAACAGCTATCTGTGAGTCCCATAAGATTTTAACAGATGGCAGTGTAAGATAAATTTATCGGCTGGATTGAGTAAGTATCCGATAGATGGCGCTAGGCTAAAATAAAAACGTGTGGACCAGGTAGAATGGACGCAGACGAAGTTGCGCAGGCCAGCTAACCGAGTTAAATGAAACCAAGTTAAAACCGAACGGTTTAGTTCACAGAACGGTTTTACTGTGGTAGGGCCACGCGGCAGCCTCGGCTGTTGCACGAATGGGCAGGCCCGTCCGGGTAAGCACCATGACACCTCACCAGAAGACCGGCGTGAAGCGGAAGTATAATACTTTCGCGTTTCGTCTGGTGAGTGGTGTCCGGAGCCCAATTTTCAAAAGGTTGTCAACGCATCTAGAACCCTAGGGTGTAGCAGATATCTATGGGCGGCGGTATTCACTTAACATCAGGTGAACATCTTTTCACACATAAAAAAACAAGTTTGATTCTCAATTCCCGATTTCGAACCCTTTCCAGCGTTCACGGTCACGGGTCAGACTGGCGGTCGTAGATGTTAACTAATCAGCTGTCAAATGGCTTTTCAAATATCGTGTTAATTTCCAAAAGGATGGTTAAACTCTCTGAATTGATCAGAATGATCTTAATGATCAGGATGATGAAGATTTAAATATGTCACAAACTTGACAAATTTGAACGACAGA
Organism: Iphiclides podalirius; assembly: GCA_933534255.1. Classification (NCBI taxonomy): domain Eukaryota; kingdom Metazoa; phylum Arthropoda; class Insecta; order Lepidoptera; family Papilionidae; genus Iphiclides; species Iphiclides podalirius. The sequence goes on along the minus strand of OW152839.1, from coordinate 9,778,301 downwards.
ATTTCGAAAAAAAAATAAGGCAATTATCTTACTGTATCACATGAATCTTCAACTATCTATGGGTTCGTAAATTGCAAAAGCCTACAATAAACTCGGCGATTAATTTTAATTAACTTACAATAATTTTACTACAAAACTTTTAATTTTGCTATTATAATCTGTCCGATAAAAAGTGGTCGACGAGGATGGGATTCGAACCCACGCGTGCAGAGCACATTGGATTAGCAGTCCAACGCCTTAACCACTCGGCCACCTCGTGTCGTGGTCGTTGCGATGAATTTGTTACAGACATTAAACAATTTTTTTTTACTGTACACAATTCATACTAATATTATAAATGGGAAAGTAACTCTGTCTGTCTGGCTTTCACGCCAAAACTACCAAACCGATTTAAACGAATTTTGGTACATAGATAGTCTAGAGCCTGAGAAAGGACATAGTCTATTTTAATTGGAAAAAACTTTAAAATACATGTATATTTTTAAGAGAGGCTTCAACGCGAGTGAAGCCGCGGGCGAAAAGCTAGTAACCAATAAGATTCTGAAAATAGCATCCTCTATTCTAATTTGTAATTAAAAACAAACATGTTATCAGTTATTTAATATTTTAAGCAACATGTGATTTACTTTACATAGTTTTTATTAAAAAAAAATTATCGTCACAATATTGAAATGTGCACTTTTGATAATAATGTTGTTTATATGTAAGAAAATGGCAAACGTGCAGGCGTTTCACCTGATATTAAGTGATAACTGCAACTTGCAAATGCGTTGCCACCTTCAAATAAAGTAGGCCCCGGCTACCTCACTCACCAGACGAAACGCAGAAGTGTAACACTTCTACTTTACGCCGGTCTTCTGTGAGGTCGTGGACGAATGGGCTGGTCCATCCGGGTTAGTAACCCGGATGGACCAGCCCATTCGTGGAACAGTTAACACTGTTGCGTGGCCCTACCGCACTTAACTGAATTTAAGGGAATTAAGTGTAAAAGTTTTTATCAATGGGTACTTATAATTGATATGATCTCTATTCGGTTATTATAATTATCGTCATCCACAACTTAGATGGAGCGAGAGAGATATATAGACCTCCCTCGCACTCCCCACCGCAATACAAGGCGTATGTCATTCACCTAACCTCCAATACACCCTTGAAGGAAGTGAGCCCATTTCTGCCACTCGGTTAGAGCGAGAAGGTAATATGAGGCTGTTCTTGTCGGCAGGTGGTTACGCGACCGTCGGTGCGGCAGCTTTCACCGGCGCCGTCACCCACACCGTCTCCACCATCGTCATCGTCAGCGAAATGACAGGGCAGGTGGGAGCACAGACCATTTTATAGTGGATGCTAGATGCAACCAATATATCATCAGGTTCCACCATCGCACGTGGGGAACATTTTATAATGGGTACAAATCAAATCAATATATTTATTCAAATATACGCTTACTTATATATATAGGTTCGTAAGCTACCACCGGTTTGGAAAGCAGTTTCTGTTGAGAAGAGACCGGCAAGAAACTCAACAGTTGCTCTTTTTCAAAAGTATCAGTTTACAATATAACTAACATACAGGTATAATACAACCAACATATCATTACGTTCCACTACTGGCGTGAAGATCATTTTATAGTGGTTACAACCAATATATCATCAGGTACCACTATCGGACGAGGACACCTGCAACACCAGAGAAGTCTTGAAGACTCGGCCTTCCAGACTTTTTTTATCTGTTCGTAGTTTTAAGCACATTTAGCTTGGTTCCCTAGAGAGGGGTCCGTAGTGCTCGGTAACAGGTTCGATTCCCACTCAGGTGACGCACATCCTGCCCGTGATGGCCGCCGTGCTGGCGGCGAACGCGGTAGCCTCCCTGCTGCAGCCCTCCTGCTTCGACAGCATCATCCTCATCAAGAAGCTGCCATACCTGCCGGACCTGCTCTCCTCTGCCAGCCGTGAGTCTCTTTATACGTGAGAATGGCAAATCAGCTGGCATCGCCTGATGTTCGGTGATAACCAAAGTTGCAATTAACAAATTCTTTTTGATTTGAACTGATTTTGCTCGAATATATTGAATACACATCGAGTATATGATAATACATAAAAATATTATAGTTCTACGAGTATTATATCTATGACGACATTGCATAAGCTAATAGCAGTGGTTTTGTGTGGTGGTCTATGCCCTAATACACTCTACAGTACAGAGGAGGCCTTTGCCCAGCATACATATACGTGATTTATAGAATTTTTATTTTAAATTAAAAATCAAAAATAAACTTATTGCTAAAGCATATCATTCCAATGCGGAATATCGTCTATGTGTTATTCTCATGTATAAGGTATTGTAAAGTTTCATTAAAATCCATTAATTAGTGTTTGCGTGAAAGAGTAACAACCATCCATCCATACATACAAACTTTCGCGTTTATAATATTAGTAATAATTTGAATTTGGATGTTACTAGTACTCAATAACGTGAGGTAGTCAATAACCGGTCGTTTTTCGCGGGAAAAGGGGCCTAGATGGCCAGTTAACCTCGAAACACATTTGCAGGCATGTACGACATTTGCGTGGAGGACTTCATGGTGCGCGACGTGAAGTACATATGGAACAGGATGACCTTCCAGCAGCTCAAGGATATTCTCAAAGAGAACAAGGTAACATATCATGAAGCAGTGAGTAAAGTGTCATCACTACATAATATAAAACAAAGTCGTCCCGCTTTCTGTCTGGCCCTATGTATGCGTAGATCTTTAAAACTATGCAACGGATCTTGATGTGATTTTTTTACTAGATAGAGTGATTCAAGAAGAAGGTTTATATGTATGATACACTGCGCCCGTGCGAAGCCGGGGCGGGTCGCTAGTTATCAATAATCACCTAATATCAATCATACCCTAGACCACGGTAACGGCAAGGTAAGTCGTATGATGTAACACTACACGACCCAATTTGCATTTACCGTGTTCTACCTCGAAGCGGGTAATTTGCGTTAACCACTTGCAACACTCCCGCAGACCATAAAGAGCTTCCCGCTGGTGGACAGTCCGGCTTCGATGGTCCTGCTCGGCTCCATCCACCGCTGGGAGCTGGTGAAGGTGATCGAGAAGGCGGTGGGGCGGGAGCGGAGGCTGCAGGTGGCCGCGCTTTGGCTGCGCGAGGCCGAGCTAAGGAGGAAGCACGAGGAGGCCACCAGGGTCAGGCGTCCCTCAAGGTTCGAGGTACGCACCCGCAACCTTAACGCTAAAGTATTTTATGGCGCTAGCCATAGAACGTTCAAAGGCACGCAAAAGTGAGCTCTGTCAGTCATGTTATATGCCAAATAGAAACCTTACACATTTGCGCACAATTTTGCTCGCAAAATTGTGCTACTCGTGTATATTAACAACATTATCATATCTCGTACATTATTCACATCTTGCCTTTATAGTACCTAAGTTTAGCAGGCACAATATCTGAATCATGCTTTAGACTGGGTTTCTTGTAACCAAAATAGATTAATGACTCGGCGGTGCAGTTGCCAAGGTATTGGCTTCGGCGTCGGGGGTCGTGGGTTCGATCCCCACACGGGACAGCTATTTGTGTAACCCACAGATAATTGTTTCGCCTCTCGGTTATTTGTCTACGTAAAATTTATGTTTGTATAAAAAACGTCTTTATAACACAGGATAGTGTAATCGTAAAGTAAGGGCCATGTTATTAAAAAAAATATTTAGGTCAGGACCAATTATCACACAAATACTCCATTACAATGATACTTTATATTAACTTTTAACACTACATATTTAAGCTGACATAAAAAGTTATTTAAATACTGTCAGTCTCCAGAGTGTTTCGTGGGATGGATCTGAAAGAAAACAAAATATCAATATAAGTAAACTAAAGCAATTCTGTTGGTTCTGTCGCAGGTGACTCCGGCGCCGGATATGCTGCAGGTGCCCGGCAGCGGCATGACCAGGGGCTCGTCGCTCACCACCAAGGACCAGGGCGGGCTGATTCCAGGTGAGTCCCCGTCGCCAGGCTTGAGCCTGGACGATGTCAGCTGCTTCGTTTCTTACACCAGACGGAGAGACTGGATTTATTTATGGAAGTCCTTTGGACCTGCCTTTTTAGCTTTTGGCTGGAAGGATTTCTATAATAAAATAACTACAAAAAACAAAAATCGTAATTCTTACAGGAGACAGGGCAATTACACTTAAACCTCCTTTAAACTTTGCCCGGAAGACTTTCTACAATAAAAAAAAACGAATAACTATTGCTTTGAATATACTATTCATCTTCAGACTTTTTTTTGCTGTATTTTTTATTATATTAGGTTAGCTTTTCCCTAAATTCATAATGCATCAAAGATGTAGAAGGTTTTTCATAATTGCATCAGACCTGTACCTGCATCACGTGCCATAATATTGGAGAGACGCTAAATAAACAACACAATCTAAATTTTTACGTTCAAAACAAAATTACCCATATGGCCAGACGGTTTGCGGAGGCGTTACCAACCGTTCAAATTTGGGAGCCGTTTACCTCACTCACCAGCAGTAGAACACGTAAATCCACCACCGACCGAAGCTAGAGCCCACCTGGCTGGACTCGCTACTCAGTTAATCCCTCGGTGTTCAGCCCCCGGGCAGCTGTTCCGGCCGAAGTCGATCCTGAAGAAGACCAACTCGTTCACGCTCAGCCGCGGGCTGGTGGGGCCCACCTCGCCCCACACGCCCCTCACGCCCCTCACGCCCCAGCCCTCGGTCTACACCACCGTCACCGGCGCGGAGACCAGGTTTGGGCGCTCGCCTTTAATTCAATATACTCGAGCAACCCGAGTTCGATCCCCGGTGCCGGCACCGATGAAGTTTTTAACTTTAAGTGCTGACTTATCGCGTGCTCCGCGGTGAAGGAAAACATCGTGAGGAAACCTTCATATTTTCGAAATAATAAAAGAAAAAACAACAAACAATAACAACTTTTTGACGTTTACCAATAATTCCAAGTTAAATACACCGTTATCAATTTGCATTTAATGTATTTACGCTAAAGAATTATAACTTCTCACGTGCGTACACACATACTTTTTTTTATTTTTAGGTAGTAATAGCTAACTACTACTATAATAATTTAATTTACACATTTTAATTTATATACTTATAGTTCAGATACATACAAACTATATATAACATACTATGTAAGGGCGTCATCGCTGTAATACTTATTATAAGCATTTTTATACATGTGTTAACGTTTACGCGTGATTGAAGTAAAACTTTCACTGTTTTGGCAAATATTGCTTTTGTAACCGTTAATACCATCCGGAAAAAGAAGTTTTACTTTAAAAACTTTTTACGAGCTTTCAAACTAAATTAAATTTACAATATTACTTACCTCTATCCTCAATTTGTTAACATACAAATAGGCTTCCCCAAGGTGCTACACTAGTTCCTGTGAAAATGGACTCCAAGGCAGACGGCGTCAGTTCGTAAATTTACTGTTGACTCTTGAATCTTGGCTTACCTTGACGCCTGGTTTTTCTGTTAGGAGGTAGCAGGGGGGCCCGGCTTACCTCTCACCAGACGGACGAAGAATAATACCACTTTACGTGGAAACCGCAGCACGGACCTTTTTTTATGAAAACTCGCCAAGCGAGCAGGCGGGCCATCTGATGTTAAGTGATACCCGCTGCCCATTGATATTTGCAACACCCGTAGCGCAGCCGCCATTTAATAAAGTGGGCCCCGACCACCTCACTCACCAGACGAAACTTGGAATTGTAACACTTCCACTTCACGCCGCTCTTCTGTGAGGACGTGGCACTTACTCGGACTGCCGATTCGTGCCACAGCGGAAGCCGCCACTGCCACACTTGCGAAGCCAGCTAACGGCAGTTCCTCCCCTTCAGGATCCGCGCGGCGTTCGAGGCCATCTTCAAGCGCTCCACGCTGCTGCAGGACGTGGAGGGCGGGCTGGGCGAGGGCGCCCCTCGGGAGCCCCTGCCGCGCAGCCCCTCCATCAACAAGAAGGTGCAGCTGGTAAGCCCGCCGCTGCCAGTGTTGCCAACTCTTCGAAAAAAAAATAACTCCTGAAGCAATTCGAAAACCCAGCAAAATCAACTGAAATTCACAAAACTCTAACCAATAACGAAACCTTAAATATTTCTCATTGAATTTACCTCGAAAAAGCTTTCGTTGTAAATTTTTTTTCTTCCTAGATTTAGGAAGAAAGTCCTTGAAGTTTGGCTTCCGGCTCACCGAGCTGTCGTCCCAACGTATACAGCGTGTCGTTACCATCGCGACAATAAATGAACACGCATATAGGGGATAACTTTTTAAAGTTGTATTAAACATTTAAATTCTTTAAACATCAATATTTACAAAGTTATTAAATTTTCCAAAATAAAGAATTTTAGAACATCCTTACCTATAAAAGCGTAACGTAAAGTTCATTTGTAAAGGTCACAAAGCATATGAATGGGTTGAATGAATTTAAAAGAGATAAAACATACTGTTAGAAGGAGAGGCTTGTAATACGACGCTGTGACGCGAGTTGTATAGGATGATACAAATTTTGTTTCTTTTTTACTTAATTAGTTTGTTTGAAAAATATTTTTTTCTAATTATGGATTTTGTTTAACGTTAATATTTTTTAATGATTATTGGCAAGTAGCGTTAGACTTGTGTTCACTTATTGTCGCGATGGTAAAGACGCTGTATACGCCTATTCCTGCCCTAATAGTGGGCAAAGTTTACTGGAGTTCCTTTAAACGAAAGTGGCCTCTGCTGTGTGTTGTTTCATGTCTTATGTCTTACTTGAAGTGAAAGCAACAGTTCCGTATGTTCAAATATTTTATATTACTCATAGTCGTAACTGTATTAAAATTTGTTGATTAATAATTAAAATGTTTGCGTTAGAATTTGACTTCTAATGTGACATTCCATAACTCCCTCACTATATCCCTTTGTGCGACAGTGACAACGCTCCATAAATCGTAATTAGCCGATAATCTTTTTCCAAAAGCGGATGTTCAGTGTTAATCGCCTTTATTATACTAGTGTCGTTTAGAGATTTCACCATCAGTGGGGCCGTTATGCCCCCTGTACAGAGGAGTCCTTTTGCTCAACAGTGGGACATGTTTAGGCCGTTAATGTTTTTACGTATGCGAAACCTTTGCCGTCCGCAGCCGCGCGAACGGGTCTGCGACATGTCGCCGGAAGACCAGAAGGCGTGGGAGCAGCTGGAGATGGCCAAGGAGATAGACTTCGACCGCATGCTGCAGATCGCCAGGAAGAGGGATATGGTGCGTGGCCTCCGCTCCAATTTGACATTCACATGCCATGGTTAAGGCTCATCAAGCTTAGTTCGTTTCAAGTTGTCACGAATTTAAACGATATTATTATAATTGCGATTTCTTTCTGAACTTCTGAATCTTCATTAATATGGACCACAGAATGGTAGATAATCATAAGTATAATTTTATTTTAACCAAATATCAACAAAAACATTTTATTAAAATATGTAGAAAAAGTGCGAAAAGATTGTCGCCGCTGTGGGAATCGAACCCACGTCTTCGGCATTCGCGGGCTGACGCTCTAGCCACTGAGCTAAACGGCCGATTGCCACACCGACGTCACACAAATATTAACGTCTTTTTCTACATTGTTTTCTTAGCATATGAAGCAATGCTTGTCACATCTATTGTTATATAGTCAGTGTGGCAATCAGCCGTTTAGCTCAGTGGCTAGAGCGTCAGCCCGCGAATGCCGAAGACGTGGGTTCGATTCCCACAGCGGCGACAATCTTTTCGCACTTTTTCTACATATTTTACTGTTCAATCTTAGTGCAAAGATTAGCACTAAAAACAATTTAAATTTGTAAAAAACATTTTAGTATATAATCGTTACAACATGCTCAAAGTTCTAAGAAGTTGCTATTCAGTAAACAATTACGGATAGCGATTTGGACTTCGTGTCTTTAGCGCAATTCGCGAGTTTCTTGTTTCGCGAATTTCTCAACGTGCAAAAATAACTTTTTGATACACAACCTCCTTAAGGTAAGCCTTTCGCTATGCACGCTAACCACGATTATTTTTATTTTAAAAATGGACAATGAGCCGTCGGTTCATCATCAGCCATTGTTGTCACATCTCACACATCTACAATCAATGTATATGTCCATGGGCGGCGGTGATCGCTTAACATCAGGTGAAAACGCGTGCTCGCTTGCTAACTTTTCACGTAAAGAAGGTTCATCACAAAAATTAAAGGTCCCTTTAAAGAATTAAAGGTCCCTTTCAAAAATTAAAGGTCCCTTTAAAGAATTAAAGGTCCCTTTCAAAAATTAAAGGTCCCTTTAAAAAATTAAAGGTCCCTTTCAAAAATTAAAGGTCCCTTTAAAGAATTAAAGATCCTTTTAAAGAATTAAAGATCCCTTTCAAAAATTGAAGGTCCCTTTAAAGAATTAAAGGTCCCTTTCAAAAATTAAAGGTCCCTTTCAAATATTAACCTCATTCCAGCATCCGGACGACGGTGACTACGAGGATGAGCAGCTGTACATCTGCCACATAGATCCAGCGCCCTTCCAGCTGGTCGAGAGGACCTCACTGCTAAAGGTAAGCTTTTGTTAAGTCTTTAAACATGAATAGATAAAAGAAATAAAATAAAATCCTTTATTTGACCAAGCTGCATTTCATCATAGTTGAAAAATTATTATACAGGGAGTCTTTTTGAGAAGTGCCCAAATTTACACAGGAGGTTCAGACTCGGTAGTAAAATCGTTTATTGAAATAAAAACAAAGTATTTTTTTCCAAAAAAAAAAAATGCCTGTTCTTTTAAAATGTTCTTTTTTTTTTTTCTCTTTATTGTATCTAGGGACTTTTACACAAATATGCATATGTCAGTCCCATTGTACCTTATAACTAACATGTTCACAGAATGAAAAATTAATTTCTAAGATTACTCATTGTCAAGGAAACGCAATTGTACAAATTTATATAAATAAAAAGCTGCCTTAGAGCTAGGTTTAGACAAAATATGGTGAAAATACCTACATCGAATAAATTTAATTTTAATAATTTGATTAAGTAATCACGGGCTAATTTATACCTCAAACATTCTGTTAATATATGATTGATATCTTCATACATTCCACAAGTTTCACAATTAGGTGAACTACTTTTTCTCATTATATAGCTAAACTTGTTCAGTGGCATGTGCCCTGATCTCAGTCTAAGAGCTATAACTAAAAGTTTTCTACTATATCTACTACTGTAGAACCATGGCACTTGCGGTGGTACAGGCACAATTGTTTTGTACCAAATTCCTTTATCCCTAGATCTTAAATCGAAGTACTCTTTCCACAGTGTGTGGCACTTTTTTTTGTACTTTGGTAACAATTCTGCATAGTATGGCATTATCGTTAGCGGTTTTCCTTCAGATATCCCTAATTTAGCCAAACGATCTGCCTCATCGTTTCCTTTTAAGCCTATATGTGATGGAACCCATTGCAATTTGAGATTAAAGCCCCTGTTCATTAAACTATAAATTTTTCCTAAGATATCATACGCTATCGATGCACCTCTATGTCCAGAGGCGCATCGAGCAATATGATACAAGGCGCTTTTACTATCGACACAAATCAGTATATCAGTTCTGTCTATTGTACGACAATGCTTCCGAAATTGCAATGAGTTCCAGGTACATAACTGAAATATGGGTAATATTAATTTTAAAACTACAAGTGATGTTGCAACCTAGTTTTAAGGGATCATAGAAAGCTGCACCGCAACCATCCATATTCTTTGACCCATCAGTATAAATAGTATAGTAATTTTTATATTCTTCATGCAGTTCCTTTAACACTTCTACTTTTAAAAAGCTGTTAAAATATTCCTTTTTTGATTTATCTATGGATTTTAAGTTACATTTATATAACATTCTGCATATTAATATTAGTTATCCATGTATCTAATCCGAACATTTCCAAATATGGAGAGGATTTTATATTTTCAGACATAATGGTCTCCAACTCTTCGACAAGTAAGGGGATTTTTTTATTTGACCAATAGCTATTGGTTTTAAGATCTTTTAGTTCTAATAAAACGTTTATACAAGTCTTTTTGGTCCATGAACGTGCCTTTATACAATATTTCATAGCCAATAATTTTCTTCTCAAATGCAGTGGAATTACACAAAGTTCGCATTCCATAACGTGTATGGGTGTGGTCCTTATAAATCCTCCTATTACTCTAAGTGCTTGATTTTGAATTTTGTCTAACTTGAAAAGGTTAGTTTTTTGCACTATTGCCATATAAAAAGCACCCATAATCCAATTTACTTCTTATGGTAGCAATAAAAATTCTGCGTAGGTGAATTTGATGCAAGCCCCAATAAGTGTGAGTGAGAGTTTTAAGTAAGTTAATAGTCCTTTGTGTTTTTATAATTAAGTCGTTAATGTGTTTAGCCCAACGTAATGATTTATCTAGCCAAACACCCAAATACTTATAACATTCTACAGAATCAAGTGTAGTATTATTCTCCACTGAGAGGTTTAAATGCGTTCCTCGACCACCTTTACTAAAAATACAATATTTAGATTTGTTAACTGATAACTCTAAACCTAAATCATCCAAAAGAGCAATAAAAAACATTTAAAGAGTTTTGAATCTTATTAAAACTGTCTGAAATATATTTGCTACTTGTATATATTACGAAATCATCAGCGTATTGACTTATGCTAGTATTAACTAAATTTTTGCAGATTTTGTAAGTGGCAATATTGAATAAAAAGGGGGAAAGGGGATCCCCTTGTGCTAGTCCTTTTCTAGCATATCTTATTAACTCTTCATCCCCTGTTACTTCATTCATAACAAACAGTCGGCGCTCAGTAAGAAAGCTCCATAAATACGTGCATATAAGCTTACCAATTTGCAGATTATCAAGAATCTCTACTAATTTATCAATTAATATATTATAGTATGCACTTTTGATATCTAAGAAGCAAGCTAGAGTAGCATGGCCCTTCGTGAAACCTATCTGAATCTGAGTCACTAGTCGAGTTAGACAATCAAGGCAAGACTGACCTCTCCTGAAGCCTGTAGAAAAAGGCGACAAGATTTGAAATTTCTCCACGTACCATTCGAGTCTTTTAGCAACCATAGCATGAAAAACCTTACATACGCAAGACATTAAGGATATTGGTCTTGGTTTATTAGTAGAATTTAAATCATTTTGCTTAGGAATTGGTATAACTTTTACATGTCGCCATTGTACTGGTATTGTGCTAGTTTTAAGAATTATGTTATAAATTTTAAGTAAATATAACTTTCCTATCATTGGCAAATGAAAAATCATTGAATAAGTTATTCCATCTACACCTGGGGCAGTATCCTGCTTTTTTAAGCAATTACACAATTCCTGTATTGTAAATTCAGACTCTAAAAGCTTATTTTCTGATAGAAATATTGGTGACAATGGACTTACGAAGGCCGGTGCTAAATCATATAACATTTCCTTCTTTAACTCTAGTGAAAAGGACGACGCAGAATGCTTATAACCTTTCAACCATCGCAACTTATGCCACATATCTGTGGTTGACCTAGAATGATCAAAGCTGCTACAATATTTCTTCCAGTTCTCTGATCTAGCATTTTTAATAGCTTTCCTTGCCTTCAATGTCTTCTCTTGAAGAATCCATAAATTCAAAGGCGACGGATTCCTTCTAAACTTACTTAATGCTAAACGACGTTGTCCCATCAATTTGGAAATATCAGGATTCCAATAGCTTTTAGGTTTAAATTTGCTATTTGGCGCTGTACAGGTCCTAACCATGGGTATGGTTCTGTCGGCAGCCCTGTTTATGTGTTGGATAAACATATCATATAAATTTTGAATATTATCTACTTCCCTTGGCAAAGATGTTAAATATTGTTCAAGGTAGCTTCTGTACTTATCCCAATTGGCAAGTTTAAAATTACGTTTTTTTACTAGCTCAATCGGTTCTCCGTAATTAATTATGAATTTAATGAATAAGTGGTCGCTTCCTAAATTTTCATTCATAACTCTCCATTGAAAATTCACCGAAATATCGTGAGACACAAAAGTTATATCCGGGGAAGATCTTTGTAAATGGTTATTAACTAATTTTAATCTCGTAGGTTGTCCATCATTAAGACAGGAGAATCCATACTCTAAAGCTGCATCATAGATTTTATTACCTCTGGAATCATTTTTATATGACCAATTGGTATGGTGGGCATTGAGGTCTCCAGCAATAATAGACTTGTTTCTGAATCTGGCGAATATGTTATCCCAATCCACCTGTGTTGTTATAATAGAACTAGGGCAATAAACTAATGTGATGTAGTTTATGTATTTGCAATTGAGAAGTTTGATACATAATAGCTCAATACCTAAGTTGTTCACATTAACATTTAACTTTTGAATTTTGATTGACTTGTGTGCTATAATTGCAACTCCGCCGTATGAGTCTTCCCTGTCTTGTCTAAAGATATTATATTGAGGCATATTTAAATTTGACCCCGACTCCAGCCAAGTTTCACTAAACAGAGCAATGTGTATCTTTTCTCGCTCTAATAATAACATAAAATCGTTAAGTTTAGGTCGCAAACTCTGTGCATTCCACTGTATTATGTTATCATTTATGTCTTTTATGGAACTATCCATCTTTTAATATTGAAAAAACTTTAGTAAATATATCGCCTGTCTTAAATAATTTCACAACATAAGAAATAAATTCCTCAAAAACGTAAGTACAAATGAGCTTCATTTTAACTTCTAAACTACATTCTAATAACAATATTTCATTTAATTTTTGTAATAATTTATCAAAGTTAATCTTGCTATCTGATATTTTATTTCTATTACTTTGAGTCTGCATGTCTTCTTGTTGTACCTGTTCATTTTCAATGTGACTGGTATAATTATTATTTTGCAAGTGATCGCTTTTTTTTTTTTGGACTTCTTTTTCGTTTTTTTGGCCCAAAATTGTAGACTGCACGGATTCCTCTGTGCTTCTTTCTCCTTTGTCCTCATTTTCCCTCCCATGAACTGCAGTAGAGTCAATATATATCTGAGGCTGAGTTAATAGAGCGTCCCTATATGTTGTTTTACTAATTGGATGAGTATTCTTCGTAGTGTTATCAATTTCACGCTCAGCATCATAAAGTTTTCGTTGAGTTTTGTCGTTATTCAAATATAAAAATAATGCTCTCCTGTAGGTACAATTGCTTTCACACATAATTTTTCTTATTTCCTTTTCTTTTTAAACATTGGACATGATTTATCCAATGCCATGTGAGATCCTTTGCAATTGATACACTTAAAATTATTTGCCTCGCAATTTATATGGTTGTCTCCACATTTTGGGCACCGTATCACCTTTGTTGGACATGCTTTAACCAAATGCCCAAATCGCCAACACCCAGAACACTGTGTTACAGGAAACGTATATGGTTCTACTTTAAACCGACACCCATATATAAGTACATACGGTGGTAGAACCGAACTTTTAAAACAAATACGAACAGTTTCACTGTCAACCCATTCTCTTAAATTATTTAGTCTTTTTAATCTCCTTACAGAGATTATCTCGCTATCGCATACTAAATTATTATGTATTTCATCCATCTCAGTATTTAAATCTACTTGTTTTATTACTCCATATGACAAACTGACTTCATCAACAAACTGGCACCTGTATCCTAATTCTTTAAGTTTTAAGCAATTAATTAATTTGACGGCATTCTCCCTGTCTTAAAATTCTATTATAGCTTTATATGCATTTTTAAATTGTACCTTCTTTACATTAATAATATCTTCTGAAATTAATAATCTGGCCATACCAAATTGTTTGGGTAAACTTTCCTTTCCCGTTATGCTAACTAGGTTAACTCGCTGTATATTTTGTTCTTTATTCATTATACTATGAGTCAACCATTGTTTATCTCGTCTCCTTTTTTCCTTTCTTACAGTGATAAAGCCATCGTCTGCTTCAAAAATTTCCTCACTATCATCCCGGAATCTTTTTTCAGGGCCTTTTGGAACCTCTGGTATCACTCTTTGTCCACTTATGGACGCTTGTTGCTCGTGTTCTTGCACTATTTCCTCTTCCATTATATCACTTTCACTTAAAACTTCACCACTTAACACATTATCCATATTCGGTTAACATTTGACATTTATGTGGTTAGAAAGAGATATTTCTTTATGACAAGTCACAACGAAACTTAACTATTAAATTGACACGTGCGTTCACGTCTCGCACGAAACTCAAAATGCCGTTCTATTCCCTAAAAAAAAACTGAACGTGTTGACAATGTGGTAGTCATTCATAAATACCTAAATTTTACTGTACATGAACTTGTGTGCGTGTTAGTTATGAATGATCGCGCGTAAAATAAACGACTGCGCATAAATCACACACTTTTTGAGATAAGTTCAAATGAATGTAATTAATTACTTACGAATGATTTTAAATATTTATCATTTTTTATATAACATTATTTATGTCTAGAATTTAATAAAAAAAAAAATGGATACACTTAGGAAAGCCACCCTGTATATGACTCAAAAATGGCTAGTTATGCATACTAAAAACTCTTATTGTTTTAATACTAAATAAATTATTTCTAGTAACCTTAGTAATATACAATAAGCTAGGAGGTCCCTAGGTTGGATAAAGGCCTCTTTCAAAGATGCTCACTCTATTTATTTTTGATCTTTTAACGGTGGTAGGGCCACGCGGCAGCCTCGGCTGTTGCACGAATGGGCAGGTCCGTCCGGGTAAGTACCACGACCTCACAGAAGACCAGCCTAAAGTGGAAGTATGACAAATACTTTCGCGTTTCGTCTGGTGAGTGAGGTGGCCGGAGCCCAATTTCCAAAAGGTTGTCAACGCATCTGTAACCCTCGATTGTAGCAGATGTCCATGGGCGGCGGTATTCACTTAACATCAGGTGAACCGTCTGCTCGCTTGGCAACTTTGACATAAAAAAAATACACATAGTGTTATTTAAAATGTATAATAACAACCATTTCACGGCATATTCTTACCCATCATTGTCTAGTTTCACATTCAGCAGTGGACTCGATAATGCCGAAATGACGGTTGAATATTAATATGCAAAATTGCCGTTTCCATTTAATTTCAGGTACACTCGTTGTTCTCCACGCTGGGAGTGAGCAGGGCGTACGTGACGGCCATCGGCCGTTTGATCGGCGTCGTATCCCTCAAAGAGGTATGAGAGTGTGTGGTTTTCTGCACAAATTTACAAGGATTTTTTCTATGTTGAACGTTGGCAGTACCTTACTTACCTTATCATTAGCGATGACGTTATATGATATGTTTTCTGCACAAATTTACAAGGATTTTTTCTATGTTGAACGTTGGCAGTACCTTACTTACCTTATCATTAACGATGACGTATATGGACAGTTAAAACAAGGGATGCGGTTGCCAGCTGTTTATAAACTGTGCTCTAGTGTTTTCTCCAAACGCACAAAAGAAGAAATTAGACATGAAACATTCAAAATATGTTTATTCATAGCTTGCGGTAGCGCGTTCTTATAAAACTTCGAATTTTACATAATAATTAGTAAGTAAGTAAGCTACTTGAGCTTTTCTCTTGTAAAAGAAGAGAACGGCATGAAACTTAACAGTTGCTATTTTTTTTAAATATCACGTTACAATGTAACTTAGGTATAATATTTTTATGATAGCCTACGTACATATTACATAATAAAGTATAAGAAACATATCTTGTATTGCATCGGAAGCTGAGTCAAGGCACATAATGTTTTCCTTTTCTTCTTATTTTTACTTTTACTTTTCAATAGCTTCGTCTTTTGTTTTGAAATTTAATATTGCAGCAATTTGATCAAGCATGTAGTGTTCGTATATTTTTGGCGGACGCTATGTATCTATAAGTTGCCCTTGTTCTGTTTACAAATCTTTATATATATATAATTTTTCTGTACGTGTGTATGTCACCGAACTCTTTCCAAAAGGCTGGACAGATTTTAATTTTTTTTTATTTATAAGCTGTCGGATTTAAGTCGCGTGTGCAGGACGTCTGTTGGGTCCGCTAGTTAGATTATAAATAACTATCTGACGCTCGCGACTAGGGCTGCGTTGAATAGGCTGAAGGCGTAACATTCAGACAGATATACATAAAAATATGTATATAAATTATAGCATACGCGTTATTCTGGTGTATAAGCTATATTATTGTAAAATTTAATTAGAATCCATTGAGTAGTGTTTGCGTGAAAGAGTAACAAACATCCATACATACATACAAACTTTCGTATAGTATCGTAAGGATTAGTAAGGAAGCGCGTGTGTAAACAGCTGCGCAAAGCCATCGAGGACGTGAACTCCGGCGCCCTGACGGTGAGCAGCCGCCCGCAGCCGCCCACCACGCCGCCGCCGCCCCTCATCCGCGTCACCACCACCACCGCCGCCACCACCACCACCACCACCACGCAGCCCGCGCCGCCCAGCGACAGCGAGACGGCGCGCCTCACCACCACCTGACCGTCCGGTGAGTCCACCGCACATTCCACCACCAATCGCCCCACCACCTGACTATGCTTTTTCCTACGTGAGAAAGTGGCACGAGCTGACTATCCACTGTTTAGTGTTAACGCATCTGGGTTTCGCCGCTGCGGGAATAGAACTCACGCCAAGCGCTTTAACCACTAATTGCCGTTTAGCTAAGTGGTTAAAGCGCCGTCGGAAATCTCAAAGTCCTTCTATCTACATTGTTTTTTTAACATTACTAGCATCTATTGTTGTTATGTCCTTGTCAGACGCAAACAACTCAATATATCGTTTTACAACGATAATTCGAACTAGATTAAAATAAAAAAAAATCACCACTTCAAATTCTCACCTTCCAGATCACTGCCATCGAGTGAAGATGACAGCATCCGGCGGATTTGAACAATAAGTTCATCATCGTCTATACAACAAGACATGATACCGACGCAATATGGTTGTATTACAATGTCCGGTGCTTTTCAGTGTCCAAAAGTCACAAATAACTATTATGTGATCGCTTTTGTCGTTAGAAATAATTTATTTATGTTTAATTTGTAAGTTAAAGTCTCAAGGTAGCAGCTGAATAGGTTTTAGTTCAATTTTGCTTTTACAGCTTGCGGTTTCTTGTTAAAAGTCGTCCATAAAGTGACAACAAACAATACATTATCTGTGTTATTTTTAGTACAAGTATGTACACTTTTAATATAAAAATATAATAAATACATTTGGGAGAAACTGACGTTTCTTCTAAAGTGTTTTGCGTTTACAATATTCCAATATTAAGTATATGCTTATATTTCGATGTCTGTTGTTAATATTCGAAGCTATTAACAAAGTTATTAATGAACCAAAACTTTCGCCTCCAAGGCATAATATGTGATCGTCGATAGCATTCCAAAAAATTTGATTTGTAGAGCTAGAATTGATGTTGCTTAAATTTGTATCTTGGGACCAAGTGATTTGGGTCGCAATTCCATCGAAGGGTAAGCTCGATTGAGCTAAGGTTTATTAAATTCAAGTTGTCTTAAGACTGACGTAAAATTTGATTGCTAATTCATTCCTACATTAATTCCTACCCAAATAGGCAACTCCTGAATTGATTAAATTAATAATTATATAAATATCAAATAAGCAACCTTTGAGCAGCCTTAAATAATTTTTATACATTAATGTTTAATCTATTAGTTAGGATGTGAATTTTGATCCATTGTTTGGTATTTAATATCAAAAATGGAAAGGGTGTTGACTTGAAAAGTGTATTTGCGGATCTCATTGCAATATTTTAGAACTCGTTTTGGGTGGACTCACCCGCAGAGAAAGGTCCAAAAATTCATTAGCCCTAAATAAAAAAGACCACGCAATTCTAGACCTTAATAACAATGAATACGTAACATTTGAGATTTCAAAACCAACAGAGGTTTAATATACTATACATAATCGTGATAGCAAGTTGTGATAAAAAGTAACAGTTTTTTTTTTTTATTGTAACCATAATCTAACCAAAAAATGTGTGATATAAACTTTCGTTCAGTTAATTATTGTCGAAGTTATCAAAATTAGACGATATAAATAGTGTAGGTAATAGATAGACAAAATAGTCATCTTGATGTTGTAGAAAAAGTGCGACTTTATGCGATATATCAACGAATATGACGGCCCTAGAGAGAGAATGCTGGGTGCATTTCCTATAATGGATGAATAAGTTTGTGTCAATTTGCAAAGGCCCTACATAGAGTCAAATTATTTGAACCGAATAAAAATCCACTCCTGTGTATTCCTAGTCACAAAAATAATCTAAAATTTTATAATCGTACGATTTATGAGTTGGGACTACCACAAGGTACTATCTTGGTACCATCATATTTCACCTCTCAATTTATACCTTCTCAACATTTAAAAGTCTAGTACAAGGCAAAAGTGTTTGTATCAGTCAACTATAAATTGTCATATGTCTACAAATGCAAAGGTAATTATTAATTTATTTACAGTTTTCGTTCTTATTGAAAGAAATCTTATATTCCACTATGGTGATTCGTTCAAGTGTAAACGCCTTTAAATTAGAAGAAATCCAGGATTCAGTAAAAAAGGTGTAGCCTTAGGTTTTAATTTATGTTTAAGATAATTGTGTTGTCAGTTTGACGTCAGTTGCATTTTTATTGTGATCTGTTGCTTTTTGGTTAGTAAATGTGTTGCGCGTTGACCGATGTTGTTTTATTCTCTTATCCCCATTATTTGACGACGACCTACGACGGCCTATTAAATATATATACTGCTTAATTATTCTACTTTCTCAAAATAAATAACACGTGTACTTTAGATGTGAAGTATGGTAGGGCCACGCAGCAGCCTCGGCTGTTGCACGAATGGGCAGGCTCATCCGGGTTGGTACCACGACCTCACAGAAGACCGGCGTGAAGTGCAAGTGTCATACTTCTGGGTTTCGTCTGGTGAGTGAGGTAGACGGGGCCCACTTTATCAAAAAGAGGTAACGCATCGGAAACCCTACAGATGTTGTCCACATATCCATGAGCTACGGTTATCAGTTAGCATCAAGTGAACCGCCGGCTCTCTTGCCACCTTCTCAGATAAAGAAATGAGCAATCAATAAAACAAAACTTAAAAATAGAATGAAGAATGAATTATTTTATTCGTCACTAAACTCTATAATACTTTACAGAATTATTATACAATTAAAATGAACTAGATACAATTCGGTCATCACAACACCGCATGCCCTTTTATCTTAAGTACATAGATCAACTTGGAAATACGCTAAATGTTATTCGAAGGAAATATATACAATATTATCAGTATGTTATCTAACATTAATGTCACATTATACTATTTTATTATTTTTACGGTTACAGACAAATCAAGGACCGTCTTTGCTAGAAGGGCATACGGGGCCCAGTAAGCCCAATATTAGGTAGCCTATTTTAGGTATTTATAACCGAATAAAAATTTGCACAGTAAATGAGGATGTTGTCAGCAACTTTCTGGTATCCCTGATTTCCCTGATCGGATTGGGGAAAACATCCGTAATGAATAATAAAAGGAATTTAAAGAAATGGAAAAAAAACACTTAAATATGGGTTTTTGGCACGGCCCGAACTAATCGCGTAAATGGGCAAAATGTATTTAATGGGCAAACATTATTTAAATCACGACATATATTTAATGTCATATTCAGAGACGGCATATTTAAATGGCCAAGTGATAACCTGTCAGGTTCTGTTTTCCCCCAAACGCATTGTCCTGTCTAGAAAACTAAAAAATTTGAGGAAACAACAAACTGTTTTACAGGCCCCGAATTCTTATGTGCCCAAGGGCTTCGGTATGGCGTTTTAACACTCGTTTAATTTATGGAAAGAAGCTATACAGCTTTACCCGAACGATTGAATAAAAATCACACTCACGAACAGAAAACACGCCATCTATTAGCCAATTTGAATACTAAAAACTTAAGAAAATTAAATAGTCGCACTTAAAACTATTTATCAGTAACGAATGATAATTTATCATACAATTTGTTACATCAATAACGTATACCATTCACAATTTCGAAATGTATCAGTATGCAGGACGCTAATACAATAAATTACATTTTGATCGATTCAATTTCCTTAATAAACATAGACAATATTCATATTTCTAAGCTACGCTATAACATCTATACAAACAGAGACAGACTGACCCACAGAGTATTGAATTCGTCCTCCACTACGATAACACTTCAAAATGGCAATAATTATCTTTATTTAAATAAAATTGGAGTCACCGCCTATCTTAATCGTAAAATAAAATTAAATAAATGCACTGGCCTTTAATAAAACTTAGCATTAATATAAATAAATCACATGAATCATTTAAATTAAGTTATACGCTAAATATAATAACACTGGCCTCACTCAATATCACAAGTTAATTTAAGTAATCCTTATCGTAGACAACTTTTAAATAGACTATATTTACAGAGTAAACAACTTGTTACTGATATGTAGTTACTGATAAGTATTGCTTTCAACTATTTGTATATGTACTATTCTAAACCTTCCTTTTTTTAACAAACCAAAGATCTACTCTATGGCAATAGTCCGTTGGAAACGAAAGCCAATAAAGAGGAACTAAATGCGCGAATGTTCGCCCAAGTCAAAACTATTTTCTATCTCCCGGTGTCATATTAATGACAACAAAACGGAATTAATTAAACTATTTAAACATTGTGTGCTCTAGTTGTTGTGTTTAAAAGCACCAAAATCGTTATTATTGATGTGCTTAAATTGGTCCACAACTCTCACTCACAAAACCATGCTGACTGAAATTTTTTTCTCTTTAAAGACAAAATTCTTGGAGTCACTTGGAGCCTCTACGGCTACACGTCACGCATACAGGAACCTTTTTGATAACTGACTTTCGTAGTCTGCTGACGCGGCGTGCTACATACAACCGCAAGATTCCACCACCATGTTTGGTAGAGTCTTCTGTGTGACGGTATTATTCGAGTCCATGTAGAGCAACTGCAGAGAGCTGAATGTGGTCGGCGCGCAGCAAGGCTTAAACTCCGCCCTCCTTTCGTTCGACACCGAGTAGAAATATTTCTGTAACAAAATAACGAACTAATTTAAAAATATGCAAATAAATTACTTAACTATCAAGAAGCCGCGAAAGGTTATCTATAAGACGTACTACGTACTACTTACGTACTACGCAGGGGATATTTTTTTTATTTTTTAATTATGTGCATTCCGAACTTGAGTGTTTAAAACATTATATAACCTCATGTACAGACAAACACTTTGATTATTTATCAACATATATTACACTATCATTACAGACACTTAAACTAATCGAGTGTGGCAAATTACAACACAAACAAAAAATAAATCCGAAATCATAAACGCAGAAACGAAAAATAAATCCAAAATCATAAACGCAGAAACGAAAAATAAAAAAATTATCAACGAACTTTTTTTTAAACTTACCCTGACGATTTTTTTATTTATTTGTCTTGTGAATTTTCCTGATATTTATTCAGCATTTGTCTTAAATAAAATAGAACCGACACAACATTCGGCCGATATGCTGGCTTGCGCACACGGCGTGGGCGCGCAGGTCCCTTTGCAGAAGTAGGCGTGGTAGCCCGAGGGTCTGATAATCCAGTCGTCCCAGCCCAGCTCCTTGAAGCTGACGTACAGCGGCTCGCGGCAGCACTCGCTGGTGGTGGTGCCGCACTCCAGGGTGCGGCCGCGCCGCCTTTTGCCGGCGTACTTGGTGTACAGCACCAGGAACGGCCGGTGCTTCTTGTGGAACGAGAGCGGTGCTCGGCGCAGCTGCGATTCATAGTTGAAGGTTAAAATAGAAACGGAGGATCAAGAGCCTATAGTACCGACTGGGACGTTTAAAGTAACAACCTACACGTATACCACTGTCTCCTCTGCACAGAGGGTATTAAGGCATAGTCAAATACGTGGCCCCACTAAGGATTGGCAGATTTCACAAATTTTCCAAATATTTTCTCGAAAATATGCAGGTTTCCTCACAATGTTTTCCTTCACAGCTGAGAACGTGATAAGTCGGCGCTTAAAACTAACAATTGGCCGGCACCGGGGATCGAACTCAGGTTGCTCGAGCATTTTGAATTAAAAGCGAAATGTAACTCTTCGTATTACCTGTGTAATATGTCAGTACAAGTAAACGTGGTAACCAACTAAATATACCTCAATATCCATGAAACAAATAATCTCAAATCATCCAAATTTATTCAACATGAACTTCCTAATTCCATTGACCAGCGTACCTGACAAGTTCTGCACGCGACGTGCAGCGTGTGCTGCCTCTCCATCCCCTCCAGCCAGACCCTGACGGCCCACGCGAGCTCCACGCGGACCCAGCCCTCTCCGATGTCCGTCTCCTTAATGGCGATGGGCTTAGTCTTCTTGAACTGCTGCTGGCTGTCCCAATGCGCCGCCTCAGATATCACGAACGTCTGGTTGTATTCGTCCAGTGGATCCGGCTCCTGAAAATCAAATTCTGTTGTAACCAGTCGTAAATTTCGCATATAAACATGGCAGTAAGCGATTAATGATTCCTAGATCCTCATCATCCTCCTGCCCTTACCCCACCTAGGTGTGCTCGGCAGAACACGTGAATCATGTTGTAACCGGTTTTGGATATGTTTTTACGACCGGCCGCCTGACGTTAACCCTCCTTGGGAGTCAAACACCCAGATCCGGAAGAAATCGCTGTGCGTCAAACAAATACTTTTCCCGTGTGGGGATCGAACCCACGACCCCCCACGCAAAGGGGGGGTCGTGAAGCTTGTTAGCTTAATAATGCCGCCACTGAGGCATCCTAGTCATCCTAGTCATATTGCTTCTTAAAGCAAACGTAATAAATGACAAAACATGTGACAAACGTCACCAGTAATTCTATCTAATATATAAAATTCTCGTGTCACGGTGTTTGTAATTGAACTCGTCCAAAACGGCTCGACCGATTTTCGTGAAATTTTGTGTGCATATCGGCCACTGTGGAGAATCGGACAACATATATTTTTATCCCCCTAAATGTGAAGGGTGGTCCACCCCAAACTTTTTTTTCTACCCTAAAAATAATTTATAGGGCAAAACAACGTTTGCCGGGTCAGCTAGTAAGTATATAACATAACTAGCAGCCCGCCCCGGCTTCGCACGGGAATTTAACAAAATTTTTAAAACTAAAAATTGTCATACACATAAAATATTCCGAATATTTCGTCTTTGGGGAGTAATTTTATGAATTTCTTCATCTTTTAATGAAATACCCTTGAAATTACGTCATGAAGATCGAAAGACCGCTGACCAGATGATGGTTCCGCTTTAATTACGGGACATTCGGGGTTACACGTAAAAGTGACAAATAAATCTGGCCTCCCATAGCTTCGGACATAAATCATCCCATCTTTGGTTTGTTGACCGATATTTGATGAGCCAATGTCTTAAAGATGGCAACTCATTTGCAACCCTACAGGTGTTACAAATGTCCATGGGCGACGGTTATTACTTAACATCCGGTGAACCGCCAGCTCGTTTGCCACTCTATCACATTAAAAAAAATCATGTTTTATTATCTTTATTCAATATAGAAGTATTACACTTACATATTGTCAAAAACACTACTACCGTCAACATTATCTATAAAAACGGCCAAAAAATTATGTCTGTTTTATGGGAGCCCCACTTATTTATATTTTTTTGTTTTTTGGTATTTTTTGTTATAGCGGCAACAGAAATTCATCGTTTGTGAAAATTTCAACTGTCTAACTATCACGATTCATGAGATACAGCATGGTGACATATGGACAGACATACGGACATACAGACGGACATCGGAGTCTTAGTAATAGGGTGCCGTTTTACCCTTTGGGTACGGAACCCCGATAAGTCCCAGTAATAATGCAATGGCTTAAAACAGGAAGCTTTAACCATCAACCTAAATGCATACAATTGCATGCTTGTCAGAGTTTTGTTACGCACAGTACCTTGCTTGTACAGACGTTTGTTATATTTCTCTCTAATCTCGTATACGTTGGGAACGCTCAGACCTCGATTCCCTAGTGTGAATTTGTATATTTATATTATTGTACTCTTCAAGCCACTGCAAACACTCTATTTGACTTTCTCCGACTTGTAAAACGATATTCAGTTTCCGGTAAAGATTCCTCATTATGACGTATTTTTAATGTCCTCGCCTGGGAACTATTTCCAGAAAGATGAGATCTTGATCTTTTGGGCATTTTAAAATGATTAAAAAAAATAAACTTCCTCAGTATTTAATAATCTGCTAACTGTTGAACAGGAATTACCAGTATAAATGTGATTGAAAACTTATAAGAACTACTAAGTCAGTCACTAAGCTGTTTGGATAGTTAAATTACAATATACTAACATTTTTAAACTTGCAATATCTAAGGAATGGAATGTTCGAATTTAATAATTAAAAAAGTTTTATAAAGATATTGAAACAGTCTTAAATATGAAGTAATTTATTTTTATAATGATTAAGACCGAGATAAAAATAAACAGCCTTTGTTAGCGGCGGTATTTCAATCAAAATTTTAAAATAAAAGAACACTTATTGTGGCAATTGTGGCATAACTATAATAGTTAGACATATGCTGTCGCGACACTTTTTGTAAATAATGATGTGTTCTGCAAATTCGTAGTACATTATTTTATTCTATCATCAATAGTTTTCGCAGCGCACGCGATGTAAAGAATATTCTAGGTAATTTTTGTACACCTTGAGTAACATTATTGCGAGTTTTAGTAAGGGTCCCTAATTTTTTGAAAATATTATATAGCCTATGTCAAGCAGGGATAATGTAGCTTCTCAACAGTGAAAGAATTTTTCAAATCGGTTAATTAGTTTCGGAGCCTATTCGATACATACAAACAATCAAATCTTTCCTCTTTATATAATAGAAGACAAGCGAATCATAAGTTACTAACATCCGTACAATATAAACGTTCATTGACGACAAAAACTTGCAGATTGAATAGGTTACTTACCGTGCCATTTTTACATTAATGTAACAAATTTCATAATGTTTCAATAATTAACGTGATAATGAAGCAGATGATATAAATTGATATTATATTATATAAATCGTTTAAGAAATCGGATCCGTTTGATGAAAGAAGTATAACTTTAGTTTCTTCTTCCGTTAAACATACTTATGACGCTTTTTGTATATCAAAGTTGTATTTTAATACTATATTATCCCATTACAAATAAAATATGACTTAATATTCACCTTGTAGAACCAAAGTTCCACGACGGTCACCTCTTCCGGTTCGACGTCAGGAGGCAGCTCGAATTGGAGGCAGATGAATGGATATCTCCCAGTTGTCAGACATTCGCCTGAAACGAAATTGTCAAACGTTAAGATAGAAGTCAACTTATCACAGTATTTTTCGTGGATTATAAAAACTCTCTTCCTCGTTAGAATAATTACATTTATTTGTAACGTGTAGATAAATTATCGAAAAACTTTTCGCCGCTGTCAATATAAAAAGTAGAACTGTCGACTTCTGGGTAACGACAATATATCCACACATTTTAAATTTCATATTAAGTGCAGAGATTAACACTAAAGATTAAGAGTACATTTATTTAATTCCTTCGTATATAATTAATTAATTAGTTGGATCAAAATATAAATGTAAACGTAAAATAGAATGTAAACGTTTAACTGTGATAGGCACACCATCCGGGTAAGTACCACGAACACACAGAAGACTGGCGTGTAGTGCAAGTGTTTTACTTCTGCGTTTCGTCTGGTGAGTGAGGCAACCTGAGACCACTTTATTGAAAGGTGGCAAACATTTGCAAGCCTACGGGTGTTGCAAATGTCAATGGTCGGCGGTTAGCACTTAACATCAGGTGAACCGCCAGCTCGTTTGCCACCTTCTCACATAAGTATTACAAAAAAATATATGTTATTTATTTATTATAAGTAATGAAAAAAAAGTTAATTTGGTTGGTAAACTACGCAAGCACAGACTACTATAATAAAAATCCATCTAACATCTGAAAGTATTTTTGTGTTAATCCTTTCCCAAAATTAGATAAATGTCTGTATTACTTTATACCACTGTGATATAAAGTGCAATCGTACTGATTCTCCAACATTTTATTTGATTAGCTCTCTTTACGTCACTATGAACTCCTATACTTTGAGAAATCTACTCATAGTTTCATTAGTTCTCGCTTTCAAATCTATATCTAGCAACGTAAGTTCAAATCCTGGTACCGGCAAAAATGAAATTGTTAATTTCACTGATTTATCACGTGATCATCGCCAAAGGGGAACATCGTAAGGGCATATGTATATTTACGAAATTAAGCCGAGCCTTTTTTGGAGATTCATATTATTTATCGTTAAATAAAAGTATCAATCCCGTGACCATTAGCATTGTGAAATGTTCGAAACGTCTGGAGTTCGGAATAAAAATGAAACGCGATAATATCCGTAAAATAGTTTTATTTACTCTATGTGTACTATTCCCGTAGATACAGGCAATTATTGCGTGCTATTATTTAGCTATTCAGAATTGGTTCCCACTTAGGCTTTGGGATATGGATGAGCAAGTAGATAGTTGTCTGGGGTTCTATAGAACAGTTTATCTGAAACATCTAAATGTAAGTGAATCTAAAATATCCGGTTACAACACTGGTTTATTTTGTCCTACAGTTGGAGTTCCAAGTACGGAGAAGAAAAGTAATGACCAAACGCTATTAACGGTGAGCGGTAGCTTGTAAAACTATTACTTGACTCCTGACCACGTGTAAAAAACGACAACTGCGCAATTCAATAGTAAATATACCGATATAGAGGTCGATACTAGAGGTCAGCACTATGACCTTATTAAAAACGGTTCTTAAAATACTTCTTTTAATTGATGTTTTTTTTTTTCATTTAACAATAATCACTGAACATTGCGATAATCCAATTTTCAACTCATGCTCTTGATTGACCCGCCATCACGTTTCGGACAAATTATTGTTCACTGATTGTCAGATGATAACAGTATGATGAATTACATTACGACACAAATTTGTTAGTGTAGATGCGTATTATTAATGTAAATGAATTATCATTTCATCATCATCATTATTTCAGCCTGTTCGAGTCCGCTGCTGAACATAGGTCTCCCCCACAGACCTTGTTTACCTCCGCCCATAGACATTTGCAACATCTAAGGGCTTGTACATGTGTTGGCAAACTTTTTTCAATGTGGCCCTACCACAATCTCGAAAACAGCTTTTAAAACATATTAATTCTAAGCTGTACATATACGCTTTATTTAGAATTTTATAACCATACTCAATGATATGTATAATTAACAGGTAGATATGAAACTAGCGCATCGAAACCGAGGCATTCAAATTACAACAATCGGTGTAGTTAGCAATGCAATTATTTAGACTGCTATTCTCCCCGTATCTTACGTTCTATATCTGTCACATTCAATTGTATATGTCATATAATGTAAATCGGAACAATTTTTAAAAATAATGTAATGTAGTGGCGTAATGTTAGTATGCGCTATGGTTTGCTTAACATGGTAATATATACGTACGGCGAGTTCAAAATAAAGATACGCTCGGATCAGAATGCAGTTGTGGTTTTATTTAATCGACCCTTCTTGAAGTTCACAATTTTCGAGGAGTTGTCAAGACAGGCGCACGCGCAGTGCTAAACAAGGTGCCGAGAATTGAGATTATAATTCTGTACGAAAAATACCAATCTCAAAAGTCATCCGCCTACTTTCAGTTTTGATCTTTGTTCCATCAACATAGGTCATTCGTAATCTTCGACAAAACACTCATTGGTACAAATGACCGACAAACGTCTAATTCAGGGCTACCCCGAAATGTTCTTATATCGACGGTGTACTTATACGTTTTTTTCCCCGATATTAAACTCTAATTGCTAGCACTAAACGGGCCGAGACCCGTCGTTAATTGGACCAAGGAGTGACCCTAGAGGTCACTCTAAATGATAACATGTAATTAATCGGCGCTTCGGCTAAACCGTTATCATTAACCGTTTCTAACTACGGAGCACCGTGTGCAGTTTACACAGGGTGCTCTTTCTATTTTTTTTAACAATCGCCATAACCATAACAGGGCATTCCATCAAAGGTCTTTTATAATCATAACGATATCCTCATACACAGCAGCATATCTGACATCAATTTTCGAATTGCAGATATAACTACATCGCCAGAAGATACATTCTTTTAAACATTGCCCTAACTTTAGGATAACATTATCCTGTGTTGTAAGGACGTTTTACAAACATAAATTTCACGTGGACAAACGCCCAGATGCGAAACAACTATTTGTGGGTCACACAAATAGTTTTGCCGTGTGGGAAACGATCCCACGACCCCCGACGCCGAAGCCAATAAATACCTTGGCAACTGCGCCACGGAGTCATCATAACATTCAAGTACAATTATGTTTAACCTGCACTTGGTAGAATATGATGATCGATGGTCAAAAGTTTTGCAGGTACTGTGGTACCAGTAACAGTGCGTAGGTAATTAAAAATGTTCTTTATCAATATTAACATAAAATAACTTTTCTCACATTAAAATAAATAAAAAAAGCTTTAATCTTTAAATGACGAAGAAACAATACACCTTCATTTTCTCTATGTGATATATGTAGTCCCAAGTTTGAACATTAAATGAATGAATCACATATTATGAAAAGACTAATAATAATCTATATCGCCTGCAAAACCTGAGATCTGTTTTACATCCGCTATTTATCAATGACTTTGAGTTTTGTTATTACAACATTAGAGACTTTAATTCCAAATAAAAAGGGGTAAAACACTTTCAGATAAATGTCCGATTGATTGATAGAAATCCGGGCTATCATATATTCATAATAATGTCTTTGATATACGTATACTCCTCATGAAAACAGTTTTATTTACCTCTGGGTAAGTCTTCATACGGTATTCAAATTAGGGAAAATATTACTTGAAATTATCCAAACAAGATACATAAAAAGAACAAATATAAACAAGCTTTAAGAGCAAATTAAAATAACAAAGCAGCAAAACTCCTTTAATAGGGCTTGAACATAAACAGACCTGAGAACCAAAGGCCGCAGTCTGTCTGTCTTACTATCATCAGGCAGGCTCATCCGGGGAAGTACCACGGTCTCGCGGAACACCGGCGTGAATTGAAGGAATTACTTTCGCGTTTCATGCATTGATTGAGGTAGCCGGGGCCCACTTATTAATGACTCACCAATCCGTCTGCCGTTGTAGGGCGCTCGCTTGCTCGCATTTCAACTTTTTCATATAAAAGGTATTCCGTATTACTTCCTAACTGTGGTACGACCACCCAACAGTCTTGCGTTGCACTTACCCCGACCTCACAGAATACCGACGTGAAGTAGAAGCATTATACTTCTGCGTTTCGTCCGGTGAGTGAGGTAGCCGTGGCCCACTTTATAAAAAGGTGGCAACGCATTTGCAACCCTACGGGTGTTGCAAATATCGATTGCTGGCGGTTATCACTTAACCTCAGGTGAACCGCCAGCTCATTGCCACCATCTCACTTAAAATATATGAAAAAATAACATATAAACAAAATTTTGTGTAAACTGCTTCCGTATAGTGTATTCAGTATATTAAGGTTTTAATATAAATACTGAAACATATAAAATTCAGAACGCTAAGTCGTGATATAACAAGAGTCGCGTGAAAAACACGCTCCGATATACCAAAATATACAAAGAACATCTCAATTTCAACTATAACAGCCGTCCAATTATCTTCATTATCGCAGAACAATTAATTTTTAATTAACGCAATCCCTGTGTTAAGCATTATCTTAGTTATTCTTTTCGTACACATGTCTCATGATATCGGGTAAAATTTCGTACCATCACAACTATTTTTCTGTTGTATACAAATTATTTAAAGAAATCATCGCCAAAACTATACACTTTGTACCTCAGCGTAGATAAAATGACAGTAATAATATTTCTATCTAACAGACTCAAATTTTAATTAAACCACAGGGTTACCGCAGGTCACTTTTTTCACTCATTTCATTTTAAACTCACGTGCCTAGTTGTCACGTTTACAACTGCAAGTACTCGTGACCAAATACTCGTGTTTTCATCTCCACTTAAAATTTTCAGACAACGGATCAACCTATCCAAGTAACGTGCTTCTGATGTTGTATTGATAGAATGTTTATCGATGCCATATTTTAAAACAGTAATGACCTAATTAATAGTTAAAAACAGAAAATAATGCAAAACGAAAAAGGAAGAAAACAAAGTTCTGTAACAAACGAAAACATTTACTTGATAAAATAAATATATAAATAGATTATATGAGGACGTCGACTCAGATAACAAGAAACCGCATTTCTGAAATTCTCTGCTTCAGATTTGTACTACGTGTACTACGAAAGATACATGGACTGTCACATCAATTTGATAGTATTAAAAACATGCAAACTTGCATTAATCCCATGTAGATAATTTCCCTAAATCCTTCATATTTGATAAATGATGTAATAAAATTTGGTCGAGAGTAAAACCCTCAAATTTCAAAGATACAGTCCGTCTGATAACTTAATAAATAGGGTTTATATTGCATATACGCAGAGTCAAATCCTCAAGTACACTAGCCCCGTCCCGGCTTCGTACGGGTGCAATGTATTAAACACATAAGCCTTCCTCTTGAATCACTCTATCTAGTAAAACAAAACCGCATCAAGATCTATTGCGTAGTTTTAAAGATCTTTCAATAGTTCAATAGTTTTGTATTAGTTGTAATTTAAAGTTAAGTTTAAATGTTGTTTTATCTATTATTTTTAATTTAGCTTTAATTTCTTTTGTTTTTCATTTTTTATTTTGTTTTAAAAGTTATTTTTTTTTTTATTTCATTGTACAATTATTAATTGTTGAGAGTGTTTCTTGTGCATGTTGTGTTCGCTTATAGAAGAACATTCACTTGTGTGTTAAGTTCCGTATCAACTTTATCTGTGTCCATTATTCTGTAATGTGAGTGTAATGTTCAGTTTGCGATCCTAATTAAATAAAAAAAAATCTAAGCATACATAGGAACAGACAGACAGCGGGACTACTTTGTATACATCTTTATACTATGCAGTCTTCTGATTTAATTAATAGGGTCCATCTTGTTAGCGGCCGCATCCTATCGATCTGGAAGCGGAATCGGACGTATTCCCAAATGGATCCATTGACCGGCCCGCCATTAGACGGGGCTATCGGCGCGCGACCTTTTTTTCTCTTCTCCTCGCGAACAATTACGGGAGGGGTCGTATTATCGCGCGGCCTGTGCGCACAAGGCGCCCGCGTGATTCACGCGTGATAAGGCCGATTTTGGTCCATGACCCGGCCGACGGGAGGTGGCGCCCCGCGGCTAGCCGGCAGCGAACGATGGCTGTGTTCACGAATGGCAGGTCTGCGAGTGGGGATTTCTGCTATTGGCGGTGGTGGTGGTGGGAGGGGGGTGTTTATTCTATACGGCTTTACATGCATTAAATCAAGCAAGCGGTTGCGGGTTGCATACACTTCAGCTAGAAGAGCTTCTGTGGTGGGGGGTATATTCTAAACAGGACCACATACATTAAGCTAGGCATGCCGTTTCCACTTGACATATACCTATTTCATTTCACTCAATCCATCTGTTCTTAGCTATCGCACCTACCGACATTTTAATTCACGTCTGACTGGCAGCGAATGAGAATTAAGTGAATTTGTAAATGATGTAAATGATTTTTCGGTGGTAGGGCCACGCAGCAGCCTCGGCTGTTGCACAAATGGGCAGGCTCGTCCGGGTAAGTACCACGACCTCACAGAAGACCGGCGTAAAGTATAATACTTTCGCGTTTCGTCTAGTGAGTAAGGTAGCCGGGGCCCACTTCATTGAAAGTTGGCAACGCATCTGCAATCCTACGGGTGTTGCAAATGTCCATGGGCGGCGGTTATCACTTTTTGTATCTTGTATTAACTGATGATTGTGCTTTAAGTCCCGAGACTGCTTCATCTGACGCAGAACCGGTGGGTTAGCCAGAACCCACGGGTGTGGGCCCTCCGCTGTGGATAGGGCCGCGCATGTGCTCATGGGTGCGTTTAACTACGGCATGTCATCTAAGGGCCATCGAAGTTGTTGTGCGGACCGAGACCCCGATGGCCGTCGACTGTGTTTTAGCTAATCGGTGGCTGGGGGCGGTGAGAACCGCCCTGGAACGCGGGTGTACCTTGTGTACGCGTTGTGTTAGTCTCGCCGTGCTCGGAGGCGAGGGCGAACTATTGTGTTTGTTGTTACACTAGTTGTGGGTGTAGTGTTGTCCGTCGGCGGTTATCACTTATAAAGTGAACATCAACTTCTCACATAAAAAGCCATGCTAAGCTACAGCCGATGAATGGAGTTTTTGATTTACGTAAAACGCCGCTCCAGAAGATGTTCGTCAATGTGAACTTTGGGTATGCCATTCCAAAGTGGCGAAATGTTTAAAAATTAACACGATACAAATTCAACCACAGGAAATGCATATACGTATATATATTAATACGTGAAGCAAAAACTTTGTACCCCTTTTCATGAAAATTGCGCGGACGGAGGAGTATGAAATTTCCCACACTCATAGTTTGTATAGAGAAGGTGTGCGGAATGCTAATATTTTTTTTAATTATGCATAAAAAATACATTAAATCAAAATAGAAAACATTACATACACTACCATGTATTTATCACATATATACTCTTTTGTTTATTGCGTAATTACCTAATTATGGTAGAATTTCGACCACTCGGCATCCACCAGTACAATTAATAATTGCATGTAGCGATGTAGTAAACGTGACGCGCATTGCAATAAAAGTGCATCACATAAAGACACATTGCTTCCACTTAACAACTATTCTTAAAGCAATCTCCCCAACCAGGGTTGGATTTAGGTGCGGTAAAAAAGATAGTACAAAAAATTTTAAAGGATAGTATTTGACAAACATAGTACACTATTATTTTCATAGTTATTGCACAAAAAACAAATTATTTTACTCAAAAACTCTCAGAAAATTGTTATCACTTTGAATAAGAATGGAACGGCCGGACCATAAAAATAAAAAATTAATCGTACTATTAGACAATTATGAACTCTATTAATTACTTCATTGAGTGCAAAGTGACTGTTTGAGAAAACGGAGCATTGGAAAAAGTACAATTGTTGTCAAAAACTCCATAGTATTGAAAAACGTTAAAGAATTACAAAACTTATTTTATTTGGATTGGCCGTGAATGGTATAATATTGGTCATTTAGGTAAAGAAATGAAACTATAGTACGTTTTCGTACTATCCTTACATATAGATTGTATATAGTACGAAGCATGAATTTATAGGACAAATACTATAATTATAGTAGAAATTCCTACCCTGTACCCAAATCATATCTAACCGGGGCTTTTGTACAGTCGAGCTCTAGTAACTCTAGTGTCTTAGCCTTTCTTGGGTCAATAGCATCAATATAAATACGTCATTTCGCTATTTACAATTTCCCAACGTGTCAATGTCATTTCTCTATAACAAAACAAGTTATAACGAATGGATTTATAATTAAAAAGATGATTACATTAACAACAGGTTATTCAGAATCAGAAATCTAGCCCACGCGGCATGGTACAAAGAACGCTAGCTTCATTTCCTCGCTGATTAGAAAAAAGGAAAAAGGAACAGCCCATACATACCCACTGGTGGGCAAAGGCCTCCTCTGTACAGAGAGTATTAGGGCATACTACCACGCGGCCCCAATGCTGATTGTCGGATTTCACATATTTTCGAAATATTTTTTTTATTTGCTTAAATATGCAGGTTTACTCAAGATGTTTTTTTAAACATGTTGTTTACTCCTAAACTGCTCAATTATTTTAATTATTTTTTATATTCTAACTATAAAATACCTAAATAACTATAAACCCTTTTTTCGCCGTAAGTTAAGCATATGTGATATACACGTAAACTAACTAAGGCGAGTGGACTTTGTTGCTCAATTAAATCAAATAATATTGTTATGTATTTGCCCCCGTCTTATTTGCGGGTACATCCCCGGACGAGCCTGCCCATTAGTGCAACAGGAGAATCTGCAAAGTCTACGACGCTTTGGATTCAATTTCGGTTGCCTAAATGATTATGATTATGGTATATATATATATGGTGCAACTAAACGGCAAACGTAAACTGGCCAATCTAAAACTTTGGTAGTTTTGACATAAGTGTACTAACAAAGAAAAAGTCAAAACTACCTAAATGTTAGATTGGCGAGTTTACTATTGTACGTATATATTAATCATAATCTTAAGATATGGTATTGACCATGATATACAGGGTGGCTTTTCTAAGTGTATCCATTTTTTTTATTAAATTCTAGACATAAATGATGTTATATAAAAAATTATAAATATTTAAAATCATTCGTAAGTACTTAATTACATTCATTTGAACTTATCTCAAAAAGTGCGTCATTTATACGCAACTCATTTATTTTACGCGCGATCATTCATAACTAACACGCACACAAGTTCATGTACAGTAAAATTTAGGTATTTATTTATGAATGACTACCGCATTGTCAACACTTTTTAGGGAATAGAATAGCATTTTTTTTTGGAAAAAAAAACTTTTTTTTTTTTTATTTCAATAAACGATTATACTACCGAAACTGAGCCTCCTGCGTAAATTTGGGCACTTCTTAAAAAATCTCCCTACATATCTGCCGTCATACCGCTATGAAATTCGGTATAACGGTATTCAAATAGAAATTTTATGTCTGAAGCTCAAATCCCAGTGCTGACCTGCAATTTTATTTGAATATTCCGATTTCCTCTGTTTACCGTCACTGTTTTGTTCACGTGTGTGACTTATCTCTAGGGCCACGCAACAGCCTCGGCTGTTGCACGAATGGTACCACGACCTCACAGAAGACCGGCGTAAAGTGGAAGTACAATACTTTCGCGTTTCGTCTGTTGAGTGAGGTAGCCCTGGTATACTTATAAGCGGTTGGCAATGGCAACTCATAACTTCTCAGGTGCTGTAAATATCCATGGGCCGCGGTATAATAAACATCATGGCTTTCTTTTTTTTTTCTTGTATTAACGCGATTACACATTATAAATAAAACTAATTTTTACGGATTTATCGCGTTTATTTTTAATTTTAATTCCCGACGTTTCGAACCCTTTACAGCGTTCATGGTCACGGGACAGACTTCATCCAATAAGTCACTGTAATGCTTCTATATTGGATGAAGATAAAAAGTCAATACTTTGAATTCGAATCAAAGAAACTCCTATTCGCTTGCCAACTTTTCACATAAGACGCGAAGACACGAGAGAACTTGCTGGTGAAAGTGAGTGTTCTAACAAATGCGGATTTTAACGGAGGCCCTGAACAGTTTCCCCGACGCTGACGCCGTTCAAGCCGATAAATAGCGTATATAGGTCAAGCCGTTACGACGACTTACGTGACAGCCTTATCGCGGGCGAATATTCGCGCGAGATAGGCGGGTAAGCAGCGGATGATTACCGCTCATTGTTTCCGCCCCGACCGACCTCTACACGTGTTAGTTTTGTTATATAAATACATATTCCGGAGTGAGCCCCGTTTGCTTTGACCGCGGAAAACATAAGGCGCGCCCTTGACACCTACATTATAGCAAACATTAAAATATATATCGATAAGTAACAAGACAGCAACAGATCGACAAAACGGACATGATTATAAGAGGAATGTAAAGTCAATAAAGTCCTTTATAGCGCAGGTCTCGAACCTTTATTTTTACCAGTTTTTTAGGATTTCAGGAAAACAAAAGTGTAACTTACAACTAAATTGAAGAACCAATAACTAAGAACATTATCAAAGATTAACGGTTGCTCTACAGTTATTTTCACGGGCACCGCATTGAAATAATATAAGGTATTAACGTATCTCGCTCCTCATAAATTGAAATCCGTCAAGAAGTGTATAATATAGCGCCGGCTAAGGAATTAGACATAGCTTTGGAAGAGCCACACAACAGCCTTCGCCGATGCACGAATGGACAGGTCCATCCAGAAGTACCACGAACTAACACAAGACGGTTATACTTCTGCTTTCGTCTGGTGAGTAAGGTAGCCAAGGTACACTTAATTAAAAGGTGATAACGCTTCTTCAACCCTACTGATGTTGCAAATGTCCATGGGTTATCACTTAACATCGGGTGAACCGCCAGTTCATTTATCCTTCTCCTTCTCACATAAAAAAACAAATATTGCTCTACAAACATTACCCTCCAGCGAAAGTCGGGTTAAAAGGTGTCAGACAGTGATGACCGTAAATTTGCGTATCGCGAATAATATTTAGTAAAGTTCTGGTAGTGATAAGTTCTGTAAAACCAGGACAACGGAATCTTCACCATTAGAAACAAAAGTTAACTATAACAGTAGTTTATACTTGTACTATTACTACCTCCAAACAGCAAAACGTGTCAATTAAAAGTTTGACGGTACAGAAGATATTATTTGTTACAGATTTTTTTTCACATACTTTTTGAAATACCGCTTACCCCATAATAACTTAACATAGATATTCGTAATATAAAGATGGAAGAGAGCAACGACATTTTAGTAAATTTATTATTTCTTCCATTTTAATAGCATTTTATGCAGTATCTGCGAAACCTTTATCATCTTGTGAAATGACCATTATAATATTTATCACACTTTAAAACGTCACATTTATATCAATGCTTCTTCTTTCTTTCGATTACGATAAATTAATAAATTCTGATAAATTATCGGTTATTGTCCTACCTGAGAGAATCCTGTTTGGGGTTCGATTTAATACTCAAGCTCAACTGTAGGTGAGGTTGAGTATTAAATCGACTTTTTTACTTACTCTACTTTACATAAAACTACTTACAACAGCTTCTTAAAAAATGTTTATACTTAAATATTCTCCAAGTTGAAAAGTGACAACTTGTTGTTTATACGTCTGCGTTGTCGAAAGCGGCTCATACGCGACATTGGCCCAATACAAAACTGAACTTTGCACCTAAATCGCAAGGACGCTCGATCGTGAACGGGAAAATTGTGCTAAACGCACTGAATTCCGCACCGCATTGGCAGATTGATTGAATTCTAGCCCGGACTTCGTACCGCCACGCGCTCTCCGGCTGACAGTAAGTTATAAATAGTTCTGTTCCACCGATACGCACCGGAGATGATTTGTTGACGTTTTGATGTTTTGTTTACTACTTAAAAGCGGAGACATATAGTAACCCTAGCGAACGAGGTTGTGGGCGTGCAGGCTTGCAAAAAGGCGAGATTTACGGCGAGATAACTAATCAGCAGCCAAATGGCTTTTCAAATGTTATTTAAGTTGCCACAAGGATGGTTAAAGTCTCTGAATTGATCACTACGATGATCAGTGTTTCAGAAACCAGGCGTTAGAGATGGACTAGTAAGAGCCATAAATTTTTAACTGTACATTTACTTTAGAATTTGGTTTTTTGCTTGTCACGACTTTGAGACTTTTTTAGACTGCCATAATAATTTTTAAAAGGTAACTAAGAGTTCCTAAACTAACTACAAGCAACCGTTCAATATTCATGATTATGATTGTGTGAAATCATTTCATAAATGTTTTCACCATTGGAAACTTCTAAAAACGCATCTGCAAACCCTTGGGTATAGCAGATGTCCCTGGGCGGTGGTATTTACTTCACATCAGGTGAACCATCTGCTCGTTTGGCAACTTGTCACATAAAAAAAAATTGTATATAGAAATGATTACTTGTTTCTGCTTTACACTCATTCAATTTTATATTTTCTCAAATAATTTCTAAAATTTTATAATTTATACTTCGATTTGGTTTTTAAACTTTTAATTTGATACGAAGTGACGAATCTATACGTAATGTACACGTGTTTAATTTATAAAATTTAATTTATAAAATCATATAATGTCATACATGCAAAATCTATTACTTATTAATCATTCTATTTTTTAATTCTTCTACTATTTATTTATATACACAACTACTTTTTTAATTATTTAATAATACGTAATATTAATACCGGAACATAATCGAGATTTGGGAGTCTAGGCTTATGTTAAACGCAGGTATTATTGCGTCAGTCAGTCTGACACATGTGATATCTCTTCAAGTGAAAGATACAGAAGTCAACTATATAACCTACTTAAATAATGGCTATCAAAAGACCTTATTCTGCATTGGGCTATGTAAAATCATTTACATCTGGCGACAGCATTCGACACTATTCCTGCCCCACTACTTCTTAAGTAATTCGAATACCTAGTAAAAGTTATAGGAGGTAAATGCATTAAAATTATTTGCAAGCTACCTAGAAAAGACTAATCAGCATATAACGTGATAAGCGATCTGTCTACTTAACTAATAGGGAGTTCCACAAGGAAGTATACACTGGCCAACTTTATTTATAATCTACGTAAAGAGTTTGTGCAATCTTAGCTTTATGATAGACGATTGTTTGCATATTGTCAATGATACAGTCTTAGTTTTTCATAGCTTATTATGGAATGAATGAAATCATATCGTCGGAAAAAATTGGCTGTGTTCTTTATCTACTACAGAACTTACGAACAATGAATATAAAAAGATGCACAACTTTTACATTTTCTGTTACGCGACACATTCGCCCATAACCAGATTCGCACTTCGTGTTCGCATATCAGACTAGAAACTCTAAAGGTAATAAAATACCTTGGACACTATATTGAAAACTTACATGGAAGCACCACACTGAAACACTAATCGAAATGATTCGTAAGCGTATATTCTATTCAAACACTTAATAACCGACATTAACTTTAAATTGCTACTCTATACGCCTAGATGAAAAAAGTAAGAGTCTCATCCCGAGCTGGTACTCCAAAATAAATACATGATCCACATTAAAAGAGAACTACGCACAGTTTCAAAAGTAATGTTATTTAAAATTTTCATATAATACAATTTTGTTCTGACTTAGATGTCCCAACAATTCCACAGTTTGTTTTTTTTAAAACTGTCCTGTCAACCTGCTTCTTCATTCAAGGACCACCTATCTTCTAAATTACCGAAGAGGAGCGTAAATTTTCAGGAATTAACCATTTCTTTCATCATTTGTTCAACACCGTATTATCTTTTTAAACTCTTATCCGCCTTGCTAAGCGTTACCCTAAAACTACTTTGTTTGGATAAGTTAACCTATTGCAAATATATTTATTAAAGTGATTAAAATAAGAAATATAGATGGTATCTCTTGAAATATTAAAAACAATCTCTACTCAGTCTCGAGTAAAACCTACATTTCATTGATTTTTCATTTGAAGAATGTTAAAAGACATTTGAATATTCTAAGATAAGTTAAATATGACGAGAATGTTGTGTGGAAACAAAAGGACATGTGATATATTCCACTAATACGCTTTCATTTATAAAATTAATTTGATAATCTTAAATAACTAATATTTATTTTTTGGATTCAGAAAACAGTGAACTTTTGCGAGGCCTTTAACGATCTTAAAAGTTTGGCGAGTTCTTTATAGACCTCGTTTGTTCATCTACAGCCTAGGTAAAAAGATGTCAAGTTATACTTCTTATAAACAAACTTCCAATCAGCAATTGTGTACTCTGGAATGTGGAGAAGGTCAAACATACGATACATCGTGGAGTGTGCGTTTACTACAATGTTTATCTCATTACTATTGTCTCTATAATTACTGATCTCCGACAATGTAGTGACGTTGCTTATAAGCATTAGATGGATAATTCTGATCAATTCAGAGAGTTTAACCATCCTTTTGGCAATCAGTGATGATCAGTGTTTCAAAAACCGGGCGTAAGGCTGCGATTTCAACCAAATGTAACCATTTTTGGTTAATCTGATATCCGGAATTAGATTTTATATGAAGCAGACTCGGGCAATATACGAAAATATATATTCAGAACGGATTGCGTTAATATAATTATTAGTTTTATAACAAATAGTTCAATAGATAACTTTCTAAATACAGTTTATATTTTCGAAATTAAAGGTGACCAAGGTTAAGTATAAAATTAAAATTTTTGTTTTGTCATCAACCAAATATGTATTGCCCGTTTCTAAAATATTCTCAAAGCCAACAGGTGCGGATATTACATGATTAACGAATGTTAACTACCTCTAGATGATGGATCCATCAGATATATTAATTATAAAATTCCTAGAGTTCAAGGCACCTCATAAGATAATTATAATAAAGCACGAGATTTAAATACAACGAAACGGAATCAACGATGAGAAAACTGTATCAAAATATTCCCGCTTTCAATGGCAAAAATTTTTTTCGCAATATTATACAGTGTGAAATGAAACAGTAGCCAGAGTTAACTATGACATTAATGCGTGAAACAACTCAGTTTGTCCCATGACTATGAACGCTGGGAAGTGTTCGAAAAGTCGGGAATTTAAAAATATAATTACACTTAACAAAACCCGTAAAACAGTTTCATTTCACAATCCTCTCGAAACAATCATTGAAACGGAATCATTCTCACTTTCGACGGGGAAGATGATCTTCTGCTCCGTCCTGCCGTAGTAGTCGTCGAACTCCGGCGGCTTCTCCGACCCGCCGCTCAGGGTCTGGCCCTGAGATACGGGCATCGGGAGGCTGTTCACGGGCACCGCCACCGCCGGCTTCCTGCTCAGCCGCAGCTTCCTGAGTATCTGCTGCTTCACGTACTCTATGCGGGCGTTCGTCAGCTCGGCCACCGTCAGCTCGCCGCTAACGCACGGCGACTGCGCCGGGTAGTGGGCGGCCGCGACCGCCAGGTACATCAGCACTCGCGGCAACATCGCCGAAACGCTCGGCACTCGGCTCAAGTGGGGGCGCATGCGTGCGTCCTGTGCGACGGTCGATGCTCGACTGATGGTGACGCTGCGAGCCGCCTCTGATATAGAGGCGCGTGCTCGTCTCCCGCCGCGCGGGCTGTTCCGCCGCGTCTCGAGGTCAGCGATACTAAGCTGGACAATGGACCTCAATAGACAGGTCTAGGCACGCGATCTAGGTTCATCATAATATAGGACCCGTAGCTTCGCTGTTCAGGTCGTGGCACTCGTGACATTGCGTTCGCATATGCGCGCGACCTACCCCTACGTTTATTGACCTCAACGCGAACCGTACGTGCATTATTTGCGTCGCACATCACCTAAGCTGTTGGGAGCGACGCAAGATCTCCCGAAGATTGTTAAGAAAGTTAAGTGCGCGCCTTATCTGAACGCCGTAACGATTCTGAAGAACAATGCAGTGAAATCCGGGGTCAAAGTCTATACCAGAGTCCCATGCCCGGCGCGTGATGACTCGCGACGTCGCGCATTCGCCCCTGACTAAGGAAGTTTCTATATGAGTTTCACACGCTCCCCGAAGCCTGTACGAGTTGGTTGTACTACATTTAAT
Organism: Iphiclides podalirius; assembly: GCA_933534255.1. Lineage (NCBI taxonomy): Eukaryota > Metazoa > Arthropoda > Insecta > Lepidoptera > Papilionidae > Iphiclides > Iphiclides podalirius. Next base: position 9,736,713 of record OW152839.1, on the reverse strand, counting down.
TTGCAGCGCAAAGTCCACTCGAGTCGGATTTTGCAAGAAAAGCCGATTGTTGCTTCATTGTGAATACTAATTATAGAACAATACCGATAGCTATCTATACATTGAACGTAGAAGGGCCATCGATCAATCTACCTTTCTATGAATTAAATGAAATATCCAAAGCCTACTCTTCTAAAATGAGTATGGATGATTCACAGGGCTTTTAAGTCCCAAAACATGACGTGGTGTGAGTCTGTATTTGCCGTGCAGATATCTCTATATATATAATAATAATATAGTGATCTTTGCACTATATTATTATTATGTAAGTTTACAGATCACTATCACCGTAATTCTATCATCCCCAATCTACATCAGTGCATTTAAATAATTGACAATGAATTGACGCTAACTAATCAACAAACAATGAACGATGCATCAGAATGAAGATTCTTCTTCTTCTTCTAAGAAAGTTGGCGGTCCATATGATATCGCCAATGACACAAGAGAATGAAGGTTTTTCCTAAACAGTTGATATATCTAATACCTTTAAAGGAGCAATTCTTGTATATACATATAATCGGAGTATCGGAAACGGCTCCAGCGATTTTTATGAAATTTAGTATGTGCGTAGATTCGGAGGCGAAAAATCGATCTAGCTAGGTTTCAATTTTAGGAATTGTCCTTTTATCCCTGTTCTCAGAGAATGAAAAATATCATTCGAATGTGACGATAAATTTCGCCGAAAACAATGTTATAAAAGCCAGGTCGGTAATCGACCCCGAAACAGAAGGCTGCGGTTCGTGTCACGATCATTTACACACTTTTTTTTCTATACCAGATCATTGCTTTCTTTATTTTTTATTTTTTTTAATTTCCAAAATACATGATTTACCAAAAAAAACCGAGCACAGCTCGGCCCTCCAAGTACTAACATTAAAATGACAAAAATGATTACTCATCACTTTCATTGACGTCTGGTGAAAAAGCTAGTCCCACCAAATATACAACTTTATTAGATTGAACCTAGATACTAAAATAAAACTTTATGCAGTACTCAGTACTTTATGTATATTTTAAGTTTTTTACAATATTAATCATCTAAGCCTAATTTACGAAAAAAGTTATAACATACTTGAGTAAAAAAATCGTTTATATAAATCAATATTATTAAGATTACATTCAGATTATTATATACATATACATTCTTATATTATATATATACATCATTATATTTATTTTTATGTATAAACCCAACCAGACGGGAAAACAAATAAATATCCCATAATAAAAATTAAAAGAATAGACTATGCAGTTCACGGTAAAAATAAAAAATGTAGAACGACTTAAAAAATTTCACAAGGAAAGAAATTGATATCAGGCGCTGTCTCAAAACATCGATTACCGGAATTTCGAGAGAAAAGTCCCGAAATTTATGAAACCGGCTCAATCCGGCATGCATTGTTCGTTACGACTCTTATCTGAATTGATTAGTAATATTATATGGTTATCGTATAAAGATAGCCCTATGTTTTAATTTAAGTTTTTTTTATTTGCAATCTGAACAATCTTGTAGTTTGGTTTATAAATGAAACTAGTTTTACGGATTTATCGCATTTATTTTAATTTTAATTCTCGACGTTTTGAACCCTTTACAGCGTTCATGGTCACGGGACAGACTAAGGTGTTGGACGTCTAATTGTCATAACCCGGGCTACCGTCTGCCTGTCTGTATTTGAATTATTGATTTTGAATGAATGAATATTTCTTTAGTTTCAACAAACACAGTTATGTTAACAATTAAAAGAATATATATCTAAGACATGAAAACAAATTTTCAGTACATACCAAAAATTTAAATCATAAATAACAAACTAGACTAAAATAACACAAAGCGGGTACATTAATTTAAGGACAATAACACAATACCTACTGATTATAACACAAATCTGGTACATTATTCTAAAGACAGGTACTAATTTTGTGTCCGATCTAGGCAGAAGGAGCTAATTGTATCTTGTCTTGCAGTAGTGGTTCTGATGGGCCTACATTAAATTTTATTGATGATAGGATCCAAAGCTGATGGTAGCACCCAACCCTCTTTTCTATTGCAATTAGGGTGTTTTTTAATTTTGGTAAATTTGGTTTGTTTCGTCTTCAATTGAGAGATCTTTTGAATCTCCTCTCAGAGATTCATTTTTAGGTCCTCTTTAATACGTTTATACTTGAAACTCGAGAAAACTTGTTTCTTTTTAAAATTTTAATTTGCAGCGGAAAACATAGCTGACAAAATGTGAAATTTTATTGCTTTGTCATTCCCCAACAAATAAATAAAATTCTGTACAACAGTTTTTGAAAGATTTTTTTGTCACATGTAACAAAGATATGTAAGTAAAACCAATCTAGGTACGTGTAGCGTCTATGCCACAACAAACGGAATTGTTAGTTAGAATTCAAAACCCTCTATTTTTTACTGCCACTGTAGGCAGTCATTTGATCTTGACAGGTTACTGGTATTTTGTCTAATAAATAATAAGTTAATTAACCAGTATCTTTACCCGACTGCGCCGTATATATAATTGCTTGGCGCGCTCTGCAGTCTGAACGGCATGATGGATTTTAGCCTGAGAGGTCTCGTTGGATTCGTATTTACTGTGAGAGTGACACTGGTTATATCAAAATAAAAAAATACACAGAAACGCAGTCGGGTTTTTTTAGTTTTTTAAATTATACTCTACTTGTTTAATATTTGATGTTAACGCAACTAATAAGAGGAAACGCGTCTGCGATGACGTCTTCTGGCGCCTGCGGTGAGCGTTCCACTGACCCTATCCCAACTTTTACAATACATTTTGTGCTTATTAATAACAAAAGCAAGATTGTTGGAAACATTGCCATTCCGTTCCTGAGCTCCGGCGGTTTCCGCTGGTTCATTCAACTCGCGATGATACGGTCCTCATATTTTTGTTTGTGCGACGACGTAGCGAATTATCTCACGTACCTTTTTAAATGCGTCGACATTTCATCTGACGGAGACGTGAACTTGCCAACATGAGAATCCAACGAGAACACAGCTGATAAAACAGCCAACGCTAATTGAAAAAATATAGTTTCCAACGTATAGTCTAATTTCTATGTGTATGCCATTATTGAAAATGTTATATTCTTCTACTTACGGTCATCATCATCCTTCTTCCCTCACCCAGGTGGGGTCAGAACAACATGTGAATTATGTTGTAAGCGGTTTTGACTAGGTTTTTTTACGACCGGCCTGCCTGACGCCAACCCTTCTTGCGAAACAATCACCCGCATCCGGTACAATTATCTAAATGTCACACAAATATTTGTGGTCCCGTGTGGGAAGCGAACCCACGACCCCCGACACTAAAGCCTTACTTAGCGACGGCGGCACGCAGTCATTCGTGTATTTATGGTCTCTAATTATTATTTGAATACCATCGTTCAAAAACCATAAATTTTATATGTATGACGCACTTGATAAGTATTAAAATTAATAATATTACGTGGATAAAATATTTTTTGTCCACACGGAGCGTTAAAAGAGTTGTTTTGTGTTTGCACAAATCACCAGTCAGATAATAGCTACCGATCGAGCCGAGGTCCGGCCCTCTCGGGCACCCTCGAATCTGAATGCTAAACGCGTGCTGAGTGACAGCCCAAGCCGAGGTCCCCTCTCGGGGACCCTTGAGCCTGATCACTCCATGGAGCGCCCGCCAAAGCGCCCTAAGAGCTTGGCGGCCTCCCAAACCGGTAACAATAATAGCGTGACGGCCCGAGCCCTCGAGCTTAGTCACCATAACGCGTAATAACACAAATGGCACAAATCATCTGCGACTTTAGAATCTTCCTGCATGATTGGGGTGTAGAACGGGTTGGATTATACGAGTAAGTCCCAAATTCAAATCATTTATTAATCGAAATAAGATATCGGTTTCATCTATCGATAGTCATTTTTCCGGGTTCCGTAACCAAATGGTAAAACTGAACTCCATTAACAAGACTCCGCTGTCTGCACGTCTTCCACCAGGCTGTATCTCGTGAAACGTGATAATTAGACAGTTCAAATTTTCACAGATGAGAAACCCAAACCCGTGGGTTATGGCTAGCCCACCGGTTCTGCGTCAGATGAAGCTTTAATAGTCTCGGGACTGAAAGCAAAAACAACAGTTAATACAAGATGCAAGATACAGATGAGAACAATATTTAAGTGTAATGTAATTATTAAGGCTTTCCATACAACCTTCAATAGTGGTAAGGAACCCTTAGTGCGCGAGTACGACTCGCACTTGGCCGGTTTTTACTTCTGACAAATGAGAGTTGTTTAATGTAAGAAAAATAATAATACAAGAATGCTTCCAACCGGAGCCTTTCCCACGGATTTTTATCTATTTAAAACATGCCTCGATAATGGTTCAACACGTTGTTCGATCTCAGAGGTCACTATTATCTAAGAAGGAATATTTTAAGACAATTATCACAATGTATATTTTGTATTTCTACTTTTATTACTATTAAAAAGTTACTAGTTACATTTAACTTATCCAATATAAGTTTTATATTCTATTGGATTACAAGTAGCCGCCCAGTATGGATATGCGTCAATCTACGGCAAAAAAAGATGATAATATAGACATAGATATAGACTTCATTTTTCGTTTATTGTTTGATTATTCATTTTTTTATTCTTAATCATATGAACCGTATTATTATACATAATTACGAACCATGTATAATATTATTATTTACGATACAAGAAAGAATACATGTCACATATACACTGATTTGTTTTGACTAAAACGACATTTTGAATCTTTGAATTAGCGAAGCGGCGCTAAAACCCCCCAGTTAGTTAATTATTATTGTTAGTTAACAAATTGATAAAATAGAAAATCAATAATCAGCCGTCTCGACGGTCCCCACACGGGTAATTTTTGTTATCGTTCAAACTTTTCCATTTCATATAAGCCCCCAATTATAATTATCTAGAAACGTATTAAATAAGACCCAAGACTTATTTACCCGCAGTATCATACGGTTGCCTTTACAGGTTTTCATGTGAGTTGGTGGCAAGCGAGCTGGCGGTTCACCTGATGTTAAGTTGGGTTGCAGACGTCCCACACCGGGGAAAAACTATTCGCACTCACTTGTACAACTTTTAAAATTAACCAAATTTTCTTGTCAACGAGGCTACCGTTAGTAAATGACATGGACGTGAAACATCTCAGAATATCACGTGATCATGAAAAATGCGAAGAACTCGAAACGTAAGAAACTTAAATCACACGCGAATTGAACCGTAAAAACTGTTTAAACTAACGCGTTATCGTGTTAGCTAAAAAAACTGTAATCAAAGACATTGTAAAAAACTCTCTTACAATGTCTTTACCTGTAATCATTCTCTGCGTCGCTTATCTGGTGGACCACGTGCCAGCCACGCGCGTTTGTGTATTATTTTTTTTACCGGAGCTACTCTGGCGCCTTGATAACGACTGTAGGCTGTCTTTCCGTATTCCCTTTGCTGATTTACTTCAACGCGCAGTGAGTAATTTTATAGACAATAAATAAAAAAATAATAATAGAAAAAAGTAATTTGTATTGCAGTCATAATTACGAATATCATTTTCTTTTAATTAGTTAGAGGTTGTCGTTTGGAGTGGTACCTTTAGCAGAGTTGAATGCAGCGGTGACCAGTGTAATAAATAAAATAATAAATATATAAACATTTTAGGACACACTTTTACACAACGCTCTCTAGTCCAGTACTATGAGTACTAGATAACTGATAAACCTACTTTTCTTTTGTAAATGAATACATATTATACATATTGTACTGTTTAAAAGATGACCGTCAACATGCAGGTAACATGCTAATTAGCCACTAAAGATTAAGACGGCTAGCTTCAGTATCAGTAGTGGAATTGCGAGTAAATGATGCAAGATTTTAAAACATTAAACTATTTGACATTGATAGGACATCGTAATATTTTTTGGCGTTCTAATTTTAGCTTGACGTTTAGTTCCAATGCCAGTTGGGAATGTCATTTAAAAAATAATGATAAGTTCTTTTCTACCAGTAACCACTCAGCACTCCTCCAGTCAATTTGATAGTTAAACATTTCAAAGGCACTTCTCACCGTTTGGTTTTAAACTTTTTGTTGTTTTTGTATAACTGGTGTTACGCTTTCGGTTCTTAGACTATTAAAGCTTCATCGAACGCAGACCCGGTGGGCTAGCCAAAGCCCGCGGGCCTGAGGCCCTCCCCTGCAGGTAGGGTCGCGCATGTACTCAGGCGTGCGTTAGTACGCAAGAGCAATCGGGTGACGATCCCGGTGCCGGCACTAAGAAATTGTTAATTTTAAGCGCTGATTTATCACGTGCTCAGCGGTGGAAGAAAACATCGCGAGTAAACCTGCATATTTTTGAAATAATACCATTATATACATATATTTCAAAGACATGAAGTCTGCCAATCCGCAGTGGGGCTGCGTGGTGGACTATGCCCTTATACCCTCTGTAAAGATGAGCCTTTTGCCCCGCAGTGGGATATTTATAGGCTATAACTTTACTCATCAAACAGTATAGCTGTCTAACATTTCGATCACATATCACTAAAAACTCTTCGAAGCAGTGAAATAAATTGTCTTTCATGTAAAACAAGCCCCATTAATATAGTCTCAATCCGTTATTCGTAACTTTCACATAGCTTACACGAATAGATACCTCTTAGATAGTGCCACTTAGGAGTGATTTTAAAATAAGCTTTATAATTTTCGTATAACTATTGCATCAGTAATTAAATCAGTTTATTTGAAGGCAGTAAGGTCAGTCATGGTGGAACATGAAGAATTTATCTCGAAACACTTTTCACTAAAACATTTCAATAAGCTTAAACAGAACATTGGATTCTGCGTATTGGTAATGCTTTTCGAGTAATGAAATCTATTTTTTTTTATTACAAGGCTGGAAAATACGTTTTGTTGTTTCACTTTTAGGATTCGCAAAAATAAATAAATTAAATATAAGACCAACATCTGTAACGTTTCTATATAGGATGGTGTAGTTAATGATGGGAGATTTAATAAAAGATTTATTAGCGGTTAAGAATTTGTATTTATCCCTTCAATTTAAAGTTAAAATCCCTGGACTAGCTCAGATACAATATATTTTGTAATATAATAATAATAATAATAAGTTGGGCGCCTTGTCTGTTAGGAACAGACTGTTGTAATAATCACAATTAAGTATCTCAGGGAGTCGTGAGTACATAGGACCTACACATTACTTTGTGCGACCATAAAAGGTTAAATAATTAAATTAATTTGAGATGGTAAAACTTATGCAATTCAATTTAAAAAACGAAGTCCAATCAGGTACTTATTTAAAATCTATGTCACCGCAGAGACATCTGCCCTGTGTGCACAGGTCAGCGTTGAGCTCAGAACCAGTAGAGAAAGTCAGGCCAAGTGTAGTGTGTACCGCCACACTGTTGGGGGGTATGTAGGAGACCTCCAACTGGAGGTAAAAAACAACATTCAATCGAGCAGCAGCTCAGACCAGCTTGCCAGCCACCTATGCCTTCAGCATCCACCACGAGGAATAACAAATCCAGCACAGAGTTTCCCAGACAGCAATCACAAATAATACGACCAGGAACGTGTTCTGATTTCAACCTCTAGCCATGCACAGTCGAAGATAATGGATCCACAAAAACTAATTTATCCAATGTCGATTCGAACCCCGGCGGCAATCTCAAATGACAAGTACGACCAAATGAAGTTAACTTTTACATTCGTCCTTTCGAACAGGCAAAGGTTCATATGACATGCAGCCTAGTCTTTAGAAAAACGACAATTTAGACAAAGTGATGAAATCACACGTTACACATCTAATAAATTTACATTAGGATTTTTAAAGAGCAGTCTCCTTTAATTTCGATTCCTTTCACAATCCATCAGCATATGATGCACATCTTCGATTTTATTGCATATCTCACAATGGGATGAGGCAGACTTTCCCAATAAGAAAGACAATTTTGCCGATAGGTAGCGCCCATAACGAAGACTTAGTAAATGAAATCTATATACATGATGAAGATAATTTTATTTGTGGCTAGAAAATTGAGGCAGCAAGAGGGATAATGAATACGCATCAATGTATAACTTTTTTTTATGTGAAAATTTGTCTAGCAGGCATACGGTTAACCTGATGTTAAGTGAAATCCACCGCCCATAGACACCTGTAACACCACATAGCTTGCAGATGCGTTTACAGCCTTTAAACAAGTGGGCCCCGGTTACCTCACTCGCCAGACGAAAAGCGAAAGTATACCACTTCCCATTCACGCCGGTCTTTTGTGAGGTCATGGTACTTCCCCAGACGGACCTGCCCATTCGTGCAATAGTGAAGACTGTTGCATGGCTCTACCACAGTTACAACTAGTTACAACTAGCGGACACGACAGACATTGTCCTGTACACACGACTTAAATCCGAACCCAACTTAAAAAAAAAAATTGTGAATTTAAACCATTCTTGAATCGACCTGAACACAAAATATTTCATTAAAATCGGTCCAGCAATTTAGGAGGAGTCCAGTGACACACGCACGTGCAGAAGAATGATATATATAAAGATAAGAAAAATCGGACTAGAATTAACTGCTTATTTTGTCTATCAACGACAATGTAGAATGTTTTCCATCTATATCCTTGATAATTGTCTTTCGGGATCAAATCCTAATTGCAAATTGATTCACGTTATTAATTTTGTAAAACCTTACCCAAAGTCCAGTTAATAATAACAGATATTAAAACGTGCAACGTGAAAATGGCCCTCGATTCAAGCTGAAATAAAACAGTTTTATTGGACGATAAGACGTACAAACGAAAATGTACCCAGCTAGGGAATCACTCGACGAGGAACCTCGAACGGATTTAATGCATAATTGTTATCCGCAATAAATCCAGGTAATCTCCGTGAATCGTATCGAATTCTTGAAATGTCCGTATCGCACCGATTGCGCTGGATTACCGTAATTCGCGATGTCGCTGATTGTAGAAAGACGTTTCGCGCACTAATCAGGGAAACCCCTTCATGGCGCGATGGCCTTAACGAAAAACAAAACCGAATTCAAATATCTCGCTCTGTATTCATTTTATAATTGATTTTCCGGAGTTCCCTAAATGCCTGCGGAGCCGAAGATCCAATATCAATGATATTAATATGGGACTTCTACAAAGGATCATCAAAATCGTGAACCACTCGATAGTTATGAGGTAGCAGACATTAAAAAAAAACAGTCGAATTGATATCCTCCTTGTGTTTTGAAGTCTATTTAAAATATAGCCGAGTTATGTGCCCATACAACATAGACGCCGGCTATTCTGGGGAAGAACTGCGGCTTACGACTGGCGTTAAATGTAAGTAGTAATATCTTTCCGACCCGTTACGACCTGGGAACCTTCAAGAAGAGGGCATGTTCTTTCCTATAAGGCCGGCAACGCATTTGTAAGCCCTCTGGTGTCACAGGTCCATGGGCGTTCACCTCTTTTTTTCCATTAAAAAATACTTTTTCCTATCATCTAGTGTGTAGGGTAACTAAGTAAAATAAGGTAAAGTAACAGCCTATATATCGCCCACTGTTGGGCAAAGGCCTACTTTGTACAGAGGTCGGGTAGGGCCGTGCATGTGCTCATGCTTGCGTTGTCTATTTAGAATGTCACCTACGGGGCACCCCGATGACTGCATTAATCAGTGGCTGGGGGCGGTGGGAACCACTCTGAAACACGAGTGTACCTTGCATACGCGTTGTGTTGGTTTCACCGTGCTCGTAAGTACGGACGAACCAATGGGTTCTGTGTTAATACTCTCGACTGTGGTAGCGCCCGTAATAGTCCTGGCTGTTGCATCAATGGGCAGGTTCATCTGGGAGAGTTCCTCGAACTCACAGAATACGGGCGTGAAGTAGAAGTGTTATACTTATGCGTTTCGTCTGGTTAGGGAGGTAATCGGGGCCAGCTTTTTCGAAGGATGGCAACGCATGTGCAGCCCCTTAGGCGTTGTAGGTGTCTATTGAAGGCGGTAGTCAGGTGAAGCGTCTGCTCGCTTGCCTATTTTTTACATAATAATAATAATAGAAAATAGGCTCCACTTACACAAGATATAGAAAGCGACGAGCTACGTTTTCACTCCTAAGCGCTGAGGACTCACGTGTGTGTTTGTTTGTTTCGCTGCAGGTGACAGATAAACGGTTGATGCTTGCTAGACTCTTTCCTTCCAAGTTCATAGGGCGTACATTATCACCTCAGTCGTCTATCACCGTGCGTCGAACTCGAGATAAATCTGTTTTCACAAATAGTTGTTCACCACAAACAACCAAATCTAGTTAATAATAGAGACGTCTTAAAAACAACCAACCATTACTTTAAGTGTTTGGAAATCATGATAATGTTTTGTCTTCTTTCATCGAACTATAATTGGTCTTTATTGTATAAAAAAAGTCCTTGATATAAATTACTAGCTGTTCCGTGCGTTTTAATCAGCGACAAACGTTTGAGCTTCGCCCCCGTAGCAAGTTCCTCAAGAATTATACTATCAAATGCAAAAAGATGTTTTCAAATCCGAGTGATAGTTCCAGAGATTAACAATATAACGACAAACAAAGAAACTCAAAACCAAAAATATATTTATTCAAATAGACGCTTGCGCGTTCTTATGGAATGTCAAAATTGTACATAAAAATTAATACGTTCGTTTACGGTGGTAGGGCCACGCAGCAGCCTCGGCTGTTGCACGAATGGGCAGGCTCGTCCGGGTAAGTACCACGACCTCACAGAAGGCCGGCGTGAAGCGGAAGTATAATACTTTCGCGTTTCGTCTGGTTAGTGAGGTGATCGGAGCCCAACTTTCAAAAGGCTGTCAAGGCATCTAGAATTCTGGTCAGGTGTAGCGGATGTCCATGGGCGGTGTGGTCGGCGGTAGTCACTTAACATCAAGTGAAGCGTTTGCTCGCTTGGCAACGTTTCACATAAATCAAGTTACCACTCTTTAAGTTTATAATCTTAAGTATAAAATAAAGAGACAATGTCAACTTTTGATCTATTTCAGTGTCTTTATCTCTCTTTACTAAGTATAGTAATCTTACTATCCGGAATCTTATTTGCATTAATATATACAAGATTTAGTCAAGCTTAGAACAAATTAAATACGAATTGGTTAATTAAATTATTCATAAACATAAAAATGAAAACATATTTTAGAAGGTCCTTTCGTTAGGCGATGTACATCTTGGCTTGTTTAAACTATAATTGACTAGCTTCGATGACATATGGTTGTCAGACGTGGTCCTTGCGAAAAGAAGACGAAGACAGAATCGCCATTTGCAAACGTAAAATGGAAAGGAGCATGCTAGGTCTAAAATTATCAGATAAAGTCAGCAATATCGAAATCAAGAAAAATAAAAAATGATAGATGTAAATAAAAGAACAAGACTACTCAAATGGCATTGGGCAGGATTGGGCACACGTTTGTAGGATGAGTAGGTAACAAAAGATGGCAAAACGACTAACGGAATGGATTCCAAGGGATATGAGGAGGAAAAAAGAAGGACCAAGTAAAAGGTGGGGAGACATCTTCAACCTAAGATGACCCCTATGGATGCGAGAGGCACGTGGGCGAGTAATTTGGGAAGGTTTAGGAGAGGCCTACGCCGATGACACGACTACGGCTAAAGATAACTAGTTACATTTTAAAAAAATGCACACCTAATATTTTATATAATATAATATTAATAATTATTATTTAATATTCTGTAATTATTTATCTATAATTCTTCTAAACGGTTGGACCGATTTTCATGAAATTCTTTGTGTGTGTTCAGGTGCATTAAATAATGATTTAGATTCACAAAGTTATTACAAAAAGTTCGAAATTTTCTAATTTTAGACGTGTGTATAGGACGTCTGTCCGGTCCGCTAGTAGGACGTTGTATTATATATTTATGCGTTTCTTTCCGATATTGGGGTAGGCTAACGCCCGGTTTCTTAAACACTTATCATCGTAGATGTCAACTAACCAGCTGTCATATGGATTTTCAAATGTTATTTGAGTTGCCAAAAGGATTGTTAAACTCTCTGAATTGATAAGAATGATCTTCGGAATGACCAGAATGTTGTGACCTCTACGATGACCGGTGTTTCAGAAATCGGGCGTGAGTCTCACATCGCATTATAACACGCTTGCCATATCTGATGTCTACAGGCGATATTCCTACCATCAAGTAAAATGTTTCCATACTATTCGAAATAATCAAAAACAAAGAAAGAATCTAAATCATTCATTCGACATAAGAAACTTACATTTTATCATCAATATCTAAATAAAATAAATTTTTAAATCTATCTCCGTTTCGCTATGAGGATCAAATATCTATATTTAACACAGAAAGAGGCATTACTAACACTTACTTATTGATTGTGAAAATACTATTATCGTTTCGAAAAATAAAAGCCGCCGACCTGAGAATAATCGGCCAAAGTCACTCGGCGAGACAATACCTTTTTTAACAGTTATTTGACAATAAAACATACTATAGTCCACTCGAAATTAAATAAAAATACTCACCAAACGCTGTCAACGCAGCTGTCTGAAATACTAATGATAATATTTTTAGAATACCAACAATTATCTGACATCCAACTAATGTTGTATTCCGGTTGATGTTATACAAAAACGCAATAATTCCGAACCAGTAGCCCCAGACCTCGGTTAACTCCGACGACCTCTGCTCCCGGTAAACAGATATCAGTCTTACCTACCCTTCCTTTCTCCACCATATAACAAGACGTTAGTTCGTCGCTACGTGGAATTACACGACAGATTAAGCACACTACGGACACCGCTATATTAGTAACGGCCATTTTGTGTCAACATTATTTAGGAAAACGGCACTCAGAGTTTATTAATTAATACAATATTTTTAATAATTAATATTAATTAAAACAATACAAGATATAACCTAACTCGAATATGGTTGATTAAGCATGGAAGAAGTAGAAGTATAAAACTTCTACTTCACGCCGGTCTTCTGTGAGGTCGTGGTACTATTGCGTGGCCCTACGCAGCAGTTCGCTGCGTTAATGCTTTAAATAAGTGTAAAAAATCTCGAGGTGCATCCGTCTCCCTCTTCCTCATATTAAACTTATTTGCTGCCTCTATGTTTGTTCGCCACAGAACATTCACTTCAACATATCTGTAGTATAAAATATCAATGGTTATATAGTTAATTGCGGTGGTAGGGCCACGCAACACTGTTGCACGAATGGGCAGGTCCGTCCGGGTGAGTATCACGATCTCACAGAAGACTTTTCTGCAGACTTAAAATTTTTCAAAAACGATGGGAACGCCCTCAAAACTTTTGACTTCGCTAAATCCGATCAATTTGTTAAGAGAGATTAGTATCTTACGTTTAGACATTGCTAACAAAGTTGCGCGCATAATCTAAGTCTTCCGGGAATCCCATCTGGGACTTTGTCTTTAAACATTTGCGTGCTAAAATTAGACATGCAAATGTAAACAATGGTTGAAATAATTGAAGAATTATTTTTGTCACTACATACAGACAGACAGACTACGGGACGACCCGTAGTCTGTCTGTCCCTATGTATGCTTAGATTTTTACAACTACGCAACGGATATTGATGCGGTTTTTTTTACTAGATAGAGTGGTTCAAGAGGAAGGTTTATATGTATAATACATTGCACCCGTGCGAAGCCAGGGCGGGTCGCTAGTTATAAATAAAAGACTTTATTCTCAATGAAACCCATTTTATTCGTACCTCCCACTTGCGTCTCCTTTCCACGAAATTGTACAACATACTTGAACCAGGTGACCTGGTGAATAAATAATACGCTCGGTCCGACCCCCATCTACAATATTCTTGTATATAATAAAAAAAGAGTAGAAAAAAATATCAACAGCCATATTGAAAATCTCATCACAATAATAATCCAGTGTTACAAGTAAACACAATAACACAGTAACGCTAAATAGGCACCTAACCTTAAAGACGAATGCTCAAAATCATGTATTACATAGTTATCGATGTATAAACACTTTTACGGGAATGAAATATAAACAGAGAAGTAATTAAAACCTTTTTGATCACACGATTCATCCTAATAGTAAAAAATAAACAAAAATTAAAAAAAAATTACTCTAAAACATTCATAAAAATTATTGCTCAAGTTTCACAAAGCCAAGTGCCATACAACTATTCCTTAATTAACCATTATCAAAAATTTATCTTAATTAAAATATACATGGTACAGTTACGCGGTCATTAATCAAAAGACACAATATCACATACGAAAAATATTTACAAAACTAAATAACTGGTATACGTCGTAAAAATCTCTCACGTTATCGACACTGTGACAATATTATTCGTCTAATAATAGACCACAATGCAATAATAGTAAAAAGATATACACTAAGATAAAATCCTTAAAACTAAATAGTCTCAAGTGGACTGAAATATAAACCTTAACGGCTTACTTAATCAACGGTGTACAGTTTTAGAATGAAAAATCTCTAGAGGTAATTTGCTAGTCTATATGAGAATTAATTGCGAATAGTAATTATTAAGTCTGATTAGTTCAAAATAGACATTGTGGTCCAAAACAGTTCATACTCTATACATAAGACAATTAGGTTTAAAATTACTTAGATAGTCCTATCGATAAACAATGGATACCTTTTGGTAACGATACACTTAATACTATAGACAATTAGAGCTCGGGGTAACATAAAGTACGATTCACACCGGACTGCACGAGTAGGCACGTTTAAAATACTTTAGAATTAGATGCCCTTGCATTTTGTCGCACTACTCGGTGTAAATCGTACCCAATGTTGCAAAACGTTCGCGAAATATAACGATCTCTGGTATATTCCGCAAGTCACAATTAACTATCTAGTTAGACAACGGCAGAAGCCGTGTATTATCGGCAGATAAATTCAGGGTGCATTTGAGTAATCCACAGTGACATATAAATAGCCAAGAATATGTATCACGACCTTTAATAGCATAGATAATTAATTAATTTATCAATGTTGACATTAAGAAAATCTATGCCATAATATATTAACATTTTAGAAGATAGCGTCTATTCATTATAAAGTACACTTCTGCTTCCAAACAAAAGACGTACTGAATGGATTACACTTTCACTCCGGTGACAGACGCGTCTCGAACCCTGATGCCGAACGCTGGCGGTGGACTTACCATCTGATCGTTCCACCTTCAGCGCCGTCACTGTTCGCCGCCGCTGTCCACGGAGTCGGAGGCGGCTTCCGAGCTGACGGATGGCGCCAGGCTGACGGCCGGCACGTCTTTCTCCAGCGGCCGGAAAGACCAGCCGCCGGCGCCGTCGAACTCCAGCACGTGCGTGTGGTATTTCCTGATGGTGAACGATGGTGATGTATTTTTTGTGTGGTGGGGTGGGTTAGTCGACCACTGCGACCTACAGCGGTCTAATGTGGTCTCCCCTTCGAAAACATTGCCCCCCTTTTTTGGTATCAGGGGGGAAATCTTCTAAAGATACCCTGTCATGAGATGACAGGGTTGTGTGAGGTTCGTACCCACTAAAACCCCCTCGGTGGGCACCTTCTGTACTCCGGGATCTCCTACGGAACCGGTGGCCCTCAGATCTGCGCGTCAGTACGCTTCGGAGAAGGATAAACCATCCCCGATTCCCTCGCCATCTTGCGGCAGCTCGAGGCCATTTCGTGCTGCCGCCAATCCGTGTCCCCTTTTAGTCGCCTTGTACCGCAGGCAGGGGATACCTTAGCCCTATTCTATGAGCCCGGGACTACAGGGCTGTGGGTCACACGAATAATTTTCACGTGTGGGAATCGACCCTACGACCCCCGTCGCCGAAGCAAATGCCTTGGCAACTGCGCCAGGGAGTCATCAAAAGCATTGATGATGACTAACTCATTTGTATAGAAGCAAGTGTCAGAGCCGAATAGCGCTCAATTGTAAACCCATCTGCTATTTTTAGCAATTCTGGGCGCCACTTCAAAATAACATTTTACAAGCAATACTTGAACGAGACATATTACTCTGGCTATTGATATGTAGGATTATTATTTATATGTCGCGCAAGTCTGCACGCAAATGTAATACTGATAGAAAAATTGTCGAAAATTTTCGGCGCTTTCTGCATTATTTAACAATGATTGCCAACACCTGACGCGCTTGGCAATTTCGCAAGTTTAACATATCGAGAGGATATCGTACGCTTACCGCAGTTGGCTACAGCGTTTGTAAGTTTTAATTAAAAACGCAGGTTCGAATCCTGGAATTGCCTAAAAATTTCGACAATTAATTTATTAAAGTCACATTTAGGGCCGAAATCGTATTCCATTTCACTCACCACACGCTGGGCCGGTGAGTGATCGAGAGAAGAGTGATGCCCTCCTTTATAGCCTCTTCGTACATGACCACCTCCGTTTCCATGGAAACGGCGCTGGTGCACTCGTCGAGCAACGCGTATACGGGCCTGGATATATTCATATACATATTTAACGGTATAAAACTATTATTATAAGAGACGTGCTTTATTTTTATTAATAAAACTTAAACTGATCAGGTGAGGTTCTGTGAAATTTAGACGTATTCATAATTTATTGAAGCGGGGACGATGGATAGACAATCATTCGGATGCAGACAATGGTGTCGAGGTTGTGAGGCCAGTCGGAGGCGGGGAGTGGGGCAGGGGGTGGGGTGGTTATTTGACTCGCACTGGTGGTAGAATACGTCGCCATGGCGAGCCGCTGCTTCTCGTAGTGTGAGAGGGCAGCTACAGCAGCGGAGGGGGCATCGAGAGAAGTGGGAGTGGTGTTGAGACGCACTGGTGGTAGATCATAAGCGCTATATCGAGATGCTGCTTCTCGGGATCTGAGGGTCTGCGAGAGGGTAGAGCGGTGAGGGGAAGTGAGAAAGGAGTGGATGGGGAAGGGTCGATTTGCCACGCACCTGTGGTAGAACATGCGCGCCATGGCGAGGCGCTGCTAGAGAGTTGAGGGGTGGGAGAAAGCGAGAGAGGGAGGGAGAGAGAGAGAGAGGGAGAGAGGGAGAGAGAGAGAGAGGGAGGGAGAGAGAGAGAGGGAGGGAGAGAGAGAGAGAGAAGTGAAGGGGGAGGGTAGTATTGATACGCACATTGTAGTATTGACGGCCGGCTCGCCGCTGCTTCTCGATATCTGAGGGGAGAATGATAGGGGCGGTGGGGACAGTGATAGGACTAAATGGGGCAGCGGGAGATAGGTGCAGGGTGGCACGCATCGGTGGTAGAACATGCGCGCCATGGCGAGCCGCTGCTAGAGAGTTGAGGGGTGGGGGAAGCGAGAGAGGAGTGGAGCGGGAGGGTCGCATTGACACGCACCGGTGGTAGAACATGCGCGCCATGGCGAGGCGCTGCTTCTCGCCGCCCGAGAGCGTGGCGCGCCAGTCGGCCGTGGCGCGCAGCCCGCCGAGGCGCGCGGCGCACGCGTCGAGCCGCACCACGCGCAGGATGTGCGCGGCGCGCGCCTCCGCCGC
This sequence comes from Iphiclides podalirius, assembly GCA_933534255.1. Classification (NCBI taxonomy): domain Eukaryota; kingdom Metazoa; phylum Arthropoda; class Insecta; order Lepidoptera; family Papilionidae; genus Iphiclides; species Iphiclides podalirius. The sequence continues at coordinate 9,719,114 of OW152839.1, read as the reverse complement.
GACGTCGCCGCGCGCAGCGCGCGACGGGTACGTCACCTGGTCGATCAGCGAGCCCATCGACATGTACGGCCTGCAACGCGATCGCGGCCTTATTGGCGGGGCGTATGGTGCGTATTCGCTTGCGTGTAAGCGTAGCGTGAACGGGGAACGAGACCTTCGTAAGCGAAAGCATACGGTGCCACTAATCCTAAATAATTGGTGCAATGTATTGTACGTCGCAAGCGAAACAAGGCTGTGCTCGTATGTGCACGCGTGTGCGTGCGCGTGCGCGTCTGCGTGTGAAAAAATAAATTTGGAGAGAGCAGTGGAAGTGTTACACTTCTGCGAATCACCTGGTGAGTGAGTTAGCCGGGGCCCAATTTATTAAGAGATGGCAACGCATCTACATCCTTACGGGTGTCTGAAATCTTTAGAAAAACGCTTACCACCTTGTCACATAAAAATTACATAACAAAAAAAATGAGGCATTCATGTAAAACAAAAATGCATTAAACTTGTAAACATAAGGCTACTATTATTATACACAAGTTAGACAGTGCGACGTTATATGGGCGCCCACTCGCCTTTCAGTCGAGCAGGTTTTGAGTGTACCCTACAATGCATGAGTGTGAGTGTGCGTGTGCGTATGCTTGTGTAAAAGTGTGCGTGTGCGTGAGTGTAGCAATGTACCTCTGCGGTATGTAGAACATGACGGGGCGCGTGGAGCAGTGGGGCGGGGCGGCCGGCTCGCCGGCGCAGTGGGCGCACGCGCACGGCCGCGGCACCGCCAGCTCGCCGCCGAACACCGGCCACAGGCCGGAGATGATGCGGAACAGGCTGCGGGAGGAGGGGACGTTGTCAAATGCGAAGAAAAAGTAGACAGGCTGCGGGAGGAGGGGACGTTGTCAAATGCGAAGAAAAAGTAGACAGGCTGCGGGAGGAGGGGACGTTGTCAAATGCGAAGAAAAAGTAGACAGGCTGCGGGAGGAGGGGACGTTGTCAAATGCGAAGAAAAAAGTAGACAGGCTGCGGGAGGAGGGGACGTTGTCAAATGCGAGATGAAAAAGTAGACAGGCTGCGGGAGGAGGGGACGTTGTCAAATGCGAAGAAGAAAAAGTAGACAGGCTGCGGGAGGAGGGGACGTTGTCAAATGCGAAGAAAAAAGTAGACAGGCTGCGAGGAGGGGACGTTGTCAAATGCGAAGAAAAAGTAGACAGGCTGCGAGAGGAGGGGACGTTGTCAAATGCGAAGAAAAAGTAGACAGGCTGCGGGAGGAGGGGACGTTGTCAAATGCGAAGAAAAAGTAGACAGGCTGCGGGAGGAGGGGCGGGAGGAGGGGACGTTGTCAAATGCGAAGAAAAAGTAGACAGGCTGCGGGAGGAGGGGACGTTGTCAAATGCGAATGCGAAAAAAGTAGACAGGCTGCGGGAGGAGGGGGACGTGTCAAATGCGAAGAAAAGGACAGGCTGCGGAGGAGGGGACGTTGTCAAATGCGAAGAAAAAAAGTAGACAGGCTGCGGGAGGAGGGGACGTTGTCAAATGCGAAGAAAAGAAGTAGACAGGCTGCGGGAGGAGGGGACGTTGTCAAATGCGAAGAAAAAGTAGACAGGCTGCGGGAGGAGGGGACGTTGTCAAATGCGAAGAAAAAGTAGACATGAGGGGAGGAGGGGACGTTGTCAAATGCGAAGAAAAAAGTAGACAGGCTGCGGGAGGAGGGGACGTTGTCAAATGCGAAGAAAAAGTAGACAGGCTGCGGGAGGAGGGGACGTTGTCAAATGCGAAGAAAAAGTAGACAGGCTGCGGGAGGAGGGGACGTTGTCAAATGCGAAGAAAAAGTAGACAGGCTGCGGGAGGAGGGGACGTTGTCAAATGCGAAGAAAAAGTAGACAGGCTGCGGGAGGAGGGGACGTTGTCAAATGCGAAGAAAAAGTAGACAGGCTGCGAGAGGAGGGGACGTTGTCAAATGCGAAGAAGAAAAAGTAGACAGGCTGCGGGAGGGGTGGGGAGTTGTCAAATGCGAAGAAAAAGTAGAGGGGACGGGGACGTTGTCAAATGCGAAGAAAAAAAAGTAGACAGGCTGCGGGAGGAGGGGACGTTGTCAAATGCGAAGAAAAAGTAGACAGGCTGCGGGAGGAGGGGACGTTTGTCAAATGCGAAGAAAAAGTAGACAGGCTGCGAGAGGAGGGGACGGTGTCAAATGCGAAGAAAAAGTAGACAGGCTGCGGGAGGAGGGGACGTTGTCAAATGCGAAGAAAAAGTAGACAGGCTGCGGGAGGAGGGGACGTTGTCAAATGCGAAGAATGTGCTTACGGGCTGCGAGAGAAGGGGACGTTAACAACTCTGAAGAATAAACTATCAAGCTGGGAGAGAAGGGGACGTTATCAACTCCGAAAAATAAGTTAACAGGCTGCGAGAGAGGCGACGTAATCAACTCCAAAGAATTCGATGACTCCGTGGTGCAGTTTTAAAGTATTGGCTTCGGCGTCGGGGGTCGTGGGTTCGATTCCGACACGGGACAACTATTTGTTTGACCCACAGATAATTGTTTCAGATCTGGATATTTGTCCGCGTGAAATTTATGTATGTGAAACATAAGATAACGGTAACCTAAAGTAAGGGCAATGATTTTTAAGGAAAAAAAGAATAAGCTTACAGGCTGCGGGCGAAGGGGACATTATCACTTCTTAAGAATAAAGGCCCATTTACACGATGCCATTTTCTTGTACATACAAGAGCAATAATTGAATGCAATAAATTGCGCGCAATAATTTGTTAGACCATTTGTTGTTTAGACCATGCAACTCATTTATTGCTGCAATTTAATTGTATACAACAAGCAAGAAACTTGCACCGTGTAAATGGGTCTTAAGTCGTCTGCTTCAATGTAAAATGCTCCAATTAACCGCGGTAGGGCCATGCAACGGTCTTCAGTTGCACGAATGGGCAGGTCCGTCCAGGACAGTCCAGGTAAGTACCACGACCTCACAGAAGACCGGCGTGAGGTGGAAGTGTTATACTTCCGCGTTTCGACTGCTGAGTGAGGTCGGCGGGGCCCGCTTTATTAAAAAGTGGCATCGGCAACCCTACGGCTGTTGCTAATGTCAATGGACGGCGGTTATCACTTAACATCAGGTGAACTGCCACCGCGTAGAATAAGCTGAAGGTGTAACATTCAGACGGAAAGACAGATATACGTAAAACATGTATATAAATTATAGACTATGTCATATTCTGATGTATAAGCTATATAATTGTAAAGTTTCATTAAAATCCATTGAGCAGTATTTGCGTGAAAGAGTAACAAACATCCATCCATACATACAAACTTTCGCCTTTACAATATTAGTAAGGAAGTAAGGAGAAGCTCAGAGTCACACAACGAGCTATGGAGAGAGCTATGCTCGGAGTTTCTTTGCGCGACAAAATCCGGAATGAGGAAATTCGCCGAAGAACCGGAGTCACCGACATAGTCTTGCGGCTAATGATGATGATGATGAAGGAAGTAAGGATTACGACCACCCGATCCTTCCGAGCGCTACAAACGGGAGCAGCTTTTTAAACACATTCGACCCGTTACCTGGATTTGCCGCAGCCGTTGGGCCCCACGATGAGGAGGTGGGTGCCCGGTGCCAGGTCCAGGGTCACTCCGCTGGCCACCACGTCGCACGTGGGCGTCACTATGGGCACGTTCCTCAGCCGGATCGAGAGGTCGCTGGTGTACGTGATCTTGCCTGGAAGGGTCACCAACAAAGCAATGATTACCTGGTCAAGGATTACGTGTAGTTACAGTATTATATTTGAGCGAATGGTGCTGGTAGACGCGGGTTCAATCACGCATAGTGTAGAAAGTTTTTGAACGATTACCTATAGAAGTTCACATTTTAAATAAAAAATAAGTTCACTTTTTTTCTATTAGAAAAAATAATGACACGATGTATCGAACGTAGAATGTAGAGCATTATAGAATAAGTACAGAGCATATGGTAGAATGGTACAAGTGCAGTGTGGAATAGAATCGAGATAAACACAAAAGGTAAGCTCAAGATAGTCTTATTTAAGTCGGCGAAAAGAGATCATGGGAAACAAACAAAAAAAAAAGCTAAAACGTCAGAGCGTATATCCATAACCCACAAATGCATTTATCTTCTATGTATTTCCTTGCGTGCAATAAAGTATTTTTTATGTGAAAAGTTGCCAAGCGAGCAGACGGTTCACCCGATGCTAAGTGAATAACCGCCGCCCATGGACATTTGCTACACCCGAGGGTTCCAGATGCGCTGACAACCTTTTGAAAATTGGGCTTCGGCCACCTCACCCACCAGACGAAATGCGAAAGTATTATACTTCCGCTTCACGCCGGTCTTCTGTGAGGTCGTGGTACTTACCCGGACGAGCCTGCCCATTCGTGCAACAGCCGAGGCTGCCGTGCGGCCCTACCACCGTGAAATTCTATTTTACACTAATATTCTATTCTATTGTACACCACCCACCTTGCGGCACGGGCTGGCGCTCCCTGAAGGTGACCTGGAAGCCATTTGGCGCTGGCGCTGCATGAACAGCCCTCACGCAGCGCCCCCTGGCCACCTCCCCGAAGACCATCAGCATGTCAGACACGCGCGTCGCGTACCCCGCCAGGGTCACCACCTCCTGCAAAGTACCATAAGTAAAGTATCAGCCTATACATTTCCCACTGCTGGGCAAAGGCCTCCTCTGTACAGAGGGTTAGGGCATAGTCCACCACGCGGCCCCACTGCGGATTGGCGCACTTCACATATCTTCGAAAAATTTATTTTTTATATTATTATTTCGAAAATGTGCAGGTTTCCTCACGATGTTTTCCTTCACCGCTGAGCACGTGATAATTCAGCACTTGAAATTAACAATTTCATTGGTGCCGGCACCGGGGATCGAACTCAACTTACTCGAGTATATTGAACTCGCCTTTAATGCGCCCGGACATTGAGCTAGCACGGCTTCAAAATACCATGTTGAAGTGAATCTTCTAATGCGACTTCCAACAAGGTGGCGTTAAACATATAACGCCACCATGGAGGGGTATGAAAGCGCTGTTGCGTTAAACGTTCAACACTCATGGGGAAGGGGAATAGAAAGAGACGGAGCGAAAGGGAATGCGTGGCACTCAAAGTTTCACTTCTTCCACGCGGAAGGACTCCACGTTCTTTTTTCTTTTCTTTCTTCGAATTGAAAACTCCTTTAGGCGCATTGAGCACATTTTGGGTGAACAAAAATCACGAACACGTCATCTTCAGCGAACGTTTTTATTTATTTTAATAGTGGGTATATTTATTTGTTTTCTCGTCTGGTTGGGGTAATGAAATAAATATAATAAATAATATATATTAATTCTTTTTAACTTAAAAATTATTAAAATTTGTAGAAAAAAGGAACGAAAAGTTTCTCGACGCTGCGGGAACCGAATCCACGTCTTCGGGATTCGTGGCCATGACGCTCTAGCCACTGTGTTAAACGGCTGATTGCCACACCGACGACATTCTCAGCTCCTTTATGTATTGTTCAAATCTGACATAATTTATTATTATAATGATTTTTACGCTTATTAATTAAAACGAACTATACTAAACTAAAACTTAACATAATCAAACGCGACACATAATTCATTAAAATTAACTATTTCTTTTTATTCAATCGAAACACAGAGGTTTAACTGATTATAAATCATAAATGAAGTCTTATTATGAATTTTAAGGATATTTATAGGGTGGAAATGGTCACCGTCAGGTAGCGAGGTTGATAGCTCACCTTATAACTGGACATGAGCCTCTCAATGGCGTCGGCAGCCGAGTTAAGCAGATTTCTGGACGTCGTCATATACTCAGTTCGGGCGCTGACACCCTCGTCGGTGCTCTCTGTAATAGACGAAAATGCTGTTAAGCACACTGTTAAAATTCAATTTCAACTATCTTTATTCGTGTATTGTGCTCAGCGGTGAACCAAACCATCGTATTTGTTTTCGAAATATTTTTTTTTATGTGAAAAAGTGGCAAACGAGCTGGCGGCTCACCTGATGTTAAGTAATAATAGAATAATATAACCACCTGCCCATGGATATTTGCAACACCCGTAGGGTTGCAGATGCGTTGCAACCTCTCAAGAAATAATAACAAAAGAAATGTTTCGAAGATATGTGAAGTCCGCCAATCCGCAGTGGGGCCGCGTGGTGGATTATTCCCTAATGCCCTCTGTACAATGGAGGCATCTTCCCGAAAGTGGGAGATGGGCTGTTACTTTTTATAAAGTAATCGAGGGTGTAAAAAAAATAACAGCTTTTAATCTAGTAAGGTGATGAAAATGGTTTTTGCTTTTCCCACCGCTAAGCATGTCATTAGTGAACACTGAAATTTAGCCCTCTGGCTAACATGTCATTGGTGCCGGCACCGGAAATTGAACTTGTATATTGAATACTTAAGTTTAGTTTTAGTTTTATTACTTTTAGCTTATATAAGCTGTTATAATTTAAACAACTTGGTGATTCGTTATTACCAAACAGTATATAATCCTGAACTAAATCTACTATAATATCATCTTGTACTGCGAATTGACAACATCTCATCACCAGCCAAAAAGCTACGGGTGATGGAACACCACTCACCATCGCCCCTGCGCCCCGTCAGGATGGGCAGCGCGAGCATCACCATCCCCGTGCCGGACCACACGTACTTCATGCAGAACTGCTCCAGCATCACGTACCACAGCTTCTTGTTGAACACGGTCGTCATCTGCACGACCAGCTGTTTGTAGGCCGACTGCAGCTGGCCCAGTTCCACCTGGAGGTGGCACCGAGGTTTTTAATCGGGAGGAATTGGATAACTTGAGTGGGACACCGTGGTTTCGATCGAGAGGATCTTGAGCCCTTGAGGGGTATTATCTCTTTAGCTGAGACGGATGTCACCAAAATAAAGATATAAATTAAGCCCATACACTAAACCTGTAGGAACTCTTCAGCTTCCAGATCAATCGCTATCAAACAGCCGAAGTCACTATCAGACATTTTGCTTTTTGCCATTTATTTTAAAATTGCTCTTGTCTCTAATAATCAAAACATGTGCAGCAAAAGGATAGTGGAAAAAGGACTTATCCTGAGCCACAACAAGGCGCCAGGCAAGGGCGATTCAGAAAATGGCGCCCTTATCTAACGCTGGCTTGACTTTAGGTTAAGGTATGTAAACTTTCGCATTTCGTCTCGTGAGTGAGGAGTGTATGGAAGCGTTTCGTGTGGTAAAGGAGGAAAGTATATAGGCATTTCATCTGGTGAGTGAGGAAAGTGTAAAGGAGTTTCATCTAGTGAGTGAAGAAAGTTTACAGGATTTTCATCTGGGGAGTGGGAAAAGTATAAAGGCATTTAATCTGGTGAGTGAGGAAACTATAAAGGCGTTTCATCAGGTGAGTGAGGAAAGTTTCAAAAAAAAATATTTCGTATTCTGAGTGAAAAAAATACACAATCGTTATAATATGGCCAAAGCTACCTGCTTAAAGTTTGAAAACGCATCCTCAAACACTCAGCGCTTGGCAGATAGGCGGTCATCACTCAGCATCAGGTGAAACGCCTGCTCGCTTGCCACCTTCTCACATAGAAAGACCAGGATCAAGGGCGGGTTACCTGATGGCCCCCGTAGAAGGCGACCTCCTCGGCGTGGGTGATGAGGCGGCTGTGCGCATGGCGAAGGTTGGCCTTCATGCGCGCCTCCTCACCAGCTAGAGCTCCGAAGCGGGGGCTGAGCAGCCGCAACAGCTGACCCGTTAGGCAGATCACCACGGTCGCGATGCCGGGACCTGGACGTTACACCAATGAGTCCGCACCCATCGGGCTTGATTACTCCGTGGCGCAGTTGCCCAAGCTTCGGCGTCGGGGTCGTGGGTTCGATTCCCACACGGGATAACTGTTTGTGCGACCCGCAGATGGGCGTTTCCGATCCGGGTGTTTGTCCACGTGAAATTTATGTTTCCTCCTTGCTCTGTTTTAATTTAGAATTCAGAACGCATTTAACATTAGGTACGGCGTACGACGGTCCATTGGCTGGCTTTCATCAGCGTGTGACTAAATCTAGACTCCAACTAAATCTATTAATTTTTATGTCTTTATTTACCGATTTACGAAAAATATTCAATTGCATTGTCGGCCATGCAGTTCTCCCGAAATTGGTACGACTTAAGGGTCGTGTTGCGAATGAGCTATTTCCAAATTGTCGACCAATCAGGAACATTTTTAAACAACCAATAGAAACGAATACATTTTTACTGTTGAATCTAGTTGAGGAGCAGCTATGACGCTCTCGCCTTAATGTTATAGAACATACAAGAAACTGTAGAGTTACAAATAGTCAGCAAAGAAACTACAAAGTTAAATTATATCTTAGCGCTTTCCTCGACTGAGGTAGCTGTTTCTCTTATAATAGTTGGAACCCACTGCACCACGCCAATGTGGATATCCTACGATAAGTATTGCTTATCATAACCTTATCTTCATTTAGCAATAGTTAAGATGCTATATTTAAAGTTGCCTGGAAGAAATTGCTACCTTAGCACTATGTTTCCTGTATCTTTTTTCTTTGTATTTCCTTGTGTGCAATAAAGTATATTCTATTCTATTCTACATTTACCCATTTCCCTGGTCTGGCCTAAATAACAGAACACCCACCGAGGAATATGTTGCCCTTCATCTTGCTGGAGTAGCTGGCGAGGGTGAGGACTATGAGGAGCAGGTCGAAGCAGGGCTTCGTCAGCGAGCTGTAGAGGTGCGCCACCGACTGAGTGAACACCGACACGTCCTCCGTAAGTCTGTAGATACGAATCCGGTGATGACTATGTTTAAAAAACTATCTATACGTTAAACAACTGTTAAATTACACAAGTTAAAATAGTAAAGCTACGGCCAGTGTGAGGTATATTCCTCCCCCACTGTTGAACCTCTGTACAGAGGGTATAAGGACCATCACGTGACCTCACTGCGGATTGGCGGACTTCACATATCTTAGAAATATTTTTGTTATTACTTCGAAAATATGCAGGTTTCCTCGCGACGTTTTCCTAAAACGCTGAGCACGTGATAAGTCAGCACTTAAAATCAACAACTTCATCAGCCCGCCGGGGATCGAACTCAAGTTGCTCGCGTATATTGGTTAACTGTGGTAGGACCACGCAACAGTGTTCAATGTTGCACGAATGGGCAGGTCCGTCCGGGTTAGTACCACGGCCTCGCAGAAGACCGGCGTAAAGTGGAAGTGTTACACTTCTGCGTTTCGTCTGGTGAGTGAGGTAGCCGGGGCCCACTTTATTTATAGGTGGCAACGCATTTGCAACCCTACGGGTGTTTCAAGTGTCCATGGGTGACGGTTCTCACTTAACATCAGGTGAACCGCCAGCTCGTGTGCCACTTTCTCACATAAAGGAAAATATATTGAATTGCAAAGCGAGCGCCCGGACAATGAGCTATCACGGCTCTTACTCAACAAGTTTATCTTACGTAACAAGTAATTACAAGTTAAAATACAATAAAAGAACAGTCAGAATTATTAGTCAGGTTATTTTTAAATGGCTATTTTTGACATTTAATGTCAATTATATATAAAAGAAGTTTTATGTTCGATTTACGTTGGAAAGTAATTCAGAACTGGTTGAATATCTCGAGGTTATTGTACTAACAAGGCAAGAAAAAAAAACAACGAACGCGCGAATGGAAAACAGGAAACGTGAGGAATTTAGAGGGAAACAAAATGATTAATATTGATCTAAAAGTATAATTACTTTTAACGTTACTTGAGCATTCTCTTACAGAGTAAATCATTTGATAAACAATTGACTGATTGCAGTGGACTAAACCAGGAAATGACCATGATGATAATGACGATGATCATTCACAATTTTATTAAAACTTAACTTTAAGGATTGATAGATACGAGTGCCTTGAACGACGCCAGCAATAATTCGGAACGTCGATGCTTAAACACCACAGAAACGGCAAAGAATCATCAATTACTCACCTATGGTCCGCGTTTTCTATCCTGGCATCCAAGTTGGCGACCCTGTAGTAGGTCTGGTTCTTGAAGTACAGGTCGTAGGCGTGGTTCACGAGCCTGGTGCGGAACGCCAAGGCCAGCCGGCTCTCCAGGTACCGGATCATGGAGTTGATGAAGGTGGCCGGCACGGCGATGCCGAACCATTGGAACAGCAGGGACGTGAAACTGCGCAAGTCCTTCTGGACTATGTGTCTTACTGCGAAAGGAGAGGAGGTTCAGTTATATCCTTACTAATATTATAAACGCGAAAGTTTGTATGTATGGATGTCTGTTACTCTTTCACGCAAATACTACTGAATGGATTTTAATGTAACTTTAAAATAATATAGCTTATAATATCAGAATGAAACTTGACGACTCCGTGGCGCAGTTGCCAAGGTATTGGCTTCGGCGTCGGGGGTCGTGGGTTCGATTCCCACACGGGACAACTATTTGTGCGACCGTCTGGGTGTTTATCTGCGTTAAATTTATGTTTGTAAAACGTCACAGGACTTTCAACACAGGATAATGATATGCTAAAGTAAGGGCATAGTTTAAAAAAAGTACTACTGAATGGATTCTAATGAAACTTTACAATAATATAGCTTATACATCAGAATGACATATAGGCTATAATTTATATACATATTTTATGTATATCTGTCTTGTCTGAATGTTACGCCTTTAGCCTATTCTACGCAGACGTAGTCGCGGGCAGCAGCTAGTAGTAACATATAATAGTACTAACAACGGATTGGATCGGAATTTATTAGAAAAATTCATAATGTATTTTGCATATTATAACCAATTGTCCAGCTTAGTTTCTTTTTGCCTGTTCTTCTCAAGTCTTCTCCGAACCGGTAGTAGTATTTTGACAATCATGAAGGGAGTGTTATGCTCGTATGTTGAATAAAGATACTTCAATTTCAATTCGCCTGTTTCTTTAAACTGCTGCACATTTTTAAATACCAAATAATGGAAAAATCAAAATTTTTCCGCGTAGCAATTTTTTTAATGTATTGGTGATTAAATAAGATAAGTTATAAGATAATCCACGCAGTTTAATTTAAAATAATATAAAAATAAAGTTTCAATAAATGTACCGATTAGATTTAAATATTTCAAATGATGAACTGAACAAGAATATTGCTTATTCATAACTCTGTATATTAGTAGAATCCTGGGACAAAAATTACCATAATACGCAGAATATTATTTCAAACGCTATACATGCACGCTATTAGGATACATGGTATTGTAGTCAATCGGCTTTATATCAGAAGCATAATGAGTAATAACGAGTTACTATTTTGCTAAACTTGACGTACTCACCAATCGACCCTTCCAATGACGCGACGTAAATCGAGAGGAAGGTTCTTGAGAAGAGGCAGAGGGTGTGCGCAGTCAGCAGCGCCACCTCCTGACTCCGTACGCTCGGCACCATGATCTTCGCCAGCGAGATCAGCTGCCTCAGAAACTCCAGGTTCAATCCGGGCACGTGCTCCTCGGGTGCCGGAGTTTCTTCCACCTCCCCCTTGAATGTACAACGACGCATAATAAACCTCATGTTAATATTACTTTGCAGCTAAAAAAGCAACTCTCACACTAAGAGATGGGGACTATATACTCACACTCCTGTGTTGTGGGAGCTTTTCAAAACATAACAGCACACACTATTTGTGGAGACCACAAATTTTAACGCCGGATAATGACAGTTGATGAGATTTCCTGTTGACGTAAACTTTTGGTCTTTGAATCTGTTCGATTCGAGACTTGATTCGTGATGTGTTTCGAATCAGGAAAAGAGTGAGTGAGCTGAATGTATTGTAACAAAAGCCACCGCCTGTTTTTTTTTTTATGTGATAAGTTGCCAAACGAGCAGACGGTTCACCTGATGGTAAGTAAATACCGCCGCCCATAGACATCCGCTACACCTGAGGGTTACAGATGCGTTGACAACCTTTTGAAAATTGGGCTCCGGCTACCTCACTCACTAGACGAAACGCGAAAGTATTTGCAACTTTACGCTGGTCTTCTGTGAGGTCGTGTTACTTACCCGGACGGGCCTGCCCATTCGTGCAACAACCGAGGCTACTGCGTGGCCCTACCACCGTAAAACCGTTATCACGCGGAAAATACTTACGATGTTCTGCTTGTTGTCTGTGTCGGCGTCTCCTCGGCACAGGGCGCACTGCTCGGCCCCGCATCTGCCGCCACAAGTCTTCTCCTCAGTGCCCCCATTCTGGAGCGAATGGAGCGTCCCGTTCTTAGCCACCTGCGAGAAAAACACACCGATTTAACTTTGATAGATGTCTACGTTGACATTAAAGCTATAGGGAGCGGTAGGCTTTAGCTACAGCGGGCGTGTGGTGCTGTAGACGCAGACTACGGGAGTGGTATCGAACGGAAGGTGGACGCGGAGAGATAAAAGGCGCCACCCTGGGTATCCACCGGCGGCGACAAGGGCGCAGGAGGCTGGCCTACGCGCACAGCCTTCCCTTCATAGTGAGTCCGGGTGGTGGGAATGGGGTTGCCCCGTGATAGATGCTGTGCTATTTGCACCGGCCCAGCATCAAATGTTCAGACTGTGTGTAGCTCCCGAGGGGAGGAGAACTGCGAAGGGCACAGTCGAGCCCGTTGCAGAAGATTGCTTCTTCTAGTTGCCGTGCCTCAAATTTCACGGAGACCTACATTAATCCTAGAGGTTCGATTCCGTCTTATTTGTATTTGTGTAAAGCATAAAATATCTACCTTTTCGGTCGGTTTGGTAGGAATAGATTAAAGAGAAAGATTTATGCATTGAGAATTATACATCAAAAACCGTGTGTTTTTCCGGGATGTATCCATGATGTGTCCCATAAAGTATCTCTATCCAAACTATCATGTCGTTATTTATCTGCCTTGCTTAACTTACCACTAAAACACGCGGCTTTTATCTAGATGTGAGGTTACAGATTATCGAATTACAATTTCCACCTGCTAAATATTGTAAATTTACTGTGGCTCGTTTAATATTAACTTTTTAGATCCAGCCAGTACATGAGTAAAAGCTATGTACTTGACAAGTACTTGACCATGCATTGTAAATGTAAACAACGTCGTAAATATAGAAGTTTGGCGCGAAAACAAGTTATCGGTCATCGGATCATTCAAAAATGGTGAACTATCACCATTTGTAGTCAGTTATTCAAGTGAAATGTGTATTTTATTGTTATTCCATTCACTTTTATTCAAGGCATCGTTAAGGTGTCAAAGTAACTTGTAATTATCCAAGGATTTCCGAATTCGAAATAACTGTGTCACAAAAGTATTTATTTGATTACACTGATTTACTTCAGAATTCATTATTATAAAAATAGGTACGCACAAAACAAACTGTCAACAATCGGTCATCCCCTCCTCACGTCATTGTTTGTGCTATACGTTACACGGAATGAATAAAAACAATAAGTTATAACTTATAACATATGACTTGATTAAATAAATAATAGCTTCAGCGAGGCGGACGATTATGAGGTTGACTTCTCAACTGATTTGGCTGAATTTGAAAAAATTCGAATATTCGTTTTAAATTTAGAACGTGTACATAAAATTTACGAAAGTGTTTTCGGCCGCTTATTGGCTAGGGCGTCTGAACGCGTAATTCGGATATTGGAAAAATTATAATTCTGACAGCGGCGAAAAAATTTTTCGACAATTTTTATCTGCGCATTTTAAGTTTCATCCCAAGTTCGGAGACGCGCTAAAAATTTCGTTTTAAACGTTTTGGACATAATTCCAATGTTATTTCTCGCACACGGTGAAGACCTCGAGACTCGTCAGACGATCGAAGTAACTATTTATGTAACGCGTGTTCTTAAATTTTTTATAAGTACATTATTCAATTGTAAGAAGTAAAACGGTAGAAATCTAAATGATAATAAGCAATGTACGGGATTTATATTCACCAATGGGACTCAGCTCCAAGGCCATTGTCGTTAAATTCCATTAATTCTATAACTGTGCGAAGGCTGGTTCTTTTGCTATTAGTTAAAATATGCAAATCATATAGGATATTTTAGATTCTTTCGGCGATTGGTCAATTTTTTTCGTAATAAATTTAAAAAAAATCCAAAAGGTCAAGAGCACCGTACACAGTTTAAAATATTCGATCAATCATAAGTCGCCTTGCGAAATGGCGTTATTATAAATCATGTCGCAAAACAACAAAGTAACATAAATTAAGTTCACGAATAAATGTCCGCCACTAGTCTGACGTCAATGTCATTAGGAAATATTATGTGTGATGTGGACAAAAACATAAAGTCAGCGTTGATAAGAAACCTTCTGAAGAAAAAAAAAACTTGAAGTTTTCGCATATAATTAGCGAACTTTGACGTAAGCCAAAGTGGCAGATAGTTATTTAAGTGAGAAAACACCGAACTTATACAATGTTCATTAAAATTCGTAATATTTTGAATACAAAGGTTATGAAGTAATTAGTTATATTTTAATGTATTTATATTACAAAACCGCCTCTCCCGTAACTAACTGCATTTTATATATTATATGTTTTAACCCGACACGGTTAGACTAAACTCCCCCCCTCCCCTCTGCAAGTGCGAATAGCTTGGCACAGCTATATCAAAGCAGTGGATCTTAAAAAGATATTCCATAGTCCCTGAAAACGTTTAGCTCGGCGGCTACGCCACCTGGCCGGCAAGAAGCCTCGCAGCCGTGGATGGTGAACGCAATAGCTCAGTAAAACCCACTTCGGTCTTCCCTCTTTTTCCTGCCGTGGACGGTGAAGACTATAAAGAAGAGTGAAGTAGTGGAAGTAGAGAACTCTTGCGTTCCACCTGATGAGAGAGGTAAAAGGCCTCCATCTTCATTAAAGATTGGAGCAGATACTACTACCGCAGTAATATCAGAAACACATATATATATTTGATAAACATAGGTATACTAAATAAATAATGGTAAAGGATATGCTAAAATGATTTCCCTATTTTTTTACCTCAAAAGTGTACAAACATAAGTATTAGCGGCGGTAATAATTTAACATCAGGAACCACTTGCTGGTTTGTTCTGTATTCAACGGGCGCTACCATTACTGTTACTCTACCAACAGCATTTATGAATAATTAAAAAAAATCCCCGCTTTAATTATTGTATGTAACAGATCTCGATGGCAACCTCTTTATGTTCCATGGTGATATAAAAACTAAGTTAAATAAAATTATCTCTCATCTCGAGTAGACATTCTTACATCATCCTACAATTAATACCAATTTATACGTCAATCAAATGTCTAATTTGATGTTGTATTTAGAATAATGTTTCTTTTTTTATTTAGTACTGTTCCAAAGTATATCAGCAAATAAATATACTTCGCTGTAGGCGTCATTACGTCGGAATGTCAATAACAATTATCAATGAATTAATATCAAATAGTATTTATACTGAGAAACTATTTAATTTCGAAAGGAAACTCACGAATCAAGACGCGGATCGAAGCTACTAACCTCCACGGGATTTAAGTAAGCCGACCCACCTTATAATTGTTATTGTTGTGGCATGCCGGTGGCTGCTTCTTCTCGCGGGTCCCGTACACGGCGCACGCGGCCAGGGCCACGCCCACGCCCACGCCCACGGCAATAGTCGGCTGCACCCTGAACGCCTGCTCCCTTATCTTCGTCAGGATGGCCGGCATTTTGTCGGGTCGATATCGGTCACGATTGAACACTTTGTACCGTCGCTTCGGCCTCGCCTGATCTAATCTTCATCTAAGCCTAAGAGATCTAGGAGATCAACGTTTTAATCACAGTATCTATTGTTTCCTTGAGGCGATCGAAATATCGATTCGTCTATGTGTCTGATGTCGGCGAATGCTCGGGGATTTCGTCCATTTTTTCTGCAAAGAACGAGAGACCATATTACAGCAAAGTAAGAAAAAAGGAAAAAGGATTGTATAAGAAACACATTACATTGGGGTGAGTTCATTTAATTTCAAACCTCAATGAAATGCCGTCAAATCTAATACATTTTTTGACGTTAGTAGTGCGCCTATAATTTAAATGTTAAGGAATAAAGTAACAAAACTAAAAAGTAACAAAAATTTCAAAAGTTTGTACAGTGACGAAAAAAGTTATAAGAAAAAGTTTTTGACGCATCGTCAGTTTGCTTTTTGTCCGTAACAATGTTATTAATAGAGAATTTCTATCACTAAGGCTCAGTTTCAAACAGTTCTCAGTTTCAAATAATAAAATTGCGAATCTTTAAACACAATAAGGTTCTCATAAAATTCAACAGTTACACCATCCACGCTTCAGACTTGGCTAGAGTAAAGGTCGCAGACAATATTAATTTCAAGGGAAGATGTATTTTGTTTTCAATGTTAAACATTTTTGTCAATATTTTCCGTCGGATTTCATAAACATCTTTAAGTTTTTTTTACAACACGGATATTCTTCTGCATCTTGTGCATGAGCATAACGAAATGTTCAAAATCAAATTTCATATACTCTACTGAGGAACCCAATGCCAAAATCAGAAAGAATATAACATTTTCGACGACCCGAATGGCGTAGTCGGTAGTGTACCTGCCTTCTGCGCCAGATGGTGTGGGTTCGATCCCCACTACTGGAAAAATGTTGTGTGATGAGCATAGTGTTTTTCTAGTGTCTGGGTGTTTATGTATGTATAATGTGTATTTGTTTACAAAAGAAAAGTACGTTTAAGTATGTCTATCAGTTTTCTAGTACCCATAGTACAAGCATTACTTAGTTTGGGACTAGAGAACGTTGTGTAAAAAGAATGTGTCCTAATATTTATTATTATTATTATTATTTATATGTTGTCATTTAGTTTCAGCCAAGATCAACTAACAATGCCTTAGATTGATATTTCTAGGTTAGTTTTGTTAACTAGCTAGACAGAAAGCTTCGTCATAAAGATGGCTTAAGGAGTATTCTCTAGTGTTGAAGTATTTTATTAACGGAAATACAAACAGAGAGCAGACTAATAGGTTAGGGAAAATTCTTACGTCAAATAAAACCAAAAACCGGGTCCAAACTAAACGGGTAATTTAAATGATGATAATTGCAAACCATTAAAGTTGTAATGTTGTCTTTAGTGAAGCATGACGCGGGAAGGTTGACGCAACCAAAAAGTGACGCCTCTGAAAGCAGGTTAAGCGAGATTTACGCTATCTAAAGCACGAGGGAGCAGTAAAGATCTAAATCTACCTATTAAGGCAATTAATGGAATTAACTCTGATGAAACAGTTGTTTTTGATAGCATATAAACGCGACCCAATAAAACAAAGATAACATCGAAACTGATACTTTAAAGTTCAGATTTCAGTGAAATTTCTGACCGAATTCAGGATCAGCAACCAGATCAACGAACTAGTTACGTTCTTACAAAGTAAGAACCAAAACTAGTAATACTATAACCGAAACAGCGGTACACAGAAACTAGTAGTTTTTCCAAACCACCTACCGTGTGTTTAAGTTAAATCTATTCATACAATATTAAACAGTATTGACATTAAATATCTGTGACGTAATATGAAACCATAAAAACAATTATCGAAGATACAATAACGAAACTGGTCCGACGAGAAAGTACGCTTGACGCGTGAATTCGAGATGAAGCCGACTATAACGGAAACCGAAAGTGCTTTCCATTACCCGCTACTTGGTCACGCGTTTCCTTGTTAGTGTTGAAAGGATTAAATACGACGACAACAAATTAAATCAACTCAACGTCCTTGCGAAACTGAATTTTGCGTGCTCAACGGTGAAGGAAAACCTCGTGAGGAAACCTGCATATTTTCGATTTTATAATGAAAAAAAAAATGTTTCGAAGATATGTGAAGTCCGCCAATTCGCAGTGGGCCGCGTGGTGGATTATGCCCTAAAACCTTCTCTGTACAGAGGGACCTTTATAGACTGTTACTTTACTTTTACAATGTCCCTGCATGTAGTAAATTTATCGTGGATAAAACATTAGACATAACACTTTTTTAATTCTTAAATAGGAAGCTAGTTACCTCGAATCACTAATCAATTATTTATCGATATCTGAACCGGAAGATGATAAAACAATAAAACAATTTCGACTTAATAACTAAATTATCATTAAATAACTTAACAAGTAAAAAGTAGAAAAGAAAAAGAAGTTGTTGTTTATTGAAACATTCTGTTCTATTGTCAACCTTTGACAAACCGGTTACAAGCTAATATGCGTGGGGAATGAGTTAGTAATAACCTTGATACTACAGATAGCCTAGCACCAATTGTAGCCTTATACGATCATCATGGTGTTGCCAGAATGTTAGATATATCTATATTAATGTTATGTTTATACGGTAAACAATTCAAATACCAAAGTTGAATAGAAAAAGAAGCAATCTAAGGTCAAGAACACAAGAAACAGAAAAACGAGCGATGATATACGAAATAAATAAACATGCACATTAAAACAATGCTGTGTTCTGATTTATATACAGTAGTGGCGTGATTTAATAGAGTTGAAGCCTGGCCGATTATAATGATAATAATTTATAAATTTACAAACCCAACCAGACGAGAAAATTAAAAAAATATCTCCAAAATAATAACAACAAAATTAAACAAATTGTATGTAGAGTACAAAAAAGCATTTTACAATAGTGAACACATGTACATTTGCAAATCCTATACACATTTGCTTAGTGAACCCTGCACTCGGTTAGCAACCTGTCTCGCAGGGGTGATACTGTCGATTAGGTGGTCTAGGGTCATTTAAATTAGGTAAGTTGCAATAAACGCAATATTCATTTTTATGTATGCACCTTGGTAAACAAAATAATATACAATATGTGTCCGCTAGATTTATGGGCTTTCTTTTTCATCTTAGGTACTTGTCATCGTCAAAGTGGATTATTTATAAAAGTATCCTGTACTGCAAACACTTGTATATATTTACTGCTGGGTATAACCTTCTTTGTGCAAATGGTAGAATTGTAAAGTCCACCACTCGAGCCCACAATATACGAGCAAGTGTACACACAATGTGCTCTTATGTTTCATCTTGCTTTTTTTTGTACATCACCTCCTTCTCATTTATTCCAAGCACACGTCACGCGTGTGTAACCCTTAAATACCATTGACTTTATCAGCAAAGCGAGATAACTTGCAATTTTTTGCCGTGCCAAAAGAGCTTCATTGTCTATCGTGTCACATTCAGACAGAACAATACATCAATGCGAACATAACAAATGTTGACACTACGACTTGACAGTCTAACACCACGGTACCAACGTTCAATGTTAAGCAATGAAAAACATGAAGAGCAAATCAAAAAGTCTTGTAAATGGAAACTCTACCAAAGCAAGCATTTGATCACACCCTGGAACATCCACAGAGATAAGTTTTAGCTGGTGTGAAATCAAGAAACCTAGGCGAATCTGACTGTGCTAAGATTTTTCTGTGGTAATTTAACGATGCCCTACATCGGCTTACAAAACAGCACCTGCTCCAAAAGTAGAACTCGGCCTAGCGATGGTAAGCTATTTAATTTTTGGCCTTTAGGCTTAATAAATTAAACTCTACGCTATTACTAATAGAATTCTGACCACTAGGTCAGAATGGTGAACATTCCTGGTGCCGTGGTCTGGTTTTAAATTGGTGGTCGATATCATTTAGCATCAGGTGGACCGCTTAGATAGAACATAGATGTATTCGTTTATGAAAAATCATCTGTTTCAAATGGAATTATCAACTGTTTATAAATCGGTGTATTAATCGCGAGCGCTTTAATCTTTTCGCCAGATGACAGATGACTATTGAAGTCACGGTATATACTCGAATCTACCTATTGGATATTGACTTAACAAAGGCGGAAGAAAAGGTATTAAAATATATTCTAAGTGTAAATTGGCAGATTCACGTAAAGGTTTTTCTAAGACATTCTTTTCGTGAAAATTTGAGACTTAATTTAAATCAGCTTCTTAATTGATCACAATGTCACTGATTCTGGGCTAAAATAGCTTATAACTTAAAAGAAAAGTGGGCCCTGAAGTTACAACTGTTCAGTTTTCTTATCATTTTATAAAAAAAATATTATATTTTGCTCCCGTATTTAAAAAGACTGGAAATATTAGTCACCTTTTTTGTCCTATTGAGCCTCGATTTACGAAAAAAGAAGTGACGAATACACAATGTATTTTACACATAACTTATGATGACGAGTTGCCAATGGAAATTAGAAACCTTTCTAAAAGTCGTTAAATGTTGCCAGCGATTACAAAACGCATAAAATATGTTATAATCCGAGATGGATAGTCATAATCATAAATTAGTCTATTTATCCTATTGGTTAACAGTTTAAAAATTTGCAAAATATCATGTCAATGTTCATGACCGTATGTGTATTAGTCTGCGTGTCATGGCGGCTTAAGGCCCATTTACACGGTGCCAGTTTCTTGCCTGTTGTATACAATTAAATTGAAGCAATAAATGAGTTGCATGGTCTAAACAACAAATGGTCTTAACAATTATTGCGCGCAATTTATTGCATTCAATTATTGCTCTTGTGTGTACAAGAAAATGGCATCGTGTAAATGGGCCTTTAGTGTCCGGGCGCTCGCTTTCGATTCAAATGTAACCAGAGTTCAAGTCCCGGTGGCGGCACCAATGAAATAGCTAGTTGCAATATTAAGTAGCGATTTATCTCATTCATAGGTGAAGGCAAACATCATGAGGAAACCTGCATATTTTCGAAACAATAATAATGAATATAATTCCAAAATATATTAAGTCTGCCAATTCGCAGCGGGGTCGCTTAGTGTTGTAGTATGCCCCCATAACAGAGGCTCTCGCCTTTGTAAACAAATAATTGTTTCGAGGAATTCTGGCAAAACAATGTTCACTATTTCAATTAAAGTTTCTTAATCCGATAGATAATCATTATGATCATTACAAATCAACATAATGTACTGTAGTTACAATTTGAATGCAAATCGGGCTAATAAAAAATATCACATTGATGTTGACCACCGATGACTTTCAACCAAGGTGACATCTTATTTGTTATTATGTAGAGTTATTTATTGTTTATCACCGTATGAAAGAGTAGTGGTGTCAATAAGGATAGCGATTATGTCACCGAGGAGTCAAAGGCAAGATATTCTAAGTAAAAACGCAAACAAACATTTTTTATTTTACCTGAGAATATTTAAGAATACAATAAAGATAATTGTATGCATAAAATCGCATTACAAGGCGCAATAAAATTATAATATACTGTAATCTAATTAGCATATGTATTACGCAAATTCACACTTACATATAATAAATTGTGGGTGTTTTGACCTTTGAACTGTTAGTAACAAAAAACTAAATATTTTGTCGACAGGTTATTGTACATTTACATTAAACGAAAGTTACGATGAGATTTTAAATAAATGTAATGGAAACCTTACGCTTTAATAATGGCGTTCCAAAATACGGTCCTTGTGAAACACCTCACGTATACAAACAACAACGCAAGCCGTCGCCTTGACCCCCGTGGCATGACTCACATTATTCTCGAATGAAATTATACAGCGGCGACCTCCGTACACAGCGGATAGAGGATGATAGAAAATTTTAGCATGCATGATGCAAATAATGAATGCTTTGGCCCTAATATAACGTCAAACTGTAATATACATTAAGACCTAATATTACGGATAGCTGCCGAATCGAATTGTTGATATTATTGTTAATACAATATCCTAGTAATGTTAATGATTAAAAAATAATTGACGGGGTCATAAATACACTAATTTAATACTTATTGGCTAATTATTTAGACTCGTTAATAGTTCAGTACCATCGGTAAGTAATAAACTATTCTCTATAGAATCATAAAGTTTTACAGTGAAGTGTCAATAGTCTTAAATAAACTTAGACTGTAAGAACAAGTGAAATTACGTATATTAAAATATATGGACATTTTATCGAATAACACAAACTTGTTGTGCAGCAACTTCCTTATAAAATTCTCCACCTATTTCAAGTTATTTAACAATGAAACGATATAAAAAGGATCAGAAGTTTCTTTAACTTTCGATGGTGACGCAACACATTGTACGTTTGTAATACACTATGTTACTGAGTAGAAAAGGTTTATCGTGGGTAACAAAAAGACGTCGTCACTCACATACTTGAATATTTTTCGGGCCTATCACCAAAACCTTTGATAAGCTAAGAAAAAAAAACACAAAATTAATCGAATTAGGAAAAGTCCATTAATGTAAGCAATCTATTTCAAGAAGGACGTGGCTATCTTGACTTCCTGATTGAAGTGAAATAAGCTATAATTCAAGGCAGTCACGATATTGAAAACTACCCAAGGCAAAGAACAATAAGTGGATCTAATATCGTAATAAGCATAGTATTGGATTTTTTTATGTAAGAATGTGGAGAAGCGACCTGGCGATCACCTGATGGAAAGTGATAAATGCCTCATTTGTTAGTTAATATTTGCAGCATCTGTAAGGATGCATATTCGTAGCCTTTTAATAAAGTGAGCCACGGCTACCTCACTCATCAAACGAAACGCAGAAGTATAACGCTTCCACTTTAGGCCCGTCTTCGGTGTCGGTACTTGCCGAGACGGAGCTGCCCATTCCTGCAACAGCTAAGACTGTTGCGTGGCCCTATTATTCAGCAATAAAGATTTCGTAATCATAAACTGAATGATAATAACCATCTTCATGCTACAATCACCTGATGGCGAAATAAGTTACATTCCTTTAATGAGCAACAAGTGAACACTTTGTTACACAGTTCCTAAAAAGAGCGAGGTCGTAGATAATAAAAATAATGTTTTAAATATTTAGAATAATAAATATGGGTATATTACTAATGAGCATGATGATTCTATAACGGCCTTAGTTATGGTAAATGTTTGTTATTGGATTGAGTTATAGTATATATTGAAGTGTACAATCCACCATTATAACCAAAACACATGAGTCATTTCACCGTGGTCTGCAGATACAATACAGCATAGGATATTGGAAATACCAAGAACACAAAGTTTACGAGGATTTACCGAGTCAATAACTTGGACTAAATATATAAAAAAAACTTAATACACCAAAGGTGGATATTACAGGTTACTTGAAATTATTGTAACGTACACTACGAGTGTTTTCAACCCTTCTACTAACAATTTATTAATTAAGCGTTCATAACTTTGACCGGGAGAAACTAGCGGATGCCACACTGTAAATTGCGTCATCGTGCAGAAGGTTAAAAATAACACATTCACTTAAAACCAACATGACAGCAGACGAAAAGAGAAAGCTGGAAGCGTCTGAACAAGCACTTAGCAAAAGATTTGTGAAGTACAAAACTTTGTTGCTCAATCAGTAGTGAAATCATAACTTACATTGAGCACGGTCCAAGCGTGATAGCTAAGGTATTAAAAGGTATTGTGCACATTATCAGAATACAGATTCGATTTGTAGGGATTGTTATAGTTTTGTGAACATAAATTGTTAAGAAAATTACGTTAAATATATGATAATCATAGTATTTATGGATGTAAAACGAAACTAAAAATACCAAAGTGAGCCAAACTATTGAAAAGGAATAAAAAATAAAGACCATAGCATATTATATTCCAATATTATAACGCACTATTCGTGAAACTTAAAAAAGCCAACAAATAAAAAATACCTAACCGTGAAATGAATTGAACTACAATTGAACACAAGAAAATACAATGAACCTTATTGGCTACAGGCATTTCATCTTAATCTACAGACAACTATTCATGAACAAATTATTTTGGTACAAGTTCATTCAGGTTTAAATCGCCGACCTACTTATGTCAGGAAGTCATTCTTCGAGAAGGGGACTCATTAAATTGAAGCCTAACTAGTGCAAGCTGTATACAACGTGTCAAGAAAACCGTTAAGTGCTGAACCTACTTACGACTAGCAGTTTCTTTACTAAGCTTTCTAAGACTATCACATTATAAATTTGTTCATTTGTTAAGCTCCTGTTTTTCCATAAAGCGAACAATAAATCCTTTTTAATTTAGCAAAAAAGACAAAGCTTTGATTTTACAATGAGGACATCTAATGGTTTATTAAATAATTTGCTATAGGGATTAATTAATAGCGTCAGAAGCAAAGTTTATAACATTTCAACGTGTGAGCCACGAAGCTGATACAAAGGCATTTTTCAACGTATTGGGGAAAACAGTCATCATGCATTCGAGAATAATCGTAAATCCAATAACGAAGACCTAAATTTATTCCCAAAAAACCAACAAGCCACATCCAACAGTGATTTTGAACTTAAATCAAATCGTGAGAGTCAAGTGGGCGCACTGCTACAGGTCGTTTGGGCCGACGATTCGGAATAATTTATGACACGCTGGACACGCGTTTCGCGTATCTACTATATATTAATCAGTTTGACGTCAACCGCGTGTAAGATGTTTTGAAGATTAAATCAATTCGATGTTAAGAAACAATACGTAGTTGAGTTGCTACCCAAGCTGTTGGCCCTGAGGAACACCTTATTATGTGCTCAACTTAGTGAAAACATAATATTTGTTTTTATTTTGTCAAAGCAAATTATTCAATTTTAAGAGAAATTAATTAAATTACTACGAAGCGAAGTAACGAAACTTAATAAATTTCTATGAAATAAATGAATTATTTAAATCAGCAACCAACATTGATTATCTGGTCGTTTTATCCTACAAACGTAATCTATGACTATGTTTCTTGAATATTAAACCTCAACTGATAAAAATAAAAATAAAGAAGTGACAAAGGTATATTCAACGTAGATTTAAAACTATCTATCGATTCACAAAGTTTTGAAATAGAATTAAATTTATACTGAAATTGTGAAGGTTTGTTGGCTTATAAGACACGACCGAGAGAGAATCGATCAAGCTTTGCTTTTTAAAATTTATACTCATGGCTTCCATACTTAATGGTGTGTCTAAAGCATTTAAATAATACATTTAATAAGCACAGAAACGCCCGTTCTGCGCAGTCGTCACTATTAAAACTACGTGAGGACAGTCTGAATGACGTCAGAACTTCGTTAACATGTTTAACGGCATGTACCGTCTACGTGAGCAATGACAACAAAGCAATGGCGGACACATTGAGATGGATGATCCGGCTGGAAGGACCAGAATCCATCAATCTTCTTCAGGTCCGTTTATTAATCAATATCGATTACATTTATTCATTTATTCTCAAATTGAATATTAAATTGAAAATATAAAATCGTTAGTTGCGATTATATTAACGTTTGATATATCAATTTTATTGCAACAGGAAAAACTTCGTAATACTTATATTAGTTATATTAGTTTTCGACGATACAATACGACGTGATCTCTTGCTGTCTAAGATGTATAATTTAAGTTAAGTTTAAAATGTATACTTTAAGTTAATTTTATTACATTGCCAGCATGAAAAATTCTTTTGAAGTTATAACACAACACGGATTTTGAACGTACGTGAAAATTTTGAACAGTCGTAATGAGGCGATTAACAGTATTATGCGGCTTAATTATTTCCCAAATTTCAACAAAGCTATATCTATATGAACTGCGAGCACTGATATTTGTAATCTGGCATTGGAATTTCAAGGTGTTGCAATAAGCAACGTTGACTATCTTCATTGAATGGCCGAAGCTAATCATTTATGATGATAGCCACCTATGATATAATAATATTGACGGTTAGCTATCTTACTGTGTACTAACAAAGTCATAAATTTAAAATGAGATAAAAACAATTGTAGTCATGTTGTCAAAAGTCAGTTACTACTGTTGTATGGCCAGACACTTTCGGAAACTACCATGGCCTCAGAATACTCTAATATGCCGAGCTTGCTCCACTTTTTCAGAAATGCTATCGACTTGAACCGTAACATAGCGACTAAAGTGAGATGCATCTTTGAATCAAACTCCTGTGCTGTAAACGCTTGAACAAACTTTGCGCTACCCTCACTGACCACTGAATTAGGCCAATAAATGTCCAAAATTACTTAGCGGCTGCGCAGACAAAGATTATTTCAACGCTTCTTTGTCCTTGATGTATTTTCACCCCTTACCGAAGTCAACGCTTCTTTGCGGCTGCGCAGACAAAGATTATTTCACGTGTTACAATTCTGCGTTTCGTCTGGTAAGTGAGATAACCGAGCCCGCTTTATTAGTAGTATTTACAATGGTGGCAACACTTTTGCAACCCTACAGATGTTGCAAATATCAACAATATGGGTGAATGTTATAACGTAACACCAGGTAAAGGGCCACCGATCGCCTGCCACGTCCACATATTTTTTATGTGAAAAGTTGCCAAACAAGTAAACGTTTCACCGCCCATGGATATCTGCTACACCCGAGGGTTACAGATGCGCTGACAACCTTTTGAAAATTGGGCTCCGGCTACCTCACTCACCAGACGAAACGCGGAAGTATTCGTCATACTTCCACTTTACGCTGGTCTTCTGTGAGGTCGTGGTACTTACCCGGACGGGCGTGCCCATTCGGGCAACAGCCGAGGCTGCTGCATGGCCCTACCACCGTAAAACATATAACAAAAAAAATATAATATGATTTTACCGCGAAGCATAAACACAAAAAGCAAGTGAACAAATGCGTTATTTCAACGATTGACGTTTGGCACCAATGCTTAATCAGATGATTTAACCTAAATCTCCATAACTGGACACACCAAACGTTCACCCGGGTCGACGTACAAAGGCAATTTAACAATGTTCTTTTCGCAAGTTAACTTTCACTGGAAGTAATGATACGGTTACTCGGGTTCGATATTTCTTTTATGTCTGCGGCGAGCTGAAGAAGAGTAAAAAAAAGCACACTAGGTCAAATTAACTTACTGCGAACAATCTTGAAAACCGAATGCAGTACAAAAAAATCAATTTTAAAACATACAGGCATTTTAATACAAATTGCTCTATTGATTTTTTTAATAATGCAGTGACACTCGTGCCTAAAAGCTAATCTAATAACATATATTTAATCAAAATCGGTTCAACCATCTAGTAGTTAAACCGTTACATAGACATACATATTAGCATTCAGGTCGAAAAAATAATCCTAATTTTTTTTTATGCGATAATTTGTCAAGCGAAAAGACGGTTCACCTGATGTTAAGTGATTACCGCCGCCCATGGGCATCTGCTACACCCGAGGGGTTTGTACATGCGTTGGCAACCTTTTAAAAAGTTACCTCACTCACCAGACGAAACGCGGAAGTATAATACTTCCAGTTCACGCCGTTTTCCGTGTCGTTGTACTTCCCCGGGCGAGCCTGCCCATTCTTGCAGCAGTCGAAGCTGCTGCGTGGCCCAGCCGCATTTCGTAAGTCGGTAAAAATCTCACACAAACATGGTAAAAGAACATTCGGTTCACCTAATTAGTTATCACCGCTGCAATTTTTGGGCGAATCAGCGCCAAAGCAATAAGGAGGTGAAGAGGTCGCCATGGCCCAAATCGGTCGGAATAATCTTCATCATCATCATCATATCACCGCTTTCACCCATGTCACAACAACCATACACTTCAACAGCGTTGCTTGAACGTAATACTCTAAATATTACTTCTCTACGTAGCTCTTTCTCTCGTCACAACTGGCACAAATTAGAACGAAATCTTCACAAATATTGTTGTAAAGTAGGAAGTAGTACGAAATGGGATTAAACAAGCTATTCACGACATTAAGATTTCATTGGCTTTGAAGTTGCCACAAGTATTTGTTTTGAAATGTGTAAACGCACCCGCTTGCTAAAAGTACGGCACTTTTATATAAAAAATCCCGCGTATGATTCTTAAATCATACGTGTTATTAAAATCAATGAACGTCGTTTAATTCGTGGAATTATTAAACATCGGATAAAAAAAACAAATAAAATATTTAGGAGATTAGAAGATGTCAATTTTTAATTTTGTTAGTAAATTATCTAACTCACGTCAAAGAGAATCAAGCAGAAAACATTTTGTTTCATGAATAAACTATTTTTCTTCTCGAGACTCGCATCAAAAAAATTTAAATAACGTATACATTATAATCGTTCCATTATAATCATTATTTAAGCTAATTATAAGCTATATTATTCATTGTAAGAAAATGACGCACGTAACTATTTGCAAAATTGCAATTTAAATGTGTCACGCAAAAAAGTTGAATGACGTAAAAGTTATTACAAGACAGTTGAGACAATGAGGGTAAAAGATGATTTCGAATGTATTTTTCACCTGGTATATAAAGAGTAATCTTGTGCCCTTTCATAATTACATCGCAGAACAGAGCTGAGATAGCCTGACATAACTAAACGTGCATGAAATAACGAGATCGACTTATATCAACCCATATAGTTTCAATTATACTGTGACTATAGACATTAAGACGTTTACATCTATATTTGGTTACAATATATTATAATTACAAAATAACAAACTAAAAAAAAATAAAAAATTAAAATAAGCAAAAACATTAAATAACCTAAGAGTAATTACAAGAGGAAAAAAAAAATAATAAGTTAAAGTAAAAAAAAGAATAAAAATAAAAGGATTTTATAAATAAGGATGTAGTGACGGAAAGGACCGAGTCAGCATATAGCCCTCGCACTAAGAATGCTTCTTATGAAAGGAACTATCACTTATCACTTTCTCATACAGTACTCATCATCTTTTAGTCTATGTCTGGCCTGCCCCACAGATTGCCACGAAGCACGATCCTGTGCCACCTGCATCATCGACATCGCTCGATGTATGGTGGGACTCCCTTCATAGCCAATACGAAGCTGCCACTCGAAAACCTTACTTCTCAGAATTCGTTCTTCTTTCCTATCGGTTATCGGTTCTACGAGCTATATAGCCGGCCAATTGCCAAAGCAGCTTACGAATCTTCTGAGCTATGTATGAGCCTATCTGTGTTATCGAAAATCAGTACATCCCTAATTGCAAAAGATAGAACACTTTGGCTCGTAAGTAAATCGAACCGACGTCCCCCAAATTTCAATTCCGGTGCTCAACAGTCTCCGCAGAGCAATAAAACATAATTTTTCCTCAGATTTTCCGTTTATAATCTTCGTCTAAGTTAAACTACTAGCAGCTTAGAAGTACGGGTAAGAGTCAGTGGATGTAATCAATTGTAATCTATATATATATATATAAAAATGAATCCCTATTTTTTTATATTTTAATTTTTATAATTATATTGCTATCTTGGTCACGCCATCACGCGTGAACGGCTGGACCGATTTCACTTTTTTTTTGTGTCTGTTATTATTAGGAGAAGTTCTTATGAAAGAAAAAAAATAAAAAATTGCCTGAAAAAGTCTAAAAACAACACTTTTCTATATTCCCGTACAAAAGATTCGTAATAATACTTAAAAGTCAATTTGAACTCTAATACCATACCATAAAGTTTAAGTGTTAGTGGAGGGGTTCCGGGAAGGCAAAACAAGTGAGTGACTGTGGTAAAATGTCACTTTAAGAAATCGTCTCTTAGCTGTGCATCACAAAGTACATAGTATAAAACAAAATTGTCCCGCTGTCTGTCTGTCCATATGTATGCTTAGATCTTTAAAACTACACAACGGATCTTGATGCGGTTTTTTTTACTAGATAGAGTGATTCAAGAGGAAGGTACATCTGTATAATACATTGCACCTGTGCGAAGCCGGGGAGGGTCGCTAGTTTGTTATGAAATCATACGAACATATGTCTTGCTGAGGATCAAAAGGACAAATTAAAAAAGTATTTAAAAAGAGTTTAGTTTATTCACAGAATATAAATTACTTACTCTAACGACTAATACAAAACACTAACGCACTACGCTATTATTATTCAGTAAAATATTTAAGATATACGAGTTTTGATTCAGTTTGCATTATACTTGATTTATAATAATTATTATACATGGTTTTATATTTATTTTAACGTACTTCGTTAAGCTTATCACCACTTTTGACGTCCCAATAATAATCGACTACAACACAATAGCGCGGGCAACCTCCTCTTTAAAACTGAGATAATGTAATATAGTACCATTATATGCAAGACTAAATGAGTTTCGTAAAATTATGACACGCTTACGCAAACGTACTGGCACCGTAGAATCAAATCAATTTGATCACTTCATTGACGTAATACTTTTGATATAGTGACGTGCGTGTCGATAGACGTTAATTGAATATGAAGATTTGAAATGTTTAATAGTTTGTTGAAATTTATTTAATTTCGTATGTTTTTATAATTGTGTTATTTATTTATATACATAAAGAATGTACGGATAAAACCCTTTGACAATACTATATGATTAACGGTCTTCCTTTTTACGGTTCCGTACCCAAAGGGTAAACGGGACCCTATTACTAAGAATCCGATGCCTGTCTGCCTATCTGTCTATAACTGTGTCCGTCTGTCACCAGGCTGTATCTCATGAACCGTGATAGTTAGACAGATGGAATTTTCACAGATGATGTATTTTTGTTGCGCTGTAACAATACCAAAAAACATAAAAAACATTTAAGTGGGGGCTCCCATACAACATACATGATTTTTTGCCTCTTTTATATATATTGGTACGTAACCTTTCGTGCGCCAGTCCGACTCGCACTTGGCCGGTATTTTTTTTTTTGATGTTTTTCTATTATTGACTCGGTGGTGCTGATGCTATGCTTTCGGTTTAGACGCCCGGGGTCGAAGATTCGAATCGTATCGACTGATCAATTTGTTTGTGTGACCCACTGATATTTCTTCTGGATGCGTTTATTCCCAAGGAGCGTTGACGTCAGGCAAGCGGGCAGGCGTAAAAAGCAACTAGGCTATACAATCCACATATTGTCGAATTTGTTCGGGGTGCCTCAGAAGTTGAATACTTAAACCACATCTTGGCCTATCCAATGTCGGATGCTGCCAATGTGACTAACTTAGCTTAGTTTTAATGTAATACGAGTTGTATAATGCTTGTAGCTTTTACAGGATGTTGTCTCAATGGGACAAAGCCCGTTAATTATTTATAAAGAAAAACATGGTTGTTCATATTTTGTTTCGACATAAGTGGGAAAGGGGCAGGAGAAAGAAACAGATGTATTTTTCTGTTGCGTGGCCCTACCAACACTTGTACACTTCGTTAGAAAAGCTCTAATTACAACAGATTGCCGATAGATGGAGTCTGTGGCACGTGGCGTGATCTCTGCTTACCTGTTCTGTCCCACTCTAGGACGGTAGCTACCGAATCCATTAGATATTCAATAATAAATATGTTACAAACGATTTGGACGTTAGCGTCGATAGTAGAGTCATTTAGATAAAACGCAAATTGAAGAATCAATTATAAACTATTATATATGGCTACGGCTTTACGAACGTGGGATAGCAGTGGCATGCTTAACGCGACCTTGTTTGTAAAGTACGCCCATCGCTGGCAAAGGCCTCACAGTCAAGGGCTATCAAGTTATACGTATAACTCCGCAGACTGCGGTTAATTTTTTTTATTATTATTTCAAAAATGTTCATGAAAGAACGATGATCTGCGGTGAAGAAAAACATCACCGTCAAAAACGTCACATCAACGGTGAGTAACGTGTGGGAATCGAGCCCACGGCCGCCGACGCCGAAGCCGATACCTTGGCAACTGCGCCACGGAGTCATCAGTTTTATCCGGCCAAGTCTAGCTGTGTGCAGCGGAGGTAAGAGATTAAATCTCGCTCGGCAGCGGGTCGAATTAGAACGTTCGAGATTCGCGCATCGGTGAGAGCTAACGTGTACACGGCAATTATGACGATCCGCGCCACCGGTCCAACTTTCCCCCGGCTGGCCGCCGCGTAGGTGAAAGTGTTTTGGGCTTCCCATTGTCGGCACGGTGTTCGACTCCTGACCGACTTTGTGAACAGTGTTTTTTTCCTCTTTGAGGGTGTCTAAACGAGCCGTGATAGTTTAGAGTCGTCGTAAAAGACAAAGTTTCTTTATTAAATAAAGTCTTGCTCTAATTTGAACTGCATTATAAGGTGGCAACGCATCTGCAACCCTACGGGTGTTGCAAACGTCAATGGGCGGCGGCTATCACTTAACATCAGGTGAACCACCAACCCGCTTTCCACCATCCTCATAAAAAAAGCATCGGTTCCGTGTTGATGCAGTAGACAGCGCTAAAGGTGTTTCCCCTTTCTGCAAGAGTTTAGTTTCTATTCTAAAGTAGGTGCGCTTCGTAGATGTCAGATCTTGACGTCCTACGCACTAAGGGTTACCCCGCCCCCTTCGATTATGTTGGGTAAATGGGATGGAGTCTTGAGAAAGATACGTTACATTGGTCCCGTATATTCGACAGGCCTACGTTGGCGTCCAGATAAAAAAGGGGTTGGCGAAAATGTTGTGTCGTTAACTACATATATCCGTATACATAAGATTAAAAGCAAGAGCCTAATTTAAAATTAAGACGAACAAAGAGTATGAAAGAATTAAGTCACTAAAACCACGTAGACTGCTCTCGAGACGGGTTCAAACATCTATTTGAAATACTTCGCACAGGTTTAATGACTGATACAGGGTCCTTCAACTTCTTTTAATCTCAAGTATAAAAAGGAGTAATAACATCTCCGGCTAACGTACTCATTAAGCATTAGTTAATATGACTAACGCATTAAAATAAGACATGTTAAGTACATAATCTGAAACCGTCACCTTAATCGAGTCAATATACAGTTTTAATTTAAGCTTAGCTATTACTTATACAAAGTCAGACAGACACTGCTATTATATAAAATGTGACAGGCAATAAGCCTGTCGTATAGACATTTGTTAATATCCTTTCATTATTTCCTTACTAATATTATAAAGGCGAAAGTTTGTATGTATGGATGGATGTTTTTACTCTTTCACGCAAATACTACTGAATGGATTTTAATGAAACTGAAATAATATAGCTTATACAACAGAATTACACATAGGCTATAATTTATAAAGATATTGTCCGAAACATAGGTAAAGAAAGTGTGAACTATAATAAAACTAAAACTAAAATAAATAAAGTGTCAATATATTCCGGTGCACATAATAAAAAACTAATTGTTAATTCCCTTTGGCCGCGCGGGCGTAAACAGTTAATTTTCTATAATAATAACTAATTAGGCCAACCAATTATAGGTATATCATGAAAACTTTAATGAGGGTTGAAAAAGCCTGCAACGTTAGCCATTGATTGTTCCGGACTGGGTGTTTGTCCACGTGAAATTTGTGTACGTGAATGTGTATGTGTGTGTGTTTGTCTTTACAGCACAGGATATCGTTATGCTACAGAAAGGGAAATCTTTAAATACCAGTAACGGGTACTCAGGTATGAGGACTTTGACCCTATTACATGCCTTGTTAGAAATCAAGCGACGAGACAGACAGAACTTTATAAAGACAAGTTACCTGTTCTTTATAACTTTATAATAACTTTATTCGAAGAAAGCCTAATAACATTTAAATTTATTTCTGACTCCCACACTAGGCAATGCCTGTCCTATGGTGTTAAAACAGTATCCATGTTTAGCGTTAGAACAGGTAACTGTTATCTGTTGGTCGCCAAAATACTTGTCGCGTGTGGGAATTGAAACTAAGACCTTAAGCGCCGTAGCAAATGGCTCAGCAATTGTCGACTAGTTGTCGACGAGGCGTACAACACATTGAGAGCTTGTATATAACAATTATACTAGCGACCCGCCCCGGCTTCGCACGTGTGCAATGCTGATACTAAATATACTCTAATATGTTTCTCTACTATATTATGGATATAAACCTTTCCCTTGAATCACTCTAACTAGAAAAAAAAAACGCATCTAGATCCGTTGCGCAGGTTTAAGATCTAAGTAAGTCTACATAGGGACAGACAGACAGCGGCACGACTATGTTTAATAATATTTGTAGTGAAGCTCATGAAAAAGCTAAATTTCCTAGTAAGATAACAATACCGCTGTCTTATAATAAGATATCCAACACTTACTAAAAAATAGAAACAAATGTATAACACAGTTATTTTATGTAAAAGGTAAATTGTGAAACTTCTTAAGCAATTCTGAAAGCTTTCTCACTAATGAATGCTATATTATTGTTAGTAACTAAGACGCAGCTTAATTACAATTAAATATTTTTTCTAATTAGTAATTAGAATACTTGAAGTTCAAGACAATAGTGGCGGAGAATCTAAGATATTTATAACTGTAACATGGCAGCGTCATTGTGTTAGAGTGACTAGATGTATTTTAGTATTTAATATTTAATTTTAACTTAGAAAAACATTACGGCGGGTTAGGAAAGCGGGGGACCGATCTAGTGTTGTACGGACAATAATAATTTTGAAATCTTTTTTTTTATGTGCGAAGGTGGCAAGCGAGCTGGTGATTCACCTGAAGGTAAGTGACAACCGCTGCCCAGGGACTTTGCAACACCCGTAGGGTTGCAGATGCGTTGCCACCTTTCAATAAAGTGGGCCCCGGCTTCCTCATTCAGCAGAAGTAATTCCATTTTACGCCGGTCTTCTGTGAGGTCGTGGTACTTACCCGGACGAGTCTGCCCATTTGTGCAACAGCGAAGACTATTGCGAGGTCATACTACCAAAATATTCCAGATACTCATTAAACACCATATTTGATTTGCAAAACGGAGATTCAATGACTACAGTGATGTCAGAAACGCAATAAGCGTACAATAAAATCGAAAAACATTATTGCGATATCTTCACTCAATGTAAAATCAATAAAGTTTGCAAGAAACGACAATTCTTATACTTTTAACTGCGTGTTCAGTTTCTTGACTTTGAGAAGCAGGGCAAGCGGTGTAGTTGTTAATATAACAACAATCTTAGACGAAGTCGCGGGTGTCAGCTAGTTCAAAAAATTTGTTCGTCCGATCTCTCCCGATCAGTTTTTTTAACAGGCTTAGCTAAAGATTGGTTGAAAATTTCATCAAAAACAGTCCGGCCGTTTCGGAGTCCATAGTACCATCCACACCACGGTCTTATGCTGCTACACAGATCTTCACTTATTACTATTATTTTGTTTGTTGTTATGTTTACATTTATTTTAAGTTTTTCGAATTTTATTTTATATACTGCGTAGTTACATTATTTTTTAAGCTTTTGTATGTATCCATTGCGCTTAGACCGTGAATAAACGCTTCTTTTTCTTCTTCACCTTGACGATTGATGGTCTACCATTGTGCGTTATTCACTCAATTTTCTGCCCCGCTCAATTTGTGGAACGAGTTGTCACCAGCGGTATTTTCGAACCCTTAGGGACCTTCAAGAAGAGAGCCTATTCCTACCTAAAAGGCCGGCAACGCAATTGCGACTCAATCGATGTTGCAAATGTGGCAAACATGGGCGGAGTTAATCGCTTATCATCAGGTGACCCGCTTGCTAGTTTGCCGCCTTTTTCCAAAAAAAACAATTGGAGCACTCGAACACATCGATTTTATAATATGTAGATTACGAAAATACAGTAGCTCACATACATACATACATATGCGTAGGCACAAGTGTTTAATGTTAGACGACCCCCTGGCCTACTTGCCCAAGAAGCGGCTTCTATGTAGTAGGTCGCGATTCAAATCTTATATGTAACTTAACAGTTTAAGATAGCAAAAAACACGATTGTAGTTCGGCTACTTTTGGAGAGGAAGAGTAATTGATGTCCGGACTATGACGTTTACTGCACGAAAACTTTTTGTATGATGTACAAATTACTCAGCGCGTGTCCCAAATGAGTCTATGTTTCGTTTAAACGAATTGTGAAGCAAAACTAATGTAATAGACATAAATTCCCCAAATGGAATCTGCATATAAATATTTGGTGGTAGGGCCACGCAGCAGCCTCGGCTGTTGCACGAATGGGCAGGCCCGTCCGGGTAAGTACCACGACCTCACAGAAGACCAGCGTAAAGTGGAAGTATGACAAATACTTTCGCGTTTCGTCTGGTGAGTAAGGTAGCCGGAGCCAACTTTTAAAAGGTTGTCAACGCATCTGTAACCCTCGGGTGTTGCAGATGTCCATGGGCGGCGGTATTCCCTTACCATCAGGTGCACCGTCTGCTCGTTTGGCAACTTTTCACATTAAAAAAAATGCTGCTATTTATGAGAAATAGATATGAGAGAGAGATGGCTTTACACGATGGTGGGACCGGCACAACATTTGAATCATGTATGTTAAGTGGTTTTGACGATGTTTTTTTAAGACCGGCTACCTGCCTGACCGAAACACGCCTTGGGACATAAACAACTAAATAAATTATATGTGGGTCACAAAAATACTTGCCCCATGTGGGAATTGAACCCACGACGACCGGCGACGAAGCCTACAGCTTAGCAACTGCGCAACCGAGCCATCACTTGGCCCATTGCTTATTTGAATATAAAAAATAGAAGGTTCAAATAACGAAGTATACAATTTTATACAACGATATTTGAACATGTTTAATAAAAAATTAAATAAAAACATAACTATCACACTTTTTTAAAAAAAAGAAATTTTCGAAATTACATTTCTTGTGTGAAATTCTGCTTTAAGGAAAAATAAAACATTAAAAACAAACGTTATCTTTTTGGCCGTCATCGTCGCAATTAGGAAATCACATTGTAGTCATCGGTTCATTTTAAAACACACACTCGGCGACTGGAAGTGGTTGACAATTCGATTGAAAGATTAAACGCACATTCCGTCGCACATATCAGTGACGCCAATAAAGAGCGTATTAAAAATTTATCATTGAACATAAGCGTCAATGACACTGATCACATACTCGACGATCGTATGCATAATACATAGTGGAAACTTCTAAACCGCACTGCCGTATTTCACTTAATGTCACGACGAACCGACCAAAATAAAAATAAATCTCACGCTTACCTAACTCACCTTCACCAGCATTGACCTCTTGCTATCTTTTAATAACCTCTTTATTTGGAACATGACAGGTGACGACCCTGTCACCCGACGCTTAGCGATTAGAGCGACACGTGGTGAATGAACATAATTTTAATTTTCGAAATGTTTTTTATCGTCGGTATCGTCACGAGGATAGATTAAAAATGATTTGATATTTAGGTATTTATTACAAGCACGATTCGAGTACACAATAATAAGGATATTATATCAAAAGGGATCGGACGCAAGAAAGACTGCTTGGTATTAAAAAATTCAAACTTTACCCTCAGAAAGTAACGTGAAAAGCCTCTAGATAAATGGAAAGTAAACAGGATGCTGCAAACACTATCTGATGGCTATCTAAGAGTTAGCGGAAAAGGTAAACGTTCACTGAGAACCAATTAACACATAAGTAACGAAACGGGAAAATGTGAAAACAGTGTAAACATAAAAACAACATCAAACAAACAAATTTTACACCATTACTATTTGAAAATATTAAGAACCAGTAAACAAATTTGCAAAACGCGGAAACAATAAAAACTTCATTATTCAAATTTTAAACTTTTTTTAGTGTATACTGACTAAATTAAAAATATCGCCCATTAAAATTGTAATTTTTCCACAAAACAGCGGTTTGATATTTTCAATGAACTTGAAATGAAATTTCCAATCATCACAACTTTCAACAGCAAAAATACAAATTTTTCAATTGTTCCTAATGTTTATAAATATTTCTTATGGTTTCATTTAGAAGTTAACTCCAATGTTAAATCCTTAAAAACCTTCGAACCAAAAGTTGCTATTGAAAAGTACTATGTGCCCACGACTTACTATATCGGTGCAGCACGACTATCGCCACCCCAAGGAGTCTAGCAACCTAGTTAGAAATGGATAAATTAGTAAGATCTTTAACAAATTAACGCTAGCTCGCTACCCTTGAACGCACAAAAACCTAGTCTCTGTTCGACATCACCGAGCTTCCAACTGTTTTCCACGGATAAAATAAGCCCGATTGGACCGTCGAAGCAGGCAGTTTGACCTTCGTGCAATACACCAAAAAGTGCCTGTTATTAACAAAACTAATCTCAAAACTCACCAATGTCCCAACGACAAACAAACAAAATCGCACAGCACGCAAACAACCACTGACACACGGACAAGAGCGACGAATGAAAACAAAACTTTAATCGAGAACAAAAAAACACGTCCGCACGCGTCGGACACTAAGTCGGAACTGATGTAGAGAATCACACCACTCGGACGGCGAATCAGAGGGGTCTAATCAAATACACGATAATGAACTTTCTATATAAACGAAATAAGACGCAGAATTGGCAGCGGCGGGAGAGGTTGCTTAAAAAGCTGTACTCTGATAACTTCTTGTCGAAACGAACGGATTAAATTGCGAAACCAATATTCAATTCTACACAACGAAGACATATATCCCATTACTGCGTTATTCTATAAATCCAGTGTCGCGTGAGGCCTTACAAACGTTGAAAGAAACATTGTTTTTTTTTTGTACAAATAATATTGCGCTTTCAGTCCTTGGACTATTAAAGCTTCATCGAACGCAAAATCGGTGGGTTTTGGGCCCTCATCAGTGAGTAGGGCCGCGCATGTACTCATCCAAGAAACAATGTACTCCCAGAGTCGGAACAAACAAGTACAGTAACGTAAATAATAAACATTTATAGAGTACGCACGAGCAGCTCACAGTCACCGTCAATAGTGTTTGAAAGATTCTAGAGAGGCAGCCTCATACAAGCAGCCACAGCATATGAATCACAGACAAAAGCGTCTGAAAAATTCTTGAACATACAAGCCTCATAGAAGCAACTACCGCATATAAATCACAAACAAAAAGAAAAGAACAAAGAGTGACAACTTTCACAATTTTTCGGTCTTTACTTCGTCAGGTTGACGCAGGTGGAACTTGTGTTTACTTTTCTCCAACATTCAGCGATGAATCTACACCGAGCTCTACCTACTAGTTATAATGGAGAATGCTATCTACAATAAGTACTGCATTATCAAAGAACGATAAAAACTGTAACTTTGACTTGCTGCAACTCAATTTACGAATGACCAATTTCAATTACGTTCCTCGTTATTCTTCTCAAATCAAAAACTCGGTTTTCATATTAAATTGAATCAAAATCTTTCGGTCTTTACTGCGAAGCGCACAGTTTACAGTGGGACATAAAATATAAACAGTCAAGAGTCAAAACTGCGCATTCCGTGGAAAATTTCTTAATATCTCGTTTCTTTGGTGCACATGATGATCCAAGAATCAAGATGTTTTTCTTACACGTCTACTGTGACCTGACTTGTTACAATTGCAAAATTAGAAGGCGACACTTTAACTAAACAGTACAGACGTTGTAAAAGTTTCTGTTGCATGAATATCCCTGATTGTACCTTGCTACTTTCTCTAACATAAAGACCTTATAGAATAAACTCCTCCGATGAAACTTATACGGTCCCTTGGTTCTATAGTGATCGTAAATACATTTAATAAATAGATAGTAAATACATTTAATAACCCCGTCAAGAACGAATAAAAATATATTAACTTGTGCCTGTGAAATATATTAACATGTCACAGTAATATAATATGCAAATACTAATGATTTATTACTTTGAAGTTTTTTAATGTACATGATAAAATTTATCCAGCAACGAAACTACCGTCAATAAATATTCGTGCTTTAATTATGAATAATACAAAAAGCACACACTTTGACGGCTCAGTTCGAAAGACAAACAACAATATCACCAATCATACAAAAATATAAATCTTAAATAATATAAATCTTTGAGATATATACAATCTCAACCATAAACATAAATCACACAAACATATAAAACAAAAATATAAATCTTCATACTCGATTAATTCACCGAAAATCGCGACACGTCTTCTTAGCGTGTCGCCTTTAACAAATCACAAACATTAGACTATGACATAATTATAACTGTGGTAGGACACTAACAGGTAAGGGCCACACAACCTACCTCACAGAAGACCGGCGTGAAGTACAAGCATTATACTTCTGCGTTTCGTCTGGTGAGTGAGGTAGCCGCGGCCCACTATAAAGGGCGACGCATATGCAACCATACGAAAGCTGCAAATGTCCAACGGCGGTTATCACTTAACATCAGGTGAACCACCAGCACTCAAAAAATATGGCATTCGAACGTTCGTAATTGAATAAAGCAAAAAAGAAAACCCAATCCCGACATGTCACTTGGGGGCCGTATACGGCTTTTTACTAAGGACCCCCCTCAAATTGTTCACACCCGAACCAGACTGGGCAGACAGAACTGAACCTTGACCGGTGAGTCAAGGCGACACGTCACTAGCAATGAGCCAGGCGGACAAAGGGACAGTCACTTTTATCTTTTGCCGGACAAAAGCGATGTTGTGGTTTTAATGGCGAACGCGTGACTCATCGGCCGACCCACCCGCCTTCTTGGGCCGGGAGTCGAGAATAAATAAACACCTACGTCACTTAAGCAAACTTCTTCATGGGTAGCGCTCGGTAAGTACACCACCCGATGGTAAATAATTACTTGGGTGTAGTTAACAAGCTTAGAAATAAGCTAGAAAGCAATATCAGGAATAAGAATTTGATGGTTTGATTTTTTTATGGCTCTGTGATAACTCAGTAATAATATGACTATGTAACTTTTGGTTCTTCGTACCAAGAAACTACTGCTTTTCTGTCTACAGGGTGAGACTGTGTAGACTTGAACTGTATAGCCGATATACAAATCGCTATGTTATAAAATAACAGATACTTTGACCCTCTCTTCTTTTATGAAACAGATAAATGTCTCTTTCTATCTATATATTAATTTCTTATAGATATGCTGTACCTACATATCATGTTTGTATGTATACATAAGTAATATACACTTATTTTTATTTTAGGTATCTAAATCTGGTACCCACCAAATACCGTTTTATTTAAAATTTTCCACTAACGGGTCACCTGGAAGATTTTTCATTTTGGAAATTAAAACACTTTCAAATTGTGCTTATCTTTCGTCGTTACCTTTTTTTGAATATGCGTCTGAGACTCTAAAGGTGCATTTGCACCTTAAATATACACGTAATATAAGATTTCAAAAAAAAAAAGAAAATCTGATTGGTCTCAAACATTTAACGAATAGTTGAAGTCACTCATACTGATTTTGAGCAAGTCATTTGTCGAAATGTCCATATTTCACTAACATTGTGAAGTATAGTATAGTATAGTAGTATTAACAGGTGTACTTAATGGTTATGGGGATTTGTAGACTTTCTTCTACTGAACAATTATACCACCATTCAATCTAAGACCTGAACGTTACTTAGATGCCGCAGTAGGTCAGTAAGTATTGACCCGGCTCTTGATAACATTAACCATTAACAAAGACGTATATACTGACCGAGTTATT
Source organism: Iphiclides podalirius (assembly GCA_933534255.1). Lineage (NCBI taxonomy): Eukaryota > Metazoa > Arthropoda > Insecta > Lepidoptera > Papilionidae > Iphiclides > Iphiclides podalirius. The sequence continues at coordinate 9,677,722 of OW152839.1, read as the reverse complement.
CCGGTCGTTATCTGAACGATTTATAAGTGACGTATCACTTTTTTCGTGCGCCAGAATTATTTCCTGCTTTCTATAATTGTTTGAATAATGAACAAACAAAAGATTAAGGAATTAGTTCACTGGTTAAAAAGCGGACATCTAGTGTGTGCTAGAAATGAAGAAAAGTTTTTAAACTTCTTGTTCAACATTTTCATCCCATGCGAAGGCTTGTGATTACTCCGTGCTTGACTACATAAGCTTATTCAAGAAATAGGTTAGATTTGGCAAAATATTGACGATATACATGTACTAAAATAACTTTTTGATAGAATGTATCTGGATATTTACTTAGAAACTTAGCAGACCGCCACTTTAATCCGTAATCTAGAACGTTCCGAACTGCGCGGCATTAGCGTATACACAAGCACTGTACGATAGATATGCGTTGGACATTGTACTGGAGATAACGAGACCGCTTTGTGTTAAAGCAATGAATCCGCAACGTTCTATTCATTTGAAACGTCATATTATAATAAAATTTTAACAAATAGCAGCATGTGCGAATTAAAACAAAGCGAAAGGGAAAGACTAGGATTTGGAGAGCCCAGTCTGGATACCCCGTCCGACTTCGACACTGATTAGGAAGCAAAGCCAAATCTAGACTTCGACAATGATTAGGAAGCAGAACCAGTTCTACCCATTGCGGTTATCTGGCATAATAAATTTATCGAAGAACCGTACCGAAAATTCAGAACTTTATCAAGGCGTTAAAAAGAACTTTACGCGCTTATTATAATAATACCGGTTGATCTATTGTCTATTTTGGAATCGTATATTGCATCCAATCAAAGAGTCTGATCGTTGAGACACTCGCCACTAAAATGTTAGTAGATCTAAGATTTCCTGGACTAATATTTCGACAATTAGGATTAGTGGCTCGAGCGGCGGGACGAGTAATTCAGAAAGCCCAGATGCGAAAAACTCTAGATCGAATAGAGTTTTATCTACATAATTTTAAAATTTCTAAAATTTTGGATTGAAAGAATAATGATTGTTAAAAGCCGCTTCCTGCACCACGTCTGACCTCATCCATGGGCGGGGCAGCACCGACACATGCTTTAGTTGCTTCAATGAATGAGGCTTCACTAAGCGGTAATAAATCTAATAGCTTAGCGACTTAAAGTTACGAAACATTTCCTCGTTTCGCATTTAACCAAACCATGCACCGGCTGAATGAACCCACGCAATAACACAAACAGAAGAAAGCAAAAGTCTCGCTAGGAGGCGCGACGTTTCATAACCGCCATCGTGTTTAAGGGACGTGCGTAGACATGTCGATAGAGGGAAGAAATAAAACTTTCATTATTAACACAGAAGTCTAACGATGTTTATAGTGTCTAAACACACATACGTTAAAAATGACTGCATTTGTTTTTCACCTTATGTTAAAGCATTGACCGAAATAATGTACAAAACAATTTTATAGATCCATCATGTCTCCAATAACATGTGATTGAATACGATCCAAGAAAAATTTTGTTTGTCCGACATTACGCTACAAATGGAGAATATTTTGTTATAAAAACATTGCCATGACGATTTGTCCTTAAGCGCGATTGAAACCCGAAGCAAGTAGAAGTCCCACACAAGAGACTACAAAGTCACAACGATACGGAAATACGAAGGGGGATCAAGAACGATGCACTCGCTTGATCCTAAGCAAACCGTTCTGCAAATATTGTTTATGTCAACGTAAACAAGGAAATCTTTTATGCTCAACGTTTATCCAAACATTCTTAGCAAAACCCTAATAAATGACGAAAAACGCATAAAACAACGCAACGCACAATCGCACAAGAAGATAGGCATAACTCAAGAACGTTTCTGGACTAAAATAAAAGTTTATAAATAAAACTAGCTAATTCCCGAGAATTTGAGATATACCTTCAGGCACACATAGACGAACATTAAAAGCAGTTTAACTCAAATTTTGTCATTTAATTCGACATCACAGATATGTCTAAATAATGTATATGATATTTGCTACCTTGTACATTTATATAGATAGAAGATGAATGAGGCTTTACTATTCCGATTGTTCTAAAAACGTATTCTGTCATTAATCTTGCATACACTTTAATAAAATTAATCAGATTGGCATGACTAACTGGCGGCGAAAAAATATTGTCTCCGGCGCCGGAGGCATTGGGTTCGATTCCCTCACTGGACAAGTATTGTCGACCTTACTGATAATTATTTCGAATTTGAGTGTTTGCCCATGGAGGGTTGACGTCAGACAGGCAGCTGGTCGAAAAACACATAATCGACCCCACCTAGGTGGAATAAAGGCGGGAGGATGATGATAATGATTGTAATCAATCAATAACGTATACGTATGTACGTTTGCAAAACGATTCAGGCTAGTGCGTGTCACAAGGCACACCAAATTATGCCAGATCTGGAATAGTACGCGAAAGTGAGGTGTACTAAGAACATTAATTACATCACAAAGTGGTTTACACGGCCGATTTTACTACGGCCGGTTTCAATATTCTATCCATCAGTAGATTTGGTTACTGGAAATATAATTTTGATGTAATTGTTACGGACCTAATGTTAAATACCAATCGCTAGTCAATGATGTTTAAAAAAATGACGCATGTCCATACTGCGCGCCGTTTGAAAATTGTTCCACTTTACATGATATGACATATAGCTTTACATGATATCAATTATTGTGATTGTGACCGATGATATAGAACGTATGATACAGAAACAAATAGCAGCCTATAGAGTTGCATTGTAATTACACTAATGGGCGTAATTTGAATGCCTCAGTTTCAGCGCTAGTGTCGTATCTACCTCTTATGTGTATATAATATCATTGTCGCTAGTAACTAAAGATGCAATCGATAGCTACAGATAGAAATAATATTGAAACCCACTGTAAACCGGTACAGGCTGAGATAGATAGCTAGAGTAGACGTAACCTTGATCTTGTACCGAGGGTAATTAAAGCTTTAAAAAAACACGGAAAATGCATATCTATAATCGTCATAATTACAGAATAATAATAGCATAATAACGACATATTTTATCATTGTTATCATACTACCTATTATTTCACGGTCGAACTTGAATTCATAAACAATTAACAACGGCATTCTTAATCTGCCCTTGGTATAAACAAATTAACACCAAAAACGAAATCTTCATTCTAGATAACGTTCGGAAAGAGTTCTTAACGGTGACGTATTGTTAATTACCACTTGATATTGTAATTATTATCGATAAGGTTAACACAATCCTTTCAAAACGCGTTATCTCTAACATAAGAAATATATATAATTTAATATTGCCCAATATCGGTTTCTATTCGTATCGTTTACTTGTTAACTGTGAAATTATAACGTAAGACATTTAGTGTCGTAAGAAACATTAATAATTCTACATAATTATGACTTTAATTATCTCTATAAATACGACAAGATAAGCTACCCTAAATTCGCGCGGGGCACCAGACTAATCTTTATAAAAAAAACATTCCTTCACAATCACGACCCGCAAAATGTTAAAACTGAGTACAAACAAGGTCTGTTTCACAATTGTAACGTTTTCATCACATTATGACCGTCAACATGCCGTCTTATTTGACAGTTGCATAGCAGATGCCAAACTTGATAAAACCATTGAAATAAATTGATGCATTGTGGAGATTTTAACATTACCCAAAATATATGAATTATGCCTTGTTTTCATTGCGAATCCGGGGCAGGCGATTAATTAATATTTATATTTTTTTTATTAAATGAACAATACAACATAAAAACTTTTCGCCAAATTGTGAAAACAATAATTCATCGGCAACACAATAGGCTCCACATAAATTTTTCTGCATTTATTTCTTAGGCAGTTATAATTATGTGTTAGCTTTTTAAAAACTTTTTAAAAGCTTTAGGGCTATTCAAAATTTAACATTTTTATTTCATGTATCGGTAATATATTACATTCATTACGATCGTCATAAATCTTTCAGCCTTAGTGCAACTGCCCGTCGATATGCAGAACGCGTCGGAGTAACGGCACTAGCCCTCTTACCCTACCGGAACAAACACGCAAAGCGTTTCGCGCGCAACGTCCGCCATATTGCCCAGAAAACGCGGGCTTTGTGTCAATTGCGTAAGGTGGATGTGGGACAATAAACCCGCGCGCACAGCGACGGTCAGCGAATATCAAGTAAAAGTCTCAAAGTATTCGAGCCGGATACACGACAATAAAATCAACAATCCTTCATAACCGATATACAAATGATACTTCAGTTATTGTGACTTCATTTAATTAACCTAATGTATAAAATTCTCGTGTCACGGTATTTGTAATTGAACTCCTCCGAAACGGCTCGACCGATTTTCGTGAAATTTTGTATGCATTTCGGCCAGGGTGGAGAATCAGACAGCATCTATTTTACATCCCCCTAAATGTTAAGGGTGGTTCACCCCTAATTTTTTTTTTATTTTTATATAATTTTTTTTGTTTTTATTTTTTTACGATACAGCATACAAAAATACATACAACCCTAAATTTTTACCTTCTACGCAGACGTAGTCTACGTAGGGCAGCAGCTAGTAATTTATAAAGATTCAAGGACGAAACTTTTCTAATGCGCTTATGAACACTTATTTATTAATTAAAATATAACCACCCATTAACTTGTCTGTTGCTTAGCCATATTTTATTTTGTTTTAATTGTAATGAATAGGTTTAATTAAAATTTAACTTGAATCGATTCTAAATCTCTACTATTCCAACTGTGTGGGCAGAGGTTACCTTCGAGATGTTCAATAGACTAGAGTCAAAATTTAACTTTAGGTAGACCTCGCTGTCATTTCTTTGATGGTTTTTCATAACATCGTCAATCAAATAACCTTCCTCGATTCATTACTTCATCAATTCCATTTCCTTCTTTATTTTGTTCCTTGGCGTGTCTAAGCGATACATTGCCCTTTCTAATCTTTTATTACAACATTCCCCTTTGAATCTATTTTTATTTTCTTATTTCACATAGCTCAATAAACCCTGCTTGATACAAGAAACTAGTGATTGAAGTACAATAATCTGATATATACAAACAAAGATTCGTGGAGGATTTCGGTTTGGAGGTTCACTGAGGGAAATAAATTGTGAAACAATAGCTCTTTGTGCATTACCGATTGTTGTGGGAAAAATGATTTGTAAATCACAATATGAAGACGCGGCGTAAATGTAATGCGCTCTCGCAATTTCGTGCCGCCATTACTAAAGAACTAGTCGTCTGCAGAATAGGTCTTACGTGTTCTATTATAGATATGCAGCACGTCAATATAAAGGTATGACTTGAAGTTTGGCATGGCTTCAAAGCTCCCAGCCGCCACACCCTAACAACGCACATGTGTTAAACTCTACTGATTCTGGGTCTTAACTTACCGTAACCTTTCTTTGACAAAGGCCTCAAGAATTAAAGAGAAAACATCATTCAACAATGACAAAAGCTTGAGGTGTCGGTAGAACGATAAAATACGCTAATTCATGGTACTGTTGAATGACAAGTATAAAGATGGTGTTGCTATAATGTGATACATCCCCGGTGTTTCACCTGACAAGCATGGCCCATACGGTGACCGTGAATGCTTCAAAGCATTCGAAACTCGTTAAATAAAAATAAAACATACCAAATCCGTTAAAGAAAAGTTTTCGTTTTCACTTACATATTATCATATCGTTACTTTTCACCTACTTTTTTAACTATTTTTTTAACTACATAGAAATAGAATGGAACATTGTTGCGGGCTTTTACAGAAGATTGAATGAATAGAACAGTTATTAGCTGTAACGCACAAAACATCAGATCCCAAAAATTTTTAAATACAAAGAAAATATAACTTTAAAACTATGTACCGTAGGAACATGAAATGAAAAATATTTGTTGCATATTCCTATTTCTGCACGTGCTTGCCTTGCCTGTTTGTCGGTTACAGCATACAAGTTTTATTACATCGGTATAACCACACACACACAAGTCGATGCCAAGAGGGATAGGCTCTGATTACCAAGTGCCACTATAAATGACTCGATCGCTCTTCATTGTCCATTAATCTAAATACGCACTTCATGGGTTCTGTTAGTCGCTCAACGCCTAGCTATTTTTTTTTATAAAAAAAAACATTGGCCTTACTCTACGATAAAATTATCCTGTGTTGTAAGGACGTTTTATATCATCGTGGACGTCGAACCTGTCGCACGCGGCGGAAACAAATGAGAGGATTAGGTTTCAGATTCCTATGTGCAGTGATCATTACACATAGGAACCTGAAACCTAAAAAAAAGTAAAGTATCAGCCTACACATGTCCCACAATTTTAAAATAGCCTTTCTCTGTCCGTTATGTAAATGTCCTTTCTCAGGCTCTAGACTAACTCCAAATTTCATTTAAATCGGTTCAGTAGTTTCTCGCGTGAAAGCGAGACAGCGAACAGAGTTACTTTCATTAAATTTATAATATTAGTATCGATAAGATTTAAAGAATCGTTTACTAAAAAAAACAAGAAATTTAGTCAATAAGTTATATCACTACCTAAGTCCGTCCGTGTCAAGCCTCTTACGTTTGGAGATAGTCCGTGATCTCCAATGGAACGCAGCGGTGTCCCTCAATACTGAACGCGAGCACGCCTCGGAGAAGGATAGGTACACCTTCCCCGATTCCCTCAGCCCCCAGCAGCTCGAGGCCGATTCTTGGTGTTGCTACTGCCAATCCGTGTCCCCTTCTAGTCACCGTTTATGACAGGCAGAGGATACCTTAGCCCTAATCTATGAACCCGAGACTACAGGCCTGAAAAAGGATAGCTTACTAAAAGCCTAAAAACTCTGTCTTACTAAAAGCCTCTTGTTAAAGAAAATCCGACAAATACCGCACTCAACAGCTTCCTTACACCGGACTTCAAACAACTGGCCGCATCTCCGCCTCAAGTGGCAAGGTCAGATGGTTTGCAACAGAACGTTGCGTGCGAACCACACGCAAGCGCGTATAGAGGTAGCGTTCAACGAGGCGGAACTCCAAGTAATTTATGAATGGATTAGAATGAAATTTGCAATGGGGTTGGCTCAGAAACCGTGTTACCACATGGGTCACTTTATTGCCAGTTGATGTTCATTCATTTGACGAAACATTTTCGTCATTAACAAGCATTTTACATGTTTAAAATTTGCGCACACGACTAACTCGGGACATTAGTGTTAGTACACAATATGTTTATATATATATATATATATATATATATATATATATATATATATATATATATATATATATATATATATATATATATATGTATATATATACAGTATATATATATATATATGTACGCTGTATATATATATATATATATATATATATATATATATATATATATACAGCGTGTCGTTACCATCGCGACAATAAATGAACACACGTCTAACGCTACGAGCCAATAATCATAAAAAATATTAACGTAAAACAAAATCCGTAATTAATAAAAATATATTTTTCAAACAAACTAATTAAGTAAAAAAGAAATAAAATTTTCTAACATCCTATACAACTCGCGCCACAGCGTCGTATTACAAGCCTCTCCTTCTAACAGTATGTTTTGTCTCTTTTAAATTCATTCAACCCATTCATATGCTTTGTGACCTTTACAAATGAACTTTACATTAGGCTTTTATAGGTAAGGGTGTTCTAAAATTCTTTGTTTTGGAAAATTTAATAACTCTGTAAATATTGATGTTTAAAGAATTTAAACATTTAATACAACTTTAAAAACTTATCCCCTATATGTGTGTTCATTAATTGTCGCGATGGTAACGACACGCTGTATATTCGGCATGCATGGCAACCATTAAAGTGACAACAATAATATATCCCTATATATGGCTAAACGCAATCAAAGTCTCCTAGAAATGCGCAATCAACACTAGCAATCCACTCGAAAAATCACCAGGATATTATCAATATCAATCAAAGGCCTAAAAGGCTGCCAACGCATTTGTAAGCCCTCTGGTGTTGAATAACAATAAAAAAAACTAAGTAGCTATATCTATGGCCTTAGCTAACGCACGCATGAGCACATGCGTAGCACTACCAACTGTGGAGGGCCTCAAACCCGTGGGTTCTGGCTAGCCCACCGGTTCGATGAAGATTTAATAGTTTCAGGGCTGAAAGCGTTAACATCAGTTAAAAAAAAATCTATGGAAATGAACTGGAAGACAGTCGATTATCACGACGAACTGAGCAAGAATTAATCCAATATAATACATACCTAAAACCGAATCGCATTGCCCCAAAACAATGATATTATATACAAATACGAAGTAGTTATGACGCTAGCGACCGAAACTGACCGGAACTGGAACTACACCAATTGGTGTAATTAGATTACAATTCCTATATACTGCTATCTCTTTCCGTGTCATATGTTCTACATCATCTGTCACATTCATTTATATATGTCATATAATGTAAAGTGGTACAAGTTTTAAACGCCGCGTAGTATGTACATGCGCTATCTTTGTTAAAACATCATTGCGCCAAAAAACATAAAAATAGCTTCAATAATCTAATTATCAAGCAATAACACAACATTAACGGATCACGGATTTAGGGGAAGTACCATGATCTCACAAAGGCCGGCGGGAAATTAAAGTGTCATACTTCCGCGTTTCGTCTGGTGAGTGGTATAGCCGGGGCCCGCTTTATTAAAAGGCGGCAACACATCTGCAATCCTACAGGTGTTGCCAATGTCTATAGGCGGCGATTATCACTTAACATCAGTTAACCGCCAACGGGACATCTGTAGTCGTACACACCAACGAAAAGTATGCTTAGACATCTGCGTTGTTGCTTGCCTTTAATTACGTTTACTCGAGCAACCTGAGTTCGATCCCCGGTGCCAGCACCAATGGAATTGTTAATTTTAAGTGCTGAATTATAGCGTACCCCGCGGCGACGGAAAACATTGTGAGGCAACCAGCATATTTTCGGAATAATAATAAAAAAATGTTTCGAAAATATGTGAAGTCCACCAATCCGCAGTGGGGTCGCGTGGTGGACTATGCCCTGATACCCTGTTAACAGAGGAGGCCATTGCCCAGCAGTGGGACGTTTATAGGCTGTTACTATTACTATACTATACTGCGTTGTGACTACATGGAACGTCAACCACGGCATCAGTTCGCTTTTCAGCTTCTACAGTTAAATAATACTGACGCTGGTGACGCTGATAATCTGATTCAGCAAACTAGTCACAAGAGAGAGACAGTAATATTAACAAGTAAGTAAAACGAATAACGGAACCTCGAGTAAGATATTAGTAATACGAAAACATGTTACAACCTGTATATTGGCAAATAAATAAACAAATACACGGCGAACGCAATACGCAAGAGGTCTTAACAAACCACTACTGTAACACGTAATACTGCCACGTGATTCGCGTTTACTCTCGGGAATACAGTGCCCACAAAGCGGAACGTCTGGAAACTTAGAGAACGGGAAATAGATGGAATAAAAGCCAGTTACAACATTGCCGCCTCGTAGCGAATTGCTAATCTGTGAAATGTTTCAGGCTCATTTCCTTCGGAGCCGCGTGTCGAGGATATTGCGTTGCGGAGGCGCCATTTTAATGTTTATTCGAATGTTTTATGTTTGTGATGAAAGGTATGTGTCAGCCTGCGCCGCTGAATGAGTGATTACAGCATATTTGAAGTCTCGTTAGCTTGTTTGTGTATGTTAGATGCTGTTTTCGCTCAATCTTGTGGCATAAGAGTAGCTCTGGGAACACTGAAATGAATATTCATGGTCAAACCTGCTGCGCTTACCACCAGAGGGTTGAGGTGATGTTCGGCTCTGTCGAAGAACCGTTTGGTCAGGTCTTTAAAATATTCGCGAATCGTCGGGAGTCTGCAATCGCTGTGCAAGTCGACGTTGCGTTGATACCACTGCGCACCGGTTGCGCGACGGATGAACTTATTTTGTACTATTTGCAACTTGTACAAGCGAGTAGGGTGCGTGTGGGCGAAGGTCATGCATGCGTAGGACATGATAGGTCGTACGCAGGTCATATAATAATAATTTGTGTCTTAAGGGCATTTTACTTTTAGCGTTAGTTAAATTGTGTAGCCGGCCGGAGACGAACGCGGCTTTATTGCGAAGTTAATGTGCGTAGTAAATGACATACGCGAGTCGAAATTGACTCCTAAGTATTTGACCTTTTTCTCCCAGGGCAGCGGTTGGCCATAAAGGGATATTTGCCCCAACTTTCTGCATTGACGAGGGCCATTATAAAGATGTGACGGGTAAATACTTCGTATGAAGTGAATCGCCACACTCTTTTCGGAATTTATTTCTATTCTCCATTTGCGGAACCAGTCGCCGAGGCATTCGGCGGCGCTTTGGAGTCGAGTAGTTAGTTGTCTAAGGTTGCAGACTGAATAAAAGAGCGCCGGGTCATCCGCGAAAAGCGCGAGATTGTCGTAAAGAGCAAAGGTGAGAGGCAGGAGCCTTGTGGTACGCCAGCCGTGAGGCGGCGGCTTGTGGAGAATTTATAAATGTATTTATTTAAACCTTCGATAGTTTTCTGGGGATGGTAGAAAAGCGGTTTTTAATGATGAATTTTTGTATGTTCGGCACACTTCGGTCGGAAATTAATCTCCAGTGTAAAATAATGCCCCTAAATCACTTTAGTACTGTAGGAGTCCTTTAAAGGACGTTACGGACTTAAGAGGTAATCGTAACAAAGAAGTTAACCTTTATGGGATAAAGTCCATTCCGCTTTGGCTAGAGAGAAAACAATCAAACCACCACAGACAGACAAATTTTCGTGTATTTAACATAGGTGTGATAAAGTTTGAAGGGTCATTGAACGTCGACACGTCGAAACGATTTATTCCACGCGTAACCGTATAATTGTTCACGTTTTAGCATCAGCTGACAGCTTTATTTATAGACTTTAATCGAAGAGACCGAAAAAGCCTGATACAAAATATTTAATAGAATTTTCAGAGCTCATTTTCAACATTATATAATGATTTTTATTTATTTATTCTTTATTGCAATTGCCTTAAGCAAGGATTACAAAGGGCGAACTTAATGCCTTTTGGCATGCTCTCCCAGTCAACCCGAGGCGTGGTGAGAAATCGTGGTAGGTGCAATAAGTATATTAATTATATTATATGCAATAATTATATCATACTCCACCGTTTGGTCGAACCTTCAGACAAGTCATGAAATTTGCGGGCGATGACACTGACAAGTTGCTGTGTTTGCGAAAAATTAATATCATACTGAATGCACGTGAGGCACTTAGTAATAATGAGTGTAATATTTTAAAATTATATTCTCAAACAAACACAAATGCATAATATTTGTTGCTTTTAAGTTAACATTTTTTTAATATTGCTCTTACTGTAGGATAACATTATCCTGTGTTTGTAAGAACGTTTTACACACATAAATTTCACGAGAACAAACACCCAGATCCGAAACAATTGTCTGTGGGTCACACAAATCGTTGTCCCGTGTGGGAATCGAACCCACGACCCCCCACGCCGAAGGCAATACCTTGGCAACTGCACGTGCCACAAACTTTTTCTTTCAGAGTCAAAGTCAGTAACTTTTCATAATTAAATATATCTACTTAATTAACACAATTTTACGGATTATGATCTTAAAAATTTTATGGACCTTGTATATAGTCCCGTGACCATGAACGCTGTAAGTGTTCGAATCTTCGAGAGTTTGAAAGCAAAATAAAACGATAAATAGTAGTTAAATATATCGTTTTCAGAGTTAATAACTTTTGACAATAAAATTTCTACTTCGCCAACAGATCAAGTCTATCAATGTGTCAAAATTTACAATAATAGGAAACAGGTGTTGAGTACAAAAAACAGACGTACGCACGCGCTATAACGTAGTCAACTTAAAAGTAACTGAAACAACTTAACCAAAAGCAAAAAAATACTACATCTAAAAATATAACATTTTTTTTAAATTTCATGCCATCATGCAGTCCACATTAGTCTGTTCACTATGGACAAAGGTCTACTCCATTCCCTTCTAAACTGCGTTTTCTGTCGCTACCTTGTCCAGATGATTCTTGCTAACATTGGCCCATTTTCCACTTTTACGTTTCCCCGAAAATGGCAATCGGAGTCCAAATAGACTGCGTCACATCAACCGTGGATGAAAGCAACACGCATCAATGTCCGTCATTTTCGTAATAACGTTTGGACTCGATGCAAAAACTATCGACGGCTGCGTTCAACGATGCAACTCCGTCGAGCTGACGGAGATTTATTTATGCGCCGTTGCTCAATCCCGTCGTCGATGAGTTGTGAAATGAAAATTGTCCTTGAACGATGAGCATACCACGAGATGATATAATTGTCGTGGCGTTAACATTGTCATACATAAAAGCTATTTAATTAAGGGGGGATAGTCACATTTTGAGATACCCTTGAAATGGCTGTTGTCTGTGTTTTATACGCAGTGGGAAGATCCTAAGGCCATCCGTATGGTGTCAGTTTTTAGAAATCCGTACCCAAATGGTAAAGCGGGTATTGCTAAGATTTCGCTGTCTGTCTTTATGTATGTATCTCATGAACCGTGATAGTTAGACAGTTGAAATTTTAACAGATGATGTATTTCTGTTGCCGCTATAACAATGGTTGTATTTTTTTTCCGAACTATACACGTGACTAAAACTCCACCTGATGGTAAATGCCTCTTAGTACAATCTATAAATGAGAAACATTAAACACGCAAAGTATGCAAAGTACGCCATTAAATAAAAAATGAAAATCCTGGCGATTTATCTGACAGGTTCTACGACCCAAGCAAAACGGCTTTACGCTCACAGTTTCCATTAAGATGATGCATTGGTGAACAGTTATGCTAATTATAACACTAGAATGTTAACATTAGCAAGAACCGTACGTCGCGCCGTTCATTCAGTAGTTAACAGGTTTGCAATGCATGCATTAGCACATTTCGAAACCAATGCAACTGCGCGTCGACAAATTCTGGAGGTTTCGTTGACAGATAAACATTAGAACGGAATTTTTATTCAAGTAAATGGATAAATAGTCGACGAAATACAGTATAAAGGAATTTATAAAGCTAGAGCCGCGATAGCTCAGCGTCCGGGCGCTCGCCTTTAATTCAATATACTCGAGCAACCTGAGTTCGTTCCCCGGTGCCAGCACCAACGAAATTGTTAATTTTAAATGCTAAATTATCACGTGCTCGCCGGCGAAGGAAAACATCGTGAGGAAACCTGCATATTTTCGAAATAATTACAAAAAAAGATTTCGAAGACATGTGAAATCCGCCAATCTGCAGTGGGGCCGCGTTGTAGACTATGCCCTGATACCCTTTGTAATGGAGAAGGATCTAGGAGGCCTTTCCCCAGCAGTGGGACATGTATAGGCTGATACTTTACTTAACCACAACTAGACAGTGTTGAAGTTTTTTCATGAAGCGCTAGCTTCTAAAACCGAATCGATTTTGATACTATCATATTAATTACGAAGATTCACAACCATTTCAATACACTTATATGCTATTAGTGTCGTTAACTCGTTAAGGTTCTAGTCACTCTGACCTTGAACACAGAATTTAACCGGACGGCAAGAGACGTTGTTATGTTAAATATATCTTTAACTAAACCGGCCTTGGGTTAATTCTAAACGCCTTTCATTTATACATTAAAACGTATGACTGTTCACTCGAGATACAAGAGATTCTCATATACTTCGGCCCACTTCAAGTCAAAGCATCGTGCACAGTCACCGGCGTTCATGTTTTTAAAACTGGAGTCGAAATGCACCGCAGACTTGCACACCGTTGTTTAACCCTCAAATTTAGTAAAAATAATCTGACCCACTGCCGAATAAGACGACACACAAAAAGCCAAGGCGAATCCACACGTGAGATGGAAAGATCTAGAAGCGTGCGAGAAACGTGATGAAATAAGAACGTGTATCATTGTTGATATCGGTGGCGGAGTTGCAGAACCGCCGACCTTGGCGTTTGTCGCGTGATTACCGTTTTTTTAAACACGATTAATACGACCTGTCTCACGTGTAATCGGAGGATATCTCGTTCTTACATCTTACAAAATTGATTCGGACAAAACAGCTACGTCCTCGTGTACTCGAACGCGCACAAATGCCGTATAACGGCCCCATGTTTAGTCCTAGTAAACATTGTAATGTTCGTATGTGATTGTTACTCTTTCACTCAAATACTACTGAATGGATTTTAATGAAACTTTACAATAATAGTTATCAGTCTTATTCTGATTTATAATCAGAATAAGACAACAATGGGCTATAATTTATAAACATATTTTATGTATAAGATAGATTCTTTCTGTCTGATTGTTACGGCTTCAGCCTATTCTTCGCAGACGTAGTCGCGGGAAGCGGCTAGATAGTCTAGAGTTAGAGCCTGAGATAGGACATAGCCTATTTTTTATTGGAAAAACTTTAAAATATACGTATATTTTAAAGAAAGATATTTATTTAAGGGCTTCCACGCGAGCGAAACCGCGGGCGAAAAGCTAGTAATCAATAAAATCCTCCGGACCCTCCGCTGAGCTACAACAAATGTCAAGCAAATTGAAGCACCGCGCCTGCGTCACAGTGGCCGAGTGACATCAGACACATTGGAGTGTCTTCCGCCACTTCTTCTCCCAGCGCCAACGCTCTCCGAAGTGGTAGTAATGTTAGCTCTAGTAATTCCCCCAGTCAGATAATAGCTACCGATCGAGCCGAGGTCCGGCCCTCTAGGGGACCCTTGAGCCTGATCACTCCATGGAGCGCCCGCCAAAGCGCCCTAAGAGGTTGGCGGCCTCCCAAACCGGTGATAATAATAGCGTGACGGCCCGAGCCCTCGAGCTTAGTCACCATAACGCGTAATAATAGTAGGCAGAGGTTCAGGCTAGGCGCCTCGTGCGCCAGGCCACCTCAAGTCCGTCGGACCTGTCCTGGAGGAGTCCCAGTTTCATTTGGGACCGTTTACCATTAATGTTTTGTTTTGTATTTGTATAACTGATGTTACACTTTCAGTTTAGTCAAAGGGTCCCGTTTTACGCTTTTTAATCGGAACCCTAAAAACGGGAGTTTATCAATTAGATCGTATTTTGTAATTAATTAATAATTTCATTTGTCGTTATTTTTTTGCTACATTAACTCAGCTACCAACCAATTTGAAAAATTCTGCATTGTGTTCGGATTACTTCCTTTGGGATCCCATATCAATTTCATCGTTATTGAACCTTGAACTGCAGATATACATCAGGAAACTTGGGTAGCGTCTCTGCCTTTTGCGCCAGAGGGTGTGGGTTCGATCCCTACTAATGGAAAAATATTGTGTGATGAAAATAGTGTTTTTCCAGTGTCTGGGTATTCATATATTTATAATATGTATTTATTAGAAAAGTATATTATGTTTATTAGCTATGTAGTACCCATAGTACAAGCGTTGCTTAGTTTGGGACTAGAAAAAGTTATGTAAGAATGTGTCTTGAAAATATTTATTTATTATATATTTTTTATTAATATTATAATGATGTTTTTGTTCTTTTTGGGTATCTATGAATGATTAATTTGCACGAAAGTCGATAGATTCTGTCTTATTCTGTATGCATATCATTCAATAAATAATAAACTTGAGATTTTTTTTATAGATTTGAACAGAATTGATTGTGCAGGTCCATGATAGGACATGGAGTAATGTAGGCTGCACAATGCGCTTGCACAATACCAGACCTATCGTCACTTATGCGCAAAAAACGCAACACACGCAACCTTCACCGATTGAGTGATCGCAGAGCGATATTGCGATGCACGGGATACTTTTAAAGTGTACCAATGGGCAAAAACGTAATGATTATTTTAACAAAACAAACTGATTTCAAACAGGAAACTAAAAACATTGTTAACAGCTTAAATATTCGATGATGGCACTCGATTTCTCTGGGATGCCATCATCAGATCCGGGTTTCCTTATCATGGTACCACCCTTGGGAAACAACAAAAAAAGAATCATCAAAACGACGAAGTTATCCGGAAACACACATAAAAAATATATCCTGTCGAATTGAAGTCGATTAACAAAACTTCCTGTATAAAAACACATATGACAGCATGGGCTCTACTTACAGAATCAAAAACTTTTTCAAACGGGTGATGTACGAGAAATGACCTCTCGTGATGATAAGCAATCATCGCCCAAGAACGTTACTGACACCAGGAAGCTTGCAAATGCAGTGCCTAGCCTTTTAAATAATAGAATTCCTGAAAGACCGAAGATCCCTTGGCTTCTCTTGAAGTTGATTTACTCGTAAAATTATCAATAAAGCCTATTTTCTACTTAGCTATCACAGGACAGTGTGGTCTGACTACTGACTACCCAGTTTTATAATCGTCACTGACGTACGTGGAAAACCTTTAGCAGAAATGGTTATTGTATTTGTTTCACAATAACCAATATTTGTGTAGGTAAAACGGTTCTATTATCGTCGATCCATTATAAAATGTCGACTAAAGCGGAAGGCCGAGTGCTTTGTTTGCCAATTGCAACTATCCGAAGAATTTTAGCACGTCAATTTATACATGGTGTGTCCAAGCGCATTATTTCAATGCGCGAATCTGTTTCCTCTAGCAGTTTGTAGACATTGCGGCCCTCAAATATTTATGTATAAATTTGTCAAACACCGAAAAATATTTAACGACTAGCTGGTGTCAGCGACTTCGTTAACGCAGGATTAGCTTCGGTAGCTTATTTTCTTCACCAAGGTATTATCTATCTTTATACCAAAATTCATCAGAATTGATTATGCGGTTTAGTCGTGAAGGCGTTACAGACAGATAGAGCTACTTTGAGAGATCCTTGTATCTTTATAAATTATAGCCTTAGTTATTCAGATGTTTAAGCTATATTAATGTAGTTTCATTAAAATCCGCGTGAAAGAGCGACAAATATTCAATCACTAGACTCCATAGAGTCGGTAACTCGTTCATGGGACGGTGTATACGCTTCTACAACAAAATCCAGTTAATGTGCAAAGCCTATCTATTAACAGGTTTAAGAAATTTATTCAAGATAAACTTTTCATAAAGGGTTATTATAATATAAATGAATACATTAACGATTACAACCCCTGGGAATGACATGATGGAAAAAAAAAAATGTACTGAATAACAATGTATTTGTTAAGAGAAAAAAAGATGACAAATAGAGGATATCTACGGAGTTTCTTTCGCCTGTTTCTTCTCCGTTAGAGGAACCTCATTACGAAACGGTGGTAGATTTAAAAAATGACTATCGATAAATGAAATTTATATTTCTTATTTCGATGGATAAATTATTTGAATTTGAATTTTGAACATACACCCATTCATACAAACTTTCGCGTTTATAATTAATAAGGAAGTAAAGATGTTTTTGTGCGGTTTTTGCCCATTTTGCTGCGAGGGCGTTTGCCGTTGGACCAGTGTTGGATTACGGTTTCTAATTCAATCCCGGTGGATATTGATAGCATTAAATCCCAGATCATGTCACGATTAATCGTGAGAGAAAGAAAGCATTTGTTTTATTTTGTCTGCTCCGTAGTCCACTTTTAGATAAAACGTTCTCTGTTTGCATTCTCTATGCTGAAGTGCAGGCAAATGTAAAATATTACCGCTTCTTATTCACTTCGTATACAAATGACTGTGCTCGCCTTAAATCAGTGTACACTGCAAACGGAAAGCTTCGGAAAGTTCGAAACCCGATACCGTCACAAATGAAATTATGTTTTTGTGTGAGTTGTTAACTAGTAATCACTGTCCATTGACATTCGCAACTCATACAACAGCGTAAAACTCCCGCCAGCCCTACCCCCAGTTTACTTAAATTGCAATTTTTGGTTCCGGTGAAGGAAAACATCCCGAGGAAAAACATCTCTATGGAAACAACGCTAGTCCAAAATGTATCTTTTATTATTCGAAGTTCATCAATATGCACAGCGGTCGCTTGGCAGACCTGACTACAAAGCAGATTGCTTCGCCCAGCAGTGGGACGTATATAGATACGTATATAGAACGTAAACAGCCTCTATAGGCCTCTATTACTTCATAAAACGACATTGCTTAGTGAAACTGAGAGAGAGGCGGTAAAAGTCTCGAGTGCCGATTGGCAGCATCTTACTTTAAATAGAAAGTACAGAGCGTATTCAGTCTCAGACTACCCGCGGAGATCAGCCCATTACATTTATTCGTCCACAGAATACGTTAAGCAATCCTATGACCCTAAATGTCAATGCCATAAAAGTTTCACTGTTATTATATTTCGAAATATGACAGTTGATGAAGACGTGGTGGTCGCCAGAAATCCGTCAGTCATGAGTTCAAATAAAATTCTGAACGTCGCACATTTAGGTGAAGAATCTAAAATATTAAGTACATAAATCATGTTTATGTAGGTATTGGACTATATATGTATTTGTAATAGTTTATAGTATGTATGTTTGCGTTGTGCATTTCTTTTTTTAAAAATTGAATCTTGGATTTTGTTTTGCAACTACGTCAAGTTTTCACAACTCCCAGGGTTGACTGGAAGAGAATGCTTATGAGCCTTAAATTTGCCTTTCGTTGGCCTTATTTTGGGGTGTGAACAAAAAAAAATTTAAACAAATAAATAAAGCCAATCGAAATGATAAATTAACAAACGCGTGTTCGGAATGTTTGAATATTTTATAAATACATTTAGACAACACACGAACCATAATTTTCTAGCAGTATATTTTTTATGTCGCGCCACGCCAACGTTATTAGATTTTAAAGCAAATATTTATTTTAAATCAAAATAAACTCGGGAACATGTACAACAAACACAATATCGACTTAAAAAGGAGGTTATTAATTCGGATGTTTACATATTTCTTTTATGTATGTTCGGGCATAACTTCGTCATATAGACGGATTTGCAAAATTCTTTTTTGTTGGAAAGGGTTTCATTCCGAAATGGTACTATACAGATTTCATAAAGACCTAGGTACCTAACATGTAACAAAATTTAACAATTTTATGAGTCGTAGTACCTATAGGTTATATTTAAAAGATTTGATTATATTACATTTAATATCATTATAAACTTTTAAGTGCTAACCGTTTTTTGAATTTGGTTCTTTTTAAAAAAAATTGTATTCTATAAATTTAAAAAATATCTAAAAAAAAAAAACTATAAAATATACTTTAAAACTACTTAACTTTAGCACAAGTCTCATTTGAGTTATTTTTCCCGTGTTCATAAATGTCAAAAGAGTTAGGCATGTGGCTGTTTAAATTGCTTATAATTAAGATATAAAAAAGTTATGCACTTAAAACTGGTCTTATAAGATTATTCCTAGATTATTTCTTACAATGTAACACGATCGTCGTTTTTAAAAACGTAGTTACAGTAACCGAGTGATTACAATGCAGCTTATCTGGATAAGATCGACAGAATTACACTTTGTTAATGTTCGGAAATTGCAACGTCACCTGTTGTAGATATCCAGGCTAGACAAGTAATCACTGAGCAACACCCATAGGTTTGCAGATATGTTGCCACCTTTTAACAAAGTGGGCCCCGGTTACCTCACTCACCAGAAGAAACGCAAAAGTGTAACACTTCTACTTCACGCTGATCTTCTGTGAGGTCGTGGCAGTGAGTCGGACCTGCCCATTCGTGCAACAGTGAAGTCTTGCCTGACCCTACCACGGTGAAAGACAACCACAGCTGTAACCAATTTTTTTTATCACGCGAAAACTACACACGGTCCAATAAACTTTTCACGGGTTTAAAAAGAAAATAAAACGCGATGGTATCGGTATATGGGTAGTTTTTTTTTAATGCGAAAAGTTGTCAAACGAGCAGACGGTTCACTTGATGTTAAGTGACTACCGCCGCCCATGGACGTCTGCTACACTCGAGGGTTACAGATGCATTGACAATCTTTTGAAAATTGGGCTCCGGCTACCTCACTCACCAGACGAAACGCAAAAGTAATTGTCATACTTCCACTTTACGCTGGTCTTCTGTGAGGTCGTGGTACTTACCCGGACGGGCCTGCCCATTCGAGCAACAGCCGAGGCTGCTACGTGGCCCCACCACCGTACAGTTTTATTAAACCTCACAACTAATGACAGTCAAAAACCATTCGACATCATCCTAACGAAAATTTACACAAATAATCATGTAGTCCCCGCGATGATATCAGTTTCACGCAACAATTGTATAGTTGTAAAAAAATTGATTAAGTTCGATGTTTGGATATTAAGTGACTGTGAATCGATTGAAAGTTTATTACATTGTATGTATGGATATAAACAAGCATACAGGTCGAGCTAACAGAAGCACATTAAAAAGGTCACTCTCGCTGACGAAATCGCTAAGTTCGTGACCCAAATTGTTTGAAAATAATGCAATGCGCTTTCGAAGAATTCCTAGAGCACTTATTGAGGTTCGATTTCTGTATATCTGAGTGCATTCTTTTGATTTTCGTATGTCTGAGTGCATTTGTAACTTAAACAGGCGTCTAAGAACGTCTAGAAAACCGGTCTGGTTCGATATGATTCAAGTATTGACGGTTATAGAAATCGATTGGCCTTAGAACTCGAGGAAAATTGAATTTCCGCTTGCGGACGTCGACTCGACTAGTTATTTAATTATCTATATTACCATTAATTATATTACTGTTACTGTTAAAGAATGCACAGAGGACAAAGATGTGTGGAAATATCAGATATTTCTATACATGCAAGAACTAGCTTCTGCTAATTTTAATGTTAATTATTTACCAAATTTTTATGTAAAATTCGATTCGATTTATTCGAACGCGCAAGCGTTCTATGAATAAAGATATTTTCAGTTTCTTGAGTTTGAGTTTTACACTCTTTCTTGGAATCTTTAGAAAAATAACAAAAATCGATTTTTAAACGAATTCACAAATGAATATTTGAAAGGCAGTTTCTTGATCTGTGTACCGGTTTTGGCGGTTTTAAGCATAATAGTAAGTTCAATAGATAACTTGGACTTTCACTTTTAATCATCACTCAATTAAGTAGAAAGGCCTGAACATGGTAGTTATCACTACCTTCCTCTAGCCGCATCCACAAAAGAGTAGGTGGAAAAAAATAAACCGGTTCTAACCTTGTGCTTACACCTGTAGGATGTCAGTTGAGTTGACAACCTTTAAAAGGCTGGAGCCCATGCTACCTCAATTATTATACAAATGTAGTGCTTTCCAGGAAAGCTCAAGTCAAAGAATTAAATATCTCTCAATTAAAAAAGAAATTGCGGTTACGACTAGCTGATAAATGTTATTATCATATAACAGATTTTCTTAATGAAAAATACTGTAAATTATACTTCTTTCGGCGCATTTGCGGAGACTGATTAGTGAATTATTACGACGCATTGCGTCACCATGGCAACCAATAACAACTTATGATTACAACATTTACCAAAACTTCCAAGTTATTTATTCATTCATTTAATGTTTATTGCTAACCTTAAGTAAAACAAAGTAAAAAAGGGCGACTTAATGCCCAAAGTTATTCTCTACCTGTCAACCCAGGATGCGGTGAGAGTGATGGTAGGTGCAGCAAAAGATACAATAGTAATATAATTTTAAGTAATGAGAATTATATATTTTAAATAATAAATTTAATTAAACCGTTAACACTCGCATTGCACTCAATGTTTTATTTCCGCAATAAAAGTGTACTGGCACAGGGGATACACACGCCAAAGTATTACTTCTTACGTGCGTAAGTGCACGTTTTTTATAATATTGCTATTGAATTATGTATTATAATGTAATTTAGTGCTTTATTTTTATTTACACATTTATTTGCTGTTTTTATGCGTGTTTTACACTTTTACTTTTCTGTTGATGACTCCGAGGCGCCGTTGCTAAGCTATTGGCTTCGGCGTCGATGGTCGTGGGTTCGATTCCCACACGGGACAACTTTTTGTGCTACCCACAGTTTTTTCGGATCTGGGTGTTAGTACACGTGAAATTTGTGTCAGTAAAACGTCCTTACAATACAGGAAAATCTAATCCTAAAGTAAGGGCAATATTATTTTTAAAAATCAAATCAAATAAAATCAATCAGTCATTAAGTGACTGCATGAAATATTGCGATTCGAAATATCCGTACAACTGACTGCATTATGCGTATCTATATATATACTTAATCTTTGTTCCTTTTTAGTTTAGTTATCTGTAATATATCAAAAAAAGCTATTAAGGACTTCCGCGATAATTGTTAGATGTTACACAAATTATACAAGGAAAAACACCCAGGTCCTACACAATTATCTGTGGGTCACATTAATAGTACCGAGCGGTAATCAAACCCACGAGCCACGGCGCCGTAAAGAGTACCTTGCCAACTGCGCCACGGAGTCAACAAGCTACTTCCAATCCAATCCAATCAGCCTTTTGCAGTCTGAGACTGCTAGACATAGGCCTCCTCCAATAGCACGCCACAAAGCACGATCTTCCACATTCCTCATCCAGCCTCTATCAGCGACCTTTCTCAGGTCATCGGTCCACCTGGCAGGGGGACGTCCGACACTACGTTTACCGAGACGTGGTCTCTAGGCTACTTAATAAACAGAAATACTTAATAAAGTGGTAAAATATAATTATTCTTAGAACCGAGCCGATCTCCGTTAGAAAAGTGTTGCAAGTATTGCGACACATAAATAAGGATTGGCTAACGTTGGACCGGTCTATACGTCGGCATTTTCATTGCCGAAGGTTGCAACATCTGGTGGCACCTTCGGTCAACCCCAGGATGGGTCCAGGGCACTCACTAGCCTGAGGGGACGCAAAAGGACAAAGAGTATAAGCTAGTCAAATGACCTGAAGAGGCAGACCGTGTTATTTTCTCCGTCAAAGCGACCTGTTTTTGACACGTCTGCGCAAGCAAATTCGGAACGCAAGAGTTAGCGTAAACTGCGTGTCAAGAACAAATTAATAACTAAAAATACTTTTGGTACCATAAGCCAAGATTTCTTTGTTTTGTTTTTGTTTTTTTATACGAAAAATTAGCAAGTGAGCAGACGTTTCCCCTGATGTTTAGTAATTACCGTCGCTCATGAACTTGGACCACCTAAGCGGATGCAGACGCGATGTATGCCTTTAAAAATAGGCCCCAGTCACCTTACTGACAAGACGAAACGCAGAACATAATACTTCCACTACGGTACTCCCCCGGACGATACCATACGCACAAAGGCAGACACACAAATTCCAAATAAAAAAAAACACAAGCGATTTTTTTTATTAAGGAAAAACAAAACCGACTTCAAATATTTCGCTTTGTCTTTGTTAAATTATTATTAATTAATTATTGTTCAATTATTCATTTAATAATTGATTTTCAGGAGTTCCCTTCGTATCTCCCGAGTTAAAGATCCAATACCAATGAAATTGATATGGTACCACGTGGGAAGCACCAGCTTTCAAATAAAAGAAATGTCATCAAAATAGGTTCTTTCAGCCAAAAGTTCTGAGGTAACAAACATTAAAAAAAATACAGTATAATAATAATAATAAAATTATAATATATATCTATATCTTTATTTTTGTTTTTATTTTTATTTATAAACCCAACCAGACGATAAACAAATGAATATCCCCCACAATAAAATAATAATAATAATAATAGCAAATAATAATATAACCCCCTCCGTTTTTTAAATGTTTCAAAGGTTCAGGCATTCGTGGTCACGGGACAGCCTTAGTAGTTTGACGTCCTGACGACTTCAATACCGTCGGGACTAACGCCAAAGGTAAATATTAATTCTAGTCTGGCTCTCGCGGCAGTTGCTGATTATTAAAGATTTATATCACGGGACACACCGTGACAAAATCCGTAAAGTCTCGAAAAAGTGTCTCGATGAGTTGCTTTCGCCGGTTCTTCTCAGGTCAGGCTTTTAGTCCCAACCGGTAGTAATATATATTTTGAAAATAAAACCGTTTAAAAACTTTTAAGTTAAACGGTTTTATTTTATGTTTTTTTTCTGCACTGAAAACTACAATATCGTATTGTCATCTAAATTAAATGTGTGTACCAAATTTCAGATCAATCTGACAACGGGGAGGTGCTTAAATTTCAATTTCTAATTTTGACCCAAATAAATAAACAATATCCGTACGTGTCGAGCTAAATAAAACCGTTTAACAATGTACATAAAAGACATTGAGATTATCAATCGGTGTTCCAATCAACCGCTAAGCTTAGTGGTTAAAGCGTCTAGGCGGTAGACGTGGCTGCGATTGAGCGGCGAACAACTTTTCGTCCTTATTTCAACGAGTTTAAAAAAGAAAGTCACATGGACTAGTTGAAATCGGAAACTGTTTCGGCCTGCAGCTTAGCGTAACAAAGTACGATGTGTGAAATCGGCTCTCAATAAAGCAACGTATCAAATGTTATGTGGGCTGTGCATATAACAGTACGTGCCCATGTAACTGGACATTGCAGTGTGTTCACATATTGGCAACGTTGGCTGGTTACGGTAATTAATTATCAACAGACAATCGCCGAGGTTGCGTCGGTGCAATTAAAACCCAAGTCACTTAAGGTATTAGACGTGAGTTCTTTTTTGTACGGAACATCTCAACGTTACATCAATTAAGGGGGTACGTTAATTTCCGATTGCCATATTCATGCTTTTTAGGGTGACGTTTTACCCTTTGGGTATTACTAAGACTCCGCCATCTGTCTGTCTGTCTGTCCGTTTGTCTCCGTTTATCTCATGAACCGTGATAGTTATAAAGTTGAAATTTTCACAGATGATGTGTTTCCGCTACAACCAATACTGAAAAACGGAATAAAAATCTTTGAGTGGGGCACCACATACAACAGACACGATTTTTTGGCTTTTTTATAGATGACCGTACGGAACTCTTCGTGCGTAAGTCCATCTCGCACTTGGCCGTTTTCTTTACGACAAGAATCCCGATCAGGAGCAAATACTTGTGTGTCACACAAATAATTGTACCGTGTGGGAATCGAACCCCGTACCGACCAATGGCTAATTTTCAAGCGGTACCTTTTATTAATTACCTTTTATATGTTGCCTAATTTCGCAACAGGTTATCTCCGTAGCGCTTTTTCGGCCACTTTTACCACGCCGTTAGGAAACCGACTAGCCACTGCAACAAGCCGTGTGGCAATGGACGGCACAAATGCGTAAACTTTCTATTACGACCGCACAGTTGGTCACGCTCACAATGCCCGTTATTATTTGTTGTGACACCATTTCGATTCTCCATGCTGTCGGCACGGAGTCGCGTGTCTTTAATGTTCCTTATAAATTTCGCAAATCAAATTGCAGATTCGGAATGAGATATGAAACGTGGGAATATTGTTTGGTTCAATTCAATTTGTTTATTAAAAAGCTGGTTAGTACGTAGTTAATTAAAATCTATGGTAAAAAAGTAACATAAAATGTAAGTCAAACTCACTATTTATATCAATAGCGTGCCTATATATTCCTATTCTATTTTACTCAGGAATAATATAACTTACAAAATTAAAAGAGTAAAGTATAGCCCAGTATACATATCCCACTTTTGGGCAAAGGCCTCCTCAGTACAGACGCTATTAGGACACAGTCTACCACGCGGCCCCACTGCGGATAGGCGGACTTTAAATATCTTCGATTTTTTTAAATTATTATTTCGAAAATATTCAGGTTTCCTCACCATGTTTTCCTTCACCGCTGAGCACGTGATAAGTCGGCACTTAAAATTAACAATTTCATTGGTGCCGGCACCAAAATCGAACTCAGGTTGCTCGAGTATATAAAATTAAAAGCGAGTGCCCGGAGACTGAGCTATCACAATTTACATTAGGGGAATATGCAACATGATAAAATATTTCATATATTCCCCCGTTACCTATATACTCGTATAAATTAAACAACAAACACGTTTCAATACCGTAGATTCAGACAAACCAACAAAGTAACGGCATAAAATAATTAAACACGAGGTAAGCTTTGTGTCATCGCAATTAGAGGTGCCATCTGCTATACAAATAACAACAATGCACATAACAATTGATGTATTTGAAAATCAATAGATGCTAACCATTAGAAACAATTGAATAAAGACATTAAAATTAACAAACATTGTTAGTTAATTGTAATGTCTTAAGCTAATGAGTTAATCGCGTAAGACTTTTAAATTCATGTTACATTTGAATTAGAACAACTAAGCCCGATTTCTTAAACACTGATCATCGTATAAATTAACTAACGGCTGTCAAATGGCTTTTCAAATGTCATTTGAGTTGCCAAAAGGAGGGTTAAACTCTATGAAATGATCAGAATGATAATTTCAAATCATTGTTTCAGAAACCGGGCGATGGTCTTTCAAATAACGTATTTCTATTACAAATTGGTGCCGTGATAACGGATCTGATCACCGTTAAACACGTCATAAGTCAGCACTTAAATTGCAATTCAAAATTCCATGAGTGCCATAAGGATTTTAGAGTTAACAAATCCTTTTTTTTTATGTAAAAAGGGGGCAAACGGTCAGGAGGGTCACTTGATGGTGAGTGATCACCGCCGGCCTTGAACATCTGCAACGCTGGAGGACTGGCAAATGCGTTGTCGGCCTTTTAGGAAAGAATATACTCTCTTCTCGAAAGTTCCCAGGTCGTAACGGTTCGGGAAGACCACAGGCGGCTGCTGGTTCCACCGATTTTCGCCGACACCGGGAGTAAAACTCAAGCTCCTCGAGTATATTTAATTAAAAGCGAACGTCCGGACACTCAGCTATCACGGCTCATAAACAAAGCACAGTTAAATCAGAGCACCTGCCAATAAAATTACTAGGAATAAAAAAAAATATGAGCTACTAACCTTCTATAGAAGATGAACAACATTTCTTTATGACCGGCTATGGTCAAGCATTTAATAATTTAGTGTAATATTATGTAATATTATGGAACCAGCTGAAAAACCGAGAAATTTTCCTGGGAAATTGTGAGCTTATTTCGTTTAACTTTTGGTCTAAATAATCTCATTTATAAATTTTTATGCTCGATGTATCTGAGCCTTTTTCACTACACATTGGCGCGTTAGGCCAAAAATGATAAGAGCGAATATTTTGGATACGCGCGCACGGCGACATGAAATTAACACCGTGACCTTTTAGGAATGTGTCAAACATCAATAATGTGACAAAACCTTTAACTTGTTGAAATGAAATATCTTTTAGCTACATATTTGTATTTTGACACCAGATAAGTCATCAGCTTACATGCGTAGGTACATAAATACACATAAATGTTTAATTAGTAATCATTCTGACATAAACAAAATCTATTTTTTATTTATTTATAATTTATGTACACAGAGTTATGGCAGAGATGTAAATAGATGAAATAATTTGTACAAAGGTCCTGCTTATTTCATAAGAAATTTCTTCCAGCAGACCTGTGACTGGAAATTGGTTACAGATGGTAGTTAATTGTGTACATACATCAATTAAAATACACGTATATGCAATAATTATAAATATGATATCATTACTAAAATAAAATATATATAAATACATAAATACATACATCTATCATCGCTTGGCAAACTGTACCTGTCTAAAACCGGCAATCAACTTTGACATTATCTTGCCGGTTAGACGGTGTAGAACAATGTATTATAAAGAAATATGAGGTAGACACACTGGAGCACCGAAACTCACATTACGCCAATTGGTGCAATTAGATTGCGACTCTATAGACTGCTATCTCTTTCCGTATAATACGTTCTATGTCATCTGTTACATTCATTTATATATAAGTACCTGGAGGACCGGGCTCTGTTCGTTTTGTTTTTTTTTTTTTTTTGTAAATCGTGTATTTTGGAAATTACATTTAGATACAAATTACTAAGTAATGAAATATGCATAATATGTTTCGATCTTACCGACGTAATAATAAGAAAATATGAACTGGTGTTTTTCACAAAAGAAAGAACTTTAAAAAAAAGGGAAAAAAAATAACAAAATAACAAATCGACAAAAAATTAAAGATAAAGAAAACAATAATCTGGAATCGAAAAAAAAGTAAAAAAATAAGTGTGTAAATGATCGTGATACGAAGGACCACGGCCTTCTGTTTCGTGACTGTTTGTTAGCGGCCGCCCGATTACCGACCGAGCTATTATAAAATTTTTTTTTCCGGTGAAATTTACCGTCCTATTTGAATAATATTTTTCATTCCCTGAAAACTGGGATAAAACGACATTTTCTTAAAATGAAACCTAGTCAGATCGATTTTTCGCCAGCGAATCTACGCACATACTAAATTTCATGAAAATCGCTGGAGCCGTTTCCGAGATTCCAATTATATATATATATACAAGAATTGCTCGTTTAAAGGATAAGATGTAAAGCGGAACAATTTTAAGCCGCGCAGTATGGGCATGCGTCATGTTTATTTAAACATCGTTGGTGTTGAAGATGAAATACTGGAGCACCATCTAGGAGTGACTAACAAATAATTTTGAACAAAAAAACCAACTTCAAACAGAAAACTAATAAAACATTGTCAACGCCTATAACATTTGAGGATTGCCCTCGATTTCTCTGGGATGCCGTCATCAGATCTGAGTTTCCTTATCATGGTACCACCCTTGTATTAAAGACATGTTATATAACATAGCTTTTACCGATTTGTATAACTATAACTCAACGACTCAATAATTGGGTACACAAGTTATAAAATTCAGCTTTTACCGACTTATACACTATATATATAACTCAACGATGATTCAATAATTGGATAACAATAGGTCTTAATTACCAATAACCAAAAACTAACGTACGTTGTGAGAGTTGAATTTATACCCCTCAGAAACCAATACCAACTCCTCCCCCCCATTCTAAGGTGTAGGAAATATCACGACGCAATAGGTATCAAACGAACAACTTTTAAATAAGTCGCAACAAACTGTACTAATAAATTATTGATTAATTATTAATTAGATTAAATATGTGCCATAATTATAACACTTGGGATATTTCCTTTTCAACAAAAAAAAGAATCATCAAAATCGGTTCATAAATGACGAAGTTATCCACGGACACACATAAAAAAAATTAAAGTATGTCGAATTGAGAAACCTCCACCTTTTTTGAAGTCGGTTAAAAAGGGGAATAAATGCCTTCTCCATTAACATATTAATATATTTATTTATTTTATTGGCATTGAACCTTGGACTCGTGAGATACTTCGGGAAATTCCTCACAATAGAAAATTTACAACTAGTTTACTGATTTTTGAAGCCGGTTTTTTTATAGTAAAAATGTAGTACGTGTCGGTTGATATAAAGGATAATCGATTTGGCATCTCATAAATACCAAATTTTATTCCAATCCATACGCACAGTTGGCATCGATGTCTCATTAACATATTTCAGACAGCACAGTCCTTCGTTCGATTCCAACGTGGACTGCCAATTAAGTGTCAATCGTATCAATACGCTTAAAATTTAGTACCCCTTTAAAACAATCGCTTAAAGCGATTTCCGGGGTGATTCTTTGCGTTTAGCATCTGCATGTTTTTTTTTACATGTTAGCTTAGCCTTCATTGCCACGCGATCTAAGATGGCGAACTTTATAAAATTAACTATATTTATGTGCAAATTGCAAATCATTTAAAAGCTGAGAAGTGGACTGAATTATTTTTTTAAAATATTACCGGTGCTTCACTTCCATTCTGTAACATATCTAGGGTTACCAAAAGACTTATGATACATATTGTAGTTTTTCGGGTCTACATTCTAGACACTGTAGAAAAATATATAGTAGGTACACAATACTACATTAGGATGGATCAATACATTTACATATGTAAATAATAATTAAATCTATCCATTTAACACCACGTTCAATTATTATTCTTAGTCCCATCTCTGCCGATAAGACTAAACTTAAAATGTTGAGATTAATGGCATTGTCCTATTGGTAGTGAAGAAAAATTTTATAACTATAACTTATCACAATAAGTGTTCTTTATTTTTATTTTGAAAATACGCTATATTCAGTCTAAATGATTCTAATTCAAATGGTGGCAAACCAACTAACTTAAGACTAGACTACAACAGATCTTCTGGGTCTCAGTGGTTGTTGGGACTTATTATCCTACCTCTCCACACAAATCATAACTACTCCATTTGGCGGAGTGGTAATACAAACGTACACATACACACATACACATGCAATAGAAACGTACACACAATGAGTACAAAAGATTTTTCACAGATAAAATATCAAGTGCGATTGCTATCTGAGTCTTTATGTTTAGATTATGTATTTGTGCCATTTGCTGTTGAAACTTTAGGTCCGTGGCACATCAAATTTTTTTTAAAGTTTATGTCCTAGGCTTAACGCCGCGGCTGGTGACAAGAGAGCTGGTTCTTTTCTCGCTCAAAGGTTAAGCATAACTATTTAGCGAGGAAATGCAGCTAGCGTTCTCGGCACCATGCCGCGCGGATTAGGTTTATTAAATAATATGTAATTTTAGATAGATTTAATCTTGTAAATATTAGATCAATAAAGATTACTATCAAACATTGGACGGGACAGTTAACAATAATACAAGCTCACGTTAAAAAATTGGCATTTTAACGTCCATAATATCTAAACAGCTTGATGGCTGTAAACATTATGGATTTAGGTCAAGCCATGCGGGCTCGATAAGGTCGTTAGGACGGATTTTAAACCTCTAACCGAGGCATTTAGAAGTTATGCCGCCGCGGTAACATTTCCTAACGAGGCGATTGGGTTTGCGAAATCGAGAAATAGCTTGGCCGCACTTGCGACACCGCTCAGATCCGGTCGGAACGCGTTCTAAGGTCTCGGCTCGGTTAAAATGATGCAAAGACGCAGACTAGACCTTTACTGTGGTAGGGCCTGGCAACAGCTTCAGTTGTGACACGAATGGGCAGGTCCGTCCGTGTAAGCACCGTGACCTCAAAGTATCGGGACCTCACAGAAGACTGGCGTGGAGTGGAAGTTTTATACTTCTGGTACTTACCAGAGGTAGCCGGGCCCACTTTGTTAAGAAGTGGCAACGCATCTGCAACCCTACGGCTTGTTCTATTTTTTATTGCTAATGTTCGTTGGCGGCGGTTATCACTTAACACCAGGTGAACCGCCAGATCGCTTGCCATTTTCGCACATAAAATAAAAACGTCGGAGACGTGATGCTCACGCGCGACTCGCACATTATGTATGTAACGAATATATCTGGTGACAAACTACCACCTGCGGAAAATCCTGAAAAATTCGTCATCACTGCATAGTACGAAACAAAGTCGTGCCGATGTCTGTCTGTCCCTATGTATGCATATATCTTTCAAACTACGCAACGGATCTTGATGCGGTCTTTTTTACTAGACCGAATGATTCAAGAGGAAGGTTTATACATATGTATACTACACTGTGAAGCCGAGGCGGATCGCTATTTATTTTTAAACTGGCCAATTTTTTACACGTTCACAGTCCCCGTATCAAAATATTGAGTAACCATAATTTGCGACACTAACTGACAAGACAATGATTTTTATAAGATATCAGAATAAGTGAATAAGAAGAAAGTGGTGTAAGCGTTGTAAATATAATAAGCAAAGCTTGCGAAGTCGCGGATATCGGCTAGTATATCATATTTGTGCGATCGCAAACTCACATCATAATCAATCAGTGATTTCTTAATCATCCCGTTTAAAGTTTATAGAAGCAAGCTATCTCTTCACTATCATAGACAGGAACAAAAGACGTAGTATAATGTTCAAATTCATCATTAACCCCATTATTAAGCGACATTGATAGACTCAAGATATACATTACGTATATGTCAAATAACACCTTACCGTAGCGAATCCAAGAATTTTCCCGACAAAGTGAATCCTTTATTTATAATCTTGACCGATTTCTTATATCTGACCTGAGTACGTGATGATGCCCGACGATTGCATAAATCCCCATAGTATATAGCATTATTCATTTATAGCATATATTAATTTAATATTAGCAATATTAAATGAATTACAAAATTATTTTTATTACTTATTTCAAATGATTATTAGACTTTTATGTTTCTGAGTTACACGACATTTAGATCACATTCCGTAACGTGACCATGGAATCAGAATAATAGAAACAATTCGTAAAAGCTCGAGCATTTTAAAAACAAAGCGCTAAATCGATCCGATTCAATATAGCATCGTTTGACGCGATTGCGGTATTTAGGACACCTTTTAGGATATCTTTTTTTTTTCTTTTTTTTTAAAGAACGTTATCTAGTCCCAAACTAAGCAATACTTGTATTTCTAAAGATATCTAGGTTTAACACAAAAAAACGTATGTAAACAAAATTATGATTTCGGCCATAGCGTTTCGAAACAAACTTCGTTTCGAGACAGAAAGCCAATAATCCTGTTTGGTCAAACACCGATCCTGTTTGGTCTTATTCCGCACGCAGTAAAAATACGAGACAGTAATTATCCACAAGAGAAGTCCAAATTACAACTCGGTTCACGCTACTGCGAGTCGAAGCTATATTATACATATATAGTCCGGCTTCCCAACCACTAGCCAACAACTGTTTATTGAAATTACAATAAAGATATTCAATAATATGGAACCATCTATCACAATAGAAAAGGTTTCCTTTTAACATTAAAATAATAATTCTAGTTTACAAAACAATGTGGAAATGTTAAAGACACTATCAGAGGACTGCATCATATTCCTTGATTCAGTTACATTTTTCGAACAATCAAAAACATCAAACTGTAAGTGCAGAATACTAAATAGACTTTGAGGATTTATTATCATATGTTAATATACAAATATCCGCATAAATTATTCAATGACTGTCCGAATTACAATAGTGACAAATTGACGATAGCAGCATTCAATAGGCAGATAGTTTTAATAAAGACCACATCCCTGAATAGTTGTAGTACCATTTAAACTTTATATGAAGTTCTTATAGTGCTACTCTCTACAAAATTAAGATGAACATTAAACATTAAATTTTGTAGAGAAATGATTGTTAAGTTTCACCGCTGCGGGAATCCAACCCGCGTCTTGGTATCGGATTTTCGCATTCTAAGCAAACCTCAATAGGTTATATATTGAGGTTTGCTATAATAGGTTAAACCCTTTACAACACAGACACAAACTAATTCAAATAACATTTTACACCACTTGAATTAATAGTTGTACTAACTACCCATTAACAAATCAAAGACATCTTAGTAGCTATTTATTATATTAACATTAATTATATATCTAGTGCAGCAGTGAATTTTTTGTATTTCAAACATGCAGAAATCACATTTTTTGATGACGAGGGTTACCATACATGTCACAATCAAAACTAAATAAGTAAGAGCTTGTACCTCGTACCAAAATATACCTCATTCAATGTACTGACTCAGTTAGAATTTGTTTGTACATGTATTCTTAAAACATTTTATATATACTATACAAGATATAGATGATTTCAATGAACTAAAAAACTTTCACATATTCATAAATTAATTTATATTCAAATAACTTTAGTTTATTTTCTTAGTTTATATTAAAAAGAAAAAGAGAGGCCCAATTTTCAAAAGGTTGTCAACGCATCTGTAACCCTCGGGTGTGGCAGATGTTCATGGGCGGCGGTATTCACTTAACATCAGGTGAACTGTCTGCACATTTGACAACGTTTCGCATAAAAAAAAAGAGAAAATGCAGCAAAACAAACCATATTGACATTTAAAATAAAAAGAATATACCAAAAGGAGACACCAACATAATATGAAGGTTTTCCAAATATCTCGATGATTTTAAAGAAACAATTCTTATAGCAGTGTAAAAGAAATAATTTTGAATATTTTTATAATACATTTCAATATTATCATAAAAAAAATGTGGATTTGCTGGACAATCTAACAACTCATAGAATTATTGTTTTAAGCACTAAGGCAGAACAAACTAGATAAAAATTAAAGGAAAAGATTCACATGAATCCTTGTATTCGTTTTTTTTGTCTTATGATTACCAGCTGATTCATTGTAATATATTATACATTCATTTGCAGGGCCAAATACGCGTAATCTTGTTTACGGGCAGTGAATTTTTATCACAGATTTTTAAGTTCTCATCTTTACTACATAAACACTAATTTTACAATATGAAAAGTTAATTCCAACATTTATCAACATAACATTCTTTGCAACAGAAAAACTAACAATACAAATTAAAAGCAAACTAATACAAATTCCACTATACTAGTCATCGCAAAAATATTTCATTGAACGGTTGCGTTACTGATTTGTCACAAGCGAAATTAATGTGAAATGTGGAATTATTTACCAAGTGATGCACGTTATTATTACTTACCGAATAATACGCAACGCAATAACACTTTGCCAGGCGATAACTTATTGCAATGCAGCACTTCTCAGTTATCCTACTACAATTAAAATATAGAATTCAGAGAACGATGATATTTAACTA
Source organism: Iphiclides podalirius (assembly GCA_933534255.1). NCBI lineage: Eukaryota > Metazoa > Arthropoda > Insecta > Lepidoptera > Papilionidae > Iphiclides > Iphiclides podalirius. The sequence goes on along the minus strand of OW152839.1, from coordinate 9,643,101 downwards.
TAGTATTAGTTTAGATAAACAAAAATAAGGCACAATTTTTTTGTGTTCTCTTCTGTCTGCAATTTACACTTTATTGTTATTATTTTGCAGCACAGCTGACGCTTAAAACGATACGGTCTTTATGATTGGCACATAAACTAGCAACTGCGGCAATCTTGAAGCTGTAATTCGAGAAGGAAAATAATTAGTTATTACGTAGCAATGATTGGCAAAATTGTGTAGAGAAATACTTTGAAACACAAATCAACGGCTCGCTTTTATACCAATCTTTATTTTTAATCCAATCCCATCGCTTGCTCACAAAACATTAAATTATACATTACGCTTGACATTAACAACCAACGTTACCATATGTATAAAAATGATCTATGAATAGTTCGTTGAAAACATCCTTCTTGCTGAATGCACTTAAATAAATAATAAAGCTCGTAAAAATAATTTTACATGATAACATTTTTGAAATTAACGAAATATTTAAGGAATTTTATCCTTCCTTGTTTTTTTGTCCTCAATTAATATACATATATAAGAATAGACAATTATTATTCCATTGCTCGAATTAAAAATCATCATTTTTCTTGAGAAAATCTTTATTAACGTTTTAATATAAATCCAGGAATTAATGAATAGTGTAAAAAAAATCACATAGCTTGTTAAAAATAATCTAACTTATTCTAAATAAGCTAACTTATCCAAGAGTTTAAACTTGACTTCATACATTTATAAATATTTATAGCAGATAGATATTACATATTCTAAAAAATCAGCTAAAAGTATTTTTTTATTAAACGATATTTAAAAAAATACGTTTTTTTAATAATGATTTTATGGCCTGGTATCAAAACCTTTAAGTCTAAAAAAGTACTAGAAAACTACGAAAACGTAAGCAAAGTTGGCGTGAGGATATATTTTGTTATAAACAATTTTTAACGTTTTTTTTTTAAGTTCTAACTTATATTATAGTAACGCCATCTTAATGTATTTAACTATATGGACAATATTCATTATGATAAATATTCCTGTCTTATCACAGATCATAAAATCTTTGTTAAAAAAATGGAGAGATTCAGCTTTAGTAAATTTTATAAATAAAGTATAAGTAAATTATTTTAATATCCTTAAATAAGTAGAAGTTTGATCCATAGGCTAGAAACAAGGAATACTCTAATCGACGATACAACAAATTTTATCTCTGTGATGATGAATTCATTTAAATCATAGGCTATATTTTTAAAGTATTCATTAATGATTATTAATTATTGGATATCCCTACTAAACTTTACTATAAAATTATAATTTTTTTAAAAGTACAAAAATAATATCATTTATATTTTTAAATTCAATATTTTTTCCGAATCATGATTTAAGTCATTGTTAAAGCATAGGTTATAGGAATAATTTTAACTACTGAATATGTTAGTTATATCTTTTTTTATCAATAAAATAGCAATATCATCCAGGAAAAATGAAGGAAATTTAAATTATGCGGTCTATGCTTCTCACGCCCAGTTTGACGTCACGCTACGGGGTTCTCGAGATAGCCTTACCGCACCCTATTTTATTTCGGTTAAAAGGATGTAAGTGTGTTGAGAACATGATTAAAAAAATCCTATACACAGAGCAAGAGAGTTGAATCTTGGTTGTCGTTTATTTTAGTTTTCAATTCTGTCACTAGGCTGCGCGCTTTACTCGATTTACACTAGCGCAGAACGCACCAATCAGGTTTCAGGAACTTTGACGCAATTTGCAAATGGCCGTGAAAAGGATCGAGCTCCAGGGTGTATGAAATACTAAATGGTGGAATTGTCCGTGTTAAAAACTTGTGAATAATTCTTGGTTCTGTGTAGTGTTGTTATAAAAATACAAGATGTGCCAAAAAAATAGAATCCTGTTGTAATAGTGGTCTCAGAAGCGCCACAGAACCGCTGTTGGAATAGTCGAAGAGATTGCTGATTGTGGGGTAAAGTTCTTTTATATTCCATAACTCTTACAGTCTTTTAATGTGTCGTGTGTTTAATTCGCAATCCAAAGCAAGGCTACTAAGTATTCTAGGGTGTGACTTTAATCATGAATAAGCAATTGTGTTAGAAATGGTTGTCGCCCGGCCAATGCGTGGTACACCCTCTAACTATTGAGTATGTATGTATTACTATATCAAATCGATATAAAATATCGTCACTGAATTAATCTAAATTCATTTATAGTTGTTCATGTTTAATGAAAAGTCAATAATGGGCGTAAAATGGGCACAATATGTTATACATGTATATAATCTATATGTGCTGAGAGCGTTAAGGCTGGGCCTCTGTTGCTACTTGGCAGTACACGCGTGAAAATCGGTATTATCTTTATTGAGAATAAGCCTATTCGTACGTTGTTAAGCCGTTGTTAGTATTCGTGACTATTTTTCCTTCCTCTCTATATCATGACGAGGGCGAGCGATCGCGTTGTGCTTGCCCCACAATTGAGCGGTTCTAGTTTTGAGTATTTTGTGGTAAATAACTTATGTAATTAGTTTGGTGTTAGCAGTGATCAGCAGAGCAGACAATTTTTTTTTAATTTTTAGGGCGTTTTATTATGTCGTACTCACCTTGCCTTATTTGTTTATCGATTTTCTTTCCTGTGTTATCTCCATTTGACTACATTGTTTGATTAAAAGTTATAAATTTTTAATATCTGTATGTCTACACACATTTTGCCCCAAAAGCAGGTGAAATGTATTGGAAACTTGTTACATGTGTTCTATTATATATTTTTTCATCTATGTAATTATTTTTAAAATAACAACAAAAATATTCCATTAATTATTTAACATGTGTTCCTTTTTACCAGTTCCTCAAATAATTAAAAATAAGTAGTTAAGCAAATACAAAAATGATATTAGAGTAGTAAAAAGTGTAATGTGTACAATAAGCCACTGTTATAGAATAGAGTTGGCAAAGTGATCATAGAAATTACTTATACTTATATCTGCTTCCAAACCAGCATATCCAGCAAGCAAGGTTATTAAGGCATTGCTTTATTTGCTAGGAATATGGTCATATTTTTCTCATTTTGCTGGATGCTTTAACAATACAAGGCACAACAAAACTCCATTGATCCTTGCTTCGATTAAATGTGCTTTGTCTTACATGTAATTATAATATGGTAATCTATGCTTTGTTATTACTAATAATAACACCTTTGTATACTTGTCATAACTTTTGTCAATTTCTAAAAATCATCTGTGATATGTTTATGATGTGGTATAGTTCTTGATTTGAAAATGTTAAAAGGCTATTTTTATTAAATTATTGTAAGTATAAAAACTTATCCTTTTTCTTTGTAAAATCTTTCTATGTGCAAATTAAATACTTAAAATATTTTGCATTAATACACTACATCTCTTTTTTGGGACACTTAAAACGTAACATTTAATGCCTAATAATGATTGGCGTTACCTGTATTGAGATTGTTACCACACATTTACATTCAGGAAGACGGGTGTAATTAACAGTGTCTCATGCACAATATGGTGCATTCTATTTTATACTTGAATCATATACGGACTGCTTAAAATAAAATTAGTGTAACAATAACTTATTGCATGATAATATTTTTAATTCTTATGTCTAGAGACACCCCTCCGAGTTTTTAACCCTGAAACCATCTTTAATATTTATTTACTTTCTAAAGTACTAAATTATAGATTTCTTTATGTACTAGAACCTCTATATTCAAATAATACAGCAAAAAGTACTTATTTCCAGTATCATTATATCACATAAAGTAGTTTGGTTTTGTCTCGCTGAGATCATATGTTTTGGTGATTTCTGTAGCAATTCGTTTTCGGTCTTTGTAGATGTAGATTTTGATGTATTCTTTTCCAACAGAGATGTCAACACCACTGTGAGTATTCTAGCTCATTTACAATAAGTTAAGGTTAATTGACTGTATGCAGACCAATCATCCATAATTGCATGCCAAGCTCATCTTATCACGATTGTACAATAAAAACCTCTGAGTGATAACAAATTGCCTGACTGAAAAATCAGTAATTTATTTTCATAAAAAAGTGTTAACACACCTAAATCCATAATCAATCCATTATTGGTCATTTATAATTATTCTTTTTAAAGTTTCTCCTTACTTTAGAATGAGGATGTTTTACATAAATAAATCTGAAAGTGAAACGAAGAAATTGTTGTCCCAGGTGGGAATCGAACCCACAACCCCCACACCAAAGCTTTGATATAAATATAAAGTACTGTGATAGACAAAGCATTATTTCATTAGTATTGATAACAGGGAAAGTGGTCACCTTGACTGATTATAATAGATGAATAAAAATGAGTTATTAATTTTTGTAAATAGATTTGTAAAAAAAACTATTTACATTTACATCATGAATGTAATTTAATAATTAAGATAAAAAATATAATTCATTTAATGATTGTATTTCTGTTCACCCTTGGGCTGACGTTCCTCAATAGATCTAACATGATCTAAATAACAAACTTGTACCTTTAATTAAAATGTGCCAAGAAAGTATATTGCTCTTGCCTACTTTATTGAGAAGCGATTATGACATTTTATATTATCTACTGAATATGATATATGCACTTTGGAAAAATTTAATTTATCAAGGTGGTAGGTGGCTCTAGGCTCTGTGGCAGTGGTATTTAAAGAAAAAATTACCGTAATATGGAATGTATAATCTGAAGTTAATTGGTTATAAAATTAAATATTATCAAACAAATAGGAAATAGTATTACAATATTTAAAGACTGAGCTTGCAGTGTATCAAAGGTTAGCGGCAAGGTTGAATGCCCTAAAATTAACAAAGCCATTATGTTTATAGGCTAGCAGCACCCTATGCATGAACTTCCTTATTGACATGCCATTACAAATATGGGACAACACTAGCTGGTAGTGTTTTAATAATGTTGAAAATACTGTAGTAGAACAAAGTATACGTATTTTCAACATTATTAAAATAGAAACAAAAAAGTATAAATACTTTTTTGTTACTTGTACTAATTGTAATAGATTTTTGCATGCTATTAGCTTAAAGACATATCTTGAAAATTATTCTGTAATCCAAGAGACCACTTGAGACCACAGGTTTAAAACTGATAAAATTAAGTTTTTAGTCTTATGCAAAACTAGGTACTTGTATTTTATGTTACACATACAAAGAAAAATTTTTCCTTCTATTCTTTATTACATTTTGGATTGAATGCTTAACAGACTTTGTATTAATATATTATTATTTTCTCTTTTATTATGTGAATAAGTGAATGTCACTCGCCAGATAAATATGAGAAGAAAAATATTTCCATTTCACGTCAGTCTTCTGTGAGGGTGTGGTACATCCCTGGACGAGCATGTCCATTTGTCTAACAGGAGAGGCTGGCCGTATGGCATATCCGCAGTGATATTTAGTTAGCAACAAGTATCAGATTACCTAATTTTTTATTCATGTATTTTGGAGATTGAATTTTGAAAACAATAGGGTATTATCTTAACTTATACTACAATCTTGTGCTGTATCAAGTATAATACAGTATTTTAGTAATCTTAAATTTCATATTTTAGTAACTGACATAATAAAAATGTAAAGTGTATTTTAAAAGTTCTGACGTTATATATCAAATAGGAACTGCTCTCAAGTTTGGTCTGTTGGTTGGCAGTTGTCCTGTTACTCCCGGTGGCGATTACCATGTAGTAGATCTTGTGTAAATCAAAATTTAGTGTGGAGGAGATAATCGCCGCCTATGGACGCGTGCAACACCCATCGAGTTGAAGATGCGTTGCGACCTTTTAATAAAGTCGGCCCCGGCTACCTCACTGAAACCAGATGAAACGCAAAAGTGTAACAGTTTCAACATTCTTCTGTTAGGTCGTGGTACTTCTCCTGAGGGACCTGCCCATTCTTGCAACAGCGAAGACTGTTGCGTGGCCCCACCACATGTGAACGTGAAAACAATATCTGTTTGGACACTTACAGTTCAAATGAATCGTCTATCATACAATACGATCGCGTTTGATACTACTTTCGTTTGGCGCTTACCGACTTGCGTCGTTTGTAGCGGCGCGCTTTGATTGTTTCCGTCTTATCGTATCAAGCGGATTACCGACGGTTTTGTATAGGCAGGGTCTGCACGATCATTGGTGATTGATAAGATAGATCAGAACTTGGTAGTGAATGGTGTCGGGTAGACACGGTTCGTGAGGTGCCTATTAAGAGGATTTGCTTGTTCGCGCGATAGGCTCGTCACTAACGAACTCAGCTAATACGGGTGTGGATAGTGCGTTTGTTAAGTAGGTGAGATTTTATGTTAGTTTTCTTTCATGTTGCTCGTCTTTGTGGGTTAAAGAAGGCAGCAAAGGAGTGAACAGCTCAAATGTTGGTTAACGATCAACGCTGCTAATTAACATTTTGCACATTCTTTTCATTTCCATGATGATTCTCATGGAAAGGAATTTACATCTGACTATGATGATTCAGTTTTATGTTTGCCGAATTTGGTCTCACTACATATAATTCAACAATTAATAATGTGCAATTAATCGACACTCGGTACGATTCATTATTAATTACCACGGAAAGGCCACCTCTGCCACTTTCTATGTGAAAAGTTATCAAGCGAGCAGGCAGTTCATGTGATGTTAAGTGATTACCGTTGCCCATGGACATAACTATACCAGAGTGCTAGCAGATGCGTTGTTAGCCTTAAAAAATGTGAACCCCGGTTAACTCGCTCACTGGACGAAACTCGAAGGCATAATAAATCCACTTCCCGTCTGCTGTGAGGCCCTGGTACTTTCCGGACTAGCCTGCCCGTTCGTGCAACAACAGAAGCTAACTATAATGGTCGAAGGGTACATGGTTAGGCCCTAACTGTGGTAGGGCCACGCAAGTGTTCACTGTTGCACGAATGGGCAGGTCCGTGCGGGTAAGTACCACGACCTCACAGAAGACCGGCGTGAAGTAGAAGTGTTACACTTCTGTGTTGTCGTCTGATGAGTAAGGTAGCCGGTGCCCACTTTATTTAAAGATGGCAACGCATTTGCAACTTTACGCGTGTTGCAAATGTCCATGGGCGGCGGTTATCACTTAACATCAGGTGAACCGTCCTCTCGTTTGTCACTTTTTATATAAAAAAGGTAGATCTAGTGCGATCTTCTTTCAATCCTGATTCTTTTGTTCGCCGCAAACGAATCACTAGATCATGTTGTAAGAGTGTACTGGCTGATAAGAAAGACACAAGCTACGGCCATAGACAATGCTAACGTGTGTAAATCGTCCACGAGTCAGTTTTCGCGCCGTCCGTTGCGGTGCCGCCATCTTGACGTGTCCCGCCACAGGAAAACTGGCCGGTTTATTCGTCTGCGGGAATGAAATTCCCGTAACACGAACGACGTCCGCTCATTTCTTTTATAGATTCCACTTTGTTCCATCTTGTGAATGATATGCACATTGATATTTAAAATCAACAACGGTCCGAGTAGATCTGGGAAGTGTAGCGGCTGTGGCGTGTCTATCGTGAATACTTTAGCGCTAGGTCGCAATCGAAGACTCACACTCTTCAAGGTCGGAGACATCCCGCTAAGATAAACCGTCTGATACACACGTATGCTGGTTTACCGCCTTGTCTGAAGAAAAAGATTGTATTCTGGGAAGTCGCTCACCAAAGGATTTGCATTGCATTATTTTACGGTTTCATTATAGTTGGGGGTCGTGGGTTCGATTGCCACACGGTACAACCATTTGTGTTACCCACGGACAGTTGTTTCGCATCAGGGTGTTTGTCCACGTGAAATTTATGTTTGTAAAATGTCTTTTCAACACGGTAATGTTATCCTAAAGTGAGGGTAATGTTTAAAAAATAACCGTAGACTTCTTCTTTGTATAGTTCTTTGTATTTGTATCTTTGTGGAAGGGTTTGGGTATTAAGTCCCGACGACCACTGCGACCTAGAGTGATCTATTGTACTCTTCCCTTCGGAAACGGTATCCCCTTACGGTAGGATAACATCATCCTGTGTTGTAAGGACGTTTATATAAATTTGACGTGGACAAAACACCCAGATCCGAAAAAAATATATGTGGGTCAAAAAAATAATTGTCTCTTGTGGGATTAAAACCGACGATCCCCAGCGCCCAAGCCTACTGGCAACTGTGCACATCACAATTTCTATATTTCTCGTCAATCTGGCTATCTATTTGTTTATGATCTTCGTAGTCTTGTCTGCGTTTGTCTCTCTAACCGTTCAATTCACATCGCAGAATGTAACGCATCTAATTTAGCTATAATTCAACTCGTCGCGTTTTATTTTAAACTTTTCCCACTTTTGAGTACGAATTCTGTCAAGCATTATGGAGCTTCGCAATAGCATTATTAAATTATACGCCACTAAAACCCGTTCAGCAGTTTTACTCCGTAGCATTAAGTAGAGTCTGGCGTAAAAGTGAATTATACGTGCTACCGTCCACGGATTTTAGTCTCCCTTTTACCCATTAACGATATTTATTGTCCTTTATTTTTGACCATTTTTGACTACAGAGTTTTTGAAATGGATTATGGTGACGCTTATACAATCCGCATACAGTGTGCTCCTCTATATTGTCTCGCCTCACGCGAGATCCCAAAGACATACACGCATGTACACTTACATCTAGTGATGTGCAGAACCAAAGATAAAAATCAATAAACAAATGTTTAGGGACACATTTTTACACAACGTTCTCTAGTCCCAAACTAAGCAACGCTTGTACTATAGCTACTAGATATCTTATAAACATACTTAAACATACTTTTCTTTTGTAAATAAATACATATTATACATATATATTACCTAAACACTGGAAAAAACACTATGTTCATCAGACATTATTTTTCAATAGTAGTGGGGATCGAACCCACACCCTCTGGCGTAAGAGGCGGGTTCACTACCCACTACTCCCATGCTTCGTCGTGGTTAATATACGAAATCTATCTAGTTTTGTACACGTCATCGTGATTTCGATCGCATCGCGGTCCAGGCCCGTCTCTCAACGCTTCCAGCTGCTGCTTAGACAGTCGAAGACCGTTAAGGTTCAAATATACACATTGAACAGTTTTCTGATTTTAATTGATCCGAATGTTAAAATTAACTTCGCTTTTTGTATATTCAGATTTGTCGCAATGGAGTGAACGAAATCGCATTCGACTTGTGACTCGTATAATGAATTCTTAATCGCGCAAAATACCGGAATAAGTCTTAGTATACTCATTAGGGTATTCCCCTCACCATGGCGACTGAATCCGTCGACAAAAACCTGAAGCGGCTCGATTTGAGGTAAACCCCCTTTTGCTATCGCGAGACGTCCGCGCCGTCAAAAGGTCTTCGTAAGCGTCCAGTTCAGTGTCTTATCTTAAACGTAAAATTAAATAAAAAAATAGCTCGTTTCATTATGAGTGGCACAATTGATCGGATTTGTTTGTAATGTAATTAACTCATTAGTTAAATCATCATTTATCGAACTAAGTGGGTGCAGCTGCGGGTAAAAGTTGGTATGTACAAATTTTTTCGTATTTTGTAACTGTAATTTCGAGCTTTTCCCAACAGTCGATAATTTTTAGGCTTTTTAGGCTTTTCTTTGCGAATATCCCGATCACTACGTGCGTCGTGGTTTTATTTTTAAAAACGACCGTTAGGCATAACAACGGCGGCCCTATTGTCTCAGTACGTTGTTTTTTAACATATGGGCCCCTAATTATATATATATATATATATATATATATATATATATATAAACATTTATATGTTTAAGTATCAGTATCTAGTACCCATAGTACAAGTTTGTTGAAATACTTGCAATAGAAAATAATCTATGATTTTCGCCTCATCGTTCGTCAACCGTTCAGCATAAACTGTAAATGATTAATTCAAGAAAACAACATAACTGACTACTTTGATTAAGTCTTAATTAATTCAAAAATTAATCACTCAATTAAGTTATCGATTTAATTAAAACTTGCTGATTTAACGATCATTACTGCCAATAATAACATCTCTTTATATACAACTACGGATGTAAGCCATTTGAGCGCCAATACACTTCAACAGTTTAACCGAATTGATTCAAACCTGTTATTGACTTTATAAATAACGATATAATTGATTATTAATTACACACTGATTTCCATGATCAATTACAACGTCCAATTATTTTCCGGTTAAAATTCCACGATGACAGAAGTGACGATTTTTGCCGAGTCAGCGCATACCACCGGCTGCCTACTACACCGCCGCTTACCGGACAAAATACAAGCTATATAGGTAATATAATATAATTTTAATAAAAAAAACGTCCAAAATATCCTTCATATTTAGGGCGACGCAACAGTCTACGCTTGTAGCACTAATGGGCAGGTCTTTCCCTAGGTGGGTAAATACCACGACCTCATAGAACACCGGCGTGAAGTAAATAAACATTGTACTTCTGCGTTTCGTCACGTGAGTGAGGTAGCATTGGCCCACTTAATTTAAAGGTGGCAACCCATCTGCAACCCTACGGGTGTTGCAGATGTCCATGGGCGGCGGTTATCACTTAACATAAGGTGAACCGCTAGCTCGTTTGCCACCTTCTCATATAAAAAAATATAGTGACAGCATACACATACAGGGTGAGATATTTTTATATAACAATATGCACTTTCCATTTGATTCTGAAGAGAACCCCGCTGTATCTTTTGAGTCCCAGGTTGGGACCTGGGACTCAAAAGATACAGCGGGTTTGGTATAGCTTCCATGTGGGCTGGTATGGGTACCAGCCCACATGGAAGCTATACCAAATTCAATTGATAACTCCGTGGCGCCAAGGTATTGGCTTCGTCATTGGAGGTCGTGGGTTCGATCCCCACACGAGACATCTATTTGTGTGACCCACAGATAGTTGTTTCGCATCTGGGTGTTTGTCCACGCGAAATTTATTTTTGTAAAACGTCCTTACAACAAAGATAATGTTATCTTAAAGGAAGGTCAATAATGATTTAATAAAAAATCATGACTATTTTTAAAAATCTGTTCACAATTGGCACAGTTCTGACGTGACAAACGAATTGAGAACCCCCCTTTTTGAGGTCGGTTAAAAAACTTCCAACGCTGGGTCCTTTCGCAACCTGTCAACAGCGCGTGGTGAATCTGATGACACGTGTCGCGACATGTCCTTTGTCCCTTGCGTCACACGATATTTCGATACGCCATAGTTTCGGTAGCGCGTCGCATTGTCTGCATATAGGCGTAAAAGCGCACGCCTTGTATAGCTCAATGGTGTAGGCAGCGTTAAGAAGTTACCGTGTTTGTGTAATAATTGAATTCATTGATTTAAAGTTTTGGTTAAATATACCGAGATTTGTCGATTATCGGGATTCCGATGTCACGATTGGTTGCAAGCTTAAGCGGTTTGGTTTCTAGTGTCGATTTCTGATTTAATACCTGATTAGCACAATAACGACTCATACAGTATATATATAACATTTTTCACGGTAGTTTACTAAATCTTAAAATACACAGTGATGCTTTTAAATTTATTTTTAAATTTCACGGTGATAGGGCCACGCAACAGCCTCGGCTGTTGCACGAATGGGCAGGCTCGTTCGGGTAAGTACCACGACCTCACAGAAGACCTGGGTAAAATGGAAGTATAATACTTTCGCGTTACGTCTGGTGAGTGAGGTAGCCGATGCCCAATTTCTAAAAAGGTTGTCATCGCATCTGCAAACCCTCGGGAGTAGCAGATGTCCATGGGCGGCGGTATTCACTTAACATCAGGTGAACCGTCCGCTCGTTTGGAAACTTTTCACATTAAAAAAAAATATATCAAAAATATAAGCTTATTTTATTCGTTTTAATAATATTTTAGAGAATAATTTTTTAGGGCATGTAGGTGAAGTATAATAGCTAAGAAAAAATTATATAAATTTTTACTTTTAATTATATTATTATTAGTGTGGTGGAGAATGTACATGTTATATTGAATAATAGGAATATACAAAAAATTACCTTTTGGACATTCGCAAGCTGTCATGGGCGGCGGATATCACTTAGTATCAGGCGAACCGTCTTGCCCGCTTGGCAATTCACCACGTAAAAAACAAAAGGTTGCATTCAAAATGCTACGTCGTATTAAAGAATACGATAGTGGCGCACGCGAGCGTACTACCCGCAACGCATAATAAGCGAGCCGAACTTTTGTATGCAAATACACCATTACGAAGTTGGCTCGTTGACGTCGTTGCAACTTTCGACTTCCCCGTTGCGTTCGTCATGCCGGTGCTGTGTTGCCATTGAGCGATGCACCTTCGACCTTTCCTTCGTTTTAGGCTTTTGTGCAGAGCTGTTCCGCATTCGGACGTGCACTGGGCTCGCAATTCCGGGTCGATCAGAATGTAAGAGAAAAAGGGAAGCCGTTTATTTGACATCGCAACAATCAAAGAAACGATACGGGATAACAAAACTGATTGTGTGATTCAAACCGGGTCACCATTGCAGAAAATTCTTTATTTCTCCTGTCCTTATCCCTCATTAGGTTGGGCCCTCACAATCTATGTCCCGATCTTGCCTACTACTTCCTCTATCAGTCGTCTTCTCAATACTCAACCTTTTCACAGGCATATCATCCTTCACACACTCCATCCAAATCTTTCTCCGTGTTCATTACTCTACCCATTTACGATCACAACTTGCCTTCTCGAGCCGGCAGTTCACCTGACGTTAAGTGATAACTGCCGCCAATGAACAGTTGCAACATCTGTAGGGTTGCAAAGGTATTGTCACCTTACAAAGGGCCCCGGCTACCTCACTCGCCAGACGAAACGCAGAAGTGTAAATACTTCTACTTTACGCCGCGTGGCCGGTCCTACTACAGTTGTCTCCCTTTTCTATAAAAAAGCCACGGAAATATCACAGCGCAGAACGCCGTCTTAAACTCGGCAATCAGCATCGCTTTAAGGTTGCTAACCCAACTAGTGCGACGGTGACCATTCACCATCAAGTGGACACAACGTGCGGTCAACAGTTTATGTATTAAGTTGACGATGATGAGAATTTCATTGGAAGCAATTTGTGTCGTAGGACGTGCTATTGTGCCGTTTTGCCCCCACAAGAATGGCGCCGGTTAATTATTCGATATTATAACATTATTTCCTTCTTAATTTAAATCCACGCGTTTCTTAAATAAATAAATAAATATTTTAGGACACATTTTTACACAACATTTTCTAGTCCCAAACAAAGCAATGCTTATACTATGGGTACTAGAAGACTGATAAACATACTTTTCTTTTGTAAATAAATACATATTATACATATAAAGACCCAGACACTAGAAAACCACCAAGTTTATCACACAATATTTTTTCCAGTAGTGGGGATCGAACCCACATCCTCTGGAGCAGAAGGCCTACCCGCTACGCCATTCGGGTCGTCATGTCATGTTATGTTATGTTTGTTGGTGTTTTTTTAATGGTTATAGTTCACTGAAAATTAAATAAATAAATAAATAATAAACTCTAGACAATTATAACGGTTGGGGTATTTGGTATAAGATATCTTAAATGTTTGGCCCTGGCTACTGAGACCTGCGAATGTCCCAATGTCCCGTCTCTCTCTAATTCTGTTGCCGTGCCGCTCGCTCGCTCTTGCCGATAGCGGAAATAACCACCGGACGCCGAAAACACCGACATTTTCTCGTTTTATTTCCGCCCAAAGTTCACCGAAAATACCAGGCCTTATTAGTACCCGCTATATTTGTCAACCGTTCAATTCTGATGCCTTGTATGGCAATAAAACAGAGCATCCCGGCCAAGAATACTATGGGAAGTGATGATAGACCCAAACGTAGTAGTTTGCAAACTTGGTAGTACCGCGGCCCTTTAATAAAAAATCGCTTGAGAAAAATCAAATTGCTGAAAAAATTACTTTAATACTATTTACACTCGACTGTATTGCCTGCCCATGTTATTTATTTATTTGGCGCGGTTACAAATTACAAATTATAACATTAAATGAATTATAACACCAATACATATATAAACTTGCATTTCAAAAATAACCGAGTACAATTTGAATATGTTATTTTGATAATGTATGAAAAAAATAACGCTGTCCTTTTTTCCATATGCGAAATTTTATGGGTTTTGTAATTGGTTCACTTTGGAGGATTTTTACGAGGTAACGAGAGAAGAGTAAAATGTATATTCTCAACCATTTCCACAAGGACTAAGAATTTTCTCAATATTTTTTTTACTGTCATATTAGTTTTCGTCCAGACCGTAACCGCCAGTCAAATTAACACCTTTTATGTTCAATATTATACTTTTTATTTTATGACTTGAGAGTTGATAGTAAAGGTATAAAAACCTTTTACGGTCTATGGTACATGCGTGCTCCGAAACTTTTATTATTCAATTCAGTACGAAGTTAATTAATTACGCTGTAGTTAAATTTATAAATAAATCGTAAGCAGTATCGTTTATGTTTTTTTGTTTACACTGCATTGTTTTATATATATTTTTATAGTTCTAATGCACATATCTGCACTTAAGATGAAGCATTAAAATTTGTACGCCTGTGGCCACTACGCGAATTGAGCCCACATCTTCTGGAATCTGGATTCACGCTCAAGCGCTTTAACCACTAAGCTAAACGGCTGACACCCCGACGATAAATCTCAATATTTTTTATCTACGTCGTTGTTTCGCATTGTAAGCAATACCTGGATCATCAATATTTTGTACAAATTTTAATTTTATATTATCATAGCAAGCTGAAATGGCACGGGCTACCACATCTGTTGTAGAATCGATGAGCGTTGGAGTAGACGGATACTCGAATGGAGACCACGCCTCGGCAAACACAGTGTGGGACGGCCCCTGCCATGTGGAAAAGCTTGAACAAGGTCGCTGGTAGAGGCTGGATGAGGGTAGTGAAAGATCGTGCACTGTGACGTGCACCTGGGGAACACTATATCCAGCAGAGTGGACTGCAATAGGCCGGTTGATTGATATAGTTTGAGTATTAAAATTTGTAGAAGAAAAGTACGAAAAGTTTCTCGCCGCGTTGGGAATCGAACACACGTCTGCGGGATTCGCGCCCTGACGCTTTAGCCACTAAGGTAAACGCCCATTGCCACACCGTCGTGTAGTTTGAGTAATGTGTATTGTGTTGTCGCGTGAACGCAAAAAAAATATCATACGTGGTTAATTGTGTTTGTCCGCTATCAGCAGGTCGGCGGATCGTGTGGCGTTGCGAGCGGAGGCATCGCGTTCTGAAGCAAGTGAAGCCGGGGCTCGGAGCTAGCGCGCCACCATGAACGAACTGGACAGCCTGCGCCAGGAGGCTGAGACCCTGAAGAACGCGATACGGGTGAGTGGACACGAGGAGAAACGTTTTTTTGCTATTGTCACTACGTCTACTTAGCGATAGGCCATTTTCACTCGCGATTTTTGCGTGTTCTTGTGCACGAGCTATATTTATAAAACAACTACGACGTTTCATTGTGGATTAGATTTAGGTGCTTTTTTGCTTTATTTCTAAATTTAAATTGTCCTAAAACTACATATTTAGAGTTTATTTTGTCAAAGTCGTATCTAAGTTATCTTAGAAATATCGATCAATCGGGCTTTTAACTTTTCTACGAATTATATTTAAAACATTATTTGACAAAGCAGGAACGTTATTCACAGTAAAATTTACTAATAACCAATTATCGGGATCCTTTTGAATTGATATAGGGATGGTTTTAAAATGTGTTGTGGCGATGTTCAAATAACATTCATTAACTCATTCCATATTACTTTGTGATCGACACTTTCTTTCACTCCAAAAACAACGTCGATCCGTGTTTCTCGGACTTGTCATGGCAAAACGACTCACAATACACTATACAAGAAAATACTTTAGCTGAATAAACATTACATTCTCTACTGTTGATTGTTCTGGTATTTCCATGTTAAAATGGCATTAAGCCATGAACTAGAATGTGAGATTTACATTTTTAATGAAAGAGACCTGGAAAAGTTGTCCCTGTACTTTTAGGGTTCCGTACCCGAATGTTAAAACGAGAGCCCATTACTAGGACTCCGCTGTCTGTCTGTCCGTCTGCCACCGGGCTGTATCTCATGACCCGTTACAGTAAGACAGTTGAAATTTTCCCTTATCATCACATCACAAATATATTACAGCACGACATTAGATATGTGAAATGCATCGATATTTCTTCATCCGCGGTGTGATAGTTGTATCATTTTGTATGCTCTACTGTTTTCTAAGAGTTTCTGCCACGTCGCTTACACACATTTCCACCTAAATCCCACGCCGCGTCACTGTTTTCTATGAAACCGAACAAGCGAATCGATTAGATTTTGCTGGAGTCGTTTCCTTTATTATTCACGAGCATGAAATTGTAACGGCCTCTTGGCTCTCAAACGGAGCTATGCCTGAATTATAGAAATTTAATTGTTATTACAAATTATCCACATTGGTACAATAACTCGTACAATAAACAGGAAATATTAAAGGATGTATTATTCGAACGCCGAAATTAGTTAATTACTATATGTGTTTCCCCGTTGGTTAAAATCAAGTTTTCAATATAATATTAATATTGATGCTAAGTGAATCATATTATTCTTAGAAGTTTATTCGATTAGATATTTTATGATTTAATATGAATGTTAACTGATTTATATTTTTGTACACGTTTTTTATGTTTTAAAATTTTTCTGGATGTTATTTGTTAATCTAGATGAACAGTATAAGTGGTTGTATGCTCATGAGGTGTTAAACAACATGCGATACTTAAGGATTTATGACGTAACATCACGTTGTATTGTACATATTCTTTTACAAATCAAATTTTACTTTTTCAATAATCAAAAACACTTCAAATGATCTAGATTACTAGTGATCACGTTTTACGGCCGATTTCAATATTCGATCTATCTATTCTTCCGTAGATTATTTGACTAGCTATAGTTATTTGACAGACTAGTGCCCATAGTACAGTTGTACTATGGGCACTAGGTAACTGGTGTTGTTAGTAGCGTTGCTTAGTTTGGGACTAGAGAACGTTGTGTAATAAACGTGTCGTTAATCTCCTTGCCGCCAGGATGCGAGGAAGGCGGCGTGCGACACCTCGCTGGCCCAGGCCACCGCCAACCTGGAGCCGATCGGCCGCATCCAGATGCGGACGCGGCGCACGCTGCGCGGCCACCTCGCCAAGATCTACGCGATGCACTGGGGCAGCGACTCCAGGTGGGTGCAGACCCTCGACACGGCACTATACACTGTGGTCTAGGGCAACGCGGCTCGAGCCGCGATAGCTCGTTGTCCGGGCGGCCGCTTTTGATTCAACATACTCGAGCAACTCGAGTTCAATCCCGATGCCGATGAAATTTTGAGTGATGGCTCATCATGTGCTCCGCGGTGAAGGAAAACATCGTGGGCAAACCGGCATCAATAACAAAAAAAAATGTCATGATATAAGTCCTCCAATCCGCAATGGGCCGCGTGGTGAACTATCCTAATAACCTTTGTACAGAGGAGGCCTTTGCCCACCAGTGGGACATTTATAGGCTGCTAGTTTACTGATGGACCACGCAGGATTTGCTGTTGCACGAATGGGCAGGCTCGTCCGGGGAAGTACCACGACCTCACAGAAGCGCAGCGTAAAGTGGAAGTGTTATTCTTTCGCATATCGTCTGCTGAATTAGAGGTAAACTTTTATGACGGTTGGCAAAGCATCCGTAACATTGATGTTGTAGATAGGCGGCTTTTATCTGATGGACGGTCTACCCGCTTGACACGTATTAACTTTAAAAAAAAAACATTTGCTTTCCAACTAATGAAGTATACGGTAGAATCAAAATATGTAGCTTTAGATCACGAGACGGATTTAACCGAAGCAAACTAATGGGTTAGTCTACCTCGGTTAAATCCGTCTCGTAGTAGCGTAAATGAAACACTCCAGTAGAACCCGTTCCATCTTTTATGTTAAGGCCAAACAACGGCTTTAGTTGTAACACTAACGGCCTAGCTCATCCAGAAAATTAAGAGGGCCTCACAGAAGACCAGCTTGAGGTAGAATAATAAATTTGCGTTTCCTCTGGTGAGTGCGGGAACCGTAGGCCACTTTTATTAAAGTACCTAATTTGAAACCCCCCAAGTGTTATATCACTCAACATTAGATGAACCGTCAGCTCGCTCCCTAACATCCCGCATAAAAATCGGTAGCCTTGGCCGATTCTGTCAATTTTTTCTCTAGCTTTAATGTCGCACACTTGACATAATCTGTCATCGTACACACTATCGAATAATTCCCCAAAAAATCTCAAGGATCCGAGAGCACTACGATTTATCGAATACACGTTCGCTTTGCGATTAAATGGATTGTAATGTACCGATACCTTTCGTGCAGTGTCTACGTGTTTCTCAAGATCTGTTGTTTATACGGCAAAATGGGCCACTAAAAATACTTCACGAGAGGAGCGTTAGACGCAAGGCGTTGGAAAACAAACGTCCGATTCTAACGGGAACAATTCCTTCCCACTATTGACTGTGCGTCGATGCGCATTCCGAGAAATCTCCTTTTATGGTAGCGCGTTAATTCAACACATTATCCCAGCATAAAGAAAGGATAACACGAGATTTTGTTTTAGATGAAACATGACGAAGAATGAGGTAACATGAGTTCTCACAATACTTATGAGATCACAGATTGTTTACTGAATCAGAATTCTCCTCGACTTGTGTTCGTTTCCTAATAATATACACGATTTGGCAGTTTTTTTACTTGCCAGAGATGTTGAGAGTTCACCGACGAGGCCCTACTATTGCAACAAACCTATAATACATCTACGAAGAATAATTAATAGCCTCCCCACAGCATTGCCATCAAATTTTATGTATTTCTCATTCGTTATTACGTTCGCTACTCTGACACAGTCGAATGTCCTTTGGTGGAATCTGTTTGCCCTTTGATTTTACGCATCGACGTCGACACGAAATGAAATCTCATCGCTCTCAGCGGCGAACCAATCACGTGGGCCGATACGTTTGATTTATCACAGACTCGTACGCGATGGAAACGGGCGGTGTGTGGAAATCTGTACACGTCACGATGTTTTAATTTAGAGGCGAGTATCGTGTCCACCGAACGGCTAGCGGAGCTCCATATACTATTGGACCGCCCCGAGCCAATATTGGTTTTGTTTCTTATATCTTCCATTTCCATTGCTTTGTTTGTTTCTCTTTTGTTTGTTAGTTTTTATTTATTTTTTCGATATAGTTAGATTTATGGACGGAAGAATCAAACTTAATGCGGGGATCGTGGACAGGGGAAATCCCGACTTTTCCTATCGCAAGCTGTGGCAGGCGTGAACTTATATTTATGTATAATAAGATTAATTCAGATTTTTTCTGATAGGACGTATATAGGTCTTTTGAAATAACTTCATCTGTCAAGTTTCCACAAGGTTCCTAATTAGGTCCACTGCTATTGCCTTCTTTCTCACAGTTACGTTATTAGAAAACTGTGTATTTTACAATTCTTTTCAAAGCTTTCGTACGCATGCCTTGATCGACAGGCTAGGCGCATGAACACATGGCGAATTGCCTCGTTTTTACGCTCATAACGTTCGTTCCCGACACGGCGGATCGCTATTGACTGCGAAAGCACTCGCAACACCCACGGCGCATTAAATTTTAGTTGGGTACGCGCACATTATAAATAGTTGTTGTGACCGCCGTTGAGATCACTCCGCGCATTCACGCCATGTTTACATTACATTTCATAACTGAACAAGGCTGAGGTGCTTCCGACTGTGTTAACATCGGTAACAACAAGTCCCGACGATAACTAAAAGCGACGCATTGTCGCTACTTCTGTATTAGGCAACGAACGGGCCCTTTTTAGGGTTCCGTACCCAAAGGGTAAGATGGGACCCCATTACTAAGACTCCGCTGTCTGTCTGTTCTGTCACCAGGCTGTATATCTTGAACATGATGTGATAGTAAGACAGTTGAAATTTTTACAGATGATGTATTTCTGTTGCCACTTTAACAATAAATACTAAAAAACAGAATAAAAAAAAATAAGTGAGGCTCCCTTACAACGGACATGGTTTTTTTTTTTAAAGTTTTTATAGATAATGGTACGGAACCCTTATTGCGTAAGTCCGACTCGCACTTGGCCGATTTTTACATTTGTCGAAGCACCTGCAACTCGTCAGGTGTTGTACAAGTCAAGTCCATGGGCGGTTTTCACTTAACAACACCCGCTCGCTTGGCAACTTTTAACATAAAAATTGCATCAAGAATAAATTCGAATAAGTTTCGTGTCATGATAATCGCTCTTCTGATATAATTCCGTATACTTCGTATGAACTGAGAGAATAGTGAAGTAGACTGAAGGAGATATAGTGAAGTAGACTGAATTTTAGCGTCATTCTTCGAAATAAGAACATCATCCCCCTGACCTTATCCCACGCAGGTATGTGACCACAACATGACAACATTTGTATCATGTTTGTAAGCGGGGTTTTGGCTATGATTTTTACGACCGGCCGTCCTCCTACGGAAATATTACTCAAATCCGGAACAACTATCTGTGGGTCACGCAAATACTTTTCCCGTGCGGGAATCGAACCCACGACCTCCGACGCCGAAGCCAATAGCTTGGCAACGGCGCCATCGGGTTACTTTAATATGCTTCGAAATAAGATGGCTTTCATTAATAAATACTCATGTTTACGCATTATTATGTTTAAATGTCCCGTGGTATATACCAGTTTTATAATCGCAATAATATGCCACTGATATTTATTATTATAAATGCTAAACCTTGTGTTTGTTCACGCGGCAAAAACTGACCGGATTTTGATGATAATATCTCGCTGCAAAGGAAACTATATATCCCGTAGTCCATATTGAACTGAAATTGTACGAATTAACTGTTTCCTTACGCAAAGAACCGATCGGCCGGAACCGCTAGAAAGTTTGTGATATTTTTTTAAATTTTTAAAATTAATAATATTTATTGCTTATATTCCAATTATTTGGAAAATTAATAGTTGTCATCAGAACTTTACAAAAAAGGGAAGTGGAAGTTTAATTACTATGTTTTACATATCTCATTAAAATACTGGTTGGTAGATAAAACATGTAATGAAAACTACAAACTTATTTCTGTAAAAAAATCTCGGGAAGAAATAAGGATTGAATAATTTACTTGCACGCTCTAGAAGATATTATGTAATTGCTCTTTTCTATACTTCTCTAATATACTCATACTCACATAAAATATCACACATTCCTGTTTTGTTGGCGAGACATGAAGATTCATTTTTAAGAGGGTTAAATGGCTGTCTTTTTTTATTTTAAAAAACAGTGCCCTTACTTTAGGATAAGATTATCCTGTGTTTTAAGGACGTTTTACAAACATTAATTTCACGTGGACAAACACCCAGATGCGAAACAAGTATCTGTAGGTCACTCAAATAGTTGTCCCGTGTGGGAATCGAACCCACGACCCCCGACGCCGAAGCCAATGCCTTGGCGACTGCGTCACGGTTTCATCAAACTGTCTCTTTTTAAACATTAGCATTACCTTACGTTGATAGAGGTAGAAAATAAGATTGTCTACACGCTCTTTTTAATTAACGGAGTGTATTCAGTAAAAAAAATTCAAACGCCGTTTGAATAGACGAGAAGTGGTTAGCGTACCCATATAGTACGCGGATGACCTGAAAAGTCGGTCTGTGATAACGTCATTACGACGTGCACCACGAGATTTTTTTTTACATTTCCATGCTAAAGTGATAAACACTTGCCGTCCCCTTTTTTCTCACGCTATCCCTTTTATACCATTCGAACGAAACTTGTGAATATGTACTTATTTGGAAATAGTAATACTTTCAACGGTGACAGTGTAAAATATTGACGTATATCAAATAAAATTTTGACGAGCTGCTGCCCGCGACTACGTCTGCGTAGAATAGGCTGAAGGCGTAACATTCAGACAGAAAGACAGATATACATAAGAATATGTATATAAATTATAGCATATGTCTTATTCTGATGTATATGCTACATTATTGTAAAGTTTCATTAAAATCCATTCAGTAGTATTTGCGTGAAAGAGTAACAAACATCCATCCATACATACAAACTTTCGCGTTTTTAATATTAGTAAGGATTAATTGATTTGGATTTCAATTGACTTGTATACATTAGTGCGTGGTAGTGTATAATGTTTTCTATATTGATTTAATGTATTTTTTATGCATAATTTAAAAAAAATACTAGCATTCTGCACTCTTTCTTTGTATACCTCCCAGAAGACCGACATGAATTAGAAGTGTTGCACTTCTGGCGTTTCGTCTGGTGAGTGAGGTAGCCGGGGCCCTCTTTATTGGGTGTCAACGCATCTGCAACACTACGCGTGTTGCGAATGTCCACGGGCAGGCGGTTATAAATCTATTATCAGGTGAACCGCCAGCTCGTTTGCCACTTTCTCACATTAAAAAAAAAACTATGAGTGTTGGAAATTTCATACTCCTCCACCGCGCGCAATTTCCGTAAAAAGGGATACAAAGTTTTTGCTTCACGTATTAATATGAATGCAGGAAATATTCAATTGACATATTCCATAATTCGAATTCAGAACTTAAAAATGATGATATACTTAGAGTTACACAGTTACAGTTACACAGCATGTTGTTACAACCGCGACAATAAATGAACACACATATAGAGGATAACTTTTTAAATTAGTATAAAGCATTTACATTCTTTAAACATCAATATTTACCGAGTTATTAAATTTTACAAAACAAACATTTTTAGAACACCCGTACGAATAAAACTGTAACGTAAAGTTCATTTGTAAACGTCACAAAGCATATGAATGGGTTGAATGAATTTAAAAGAGATAAAACATACTGTTAGAAGGAGAGACTTGTAATGCGACGTTGTGGCAACGAATGAAAGTCTCTGAATGTATGAATCAGTCAGTTGTAGTTGTATAGGATGTTACAAATTTTGTTTCTTTTTTATTTCATTATTTTGTTTGAAAAATATATTTTTTTAATTATGGACTTTGTTAACGTTTTATATTTTTTTATGATTATTGGCAAGTAGCGTTAGACGTGTGTTTCATTTATTGTCGCGGTTATAACGACACGCTGTATATGATATACTTAGACAGTACAGTATATACTCATACTTACATTCATTCGTCTGAGTAATATTTGTAATGTTTATTAATATGTTTAAGTTACCTTTCTATATTAGTTATTATATTTTATAGTTTCTATATTAGTTTCTTGTACAGCACGTGCGTGTTTACTATTCGTGAATGATGTGTACGCCTGTTATTGATATGTTAATTTAATTATGTGTACTTCTAACCTTTTATTGTACCTCGAACATGTTTTTGGTGTGCCTTTATAAATAAAAATTTAATATATATTGTTGAAAGACCACGTAACTGACCACTCCAACAGGAACCTGGTCTCCGCCAGCCAGGACGGCAAGCTGATCGTGTGGGACAGCCACACCACCAACAAGGTGCACGCGATCCCGCTGCGCTCCTCGTGGGTGATGACCTGCGCCTACGCCCCCTCCGGCTCCTACGTGGCGTGCGGCGGCCTGGACAACATCTGCTCGATCTACAGGTCGGCCGAATCCCCATCACCATCACCAGCACCACTACCACAAACCACCCCACCGTCACCACGAACCACCCCTGTCATGATATGGACAGGGTTATGTGGGGTTCGTACCCACTAAAACCGATCTGCTGTAAATCAAAAGCAACAAACCAAAATTTATTCAATCTTAACACATTTCACCGCAAATATTCCACTGTTGGCCATTTCGTATTTTTCTATTATCTTAATGACCTTTGACCATATTACCAGTAAAGAACCGGCGTGAAACTGAGGTCTTGTTATCTTTTTTTTTATGATACATATACACTTCGTTGGTTATCGGGAGACGGCAGCTCGAGACCACTTCGTGCTGCTGCCAATCCGTGTCCCGTTTTAATCGCCTTTAACGTCGGGCAGGGGCTACCTTAATCCTATTCTATGAGCCCAACAGGGACTCCAGGGCTGTCGTTGGTCATCACCGTACTTGATGTTCAGTAGCCCCATATTCTGCCTGTGCATTCTTACGCTCTATCGTTGCGTTACCGACCCCCCTTTTGGTGCTGCAGCCTGAAGACCCGCGAGGGCAACGTGCGCGTGTCCCGCGAGCTGCCGGGCCACTCGGGCTACCTGTCCTGCTGCCGCTTCCTGGACGACAACCAGATCCTCACCAGCTCCGGCGACATGACCTGGTCGGTGCCAACGTCTGGACGAGCGGACTTGATTGTCTAAATAACAACCAAATGAACGACTAGTTCATAAAATGATTTTGTACTTTTTTTTTTTTTTTTGAGAAATTTATACCGCAATTTATATGCTACGTAATATATGTGTTTACAATTGCATTCGACTTAATCAGCAAATTTCTAAAATTCTATCTGTTTTAACTGAACTCCGAAAAAGTAATACAAAAATGATTGTTCAAAGTAAATTAAATAACAATTAGTTGGCTTGTGATTGTTGTGTTCACAGAAACAAAATTTCAGTAATTTATTCTCCATAAATTTACAGAACAACAACTAAAATTATACTCTGTATTAGTCCACTGATGCTCCATGTGTAATGCGTGATCGTTCATATACAGCGTGTCTTTACAACCGCGACAATAAATGATATGTGTCTTCATAAAGGATTACTTTTTAAAATTGTATTAATCATTCACATTCTTTAAACATCAATATTACCGAATTATTAAATTTTGCAAAACACACATTATTTATTATATATAGATTCATTTGTAAAGGTCACATAGCATAATGGGTTGAATGAATTTAAAAGAGAAAACATACTGTTAGAAGGAGAGACTTGTAATGCGACCCTGTGACAACGAATGACAAAGTCTCTGAATGTATGAATCAGTCGGTTGTAGCTGTATAGGGTGCCACAAATTTTGTTTCTGTTTTATTTAATTGATTTGTTTGAAAAATATATTTTTTTTAATTACGGATTTTTTTATGATTTGCATGCATTGGCAAGTAGCGTTAGACGTGTTTTCATTTATTGTCGCAGTTGTAACGACGCGCCGTATATGTATTACTTTCGCCGTATATGCATTAATTACGTCGCAGCGCGCTGTGGGACATCGAGACGGGCCAGCAGTGCGGCCAGTTCACGGGCCACACGGGCGACGTGATGTCGCTCTCGCTGGCGCCCGACCAGCGCGCCTTCGTCTCGGGCGCCTGCGACGCCTCCGCCAAGCTGTGGGACGTGCGCGACTGCCAGTGCAAGCAGACCTTCCCCGGCCACGAGAGCGACATCAACGCGGTCACGGTGCGCGCCGCCACCACCACCACGACCACGACCACCGTCACCACGACCACCGTCACCACGACCACCGTCACCACGACCACGACTACCACCACCAACACCATGACCACGAAGATCACCAACGTGACCAACACTGTCATTACAACCATCAACACTATAAGTACTAACACCATTGCGACCACTACGACCACCGACATGACCAACACTATTAACACTAACACTACCAACACCACCACGACTACGAACCCCCTTCCCTCCACCAACATGACCACTACTGAAATTAAATATGACCACAATGACCATCACCCCTCGCCCGGCTACGGTTGTACGTCATCGTAAGATCGGTGTCATTGTCGACTCTCGCTCCCCCTCATACGCATTGAATATTTTCCTAATCAACAACTAAACACTTCCACTTCATACGGGTCTTTTGAGAGGTCGTGTTATTTCCCCGGACGGAGTTGCCCATTTTTGCAACAGCCAAGACTGTTGCGCGGTCTAACTACAGAGAGAAACCTCACTCAACGTGGCAATATAAAAAAATGTGTAAAGGCAAACATAAGCTGTTGCGTAGTCTACCCATAATTTCGAAATAGTAACCGTTGAAAAAGTCTACCGTGGACGCGTGGACATATCAAACAGCACGCAGAAATGTAACACTGCCATTTCGTAAGGACGACGAAGAGATATCGATATTTATGTTTCCAAACATTCGGACCTGATATATCGACATAAAACGCGTTATAAATGTGAGCCCTCCTCTCAAAGCACTCGTGTCTAGATCCTAGCTAGATCCTAGATAGCTTTAAAGATTGAACAATGGCATCGTTGGGTGGGCCGGCAGTTCTTCCCGTCGGGGTTCGCGTTCGCCACGGGCTCGGACGACGCCACCTGCCGCATGTTCGACATCCGCGCCGACCAGGAGCTGGCGATGTACTCGCACGACAACATCATCTGCGGCATCACCTCCGTCGCCTTCTCCAAGTCGGGCCGGCTGCTGCTCGCCGGCTACGACGACTTCAACTGCAACGTCTGGGACTCCATGAAGAGCGAGCGCGCCGGTCGGCTTTTTCTTTTTTTTAAACATTATCCTGTGTTGCAAGGACGTTTACGGTAAGGGAATCGAACCCGCGACCCCCGCAGCCGAAGCTCTCATTGTCTATGAAATATGTACAATATTATAAGAGCCGTAATAGCTCTGTGTTCTGGCGCTCGCCTTGATATATCGGTATCGAGCAACTCGAGCAACCCGAGTTCAAAAATTTTATTAAAATTTTTTTTGAAATTATTTGGAAAATATGTGAAGTCCGCCAATCCGCAGTTGGGTCCCGTGCTACACTATGCCCTGATACCCTCTTTACAGAGGAGGCCTTTGCCCAGCAGTGGGACATTTATAGGCTGTTAATTTACTTTTACTTTATAAAGTAATATACAATTTTAATTTTGAAATTGATATTGTTTCATATTTTCACTTCCATCGGCTGTCTGCGTAACAGCCCATTGTTTTCTTATTTCTTTTAATGTGAAAAGGTGGTAAGCAACACCTTTTAATAAAGTTTGATCCGGCTACCTCACTCACCAGACGAAACGCAGAAGTGTAACACTTCTACTTTACGCCGGTCTTCTGTCCGTAGACTGTTGCGTGGCCTTGCGCGGTAAACCTACGTTTTCGTTTATCAATGGTGTTTATAACGCTTGCGCTTTCCCCCCTCAGGCATCCTCGCCGGCCACGACAACCGCGTGTCCTGCCTCGGCGTGACCGAGAACGGCATGGCCGTCGCCACCGGCTCCTGGGACTCGTTCCTGCGCATCTGGAACTAGGCGCCCCCCGCCCCGCCCCGCCCCGCCCCGCCCGCCCCGCCCCCCCGCCCCGCCGCTCGCCCCCCCAGCCCCAACCCCAGCCCCAGCCCCCCCAACCATCGAACGGGACTCGCCCGCCCCTCTGCGGAATCTTTCCGGGAACACCAATCCCGCAATCTCGCGATCCCGGCAGTTGCGCGGCGCGGGCCGGGCGTGGGGGTGGGGGGGAGGCGGTGCGGCCGTGAAACTACCTTCGCTTTATTTATTTATATATAGTCGTATAATCTCTTAACAATACGGAAGCATTTAAACTACCACTATGGGAGGGACGTAGTTTATTATGTGTGCGAGTGGCGATAATGCGTGTGTGTGTGTGTACGTTACACAAAACGGTTCCGAACACAACACAACATTTATATTATTATTATTATTATTATTAATACAATTATATTATACGGTTATATAACTATACGTGGAATACTGCATACATGTTAATGGTTTTAATTGACTACGAGTAGCGTAGCGACGATGGGAGCGGGCTGATCGGCCTGCGCCCGCCGGGACGCCGATTTGTGTTTCCGTGACTCGGTGAGTATCGCCGCGGGGCGTTCTCCTTTTAATCTGTCCCTTTTTTCGTTTTTGATGGCAAAAAGCCTTGTAGCTAATGCCGCATACAAGTTTAAAATTAAAGTTTAAAGTAGATTTGAGAATAAACATATTTGACACACCAAAGATGGCGCCTAAAGTGCTATTGTTTCTGGATTTCACTTTTGTATACGCAATTATAATTTTTAACCATTCGTTATTTTATATCTAATTTTTAAATGAATTCATATAATTAATTCTAGAAAATCCGAATGAAAAATTAAGTAACTCGTGTTTCTCTTAACAATCAACGTATTTATGAAATCTGTGTTAGCCTGTTTTATGTTCATTTTTTATTATTTTAAACTCGTAATGAGTTAGCAATGAAGCAGAGAATCGACGCAAACATGTTTTACCGCTACTAACATGTGTAAATTCTCCCCTTTTCCAGATGAACATCGCACAACACAAACCACTTCTAAATCTTAAAAATTTCAAATAGCTTATATAAAATGAAAAAAAAATATTAATTAAAGAACCAAATATTATGATTAATGTATTCTTACTGCGTGTGATTTATTGAATGTGTACTTGTTTGTTTGAATGTCCAAGCGTATCGCCGATCAGGAAAACGGTTAATTTAATGTTTAACCAGACTCGAATGGAAACCGACTATAAATCGAAAAAATCGACGTATGCTATGAATTTGGGAACTATGCGCAGAATATTTATTAAATCTTCTATTTATAATTTTACATTTCATGTAATAATAGAATATTGCAGAGGTTATGGTGATTTTCTGTTGGTTTTAATTCGATTCTGCATTGTCGTATAAGTTAATAATAAATCGTCGATAATATCTACAAATAACCGTATTAATTGTATCATATTGAACCACAGTTAAGTACTTGCTTCATTTGCACAAATCGATGTTCCGACGTAAGCAAGAACGAATTGAGCGAATCGCTTATATTCAGGGCAAAAAACACAGTCGATAAATACCGTAAAACCTTTCACTTATATCTCGTCTTTAATTTAACACTATACCACTCGTCCACAAAGTATTTTATTACAGCACAAATCTATTTTAAGCAGAGCTAAGCCGCTTTTTGGTTCTGTTTCGTTTACAAATGAATTTATTTCACGTTAGGATTAAGTTTAAGACGGTTTATACTTTCATATGATTCAATGTACTGGGTTTATAAACAATTTTTAAACGTATTCGTAACTATCTTGTTGATTTTGTACGCGTGTGTACATTACCCACGAATTCTCCCATTCGCCTAGACGCAAAACGTGTACGGAGGCATGATTTTCTAACAGCCTCTGATAGATTGGGGATCACGTATTAACGGGTCGCACAAAACTTACGCACATTCGGGAGCCGAGCACCGATCTACTGACAAATTGTCCGTTACGTCGCGCCAACCAAAGATTAAGAAGCTCTGTCGCAGAGATCAAAATCAAAAATAGTGCGAATACAGCAAATAACAAATAATATACCAATAAAAATAGCGCAAATAGAGCGCGCCAAAAGTCAAAAGGCGGGCTCGATGCGTCAAAATTCGCGCGCCAATTTTTACGTCACATTCGAGAAAAAAAAAATTGGATCATGGAAGCTTTTAAACTTCGCAAAGTTTAAAACAGATTCTTCGTCGCGTAACGACAGTACTTATTGTCACCGGAACACAACAGTTCATCTCCTGTCCTATACCGACTGCGGTGTTGCCATTTGAAAATCTTCACGCCTAAACGTGTATCACAATCGGAGTAATTCTTTGTACGATAATGTTGGGGGTGTCTTAACTTGACCGCGCCCCGAGTTCATTGTACTAGACTAAGTTAGGTATAGTTATTTAAGTGGTTCATGGGCGTGGCTTAAGGTCCACCCGCGGGGGTGGCCCGTGTCTTAAATGTAAAAGAAAAAAGATTAAAATAACAACGGTTATACCCAAAAATATTCGCTGCCCCCCGTGAAAATTTCTAACGTTGCTGAATTTCTTAATGTGTTGCTCTGAAATCGGGCCGATACCGATTTTCCTTTGTGGTTTAATCCTAGTTTTTGGTAAGTAATGATTATGTTTCTTTCGTCGCAGTATTCGTTCGAATTGTAAGCGCAAACACCTTACGTTAGGTTCCGGCTTCTTTTAAAATTTTATTTTAGTCTATGGGCGGTTGTCGAGCTATTGTTTGCGTTTTTTTTTTAAACTTAAGCCTTTTCGTCTTAGATAGGTTATATTATATACGTAGATGTTTATATTTAAGGCGGACGCGCAGACTTGACAACACAACTGCACACCAAACACGGGATGTCACTGATTTACTATGCTTACGATTTAATATACACGTTTATTTTATACTAAGGGCCATATGTCATGCTCAATCGTATACGGTCTATGGCGCGTCGAATTTGCGCCCTTCAACCGCATAACTTGCTGACCAGTACGGTATCGTTTAAATCCTCCTCACACGTCAAGCGAATGTATCTCACGGTGGCATATCAATCAATTTGCTCCCACTTTTTATTACTGTTTACACCCGATTATGGCGTTTTTGTATGTTATTTTTTTTTATTGAAAGTAAACTTAACCGAGCAAATTGATACACAAAACAGAAACACGCAAGCATCTAATCGTCTATGTAAGGGATATTTCGCATTATGGATGCCGTTACGTCTGTCCGACGCGGGGTTGGGGGAGGGGAGGGGGGAGTTTGGAAATGGCCTGTTCGCGCCGCCGTCTATGGGTTCAGTCGACTCGAATTTATTTTACGAAACCACGCGCCAAATCTATTTTAATGTGTTATCTGTAAACGAGTTCTAAATGTTCCGCTTAACCGTTCAAAGTTTCGCGAACGAGATGCTTATTGCACTGTGACGATACTTTTGGCGCGCCCGCGTGGGACAGATTAAAAACGCAATTCAGAATTAAGCTATGGTGTGCTAGTTCTACGCATAGGGAGTAAGACTTTTTTAAACGATAACAATTTTTTTCTACTGTAACGGCTTCTTTTCCTATCGGTGTACGATAACTCTTAGAATTATATATTGTATGTATATGTATGATATTTATTGGAAAGTTTGACGGCACGGTTCCAATGGGTTTCACGGTTTATTTTTTTATTTCTATTCAGACCAATTTTTCTCAATTTTACATCGTGTTATTGGAATGGACTGCCATATTTTAAACTGTAATTTATATACTTAAATTGGGGCTACGCGCACCCGGATGGGAGGCTGCGTCTCTGTCACTTTCATCTCAAGCACAGAATGCGCGATGTCAATAAAGCGCCGTTTTTCATTTCCTTCCGCCGGGTTGCATAGGAAGTTGTCACTAAAATCCTAATTCATAATTCCTTTGACACCTATTGAAGTTTAAAAAAAACGAAGGATGTATAAGTTAATTTTTATTTGCTAGTCCACGTCTTTGATATGTTAAAAATAATTATTATTCTTAGTCGTGTAACACTAATTATAATGTATTGTGTAAAATATTTTTTTTAGTTATTATTATCAATAAATTAAATTTTGTTTATTTTATCTGTACGTTTCCTTTCTCGTCCTGCTTATGGTATGAATGTTGTTAGTATTACATACGATTATTAAATACATTTTACAATACAATAAACAAATGGATGTTGTTTGTTTTTTTTTCTTAATCCTTTTATTTGCAGACAGCAAAACGGAATCACCCTGAAATGGCTACAAGTTGAAATTGTAATGCATGAACAATTTATATAAAACTAGCGACACGCCCCGACTTCGCACGGGTTGCACGATTATACCTATACCTTACACTTAAATCACTGTCTATTAAAAAAACCGCATCAAGAGCCGTTGCGTAGTTTCAAAGATCTAAGCATACATAGGGACAGACAGACAGCGGAAAGACTTCGTTTTATACTATGTAGTATTGCATGTAGGTACCAAAATAGACTTGACTAAATTTTGAGTCACGACTTAGTGGATGACAAATTTGATGACTCCATGAAGGCAAGAGAGGCAGAGGCGTAGTCGTCGCTTGCTCATTACTAGACATCCACAGACAGATGTGTCTAAAACTAAATTGAAACAATGATTTTATGTATTTTTTATGGAAAAAAGGGGACAGGGCGCTCTCGCGGATAGAAAGTGATGACCGCCACCCGTAAACATTGCAATAGCAGAGCGTTAACACATGCGTTGCTGAGTTTTTAAGAATGCATATTCTTGAACTGGGTTGGATCTCAATGACCAGGCAACGTTCAAAAGAGCAATCTCTTGAAGGTTCCCAGGTGGCAACGGTTCGCAAAGACAACTGGCGAAAGCTGGTTCCAGAGAGTGGTAATGTGAGGCATAAAAGACAGGTGGTGTGGATATTTCAGGTTCATGTATATTATTTATATAATATAAATATCAGGTTTATATACTTCATACTCAGTGGTTTACACGTTTGTTTATCGATCTACTGTGGATATCGTAATAATAATGGATCCTGGATCTAAATATTTTAGTTCGATTAGTGGACAAGCAAGTGACGAATGAGAAGACTCGTCTTGGGAAGCGATATGGTGCCACGAAAGGTCGACGTAATGTAGAAGTATTATTTTTTTTAAAACGCCCTTAATTTAGGATAACATTATCCTGTTTTGTTAGGATGTTTTACAAACACTCAGATGCGAAAAAACTGTATGTGGGTCGCACAAATAGTTGTCCCATGTGAGAATCGAACCCACGACCCCCGACGCCGAAGCCAATAACTGTGCCATGGAGTCCTCAAATTTTATATCTATATTTGCATTTCTGCCGTTGTAACGTAACCGGCGCCAACGCTTCTAAAATTTTGGCAACGCATTTGAATTTATAG
Organism: Iphiclides podalirius; assembly: GCA_933534255.1. Classification (NCBI taxonomy): domain Eukaryota; kingdom Metazoa; phylum Arthropoda; class Insecta; order Lepidoptera; family Papilionidae; genus Iphiclides; species Iphiclides podalirius. The sequence continues at coordinate 9,610,428 of OW152839.1, read as the reverse complement.
GCGGCAATAATCACAACATAAAGTTTACGTGGATTATTAAATAGTGTATTATTAACTCTTCAATCTGTAAAAAGTAATCAATGTACCACATGGCAAAAAATTTAAGCTCTACTCTATGACCTACATAAACACCGGCTGAAAATTTTAAAATGGCGGACGCGAGAAACTTCACTCGAGCGTAATTTCACTTGTTGGCAACGAGTCATAAATTCACACTGATGACGCAAGTACAACGGTAAAACGTCATTTATCAACGTTTGTTTCCATTATAAAACTAGAAAACACGCGATAATGCAAGCGTGAAATAGTTTAGCTGTCCTCTTTTGCGGGGAACGAATCCATCTCGACCTTGATAAAAGATTCGGAACTAATTGTAAGTTAGCCCGATTGAGAAATTTGTTAATTGGAATGATAGCCGCTAATTAAGCACGCGCTACGGTTAAGGCCGCGCACACTTAAAACAAGTCATAAAATATAATCTCGCTTGCATTAGCATTTAACTATAGGTACATTTGTGGGAACGACGATAAATTAATAAAATAAACATAATTATTAAATATAACATAAAAAATCTTTAATTAAGTATATAATCTAGTAATAAAAATGTTTCTTGATACATCCTTCAAATAATTTAACATCGTTAAAATGAATATAGATATCACCTCACACTACTAAAGGTAGATTCATCCACTGACTTCATGGTATTAATCCTCATGTCATTAAATAATTTCATGGTGTTAATTTCATGTCCCTGTGCGAGCACTTCGTAATTTTTTTTCTCTAACGCGACAAAAAATATAACGTCAGTACTAAGAAAGGCATTCCCACTGATGTCTTTCTAAAGTGTCACTCAAAATTGTATGTCTGCCTACAACTTTTAATAACATAATCGCAAGTTACAAAGAAAATATGCGAATATTTGTCTGGGTTTGTGCGAATGTTGTCAACCATAGACCGGAAGGGATATAAAATATATATTTTTTTTATTTTATTTTACAATTTATGTAAAATGTAAATGTATTTATGTAGTTATACAATAATGATTTTATCCCTATTGAATATTCTACTTCGAAAACGGTCACGCAAGTAGATCCGCGGGTAGAACTCAATTTGCCGTCGATAGTTGGATACGGCGCGCGTGTCATCCGTCAACAAAGCGTTAGGGATTAGTGCAACGTCCCAGCTGCTGAGAAACGTTAGATGAAAGTACGAACCTAATGTGTGCCAACATTTATTAGTAATTGGCGGACGCTATTAGGCCAAGGGCCCGCCGTCATTACAAAGTGCACCAAATAAAACGTTTATGGGATACACAATGTTATTGAAGAATATTTTATCATGATAATAGTGCTTTTTGAGTGTATTTTATGTATCTTAAAGAAAAGTTTTTATACAGTAAACAGTCTCTAAAATGTTCCACTGCTAGGCAAAGGTAACCTCTGCACTATTATTATGCATAAGGGCGTAGTTCAGCAAATGTCTAATTTATATATCAATGTTTAGTACCTGGAGGACCGAGCTCGGTTTTTTTTTTTTGATAAATCATGTATTTTGGATATTCTATAAAGAAAATGATCTGGTATAGAAAAAAAGTAAAAAAAAATAATGTGTAAATGATCGTGATACGAACCGCGGCCGTCTGTTTTGGGGCCGCCCGATTACGGACCGAGCTATTATAACATTTTTTTTTGTGGCGAAATTTACTGTCATATTCGAATCATATTTTTCATTCCCATTCATATCCATTGGGATAAAAGGACATTTTCTAGAAATGAAACCTAGCTAGATCAATTTTTCGCCCCCGAATCTACGCACATACTAAATTTCAAGAAAATCGCTGGAGCCGTTTCCGTGATTTCGATATATATATATAAACAAGAATTGCTCGTTTAAAGGATAAGATTATTTCAAAAAAGATATCTTGTTTAGGTACGTTAATGGTCTTGGGTAGACCGTGCAATGAATTTTCTGTTCATGGGTGAACAACGGTTGGGCAGAATGGAAACTATATAAGCTATAAGATCAGGTCCATACAACCGGCTAGTTGGCTAGTTGGATATCCCTGCGGGTTGAACTAGGAAAAGATCTTCGCGAGCACAATGCTAATGGCTACAAGAAGTTTGTACCGAAGTTATCTTTAAGAACCCACTTTAAGACATAAAAATAAGTGTCGTGTCGGGCTGGTTTGCGACCAATAATTTACTTTTGAACGCCACTAAGACTAAATGTATCAGATTTTCATTATCAAAGCTGTCTCACAAACCAGAAATCTTTATTGATGACAACATCCTACCTCTTGAGGATTCAACGGCATTCTTTGGAATATGCATTGACTCCAAGTTGCAATGGGGAGCGCATATAGATAAATTAGCTAAAAAGCTCAGCGCTGCCGTCTTTGCCATACGCAAGATCAGGCAACTAACAAACGAGGCAACAGCTAAATTAGTTTATTATGCTTACTTTCACAGTATTATGTCTTATGGTGTCTTACTTTGGGGTTCCGCATCCGGTTTAGACACGATATTTGTACTGCAAAAGCAAGCGATACGGGCAGTCTATCGCCTGGGTCCACGTGAGTCCCTTCGGCATATTTTTAAAAAGATAAACATCTTAACGCTCCCGTCGCTATACATACTTGAGAACATCATGTATGTACGAAATAACTTACACCATTTTACAAAAAAAACATACCACATCGCGTCGGGGCCGTGGTGACACGTTGGAAATACCGAGGTTTAGACTAGCTAAAACCAGGAAAGCGTTTCTTGGTAGATGTATTAACTTATATAATAGAATAGGTGACATCCACAAACAATTAAGTTTAAATAATTTCAAACATGACTGACTCTTGCTCTGCACTTGCAAGTCCCCTGGCTCCTGCTAAATTATACTAAAATAATTTTGTGTGTATACTTAAATACTTAAAAAAAAATAGAAATAAAATATAAATATATGACCGCAGAGTTTCTTGCCGGTTCTTCTCTTGCAGATCTAGTTTAGTGAACCGGTGGTAGTTTTTGACGTTCAATAAGAGCTTAAAATAAGCCTATGTTGAATAAAGACATTTTGACTTTGACTTGACTTTGACTTTAAAAAAATCTAAATAGGGCTAAATAGATGGTATTTGCCGACCACGTTTGTATACTCAAACAGAACGAGTTTACTATATTATGTTTCACCCTTCGTCTTTCGGTATACTTACGAAATGTGCAACGGTCCAGTTAGGTATACCTCGCGAGGGTCGACGCTAAAATGTAAATATTAATCGACGCATAACTGTTGCCGTAGCGGGGCGGCGAAACGGCCCGGACAGAATTAGACTCTGGCAGTGATGCCGACCAGCTGCGGTGTCCACGCTCACCCCAACTCGTGGACGTTGAGGAATAGCGCTACTTATTCTCGTTACCAATATTTTCATTTGAAAAGTTATGCGAGCAGGTGGTTCGACTGATGTTATAGTACTTATATAACTTTTACTGACGACTTGTTGACAACCTTTGAAAAAAGTTCGCCACCGTTACCTTAGTCACCAGACGAAACGTGAAACGTGAACACCGGTCTTCTATGAGGCCGCGGTTACCGGTGAGCCTTTTTTTTTTTTTTTTTTTTTCGTGGGAAAAGTCCTTTATGGATCCCCTGCCACTGGATGGGAGAAGTGGCAGGGGTATGTGGGAGTCCCGTTAAAAACGGTTACCCACTAAAAAACCCACGTTGCACCTGTCTCTGTCGCATCAGCCGGGGACACGGGAACACGTGAACGCAATCTTCCGCGACCCCGGCGCGACTATGGCCCCTTTACGCCTCCTCTACTACATAGTGCTGTGCCCGTGCAATTGGCACAGCACACGTCACGAGCTCCATATTGAGCGACAGACACTCCCATGTCTGCCGCTCAGGGTCTCACCATCAGGGGGAAGGTTGCGCGCGTAGGCCAGCCTCCTGCGCCCTGGTCTCCGGCGGCGAATTTCCAGGGTGGCAGTTGCCTCCCTTTCCCTCTCCGCGGCCTCCTTCCGGGTGATAACGTCCTCGCAGTATGCGAGGACAACACCCCACGCCCTCTCGCTGTCAACCATAGCGCGAACCACGGCTGGTAGCGAGAGGTCGTGCCCCACGATAGCGTACAGCTCTCGGCGCTGCTCCGTCCAGGCTGAGCATTCCTCCAGTGCGTGTTGGGCCGTCTCCTCGGCTTACCGAGTGAGCCTGCCTATCTGTGCAACGGCAGAAGTCGTTGTTTGGACTATTAAAGAATGAATGTTACCACGGCGGCGGTTATCACTTAACATCGGGTGAACCGCCAGCTCATTTGCCACTTTCTCACATAAAAATATGTAACAATTTCTTGCCCCAATATATCCATTCTAGTATAATAAAGTAATAGCCTAAATTATGTCCCGCTGTTGGGCATAGTCGGACGAGCGTGATCTCATTACAGATTGACAGGCTTATCACATATCGAAAATATACAAGTTTCCTCACGACGTTTTCCTACACCGCAGAGCATGTGCATTTTAAAATATGCAATTTCATTGGTCTCGGCACCGGGATGTGAACTCAGGTTGCTCGAGTATATTGAATTAAAGGGAGCGCATGGAAAATGAGCTATCACGGCTCTTATCCATTGTAGTAGTTAGTAAAAAATTGCCGAAAGCCTAATACGGAAGTGAGTAAAAAAATTATGGTTATGAAAATAACCTACTTAGGAGGTCACAACCGTGGTACTTTGTTACTACTTAGATAAAGACTAGGATTCAGTATGGTACTTACTTACTACTTAGATAAAGACTAGTATTCAGTATGGTACTTACTTACTACTTAGATAAAGACTAGTATTCAGTATGGTACTTACTTACTACTTAGATAAAGACTAGTATTCAGTATGGTACTTACTTACTACTTAGATAAAGACTAGTATTCAGTATGGTACTTACTTACTACTTAGATAAAGACTAGTATTCAGTATGGTACTTACTTACTACTTAGATAAAGACTAGTATTCAGTATGGTACTTACTTACTACTTAGATAAAGACTAGTATTCAGTATGGTACTTACTTACTACTTAGATAAAGACTAGTATTCAGTATGGTACTTACTTACTACTTAGATAAAGACTAGTATTCAGCATGGTACTTACTTACTTATACTTAGATAAAGACTAGTATTCAGTATGGTACTTACTTACTACTTAGATAAAGACTAGTATTCAGTATGGTACTTACTTACTACTTAGATAAAGACTAGTATTCAGTATGGTACTTACTTACTACTTAGATAAAGACTAGTATTCAGTATGGTACTTACTTACTACTTAGATAAAGACTAGTATTCAGTATGGTACTTACTTACTACTTAGATAAAGACTAGTATTCAGTATGGTACTTACTTACTACTTAGATAAAGACTAGTATTCAGCATGGTACTTACTTACTACTTAGATAAAGATTTCGTTCAGAAGTATAATTTAATTGACTAATGTTTGTTTATGCATCGTTGAATTATTTTTGCATAATTATTTCTGCAAAATTTTTAGTATAAACTTCGATAGTTACGCTAAGATTATAATTTTCTCAAATAAATAATTTATCTTTTATTAACTAAGGAAATATATACCTTGCCGAACCTTCTCTGGAGCATCTGTGAACAGTTATAAGGTAATGCCTAAAGAAAGCTCGAAACGAACCTTTATACAATTCTTGTGCAGCAAACAGCGCCCTGTATTGCCACCCTACACGAGAGAAGCTTTCCTACGCATTATGCAACGGCGTTTGAAAACTTATTTTCGTTAGTCTGAAACCTAAACGCGGCGAAGACACACGCTCCGTGGAAATCGTGTCCTTGCTGTGTACCGTTATCCGCGCGTGTAATAGCTTTAGTGGGAAACAAGTGCTCGCAATATTTTAGCCGTTGCAAAATATTCTCTTGACCTCCTGAAAGGTCGTTTTCGCGTATTTCGGCCAGTGTCTGTTTAAGTATGTGTTTTAAATTAAGTACTCCATACTGTCATCCGAATTTTCGAAGATAAATGCTAAAAAAAAGTAGTTGCAATAAATATATTAAAGCTCCTTTTGTTAATGCACAGCTTTGTTTTCTATCATAATGATACGATTGGATTTCGATGGATTTTATAATGTTGTAACAATGTTTTAAATAAAATTAAGCAAACAGTTATTTGCTACAAACGCAATAACGTCTAGAATCATCTGGTGTTAGGGAAACGCATACACTGCCAACAATTTTTATGTTCGTCTTCGCACAGCGTAAGAATAAAAACCGAACGCAGAGCTGACGTGACGTACATTTCGTTATATTATTCCGTTCAATTTAATTTTCGCTTGAGATTAGTTAAAACACACCGACAGTTGTGCGGCGTTGGGTCGCCCTAAATACGTATTTGAGTTCCCTTGAGCGTACACCGAATTGATCTGGAATTGTTAACGTCATAAAACTCCGTTACAACAGCTACGCGTCTCATAAACAGGGCGTTCAAAATAGACGCTCGTCCTCGTACTATCGGTACAGTACATCGACATCCACAATAATTCCCGTTGAAAGCGTATCGAACAATTCCCAATTCGTCGCTAGTGACTTCATGTAACATAGTGGTGAACTCCTACACTCAACCGCGCATTAGTCACGTTTTCTTTTAGCCGTCCAAAACCTTGATGAGTTGGAGCCAAAGTTCGTTATTAACAGATTCAACGTTCAATTTGCAGTAGCACATTCAAAGTCAAAACAGGAGACACACGACAACAAGAATCTACTAAAGGCGGTAAAGGAGTGTACAAAGAAATAACAGATAACATAGTATCGAGAACCGAAAAACTGGAACTTGGAAAAGATGATGACGATAAGCGAGAGCCAGTACTCCTCGAACAAGATGTCCAGCATCCACAAAATCAACGACCGCGTTGTGCATAAGGACAGCTTTGATGACGTCAAAAGCTCGTCCAGCGTCAACAGCACACTAATAACAAAAAGGGGCTTCAAGCCTTCTGACATGTACGACCCACAGAAGAAGGAGTTCCTAACAAACCTCAGTTATAAGTTGTTCCCTGTAAGTTGGGTAAGTCGAATCTATACCAATTAGATTAAGTGCCAGGCTTCTAACAACGACACGCGTGGTGTGCTGCAAGGTGCTGTATTGGAACCCGTATTATATATTGTATCAATTTATCTTTATCTAAGTATTTATTTTATATTCAGTAGTTAGTTATTACACACTAACGTTTTAATCATATATATAAAATATGTGTTATATTTAATTTACCTTTGCATAAATACTTGTTGGTGCGTCTGTTAAGGTCATATTCGCAGGATATGTGCACACATTTTATAGAGAGAGACAATAGTTTACTGTAGGTATTGCATGATTCAGAGTCGTGTCTCGGAAATATAGATCATCGTTCGAGTTGTTAACATAATTGCAACTAAGTAACAGTTTTTATTAAAAAAAAAACACTTAAATCTCGCTTTCAATGCAAAATTAGACTAATTTTGAATCTATAGCGTATATATGTAAGTAATGAGTATAGCTTCGTTTGAATCGGTTAGCTCTGACGTATTGCCACAAGGTTAGCAAACACAAGGTTTTGTTTTACAAACATGTTTCAGGCTTAAAGTATGTGAATCACTGCAAACTACTTGTAGCGATAGCCTGAAGTGTTAACTGTATCTTTTTAAACTGAGTACTTGTTCGTAATCATGAACTTCGATATAAATTATATCGATACTTTAAGTGCTATCACTTTTAAAAAAGATAATATATCATACCTAAATTTTCCTAAACAGAAAACAAAAACGACTTCAAATATGTAACCTAAAATACATTTCCATTAAATTTTGAGGAGCTGTATCTCCACCGTTGACATTAATATAGGACCGAATAAAAGCTTAATCGAACCCAATACATTTTTAAAATCGAGTCATAAAAGACGTAGTTCAGAGGTGACAAACATAAAAATACAACCGAATTGTGAAATTCTTTCATTTTTGAAGTCGGTTGGATATCCTGTTTTATTAATCTCTCTTACGGCCGATTTCAACTTTTTTTTAAAAACATTGCCCTTACTTTAGGATAACATTATCCTGTGTTGTAAGGACGTTGTACAATCATAAATTTCACGCGGACAAAAACCCCCTATGAGCGATAGGTATTCGACATCTTGATAATACTTACGTCACAATTCTATCTCCAGTAACCAAATCTATCTGTAAATCGAATATTGAAACGGGCAGTTAATGTATAATTTTATACTGTTTTTTGTTATGTAGAGTCCACGATAGAGTTGTGTAACGATTATTATTTAGAAATTAGCGTCAGTCCCAATCAACAGCTTCTGTTTGCTTTTATACTTTTATATTGGCTATGTTTGTTGACGTAGCTGGAACCTATCAGGTGTTACGGATGTCCAGCGGTGGTGGTAACGAGCACCAGGTGAACGGGCAGTTCATTTGCCAGAATCCTTAATAAAAAAGAAATTATTTTCAAATAGATGCGAAAAATTTAGATTAAATATTATTAGCGCTTTGTGAGAATATCGCAAAAGATTAGGTTTAGGTACCACGGAAAATCGGTTCAATCACGATATGGGGCTCATTTGAATGACATTGTGGAAGTATTCTGGATCTTATATAAAATTAGTCTTTTATATAACTTATTTGAATACGTGTCAAAAATAGTATTACAATTTACGTACACGCCTACACTGAGATCATTTAATACTTCTTAAACATTGTGACGTTATCACCTGTAGGTGATGAGACTTATCGCTGTTCAGATATCCAAGACACAGCTTATGTAAATAAGCAATAATTTTTACATATAAGATACTAGGTCTTCGCCCGCGTTGAAGACCTTAATAACGGCAATTTTTTTCCAATTAAAAATTGTCTTTGCCCTTTGTCTATGCTGTAGACTATCTGTGTACCAAATTTCATTTAAATCGGTTCAGTAGTTTTGGAGTGAAAGTGAGACAGACAGACTCTAAGAATAACTCTTATTACTTTCCCATTTATAATATTAGTATGGCTTCGTAAAACCGACCAAGTGCGAGTCGGACTTACGCTTGAATGGTACCGTACCATAAACGGCTAAAACAATCATGTTTGTTGAATAGGCCCCGCTTAAATATTTTTATATTCTGTTGTGTAGTATTAGTTGTTATAGCGGCAACAGAAATACATAATCTGTGAAAATTTCAACTGTCTATCAGGGTTCATGAGATGCAGCCTGGTGACAGACGGACAGTCAGACAGCGAAGTCTTAGAAGTAGAGTCACGTTTTGGGTACGGCAGCCCAAAAAGGTTATGTGATTAGTGTCCCATTAAAATAAGATTGATTGCATCTGCTATTTTAACAACTAAAATCGTTATTGTAAAAAAAACAAAAAACACATAACTGAATTGTAACGAAGCTGATATGGCATATTAAAATGCATCTTTCAATCTTCTCGCGTGGTTAATCCAATGGTTCTTCCTCGACAAAGAGCGGAGTACTTGAACTTTCACGGGAGCAACGCCCTCGAAAGTGCAGAAAGAATTCCTCGAGTGTCCAAGTGGCCAATGTGCCGCGTGAGCTTTGGAGTTGGCACTATTCCAGGAGCCCAAAAATGCGCTTCGGCCGCGTCCAGCCATCTCGACTCGCGACTGCCGCTCTCGCTGTTGACTTCGATCTCTCGATGAAAATTTCAAATCTGCAGTGAAAACGATTTCAACTGCAAAAAGCTTATCTGAACCGTGTAACTTTTGTTGCCGAATTAAGGAAACATGTTTATAGCTTTACGAGAGTTAATTTTTTTTTATGTGAGAAATATCCAAGCGAGCAGGCAGTCCACCTGATGAATCACCCTGATTAAATATTGCGGCATTTGAACATCTGCTACACCCGAGGGTTGCAGATGCGTTGACAATTTTTTGCAAATTGGGCTCCGGCCATCTCACTCACCAGACGAAACGCGAAAGTATTATACTTCCACTTTAAGCCGGTCTTCTGTGAGGTCGTGATACTTACCCGGACGAGCCTGCCCATTCGTGCAACAGCCGAGGCTGCTGCGTAGCCCTACCACAGTTACTTTACGAGAGTACTGACTTCACTTATTATTCTGAAAGCAATTGGTCACAATACTTGTCGATTACATGGACAAGTTTAAAACTGATTGATTTATTTATATTCATATTTAAGGCCCATTTACACGATGCCATTTTCTTGTACATACAAGAGCAATAATTGAATGCAATAAATTGCGCGCAATAATTGTTTAGACCATTTGTTGTTTAGACCATGCAACATTTATTGCTTCAATTTAATTGTATACAACAGGCAAGAACCTGGCACCATGTAAATGGGCCTTTACATACATACATCAATTCTTCGTTCATCGAATGAGTGTTTACTGTTGGAATAAGTATTTTTCTCACATATTCCGTTACTAATGCGTTCGACGAAATGGCAACTTTTCACATAAAATCTTTCTAGCTCTTCATCTATAGCAGCTTACCTTTTCTATGTTAGAGCTGCATAGCAGTTTCTACTGTTGTTGTATAAACCTATTCATCTGGAGAAATGTTGGTACTGCGAAAACGAGATAAAGTTGAAGTAATTACTCTTTTCCGTTCCATTATCAAATATTGCCAATGCATTTGCAATCTAGCGGTTGCTCTGAAGACTTTGAAGACAGCGTATGTCGTTTATGGTTCCATCACTGACGCGTCAACTAATGTCCGCTACTAACTAGGCCGCATTGGGCAATCCAGGAAGCATCCTTAATGACCGGTATTTTAGCTGATGACAGTTAGTAAATCGACCGTCAATCAGTCGTCTATTTGGGTCCGACTTCCCCACTTTGACTTATAATAATGAAATATCCTGTTAAATGTAAAAAATAGCCATTAAAGAAAAGAAAATAATTGCCTAATTATTAAGAGACCTGATTGTAAATCACTGATCCGAAACAACTGTTAAATTGGAAGTCGATTGAAGTTGAATCTCGATGGGCCTCCATAAAATTCTCAGACTTTTAAACCGTCTACACGTCTTAATATAATCTGTTACCTTTACTCATCAATCACTCAATCTTGGTCTAAAGGTCCACGATATCGGGCCATAAAATCCAAAAAAAAATCACCCAATCAATCAACCATTCTATTTTTCCCTTTGACTTTTACTGCTGTCATCCATCTTAGAAACGGCCCTTGATTATTGAAATCGTAAAACGCCTAAAACAATTACACCAAACAAAAAAAATCAAACTGTGGTATAATAAGTTTGCCTTATCGAACAAAAAGTGGTTTTTCTAGGTTGTTTATGCCAATTGCCAAATAGAGAGAACATAAAATACATGGTAGTACAGCAGCTTATCTGATGTAATCTTATCCTTTAAACGAACAATTCTTATATATATATATATATATATATATGTAAAGAAAAATATTGTTTTCTTTTATTTAAATATTTTTTTTGTTTTAAATATTTTCACGCATCGGCCGCTAATAAAGTTTATTTTAAAAACTGGTTGACGCCGGATTATAACATAAAAAGAATTAAGCTGTCATATGACACAATTCATGAAAATAATTTTATTACAAAAATACTTAATGTAAAATAGTGATTTAGGAATCGACATTGTGATTAATAACATTTAATGTCGTTTCTTTACTTACAGGTAAAGTTTTGATAGTAAAATCTTTTATTTTTGTTATTTTAATTATTTATGTAATAGTTTCAACGTCTTACAATAAAACTTTACTTACAGAGAAACTCAATTGTGTTTTGATTGCTGTGTCATCCAAATCACTGTAAAATATTATCTTATATATATATATAATCGTAATCTCGGAAACGGCTCCAGCGATTTTCATGAAATTTAGTATTTGCGTAGATTCGGGGGCGAAACATCGATCTAGCTAGGTTTCATTTTTCGAAAATGTCCTTTTATCCTCATTTTCAGGGAATGAAAAATATCATTCGAATATGACGGTAAATTACGCCGCAAAAAAAAATGTTATAATAGCTCGGTCGGTAATCGGGCGGCCTCAAAACATACGGCCGCGGTTCGTATCACGATCATTTACACACTTACTTTTTTTCTATACCAGATGAATTTTTTTATTTTTTTATTTCCAAAATACACAATGATTTACCAAAAAAAAACTGGTCCTCTAGGTACTATTTTCTTAGATACATAACATAGAGGCGACGGGTGGAATACGCAAAGAAAAAGACTTATTTTTCGTAAAACATTTTTCTATGCATAACCCTATGGTGTCTCTACCACTACTTATACCTACCTAATTAATTTATTTATGTTTTAGGCACACACATGTACGGACAAAGACGGACTTAATGCCATCAGCATTATCTCCCAGTCAACCTTGGGGTAGTCCCCTAGATTTCGGAATGTAAAATTTTAGATTGATGAGAAAATTTTAGGTGAACTTATCTAAGATTAAAAACTGTTATCGAATTATATGAACTCTATAATTCTGTATTGTAAATTATTCTCAGTAAGTTTCTTGAATATTACTCCAGTTAAATGTTAAATTTTTCTCCAATTGCCCTTGTCCTGTACCACAAAAGATAACTTACTTACGCATCTGGCGACGATCCATTGGGATAAACAGCTGTGAGTAATGAACGAAATATCGACCTAATTATTTCTTGAAATAATGGTTAAAGTCATGTAAGGATAAAGCCGACCGACCGAACAACCGAATATTAATACATATATAAAACATTAGCCGTGATTGCTCAGTGTCCGGGCGCTCGCCTTTAATTCAATATACTCGAGCAACCTGAGTTCGATCCCCGGTGCCGGCACCAATGAAGTTTTTAACTTTAAGTGCTGACTTATCACGTGATACGCGGTGAAGGAAAACATCGTGAGGAAACCTGCATATTTTCGAAATAATAAACAAAATATATATATATATTTCGAAGATATGTGAAGTCCGCCAACCCGCAGTTGGGCCGCGTGGTGGACTATGCCCTGATACCCTCTATAGAGGAGGCCTTTGCCCAGCAGTGGGACATGTATAGGCTGTTACTTTTATATAAAACATCCGATGACTCCGTAGTTGTCAACGTATTGGCTCCGGCGCCGGGGGTCGTGGGTTCGAATTCCGCACGAGAAAACTATTTGTGAGACCCATAGATAATTGTTTCGGATCTGACCCTGATTCTGATCGAATCGAACCCACGACCCCGACGCCGAAGCTGATACCGTGGCGACTGCGCCACGGAGTCATCAATTTAAATCGGTTCAGTAGTTTTAGAGTGAAAGCGAGAAATAAAAATATGTAATATAAATGTAATTATACAAGAAAAATTATAGGCATTCAGTAGAAAGGTTTTTTAAGTCAGTAGACCTAAACTCCCGCTATTGTGAGAAAACAGGCCCAACCTGAATAGACGAGAATCGAGGACGGCTCTGACGACGAAATTAACATGACACTGGAACGAAATAATGGTATCAGGTTACCCATAGTTCGTACTCTGTTGCCAGATAAAAAAAAACTTTTTTATTCTCACGCTTTTAAATGTTTACGAATAACTTTATACTCTTATACTTGTTTGAAAAAGGGATCCGATTTCTTTTTTCAAAGTTATTGCATAGATGAATTGAGAATTTAGAATAATTAATTATGAAATAAATAAAGTAATAAAGTAATATAAAGTGTACCCATACAGGCGCTTGACTACGAAAAACTATACTAAGATATTTCGAGGGACAGTGTTGACATATTGGTTGGAACGTCGAGTTACGATTCCACAATTCAGTGGCGTACACCAAACTGTTTTATATATGAGAAAGTGGCAACCAGTGGTGAGTAATTACCACCTCTCTGCAACAACTGATTGCGTTGTTAAGTTTTCATCCTTACTAGAAGAAAAAATTCTTCCACTTTACAACTGACCTCTGTCCGGTTCATTTGTGCACAAACAGCAGCTGCTGAGGGGCTTAATATTAATATTGCTCAATAAGCTACAGTATTGATCAATAAAGACAAATAACGTAAATTTACTCAGGGCAATACTGAAGGCGAGAGTATCATGCGACAAGTCAATTATTAAAAAAAAGCTAGTGGTACAAAGAAATCTTCGAAACCATAATTTTTTTGGCGTCAAAAACTTCATTTCAATTTTTTGTAATTTCAATACTAAGTGACACAAGCGCAATAAATACGAATATAAAGACGTAGAATTGGTCAAAATGGGTTCAGCGACTCAGTACTTAACGAGGGACGGACATACATACATTCAGGACAAAAATATAACCCTCCTTTTATTCTTCGCCCCAGTAGCGTGATAAAAGAAAACTATGCCTGCTGCCGTCAAGAAACGCGAGAGATTACTCGCATTATTCTAGAACAATCGAAATTTCGAGCGGGAAATAATTTCGATTACGACAATACTGAAACATCAAAGCTTTCGAGATAGCGACTAACGTTGAGTTTTTCCCGCCCGGCGCATACGGGCGTTATATATTTTCTCATCTGGCGTATTTCGTAGACTCTTTGTCCTCAATACTGAAATATAAAACAAATTTGTGTTGTACATCGCATATTGGCATGGCGGCTTGGCAGAGTTCTAGCAGAAGGTTGGCCAGACTCCAACACTACTTAGCGATCCATCATAAACGAAACGTCTTAAGTACAGCCGTTATTAATCGAAATCGCTCCTTGTTAGTTGTTCAATAGAAGCTATTTTCTCATCGTTAGGGGCTAAAAACATTATTAGTTTATGGTTCTGGTATTTTTCAGTCTTTATGGTAAAGTCTGCTTATTTTCACTGCATACTTAATTTATCTTCAAGACAGTCAAGCAGGACGTATCAACGAATTAAATAGTTTTAAAACTGTAGAAATAAAAATGCACATTTAAAATTATACAATCCGTAAAAACTTTTAAAATGTAGAAGATTAGGCAATGTATAAATTGATACAATTACAGCAAATGATATTTTAATGATCTTAAGAATTATTTTTATAACATGTTTTATATTGATTTGGTGTCAAATTTCCACGTTAGTGATTACTTTATATTTATTACTTTATTTTTATTTACTTTTTATTCAGTTTAGTTTTTGATAATACTACAAAGAATTATTATATTTCCTTAGTTTTTCAAAGCCAACTATTAATTATTGAGCGTTTAAGAATGCGAGATATATGTCTTATACAGACGTACAGAACATCGGAAAGATAATAAAATATCCGAAATTTTATTTTAATTTTAGTGTTAGTCAGTTGTGTTAGTAAGTAGTACGCTCTAATCTTGGCATCGGCGATAAAATGTTTCGACAATTTTAAGAAATAGAATAACCCCCATTTAATTAGTGAAAACCTAATATGCTTATTTATATAACTATACAGAATGATGCAGAAGTACCTCGAGAGCTACCGCAAATGCTACCGCCGGAACCTAAATCCGTAAGATGAAGTTCTAAACGAAATCATGGAATCATTAGTTCCATAGAATTGTAAATATGGCCGCCGGAAATTGATATAGACATCATTGCCGTTTTGTTTTTTTTTAACAGTTGACAGACAGTTATGGATTCATTTCCTCGTCTATAACGGAGAGATAATTTAAAAGATAGATTTAATAATAAAATATAAGTAAGATGTTGATAACAAATATAATGTAAAAAGTTGTAACAAATTATGAAAGTTAGTTTGTGCAATTGATCAACAATTTTCAATTTTGGTGTTTCTTTTGAATTTAACTTTTAATCTATCTCTTCTACATCAAAAGATATTTATAAAATAAACAGAAGAATATACAAATAAATGTACATAATACATCTTCTATTCTCTACTGGCTTTGCTATTATTTATAATTTACATTATCTATCAACGTTTCGGTATTATTTATTTATGTGTAAACATAAACATGTTTGTCGCTTGTATTAATATTTTCACATATTTGCATGCGAGTGTCGTGGGTGTGTGATCTTCATTATCTGTTTCTGTAACTAAATCACATCAGTTCTAGCAAAAATACTGTAACCTGCTATTTTCCCAAGGAGGGTTGACGTCAGGCGGGTCGGTCGCAAAAATCGTAGCACAGACCGCTTACGACATGATTGATTCTCATGTTGTGCCGACCCCACCTGAGGGATAAGGGCAGCAGGATAAATTTTAAATAGGGATACAAATCAATTACATTTCCCGTCTTACCCAATAAAGATGCTTTTGTCCAACAGACTTATAAAATCATAACATTGTGAGTATTCTGAGTTAATTCTCGCGCCGTATCTATTACGTTTGTACATATGTTATCTACAGTATCGATAGTAATTATTTTGAGCACTTGTTGCTAGAAATCATTTGTTTATCTGAATTAATATTTAGTGGCTTCCGATTAAATGATCCCGGTTCGAAGCCCGGCTAGTTGCCATTCGTGAAATAATCGACTTCAAAGTAAATTGGACGACCATGAAACGATAGGTTCATCACTTGTCGCGTTAAACTAAACGCTCATTGTTATTATAATGGATGTGTGACTGCGATGCTTGTTTATCATTAACTAAAGTTATTTTAAAAAAGATAATACGTGATTTTAAGACAGATTAATTCTTGTAAATATTATGTTTAATGCCTTTTCTTTTGTGTATAATTTATAGACAAGGAAGAAAATAAAAAAAATATAGACTTAAA
This sequence comes from Iphiclides podalirius, assembly GCA_933534255.1. NCBI lineage: Eukaryota > Metazoa > Arthropoda > Insecta > Lepidoptera > Papilionidae > Iphiclides > Iphiclides podalirius. Next base: position 9,593,774 of record OW152839.1, on the reverse strand, counting down.
AAAATATGGGGAAATAATGATTTATGTTTCCTCATTTCCTTCTAGAAAATGAAAAGGATCATAACTACGTTCGTATTTTATCTCCAATATTTTATTAAGTTTTATAAAATGATATAAATTCAAATAACGATTGACTGGCGCTTTATTGGAGGGTTTCATCGATAGATCGTAAAATTTTGAGTATTCTACACCTGTTATTAAATCACAATGTAACATTGGTTTACATAATTTGTTCAGTCGAGTGTCTAATTTGCCAGTTTCGATTTTCTCAGCTAAAATTTTCCTTTTATACACAGCTAAGTGTTGACAAGATGACTGCCAACGTACAAAAGACAAACGACCTGTTACGAATGAGATTTGGCAACGTAATTTTTGAGTACGAACAAAAACACAGTGACTTATTTCTTTGTTTTGGAAAATTTTATGAATTGCTTCACAATACTTCTTATCTTTATTCCTTACTGACGTCCATTACGTTTTATTATGTTAAGTATTAGCTATTATGGTTGTTAGTAAAGAATAACAGGTGTTGATGGACTAGTGGTACTTAAAATAGGAGTAAATAGAATGAGTATCGATAATATATCAACTACAGATAATACCTAAATGTGACAAAGTACGTAACAACTAATTAATTTTGTGGGAAATAAAAGAAGTTTTTTTTTATTAAATGGCGATAATAAAAATAGGTAAACATTGGAATTTCAACATTTTCCAGATTTATATTTACATGATATTCTTTTTTTTTTTATGTGAAAATTTGTCAAACGAGCAGACGGTTCACCTGTTGGTAAGTAAATACCGTCGCCCATAGACATCTGCTACACCCGAGGGTTATAGATGCGTTGACAACCTTATGAAAATTGGGCTCCGGCTAAATCACTCACCAGACGAAACGCGAAAGTATGATATTTTTACTGGAATGTTGAATAACAATTATGATTCCAGACCAAGTAATCCTTGGGATATCTCATTTTCACAAGAAGCTCAAATGAAAAGTGTCAAGCGCTTTTTTAAGCTGTAATTTACCATTTAATTTTCTTATAACAGCTTCCCTCTCCCCTGCTGTAACTCCCGAAAGAGATGGAGAGGAAGAAGGATAGGATAAGTTTGATTAAATAGTTAAAATAAACGTTCCATCATGTTTTACATCCGCCCGAAGAATTTCTTGTCCACTTAACATTAAAATTGATTCAACCGCAGGAGGACATGGAGAACAAGCCAATCATCGTGGGCGACAAGGAAGTGGACCTGAACAAGATATTCACACCAGCCCCTGATGCCGAGGAGCATATCATTAAGAAGGATCGCAAATTCGGTTAATATACATTTTTTTTTATCGGGGGGAAATCAAAACCTCCTCGGTGGGTACTGTACGTTTGGAGGGGCTCCGGGATCTCCCACGGAACGCACCGGTGTCCCTCAGTACTGCGCGTGAGCACGCCTCGGAGAAGGATAGGCCTTCCCCGATTCCCTCACCATCTTGCAGCAGCTCGAGAAGGTTAATATACCTTAATCCCATATACGTATAAACGTAAAGTGACAGCCTGTATATGTCACATACAGAGGCAAAGGCCTCCTCTGTACAGAGGGTATCTGGGCATAGTCCACCACGGACTTCACATATCTTCAAAAATGTTTTTTTTTCATTATCATTTCGAAAATATGCAGGTTTCCTCACGATGTTTACCTTCACCGTGATAAGTCAGCACTTAAATATATAAATGTCGTAAAATATGTAAAATATATAAACCGGGAACTCAGGTGCTATGATGGCATGTATCGCTCCTTATTGATGCAGCTGATAATAAGAGCGCTGTCTTTCCTCGCTCAAGTTAAGAAGAAAAAAAAAAGAAACAAAAATAAACGTCACAATATTAAATACTTTAATACTGTCAATATTTTTGTGTCCATCAATTATCTCAATGTAAAATTGTTAAAAAAATATGGAGATTGGAGTTTTGTAGCTATAACAGCTATTATTAAACAGCGGTATTAAAGAAATCCATTGATTCACAACAACAACACAGAGTTTATTAATAATAGTGCTCTCAGAATAACTCTGAGTAAGTTTGTCATATGAATTTTGGCGCTGCGAGAATCGAACCTGTGTTTTCCAAGTAACGTGTACGTTATCTAAAAAAGTTTACATTTTGAGCTCCATCTTGAGTCACCACTAAAAAAATAAAATTAAAAGTAAATCTTTGTGATGTTTATATATAAGCTATTTCAATATGAATGGTCTCATTCAAACACCAAATCGGGACAAATTTAGACTAAGTAAAGGTGATCTTTGAATCGCTTTGAAATCACATTACCGTGGTCAACACATGATAACTGCTATAGTGAGTTATTTATGTGCATCCTTGTATCTCAAATTTGTGATACGAGATTTTTTTGTAATTCATTTTATTTTGTATCCCAAATTTGTGACACGAGATTTTTTATGTAATTCATTTAAGATCATTAACATCGATCATATATTTCACACCTTCCCGATAAAGACATGAAAAATGGATTATTTTCTATATATAGACGATGCCGATGGTCTAAAGAACGCTGTACTTCATAACAAAAAATAAAATAAAATTAAAAGCACAACGCTAATCTATTTCCAACTTCCTGATTACAATTACTGTATGACTTTGCCGTCGGCGATGATTAACTCATGTTCGTATGATGTCTCCAATTGGATCAGCTTTAACGTCGCGAATATATTTAAAGCGCCTTCTGCCTACAACGGAGCAATTGACGACTCTTAAGCTGACGGTTCGGATTTATCTTTTTTTAACTTCATGAGAGATTGTGATTGTCATCATCACCTAGGTGGAGTCGGCACAACTTGGAATCGTGTTGTAAGCGGTTCTGGCTATGTTTTTACCAGCCAACTCTCCTTGGAAATTACTTTACGGGAGACCGTGGTGTTCCAGAGAAAACCTTCGCGTCTTCGGCGTTCTACGTGCCGGGCGTGCACCCGACCGTGAAGGAGCAGATGGACCTCGCGAGGGCCATCTCCAAGTCTCTCAGCGACTCCAGCAACCACACCAGCAGGGGCCAGAGCATGTACGTCAACAGGAAGAAGCGCTCCGTAAAATGGGTCCACGAGGGCAGAGGTAGGCGGTTTGGTTTGTTTATAATTAGATGAAATACAAATTTTCAGTATGATGTGCCTTTTTCCTGAGTGAAGTAACCGGTGCCCGATACTTTTTTCATTACTTGCTATTCATTCAATTATCGTCTGATGAAACGTCTGCGCACTTGCCTCCTTCTAATATAAAAACACAACCTTAACAGTTACTAGAAGCCACCATCCTGCGTTATTAGAGTTGAAATCTACGATTACGTGCTCTAACACAGTCTTTTATTTCTCTTTCACAATGAGAAAACTGAGCTAAGTTTTGGACTGAAAAAGAACGACATTTGAATAGCAGTAGGTTGCTCTGTCTACTACGTATGGATTTCAAGACTCGAGAGTGTATGCTAATTATGCTATAGAAGTTTGCGAGCGAGCGGGGGTTTTGACACTAAGTCACCATAGACATCAACAATAAACGCGATGCGCTGCAAACCTATAATATGTTTTTACAATAAGGAACACATTTACACGTTTGCCTTGTTTCGACAATCGCGAGTCACTCCGGTTAATTCAACCGCTCATATTGAAGTCGCAATTACGAATATTACGCGTGTTGTTCATTCCTTCGTCCTTCAGGTCGCAACACATCCAACACCAGCTCGACCCCCACGCCCGTTGCGAACCACGACACGCCGTACCGGCCGCCGTCGAGCGTGCGCAACCAGAAGACGTACCCCAAGTCGGCGCTCAAGCACACGCCCAACCTGCCCAAGATGGAGCCGTTCCCGCTCTCGCCCACCATAACCCTACAGGACATAGAGGTGCCCGTGCCCCTGGCGCCGACCAAGCTGAACGACGTCTACGCGTCGCCGAAGAGCCCCCGCTTGCCGCTTGTCTGTGGGCCGAATTTCAATGTCGCGCCGCGAGGCTGGGGTGAAATGCAGGCCTACTACAGGCCGGTTTCGCTAGATGGCGTTGGCAAAACGGCGCCCGCCTACACAGATTATTAATCGGGCGTCAAATTTTTTATCTGTAAGGATTTAAATAGATTAACGCTGTGCCTTACGCCATTTTAAAGCCAAAGGGAATTCTGGAATTGTTGGTTGAAGTATACGAAATCGTAAAGTTACCTTTACACGCGAAGGAGTTCAAATTTTTATATTGTATTAAATTTATTACGGTTTCGTGCAGCATTTACGGATACAAATTTTAACAAAGTTGAAGGTTTTTTTGTTATCGTTTAATTAATGAATCGTAATTTTATTTTAGTCTTTAAACTAGTCAAGTTTATTATATTTGCGATTAATTTTATCATTATTGTTTATTTGTTAACTGTTTATTTTGTTTCGTTGAACTAACCTAAAGAAATCAAAGTACGTTAACGTATAAGCGACTTACATAAGTGAAGAAAATAATGGTAAAATTATAAAAAAATCTTTTTTTGTGTTGTTACCTATTTGACTTTGATCGCATAAACCGTTGTGCCATTATGTTAATTATTTTGATGTTGCCATAATACATTAAATGTCATCGAGTGACAATAAAACATTTAAATTTATTACTAACTTTTTTTAATCAATGAAATGACAATTTAAATAGCAATGGCTGCCTCTTTAGAGCTATCACTGTTATCTCTTGAATCTCCTAGGGATGTATGTATATTATCTGATGATATTAAATCTTGATGATAAACAGTTCGATGGTCTATCGCTGCTGAAACCACGGAATAAAGAAAACAAGTGAGTCAAACTGTTTTCTTTATTTCATGGCTGAAACTTAGTGCATTACGATGTTGAATATGCACTCAGTTTCAAGTTCAGTAAAAAACTTTTCAGCCTCACCTAAAACACACTTACAATTTTATTTTATAATTAACATTTTTAGAAATTTAAATTGTTTATAGTGCTAATCTTTGCACTTAAGATTGAACATTAAAATATGTAGAAAAAGTGCGAAAAGATTGTCGCCGCTGTGGGAATCGAACCCACGTCATCGGCATTCGCGGCCTGACGCTCTAGCCACTGAGCTAAACGGCTCATTACCACACCGACGAAAATCTTAACGCATTCTCATTCAGTTTTGTTTAAGAAGGATGTGCTCCTTCTTAGGTTATTAAATGTAGTTTAACTTAATCTAACTGAAAGCTGGATGGAGACAAAAATGTAAGTAAGGTGAAAATATCTCAAGTATCTAAATCAAATGAAAGAGTCAAGAAAATTTGACTTTCCCCCTTTTCATATTATAATGAAACCCGTGAAAAAGTTTCTCGTAATGTTATTGGTTAATAACATAGTTACCGCAGAACTAAAGTAAAGGTAAAGTAACAGCCTATATACATGTCCCACTGCTGGGCAAAGGCCTCCTCTGTACAGAGGGCATTAGGGCCATTGTCCATCACGCAACCGCTGCGGTTTAGCGGAATTCACATATCTACGATTTTGTTGTTTTCCTTCAACGCTGATCACGCGGTAATACAGTACTTAAAATTAACGATTTGAACGGTTCCGTCACCAGGAATCGAACACCGGTTACCCGAGTACATTGGATTAAGAGCGAGCGCCCGGAAAACAAGCTATCGCGGCTACGTACTGTTAACTTAAGGAATAAACCGCCTTGAACAACATGACCATTACTGAACTCTAAAAACGCTTTTATTATAACTTTTAGTCACGGTTGTTCGTCTAACAACCATAAAACACATTTTATAGACGTAACCTTCCATCTTAACGACCGGACTATACATACGCCATATTAACGTTTATATACACAGGCATGCTCAAACTTAAAAATCCGCGCAGCCTCAATTTTGAATGTCCAGCCTGTGCCTAAGCTCGCTGTGATTGTTATTTGAGAAGCCAGGGCCTAAGAACCATTCTCTCACATTCTCACACGCAGATGAGGCAACGCGTCTATATTGCGATATTTGACTCGGCTTACGTGGTCAAAGGTCGCTTATTTGAGATAGAATTATGATTGTCGTGCAAGAATAGGAGAGATCTACTACTTGGGTGTATATACCAAAAATAACCTATTTGCTCAGTAAAACTAAAAAATGAGAGATTCGATCAAATAATCGGCGATTAATATTGCACCTCGACCGTTGAAAAGAGACAATCGGCTGATGTCGGCAATGTAGAGCGTTAGCTCTGTCGCACGAAGCACTAACAGAGAATCAGACAGTGCGTCTGAAGTAAAGTAAAAGCCTATGCATGGCCCACTGGTGGGCAAAGGCCTCCTTTTTATACAGACGTTACCAAGGCATAGTTCACCACGCGGCCCCACTGCGGATTGACGGACTCACATATCTCCGAAATGGTTTTTTTTGTCATTCGAAATATCGAATCATTCATCATTTCGAAAATATCCAGGGCTCACGATGTTTTCCTTCACCGCTGAACACGTGAAGTCAGCGCTTAAAATTAACAATTTCATTGATCCCGACACGAGGGATCAAACTCAGGTTGCTCGAGTACATTGAATTAAAGGCAAGAGCCCGGACACTGAGCATTCACGGCTATGACAAAGATAACAAACACTATAAAACGGAAACAAGACGATTGATTGTTTATTTTCAAAAGGCGATGTGCATAATTTATCTCCAAAGACAACGTTAATATATATATTTTAAGGTAAATAGACTATATTTAAAGGTAAATAGAAACCTGGAGCATTTATTTGAGGAACGATGTACAGGTTGGCTTTCTAAGTGTATCCATATTTTTTTGTTAAATTCTAGACATAAATAGTGTTATATAAAAATGATAAATATTTAAAATCACTCGTAAGTAATTAATTACATTCATTGGAACTTATCTCAAAAAATGCGTGATTTATACGCAACTCATTTATTTTACGCGCGATCATTCATAATTAACACGCACACAAGTTCGTGCACAGTAAAATTTAGGTATTTATGAATGACTACCGCATTGTCAACACGTTCAGTTTTTTAGGGAATAGAATGGCATTTTTTTTGAAAAAAAAACTTTGTTTTTTATTTCAATAAACGATTATCCTACCGATTCTGAACCCCTGTGTAAATTTGGGCACTTCTCAAAAAATCTCCCAGTATATGAATGTCAGTAAGACCTCAAGTCCTCTGCTTTAAAAAAACTGCCTTTTTGAATGATTAAAATATTAGTCATTCAAATAGCATGTACATGACCGAAGATGTTTAGAATTTACCTTTTGGTATGTAATGGAAATCGGTAAATCGTACCCAGTACATACCTATTTATTTTCATGCATATTCTGTTAATTGTTAATATAATTGTAGTATTCGTTGAAACTAAAGAAATATTCATTAATATTCATTCATTCATGCAAGACCTCGTGTCTCCACAGTTTTTAGCTCGAATGGCGTTTGTTGGATCTACCTGGACACTGTTCACTAACTCCAACCGATGAAACCACTTTATAACAGGAATCTAGTGAAGCGCTTATACTGCCTCGTGAATATCTCCACGTCGTACAATTATTCTTCTTATTATAAGTTATAATTGGCTACAGCGCCACCTGTTGTTCAAAAAACTAACTAATACGATCTTCTTCGTTACTTAATAATCCGACGTCACATTTATGGTCTAAAAGTATTTTAATGCGTTTTTTATTAGAAGGTAGCCAATCGAATATTCTGGTCACCTGATGTTAAACTTAACATACTTAACATGGGTAACTACCCATGGACATCTAGAAGACCTGAGGGCCTGCAAATACGTCGATAACGTTCTAAAGTATCAACCAAAGTTAAGTTCACAAAAATATAACATTCCCACTTCATGCCGTTCTTTTGTGATACCGTGGTACTGGTACATCCCCAGACCATTAGGTATACTCGTGCACAGTCAAAACAAGACAAGTAGGTGGGAAAGCCCCATCAGTGAACCATCAGAGGCGGCTGCGTAGCCCCATCGTGGAATTTTTATCAAAACAAATCATTCTTGAAGCGCAATAACCATGGCGGAATTAATGTCACGTAACGAATGCGTTTTGTATCGCCAATGCAACGTTTTTTGCGGCATTGATATCGTAATGTAAGCAGCTAACGCGTTGTGGAGTCTCTAGTTTTTACGAGTTAATAAATATACGCGGTTATTTGATTTAACTAAATAATCCCCGGCAAATGATAATACAAATGTAAACCTGGAACTAAATAAGTTATAAACGTCCACTGCTATTAAAGATGAACAAAACTTTCTTTAAATAATAAATATATAATCATAATTATAATTACAACATACAATACCGCTAAATTCCTTTCATAAAATTTTATACAAAGACAATCTTATTTTAGTATTCATTACAATTGGGAAGCTAAAGGAACGCGTACTGCGACAAACCAAAAGAAACAGTCATTATTGTATGTACAGATTATTGTAATCTCACGGCCTCGTATTACAATGAGATCAATAAAGGAAGTCATTATGTATACGATGGCGTAGTCTGTACTGAATGGAACAGGTTTCAGCTATGGCCTCACCTAAGTAGTGCAAACCTGAAATAAAAGGCACTTTAAACGATATTCACAAACATAACTAAATAATAAAATAATAAAGCTTTTTATGGAAGACAAAAATGACTATGGATGAATGTATTTCAACTTATTCCTCAAGGTATGTTCTATGGTGAGTTAGTTCTCTGGACACAGCAATATTAAAAAGTTCCCATTATTGTTCTGTCTGTAACTTCCCCCGACACTTAATCGACAGCTATACTTCTTATTTAAATGAAACAATTTTTTACAGATTTATCGCGTTTATTTATAATTTAAATTTCTCCCGTGATAATGAATGCTGTAACGGGTCCAAAGCGTCGGGAGCTATAAACGCGATAAGTCTGTACTAAAATAGTTTCAGTTAGTATATGGGATAGTATATGGATTCAGTTAGTATATGGATCAGTTGGGATATGTTGTCCCGTAAATACAAGAAAATGCTTATTTTCTTTCGACGCTGCAATTTGTAGGTCTCGGACTGAAAGGTCATAAAAAAATTATCTCCGTATACTTTATCACCAATATTTCAACATGTTTTAGTCCACTTCTGAACGTGACCATCCAAACAGACTGCCTCCTGCATCTATCGACTTCCCACAGGCACATTTGGACAGTTCCTCACTCCATCTATGGGAAGGTGTAGGACTACGATGGCTAATGCGAGTCTGCGACTCGAGAACCTTTCTTCCCCATCGGTTATCGATTCTAAGATCTTAATAAACGGTGATCTTTTAACTTACATTAATTAGCATCAGGTAAGCGTCCAACTCGCTTACAATTGCTTACATTTTCTGATGGTTTAAGAGACTTTAATACAAACACTTATACATACTTTTACTATCGCTGAACTGTCAAATAATTGCCGTGGAAAACTTAATTTAAAAGTTACGGTCAAAGTGACTTAAGTTATCATTTATTACAACTTTACAAGTTTCAAGTGCTCGGAATCACGGGTCCCGTCTTTGTTAGTTGAAAATTAACTTACGTGTGACAGTTACGTTCACGCGTTGTATATTAATTGTGGTGAAAACACACGGAGCGGTTATGTGTGTTGTGCTGTGCAAAACTCACGTAACGGAATGGCTCGAGCGGAGGCGACCGGTTCTATGGCCTGGGATCCGCGGGCCATGTGAGAAACCTTTATTCGCGAAGACATCTCTTGGTGATTTCAGTTCCGTACACTGTATGTATAAATATGTAAAGCTCCGGCCACAAATTGTGAAAATTATTATTTATTGGCTTTCTCTAATTATATTTTATAAATCATCCTTCTTTTGGTACATTAATAATAATAATAAAAATGATGAGAATGAACTTTTACGAAGCTCGCAAACAACGATATTAGGTTCGTAACGTAACGTTAACCTCGTAAAGTTCGTAAATCTCCCTTTAGTACAGTGTATGTTATATATATTTTCAGTTTATGAAAAAATATTTTAACGATGTATATATATGAACTTATTTAATTAGACGTAACTTCGAATCAACGCAAAATCATTTGTTTTAACATGTTTAATTGATTATTTCATATCTTATGTACTTGCATGCGGGATAACATTTTTGGAGCTATTTCTATTTTATTACGCCAAAGAATTATAACTTACAAAATGTCTACATAAGTACATATAAAGATTTTGCCTTATACCGTATTACTATTTGCCTATCGTTTTCCTGCCAAAAAATCCTGGTTTCACAAAGTCGTTTTCCGACTGGTCTACTGTAGTTTATATGTTTCCTTTTGCTAAAAAATCAAATTAATTGTAAGTGCATATATATAAAGATATATTGGAGCTTTTAACTTTCAAGATGCTGCTTTAAATACAAGATGGCGCCCGCGCAAACTTAAATGAATGTTACGGATCGCGCATTGCGATAAAACCGATATAAGCTACGGAACCCAGTAGCATAACGGCGCGGTCGCTTCTCAATTGCAGCGTTTGGGATTTTTTTCGCCAAGTTCAAAGCGGTCGCGAGGCGGGTGGCTAGCTGGCTAGGCGGCAAGCGACAAGCGTGCAGTGTGTAGTGTGCCTATAGCGGTGACGATATACTGTCGTGCGCGCTCTCGGCTCAACATACGTACGAATTGAATCAATTACTTCGCGGTCGAGTTTCTGTGTGTATATAATCGCTGTTCATCGTTTTAAAGTGAGTATTTTTTACCTGGTTCGGTATTTTTTTTATTTTCTGTGTGCGGAGCGCATAGTTAGAAGCGTGGTCTTATCGTTTCCGCGATGTTTGAGTCTCGGCTCTTCTACGAACGGATTCCGTGGCCGAGATTAGATTCGATTCTCGGTTTCGAAAAATAATTCGTGGGTGAAAAAGTACTTTTCGGCTGACGCTGTCTCGTTGTTGATGAATGGATGAAAAAATCGGAAAATATAAACAAAATTAAAAAGGAATAAAGCAGTTAAATATTATTAAACAATTAATTATAGTAAAAATATCAAAGCATTATAAAATATACAGATTTAAACTGTATGAATTAATTCTTTGTATTTGTTGGTAAAATTAAAATTAAACTCTTTATAACGTATTGAAAAACTATATCTAAAATTATGTCTAATCACATAAGCAAAGGTCTATTTTAATGAGTTAGTTAAATGTGTATTGATTAAAATAATAGTACAGTTGTTAGCAATAGTACTGAAAGTGTATTTTTGTAGTATTCATAAGGATAATGTAAATTACATAATCAGTGACATAAAGTTCCCAAACAAGTTTATGTATGTTCTCCTATGTGAGTTATAAAATATTTACTTGCACATCTGTACACGTACTAGAAATTTCCACACGAACATTGTCTAATTTCAACAAAGGGAAATTAAAATTATCAAATTTGCAGTCACTTAAAACGCCAGTAGTGATTAATTAGCTGCTAACCCAAATAATTGGCTTCTCGGAAAAGAGACAGTCGCTGACTGCATGAGAAATAATAATTATTACATTATATCAATTTAAAACCCCCATTGAGCTTATTTAATGTATATTGCGTTGTCTAATATTTAAGGTCATTTAATTAGTTATTAAAACGGAGACAACTGATGTTTTCACTGTCTCAGCGTCAGACAGTGTCTGCTGTATACAGCGTGTCTTGACATGCCATCTCGACCAGTACGCATTTGCGAAATTTTCTTTCAGATGTTTCCATACATTAAAGTCATTCCCGTTCATTCTCGGGAAGAGAGCCTAACCTTACCTAAGACCTTTAAGTTTTCGTAAGTGTCGATGTTGAGAACTTGTATGAAAAATTTGATGATTTACCATTTACACGAGATGCATGTCCTTTATGAAAGGAGACAGGCACCTTTGGGCCACGGCTACATAATTGAAGCGTAAACAGTTGTAAGACTCGTTAGGAGTTTGGTTCCAGGAGTACCTAAATGTTTCGCCCTGATCACTACTGTTAGCGCTGGCAACACTGTATACTGGATATGACGTTATCTACTTGAGCCAACAAATGAAGAAATTGAGACAATAAACGAACACACATATAGAGGATGACTTTTTAAAATTGTATTAAACATTTACATTCTTTAAACATCAATATTTACTGAGTTATTAAATTTTCCAAAACAAACAATTTTAGAACACCCTTAGGTATAAAAGTGTAACGTAAAGTTCATTTCTAAAGGTCACAAAGTATATGAATGGGTTGAATGAATTTAAAAGAGACAAAACATACTGTTAGAAGGAGAGGCTTGTAATGCGACGCTGTGGCGCGAGTTGTTACAAATTTTGTTTCTTTTTTACTTAATTAGTTTGTTTGAAAAATATTTTTTTTTAATTATGAATTTTGTTTAACGTTAATATTTATGATTATTGGCAAGTAGCATTAGACGTGTGTTCATTTATTGTCGCGATGGTAACGACACGCTGTATATTAGACTAGCTGCTGCCCGCGACTATGTCTGCGTAGAGGGGTGAAAATTTTGGGTTGTATGTATTTTTGTATGATGTATCATAAAAAAAAAGAAAAAAATTATATTAAAAAAAAATTAGGGGTGGACCACCCTTAACATTTAGGGGGATGAAAAATAGACGTTGTCCGATTCTCCACCCTGGCCGATATGCACACAAAATTTCACGAAAATCGGTCGAGGCGGCGGAGTTCAATTACAAACGTGACACGAGAATTTTATATATTAGATAATGAATATAATTAATTCATATAATTATTATTCTTGGTGTTTACGCCCTATTTTGCGGTAGAAAAGGATCTTCAGTACATGCTTTCTGGGAAAGAATGCGCAAATTTTTTTTTAATGAAAATTTGGCAAGCGAACAGCTGCCCAAGGACTTCCACAACATCAGAGTGTTTGTAAATACGTTACCAAACTTAAGAAAGAGCCCTGGTCAACTCACGAACGTATTACACTTTTTTTATTACTTTCACTTCACATCGGTCTCCTGTGAGGCTAGTACGTTCCCAGACGAGCCTGCCAATTCGTGAAACAGCCGACGCTGTCCCGTGGCAGCTCAGTACCAACAAAACAACTACAACCTTGGTGGAGACTCTGTTGGACAACTGTGGTAGAGCCACGGAACAGTTTTGACTGTTGCACGAATAGGCAGGTCCGTCCGGGTAATTACCACGACCTCACAGGAGACCGGCGTAAAGAAGAAGTGTCTGGTGAGTGAGGTAGTCGGGGCCCACTTTATTCAAAGGTGACCATGGGTGGCCTTGACTCGCCAGGTGAAGCGGTGGATCCTTGACATCCTACCGCATGAAAAATTCCTACATAGAAATACAGTTTTGAGTCCATAGCTCTCTTTCAAAGCTCATTCGTGATAATTTACTCGGGGTTAATAGAAACGGAAGCGGTAACAGTTCTTTCAGACATCGAGGAATCAAACCCTGGACCCCGGAATGGAAATAGATGCATCACAGTTGAATTTCAGTAAGGAATATCGATAGATGTATTCGAGCTAAGGAGAACCTCTGAACAATAAAATTCTCTTCTGAGATTAAGGCTCGGGAAGAAAGAAAGATACGTTTGTTTGTTAGAACATGGTACAATATAATAGGCCTTGAAAGTTGTATCGTCCGTTATGTTCTACCATTTCTGTTATACAAATATTACATTTTACATGAAATACATGCAAAGAAAACAAAACAAAACAAAATATAATTTAGGATACTGTTTTTAAAAATTTAAATAATTCCCCTTATGTAATCCTTGATGCGACGGATATAACTGTCTAGTTGTTATGTAGTTTTGTTTGCTTAAAGTAAAATCACATATCTTTTTTAAATTGGTGTGGATTTAGTTCCAAAAGCTAATTAATGTTTAGCAATATGAAATAGAGACAAATAAGACATCACAAGAAAAATATCAAGTTCGCTCGCCTTGCCCCACCCATCCTTTGACCTCAGCGATAAGTTTTGAATAAACAAAGTTTCCCAGATGCGATTTGCTAGACAACGGAACAGAGCTATTTGAATTGCAAAATAAACTGTAATGCCGATGATAAAAAGGAACCCCGACATTAAAACATATATTTATCTAATCATATGTTTGATCGTGTTATGTTTAAATAACTAATGTACGATAGAAATATGTAAATACGCTAATGGATGCGGCGAATGTTTTTAATACCAACATCTGTCAATATGTTTCTTTGCATGGTCGTTTTTTTAATTCGTCGGCGTCGCCATTTCTAAGAAACGCGACGAAGCCCAAGAAAAAAAAATTATACCAAACACCGAATCGTTGTACTCGAAGTCTCGTGATGTATTCAATTTGATTAAGTTGTATAGCATGATTTTAGAAACATCAATACACCAGATCGTGATTGTATACGATGCCGATGACTCGGTGGCGCCGTTGCTAACCTATAGGCTTCGGCGTCGTGGGTCGTGGGTTCGATTCCCACACGGGACATGTATTTGTGTGATCCACACATGGTTGTTTCGGATTTGGGGGTTTCCAAGGAGAGTTGAGGTCAGGCAGCCAGTGTTAAAAACTTAGCCAAAACCACTTTATAACATTAGTTAGATGTTGTGCCGACCCCATCTAGGTGGGATGAGGGTTGGTGGCTGATGGTTACAATGATGATACAATACCGGTATGATCGGTATCGGATTCCCAGTGATTTATGAATAGCATTCATAACACAAGGATTAGCAGGTGCAAGGTCACCCTCTATTTGTCTCCGCCTTTCATAGCAGATCAATCCCTTATTTTCGCGAATATTAAAACGTAGAGAAAAGGGTGTTACGAATTAGAACCGGCTCATTTTTTTAAAATTTCTATCGTTTCGGATACTTTACATTTTGTGGTCACGGGACAGACTGAGGTGTTTGACGTCTTTATGTCACTGTTAAAGCGTAATTTGAAAGTCAAAATTGAAAATTGCAATGGAATTTATAGCATAGCATAAGCTTATTTGGCATGCATAATACTTATTGTAATGCTTTTTAGGGTTCCGCACCCAAAGTGTAAAACGTAATCCTATTACTAAGACTTCGCTGTCTGTCCATCTATCACCGGGCTGTATTTCATGAACCGTGATAGTTAGACAGGTGAAATTTTGATGTATTTCTGTTGCCGCTATTAAAACAAATACTAAAAAACAGAATAAAAAATATTTAAGTGAGGTTTCCATACAACAGACATGATTTTTTGCCGTTTTAATTATAATAGTACGGAACCCTTCGTGCTCGAGTGCGACTCACACTTTGACGGCTTTTTTTTTAAACTGGCTGTTTTTCGATAATAATCTCTTTCGACGGTAGGGTTTAAGTAGTATTTGAAGTATATTGTAGTCATTATTATTTAAACTAACTAAACTAATTTTGTATAAAACAACTAAGTTAGGCATGTTTTTATATTCTTTTTATTAAACTCACAGAAGAAAAGATATGAAAAAACACATTCTGCAAAGTATGCATTAGAGGAATATATATATTCTTTTAACTATTTAAAAGTTCTTAGCGATTAAGCTGAGTATATTGTCACGATTGCTTTAATTATTAGATTCGTAACGATAAAGTCCACTTCCTGAATGAATGTTACATAGGCTTATTAATGTGTCAAATCAGATCTCACAGCTGTTGTCAAAATGGCGGATAGGTTAGGGTTGCCACTAAACAAGTAATGTTCAAACAAAAAAAACAATTTTTTCTAGAAATTATATTCACACTTCGTAATTTATTATGTCTCATATAAAAAAATCGTGACTACAGGTTTCTTATAAAACATCACTTTTACGTGAAAGGTAATGTAATTTCATGTTCCTTTAAATCGCTTTAACTAGTAAAATGACTTCGATTAGTTTTTAAACGCTAAAGCAGCAATGCAGGAAATGAAATATAGGCCGTTACTGCGCTTTATATTCTTATGAATATTATAAATATTCTATTTCGTAAGAATTAAAAATGTAACCAAAGTACTTATTATGAGAATAAATACTTATTATTTTGAAACTCCAATCAAATCATGTTCTCGTAAATACAATAATAATATATGCGTTTTACACAGCCAACAGTCAACTCCAAAAATCACACTAAAGCGATTATAATACACGCATGTGTGCAGTCTTTAGATGTGTTCCAGTCGTGTTTGTACACGTTTTAATGTCAGCGTGCGCCTGAAAGCGGTACAGTTAGCAGAACACACAGCAGCTTCTGCTGTTGATAACCATACCATGAGTAAGTTAAGTAAGGTAGCGTGCACATGCACTCCATACAAGCAAAAAAGCCTTGTATACCCTGTATAACATACTAGGCTGCTCTAAAAACGTAAAGAAATGAATTGTATTATAGTTATCGTTTACAGATGTTAATTGTTAATGATAATTTTACTTTAACTCTTCGCTTTTCTTGTTTATTGAGTTCCAAGTGTAATCATTGGTGGGTTTTTTAAATGAACACCCTGACTTAAATCTCCAGGTAACGACACCCACTTTTTTAGGTTGGCAAAGCATCTGCAACTGCAACGCGTCTGGTGTCGTAGATGCTTTGCGGAGAAAATTCGACCTACGATATGCGATATCAACTCCACGAACTCCAAAAAAACTCATCAAATTTGACGAGCTGTTGAGCATTTAGAAAACAGGTTTTTAAGACACAACGTGGCAACCCTAAAGAACGTTCGTTTTCAAACTTTACCCATTCAACGGTTTCAATGGCAGTCGTCGATGGTTGCGCTTCGCGTCTTGACCGATGTCACATTATCCTACATTATCGTTAGTGGCACGCTAATATACATTTGACGTGACACGTGACATCCTTGACTGTTTGTCACCGGATATATACCAGCCTACTTTACACGCAGTGTGTCATAGAAGTAACAGTAAGTATGACAAAAAAATATTTAACAATTTATTAACTAATCATGTTAAATAATACGAAAAATTAAGTTAAATAATAGTAATGTTCATTTGAATAATATATTTGCGTTGATATTTAATACCAAAGTGGATAAATAATATGTATTAATTATAAACGTAGGTAAATGAAATATTACGCAATTTAAGTTATGTGGATTTCGGTGGGAGTGCAACTTCCTGTAGCGCAAAAAATATGTGTTTTCTTATCAACCAGAACGTGTTTAGCCAAATTTTACATTACAATAACATTATGGTCATGTGGTTTTTTTAATTAGGTACGTTATTTACAGTACGATATATTTAGGTAATCAAAAGTTCTTTTCTTAATGGAAATTAAAACAGACATAAAACATAAAATTCAAAGTTATTTTTCTAAACGTATAATCAACATCACTGTCCGCAAAGTAAGATTAAATGAAAAGAACAAGTCAGTTCTAGCATAATTTACACATTTAAAAAAAAAATATTTCGAAGATATGTGAAGTCCGCCAATCCGTAGTGGGGTCGCGTGGTGGACTATGCCCTGATACCCTGTGTACAGAGGAGGCCTTTGCCCAGCTGTGGGATATGTATAGGCTGATACTTTACTTTACACATTAAGATAAAATCCATTTTAAGCACACAACAGTCTTCACTGTTAGTTTGCAATATACAGGGTGGCTTTTCTAAGTGTATCCATATTTTTTTATTAAATTCTAGACATAAATAATGTTATATAAAAAATGATAAATATGTAAAATCACTCGTAAGTAACTAATTACATTCATTTGAACTTATCTCAAAAAGTGCGTATTTATACGCAACTCATTTATTTTACGCGCGATCATTCATAACTAACACGCACACAAGTTCTTGCACGGTAACATTTAGGTATTTATGAATGATTACCGCATTGTCAACACGTTCTGTTTTTTAGGGAATAGAATGGCATTTTTTTTTTGGAAAAAAACTTTGTTTTTTACTTCAATAAACGATTATACTACCGAGTACCTATTGTGTAAAATTGGGCACTTCTCAAAAAATCTCCCTGTAAATTGTAATAATATTAATGTGTCTTTACTTTGACTTTTTGTTAATATGACAGTGTAATTTTAAATGTTAATGTATAGAGTCTTATATCTCTCTCTAATCTCTATAATAATAAACTGTTATACGAATGTGGTCCCTCCGGGTTAAAGTGGAAGAAAGACCGGCGTAAAGTGGAAGTGGTATACTTCTGCGTTTCTTCCCACCTACCACAACTAAACAAGCATGTTTTAAAATCTTTTATCTAAAAAATTGTTTATCGTTAACTTTAAATATTTTAGTTGTGGTATTAAATAAATCATTTATCATTATCATTATCATCTTCTGGTGAGTGAGGTAGTCGGGTCCCACTTTGTTAAAAGGTGGCGACATATCTGCAACCCTACGGATGTTGTAAGTGGTGTTTTTTTTATTTATTTTTAAGGGAAAAGTTGCCGAGCGAGCAGACGGTTCACCTGATGTTAAGTGAATACCGCCGCGCATGGACGGCTGCTACACCCGCGGGTTCCAGATGCGTTGACAACCTTTTGAAAATTGGGCTCCGGCCACCTCATTCACCAGACGAAACGCGAAAGTATTATACTTCCACTTGACGCCGGTCTTCTGTGAGGTCGCGGTACTTACCCGGACGGGCCTGCCCATTCGTGCAACAGCCTAGGCTGCTGCGTGGCCCTACCACCGTTGTTGTTTAGTTTGAGTGCCTCCATTTCGGTGTGCTAGTGCCATATCCACCTCGTATATCTTATCCTTTAAACGAGCAATTCTTGTAATATTACATAAATAAAGTTATCTTAAATATTCTTGTATATATATATATATATATATATACAAGATATATATAATTGGAATCTCGGAAACGGCTCCAGCGATTTTCATGAAATTTAGTATGTGCGTAGATTGGGGGGCGAAAAATAGATCTGACTAGGTTTCATTTTTAGAAAATGTCGTTTTATCCCAGTTTTCAGGGAATGAAAATATTATTCGAATACGACGGTAAATTTCACCGAAAAAAAAATTATAATAGCTCGGTCGGTAATCGGGCGGCCGCTAACAAACAGCCATGAAACAGAAGGCCGTGGTTCGTATCACGATCATTTACACACTTATTTTTTTACATTTTTTTTTGGTTCCAGATTTGCATTCATTTTCCATTGCTTTATTTATCTTTTTAATTTTTTGTTATTTTTTTCCCTTTTTTTTTAAAGTTCTTTCTTTTGTGAAAAACACCAGTTCATATTTTCTTACAAACACCCAGACACTGGAGAAACACTATGTTCATTACACAATATTTTTCCAGTAGTGGGGATCGAACCCACACCCTCTAGGGCAACAGACAGGTGCACTACTCCCCACGCCGATCGGGTCATCATATGCGATTATATTTGTATGTATACATTGTCTCAAGTCTTCATGTTCACTTTCTAGGAGTAAATGCCACGTGGCATTACCTAAGCCCACAGTTTGTGCGTCTCTGTACAATTAAGTTAAGGAAAATTAAAAAAAAAAACATGTCATTGAATGAGGCATAAAATCAGACATTATCCAAATAAGATTCGGAATATTTGTTCGTACATCAACGATCGCAATAAAATGTCATTGGTTTGTCATTGATGTCGTTTCCAGAGCTCTTTCTAGCGGCTCTGATAAGACATTCCATTTAATAATCGTAAATAACTTTTATCCCTCCATGCATTTCTGAATTTTTATTGGTTTAAAAACTTCCGAAAATAAAAATATGTGTTGTTGTGATCTTGTAAGAAAACTATTTACAAATTGAACGGAATTACCAATCATTTACTAAAATCAACCGTCAATTGAATGAACTAATAAACCATCAGTTCCAGGAATGCACATAACAAAGCCAAATGACATCCACTGTAAAACAAAACAAACAACATAATTATTAACAATATAGAATTCAAATATCTATTTCACTCATTTCCTATTAGATTTTGAGGAGTTCCCTAATCCGAAATCTAAGATCCAATATCAATGGAATTAATATGGGACACTTCGAAAATATCTTGTTACAAACAAAAAAGGATTTCCCAATAAACAACACAGCCGTTATGAACCCGAACGGAATAAATCGCCGCTTTAGGTCGAATATTCCGGAATATGGACGTTCATTTTCTAGAATAACAATTTAAAACTAGAATAAGCGCGTCTTTCAAGACTTTCTGTCCAAAGACGTTGACAACCAAGATGTCAATCCAGTAGTAGTCTTAACAATAACAAACTAGGCTAAATTTATCGGACCTACATAATGTTTATTAATAACGTAACATCAGCCATTTAAAAACAAATAAAACGCGATAAAATCCGTATAACAATTTGAGCTATGTATACAATTTGAGTAAACACACGAAATAATTTATTAATCGTATCGAAGCGGTAATTAGGAAATACTTAATGGGGCGAAAGGCGAACGTAGTTTTATTGCCAAGCAAGTCCGGTTACATATTGTACAATACTCTATTAGAATTAGGTTAATTAACTTTTTGTAATGTAATTAAATTGTAATACATTATTAGCTGGTAGTATTTTGACCTTGCGATTTGGACGATGTATATTTTTTGTGAGCTAGCGAGCTAGCTGATGTTAAGTGATAATTGGTATTTGCAACACCTGAGGGTTTGCGAATGCGTTGAAAGCCTTCAAAAGTGGGGCCCGGTCACCTCACTCACCAGACGACACGCGAAAGTTTACTCGTTTCTCTCCAGTCTTCTGCGGGGTCTTCCCCGGACGCGTCCGCCCAGTTGTACCAAACTATTGTGTGGCACTACCACAGTAAAATTAGTTTGTTTAGTTTTTCGACTACTTTAAACCTTCAAAAGCCAACCAAGATCACGATACATCATATGATTATCGTCATCGCATTAATCAGAATGTGATAACAAACTTTATTTTAAAAAACACTGTAATATGAGGGATATTACAGTATTTTTAACGGCTTTGCCACGCTTCAGGTGTTGTTGATGACCAGGGAGGCGGGAAATGACTTATCATCAGGTAACTAAACCAACGCTCGCTTAACAAAGTTCTACATAAAAAATGTATCCACAACGAAACTGGTACTCTAAACCTTGAAAAAAAACCCAAAATACCACAAGACGGCAGAAACGCTCGTTGTTACGATTATTGCATACGAAATTAATGATAATGATTAGTTAATACTCAATAGTGATAAAAAACGTTTTCGATAAAAAAAAATAATATGCAGCAATAATGAGAACTTAAAAATATATTTTATTATGACATATAGTAAAACATAAGATGTTTTCGAATACATTGTCAACTATATTTACACGGTGGTAGGGTTACGCAACGACCTCGGCTGTTGCACGAATGGGCAGGCTCGTCCGGGTAAGTACCACGACCTCACGGAAGACCGGCGTAAAGTGGAAGGATAATACTTTCGCGTTTCGTCCGGTGAGTGAGGTGGCTGGAGCCCAATTTTCAAAAGGTTGTCAACGCATCAGGAACCCTCGGGTGTAGCAGATGTCTATGGGCGGCGGTCTTCACTTAACATCAGGTGAACCATCTGCTCGTTTGGCAACTTTTCACATAAAAAAAAAACATTATGTTTATTGTAATTATTGAGAAATATATTTTCATACAACAAGTAGAGAAAAATATCAATAACGCTCATTTCAACATATGTGATGGTTGCGAATATAATACATAATTATGCAACTTTAACTATGTATAATATTTGTATTTTTGTATTATATATTAGAATTAACCGTACAGTTCGTAAAAAAAATATTTATACATTTACCTTGCAACTTTTCATAATTACCGCAATAATGACTAAAAGAAAATCATTTGGTGGCACCAATGCGAATGATTGAAGCACGAATGAATGAATGATTGAACGGAACAGACAAATTTACGTGTCCTATGTTTGGGCCTTCTATTCAGGCAAACCAGTTATGTTACCTTTGCCTTTGCGATGAGGCCTTCGCTCTTATTAGGTTTCTGACATTATACCTCAACAGGAAGCATTTATTTCGTAATGCGCTTACAATGTCCGCAGGCTCATATAGGTTTGCCTTCGCGAACTTTAATTTTTTACAGACGCACAAAGAATATTTATAAAAATATAACATATTAGAATATATAATATATACTTATATTCTATTATATTATATTTCTATATATACAGCGTGTCGTTACCACCGCGACAATAAACGTAACACACGTCTAACGCTACTTGCCAATAATCATTGTAAAAAAAAATATTAACGTTAAAAATCCATAATTAAAAAAAAATTCTAACAAACTAATTAAGTAAAAAAGAAACAAAATTTGTAACATCCTAAACAACTAAAAGTGACTGATTACTACATTCAGTGACTTTTTATTCGTTGCCACAGCGTCGCAGTACAAGCCTCTCCTTCTAACAGTATGTTTTGTCTCTTTTAAATTCATTAAACCCATTCATATGCTTTGTGACCTTTACAAATGAACTTTACGTTACAGTTTTATACGTAAGGATGTTCTAAAATTCTTTGTTTTGGAAAACTTTATAACTTGGTAAATATTGATGTTTAAAGAATGTAAATGTTTAATACAATTTTAAAAGTTATCCTCTATATGTGTGTTCATTTATTGTCGCAATTGTAAAGACAGGCTGTATAATACACCTATTTATATGCATCTATCCTCACCCTAGCTTCCCAGAGGGTTAGGAACTCTGTTTTGTGTGTATAATGAAATGTCTAATAATCGTCAATACCACGGCTAATCAAATCCGCACTTGTCTCCCCGGAAGCATAAAGCCTTATTGTTTCTATATGTTTACGGATACCGTATTGAGATACCGTACTTAATTTTTCTTTACTTGAAAAGTGTGATATGTACGTCATTTTTCTCAAAAACGGTTGACAACCCTGTTCACAAGTGACACAAACACATACACGCCAATAAATAAACAGATTTATATTTATTGGCGTGTCTCTGCAATGTGTAATATATTCTAAGTTATACATTATGTCTAACGTATAAACATCTTATTGTAGTTTAAAAAAAAACTTCTAGAAATCAACTAAGGTCAGAGGCCTAAAATTGGATTACGTTTATAAATGACGTCTTATTAGCAGTATTTAAATAAAACTGCTTCACAGATATTTAGCCATTCAAGTTTTTAATTCAAATTTGGAAGTTTCCATTATCATTATTAATTGAGCATATTTATACATTCATGTTCACTGGTAATATTTCCCAAGACCACGAAGACCATTATTCTTTATTAATATTTATTTTATTGGTTGACGTAAGATTTTATCTATTTTTAGACATCCCTGTTACCTTAATAATCGAACAGTGTCCGTTTCTGTAACACTGATCATCGTAGAAGTTAACTAATCAGCTGTCAAATGGCTTTTCAAATGTCATTTAAGTTGCCAAAAGGATGGTTAAACATTTTGATTTGATCATTCTGATCAACGAATCTGACCCTCGAATCGGAATGCTAAACGCGTTTTGAGTGACAGCCCAAGACGAGGTCCCCTCTCGGGGACCCTTGAGCCTGGTCACTCCATGGAGCGTCCGCCAAAGCGCCCTAAGAGCTAGGCGGCCTCCCAAAGCGGTTATAATAATAGCGTGACGGCCCGGGCCGAGGCTCCCTCGGGAGCCCTCGAGCTTAGTCACCATAACGCGTAATAATAATACGCCGAGGTTCAGGCTAGGCGCCCCGTACGCCAGGCCACCTCAAGCCCGTCGGATCTGTAAAGGCCCCTAAGGCCAACAGTAGCTCATCAAGCCAAAAGAAAAACAGAAGTGTTTTAGTTCTGTGTTTCTTCCAGTGAGTGAGGCCACTTTACTTAAAGGTAGCAACGTGTCTGCAACCCTACGGGTGTTGCAAATGTCCGTGGGCTACCACTTAACGTCAGGTGAACCGCCAGCCCGCTTGCTACTGTCTCACACGAAAGAAAGGATTTTATCATTATCGATTGCCCGGATTTACGATCGAATGGAGAAAGTATTAAAATTGAAATATACATCTATCATCGGAACACATCACCTTCATTGCACTCCTTGCTCAAGTTTTATTTGACATTGTCTCGCTTGATTTACGATCGATCAGAAGAGAATGGGCAAGACATTATACCCATCATCGAAATAACATTTTGAAGGATTTATATCCGCATGTTTGGTACACAAAAAAAATTAATGGAGGAAATGAAACTTACTCGTAATCGAATGAACCACTCGAAATACTTATTTACGTAACTAAGCATTATTTTCCAGGGCTACACTAATCAATGCTGCACGCTCATTGTTTAAATGCAACTATGTGTGTTCACAAATTTCATCGCGTTTGATTGTTACACGATATAGACCCAAATATGTGTGTGTAAGACTGTACTGTTTATACACTTGTGTATTATTCATACACTTTCACATATCTGAATGGTTATATTTTGGAAACATTTCAAAAGTACACGGCTATAAAAATGATTTATTACAACCTGTTTATTACAAAATTTGCTTGTATTTAGCCGAATTTTGGTGTAAAAAAAAATAAGTTGGTGTTTATCAGTGCAGTAAGTTACTTGCTCGATAACTGTACTACATTGATCCAAGAACGATGTGTAACGTACTTTATTTATGTGCGATTATCAATTAATGTTCAAACTAAGGAAATGCTCAGACATAATCTTGAATACATGCTCAGTCTTAATTATAGGAAGTGAAAAAGGTTACATTTCAAAAGGTTGTTTCGCGTTACCTATATTTAGACTTGGTCAATATACAGTTTCATTTTAAATCGGTTCATTAATTCTTTACGCGACTGCTGTTTTCCCCTTCAGTCAGGAAGCTATTACATTCAACTTTTTTTATTTTTTGCTGCTTAATCATTAACCTAACGCCGAGCTCAACGGGTTAAATCAGTTAATATTGTTTACACTTTAAAATAAACTGAGCCGTGATAGCTCAGTGTTCGGTGCCTGTAATTGACTACTCGAGCAACCTGAGTTCGATGCCGGGTACCACCACCAATGATATTGTTAATTTTTAAGTGCTGACTAATCACGTGCTCGGCGGTGAAGGAAAACATAGTGAGGAAACATGTATATTTTCGAAATAATAACAAAAAAATATTTCGAAAATATGCAAAGTTTGCCAATCCCCAGTGGGGTCGCGTGGTGGAGATTAGCATTAAAAATCGAAAAAAAATTGTCAATTTGACCTCGTGTGCTGGACCGCAACCGGTGCTATTTAAAGACAATACACACATATATATATGTAGACTGCCTTCTGACATAGTGTAGAGCTCCTTACCTTTAACTGTTGTTATCTGACCTCAAAATGATATATTGTTTTGTCCTATAACTAAATGATTTACGATCTTATTCCCACAATGACTTATCTATGACCTTATATATCTGTGTCCCGGGGGCAAGACATGATATCGTAGTGTTTTAACCTTTTAACCGATTAATCTAGTGGTCCAGTTTTGCGGTTAAAAGTTTTTTCAGTAGTAGAGCCGTTTTACCTCGAATTAAAAACTTGTTTAATATTAAAAAAAAAAACATTACGGAAATTATTTTGCATCGTTTCACTACTACTAAATTTCAACGACCACAATCAAAACTAGTCTGTGTGCTTTAAAAGTTTAAATAGCAACACTGTAAGCGGTCTGCTGCCGTGTCGTTGAACCGCCTAAGGCTCAGTTCACACAAAGGAGCCAACACGAAAGGAATCCTCTATTATCCTTCCAAGCGAATATGTTTTTTTAACCGATTTCAAAAAAGGAAAAGGTTCATAATTCGATTGTGTTTTTTAACCTCCTTCAAAAACGGAGGAGCTTCTCAATTCGACTGTATTGTTTTTGTTCGTTATCTCAGAACTTTCGACTGAGTGACCGGTTTTTACGATTCTTTTTTTATTTGAAAGCTGGTGCTTCCCATGTTGTCCCATATTAAATTCTTTGGTATTGGATCTTGGGCTCCGGAGATACTCGACCATTTGTGAACCGATTTTAACAATCCCTTTTGCATTGGCCTCGGTTTAGATCCCATGTTCATTTAACTATGGACTCCGAAGGTGCATCTATAAACTCCACAAAAGTCAAATAAAAAATGTATTGTAAGTGAGATGTTAGAATGTTATACTTTTGATAATACGATATGATAAGCTTCAATATGCCGTGGTGTTTGAAACTGCAGTCCACTTATTATGGACTGACCCTAAGAATCGCGAAAGGTCCTTACTAACGCTGACCTATTGCCCAACACCGCACAATGGTCAAGTTGTTCAGCTACAGGACTTACGGGTCTATAATTTAGGCGTTATATCACGAAGATTGCCATCTTATACCGCATACGGTTATGGCGAAACAACATTGTGCCGCGTAATAAATTCGTAAATCGATGCTCATTACTTTGGATGAAGTTTGCTTTATTTGTTTTGTTTATCATTTTCCAATACAATCGGCCTTTTGCACTCCAGGGCTGGACATTCCTCCCCAAGCGATTATCTTTTTACCGTTAACTAAAGATTGTGTTCAACTATATGATGGAGCGCGATAGTTTTAATTTCACCGTAGTTTACTGTTTGAAAACGCTTTAACGGTTTTCATTTTGAATAAATTTATGTTCTATAAATAAATGACGTGGCGCAATTATTAGTTTGTGTGATTATATATATTTTTTATTCTGTTGGATATAAATAAATAACAAGGACAGAGTATAGCCTCTTCAGAATCCGATCGTAAAGGTTACAGATCTCCGCGGTGTGTTTAGACCCCGCGTATTTTGTAATAATAGTAATACGCGCGTGCTTTATTGGGAGAATTTCTGAGATATGTATTTATGGACCGTAGCTTCCACGGTTGTCGTACGTGCTAACTGGTCGTTAGTTTGCATTCAGAGGGTTTTTTCTTTTCCTATTTATAATAATGCCCTTACCGTACCGTTATTCTTTATTACAAGGACGTTTCTACATACACGGGGGGTTTATTTGAAAGTATGGTAGGGGGAGTCCCCATACTAAAACCGTCATAAATAGATGCCGTGCGATTCGCGATATGAAATAAAATCAAAAGATTAGTTTTTAAGGGTTTTCTACTGCGCCATCGAGTGAATTTGGTATGGTGTAAGGCTCGATTCACGTTTTGTGACTTGACACAGCTAAAAGAGGAAACAGGCGCGTGCCTCCAGATAAGCAAAAAACCTTTGTATGCCCTGTCATCCAATACAAACATTCCCCAACACAGATGTTAATTATTACTTATGACTTTCCATATTTATTTATTAGTGTTTTCGGTTAGCATTTACGCAGGTATTATAGTGAAGAAAACATTTATAATTCTTCCTCCGTGAAAATGTTTCCGCGTTTCGTTGCATATTTTTAAACGCCTCTCTATTGTGCAACCAGTACGTTTTTATAGCACATCAAATTATCGCTAAATTGTTGGCTAAATGAAACTCTGGCTAAGTATGAGTGAATGTGTTCCTTGATTTTAGACATTAACTAGTTTGGAATTTATTACCCAAGTGATCACTTTATAATACGTAAATAATACAACATAAAAGTGCATTTTCAATTTTAATTAATTTAGAAAAGAAGTATAGAAAAGAACCTTCATATCAAGCATCTCACGGCCTCTTCAAAGGCCACCTATCCAAGTGTAAACTGGTAAGTTTTTTTTTGGTGAATACCCTTTCTGAAATCTCTGTGCAAGCCACTAAGGGGATATACAGCTAAAAGGGGAAATTAAAAATATACTTTGCGTATCGCGAACCGAACCCGAAATTTAAAACTATCATTGAGGGTTAAACTTTCGGCCATATGTCTCGAATGTGGACACCAAAGCCACCAAGCCATCACAGTCTTAACATACAATGCCACTAGCATGAATTCGTCAACCTGGTCGATTGTTTAACACGAAAATTATTGGTGTGGTTAAAGGGAATTGCAGAATTTGGCAACTTGGTTAGCAACCCTTCACTCTCTTGGCTCGTTTGGTATATCGGTCTGTTATTTTAGTGGCAATTAAAATAAAATTCGAAAGTATATAAGCACAGGCTTAATTAGAATTTTGCAATCACAATGTGCACAAAAAACGACCTCCCGCCAAAAGTTACGTTCGAAAACCTGTTTTGGGAGGTCCTAGAGAGGTTTTATATGCCATTAGAATATTTACTGTGAAGAGTGCTTTGAATGTTGTATTTAAATATTTAATAATCCATTAACAATATTAATAATCAATATTGTGATAAAAATCTAAATCAAATATTAAATACGGATTCATTTTCTCATAATCTGTATATAATGAAATGTTTTGTCAGGTTATATTGATAGAATTCTTAACAAAGCAGAACACGTTTATGTTTATTAATGATGTAAGATAATTTCTTTAAAAAAAAGCAAAAAATGTTTTTCCGTCAATCAAATATTTCTAAAGTAAGTTCTATTGCCCGTTTTATTTTCCCTATTTAGGATTTAACAATCAAATTATTTGAAGAGAAAACGCTTGAATCTTTTCAACCTAGGCACTAAGCTGTTGCTAAAAGAAAGTTGGTATATCTTAGACAAGTGCGAAAAGGACAACTATTGTAAGTGCAAAAAGGACGAAAGATGATTAAGCGACGAGTGAACGGTCTGCGCGCTTTCTAAATCTAGAGAACTGCCATGTTATAAAACATTATCTGGGTTGCAGTGTGTATGTGTAATGTTAATATCCACAAATTTCTAGCATTCTGCGTCTTAAAAAAATCCTATCCGCGTTCTGCCTTATTTCAGTCAACAATAACAAAGTCCTAACAAAATTGGGTTATTGAATATCTTTATAGGTGAATTTTATTGCAATTTGCAATTGCAATTTTCCAGTTAAAGCAAAGTCTTCCAAACTACAGATAGGTATGTAGCCTACAGTTTTCTGGTAGGTGAGGTAACAGAATTCCTCCTCTATTAAAGGCTAAAGATCTGATCTGCAAATGAGTGTTAAGTGGAACGCTATGTAGAAATGCGAAGAAACAAACGTTTTTTTTTTATTTAGATATACATATTCATAGTAATATTTCCGCCCTACCAGAAATTTCACTACATAATGGACAACCATGTCGGTGCCGGGATTTACGGCTGGACTAAGCTATCACGGCTCCTGGATCGACACACAAACTCACAAACCACAATCCTCGGTGCCGAAACTAGTAGCTACATCTAACCCCAATTACTAACATATTTTTAATTTATTAAAAAGTACCTGATATACAAGCTGTTGTCCTAGTTAAGTCTCCCACAATGTTGACGTATTTTTATGTAAAGGAATGCTATATATATATATTCTATTGTGTTGTGGTGAGAAAATTAATAAGATGTTATTAATATTCTGGGGGACAGTTATTTATTTTCTAATCTGGTCATCATCAATAAACATAAATATAGACATATATATTGTCTATAATAAATAAATTATTTTTCCCTTATTGTTTTTATTCTTATAATTATTATGCATAAATATGACACTGTGTAATACATTTCTATAAATAAACTTTCAGACCTATCAAATAAAGAACCTAGCAGAGATTACCTATTCTTCTTTCCGTAATTCTTATCATAACGGTTCTTAGTGTCAGTCTACAAAAGCCAAAGTTTGTTTGGTTCGTCCTACACGTGGTGAAACTGCCGCCATTTTAAACATTGCGAAAACCGAAATAAACGTCTGAGTTCGAACCTGTATAACATGATTCGGTGGCCGCGAGCAGTTACTTAATAAGATATAAACGTGTCACAACCAATTAAAATTCTGACTGGATGTATTGAATATATTTTCCATCTTTGTTTCAGGCTTAGCTAAAAGCAAAATAAGATGGCGTCGGATTTAGCACAAACATGAAGTAACTAAACGTCGCGTAAAGGGAAACAAACAAAGCCGTTTTTAAGAAAGCAAAATGTCGCCTTTCTTGAAACAGGTAATAAATTAATAATCTTACGGGCAAAGAAGGTGAAAGAGAAGAAAGAATTATGTGTTGCTTTTAACGTCAACTTTGCTACGTTCAAGAGTTAAAATCAAGTGCAAACGTTCATTTTTTTTAAATCCTACAGATGTATTTTGATAACTCCGTGGCGCAGTTCCCAAGGTATTGGCTTCGGTGTCGGGGTCGTGGGTTCGATTCCCACACGGGACAACTATTTGTGTGACCTACAGATAGTTGTTTCGTATCTGGGTGTTTATCCGCGTGAAATTTATGTTTGTAAAACGTCCTTACAACACAGGATAACGTTTTTAAAGAAAGGCAAAGAAAGGACAACACATAAAAAAAACCGAACTGACTCGATGTAGAAGAATTTATTCATTTCATTTTGTCCTTTATGTAGGGTAAGAAGGATGCCAAACGTTACAAAAGCTGTTTAACCACCTTTCAAATGCTTCTGATTTATATATCTTTATATTTTAAATGAAAATGCAACGGTCATTACTTACGAGTAACGCCAGACAAATCGCTTGCTCCTTAGCAACATTCTTGTTAATAAAAGATCATTTAGAGAACGTGTTTCAAATTCATCTCGAACGGAACTTAGTGTTTAAACAATTCATCTCATATCTTGCACGAATGGGCAGGTCCGTTCGGGTAAGTACCACGACCTCACAGAAGACCGGGGTAAGGTAGAGGTGTTACACTTCTGCGTTTCATCTGGTGAGTGAGGTAGCCGCGGGCTCATTTTATTTAAAGGTGGCAACGCTTTTGCAACCCTACGGGTGTCGCAAATGTCCATGGAGGGCGGTTATTACTTAATATCAGGTGAACTGCCAGCTCGTTTGCCACTTTTTCACATTAAAAAAAACATTTCCATACGCGATGATTGACAAAAATTGGAACGAACAAAACTTTTTCTACGTCGTCAGCTGTTGGCGGTGAGCGGCGTGGTGCTCTACATGATCGGAACAGGCGCCAACATAGCGTACCCTGGAGTGCTGCTGCAGCAACTTCGGCAGCGAGACGCCGCTTTCTCCCTCACACCAGAACACGAGTCCTGGATCGGTGAGTCCCCGCAAAGTCTCCCCAATATCCCGGGGGCGCAATCTGTGTGGGCTTTTTTATGTGAGAAGGTAGCAAGAGCTGGCAGTTCATCCTTTAGTTGATTACCGCTGCCCATAAATAGGGTGTAGATGCGTTGCAACCACTTAATGAAAAGGGCTACCGAATTTAAAAAAAAAAACTAGAAGTGGGGAGATGATAGAAAATGTTTGGCGTCTGTTTGTATGTGAATCGAGGGAATGGAATAGTAGAGAAGACATTGAATTGATGTTAAACTGATCACTGGAATCTGCTAATTACTTGTAACTCAGTGGGTTCTTAATTCAAGCAGATTTAAATATAACCTGTTTGAGTGAGCTGCTATTATTTCAACAATATTGTAATGTATCGAGTAAATTGCGTCAGATTGAGACTGAATTGGTAGGATAATAACTTCAAACACATTATTAGATTCTGCATGAGTACGCGAAAATTGGACTTGATAGATGGAAGATTACTGTCATTATCCTCTCTTAATAATGTTCAATGTCGTCCCAATGTCAAATGTGAAATCAGAAAAAATACATTTGCAAAATAGCGTTGTAGGAAATGTCTATTTCGGAAGGCTGTTATATAAAAAAAATTATAGTCGTGATGACGTGCAGATATATCTGATGGCCAATTTACGAGTCTATATATGTCTACAGATTGGCGTCACAAGGACGTGTTTATATCTCCCATTAAATTAAAGGTTAAATATATTGCTGTTAAATTCGTTCCAACATCTTTTGCTTTACGAAGGGATCGATTTGGCTAAATGCTAATCAATTATTACGCGATAAATTAATCTTTTATTTTTAACCATTTACAAATTTAATCCACACTAATATTATAAATGCGAAAGTAACTCTGTCTGTCTGTGGCTTTCACGCCAAAACTACTGAACCGATTTAAATGAAATTTGGTACACAGATAATCTAGAGCCTGAGAAAGGACATAGGCTATTTCTAATTGGAAAAAAGTGGTGTAAAAAGGTTTGAAAATATCTTTCTTTAAAAAATATACATATTTTTTCAGGGAAATATATTTATTTAAGGGCTTCAACGCGAGCGAAGCCGCGGGCGAAACGCAAGTGCTTTATAAATAGTAGATTAGAAGTTGCGAACAAACGAACTTGCAGATTTTTTTGTATAAATAATAGTACACTTTCCCTAGCTTATCGAGTTCTGACCGAGATGCCTTGGCTAAGAGCCCTCGATGACTTTGTCCCCAGCTTCGATCCTCGGCCTGGCTCTCATATCGGGCATCGTGGTGGCGCCGATATGCCTTCAGAAGCTGGGCCGGAAGCTGACCAACCAGCTCAGCACCCTGCCCGCTATGGGGGGGTGGGCGCTTCTGGTCGCCGCAAGGGGTCCCGCCGCACTCCTCATCAGCCGCTCCCTCCAGGTGACATTGCCTACCCTTTCTCATCGGCCGTTTTGAGTCCACTGCAACGTAACATTCTGCATTATTTCATTAATCAATATCTGATCAACGGAATAAAGAACGAACGTAATGTCAATTTTTAACAGTTTATCAAGCTTACCTTAGTTTTCTTAGTCTGTTATCTTAAATAATATTTTTTTAATAATCAAATTATTTTCTTTTTACTTTCCTAATGGACTATGTAATCATTACACTGTTTAATTTTCTAATATTAAATTTACTTTAATATTATTATTTAGACATCTGTTCTGTAGTGATATTCGTTTTTGAGAGCAACTACATGTGTTAGTTGTTTTTTATTTGAATACCATGCTTGAAATACACTTTTCAAAGAGCGTAGGCAAAGTCGTTAGAAAACTTAAAGAACTGGTCTTCTTCATAATACGCAGGTTGATTTAACCACAAAAAGTTTACGATTTAAAGCATTGTTGAAACTGTTCTTTTCCTCCAGGGATTCGGGATGGGGCTGCAAGCGGCCGCTGCGCCGGTCAGCATAGCGGAGTACTCATCGCCGAAGCACCGCGGGGCGTTCCTGGCCACGATCGCCTTCTCCTTCGCCACCGGCATGCTGGCAGCACACGTCTTCGGCACGCTGCTG
Source organism: Iphiclides podalirius (assembly GCA_933534255.1). NCBI lineage: Eukaryota > Metazoa > Arthropoda > Insecta > Lepidoptera > Papilionidae > Iphiclides > Iphiclides podalirius. The sequence goes on along the minus strand of OW152839.1, from coordinate 9,560,790 downwards.
TACTGGAGGACGGCCGCCGTAGCCTGCGGCTCCGTCTACGCGGTGTCTCTCATACTGATCTCCGCCTCTCCAGAGACCCCGTCCTACTTAGCGTCGATAGGCAGGAGGGAGCAGTGCCGCAAGGCGTACAGGTGGCTGAGGGGCCGCGACGAGAACTCCGAGAAGGAACTCGAGGTGCTGCTCAACAGCCAGCGGAGGAAGGTGGGGCCCAAACTGGCCCAGTTCACCTTCTACCGGCAGATGATCGCGAAACCGGAGTTCTACAAGCCCACGTTGATTATGATGTTCATGTTCGTGCTGTTCCAAATGTCCGGCATGCCGTGGTGCCGTCGTACACCGTGCCGATGATGGAGGAGCTGTCCGGCGGCGTGATCGAGCCGTACACCAGCATGCTGATGGTGGACGTGGTCAGGTTCCTCACGGCGATATTGGCGTGCGTCGTGGTCAACAAACTCAACAGGCGGAGCGTTCTATTCATCGGAATTTCCGTCAGCGTCGTGTCCCTGCTTACCGCCGCCGCGCTCCTCTACCTGCGCGACGGCGGCCACATCCCCGAGCGGTACAAATGGGCGCCAGTAGTGCCGACACTGCTGTACATCTTTGGCAAGACGCTGGGCATTCTGCCCATACCGTGGGCGATCGCGGGCGAGATCTTCCCGCTCGCCTACCGCAGCATCGGCAGCGGGATATCGGGCATGTTCCTCTCGATCACCTTCTTCGTCGTGGTGAAGACCGCCCCGGAATCTTTCAACCAGATCGGTGTGAGCGGCACCTTCTGCGTGTACGGCATAAGCATCGCGATATGCGGCCTCTTCTTGTACTACCTTCTGCCTGAAACGAAAGGCAAGACTCTGTACGAGATAGAGTGCCATTTCAGGGGGGAGAAGGAAGCGCTCTCTAAGGCCGAGGTCTGTGAGAAGGACAAGATGCTGGAGTTGAGGAGGGTGGAAGAGGGTTGACGGGGAGGAGGGAACCACGAGGAAATGCTCACCAGCTCGAGGGCTGGCCCCGATGGCAGGCGGTAAAAATCGGTATTATGTTATTATACGAGCAGTAATTATAATATAACAACGAACACTTTGGCAGTGATTCCATATTTGCCCGTAGAGATACGGCATGCGTTCAACGTGTCATAACTATATTTCGTATAATTGGTGATTGTGAATCAGAATATTGCCATTTTCAATAAATATAACTTGAGTATGATACATGGTCGTTTTATTAACTACCGATACTCATGACATTAACGTCACTGGTATGGCAATTGTGTTGCCCACCTGACCTTTACCCAATTACCACAATGGACGACTCAACTTCACACCAGTTTTGTTACACTGTTTCTACTAGTGCCCATTCTAGGTATACTCAAATCAATCAATCAGCCTCAGTAAATGCTCAAGTTTTAGTGGTGACTCATCGCGTGCTCAGCGGTGAAGGAAAATTTCTGGAGAAATATTTTTTAGGACACATTTTTCCACAACGTTCTCTAGTCCCAAACTAAGATACGCTTGCACTGTCGTTATTAGATAACTGACTGATAAACATACTTAAACACACTTTTCTTTTGTAAATAAATACATATTATGCGTATATAACCCAGACACTGGAAAAACACTATGATCATCACACAATATTTTTCCAGTAGTGGGGATCGAACCCACACCCTCCGGCGCAGGAGGCAGGGTCACTACACCCCATGGCAATCTGGTGGTCGAAAACCCGCATGTGTATAAAAAAATATATTTTGAAGATATGTGAAGTGTGCAAAGCCACAGTAAGGTGGCGTGGTGCACTATGCCCTAATATCCTATGTTTAGAGGTCTTTTCTCAGCAGTGGGACATACTTTACTACAATTTACTTTTACATGATTCAACGTTATTTTATAATGCCTTCTTGTATTCACTAACATAGTCGATATCGAAATAAAATAATTTCCAATTTTAATGGCCAAACACAAACCTTGTTTAGCAAACTTGAAAGTTCAAATAATAACACAGAAGTTAAAATGTTATTGTTTTCATGAAAACCAAAGGCCCTCAACGTTACAAGTAGTTTAACATAACGATGCCCTCGGAGCCAATCCAAACATGAGCCGTGATAGCTCAGTGCCCGTGCAGTGCATTCGCTTTTAATTCAACGTCCCCTAGTAAGGAGTTCAAGTCTCGGTGCGGACACCGATGAAATTGTTAATTTTAAGCGATGACAAGCTCGACGTTGAAGGAAAGCATTGCAAGGAAACCCGTATATTTTTGAAATGATATAAAAAAATATGTGAAGTCAGCCAATCCGCAGTGGTGTCGCGTGCAAAACTATGCCCTAATACCCTTTATACAGAGACCATTGCCCAGCAGTAGGACATTTATAGGCTGTTAATTTACTTATTACTTTTACTTTAACAATTTACGTTTTGTAGCTGATAGGGAAAAGAATTTCGTGCTCCAAACTAACTAACTAAGCTCTAACTAACCTCTCTACCTTCTTTGTGCACTCATCTACAATAAATACATACAACACATAAAAAACAAAATAGAAACTAATCATTCAATTTTTTTAAAGTCTAACCCGCTTCTTTGGAGGATTATTTTTAATCCACGGATTTTCGGTATTAAAAAAAACATTTCATAACTATTTTCATTTAAATCTCATTTTCATGGTTGAGAGAATAAACTTCATGTAACTATTTTATTTAAATAGCACTTCAATAATTATTAGGATATTTTAGATGAATTTACCTAAAGAAAGTTTCTGAATTGGAACAATGAGAATCCAGGTATAAGATTTGATACTTTTAATACTTCACAATCAACAAACAAACTATACATAATTTAAGGGTGAAACTGAAATTGCTATAGCGAAACAGTTTGAGTGGCAACTGTGAAAATTAACAAAACACAGAGGCTAGCATCACAAATTTTAAACCTGACTTGTGCTAAAATGATATAACTCCGCGTTTAAACGGACCTATTATGTCGCGAGCCGTGACAGGTGATGAAGCTGTCGCAAAGCAATACAAAGTACTAGATGAAGCCGAAAAAGTGAAATTAGTTCATTGTGGATTAAAGTAGTGGTGGAATCTGCGACCTTAATTCGCGAGTCGATCATCACCAGTACCTCAGTGCATAAGGCAAATCTATCAAATACTCACAGCCTTGAATAATTAACGTTATCATAACATTAAATTTAAATATAAATTGAATTAAGAGATAAAAAAAAATTCGGTAAACTTTGTTGGCCTTTTGAAAACTATCAACATATTAATTGTTATTAGTTGTGACACACAAAATTTCTGAAAATATATTTGTTTTCGCGTTATAAATCATTTTTAGATACGATCAAACAAAACTTTGCGGTGTGAGCTCTTCTTTAACTACATTTTAATGCTGAATTATTAACAGTTTTAATTACATTTAATTTTTGATTTTTATGAAACTTACTTTCTAAAGTCTTAAATCGATTCGAACATGCTATTACAATGCATGATCAATACTTATGTATCATATACGACAATAAATAATCTAACCTGATATATACAATATATGTAGAGATGCCAGAGCATTTAAATAATTATTCTAATTACATAAAGCGAAAAATGTCTTACCATGTCCAAACAATGCCTTTAATGTAGGTTCTTGTTATTGTGTGTTTTTTTAATGTCAATACCTCGTAATAGACGGGAAAACCTTTTTAGATTTCCAATTACTACTAGGGTTTTCACTTAGGCCAGTATCATGAATGAAAAATATACATGAATGAAAAATTTATACAGCATGGCGTTACAACCGCAACAATAAATGAACACACTTCTAACGCTACTTGCCAGTAATCATAAAACGATATAAACGTTAAAAAATTCATAATTAAATAAGAAAATAATTCTCAAAGTAACTAATTAAATAAACAAGAAACAAAAAATTAAATAAACAAGAAACAAAATTTGTAACATCCTAACAACTACAACTGACTGATTCATACCAAACGTCGCATTACAAGCCTCTCCTTCTAACAGTATGTTTTGTCTCTTTTAAATTCATTCAACCCATTCATATGCTTTGTGAACTTTACAAATGAACTTTACGTTAGAATTTTATACGTACGGGTTTAAATTTTTTTGTTTTGGAAAATTTAATAACTCTGTAGATATTGATGTTTTAAAAAAAAGTAAATGTTTAATACAATTTCGAAAAGTTATCCCCTATATTTGTGCTGATTTAATGTCGCGTTAGTAACGCCACGTTGTATATGGGTCTGGTCTGCTTCACGCCACCACACCAAAGCACTAATGCCCGGTTCTTATATTCAACGAACGGCCGTGAGTTAAATTGAATAAAGAAATAAGGCAAGAACCAAGCATGACGCCGGCAAAAGCTAGCTAATTATATGAGAGCTTCGTCTTCGCGTGTCCGAGTGGGGCTTCCCGTTCAGAGGCTGCGAACTTCTGTAGTCTTCGGCCGACCAGCCGCGGAAGCTGTTCTCTATATCCTGCAGGGTCCTGTCCTTCGTCTCTGGCATCATCAGGTATATCACGATCAGGCACAACACCACGATGCCCGCGTACAGACAGTACGTCCAGGGTAAGCCGACGGAGTGCGTCAGCACCGGGAAGCTTTTCACCGCGACGAAGAAGTTCAGGGAGAGGGCCAGGATGCTGATGCCGCCGCCCAAGCCGCGGTACTCCAGCGGGAATATCTCGCCGGAGATCGCGAAGGGAATGGACGAGATGCCGATGGTGAGGGAGAACATGTAGGTCCCAATCAGAAGCAGAGGCACCCACTGGTTGTCGAAAGGCAGGGTTCCGTTCACCTTGCAGTAGACGTAGGCCGCCTTCCCCATGTAGCTGAGGACGCAGATAGACGCGCTGCTGAACAGCAGTGTCCTCCGCTTTACGGTCTTCATCAGGAACACGGCCAGGACGTTGCAGACCAAACGCTCGATGTCCAGAGCGACCATGATCAGCTTCGCGTTCGCGTCGGGCCCCACCAGCTGGTGGACGATGTCCATCACGTAAGAGCTTATCACGTTGATGCCGGCGAATTGCAACATAATGTACAGCATGAACATTATGATGACCGGCTTGAAGAACTCCGGTTTCCTGGTCGTCTCCCACAGGTAGCTGAAAGAGCGACCGATCCGCCGAAACAGAGACTGTTTCTGCTCGACCACTACCGTCTTTCTTGCCGATTTCTGAGCAGCGATCATGTCCTCCAGCTCCATCTGCTGCTTCGAGTCGCGGCCCCTCAGCCAGAAGAAGACCTCGGCGCCCTCGTCATAACGGCCTTTGGAGATGAGCCAAGAAGGCGATTCTGGTGCGTAGATGATCAGTAAACAGCTCACGAAGGTGATGAACGAGCAGATGAGGGCGTTCTGCTGCCAACTGAATAGGGTACCGAGCGCGTGTGTGGCCAGCACGCCGATGGTGAGGGAGAGCGAGACGCTCGTGAGGAAAGCGCCCCGGTTCCTCGGGTCAGTCATTTCGCCGATGATGATGGAGCCGAGCGGACCCAGCATGCCCATCGCGATGCCCTGGAGGAACCTCGCGACGATAAGGCCGGCGACGTTGTTCACCAGCAGCAGCATGAACCAGCCCGTCATGTTGGGCAGGATGGTGAGGAGCTGCGACCTCTTCCTCCCCACGGCGTCCATCGTGGGCGTGATGATGATGTTGCCCACCACCAGCGCGAACCCGATGATGGACGCTGAAACGTTAAGGGACAGTTATGGAACAAATTTATTTATTTATTTATTTATTAGACATACCAGTATTCATATTAAAAAATTATGTAATATCAGAATAAATGATGTTCTTATATGTACACCAATGACAGGTATGTACAACTTTTATAATAATATGGCACGTAGTTTTATTAGAAAATTATTTAAAATTACCATAAATATGTACTTAATAAAAAAATCTTATTATAAAAAACGCAATAGGGTTTAAAAATGTGTTACCTTAAGTTATATAGTAATGTAGTTGTATCATTAGGACAGGCAACCTAGTGTGGGGATCAGTTAATAAAGCATATAATGTATTTTTTTTTAAATGAAGTAATTTCTATTTTGTAATTTATATATAACTCAGTATTTCACTGCGGCTGCGGCACGCGGCAGCCTTTACTTTTTCAGGAATGGGAAAATTGTCCGGAAAAAACCACGGGCCTCACAGAAGACCGGCGTGAAGAAAAAGTAATATACTTCTGCGTTCCATTTGGCGAGTGAGTAATCACTTAACATGACGTGAACTGCCATCTCGCTTGCCACCTTCTCACATAAAAAAGATCGAATACGCAAAGTACCGCTCATGCAGTGAAGGAGTGTCAGATTTGGTATAATTCAAGTTTATAAGTCAAAGTCAAGTCAAATATCTTTATTCAATATAGAAGCATTCACTTACTTATTGATAGTCAAAAAACTCTACCACCGATTCGGAAGGAAAGCCACTGACCTGAGAAGAACCGGCGTAAGAAACATCAGCGGGACATTTTTTTTTTACTTGCCAAAAGAATTACAAATATGTGTACAATTATTAAATTCCACTTGAAAGAGCCTGGAGCCATCAATTCATTTCCAGAGTGTGTTATCATTCAGATAATCACTAATACTATAATAGCCATTAACACACAAACGTTCCTTTACAAGTTTTTTGAATTTAGCAACGGATTACAACCGATTTATATGGAGATGAATATTTTTAAGAACTATAACTGAGTTTTATAAATACGCTAGCTTTTCACCCGCGGACCTGCCCGCGTTGAAGCCTTTATATAATAATCTCATTAAAAAAATATTTAAAATATCCTAAGCCTTTTTAATACCTCTAAGAATATGTTTCGTGATAATTGGTTGAGTAAAAAAAAATCGGGACTAAAAGGAAAATATCGATATTTTCTCTTCGATATATCGATGCCGATATTGATATTTTATAAATATCGATATATCTCATCTTCACTTTCGGCATCCCTATGCTGTCTGTTCCCCACGATCTGCGGATCGCTGTCTACTCACCGATCCAAGACTCCTCGGCGGTGGTGACCTGTATGTGCGAGTCGGGCCTCCTCAGAGCTGGTATCAGGATGGCTGCGTAGCCGATGACGGCGCCATGCCCAACGATGTTCAGGGCCACACCCGCCGTGATGAAACACTGCATTAACCAATGATATTATATACAAACTAGCTTTTTTTATGTCAAAAGTTGCCAAGCGAGCAGACGGTTCACCTGATGTTAAGTGAATACCGCCGCCCATGGTTATCTGCCACACCAGAAGGTTTGTAGATGCGTTGACAACTTTTTTGAAAATACTCCGTAAGGCTCCGACCACCATGTTTACAAGACGAAACGCAAAAGTTTTATACTTTCACTTTACGCCGGTCTTCTGTGAGGTCGTGGTACTTACCCGGACGAGCAACGGTTCGAGGCTGCTGCGTGGCCCTACCACCGAAAAGTACCCGGCATATGTTGTTTTGCCATATAAATTTTTTCTAGGGAATTTTAGAGTAGAAAAAATGTTTGAGGTGGACCACTTATGGGTATAAAAATTTGTCATAAACCTATTGACATACCTACTGAATATATGTAGAAAATTTCATCAAAATCGGTCAAGCCGTTTCGGAGGAGTATAAACAATAAAACTGTGGCACAAGAATTTTATAAATTAGATAAGAGGTAAATAATGACACCAGAGCACCTAAACTGAGGTACTCAAATTACACCAATTAGTGTAACTATATTGCAATTCTATAGACTGCTATATGTCTTTCCGTATCATATGTTCTGTATAATGTAAAGATGGCAATATGGGCGTGCGTTATCTATATTCTATATTATTAAACATCATTGGCAGGAACAAATGAAAACCATTTATCTGTTTTGACTTTGAATAACGGATGTTTAGAGGATATATTTTGATGACTCCGTGGCGCAGTTTCCAAGGTATTGGCTTCGGCGTCGGGGGTCGTGGGTTCGATCCCCACACGGGACAACTATTTGTGTGACCCACAGATAGTTGTTTCGCATCTGGGTGTTTGTCCGCGTGAAATTTATGTTTGTAAAACGCCCTTGCAACACAGGATAAATTTGTCCTATAGTAAGGGCAATGTTTTTTAAAAAAAAAAAGAAGAAGAAGATATATATGGTAACGACCCGAATGGCGTTCTGCGCCAGAGGGTGTGGGTTCGATCCCCACTCCTGGAAAAATATTGTGTGATGAGCATAGTGTTTTTTTAGTGTCTGAGTGTTTATATATGTATAATGTGTATTTATTTACAAAAGAAAAGTATTTTTGAGTATGTCTATCAGTTTTCCAGTACCCGTAGTACAAGCATTGCTTAGTTTGAGACTAGAGAACGTTGTGTAAAAAGAATGTGTCCTAAAACATTTTTTTATTTATTTATATAGGATCTCTGTATAGCGGACGCCTTTGCCCAGCAGTGGGACATGTATAGACTTACGTACATCTTCAATTCATAATTTTTTCTCTAATTAATTTTTAATTCACTCGGGTGGTAACTCACGAGTCACTGTTTGTAAAGTCAATGTCATAAAGTTTATATGGCAACAACATATTTTTAAGTCTTAAGTACGAGGTGCACAGATAACTTATCCACTTGGATTGAATGTGAATTAATAAACACTGATCGCATTAAGTACTACAAGTGATAGCGTTATCCTACGTACATATGAAATATATTTATTTAATTCTGGTATATATGTTAAATTGCCCACTAGTATATGGACCGGCAAGCTCGCATCACGAGTACGACTCAGCCACTTGGCCATCACTCCTCACTCTTATCTCTCTCTTCTTTAACTTCTTCTTTCTTATCATCTTCTCTGCCAATATCTCACCTAAGTTGTTGGCACAACAAGTGCATTGTTAATTGTATTAGCTAGGCTTTAGATTAGATAACGTATAGTTAAATATGTGTCCTGAATATATTTACTTACTTTTAAAGAGACTAATATAAAAGGATTGGCTTCCGATCAATCATTACTGACGATACACAATCGTGGACGCAATTGTTTGCGTGAAACGTTTGTGTGCTTTGCTCTTCTGTCGTTATCGGATACAACAATTGCGAAACTCGATTGCAAACAAAGCTATTGTTTCGAGTGATCGATACGACGAACAATCGTCGATCAACACGTGTCGTCAACGATCTCTGGTGCCTCGTTCTGCCTTGCCCACAAATCGCAACAAACGCGTGGAAATGACTTTTCGTTCTTGAGAGGTTATACCACCCTTCACGCGTTAGGGGGAATATGATGGGAGGGATGGATGTCGCATCGACACATTAAACGATAATAAAAAATTAACATCGTGAAATTGGTCAACAAATCTCCATTTAGTATTTATTTCACATTTGTGTAGGTGGACTGTACAAGCTCTTAGTTTGCGTGTACATTCAATCAATCAACCAATCAATGATTTATTTGCCATCTAAGTTTACATTTTATAAATAGGTATTACAATAGACATGTATACAAGAACTTAGATGCCCTTTCCAGGCACTGCAAATTTTCTAATGGACATTGCTCACTTAAATATTAATTAAGTTAAACGAATCAACACAAATTAATAATAATAATGCTGAGTTTATTGGTTAAAAAAAAGTGAAAAACATGTAATCATTAGAAGCCCTGTAGCCTGTGATAGTTTACAACTGTGTTACAGACTACAGTGTCTTCCCCTCATAGTTAACACTCATTGTTATTGTAAGAATATGAAAATGAACACAAACTGAATAGAATAAAAAATAAAAATTAAATGAATAAAAATGAAAAAATAGTGTGTCAAAAGTCAATAGCCTGTCGAATATAGAAATGTCCCTTTAAATATCTCTACATAATTATTATAATAATATTCAAATGTCTTTTGACGGAACACCATACCCACAATAACATCACATAAGTGATGAATGTTTGAATATATTTAGTATGAATTCCTCATTTATATATTTCGTCTATGCATTACAAACAATCCACACTACGCTGTGCCGATTTTAACCAGAAAGGCAATAAAACTATTTGCCTAACCAATTGCCTCGTACAGAAAGAAATTAATAACATTGTCAAACGAGTATATCGTAAACAATCAGACACTGTTTACACACCTCAACTTCTAGTAATGAGATTAGTACCAAACAGTAGCAAATATCGAAAAAAACAAAGACGAGTTGCCTCTTTCAGTGATATATTTATATGAAATATTTGAATTTCGTTCGTCGTTTCGTAAAAACGTTCTCTAATCGCAAACTAAAACGCTTGTTCTATGGATACTAGATCACTGATAAATATACTTAAAAACACTTTTCTTTTGTAAACAAACACATAAATTACATTAACTGCAGCCGAAGGACCCAAAAAAAACCGAAACTAATTTAAAAATACTTTATTATAATATAAAAATTACAATATAATTAATACAACTATAAAAGGTAGTGAGTCAGATGGATGCTAGGTCTAGAATGGAATACAATTATTATAACGAAAATTAGGAAAGCGAATATTGGCGAGCTCCGATTGCATCCGTTGACGTCAATGCTCACGTTCTGCTGAGTTGCGCCTCGTGCCACTGAAATGTAACGGGGCCGCTGCTGTGTAGGCTGTTTACTTATTAGGCTAGGTCTCACCTTACTCATATATAAATACACAGACACTGGAAAGAGGTTGTGGGTTCCATCCTCACAACCTCTTTCCAGTGGAACCCACAACCTCTGACCCAGGTCGATATGCACACAAAATTTCACGAAAATCGGTCTAGCCGTTTCGGACTAGTTCAATTACGAACACCGTGAGACGAGAATTTTATATATTAGATTACATTTTTTTTTCTTTCCATTAATATATTAATTTTATTAGTAGATTAAACTCATAATCACAACTAAGTACTTTCATCGCTTTTTAGTTATACGAATTTAACAATATTTCTTAGTTTTCAGAACTATCCGCGATCTCGAGTCGAGATTGCATTGCCTAATGACCCTGACCATATTTCGAAAAGTATCTGTAAATAAAATAGAAACGTAATAACTAAATTTACTCATTGACTTTATCACTCTATCGAAGCACGATAAAACCTGTTATAATTTATTATATTCAAAGTGTAAAGATAAACACTGGGAGTCATTGTTAAAAGAGGCGTTTTTCGTATACACGTGTCTAAAACTCGCAAAGACCACAATCGGCAATAAATAATTTAACGATAAGACTATACTCGACACGCAATTGACGTCGAGCGACCTTAAGATTGGATTGCATTGGAAAACTGGATTAACTACTGGATACTGGAAGGAGACACTGCACAAAATTAACCTGGACTCACACACATCAGGATACCAGGGCAGGTACTAACTATAGGTTCATCTGGGTTCTAGAGAGTTACCCGCTCACGGGCCCACTACCAAAAACCGTCGATATTTCAGATTTGAAGCCCGAACTTCTCTATAAATGTAGGTAATCGATAGTCCGTATTTTTTTATGCGAGAAGGTGTCAAGCGAGCGTGGCTCACCTCATACCAAGTGGTAACCGCCGCCCATGGACATTTGCAATACCCTTATGGTCGCAGATGCGTTGCGACCTTTTTACCCACCAGACGAAACGCAGAAGTGTAACTTCCACTTCACGCCGGTCTTCTCTGAGGTCGTTGTACCACCTTAAACGGACCTTTCCATTCATGTAGCGAACTGTTACGCGGCCCTACCACAGTTTAAGTAAATTTTGCCACTCAAAAACTCCAACAACGAGAATGGGTATTAAAACGATTTGCCAGCCAATAGCGCGGGCTCCCAGATACCTCACTCAATGGACGTAACGTTTTGTTTTCTTGATTTTACGCGAATATTATACATATTAAATGACTACTTTACGGATTTTTTATTTTTTAAAATAAAAAACGCGATAAAATCCGTAAGTAGTTTCATTTATTATGGACGTAATGTTACTGTATCGATACTTCTTCTCCACTCCGTTTTTCGTGAGACAGTAGAAGTACAAGCTATTGTTTGGCTCCACTTATGCAGAAGGCACCTAAGACAGTCGGGTCAGGCTACCTCACTCAACAGACGAAACGCTAAAATAAGCGCATTTATACTTCACATCGCCGGTCTCGACGAACCGACTCTAATCACGCAGGAAAATACAACCACGTAAGACCATGTTAGTTTGCCGCATTCTCTTATAAGGGACTGTATTACTGGGGTGTCACAGAAGTAAAGAGACAAGTCAATGAAAATTTTTTTTTATGAAAAATTGTAGCATCATCATTTCAGCCTGTTTGAGTCCACTGCTGAACATAGGCCTCCCCCATATACTGCCACGAAGTACGATCCTGAGCCACCTGCATCCATCGACTTTCCTTTCATTTGCACAGGTCGTCACTCCATCTAGTGGGGGGTCTGCCTACACTGCGATGGCCAGTACGAGGCTCCCACTCGAGAACCTTTCTTCCCCAACGGTTATCGGTTCTACGAGCTATATGGCCGGTCCATCGCCACTTCAGCTTGCTAATTCTCTGAGCTATGTCGGTTACCTTGGTTCTAGTGCGGATGTCTTCGTTACGAACTCTATCACGCAGAGAAATACCAAGCATAGCCCGGCCAAAAATTGTGACATGCACAATAATAATAAAACTACAATCTATATCAAATTTGCTCTTGCGATGCCTTTATAGCCGATTTTTCTCAAATTAATGGTTGCACGTCTCATGACTGCTTTTCCAGGAGTTGTTGCCACCCGTTTGGGCAATCTAGCCCATCGTTGTTTGAAAGATGTCAACGTTTTTGATTTTTCTGAATACTTACTTTTGTATTCCTTTTTACACAGAGCCCAAAACATTTCGATATCTCGAGCTTGAGGAACATTAGGAGCATTGTTCTGTTTCGATATGAATTCGACGCCCGTAGATTGCAAATATTGAGTGACTTCTGACTCGTAACAACACGAAGCCATATCCGGCCAGAATACAACGTCTTCCCTCTGATAATACTTGTCTATAAACGGTATTAAAATAGTGCATTATTAAGATCGTGCGTTCATAGACCGTGTACAGATAAATGGTTCGAAAACATTGCCGTTTTCGTCTACAGCTTGCCAAACCAGACACTTCTTAAAAAAATTAGCCTTTGTTTTGACTTTTTCGCTGTAACCTCACCACGACTAAGCGTAGCGTGGAAATATTGATTCCCAGGAATATCAGAGGGGTCAACCGGTACATAAGTTTCATCGTCAATTATGAGAATTCTTTTCAAAGCTTTTTAGTAAACTCGACGGCACCCTCGCTTAGCACGCACGTCTTGGTCTTTCACGTACTTTGGAGACAATTTCACAAAAGCCTTCATGCCCAGATCTTGAACTCTAATTCTGGATATGCTTGACTTAAATATTTTCAATTTGTCCGCTGCAGTCCTCACAGACGTTGAAGGTGCTTCTTTAAAAACCTTTTTTACTTTATCTATGTTTCGGTCAGTTGCCTTCCCGGAATCTTAAAGTCAGTCTCTCCTGATACTTCATACCGTTTAATTGTCCTGTAGATACTTGCTTCTTTTAGCCCCTTCTTGAGAAAAATTACGAACTGCCTCGGATTTCTTATTATTCAGATAGTACTGAATTACTGTTTTTGCAAACGATTCTCATTCGGTTTGCTTCATGTTAGAAAAACATGTCGATAAACGTAGTGATTACATTATCTTCGGATAGTATTAGCAAAACCACGCGAATTTAATAGAATTGTTACCGGTGGTTACCATGGCAACTGTTATTTTCTTTCTTGTAAACCTTTTTCTTGGCCGATATGAACACTCAGTTTTCTTTACTTATGGGACACCCTTTAGTTGACGTTTCCATTATCATATCTTTATCAGCCTGCTTCAATGTCCTAACCGATATAGATCCTAATCGTTGATAACAGATACGAATATGTCAAGGCCTGATGAATTATATTGTTACGTACAACCTTGAATTGTCATTTGTGCCTACTACGTAAAGGACAGTAAGTAAGTACCCAACGTAAGTATGTATTTACTTACAGTAAGTAAGTAAGTAACCTAAGTAAATAACAATATTAGTGGATTGGGAGTATTACCTCAACAGTACAATCGTGACAATCTCTAATATTTATTTACAAGTAGTTTTATTATTCACCTTTACATTACTACATGATGTTTACAATAATCTCTAGAATAACTGTGTCACATTATTTGAAACTGTTTTGATGTCTTACTACTTCGACAACATGAAATTTATAACCATTGATTTTCATTTTAATAGATTTCAGATCACTGTTTAATGGTTCGTTTAAATCTTTGCTGTTTCGAAAATTTTGCTGGCGGGATATTGACCAAATTACGCGCGAAATTGCTGTCGCGTTTAAAGTAAATTATAGTTATAGGTAACATTTTAACGCAGTCAAGTTTTCTTGTCTCATTTTATGCTTCATATGTCCTTCTTTTAAATATGTTTTGATATTCGCCGTCGATTTTAATAGAACGATATTAAAGAAATCAACAATAAATTTGTGGTTCTTCCACAATTTGTTTACATTTTTGTATATTATAACTGGATCATTTTTTTTCCCAGTGAAGCACGTGTAAACACGCAATTGTGATCACAATAATGAAAATATTGACTATAAAATATAAGGTCAACCATATCCCCATATCCCATACCCTGCTAAATCTAATAAAAGTTTTAGACAAATAATATATGTACACACATTTGACGACCTGATTGGCGTAGTGGATATTGGACCTGTCTCTCGCGTCAGAAGCTGTGGGTTCGATGCCAACTACTGAAAATTGTGTGATGAACATATTGTTTTTGAATTTTTATGGATGTTATCTATATATCTATAATATATATTTATTTACAAAAGAAAAGTATATTTAAGTATGTTTATCAGTTAGCTAGTATCAACAGCTAATACGGACTAGTTTTTGTGTAAAAATATGTCCTGAAATATTTCTATGGTTTAACTTTAACAGGACAAATTAAAGACCAGAGTGAAACCAGAAAATTTAAACATTTTCACAGTTTGTTTATTATGTTTCATTACATGTTATAGTATTATTAGTGTTTGTCTTTTGCAAGTTACATCCAGTGTAGCTTAGTAGGCTTAAACTTTTAACATGAAATAGAAAAGCCCATAAATTTTGCATCTAAGAAATTCGAACCTGCAAATCGCGGTTCGTCATCTCAACCATTTGGAGTATGAAATGGATATAAGAAGATTTACTCCTTGTTTCAATTCCGAAGTAATGAAATTATCGATCGATAAATGATTTGACGATTCGCAACGATTTTCAATATTTGCGCCCATTTAATCTTTTTATGTGCTATCTCAAAATTGGTTGGCAACGAGATTTGTATGAAATATGTATATTATTATAACATTATCAGTTTATCAAATCGCGTGCTGTGAGCTGGTAATGCCGTAATGGCGGTGAAGCTATGTTTACATTTGGAAAAGGTAGCAGGTTCGATTCTGGAGCTGTCTCGTTTATCAAACTTGTATGCGGAAATAAAACGAAAAAACCGTTAATCTCGTCCTCGGGAATTTCTTCGTGGTCACACGATGAATTCACTGTTATATAGATATATAACATCATTTAGTTATCTCAAGATTCTTAAACGTGAAGAAGATAGCAGATATCCTAAGTATGTTCATCAGGGGGAAAAGGCGTGCCGCGCCAGTCGCCAGGCGCTCTCCTTTCATTCAGTATACCGTGTTCAAATCCCGGTACCGGCAGCGACGAAACTATTAATTGCAATTTTGAGACATAAGGTCTCAAAATTGCAATTAATAGTTGATAGCCTTGCTCAGCTGGAAGAAAAAATATTCAGGAAATCTGCATACCTTCGTATTAATAATGAATTAATATATTTCGATTATGTTAAGTCTGTCAATCTGAGTTGGGTTGACGGGTGAACTGTTTCCCAATACCCTTCGTACAGAGGAGGTTTTTGCCCAGCAGTGCTATAAATAAAGACTGTTACTTTGCTTAACGTTTCAATGTGTGGGGTCTATAATAAGATACTTCTATAAAAAACAAAAGGACCGAATTAAATTTTGCTTCTAGCAAACATAGTCACTATAACGCATAATCTAAAACATTTAGCAGATCATAAAGCAAAATTTAGTTCGTAGTAAATGTTACTCGGAAACGATAAGGAAAATTGTATTCATAAACTCAAAACGAATCATAAAGATACATGAAATAGCCTTAATCTGTCGCAACACTAAAACAAGACGTTATTATGTTACGTAAAGCTAAAACTTTTTACCTCTTTTTACGAAAATTGCGCGGACGGAGGAGTAGAGGACTAAAAAAATACCCACATTTATAGTTTATATGTATTTGACACACATACGCTTATATACTCTTTTGTTAATCTTATCCTTTAAACGAGCAATTCTTATATATATATATATTGGAATCTCGGAAACGGCTCCAGCGATTTTCATGAAATTTAGTATGTGCGTATTCGGGGGCGAATAATCGATCTAGCTAGGTTTCATTTTTAGAAAATGTTCTTTTATCCCTGTTTTCAGGGAATGAAAAATATCATTCGAATATAAATGTAAATTTCGCCGCAAAAAAAAATGTTATAATAGCTCGGTCAGTAATCGGGCGGCCCCAAAATAGACGGCCGCGGTTCGTATCACGATCATCCAGTCAGATAATAGCTACCGATCGAGCCGAGGTCCGGCCCTCTCGGGCACCCTCGAATCGGAATGCAGACAGCCCAAGCCGCGGGGTCCTTCGATCATCCACGCCCGCCATTTACACACGGTGATAATAATAGCGTTTACTTAGTCACCACAACGCGTAATAATTTTTTGCGGTTCCGTCGGAGATCAACAGTGGCTCATCCAGCCCAAAAAAAAAAAAAAAAAAAGTTTCATTTACACACTTATTTTTACTTTTTTTCGGTTCGATTGCTTTCTTTATTTTTAATTTTTTGTCGATTTGTTATTTTGTTATGTTTTTCCCTTTTTTTTAAAGTTCTTACTTTTGTGAAAAACACCAGTTCATATTTTATTAACATTAGGTCGATAAGATCGAAAAATAGTAGGCATATTTCGTTACTCAGTAATTTGTATCTAAATGTAATTTTCAAAATACACGATTTACCAAAAAAAAACAATCCGAGCAAAGCTCGGTCCTCCAGGTACTTGTGTATTATATGAATAGATTAATACTCAAACTTATAATTTAAATATTATAGTCGAATTTCAACCACTCGGCGTCTACTAGTACTCGTAAAAACACGACAAATGTCGTTTTATTGGCTTCCTCGTACATTAATATAACGCACATTGTGAATTAATGCAACATACGTAACAATAATAATACCACGCAGAGGGGAAAAAAACATCTTAAATTATTCGCAAAACAGTGTGCCATATTTGATATGTTTCGAGAAAACGTATCAAGAATGTGCACATGTGGATGATAAACTCAAGCAACGATACGTTGCGTAATTTCACTCTCAAAGATGTAGATTTGGAACTCCTTTGGTGATGGTTCTTTGGCTCTCTTGTTATACACGACGGTGACAAGTCATTCTATCGTTTACCATCCACTTCATAAAAGAGATCGTAAATGACGTTAATGAAGGAAACTAACTCTAAAAACTCAAACACATGGAAACTTCATAGTTGTTGTGTGGTTTAAAAAGAAGTCAGGTGTATTTAGGTACTGAATGAATTCGTCACAGTAATAGCATATTTTCTTGTTAAAAAAAAAGAATTACTTTGTTATTCATGCTACCTAAATACGTACAAGATTTGAACAATGTAAAAATTGAGACAAAACTCTGATAAATATTCTTCAAATTATATTCATTCTTATTGTAACACTAATAATTTCTTACGATATACGTAGTTACTTATATACTTTATAAACCATAATGCTTAATACCAAAATCCTTAAAACTATGTACTACCCTTAAGTATACGATGATGCAGAACATGAGGCATAACAAGGATATAAGTAAAGGCTTTATTAAGAAAAGCAACTTGAACAATTACTGGGACTTATCATTATTCGATGAGGGAACAAATTATAATACAGTTTGGGGTTTTTTTATTTGATATAATAGTTTTTAGGTTATTACAGTTTAGGTGAAAAAGGACGCTTAAACGATTAATTACAAGAGGACAGACAATGGAAAATTTTGCAATAAAATGGTTGATTGATTGAGCGATTGGTGAAGTAAGGGTAACAGATTATATTAAGATGTGAAGACCTAGACGTCTAGAATAATCATAAAGTACCAGTCATTATAAATATAAATAAAAAAAGGAACCTTCAAACTCACCTGCCGCAGAAACGGTGAAAATTTCGATTCGTTCTTACTCATTTTGCTGCCCGCCAAAGCGTCTGTAACCTACGACATAATCATTTTTTATCCGTCGTGTATTTTTTTTAAACGTAACGTCACCGGACCGAGTTACCGGCAGCCTTCATGACCGCGCGACTTGTGGCCGTATCTCGATATTTCCACGATATCCAGACGATATAACAACGGCGTGAGGAAGATTAGATTAATCGCTATTTGTTCGCACCTAATCAATGCAATGATTGCTGTGACGCAAGCTACTTTGAAGGAATTATTCTAACTTATACGTACGTGCCAAATATATATCTTTACATAACTGCGGTCATATAAATCTAATTTTTAATATGTTCAGGTTAAAAGAAAAAATATACGCATCCCAAAATTTTATCTGACCAATCAATTAATGGACAATGCGTTACTTGTTCATAGAATAAAATTGTCACCAAATGAACCGTTTTACCAACCTTTCTCTGTTTAAATTTGGACAATTCATTTACAGACTATACATTTCGACGAGTAAACACAGCATATCCATTATCTATCGATTTATTTTTTACATTAGAAAAAAAACATCAATGAAAGTGCGTGCAGCCATTTTTTGATCTTTGCAACATCCAGTCCCGTCCTGCCGTTTTGCAAAATGTCATTACACGAAACTCGTAGCAAGCACAGACTATATTAATCGAGTTTAAAAAAAACAACGCCCCACGAAGAACTCAAACTCGAAACACATAAGTATATAATTATAGCGTCAGGTCGAATTGCAGTTTATCGGAAATCGATAAACGTCGACTGTATCTAAACGAGCTACTGTTTTTTTTTTCAATGACAAATCCTAATGCGACAACAGTTGTCGATCTTATCATATCAACGCTTGAGAAACGTAGTAGTAAGAGTTATTTACGACGGTTTTTATTGCCGTGGCGAAGTGCTCACGCAGCTTTTGCACAGCCCAACGGTTCGACTGGAATGGAGAAAAGGAGAATTAATACCAAAGCCTCGCAGTGAGATTTAAACTTTCACGCATCGTTGTAATACTTACGCACGGTTTCTGAAACACGTATCTGATCATACAAAGTAACAAATCTGCTGTCAAATGGCCTTTCAAATGTTTTTCAATCGATAAAATTGCTATTAAGTATCCTACGCGACATTAAATCCTGGTGAATTGTTATTTTACTAGTCCGTGATTAAACGTAAGATGATTGTGCAACTAACCCTCACCCTAATCTGTTAGTTTGTGGATGCCGCCACCTATAGGACAAAACCGCTCAAGAACTGTGCAGACCGCGATGAGACGACCATCGCCATCGCGATTAAAGGACCGAGATCCTCTCCCGGGGGCCCTTGTGCATGGTTCGTCCATCTAAACGACCTAGAGCTTGGCGGCCTCCCAATCCGGCAATAATGTTCAAATTCAAAATACTATGTTTATTCGAATAGAAATCATATGCTTATATAAATCAAATCAAATAAACATATATTTATTCTCATAGACACTTGCGCGTTCTTATAAAGCGATCGAATCGAATTTAACATAAGAATTTTACATAAGTTCGTAAGTAACTTACTACTGATTCGGAAAGCAGTTTCTGTTGAGAAGAGACCGGCAAGAAACTCAATAAAATGTTTCGAAATTATATTTTCATATCGGACATAGTTCTACAGATTTCAAGTTTACTATTTATTGCATTTCTGTGCTAAGAATCAAGCCACCAATTTAAAAAATTTAATAAAATCGATTTATACTTATTATGCATACACAAGTATGGCGATAACGTCGAATGGAAAAGTAAATAAGGCTGGCTCGATAATTTCTTTATTCTATAGATATATAAATATAAAAACTAATTATTGATAAATAATTAGTTTATTCTGTTGTGGGGATGTCGAGGGTGAGGAAATATATTATATATAGTGATATAATATGCTTTAACCATTAATTTACTTTGAATTTTGCGTTTAAATTCATCAAGCGGCAGACTTAATATCGACTGTAGTATTTTATCATACAGATAATCACTTTGCCCCATGAACGACCTGTTTAGTTCTTGTAGACGAAACAATGGCAAAGTTGGTTTGTCCTTATTTTTATTGTTTAAATTAAGTCTGTCACTATTCTTGAGGTAAGATTAATTCTTATTGGTTATGTCAATTGTACAAAGTCTATACTATAATAAAAGAGTAGAATCGGCGTGTCTGTACATTGAATATATTTATGAAAAAATTAAAAAGGGTATCATAAAAAGTGTTATAGGAAACATAAAAACCATTTTTGGAATGTCTGTCTGTCTGTCTGTTAGCGATAAACTTGAAAACTACTTAACGGATTTTGATACAGTTTTCACTGGTTTCTTAAGCAAAGCTTGGGGCAGTACAGGCTTTGTTTCATCTCAATCAGTTCACTCAAACGGGAGATATGGGAATTTTAAAATTAAAGCAGTGCAGTCGCAAACAGTTATCACAGTTATCCTACTACTGGACTAATTTGTATGGTGTTTTGTAAGTATTTAAGATTAATTCTGTGCAACATTAAAGCTTTGTTTTATTACAATTGCAAAAACTAGATGGCGTTGTTCTTCAAAAAATGCGCTGTATACATATTTTCACAAGTTTTTTAAGGGACAAGTGCCGACCTTTTGCATTTTAATAATAATAATGCGAATTTCTTCAATTGAGATTTATACGATAGGTACGATTTTAGTTTTGCTTGGCACAGAGATATTCTTGATTTTGGTTTGCGATTTTGTTAGTTGTTACAAACAGTAGTGGATTTCTCTATAGGCCGCGTACTCGGCGGGTCAAATGTAGGGGCCTGCTGCAAATTAGTGGGGCCTTTTAGTAGCATTGCTTGCCTTTCGCCTTTCGCTTCTTTGCGTAGGCGATATTCCATAAAAATTATAACAAATCAAGCGGGTCTGATAAGTAGGTACCATTCGTCGGCTCCGTAATATCATTTACTTACTTTCTTTGTTTAATTTTTTGTGCCTTCCAGAGAGTCTTTTCTCTTAATCTTTAATGAGCCTAGGGCGACCAACGGACAAATCTGTCACTGTTTAGGAATATAGATTTGGTTAGGCTAGGATATTCGGATATTATTTTGCTTTATCGTTTGGAAATTATATTTGTTTTTTATCACTTACTCACAAATTGTATCTGATATTTTTTTTGTAATTAAGATACTTATTTTGTAGTATTTTCTAAATCATTGAACTTTCCTTTTAGTATTTATTAAAAAAAATGCCTCGATAGAATTTAAAAGAATGAGAAGGATTTGATCTCAACAATGTAATGAAAACCAAACACGACTTAGTGCTGATACCCATTTCGCCATAGACACCATTCATTAGCTCGCACATTGGAGTCAGTTATTGTTTAATTCGCGAATACCACTCGCTAGATCACTGACCATTGCGCAGTTGTCAAGGCATTGCCTAAGGCGTGGGTTCGATTCTCACACTGGACAATTATTTGTGTGAGCCATAGTAATTGTTTTCCAGAAGGCAAAACTATAATTGTGGTATATATTTTATATCGTGCTTAGATAGATTTTAGAGTAGCCTTCCTCAATAAATTGGTTATCTTACAGTGCAAGAATTTTTCTAATCGAACCAGTAGTAGCTGAGATTAGCGAGTTCAAACAAAAAGAGATGCTAGCTAGACTGCTAGCATCTGTTTGATATATGTATCTCATAAACTGTGATATTTAGACAGTTAAATTTTTCACAGATGATGTATTTCTGTTGACGCTATAACAACAAATAAAGGAAATCAAAATATTTTTTTTTTAAGTGGGGCTCTCATACAACGGACATAATTTTATTGCCTTTTTTATAGATTATGGTATGGAACTCTTCGTTCACGATTGCGACTCGCATTTGGCTGGTTTATAAATTTATATAATCTAACAATCGTCATCATTTTACAGACCATTATATAATTGTAGTTAACTATACTTTTATCCAATTCAGCTGTAGCGATAACTTTTTTTAAATTGATGTAATTTTTTTTATTTATGAACCGATTTGAATAAAACTAACACTAAATGTTAAGTAAAGTACTACAATGCATAAGTGAAAGTTGCACCCAAATCGGTTAAGCCGTTTCTGAGATTACGAGATTACAAAAGCACATAATTACGGACACAAATTTTAACAACCATTGTTTTGGGTTCTATTGTGTTGATAAAGGGGGATCTTTAATAATAGTTTTTCTCAAATATCTTCCATGTACAGACAAAGACTAGTTACGTTTTTATTATATGTATAGATATCTGTCTGTATCTGTCTGAATTTTTCGCTTTCATCCTATTCCACGCGGACGTAGTCGCGGGCAACAGCTCGTATTACAATAAATGTATTGAGACGCAAGAGCACGTAACAGTGAGTATATTAACCTCTTTAAAAAGATCTTCGAGTGTATTCCGCTCTGATGTTATACATTGCTCGGACAGCTCGTTTTTGAAAACTTAAAATAGAATTTATATCAGATGCGCTACCCCACAACAAAATTCCGTAAGACAAGAGATGGCCCGAATCAAAGCTCCCGAGGAAGCCCTCGTGTTAAGTCACTCATGAATAAGATTTCGAGATTAGTCACTCATGAGAGATACGCGACGCCCACAGCACCCTGCCACCTCTACTTCTAGCCGGTGAAACTATACGAGTATACGCTTGGACTCTTGTTATGTCAATAGTAACTTAGCCGTCACCACACCACAAAGCAGATACAAATACTACAGATTATTCCGCATAACTATTAGCCTCCAATTCTCCATTTTTATAAGCAACACTGTCAACTATATATTATAAGTTCGTTACCGATGTAGAAAAATGAAGTACGAAGAAGCAAAACTTGAGCATTAGAGAAAAAAAATCTTATTTTTTTTATACCACTCTACTATTTTTTAAAAGTGATACAGATACTGTATATCCGCGTAAAACCTATAACTACAAACTATTTTTAAATCACCTATAACGGTGCCATCTACTGACATTTCTACGTATTATCTATAATATGCTACTTACTTACATGATATACATGTTATGATGGATGACCAATAGAGGGCGGTGGAGTCTAGAAGGAAACATTTTTGTTCTTTCATGTTTCAGGCTTTTAATTCATTTTAGTTACAGTGACATTTTTCCATTAGTACAAATTTTGTACGGTACGAAGTACTTCATACAAAGTTTATTGATAAAATTGTAAATTATTCCCATCCCATCCGTATTAATTACATAAACAATTATTGGTCCAATATTTTTTAACATTAAATCTTTTTTTCTTTAATGTGAAAAGTTGCCAAACGAGCAGACGGTTCACCTGATGTTAAGTGAATACAGCCACCCATGAACATCTGCTACACCCCAGGGTTTGCAGATGCGTTGACAACCTTTTTGGAAATTGGGCTCCGGCTACCTCACTCACCAGACGAAACGCGAAAGTATTTCTCATACTTCCACTTTACGCCGGTCTTCTGTGAGGTCGTGGTACTTACCCGGACGGGCCTGCCCATTAGTGCAACAGCCGAGGCTGCTGCGTGTAACCCTCTTGTCACTAGCCAGTGTTAAGCCTAGGACGTAAACCTTTCAAAAATGTCTGTACGGGGACCCCACGGACCCAAAGTTTCAACAGCAAATGGCACAAATATATAATCTAAACATCACCGACCGAAGTACCCCTAAAGGCCCATTTAGATGGTGCCAGTTTCTTGCCTGTTGTATACAATTAAATTGAAGCAATAAATGAGTTGCATGGTCTAAACAACAAATGGTCTAAACAATTATTGCGCGCAATTTATTGCATTCAATTATTGCTCTTGTATGTACAAGAAAATGGCATCGTGTAAATGGGCCTTTAGACGAGAGACGGCCAAAGTTGTACTAATGTTAACTAAAACCTTACGAACTTTTACCAACATTGAATCTAAATTATCAAAGCTTAATGCCAGATTTTCCTTAGCATAAGAGAGGCCTAAACTTGTATCATGGAATATAGTCAAATATTCACATTCGTCAGTTTTTTTTTACAGGTAGGTACTTCAATTTTTGTTTCTACAAAACATTGCCCTTACTTTGAATAACATTACATTATCCTATGTTGTAAGTACGTTTAACAAACATAAATTACGTGGACAAACACCCAGATGCGAAACAATTATCTGTTGGTCACACAAATAGTTGTTCCATGTGGAAATCGAACCCACGACCCCCGACGCAGAAGGCATTACCTTGGCAACTACGCCACGGGAGTCATCCGCCTGGGTCTTTTTGATTTAATCTCAGTATTTGATATAACTTGACAAGCATTAAAAGTCTGTACAGTAAAAGACTTAAAGTCAAGCCCAAAATAATTTAAAACAAAGACAATTTTAACGATACAAAAATTTATTCAACAGAAGATGATCTTCTACTACTACTACTTATTCTACAAAAATAAATTAAATCAGTCTTGAAATAAAATTAATATCACAAAACGATACACAGCCTTTTCAGCTTTAAATGAACAACATAATGAACAGGTACAGTACAATATTTACAAATTAAAATATATCTTTACAGCAAAAAAGGTTAATCCACTTCTTCCACGTTGGCCCTTCGTACATACCACCAGGCATGCCACCAGGCATACCACCGGACATACCACCAGGCATTCCACCCGGCATACCACCAGGCATACCGCCCTGTGCTGCTCCATGCATCTTGCTCATGAGTGGCGAGCAGACCCGTTGCAACTCCTTAAGCCGGTGCTCGTACTCTTCGCGTTCAGCCAGCGTGTTGTTGTCGAGCCATCGAAGGGCGTCTTCGCAATGTTGGCGAGCAGTGTTCTTGTCACTCTCGCTTAGCTTGTCGCCTGCCTCGTCCACCGCTTGTTTTACGCCAAAAACGTAAGTCTCGAGCTGATTGCGGGCGGTGACACGCTGCCGCTGCCTCTCGTCCTCCTCTTTATATCGCTCTGCCTCAGCGAGCATGCGATCGATCTCAGCCTGCGACAGCCGGCCCCGGTCGTTCTTGATCACGATGTTCTTGCTGCGGCCCGTGCTGTTCTCTTTGGCGGACACGTTCAGGATGCCGTTGGCGTCCATGTCGAATGTCACGTCGATCTTGGGCACGCCGCGCGGCGCCGGTGGAATGCCCGTCAGGTCAAACGTGCCCAGAAGGTTGTTGTCCTTGGTCATATTGCGCGCGCTCGCCCTCGTACACCTGAATAGTGACCGCTGGTTGGTTGTCAGAGTAAGTGGTGAATGTCTGCGACTGCTTGCACGGGATCTTGGAGTTGCGTTCGATGATCTTGGTCATGACTCCGCCAGCCGTCTCGATGCCGAGAGACAGCGGCGCCACGTCCACCAACAGTACGTCTTGGATCTTGGAGTCAGATTCTCCGCTTAGGATGGCAGCTTGCACGGCGGCGCCGTACGCCACCGCCTCGTCGGGGTTGATAGACAGGTTCAGCTTCTTGCCGCAGAAGAAGTTCTGCAGCAGGCTCTGCACCTTGGGGATGCGCGTGGAGCCGCCCACCAGCACCACGTCGTGGATCTGGCTCTTGTCCATCTTGGCGTCCTTGAGCGCCTTCTCCACTGGCTCCAGGGTGCCGCGGAACAGGTCCGAGTTGAGCTCCTCGAAGCGGGCGCGGGAGACGCGCGTGTAGAAGTCGATGCCCTCGTAGAGAGCGTCGATCTCCAGGGTGGCCTCGGTGCTGGAGGAGAGCGTGCGCTTGGCGCGCTCGGCGGCGGTGCGGAGGCGTCGCAAGGCGCGCGGGTTCGAGCGCAGGTCCTTCTTGTACTTGCGCTGGAACTCGTCCGCGAGGTGGTTCACCAGTCGGTTGTCGAAGTCCTCGCCTCCCAGGTGCGTGTCGCCGGCAGTCGCTTTCACCTCGAACAGGGAGCCCTCGTCGATGGTCAGGATCGACACGTCGAAGGTGCCGCCGCCGAGGTCGAAGATCAGCACGTTGCGCTCGCCCTTGAGGTTCTTGTCCAGACCATACGCCAGCGCGGCCGCCGTGGGCTCGTTGATGATGCGAAGCACGTTCAGCCCTGCGATGGCACCTGCGTCCTTCGTGGCCTGCCTCTGAGAGTCGTTGAAGTACGCTGGCACGGTGATCACGGCGTCACGCACTGTGTTTCCCAGATATGCCTCCGCAGTCTCCTTCATCTTCGTCAGCACCATGCTGCTGATCTCCTCGGGAGCAAACCTCTTCTGTTCGCCCTTAAACTCGACCTGAATCTTGGGCTTGCCGCAGTCGTTAACCACTTTGAAGGGCCAGTGCTTCATGTCCGCTTGGATCTTGGGATCGTCGAACTTGCGTCCGATAAGCCTCTTCGCGTCGAAGACCGTGTTGCTGGGGTTGAGGGCCACCTGGTTCTTGGCTGCATCTCCGATCAGCCTCTCGGTGTCCGTGAATGCCACATACGAAGGCGTCGTCCTGTTGCCCTGGTCGTTGGCGATGATCTCCACGTTGCCGTGCTGCCACACGCCGACGCACGAGTATGTTGTTCCTAAGTCGATACCAATTGCTGGCATTTTCTTTTCTTTTTATTAACAATTCACTTCTTATACACAAAACTGTTTCTCGCTTTCAAAATAACTTCGGTAAACACCGAACCGTACTTCGTGAACACTTCGTATTGCGTTTGAATTAAGAATGAGTTGCTGCATCGAGCGCTGAGTTTTTATATTAAACCAACCAAATTCTAGAATCGTCAAGCTCTTTCTAGACACGGCCAATAGGAAAGCACCATCCCGAGAACATTCTGGATAAAGCGACGGTAACCAATAGAAATGCTCCGTTGGAAAGAGATAGCATTATCAACACGACAATTGGGGTCCTAGGGTTACCCTATGCAAGTTTCAACTGAATTTTGGGAAAGCTGCCCTGTTAAACGAACTCAATGTTCAACATTATAATATTTGGTCTTAATCTCACCGTTATCATAATAATATTCTAATTAATGAATTTTCGTTATAATTATATTTTAAGAATGCTTCATAATTATAATTTATAACAAACCATCTTCACATCCACAATTAAATTATTCAGCAATTACTTGATATGTTCATCAATAGTAGTGCAGCAATATCAATACAGTAGTGATAAAATTTATGGAAATGTAAAGAAAATTATTTTTGCTTTTAAAACTTGCATGATAATTACAACATTTTTGGTTACTCAAATTACAACAGAAAACAAATAATGTTTTTTTCATATCGGCCAAAAATTTTGTGTGTGGTAAAATTTAAAAGCGGGCAACATTGGTTTCGTGGAATATTCTAGAACATTCACGTCTCGAGTCGAGAAGTCGAGCAAAGAGAATGTAATCACTACGTTTAAAGTCGAGAATCTCGAATGCAATCCGTTTCAAAGTCTTTCTTTCGTCTTTTCTCATGTTATTGCACTGTAAACATACGTTAAATTATTATTAACCCATGTTATATAAAAACACTATGAAAACACAGAGATAATTAATGCAGCCGATAAAATGAATCACGTGAAATTTCGACATTGGAAATTTGCCTCTTAGTAATGTAATGCCTAAGGATGAGATTAACTGTGAAAGCCTTTTATCAATTGAAGACATGAGTGGATGAAGGGGATATAATACAATTTGTAAATGTTGAGAAAACGGGCATCAAAGTTTTGTTGCTTGTTTTTGAGATAAATCGTTTTTCTTTTTGATTATTTACTAACTATTTATGTCAAATTATAGTAATTATTGACACCTACTAATATGGAGTGGAAAAATAAGATTAAAGTGTAAGAATATGCATTTATTGAAAAAAAATGTACATAACTCTTTCATTCATTTCTTGATAATAAAGAAGTTTCATACCTAATTTACGGATGAATGAATTAACTACATAATTAACGTAATAAAACCAAAAAAAAAATTACACGTGTGTCGGGTTAATCTGGACCTACAAAGTGTTCATAATTCCGGTTTCAAAAATTTTATCTGTTCTTTAATATTAGCTTTTCTTTTCTTCAGAAATTGTACCATATTTTCTTTGTACCCGTTCAACTAAAAAGTCTTCTACTTGTCTTTTTTTTTAATATATCCACTTTTCTAAAAGGCATGTTTTCATCATAACTTTCTTTGTATAAGTAGGCACCGAATTCTTCTACCCCTATCCACTGAATACCGTCCCTGAAATTAACCCTTTGCTTGTTTTCGTCTTTTTTTTCTGTTTATCAAATTGAGTTGATTTTGCAACTAGTTCATTTTACGATAATGATCCGTCATATCGATACTAACATAGTTTCTAGATACTTTGCATATAATCTCTCGATATTGTTCAGGCGTATACAGCGTGTCGTTACCATCGCGACAATAAATGAACACACGTCTAACGCTACTTGCCAATAATCATAAAAAAATATTAACGTTAAACAAACAAACTAATTAAGTAAAAAAGAAACAAAATTTGTAACATCCTATACAACTCGCGCCATAGCGTCGCATTACAAGCCTCTCCTTCTAACAGTATGTTTTGTCTCTTTCAAATTCATTCAACCCATTCATATGCTTTGTGACCTTTACAAATGAACTTTACGTTACGCTTTTATAGGTAAGGGTGTTCTAAAATTCTTTGTTTTGGAAAATTGAATAACTGTAAATATTGATGTTTTAAGAATTTAAATGTATAATACAACTTTAAAAAGTTATCCCCTATGTGAGTGTTCATTTATTGTCGCGATGGTAACGACACGCTGTATATTGCCTCATGCTTGCGCATGATCTATTCGATGCGACCAAAATCTCTATCAGAGTCCAGATAAGAATGACCGACATTGGGAAATTTGTGGTCAATGATTTTTAAATAACCCTTCATGATCATGTCTTGGTAGATAATTTTTTTATTCTGTCCAGCACAGGAGTCCGACCATATAAATAAATGTTTTTTTTTTTTGCGACAATATGAATCCACTTCAACAAATCTTAGTAAGGAGCTAGCATCTTCAACAATACTTCTGTCGGCTACATCTTCTGTACACAGCTTTTTGTTTGGTCTGGTCACTAACATGGATGCCCAGATAATAATAAAATTCCGTATAATATTAACAAAAAAACCGGCTTCAAACCGGAAACTAAAAAACATTATTAATACTAATAACATTTGAGGATTGCCCTCGATTTCTCTGAGATTCCATCATCAGATCTAGGTTACCTTACCATGGTACCATTCTTGGGATATCTCCTTTCCAACAAAAAAAGAATCATCAAAATCGGTTCATAAACGATGAAGTTATCCGCGAATACACATAAAAAATATATATACGGTCGAATTGAGAAACGTCCTCCTTTTTGAAGTCGGTTAATAAAACCAAATCTGGCGTAAATAGAATGACTTAGAAGTCGGTATTTTAGGAAGTGGCATGGTGTGTAAGTCTACTGTGAGGTATAATAATCCATTGTCTTTTTTGGGTCAATCTGTTATGATGATGACGGTAATGGCTTCAATCGCAACGTGGTAATTCAAATGAAAATCATGTACCTATCAGCTTTTCATTTGAATTTCTACCATCATAAGTTGCACAGTTGTTTTGCCATTTATGAATTATTTCTAGATTATGAAAATAGTTGTTTGTTGTGTGTGCGTATGTGGATATGAGTGGAAGAGGCATGGAGCGCTGTGAACGATGACGGAATGTGAAAATAACAACACAAGTAATACTTTTAGTAATAATAGTTAGTAATATTTTAGTAATATTTGTATTTTTGACTAAATGTATCTTTTAAAGCCACACCATAAAAAATAACCGAAAAAAATGTAACCAAAAAATGAAAAAAAATTTTTAGGGTGAGCCACACTGTAACGTAGGTTTCGAGTAGATTAGAATGATAATTAGGTCAACAATCCATAACAAAACTATTTAATAAAAAAATAAACTATAACTGTATAACTAAAACTAACAATTATTTAAACAAGGGGAAAAAACTCAATACAAACAAAAATATACAAAAATAGATGGGTCGTGTGTTCACCTAGCCACCGAGTATGCACCAAAGTCCTCTGAAGACACTTTCCTATAGCTCCCGTAGCGATAAGTCCATACACTAGCTCAGCAGCAACGGCAGCAGGCAAGCCGAGTAGGGTGTTTGGGGTCCGCAGGCAAAAGGCAGGCGATCCTCCAGCCAACAACTTTGCGTCGGCAACGCGGCATAAGCTACAGAAACTGTGTAGCAAGGAAGGTGCAGGGACCCTGGAACGCAGCCGCACTTTGACTTTAACAGCCGTCGGAAAATGTATTACGACTAGAGCCGACAGCATTATTTGCAACCCTTCCACGCAACAGAAATCACATACACAATATAAAAATTTGAGGACTAAAATATTATAATATTGCGAACTAATTTTAACGAAAATAAAAGATAGTCGATTTCGTGAATAGCATTAAGATACAAACATTATTTACGCTACTACAAATTATAAAGTAAAGTTAAGTAAAGTTACAGCCTATACATGTCCCACTGCTGGGCAAAGGCCTCCTCTATACAGAGGGCATCAGGGCATAGTCCACCACGCGGCCCCACTGCGGATTGGCGGACATCACATATTTTCGAAATATATTTTTTTTTGTTATTTTATACGAAAAATTAGCAAGTGAGCAGACGTTTCACCTGATGTTTAGTAATTACCGTCGCTCATGGACATGGAACTCCTAAGCGGTTCCAGACGCGATGTATGCCTTTAAAGATAGGCCCCAGTTACCTTATTGACCAGACGAAACGCAAAGTATAACACTCACTTCACGCCCGTCCTCTGTAAAGCAGTGGTACTCCCCCAGACACCATACGCACAAAGGCAGACACACAAATTCCAAAGAAAAAATACACAAGCGATTTTTTTTATTAAGGAAAAACAAAACTTCAATATCTCGCTTTGTCTGCGTATTAATTTAATAATTGATTTTCAGGAGTTCCCTTCGTATCTCCGGAGTTAAAGATCCAATACCAATGAAATTAATATGAGACCACGTGGGAAGCACCAGCTTTCAAATAAAAGAAATGTCATCAAAATCGGTTCGCTCAGTGAAAAGTTCTGAGGTAAAGTAAAGTAACAGCCTTTACATGTCCCACTGCTGGGCAAAGGCCTCCTCTATACAGAGGGTATCAGGGCATAGTCCACCACGCGGCCCCACTGCGGATTGGCGGACTTCACATATTTTCGAAATATATATTTTTTTTGTTATTATTTCGAAAATATGCAGGTTCCTCACGATGTTTTCCTTCACCGCGGAGCACGTGATAAGTCAGCACTTAAAGTTAAAAACTTCATTGGTGCCGGCACCGGGGATCGAACTCAGGTTGCTCGAGTATATTGAATTAAAGGCGAGCGCCCGGACACTGAGCTATCACGGCTCGATACTAATATAGTTAAAACACACAAATTATAGTTAAATAACATCTCTAACGTATCACTATTTAAACTTATAACCGCGTAGTTCTGCTACCACGGAAACTATCCTTAACTATTTATTTTTCATTAAAAATTGCATACAACACTTACCCAATTGCTGAGGTCGTACTTGTGTACGAAATAGAAAGTATTTAGTTACAGTAAACGGTTTGCCGGTCCAAACAAATTGAAGCAGTTGTTTATGCCAGAATGATCGAAATTGAACTTGATCTCTTGCAAGTGGTCTTAGAATTTTTCGATACCTCCCTAATCAACTACAATTATAAAGTAAATTGCGTAAGCGAATTACTGTTTGATTGCTCTTTGAAAACGGTAGGCGTTACAACACTAAGGGGTATAAAAATTAGTTATAAACCTATTCTCAAAAAATTTATAAAATTTCATCAAAATCGGTGAAGTCAATCGTTTCGAAGGAGTATAAACACTAAAACTGTGACACAAGAATTATATATTTTATTTTATTTTATTAGGAAAACTTACAGCAAATTAGGTACTTATTTTAAAACAATATTGTAACACATATTAATAGCCAATTACAAGTTTCCACCTTTAGTACATAATTATGTTTTAAGAAAAGTCAAGCAAGTGATGAAAGAAAAAAAAAAAAAAAAAATAAAAAACTTAGTACATAAATCAAATTAAATTCTTAGTAATTAGTTAACTATTTTTAGGAAAAATATTGCTCTGTTAAAGTTTCTTTAGCCACAGTTGGAGAAGTAAAGAATGCGTCGATATTTCGTGCATTAATAATAATAATAAAATGTTAGAGAATATGTTTCCGAATATGCATCCGACCTCTTTACTTCAGACAATACACAAAATTAGGTACATTGTCCATACTTTGTTAACATTTGTGAGTAACAGTGTGACTTAAGTCTACGTTAGTGTTATTAGTGAACATTAACTAATTTGTAATTTTATTTTGTCAAACCTATAGCAACCGCCACCTAGTGTTGGAACAGACAGGCAGGTCTGTCAGCAATCATTTTCAAAATTTCAGAAGTTTAGCAGATTTCAGCTGTTGTCACTAGTACATAGGCGCTGCAGAGACAGCTGTTTTACGCAAAATGGCGGGGAAGCCGACAGAAGAAATAGATGGTTTTAATAAGTGAACCGTTTTTTTTATTTCAGTGATAACGTTTGACGGTCAGAAAATTTGTATGTAGATGGTATTGATAAATAAACCGTTCTGAAAGCAGCCAAAATTATGCGTTTTTTATTTCAGTGATAACGTTTGGACAACGAGTTATATCTTGTATTAGGCCAGTAAAATAGGCGTTTTTGGTCAACTTCTTACTAAACTACCGATCCATGGTTCCGTACCCGAAAGGTAAAATATAACTAGGTTCCCGCTATAAATAAGACTTCGCTCTCTGTCTGTCTGTCTTTCTGTCCGTCTTTCACCAGGCATGTATCTCATGAACCATGATAGTTAGACAGTTGTAATTTTCACAGATGATTTCTTTTGCTACTATAACAACAAATACAACGAAAAACAGAATAAAAAAATTAAGTGTGGCTCCCATCCCATACAACAGACATGATTTGTTGTTGGAATCCTTATAAGAATAATCTCTTTTGTCCGTCTGTCTGTCAGTGTGTCACCACCGATTTTCTTAGTATTAGGTGGACCTCACAAGTTGAAATTTATACCAGATACTGAGTTCTATGTACAAAAATAAAGATCCTGGGTCAATGCGATAAAAAGATATGGGCAAATTTAGATTTTCGCAAAAACTTGTAAATAGATACCAAAATTTACATTCAATTTTGCCCTTTATTCGGATATTTTTTGTTTTGCCCTTTACTTGTGCTGTTAGAACTTACTTTTAACCAAAATTGTCAATTCTGGGTTAACCGGAAGTACCCTATAGGTTTTGAGTTGTAAGTATCTGGTATGAATTTCAACTTGCTTGGTACACCCGTTCCGGAGAAAATCGGTGGTGATTATTAACCAACTTTATTATGGCGGTGTAATGGGTAGGTAGGACCCTCGGCGTACGAGTTTGACTCGCACTTGGCCGGTTTTAAAGTTTAAAGTTTAGGATCAGTTACCGAGTATAAAAACATAAAATTCTGACAGTTTTCGATGGAGCTTCAGGCGACATCTTGAAAGTCATCAGTAAGTGATCGTAAAACTTATAAAAAAAATGTGTGCGTGTACTAGCGTACACTCGTAAGAAGTGAAACTTTATTATGACGTTATTTTTCAAAAAATAATTTACTATATGCAACTTTACAGAAATTGGTTAAATAAAGTTAAATTAGATAAAGTTTTTAATAAAAGGCTTTTATTATCATAGACATAAATACAAATTCTACAATTATTTCATTTTAGTTTTGTATAATATTTAGTTTCTTATTTGTAATACATAGGTGGCGTTAGTAGTAAATTAATAGTGTGTTTTACACTATGGTTTGACCGTTGTAATTAGTATGAGGGTCCGCAAAAATTGTTGATTAAAAAACTTGCAACGTGAACCTTGTTTATTTCAATGAACCTCACGGACCCAAAATACAACCGCTTTGAATTTGTACATGGTCCTTCGCTGCCGAATAGTCAGCCAGTGAGTAGAAGGCAGACATTCGACTCGCGCGCGAGTGTTGTGAGTTAAGTTTTTTTTGGAAAACCGAACTTGCGGACGTTGGATCGACGTCGCAACCGCAAGTTCCAAGAGCCGATCGAGGCTTCGAAGAGCATCATCGGTCAGCTTCAGATTGTGTCTTCGATGGAAGGCGCAGTCAGGTCACGGTGGGCGGTGACTGCCTTTGGAGAAGAGGAAGTCTCTACAGTGTCGTGCTCTGAAGTATTAGAGCTAGCACTGTCATTACTACAAATATTATTATTGAATTTCATTAATTGTAATAGAATTATTACTATCATTGATGTCGTTATTCTATATTTGTGTTATTAATGGCTTATGGTAACTGAAATACGAAATATATTGTTTACATATTAGAATTAAAATAAACCCTTTGATTTTGCTGATCACTTTAATATAACATATATATATATTGTTATGAACACACAAAGGAACTAACGCCATCTAGCGTCAACTATTAAAACCACTAAGAACAAGATGGCGCGTAACGCAAAAATGTTACACTAAATTTTTTTCCAACTCTGATAAACAAGTTTCAAAGTTTCACTTCAAAAATTAAGAGTAATTGAATGCAAACTTAAATTCCATCTTATACTGGCTTATATAGACCAGGTTCGATAATTTTTATGAAAAAAAAAAGTTAAATAGCGAAGTTATAGGCAATAAAAAGATTGAAAAATTCAAATAACCGAGTTTTTGGTTTTTTATTTTTATCTTTAACAATAATGTGTCTTTTTTTTTTTCACGACATTTGGTGAAAACTTTTCTATTTATGTCCTAAATACACTGTAATTTATTTGATTTGAAATTTTTATTTTTTCACCTTATTTTGGCCCCCCCCCCCCCCCCTCCACTTCCCGACCTCAGTACGCCTGTTAACTATTTTTCCTTTCTTTATAGGTTTCAGCCCTGGTCTATTATGTAAGGCAGCACCGCTGTTCCATAAAATCCTTACAATTAAGTAATTTAGATTACCATGTAATAATCATGTAACATGCATGTATCTATAGTATAAAATATAATCTACAGTTCCCGTTATTATCATCAAAAAGCGAGGATAGTGTATCATAGGAAATTGTGTAATGTATTTCACATTTCCGTTTTAAAATTAATAATTACATTATTGATACGGAATATACAGTTAATATTATTGAAAAATATATAATCTGTTATTTTTATTATTCCCTCTGGCACCAAAGAATTGGCATTAGAGAGTAGAATTTTAAAAAGGTATTTTTTATTACAATTGTGTTTACATTAAGTGAAGTTCAGCCTACTGTACTATACTATAATACCTCTATTAGGGACGAACCTACTGCGAATGATTTACCAATGACGCAGCTAGCTGGCTGTTAAGGTTTTAAAATTGTTTTAAGCTTTGGACTAGTCGGTCTATAATAATGTCAAAAATTAAGTTCTGGCATAGAGACTACATATTTAAAAGTAACAAAGTAAATGGGACGACATTTAAATTATCGAAATGGTGGATCTTGTACAAATTTAATGCATCTATACAAGCCCTCTACTGAAATGTTAAGTTATTCTTTGTCACATGTATGATTTTAAAAAGATTTTAACGAGAAGAAAAATTATTAAAAAAAATAATAGACTTACGACTAAGTACTGTTAACTTACGATGTTTTTACAAAATTATGTCAGCAGTAATAGGCGTAACATCAGAGGTACAGTGCTCACTTGCAGACTTCAAACTTCGTCAAATATTTTTCAGTGTTGACATAAAAATTTTATTCCGAATCTCCGATTAGGCAATTACTTGTTAATGTTATATGTTTGCGATGTGAATATAATGCGACACGTGTCGAAGATTCGATAAAAAAAAGATAAGAAATGAAAGGCGCTAACTAATAGGTTACATATGTACATTTATTGAACAAACAGTGATCATCAACCTTTGGTAAACAATTTTAAGCTAGGATATCAGTCTTAAAACAGTAAATAAATATTACTGATTACAAATATTTACAATAGAGATCAGCTCTTGAAAGTTGCCGGCTTCAATCTACTTCTTCCACCGTGGGACCATCACGTTGGCCGCCGTACATGCCACCCGGCATACTTCCTGGCATTCCACCAGGCATTCCACCAGGCATTCCACCTGGCATACCACCTGGCATACCGCCCTGTGCTGCTCCATGCATCTTACTCATGATCGGCGAGCAGACACGCTGAAGCTCCTTGAGTCGGTGTTCGTATTCTTCGCGGTCGGCCAGCGTGTTGTTGTCGAGCCATCGAAGGGCGTCTTCGCAATGTTGGCGAGCAGTGTTCTTGTCACTCTCGCTTAGCTTGTCGCCTGCCTCGTCCACCGCTTGTTTTACGCCAAAAACGTAAGTCTCGAGCTGGTTGCGCGCGGTGACACGCTGCCGCTGTCTCTCGTCCTCCTCTTTATAGCGCTCTGCCTCAGCGAGCATGCGATCGATCTCTGCCTGCGACAGCCGGCCCCGGTCGTTCTTGATCACGATGTTCTTGCTGCGGCCCGTGCTGTTCTCTTTGGCGGACACGTTCAGGATGCCGTTGGCGTCCATGTCGAATGTCACGTCGATCTTGGGCACGCCGCGCGGCGCCGGTGGAATGCCCGTCAGGTCAAACGTGCCCAGAAGGTTGTTGTCCTTGGTCATCGCGCGCTCGCCTTCGTATACCTGAATAGTGACCGCTGGTTGGTTGTCAGAGTAAGTGGTGAATGTCTGCGACTGCTTGCACGGGATCTTGGAGTTGCGTTCGATGATCTTGGTCATGACACCACCGGCCGTCTCGATGCCGAGAGACAGCGGCGCCACGTCTACCAACAGTACGTCTTGGATCTTGGAGTCAGATTCTCCGCTTAGGATGGCAGCTTGCACGGCGGCGCCGTAAGCCACCGCCTCGTCGGGGTTTATGGACAGGTTCAGCTTCTTGCCGCAGAAGAAGTTCTGCAGCAGGCTCTGCACCTTGGGGATGCGCGTGGAGCCGCCCACCAGCACCACGTCGTGGATCTGGCTCTTGTCCATCTTGGCGTCCTTGAGCGCCTTCTCCACTGGCTCCAGGGTGCCGCGGAACAGGTCCGAGTTGAGCTCCTCGAAGCGGGCGCGGGAGACGCGCGTGTAGAAGTCGATGCCCTCGTAGAGAGCGTCGATCTCCAGGGTGGCCTCGGTGCTGGAGGAGAGCGTGCGCTTGGCGCGCTCGGCGGCGGTGCGGAGGCGTCGCAAGGCGCGCGGGTTCGAGCGCAGGTCCTTCTTGTACTTGCGCTGGAACTCGTCCGCGAGGTGGTTCACCAGTCGGTTGTCGAAGTCCTCGCCTCCCAGGTGCGTGTCGCCGGCAGTCGCTTTCACCTCGAACAGGGAGCCCTCGTCGATGGTCAGGATCGACACGTCGAAGGTGCCGCCGCCGAGGTCGAAGATCAACACGTTGCGCTCGCCCTTGAGGTTCTTGTCCAGACCATACGCCAGCGCGGCCGCCGTGGGCTCGTTGATGATGCGAAGCACGTTCAGCCCTGCGATGGCACCTGCGTCCTTCGTGGCCTGCCTCTGAGAGTCGTTGAAGTACGCTGGCACGGTGATCACGGCGTCACGCACTGTGTTTCCCAGATATGCCTCCGCAGTCTCCTTCATCTTCGTCAGCACCATGCTGCTGATCTCCTCAGGAGCAAACCTCTTCTGTTCACCCTTAAATTCGACCTGAATCTTGGGCTTGCCGCAGTCGCTAACCACTTTGAAGGGCCAGTGTTTCATGTCCGCTTGGATCTTGGGGTCGTCAAACTTTCGCCCAATCAACCTCTTCGCGTCGAAGACCGTGTTGCTGGGATTGAGGGCCACCTGGTTCTTGGCCGCATCTCCGATGAGCCTCTCGGTGTCCGTAAATGCCACATACGAAGGCGTCGTCCTGTTGCCCTGGTCGTTGGCGATGATCTCCACGTTGCCGTGCTGCCACACGCCGACACATGAGTACGTTGTCCCCAGATCTATTCCAATAGCTGGCATGTTGTTTATTTTAATTGAATAACCTTATGCAGAGAAATAATGTTTAATCGTTTGTTAATTCACTTCGGTAAACACCGAAATCTTCTCCTTACAATACTCTTCGTTTCGTGTTTCAAATCAGTATGAGTTAGCGCGCTAGGCGCCGCGCTTTTATATTGAACGAATCAAATTCTAGAATCGTCCAGTTCCTTTGAGAACCGACCAATAGTGACGCACGGCTCCGAGAACGTTCTGGAAATGTCGTCACAGACCAATTAAAACCGTCGGCTAGAAAGAGATGGCTTGAATAACGTCATACTGCTTAGGCGTAGGGATACCGGACGCGCTAAATTCTCCTGAAATATGGGACATCCATGTACTCTTCATATTTTTTTTTCTAAATTTAAATATTTTCGTAGTTAGTAAACATTTATTATGTGTATGGGGTTGAAAATTTAAATTAAATTTGAAAATAGATAATATTATATGAATAAGAACTCAAAACAACAAGAAATCAATAGGAAAAGAGTATTTAAGGAAATTGTAAAGAAGAATGAAGGCGGAACTTATATTAAAATTATCGCAATTAACACATACAATCTTCCGAAAGTAAACATCTATTTCACAATAATAGTTCAATTTAATATGAAATACTTGGTAATTATTTCAGAGGTTTCATAAATTTTAAAATAGTTAAACTAAAGGTAGTAGAACTAAGTTTCATTGTTGTAAGTTTTTCATGTATGTTCATTGTTTCACCTAAAAATTTAAAACTTGGCAACATTTCTATCGTCGGTCGAAGTTTCTTGAACATCCTCGAAGCAACTTGTATTGTACTGAACTGATACTCAGCGTGCGAAAGAGATAGTAAGATAAAAGCTTGTAAAGATAATATGATATGTACTAATTTACTTCCAATTTTCGCTACTAGATGGAAGCTTGTTCTATTTGCTCCATTATTCTCTTTTGTTACTTTACTAATGTAATTATTATTTACGTAATATAGATAGTTCGAACAGTATAATACTACACTGCTGCTACTAGGTATACACCTATATGAGTTCCTATGGGTGGATAGTGCCATGTGTATTGTGGAGTGAATAAAGTAAAAGCAATAACCATTGATCTATATAGTTTAAATAGAATGATGGACGTTTTATGTTTCAACAACTTTTGTACCTTGTAAAGAAACGATTTTATTAAAATTTGTTGCCATGAAGTCTTGAAAGTCAGACTTCATTGATCGTGGCTAGAATCAAAGTTTTTCTTTTACATTTGTTATTTATTTGTTAATAACTGCAAAACCAAAAGAAATTTAAATAAGAAAATATGCACGTACCTACAACCGTATCTGTATACTATTTAAAACTTAATTATTTATTATTTTTAAGTCAATACTGACATTGTTTAACGAAATTATATTTACGGATTTTATCGCATTTTTAAATCATTTTTACACATTACATATTTATTTATATAGGTACCTACTGCTATCACTACTATCAATGACAAAAGACAAACTAAATACTCTTTTAAATCTCAAAAAGCAAAGGAATATTCTTGAATGAAACGTGTGTTTTTGCTATTAACTAGCATTAGGAGTTATTGCAATGTAATTCTACTTGTTAATCCTTAAGAAATTTTCGCACAGTACCGTGATCAGTCACCGAATAACAATTTAGTATAAATATACTATAGACCATAATTAATTATACATGGTAGTGTGTAAGGTTTTTATTTATGGATTTAATGCTCTGTTCGCATAAATTTAAAAAAATATCACCATTCTCCACTCGTTCTGTATATAAACTATAAGTGTGGGAAATTTCATACTTCTCCGTCCGCGCTATTTTCGTTAATACGTGAAGCCCCTTTAATTATTTTATATATATATATATATATATATACAATAAGAAATAATGAAATATTTATAAATCAACTATAACCGACCACACTTCGCAGTGGCTTGTTTTTGGTTGCCATTGAAACTATGGATTATATCGTTATTGATCTAGTGCATAAAATGCCTTACAACTGCATAACTTTACAGATTGAAGAAAGCGCCTTGATTTTTACTTCCATGCCTGTATCCTATGCATGTATTCCATGAGTAAGCTATGCTAGGTTAAATCGAGTACCTGTTACGCCTGTTCCTGTTCCTTAAAACTAATAAAATAAAACTTTAACACAAATAAAGATAAGTTCAAAAGTGGGGTATTAAAAGTATTGAAGGAGTAAATGGCATCTTAACCACACCCACTCACACACACGCACACAAACACACACGCACGCAAACACACACGCACGCACGTACAAGTAATCCATAATAATGCCTAAGTATCAAAAGAGTTCATGTTTTCTACTGTCGTAATTTAAATAATTTAGCAGAATAATGTAAATCTAAATGGGCTTTAAGTAATATGATTTATATATATTTCAAAAAGGGCTGTGGATTTTGTTACAACAAGAAAAAAAAAAATAAAAGTAAAAGACAATACTTGGACAAATACTTGTTATAAAATAACAGCCTGTTATTTCATACTATGTTGTGACAATTTGTGTAACCGTTACCTTAGTAACGGCTGTTAAAGTATGTTACTCTATGGTAACGTCCGTACCTCTCTTTCTAACAAAGCTTTAACACCGATGCAAGAAAAAGAAAGGGCTTAGCTTGTAACAGTGACAGTGTTCAGTAACAGCTGTGACAAGGTTTTATCTGTTGACAGTTTTTATCTCTTTCTAACTAAGGTGACAGTCGTAAGCATGAATAAAGAAAAGCTTATGACAGCGTGTTAAGGAGCGAGCAATCTGTGTGGAACAGGAACTGTTATTTAAGTTTTTACGTAACAGGTATGTATAGTCTGTTTGTCGAGATACCTGTTACGATAAATACCTATCCTCCTTCCTCACTCCTAGAATAGTGCAGTCAAAAGAGCTAATAATAGAAATATATAATTATGTTATAGATGGCGTATTTGGTATTTCTATTTTTGTACATGATTAATGTTGTCTTTAACATTAAAGTTAAATTAATCGATCGGAAACATAAATACTTAAAATTTCTACATAACTATAGGAAACTTTAATCAACTTCGCTCCTTAACATTAGAACATTCACAGGACAGGAATCATTGAGTACACATTAAAAAACTCTCAAATTTAAGACCAAAATTAAAAAAAGTTGCTGTGTTTATAGAATATTTGCTTTCTTGTAAAAGACTTATTTTTTGTTTTGATAATTTGCATAATAGGTAAAAAGGAAAAAAAAAAAGAGAAGACAAATTTAATGTTTTTCATTTATTTGTAATAGATGATCACCGTCTGCGTTTAAAATAAATTATCAGTCTTAACAATATGGTTAAACTTAATATCACATTTTTGGCAAAAAAACTATATATTTAATGCTTTAATCAACTTCCTCCACCGTGGGGCCTTCCCGTTGAGCTCCTGGCATACCGCCAGGCATACCGCCCTGTGCTGCTCCATGCATCTTACTCATGAGTGGCGAGCAGACACGCTGAAGTTCCTTGAGCCGGTGCTCGTACTCTTCGCGGTCGGCCAGCGTGTTGTTGTCGAGCCAACGGAGAGCGTCGTCACATTGTTGCCGCGCGGTGGCCTTGTCACTCTCGCTTAGCTTTTCGCCCGCTTCGTCCACCGCCTGCTTCACGCTGAACACGTACGCCTCGAGCTGGTTGCGGGCGGCGACACGCTGCCGCTGTCTCTCGTCCTCCTCTTTATAGCGCTCTGCTTCAGCGAGCATACGATCGATCTCTGCCTGCGACAGCCGGCCCCGGTCGTTCTTGATCACGATGTTCTTGCTGCGGCCCGTGCTGTTCTCTTTTGCGGACACGTTCAGGATGCCGTTGGCGTCCATGTCGAATGTCACGTCGATTTTTGGCACACCGCGCGGCGCCGGTGGAATGCCCGTCAGGTCAAACGTGCCAAGAAGGTTGTTGTCCTTGGTCATCGCGCGCTCGCCCTCGTACACCTGAATAGTGACCGCTGGTTGGTTGTCAGAGTAAGTGGTGAATGTCTGCGACTGCTTGCACGGGATCTTGGAGTTGCGTTCGATGATCTTGGTCATGACACCACCGGCCGTCTCGATGCCGAGAGACAGCGGCGCCACGTCTACCAACAGTACGTCTTGGATCTTGGAGTCAGATTCTCCGCTTAGGATGGCAGCTTGCACGGCGGCGCCGTACGCCACCGCCTCGTCGGGATTGATAGACAGGTTCAGCTTCTTGCCGCAGAAGAAGTTCTGCAGCAGGCTCTGCACCTTGGGTATGCGCGTGGAGCCGCCCACCAGTACCACGTCGTGGATCTGGCTCTTGTCCATCTTGGCGTCCTTGAGCGCCTTCTCCACTGGCTCCAGGGTGCCGCGGAACAGGTCCGAGTTGAGCTCCTCGAAGCGGGCGCGGGAGACGCGCGTGTAGAAGTCGATGCCCTCGTAGAGAGCGTCGATCTCCAGGGTGGCCTCGGTGCTGGGAGGAGAGCGTGCGCTTGGCGCGCTCGGCGGCGGTGCGGAGGCGTCGCAAGGCGCGCGGGTTCGAGCGCAGGTCCTTCTTGTACTTGCGCTGGAACTCGTCCGCGAGGTGGTTCACCAGTCGGTTGTCGAAGTCCTCGCCTCCCAGGTGCGTGTCGCCGGCAGTCGCTTTCACCTCGAACAGGGAGCCCTCGTCGATGGTCAGGATCGACACGTCGAAGGTGCCGCCGCCGAGGTCGAAGATCAGCACGTTGCGCTCGCCCTTGAGGTTCTTGTCCAGACCATACGCCAGCGCGGCCGCCGTGGGCTCGTTGATGATGCGAAGCACGTTCAGCCCTGCGATGGCACCTGCGTCCTTCGTGGCCTGCCTCTGAGAGTCGTTGAAGTACGCTGGCACGGTGATCACGGCGTCACGCACTGTGTTTCCCAGATATGCCTCCGCAGTCTCCTTCATCTTCGTCAGCACCATGCTGCTGATCTCCTCGGGAGCGAACCTCTTCTGTTCACCCTTAAATTCGACCTGAATCTTGGGCTTGCCGCAGTCGTTAACCACTTTGAAGGGCCAGTGCTTCATGTCCGCTTGGATCTTGGGATCGTCGAACTTGCGCCCGATAAGCCTCTTCGCGTCGAACACCGTGTGTTGCTGGGGTTGAGGGCCACCTGGTTCTTGGCCGCATCTCCGATGAGCCTCTCGGTGTCCGTAAATGCCACATACGAAGGCGTCGTCCTGTTGCCCTGGTCGTTGGCGATGATCTCCACGTTGCCGTGCTGCCACACGCCGACGCACGAATACGTCGTTCCCAGATCGATTCCAATTGCTGGCATTTTCCTTATTTTATGAATCACTTATAGACAGAAATATCGTGTATTGTCTCGGAAAACAATTTCGGTAAACACCGAACTCTTCTCTCGTAGTCCTCTTCGTATCGCGTTTCAAATAATTCTGATTTTCCGCGCCGGTCTGTGCGCTTTTATATTAAACGAATCAAATTCTAGAAACATCAACTCGTTTCAAGAATGAACCAATCAGCAAACAACGCTCGTCGAACATTCCAGACTCCCGTTTCATCGACCAATGACAACCTTGCGCATCTAAAATGGCGATGTTCAGAATAGCTTGTGTAATAATACCAGAAGTTTAAATTTTTCCCTAATTTTGGTACATTTAACGTTCTACACTCATTTAAGCATCAAATTATTATTTCCGATAAATGTTTTTGCAATGCTTTGATAAATAATTATTTTTCTATGTGGATTATTTTAAATGAATTAACCAAGTCGTCAGTAAATGTAATCTTAGATTAAATAATTCAGCAAAGTTAAATAAAAATCAGTATAAAAATATTTAATTGAAAACTTAATACAAATAATTTATATGAAGGAAAAAACATTTTTAGTACTGCCACATTTTCAAACCTTCCCGAATCAACATTGAACGTGAGACATTAGTATTTAGTACACAGTACAACAACCTTGCACCTAGTAAATAGTGTCCTAAGCTGGAAATTTTCTTCAAACTATAGTACCTATAACTGATATCCAACGATACCCGAATTTTATTTATAATAATAGACTCAATAATCAACCTTTAGTCTTGTCAAGTTATTTTT
This sequence comes from Iphiclides podalirius, assembly GCA_933534255.1. Lineage (NCBI taxonomy): Eukaryota > Metazoa > Arthropoda > Insecta > Lepidoptera > Papilionidae > Iphiclides > Iphiclides podalirius. The sequence goes on along the minus strand of OW152839.1, from coordinate 9,516,390 downwards.
ATGAAATAGTTATTGTTACAATGCATTATAATACACGGATTATCAAAAAATATTTATTACTTATTTTTCTAGTATTACCTACTTACGATTCGATAAAGATTTTCAATTATTAAATTAAACAATGGCTAATATTAGTTACATATAATTTGTTTACCAATTCCAAATTAAATCTATCAGGTGATGTCATTTTTACGTATTTAGAACAATATACGTGGGAAGATACTTTAAGTAGCTGTGCTATAGCGGCATTTTCGCAATTATTATTGGCAATGGGATTATTTTAACATTACTCCTTAGTTTATTTATATGCATATACTTATAAATAATCTAAGATCAACATGTTTTAAACAATTGTATGGAAAATATTAATACTCATGCTCATGTAAAATGCTCAAAAATGTGTTACAACTTAAATACAAATGGTATGTATTATTGTCGACAATTTAAAAAAAGAATCAATAGTTAATAAAAAAGTATATTTTCTATTTTATTATTAAATTATTTTGTTTTATGCAAAAACCTGACAATTGTTTTATGCAAAAACCTAACAATAAAAATTTTGTAGGACCCGCAGTTGACGAAAAGGGTAGTGCGAGTTCGATAGTGTGGGTTCGATCTCACTAGTACTGGAAACATTATGTATGATAAATATAGTGTTTTTCAAGTGTCTGGGTGTTTATGTATGTTTAATATGTATTTATTTATAAAAGAAAAGTATGTTTAAATATGTTTATCAGGTATCAAGTACCCATAGTACAAGCGTTGACTACCTTGGGACTAGAGAACGTTGTGTCCTAGAATATTTATTTAGTTAATTTATTTATTAATGTAAGAAAAATTTATATACTAGGTAAGTACTCTTAATAAATGCGTTTGGTGTGTGTTTTAGGAATGTTTTGTAAATTATATATCAGCTCGAGCTCATAATTCCATGTAAAAAAAAACAGATGTTAACACTAGGACCAATGATATTTTATAATATGTATCATTGACTAAGACAAAGAAAAAAAAATTAAGATTACTATTAAATTATTAAGACGTATTGAATAACCGGGAGTATTAAATAAAAATAAACTGCGATGAAATCCGTTTTATTAAAATGTGTAACATTCGCATAAATAAGAGAATAGTGTTCCATAAAATCGCAGACAACTCTAGAATGTTCTGGAAATGCATCGCCAAAAGGGCGGCGCCGCGCCACTCTGTTATTGATCCAACCAATGCCAGGCAACTGGGTCAGAGCCGTGCGTCTAGAAATATGTCGCTAAATATACTGGAATTTTCTACCACGTCCGAAGGTGAATCGTGGAGAAGTATACGTAAATAAATGTTATAAGCGATGTTATTTAATACCTAGTAGTAGGTAGTAAATACAACAAATCATGGAAGTAAAAGTTATTTTTGAAATGTTATTTTTTTTAAATCAGCAGCACAAAAGTTGAAAGCGATAATATTTTTTTAAAGATGTATTATAAACACTGTGGACGCTAAAAACGAATAAGATAAATTAGATTTGTTTAAAATTTTTCATCAACTCTTTCTAGAAGCCTCGGCGGGCTGGAGTAACTTTGCGACTTTATTTCATTTTTCTGGACTTACTTTTTTAGGATACCTATTATGATGATTTACCAAACATGGTGATATTTTTAAATGATTTTTATTCCCAAAAATATCTTGTAACAAAGTCTTGTACTTAAATAGTCCTCGAAACATTTCCGCTTATTTGTTGTCAACTCTTCTTTTGTTTGCTGGTTCAGCGTTTTAAGATTGTCTTTCTGAAGTTAGCCTATTTTCAGCTTATTATTTTTATTAATCGCATATACGTCGTCTGTTCTTAATGGTTTGTTGGTGTTTGTGAAACATATTTTTCACAATACGCTTTCCACTTCTTCTTTGATTCATTGGACTCAAATCTAGGATATGTTTACAAATTTAATTTTAACTACATTTAAAATCCAAAGAGCTGCTATAACTACTTCTTACTGTTAAGGTAAAACTGTGTAGGTCCTTACGCCTTAAAAAAATCTTTTATGCAAATTAATGACAGCGCCATCTACTAAACTGTTTATTTGTTCACTGCATACTAGATGGCGCTAAGGGTAACTAATCCTTTATATGAAGCAAAACTTGAACATGATTTGCAGAATCGATTGCACTAAAACAAAAGCTTTGTTTGTTATATTAAGATTATTTCAATAACATGGTCTTTCTCATAATATTTTTATTGTGTAAGTGTAAGTAAATTAAGAAGAAGTTGAAATTAACAAAATTAATTTCATCTCGATTCTAATTTTCTAATTTTGTAAAATCTCTATTATTTCACCTGTAATAACACAGTAATAACATTAACATCTATAATATATTGTCGTCTTTGCTCTGTCCATTTTCAGTATTTATTTCTTATCTATGGTTCTGTTGACCCGTAGGGCCTACCCATTGCAAAATATGTAAGCTATTAAAAAAAATCACATAATTTGTTATCGTTAATCAAAATCATCATTTCAGGGCTTAAAGTCTACTGTTGAACTGCCTAAGGACCCATGCGTTTACCCAGTTTGAATACATTTAGCAACTATTCGCCATAACGGGCAGGCTCATCCGGGGAAGTGAAACGGCTTCACAGAAGTTTTATACTTTAGCATTTCGTCTGGTTGGAGTGTGGTTAACGGGGCTCACTTTTAAATAGGTTCTCAACGCATCTGCAACCCACCAGGTGTTGTAGATGTCTGTGAGCAGCTTCAGTCACTAACATCGGGTGTACAGTCAGCTCGCTTGCCAACTTTTTACACATTTTTTTTTTATAGTACGTAATATTTTTATTAAGAAAATAATTTTATCTAAAACCCAAATTCAAAAACAAACTAAAACGCGACAAATACGTATAATAGTTTTATTTAAAATGTATAGCATTTGCGTTTTAATAAGACATAATATAATTACACGAATCCTGAACTTTCACGGACTAATGAAAACGGACTTCGTCGTTTTTCAGATAAAAAGTACTTTCGATCGATTTTTAGCCGATATACTTGGATCCAATATATCGATATACCGATACAAAATTTTCAATGTCGAAATCGTATCAAAAACGATATTTTTCAAATTTGAATCCGGTACTTAGGTACTAAAAAGGTATGTCAAATATTTAATACTTGACTTGACTTTTTTTTGGACAACGGGGCCTAAAGAGATCTGTATTATATCGAGGCCGATATTGATATCTTTATAAATATCTTAATAATTATAAATTAGTATTAGTAACAGACAGAGTTTGAAGTTTCGTATTTTTGATCAACGGCTTTTTTTATGTGAACAGTTGCCAAGCGAGCAGGTGGTTCACTTGATTTTAAGTGAATACCACCGCCCATGGACATCTGCTACACCCGAGGGTTTGCAGATGCGTTGACAACCTTTTGAAACTTGGGCTCCGGCTACCTCACTCACCAGACGAAACGCGAAAGTAATATACTTCCACTTTAAGCTGGTCTTCTGTGAGGTCGTGGTACTTCCCCGGACGAGGCCTGCCCATTCGTTCAACAGTCGAGGCTGCTGTGTGGGCTCTACCGCCGTAAAACACTAGCCAAATTTGTTTATTTGTGAATTTATTTTTTAGATTATGGTTGCCAACGTTTCTAATTGGAGAGAATTTTTAGTATTTTTCAAAATAAACTTTAAAAACTTATTTTATCAGCAGCGCGAAACTCCGCTTTTATGTTTCTTCACGTTGTCTCTTACTTTGTACACCACTTCAAATTACGTAATCATAATCACGTCCCTGTCAAATATTCTAAATTGACACGTCATGGAGCCGGTACAATACTTACGGTGTATTGCATACGTATGACGCGTTAAGAAAACTCCTCGTAGAATTACATCTCGCGCTAAACAGCGTCTCTGTGTGCGGTCGTAATTAATGAAGAGCAGAAAACATTTTTTTTAGGTTCCGTACCCAAAGGGTAAAACGGGACCCTATTACATAATTGTGTACAGATTAAGTGACGGATTAAATGCCTTATGTCTTATTACTAAGACTCCGCTGTCTGTCCGTCTGTCACCAGGCTGTATCTCATGAACCATGATAGTTAGACAGTTGAAATTTTCTCAGATGATGTATTTCTTTTTATTTCTTTAATTCAAAATTGGCCGGCACTTGACTGCCTTCCCTGATGGCAAGTGGCGATGCGGCCGTTGATGGTAATCGCGCTAGCTCAATAGAAACCTATTCACTCTTGTCTTGAAGACGCCAACGTTGTATTCGGACGGAAAGACGGACGCCGGCAGGGTATTCCATTCATTAGCTGTACGGATGATAAATGAAGAAGCGAATCGCTTTGTTCTTGTACGTGGAACGTCGACAGCATAAGGGTTGAGCCCCGCCGAACGCCTGGTTGTCCGATGATGGAAAGGGCCGGGCGGAATAAGATCATGAAACTCCAACACACACTCTCTAAAATGTATCCTGTAGAAAACCGGGAGGCTGGCTAGTCTGCCCCTGTGCTCAAGGCTAGTGAGATTGGTTTTCACCAAGTTATGGTCACCAATGAGCCTTTCCGCACGCCTCTACATTGAGTCCAAGGCAGCCAGATGGCATTTTGCAGCCTCAGCCCAGATATGGCAACAGTACTTCACACACGATCGGACTTGAGCCTTGTCTAGAGCAAGAAGCTGCCTCGGCGTGAAGTACCGTCGCACCTTTGCAAGGACGCCTAACTCCTTGCAGCTGCCCTGGCTCTAGACTCAACGAACCGCCCAAAGTTGGGGTTTGAGGATATTTCGACTCCCAACAACTGAAGGCGGTCGGTAAACTCCAAGGATACATTCTGGAAAGTAGGAGCCAAGTTGAAAGGGCTCCTTTTTGCGGAAAAAAGACACGCCTGTGTTTTCGAGGCGTTGAATCTCACAGGATTGGTATCTCCCTATTCAGGGACCGTCTGCAATGTAAGATTCAAACGCTCTACCGTGGCCTCTCTTTCGGACTGGATGTGATCTCTACTGACCCGAGGACTCGTACCCATAGGCAACTGACATGAGCAGATCATTCATATATGTTACCGCTATAACAACAAATAATAAAAAACAGAATTAAAAATATTTAAGTGGGGCTCCCATACAACAAATCATGATTTTTTGCCGTTTTTATAGATAATGTTACGGAACCCATCGTGCGCGTTTCCGACTCGCACTTGGCCGGTTTTTAAGAATTGTAATTGTTTTATCGAACCTACCTAATAAATCGCTCGTTTGATTTATGCACTAATCTATGCATCTCAAGGATATTCGAAAACTTGAATATTTCATTCATGTGATTATTTTAATTATCAGTGATTTTGTTAACTCCCGTCTTTATGTACGTCTGTAAGCTCGAAATCTTTTTAAACCTTTTTGTTTTTTTTCAAGGGGATCAATTCACCTGAACAGTATCGTGCACCTACTTGATACTAGTGGTCGAAATTCGACCATATATATTTTTTTATTGATTTAATGTGTTTTATGCATAATTTAAAAATATATAAGCATTTTGCACTCTTCTAGATAAACTAGTAGTGTGGGTTCTCCATCCGCGCTATTTCGCGGATTTCGAAAAGGGGTAAGTATTAACTGCGTAAAGGGGTAATTATTAACGAAAATTAAAAGTAAAATGAGGTTAATAAAAAACATTTTAAATGAATTGCGGTGTGAATAAATGGAGGATTAAAAACAAACTAATCATTGTATATTTCTTAGTTTAACGTTTTAAACGAAGAGTTAAATAGATTTTATAATGTAAAGCGATTAAAAAATGAGTTATGAAATGTTGACTCACAGCACTCAACGTTATTTTGGACCCAGGAATGAACGAACGCCTTGTCTTGCACGAAAGAGTAAATACGAAAATATCTATGTAAATTTTAGGTTTTCAGGAAATCAGTCAATGAATATTGAAGAAAAGCGCCAGAAATAACAGTAAAAACTTATGTATGTTAATTTTCGGACGTTAGATTCCTTAATGCATAGCATGCAATTAATTTTTGGGAATTTAATGCAATAGTAGGTATGTCTACTGTACTACTTTCATGATGAAAGCTCATTTATAAATTTTAAAGAAAAAATTAAGTTTAAATTTTAAGTAAAAAATTTTACAAAATATTCAGAATAATTTAAGTTCTTATTTCAAAAAAGGACTATATTGACTGTAAGGTTAAAAAAAAAGTATGTACAGAAATAATTAAAAAGTTATTTTGCAATTTTTATTAAATCATAAGTTCTTTGGCCTTACATTTGCAGATGGGAAAAAAAAAGAAAAGCGCAAATAAACATAGTTTAAGTTTTATTATTATTAATTTAAATTAATAATGGAATTGTTTGAACTAAATCAGTCTTTGGCTGTACACCAGTGCACAAATGAAACGGCGATCGGGATCACACAAAAACACCATTACAACATGGCTAAATTAGGCGGACGAATAGCGGAGATCTAATCCACTTCCTCCATGCGCGACGCGTCGTCCGCGTCTCCCTCCAGCGGTGGGACCTCACCGGCGCCGGTCTCCTCCACCTGGATGGGCTCGTCCTCGTCGATGCCCAGCCCGAGCTTGATCATGCGGTAGATGCGCGACGCGTGCACCTGCGGCTCGTCCAGCGTGAAGCCAGACGAGAGGAGCGCAGTCTCGTACAGCAGGATGACCAGGTCCTTGACAGCCTTGTCGTTCTTGTCCGCCTCCGCCTTCTGCCTCAGCGTCTCGACGATGGAGTGGTCGGGGTTGATCTCGAGGTGCTTCTTGGCCGCCATGTAGCCCATCGTAGACGTGTCGCGGAGCGCCTGCGCCTTCATGATTCGCTCCATGTTAGCGGACCAGCCGTACTGCGCGGTAACGATGCAGCACGGAGACTCCACCAGCCTGTTGGAGACCACGACCTTCTCGACTTTGTTGTCTAGGATGTTCTTCATTACCTTGCAGAGGCCCTCGAACTTGACCTTGTCTTCCTCGCGCTTCTTCTTCTCCTCCTCGTCCTCTGGAAGCTCCAGACCCTCCTTCGTGACAGACACCAACGTCTTGCCGTCGAACTCCTTCAGCTGTTGGACGACATACTCATCGATGGGTTCGGTCATGTACACAACCTCGTAGCCACGCTTCTTAACCCTCTCGACGAACGAAGAGTTCGCCACCTGGTCCCGGTTCTCGCCGGTAATGTAGTAGATGTGTTTCTGGTTCTCCTTCATGCGTGACACGTACTCTTTGAGGGAGCATGCTTCGTCACCGGACGCGGACGTGTGATAGCGAAGCAAGTCTGCCAACTTCGACCTGTTTTGGAAATCTTCGTGGATGCCGAGCTTCAGGTTCTTGCTGAACTGTTCATAGAACTTCTTGTAGTTCTCTTTGTCTTCGGCCAACTCCTCGAACAGCTCCAAGCACTTCTTAACTAAGTTCTTCCTAATTACTTTGAGAATCTTGTTCTGCTGGAGCATTTCACGTGAAATGTTGAGGGGCAGGTCCTCGCTGTCGACCACTCCCTTAATGAAGTTAAGGTACTCTGGGATTAGGTCTTCGCAGTTATCCATAATGAATACCCTGCGGACGTACAGTTTAATGTTGTTCTTGCGCTTCTTGTTCTCGAAGAGGTCGAAGGGCGCACGGCGCGGCACGAACAGCAGTGCACGGAACTCCAGTTGACCTTCAACGGAGAAGTGTTTCACCGCCAAATGGTCCTCCCAGTCATTGGTGAGCGATTTGTAAAAGTCTCCGTACTCCTCCTGTGTGATGTCATCAGCGTTGCGCGTCCAGATCGGCTTGGTCTTGTTCAGTTCCTCGTCTTCGGTGTACTTCTCTTTGATGGTCTTCTTTTTCTTCTTATCTTTGTTCGTGTCCTCTTCTTCGTCCTCGCCCACGTCTTCAATTTTAGGTTTGTCATCCTCTTTCTCTTCCTTCTTCTCCTCCTCGGCCTCGTCGTCGGACAGTTCCTTTTCGCGTTCCTTTTCAACGACGAGCTTGATCGGATAGCCAATGAACTGAGAGTGCTTCTTGACGATTTCCTTGATTTTGTTCTCTTCTAGATACTCTGTGAGATCCTCCTTCATGTACAAGACGATCTTCGTACCGCGGCCGAGTGGCTCACCGTGGTCTGGGCGGACGGTGAACGAACCGCCGGCGGCAGACTCCCACATGTACTGTTCGTCGTCATTGTGCTTGGAGTGGACAGTGACACGGTCGGCGACCAGGTAGCAGGAGTAGAAACCCACACCGAACTGACCGATCATACTAATATCGGCACCAGCCTGTAGCGCCTCCATGAACGCCTTTGTTCCGGACTTCGCGATCGTACCCAGGTTGTTCACCAAGTCTGCCTTTGTCATACCAATACCTGTATCGATGATTGTGAGAGTGCCTTCGCTCTTGTTAGGCACGATCTTGATGTAAAGCTCCTTGCCGCTGTCGAGCTTCGATGGGTCGGTGAGTGACTCATAGCGGATCTTGTCCAAGGCATCAGATGAGTTTGAGATCAACTCCCGAAGGAAGATTTCTTTGTTGGAGTAGAATGTGTTGATGATCAATGACATAAGCTGGGCGATCTCCGCCTGGAAGGCGAAGGTCTCCACCTCGGCAACCTGCATTTCTTCCGGCATCTTGTATTATTCACTAGATATACTTTTATTAACAATAATGCACGACGATCTTTTTATTCACAGAATACTGACTAGTATAGTAACGCGGTTAAATAAAGAGCACGTGTTGAGTATCGTGGAATCCCAATAACGCTTCTCTCGCTCGTATATTCAGTAATAATGCCGGTTCCAGACGTCACGATTCTTATATAGGGATCGGTTGTGGGCGACATCTGTGAACGAGTAGAATTTTCTAGATCGGACGAGCTACTTTCCAGAGGTTTACAAACGTTGGCAAAAAATCAATACTCTGCGCATGTCACATATTTGATATTATGCGACATATTATTTCATGATTTTAACTTTTATTTTCATTTATACCACTAAAGTTCATTTTATTTACATCTAAAATGTTTCATTTCTCTTTAATAATCATACGTTATTTTAAAACTAAAATAAAAATGCTATCACTTTAGTACTAATATATATTCACTTTATTCACTTTAAAAGTAATAGTAGGTACCGCTAAAAAAATGGTTAAAATTATGTTATTTTAATTTTACAAATCGTTAACAAAATACAAATAAATTAAAGAGATAAAGCAAACAAAAAAAGCAAAGGTACATACAATAGAAATATATTTTACACAAACATAAATAATTAAAAAGTTAGCTTATAGATAAAAAAAATATTGACTAGTATTTACTAATATTACAAAGGTTCGTAACACAGAAGATTAAAATAGGCATAAAAATTCTTACTATGTATAATTAACAAATTAAAAACGAAATTTTTAAAAAGTATCTTTTTAATTAATTTCATCCCATAATTTGATTACATTATTAAGATTTATATTTTTAATAGTTTATTTAGTTTAATATTTTTGTCCACATTTGTAAAAGGTTTGTAATATCAGACTATCATAATTTAGTTCTGCTATTCGCCGCAAGGTGGCAATATGTAAGCATTTTGTATTTTCCATGGAACATTCGAGAACATTCTAGAACTTTCGATATTTTAATTAAGATTGAAAGTTTTCTGAATGAAACTTTATGTATATTAAATTATAAAAATAGCATTATGTTTAGTTTAAACGTCTAGCATTTTTTGAGTAAACGTTTTCGATTTATAAATACCATTAAATAACAATTTACATAAAGTACCTAGAACTTTCATTGTGTTTCCGCTTTGTAGTTTTACTTTGCGCCGCTAGAAGCGCTGCAGTCTTCCGGAATTGCTTATACCGGTAGTAGCAAGTAACGACAACCCCGGCTTCTAGACTAATCTATGAATGAATGTATTGATTTTATGCACCTTTCGACATAGAAGACATAATTATGGTACTTTTTTGAATTAGTGCTGTCCATGACAACTGACTAAATGAAAATTGTAAACACTATGCACGTTTCAGTTAAACACGTGTATCACTTGTAAAACACTGAACACGTGTTTACCGGAGATTATTTTAATAAACACGTGAAATATCCTGTATTGAACAGATTTGTGAATGACATTCACAATTTCGTGTACTTACTTACGTTCAGTATTTAGTCCCGTGTTATATTAATTTTAGGCTGCATTAAGAATTATAATCTATTCCCTATTCCTTTGTATAAGTACTTTGTAATGTGTTGTAGTTAACCTTAAAAAATAAAAACATCAATCACACCTCACCCAGAGGGTCAAAATACGGAAAGAACTTACTCAAACTTACAAAAAGAAGTTCTTTGTCTTTAATCATACACTCGTAAAGACAAGTATATAATCAAAGTTATTTCTCTAATCTGAGCCAAGAGATATAGATAGATATCTATAGGATCGTCATTAGCCTTATGAATTATACAAAAACTGAAATCATCTATAAAATATGTAGTACAATACTTACTTTGATTTTATAGTATATACTCGCAAAAATATAATCTACAACTAGTAGTCATGAAATTGTGATTCCGAACCATTTGAAACATCAACAAATCATTTGAACTTATATATCAATATAAATTTTTATGTAAAATTCGATTTCTTTTCATAAGAATGCGCAAGCGTCTATTTTAATAATGATATTTTGAGTTTTAGTCTATTTGTATGCCTCTAAGGTATAGAATTAAATACAAACCAACCAATACCGTACCCAATGAAATTTTAATAGAAATATTTTTTATTAACAATGGATAATTATAATCAGCTAGGTACATTTATTATTAGCTATTTTTTTATTAGCTATAATCCATATTCACTGTTAATACATGTAAAAATGCCATTGAATATCAAAAATCCATTTGTGATTTATATGAGAACATATGTTACGAGTTACAAAATATCTTAAGATAAATCACAAATGGATTCATATATCCTTGATTCTTTTCTCTATGATTGTGATAAACTCATAGTACGTGTACCTAGTTTACTTTATTTCACACTGAAAACAAATCGCTGTTCTGTTGATACCTCATGATTACGATGACATTTTAGATATTTTCACCAATAATATTCGTTGGTATTTTCAATCAAATCTTTAATATTTTTTACATATTTCAACATGTTCGAATTAAGTGCAGTAAGTGGTAATCAGGTAACATTAACCACTGAACAGATAATATTACAATTTTTATCATTTGTATTCTATGTATGTAGACAACTACATAATTATTAGATATGCAAACTTAAATTACCTATTTAATATGGACCTTTAAGAATCCTTAACTTTTGAAAATAGATGGCGCGAATTTAAAATGAACAACGACATGTGTACGTCTACATTAATTCGAAAAATTATATAATTTTAGATAAAATTCTTAGACAGGCCTAAAATAAGCAATAAATATAAACATTGAGTCTGAATCATCGTAGTTGTAATATTTAGCGCACTGTTCAAACCAACAGATGTCGCGCATTAGGATTCCATTAAAACGCTTCTAACTTTTATTTTCCAGAACGAATTAAAAACTCTAGAAATGTTTAAACACTTTCACGACGCACAATCTGTTTAATGTATTTATTATTGAATGAATGAATTTAAATCAATAATAATACGAATGGTGCTTAAAATTCGCGATTTTTATGTAATGCTAAGCAATAAATATACCTTCACCGTAGTTGCAATCGCCAACAGATTCGCGCAAAAGCGATTCCAGAAAACCAGTTTTGAACACTCTAGCATGCTACACGCACGACGCCTGATATAAAAGCGACGCGACGTGCCTACCGCAACCGAGCAATACATTGAAAAGCGAGTGTACCAGTTTGTTGAGCGAGCGAATAACACAATTAACGCAAGTTTCTATCTTAAAATGGCCCTTTTACCGTATTTACTCGACGATTTCGGCCCGAGGCGTCTGCGTGACCAGCTCTTCGGCCTGGATTTTGGCACCGACGACTTGCTAGCGGACGTTTTGGATCGGCCCGTGATACGGATGCGCCAGTACGTACGCCCGTGGAGGAACCTCAGCGCTTCGGTCCGCGACGTCGGCTCCACAATCAAGAGCGACCGGGACAAGTTCCAGGTGAACCTGGACGTGCAGCACTTCGCGCCGGACGAGATCAGCGTGAAGACGGTCGACGGCTACGTGGTGGTGGAAGGGAGACACGAGGAAAAGAGGGACGAGCACGGCTTCATATCGCGCCAGTTCAAGCGGCGGTACGCCCTGCCCGAGGGCTGCAACCCGGAAGCGGTCGAGTCCAGGCTGTCGTCCGACGGAGTTCTGACCGTGGTGGCCCCGAAGGAGTCCAGCCAAAAGGGGGAGCGGACGGTGCCGATTTCCCACACCGGACCCGTAAGAAGGAAGCAGCACGATGACCAGAGCGAGGAACAGAACGGCGAAGTGGAGGAGGAAGTGAAGACACCGCAGAAGAAGAGACGGCGTTAGTTATATAAAACTTTAAGTAAGTTAATTCCTAGTATTATTTACAGTATGCACTGTAAAATTGATTATAAGACTGATTTCTGTGAAACAAAGCCACCGTTCGATTCTTAAAACTTGTTTTATTTGATTAAACCCTTAGGTCAGTTAGGTCTTAGGTACACCGTATATAAATCAATCATTTAAGTTTACTTCAGATATATAAAAGTACTCTTTGGTTTACTTAATCCGGAAATATAACCAATACCGCGTTAACTTGAAATTCATAACGCCTTGAGCGGAAATTAAATTAAAAGCTTACCTAAAAAACATTGGACAACACATCAGTTAAATGTACTATTGAGATGTTGAATGCAATTTTGTATTAATAGTATTATAATAAATTTTTACAAATATGCAAAAGCGGGAATAATTGCAAAAATAAAAATGTGGTTTTAATTTCGCCTTTAAAACCTTATTCCTTTAATATACAGCGTGTCGTTACCAACGCGACAATGAACACACGTCTAACGCTACTTGCCAATAATCATAAAAAAATATTAACGTTGAAAAATATCCATAATTAAAAAAAATATATTTTTCAAACAAACTAATTAAGTTAAAATGAAACAAAATTTGTAACATCCTCTACAGTTACAACTGACTGATTCATACATTCAGAGACGTTCTGGCTAGAGCTAGATTGCCTTATAGCACCTGTGGCGGATGAAAACAACCGCCGCGTCTATTTTAAATTTAGCGCGCAAAAGCGCGCGACTCGCGGTTTGCAAATGAGTCGCCCCTGATTGGTCGGCGACCGGGGAGCTACCTCTGCCTCGAGACTCGCCGCTGAGAAGACAACGGTCTATTTGCTTTGTTAACAATAACATTATTTTAAGGGTGAAAATATTGTGAACATATCTAAAGTTCTTCTAATGTAAATACAATTAATAGTGAGCACATTTGTGAGTTTTATTTAATGGCATTCCGCATTATATCATGCCATACACCCTTTAGTCGGTTCACTTTGCATAAATTGTACTTTGCCTATATGAATTATAATGGCCAATTTTTTCAAATCTATTTATTGCCCCTTTTTTTATAGTTCTTTATTTTGTGAAAAACACCAGTTCATATTTTCTTATTATTACGTCGGTAAGATCGAAATATATTATGCATATTTCATTACTCAGTAATTTGTATCTAATTTCCAAAATACACGATTTACCAAAAAAAAACCGAGCAAAGCTCGGTCCTCAAGGTACTATAAATTAATAGCTATTTATTACACTCCTGCTTCTTTAACATTAGCAACGCCCCTACTAAAATAATTAAATTAATTTAAGTCGTGATACTATCACGATTTAAATTAATGATCGATGATTTTGTACTATCAATAGCCTTTTACTGGCTATCGATAGTACAAACCTATCAAGGCTTTCGATAGAATCGATAGTTTTTGTCAAAAAGTAATGGCAATTGCAATACTATCGATACTATAGCATGCATTACTATCGACACTATCGATAGTATTGCTGTTGTCATTAGTATTGGCACTTGGAGAGCCGTCGATACTATCGGTAGTATTGACACTATTGACTTCGACGACATTATCGATAGTACAATCGATAACCTGAATAGTTTTCGAGGTCAACTATCGATAGTCAAACTATCGATGGTTATGCAACACTACGTGATAGCTAATTGTCCAGCTTCCAGCTACTCGCTTTTAATTCTATTAACCCGAGCAACCTGAGTTCGATCCCCGGTGCCGGCAACAATGAAATTGTTAATTTTAAGTGCTGACTTATCACGTGCTCAGCGGTGAAGGAAAACATCGTGAGGAAACCTTGCGCTGACTTTAAGGCAGTATAGCTCTGCTTTCCGTCAGCCGGTTTAAGTAATTTCTAATAAAAGATTGTAAGGGTTGAATAAAAATTTGCATTACTCTGAAAAACGAAAAAATAAGTCTTGTCAATGGTTTTGAATGTTCGTCACTTTTAATATTTTGTAAAATCTATTAGACTATTGGCTAAAAATTGATCAATAAAAAATCGGAGCGACTTCCTATTCTCGTTTGAGTCGCTTAATTCAATCCTTAGTTTAGTGCAGTCGCCTACGGGCGAACGAACGATTGGTCGCTGGTGGAAATATGCGGATCATTGGTTAAATTCTCGAATTATTTCAATCACGAACAATTGCTGCCAATTCAACGCATAAGTTGTAGATACAAATAAAACTTATTCAACGCGAAAAATCGTTTAAAAACAGGATACTGAAATGTGTATGAATTTCATCTATGCACATGGGGAGTCAAATAGGTTAAATAATACGAATTTTACCAAAAATCCAGCGAGAATACTCCACTAGCTTGAGCTTCTAGTTTATAATTTTCCAAAGTGTTCAGAATGCAGCGAAAATGAATGTTAAATAAACTAACATCAATTTTATAATTTTTATCTAACAATAATAATCTTTAAAACACTTTAGGTTAACCACACGTCCTAACGAAGAAAACCAATTTTATATTTAATAAAAACAACAGTTGTTGCTTATTGATGAGTGATGACGCAGTATTTAAACAGCGTTACAAAACGCCTTTGAGAATAATCAAAGCAAATCGCTTTACTAATTTTAGGTTCCAGCTACCAATAACAACCTCCTTACAATATAAGAGGGTTAAAATAAAAGCTAAATATTTTTAAGCAAGTTTCATAATATTCTGAAATGTTCATGTATATCTACTGTATCAGTAGTTGGTTTGACTAAAACAACTGCAAACATTTAACAAGAGATATCACATCAAAGCAATTGCTAAGGCGCCATCCCATCGATTTTTTCGCTCGGTTATATTCCGGAACAATAAGCTCAAAGTCTACTAGAAATTTCTCGTAGCTTCGATAGAATGGAAAAGTGTAAAACAGAGCAAGTATGAACTGTCCTACATACAACAATGTCTGTATACATAAACGACGTATAATTCTGTCTCAACTTTCTCTCTAACCCTTCAATAAGCCGCTCTCTTTTTTACACGACAGCGATGTTGCAACTGTTTGCGTTTATTTCCTCAGTATTTTCAGTAAACTAATTATTGAAATATTAAATAATTTACGGTTTTATATAAATAATATCAGAATGAATATTTTATTTGTAGTTTAAAAAATCAACATAATACTTATAATGTTTATAAAACGTAAGTAAAAACGTATCTATGATAATATTTCTATCCTTTTAACAGTAAAGAAAAAATAATGATTCATACTTTATAGAAAATTTGTGAGGTTTTGATGAGGTGTGATGTTTTATAAGTGAGGCTTAACAAACATTTTTATTCCGTTCGAGGTTAAATAGCTAATTCGTTCCGAAAAAAAATGATTTATTCAGTTTTAATAATTCTTAATTTTATTAAAGTTTTTACTAAGAAATACATTAAAATAAAATAGAAATAATTCAATGCGCATATTATTATGTGATTGTACGTAAGTACATCCTTTCAGAACTAATAAGTAAGTATTTCTCCTTAATAAAATGTAAATTTTTTCCATAAGGCATCCCCACAACCTTGTTGTGATGTCAAACATATACCATCTCTTTCTAGCAGGCCACTTCTATTGGTTCGCGACACTGTTTCTAGAATATTCGCTGAACCGTACGTTTTCATTGGTCAGCTCTAGATGCAGCTCGACCGTTCTAGACTTTTTATTCGTTTAATATAAAAGCGCGGCAGCCGGCGCGGGAACTCATACTGATTTGAAACACGATACGAAGAATATTACAGAGAGGAGAGTTCGGTACTAACCGAAAGTATTTCACAAGCGAATTAATAATTTATCCGTCTATAACTGAATATATTAATAGAAAAAGATGCCAGCAATCGGAATCGATCTGGGAACAACGTATTCGTGCGTCGGCGTGTGGCAGCACGGCAACGTGGAGATCATCGCCAACGACCAGGGCAACAGGACGACGCCTTCGTATGTGGCATTTACGGACACCGAGAGGCTCATCGGAGATGCGGCCAAGAACCAGGTGGCCCTCAACCCCAGCAACACGGTGTTCGACGCGAAGAGGCTTATCGGGCGCAAGTTCGACGATCCCAAGATCCAAGCGGACATGAAGCACTGGCCCTTCAAGTGGTTAACGACTGCGGCAAGCCCAAGATTCAGGTCGAATTTAAGGGTGAACAGAAGAGGTTCGCTCCCGAGGAGATCAGCAGCATGGTGCTGACGAAGATGAAGGAGACTGCGGAGGCATATCTGGGAAACACAGTGCGTGACGCCGTGATCACCGTGCCAGCGTACTTCAACGACTCTCAGAGGCAGGCTACGAAGGACGCAGGTGCCATCGCAGGGCTGAACGTGCTTCGCATCATCAACGAGCCCACGGCGGCCGCGCTGGCGTATGGTCTGGACAAGAACCTCAAGGGCGAGCGCAACGTGCTGATCTTCGACCTCGGCGGCGGCACCTTCGATGTGTCGATCCTGACCATCGACGAGGGCTCCCTGTTCGAGGTGAAAGCGACTGCCGGCGACACGCACCTGGGAGGCGAGGACTTCGACAACCGACTGGTGAACCACCTCGCGGACGAGTTCCAGCGCAAGTACAAGAAGGACCTGCGCTCGAACCCGCGCGCCTTGCGACGCCTCCGCACCGCCGCCGAGCGCGCCAAGCGCACGCTCTCCTCCAGCACCGAGGCCACCCTGGAGATCGACGCTCTCTACGAGGGCATCGACTTCTACACGCGCGTCTCCCGCGCCCGCTTCGAGGAGCTCAACTCGGACCTGTTCCGCGGCACCCTGGAGCCAGTGGAGAAGGCGCTCAAGGACGCCAAGATGGACAAGAGCCAGATCCACGACGTGGTGCTGGTGGGCGGCTCCACGCGCATCCCCAAGGTGCAGAGCCTGCTGCAGAACTTCTTCTGCGGCAAGAAGCTTAACCTGTCCATAAACCCGGACGAGGCGGTGGCTTACGGCGCCGCCGTGCAAGCTGCCATCCTAAGCGGAGAGTCTGACTCTAAGATCCAGGACGTGCTGTTGGTGGACGTGGCGCCGCTGTCTCTCGGCATCGAGACGGCCGGTGGTGTCATGACCAAGATCATCGAACGCAACTCCAAGATCCCGTGCAAGCAGTCGCAGACATTCACCACTTACTCTGACAACCAACCAGCGGTCACTATTCAGGTGTACGAGGGAGAGCGCGCAATGACCAAGGACAACAACCTTCTGGGCACGTTTGACCTGACGGGCATTCCACCGGCGCCGCGCGGCGTGCCCAAGATCGACGTGACATTCGACATGGACGCCAACGGCATCCTGAACGTGTCCGCCAAAGAGAACAGCACGGGCCGCAGCAAGAACATCGTGATCAAGAACGACCGGGGCCGGCTGTCACAGGCTGAGATCGATCGCATGCTCGCTGAGGCAGAGCGATATAAAGAGGAGGACGAGAGGCAGCGGCAGCGTGTCACCGCCCGCAATCAGCTCGAGACTTACGTGTTCGGCGTGAAACAGGCGGTGGACGAGGCAGGCGACAAGCTAAGTGAGAGTGACAAGAACACTGCTCGCCAACATTGCGAAGACGCCCTTCGATGGCTCGACAACAACACGCTGGCCGACCGCGAAGAGTACGAGCACCGGCTCAAGGAGCTGCAACGGGTCTGCTCGCCACTCATGAGCAAGATGCATGGAGCAGCACAGGGCGGTATGCCTGGTGGTATGCCTGGTGGTATGCCAGGCGGTATGCCGGGAGGAATGCCTGGTGGAATGCCAGGTGGCATGTACGGTGGCCCACGTGATGGTCCCACAGTAGAGGAAGTAGATTGAACCCTCAGGTCAACGTATGACCCGACTGATCTCAATTGTAAATAGTATTATTTATTTAAGACTGATATCTTTTAAGATTGCGTAGCAAATATTGATATTCAATAAATGGTTTAAATAGAGTTTTTACGCCTTTTATTTCTTAACTTAACCCGATGTAGTTATTTAGTAGTATACATAATTGGGACAGTATTATCAAATATGAATACAAATACTAGTTAAAATATCTATAATTCAATAATGTAAAGAAAACTATATTTTCATCATAATTATTTTATTTTTATAATTAAAAAAGTAATTTCAATTAATTAAAAAAGTTAATTATAATTAATTAAAAAAGTAAGTTATAATTAATTAAAAAAGTAAATTATAATTAATTATAAAAGTAAATTATAATTAATTAAAAAAGTAAACTAATTTTTTTTAAGAAAAAAGAAATTGCAATACAACGAACATCTACTATTATGTCAAGATTTTAGCGTTGTGTGGTATGTTCGGTCGCTTAGATTAGACCCAGATTCGAGTCCCGCAGCGCCGAGGTTTTGTTCTACAAACAAAATAATAATTTAAAGTTTTATCGTAAGTGCAGAGACTGCGCTGGAAGAAAAATTAATCATAAACAATCTTCTTCTCAATCTTACAAAACCTCGAAAGCAAGCGGCATTTCGCGAAAAATTAGTAAAATATGTTTAGTTAGTAAGAAAACTAACGTTTATGACAAACAAAACAACAAATTAACGTCGTTAATTTCGTTCTGATATTCCCTAAACCACGCAGTAGATATGTTCCAGTTTACGGTTAATGTATAAAAAAAGTGCGGCAATTGAATTGGCAATAAAAATATAGTACATTTTGTACTATATTATATATTACAATTGGCTTAAATATAGTACGATACTATTTATCAAGCAAGTTTCTTGATACTCGCCATTTTACAAAATATGAAATTTTTCGCGAGCCTCAATTTAACATTTATTTAAAAGGTATGCAAAAAAGTTATTAAAAATGTTACAGAAATTAGGAATATTTAATGAAAAAATATAAATAAAAGTACATATGTGTATTGTATTAAAATATTACAAATTAAACACATTTATTTTACTCATCAAGCACTTCTCAGTAATTCTTAGAGATGCTGTTAGTTAATACTGATCGGTGTTTGGATTTATAATACGAGTTTTAAATTGAAATGAAATGACTCACATAAGTACTTTGTTCCGAATATTGAAATAATTCGACAAGCAGCCTTTTTGGCACTTCGATTCTCGTACAAATTTCCAAAATTCAGTAAATGACGTCGACTTATATTTTAATTGTGCAACTTGATGTTCTTGCATCTCTATTAATTCCAACCTGGAGAGTTGGAATGATTTTTGGGTCATAACTATATTGTAAACGGAAATGTTAATTTAAAAAAAAAATCAAGAGGCGATTTAAACTATTTATGTCTTGAAATCTATTTTGGAATTCCCTGAATATTCCTTCTATCATTTTTATACATATACTCGTTGAGTTTTTTTTATAGCCTTTAATATTTTTTGTTAGTAATTTAAAAGACAGTACCTGGAGGACCTATTATATTGTTACGTGTTAGGGGTTCGAAGGATTTGGAGAGAAAGACCTGCTGACTCTTTTGAAGACTTTATTTACTAGCGCTAGGTCCAACACAAAGCACTAGGTCCAAACACTAAGCACTAACGATGTCCTATTTTGTAGCCAAGTCGTAGGTTTCACTGGTATCGCTCTTGATCACACTAGGTTTTCACTCCGAAGTCGCCTCGAAGGTAGCTCAAACTGAACTGTCTTCGCTCGCCTCCCCGCGGCTTTTTATATGGGCCGAGACCGGTTCCAGACTAATCCAGAAAGATCCTTCCTGGAACGTACCCGACACGCCCGAACATGTTCGTGATTCCGGAAAGTTCGCGAATGTACCCGGTTTTCGAGACTATAGTTCCACAGCAGTTCCTCTAACGCCATCTAGTATTGAATAGGGGGTTTTATGTCGTCTTTGTTCTTTAGTGATTTTAATAGTTGACGCTAGATGGCGTTAGTTCCTTTGTGTGTTCATAACACTACTCCCCTCTTAGAGATGCTCGTCCCGAGCATCATTGTTACTGCCATGGTAACGCGCCAGACGGTCTATGTGTACCACTTTGAATGTCCCTCTTGGTTGCTTTTGAATCCTATAAGTCACATCATTCAGTCGGGTAACCACTTTGTATGGACCGTCCCACTTGATCTGCAACTTTGGGGATTTCCCTTTCCGACGAGTTGGGTTATGCAGCCACACCAGTGACCCTTCTTCGAAGCCGTCCGTGTTCGATTTCCGGTCGTATCTGGTTTTCATGTTCTCACTTGACTGTAACCCATTTTCCCGAACCAAGGCGTGTATATAGCGCATTTTTTCCCTTAAATTGCAGACATAGTCTTGTACGGTCTGTGGTCCCTCCGGTGACCCTCCTGTCAATAGGTCTACTGGTAATCGTAGTTCTCTACCGTAATTGACATACGCCGGGGTAGCTTTTATGCTCTCATGCTCGGCGGTTCGGTACGACAGAAGGAAGAGTGGTATATACTTGTCCCAATCCTTTTGTTTGTCGTCTACCAATTTCGCCAGATGCCTCTCAAGGGTCTGGTTAAATCTCTCAACCATTCCATCAGACTGTGGGTGGCACGCGGTGGTCCTCGTCTTATGCATGCCCAAAATTCTACACACTTCCTGGAATACTTGTGATTCGAAGTTCCTGCCCTGATCGGAATGGATTTCTAGAGGATGTCTAGAGGACCACCAAAACGACATATCACTTCTTCGACTAACTTAGAAGCGACTGTTGTAGCTTCTTGGTTTGGTATGGCGAACACTTCGGGCCATTTGGTGAAGTAGTCCATGACGACCATAAAATACTTGTTTCCCGATTCCGTTACAGGAAATGGCCCAGCTACGTCAACTGCAATTCGTTCCCACGGTGCACCGACGTTATACAACCGCAGGTTCCCACGGCTTCTGGTCTGTGGTCCTTTTACAGCAGCGCAAGTAGTACATTTGCGGCACCAATCCTGTACATCATCTCGACAATGCAACCAGTAGAATCGTTCTCGCACTTTTGTTAACGTTCTCTTGACACCTAGATGACCTCCTGATACGCCATCATGTATTTCACGGAGAACATCTGGTACTCTCGTTCTCGGGACAATTATCTGAAGATGGAACTCTCTGCCGTTAGTCTTCTCCCATTTCCGGTAGAGTATTCCGTTTTGAAGTATCAGACTGTCCCATTGCGCCCAGTACGCCTTAGTGACAGCGCCAGTGGGTGCAACCTCACTCCAGTTTGGTTTTACATCGCCCCGCTTCTTCCATGTGATGATGTGCCGCAGGTCGTCGTCACTTTCTTGAGCCTCTCTCATAGCATCATTCTCCCAGAGACCCAAAGGACTTGTCCTCGTTAGCTTTAATGTAACTTCATTAGATTCCTGCTTAACACAATGTTTGCAGTCTTCCGAACACGGCCTTCGTGAGAGTGCGTCGGCATTTCCATGCGTCTTTCCGCTGCGGTGTTCCGTCTTGAAGTCATACTCCTGGAGCTGCTCAATCCATCGAGCTACTTGACCTTCCGGGTTCTTGAATTGCAGTAGCCACTTCAAGGCTGCGTGATCAGTTCGCAGTAAAAACTGTCTGCCGATGAGATATTTGTTGAAATGTTGTAGCGTCTTTACAACAGCCAAGAGTTCTCTTCTTGTTACACAGTAGTTTCTCTCTGGCTTGGATAACGATTTGCTGAAATATGCAATAACAACTTCTCTTTCACCCTGTTTTTGAGATAACACCCCTCCAATGGCCGTGTTGCTTGCATCTGTGTCGACTATAAACTGACCTTCAGATTGTGGATACCCCAGGATTGGTGTTTCACACAGTTGTTTCTTCAGTTTCTGAAAGTAATCTTCACAAGTCCCATCCCAACTGAATGGTCGTTTATCTTCTGTCAGCCGATGTAATGGCTTGGCTATCTCTGAGAATCCCTTAACAAAACGCCTGTAGTATGAGCATAGGCCGAGGAATGCCCGCACTTCGGTTTTGTCCTTAGGGGTAGGCCATTTTTGAACTGCTTCCAGTTTCTCCGGGTCTGTCTGAATTCCATCACTGGAGATAACATGGCCGAGATAGTTGACCTTGCTCCTGAATAAACGACACTTTTTCGGGTTCAACTTTAATTTGGCTCCCTCTATTTTGGCGAAAACTCGCTCCAAGTTTCGCAAATGGTCCTCGAAGTCACGGCCGACAATGATGATGTCATCTAGATAGACTAAGCAAGCCTCTCCAACTAAGCCTGCAAGTACACACTCCATGAGTCGCTCAAATGTGGCAGGCGCGTTGCACAATCCGAAGGGCATGACGTTAAATTGCCATAAACCTTTACCGGTCGAGAAAGCTGTCTTCTCCTTGTCTTTTGGATGAATTTCCACCTGCCAGTATCCAGATTTCAGGTCTAGGGTCGAGAACCATTTCATGCCACTTAAGGTATCCAAAGTGTCGTCGATTCGAGGTAACGGGTAACTGTCCTTCTTAGTGACATCATTGAGACGCCTATAGTCCACACAAAATCTCGTGCTACCATCTTTCTTCTTCACTAACACAACAGGTGAGCACCACGGACTTGTAGACGGTTCAATAATCTTATTCCTTCTCATGTCCTCCAAAAGGCCTTCAACTTCTTTTTCCTTTGCAATTGGTATCCGTCTTGCTCGTTGACGAATTGGTCTTTCGCTTCCGATATCTATCCTGTGCTGAACCATCGAAGTTCTTCCAAGGTCCCCTTCTTGACTGGAGAAGATATTCGCGTAGCGCTGTAAAAACTTCCTAGCTTTAATGCCCTGCGAATAAGTCAGATTACTCTTGCAGTCATCGAGTAGCTCAGTCACTAATCCGTAGTTATTGCTGTTTGCCGAGTCTGCGCCTGTAACCGAACTACACTTTTTCATCCAGACAACTTCCTCGCACTTTCCAATGACGTCACCTTTGTTCAAGCAGACCTCGCGATCACCAAGATTCAAGACCTTGACCACAGCGTTACTGCTTCCACTAACAAGGGTTCTCGCCGTCATCAGTTTTTTGCGCTGATGTCTTGGTAGGAGTGCCTTCGATCAACACGCATCTGTTTGACACCTTATTTCCAGCTGGCGGAAGTTTCACCAGCACCTGGGCTTCCGCTCGTCCAGGTATAATGACTTTCTTTATACATGCGACTTTCCCGCAGGTGCCTCCGAGAATGAAGATTTCTTCTTACACCACACTCGAAAACTCCGTCAGCGACATTAACTCTGCAGTTGTGTTTCTTCATGAAATCCAAACCAAGGATGCAATCATCCACAAATTTCAGCCACAATGACGTTATGAGAGTATGATGACCCCCCTACATACATCGTGACTGACATTTCTCCCAAGACGGGTATTGGCTGACCGGAGGCAGTAAGGAGCCGGCAGTTAATTCTCCTCTTGAGTCCCCTTGAGGCTTTTACCAGTTTTGGGTTCACTATTGTTCTAGAGGCTCCTGTGTCTAGAGTCATTTTGCAATCCGACCCGTTAATAATACCCTGAATCAAGGCTATTCCCGCTGCATGCCTGGGAGATAACAGTTATCGGGGCTTCCTCCGCGTCAGCCAGTACTCGCCCCTTAGTACTGGCTTTTATTAGTTTCCCTGATCCCGGGCAGGGGACGAAGCCTCTCGCTTCTTCAGCTCCGCTATTTGTTCCTCGATCCATTTCATCCTTGCCATCTGGGTCTCCTTCTGCGGGCAATTGAGCTGAAGATGGCCCCTCTCGCCACACTTGTAGCACATGGCTCCAGGACTTCTCTTCGTAGGAGCCTTAACCTCCTTCACTTCCTCAGAGACCTCGCGGATCCTATGGGTCTGCCGTATGTCGTAGCGAACAGCCTCGACCTCCAAAGCGTGCGCCAATGCCTCCTTTAGCGAGGTATGGTGACGAAGCCTCACTGCAGCTCTGACCTCCAGGTCTTTGATTCCGTCCACAAATGCTTGAACAATATTCGTGTCTACCATCTTGGTGTCGGCTCCTGGGTGTGCCTTCCTGACGAGTTTTTTCAATTTCCAACGCCCATTGTTGTAGTCCTTCTCCTGAGCGTTGGACTCGGTCACACAGTTGGGCACGGAACACGTGCTCCAGGTGTCGCTCCCCGTACCTGGATTCAAGTGCCTCCATCAGGTCTTGGAACCCATTTCCTGTATGTGGCAGTGCTTCCAGGACCGACAAAGCTTGCCCTCTAAGCGCAACAGTGAGAGCGGTCAGGCTTTGCTCTTCCGTCCATCCGTTGGCAGTAGCAACAGTCTGGAATTGCCGACGATAAGCGTGCCAAGAAGTAGTGCCGTCGTATGGCGGCACTTTCACTCTTGGTCCTTGCGCCACTCCAGTTGTTCCACTAGACATCGCGACTCCCGTGGTTTTAAGGCGCACTACTTTCTTCTGTAGTTCAGTGAGGCCGGTTTTCACATTTTCAACATCCAATCCTAACCCGGTAACTCGTTCTTCGACTACGTCGACATCACTTCGAAGCTTAATCACCGTGTTACTAACATCATTTATAGCCCAAAGCGCTTTTTCTTGGAGGTCTTTTTGTTGCTCTTGTGACGCTTGCAAAGCGCTGAGCTTGCGTTCTTGTGACTCCTTCATTGCCTGAATTTCAGCCCTTTGCAGCTCCATTAATTGAATTAAACTTCCTAATTGAAGAGCCACTTCAGGGGCTGCAGAAGCCGGTGGGCGTGGCAAGGTGGGCGTGGCCAGTGGGTGTGGCCCGAGTGGGCGTGTCCCGGTGGGTGCAGTCAGTGGGCGGGGCTTGCACAAAAGTGGGCGGTGCCTGCCCCGAAATGGGCGTGGCTTGAGACAAAAAGGGCGGGGCTTGGGCTTGAGTGGGCGGAGTTTGAGGGGCGTGGTCGGTGGGGGGGGGGGGGTCAGTGGGCGGGGCTTGACCCATAGTGGGCGGGGCTTGGTCCCCAGTGGGTGTGGTCTCCGCAGCTCGTGCCCTTGTCCTGACACCCTCCTTGAAGTCCTCTCTCGGAGTCAATGGCATCTCCAAATACCACTTCTGACACCAGTTGTTACGTGTTAGGGGTTCGAAGGATTTGGAGAGAAAGACCTGCTGACTCTTTTGAAGACTTTATTTACTAGCGCTAGGTCCAACACAAAGCACTAGGTCCAAACACTAAGCACTAACGATGTCCTATTTTGTAGCCAAGTCTTAGGTTTCACTGGTATCGCTCTGGATCACACTAGGTTTCACTCCGAAGTCGCCTCGAAGGTAGCTCAAACTGAACTGTCTTCGCTCGCCTCCCCGCGGCTTTTTATATGGGCCGAGACCGGTTCCAGACTAATCCAGAAAGATCCTTCCTGGAACGTACCCGACACGCCCGAACATGTTCGTGATTCCGGAAAGTTCGCGAATGTACCCGGTTTTCGAGACTATAGTTCCACAGCAGTTCCTCTAACGCCATCTAGTATTGAATAGGGGGTTTTATGTCGTCTTTGTTCTTTAGTGATTTTAATAGTTGACGCTAGATGGCGTTAGTTCCTTTGTGTGTTCATAACAATATTTTACATATACATAAAATGTAACTATTATATTTTAAATTATTATTATCGCTCTTATATTATAATAGCACAAAAATGTAAAGGGAACTCTGGTACATTAATCGAGAGCCACAAATAATCCTTCAAAGAGCCGCGTGTATCTCGCGAGCCACAGGTTGCTCCCCTCGGCGACCCTAGTTTGACTCCCATTTAGTCCTCATCATCATCATCATTTACGTATGTTCGAACCCACTGCTGAACATAGGTCTCCCCCACAGACTGCTACGAAGCACGTTCCTGAGCCACTTGCCTCTACCGACTTGAGACTTCCCGCTATTTGCATAGGTCGTCACTCCATCTAGTGGTGGGTCGTCCAACACTGCGATGGCCAGTAGGAGGCTGGCATTTAGTCCTATATTAATTTAGTAGATATTTGACCTCGGACTCCTGAGTTAAATCAGGAAACTCCTAAAATCGAATAAAAAATGTATACTAAGGCCGTTTTTTGTTTTTTGTTAATAAAAATTTACTTGTTTATTCATCCCGAGTCTCACATCCATCCATTACATAAACGTTCATGCACGTACTTCTAATCTTAAAATTATCAATTTGCAAATAAAACGATTGTATGTGAGAATATGGCAATTTGTACAAGAACATTAAGTAGTTGATCTTTCTGCGAGCTCTGAAAGATGTCATCCCTTATAGCAGATCCTGATAATAGGTTAGGTGACAGCATTAGTTTCTCTGTATGTAATATGATAAAAAAAACGCTTCTGAACGTCCTCTATCATATCGGAGTGAACCGCGTAGGCAGTATTCCAGACAACGCAGCAATGTTCTATGATATTGCAAACGTAAGAGCAAATTATAAATATTATGTGCGCGCACGTGTGTGTGTGTGTGTGTGTGTGTGTGTGTGTGTGTGTGTGTGTGTGCGCGTGCGTGCGTGCGTGCGTGCGTGCGTGTCTGTGTGTGTGTGTGTGTGTGTGTGTGTGTGTGTGTGTGTGTGTGTGTGTGGTGTGTGTGTGGTGTGTGTGTGTGTGTGTGTGTGTGTGTGTGTGTGTGTGTGTGCGTGCGTGCGTGCGTGCGTGCGTGCGTGCGTGCGTGCGTGCGTGCGTGCGTGCGTGCGTGCGAGCGTGCGTGCGTGCGTGCGTGCGTGCGTGGGTGCGTGCGTGCGTGCGTGCGTGCGTGCGTGAGTGTGTGTGTGTGTGTGTGTGTGTGTGTGTGTGTGCGTGCGTGCGTGCGTGCGTGCGTGCGTGCGTGCGTGGGTGCGTGCGTGCGTGCGTGCGTGCGTGCGTGCGTGCGTGCGTGCGTGCGTGCGTGCGTGCGTGCGTGCGTGCGTGCGTGCGTGCGTGCGTGCGTGCGTGCGTGCGTGCGTGCGTGCATGTGTGTGTGTGTGTGTGAATGAGAGCATGTGCATGTGCACGTGCATGTGCATGTGCATGTGTTGAGTGTATGGGCTTGATTATTGTTGAAAGGTTTTGAAATGTGGCCAATGATTTAATAACAAGTTTCTTAAACTTATTCCTATTTCAGTTGAAGGGGTCGACGTTAAAAAATTTTGAATTGTATGAGCGTGGTATGCGAATATGAATCCAAATGTCGAACTATAAATCCTGATAATTACGATGTTAAGTAAAGAATAGAACCGATCGTTGTTTCTGGAATGCATGGACTAATGAAATAAATATTTTTCAATAACGTCATTTTACTAGTTCGTGCTGGAATGTTGGCAGACCAATCGAACTTTGTACATAATAACTTTGTACTTTGTACAAAACAAAGCAATCCCCGCTGTTTGTACGCGTTGATCTTTTAAAATACGCAACTGTTTTTAATGCAGTTTTCAGCAATAGATAGTGATTCGAAAGGAAAGTTTATAATATGTAGTATGCCTGCGTAACATTATAGTACAGACAAAGAAATTCAAAGATTTGTAGATTGATGTCGTAACAAACATATTTTTCCGCGCTTACACTGCACACCTTACAAGATAGCTGAATAAATAATCTTTATTGCACACATTATGGTAAAAATAGATTAAAATAACATTTACCACGAAGCCGTGCGATGTCGGGATGGGTCACTAGTTTATTATATTTGCAATGTTATATTAATGTATTGGTATATATCAACATAATTATGTAGTTTATGTATTTATTTATTTTAGTATGTGTATTTGTGTGATTATCGTATTTTATTTTATTTTTATTTAATTTTATTAGGGATAACAAACAGCTACAATATATGATATAAGTAAACAGAAAATCTTTTGCGGTGAGGTAGTGATAATATTTGCAACCCACTACACTATCCACGTATTTTATATAATATTACTTTAATGGAAGCTGCTGAATACGTTACAAATAGTAAAAAAGTACAAATATATTAAAAATAGACAAAAGGTTTAAAAAAAAGAAACACTTCAAAAGTCTGTACTTTTAAAGTGAAACTTAACTTATTTAGTATTGATTCGTATTGATTGTAATTTGTTATTGTACGTATAAATTTTATGTTATAGTTTTTGTAGTGAGTGTCTTTTCTTCATTTTTACGCTTATTTATTTTACTTGTACATCACTCAGTAGTGTCATGGTAGAGTATGACTGCGGCATTAAGTCCGCCTATCCACGGGACTTGTGTAAAAGATTAATAAATAAATGAATAAGTATGTACAGATTTGCTCAGCGCTCGTTATTCCAGGACGTTCTTTTGGTGTACCTTTACACTTGTCATCCATTTTACAAGTATCGGTAATCTTAGATTATTGAAGTAAACGAAAAAATTTAAGTAAAAAAAGAGTATTTATTGGCTGAAAGCGCCAAAGCACGAGACAACCGTAAGAAAAACTGGGAAACAGGTAGAAGCTTCCATCTAGTAGTGAAATCTGGAACCAAACATTAAATGTACGTCGCAATTCGCAATCATTTAACTGTCTCCTTCGCACACAGCGGCTGGGGAAAAGGTTACTTCGAGAATGTTCTGGAAAGTTTGACGTGAATTATGTTGCCCAGTTTTAAATTTAAGAATACAAAACATTTTTAGGCGCTTCTGAATTCTACAGCACTGTAAATTTCTAGCAATTGGTATATTGTCAAAATAATACTACTTTTATGTTTTCACCAAAAATTGTTAGATAATATTTATCATAAAGATACCAACCAAGAATTAATCGACTGACAAATTATCAATGTTTAATATGTTTTAATAAATGTATTGTAACAAATAATATAAAAAAAATAATTTTCATTAGCAATATCGTAAAATATTTAATAACCATTGAAGACTTAAATGTTCTTGTAATTTTTGTAACCTAAAACTTTGTTGTAATCGATTTCATGACGTGATCTATAATGCAGTCGCAATGGTTTTATATTAATTGTTAATATGGAAGTTGTGCATTTAAAGTAAGTAGTAATATTGGTAAATATATAATAAATCTTTCAATCTTATATTGATCATTGCATTAGCTGTGCACAAAATGTCTTTCCCAAATTTCAGGAGAAAGTTTCGCATAGGGCATCCCTATGACCCTAATTACGATAGTATTAATGCTATCTCTTTCTAACGGACCGTTTCTATTGGTTCTTGAATTAGTTTCCAGATCGTTCTCGGAACGGTGCACTCCCATTGGCTTGCTCTCGAAGGAACTCGACGATTCTAGAATGCGATTCGTTTAATATAAAAGCGCGGCAGCCGGCGCGTCAACTCATACTGATTTGAAACAGGACACAAAGAGTATTACAGAGAGGCGAGTTCGGTACTAACCGAAAGTATTTCAACAAGCGTATTAACAATTTATCTGTCTATAACTCAATTTATTAATAGAAAAAAATGCCAGCAATCGGAATCGATCTGGGAACAACGTATTCGTGCGTCGGCGTGTGGCAGCACGGCAACGTGGAGATCATCGCCAACGACCAGGGCAACAGGACGACGCCTTCGTATGTGGCATTTACGGACACCGAGAGGCTCATCGGAGATGCGGCCAAGAACCAGGTGGCCCTCAACCCCAGCAACACGGTCTTCGACGCGAAGAGGCTTATCGGGCGCAAGTTCGACGATCCCAAGATCCAAGCGGACATGAAGCACTGGCCCTTCAAAGTGGTTAACGACTGCGGCAAGCCCAAGATTCAGGTCGAATTTAAGGGTGAACAGAAGAGGTTCGCTCCCGAGGAGATCAGCAGCATGGTGCTGACGAAGATGAAGGAGACTGCGGAGGCATATCTGGGAAACACAGTGCGTGACGCCGTGATCACCGTGCCAGCGTACTTCAACGACTCTCAGAGGCAGGCCACGAAGGACGCAGGTGCCATCGCAGGGCTGAACGTGCTTCGCATCATCAACGAGCCCACGGCGGCCGCGCTGGCGTATGGTCTGGACAAGAACCTCAAGGGCGAGCGCAACGTGCTGATCTTCGACCTCGGCGGCGGCACCTTCGACGTGTCGATCCTGACCATCGACGAGGGCTCCCTGTTCGAGGTGAAAGCGACTGCCGGCGACACGCACCTGGGAGGCGAGGACTTCGACAACCGACTGGTGAACCACCTCGCGGACGAGTTCCAGCGCAAGTACAAGAAGGACCTGCGCTCGAACCCGCGCGCCTTGCGACGCCTCCGCACCGCCGCCGAGCGCGCCAAGCGCACGCTCTCCTCCAGCACCGAGGCCACCCTGGAGATCGACGCTCTCTACGAGGGCATCGACTTCTACACGCGCGTCTCCCGCGCCCGCTTCGAGGAGCTCAACTCGGACCTGTTCCGCGGCACCCTGGAGCCAGTGGAGAAGGCGCTCAAGGACGCCAAGATGGACAAGAGCCAGATCCACGACGTGGTGCTGGTGGGCGGCTCCACGCGCATCCCCAAGGTGCAGAGCCTGCTGCAGAACTTCTTCTGCGGCAAGAAGCTTAACCTTTCCATAAACCCGGACGAGGCGGTGGCTTACGGCGCCGCCGTGCAAGCTGCCATCCTAAGCGGAGAGTCTGACTCTAAGATCCAGGACGTGCTGTTGGTGGACGTGGCGCCGCTGTCTCTCGGCATCGAGACGGCCGGTGGTATCATGACCAAGATCATCGAACGCAACTCCAAGATCCCGTGCAAGCAGTCGCAGACATTCACCACTTACTCTGACAACCAACCAGCGGTCACTATTCAGGTGTACGAGGGAGAGCGCGCAATGACCAAGGACAACAACCTTCTGGGCACGTTTGACCTGACGGGCATTCCACCGGCGCCGCGCGGCGTGCCCAAGATCGACGTGACATTCGACATGGACGCCAACGGCATCCTGAACGTGTCCGCCAAAGAGAACAGCACGGGCCGCAGCAAGAACATCGTGATCAAGAACGACCGGGGTCGGCTGTCACAGGCTGAGATCGATCGCATGCTCGCTGAGGCAGAGCGATATAAAGAGGAGGACGAGAGACAGCGGCAGCGTGTCACCGCCCGCAATCAGCTCGAGACTTACGTGTTCGGCGTGAAACAGGCGGTGGAGGAGGCAGGCGACAAGCTAAGTGAGAGTGACAAGAACACTGCTCGCCAACATTGCGAAGACGCCCTTCGATGGCTCGACAACAACACGCTGGCCGACCGCGAAGAGTACGAGCACCGGCTCAAGGAGCTGCAACGGGTCTGCTCGCCACTCATGAGCAAGATGCATGGAGCAGCACAGGGCGGTATGCCAGGCGGTATGCCTGGTGGTATGCCAGGCGGTATGCCGGGAGGAATGCCTGGTGGAATGCCAGCCGGTATGCCGGGAGGAATGCCTGGTGGAATGGCAGGTGGTATGCCGGGTGGTATGTACGGTGGCCAGCGTGAAGGTCCCACGGTGGAGGAAGTGGATTAAGGCTTAACAAAAAGCGCCTGATATCTGGGCTTTGTAAATGTTTGTTCTTACACAGTATTATGTAAAGACTGATTACCTAGTTTTAAGTAATTCTTTTAGTTGTTTTAAGTGATAAATTGCCAAAGAATGATCACCGTTTGTTTAACAAAATAAATAAAAATTTGTTAAAACATGATTTTTTTTAGTTTCATTTAAAGAAAACCCATAAACGAATTCTAAATTAGTGTTGTATACATGCATTTCAAAAAGCATAATTTAGTAGTACACATGGGCAAATAGTTCGCAGGAGTAATATCGATCTAGCTTTCATATAATATTTATTTATCACTTTCACTTCAATTTTTTTTCCGCTTTTTTTTAAAACATTGCCCTCACTTTAGGATAACATTATCCTGTGTTGTAAGGACGTTTTACAAACATAAATTGCATGAGGACAAATACCCAGATGCGAAACAACTATCTGTGGGTCGCACAAATACTTGTCCCGTATGGGAATCGAACCCATGACCACCCCCCCCACGCCGAAGCCAATACCTAGGCAACTGCGCCACGGAGTCATCACTTCTCTCGGTCTCGGAGGAGATAAACTTCCAGAAGATAAGCTATATGGGTATTAACGTCATATCGATACCTTAATTGGCAAACAAGCTAACTCCATATGGGCAAGTTTTACAGGAGACACTTAAAACTGTATAATATTTTTTTTAGACTCCTTATGAGAAAATCAAAAATATATTTGGTAGATTTTATCGTAAATTGTCATTTTTGATATTATAAAATCCATTATACATTTTCATTACCATACTACAGCGTTTTTTAGGAGTTATCCGTTTTTTCTTTCGTGCAAAAGTATGTGATCTGGGAGTTAGCTGGTTTTCCTGATAGATTTATTTTAAATAAAGATTTTCTTTTCCTTTTCAAGTGTACAACCAAAGCGTCGTAGGGTTTTAAAAATTGGTTATTACCAACCAGAAATGAGTCAGGTTTATTGGTATCATCAAATTTAATTTATTTTTTTAATATCTGTTATCTTCTTATGAATAGTAATTCTATTGCTAGAATTACTTTATCAACTGAGAAATTGGTTAAAATCGTTGCAAACTAATCAGAACTCAGCCTTTGCCTTCATTCCATAGAAAGGAACACCCATCTCTAGTTTTCATATCATAAATACACACGTTTTGAAGGGTGGTATATAAAAGCGTTAACTTTTTTACATTTTTAAGGGTCTGTCCTATCTCTTTGCCTAATTGTATCTAAAATTTTTATTAAACAATCAACGTTAATTAGTTTTTTATCCCATCATATTTAAAAATTTATCCGAAGATTTCCGTCATCTTCAGAAATATTATTCCGATTTATCATTACTTGTAGAGAGGTGAGCTGGCTTTAAACTTAGAGGAATTTTCAAGATTGTATTTAAGTGATGCAGTAAGGTGACCAGATAGCAAACTTGGACTGAATTGTTCTTTATCAAACGGAAATATTATGTCTTCATTAGCAACAATTTCATATGTTTGCGTATACTCCATGGCAGACAGTTCATTTCCAACGCAATAAATGTTGTTATCAAATCATCATCATCATCATTTCAGCCTGTTTGAGTCCACTGCTGAACACAGGCCTCCCACGAAGTAAGATCCTAAGCCACCTGCATCCATCGACTTCCCGCACACTTGCACAAATAAATTCGATGAATTAGAAGCTACGTTATCATGCCCAACCAAAGCGTCGTAGGGTTTTGAAAATTGGTTATTAAGAACCAGAAAAGAGTCAGGTTTGTTGGTATCATCAAATTTAATTTAAATTTTTAATAAACTTTAAAAGTATAACTTCCAACCGTAGCGTAATAAAGTAAGAATCAAGCCGGCCAACTCAAAGCCAATATTAAATTTTAGAATTGTTCAATTACCTAGCAATGTTTTGTAAGAAATAAAATAAGTATCCATACTGTGTATTAATGTTCAATTGTTTTTCAACGCTACCTTTCCTTTTGTTGCGTTTATATTTTTTTTTTCCAAATAACGTAGGGCGGTACCGGTACATGACTCGGACGCCATACGAAATAGCCGACTTGGTGGAGTTGGCTGTTAAAATTGTAACATTCCGTGACATTCGGAGTTGGCTGATTTGCGAATAGCGATTTATAGAAAGAAATAGTGATTATATCGGAGTTATTGCTTCTGCAAATCAAGCGGAATTATTATTGCGTACAAACAAAGCCAAAAAATATTTTTGACCTAAGGTGGAGTTAGCTGGTTTGCCAATTAAGGTATCGATATATTATATTAATATCAATAGCGATGTAATTAACTGTGGTAGTACCACGCCACAAACTTCGCTGTTGCACGAATGGGCATGTCCGTCCGATGAAGTATGTAAATCGTGGTACCAGAATTCTGCACTAAAGAATTTTTAAACGCACAGAAATAAAAACCTTGACAACAAAATCTTTCATTTTTGCGTGTGATATTAATACATTTCGTTCTCAGTTCAATGTCTTTCGAAGCCGCCTCTGAATGATAAAAAATAATCATTGCAAACGGTGTTTTAGTTCTACGCCAATAATTTATTAGGATCTGTTCGCAGTTTACTCGAGATCAAGGAAATTTACTTAAAAAAACCTATCAAAAAACACGCTCCGATCAGAACTGTTTTACATCCCATATCCATTTCCGCGGGAAACGAAGCACCGACGTTTTTCTCTTTTATCACGTTGCGCTTATACCATTCTCTTCTCATGATTCCAATCTTGGTGTTATCTGATAAAATATCATATTCTAAACGAAAACACTTGCGGCCTTTCAACTTCAAAACCACATCGCCGGTATGATTTTTCACTAGGAAAACATTCAAGCATGGCAACTTTTCCTCTACCGAACCAACGAAATTGCCGGGTGGCGCGAAAACTAGAGCTCTACTCAAACATAAACCGCGTAGTTTCTTAATTTGTATCACTTCATTGCCGTAATAATTAAATATGTTTAGGTTATGTTTCTTCAGTGATTCCTGCACGCCTAAAAACACCTTTTGTTGTTGGTTATTGTATATTGTGTATCGTACACCTTGCTTCGCTATTACCTCATGTAGAGTATCCCGCTTCTCGGCAATTACAATCTCGTCTAATGTATAAATATAGGTTAAGCCCGGATATTCTGTTTCAATTTTTGGACAAGGCATCCACTGCTCTATTGCATTATTGTTATTTACCATTTAAATTGTGTCTCGGTTTATGTAGACAGAATCATTGTTTAATTTAATTCTTTTTGGTTTACATTTATAATAATAACACTTTTCCATTTTCATGACTTTTTCATAATTTAGAGTTTGACGTAACTCCAACGGCTCGGGCCTCTCAAACAAAGAGAATGTAATCACTACGTTTACGTGGGGCCTCTTATAAATTATCTATTCACTGTCAGCATATATAGCATATATTAGTATTTTATCTATGCACTCTCAGTGTCAAATTTTTTCCTTTACCTTTAATATGCCCAGATGGCGTTAACATAAAATAACATTTTTAATCTCTATATATTATTTCTTAAAGGTGCTTTTTTATCTATGTGAAATTTAATGACTCAAACATCATTTTAAAACTTGTTTGCTAATGACGATAACTAGTCAAGCAAAATGTAGTAATGTTTTCAAAAAGAACTTTAATTTCACATTATATTTAAAATGATGCCATCTATTGACACTGCTTAAAACAATGCTTCCGAAGTAGACCGTTTTTCTAATAACTTTTAATAAATACTCATTAATAATAGTAAATACTTATTTACACATTCTTATATCACCATTCTGTGACGATGGTCACCGTAGGTACACTGGTGAGATATATTTTTATCATTCAATTGACACTTATCTGTTCATTTGTTTTGTTAAAAAACAACACGATAGTAATATCGTTTTACGTAAACAAGTTCGCAAAGACGTAATTTACGGTTTGCCCTTTGTTTACTGTACGAAATGTCGATTTTCTACTATTAAATGCATATAAGTTTTTTATTTTATTTTTAAGTTAATGGCAATTGATTAGGCGGTTTATTTGAAGATGACCGCCGACCTTGGTATCTCAATATACTATATTACAGGCGGCATATACTATATTAAACTAAGTGTGCGGGAGTGTGGGTGTGGATTAAAATTATAAATACTTATTAAATGAAACTACTTTACGGATTTTATCGCGTTTTTTATTTTAATTTAAATTCCCGACGTTTCGAACCCTTTCCAGCGTTCATGGTCACGGGACAGACTTATAAATACTTTTATTTCTGCGAGGCTTCAGCATTTCCAGGTCTAGGTAGTTTATTCCTGTAGCGGAAGCGATTACCGAAGTTGTTGTCCTTCTGTTAAGTAACTATTCAAGTTTAGATTGGGTCATTACCAAACGAGCTCAAGTTGTAAATCGTGTTTTAAACCAAAATACATATTTTAATTTTAGTCCTAAATTATTAATTGTTTTTATTAAATAAACATAATTATATCAAAAACATTTTAAACACTTTGGAAGTGACATCTGTATGTAATTAATGTCAAAAATTGAAAAGTTTCTATTAACTTTCGCTAGATAGCAATAAACTCATATGCAATCTCGTATATGAAATCTAGCACAGATTTTGATTCTCATATACCGTTAGTACGTCGTTTGTTTGTATTGTACATAGAGTATAAGAGAAAATAAAATTACAAAAAAAATTAGATCGTTTAATTATATATTTGTGTATAAAAATGCAGCGCAATTTTTTTTTATAACTAAAAGTCTGGACTCTGGATTCCGTGCCATCACTTGTGCAACAGTTGTGTGGTAACCGGTAATTAACTAATAAAAGATAATGTTTTGGTTAGTGATAATCGCTTTCATAGAAATTAATGATTAGTAATTGTATGTTGAGCCGTGATAGCTCAGTGTCCGGGCGCTCGCCTTTAATTCTCCCTTAACTCGAGCAACCTGAGTTCGATCCCCGGTGCCGGCACCAATGAAGTTTTTAACTTTAAGTGCTGACTTATCACGTGCTCCGCGGTGAAGGAAAACATCGTGAGGAAACCTGCATATTTTCGAAATAATAACAAAAAAAAAAATATTTCGAAGATATGTGAAGTCCGCCAATCCGCAGTGGGGCCGCGTGGTGGACTATGCCCTGATACCCTCTGTATAGAGGAGGCCTTTGCCCAACAGTGGGACATGTATAGGCTGTTACTTTACTTTACTTACTTTAATTGTATGTCAATGTTGTGTAGGTATATTAACAATTCATTATCATTATAAAAAATATTTTCTGTAATATTCCAGTGAAAGTTGTCATAACAGTATTGTTGAATAAAATACTTCAGCTTTTTCTTTTCGTTCATGGATATTATATAACATAATACATTTCTAATACTAACCACAAGTTACATAGTTACTTGAATGATAAAAATCATAAATTTTTCTACCCATTGGAGCATATTTTATAATGTATAATTTGTGAGGCTCGTTTTAATTATTTTTTGTTAAAAATTTATACGGTGGTAGGGCCACGCAGCAGCCTCGGCTGTTGCATGAATGGGCAGGCTCGTTCGGGTAAGTACGACCTCACAGAAGACCAGCGTACAGTGGAAGTATGACAAATACTTTCGCGTTTCGTCTGGTGAGTGAGGTAGCCGGAGCCCAATTTTCAAAAGGTTGTCAACGCATCTGTAACCCTCGGATGTAGCAGATGTCCATGAGTATTCACTTAACATCAGGTGAACCGATCTGCTCGTTTGGGAACTTTTCACATAAAAAAAAATCAGTTTATATTGTGTGAAACAACACAGCGATGGAGTATATTTTCTGTTACTTTGATTTCACGTGTTACAAATATTTTTTTTATATAAATTCCTTGGTCAGTTTCAATTTACTGTAAGCAAGAAAACAATGAAGACCTGCTTTTTGGCGAGTAACATTATTTTTACCCTAATACTCAATTGGAATATATAAATACGTCACTCTTTGATTATAATATAATTGTCAAGTATATAATCAAAGACGTAACTAGTATCGTAGTTGAATCATACTATTACACATACTAAAGCGATAAGGCACGGAGATATTTGTTTTATTAAATAAAAATCCTACTTATTTATGTTGAATTGTATAAAATAAAAAAATAACACATTCTCGAGATGGCAATGAATATTTGGACATTGTTGGACCATGTTTTTATGCTTCTAAATATATTTCTCATCATCATATCAGCCGTAGAACGTCCACTGCTTAACATAAGCCTCCCCATTGCCACAAAATGCTGGAATAATATACCACCTCCAGTCAAAAACTACACAACAGTAAAAAGTTTTAAAATAAAACTTAAAGAACATCTGCTTAAGGCGCAAAAGCTACGGGGCTAAAATACGTGTGCATTTCATATACTTACAGTGTACATAGTTTATGTATTTTTGATTAGTGACTTGGTGTTTTCGTCGAGCTATATTTTATTGATGTCTGCATTTGTTTTTCTTTTTGGAAACAGTTTTCTTTTTTTCCTGTTCACTGCTTTTTACTTATAAATGTTAATTTTCATTAGTCGTTATTGTGTTACTGTCTTTAGAATAATGTACCAGATTTGTGTTATAATCAGTAGGTATTGTGTTATTGTTCTTAAATTAATGTACCCGCTTTGTGTTATTTTAGTCTAGTTTGTTATTTATAATTAAAATTTTTGGTATGTACTGAAAATCGGGAGCAGAAATCCAAGGGGCCAGAAGTTGGCTGACTTTCTGGAGAGGGAGGAACTCTTTATGATGAACTCCTTCTTCAAGAAGCAGCCTCATAGGAAATGGACTTGGATGAGTCCCCGACGGCTGCACAAAAAATGAGATTGACTTCATTTTGTCGACAAAGAGACGGATATTTAATGATGTCTCCGTGATACACAGGGTGAAAACCGGGAGTGATCACAGAATGGTTAGAGGCACATTGATATTAATGTCCGCCTAGAAAGGTCTCGCTTAATGAAGTCCACGCTCCGACCCACTGCAGCCCACATACAAAACCCCGAGAGCTTTCAACTCGAGCTCACACATCGCTTCTCCATCCTGGAGGATTGCGTTTCTGTGGACGAGGTCAACAACAGGCTGGTAGAAACTGTCCACGTGGTAGGGAAAGCTTTCTTTAGACCCCGCCGGAAAGATAGACCTCAAAAATTATCAGATCAAACCCTCGACCTTATGGCGGAGAGACGCTCAATGACGCTGCAGACTTCCGAGGACGCTGAAGCATATCGGCAGCTCAATAGACGGATTTATCAGTCCTTGCGACACGATATCCGTAAATTTAATACTAATCGTATTAAAGATACGATAGAACAGAATAAGGGCTCCAAAGTGTTCGCAAGAGACTTTTCTATTGGGCAGAGCCAGTTGACGAAGCTGAAGACGGAAGACGGCAGTGTAGCATCTACCAAGTCAGAGGTACTGAGAGAGATCGAAAGGTTTTACGGACAGTTATATACCTCCAGAGCCAAGCCTGTTGACGATTTGGTTAAAGATCCAAGAGCCAAACTAACTCGACACTATACAGAAGATATCCCGGACATCAGCCTGTTCGAGATCAGGATGGCCCTCAAGCAGCTTAAGAACAACAAGGCGGCGGGTGAGGACGGAATTACATCAGAGCTTCTGAAAGCGGGTGGAACACCGGTACTGAAAGTCCTTCAGAAGCTCTTCAATTCCGTCCTGTTCGAGGGTACTACGCCCAGAACATGGAACGGAAGCGTGGTGGTCCTCTTCTTCAAGAAAGGTGACAAAACCTTGCTGAAGAACTACAGGCCCATCTCGCTTCTGAGCCATGTTTATAAGCTGTTTTCGAGGGTGATCACGAATCGTCTCGCACGCAGGTTTGATGACTTCCAGCCTCCCGAACAAGCCGGTTTCCGTAAAGGCTATAGTACCATAGACCACATTCATACGCTGCGGCAAATTATACAGAAGACTGAGGAGTATAATTTGCCACTATGCTTAGCGTTTGTGGACTATGAGAAAGCCTTCGATTCGATCGAGACTTGGGCAGTGCTGCAGTCTCTTCAAAGGTGCCAAATTGACTATTGGTACATCGAAGTGTTGAAGTGCTTGTATAAAAACGCCACCATGTCGGTCCGAGTACAGGATCAGAGCACAGAGGCTATTCCGTTGCAGAGGGGAGTGAGGCAAGGAGATGTTATCTCTCCGAAACTCTTTACCAATGCAATGGAAGACGCCTTCAAGCTCCTGGATTGGAAAGGATGTGGCATCAATATCAACGGCGAATACATCACTCACCTTCGGTTTGCCGATGACATCGTAGTCATGGCAAAGTCTTTGGAGGAGCTCAGCACAATGCTCGAAGACCTCAATAGAGTCTCCCAGCGGGTGGGCCTGAAAATGAACATGGAAAAGACCAAAATCATGTCAAATGTCCATGTGACGCCAACCCCCGTATTGTTGGGAGGCTCGTCACTCGAAGTTGTTGATAGCTATGTCTATCTGGGACAAATGGTCCAACAAGACAAATCCAACTTCGAGAAGGAGGTCAATCGACGAATCCAGCTCGGCTGGGCTGCGTTCGGGAAATTGCGTAGCGTCTTTACGTCCAAAATACCTCAGTCCTTAAAGACGAAAGTCTTTAACCAGTGCGTGCTACCAGCGATGACCTACGGTGCCGAGACGTGGTCTCTCACTATGGGCCTCATAAGGAAGCTCGTGGTCGCACAGCGCGCTATGGAAAGGGTAATGCTTGGGGTTTCTCTACGACGAGATCGAATCAGAAATGAGGAGATCCGTAGAAGAACTAGAGTTACCGACATAGCAGAGCGAGTCAGCAGGCTGAAGTGGCAGTGGGCAGGGCACATAGCTCGAAGAACCGATGGCCGTTGGGGCAAAAAGGTTCTCGAGTGGAGACCACGTGACGGCAAACGCAGCGTAGGAAGGCCTCCCACAAGGTGGACGGACGACCTAGCCGAGATCGCAGGGACGCGTTGGATGCAGGCCGCTAACGACCGGTCGAAGTGGAAGTCAATGGGGGAGGCCTATGTTCAGCATTGGACGTCCTACGGCTGATATGATGATGATGATGATGACTGAAAATCGGGAAATCGTACCGAGTACATACCTGTTTGGTTTCATGTCTTAGATATATATTCTTTTAATTGTTAACATAACTGTTTGTTGTTGAAACTAAATAAATATTCATTCATTCATTCATTGACTTCCACCTCGACCGGTCGGTAGCAACCTGAATACAAATTTAGTTTTACACACATATTATTTTTTACTAGCATTTGGAGTCCTCTTTTCCGAATAATTAAATTTTCTTTTTGTTACCCTGACTCTTCATGAAACTGCTTTACAAGTAAAATTGACGCATGCGCAACACAAGAACCAATATTAGAATTTTTATTTTATTTATAATTAATATTGTTAATTTAAACAAATTTATAGACACGATAGAACGAACGTGTGTTATTAGTGCATCAGTGAATATTTAAAGTATAATAGTAACAAAAATAATTGCCAGTTGTTAATATCAACCGACTTCGAAGGAAGGAAGTTCTCAATTCGATTGTATTTTTTTTTATGTTTGTTACCTCAGAATTTTCTATTTTATTTCTTTTCTTATTCGAAAGCTGGTGCTTCCCATGTGGTCCCTCATTGGTATTGGATCTTGGGCTCCGGAGATAAGAAGGGAACTCCTGAAAATCAATTATAAAATGATTACAGAGCGAGATATTATATATAAGTCGGTTTTGTTTTACGTTAATTAAAAAATTGATTTGTTTTCATTGGCTGGTCGATTTTTCAATTATTTTCTTATATATCTTGGGGAAAAAAAAACATTTACAACGAACAATCAAGATTAACGTCACGTGAAAATAAAAATCCAAAAATAAGAAAAACATAATTTTTGAGGGCTGAAGATGAGCCAACACTATGTCTGACTGATGTCAAACCAACGAGGAAAACGCAATAATAAACAATCGAATACTTTTCGATAATTTTCCTTAATCGATGGAATGCTTATTTTGGAATCGGAATGAGTTATTTGATATTTATTATCCCTTTATT
This sequence comes from Iphiclides podalirius, assembly GCA_933534255.1. Lineage (NCBI taxonomy): Eukaryota > Metazoa > Arthropoda > Insecta > Lepidoptera > Papilionidae > Iphiclides > Iphiclides podalirius. Next base: position 9,474,661 of record OW152839.1, on the reverse strand, counting down.
CTGTATAGAACGATAATAAAAAACTCGAATATGATCGAGTTTTTTAAATACAGCGACATTTTTGCTACTAACTACCAGAACTTACAAAGGATCAAAATATAACCTTAAATAATCTCCCGGTAAATTTGATTTACAACGGAAAAATCTAAACAAATACACAATTTGTAAAGTATTCGTTAATAATATCGTGTAGCTGTTACATTATACATATATAAATTGTGTCCACCGTACCCAGGTGGGACGGAGGAAGAATTACATTGGATACATTAAAAAATCTTTGTTTAATTTTTTTACATGAGTACGGAACTTCATTTGAAATTTATGTCACGAATGGTTTTACGCTACGTTTTTTACGACCGGCCTGGATGACGTCAACTCTGCTTGGGATTAAGCACCTAGATAAGGAATAGAATAGAATTGAAATTATCTGTGGATCACACAAATACTTGTCCCGTGTGGGAATCGAGCCCACGACCGCCGCCGTACCCGATAAGTTATGAAACGCGCCGCCCAGTGATTCAATACTAATAGTACTATTTAGTTGAATGTTTAGCGCCAGCATCTTCTTCATAAGTGCAGAATTATGATGAAACTTACGTCTACACTTAAATACAAAATTTTGTAGATTAATTGTCGAAAATTTCGCGGCTGCAAGGCTTCGAACGCGCACAGACGCTCTAACCACTAGGCTAAGATGTCGATAATTATTCTCACCACGCGAAAATAATAACAATCTAACATATATCATGTTCAGGAAAACAAATGAACTTATTCTTAGGACGCAACAATAATTTTTGTCACCGCTTTCCTTATAGATTGCTATGAGAAAATGTTCTGTGGGTTTTTCACAAGATGGCGATTGTTTTATTATTCTGGTCAGGCCAGTTAAACGTTTAATGACCGCACAAATCACTTTTGCCACAAAAGGTGCACGAGTTTTCCTTATTTATTGTAGTAACGTAAGTACAACATATTAATGCGACGCATAACGTAAGTGAATATGATATAAATACGGGAACAAAGACGTTTCAATCAGTTGTGATTTGCGCTCCGTTCGGAAGCATCGCTCGTGTCAATTATTTGCAAAGCATCAGTTTTTTAACGTTCGGAAATCCGCAAATAGCAACCGTCAAGATGGTGAAAAGCTACCGCTCAGTACTTCTGTTGGTTTGCGTCACGTTCCTGGTGATTGTTTCATCGCCTAAGAATGCCGTCGATGCGGACAAGCTCATCGGCAGCTGCGTGTGGGGCGCGGTGAACTACACCTCGAATTGCAACGCCGAGTGCAAGAGACGCGGCTTCAAGGGAGGGCATTGCGGCAGCTTTGCCAACGTCAACTGCTGGTGCGAGACATAAGGTCCGTTGCTGAACTCAAGAAGTATCGACACAATCCAAAGGAATGAATAATGAACGACAAACTTCGAGATTACGGACATCGATTGACCCATTTTTGATAAATATGTATTTAGAAATTATATTTACTAGTTGTTAGTTTCATTAGTTAATTTATGATTTATGTCGTCATCAGTTAATTTTGTATAATTATTTATAAAGCAGATTCAAGAATAATAAAATATGCTACTACAAACAAACATCTTTTCTTTACAAGTCCTATTTCGATAAGTCCACCCTGCAAGACTACGCGTACAGACAATCTATGGGTGTTACATGTTTGATATATTTCATAATTTATATTTTGTTACGATTTATCTTTTTTTTTATGTGAAGTTGCCAAGCGAGCCCGCGCTTCACCTGATGTTAAGTGAATACTGCCCCGCCTATGGATCCTCCCTGCTACTCCTCGGGGGTAACTCTCGGGAGTTGCAGATGCGTCGACAACCTTTTGAAAATTTGGGTCCGGCTACCACACTCACCAGACGAAACGCGAAAGTATTATACTTCCACTTTACGCCGGTCTTCTGCGAGGTCGTGGTGCTTACCCGGACGAGCCTGCCCATTCGTGCAACAGCCGCATTATGTAATCACATTTTTTAGACCTCTAGTTTTACATTTTGAATTATATTATATATTCATGTTACAGTGACTTTTGTAAATTAATCAATCAATCAATCAATCCTCATTATTTGCCATCTTGAGTAGGTATACATTATGTTTTATATGTTTCAATAAAGAAACAAACCATAAACATTCTACGCATTGCAAAGTTAATGGACATTGCTCACTTAAATACTAACTAAATCGTAAAAATTATCATAACACCATTCTGTCAATATTTATTATTAAATATATATTTAAACTATTATTAAATAGGACGTTTACCGTGGAGGTAAATCATCCAAACAACCATTTATTATTTCGAGGGTGCCCGAGAGAGCTGACCTCGGCTCGATCGGTACCTATATTTTGAATGGGATGATGTCTAAAGCTATCATTACTACCACTTCGGAATGCCTTGGCGCTTGGAGAGGTGGCGGAAGAAATTCCAGCAACGCTTCTATCGTTAACCGGGTAAAACCTGCCAGGTACGTGGCGGAACCGTGAAGTATTTGTTTGCCGCACTCGCACGCCGGCGAGTGCGGTGTTCAGATGCTAGGTTTTCATGTGTTTGCGTAATTGTTTTATCCTGTCGATGGCGATAGTTGTCTCATCGTCAGGGAAATTGAGGACGTGTCGTGGTCTACGCCATTGCCGGCGGAACGTGCCCAGCGGTAGGGGTCTGTACAACTACGACTAACGGACAATGATCACAGAACATTATCACTTTCACGAGAAGACTGAAAACATTTGAAATGCGTATAAGGTGCCCACTAGCGCGGGAATATGATGCTTGTCGCTTGTGCGGTTCGTTGCGAAACAACGCTACTTTGACATGTAGACCTGGGTCGATACTTTTTGTAACCAAAAAATGTTTTTTTTTTCACGAAATTTGGTGAAATCTCCTTTTTATGACCCGATGACACTTTATTTTATTTGATTTGAAATTTTTATTTCACTGGTCTAATGGGCTAGGACATAATTTGGTGAAAAAGTGGCAAACGAGCTGGCAGTTCACCTGATGTTAACGCAGAAGTGTAACACTTCTACTTTACGCCGGTCTTCTGTGAGGTCGTGGTAGGTACTTACCGGGACGGACCTGCCCATTCGTGCAACAGTGTAAACTGTTGCGTGGCCCTACCACAGTTAAAATGTAATAATATAATATTTTTATATTTTTTTTCTTGCGGTTGTTAAAATGATATTATAATTCAATGGGTTAAAAAATCATTGGATATGTAGAACAAAACTTCATTACGTTTAGAGCCCGTGGAAAGGTTAGATTGGGACTCTACTTTTGCAGAATAACGCATTTGTAGACATGCTTGCATTATCAAAACTTCCTAGTTGCTAAATGTCACCATTTTTATATAATGAAGTAAGTTGAATTAATTATGTCAATGTATTAATTACATTTGGGTAGGTATATGAAATAGATTCACTGTTATATTTAACCAAATTACATAGTACCTTGGTGTAAACCATGGCCAACACTGTTATAAATAAACATATAATCATAATCTCCTTTTAATATTACATCTTATAAATAATAGGTACATTTATATAAATGGAGTATATTCTTCCGCTTTACGCTGGTGTTTTGTGTGGCCCTATCGCTGTTGCAATATGATAAAAGTTTTCATGGGAGTATCGGTTTTTACTACTAAAACAAACAGCTTTAGCTGTTTGTTTTAAATATAATTATTTTAGTTATTTTTTTATACAGCGACATCTGTGGCCATATTTGTGTTCTGACATATTTGCAACATTGAAATTTGAAATATTCCTTTAATATCCGCTAGATGACATTAAACTCAAAGCACTTTCTTAAACTCAAAGTTAGTTTAAATTGAGTTGTTTTCTGGTATATAGGGATAACTATATAATATAGTGACAGATTGCAAAGTGATCACATTTCAAGATTTAAAAATTAAATTAAAAATTGCATTAATACGAAAGTTAACACATTAGCGACTAATCTCATTGCGCAGATGATACCATATAAGTGGAGTAGATTTTTTGATGAGTTTTAAGTTTTGGAGTACATTGAGCATGGTCAAACACAAAGATTTTATAACTCTACAGGATTCCAATATAAGGGAGTGACTCCACTATTGAAAAATCATAGCACTGAGATCGTGGGACGTATAAACATAATCAGAATTAGAGAGATAGTAACGTATAATGTACTTTTTATTGGTTTTATTCATATTTTTGGACTTTGTTGAGTTGACACATTTTTGAAGGTTATTTGTGAGTTGTGAATAATTAAATTAGAATTAATTAGCACGTCAATTGTGGTGGCAATCTTTGTCGCACCAAGTATCCGACGACCGCAGCGACGCTAGTGACTTGGAGTGTTAACCTCCATGTAAGACCAGGACATTGTGAAATAGTTACTCGCATAATCCAGTAGATGTCGTTTAAATAATATCCACAGCGATAACGTCAAAGTTAACAAATCTTCTCGTATAATTTTTATTGATTAATGCAATTACTTTTTGCTGCTAGAAAGTTTTGATTCTGTTTTCTACTGAATGCTCTTGGCATACTCAAATCTGACATCTTTATTTGGCAGAGAAAATATTTTCTGCTACCATAATAAGTTTAAAGGGAAAATACCCTAGCAACTACCGAATTTGTAAATAGATCAGTATTATACACTATGCAATACTGATGAATATTAACTAAATTAAACGCTGTCTAACAAATCTACCTCTTGCGGCGTACGAAGAACGCTAGCTGCTTTCTTCGCTGAATAGTTATAACTTTAAGACTAATTACAAGGGGCTTTCTTATCATCAGTCGCAACAATAAGGCAAGGCCGCAATGCTCTCAATAATTTTGATGTGTGGGCACCCTGCGGATCCAAAGTTTGTAAAGCAAGTGGCACTAAAACATAATGTACACAAACATACTCATATATGCGCCAATTATTTACCTGGCATGCATATTCTAGATTTATTGACATACATATGATAGCTAGGGAGCTCGCCTTCAATTCAATATACTCGAGCAATCTGAGTTTGATCCCGGTGTCGGCACTAATAAATTGTTAATTTTAATGTTGTGCTGATTTATCACGTGCTCCGAAGATGCAGAGAGACGTGAAGGATAACATTGTGAGGATACCTGCATATTTTGGATTTAATAAAAAAAATATCGAAGATATGTGTTCACCAATCCGCAGTGGGGCCGCGAGGTGGACTATGCCCTGATACCCTCTGTACAGAGGCGGCCTTTGTCCAGCAGTGGGACATGTATAGGCTGTTAACTTTACTATACTTTTACATATTCTAGTCATCTAGGGTCTGCCCACTGCGATGCCCAGTACAATACTGCTCTCTCCCAGTACAATACTCAAGAAGTGTTCCTCAACATCGGTTCTACGAGATATGTGCAAATGGAGTCTGTTGACAACGGTCTGTGCAAATGACCGGGAAGTGTTAGGGTCCTGGTGGTTCAGGGTCGTGCTTCATGGAAGTCTGTTGGGCAGGCATAGGCCTGAACATAGTTTCAGCCCTGAACTTTAACTGGCTGATATAATGATACATATTTTGTGTGGTCGGACTAATGTTGTTTTTACATAGACGCACACTATTCACTTTATAGATACATTATTTTATAGTAACAAGTGTTAAATTAATGTTTTTTTATGTCAAAAGGTTGCAAGCGAGCAGGTGGTTCGCCTGATGTTAAGTGATAACCACCGCCCTTTGACATTTGCAATACCTGTAGGGTTGCAGATGCGTTGACGCCTTTTGATAAAGTGGGCCCCGGCTACCTCACCCACCAAAAGAAATGCAGCGTAACACTTCGATTGACGAACCTGCCCATCCGTGCAACAGCGAAGACTGTTGCGTGTTCCTACCAAAGTGATATTATTATTAACTAGCGACCCGCCCCGGCTTCTCACGGGTGCAATGTCGAATGTTTGTTTTCGACATCGCATAGAAACCTCTAAAATTATCAGTGTTTCTGTACTCTATTATGTATGCATTATACATATAAACTTTCCTCTTGAATCACTCTATCTATTAAAGAAAACCGCATCTAAATCCGTTGCGTAGTTTTAAAGATCTAAGCATACATATGGATAGACAGACAACGGGACGACTTTATTTTATACTATGTAGTGATTACAACCAGCTTGCCGCATCATCAGCAGCCAACTGCTGGACAAAGGCGGCTCGCCATGTTCATATCTCGAACCTCAGCTGTGAGGAACCAGTAATCACCAGCCCTGCGCAGATTATCACCCCATTTGGCCAGGGACTTACCCTACGTCAGCCTTGACGCCTACCCCTCATAATGCGATAAAACCCCTCGCTTATGCGAAAAAGACGTATAACTTTTAAGCATAAAAAAAAGTAAAGTAACAGCTCATACATGTCCCACTGCTGGGCAAAGGCCTCCTCTATACAGAACCCTCTGTATCAGGGCATAGTCCATCACGCGGCCCCACTGCGGATTGGCGGGCTTCAAATTTCTTCGAAAGATATTTAATTTTATTATTTCGAAAATATGCAGGTTTCCTCACGATGGTTTCCTTCACCGCGGAGCACGTGATAAGTCAGGACTTAAACTTAAAAACTTCATTGATGCTGGCACCGGGGATCGAACTCAAGTTCCTCGAGTATATTGAATTAAAGGCGAGCGCCCGGACACTGAGCTATCACGGCTTTAAGTATAATTAAGTTTCAAGTATTATTAATTATAACAAATTTTGAGCCTATGGGGCCCACATTATTAAAAGGTGGCAACTCATCTGCAATGCTACGGGTGTTGCAAATGTCAGTGGGCGGCGGTTATTACTAAACATCAGGTGAACCGCTAGCTCGTTTGCCACCTTCTCACATAAAAAAAAAACTTTTGAGCATTCGGAGGAATGTGTTGTAATTGAGCACAGAATCAACGGTTGACTAATTAAACCTCCATTGTATAATAAAAAATTGAGCAATGTTGAAATATCGTCACTTATAACAGTGGATTATCATTTTGCTGTCATTAAAATCTACTAATACATTCAGGGTCGGATTAAAATTCATTATTTGAGTTAAGTTCTAAGTTTTAAAATCGACTAATACCTTCAGGGTCAGATTAAAATTCATTATGAGAGTTAAGTTTTAAGTTTTAACATTGTGAAATGTTAGAGATGCAGGCGTGTTGGCAACTACTGAAAAGTGCGCCCCTATAACATCACTTGTTAGACAAATGCATTTCTTTATAATAGCCTTCGAGCTAGGCGAAATAAAATGACAATAGTACAAAGTGATTTATCTGCGATTTAAGAAGGCATATTGCTAATATTACTGTTTGGCGATATAGATTTAATGATGTTTTATTTTCTAAATTTAAAGCTAACTGAGCCTCTGTTGAAAAGGTAAACATAGTGGTATGCTTTGGTTAATTTAAATGGTTAATTTTAATGTTAACAATACAATGATATATTAAATATCAAAGCCAATTATAACACAACTAACGCATTCGCACTATGTGCTCTCGTAACTGTAAACAATGGAGGAAATAATAATAATAAGCAAACTGGAAATCTCCCTTCGTACTTGATTAAGGAAAATATTTAATTGAGTTCTTCCCCCACTCGCCCTTTATGCCCGCCGTAATATATGTAGATAATACATCTCACGCACACATCGATTGAGACAAACACTTTGAGTTCGCTATGAATAGTTGTTAGGATATATAGTAATAAAGAATAAATGATGGAAGTAACATATAGGAAAATATTATACAACTGCGCGGATACGTATATGGAGACTTCTATATATCGCTCGTCGCCGGCACAGCGGATGAGTGGAGTCGACATTCGAGTGTAGGATTTTTTTTTGTTTGAAATACTATCCCGAAATATTATTTAATTTAACTTAAATTTAAAAACATTAAAAATATTCAATTATACTTTTATCCAAAAATAATTTTTGATACTCCGGTACGTTTAAAAGAAAAAGTGACTTTATTTTGGAATTTTTTGGCATAATTTAATGAATTGTTAATGATTCAAGACGAAGAATGGCCAGTGTGGTCTTTTAGCTGTCAATAACCAAACTTAAGTAATAGATAACAGTTGCACACATGACGTAATAGTGTGGTATGCCATAACAGTCACAAAAGGAGCAAAACTGTTATTTGTTTCGGTAAACGTTTTTAATTTCATGTAAAATCAACGCAAAACATTTCAATGTCATCACGTATTAATATTTTGCATAGTTTAGCGTTTTATCTGAAAAACTCAACGAACGACAACGACTAACTATAACGAACATTTTTCATTGTTCACCACGACTTGAAAAGATAAAACATATGAAACGTGGTTACCTTCTTGTGCTTTATTATATTGCTCTTTAAATAAATATTGATGTTTGCCTACAGTACGCACCGCGGTGAAGGAAAACATTGTGAGGAAACCTGTGCATATTTTCCAAATAATAAAAAAATATTTCGAAGATATGTGAAGTCTGCCAATCCGCAGTGGGGTAGCGTGTTGGACTATGCCCTGATACACTCTGTATACAGGAGGCCCTTTGCCCAGCAGTGGGACATGCATACGCTGATTAATTAATTTTATTTACAGTATCCTACTAATATTGGAAGCTGTAAACACGTACATAATATATTAATACATATATAATATTACAATACGATTTACGACGATGAATTAGCGAGTAAGAGGTGTTTATATCTTATTTTTTTTGGTAAATTATGCGAGAAGGACATTAATTTGCCACAGAAATTTTCTTCTTCACAGAATTAATGTCGCTTATACCCTCTCCGCGCCACCTCTGACCGGGACACACATACGAAGCGCGCGGCGCTCCGTCTTAAGGACGACATATGAAGTAATTTTTTTCGACGCCGCCGCCGTTGCAAAATGAGCCCTATCGCCGGGCACGTGGGTCGAGAGCGCACCGCGCCGCGCGATATTTTTTCCATTTCATATTTACGAATATGCCCCAAATTCCCCAAAAATTAGAACCGTGAAAGCGGGGGGTGGCGCAGTGTGGGTAGGTCCACGCACACCGACGCACCCGGCTACGAGGGGGGCGGCGGGGGGGTTGAAGATAGTTTCGTACAAAGAAATGCCACATTGCGATGTGGGCGCGGATATCCGTCAGCGGGCAGCCCACCGATTGTTTTGTTCCATTTAATTAATTTCAGATTCCAACCCGGCCGAGTGCGGAGGTCGCGAGCCCGTGGCGGTGTCAAAGCACTTGGGGCGTCATCACGAATGTTGTTATTACACCCGAAATTAAGATAATGAACATAATTAGTGCTCTCACTCTAGATCATAATGTTGTTAAGACAACTTCATAATATATAATAAATCCTCTCACTCTAAGAGATCATAGTGTTGTTAGGACAACCTAGATACATCCGTAATGTATGCATTCGTTATAAACACAACCGCTTCGCTATCTCTTAATTTGGTATGTCAAGTGAGCTATAAAGTTTATCGATTTGAAAGGGTGTGGCAAACGAACTTGTTTCTGGGCCGCACCTTTGCCATACGTCTGAACAAAGACCAAAGTTTATGCTTCCAATCGCATTGGTCATTGAAACCTAGTGCTTCCTCAATGGATCCTACCCATTTGTGCCAAAGTGGCATGATAGTGCATGTTACTATCTTGAATGTGAAAAGTTGACAAGCTAGCAATGGTTCACCTGATGTTAAGTGATTACCGCCGCCCATGGACATCTGCAACAGTTTAGGGGTTGTGGATGCTGTGGACGCGTTGACCACCTTTTAAAAAGTGTGCCCCGGCTACCTCACTCACCAGACGAAACGCGAAAGAATAATATTTCCGCTTCACGCCGCTCTTCTGTGAGGTAGTGGTACTTGCGGATGAGCCTGCCCATTCGTGAAACAGTGGAGCTCCTAAATAATTAGATGTAACATTTCTCTAATGAAGAGAAGATTCCATCTAAGACGACTCAACCGGAACCTATATTGGAATTAATTCTGACATATTTCTTATCCATTTCAACGAGCTCACTGTATCGAAAAGAATTGATTATCACAAAAGACGTCATGAGTTTTGAACTTAATGGTAGACAGAGATAGTTTCATTCATCAACGACCTTATTTGATCCTAACAGACTCAGACAAATATGCAGGAAGTTGAGGATCGTGCTTCGTGGCAAGCTGTGGGCGAGGCCTATGTCCAGCAGTGGACTAAAACAGTCTAAATTGATGATGAGACACCCTCTGTATTAACATGGAAACCGGAATTCTAAATTTACACTAAACGAGAAATTAAATTATACAAAAGTACAGAAATAGCAACACTGCCTCGACATCATAATTAGAAAGGGAGGTAAGATTAAGGGTCGGGGGTGTCGATTAGGTCCTCTATTCGAATCTTAGTAGTGACACCGATAGAGGACTAAAATGATCAACGTAACAGAAAAGCACTACGCTTCTCTTCTTGCTCCGTTACCGTTAAAGGAAGTGAGGTATAGAAAAGGAAACTGGATACAGAAATCAGAATACAGAATGATTATTATATTAATCTCGTAATAATTTCAATAGATAAAAATTGCTTGAACATATTTGAGAATTTAGTGACCTAAAATACTTGGGATGACACATGTTTATTAAATTTTCTCCATAATACGCCCCGGCCTTGGATGTTTGCGTGTGTGAGTTTTTACTACTTGTTTCGCGTAGTTCAAAGAAGGATTTCTCGAGTTTAGTCGTGAGCACTGGAAAGTAGGTTAAAAGTATTAATAAGGCTGCGCAGTTGCTGAACTTTACAAGTATTTAATGCCATCGTAGTCATTTTGTGATCTTATTGTGATAAAGTATGCAAGTGGTATGAAACAACACCGTTAGCATTAAAATTGATATCGAGGCATGCGGCAAGAGATATCTTCAAAAAGCATTATATATCGTGATCTCAACCATCATAATTTGGGCAACAGATTCAGCATGCAAACGTCAATTTGGTATTATATGAAACTGTCGATATTTTTTTTTACATTGTCTTATCTTCTCGTAATGATATTCTATGTGTATAAAAGTAATAAATATACATAGGTTCATGAAATTTAGAAAGATTAGATATACTTAAGAATTGTACTCTACATTCAATTAGTTTATAGTATAGTAGTATAATAAAAAAACATCAAAAGCCAACGACACGCGGTGTTCCCAGGCGGTCACCCATCCAAGTACTGACCGCGCCCGACTTTGCTTAACTTCGGTGATAGGACGAGAACCGGTGTATTCAACGTGGTATGGACGTTGGCAACTAACATATTGTATTATGTGTTCCTATTACGAAGTTGCCTGATGACGTCAGTGAAGATTTGTTATTGTTATTCCTATTATTCTACGGTAAAAGTTAATTAAATCTGGATGTTTATGATACGATGCGACATTATATATTACAGAATATGATATATATTCGTTTTGTGATCAAAAAATTCTAATGTTCTATTAAAAAAACCGGCCAATTATGTGTCAAACTCGCGCACGAGGGCTCCGTACTAATATTTATAAAAACAGCAAAATAATCATGTCTGTTGTATGGGAGCCGCAATATTTTTTTTATCTGTTTTTTAGTATTTGTTGTTATAGCGGCAAGAGAGATACACCATCTCAAATTCAACTATCCCGGTTCATGAGGTAACAGCCTGGTGACCGACGGACCGACAGACAGACAGCGGAGCCTTAGTAATAGGATCCCGTTTTACCCTTTGGGTACGGAACCCTAACAAAGAAAAATATGCCACAACTCTTACTCTTAGTCATTATTATCCTACTTCCTACTATAATAAACAAAGTTAAGCGAAAGTTTGTATGTATGGATGGATGTTTGTTACTCTGTCACGAAAAATACTACTGAATGGTTTTTGATGAAACTTTACAATAATATAGCTTATACATCAGAATAAAACATAGGCTATAATTTATATACATATTTTATTTATATCTGTCTTTCTGTCTGAATGTTACGCATTCAGCCTATTTTACGCAGACGTAGTCGCGGGCAGCAGCTAGTATAGTTATATGTCTGTAGAAGTAAATTAATAAGTAGGTACATAAAATAATCTTGAAATTAGACTGGCAACACCTACACAAGTAGAGATGGGTCGTATCGCTTTTTCTGAGTACCGTATCTGAATCAGATTTCGATTTCAAATATCAGATTTCGAAACTATGTATTTTAATATCTAGATATTTTACGGTCCCGTATCCACCTTGAATTCTAAAAAAAAAAAAAAAATGTTTTCAACAATATTTTATACTTATTATAAATATAAATTGTGCAGGCGTATTTAAAAGTTGATTCATTTCATTCATTCATTCATTCGACGATCATTATACCTATACATAACTAAAGCTATTACCAGTGATACTAACTGTTCAAAAAGAATACTTCTAAATAAATTCGAAAACCCACTAAAATTGACCAAATTCAAAAACCTTACTGAATTTAAAATCACACTTTTTTAATACTATTAAGGTAAAATTAAAACATTACCTGATTAAATTAAAAATTTCATTAAAAATAGAAATTGAAGTAAATAAAAATGATTTATTTCAACATCTTATATATCGCTTAATAATTGACTTTAACATATTCTTAGAACACGCAATCATGAGTGACAATATTTTTATAATTTGTGTAAGAAATAATACATTCAGTATTATAACTTAGGGCGGAAGAATTTAAAATATACACACAAAGCACATAAGCCTTGGTCTAATTTCCACCCAAGCAACACAGCACTATTAAATTATATTTTTCTTTTTGTGTAGTTTTATTTTTTTCCAAAAATATGAATAAAATTTAACTAATAAAAATATTCACAAAAAATTTACCTCCTAAAAAATTTCCATTTATATTTTTCTTCCTTAATTTAGGCAGAAAATTCTTAAGTAGTAAGTTGGCATCCCTTACTATTACGTGCTAGGTACCAATGCAATCCAGCTCAAGGTTAAACAAAATTTAAAGACATCGTTAATACCGTAATTCGTATTTAAATGCAACTAAAAATGTTTTTTTCCATGCTGTTAAGATTCAAAATTACTTAACTGCGCGCTTTGTCGCCCGTTACGGCTCAAGGCTAAACAAAACAATAAAAATATACTTAATAATATCGATGATACCATGATTAGTATTTAATTGAAACGGATCTTATTGCCATGGTTTTAAGATTCAAAATTACTTAACTTATTCAAAATATCTGTTTAAAAATCTGATATTGTGCCTTGCTCTCCGTACTGCTCTAACTAGTGTAATATTTGTATCTCACGCGCTTTGTCGCTCAAAATCTGTTTAAAAATCTGATATCGTGCATTGCTTGCCGTCCCGCTCTAACTAGTGAGTATTTATATCTCACGCGCTTTGTCGCTCGATATCTGATATCGTGCATTGCTTGCCGTCCCGCTCTAACTAGTGAGTATTTATATCTCACGCGCTTTGTCGCTCGAAATCTGATATCGTGCATTGCTTGCCGTCCCGCTCTAACTAGTGAGTATTTGTATCTCACGCGCGCTTTGTCTATCGAAATCTGTTTAAAAATCAGATATTGTGGCAAACGCGTATGATATATCGCCGTATCGCGATTCGTGTCGGTATAGCGAGCGAGCACGTTACATCAGATTTCGGAAATATCAGATATTGTAAAATACATAGATATTGAACGAGCCAGTAAGCGATATTCGGATATTGTACTAATATCTAGTTTTCATATCTGATACGATATGTATCGCCCACCACTATACACAAGTATAATTACATACACCATTGGCCATTATACATATGTATGGACAATCCTGACATTGTTTTCGACGACGAACAAATCAATCCCGACGTTGTTTTCAAAAATTACTACATGGTTCAATCCCTATATGGTTTTGCCGAACTTTGAACCGACGAGGTCGACCTGTTTGTGCCCTTGTTACGCGCATTCGAAGGATATCCAAGAAATATGGGCCACCGGGAGTATATTTTAAAGCGGACCAAATAAGCGTCTAGGGACAGGAGGGTGCGTTTATGGTTCGCGGCCGCGAAGTTGGCGTCAAGCGGAGCGGAGGCGGAAGAGTGAGCGTTTCAAATTAATAGAGTAGCGATGATGCGAAATTTGCTTGAAGGGTTTTCTTATGTGAGAAAATGGTAAACTAGCTGGCGGTTAATTTGATGTTAAATGATGCTTGAAGGGTACACGTTTCTTTTATAAATTTCCCCTATTATGGGTAATTTTTAGTGCTTCCAAAATTTTTTTTCGCAGAGAAGCTTGGGTGACATGGTCTACACAGGGAATGGACAGCTCCGTTGTCGATAGTCAAAATCTTTTAAGTTTTTGCTTGTTTACTTCATTATTTACCCATGGTTTTGTAGAACCGATGACCAATGGAAGCGAGGTACTCGAGTAGCAATCTCGTATTGGCCAACGCAGTGTAGGACGATCCCCACTTATGCCCGGTTCCTATATTCAACGGCCGTTAGTTAAATAGCTTTGTAAGATTCATTACGACTTACTGATTATTGATTTTTGGTAAATGTTCAGTACATTGACGATTTTTGATTGATTTAGATTTTTTCTCGAAAACTGTAAGCGTCCGGAAAATTCTGCTTTTTAATTAATTCATTTCTGATTTTTCTCTATCGTTTAAAATGTAACAATGAATATGTTTTTAATTGCAACATGCGCTCGTCAATGTGCTGAACATTTGCATCAGTTATTTTACTTAGCTGTGCTAACTAGATGCTTTTTGAATACTGTACTTTTGGCTATTTAATTCTATTAGGAATATTAGTGTGATTGATTTACCGCACTGTCATAATGAAAGCACTTAAATATAACGTTTGACATCTCAGTTAACATTAATAAAGATTTTTTAATTACAAATTTGTGCTCCTTATTTAATGTTGGCACCTAAAAAACACCTAGTTTCAAAATGTTAAATTTTTAAAAATCCAATCGTAAACATGTTTATCTAAAATCTTTGCCAAATTCAAATTTCTTAAAAAAATAGTATTTATTTAAATAGAGGCTTGCGTGTTCTTATCAATAATCGAATTTTGCAAATTATATATGGATTCGTAAGGTACCACCGGTTCCGAAAGCATTTCTGTTGAGAAGAGACCGACAAGAAACTCAACAGTTAATCTAGCTCTATGCACTAAAATAGTAGCGAGTATTTTCTTCCGCACGTTTACTGGCCCGCTTCGTATATTCTACAAAGAATATGGAATTTTGACAATAAAATCGCAGTAAATATTAAAAAGGCATGATAATTTACATTTTACGTACTGAACATAATTTGACATTTTATTTGAGTATTTTGAATTGGAAAGTAAGAAATTAATATTAAGTGCTCAAATTTCATAACATTTCGTGATATAATGTAAAACGTATTATTTTAATGTTTGGTTTTTTTTATGTGTCAGTTTAATAGGTATTCCATCATCAGAACCGGGTTTCCTTATCCTGGGGGTATGACATCACGTCGGGGCCACCACTATACGCCGTTAGTTGGCTAATAAAACTACATACTATGACACGTCATTTTATTGCCAACGTTGACTAGGGACTGCTTTGCATTGCATCACGTAGCTATACAAAATTATACGTAAAAGTACCACCATTGGAATATCTCCTTGCCAATAAAAAAAGAATCATCAAAATCCGTTCATAAACGACGAAGTTTTCCGCGAACACACAAAAAAAAATAAAAATATATACGGTCGAATTGAGAAACCTCCTTCGTTTTTAAAGTCGGTTAATAAAAAACTCCTTCGTTTTTAAAGTCGGTTAAAAAAGTATGTGTATGATAAGATGACATAGCAGTGAAATTAAAGTTTGTAGAAAAAAAGCACAAAAAGATTGTCGTCGTCGTGGGAATTGAACCCACGTCTTTGGCGACATCTCTCGTTCAATTATCGTTGTCAAACGATATTCGAAATTGTTTGTATGCTGGAAAGGATATAACAATGGATGCAAGTATTGCTCCAAAATGCTAAAAAACAATGTAGATAAATTAAAATGTTCGTCGGTGTGGGAATCAGCCGTTTAGCTTAGTGGCTAAAGCGAAAGCGCTGCGAATACCGAAGACGTGGGTTCGATTCCCACAGCGGCGACAATCTTTTCGTGCTTTTTTCCACAAATTTTGATTTTTAATCTTAAGGGCAGAGATAAGCACTATAAAAAATTTAAATATAAGTTTAATGTTTCAAATATAACAATGATCCACATTGTTTAGATTTAATAACCTAGAAGTATCTCGAACATAATTATTTCGAGACATTATTTCATTCCAACATTATTAGCTACATGTGAAAAATTATTTATACTCATACGAACATTATGAACGACGGCTTCTAATTTTTACATTCAATATTGTAATGTTTTTCAATTTCTTTTCTTTATTACAATTTGTATGATCAAGTAAAATGTGATACGATATTGCCTTCATAACATCTTTGTATATGTTCGTGTTTTATTTTTCCTTAAACCTTATATAAACGTAACTGATGATCTGTCTCAACGAAGTTAATAAGAACAGAGTTATTTTATTAATAGACATTATAGAATAGTTTTATTGTAAGTAGAGAGTTGATTTTTTGAATAACTTGGTAAATAAGAATACTAAATTGATAAGGGCTGGTTGGCTATTCAACCTGGGTGTAAGCAGAGAGTTGGAGATGAACTAAGGAATTACGGAAGCTATTTATTTAGGGCTGAAGAAAATATTGGCCAGGCCGGTTACTAAGAAATAATTAGTGGGACTGACCGTTTCGAAACTGATATAGCCCATGTGAAACATTCTGTGACTCCCCCGTGCTGAAGTTTCTTGAGATTCGCACCATCGGTTACATGAGGTCCAGAAATGACGGTTTTCTCTGTGGTCGATGAAGTGTAGGTCAAGATTATGACGGAAATAGACATTTAAAGGCAATTTATCAGGTAATTTGCAGCTTGTTGCTAACAAATAAGAGCTAGTAGATTGAACAAATGGCGATCAATGGCGATTGATTGAAAATGTTGGTCGTATGGAGAACCTGTCGTATGGAGAGCGTCTGGTGTACATGTGCCCGGAGCTAGACTTCCTGGACGTCCAAGGAACCGATGGCTGGACATCGTGAAGCAGGATACGAGAGCCAATGGAACGACCTCTAAGGATGTTGAAGATCGGGAAAAGTGGAGGACTTTAATTAGGAAGGTGGACCCTGGGAATAACTAGGATTAATACCAGGTAGAAGAAGAGGTCAAATGGAGAAATGTCAAGCCTTTAAATTTGAATACTAACAAACAGAACTAGAGCCTTCTGGAACCTTACTCGCTGTAAGAAACGTGAAAGTATTTATGCTAATACTAAAAGTAGGTCTGCAGTACCGTCGCGCAGGTCGCCTCGGCCAAACTGGCCTATTGTGAATAAGGAGTTGTTTTATATATAATTGGGCTTAAAAACTATAACAAAACAGACAGCCATCGATTTTTGTTCCTATCGAATCCAAAGAACCGAATAATTACACCATTGAGGCTCGATGTCGCATTTTACATCTCAACTCCCAGCCCGTGAGGCATCGTGTCTTATCTATTTATTAGTGTCATTCAGAATTATCGCTATGGGGCTCCTTAGCGAAGGCGAGCAACGTCGCGTAACGTCACTAGTTTCGCTGCCAATTGTACGAGCACGTGTAACGTGGCGCCAACAATTTTTAGGAGGGGTTGGGGGAGGGGGGAATGTAAAACGGGCCACCAGCGAGAGCCCTAGATTATTTCGCCGTTAAAAATATCGAATGCGACCTCCTTAGTTGGAATTTATTTCGTTAACTTTAGAACGTTTTATTAAAAGAAAAATAGGGCAAATTTTTCCTGATTTAAATAAAACGGATGGCGGAATTGAATACACACGATTCGAAACTCGAATGAGTTTGCTTTCGCAAGATACGATTCGAAATTTGAATTTATTGTTTTAGGCGCGAACATAATTAATAGACGCAAGGACGTTTCTCTGCTTAGATACTAGAAAGTTACTGTTTTATATTCTTGCTGCCGCTATAGATAAGAAAGGTTTTTTATTTTACCATGTTTGAAAAATATTAGATAATGTAGATATTTAATCTAATAGACATTCGAAGGGATAGATATTTTATCTTTAGTAGCAAAGGTATGACACCTTTGCTACTAACTGCTACTACTCTAGTTTTTAATATTTCATTGTGAATGTATACATATAATGTGAAAAGTGGTTCGATGTAAAGGAAACGCAATAGATGACGTAAAACATTGCTTAAAAATGTAATAAAAAACAAAGTACACAAAAGTCGTTGAGATTTTCATCGGTGTGAAGATGAACCGCTTTGTGGCTAGAGCGTTGGGTGCGTCGGAGGACGCTGATTCAAATCCTCGCAACGGCGAAACGCTTTTCCTCCATCTTAAACCGACGTCAAAAACGTAGCAGGTACTCGATACGACTGTATTTTTTTTGTTTTTTTTTTATGTTTGTCACCTCAGAACTCTCTACTGGGTGGACCGAATTTGATGATTCTTTTTTTATTAAAAAGGCAAAAGTCAAAAGGCAAAAGTCTACTCTGTACAAAGCGCTTTAATTCACCCTGTGAACTTGCAGAGTTCACGTATCGTCGAAATATTTTCTTTAATGTTATCTGTTACTGGTGGTAATACCAACACCAAATCAAACTTTAGGATCCTCAAAGCAATAATCGAGTATCCTATATTCGTCATCTTGCTCATAAAAACTTTAGGAACCCCAAACAGAAATCTAATAAACGACTGTCATCATCATATTTATTACAGCCTGTTCGAGTCCTTGAACATAAACAGCCAAGAAGCACGATCATGAGCCACCTGCATCCATCGACTTCCGGCACACTTGCACAGGTCGTCACTCCATCTAGGGGGGGGGGGGGGGGGTCCATCTTATATTTAAAATTTGGAATTTTATTTCAGTAACCACGTATTTAAATAATAATAATAATAATAACATTTATTTGATTAATTACTCGATTAACCAATTATAAATTTTTATTTTAAATAGCCTAGTATTTAATATTTTAAGTTCCTTAGGTATCTTGATATATCTGCACACACATAAAGAGACAACTTCTAAAGGTCATATTAAAACAAATATTTCAGGACATATTTTCAAGCAACTTTATCTGGATAACTCTTGAAAAATATACTGTGTAGCGTGGCATTCGGTTGATAAAATGTAAGGTAAAGTAACAACCCTATTGGATTAAAAATTTGTAAAACAAGTCAATTTTTTTATTAAAAACCGACTTCAAATACCTCGCTCTGTATTCATTTTATAATCAATTTTCGTGAGTTCCTTACGTATCTCCGGAGCCCAAGATCCAATGCCAATGGAATATGGGACCACATGGGAAGCACCAGCTTTCAAATAAAAAAAAGAATTTTAAATTGTTTATAGTGCTAATCTTTGCACTTAAGATTGAACATTAAAATATGTAGAAAAAGTGCGAAAAGATTGTCGCCGCTGTGGGAATCGAACCCACGTATTCGGCATTCGCGGCCTGACGCTCTAGCCACTGAGCTAAACGGCTGATTGCCACACCGACGAAAACCTTAACGCATTCTATTACTTTTTCTACATATTTTAATGTTCAATCTTAAGTGCAAAGATTAGCACTATAAACAATTTAAAATTCTTTTTTTTATTTGAAAGCTGGTGCTTCCCATGTGGTCCCATATTCCATTGGCATTGGATCTTGGGCTCCGGAGATACGTAAGGAACTCCCGCAAATTGATTATAAAATGAATACAGAGCGAGGTATTTGAAGTCGGTTTTTCTTAAAAAAAATTGACTTGTTTTACAAATTTTTAATCCAATAGGGTTGTTACTTACCTTACATTTTATCAACCGAATGCCACGCTACACAGTATATTTTTCAAGAGTTATCCAGATAAAGTTGCTTGAAAATATGTCCTGAAATATTTGTTTTAATATGACCTTTAGAAGTTGTCTCTTTATGTGTGTGCAGATATATCAAGATACCTAAGGAACTGAAAATATTAAATACTAGGCTATTAAAAAATAAAAATTTATAATTGGTTAATTAATCGAGTAATTAATCAAATAAATGTTATTATTATTATTATTATTTAAATACGTGGTTACTGAAATAAAATTCCAAATTTTTAAATATAAGATGGCCCCCCCCCCCCCCCCCCCCCCAAATGGAGTGACGACCTGTGCAAGTGTGCCGGAAGTCGATGGATGCAGGTGGCTCATGATCGTGCTTCTTGGCTGTTTATGTTCAAGGACTCGAACAGGCTGTAATAAATATGATGATGACAGTCGTTTATTAGATTTCTGTTTGGGGTTCCTAAAGTTTTTATGAGCAAGATGACGAATATAGGATACTCGATTATTGCTTTGAGGATCCTAAAGTTTGATTTGGTGTTGGTATTACCACCAGTAACAGATAACATTAAAGAAAATATTTCGACGATACGTGAACTCTGCAAGTTCACAGGGTGAATTAAAGCGCTTTGTACAGAGTAGACTTTTGCCCATCATTGGTCTTGCAATTTATGCATAATCTCGAATCTGGAAAGGCAATAATTCTGAATCTGTGTGTCTCTATGATTTATAATGTGTCGGGGTAGGTTTCTTCTTTTACTTAAAAAAAGAATAATAGCCTTATATGAAATAATCCTGTTGTCCCGAATCGTGCGTTTCGCAACATGAATAAGGTCAGAACAAGACTTTATTCATCTATAGTTCAACCAAATACTTTGTATCGAACATACAACCCTCGGCGCCGTGGCCTACCGCGACTGAACCTTGGAGTCAATTACAAAAACACGAATTTCTAGAATCTCAACAATGTGTGATAGGTGATGATTTATTATTGTATTGATCTTTTCTGCACTTTTTATTATTGCATTTATGGTTCAGTGGCGCAGTTGCCCACGTATTGTCCTCGGAGCAGTCGGATCGGATTCGATTCCCGCATGGGACAAGTGTCGGAGACCCACAGATTATTCCATATCTGGGTGTTTGATGTCGGGCCGGTAGTCAGTATTAAAAAACCTTGGCTAGGTTTTTTACCAGATACAACATATTTTCTGCCGACCTCACCTAGGTAGGATGAGGGCTGGAAAAAGGAGAAAAAAAAAGATGTCTTTTGTACTTTAGTACTGTAGTAGTGTATCTGTGGTGTTCAAGACCGTATGGCGTAGTGGTTACAATGTCTGTCTGATAGAAAGGTAAATATAAAAAGTAAATTAACAGCCTATAAATGTCCCACGGCTGGGCAATGGCCACCTCTGTATAGACTGTATTAGGGCTTAGTCCACCACGCGACACCAATGCGGGTTGGCAGACTTCACGGATATTCGAAACATATCTTTTTTTACTTATATCCAAATTTCCTCACGATTTTGATGAGCTGAGCTCCTCACTGCTGAGCATGTGATAAGTCAGCGCGCGTACAATGTATCTCGGATAGAAACCTACTAGATTTTATTACAGAGGTTATATAGTTTAAAGTATCATTAAATGACAAGCTGATCTTTTGCTTAGACAAGCGTAGGAGTGAAGAACGAGATTGAAAATATTTATGGAATAATTAAATTACTTATGTAACATTCATATATGATACCAAGCGCGAGTATGACTCGCATTTTGTGGGTTCCGTACGTTACAGTTACATACGATCTACAAAGGACCCATTTTGATTTGATGGACGACTTTTATCAAAAATATGTGACATTAATAATAGGTATGCCTTCGTTTGCAATGATCTTACAGTTTACAGCTTCAAAATTAATGCTTAAACTACCCTCGTTCCCGACAAAATAGGGCTAATAAAGGCTATCCCATGGGAGTTTGGTTGTCACCAATTGAGGTGCTGAACCCTAAAACTAAACTTGAGCGTTTCGACACTGGGGAGTTAGTCGAAAACACATCATCTGTCGGGTCGGAAAATGGCGCTATATTTGCTGATCGACAATGTTAACTGAAAACCAAGATGGACGTCGGGGCGAGTTCGTTTTGAATTTAGAACGTCGCCGTATTTTTTTTCTTATTTTCAAATCGTCAACGGGGAGGAGAAACAATGACGTTCCTCATAATGTTCCGCGTTATTTTCTTTCCGCGGCGCGGCGACGGCGGCGGGAAAAAAAGGCGCGGGCGGTTTTAAAAATCGAATCAGCCCCCGTCCTTGAAGCAAGAGAAAGGAGGCGCTCGCCGTCAACACATAAATCATATTTCTGGAGAATTTTTAAAAGTCCTATTGCTTTCGCGTATTTGCCATGTACTCCCCCCGTGGGGGGTCGGGAGGGGGCCGTGTGTACTTACTCCCCCGCTTCCTAGTTCTGTTGCCCTGGTACAGGCTGTTCTGAGACCGCTCCTCGATTTATCGCTCGTTTGTTAGCTAATTAACGATGTTCCCATAATTTGTCGTGATATGTCAATATATCTCGTTATTTATGTTGAATTTAAGTAGTGCACCCCAGATTTGTATGTTCTCCTGGTATACAGAAATTGTAATGTGTGCACTTTCTTTGGTAAAACTTACTTGACAATACGATAATACAAACCTTCGCCAAATATATCCGTAGGTATATGTCAATTATTATAATATTCTATTTAATAAGTCATAATATTTCGTTTTGAAATTTTGATCTATATATTCGTAATGACCTTTAGTAGGGTAGCCTGGCCATATCAACATATTTGATGAATGTTTTTTCATGTGTTACATAGACGACGTTTCGAGGGTCATATTGAAAATATAACGCAAATATGTTTAACTTAAATCTATTTTCATGGATGTTACGATTTTAAAAGAAGGTGATCCTTCATTTACCCCAAGCGATTAACATCCGTCTCAAAGATATATAGGTCAGTATGGAAATACGAACTGCTACATAAGTTTGTATTATTGTTACTAGTAGAGCCTCCGTGGCTTCCTACCTCACCCGGTAAAGTATTACCGCCTCAAATAGATCTCCCGATTGAAAGTGACCACCACCGCTGATGAACATCTGCAACGCTTGCAAATGCGTTGCCGGTCTTTCAGGAAAGAATATGCTCGCTTCTTGAATGTTCCCAGGTCGAAACGGTGACTTATATTACCTAACTAGCCTTTGCTTTGTTAATTAGCGGGAAAATTGCTTAATTAAAAGTGCTGAGCACAATAAGCGACGTTTCTGGGACACGCCGTATAGTTGTAAGGCGCCGTGGGGCCCAAAGGCGGCGCCCTCACGCGTGGCAGTACAACCCAATTTTGCAGAGTGTGCGTTATTTATTATTTATTCAAGTTATAAAACGTATTGTAATCGAAGTTATTGTGTTCACGTTAAGCTGTTTAGCTAAATGGTTTCATTCGGTTTGGTCAATTTTAATACTGAAATTAATAGTTCAAAACGATTCGTCGCCGATAAATATAAGTGAAGTAACTAAACGATAGCAATTAAGTTTACAGTCGATGATGAATCTATTTTAAAATTACGCTTCATAATTTTTGTTGTACATGTATGAAGTATGAATGGTGATGTATGACGTACATACAAATTTATTATTCGGTAATGCTATATCATACCGGTCATCATCGTTGGCCATTGTTTCATATGTATTAGTTCAATTCTTAATTGCGTACACATAATTAAATGTAAATTAAACGTTTAATCAAACAAATTGTCGAACCGGAAATGGTGCGGTGCGGCATCTGATAGTTTCCGTTGCACTGCGCCCAGCACACATGTGGTGGGGCACTAGGAAGAAAGCGGGCGAAGAAAAAATGAGCGAGAGGAAAAACTAGAGCGGGACGGGAAAGTGGGCGAAAAACGAAAAATTTCACCACCCCCCGACCCCCTCCCCGGTACCTCACCACCAGGCGCCCCCTCGCACACGCACACATGCGTGTCGCCACTAGGATCCCGTAGTCTTGATATTTGAAACTTTGGCTTTCTTTTCACAGTTATAATAGCAAGTTCTTTTTTTAAAATAAAAATACAATAAGATTCCACCTTTTACAATCCAACGGTGAATCTTCACAGCTTGTATGAAGCTCGTTATGAAACAAAATGCTTTCATAAACGTGTACGTAAATCCTATGTTAGGATAACATTATGAAAATCCCTGCAGTCACTATAGCGAATGTGGTATGGTGGACCAAGAAGGGAGCGAATTATAGGTTTTATATATGTTTTCATCATGGAAGTAGGTAACAAGGTTCACAGTAACTTTATTTGGGATATGAGTGATCCTGCAATGACATATAAGTCAAATTTATAGAATTAACAGAAAAGAAATATACAATAACCCTTTTACCTAAATTGTAACTTTCACGGTTCTTAACTTAATACAGTGGTTACAGACAGTTAATGCTGATTTGCCAGGTGCCAAAAATATTATTGGTATATACATGAAGTGCACGGAAAACGGAAATCACCTATAATTAAATTACATCTTGGTAATGAATCTCTTTATAAGATCTCATCATTGATAAGTTATTTAATTAGTCTTCAAGCAGTTCGGTCTTCTATCATTAATTATTATGATTGTAATGTATGATGTCGCGTATTGTTATTAACTAATTTGATTTATTTAACTATTAGGTTTGCTAAAATAGGAACTTTCGTAAGTTTTAAAAGATTTAAATAACAAAAACATTTCATCGTTATCATATTAAGTTGGCTGCAATATTAAGCCATTGTAAGTTGACCATTTTCAACGTGCAGTGCTTTTTTTACTTTTTAGTAATCGTCGAATAAAACGACGGCTAAGTAAACTGCTGATTTGTAACACACTTATAATTAAGTGTGAATTACTATTCGAAGTAAATTTCATGAGTTTAGACGGTAGTGTACACATAGATTGTGAATTTCCTGGTCCTTTGCAAGGATCAAGGAGTCACGGTCCAGCGGGTGGCGATTGTAGCATGTTTTTATACCCAAAAATTTTAAGTCAGTAGGCGCTCGAACTCGGAGCCGCTTGAACGTTTTTATTATTATTATTAATATATATTTATATTTCGTTTTTCATTTTACAAGTTTTCCCCCAACGGTAATTCCCCCACCATAATTTTTTGCATATTTTTATACGAGCGTTTTATACAATAAAAAAAAGTGTTTATAACTAGGGTACTACACGCGGGAATTTTGCGCGAAACGGGAATATAATAAATAATCACACAACAATATAAACACCGGACGAGACTGGTAAAATAAAACGGAAAGCGCGACACTTCCGGACTTTTCGAGCACTACATCCGCCGCGGATTTCGCGTGTGACAGCTCGCGGATCTCGGCGCACCGGCTGCGGATCCACCGGAGTCCGTCCTAGGCGATGGCGGATTTAGTGGCTGTCCGGATGTCCGCCGGGCCCGTCGACCCCGCCGCGCCAGCACCCTAGGATGCTGAACTTTAACGACATCTGACATCTGCTGTACCCGTGAGTATTAGCGAGTGGGGCCCACAAACACCAATCGGAGACATCAATTAAGTGGTATTCAATTCGACGTTAATTGGAGTCTTACTAATGTTGCTTGAAAACGGAACTTGGATTGAATTTAATTCCAGTTATTAGTTTAGCGTTAACTCGCGTCTGTGTGTGCGGCGTTCAGGTTTCATGACTGTTCTATCCAGTTTCAACCAGCCAATACAGTCGAAGACGTCTGCGCCTTTGCGAGTTTAAAAGTACCTTTTTTTAAAACTTTCCGAGTGCTAGTTTTATGGGTTGAAAGAACACGCAAGATGCCACGGAATGATGTCAAGACTATATATGAAACTAAAATTGACCTATTAAAGGAGAACGTATTAAGAATTTATTAATTAAATTATCAATTTTAAGCTGGTACTTATTAAATAGGATAAAAATTTACGGACGAAAAGCTGCTAGAAATAAATACGTAAATATTAAAACAAACCAACAGTATATTTTGCCTTTGTACTTTGGCGTATTCACATGTGTATTTGTCATCTGTCATCAGAGGCAGGGGAAATTAAGTTTTTGTTTTTCGACAGGGCCTACATGGGCGAATCGCTAGATTTTCACTGGGCTTACGGCCCGTAAATACTGGCTTAATGACGGTCGGTTACGTAAGCAGTTCGCGTTTTAGTAATGACGTATGAATATTTTAAAGGCACGTATTGTTTCTCGGGGGCTGGGGCGATCATTCGTCATAGGGCGAACTATCGATTTCCTTACCCTCGGTGCGGTCCAATTTCCCTTTGGCCTGGGGAGCGCTGATGGACGCTACGCGCTCGGAGTGACCGCGTGTTCGGCTGTCACGCTGTCGTTGGCCGTCACGCTGCTGTCACGCTGAAGTTGGACGTGACGCTCCGGCAAGTGGTCCGACGTCGACTGCTAATGTGTTTTTGTGTGCTTTTAAGTAAATTAAAGAAGCAGCGCTTTACTATGTATTATAATGTCTTTTAACCCATATAGGGTAGGGATATGTGGCGCTATCAGCTTGTAATCCTGCCTCCAAGTCAGAGGCACCATTTAAAACCACAACATTTTTGTGAACTATTGGCTACAGTCCATAAATCGTAGGTTCAGTACGTATCAATTATTTGTGTGACCACCAGATATTTTTTTTGGGATCTGTTTTGCAGAATTGTATTTCGTTAAAGACCGTTGGGGAAGAAAGGTTCTCGAGTGGCAGCCTCGTACTGGCCATCGCAGTGTGGGACGACCCCCCACTAGATGGAGTGACGACCTGTGCAAATGTGCGGGAAGTCGAAGGATGCAGGTGGCTCAGGATCGTACTTCATGGCAGTCTATGGGGGAGCCCTATGTTCAGCAGTGCACTCAAACAGGCTGAAATGATGATGATGATGATGATGAAAGAGGTGGAATGGTGCCGTTTTCACATCGTCGGGGTACCGTAACGAACGACGTGCTTGTCGTCATAGAATATTTTAATCCTTACTATCCTTACTAATATTATAAAGGCGAAAGTTTGTATGTATAGCTTGATGTTTGTTACTCTTTCACGCAAATACTACTGAATGGATTTTAATGAAACTTTACAATAATATAGCTTATACATCAGAATAGTACAGAGGCTATAATATATATATATATTTTTATGTATATCTGTCTTTCTGAATTTTACGCCTTCAGCCTATTCTACGCAGACGTACTCGCGGTTAGCAGCTAATACATGATATTATAACGATATTAACGCGTGTGAACAATTGTAAAAGAATTATTTATGCGCGCCAATTTGATTTGAGTCTACAACTGCTGACTGTTTGTGACGTTCTGACGGCTATCCCCCTCGGAACTACATCAGATGAATTATTTCAACTATAACCGAGATTATTTGAATCCAATTATCCTCATAGCTGAGCGGTCTGCGCCCGAACCAACAGATGCAAGTTCGAACCTAACTTTAGTAATATTCATTTAGTTATTTGCATTTTAATATAGCGACAGAGTCCGTTGTCACTGAAGCATAACAGGAACACTTATTTACAGGGAGACTTTTCTAAGTGTATCCATTTTATTAAATTCTAGACATAAATAATGTTATATAACAAATGATAAATATTTAAAATCACTCGTAATTAATTAAATACTGTGATTTGAACTTATCTCAAAAAGTGCGTGATTTATGGGCAAATCATTTATTTTACGCGCGATCATTTATAACTAACATGCACACAAGTTCATTTCAAAAGTATACGACGCATTTATGAATGACTACCGCATTGTCAACAAGTTCTGTTTTTAGGGACTTTTTTTGAGAAAAAAGTTTGTTTTTTATTTCAATAAACGATTATAATACCGAGTCTAAACCTGGGTGAATTTGGGCATCTTAAGGAAAAACAACCTGTATATGTGTATATAAATACTCAAGCTTTCACCTAGGCTGAGGTGACGTATTTCCAATTCATGCATATGCATGCTCTTTCATGTAACCTATTTCATTAGCCTCCTTTAGAACGGTATAACAATAGTAATATGAAATTTTTAATAGTAATGTAAAGTAAAGAAACACCCTATAAATGGCTCTGTAACGAGGGTATAACGGCAAAGTTCACTAGACGACCCCACTGCGTATTGGCGGACTTCACATATTTTTCTACTATTAGTATTTCGAAAATCAAGTTTCCTCACGATGTTTTCTTTCATCGCCGAGCACGTGATAAGTCAGCACTTAAAATTAACAATTTTATTGGTGCCGGCACCGGGGATCGAACTCAGGTTGCTCGAGTAAATTTAACTAAAGGCGAGAGGACGGACACTGGGCTAGAACAACTTTAATTTTAATAATAGACTTGTATTTAATACGAACATTCGTTTATGCATAATATGACGAAGTGACCGCGTTGTCGCGGGTTTGATTCCCGATGGAATGCGAAAAGATTCCGGTTTTCGATTATTCACATTCGATAATATCTGACGGGCTTTCACGGGAAAAGGTTCAACGTTTATAGTATTACGAGAATGAGAAATATGAACAAATAATGTCTTTATCACCCTATAGGTAGAAGCCAGAGAGTTTCTTTTCGGTTTCCTCACGAGTTTTAGTGTTTATATATTTTATGTAATGTTATATGCTGGTCATCAGAGATGTCTGATGATAGAGTTTATGAAGGAATTACGATTTGTCAATCCTTCATAAACTCTAACGGGGTAGGCAGAAGTAAGCTGCCGAACTTTCAAGCTGACAACTTTGTAATAAGTCGTAAATTGGCCTTACTATTTTGGCTTTGACTCGACTCTAAATGAGTCTGTACAATTTGGTGTTATTTTGATGACGAATATTCAGTTATTACACTGAAACACATAGCAGTGAGATGAATCTTTGCCTATGTCTGGAATCAAACTTATGAACTAAAATTAAACTAGCTGAATATTAGTGCTGAAGTGTGGCTGTGTGACTGTGGTAGGACCACGCCACAGTCTAGGCTGTTGCATGAATGGGCAGGCCAGTCCGAGACACCACGACCTCACAGAAGATCAACTTTTACATTAAATTTTTTATTGAATAATTAATTATATGAACTTACATATATGGGTGAAATACTAGGCAAATAAAAGTGTAGAGATTGTTTCATTTAAAGCTGGCGTTAAAATTAACGGTTAACATTTTTTATTGATCATACAATTTCTTTTCGATGTGTGTTTACGATTCGAACTTAGGGGCGGGCTGTGTACACTTATTTCACACTGGGTCACCACGACTCTTTAATAATATCATTATATTTATTCACTGTTAAATATTTTGCTTAAAATGTGAAAAACAATGTAGATAAAACACGCTGAGGTTTTCGGCGGGATTACTGGTTAAAATGTCACGGCGCGAATCCAGAAGACGCGGGTTCGATCCCCGTTGAGGTGAAAAAATTTTCTTCCATCTTTTCTACAAATTTTAGTGTTAAAATATTCATTATTTGTAAACAGAACTCGGAAAATAAAAATCGATGCATGTATAGTATACAAAATAATGCACTCAAATTAACGTATTACATTACAAATATAGCCTTCATTTTATGTGGCTTTTATACACTATTATTAGGGTATAATACGCGGCTCCACAGCGCTTTGGCGGCCTACACACCGTTCCGGGTTCCGTACCATTATCTATAAAAATGGCAAAAAAATCATGTCTGTTGTATGGGGAGCCCTACTTAAATATTTTGTATTCTGTTTTTTAGTATTTATCTGTGAAAATTTCAACTGTCTAACTATCACGGTTCATAGACAGACACAGCTGGTGACAGACGGACAGCCAGACAGGCAGCGGATTATCAGTAATAGGGTCCCGTTGGGCACGGGACCCTGAAAACTGAATTGTTAAATTTAAAGATTTTTGGCGCCAATTAAGCGATTAGGGCTGACCTAAACATGCTTTTTATTCGAGTCCCCGCGTAATCACCTTGCTCCATCTCTGTTATGTGTTTTACTGAAGTAAGGGCTACCGGAATTTTTAATATTCAAGAATGTTAAAAGTTCCCTTGGAGTATACCGCGACGTAAAGTTATGATATATATATATATATATATATATATATATATATATATATATATATATTTATATATATATATATTGAGAATAATAATAAACATTTCAGGACATAATATTTAGTCTGACATTATCTAGTCTGAAACGAAGTAAATCTTGTCCCACGGGTTCTAGTAACTGATACAGAAACAACATACTTTTCTTTCGTAAATACACATTACATTACATGTTATCACTACATAGTATTAAATAAAATCTTCCAGATGTCTGTCTGTCCCTATGTATGCTTAGATCTTTAAAACTACGCATAGGATCTTGATGCGGCTTTTTTACTAGATAGAGTGATTCAAGAGGAGGGTTTATATATATATAATACATTGCACCCGTGCGAAGCCGGGGCGGGCTAGTAATATATATATGAACACCCAGATAACTAGAGAAACTATGTCCATTAATCAAAATATTTCCAGTAAATATTCCAGTGAGAATCGTACTACACCATTTGGGGCAATAGACAAGTAAATTTTCCACTCTTCACTACACGAGTCAGATCCTCATATTACTCGCCGATCTGCAAAGCACTCTCTCGGTCTCATTCACACTCGGCTCGGTCTGGAGATATTCGTTCATTCGTTCAATTGCAATAAATCATATTCATTCATCCAAAGCATATTCTACGAACGCTACGTGGTTCGTAGATCTTGTGAGAAAGCATATTCTTCGTAGATCGTCGTAGCGCTTTTAACGCATATTTCGGTGTAAACAAATTGAAATAAATTGACGCGAAAGTGGACCCTTGGCACGGTCGAGAGATCGTATCGGCGCCGACGTATAGGTGGCAAATTCTATCATCCGAAGAAGGGTTGTCGGGTGTTTTGTTTGCAAACTGTTTTTTTTTTATTTAGCGCACCGTTAAATTCGGTCGAACGTTAACTGGACGGTTAAGATTTTACGCGGTCGCGTTTATTTTTTTTAGTTATATTAAACTAATAGTTCTCCTTCTCATTCGTGTTTGTTCGAGCCGTTTGGTTTATATATAACCTTTTTGCTATAATTTATAAATCGAACTTTTCATCTATCACTTGTCTTCCCTTTTTCAATTTGACTTTGTATTGACTTTTGTTTTTTCATTCGAAAAAAAAACTACTAATAGAAGCGTTCATTTATCACATATATATGTTTAACCTATTTGGGTGAAAAAAAAAATTGTAAATTTTACAAACACGTTCATTTTGTTCCCTTATCGACTACGAAGCTAGCAACAAATTGAAAATTACAATAAGGTACAAAGTACGATTAGTATTTGCTGTATTCTTAGGGTCAGGTGACCCGACGTGTATACACACACGTCGGGTCAGCTGACAACAGATGCCATTTTTTTCGCACACTTTCGGTATTCTTGTGTGCGTGGAGACATTGTTTTACACTCACGTCAACTGTATTTGTGTGCGTATTTTTTATATGTGAAAAGTTGCCAAACGAGCAGACGGTTCACCTGATGTTAAGTGAATATCGCCGCCCATGGACATCTGCTACACCCGAGGGTTCCAGATGCGTTGACTACCCTTTTGAAAATTGGGCTCCGGCTCCCTCACTTACTAGACGAAACGCGAAAGTATTTGTTGTACTTCCACTTTACGCTGGTCCTCTGTGAGGTCGTGGTACTTACCCGGACGAGCGTACCCACTCGTGCAACAGCCGAGGCTGCTGCGTGGCCCTACCACCGTAAAACGTATACTCTAATCTTGTGTATAGGGTCACCCTATACTTCATATACATGTATTTATATACATATAATATGTTTTTTTCGTTATATATAGTTTTAACTTCAATAAAAAAAATATATATAGTCGATATTCATTCTAAATAAGCAAGCAAATAAATGGCAACAAATGCCATGTGTGACATTTACATTATGTATTATATATTATCTTTTTCATTTATGATATTCCTCCCTTTGTACCATAAAAAATGTAATTTGCTGTATCCTCTTAAACGGCTAATTATTTTTGTGAGTTATATTTTGTCATACGATTATTGTATGCTGTGAAGTTTTCAAATAAAATATAATAAAAAAATAAAAATAAAAAAATTAAATAATTTTGTGTATTTTGTAGCAGCTTTTTCTTTTGATCTCGTCTATAAAAATCGGAATGTGGTAACCTCGTAATGTTTTTACTGCCAAACAGATTTCGTTTCTGTATTCCGCTAGCAATGGCAGGTAATTTTCGACGTCAAAATTCCTTATTCACAAGTCTTGTCCATTTATCCGATATCAGAACTCGTATGTAGGATTGTCAGCTGCTAGTATCGATATTTTGACGGTGTGTAGTAATCGGGCGCCGTTCAGTGGTTGTACTTTACTGTGTTTGTACATGAACTTAACAATCGATTGGAAATGTTCATAAACATTTGTAATATAACCATCATTTTACTAACGAAAAACAATACCGACTTTGAAGTGAAAGATATTTGAATATCTCGCTCTGTATTCTTTTATAATTGATTTTAAGGAGTTCCCTAAGCATCTCCGGAGTCCAAGATCCAATACCAATGAAATAATATACCACATGGGAAACACCAGCTTTCAAATAAAAAAATTAAACATCAAAATCGGTTCAATCAGACAAAAGTTATGAGGTAACGAACTTAAAAAAAATACAGTCGAATTGAGAACCTCCTTTGGAAGTCGGTTAAAAATTAAAAATCGATTGAAAATGTTCAGAAACATTTACGTCCAATTTATACTAAAATACTTCGAATTATTACTACCTTAACAAGGCTTATTGCAATATATACGAAAATCTCAACCTCTCTTGTCTACATTGTTTTTTCGCATTTAAAGCAATGCTTGGTGCATATTGTTAGTAGTGCACAACGAATGGTCGAAATTCGACCATTAATTAATTTAAATTATAAGTTTGAACAATAGTAGGTAATCTGTTCTCAAATACAATACACAATAAACAAAAGAGTATATATGTATGTGTGGGTTAGTATGTGTAATGTGTTCTACATAGTTTTAATGTATTTTTATGCATAATTAAAGAATATAGCATTATGCACTTGGCCCGCCCAATTTACCTAGAAAGGGGTAGAAATTTTATATCCTTCAGAGCATACAGACAATTTCATTTATCGTTTTACAACGATAATTCGATCGAGAGATGGCGCCATTGCTTTATGAAATTTAAATTTTGTAGTGAAAATACTTTTAATAAAATTTTATAGTGAAATTTAAATTTTATATGAAATTTAAATTTTATGGCGAAAGTAGTTAAGATGACACATTAAAATTTGTAGAAAATAAGACGAAAGTTTTTAGCTGCAGTGGCGTAAAACAATTTAGATGTCGTATTTTACTTAAAACAATTTAGCTTGGTATTTTTAGGATTTCCCGGTAGATATAGATTTACAAACAAACATAGACAATGTTTGTTATATGTACATAAAACTTTTTATAGATTAGCGAACATTGGTTCTTTCAGACGAAGGTCCACCGAACCATTGAACCACGAACTATTGAAGTTTCCCATTACATTAAACGGCCGACCCTTGGTATTTCGTGGTGATTGTGACCTTGAGCCGTCATGGGGCTTAGGCGCAACTCGATTGCAAATATATAATTCACACTGGAATCAAATTTAGAAATTATAACCTCAAGTAACACGTTACGCGATCAAAATTACTTGTATATGGGTATGGACGTAAGTTCCGAGTTACTGAAGCGATTCCAGAAAATTCTAAACTAATAAACGGCTGCTATAAACGTAAAGGTGACGCGTTATAATCCGACTGCGCCTGAAGGAGGATTATGTTTTTCGAGAGTATGGTCGTATTATTGTTTGGCATGCTCTGCAGCCTGAATGGCTTGATGGATTTTAGCTTGAGAGGTGTCGTTAGGTTCGTATTTACTGTGAGAGTGACACTGGTATATCAAAATAAAAAAATATACAGAAACGTAGTCGGGTTTTTTAAATTATATTCTACTTGTTAAAATGTACGGTTGCCGCCTAAATATTGGGTCTTCTTAATTCCTCATATTTAATTAAAAATATTGGAATTTTAACACATACTTATTTTTTAACCACCTTTAAACCTCATCTTATTCATCAACCTCATCCTATTGATGTCAATAAATATTCATACACACTGAGTTGTGCTAGATCAGTGCACTCGACTAGATAACAAAAACTGCTTCAAGTCCTTTCCTAGTCGGCGGTGAAGGAAAACTTAGATAAAAGTTTCGAAGATATTTGAATTTTTCTTCAACACAAACTGTCATTTGTAATTCTTATAAAGTGTAAGTTGTAAGTGAAAACAATTAAATTTTTTTCATAGTTTCAATAAATTCCCTTTTGTGCAAAAACCGGCCAAGAGCGAGTCGTACTCGCGCCCAAAGGGTTCCGTATCTATAATAAACTAATAGGTGTTGCATGAGAGTCCCCTTAAATAAATATTTTTTATTGATTTTTTTAGTATTTTTCGTTATAGTGGCAACAGATATACATCATCTGTGAACATTTCAATTGTCTTACAACCACGGTTCATGAGAGCATGGTGACAGACGGACAGACAGACAGCGGAGTCTTAGGAATAGGGTCCAGTAACACTACAATACCCTTTATGGAACGGTACGGAACGTACGGTATGGAACCCTAAAAATCTTGCCGGATATTTTAAATACTCAATACTCTATTAGTAATAGATTATAAACGCTTGCTTATTTTTGTAATTGGTGCAGCTGACGAAAGATTGAGATTATAATTGAAGAACAGTTTTTTCTTTAGTCGATCGATTTACGTCATCGTCGCGTTTACAAAAACACTTAGCGTGTAACTAACACGTTACCACCAATCCACACGTGGCTAAAGTTGGTGGTTAAAGGTAATTGTTCTTAAGTCGATTAAAATGAATGGCATGGATAAAGCTATTGGTTTTTCAAAATGTTCCTATATTTTTTGACTTTACGAGGATGACGTATGACGTGTCTATCACATTTGACACTGCGTCGGCAATGTGGATAGAACTGTCACTTGTTGTCATTCCTTTGATTGTCAAAGAATTACACTGCCAGAGAAAAATTTCCCAGGGACGTTTAGATATAACTGCATCGCGTTCATTTGGCTAAGAATAATTTTTGTTTAGAAGGCTATAATTTTTGCGGGGCACGCTCCATTCGGCGTAAAATGAGCGTTCAGATTTCTCACCCACGATTTTACGAGGCTCAATATTTCCTTCCCATAGTGAGGGTTATTAATTTCGTAGCAATAAAGGGTTGAGAAGTCCTAATCTTAAGAAAAACAATAATTTAATTACTTTCAAATTTTATTTTCGTTTTACTCTATTTGCACATATTTTATAAATAACACATTAATAATGTCATAAAAAAACAAGTACAAAGTAAACAAGATTGAAATAACTTGTTTCAAAACAAAAAGTTTTCAAATTCAAAACCACCAAATAAAATAAAACCCACAGTTTGACCTAAAGGTCCTTGATATCGGACCATAAAATAAAAAATAAAAAAAACACAGCGTAGGGGCGTTGTCTATTTGACGTAAAAAAGCGCGCCAAAAATCCGGCGAGGCGCCATTCCCCAGCCGAGAGCGAGATCCCTGGCGGCGCGACGTCACCGCTGACTAACGCCCGTTTCCATATATGCATTTCCCGCGTGTAACGTCTTCAGATTTACGTGTTAGCGACGTACGCCGCGTCGCGTACGCGTCGCTCGGAATTATTTGTTTATGTGCGCGTAACGAATAAATTATGCGTGGATGGTCCGTTACGTGAATCACAACCGTTGCTGGATTTTTGTGGTAGCTATGAGAGTTGCATTGGCGTTCGGCTATATTGGCGTTATGATGGGATGTGTTGCAAGTAAAATATTTATATTTGAAGATGTAATAGCTGTAGGGCTATGCAACAGTCCTCGCTGTTGCATGAATGGGCAAGTCCGTCCGGGCAAGTACCACGATCTCGGAGGACCGGCGTGAAGCGGTAGAGCAATACTTCTGCGTTTCGTCTGGTGAGTGAGGTAATCTGGGCTCACTTTATGGAAAGGTGGCAATGCAACCCCACTGGTGTGGTAGATGCTCCTAGGCGGCGGTGATTTTTAACATCAGGTAAATCGCCAGCTCATTTGCCATCTTCTTACATAAAAAAATAACAATATATTTTTTGAATTCGCAACTAAATAGCGCTGTATTTTCGAGAAATAGATTATATAATGGAAGTGATGCTCTGTTTTTTCGAGGGTTTTAAATGTATTAGATATTTCAGTTAATTCATGCACATGAAATATCATAATTAGTAAAAGAACGATAATTTTCTGTTATTTCTATTACGATGTGGTCCATCCAACCATTTAAAACCATCAAAATAATAAAATAAAAGTAACAGCCTACACATATCCCACTGCTGAGCAAAGGCCTACTTTTTTTTTTTACAGAGCATATCATATCAGGACATAGTACACCACGCGGCCCCAATGCGGATTGGCTATTTTCATTGGTGCTGGCACCGGGGATCGAACTCAACCTGAGTTCGAGTATATTGAATTAAAGGCGAGCGCCCGGATACTGAGCTATCACGGCTCGTTGATACTACGTAGTTAGAATTTATTAATGGTAAAATCTGAGTGCCGACATGGCTTATAAGCTCCTCGTTCAGTCAATGCAATTACATTTTGACGTACATTTTTAATGTAGCCGCCCTACGACTGATTTTCGATTGAAGTTTGCTCCTTTTAGTTCCGTTGTTTTCTTTTATAACGCTACCCGGGCAACGGTATAACAGTGAAACACGTGCGTTGGGCCGGACTTATTGAAGTAAAACTTCGTTACGCACGCTTGACTTGGGGAGTGAGCTGGTGAATGCGTGAGAGAGCGTTACGAAAGGTGTGATCGGTCAAGGCGAACGGAACGGTTACGCGAACGGTGATTTCTTGATTATTAATTTATCACATATTAAACACATGTAGATGGAGCTAAAGGAGTTTTACTTCAGTCGTGTGGTCAGACACACACTCTTTTTTTTACAGTTTTCTGTTATAAGCAAATATTATGTGTGGGGTCACACAAACATTTGCCTCGTGTGGGAATCGAACCACTGACCCCCGACGCCGAAGCGAATACTTTGACATATGCGCCACGGAATCATCTTTTTTTACAATATAGTAACGAGTAATGCTATCTGTGTTTTTATTAAAGTAAAATGTAGAAATTTCACAAGTACGTTTTAATTAGAACAAAACCAACTGCAAATATCTCACTCACGTTACATTTTCTATTTGATTTGGATGATTTCAACGTTTAAATTCAAATATCGAATTGTCAAAATACTAATGAATGGTTAGGAAAGGAAAAGCTCCAGTGGCTTCGTCAGTGACAGACTGCGAAGAACTGCCATAAGAAACTCAGCCTGCCTTTTTTATATACCAGTATTTCACAATTAAATAAATTATGTATACAATATATAATATATCCAATAGTAATGCAATTAATATAAGATTGGATTCGACTCAACTCCCAATACAAAAATAATTTTTAAAATCGGTTCATAAATGACGGAGCTCTGAGGTGACCGGGGACTTAAAACTTTATGCATAACGAAATTTATAACGATATTATAACGTTATATGATACCTCAGAAAACATATCGTTTTCAATCTTTTGTATAACGTTATATGAGTAACAGAACGAAATTCTGGCAGGGAAATTAACGTTGTTATAACATTATTATAACGATAAATACGCAACGTTGCCAAACTTATTTATTTCTAACTAGCGACCCGCCCTGGCTTCGCACGGGTGCAATGTGTTATGCATATAAACCTTAATTTTGAATTACTGTCCAGTACCGCGCGACATGACAAACATAAAAAAAAACCCAATCGAAATGAGGTTTTTTGAGCGACATTTTAGTTCACGTAGCGAATGAAACGATTATGCGATTTTAGTGATTTATTTGTCGAGTCTGTGGTATTTCCCGCCACACCTACGCGCCGTGACTGTGGCGATTGGGAGGCTTTGGTATGTGCGAACTTGAAAGATAGCTTTCTCGCAGCTAATTGGTCTCCGTCGTCAGCTAACTGGTTGCTGGGGAAGGTGTTTCGGACTGGTCGAGTTTGTGATTCGAACGAGGTGGACTGCTAGTTGGGTGTCCCTCTCTGCGTTACGTCATCGCGTGCATATTATGTCAGCTCGCTTTTTAGGGTTCCGTATCCAAAGGGTAAAATGGGACGCTATTACTAAGACTCCGCTGTTTGTCTGTCTGTCTGTACGTCCGTCTGTCACCAGGCTGTATCACATGAACCTTGATAGTTAGACAGTTGCAATTTTCACAGATGGTGTAATTCTGTTGCCGCTATGACAAAAAATACTAAAAAAAAGAATAATAAAAGATATTTAAGTGTGGCTCGCATACAACAGTTTTGTCGTTTTATAAAAACGCGATATAATGGTACGGAACCCTTCGTGCGCGAGACCGACTCGCACTTGGCCGGTTTTTTTGTATCTTTATGGATTTTTATTATCACAAATCCTGTACCTATGACTGTTCGTCACTGTATATACTTTATATACATGAAAGGAAGGAATTCACGTCAACTTGTGACCTGTATATTATTTATAATTATTGAAACATTTCCCTAAGTGTTACCAACTAAAATGTATTTAAACAATACCCTATACTTCACTACGAATATATTCAGTTTATATTAAACTAAATACGGCTTCGTAAGGGGAAAGTAGCATTATTACATTATCCTAGCAGACTCCTCATAAGCTTAAACAGAAAATGTTATTGTCGATATCTTAGTTCCTACTTCCAGTCATAAAATATGTCCAGAATAAACATCAATACAGAAACAAAAGGTTATATAATTAAAAGGTCACAAGGGATAGGTAATTATATTATAAATAATTATTGCACAATATTAGCTAACTTATAACACACTGTATTGCATAATTACTGCTCAATATTATATTACTCATCGTTTGAACCACATGTTTGTTTCGTTATTATTTATTATCATTCCAAATCAATTAATGAACCCATTTAAATCCCCAATGCTGACCAGTATTATAAATAATAAATGGTGTGAGATATTTTTAAATTTCTCTTTTTTGTCCCAATGCAGAGCATGTTCAGTGAGCAACCTTTTTTATCAGTGGGCCATATTTAATTTCAAATTTTTTGGCGGGCCGTGAGAAACTTTATTTTAATAAATATTAGAATAAAAAAATTTAA
Organism: Iphiclides podalirius; assembly: GCA_933534255.1. Classification (NCBI taxonomy): domain Eukaryota; kingdom Metazoa; phylum Arthropoda; class Insecta; order Lepidoptera; family Papilionidae; genus Iphiclides; species Iphiclides podalirius. Next base: position 9,435,462 of record OW152839.1, on the reverse strand, counting down.
ACAAAAAGTAAAGCATTTTAATGCAAGGTTCAATGGAACCAAAAATATTTTTTGTACTACCATTTTATTATAATTAATTTTATAACATGGGAATTCGATAAAATAAATTCAATTTTAGAAATGCTTGGCGGGCCGCATAAACATGTTTAAGGGGCCGCAAGTGGCCCGCGGGCCACGCGTTGCTCATCCTTGAAATAACGGATAAATTAAGAATATTTTAAGGACAATAAATTTCATTTATTTCGTTTCTTTTTTCTACAAATTTTAATGTTTAATCTTAAGTGCTGAGAAGGCACTATAAAAATGTAAAATTTCTAAAAAGCAATGGCGATATCTCTCGTTCGAATTATCGTTGTAAAACGATATTCGAAATTGTTTGTATGCTGGAAAGGATTATAACAATGGATGAGCTAAGCATTGCTTCAAATGCTTAAAAACAATGTGGATAAAGGACGTTGAGAATTTCGTCGTTGTGGCAATCAGCCGTTTAGCTCAGTGGCTAGAGCGTCAGGACACGAATCCCGAAGACGTGGGTTCGATTTTTCGTTCCTGTTTTCTTCAAATTTTAAATGTCTTCACTTTAAGAAACAAAGAAAACTTTATTTGGTACATTAATAAACGAAAATTGTTTACAATAAAAAGAAATAAATATGTTAGTGCTATAATTAAATTCTAAATTACAATATGCAATTTTCAAAATTTGCTCTAAATAATAGGTAATTTAAAACTCTCTGTTATTAATACTCGATGTCGCAGTTGATAATTTATTGTCTTAGGCGCCTGAGGCCGTGGGTTCGATGCCCACACTGAACAATTATTTGTGTGATCCAAAGATTGTTACGATTCTAGATGTTTATACCCATACCCATGGATGGTTGACGTCTGGCAGGCACAATAACATAGCTAATTGCGAACATGATTCGCATTTTGTTCGGACCTCGCCTAAGTGGGATAAAAACCGGAGAAGAAATAATTTTTCTATATATAGACCTGGGTGCGATAATGATGATGATTAAAGAAGTGTTGAGAATAGAGATTTTAATAATGCTATCATACTAAAATCTATCAACTCAAATGCTATCAACTCAAACAAGTTTATTCAAAAACATGTAGAAAAAGTACGAAAAGATTGCCGCCGCTGTGGGAATCGTTAAGATTTTCCTCGCTGTGGCTATCAGCCGTTTAGCTCAGTAGCTAGAGCGTCAGGCCGCGAATGCCGAAGACGTGGGTTCGATTCCCACAGCGGCGGCAATCTTTTCGTACTTTTTCTACATGTTTTAATGTTCAATCTTAAGTGCAGAGATTAGCACTATAAAAAAAAACTTTAAAATTTATGAAAAGCAATGGCGACATCTCTCGTTCGAATTATCGTTGTAAAACGATATTCGAAATTGTTTGTATGCTGGAAAGGATATAACAATAGATGCGCCAAGCATTGCTTCAAATGCTAAATAACAATGTAGAAAGAACTTTGAACTTTGAAAAAACTTTGAAATCAAACAAGTTTATTCAAAAACCTATCAAAGAAATAGCGATATGTAAATACATAAATAGTATACAAACGTATAGTATACAAACTCTTTACAACAAGGAAACTTCAAAATCAAAAACCGGTTTACATAACATTATATCATTTTAATAAAGTTAGATTGCTACAAGAAAACATATTGATAAAATTCTGCGATGGTTGAATACATACTGATAGCGTATTCCTACGAACTCCAAGTTGTAAAAAACTGTCATCTCGCCTCGATGTACATCTTTTTCTACCTCGACCCCTCCTCCTCACAAAAGAATTAGACGATCTGTACCGCTGGATGCTGCGATGAATCGTTGATACTGGTCGACGAAGCCTTGAGGCAATCGATCTGTAGGTATGGCCATTTCTCCTCATTTCATCAGCCCTAATGATTTCCAGTGATATTAAGTCAGGCATAATAAAGAGCTTTTAATAAACAAAATTGCCTATAGAATAACAAATTTATAAAAACCATTAAGTGCAATTTTTCAAAAAAAATACAATTACGTAGTTATTACTCGAACAAGTTGACAAAACGTATTGTTCGGGAAAATAAAACAAATGAAAGAAAAAAGTGTATGTCATCTAATTTTCTATTTTCAAATTTGACAATAAATTAAAAAAATATCATAACTGGCCAGTTCCTCAAGTAAAAGATTTTAAAATCCTGCTTTTTTTTGTGTTCCGCTAATTGTGCCGGTGTGTATATTTAAAATCTCCCGTAAGTAATTAATTACATTCATTTGAACTTATCTCAAAAAGTGCGTGATTTATACGCAACTCATTTATTTTACGCGCGATCATTCATAACTAACAGGCCCACAAGTTCGTGCACAGTAAAATTTAGGTATTTATGAATGACTACCGCATCGTCAACACGTTCTGTTTTTTAGGGAATTTTTTTGGAAAAAACTTTGTTTTTTATTTCAATAAACGATTATACTACTGAGTCTGAAACTCCTGTGTAAATTTGGGCACTTCTCAAAAAATCTCCCTGTATATGTAATTTAGAATCTAAAATACATTCACCAAACTCAACGGCTAGATAAGCTAAAGTGTACGTCGATGATAACCAAATAGCGTACATAACGTAACGCAACATATATGAGATAATTTATACAAGATGAGTTATATTATATTTAATTATAATTCTTATTGGCCGCTTGAATACTCGTTCTACCGGGGAACTCCCGCAACCTCCAAACTGGTACGTGGTTGATTTACGTGGTAGATGCGATTATATTTTTGCGTTTCGTCTGGTGAGTAAGGCTCTTCTAAATTTTGGCGCGGCTACTGCGAACTATTTGATACTACTGTGTCGGTAGGCTTGCCGAAATTTCTTCGGTCGATTACAACATTTTTCATTATAACCTACAAAAATACAAAACACTTGGAAGTATTGTGTATTGTTCATTAAGAACACTTTAAAGATGAATTTGTTTCTTATTAATTTTTGTAATTTGAAATAAGTTTTTATAAAACTACTCTTAAAAGCGAGGAATACTTTCATATTAGCTTCAGTGTTGTATAATAAAGATTGATTCATCTAACTAAAATAAAGTTATTATACACTTTTTTATTCTTTATTGTACACAGAGTATAAGTGAAAACAAAAGTTGCAAAAAATGTACAAAGATGAGCTTAACTCTAAAAAGTTTTCTTGCAGCAAACCCTGACATAAGATTAGAAACAAATTATGATAATTATTATGATATTTTTATGTTCGTTACCTCAGAACTCCGCCATTTATGAAACGAATGATTTTTTTTGTGCATTGGATTTGTGTTAGAACCCTCGTTCGATATTAATTTCACTCTTTTTACACTTTGGACTCCTCAAAATTAAATAGAAATGTATAGGGGTCAAAAATTTTAAGTGGTTTTTGTTTTTTGTTAATACAAATTTCATTACAACTTTCAACTGTGGTAGTGCCACGCAAGTCTTCGCAGTTTCACGAATGGGGAGGTCCCAAAAGGTCCGAAAAGTACCACGACCTCACAGAAGACCGGACTTAGGTGGATGTGTTATACTTATGCGTTTCGTCTGGTGAGTGAGGTAGCCGGGGCCCAATGGGTGTAGCAATTGTGCGTGGGCGTATGTATTACTTAACATCAGGTGAACCACCAGCTCATTTGCTGCTTTTTAAAAATAAAAAAAATATTTTTATGACAGAATTTAACATGTACACACACACTATCAGTTAAGTCGGGGAGGAAAAACGATTTTTCCTCTATGCTCACTGACGGGTTTTCTCCAAGTATTAGAACTTGGTATTTAAATTCTACTCGTGGTTATATTGTGTTAGATAATCTCACGCTCCCAAATAGAACTGTTGTAATATTTATTTAAATATTTTTTTCGATCTGAGAGAAATTCGACGCGTTTTCCAAAGAACGGTTAACGAGAGATTTTGTGTGCGTAAAACTTTTTAGGATGTTTACTACCTCCTACCTAAACATTTTTTCCCCTACTATGGCTCTGATACGTCAGTGATTTTGGCAATGATTTGGTACATGGAGATCGACTAAGCTGAGGACATGACAATAATCACCTACTGTATTAAACCACTTACAGTTGCGTACCTGTAAAGGGACGAACAAAACACCTCATTAGTAATTAGTAACACACGATCATTAGTAATGAGACATCAGCCATACACAAATAAAAAGAGAAAAAAAAGGACACGAATAAAAAAAGGCGAAAAGCAAAAGTCTTATAAACCAGCTTATAGCCGTATATTTTTTTTATTCGACGTGATGACGAGCTGACGTCAAGTCATGACCGCAGTGCCTGCATTTGCAGCACCCGTTAGGTTGCAGATGCGTTGCCTCGGTTACCTCACTGAACAGACGACGTATGAACGTAGAAGTATGAAATTTCCACTTCTCACTTGTCTTCTGTACGCTACAAATGAGGCTTGTGCATAGCTCTAGAATAAACAGAAAGTCGCCTGAGATGTTTATTGTATGCTAATTTGTCTTTTGTGATTTCTACTCGTATCTGGGTCTCCACCCCTCATTTATCAATAATCATTAAGCGTGTTTAATTAGTTAAAAATACATTTTGCATGTACGCACACCACGACCACAAACCAATATTACGTATGTAATATTGGTTTGTGGTCGAGAATATATTATGACGCGATGTACGTGGCTTTAAATTTCCTCTAATGATTCACTGTTTTATTGAATTTAATTTAATTCAAAGTAACTTAAATGTTTGCTGCGGGAAAGCGCTATTGCTTGTGCGCCGATTTACGCACTATTTATGTTGTATTTACTAGGAGAGTTATAAGATAAGTCGGTTGCACTCTTTCGAAAGAAAATACGCGAGTTTATATGCTTAACTTTATGTTGTCTAACTTAATTATTTCTGCAAACGATTGTATAAAGCAACAAATGTGTTGTTGCTGGCACTGGCATTTGAACTCAGGTTACTAGAATATTCTGTTTAAAACCGAGAGTAACATTGAACTACCTCGGTTCTGAACCATAATAGAGGTATTTGTGTTAATAGGATTTCACAAGTACAAAAACAACTGTCTGTTATTCATGGTATGTGTTCACAACGGTTACAATCCGAAGCGTTTGGTGTCTGGCGTTTGCAGCGCCGTCATACATTGCGCAAACTTGATTTTTTAGGTTTCCGTACTCATAGCTTAAAAAGGAACCCTATTACTAAGACTTCGCTGTCTGTCTGTCTGTCCGTCTGTCACCAGGCTGTAGATCATGAACCGTGATAGTTAGACAGTTGAAACTGTCAAAGATGATGTATTTCTGTTGCCGCTATAACAAAAAATACTAAAAAACAGAATAAAACAATATTTAATTATTATTATTATCATTTATTTCAAGTTACTAAGGCTCATATACATCCACATTCAAAATTACATTTTATCATATAAAAAAAAAAATAATAATTTAAGTGTCCCTACCGTACAATAGACATAATTTTTTTTGCCGTTTTTATAGATAATGTTACGGAACACTTTGTGCGCGAGTCTGACTTGCAATTGGCCGGTATTTCCTATTACAATATTAGAAACATGAAATAAGTGCCGTTAAGAAATCAAAAGACGCGACTTTTATATGATAGTGCGTTAATCTAAACGATATATGGCTTTGGACCTTATGTGTATCCCGTCGACTTCCATCCGAATGGGTAGATGCATCACCTAAATATTATTGATGATATATGCTTAATGTAATGAAATACGCCTTTGCAATACATAACTGTCTCGTTAAATAGTTCAATAATATGGTCTTTTTTTATCTAGCTAATTAATTTTTTTGTTCACTTAATTGCTCAATTTGGGACCTTTCGTTAATGAAATTAATTGCCAGTTTATTATACCAGATCATCATTAACCCAGAACAATACCCAATGGTCAATTTATCAGTGTAGTTGTCATGCTACCAATAAATTATGGTTGTAAATTATTGATGTCCCGTACACTTGTCCTTAAGAGGTTTAATTATTTAATGAGATACTTAAACTTACGAACAATTTGCGGTATAATTATTTTATTGTAGTGATAGTTTTGTAGGTTACTGTTCTCCTTAAAGGGTTTTTTAATGCATATATATATATATATATATATAATATATCATAATAATTGTTTCTTTATGTATTTAGTTGGTAAGCCTTATTAAATAAATAAATAATTATACTGGTGTACTCTATCTGTTACAAAGCAGCTGGTACTATTAACCGATACTTATATGCGATCTATATGGGTTGATATTCAATTAAACAGATCGTAATTTTATATCATTTATTTTGTACAATTACGCTAACTTACTTCTAATTAAAGCTTCTTTCGATACGAATTATTCTTCAACTAATGTCCGTTTTTAAAATTATCACAATTTTTAATTGCTTTTTACTTGAACACAACGTAAAAACGTAAACGTAAAAATTCCTTTAATCGCCATAAATATAAAACTCCATCCGTAACATTATCAAAATTATACTATGTATTTATTAAAGTCATCTTCACAATTAAATGCATGAGGGGCAGCGTTTTCTCCAACGACACTAGCCAGGTATGGTGGTCTATTCGCAAGCGAGAACTTCGGGTGCTGAGCACGTGCGGTGCACGGTCTACTGAGGTTTACAACAAGGCGACGTCGAGGCACATGAAGCCGATCCTCGCATAGCCAAACGGGCACTTGTTCCTCACGCCGGTTTGGTGGAACTTCTCCAGCTTCTCTTTCCAGTCCTTCTTCTCTTCCGCGCTCTTCGCGGGATGGACTGCCTCGCTGTTCCCTGGCTCGGGGAATATCTTGCGCTTCTTCCTGCTGCCCCCGCAGTTGGCGCACGGGCTTAACGGGGCCAGGAGCGCTGGTAGAATTGGGTAGCCTTCGCTCTCGCTGTCGGACACCTCTCTGAGGAAGGTGAAGACATTCGCCGCCTCGGCGGGGTCGCTTTCTTCGCACGTGCAGTCCTGCCCGGCGGCGAGCGCGATGGCGACTAGAAGGACGATGATTTTCACCATGTTGTCAGCTCGGATGTCTGTTCACTTGTGCTGCTCAGACCCGGGCACGCCGTATATAAGCCGACGGTCGTGACTCAGCCGTTTGAATCACTCGTCTATGTGTTGCGTCGCTTGATCCGATGACGTGTTGGTCTGTGCGTTTATCCCTGTTACGCGGTCGAATTTGTCCTCTTATCGGGATGTTGCGGTCGCCAGTGCTTTTTTTTTACCGTATCACTAACCGCAGTTGACGTTCAGTTGTTACGTAACGTTGTGCAGTCTTATTTTCAATTGTGTCTCGTGTTGGTTTCCTAATCGGGTTAATAAACTCAAATTCAAACATCTGTTCGATATAGAAGCATTATACTTACTTATTGATTGTTAAAATTGTACTACATACATACCACTAATACAGTTCGACGTGCGGTTAATTTTGAAAATAAATACTTCGTGTTATTCAGCTACAGCGTGTCGGTTATAGTCAGTTTTAATCGCCGACACAAAGAGGGGTGTGATAATTACGAAATGAAGCTAATTTTACGTATTTATCGAGTTTATTTATAATTTTATTTCCCGACGTTTAGAACCCTTTTCGGCGTTCAAGGTTACGGGACAGACCGAGGCGTTTGACGTCGGAATGCTTTTAAATTATTAATTTCGTGTCGATAGACATGAGTTCCATTAGTTTCATTTAGTAATGTGTGATCGCGTAAGTACGAGTAATTAGGGGTGTCACATGTTTGTAAGTTTACCGTTTGTATCTGTCTGTCTGTGGCATCGTAACCGTCAAACAAATGGACAAGTCGACAAGCTCATGTAACTGAGATGGTCCTTAGGTAGGATTTATTGTTATTCCGGATAGAATTTTTCGCGGCAAATTTTTTTATGTGCGAAGGTGGCAAGTGAGCTGACGTTTCACCGGATTCTAAGTGATAACCGCCTCCCATGGACATTGCACGACCAGTACGGTTGCAGATGCGGTGCCGTCCTTATTTGCCCCGGAGGCCCCACCAGACGAAACGCAGAATTATCCCACTTCCACTTCACGCCGGTCTTCTGTGAGGTCGTGGTAACCCGAACGGACCTGCCCATTCGGCCTACCACAGCCAAGATCCGGATCTTATTTGGTTGTGATAGATCATGGGAGCTGCTATTCTTTTGACCTCCTTTATTATTTCCGCCATCGGAGTCGGATCATTCGGAGCTCTTCCAGCACCAACTCCTTAGACCTGATGCCTTGCAACGTCATCGTCATCGTAATAAAACATCGCCCCTATAATATCGGTTTACGACTCGAATGGCGTTGTAAAAGCTCATACAATTTAATTAAAATGGGCGCGGCCACCGAATTATTTGTCTATTGGCGCCATAAAACGCGATTACATATAATTGCGCTGAAAATGGTGCGCGATAACGGCAGCCCCCATAAAGTGATCACTTGTTTGAAATTTTTGTATGACAATATACCACAGTACTCGCTAATGATCGGTGTACTGAAATAACGTACACACACATTCACATTTGTATTGACAAAGAGCGAAATTGACTTCAAATATAATAACTAAATATATAAATGATACAAGTTTTTCATATTGATATTCGTAATAAATAAAAATTTGTACGGAACTTCTTGGATACAAATTAGCGCTAATATAAAAAGAATATTCCGATTTTTAAGAAAGTTTCTTTCCTTGAAAACGGCTGAACGCGAATAGAAATTGGAATATACTATATCCAATAAATTACATACTAGTAGCAGCTAGTTCTTCTTACTATTCATGCAATAGTAGAGTCTCGTGCGTGGCTATATCACAGCAAATAATAATATGTCATTATGTATGATGAGTAATAATTATTCAACTTTTAAATCATGTAACATTTTCATAAAACATTGACACTGATGACGCTTATTTCAAATCATTCGGGGATTACCCGTTGAATAGAAAGAAGCATTTTTTTTATTTATCATTTTACGTTCAAGTTATAAACAATTATTAGATGAAAATGTGACTTTACTATTTAAACAATCGTTGGAAAAGCCGGATAGAGTAAAATAAAAGGGCATTCGATTAATTCGATGTAGTCTTAATTAAATAATCATAGAGTACCTTAGTCTGCGGCGGTCTGCTTTTAAAGGTCATGAAAGCTGGTATATTGGAGGTTATAATACAACCGGCAATATGATAATAGCGAGTTTGAAAATCGACGCTTCCTTCCATATGGTTGATGCGAGCTGTCACGTCGGCCATTTTGGAAACACCCGCGGAATGAACGGCCAGTAGACGTGTTAACTTTGACTGATGTTTTTATTTCTAAAGCTTCATTGGATGCAGTACTTTTGGCTTGCAGATGACACGAGATTGATACCCGCACGATAGGTAGAGGCGCGCATGTGTTCATGCGTGATGAGTGTAAATACACGTAAAAAGTTTGTGTGTGGTTTCTTGACCCGTGTTGACATTGAGTAGATTTTAATGAGGTTCGGAGCGAAGATACCTCGTACACTATACTGACTCTTATAATTCTTTCATAACGTATAAATTAACTAGTATCGTCGTCATGCTTTATCCCACTAATGTCACAACAAGTGAATGCTATTCTTCATGGTTTTGGTAAGTTATTTCACAATCAGCCGCCAGACGAACGTCTACTAAGGAACCACTGTGGTAGGATCACGCAGCAGCCTCGGCTGTTGCACGAATGGGCAGGCTCGTCCGGGTAAGTACCACGACCTCACAGAAGACCAGCGTAAAGTGGAGTATGACAAATACTTTCGCGTTTCGTCTGGTGAGTGAGGTAGCCGGAGCCTAATTTTCAAAAGGTTGTCAACACATCTGTAACCCGGGTGTAACAGATGTCCATGGGCGAACCTATTCACTTACCATCAGGTGAACCGTCAGCTCGTTTGGCAACTTTTCACATAAAAAAAAATCAACACCCAGGTTCGAAACGATTATATGTGCCTAACAAAAATACTTCTTTCCAAGCTTGCTACACTATCGTTTAGTTAAACCACTAAATATTAATTAAACAATTCCGTCCAATTCCATTTATTTAGAGGGGTAGTCTTTTGCATTATAGTAGTCAAGAATTGGCTGGTGTTGAAAAAAAAAGTTAGGACATGTCTGCTATTCCGAATGAGTCAAATCTAATAATTATTGTCTTTATAAAAATGAAAATAATATATTACATTTCTTTTACTTTACATTTTTTTAATTTTCCAGTTCCAAGTTCAACCGTTACAAATAGCACGTATTTGATTAATTGATTACATCGATTAAAATTTATCTAAGGTAACGTTAAAGGTCCTCACTCATCCCCACTGCTGAGTGAAGGCCTCCTCTATGAAGCGAGCTTGTACCACCTACTGAGTATAACAGTTTCGAAAATAAATAGGTGCATGAAGTTTTCATTGACCGCTACAAACGCGATAAACCAGCGGTATAAAGATTAAATTAACAGTCTGTCGGCACAGGCATTTAAAATCAGGTTGCTCGAGTGTACTAAACTGGTCACCAATGAAGACATCTTGGGACTCTGATCTATCAAGATCAGTGTCTTTATTGGTGATTATTTTAGTACACAATGTGATCATTTATATATCAAAAATTATATGATTAAAGACAAATTTTGACTCTGACAATTTTTGATTCTGAAGTGGGACAAAAAGCAAAACCCTACCTTATATGTTTGTAGTTTTATGAGCGATCATAGTGCGGATAAGTAATTTCATTCTTCATCATCTTTATATAAATGCAGATAGATAGATATCTTAGATATCTTTGTTAATTTTTTTATAAAATACGTCACAAGTTAACTGTGATATGGCCGCAGCGGCTTGTGTTTCAAGAATGGGCTGGCCAGTTCGGGAAAGTGGCACGAACGCATAGAACGGTTTTTTGAAGTGGAAGTTTAAACGTTTACATCTGCGTGGTAATTTCAGTGAGGTAACCGGGCCCTTTATTAGAAGGTGGCAACGCATATGCTAACCCTATTATGCAGATGCCCATGGGCTGTGGTTATTAGTTAACATCAGTAGTCACAAAGTCTCAAGAAGTTCAAATCACATCAACACAAAATTGGACCCAGCCGGAGAGTCTTTTTTATTGCTTTTATATTATGTTTGCTTGTATTCTATTATATACTTTGCATGAATACTTGTATATTAGCAACGGGATCGGCTTTGTTGTGTGACTCAACAACGAATTAATCATGTAGCTGTGATGAAAATTAACGATGATAGTTAATGTGACGTACTGTTAGTCATGGTTTCCTGGTACTTCGTTAATTAACATGTAATTTCGTGTTACTTTCTGGGACTCAATGCTATCAATTCCGCTTTATATATTGTATTAAGTTGATCATGACGGCCCAAGTCATCAAATTTAGTCTGTTTAAAATTTATCGGTGCAAAATTGCTCAGCATCACGTATCTCTGTCTACATTTGTATTAAGAGTAGTAAAGATGAAACGTTATAAATTTTTTAATATAGTTGGGATAAATAGTGTGAATACTTTTTCCTCTACCTAATTATTTAATACAATTTGGATTAATATATAAATGTACAATCTTTCAGCCCAATTAATAGAATTCAATAAGCGCGGAACTATCGGAACTAATTGAAATGACATTATAATTAACAAGTGATAACACTAAACTTCGGAAATGAACGAATTTAATATCAGTTAACTCATAATTTATATATATTGTCTCACTAAATCATGACTATACATATTATTATATACTCATAATATAGTGGTGATTTAGACAGAGGTATTTAACGCACCGACTGAGTTATACTTAATAACTAGCGGACCTAACAGACGTTGTCCTGCATACGCGACTTAACTTATAATTAAAAAAAAGACAAAAAAAATACGAATTGTGAATCTAAACGATTCTCGAATAGACTTAATTAATACACAACAAACATTAAAACCGGTCCAGCCGTTTAGGAGGAGTTCAGTGACATACAACGTACAGAAGAATTATATATATATAAAGATTATACAAACGTATTTAGGTTTAGTTGTTATATACCACCGGAAATTAATGTTACCGAAACAGGAAAGCTCATTTAAAATGATCTCGTAATCACAAAAAACCCAGGGAATTTACCGGAGAAATAACACTAAGATGCGCAACAAATCTTTAATAGGGTTTTAGGTCAAAAGAGATTGTCAATGCACGTTTGTAAACGTATGTATATACAGGGTTGCCAACTCTTTTTGAGAAAAATAAAAGGATCACATTTTCAAGTATAGAAAAAAAAGTGTGGGTGTACTTACGTAAACTCGTTAGAAGTTATACTTTGGCGTAACAAGATAAAAATCTTTTCAAAAATTTTATCTTTCGCCTTATTCTACGTTTGTAAAAAAAGCGACACTAACAATAGAAAAAAGATATTTAATACATTGAAAGTTTTATTATAACGCATTATCTAGTTAAATAAAGTTTATTTAAATATCACAAAATAAATGTCGTGAATATAGTTGTCAGTTCTCACGCAAACATACGTAGATGTAGATGTCTAGCTAACATCAGGGTGTCGGTTTTTCATGACGGTGTGCGTGCGCATCGTAAAAATTTACTCTCATCATTTTTCCCTAACGCGCCAAAAGAAGTATAACTTCAAAAAGAAGAAAAATAGAGTATTTTTCAAAATTTCATTTATTTCTTCTCATGAAGATATATTTTTGTATTCTTCTAGCACACACTCACAGCTTTTCACCATACTCAAATTTTTAAAATTTTTACATTCCCAATTTAAATTTAATGAAAAAAGTAACTTTTATTATAAAAAACGGCTAAACCTTCTAAGTTGAAATTGTTCTGTTTCAGCTTAGAGATATTGATAAAGTTCAGTAACTATCCTTATCGGTGTACATTGTAAGTGTTTTATTTTATGCATAACAGTAAAATTTGAAAATAGAGTATTTTTTTACAAACTTTATTTCTATGCAAAATTATAAGATATATTTATCAAAAATAAAGTAGGATACGTTATTATAAAGTATTGTTGGCAACCCTATGTATATATTATATGATGTTGTAACGAAGCATACTAATGAAAAAGGTTAAATATTAAGCAGACATTTTACCTATCTAGACTATTAATATAAAGGGATCGTTCAAAAAATATTTTGTAAATTTTATTTAGAAAAAAATATTTTTTTAAATAAATCATACAAAGTTTTGCAGTTAAGTCTAACGACGTTATTATTATAGCAATCAATTTAGACGTTTAATTTTTGCTTAATTTTTTTTTCTAAAATATATGAAATTGTACTGTTTGTATAAATGTTTGAACTAAATAATTATATTTACTGGCACATAATCTAAGCTAGATTCTTTTTACAATTCAATTGTAAATCACTGCAAGCGTGCTAACAACTATTTTTGTTGTCAAGCCTTTTTTTTGGTTTTTGCTATGTTTTTTTAGAATACTATAACATTATCCTGTATCGTAAGTATTTAAAACATTTTTCACTTAAAAAAACACCTAGATCCCAAGAGCATGTGGACCATTGAAAACTGGTCCCGTTTAGGAATCGAATCTACGATTCATGGTGCAGAAGCCAATAGCTGCTTAGTAAGTGCTTCAACCGAATATATTCAGTAATACGGTAGTATTATATTCAGTAGTACAGTAGAACATCATGATATATGTGCATCATAAGCCGTGACAGCGTGATTTTCCGGGCGCTCGCTTCCAATTCAATGTACTCGAGCAACGTGAGTTCGATCCCCGGTGCGGGCACCAATGAAATGTAAATTTTTATAGTGCTAATCTCTGCACATAAGATTAAATATTAAAATTTGTAGAAAAAGTACGAAAAGATTGTCGCCGCTGTGGGTATCGAACCCACGTCTTCGGCATTCGCGGCCTGACGCTTTGGCCACTAAGCGAAAGGGCAGATTGCCACACCGAAAATCTTTTCGTCTTTAATCTACATTGTCTTTTAGCATAAAATTTTAACACCAATGAAATGGTTAATTTTAAATGCTTACTTATCACGTGCTCAGCGGTGAATGAAAAAATCGTGAGTTAACCTGCATATTTCCGAACCAACAACAGAAAATATATTTCGAAGATATGTATGTGAAGTCTGTCAATCTGTACAGAGGAGGCTTTTGTCCAGCAGTGGGATATTTATTTGCTGTTACTTTACATTTTACTTTTAGACATAATGATTATTACTTGGCAAAATGTCATAGTTTAGGCGTTATGGCGTCTCATATTACGCGTTGTGGGAATCGGAATTCTTAGGAATTAATTATGATTCTTTGATCATAACAACCGCAAGGAGTAACGTTTACGAGAACTGTTTGCTTTTATTATAAAAAAGGGCGCGGTAAAATATTAAAATTTATGTAAATTTTACAAAGATTTTTGCCCTAGAAAATAGACAATGTTTTTATTGGAACTAATCCAGCCATAGAGTAAAACCTCATAATTCAATTGTTATAATTTGACTACAGATTTATTTGTATTCTATATTATTTTTATACTATTCCCTTTGATTCCTTAAATCTTTATATTAAGTAGTTAAGAAAAAAAAATTTTAAGTTAAAGTCATAGAGTGCGTACGTAGGAGTATGGGTTATTTATTTGTGACCTAAATTGCCATATAATAATATAATGGCAATCGAGTAGGCGGTTCACCTGATGTTAAGTGATTACTGCCACCCATGGACAACAACAATTCCAAAGATTGGTACGATCCAGATGCATATCGTGGCAGATATATGCGTACCAACTTACAAAGAATTACGCACCCGTTACCTCACTAACAGCACGAAACGAAAAAGTTTAATAGATAATTAAACTTTTGCGTTAAGATTTTATTAAATGAACTTAAATAAACATTGTTCTATTTCATGATTTCAATGTAAAACAGAGTCTAGCCAAATGTAGAACAGAATAGAAGTTGTCAACAAAGAATTAGACATATCAGACTGACTGAATGAGATGCTTTATAAGAGAAACCTTAAGTTTCGAATTTCAACTGAGCGTACTTTTTTACTTTTTATTTTAACGACCATCGTTAAAATAAAAAGTAAAAAAAGTAAAGTAACAGCCTCTACATGCCCCACTGCTGGGCAAAGACCTCCACTGTACAGAGGGTATTAGGGCATGGTCCACCACGCGGCCCCATTGCTGATTGGCGGACTTTACATATTTTCAAACTTTTTTTTTGTTATGATTTCAAAAATAGGCAGGTTTCCTCACGATGTTTTCCTTCACCGCTGAGCGCGTGATAAGTCAGCACATAAAATTAGCAATTTCATTGGTGCCGGCACCGGGGATCGAACTCAGTTTGCTCGGGTATATTGAATTAAAGGCGAGCGCCCGGACACTGATATATCACCGGCTTGGTTAAAATAAACAGAATTAAATTCTCTATATAGTTATGCTTAGAGAAACTCTTTTTTTTTAATTTTTTTTTGGCTCGATGAGCCACTGTTGGCCTTACAGTTACAGACTTGAGGTGGCCGGGCGCTCGGGGCTTTTTCGAAACTTTTTCTGACGATCCGATTGACGTAGTTGGTAGTGAACCTACAAGCTGTAGTGTGTACAGCGTTGTTTACTTAGGAATAATATATTCATTTATTATTATTTCTAATTTAATTTAGTTAGTACTATTACCGAATGCTGTGTAAAAATATGTCTTAAAATTTATATATTTATATTTAAGTTTAAAACAGTTCTGTTACCGAATGTTGGCTAAAAACATGTCCAAAAAATGTATCCGTTTCGTGTAATTTACAATTTACCTCGGTTTAGAACGGTACTGTTACCGTGTTCGTGACTTTCTAATGCGGGATAATACCGCCGAAGTACTCTGCTTGCGAAATCTGTGGAATGTCGGTTGCGAACCCGTTTCGCATAATAGACATCGATGAGTAACTCACGGTGTAAACATTATTGATGCACACACGGATTCCGGTTGAGTCAGCACGACGACATCTCAGGTGATGGATAGGTGGCCCTTAACCGCTTACGATTACATTCAAGTAGTGAATACAAATTTGGCACTTCAGTTTTGATTTACACAAACACAGGTTAGGGTTACTTACATTTATAGCTAATAGTGGTAACTTACGAACTTATGTGTCAATTTTTATGTAAAATTCGACGTTTCATAAGAACCCGTCTATTTGAATAAAGTTTGAGTTTGAGTATCGTTGAGATTGAGATATAGCTGGTTATATATAGCTATACAATGTATTTATTTATAAAGAAAAAATTGATGAAAGAGAAGTTATAAAAAAATGATTTTTTTTATAAACTCCCGACGTGTCATAGACGATGGGAAGTGTTTTGGATCTCGAAAATTGATGACTCCGTGGCGCAGTTCTCTAGGTACTGGCTTCGGAGCCGGGGGTCGTGGGCTGGATTCCCACACGGGACAAATATTTGTGTGACACACAGACAATTGTTTCGGATCTGGGTGTTTGTCCACGTGAAATTCACGTTTGTAAAACTCTCTACAACACAGGATAATGTTATCCTACAATAAGGGCGATGTTTTTAAAAAAAGAACAAAAAAATTCAAATAGAATTTAAGAGGTGTAAAAGGCGTTAGTTTTGGGCCTGTTTCGTTGTTTAGAATATAATTATTATAAATCTTATCATTGTGGATCGAGTAAAGATGAGAGTTGTACTTACTTAAGTTTACGTTGTAGTGTAAGCCGCCTTATTATATTTTCTATAGCAACCATGAAAAATCGATATCATAATAGGGCGTTCCTTATTCGAATTCATCGCCCGCCTTGACTTACGATACTGGCGTATCACAGACATATTTCACTAATGTCGCCATACATCGTCATAATTTTGGGACATTCCTATTACGTAATACGTATATCGCTATGGTATATAGGAAATTGTGTACGCATTGCTTCGATGGTGCTGGTGGACACGTGGAAAGGGACATTGACGAAGAGAGTTTATAACTAAAGCAGTCTAGTAATTTTTCTTTAGCTATATATTGAAGTGGGTGGAGGATGGAGTGAGTAGATGTCGGAGAAGTGAAAGAAAAAAATAATTAAGTAAAAGTAATAACAAGACATATAATATATGTCCTACTGCTGAGCAAAGGCCCCCTTTGCTGCCCTACGGATTGGACTTTACATATGTTCGAAATGTTTTTCTTTTTTATAATTTAAAAAATATGGAAGTTTCCTCTCGATGAATGTATGTGAATAAGGCTGTCACTCATTTGTATTATGCGACAAACTCACCACGGCTCATGATTGTTTTTTTTTTTAAAGATCGATGAACACAAAGCTTTATAGAGTTACAGCAATATTCTTATATCAAAATAAAAAAAAGTATGTGTGTACTTATGTATGTTTGTCAGAGCTTATACTTCTTTAGCGTAAGTACAAACGCAATTTATAACAGTTTATATAAATAACTTGGAGTTATTGGTAAATGACAAAAAGTTCTTGTTGATTGTCACGATTAAATTGGTTACCAAGTATCATGTCGCTTTTTTTGGGTCGGTGTGCGCGTGAATCGTAAAAATTTTAACCTCATATTTTTTCTAAACGCTCCAAAAGAAGTGTAACTTCGAAAAGCACACAGTCCGCATTATAAAGCGACATTAAAACTGTCCGATTTGAAGACTTGTCCCGCGAAAACTCGACGTAAATCACGCCACCCTACACCACACACGGACATATCTTGACGATGTAGAAAAATCTTAGGAGCGGAGATGCCGCCACCCCAGCAATAATTAGTTTAACAGTGTTCGAGCACCCGCCCCCACCCTAAGGGTGGATACACCCCACACGCGCGTGCGGGCAAACGCTCACTATTGAGAAAAATAAACCGGAACACTGGAGGGCTACAGCGTTTCGCGGTTTTCTCGTATTGATGTGCGTGATTGTGTGTATGATGTATGAAATTGTAAGAAAATGAATCACATTCCTCTCTGTGATTTGCAACCGCTGAAACCATTTAATTTAAGATTCTATTTCTCTTTACAGAGTTGAAACAACGTCATACGTACTTGTGTGCTAATTTGTGAGTTATATTTCTTGGAATAATATGAAGTTTTTAGAATAGAATAGAATAGAATAGAATAGAAAATCTTTATTGATCGTAAACAAACAGCGTTTACAAAAAAAAAGAGAATAAAATAACTAATTTACATATAAATACAATTAATAATTTTCTTAATATCGAATAATAAATACAAAGTCGGTGTATGCGACGACCAAAAGGTAGCCAGCTCAGCATAATGCTACGGTTGAGGTAGCGCTGATTTTCAGCTGACGCCTACGAAAGTGAGTCAGTTACGGACAATCTGGATGTCTAGTAGAAGTTAAAGAAAAATATATACACATATAAGAAATATATAATACATGATATACATATACATTAGATATATATACATACACACACATATATGCACATATATACACACACATATATATATGTATTTCACCAATGTTGTATAAGGACCAGTGCTTTGCCAATTTATGTGTCGGAGTTTAATTTTAAATTGTATTGAGCCATTTTTGCTGTCACAGGGGAAGGTTCAAGAGAAAGTGTGTCGTCCAGTTCATGTCATTTTTTGTGTCAGTAAAAGATAGTTTTTTAGCTTAAACTTGAAAGCAGCCCACGATTTGGTAATCCGTAATGGTGGTGGAAGGTTTTTCCAGCATTTTGTGGACGCATATCTGAAACTTCCCCGAAATGCAGCAGTACGGTGAAGTTGTGTACAAAGTAAGTACTGTGACGCTTGCGTGCTATGCTGGTTATGATCCTTTGACCAACTCAACTTATTCCAAAGGTATGGAGGGGATTGATTTTTAACAACGCCAAAAAGCAATGACGCAAAATGAAGTTTTCTTCTCTCAGACATTTTAAGTCTGTTAGCCTGATTGGGATAGGGCGTTATGTGTGACCGAGGTGGCACTGGGAAACAGAACCGAATGCATGCATTTTGGACTCTTTGTATCAGACGTTCTGTTTTTGAGAACAAGCACGGGCCATATACTGCATCTCCATAATTCAGTTTAGATAGTATCACAGATTCACATAAGTTCATACGAACATCTACACTTAAGTAATTACGCACTTGGTATAAGAGCTTGAGACGGTAAAAGCAGTTTCGCACTGCTTCAGCTATGTGATTTTCAAAACGTAAGTTACTATCCAGTATCACACCTAAGTTACGTGCTTCCGAAACCTGTTCTATAGGCACACCGTTTATATTCACATTAAACCTAAAATTGGAAACTTCTGCAATCTGTTTCCTAGAACCAAATAACAGATACTTGGACTTCACGGGATTCAAAACTACACAGTTATTGAATGACCATGTAGCTGTATAGCTTAGCGTATGCTTAAGATCATTGTTTATGTGATCATTGTTTTTTATCAGAATTAGCGGATGATCTAAAGAAAAAAATATAATGCCGGTCTATTTAATTGCCATTATACATAATTTATAATAGCTTATGCGATACAAGAGATAAAATATTAAGTTTCCTTATATGTAATGTATTATATTATATTTGAACAGATTGTCTTTAATTAAAAGTTAGAGTTTTATAGAAATATACGAATTCGATTCCGCGAAATCGGTATGAAATTTCTACTTAATAATAAGACACTGTTTCCTTTATTAAAAATAATGCTATTTCAAGTACAAATTTATAAATCTCTCCAATAATCTTTTACTTTTACAATATGAACATATACTTTTTGACTAGTTATGGTAAATCAAAATGAAAACCCGACGTTTTCCTTAAAAACACTTAAAATAATGAATACCGATGACGATATTCTTCTGCCGCCGCTATCATTAAACAGGAACGAGATCTAAAAAAATAGTAAAGTAACACCCTATACATGTCCCACTGCTGGGCAAAGGCCTCCTCTGTACAGAGGGTATCAGGGCATAGTCCAACACGCGGCCCTACTGCGGATTGGCGGACTTCAAATATTTTTGAATTCGGCCTATGTTCGGCAGTGGAATCAAACAGGCTGAAATGATGATGAATCCGGTTTCCTCACGATGTTTTCCTTCATCGCTGAGCACGTGATAAGTCGGCACTTAAATTTAACAATTTCATTGGTGCCGGCACCGGGGATCAAACTCAGGTTGCTCGAGTATATTGAATTAAAGGCCCGGACATTGAGCTATCACGGCAACGAGATCTGCTGGTAAATAAAATAAATAACAAAATAAAAACGTGACCATGGACTATGCAAATTAGGCAAAAAGAAACGTGATAGAAACCCCAAAATAGTTTTATGAGGTTACAACACAAAAACATCGCGGTAACAACATAAAATCGTCTTACAGTAGTAGATCTTTCGATCGCTGAGTAACGTTTTAACGGTGGCAATTCTTTCGAAATAATTGCAGCCATTTTATAACCTACGTCATACAATTTCGGCCGTGGCGGGTTTTTTGGCGTGTAAAAAACAGTTAACATGATGACTGTAATTGTTGCCAGATGTTGCGATACGAATTGACGTAAGCGTACTGCTAAAACTAAAACCATGAACCACACACCAAACTATTTGAGTAGGACTTGCAATGTTGACGTCCCAAGTTTGAATCCGGAGCCCAAGACACGTGGTTTAGGTTTTATTTTTTTTAATTTTCTGCGCGGCCTAAAAAGCCCTATGGGTCTAAACAGTCTAGCTGAGACCTTTAACGCATTGGCTTTCTGCGTTAAGAATGCGTTAACGGTTGAGAAACTTCAGAGCTTATTTATTCATTTCACGTTAACCGTGATTTAAACGAATTTCCTAAAGGACTTCCTACATACCGCTTACAGGCGTTAGCAAAACGAAATTTTTGGTTTCGAAATGAAATGTGTCTTAGCTCGAATTTAGCAGACCCTTTAATATATAAAACTGGTATCTATTATATTTGATCTTCCTTTCTTGTATTATATCAAATTTAATTGAATTGCGTATTTCGTGTTGTTTCATGTTGTATTTTTGAAAATTTTATCGTAACTTTCTTTGATTATTTTTAATTTAATGTGCTTTTTATTTGCTGTTCGGTATGTTAACTAAATTTTCATAATTTTTACCATACATAATGATTTCTTCCTTTTGTTTTTGGGAAAAGACGAATTAATGTTAACTTAACTCGAATGTTAAACACTTTTGTTGTTATTATTCGTTGATAGCGCGGTAAAACCTGACGGGTTGCAGATGAGTTTCCGACATGAAAAGTGGGCTCCAGTTACGTCACTCACCAGACAAGATCGAAAGTATAATGCTACAGGTTTAAAATGAATCACGAAATTTGACTCGAACAGACATAGATAGATAAGAAAGCAATATTTTCATTAATCATCAATCAATTAAAATGCATTCTTATTTGTCTGTTGTGGTAATAAAAATTATATAATTGTCTGTTGGTATAGGATGAGAATGATACCAAAGAATTTGTACGATAGTTTCCATTATAAACATAATATTTATACGAGGCTAATTAGGCCACTAAATAACTGTGGTAGGGCCACGCATCATCTGACGACCCGAATTGCGCAGTAGGTAGTGTACCTGCCTCCTGCGCCAGAGGGTGTGGGTTCGATCGACTACTGGAAAAATATTGTGAGATGAACATAGTGTTGAACAAGCGTTGCTTAGTTTGGGACTGGAGAACGTTGTGTAAAAATTTTCCCTAAAAATATTTATTTATTCGCTGTTGCACGTACGGGCAGGTCCGTCCGGGGAAGTACCCGAACCTCTAAGAAGACCGAGGTAATTTTAGCCGGCTTTATTAAAATGTGACAACGCATCTACAACCCTACGGCTGTGGCAAATGTCCATGGGGATTATCACTTAACAACAGGTGACCCGCCAGCTCTCTTGTCAACTTCTAATGTAATAAAACTACGCTAATGCCTCACTCCGTTGACTTTTGGCCTGTGGTTCGACGTCCTTAGTTAGATGCCGCAAGAATTATGTGGTCGACCTTAGTTCGAGGACCATGCCGCTAGAATTCTGCGGTTTTTGGATCTTCACATTTCTTCAGAATTCATACGACTCTCTTAATAAGGTTGCGGACATTGTGGTTTGTGGTTATGCGCCTTAAAGCTTCGATTTCAAACCGAAAGTACAGCTCGCTAAGAATCTTCACAGCAACATGGTCTTTATCAGCTGTTGTGAAGTACCTTAATTTCGTAAGGTGTTTAATCTTAAAATTAAAATATCACGACTTCGATGTCGTAAACGAGAGTTTTGCGGTCGAGACACACTAATTGGAAGCATTGTTCGTATATATTTATTTTTTCTTAACATTGCCCTCACTTTAGGATAACATTATCCTGTGTTG
Organism: Iphiclides podalirius; assembly: GCA_933534255.1. Lineage (NCBI taxonomy): Eukaryota > Metazoa > Arthropoda > Insecta > Lepidoptera > Papilionidae > Iphiclides > Iphiclides podalirius. Next base: position 9,413,143 of record OW152839.1, on the reverse strand, counting down.
TAAGGACGTTTTATAAACATAAATAGCATGAGGACAAACACCCAGATGCGAAACAACTATCTGTGGGTCGCAAAATAGTTGTTCCGTGTGGGAATCGAACCCACGACCCCCGACGCCGATGCCAATACCTTGGCAACTGCACCACGGAGTCATCGTCTGTCCGTCTTTTCGCACGATCGCATACAGACATTAGTGTTAATAATGTAAATAAGGAAATCTTGAGTACTCAGGTGGTAAGGTATTGGCAGTTGCTAAGTTGGTATTAAGCCAGCAGGCTGAAGTGGCAGTGGGCAGGGCACATAGCTGAACCGATGGCCGTTGGGGCAAAAAGGTTCTCGAGTGGAGACCACGTGACGGCAAGCGCAGCGTAGGAAGGCCTCCCACAAGGTGGACGGACGACCTAGCCAAGATCGCAGGGACGCGTGGATGCAGGCGGCTAACGATCGGTCGAAGTGGGAGTCAATGGGGGAGGCCTGTGTTCAGCAGTGGACCGCCTACGGATGACATGATGATGATGATGATGTAGGTATTGGCTTCGGCGCCGGTGGTCGATGTTTCAAACATGTGCATGTTGACTCACGACGTTTTCCTTCGCCGCAGATCTCCGCAATTAACAGTTTAATTGGTGCCGGCGGCCGGATTTGAACTCAGACTGCTCAAGTGCTTTAGATATTGAATTAAAACGTAGAGCATTGAGCTACCAGTTATCTCGCACATCAATCCTCTCAAATCTTGCCACTATTGTATATAATTAATTATGTTACCCTTAAAATATAAAATACAATAACGGAAGAAATCATAACGGATAATCAAGATACTGGTACAGTTATTTGGCGTCTTCTCTCATGCCCTCCACTATAGGGTTACGGAGCAGCTTATAATGTTGCAAGAGATGACAGGCTCATTCAGGCAAGTGCCACGAGCTCACATAAGACTGGTGTGATGTATTACTATCCCGTTTCGTCTGGTGAGTGATATAACCGAGGTCATCTTTTCTTAAGGCTGTTAACGCATGTGGAAGTTATCGGATGTTGCAGATTTCCATGCGGCGGTATTCATTTAACATCAGATAAATCGCCAGGTGACTTTTCACATAAAACAACCCCAGACTATCGGTCGGCAATGCTATACGTTTGCCAAGGGCAGCCTGTCCTAACTTACGCACGACACATGTACCTCGTTTCTCTCCATGCAACCTATCCAAGTGTAAAGAAGCTACAATATACTTTTATAGATGATTATTATAATGTAACTTTGCAGAAATTAATATCGTGGTGTCCATTTGTTATCATCTGAAACCTGGTATCTAGTCTCCCATTTTTTCTAGCAGAGAGGCAGCGTTTATAGATCTTTACGTCACTAATCGGTGACGGAGGCAGGACTATTAAAAGCAGCAGCGTAGATCTAACCATGGAATCTGCTGGAGAGCCTTCCAGATCAGGGTTCCTTGTACTAGGACTACTTACTCAAAATCGTCTGTTGCACGAATGGGCAGGTACTTTTGTCCGTCGAAAGGTTCTTACATAAAATTAGCGACGCCACGAAGGACACAATCGACTTAAAGTGGACTCAACCAAAACTAAAACTCGGTAAAAGTAAATTTTTTTAAAAAGTCCCCTTTCTCCTTCTCTCGCTATATCCATATCTCTTACTTATGAGCCTATATGTGATGCGTACTTGGAAGACTCAATTTTTGGCCCGTTTTTCCGAAAGTTTCGCCCATCGAAGCATGCAGTTGTTGGACAGAGCGGAGTCCGATTAGATTAGATCGGAAGCTTCGGATATATTCCTCGTTTGGGGTGTTCATAAATCGCGGGAGTCTTAGTCGGTGCGCCTGCTTCGGCGGGAAGATACATATTTATGAGGGCGGGGGGCGCGCGGACAATCGATATGCTTTGACGTCCCCTTTAATTGTTGGCGGGAATTTCGTCGGCGTCCATTCTTTCTCGCGCGCTGCAAGTTTCCAGAATTCTCCCCGTCGATAGCTCTCCTTATGCTCTCCTGGTAGTCTCATGTCATCTCTCTCACGCACATTTCCCAGATTTCGTAATATGGCATGCGTGTCACATGCCTTGTCAGACAATGGTGGTAGTTGCATTAAATTTTATCGTATGCTCAAGTGACATGTGGTCAAGTCGTCTCCCCGCAACACGACACCGAGCGCAAATGAGTCATGAAGAAATAATTACTGCACCGGTTTCGTTACAATGTTAATAATCTATAAAGGATGGAGATCATGAATTTCACCTATAACTAAAGTGGATAACCGATTTACGTAAAACAGGTGAATGAATTTGTTTAGGGTCCGTGTTTAAATGTTTTGATTTTGTTAGTAACCGTCAGTATAACTATTTATTTTTTATTTGGTACAAACTGAACGATCAGTTATGAAAGAACCATTTGATCGAATGTTAGATATACAAGTAATCTGAGTCATCGTGCACGCTTCATGTTATTTGTACGGCATTCAGGAGTTTATTAAGAGAATATTAAGTTTCGTCAAAAACGGTTCATTAAAACGTTTTCTTCAACTGAGGGCTATGCAGACATAACAGTCTGCCACTAGGCTAGCAGCAATCGAGCCAAGTAACGCTCGCAGCACGAAAGCGAAGCGCACAATGCAATTAGCGTGTTAAACATAATGAGGGCAGCACTATAAATCCACATTAGGCCTCCTTCGTGCCGGCACTGAAAAGTAGAGCCGCCGAGAGGGACGGCCGCATCCCCCGTCCCGCTCCCCCGGCCGACCTTTCAATTTTCGTACGGCGTTTCTTATTTAGTTTCGCGCAAATTATCTCCAATTCTTCATATTATTAAACATCTAGGGGGGGCAACTAGCCCCCACGGGGGTCGGGGTGGACGGCGGGGAGCGGGCGCGGGGGGGTGGTTTAATGACGGAGAGCGGTCATCGGCCCCACCTCCGTGTCCGGCACACTTGTTTCTTGTAAAATTTTTCCCCGATCTTTATTTTCCTTCGCCCAGTAGATCTATATAATTAGAGAGGGGCGCGGTGGGGCGCGGGGCGGGCGGTGTGCGTGTGTGCGTGCGCCCGCTAGGGTGGCGTCGGTGTGTGCGTGCCGCCTAAGTCCGGTTATTAGTTTTCTTCTTGCCCGGTTTCGTTTCGGGATGTGTTTTTGTTGGATTTCGATAATTTCGCGACAGCCGCGCCGTACCGCGGTGCGGGGCCAGCGGGGGGGAGGGGGGGAAATCAATATGTGCTCGGAATAAGACGGGGGCGATTTTAGCGGGGCATTATAAATAATAATTCCCCACATGGCAATTACGCGCGTAATTCCTTCTGCGGACGCTGCGCCGTAAATGAGAGTATCGTCGAAGTTCGGACGGTGACCGGTTCTGGCGAATGACGATGATCGTACGAGATCGAAGGAGATCGAACGGCTGAACGAACGGGCGAATGATAATGCAAAGGTGTACCTACGAATGGTGTTCTATGTATGCTTGGTCAGTAGTCGAGTTGATGGATTCGACTGCAACTGTTTGAACGACTAGTGACATTTGTGCCGAGTATGGGCAATCCCTCGTATTTTATGTTCGTAAAACACTTCCGCCTTGCGTAAGCTGATGATTACGCGTGGCAGAAAACTCTCGGTATTAAGCAGCAACATGTCAAAACTGAACCAATTTATAAAATATATATTATGTTTAAACCGACTAGGCTTAAACATATAAAATAAACATTGCAGGTCATATTTTTACACAACGTTATCTAAGTCATGAGCTAAGAGAAGCTTGTACTAGTACTAGGTAACTTATAAACGTAATATTTGTGTAAATAACTACATATAATAGATACGAGAAAAACATTGTTTTCACTACAAAACATTTTCTTGTAGCGGGGATCGAACCCACACCCTCTGGCGCAGGGGAACAGTACACCATCCAATAAACGAAGCAGATCAGTTTAGCATTGGCAATGTCTGCCCCCCGGTAACTTATATATATATATATATATATATATATATATATATATATATATATATATAAGACATTTAATCCGTCACTTAATCTGTACACAATTATGTTACATTTAGTTACAGATTAAATTAAAAAAAAAAACGACAAAATAATGAATAAAAAAATGTAGTGAAAGTAAAACAAAAATAAAAGGTACTTATAAATTTTAAAGTAGTGACGGAAAGGACCGTCTCAGCATATGCCGCGCAAAATTGCGGTTATAATAGGTACGAGTTTGTTTTCTCTTCGACCGGTATATGAAAACAAGGAGATTATCAGTTGACATGCATACAAAGTCATGACGTACAAGGTTGTCACCTACGTTGATAATTACGTATGCGTCAAGTGGTAAGCACGTCGCCTACACAACTACAGCTCACGATGCAGCCGCGAAATTTGAACACCGCACGAGATTATTTCTGAGGAATTACACTTGTTTTTTCTTTTGATATATTTGTTTTATTATTCCTAAAAGGTTGTGTGTAAATCCGGCATTTGAATTTTTAATACTCACTAATTGTTCACTCTTACAAGTGAGACGACTCTAATTAATCATCATGTCATAATATATGTAATATAATAATAAAATATAAAAATATAAAATTAAAAAAAATTTAATAATAAAATAAATAATATAATAAAATCATAATGTTGAAATCTATAAAGCCGTGCCACAGAGCATCGCTATGAAATACACTAAAAGCATTACCCCATCTGACGAGGCGTAAAAACTGTCGACTTTGCCGGAATGTCCGCCAGGTCGCTTTTATTATTAGGCCGATGTCAAATTTCGGTCAGAACTTTGCCATCACCAGTTCCGAGAAATTAGTCGAGTCTTCACAGCCCTCTCTTACGTGTTCGTATTCAGTACACAAGTCTACAAGTTATCCATTATAAGGAATTCGCTTAAAGAACATAAACAAATTATACAAAATATTAGAATTTTTACCGCGTCTTTTATATTAGAATCGCTTAATTAATCTGCCTTAGTTAATAATGTTCTTAAATAGTATCTTTCCGATGCGTATAAACTATGTACAGACTACATTGGGAATTAGAAAGTAATTGTTTCTCAATAGTCAGGTCACGATAAAACCTGAAAAAAATACACTTGATCTATTTATATAAGTGTAAAAAATTTACATTACTAGCATCCCTTATTAGCGAACACAAGTATAAAAATTGATATTTAAACGTGAAATGTATATAGAAAATTTAAACATATTAATAATGAACATAAAAATCCAAGACGAAAAGTATCATAATTTAATTTCGAGTTAAACAGCCAAACGGTGTAACACGACAGGAAATTTATTAAACTCATGTTTAAATTTTATATTGACGCCCGGTTTTTGAAACACTGATCATCGTAGATGTCAACTAATCAGCTGTCAAATGGCTTTTCATATTTCATTTTAGTTGCCAAAAGCATGGTTAAACTCTCTGAGTTGACCAAAATGATCTTCTTAATGATCAGAATGATCAATTCAGAGTTTAACTATCCTGTAGGCAACTAAAATGAAATTTGAAGAGCCATTTGGCAGCTGATTAATTGACATCTACGATTATAAGTGTTTCAGAAACCGGGCGTAAGTGACTAGCACTGTAAGTAAAAAAAAAACATAAACATCAAATGTTCTCTCTAAAATGGTACTTGAGTGTCGCCATAGTGTAAAGTTGCACACAAGATGGCGCCAAGCGATGCTTAACATACAAATAAAAGTAGATAATAATAGAGTTTCGCGCCATGAAAATATCGGGCACCTAGCTCAGTTGGCCATGGCATCTGGGTTGTGTAAATTTTTCAACCACTTACTTTTTACTACTTTTTTTTACCACTTTACTCACAAATAAATTTAATTTTGAGTGCATACTAAAACTAAAAGTAAAAATAGACATAGAGTTTAAGTAGTATATAATAAGTCCTTAAATCGGCGTGTTTATGTTGCTTAAGTGAAAATGCATGAAACCTAAGATTACAGAAAACTAGCAAATCACTAGGAGTCGGACCAGCGAGCGACCATGGATTGCTTGTTTCCCCACATTTAAAAAGTCCGAGCACTCTTCTCCAGAACAACGTCAAATAAGCTCTCATTTTAATTAATTGTATATTGATAACACACAGACAGAAATTGTAACGTCTTTCTTACTTACAAACATAGATATCATCATTTGGTAGATGTTCGAATTACTACTTACTAAAACGTGAATGTTTAAACCGAATGTTTAAAAATGGCGAGAAGCGCCATCTGTTACTCAAATTCGCAAACAATTAAAAACCACGACCAAAGCGACCTCTACATTTCTACATTCTCTATATTCTTTACAAGAGATTTCGTGGCTACTGCTCAGATATCTCAATGTTTTAAATGAATGATTGGTACGCCACAGTACGGTACTGTGGGTTCAAACACGTACGGGACCGTTGTTTTTTGTTTTGTTTTCTATTTTTAAAATATTGCCCTTACTTTAGGATGACATTATCCTGTGTTGTAAGAACGTTTTACATACATAAATTTCACGTGGACAAACTTCCAGGTTCGAAACAATAATCTGTAGGTCACACAAATAGTTGTCCCGGGTGGGATTCGAACCCACAACCCGACCACGGAGTCAACGCTAATTCTGAATGCACGCTGTGTCTGTGATTCTCATATTTGTGATAGTTTTCTTAGCTCGACGGTACCTCCTACAAATAATTAGCATTAGCAAATGAAATTAATTATTATTACAATAAAAACACAAACAACAATACAACAACAAACTACCACAAAATTGACGTTACTTATTTAATACTTTATTTCTCACTTTACACCACATTCAGGTTCTTTTTGCTGTTTTTGCATGAAATTTACTTAATTGCTTTATAGCTGCAACATTAATCAAACATATCATTATTAAATGTGACTTTTGGAAGGCTTAACAAATAAATACCTAAACATAATGAAAATGTTTAAACTGTTGGGCTAAGAATCTTGATTTTTTTTTAATGTGAAAAGTTGCCATGCGAGCAGACGGTTCACCTGATGTCCTGTCTTGTCCTGCCTGCCCTTTCACCTGTTCGCAGCAGGATCTGATGGATGCCACAAATTGTGGTGTCGAAGTGGCTAAGTTCTGGGCTGGGAAGATATGATTTGTCATCGACACATAAAGAAGAAGACCTGATGTTAAGTGAATACCGGCGCCCATGAGCATCTGATACTCCCGAGGGTACCAGATGCGTTGACAACCTTTTGAAAATTTTGCTCCGGATCTCATCTCATCTCACTCATCAGACGAAACGAAAGTATTATACTTCCACTTCACGCCGGTCTTCTGTGAGGTCGTAGTACTTACCCGGACGGGCCTGGCCATTCGTGCAACAGCCGAGGCTGTTGCGTGGCCCTACCGCCGTGACTTTATTCGGGACTATCTTGAATATCGTAATTTGCGTTGGTGGGGCTCGTTCGGGGAAGTATCACAGATTCAAAGAAGATCAGCGTGAACTGGAAGTATACTGAGGTAACCGGCATCCGCTGTATTAGTATAAAGATTGTCGACATCTGCAAGCCCTCGTGTGTCATACATACGGTCTTCACTTAACTAAGCCGATTGCTCGTTTGAAAATTTTTCACGTTAAAATAAAAAAATATTATGCTTTAGCTTTGAGATGCATCTCCCAAGGATTGAATAGTTTCATTGCTGTGTTCAATACACCGTTATTTCCTTTATCGCCGCGGTTGACAAGAGGGCCGGTTCAAATCTCGCTCAAAGCTTCTTGCGTTCTTGGCACTATGCCGCGGGGACTAGATTTCTTAGATAACATATAATTTAGTTACATTTAATTTTGAATTCAAAAAATATTAGCTAACTAAATTACATGTTTCTTTCATGCGATATTTAAATAATTGTGTATTCATTAATTGTAAAGAATTTCGATTAAATCAATTCTTTTTATGAAGGTTTTTTATACATCGTTTTGAATATTTATTGTAATCACAATAGATGCCAGGCTGACATATAAAACTTGAACTCTTGAACTAATGGGGTTTTTGAACGTCAAATGTCATGGAAGCCATTATGAAAGGTTTTGAAAATTTGTACTAAGATATTCGAAATAGGAGTGGATTTTTTTTCAGTATAAAGTATTCGGACGTGACGCACATGTAGTGTAACATTTTTGCTTGTTTTAAGTTTGCCAATTGTCTCTATTATATTGGTATGCAATAGGTAGACCAAGATAAGGCGGTAAGAGAATCTGTTAATATTGAGAAACTAGTTGATAACTGTGACAACTGTTTGCGACTATATTGCTTTACTCTAAGAACTCCCATATCTCCAGTTTGAGTCAACCGATTGAGATGAAACAAAGCCTATATGTTGCCCCAAGCTTTGCTTAAGTAACCAGTAGGTGTGCTATGGAATCTACGTATTGCAAAACTACTGAAAGAATAATCAGTTCGGCGTGCTTTATTGAAATCCTGCTAGTAATTTCGAACTTCACGAATTCAATTCAATGGCCATATCGTAAAAAGCGGCATCAATCTCGTTGGTGGTTAAAGACCGATATTTCGGCAAGCGGTCCGAAACCGAAACGCTAGACACCAGATCGCTTTGTTATTGAGTGCCTTCTATAGCGTTTAAACAGAAAAAGCGCGGGAACACTGGGAGAGGCGGGCATTTTTATAAATTAACGCGCAGTCGACTGTCCGGTTCCACAGTCCTTTGGAGGGATTAATTGCGGCGGCGAGAGCAAGACGGATGGTGACGGCGCGGGGCTGCCAGCCGCTATCGGCGAATTCACCCTAATTTGCGGGGGTAATGGAAAAATCGGGACGTTTTTAAATTAGCTAATAGCAACTTATGTAATGTGTTCGTCATACTGTCACGAGGATCACACTATCTATATATACATCATATCTCTGACAGTATCATACAACATGCTGTCAGAGGTCAAGGACATTAAAGCAACGATTATGATTTTGAGGTAACATATATGGATTATACAACATGCTGTCAGAGGTCAAGGACCAGCAACGATTATGATATTTAGGTAACATATATCGATTATAAACGTTATTTTTAATCGAATTCATAATCACATAAAAGAGAGCATAGCGAATTAGAAGCATTTTTTTTAATGTGAAAAGTTGCCAAACGAGCAGACGGTTCACCTGATGGTAAGTGAATACCGTCGCCCATGGACATCTGCTACACCCGAGTGTTACAGATGCTTTGACAACTTTTTGAAAATTGGGCTCCGGCTACCTCACTCACCAGACGAAACGCGAAAGTATTATACTTCAACTTTACGCTGGTCTTCTGTGAGGTCGTGGTACCCACCCGGACGAGCCTGCCCATTCGTGCAACAGCCGAGGCTGCTGCGTGGCCCTACCACCGTATATATAAGTAAAAATATATGTAAAATATAAGAACAAATTTCAGTACTACCATGCAGATAAATGTAAGAATGATAGTACGTCGTATCATTTTTATTTATTACTATTAAAACTGTCGCTTTAAAATCTTTGAGGCAAAAGTTCTAAATTGAAATAGAACAGAGCACTATTCTTTGCGTTTTCTTTATGCGAGAAAGTGGCAAACGAGCTGGCGGTTCACCTGATGTTAAGTGATAATCGCCCATGGACATTTGCCAACCCCTGTAGAGTCGCGAATGCGTTGCCGCCTTTAAATAATGTGGGCCCCGAATACTTCATTCGCCAGACGAAACGCGTTACAGTTCTACTTTAAGCCGGTCTTCTGTGAGGTCGTGGTACATATCCGGACGGGTCCATTCGTGTAACAGTGAACACTGTTGTGCGTTCCTACCACAGTTAAAGCGTTTGAAGCAGGTGAAAAGAAACAAAGTTAAAATTTAATAGTTATTACAAAAAAAAATTGTTAATTTTTTTGTTATATATCGTTGTCACAAAATTTCTAGGGAGGCATTCGAGGGCTGTCAACACTGGCCCTAACGAACGGACGCGATGTTTACAAAACCCCGGCGCGCTCGCCGAGTGTACGAAAGTTTTTATTGCTTCTCATTTCGAACGGGAAAAACAACTGGACGTCTCCATCTTATCTTTTCTGTCTTTTAAAAGGCATCCAGCTTTTTGGTTCTCGATTGGCGTGGGGAGTAGTTAACCTGTTTCTTGCGCCAGAGGGTGCGGGTTCGATACCCACTACCGGAAAAATATTGTGTGATGAACATTGTGTTTTTCCAGGGTATAGGTGTTTATATATGTATAATATGTATTTATTTACAAAAGAAAAGTTTTTTCAAGTATGTTTATCAGTTTTGTATTATCCATAGTATAATTATTACTATAATTAGGACTAGAGAATGTTGTGTAAAAATGTGTCAGAAAATATTTATTATTGTTGTTTGATGAGTAAGCGTTTATTAGTTTATTCTACATACTTCACCTGGTTTTTTCGTCAAGGCAAAAAGGTTCTTATCAACTATTTTGACGAAACTACGATTTACCTAAAATGTTTTCAACTAAGGAAAAATACAACAACCTTTACCTTTGATTTTATACTTGTCTATATAATAAGACGTTTACCTACTTTATTTATGTAGGATAATCAATTATTTCTCAAAAAATACCCATTAATAAAACTTATTTAGTAATTAAAGTTTAAAACTTAATGAAATACATTAAAATATCTGAAATATATTTTCAATTCTACTAATACTAGTACTACTTTCCCTTACAAGTGTGAGGAGACGTTGCCAAACTTCTTAAAGTGTAAATTGTCAATTTCTTTAGAAATTTGAAAAAAACTTCTCAATAAATCGATTACTAGGTAGGGTGTAGGTTAAGTGTAATAGGTAAGGGCACATCGCAATACAGTATTTGGGTCTATTAACAGGCTGTTAGTTCTTCGCTATCGATGTGGCTTCACTATTATAGCAAATCGATCGTAACTGAATCACGAAACAACGGCTCAAATGAAATTGCTTCTATGACATTCTTGATCTCCGAAGAATTCTTATATTAGTTTCTAATATAAAAATAGAGATAAAATCTAAAGATAATCTAAATTTATTACAATGGCTGCTATATACTGAAAAGTTGGGTTTCTTGTTGCTGCGATTTCCTCGATGCTGTAGGAAAATTTAATCTTTGTGCGTACTTACTGTAAAAATTATCAGTAGGCACTTTACTTATATCTCCATATTGTGCTTTCTCTACTTAATATTATAAAATATTAGGTATATTGTGGTGTTCGCCTGTAAGTGTTCGTCATATATGTAAGTAAATATGATTTAAGTTTCATCTTTTTAATGTTTAATCTTTTAAATAAATAAATGTGGATGTAAGTTTGCTTGTAACGCTTCTACGCCAAAACTACTCAACCGATTATCATGAAACTTTGTACACATATTCTTAGAGGTATTAAAAAGGACATTGGATTCTTTTTATTAAAAATTTAATGGTGGTAGGGCCACGCTGCAGCCTCGGCTGTTGCACGAATGGGCAGGCCCGTCCGGGTAAGTTCCACGACCTCACAGAAGATCAGCGTAAAGTGGAAGTATGACAAATACTTTCGCGTTTCGTCTGGTGACTGAGGTAGGAGCCCAATTTTCAAAAGGTTGTCAACGCATCCGTGACCCTCGGGTGTGGCAGATGTCCATGGGCGGCGGTATTCACTTAACATCAGGAGAACCGTCTGCTCGTTTGACAACTTTTCGCATAAAATAAAAATAAATTTTTATTAAAAAAAAAGGTATTTATTTAAGGGCTTCAACGCGAGCGAAGCCGCGGGTAAAAGCTAGTACTCAATAAAATAAATTAGGATGCATGATTAGAATACGATATATTTAATACTAAATTTAAACAAGGCCCCTGGTTAAAACACTTTTCCGCTAACTTGAATTTCGAAACGCACCGCTCTTCCGTGAAGAGTAAAAAATATATTTTCCCCTCATTTAAAAACGTAGGCCTTTTCCTAATTCAATTCATTTTAAATTAAGAACACAATACATTACCAACATTCGGGCCGTAGTTATTGACCGACAGACCGCCGGGCGCCAATCGAAAACGCACCGTCGCGCCCACACAATAGGGTCAATTGTCGCGCGGCCGTTGAATTTCGCGCTCGTTTCGAAGAAAAGAAGAAGAAAAAAAAAACGCGGGCCAACGCCGCGCCGCGTCCCTGAACCCGCGACGTAGTAACGGAATAATAAAACCGAAAATAGTACGTCACACGAGGAATAAAATAAAAGTGAAACGGAATAAAGAGGCATGCGAGCAAAATACGCTCTCTACCCTCCCATCTAGCGCACATACATACATGGCGTGGTCCAATTTATAATATTGTTTTCCTCGGGATATTTTTTCACTAGTGCGCGGTGGGCTGGGGCGTCCCCTCGCCCCCACTTCTCCCCCTCTCCCCGGTTATTATTAAAGACGTAGAACGAAAGACTCACACATTCTTGGAGAAAACCTTGTGTGATTAGATTAATATGGGGCATGGCGCGCGTGGGCGTCGAGAGTTCGACGCCGCAGGGGCGATGTGGACGCGTCGACGATTTTAATTGCAACGCTAACGCGTCTACAGCTCTCGTGGAAAGCACAAAGACACGGAGACAAGCCACCGCAGATACGACGACGAGAAGGACCTGATTAAACCTTAAATAGACAGAATTGTCAGCTATTGTTTACATTTTAGGTCTAATTCCACACTGGAACGCATAAATCTGCGAGCAGAGCGGTGTGAGTAAACACACGTGCTATATCAGAGAGGACCATCGTATTTGACAAAACATGCTGGATAATAAAGCGAGAGAGGCGAAAGAAGTTGAAAGCCTTAAATCACAGAAATTTAGAGCTTAAGAAATCCGCGGAAAAAATACTATTCCTGTTATCTTAGGCTTATTCTGCTCCGACTTGTGTATACCGAAGAATTAGTTGATCCTGTGTTGTAGTTGAGTGGCTACAAAAAATTTTAAACGAACACTCAAATCGGTATCATGATTTCAACCCACAGTTTTATGGTCTATCGCTCATCAATTGTGCAAATCCTTCAGATAGATATTTATTCATCTCGGACGTCTGGAGTAGGTTTTATGACTAAGCTAACAAATAGGTCATATCATTTATCCATAAATCCTAGAATTCTGGTAGAAATTGGATAAATAGATTGGGACGATAAAATTGAGTCTCAATTCTGAAATATTCTATCAGTCTTACGTTAAATGCGTACCTTTATGCCTATTTAGTGAAGTTTTTTTTTACTTTGTGTTTAATTAGTATGCAAGGGCGGATCCAGGAGGGGGTCATGGGGGTCATGACACCTCCTGGGCTGGGTCCAGGACCTAGGTGGACCACTAATTAAAATTGTTAAATATAATGTTTTTTGTTCACAGAGCCGTGATAGCTCAGTGTCCGGGCGCTCGCCTTTAATTCAATATACTCGAGCAACCTGAGTTCGATCCCCGGTGCCGGCACCAATGAAGTTTTTAACTTTAAGTGCTGACTCATCACGTGCTCCGCGGTGAAGGAAAACATCGTGAGGAAACCTGCTTATTTTCGAAATAATAACAAAAAAAAATATATATATTTCGAAAATATGTGAAGTCCGCCAATCCGCAGTGGGGCCGCGTGGTGGACTATGCCCTGATACCCTCTGTATAGAGGAGGCCTTTGCCCAGCAGTGGGACATGTATAGGCTGTTACTTTTTTAATGTTTTTATATATTTTTTGCTACAATATAGATTTTATGTAAATACCTTCAGTATTTAATTAAATTAATATAATATTTTTAACCGACTTCAAAAGGAGGAGTTTCTCAATTCGATTGGTATATTTTTTTCGATGTATGTACACCGATTACGTTGAGATTTATGATCCGATTTACGTGATTCTTCTTTAGTTTGATCGAAATAGTTGCCATATGGTCCCATGAAAATTTACCATAGTTTGGCCAAGTAGTTTTCATTTCATGAACATTTTAAAGATATTTTAATGTTAAATCATCAAATCAAATCTTGCAAATTAAATTTGATCAACTTCCCGGTTACCGGTTGAGCTGAAATTTTGTATACATGTGTAAATCGCGAGATAATGCAATATTTTTATGATATGGTGCTGATGTGATGATGGAGCTGGAAGGAAGGCCAAAGGAACTTCGAAATGCAACGACAGAGCCTCATCGCGTTTGGGTACATTTGAATCGTATTGACATATGCATTGGGTTGCAGATGCGTTTTCTCCTTATAATAAAGTGGGCTCCAGCTACCTCACTCACCAGACAAATCGCAGAAGTACTTTACGCCGATCTCCTGTGAGGTCTATGAGGCTATTCTGTGAGGTTCCTATGACTACTACTACTTTCTGGAATGAAACGACTCAACTAGATGGTAACTAGGGTCTGATGACAGAGCTGGAATGTGGCCATAGGAACTCAGTAATTAAGGAACACAACCGTGTCGAGTTTGATTCGTTTTAATGGGTGGACTGTTTTTGATGGGTGGTGAGATGTGGTGGTTTAGTGGACGTGAGTGTGCGAGACCATCTTTGGGAAATAAAGTTTGTTGGTTCAGTTTGTTATGAATATGGATTCTGTCATTCATTAGATGGATTAGAAGCGCTGAATATTATGAATGAATGAATGAATGAATAAATATGTTTTTTTTGTTATTTATGAACATTTTTTTTAATGTGGACGATGTAATTTAATTTTGTGTATGGGTTGTTTTTTAGGAGTTTTCATTTAGGTTGATTATATATTATAACTAACCCGTGTCCCGATAGTCTCGTTTTAGGCTACTTGTCATTGACGCACAGTGGCCGGCGAGGCGACGTGTGCTTTGGTGGGATCCCCACCATGGGACTTAGAGGCTATCGCCGAGTCGCTGAGGCGAAGGAGTGCAGCGATAACGTTTCAACCGAACGAATCGCAAGATGGCGACGCCAGGCGCGCGTCATTTTGATGCGCACCTGGCAGGAACGTTTGGCGGCTCCCACCGCCGGACATAGAGTGGCAGAGGCCATCAGGCCTGTCCTGGAGAAGTGGATCGGTTTCCGAAATGGCAGTTTGTCATTCCGGATGGCGCAGGTGATGACTGGGCATGGATGCTTTGGTCATTACCTGCACGCTATCGGGACTAAGGACCTGCGCCGACGATACGGCGCAGCACACGATGACGGAATGCCTGGCGTGGGAAGAGCTGCGAGGGCGGCTCCGTGACGTCGTCGGGTCGGATTTCTCGCTGCCAGCCATCATTAGAGCAATGGTCGACAGCAGGGCGACGTGGAGGGCGATGACCTCCTTCTGCGAGACAGTTATCTCACAGAAGGAGGCCGCCGAAAGGGAGAGGGAGGAGGATGCTTCTTCCGACCCGATCCGGCGACGTCGCATGGCGAGAAGGCGGGCGGCACACGAGCACCGTCTCCCGCCCTAATGGGCCTCCGGGTGACAGACGTGAGGATGTCTGTCACCTAACGGTATGAGGCCCCGTGAAGGCAAAGTGCTCACTGATGTCATGGGCACTCATGCGGAGGATAAAATATTAATAATAATAATAATAAATATTTGGGACACATTCGTACACAACATTTTCTAGTCCCAAACTAAGCAAAGCTTGTACTATGGGTACTAGAAAACTGATAAACCTACTTTTCTTTTGTAAATAAATACATATTATACATATAGAAACACCCAGACACTAGAAAAACACCATGTTCATCACACAATATTTTTCCAGTACTGGGGATCGAAACCACACCCTCTGGCGCAGGAGGCAGGTACACTACCCACTACGCCATTCGGGTCGTCAAAGGATGGGGACAAAAGTCCCTTCGTGGTGTGCCCCAGCCCTGTGCAGGGTCGGGGTAGCCGTGGCTGGGTTGCAGCAGAATAGCTTTAGCGGGCCCTGCAACCCAGCATTTGACGGCAGAGGAGGACACCTGATGGGTTTTAGTTGGTAGGTCTGCCCTTCTCATGGCGGGAGTCCAACATAACTCTCCTTGCTTCCCCCGCAGGAGAGTATGCATGATGCATTTCCCATCGTAAAAAAAGGCTACTTGTCATTGAAGTGGAATAGAGAATATTATAACCAATACGACTACATAAAATCTGGTAACGAAGAAATAAATAAAAGAAATTCAAAAAATAAGTAAGCCTACCAATAGCTACTAAAAATACTATACAGGGAGGCTTTTCTAAGTGTATCCATTTTTTTATTAAATTCTAAACATAAATAAAGTTATATAAAAATGACAAATATTTAAAATCACTCTTAAGTAATTAATTACGTTCATTAAAACTTATCTCAAAAAGTGCGTGATTTATACGCAACTCATTTATTTTACGCGCGATCATTCATAACTAACACGCAACAAGTCGGTTAAAAATAATAAGCTACTTTTTACTTGTATCTATGATTATAAAAATTAAATTGTAACTTATCACTTGACCACGACAACGTGGCCCCCCTGGCACCAAAGCTGGATCCGCCCTTGTTAGTATGCTTTTAATTTAGTATACTCGAGCAACCTATGTACTATGCCCATTACTTTCTGTACTGAGGAGGCTTTGCCCAGCAGTGGGACATATATGGACAGCGACTTTACTCTTATTTATGTGTGAATGTGGCAAGCGAGCACTGTGGTTCACCTGATGTTAATTGTATACCACCGCAACTGTGAATCTACAACACATGTATATCGCTCAGATAGCATATGGTTAGAAGACTTGAATTGACTAGTTTTCGGTTGCCTCACTGACCGGACGAAACACAAAGGTAATTTCAACTTACTGCAAGCCTTCAGTGAGGCCGTGGTACTTCCTCGGAAGAACGTTGAATCATTGAGTGAATGAATGAATGAATACAATTTTATTGTCCATCACAGACAATTAGAGTTATAGTATATAAAGGGATATCATCATATGATAAGAAATATCTATAATAGTTCCCATCTAAACATAATTGTGTTGATTCTAAGAATATGAAAGTATCCGTCACTACATGACCTTATGACCTTCCATTTTCGATGCAGAACGATCACACTGCGATCGATAAGAGCTCTTGATTGGCCATATAAACAGGATCATATAAATAATTCGGTTGACCAAATAACTATCGTTCGTAACCTATAATTAAATAGTTGTCAATGTAAAGTTAGACCCAAGGAAAGTTATATCTCGATGTTGGCCATACTTAATCAGTGGTAAGACGTCAATGAAGTCTTATGCGCGGTTTCTGAAACAATGATCACTTCGTAATGATGAGAATGATCAATTCAAAGAGTGTTAACCATCCTTTTGGCAACTCAAATAACATTTGAAAAGCCATTTGATTGACTGACTAGTTTGTAGCAAAAATAATGAAGCTAAGCCGAAATAAAGATTTGAATGAGATTCACATAAGAAACGTACACGATTAAATTATTTATATTCGGCTCAGATAAAATTCTTCAATTTGAGTTGAAATAAAATTAGTCAACGCAGTTCTTTAAATAGCTCCGATCCATAAATTACATGGATACAATGGTTACGTTAGAAATATTGCTTTTCATTCAAGGACAACGTGTAATTAAGTTAATACGGCTTCCGACAATTAGGAATTAGCGGCGAACGAAACTCAATTTCGGGTCTATTATTCTTCGGTACTAGAGCACTATTGGAAAGTAGTGACGGGTAATTTATAGCAGTTATTTCGCTGCACAACGTTATCCAATAGCTGGTTTTGTTAAATGCTGCGATGCCGTCTAGTTATGCTCAGTTGTATCGCACTACGTTATCCCATAGCAGTTTTTTTAAAATTAAAGCTATATAGTTACAATTCTAGAAAGAAGTTTCTTGTGAATGAATATACACTGTGACTGGTGCAAGCTTTTGAAGTGAATTCATAAGCTTATTTAAATTCGATAAAACTTAGGAAATTTGTTTTGTATAATACATTTAATATAAACACAACTTGGAAATTATGTGTTCATTAAAGACACACCAAGAGATAACATATTTTGGAATTTAAAGATAAAAATAAAATAAAATACAATTCATGTCTGTTCATTAGTATTTTTGTCTGTTCATTGTACATTAACAAAGTTAGTTTATAAAATAAATATTAATAATGTAATTATGGTCCAAGGATCGTTTCTATTGGTGTGTCACCGCAACATTGAGTAACTCTGTGCAAATTTTTGTTTATAATATTTGATATCTGACGAAATAGAATATCAAATGCTCTTTAATAATGTAGCTCAATATTATTTTCATATTATCGTGTTACGGGAACGTACACGTTTTCGTAACGAGTTAATCGTTTTCAGCGTAACGAAATATCTTATGTATGTTTTTATCTTAACGTTGTTATAACAAATACTTTATAATATATTCTTAACGTTATAGTAAATGTATCTGATGTAATTTGCAAAAATCATTCACGGGACAATCTGGAACTTAATTTATGATTCTCAGAAGACTTATCCAGCATTTAACAAACTTACGGACATCTTCGAGCGTTCAAAAGAAGACAGCAGCACAATAACTTCGTTACCCTCTTAGCTCCGTCGCGTTTTAATGTGGGCGACGTAACGTATAAACGTTTATCCTAAGTAAATATACCTCAATAAAGTCCAAGGATACGAAAAATTCCCCAATTGCTATACTCCACTTACGTTCAGCCACCTTCGCAGGAATTCTCTCATATCCGTCCATCATTCGGGCACGAATATTAAAAAGGAGCCTCGGGGCGATCGCCCTCCGACGCGAATAATACTTTAAACGACACGTGTATTGCGAAAATTTAATATAGCAAGCGCTAGCGGCCTAGAGAGTAATAGCCGACTGTGCGGTACCGGGTTCGATGCCGCGTGGTCTGAATCGCAGTGGCGCAGTTGCCACCGAGACGTCGTCGGGTAAAAATACCACCAGCCGTCGTGAAAGACAGTAGAAGTGGTAAAAGTGGTATAGTTTATTGTTGTAAGTGTTTAATAATTGTTATCATAATGTATGTATACATATTATATAATCCTTATATAGCTAGCACCTACACTTCTCTCTCACTAACTTTCCGGTTGGCTGGTAGAAAATGCCTTATGGCATTAAGCCCGCCGTTTGTACCAGTTAGTACAAAAAAAGTGTGCAAATAAATAAATAAATAAAACTAGTGTAAGTTTGTGAAAGTAACTGTGTGGTATGAATGGGTCGGTCCATCCGGGTAAGCACCACGACTTCACGGAAGACCGTCGTGAAATGGATGTGTTATACTTCTGCGTTTCATCTGGTGAGTGAGGTAGCCGGGGCCTACTTTATAAAAAGATGGCAATGCACCTGCAAATGTCACTGGACGGCGGTTATAATGTAACATCAGGTGTACCGCCAGCTCGTTTGCCATCTTCTCACATAAAAAAAAAGATGTTTTGTTCGTATTTATATTTCCTAAGGGTCATTGAAACACCTAATGATTATATCCGACTTCATAAAAGAGGTACGCTCAATTTTTTATGTACACTGAATAATTCCTTACAATGACGTTCGATTTCTATAAATGGCTTTGCGATGATACTTTTACTTTCGATATACTTTGAGAGTATTAAAATAATTGAAAAAACTAGCTTACTACATACACTTCCTATTTGATTTTGACGAATTCCCCGTTGTATCTCCGGATTTTGATAGAAATACCAATGAAATTGATATGGGTGCCACACGGAATCCAATGCAAAAATAATTTTTAAAATCAGTTAATAAATGACGGAGTTCTGAGGTAGAATCACTTAAGAAAATATAACCAACGATAACCACCCTTTTTGAAGTCGGTTAAAAATAGTAACTAAGCGTAAACATAGGAAACAATCAAAATTAAATGGACGTATAGTACTTTTAATTTTAACCATAGTATTTTTAGGAGTCTGTTTATAAGTTGTTTCTATGAAACGCGTCGCAAACTCATTGAGCCGAATGCGCCGGTCCCTTAATACGACATTTGGGGACATATTTATACAGCGATAACACGAATCGATAGACGATTTACTATATTTTTAATTTCACCTTATCTTCGCGCGCGTTATCAATAAAATGGCGGACGCAGCGGCACAGATAAAAATGAAAAATATTTTCGACACAAAATCGATACAGGCCGTGGCGTTGTCGCCGCGACGATTCTATATGTTGGTTCGTGTTGTACTTATGTTGGTTATGTGAGGGGTGCGTGGGTATATGGTATCGAGCTATTACTATATTTATATATATGTTGGTGCAACTGTGTTCCTCGTATATTTACACGAACTAGTTTCGCGCTCTTTATGTCATTTGGCGCCAGGACGGATGTCGGATTAATAAACAGACATTTTTCTGTTTTACTATAAGTGATCGGTGGAGTTTGGCGTATTGCTTGGTAGTATTTTTTTAGCTGCGGGTCGTTGTTACGATCCCTTTATGGGACGAATGAATAATTTTTTTTTTTTAGAAATTTAAATTGTTTATAGTGCTAATCTTTGCACTTAAGATTGAACATTAAAATATGTAGAAAAAGTGCGAAAAGATTGTCGCCGTTGTGGGAATCGAACCCACGTTTTCGGCATTCGCGGCCTGACGCTCTAGCCACTGAGCTAAACGGCTGATTGCCACACCAGTGGCTAGAGCGTCAGGCCGCGAATGCCGAAGACGTGGGTTCGATTCCCACAACGGCGACAATCTTTTCGCACTTTTTCTACATATTTTAATTTTTTTTTTTTGTGAGAAAGTGACGAACGAGCTGGCGGTACACCTGATGTTAAGTGATACCCGCCTGCCCATGGACATTTGCAACGCCCGTAGGGTTGTCGATGCGTTGCCTCTTAATAAAGTGAGATAAAGTTTCGGCTCTGGCTTCTGCGCGAAACGAGTATGCTTCTTTCTTCATTTATGTTCTGTTATCGACTTATATTTTGGCGGGAATACCGCATAATCGATTCCTTATGCAGATTTTGTTAGGAATGCCGCATTTAAACAGTCGATAGTTACGTTCTCGAAATTATCATACATTTTCATTAAATCATTAATATCAATTTTTACACGCTTGGTATAAAAGGCTGTGATAATTGTCCGGACGGACCTGCCCATTCGTATTTCACACAGATAGCTCAATGTCCGGACGCTCCCTTTTAAATCAATATACTCGAGCGAACTCAGTTCATATTGGCTTATTAAATTGTTCATTTTTAGCTCCGATTTAAAACATGCTCAACGGCGAAGGAAAACATCGTGATATACGCACGTAATAAGTTATACTTCTTTAGCGTAAACATGTTTAATGCAATTGATAACGGTTTATTTAAATAGCTTGAAATTATTGGTAAATGTCAATAAGTTGTTGTTGGTTACCATGGTAACCAAGCATTATGATGAACGATTTCGTCATGTCGCTTTTTGAGGGTCGGCGTGCGAGCATTGTAAACATTTTAAACTCGTAAGTTTTTCCAAACGCTTCAAAAAATATGTCGAAGATTTATGTAAAGTTCTCCAATTCGCGATGGGTTTGCGTGGTGGAAACGCCCTTACACCATCTATAGAGAGTATAGAGTCATTTGCCCGGTAGTGGGGTGTTACTTTATTTACACGCGTCAGTTATGTCAAGATAAAGGATAAATTAAAAGTTTTAATAAATTAAATAAACAAACTCCTATAAATGCAAAATGTTATTAAACGATTAGTTTGCTGACTGTACCACTTTAAATGTAAATTTAAATACCGACACTTCCAATATTTAGCAGTATTCTTTGCCACGGGGTGATTTCGTTTTATAAGGTGCGGTGTATCTTTTGTAGTATCGTAGTATCTTTAGACCTTGCGCGGCCCTAACACAGAGTTGACCCTTCTGTCACAAAACTTATTTATTAACATTTTAACATTTATATTAATATATGTATCAACATATTACTGAATACTAAGCCCAGCCGTTTAGATCCGGGCGCGAATGCGGAAGATTTGGGTTCGATTCCCGCAGCGGCTAAAAACTTTTCGTCCTTTCATCAACAAATTTTAATGTTTCATCTTCAAGCGCAGAAGTTAGCACTGTAAAAATTAAAAATTACAAAACTTAATATAGAAATGAAACTTGATGATTAACTAAAAAAATGCCATTCAGGGTGGGCAGATATTACGGATTTCAACTATTCACGCCCTTGCACTTCGCGACTCTTTCGCCTGCGTATATCAACTCCTGAGGTCGTACGAAATGTGAAACACGAACCAATTTCTGTTCTCAACAACAGTTGACAAAGTGAACACACTATCAGCATAATTTCAGCCTGTTGGAACCAGTCCACTGCTGAACATAGGCCTCCAACAAACCGCCAAGTAAGGATCCTGAGCCGCCTGCATCAATCGACTTCCCGTACATTTGCACAGATCGTCACTCCATCTAGTGGGGGCTCCTACACAACACAGTCAGTCTTGCACTGGCTGTTGTCACATTCGCTGATGTACCTTTTGCCAAGATGTTCGCTATTATTATTATTACTTCTTTTTTAAGTAACATTAATATTCTTATGAAGAGTTTTCTATGATCTATATAATATTGTACCATAATTTTCCTATTTTTTACAATTATATTATATTTTATAATAAAATTCTTTCTTGGCAATAATATTTTAAAATTTTGGCCAGCAAATATTTCAATGTTATTAAATTTAATATTGCATTTTTTAATAAGAAACGTTGATTAATTTCAATGCTTTTTCTTACATTTAAGATTGTAATAGACTTCAATTAACACTTGCCTACAATTAAAGTAATTTTATTAACACAAACTAAATACGTTTGACATCTAGACGGTACATAGTAAGCTAAATTTTTAATTGTCTAAATAATTATTTCGATTGACTTTGAAATGACTTTCATTGGCGACAATTTGAAATAGGAACTGACAAAAGTGATGGATCCTACTCCCGAATGCACCTGGAGCCAGTGGCGCAGCGGAGGGAGTGACGCCGGCGGTTCGACTCCCGCCTGATTGAAAATAAACACGCGTTGACATGCGCGACAGGTCAGAGAAATCCGTGGAGTCGTGTTACTTATAATGTTTTTACGATGACAAATGTTTTATGCATATAGAGACAGTAGTAAACATAAAATAACTGTCAATCTTTCATATATTTATATACCATATGAAAGATTAGAAGAAGATATATAATTAATAAGACCATTCTAAAGTGGGTGCTATGGGTAATATTTGATACCAATGTTTTATAATAAAAATGATGTAATACTATATGAAATATAAGTTATACTTCATTCTGTCATTTATTTGTAGTATTCATACATACTACTCAGAGTAACTACATAATTTGAGGACTTCGTGGCGCAGTTGCTAAGGTATCGGCTTCGACGTCGGGGGTCGTGGGTTCGATTCCCATACGGGACAACTGTTTGTATGAACAGATAGTCTTTTCGCATCTAGGTGTTTGTCCGCGTGAAATTTATATTTGTAAAACGTCCTTACAACACAGGATAATGTTATCCTAAAGTAAGGGCAATGTTTAAAAAAAATTATGTTAATTATATCTGTATTTAATATGGCACAAGAAAAACTCATGCCACGACAATTACGGCACATTTTTGGGCCTCCTCTGATGTTACTCATTAAGATTTACTAAGCTGGCAGTGATGAGTGGTGATTGAGGTAATAATTAATAATTGACAACGCATCTCCAACCCATCAGGTGATGTAGATGTCATGTGTGGTGGTAATCAGTTAACATCAGGTTAACCACGTGCTCGCGTGCCACCTTTTCACATAAAAAATAATCATCAGAACTGATTAGACCAAGACGTATATAACATTAAGACTATATTTTATCGTTACGTTATCATTAATTAATTAAAAAAGTAATGCCTACTTTCCACTGCTTCCCCATACACGTACTAGATATATTGATTAAAATAGCATTGAGCCGTTAAAAGCATAGGCATTTTCAAACGAGCTATTTTATCCGTACAGAATTGTCTTTAAAATCAAAGGAATTTCATATTCGAGCGAAGTTCTACGCAAGGAACGTCCTAATTAAATTCCTAACGGAATAAAATGTGTAATGGTACATTATTTAAAAATACTCTTCCAATGCATGATTGTAACTAGTTTTCATTCTATGAAAACTAATTACAATCAGTGAACTCAAACGTATTTAATGACGATTTTTTTTATTAGTGCTTTCGTATTTTTTGCAATGACAAATAACAAAATATTTCGACTCCGCTAACTTATACATTCATTTAAAAAATGAATAAAATTTCTATGTTTGAAGCAAGTAAATATTATTTACAACGAATCAAACATATTTATGTAAAAAAAATTCTAGAACAAACATTCATGAACTAGTTAAAAGAATTGTGAAGTTGCTATTAGGCTACGCTATGTTTTTCATGTAGTACATGAAAAACATAGCGTTAAAGTATTATTTAAAACTTATTTAATAACTCAGAGCAGAGCTGACGGTTCACCTGATGTGTACTGACGTCGTCTGGGTCTTCTACACCGTCTTGCGATGTGCAGGTGCGGGGGTCGAGGCATTCCTCATGACCCGGGCTTCATCGCAGGGGCCACTCCGTGCCCCTGGTAAGTTGGACCATAATTGGCCTGCAGGAATGTGTTGCGAGATAATTCGCCAAAAATGGCGCAACACTATTTAGAGGTGTAGGTCGCTTAATTTTGCGACGTGTTGGTATAGCCACTAGTTGCCATGATGCTCAGCAAAAAGGGTGGTTAATGTGCGCAATGATGCACTTCACGGCGATTGTCGTGCCGCCATTGCGGCTATGATGGAGATGAAAGTTTCCGCTGTGGTGCGTACTAATTTTTGTAGGCTTTCTGCGAACTCTTGGACAGTTCTGGGGACATTTGCGACACCCGTAGAGTTGCAGATGCGTTGCCACTGACCCCTGCTACCTCACTCACCAGACGAAACGCAGGAGTATAACACGTCCACTTCACGACGGTCTTCTGTGGTCGTGGTACTCACCCGGACGGACCTGCCCATTCGTGCCCTACCACAGTTAAAAGCATTAAATATTACATATTATTCAGATCGCCATTCGATATCGTCCATACAAGAAATATTTTTAGGCGCAACACGAGAGGGCGTCTCCACGATCCGCTGCGCCGCGCCGGCGCCCGCATGTCACTCGGGCGTCCATTATAAAATGTCGGCAGTAATCGACCTTTATTTTTATTTTATTTGCCGCCACCCCCTCCGCCCACCGCCCCCGCCACCCCCGGCCGATATTTCAAAGTTAACGACTGCAGCGTAAAATATGCCACGCGGGCGATGGGAAAAATTTTTGGACAGCCGTATAAATTTCTATCGCGCCCCGCGACCGTTGTGTTGCGATTTGAAGCCTGTTGTATCGCTGTTTCTATTATGTTTTTCGTAAATTTCGTATGCATACGTTTTATTACACAGATGTTGTTGTCGCAATTTGTGTATACGTAAAGGTTTTGTTGCGCTTGTTAATGCATCATAGACTGAAAAGCGAACATCACTAGTAGTGTGTTCTATATTAGTCTGTTCTATTGTGTTTCGTCAATTTGTAGTGTCAGATTTTTTATAATAATTTAAAATAATGAATAAAAGATTGCTTGTTCCCACAATAAGTGTTTTATAAACAAATTAGTTAAATCTTTTTGGAATAGTTTAATTTGAATTAATGTACACAGTACGTGGAGGATAGTGAAAGACTGTCTCTTACCGCAGTCGGTGTAGTTCAATTCTGAAAATAATTCGACTGTATTTTTATTTTTTTTTTATGTTTGTTACCTCAGAACTTTCAACTGAGTGAACGGATTTTGATGATTCTATTTTTATTTGAAAGCCGGTGTTTCCCACGTGGTCCCACATAATTTCATTGGTGTCTTGGGCTCCGGATATATGAAGGGAATTCCATAAAGTCAATTATAAAATGAATACGGAGCGAGAGATTTGAAGTCGATTTTGTTTTTTGTTAATAAAAAAAAATTACTAGTTTAAAATAAACTTTAAGAGATACGCAGAAGCTTATTGTTATAATTATGGCACATATTTAATCTAATTAATAATTTATCGATAATTTATTAGTACAGTTTGTTGTGACTTATTTAAAAGGTGCTGGTTTGATAACTATTGCGTCGTGATATTTCCTACACCTTAGAATTGGTTGGTATCTGTTTTTGAGGGGTATAAATTCAACTTTCACAACGTACACGGGTTAGTTTTTGGTATTGGTAGTTAAGGCTGTTGCTCTGTTGGAAAAACTAAATACTAAGCTTATCCAATTATAGAGTCATCGTTGAGTTATAGTTGTATAAATCGGTAAAAGCTGTGTTTAATAACTTGTCTCCAATAATCTCTGTTGGAAAGCTAAGTATTATTGTTATCCAATTGTTGAGTCATTGTTGAGTTATAGTTGTATAAATCGAAAAAGCTATGTTTTATAACACGTCTCTAATATTATACTTTTACACGAATGGAACAGGGGAAGCACCAAGGTGAAGCCTTAGACCGCCTTGAGGTATAAATATGTACTTTCGCGTTTCGTCTGGTGAGTGAGGTATCCTGGGCCCAATTTTTTAGTAATTGGCAATGCATCTCCAACCGGTCAGGTGTTGTTGTGTTCATGGGCGGCGGTAAACACTTAACATTAGGTGAACCGCCAGTTCGCTTATCAATTTTTCACAAAAAAACAACATATTAGTCTCTCAATCTTGACTCTCGCCGGAAAGAGTTCTAACGGAGACAGAAACCATAGTCGCACCCCATTACTATTGAACCACCAATAGTAATGGGGTGCGACTATACTATACTACTCCTGCATCGGAAATCCGATGTCCTAGCCAATAATCCATAACTGTCCCCTAGGTTTCGGATAAATCCTAATGCGATAAGTTATATTGGATATTTTCACTAGTACTATTACCGATTGATCGTTTCCCCTTCTTTTTATTTATTTATTAATATTCAGGTAATCAACAGCTTATGACAAGGACACAAATTTATATAAACACGTTCTCAGTGGAGCAGGAAAACATCGTGAGGAAACCTGCATATTTTCGAAATAAAAAATATACCGAGTATTTATTCGGACTCTACCAATCCGCAGTGGGGTTGCGTGGTGGACCGTGCCCTATTAATGTACAGAGGAGGCTTTTGCCCAGGAGTGGGAATACGTAGGCTGTTACTTTACTGCTTAAACATTAAGAGAAAATACAACCGAATGGGGGACTTCTTTTTCGATGTCGGCTGAAAACGTGACGAAACACGAAACACTCGACAGTTTCGCCTAAAGCCGCTCGTGGCCATCAATTACTGAACCGCCCGCCCTCAAATAGCTCGTAAATACATCGTTTTTACAATATTTCCAGGCAGGGGCGTATCGCTAATTGATCTAGGCCCGAACTTTCGGTCGAAAAGAATGCCAATTTCTTTACGGTGGTATGAAAAGTCAAGCGTATCGATTGTGCTACATTCCGTGTTTCTCGAATGTTCCGAGCAGAAGTTTTCGTGCCGTCCGTCCTGTCGAAACCGGGAAAGTTTACGGCTTACTCTACGGGTGGAATAATCATCCAGCGAACAGGGTTATTCATAAAGAGTAATAGCTTCTATGGCTTCAAATGATTTGACAATGCTCTCGATTTGGGTACAACTGTAATAACACAAAAATGAAATGACGTATAGCCTGACAGAAAAATTTCCTAGAGATTAAGGTCCCTTCCTATTTTCTAGAGATATTGGTGACCACTGTGAACAGTACATATTTCGTAGGCTTCCGCAACTGAGATTTGATCTTAGACCTCAAATGCTGTCCAAACTAATCTGTTTTTGTACAAACGTGTGTTGCAACTAGTAATATAAAATTTGACGACTCGATTGGCCAGGGGAGTAGGGACCCTGCCTCTTGCGCCAGAGGGTGTGGGTTCGAACCCCACAACTGGAAAAATATTGTGTGATGAATAGTGTTTTGTTCATAGTGTTTTTTCCAGTGTCTGGGTGTTTATTTATGTATAATATGTATCTATTTATAAAAGAAAAGTATGTTTAAGTATGTTAATCAATTTTCTAGTACCCACATAGTACGAGCGTTGTTTAGTTTGGGAATAGAAAACGTTGTGTAAAAAATTTGTGTGTCCGCAAATAATATTTACGTCGAAGTATAATAGCTTTTGCGGTTAATTTTTGTTACTGCATATGGGATTTTTGACCATGATTCATCACCCTAATATATGTAGCTGTATGTAATAATTTTCTGAAATATGAAAGACAAAAGTGGTGTCTTGAGAGATGCATTTATCCTGACTTGTAATTTGTGGTCACAGGCCGGGCTATATACTACCATGTTATTTACTAAATCAATGATAAGTTGGCAAGCGAGCAGGCGGTTCTACTGATGTCAAGTGATTAACGCCACCCCTTGACATCTGAAACACATTACGTGTGGCAGAAGCGTTGCCAATCATACGCATACAAGAAACGAGAAAGTGTCCAATTCACGCGGGTCTTCCGCTTGTTGAATTATTTTATAGGTTGTCAGGTTGTGTTCTAGATGCCCACGATGTAATCATTTAACATCATGTGAAGCGTGTGCTCACTTGACAATTATTCATATAAAAAAAGAGTATTTCCCCGGACGAGTCTTTTTTTATGTTAGAAGACTAGCGAGCAAGCGTTCACCTGATGTTAAGTGTTTACCGCCGCCCATGCACATTTTCAACACCCATAATGTTGCAGATGCGGTGACACCTTTCAATAAAGTGGGCCAAGGCTACCTCACTCACCAGACGAAACGCATAAGTGTAACACTTTCACTTCACGCCGGTCTTCTGTGAAGTCGTTGTACCCCAGACGGACCTGCCCATTGGTGCAACAGCGAGGACTGTTGCGTGCCCCTACCACAGTTACGCAGAGTCTGCCTATTCGTGCAATATCAGAAGGTCAAGATCAATTAGCAGTTATACATCTGGTGTACTCGTGTTTGTTTAATCAAGAAAATCTCTGTCCGCAGGCAGGGTGGGACCAGGTCGAGCCTACCCCTTCGCAGCCCCCAGCCAACGCAGATGATCGAACTGTACAGGTCCATAATAATATATTAAACAGACTAAATAATTATATGATAACTAGCTGGCTCGGCAAACGTTGTTTCGCCGTATAAATTATTTCTAGTGGAATCGGAACGCACGCATAAAGTGTTTGCAATCCATTTTTATATATAAGAAGAAGATTACAAGATTACCAGTATTTACGTGGTTACATCTTGCGTAATCGCGTAAGTACAAGGAACGTAAATAAAAACGAAACTATTTTTACAGATTTATCGCGATTATTTTTAATTTTATTTAACGACGTCCCGAACCCTTTTCAGCCTTCATGGAATGCGACCAAAATAGTTTCGTTTAGTGATAATAATTCTATCCCATGGCTGGGCAATGGCATCCTGTGTACCGAGGCTATTGGGCAGTACTTCGCCGTGTGGCCCCGGTCCAGATTGGCAATTTTGCAATACTTCGAAATACCTACTTTGTTTTTATTATTTATTCGATATAAAACCTCGTCGTAATTTAATTTTTTTATAAATCTTCACCAACAGAGTAGACACCATCATAAGTTAAAAAAACCTTGAGTCTGGTTTTTTTAACTTTGGTATCACTCCAATTATAGGTAAGCAAGCAATATACAAAATCAAGAACAGCGTTAAACAATAAGAATTAATTTAAAATTATCAATAAGAAATAAATAAATAATTATAATAAGAATAAAAGTATAAGAAAAAATTTTTAATTGGGTACTTAAATTATCTCGTTTAAGTATTATCGTCACCGTACACCGTTCGCCAGTCGCGTTTTGCGCAGAGAACGATATTTGAAGAATTAACTCAGGGTGTAACCATCATAGTCCTCATGCTAAATTGCTATGGGATTACTCCGTTTGGGGCAAACTACATTTTTTTCTTCGTTGAGTGATGTTCTTACTTTCAGTCCCTATAATTAAAATTTTATCTATACATCGAATATAGAGTTCTCTTAAGTGACATGGAATTGAAGACATGTACCCGTTAGATGGCGCGGCTTTCAATTTCCACTCTGATTTATTTGTAGAAAAAAATATAGGATATACAAGAATAATTTGTGTTCTATCCCAATCATTTTCTGTTTTAGTGTAACATGTTCTCTTTTTATGAAACGGTTAGACAATGTACGAATTAAAAAATGTTTTTCCGAATGTTTTTAAATTATTTTGAGTCCATATGGGAGGCTGTTAATTTTGTGTTCTTGTTTAGCCCCTTATGTGATTTGTCACCGTAGGCCAGAACAAATGTGATCGTTTGCCCACAAGTCGTCAAAGCACGTGTAAGTCAGAAAAACAGAATTTATTGTCGACTGGGTTTGGAACCCACTACCTTTGGATGGCAGTCCGATCACCGCCACTGGGGCTTGCGCCACCGTCAAGATTAATTATTTCACATCTCTTATTAATCCTGTCTGAAGTCCCGTTCATATAAATTCATAGTCTCTCATGACCTACCCAGATGTGGATAGTGGAATGCGAGAACATTTTATATTGCTTGTACAATATTCATTGCATTTCATTGACATTGACAAACATTTATAAAGTTTATGCTATGTAATAGATCAAATCGAGTTCGATTTAATTTTAAATTAGAGATTTCGAACGCTATTTCAGCTTTAAAAATAACACTAACAGCCAATGATATATACATAGACAAGTGACGACCAGTGCAAGTGTGTGGGAAGTCGATGGATGCAGGCGACTCAGGGTGGTGCTTCGTGGTGGTCTGTTTGGGGGGGAGGCCTATGTTCAGCAGTGGACTCAAAAGGCTGAAATGATGATGATGATGAATGATGCATAATGTATCATGATATCAATACCGCTCAGTTGGTTTGGTTTACTAGGTGGTAGGCGAGTAGCAGAGTTAGAGTGGTTACCTCCACTAATTACAACCTGTTGTGTTGTAGATGCGTTGTCCATCTTTAACAGTGGGAAGTCACTCGCCGGAAAAAACGCTAACGCCCAATACTTCCAATTCACGTCCCCCGGTGGCCACGTAATTCCCCTGCCCATTCGTGCAACAAGGAGACGCTACGTGCTCTAACTACAGATAAAAATACTATCAATGGTCGCCTTTTACGGAACCTTTCCGTATATACACAGACGCGTAAATGGAAATTCGAAAATTTATCGCAAACCGCCGATGTAATTAAAGTCGATAGTTACGGGCCCGCCTTGGGAGTTAATAAAAACGCGCGGGGTGGGTTCAACTTTACTTGTTTATGTACCGAGCAGAACCCCGCGAAAGTTTCGCCGTATTTTGCCCAAAAGCGCGAGAAAGGAAGAGGAAAAAAAAACTGCGAAGAGTTTCCCCGAAGTGAGCTGAAGTTAAATTTATTACGCCATTACTCATAATCATAATTGTGCGAGCGGGACGGACGCGGGCGGGATACGAGACGCGAAAGTGACGTGCGGCGCGAGACGGAAATAGGGCGACGCCTGTGCCAGAAAGGGAGGTGGATGTTTACGGAGTCGCCCGCTCCCTTTGATAGTGTTTCCAAATTTTCGGAAAGCGTTGTGTATTGTTCGCTATTAAGGTCGGTTCATATGTCGGCCTTCTTGTGTCCATTGTTTTTGTAAATATATATTCTCGTCATTGTGTTACGACACGGGGTCAACATAATCTCATAATAAAGAAATAGACCATAGATAGAATAGAGTTAATGGCCTTCTCTCCGGTAAAAATAGCGTGGAATAATTAATTTATATTATTTCAATAGAGTTTGTCTCCTAATGACCTGTTTTGTATCTAATGTTATCATCATCCTCCTGCCCTTATCCCACCTAGGTTTTAAGAGGTTTTGGCTTTTCTTTTTCGGACAGGCCGTCTGCCTAACGTCAACACTCCCTAGGACCATACACCTAAATATGGAACAATTATCTTTGGGTCACGCAAATACTTGTCCCGTGTGGGAATCGAAGCCACGACCCCCGGCACCGAAGCCAATAGCTTAGCAACTGCGCCACTGAGTCATCTATATTTATATACCCGAATATCAATGATATTATATACAATTACGAGGTACACTAGTGCATCGAAACCGAGGCACATAAATTAATCAGTAACAATTGTTAAATGCCGCGCAATATGTACACGCGTCATCTGTATTATAACCGGAATGCCTAATATAATAACAAACATGGCAGACTTGGTTTCTCGAACACCTAAAAGCTAGCAATATAACAAAGCCGATTATTTAAAGGTAAAGGTTAAAAAAATGGCAAAACGTCATAAATCGAAGCGCGGATGCATGTAAGCCGCGCATTCGCTGCGATGCACCGGCCCCCTGTCGAAATAATCAACGCGTGCAGGGGCGGTCGGGTGGGGTACGATTTCGCTATTTTCTACAAAAAAAAAGGAATTACGGCACACGTTTTTACTTAAAACATATCAGTTTTGGTCGCACGCGCAATAGGACACGTGCGCCGCGCAAATCGCAACGTTTCGACAGCTTTTTTGACGTTTGGACTGTTTTTTTTTTTAATTTGGCAAAGAGCATAGAAATGCGAGCGTAGCCGCCGAGCGAGTGTGACAGTGTTGTGTTTCTACGTGATCCCGTTCGGACGATGGTGATAAGGACTAAATATCGTAGTTGCTGAATAAAACCGTCAAACTGGATCTCACTACGGAAAAGAGCAGGTAATAAATCTTATTGGAATCTTGTGAGGGGGGAGTATTTTTATAATAATCACGGAAAAATCGAGAAAATATTAAATCAATCAAGTCGGTTGTGCTTATCTTATGCCATTTATTTAATTGCTAAGGTTTTATACTAACAAGTTATTTATACTTACAACGTCTTCTAATATTAGCTGGGGTAAAGTGTCTTTGCCTTCGGCAATAGTATTGTTGATTTACTGTCTCTTGATTCGATTTGGCTTGGACCACTCTCGATAAGGCATTTTAGACTGTTTGTTATTAGGGTTGCGTAGCCAAAGGGTAAAACCCTATTACTAAGATTCCGCTGTCCATCTGTCCGCCTGTCAACAGGTTGCATCTTATGAGCCGTCATAGTAAGACGGTTGAAATTTTCACAGATGGTGTATTTCTGTAGCCGCCATAACAAAAAATATTAAAAGACTGAATAAAAAAATATTTAAGTGGAGCTTTATATTTATCTTATCATAAAGTAATCAATACATAATTGACAAACTAAAATGGTTTCAACATTGACAAAAAGCATAAAGTTGCAACTTTAACGGTGGTAGGGCCACGCAGCATTCTCGGCTGTTGCATGAATAGGCAGGCTCGTCCGGATAAGTAACACGACCTCACAGAAGACCGGTGTAAAGTGGAGGTATAATACCTTCGCGTTTCGTCTAGTGAGTGAGGTAGCCGGAGCCCAATTTTCAAAAGGTTCTCAACGCATCTGTAACCCTCGGGTGTAGCAGACGTCCATGGACGGCGGTATTCACTTACCATCAGGTGAACCGCGTGCTCGCTTTGCAACTGTTCACATAAAAAAAAAAACAAAGTTTATCATCATCATCATCACCATTTCAGCCTGTTTGAGTCAACTGCTGAACATAGGCCTCCCCCACAGACTGCCGAACGCGAAGCACGAACCTGAGCCACCTGGATCCATCGACTGCTATATTCTAAGTGTGGTAGTGCGTGGCTTTATCTCTGCTCTTTCGCGTATGGGTAGGCTCAGTGTAAGTCCGGCCTCACAGAATACCGGTGTGAAGCAGCAATATTATTACTGCTTCACACCGGTATTTATTTTAAGGTTCTCACTTTTCAACTCTTCATGTGTTGTCGATGTCCATGGGCGGCGGATCACTTAACATCACGTGAACCGGCTGAATGAATGAATTAATGAAATATACTTTATTGTACACAAATAACGAATATTGAATAATCAACAATAAAAATACAAAACTGTAAAATAGGCGGCCCTATCGCTAAAAAGCGATACTTTGATATATTTTCTTTATTATTATTTCGATAATATGCAGGTTTACTCAAGATGTTTTTCCTTCCATGCTGAGCACGTGATAAAGTCAGCAAT
Source organism: Iphiclides podalirius (assembly GCA_933534255.1). Classification (NCBI taxonomy): domain Eukaryota; kingdom Metazoa; phylum Arthropoda; class Insecta; order Lepidoptera; family Papilionidae; genus Iphiclides; species Iphiclides podalirius. The sequence continues at coordinate 9,379,146 of OW152839.1, read as the reverse complement.
TAAGATTAGTAATTTCGTTGGTGCTGGCACTGGGGTTTGAACTGAGGTTGCTCGAGAATTTTATAGAAATTAAAAGCGAGTGCCCGGACACTGAGCTATCACGGCTCACTTAGCAAATGAATTAATTTAATATTGATTTAGTATAAGTAGTAATTGGTTTATAGGTATGCGGACATAACGAAACAACGTAACGAAGAAATGATGCTGGAAATTGTTACGTAATATGCATCCATTCATTAAAAAATCCAATACATAAAACTTTGGTTCTAAATGTGTAGTCTTAGTAACTTGAAATAAACGTTTATAATAATAAATGAAGTTTTTAAATAATTCCTTACATACATATGAAATTCTTACGTCATCTTCGTCGCTTATTAACATATTTTACAGTATGTTAAGTAAAAAGGTGGTTCCGGCATTGATCCCTGTGGAACCCAGATCATAAAAATATGTTTTATTCGCTGCACTACATTGTTGTTTAAATTAGACGCTTAAATACTTGTCACTTATTCAATTGCGTAAAATTAAATAATTCAATCAAATTAAATTCAAGATATCAATTAGAGTCTACGTTTTTTTAAATAAAAAAGGGCATAGCAAAAGAAGCAATTAATTTAGGTAATTATTAACAATAATTGCACGCGCGTATTTCGCATAAAAATAATTTTGATCGATAGAGAAATGTAACAGAAACGAAAAAACGTGTGTGTGTGTATTTATGTACGCAATAAGAGGTTGAACTTCTTTAGTGTAACAAAAGAAAAATAACCAAAAGTATCATCCCGTGTGCCAGTACGCCTTGTTTATGACAGTGATGCCATTGATTACGGTTGAAATAAATAGGTTGGAATTATACATAAATGCCAAAAATTTGTTATGTTGGTGTCGCTTTCAGGTGTCGCGCATTGTAAAAAGTCACTGTCAAACAGCTTCAGAATTATGCTCCAACATTTAGATGTTGATAGAATAAAATGTGCGGATCCAATCACCACCAAACTTGGTTGGGTTAACATGAAGATTTCATAAAAATTTCTTCAAAATCGGTACCAGTCGTTTTGGAGTCAATAGGGGAAATTACAAAATTGTGGTAGAATTCTATGGAGCAAACGATATTTTCCATTAAGCGTCAAAATTGTTAGCGTTAAAGACATTTTTTCGACCGCCCTTTAATTGTTTTAACTTTTGACCTTAAGAGCGACCGCATAAGGATCAGTTATTTTAAGAATTTTTCTTCTCCTCATGATTTAGTTACAATAGTCTCATGAAATATTTCGATAACATAACAGACTCTTACAGCATAAGCAGGTTTAAGTGCTCAATTTTGTGCTTTACGTTTTGATGGTCTTTTAGCGCATCGTGTTAAGAGTGAGCCGCGCTTTCCAGATGCGGCGGTGACGCGATGTCGGCGGCGCCGGCGGTCAAGCGCGAGCTGGAGCCGGAGGGGGGCGCCCCTCCCAGCCCGGGGCGCAAGCGGCGCAAGCAGGCGGCGCCGGCGCGCGCGCAGCCCCCCGCGCCGCCCCCCCTGCCCCTCGATCTGCAGGCCAAGGTCGCCGACATCTACAAGAGCGCGCTGGCCTTCGGCGATCTCGCGCTGCCCCCATTCGACCCGCTCGCCGCCTTCCGCCTCCTGCCGCGCCACGACCCCCCGCGCATCTTCAACCCCGAGGCGTACTGCGACCTCTGCTGCAAGGAGTTCTGCAACAAGTACTTCCTGAAGACGCACCGCGCGAATAAGCACGGCATTTACGACGGCGACTCGCAGCCCGCGCCGCAACCCTCGCCGCCGCGGCGCGCCTCCGACGAGGAGTCCGGTGGCACGCCGCGCCGCCTCTCGCCGGACTCTGCGCGGCGCGCGCGCGACTCCGGCTTCCAGCCGGACGTGCTGCGCCGCTTGGGCGTTGTCAACCCAGAAGCGTTCTGCGAGATCTGCTGTAAGGAGTATTGCAACAAATACTTTTTGCGCACGCACCGCGAGCGACGTCACGGCGTGCCCGCGCAACGATCGCCCGCCGCGACACCTCCCGCCCTCGCCACGCCCCAGCCGTCCGCGCCCCTCACCCCCTCTGTGCACACGCCGCCCTCCCTGCCGCAGCCGCCCCACATCTCGCCGTCGCCCTACGACGCCGACATGCCCATGGAGGTCAAACGTGAGTGCGAGGACGACCTGGAAGCCGCCCTGCGCGACGGCCAAACGAGCCCCCTAAACCTGATCGTGGAGGAGCGCGGTGCCACGTCGCCGAGCTCTGCGAGCGAGGAGTTGCGCAAGCTGCAAACAATGATCTCGCAGCTGAACGAACTCGCAGCCGAGAGGCTCGCCGAGGAGCCCACGGACGCCACGCGACCGCCATCCACTTCCCCGCCACCGCAGGACGAACGGCGGGCCGCCGCCTCGGCCGCCGCCGGATCGAGCTTTTGCGAGATCTGCAACAAGGAGCTCTGCAATAAGTACTTCATGAGGACGCACATGCAACGCATGCACGGCATATCGCTCGAGAGCGGTACCCAACTGGGCGGTGTAACTTGCGACATTTGCCACAAGGAGCTGTGCAGCAAGTACTTCCTGCGCGTGCACAAGCACAACACGCACGGCATCCCCGCCCCGCCCGCGCCCGCGAACGCCGCGCCCGCCGAGCCGTGTCCCCTGTGCGCGAGGCGGTTCCGCGGCCCTCGTGCGCTGCGCGCCCACCTGCTGGCCGAGCACGCGCCGCCCGCGAGGCCCCCGCCGCCCCCTCCGCCGCGGCCCCTCGACCTCCTCGTGCGGGACAAGCCGTACGCGTGCTCCTATTGCCCCTTCACGACCGACGTGCTGGCGTTCCTGTTCGCGCACGAGCGCGCCCACATCCAGCGCCCGATGGAGAGCGGCACGGAGGCCGGGGAGGAGGCGGAGGGAGAAGCGGAGGCGGAGGGGGAGGGCGGCGAGGGGGAGGCCGAGGCGTACTCGTGCTCCCGCTGCGAGTTCCGCGCGGAGAGTTTCGCGGCGCTGGAGGCGCACGTGCGCGCGTCGCACGGCGGCGCCGGGGCGCTGTTGGCGGTGCCGCGGGCGCCGCGCGCGCCGCTCACGATGCAGCCCTTCGTGCTGGAGGAGGCGGGCGGCGCGCTCAGCCTGCTGCCCGCGCTCGTGTTCCTGCCGGTGCGGCGCCGCGCCACGCGCCGCGCCACCGTCACCCTGACGCTGACGCCGGCGTAAGCGCCGCGCGACGCCGACGCCGAAGCCGACGCCGAACCGACGCCGAACCGACGCCGCGCGCACTCGCGGCCGAGCGACTACAACGCCGCGAGCGCGCGCTACGATCGCCGAACTTTAATAACTACATTTAAAGCTGTGTGCCTTCAAGCGATTGCTGAGAGATGAGAGACGTGATCGTAGCCGAGGAGCTGTCCGCGGCCGCCCCCCGCCCGAGTGCTACACCGCGCGGCGGCCCCCGGCCATTTTATTATTTTGACAGAGTCTAACTTCGTATATTGAGAATTATATTTAACGGGTGATATATGAAACGTTGCCGCTTATGTATTGGTTTATTTAATATTATCTCCTCGACGTTGGGTCGGTCCGAGACGAGTTTTTGAAACGTCGATTTCGATCGGGAGAAGAAATACACCCTAGACGTAGTTATTATTATTATTATAATTTATAACTATACGTATTTGACCGGTGAGTGCGTACTCACGTTAGCGTCGTAGTACCGGTGCGATGTTGATCACTGGGAGCGGCTCGGTGGCCCGACACGACACACGGGCAGCGTCGCCGGCGCCGGCGCGTGCGGCCGCGGCGCGACGCAACGCCGATCGACGCAATGCGTGGCCAGAAGCGACGCAGCGCGTGAAGCGGCGCAACGTCGGCAGGCTTGCGTCGCGCCGCGGCTCGACTCACCCACAGTACAAATTAGGTGCCACATAAGGGACAACCACTCTACCTCACGCTAGGTTTTATATTAGCTGTTATTTAATAAATATATTTTGGAGTACAAAGCTAGTAGCGCCGCCGCGGACGGACGCCGCAATGTTATATAATAATTAAATAATATTTATTGTTGTCTAGAACGACTCGAGCACAAAGATACGTACTATTGGGCAGTGATCAACATTAAAAGTGTAATTTTAGTGATAAACTTGATTAGATATTGTGGCCGCCAAAGTCCGGCTCGACGGGTTTATGTTGTGCAACACATCAGTCATTACGGGTCATTGTTTCGGTGGGGTCGTGGGCCCAGCCCCGCCCCGCCCTCTGCCGTTTGGCCGGGCTTTGCGTTTTTATATTCATTTGTATTGTAATCGATAAATAACGTTTCGCGGACATGTTTGTTTCGTCCATCACTTATGTTTAATATCGCCGATATTAGAAAATTTACAACTAATATGCACGAAAACAATAATCACTAGTGTTTCAACGCGATTGCAGTGTTCCGTTACGTGACGTACGTAAACACTATAACAAAACAGTTAAAATCTATAATATACAAAAAACCTCGCATAAAATATGGATGAAACTTTCGTGCTCCGATGTTCACTAGAGATCTTATTTTAAATGGTAAAGATTTATTTAATTAACTAATTAATTATTCGATAGATCATTGTGGAGGTTAGCTTGTATAAACCATGCAGCTTCTAAAGAAAGTTCCTATGTATGTACGTAAGTTGTAATTTAAAGTTAAAACTAGAGGTCGCTCGTTTGATGGCCCGCCAAGGGTAAGCACACCCGATTTTTGATTACAAAGGAGGCAATGATCAGGGTAACCTTTCAATTTAGCCGTAGACAATTTCCAATTCGAAATTCGAATCGCTCCATACGTGTGAGATGCTAAAGAAAAGTTCCTTTTATTCGGTTCCTCGTCCAAGTTTTAAGACGGCCCGCTGTTCCTAATTTGAAAAAATAAAATAAAAAAAACAGCTTCCAACCAGTCTTCCCGCATCTTAGCCGTATCACCCGTGGCGCGCCGTCGAGCGAGCGCGCGAAACAACAAATTATATTAATAACGTTTTAAATGATAACGAAAGTGAATAAAAGCGCGGCGACGATCTCGCCGGTCGTGTAGAGGCCGAACGTCGGTGCGCGTTTTTTGTGACATTAAATTAGGCAGGAAACGCGGTATTTTTACTGTTTACGGCCTCCGCGCGACTAGACGATATCGTGGGCGTGGTGCGTAGTGAAATGTGAATTGTGTTCAGGATTGTTTCGCATCGCGTTGTACCCAGAGTGGACTTAGACCAATAAACTAGAGTTAATCGCAGTACGAGACCGTTTTCGTAAACGGTTGTACGCCAACGGAGAATGGTGCAACATGAATACAGTACAAATTAATGTTAAGTGTAGCTAAAAATATTGCAGGGGCGACTACAACGGTTAAATTAGAAATAGCTGTTAAATATTTTTACCATTCACTCGGGTACAATGCTTTCGTGTCGGTACAGTCGCACACACTCTATCGCTGGTTTTTTGTTGGCGTCATGTGTTTAAGCGTGAATTAAGTTCCTAAACTCTTCCAAAGCTGTGCGCTGATCTCTGTAATATTCATGTTGAAGGATCAGGCACTTGGTGGGGAAAAAGTATTTTTATTTAAGCACTATATACCGAAACATGTGAATGAGAATTTGGTACTCCCACTTCTTAGGATTTTACTACCCTCAAAGGGATTCCCTTTATTGAATATGATTTTTAATATAGATCTCACATTTTTAGCCATTTTTTGTGTGAAATAATAATAATCCATATTCCTGTTAAATAGCTTAAATGGTCATTTGTGAAATGCTTTTTGAAAGAAAAAGAACCTATTGTGAATTGAACAGCAGAGATCTTGTTTTTACGTGTATTTAATTTTTAAATAATAAATATATTGAGAATTTAATGTTGAATCGTTGATAACTAATGCGTTGTTGTAAACGAAATTGTGAATTCATTTTCTAGAAAAAAAAATCACGACATTATTTATATATTAGATGTTGTAAGCTATTATTTTATCTGTGCGATTCTATGTGCGACATGGCGATAATAAATTTTAATATATGAGAGAGATTTATCGTTAGTATTGCAAATAAAATCGCACCCTTGTATTATTTGCTAGTCACCAATTAATTTAGTGTTTATTGTAAAAAATCCTACCTTTATAACACCAAGAGTTCCTTTAAGTCTGATCTAGCATTCCAGTGTATTTGTACCTTATATTATCTGTGTACATATTTCTTTTGTGATCCACAAACTTCTAGTCTCGCCGCGTAATTTTAGTTTTAGATAGATATTTTTGTGTTTTACGTGCGACTGTATTCAGTATTGATTGATTGGTAATAATTTATCAATTTTAATGCAACTGTGTTATCTCTAGTCCAATTATTTCGCGTATTTTTCAGACATGGACGTCGTAGGAGCGATGACAGGTGTCAATGTAGTGACAACGGAAGGACGAACCCACCTACCTCAATATTATATAAGAGAAATATTTTGTCATATTTTTTACAATCGATTCACGACATTCGGCGTCCACGTTTGGTAAAATGATATATTTAATAGATTAAAAAAAATATGAAGAGAATTATATTCTGGCTTTAGGAGTGAGCCAAACCTTATGCCGCAAGCCTGGTAAATTATTGATTTTTGTAAATTTTTGTACCACGTGTAGTATTAATTTAAAGTATTTACATTAAAAAATAAATTGAAAAAACCCCGGTTAGTTTTGTATCAATATATTTTAATTAATAAATACGTCATCAATTGTAAAAAATGTACATAAAAGAATGCAGTTATAATTGTTTTTATCTGTAACCAAAGTGCACAAAATGGCAAATATTCTCTGTCTATCTGTCGGCCATTTTGAAAGACTGAATCAATTTAAATATCTATCTGTTTTGTTCCAATCCAATCTAGATACGAACTTTATTTTTGTATAATTCATTCATGATTTGTTCGCCTTTGTTTTTATATACTAGTATTTTTTATTTTTTCGTAATATTAACGCTGTCATGCAAACGCAGCCAGTCGAATTGTTACTGGAGTAAAGACTGGTAAGTTAGCGAATTGTATTCCTTGGCTTGCGGCCGGTGTATGTTCCTACATCCGTCTGTTGTTTGTTTTCCACTAATTACTTACGAAGCATTTCTACCGTATTCAATAAATTAAATATACAAATAAAACTGTTTCGTTTTCCTTGTATGCCGTTCTTTATTTGTAAGGTGATGTAAGGATAGAAATGATTTGATCACAATTGCATTTGTTTCCCAATGATATTATAATTATTCAAACTAGCTGACCCGGCAAACGTTGTTTTTGCAAATAAATTATTTGTAGGGACTTTATTGGGTAGTAAAATGTTGGGGTGGACCAACCATGTCACTTAGGTGTATGAAAAATTCTCAGACCTACCAAACAATACATATAAAACATGAAGATCGATCAAGCCGTTTCGGAGGAATATAGCAACTAGCATTATGACACGAGAATTTTGTGTTCGATTCCCACAGCGGCGACAATCTTTTCGTACTTTTTCTACAAATTTTAATGTTTAATCTCTAGTGCAGAGATTAGCACTAGAAAAAATAAATTGAATTTATATTTATTGATATGAGGTAGATCTGAGGCACTCAAATTACGCCAATAGGTGTAATTAGATTGCAACTCTATAGACTGCTATCTATCGCATTCACATAGATTTCGCGTCATCTTTATTAAAAATCAAAGAGTTGCAATCTAATTACACCAATCGGCGTTATTTGAGTGCCTCAGTTTCGGTGCGCTGATGTCATATTCACCTCGTATTTGTACACAATATAATTAGGGTGAGGTAATGCAAAATGAGTACATCGGGTAACGGAAAATCCTCGATCTCGAAACGCGGGTGACAACCTCGTGAGGGTTTTTGTTTTGTGCAAAAACCATTCCTTGAACCGATTTCAAAGTGCAGGTTATCAATTAGGTTGTACTTTTTCTCGATGACCCAGCTGGCGCAGTGGCTAGTGATCCCGTCTCTAGAGCCCGAGGGTGTGGGTTCGATTCCCATTACTGGAAAATAGTATTAAGAAAATAGTATAGTGTGTTGAAAATGTTGTTTTTTCTATTGTCTTGCATTTTAAACGGCTGGCCCAATTTGAATTATTTTTTTTGTGTGTCTTCAGGTCGATTCGAGAATGGTTTAAATTTACATTTTTTTTAAGTTATCGGATTTAAACCGTATGTACATGACGTCTGTTGGGTCCGCTAGTTAATCTATACTATCTACGTTTTTATTTACAAAATAAAAGTACGTTTAAGTCTGTTTATCAGTTACCTATTACGAGCTTTACTTAGTTTTGGACTAATAGTCTAAAAATATTAACTTATTTTATTTATATCCTTTTTAAAAAGTTTTTCTTTAACAATTAAAACATTATCGCTGTACAGACATATGCTTTATTTTTTTAATATGAATGTACACTTTAGGGAAAAAGGTGATATTCCGGCGAGGCTGATTTCAGAAACGGAAGCACTTTCTTTAAAGAGCTTTCATTGATAGGCAGAGGATTCTTCAGCGAGTAATCTAGATCAATTTATATCGCTGGTAGTATTAAATATTGATATTGTGGGGTGACCTCCCAGATGGAGTGACCACCTGTGCACATATGTAAAAAGATGGATGCCGGTGTCTCAGGATCGAGTTTCGTGGCAATCTGTGGGGGAGGCCTATGTTCAGTTCAGAGTCGAACATTCTGAAATCACGATGAATAATACATAGTATCATAATATCAATACTTGTTATATAGTTGGTTTTGTTTACTGTCTGTTAGGCTGAAATGATGGTGATGATGATTAAGTATCTATGACGATTTAATTATTACTACATTTAATATTAACTATCATTCTCTTCGGATGTGCTACACGAACGAAGCCGGGAGCGATCGCTGGTCAAAACAAATGACAACGACTATAAAATACTGCAAAACTGTTTTGCACAAATCTAATACGTCTTCGAAGGAAATTCGTAACATTTAGCTTACGTAGAAATGTTATCACTGCGGTCAATTGCGTAACGTGTGTGTGCTTTAATTATAATTAAATGTTTGTTATACTAATTAATTGCTTATTGAACTACTTAGAAAATGTCCTTAGGTTGCGTAGTTTTGTAAAAGATTAGAGCTTCGGTGCGTTGTTGGCGGCTGTGTCTGTCTTTTATCTTTCTGTCAGGCGACTAAGAAGTCTAAAGTGTTTGAAACGTCGAGAGTCCATGCAATGAATTCCGTAAAATAGTGTTCATTTAAAAGTGAATCACGTAACACCACGCACACCTTAAATCGACCCGACCACTACATCGGGTTTGATAGACCACAGATCCTTGCAAAAGAACACCGATTCCTTCCAAGGATGATTCGCGAAGCTATTGAAGTTAAAAAAACACCCCAATTTCAATAGAGGGGGCGGTTGGGCGCTGCCATCAGCTTGGGATCCTGTCATCAATAAAATTAAATCTAGGCCCAAACGGACCACTACTGCAAGAAAAAATACAATTAGATCGGACACAAAATTAATAATTTAACAACTGACGGTAGCCTGACATTCAGACGCCTCAGTCTGTTCCGTGACCACGAACACTCTAAATAGTTCGAAACATCGAGAATTAAAATTAAAAATCAACGCGTTAATTCCGTAATAATAATCATAAACATTAGTCGCCTTTTTTATTGTTAAACATCCTACTTTTGGACGAATATTTGGAATTTATTTATTTTATGCATTTATCGCTCGTAGAACCTTGGCTCTTAGGGCCCAGAAAACATAGGCCGTGCGTAGGACACATACCTTATGATGGTTATAACTATTTTAAAAATATGCATTACCCCCGAATCAAAGTAGCTGCTTTGATGCATTAGCAATGCCGTATCTAGTATCATTCGTGTACTGTTAAGTGAAAAAGATAGTCCTTTTTTCAGTAATCTTACCTAACAGTTCAGCCCTATGCTAGATAGTCGTATTTTCAGCAGTCTTATCTAACAATTCAGCCTTTCGCTATTCAACTTTAATCAAAATTCAGTTTATTACAAGAGTGTTTTCGCAACAGACTCGGCAATATCCGCACCCGTGTCGAATCCAAAACGGCGTGTCGATCCCGATGACATCAAGGTTAAGTTGAACGCGTGTTGACACCGCGTCGCGGGTTCGACCCTCGTGCCCTTCCGTTCCGATGTTTTGCCGTCGCTTTTTCGACGTTTAACCCATTTTTCGACGATTCCCCGTTCCCCATTAATACGTTTGACAGATGCTAGATACAATACGGGCGCCGCGATTTTTAATGCGTGTCGAGCTTTTTCCCCAATAAAACTCCCGTTTTTTTTTTTTCAAACTGTTTCCGGGGAAGGAGAGTTTTTTTTCCATAGATTACTCTAAAGCCGACAGTTGACGCGGACATAATCCACAATTAAGAGTATTTTTGTCGGAACGCCATTTTACAGCGGGGGTCGCTATTGCTTGATTTATTTATTGATAATTTTACACGATTACGTACTTGTGATGCGACTGTGAAATTTGGCCAAATATGGCTCACGATGTTTTCATCTGTCATGATCGTGTGTCTTCATGTAAGTTGTTCACCTATTCATCTACTCTAAAGTTTTCAATAAATACATTACCCAAATCCAATGATTTAATATTTAGAAGATTAAATCTATCTAAAATTACATATTATCTAATAAAACTACTCCACGCGGCATGGTGCCAAGAATGCTAGCTGCATTTCCTCGCTGAATAGTTATGCTAAGGTTTGTTTGTACCTTCATTTCATCCTCATGTCCCACCTACTTCACTCCCTTCTTACTATTTTGTACCTTCGCCCTTCAAAAAACCCTCCAACACTGGGTTCATCCATTCTTGATCTTTGGTCCAATATATTCTTCTTTGGAATGCACTTCCTTCGAGGTAAGAAGACCGATTCGAATGAAAACGACTGTCTAGGAAATTTAAAATAATTCTAAGTATATTATTCCTCATCAAAGTAAAAATAATGGTGGTAGTTTTTCGACTTTCGATAAGAGCTAAATAAAATAAAGTAACATTGTTACGATTCCCATTCGCCACAACTAAAAACGAAAATGCGTAGGTAGGTTTATCAGCTTAAAAAAAATGAATTTAATTCTTTTTTTATATGTAGGTACATTTTAATTTTTCACTTCAAGCTGTAGTAATAATTAATGCCTTTACTTTGAACGCTATGATTCCGCGTAATAAGCGATTGCGATGTGTGTTTTCTATCCTGTGGATTATAGTATTTTCCCTTTACGAATCCATCCTGAATTTCGTAATTAGTAGCCGGCGGACTATGACCCAATTCTAATACTAACGAAACTAATGGATCTGTCAAAATCAAAAGATAATGTAGTGCGACAGTAAGGACAATGTATGTACGATCAATCAAAAAATTAAGCAATCTTGGATATCGTTCCGCGACGTTATTACTAACGGACCATAGGGCAATTTTTTTATTACAAAAAGCGCAGAAAAAGTAAATCCGTTACGAGATTATTGAAAAAAAAAAAAACTCTAAATCACATTCCAAAAGCCATTGTTGTTTATTTTTTAAACCCTTGCTTTTCCGAGCACGCGACAAGCGCGCGCCACGGTTTTATATCCGAATTAAAAAAAAACGAAATCGCAACTATTGACCTACATAAACTTTTACGCCGACGTTGTTTTTCCACGATTCCGCAAAAAACACCCCATTACGGCGGGAGATATTTTTTTTAATTCGCACGCGGAAACGCGTTTCGATTCAATCCGTTCGAAAAAAGAAAAGGGTTCGATAAATAAAGAACGCGATATTAAGCTTTTTTTTATACTCTGCGCAACATCTATATGTCATTGTTGCGCGCCAAAATTATACGTTCTGTCAAAATTTCGCACCATTTACCTCGTCAGACATCTGCCGGAGGGAAAAAAAGAAGTTTTTAAATACAATGCAAATAGGGGTGGTATGGTGCGTGCAGGACATTAATTTTTAAGGGGAAATTGACGTTTTCGAGCAAAAAAGGGAATTATTCATGTATACTGGCGGGTATTGTTGTGTCTGTTGCATTTTTATATCGTTTGATATTTCAAATCGGTTAAAATGCTAAATTATTACAACAGTTTACATTTTAAAAGTTTTTCCCTGTTTATTGACCGAAAGTTTTTACCAGAATTTCGGTCGTATGCGTATATATAATATATATTATTTTTAATGTATTTATTGATATCCTTTTTCTTAAACAAAGAAAACGTCGACAAACAGCAAACATATAATATATCCGACAGATATTCTTTGCCGGAGGGATTTTGCATCTGTTTAAAATTCTCGAATATTTAAGTTAAGGTTAAAATCTTAAATGAATTTTTGTAAGACGAATTTAAAAATGAGATGCCGGTGTCCCTGTTTGGGCCAATTGAATGTGCGTCATTTATATTACATTATATTATATTGCATATATATTACATTATCATCATCATTTCTTACAGCTGATTGAAAATATCCGTTCCGAAATTTCTCGATTGATTCGTAATAAATAAGTGAATTCAACATGTCGTAGATAGGATGGACTGTTATTGAAGTAAAACTTCTTTAGGCGCGACTAGGGAGTAACTCAGATTTTTTCGGACGGAAGGAACGTCCTAAGTATATGTCATATTTTTAAAATATGACATAAACTTATGACGTTACTAAATATTTAATCATTTCAGTGATATATGCCGTCAACGCCAAAGAAGTTTTACTTCAATCGCGCGTAAAGGTTACACGCACACACTTTTTTTTATTTAGGGTTGATTTTAAATTTTAATGTTGATAACTAAAGTTGTAAAACCTATATTTGTGGCGTTTAGAGTAATCACTTCTGAGCACAGGCTTCCTTGGGACAGAATGAGTAATACGCCGTAGTTCAACACTGGTCTCACTGGTAGGGACACGAAACAGTGTTCGCTGTTGCACGAATGGGCAGCTCCGTCCGGGTAAGCCAGGACCTCACAGAGACCGGGCGCGAAGTGGAAGCGATATATTTCTGTGATTCAGCAGGTGAGTGAGGTAGCCGGGGCCCTCTTTACTACAAGGTGACAACGCATCTGCAACCATACGGGTGTTGCACAAAGGTTTATATAAAATGCACATTTTAATAAATTGGGCTCCGGTTACTTCACTCACTTGACGAAACGCAGAAGTGGATACTGCCTCTTCACGCCGGTCTTCTGTGAGCATAGGCGTATAGAGCAGAGGGGCCGGGTAGATCATGCCCACCCCAGTATCATCTAGTGCCCACCTCAGGATTTTGGGTTACTGATTCGAAATTATAGGTTGGATACATTGAAAAAAAATAATTATCTACAGCCGAGAAATCTATGTACATACTTATTTTTTATTACATACTATTTTACAATAAATTCCGTTTATTTACTTGTGAATACACAGCGTACTAACTAGTACTTGCTGTTTTAACTTATTAAATTTTAACAGTTTTTCCAAGTATTTATGTATTTACGCTTTCCTTCGTCCCATTTTATTCCTAAAATTAAAGGCCCTTGTTCGAGCCGCTTTAACATGTTTCAAGTTTTCTTAATGACGTCGGAGCCCGAATTCTGTCTGAATATAACGACAACAAAGATTAAATGACCGATAGACTTTCCCCTATTTGATGTTTACGTCCGACGTCTTCCCGCGTTTACAATTTAATCTCTATCCGCATGTCAATAACTATCGAAATTGTTCGGCAGCTTGTGGACGCATTGCGTTTTAATGGCGATTTTTGATTTTTGTCCCAGTTTTGCTATAACGTTTATGGCAGTGTTGGCCGACCCCGCTGTTGATTTGCAATGCTTCCACTGCAATAGTTTGAAAATACTAATTTCAAATTCCATATTTTTAAACTTTTCTTTACCAAATTAACATAATTTTAAAGTAATTTAAATTCGTAATATATAGGTATATAGCAATATAATAATTTCAATTTCTAAAAAGCAATGGCGACATCTCTCGTTCTAATTATCGTTGTAAAACGATATTCAAAATTGTTTATAATTATGATAGAAGGGATATAACAATGGATGCGCCAATCGTTGCTTCAAATACTAAAAAGACAATGTAGACAAAGCAAGCAAGGCAATCAGACGTTTAGCTTAATGGCTACAGCTGCAGGACGGGAAGACCTGAAGATGTGGTTCGATTCCCATTGCGGCGAAAAACTTTTTCGTTTCTTTTTTCTACAAATTTTAATAATTTGAAAGTAATTAATGATAACACAAACAATTACGAATATATGAAATACTAAAAACAATGTAGATATAAGGACGTTGAAAATTTCGTTGGTGTGGCAATCAGCCGTTTAGCTTAGTGGCTAGAGGGCGCGAAACCCGAAGACGTGGGTTCGATTCCCACAGCGGCGAGAAACTTTTCATTCCTTTTTTTTATATATAAATTTTTATAAAATTACTCTGAATAGTAAATGTATAGTGAGCGAGATATTTGAAGTGTGATTTGTTATTTGTTAATAACAAATGTTAATCGCAACCAAAATGAAATATTTTTTTTAAAAAGTCCAACCATAATCTCTAACGATGAAATTCTGTAAACATAAAAAGCCTTAATTTGTTACAAAGAAACTGACTAATGAATTGATCAATCCAGGCTCATTCAAGTGGACTTTAATATATTGTAAGCACGATTTCAGTGCCAAATAAAGATAAATATTGTTTTTCTTGATTTTACGCGAATATTATACATATTAAATGAAACTACTTTACGGATTTTATCGCGTTTTTTATTTTAATTTAAATTCCCGACGTTTCGAACCCTTTCCAGCGTTCATGGTCACGGGACAGACTAAAGGCCCATTTACACGATACCATTTTCTTGTACATACAAGAGCAATAATTGAATGCAATAAGTTGCACGCAATAATTGACCATCAAGAATTGTAAGCAACAGTTTACACGCAGATATAGTAAAAAAAATTGAATGCGATTATTGAATGCAAGTCTTGACAGGAAATAATTGCAAAGGTCTTTTGTTTACACCAATGCAATTATGTTTAGGCGATTATTGCTTTCAAGTTTTGACTTGTCTAAACACATGCTTGTATGTGCGTGTACAATTTATTGGCGTGTTGCTTCAAGTATTGCACGTATTTGCGTTGACAAATTTTTCATGCAAGTGTTGAACGTTTTACAAATGGCTGTTTTTTTTTTAAAATGGCTCAATAATAAGTGTTCAAGTTAGATTATACCGATTAAATATATTTCATTGAGATTTATTTATTATGATCCATATATTATTATTCATATTTTTATCCAAACTTTTTTTACGACCTTTTCTCAATATTTCTATCCTCAAAAGAACAGCAATGATTAAATACCGTCACTCATTGCACTAATTTTTGCAAAGGAAGAGAGAATGCAATTGAATACAAGAATTGCTTAAGAAATTATTGTGTGTGCTGTTTACACCAAGGACAGTTTTGAAACAAAACTTGAAGCAAGTCCTGTTCAACAGTCAAGAATGTTATGTGCTGTTTAGACAATGCAACTCATTTATTGCTTCAATTTAATTGTATATAACAGGCAAGAAACTTGCACCGTGTAAATGGGCCTTAAGTTGTTAGACGTCTTGATGCCATAGTTAACCCCGGCTACCGTCCAAATCTAATGTAGTGGTTGGGGCGGTGTGATCATATTTTAGACCGCCCCAACCACTACATTAGATTTGATCAACCGAAAATCCTCGCAAAAGAACACCGATTCCTTCCAAGGATGATCCGCGAGGCTATTGAAATAAAGAAACATCCTAATTTCAATAGAGAAGATGGTTGGAGTTTATCATCTGCTTGGGATCCCATAATTTATAAAATTAAATCCAAGCACACCAACACTGCCAGACCTCAAGATACCATAAGCTCCTTCTGCGTGGATCGGAATAAAAATAAACAAAATAATTGACGGTAGCCGGGGTTAACTATGACATCAAGACGTCTAACAACTTAGTCTGTCCCGTGACCATGAACGCTGGAAAGGGTTCGAAACGTCGGGAATTTAAATTAAAATAAAAAACGCGATAAAATCCGTAAAGTAGTTTCATTTAATAAATAAAGATAAAGATAAATTGCACTGCAGTGTTTCTATCGCCAGTTCTTCTCAGGCCAGTAGCTTTTCATTTCCGTACCGGTAATACTAGAATTTTGATAGTCAATAAGTTTAAAAAATAGTAGTAGTAGTATAAATTAAAAACACTTGTCTACCACCTTCCCTCTGGGGTTCTATAAATGCGCAAGTTCTATAAAAGCTTTTCGCTTGTGTCTAAAACGCTTGTTATATACGGACGCTGATCTTAGTTCCACTCACTTCCAGAACTTGATATACTTATTTTTTTATATTGAGGGCAATACGTTTATATTTATACTTCCTGAATTTATTATCAACGAGTGAGCAAACCTCTTGTAAGATCAACATATGTCGATGCGAGTGTTTGTTGGTTTGTTTTATGCTTAACACAGACAGGAAGGATCTTAAATCCATGGACATCTACAGATTTTGAGCTTGCAGATGCGTTGACAAGATTTAAAAAAAGTGTGACGAAATCGTAAGTATAAAAACTTCCACTTCACGCTGATCCTTTGCAAGGCCGTGGTGCCGCCCCGGACGGACCTGCCCATTTGTGCTACAGCCGAAGTTGTTATGTGGCCCTACCACACTGACATCAGGTTTTAAGTGAGTGAGTCTTTTAAGATTAAATAATTGCTATAACTTCGGCCAATTCCATTTCCAAAACCACTCCATTGCAATTAATTCCAATTTAAAATTACGATACTTGTTATAATTTCATTATCAGTTAAAGTAATTCCTTTAAACATATTTCGCTCCATGGCCGTGGAAGCAAGTTGTGAGATTTAGAGAGAAAAATTATAAAACTGGTTTCGAGATCCGTTTGTTTGTCGACTCAAATGTAGGAGTGGCTATAGATTAATATATAATTGATTAGTACGTAATGTATATTCAAATCGATTGATTTGTATATAAATTACATACCACATCGTTACATAATGAAGACAATTGGAGTCACAAGAGTGAAGTCAGTAGTCCCATACAATACGAATTGTATTAAATATTTCAAATATAATTCTCGAAAATATGTAACATTATTACAAAACTATATTAGTAATAGACATAGTATTCCAGTATTCGTAGATGCTTCACACGTCGTAGTACATGTAGTCGATGAGGAGTGTCGCAGCTAAGAGGAGAGCCTTCTCCTCGACGCTTAAACATCTGTCGAAAGACACGCCAAACCTGCCAAGAGACAACAACCAATAAGAATAAAAACATCGTAGCAATTTTAAACTAATCCGATATCTGTTTCTGTTGTAAATGAAAATATAAATTTAGTTTAACCTTACTTTAAACTAAATTCTAATATTGGTGTACATATAAGAACATATTGTAATGTAATATCACTAAGTTTTTTAATATGTCTGTAACTGTTGGTATGTCTAATAAAGAAATAAATAAATAAATTTATATTTTCTATTAGTTTAGTTTTACTGTGGTAGGGCCACGCAACAGTGTTCGCTGTTGCACGAATGGGCAGGTCCGTCCGGGTAAGTACCACGACCCACGGGAGACCGTCGTAAAGTGGAAGTGTTACACTTCTGAGTTTCATCGGGTGAGTAGGGTAGCCAGTACTTTACTATAAGGTGGGGACAAATCTGCAACCCAACGGGTGTTGCAAATGTCAATGGGCGGCGGTTAACTGATGAATCACCAATCACCATCACCTTGCCATCGCCTTCCCACATAAAAAATGGTAATAACTAAAACCTGTCGGTGATCGGCGCTAAGAACAGAGCGTGCAGCAGCCCTTGCCATCTCTTGGTGGTGTTTCCCACCAGATCGCCTCCCTGCCGCCTAATGGTGAACTCAACGTCGCGGAACAGGCTTATCGTGACGTACGGACCTGGACCATAAAAATAATTGATCCATTTGGATGGAGTGATAGACCATACAAAGAATTGATGCAAGTGCAGGGAGTAACAGAACTAGTATACATCATTCCCCTTCTGTCCTTTGTATGTATGGATGGTTGTTACTCTTTCACGCAAAAACTACTGAACGGATTTTAACGAAACTTTACAATAATATAGCTTATGCATCGGAATAAGACATAGGCTATAATCTATATACATATTCTTATGTATATCTGTCTTTCTGTCTGAATGTTACGCCTTCAGCCTATTCTACGCAGACGTAGTCGCGGGCAACAGCTAGTATGAAAATAAAAATCGTTTTGCTCAACTTGAGCGCAGTTTGGTTTTGCGAAAACGGATGGAGAATTTGACTTCTTCAGCATATTTCACAGGCACACAAGATTTACTGAAACTTGTTAAGAGAATTATACATGAATATTAAGATCTACATACCGAGTATCATTGTACGCAATACCGGGTCCGTTACTTGAGGGTCTCTGTAGGTACACGTGGTACTGGCTTACTTAAGGAGCTGAAAGCTTATATCCCTCACCGCGTATCGTGAACACCTCGTCGCCGTCTTCGTTCCTCACGAGGTACAGCGGCCTGACGGCTGCCCACTGCTGCTCTATCGTGCCGATGAGGCGTCCGGGTGGCGAGAACACCTCCAGGTGTTGCAGCTGGCAGGGCAGCACCCGCGCGGTGCAGGCGTAGGGCCGGTTTATCCTCATCACCTCCTGGCCAAGGTTGTTGATGACGCGCAGCTGCATAGGCCGCAGCCCATAGCAGAGGTAGCCCACCCACCAGCTGTGAACAGCCGATTTTTGATCTATACATCCAAAAAGATTCACCAATACCATACATGTCGAAACAATTTTAAAACGACACGTTAATAATTATCTATAGTTTGGATTTGTATGCCTATAGTTGTGCACAGATAATTTACATACAGATTATGGTCTTCGAGCCGGATCAAATTTTGTAGAGAAGTGGATGTAGCAATAAAAATTAGGTCTGACAATTTTTGATGTTGCACTTGAGCCGTTGAAGTTGTAAGTGACAAGGCAGAAATTGGGTGTCTCTGGAGGCCCCCATCTAAACCTACGTGGCGTTTGGTGTTGCCGTAACAGATTATTTAAAAATGAAATTTGAAACAATGAAACGTTTAACGTAAGATATACAACAAAACAACTGTTACTGAAAAACTACTCAGGCAAAGCAATGAATGTAAAGTACAACAAATTACGAAGGCTAAAAAGTTATCGTACTGATTCACGTAAAAAATTCAGATTTAGCTCAGTGTTACGCCCTTGTTATGCCATGTATTGCAAAGAATACTTTTTAAATGTTTTAACTAACATGTTACAAATGTCTATGGTAGTTTGTGAATTGACTCAACTTTTAACAAAACATCAAGATGTATTTCGTCAACATACTATTGTATTGTAGCAGAGTCACGTAGCAGCCTCTGCTGTGGCACGAGTAGGCAAGCGCTCATACAGGACCGACGTGAAGTGGAAGTTAATTTATTTTTTATGTGACAAGTTGCCAAGCGAGCAGGCGGTTCACCTGATGTTAAGTGAATACCGCCACCCATGGACATCTGCTACACCCGACGGTTACATATGCGTTGAGAACCTTTTGAAGACTGGGCTCCGGCTACCTCGCTTACCAGACGAAACGTGAAAGAATTTGTCATATTTCCACTTTACGCTGGTCTTTTGTGAGGTCGTGGTACTTACCCGGACGGGCCTGCCCATTCGTGCAATAGCTGAAGCCGCTGCGTGGCTTATTATTCTTATTCTTTCGCGTTTCCTATGCTGCAGTGATCTAACCGGGGCCCACTATTTTGATGGCTATTTCTATGAACATGGACATAGGCGGTGGTAATCACTCAACGTCTTTCGCATTTGTTTTATGTCTTTGTTTGTAAGCGAGTGGGCGGTTCACCTGAAGTTAAGCGATCTTATATTTACCAGCTCCTTTGACATGGCAGTTGCGCTTCCAACTTATAAAGAATTGGGCCCCGGTTATCTCGATTACACGCAAAACTATAACACTTCTACTTCGCACCGGCCTTCTGCGCGGCTAAGTTAATTTCCGGACGAGCCTGCTCATTCATTCAACAGTTGCATGGGCCTACAACAGACATAACACATCATATAAGATACCTGTTCTCTTCCTCTACCGTAAACACGAGGTTGCTGTCTGGGGTTCTTACGAAGAATTTATTCTTCTTCCCCCGCAGGAAGATTACGCTCCTGACGCGAAGCCGCTTCGTGATTAGCAGACGATCCACTGCTGACAGATCTTCGAGAATGGAGGCGGTAGCAACTTCATGATGTTTCTGGCAAAGAGGACAGGAATAATACGATACAGGATTTAACGGTGGTAGGGCCTCGCAGCAGCCTCGGCTGTTGCACGAATGGGCAGGCCCGTCCGGGTAAGTACCACGACCTCACAGAAGAACAGCGTTAAGTAGAAGTATGGCAAATGCTTTCGCGTTTCGTCTGGTGAGTCAGGTAGCCGGAGCCCAATTTTCAAAAGGTTGTCAACGCATCTGTAACCCTCGGTTGTAGCAGATGTCCAGGGGCGGCGGTATTCACTTAACATCAGGTGAACCGTCTGCTCGTTTGGCAACTTTTCACATAAAAATGGCAACCACCCTTAATATATTTGATATCGACGAGTTGAGATTATTAGCTTGGTTCAGGTTAGAAAAGGAGTCCAGTATAATGCATTATGAGTAAAGTCCTACCTACAGCGTTCTAAACGATAGTGTTTTGGATCTAATAATAAATAAATTAATAAATTAAATATTTAAGACCATATTTTAAACATCATCTCTGTAGTTATATAGGGTGAATTCACCAAAATATTACATCCGTAGTAAAAATAGATATAGGCCGTCAAGTAGTCAAGGAATAAATGGAGGATGGAAAAAAAAGTGTGTGTATACTAATGTACACGCGTTAGAAGTTATACTTCTTTGGCGTAACAAGATAAAAATCTTTTTAAAAATTTTATCTTTCGCCTTATTTTACTTTTGTAGGCAAAACGACACTAACAATAGAAAAAAGGTATTTAATACATAGAAAGTTTTATTTCATTATCCAGTTAAATAAAGTTTAGATTTAGATTTAGATATCACAAAATAAAGAAAGAAAGAAAGTATGCGTAAATGCACGCAAACATACGTAAATGTCTAGCTAACTTCAGGGTGTCGGTTTTTCGAAATTTTTGACGGTGTGCGCGCGCTTCCTAAAAATTTACCCCCATCATTTTTCCCTAACGCGCCAAAAGAAGTATAACTTCAAAGCATAGTAAGCCTCACAAATCCATTTTCTTGAGTCTGAAACGAAATAAAGTGGCCGATCTTACTTTTTGAATCATCAGTCGTCTCAAATGCATCATTCTCGGAAATCCAACATACGAAAAACCACGGACCGACCTGCCCATTCGCGCAACAGCGAAGACTGGTGCGAGGCCATAAAGTTACTTTTAATTGCAAGAACAGTTACATAGGATTCTTTTTACACATGTTCCTTATACTGTTAACGCTGTATTTTATTTTGGTAATCCAATAAATAAATAATGACCGTTTAATATCATAGTTTTATTCCGTGTTCATCGGTTATTATAAATACTTACCGTTAATTGTCATAATTATTAAACGATCATTTCAACAGGGACGTTTTTAAATTCATTCCTGTCGAGTGTGACAATACTCAAACCGCTTCCTTATGGTTTGACAACATCTCTACCACAGAGTGCATCGTGGATGATCACCGTTGCCAGTAATTATTGACCATCGAGTTGAATAAAAATGCTGAGCCACTACATCTACCTGTCTCTCTAAGTTATTAAGAATAAACCTGAGCCAATGGTGATACTGGGACGACTGTTCTGGAGGGACTCTTCAGAACATCTTCGAATATCTGAGCCGGAACCGACGGAATTGGTGCCGCTTGGTTCATCATCTTTCTTAAAGATAAATTTCGATATTAAAACATTTATTGTAACCGTAAAAAAGTACTGCGAAGTTTTGGTTCTGACAATTTTGTGATTGCGTTTCGACGTGAACTGTCATTTGTAGTTCTTCCTTTTTAATTTTCCCTAATCTGTCAATAGCAAGTCTCCTAATCTGTGCCACCACAGATAAAAAATTCTTCGGCTATAGATTGTTTCATTCTTTGAGCTGTATGGCCGGCCCAATACCACCTGAATCCTATGTTCTATATATTTTTTTATTGTGGATGTCTTTATTGAGAACCTTACCACGCAGAGAAATACCAAGCTTTTTCGAATATTTGCATTAAAACTAAAATTCACAAAAAGCACAAATGTAAACGGAAGTGAAACATATCGATACATTAAAGCGGATCAAACAATGTATCGCCGCCGCATAATGCGACATTCCGGCCAAGCGCGGAGCTGCGCAAATAAAATGTTAATGTCTTTTTATTGGGAACGTGCATAAATAATTGCATTTCGCTTCGATTTACAATTTCGATTCCCCGTCGGCCATAAAATATGCAGCCGCTCCGGGGCCCATGCAAATGGCGGACGGTCGTTACGAATGGGGGGAGTCCATTTAAATTTTGTGGAAAAAACTCGGAAACTGTATCGCTTTTATTAATCGCGTTGCAACAATGCGCTCTAGTTACAATGCGGGGCAGTGACCACGTTGCCCGCTAGCAAAATAGGGACGACTTTATAGGAAGTTTGAATCAAACAAACTTTCAAAAGGTTGTCAACGCATCTGGAACTCTCGGGTGTAGCAGATGTCCATGGGCGGCGGTATTTACTTGACATCAGGTGAACCGTCTGCTCGCTTGGCAACTTTTCATATAAAAAAAAGCTCAATTAATAGAAGCTTGAGGAACAAGACACATTAATAATTTCGTGGTAGAATGCATTTTTTGCAATGTCGTATTAGGCAATTTATTAATTATCAATGTAAGAAATAGCAAGTTAATCATCAGTCAGCTAATTTCCAACATAGAATATCGGCTCCATTTTATAATGTCGATCTAATTGGAGTTCCCATGTCTTGTATATTATCTTATCTGGGTTTATGATTTAACTAGCGGACCAAAAGGTAACACTTCGTAAAATCCGTTCTAAGCTGACCTCTACTCGGCGAAAGGAATATTTCTACCAAATTTCAAGTCTCTACGCTTTATGGTTCCAGAGATATCGTGATGAGTCAATTATCGGTGGAAATCTCTTATACATATAGAAGACTAGCTGCTGCCTGCGACTCGGTCTGCGTAGAAGCTGTAGGTAACATTCAAACAGAAAGAGAGTATAATAATAAAAATATATATTATAGCCTATATATATGTCTTATTCTGATGTATAAGCTATATTATTGTAAAGTTTCATTAAAATGCATTCTGTAGTATTGCGTGAAAGAGTAGCAAACATCCATCCATACATACAAACTTTCGCCTTTATAATATTAGTAAGGATTAATTAATATACTTTATTCTTTTTTAATTTCACACATGAGAGTTCGACTTTTTTAACAATTTTCGTTTAATTTCTCTCACTGTCACTTGTAATTGGCATAAAAATAAATGAATGGTGACATTAAAAAAAAAGTGAAACGAAAGTCCCGCCAAAAGCGCGAGCCGTGGTCGCGCCAAGTTTTAATGTGTCGCGCGCACGCGCCGCCCCGCGTTGGTTTTTATGCAAAAACGCAAATTTCGAGAGAAATTTGAAACGCACCATTGTGTCCACCGGCTCCGGAGAATAAAAATAATCAGGCCCGCAATTTGGGGTCGCTCCTCGCCCCGTCCCAAGACTATTATTCCTAGCTTCGCATGGAATGCATCGGACGTTTCGATTGATGAAGCGCTTTGAATGGTCAAATTGCTCATTTTCTCCGTATGATCGCAGTGGTCGTTCTCCGCGCTTGATTCGTCACGGCATAGATAAGGTAATAAGTTGTTAGTATCTGATATTACATTTATTTATTTGTTCGCACATTGTAATATTCACAGGGTAAAAGTATTATCGATATTTATTTTAAAATGTTCGGATAAACACTGAGAGTGCATTAAACTTTTTTTTAATATTGTGTCATTGTTTTTGTATGTATTCCAAATTAAATCGTAAGTTCCTATTCAAGACAATCACTGTTGCAGTATAATAAACATTTGCCCTTTAATGTAAAAACGTAATATGTTTAGTGTAAATTTGTAATGCTCGGTGTAAACGGTTGCACGTTGAGATAATTTTGTACCTTCCTGTCAGATCACAGGGGGTTTCCCTTAAAGGGTCATGTTCTAGGTTTTCTTTCCATCGTCTCTGGGATTCCTAAGGGCTACCGCCCTTGTTTTTTAATTCGTATGCAGATATCACAAAAATGTAAACAATTACTCGTTCATTTCGAGATTACTAAAGAAAATTTATACAGATGAGATTACTTTTCCTAAAATAAACTACATCTGAACTCAATAAAATATGATACAATATCTTATTGATTGAGAAATTTAACTAAGTTTTTTGTTTACACTTTGTTAGTTTGGTTCCAAGGTGAGATTTAGGAATAGAGCTATCCTACTTTTATATTCGATCTCATTGTAGTAGAAATATCTAACTGAAATGCATATAAAATGTTTGGATTCGTTTAAATCACAGTATATTATTCTCACCCAGATCGATCCCTCCGCTCCGATGAAAATGTAATCCTCAGAAATCCTCCCTTTAGTACATCTTTCTACTCCAAGTCCTTTTCTGTGAAAGCTGTTCGGCTTTGGAACTCTCTCCCAATACATATTAGACGGGCACAATCGCTACCTATTTTCAAGCGACTTTTAAGAAAACATTTTATGCCTCCTTAATCATTGTGTTCCGTTCCCCGATGTTGTCAACTTTTATCTTAATATTTATATATTATTATTAACGAAGTTTAGCTAAAACCAGGAAATAGTTCCTTGGTAGAGGTATTAAGTTATATAAAAAATAGGTTAGTATAGTAAATATTGGTTTAGGTCCACAAACAGTTTGTTTATTATTATTTTTTGTTGATTATTCAATGTCCGTTGTTGGTGCACAATAAAGTACCCGGAGGATATATATATACAAGAATTGCTCGTTTAAAGGATAAGATATCTCATTCATTCATTAATTATACGAGTACCGTGTCACATAATAAATGGAGTATCTTGTATAATATATACAATGTGAACTGTAGCACGAATGGGCAGGCGTATCCAGGAAAGTGCCAAGGCCTAACACAAGATTGGCGTGAAGGGAAGGTACATTCGCGTTTCGTTTGGTGAGTGTGATGACCGGGGTCCACTTTATAAGGGGTTCTCAACGTCTACAACCCCTGAGGTGTCGCATATGTCTATGGGCAGCGGTAATCACTTAACATCAGGTGAACCGCCCGCTCGCTTAACATTGCACATAAAAATATCCGTTAAACTGCATCTAAGTACGGATTAGCAATGAAAATAAAATGTGTTATTTTTTAGCAGTAGGCATTTTTAAACCGTTAAAAAAATATAAAATCGTTCAAAAAAAATGAAAAGGGAAATGAAAGACTGGTCATATTCAATTAAAATTCATAATTCTCTTTTGTACTTCAATAGTTTCCATCGTTTTTAATCTCATACAATATTAAATAACACACATGCAGCAGAATTGCGATGATGATACATTAAACATATTAAATATTAACATAAGGGCTCGTTTGTAACGATATTAACTTACATGACTAATTTAAGGCACTGCCGGTCGCACCCAGAGACGCCAGTTACCGCTCAGCTAGCATTTAATAGGTCCATGTGCGTGATTAAGCGACATTATTAAGGATACGTCAATGACACCGGTTGAAATACAGATATTTAATGTTATAGCTTAATTGGCGTCTCTGAGCGCGGGGTAAAGGCTCCGTCAACGATACGGAGAGGATTCTCGGCGTGCTCTTTACAAATCGCTTTGTGTCTCGCAAGACAATAACACATAATTTTCCTTGTACGCCATATAACACTTACGGCGCATAATATTGGATCCACTCTCCATACATAATAATTCGCTAAGAAATTCCACTATTAAATTTAGTTGTACATCGTAACCAAAATATGTATATTAAATACAGATTGTATATACGGTGCGGGGTTCAGATTGGCGAGAACAAAGAACCAGACGTTAGGTGGAGAAAGAGAAAGTCTTTCTCTTACCACTACCAACCAAGCATTTCGTGCTTGTAGAAAGGGAAGTCGCATAAAAAAGACTTACGGATGCCAACTTAGGAATTTTCTTTCTAAATTTAGGAAGAAAAAATTTACAATGGAAGATTTATAGGAGGTAAATTCAAAGCAAAAATTCCTAAATGAGAAACATTTAATGTGTTTTGGTTTGAATTTAGTGAATTTTAGTCGAGTTTAGTGGGGTTTTCAATTGGGAGTCTTTTTTTTAACAGTTGGTAACACTGTTAAAGAATGTAACCCGCTGAACTTGTTCTGTATATGAGGAAGGTCCTTGCCAGTCTAAACTCCGCATACTTTGCGAGGGACATTCACACGACAGCCAAAAGAAATCGGTCAACACCGATCTATTACCTCGATTTAGGGTCTATACCCTCAAAATATATGTAGTCCCAAAATTGTGCGAACGTAACAACTAAACGAAACCGTGTTGGAGAAAATCTCGCGTCTAATTAGGTTTTAAAGTAATGAAGTTTGGAACAACCCCTGGGGATGAGATGAAAGGAATTAAGCTGTTTTCAAAAACATATATTAACTGTATTACAATGTAATTGTTTGAGGAAAAGAAATGACAATAAAGAGGATACCTACGGAGTTTCTTTCACCTGTTTCTTCTCCGTTAGAGGAACCTCATTACGAAACGATGGTAGATTTAAAACATGGCTCTCGATGGATGAAAATGAAACGCATATTTCTTACTTCGATAAAAATATTACTTAATTAGATTTAATTTGGATAAATTGGCTTATTGAATTCAAGAATAACAACAAACCGCCAATAATCCGAATATTGCATATCACAAATCAATCGGTTAATTAGACGCGAGATTTTAATTAGAATGAATTGATTGATTTCGATACGAAACGAAACAACACGGTTGATTCTCTAAAAAAAATTCGAGCAAATTATTTAAAGGGCGCACGCGCTAAACAAACATAATTATAATGAAAAACAATAACAGATATAATGAAATAAATGTTTTAAAACAATGAAACATCTATTGTATAGCGATTAACGTTTTTAATTAGTACAATACTACGCAATGCTAAATGACACAGTTTCAAAGTATTTCGCAGAACAGCTTTGATTTTAATGTTCTATTATTTTTTATCTAATTTCCCGCTGTTTCGATTCAAGACAGACTGAGGTGTATATCGTCATTACGTAATAGATAGTTAATTAAAAAGTGAAAGGTGTAGTGATGCTTCCATGAGACGACAGGCGGAGAGTTTATCACCATACACCACTGCGATTTTATCAATAAAAAATGAAATAATCACAATTAGCAATGCGTAGTATCGACGGCTTGACATATTTAAAAAATTAATAGCACGCTAAGTTTTTTTTTTCAAATACTGTTAAACAAATATTTCTTATAATTTTCTATTGGAAATTAAAATGCTGGAAACTCGTTAGTTTTTTTTCTCTATGATTCTGGCATTTTGTTATCCTTTAAGCCAATGGCATGTAAAAAACTCGTAGTCATGAATTTAAAAACGGTAAGCAGTTAAAGTTGCACCTAAACAGCTGCCGTCAAAATTAAAATAACGCAACGGATAACGGCTAACGCTAATAAATAATATAACCTAACGAACATTACGTATTGATATTTTCGAATAACGCCATTTAAGTAACGACTGTTTTTTTTAGTATTATTTTTTGGCAGCGATTCTACGTTAGACATAACTAAAGACCTTGTCTATGTGACGTCATCAACCAGTGTTCAAAAAATCAACAAACCTAATAAATATTTACACAACTTAGCGAGAACAAGAAATAAAACGAATAACGGTTAATGCAAGGGAATAAAATTCGCAACGAGAAAGGCACTTGCTAACTATGTTCACTACATCGATACATTTAAAAAAATATATTATAGAATTCGTAATTCTCCATAAATACCATCTAAAAATATATCGTATCACAATTGTATGTAAAAATTAATATCGTGGTCCTTCACTAATAAAATACCCAGTTTTCGTAATAAACTACGTTTGTATATAAATATATTGTAAAAACTACGAAAATATGCACATTTCATTGCTTCATATATAACTATCACGGACAATCATATACAATGTATATTTAGAATGTCGTAATAAACATTTAGACGAACACACAAAATGGAGCACCGTTTATAATATAATAACACACGTGCCGACGAGGAAACCGATTTGAAAAAGGAACGCATTCCTATTTCAAATCGAATTCGACGTTCCAATTTCGAATTGGATTTTTTTTTAAAACGGACAGGAGCGACGCATCAAAGGCGTTATAACATTTTATTCTTAACCTGGTAACATTAACGTTCTTTGAGGAACTTTTATCTTATGGCCGATGCACCGCGACAAACTCGTCGTGTCACACACAAATTCACATTATACATGTTTTTAAAAAAATAACAGTTTCAGGCACTTTTTGAGCGAAATTGACCCTTAATACTTTCACAATAAAGCCTATGTATAAGACAGCCAGCCCGCTTTGCCTTCATCCAACATTGTGACTAAATAATATCCTAATTAATATCAAACAGTTTAATTTTAGTATAAGAGACTTTAAATTGTATTTAAAGAACCATAACGGGCAATTTGCAATAACATTAACAACATATTTATAATTTTATTGGTTTAAAATTCGTTGTTTACGTTAAAAGCTTTGGAAGATTCTGGATTTGAAGGCGAGTGTTCTTGTTCTATACATGTTGAACCCATAACGGTTATCGTCAGATATGTTACAATACTATAAGAGATAAATTTAAAATTTTTCTCCTGAAAATCAATACATCCTTTGCAACACTTCCGAATTACGTATATTACATTAATACGGAAACATTTAAAATTAGTTTTACAACTTTTCGTTTCCTTCCCTTCAAGTACATTGAACGTTATTACAACAAGATAAAGTTCAAAGTCCATTGAATGATTATAGTTTTGTATATATGCATACACTTTAAAAGTGCTTTTTTTTAAATTTTAAATCTTAACTCAACATGACATTATCTAAGACATGGCCAAATTAAGGACGTTCAATATAGCATAGAATCAGTAAGAACTGCTAGGATATTAACTCTGGTACAATGGTATAATGGTTTTCAACTGGTCATCACTGGAACTTGAAGATTCGACCCGCAAGTGCGTAGTCGTCGCGCCAACCACTAGGCCATCAGAGATAACTGAATTCAGGGTTTTTAGGAAGGATCTTTTCCGTACCCAAACTCTGTACGAATGTTAAATCTGTTTTTAAAAAAATCTGCTCTTGAGCCCAACACTAAAGTGTCAATGCCCATCGGCTCTTTTCTTTTCTTCTTTTAACGGTACAAGTAGCGAGGCTGTCATAGTGAGCGGAACGCAGATGTTGCATACGCGAATATTCTGTGGTAGGGTTATAAATATTCTGGCTCTCGACTTGCTTCGGCGGCCTTTTGGGCCGGACGCGACAGGTGACGAGTTTGTCCTCGCCTCAATCGTGGTTTAAGTGGCAATTCTGTTTGAACCTTCGCTAGCAAATAAATCAGCTGTCGACTCCAATCTCAAGTCTGATGGCGTTACGGTCCACGATTTTTGAGCCAACACAGGTGACGAGTTTGTCGCCGACACTTATGCGAATACGGCAGCCGGCGGATTCATCGTTTTATTGTGAATTCTGTTGGACATTTGGTAGTCTAATATAAGAGCTCCCGCCACTAACCCGAAGGTAGACGGCTGTTGCTGCTGTCACCTATAACGACGAGTCTGTCGTCCGACACGACGAGCCTGTCACCCGACACGATGAGCCAGTCGCCGAGCGAGTGAGACGGCGCTAGCGCGGCGGCGAGGGCTAGGCGCCCAGGTCCATGTCGAAGCAGGACGGGCGCGAGTGGGAGCGCGGCGAGTGGGGCGCGTGGTGGTGGTGGTGGTGGCCCAACAGCAGGCCCGGGAGGCAGCTGTCGCCCAGGGACAGCGAGGTGCCCAGCCCCAGACCCTCGCCGAGCAGGGCAGACCCTGGGGAGAGGGAAATTTGATGAGCCTCACGCAACGCTCAAAATTTAGAAATCTCTTTTTTTATTATGTGAAAAGTTGCCAAGGGAGCAGGCGGTTCACCTGATGTTAAATGAATACCGCCGCCCATGGACATGTGCTATACCCGAGGCTTGCAGATGCGTTGACAAAAATAAAAAACTCTAAAAATGCGCACACCGGCTATCTCACTCACCAGACGAAACGCGAAAGTTTAACACTTCGCCTTCTGTGAGGGCTTGGTACTTCCCCGAACGAGCTTGCCCATTCGTGAAACAGCAGAAGCTGTTGCGTGGCCCTACCACGGTAACGGTAACTTGAAACTTAGGCATAATGTAAACCCAAAAGAAGACATCATTTAAATGGAGAATTTGTCAAGATGATTATGGCTTCCTGAATTAATTTAACGAATCGTTAAGCGAGCAGGCAGTTCACCTGATGTTAAGTGGTCACCGCCGCCCATGGACATCTTCAACTGCTTTCGAGTGACAAATGTGTTGCCTTTAAAATACTGGAACCAGTTACCTCACTCGCCGGAACATAAAAGCATAACTTCCCCTTCACGCCGGTCTTCTTTGAGACTAAGGTACTTCTCGGACGAGTCTGCTCATTCGTGAAACAGCGGAAGCTCCTACCCTACCACAATCGATTATGCAGCGATGTTCTTCCTGGTTGCGTCATGGAATCTATAATGCTGCTAAACACTTGGCACAGGAGCAATGCTAGCGAGTTGGTGGCCAGTGAGCTAATGAGTCAGCGAGTACAGGTGGACTGACAGCTCGGACGGTGAGCCAGCGGGTTGGGCTATACAGCCAGTGAGCCAATGGGGGGTGGAGGTGGGAGGTCACTAACCGTGATGGTGCGCGAAGTTGTGGGCGTCAGACATCAGCGCCGACTCGCAGAGGCCCAGCGAGGTGGGAGACGAACACAGCATCGGGTCACCTAAATAGACAAATTATTTATTTTATACGATTTTGGCTCCTAAAATATTACAAGACTGCGTCTTCTCGCCTTCAACTTGGTCCTGAAAGACGACAAGGGGACGACATGTTGCCCCCTTCCCGCCCTTCTCGTTATAAACCTACCAGTTTAATCCACAGTCTCGGTATCAAAACTAGGATACCAAATAAAATACGCTAGCAGACATCGTAGTGACTGTTGTCAGGCGATAACTCTGTCATCAAGCAAATTCAAATGGTTATAGTTCAGAATTAATTAAAGCTGCAGTTTATGATTGAACAACAAAGATACATTTTATTTGAATATAATTACGTATAACCGCCGCCCATGGAATGCAACACCCGTAGGGTCGCAGATGCGTTGCCACCTTTTAATAAATTGGGTCCCAGCTACCCGACTCACCAGACTAAACGCAAAAGTGTATCACTTCTACTTCACGCCAATTCTCTGAAGTCGTGGTACTCACCACTTACCCATTCGTGCAACACCGAACACTGTTGTGTGGCCCTACCACAGTTAAGTACTTTTAATTTAAATCGATATTACTGTGACACCCGAAACGGAGCGAACGGAGAATCGAACTGCATACCTGACGTCACAGGGTTGTGCGAGTCGTCGTCCATGAGGTCCTCGATGTGGGCCAGCAGGGGTGGGGGTGGCGACAGCCGCATCTGGGGAAGGGGATGAATCGGTACAGACTACAGGAACAACTTTCCTTCGTCGTTTATTTATTTATTTAAAAACTTTCTGCACAATCACGTGATGTCTCGGATTTAACAAGTCCGAGACTCCATCCATTAGGTGCTCTCTAGCAGTCAACTGACAAATAAATAGGGAAAATAAGGGGGTCCGGAAAAAGCAAAGCCAATAACTTAGCAACGGCACTTATGAGTCATCCATTCTTTATTACATTATAATGATAATATATAAAGTGTTACCCACTTGGGAGAACTGTCCGTTGGTATGAAATAACAACGAACAATCTCATTGGCGTTAAGTTCTTATGTTTTAATCGGGAACAATAAAATTGTTATGTACTCGAATTAAAACAGTCGAGAAAACATTTAAGACTCTTGAGCGCTAATTGACATGAAGCTAGCTGGTATCAAACATATTTAGATCGAAATATGACAGCCTTGTCGCCAAACATCGGTCACTAAACACAGTGGTTTTTACTTACGAGCTTCACTTAAGAGCTCTGATAAACGGAATAGGCGGGAACAATTGATAGATAGATAGATAGATAGTCTTTATTTGTAAAAACATGGTATACATACATTGCATGCAAGATATTAAATATACATTGTCCTATCATGTCCAGGCCGTATCACGGCATACAAATTGGTTACAAGAGATGGTGCATTGACCGCAATATTGTTTATTATAAATTATACTTTTGCCAAATATAATCACATGTCATTATTCAGTCATAATATAATTAATTACGAAATTGATTAATAAAATTGTTATAATAAATAATGTCAATATTAAAATAACAGATGATAATTCAAACAATTTACAATTTTTAGTACATAATATAATGCAAATTAAATTATATTAAAATAAGAAGTAATTTTGAATATTACGAAAAATTGTCTTCCTTCAAAAATTCTAAGATATTGTAGTATGCTCGATTAATTAAAAGATTCTTTAATTGTCTTTTGAGATCAAGAGTATTTAATTCTTTCCACGATTTGGGCAATCTGTTAAATATTATCGGTGCCGTGCAAAAGATGCTCTTACACATAAGAGCAGTTCTTGCGCCATTCCTAGGTGCTACATCAGATAAACTTGAAAATAAATTGGAATTAGACCTAATAAACATAACTGTTTCTATGATGTATAATGCGGGCAAAGTCAATATTTTAAGTTCTTTAAAATGTGATATGTTTTAAGTGCTAGCATTGATCGAATGCATCTCTTCTGCGCCCGAAAGGCCATTTCAATGTTTGCGCTGTTGCCCCAAAAGATAACTCCATATCTTAGTGTTGACTCTGCTAACCCATAGTCAAAGTCAAATATCTTTATTCAATATAGAAGCATTCACTTACTTATTGATAGTCAAAAAACTCTACCACCGGTTCGGAAGGTAAGCCACTGACCTGAGAAGAACCGGCGTAAGAAACTCAGCGGGACATTTTTTTTTACTTGCCAAAAAAATTTACAAATATGTGTACAATTATTAAACTCCACTTGAAAGAGCCTGGAGCGATCAATTCATTTCCAGAGTGTGTTATCATTCATATAATCACTAATACTATAATAGCCATTAACACACAAACGTTCCTTTACAAGTTTTTTGAATTTAGCAACGGATTCATTTTGAACGTTTTCTGGGATTTTGTTGTAAAAGCGTATACATTGTCCCATAAAAGATTTACTTATTCTACGCAATCTAGTTGAGGGTAGAACTAATTTATGCTTGTTCCTTGTATTAACATCATGCACATTACTAAATCTTGAAAAGTCATTCTTATTTTTGTGGACATACATAACATTAGCAAGTATGTACTGAGAAGCTACAGTCAATATTTTTATTTCTTTAAACAAGTTTCTTAGTGAATCTTTGGGGCCCAGGTTATAAACCGTTCGAATAGCTCTCTTTTGCAGGATGAAAATAGTATTTATGTCGGCTGCATTTCCCCAAAGTAGAATGCCATAAGACAATATTATACTGTGGAAATAGCTAAAATATACCAGACGAGCCGTATCCACATCAGTCAACTGTCTAATTTTTTTGCACTGCAAAGACTGCTGAGCTAAGTCTACTCGTCAGTCTATTAATATGGGGGCCCCACTGCAATTTGGCATCTACAGTTATGCCAAGAAATACAGTCGAGTCAATTAGGTCTAACGCTTCTCCATGTAAAAGTACATCAGTTTTTACACTTTTTACGTTGAGAGTTGTAAATTTAATACATTTCGTTTTTTTACTATTCAACATTAAGTTATTAGCACTAAGCCAATGCACTACAGTGGAGAGAGTATTGTTAACATCGTCATAATTTGAAGAATGTCGTTTAACTTTAAAAATTAAAGAAGTTAGTAGGCTGTGATTAGCGCATCTCTGTTAAGAGCCACTGCAAGTTGTTTTAGTGCGTACGCTACACTACTTAATTTTTCGCAAACTGTCTCTATTTGAGTTTTCCAATTTGAACTTATTGTCTATTACTAAACCTAGAAATTTTGTTGTGTCAACTTCATTAATATTATTAATATTACAATTAATATTAAGATTCTCAAATTTATGTGTCCGTTTTCCGAAATGCATTATGTATGTCTTATTTAAATTCATGATCAAATTATTATTATTTAACCAATTTTTAATAGATATGTGAACTTTTAATATCATTTTCGTATTTATCTTTGTCTTTGCATGCTATTGTCACAGTACAATCACCTGCGAAAAGTGTCATCGGTTGTTCAGTTGCTTTAGGCAAGTCATTTATATATAAATACATTGATGATAATAGGCCTAAATATGACAACCTTGTCGCCGAACATCGTTCATATGTTTATGTTCATATTCAACACACAGTGGTTTTTGCACGTTCTGATAAACAGGACAGACGTAAATAGTCGATATATTATATGATAAGAACAATATGTTAATAGTAAAAAAATCTACGTACAAACGCCGTTACCTTGACGTCCTTGTGGTCGAAAATGTCGGGCGGCGGGTCGAGGCAGAGGCCCGGCGCGAGGCAGCCGAGTGATAGGCCCTCTTCCAGGCCTTCGGACAGGCCCTCCGAGAGGCCTTCGGGCAGACTGTCCGCCAGGCCCTCGGGCAGACTGTCCGATAGGCCTTCGGGCAGGCCCTCCGATAGGCCTTCCGAAAGGCCCTCGCGCCCTAGGGGCGAGCAGGAGCCCAGTTTGAGGCCGTCTGCGAGAATAAACGAAGGCATGACGGTATTGCGGTCCGAATGTTAACTATTAATGGGAATCGAACCCACGACTTCCGCTTTACGCTACTTTAACCACTAGTTTAGCTTAGCGTGCATTATTCGTTGTGAATATTCCTCCCTAATATTCACAACGGTTACGGATTTTGCTTTTTCACGTTTAAAGAACACAAATTGTACTCGAGGCAACAAAAAATAATTTTTAACACATTGACTGAAGTGTAAGAACACTTCGAGTTACGTTCGAAATGGAAGAACACAAAATGAGGAATAAACTTTGAGGCACTCTATCAGTCAATACCTTAGTGAGATCTTTAGTATAAAGTTAAAAGAGTCTATGCATATATAATTTGTCTCGTATAAATAAAGCGAAATGTTTGAATCCATAAAATTGACAAAGAATTGTAAGAAATACTATACTGATTGATTAAAAATTATAAAGCGGATGCTGTACTTACCCAGCGCGTCGAGAGGCGGTAAGCAGTCGGGTGGGGGCAGATCTCCGAGCAGGGCGCCCGCTTCCGTTTCCGCTTCCGCATCCGCCGCCTCCTCTGGCGCGCCCGCCTCGCCCAGCTCCATGGGCGGAGCGGGCTCGCGCTTGGGGAGGACCACCTCCTGCAACGGTCGGGATATGAGCATGGATGCACGCAAGTGCTACACGCACCAGCGAGGATATGACGACCGAAATTCATGTAAAATCGAGATACAACCGCTGAGACTTAGAAGATCTATTCCATTTATTAAATAAAGAAGAAGAAGAAGATTATCTATTGTAGTCTTCCGTCGGAAAACATTGCCACGTGCAGCATAACATTATCCGGTGTTGCAAAGACGTTACACATACATAAATTCCATGTGGGCAAACTCCCCGTTTGCCCACATGTAATTTATGGCTTGGGAGTTTGGAACTGGGGTTCTGAAACAAGTATCTACGTATCACACAAACAGCTGTCCCGTGTGGGAATCGAACCGACGACCACCAGCGCCGAAGCCGATGCCGAAGGCGACTGTGCTATTGAGTCATCGTCTACCGCCAAGGGCCTACTGTTTTCTTACCGGTGCGGAAGTAGCCGTTGGTGTGTGAGGAGCTGGCTCTGGGGTCTCTTCGTTGGGCCAGCTCTCGCCATTGAGGGGCAGGCCGTGGACTCGCGCCAACCTCTCCAACTCCTGGAACCAATAGTTTAGATAATAACGATTAGATTGACATTAAGCCCTGGAAGAAAACATCGTGAGGAAACCTGCATATTTTCGAAATTACAACAAAAAAATATTTTTCGAAGATACGTGAATCTAGCAACCTGCAGGGGTCGCATGGTGAAATAGACCTTTGCCCAGCTGTCGGACTTGTATAGGCTGTTACCTATACTTTTTTACTTTGCTGATTTTTAGTGCTAGTCTCCGAACATTAAACTTACAATTTTTTTTTGCCGCTACTAGAATTAAAAACTACGCTTTCGCATGGCTACAGCGTCTGGATGCATAATTTAAAAGATCCTGTTGGAATCAAATTTGACATATTATCTGCAGATTTTAAGGCCTCCCTAATTAAAATTCGACTTAATCCTATAAAACTTAAGGTTCCAAATCACCTGTATCCTGAGCATCAGCTTCCTGTTGTGGAGTTCTATCTGCTTCCTTCTCTGTTCGCTCTGTTTAAGCCTGTTCACCTCGTCCCTCAGGCACTTTATGTAGTCAACGCTGCTCTTCAGTATCGTCCCCTTGTTTGGCCTCACGTCCCTGATCACCTCGTAGAACGGGTCGTTGGTCTTCGGGAGTAGAGTACCCAATTCCTTGATCCTGTCGTTTATGTTGAACCTGCGACGCCTCTCGACTGAAATCGCGAAGGGATCAAGTTGAAACGAAACGCAAAAAATTCTATTATTTTATTAGGCTTTTCAAGAACTTGAGAATCTGATTTCGAACGAATTTGCAAACTTGGCAAGGACGAGAAAGGAACTGTCAATAACAAGATATTTGAAGTCACGATATTTGTGATTACCATTTGTTAAGCATATCTCAATAAAATAAAAGCATCAGAAAAATGGGTATTATGAGTATTGTCGCTTCGAAATTTCACAAGCAAGTCAATATATCCACTCACTCATGTTGTGGTTGTCCTTTTTCTGGCGGTCCTTTGCAAGGGCGTGCATGTCGGCGTCAGTGAGGAGGGAACAGTCGCCGGCGACTGAGCTGGCGGCGGAAGGAGGCCCTGAAGACGAACGGGCAGCGCCGCTGTCCAGGGATAGGATGTCCTCCAGGAACTCATCCGTCTAGGGACGAATCATTGGTCAGTTCCTCCCAGTTTCCCTTTTGGGACGTTATGGTTCGAACGACATGATTTTAGTGTCTCTGACCGAGCTCAGAAGTGACCTTGAACAGCTGATCTCTAGCGTCAGAAACTAGATGGTTAAGTTTAGGCCCTTGGACCATTTCGATAACTATATGACTTGGACAGCTAACGGCCACCAGCATATTGTCCCCAGTGGGAGTATTCTGTGTGTGGGTTTTCAATCTCTTAAAATCCCTCTCCTTCATCACCATTTCAACTGTCCATCAGAGAAAGCAGTCGTAAAAATGGGCAGGATTTACAAACAACGTGCTTTAAACTGGTTCAAGACGTTAAACATTAAAATTTGTAGAAAAAAGGAACGAGAAGTCTTTCGCCGCTGTGGGTATCGAACCCACGTCTTCGGGATTTGCGCCCTGACGCTCTAACCACTAAGCTAAACGGCTGACTGCCACAGGGGCAAAATTGTCAACGTCTTTTATCTACAATGTGCTTTACATTTTAAGCATCCATTGTTATATCCTTTCCAGCATACAAACAATTTCGAATATCGTTTTACAACGATAACTTCGAACGAGAGATGTCGCCATTGCTTTTTTAGAAATTTAAAGTTTTTATAATGCTAATGTCTGCACTTAACATTAAACATTAAAACTTGTAGAAAAAGTACGATAAGATTTTCGCCGCTGTGGGAATCGAACCCACGTCCGGCATTCGCGGCCTGACGCTTTAGCCACTAAGCTAAACGGCTGATTGCCACACCGACGAAAACCGTAACGTCTTTTATCTACATTGCTTTTATAGCATTTAAAATGCTCGCTTCAAGCTAGGTTCTAGATGGTTCTAGAGGACGTCAGCCCTCGCAGCCCACTCACCTCCGAGGTGTGCGCGGTGGATGCGCACAGTCCAGGACTGAGTAGACTAGAGGTGGAGGTGCGTTCCGGCGAAGCGCAGATCTCCGGCGCCGACTGGACGGCACCGGGCCTAGTGTTCGCTGCAACCTGCAGTTTTTTACTTGTAAACGAGTGTTCCTAACATTGAAAAAAAAAAAAAATCAACAAAAAGGCATCTAAAATTTGGACGGTCGTGTACATTAATGTGTTGATAAGTTTGACATGGTGAAATTTCAATGGGTTTCGTTTGAATTTTACGATGCCCTAAAAGGTTTTTTGCTGCGATTTCTCAAGATTTTCTACTGCTAAATGCGTAAATGGAGATGACCAATCCATCTCGTTATGTAAACTTACGCCCGGTTTCTGATACACTGATCATCGTAGATGTCAACTGATCAGCTGTCAAATGGCTTTTCAGATTTCATTTTAGTTGCCAAATGGATGGTTAAACTCTATGAATTGACCAGAATGATCTTCTTAATGATCAGAATGTTTCAGAAAACGGTTAGTCAGGTATCTGATATAAATTAAATTTATTCACCTATTGCAGCGATAAAAAAAATTGTGATAGAATCGATGACAAAAAATAGAAAATTAATATTACAAATATTATAACTTGAATTAAAAAAATGAACAATTTGAACTTGGTGCCCCACCTGTGTTTGCGGTTGGAACGACTCGCTGAGGTACTGGCGCACTTGGCTCTTCTGCTTCTGGATCACGTGATACCTGGTGGGGTTCTCCAGAACCGTTCGCACCTGGCGGCAGGACAGATAAAATATTGTCATTAACACTACATAAACTTGAAGAATTTAAGAGTAAAACACGTTCTATCAAAACGTCTATTAGCGTAGAATTGTTTTGTTTGTCAAGAGTTGTTTTATCTATGATAATTTAAAACTGAACGTCACTAATTTAAATGTTTAACGGTTACGTCCATGAGAGCGGCAGTAAAATTTTTGTTTTATTGTGAAGACGACGACGTTGCTATATCAACTGTTTAATATAAAAACAGATTCCTTGGTTACGCGCTGATCTCATAATACCAGTCAAATAATGGTCATGTATCATCATCAGTTTTCACAAAGTGAATTTAAAGGTTGCACTATATTTATTTTGTACTCTGGATTAAATTTGTTCTAGTAACAAAGTCCCGTTGAAAAAATAAAATCTAGGCCCAAACGAACCACTACTGCAAGACAAGATACAATTAGCTCCCTCTGCATAGATCGGACACAAGATTATTAATTCAAAAACTTACGGTAGCCCAGGTTAACTATGACAATCAGACGTCTAACGCCTCAGTCTGTCGCGTGACCATAAACATTATAAAGGGTTCGAAACGTCCGGAATTAAAATTAAAAATAAACGCGATAAATCCGTAAAATTAGTTTCATTTATAATTAATATTAGTTACTTCTACAGCAATACATGTTTAACTCACTTAAACAGTAAACACGCTATGTTCATTGTTTTCGATCACGTATTTCTTATTTTCCCGTTTTGTTTAATTACCAGCGTTAACTCAGCCACCTTCATGGACATGTCTACATTGTAGTTTGAAACACTTAAGCCTACAATGTGAGATGGTTGTCTCTTCCTTTATTTCTCATTGATTGTACAACTCAAAACTGGTTAGTTTAATAATTTCACTGAAGGAGATAGATTAAAATTAATATCAAATAAATATATTAGAGATAACATTCCGGTTTTGCTTCAGAATTGTTATACCTAAGGTCTATGCAACTAGGATGTGGTTACCTTAAATTTAATAATAATGGGTATAAAAAATAAGAAAAAAAAATGACGTTAGTCAGCCACTTTTTTAAAAGTTATCAACCGATCGTTGTTATCGTATTTTATGTAGAAGAAGTTAGGTAGGAGTCCCAACGAGTGCGACCTAGAAAGATCTACAGTCTTCCCTCAAAAATATTGCCCCCTTATAATAAAAATATTGTTTAATAAGACAGCTCACCTGCAACACCTGAGGCGGAAGCTCAACATTCGGCGTAATACGGGGCACGTCCGTCGGAATCGATTTCTTCTTGTCCTCCCCATTCTCCTTCGACTGTCCCTGCTGTGTCTGCGGAGAAGCGCGAGATAATCTCTCATTATCGTCAACAACCTCCTATCCTTATCAAGGTGGTCGACACAACTTGTGAATCTTCAAGCCTCCTTGCCAAATCAAATGAAATACCTTTATTCAATATAAAAGCATTACACTTACTTATTGATTGTCTCTTGACAACGCTACCACCGCCAGCCAAGTATTTATAGCTTTTCTGATAATGGAAACATCCAATGGTATTAATTTTGTTTAGCTTCTCTAAATATCTATTTTTCGATTTAACGGAAATTAAGAAAGAAGTATTTTCAGCTGTTAGCAGATCGGTATTATACTGAATTCAATGTCTTTTGGATCGTACAACGAAATAATTATATTGGACAAAGACAGGCAGGGTGTGCGATTTGTGTCCAAGACAAACTATCCATAAGTGGGGTAACGCGTGGGGATCATCAAATAGTCCAAAGCGTCCTCGAAAATACGAAAGACGGATAGAACAGTTGAATAACATGAAACTTAAGTCTCTTGACGGTCAATGATGAAGATTCTGCAAAAGGATCCACGACCTAAGTAAGTCTACATTTACTAGCCTGGGACTGACCCCTCTTTAACATTGTGCCTGCCATGACACCTTGGTGTATGGAAGAAGTTCACATTACAGTCTGCAAGATCGATATAGTAACTTCTGCTGTCACAGAGCCGGCTGTAGCAGGAATGGCTGGTGTGAAGTGAAAGTGCTTACTGTTATGTTCGTTGATTACATAAATTCGATGAGGAAATACATGAAGGTCTGCGACGCATCTTCAACGTATCTGGTGTAATGGATTTCTTATTCTTGAATTTAAACTAGCGGTCGAAAGCCGCCAAGCGGTCGAAATTCGACCATAATTAAATTAAATTATAAGTTAGAACCATATTAATCTATTTTCAAATACAATACTAAATAAGCAAAAGAGTATATATGTGTGTGTGTGCCAAATGTAGTATCAATACATGGTAGTGAGTTTAATGTTTTCTATGTTGATTTAATGTATTTAAACCGACTCCAAAAAAGGAGGAGGTTCGACCGTATATATATTTTTATTTTTTTTATGCGTGTTCGGGGATCACTTCGTCATTTATGAACCGATTTTGATGATTCTTTCTTTGTTGGAAAGGAGATATCCCAAGGGTGGTACCATTATAAGGAAACCCAGATCTGATGATGGCATCCTAAAGAAATCGAGGGCAATCCTCAAATGGTGTTAACAATGCTTTTAGTTTCCTGTTTGAAGTCGGGTATTTTTGTTCAAAATTATTATGCATGTATTTAAAAAATATTCTCATCCCTTATATCTCCACTCCTCTATATAAACTATAACGCCCGGTTTCTGAAACACCGATCATCGTAGACGTCAACTAATCAGCTGTCAAATGTCTTTTCAAATTTCATTTTAGTTGCCAAAAGGATGGTTAAACTCTCTGAATTACCCTGAATGACATTCTTAATGATCAGAATGATCAATTCAAAGAGTTTAACGATCCTTTTGGCTACACAAATGAAATTTAAAAAGCATTTGACTGTTGATTAGTTGACATCTACGATGATCGGTGTTTCAGAAACCGGGCGTAAGTGTGGGAAATTTCACATACCTCCGTTCGCGGAAATTTCGTATGATGGGGGTTCAATGTTTTTGCTTCCCGTATTGCTATACAGATTAAACTCAATTACTCTACCAACCTGTAGAGACTCCCTGCGTAGTTGCTCCTGTGCATGCTCTCGCATCAACTGCTGCTTCAGCTGGGTGCGCGAGGTCGGTGTCAGGGTCTTGAATGTTGGGGGACTGGAACAAACAGAACGCAGGTCAGTTATATTGCCAATTAGATTGTCCTAGTGGACGCCCAGTGGTCGAAATACCTTTTTTTTTATTGGTTTAATGTTTTTATATATATAATTTTTAAAAAATATTAGCATTCTCCACTCCTTCTCTATATAAACTATGAGTGCAAAGTTTTAGCTTCACGTATTAATATATAGATATGTCTGTATACGATGTATGTGTATATACTATAAGGGCAAAACAAATTTTTTTTTCACTTGTTAAGAAGTCTACGTAACCCGATAAAAATAAAATGTTAACAATTTAAAAAAATATATTAAAAAAATATATATTTTAAAAAATAACATTCGATTGAAAGAACTACATTGTGGGTTGTATTAAATATATATGTTCTTATGAATTCGTGGTTGGATTATTTTTCATTTTTTACTACTCTGGTCATATTTATGTTTGAAGTCTTTGTCATAAAAGAGTGATAGGTGCATTTTATATTCGCCAATTTACTAAACAGCAGAGTTTTATTCCTCTCATTTTTGTGTCATCAATGCTTAACCCGAAAGGAGAGCTATTTGGGGTTAATACATTCTGAGGCAAAACTGACTAAAAACCCAACGAATTTCCAAGCAAAAACAAACGTCAGAATTAAAAGTCAATAAACTGGTTCGCGAATAAATAAACAGTTGCATACGAGTCTCACACCCTGTAGCTGTACTGTAGAGCTGCTCAAAGGAAAACTGCCTCAAAACGGCACGGCCTAAGGGCTAGAATCGACTAGGCCGTCGGGTGCCGCGGTCAAGGCTTATTGGTATGTGAACGGGTGTACTGAGA
Organism: Iphiclides podalirius; assembly: GCA_933534255.1. Taxonomy (NCBI): domain Eukaryota; kingdom Metazoa; phylum Arthropoda; class Insecta; order Lepidoptera; family Papilionidae; genus Iphiclides; species Iphiclides podalirius. The sequence goes on along the minus strand of OW152839.1, from coordinate 9,336,249 downwards.
GACCGTGGCCGAGACGAGGCGTGTTCGAATAAGATATTGCACAACAGAACATGTTCCTAGCGCTGACGCATTGGTCGGGACAAGGTGCAAGGTTTCGCAAATCCATTGTTGCACGGCCGATACGAGTGTTAGAGGGTGTGCAATTATGATCGACGCAAATGCTCAGCGAAGACATAAACTCTAAACTTCGTAGAAAAAGGTGCGTGAAGTTTTTCGCCCCTGTGGGAATCGAACCCATGTCTGCGGGATTCGCGCCCAGACGCTTTAACCACTAAGCCAAACTACTGTCACTTACGAGTAATTCACAGGCACACTAAAAACCAGCGCTGTAGTCTCGTATCGACTGCAGCATTAATCTGAGTACGGTCTGTTGCCGTATACGCCACACAAGTGTGTGTGTAAAATGTGTGATGTTTAATTTTGTTTTACTTCTTACTACGTATTTTTTATGTTTGCTGTTTAAATTTCCATATAGCTTATTAAATGAATAAATGTTTTCTTTCTTTCTTTTCTTTCATTCATTGTTCATCTTTTACAGCATACAAACAGTTATGTATACCGTTTTACAGCGATAATTCGAACGAGAGATGTCGCCATTGCTATTAGAAATTTAATTTCTTTTTTAAAAGTTACAGCGATCTAATACAAACACAACTATCTTTCTCTACCCAGTGAGGGATTAAAACATGAAGGTACCATGCGTCGATGAAGTATCGTCGAGTCAAAAACTCGATATCTTTGAAGGGAGCACTATCTGCTAAAGTCTAAGCGACCTGGTTAATAGTACCATATGCTAGCGAATGGGCAGGCTCGGAAAAGTACCAAGGCCTCACAGAATACCGGCGTGAAGTGGAGGTGAGTATATACATGCGCCCACTTTTTGAATGGTTCGCAACGCCTCTACAACCCATCAGGCATTACCATGGGCGGCGGTAAACTTAACACCAGATGAACCATTTGCTCGCTTTTCACATAAAAAAAAGTATTTGTCCAAGAGCCATCAAGGATCAAGAGACATAATCATACAATGTAGACAGTTTATTTCTAGATTTATTAATTCATGACAAAGTTTTTGACTTATAGCTGTAATAGTGACAGAAGAATTATTGACAGTCAATTTCACTCGATTCATTAATCTTATCTTGGTTAACTCAACCGAAACAAAACACAGTTGATCCTCATTTGAAAATTAATATCAAGAACGTTACGTATCGGATCGGAATTGTAGCGATTGCTATCCAAAACACAGTACATCGCGGTGATGATTTAACACATCCCAGATATGGAGCTGTCATCGGCATGTTAATTTTAAGTTTACACCTAAGTAATCATCCATTCAAGAGGCGCCGGACGGAAGGTCGAAAGTAACTGAAATGTCTCTTAGTCTTAGTCCGTCCGATTCGACGGAATGCATGTAGAAAATTCTTATTGGTTCTTTACTATTTCAATGCGAATATTCACGATAAACATTCGAAGCGAATATTAGAATGTGGTGTTTTCATAGAACTTTTTCCTTTTAAGCGAGGAAGCGTCTCTTCAAACAAATAGTGAGACAAGAAGAGACAAAGAAATGAAGATGGGACGATGATAGGTAGAGCTACGCAACAAAGACTATTTTGCACGGCGGGCAATGGGGCGGCTCAGAAAAATTAATTACTGGTATCACATATTATTTGGCTGATTAGCTGCGAGATTATTTAATGATAAAACGAAGCTCAGAGCGTTTCCTCAAACACATTTCAAGACCAAAGCTACCCCGAATAAATACTCCGATCAGTAACCATCAAAGCTCAAATCGTATAGTTCAATCTCGTTAGTAGCAGTTACAGGCCCTTAAACGTCATCGTCAACCGACGGTTCGACGTCTACAGACTTTGACCGGTCCAGACTGTAACCGACTAGAATCAGTATAATTTTAACACTAATAATGTTAAACACAAATATTTCCAGTCCAAATAAGCAAAGCTTTCCAGTGGCCTCCTCAAGCACAGATCGTAGAACATTATTATTGAAATTATACCTCTTTTGGCGCGTTCGGAAAAAAATATGAGAGTAAAATTTTTAAAACGCGCACGCATTCCGAGGGCCAAAAACGACACGATGAAGTTAGTTGCAAAGCGACGAACTTCGACCAATTTCACGGTATTACCATGGACATGTGAAAAAAGTAACAGCCTATACATGTCCCACTGCTGGGCAAAGGCCTCCGTTATACAGAGGGTATCAGGGCATAGTCCACCACGCGGCCCCACTGCGGATTGGCGGACTTCACATATCTTCGAAATATATATTTTTTTTGTTATTATTTCGAAAATATGCAGGTTTCCTCACGATGTTTTCCTTCACCGCGGAGCACGTGATAAGTCAGCACTTAAAGTTTAAAACTTCATTGGTGCCGGCACCGGGGATCGAACTCAGGTTGCTCGAGTATATTGAAATAAAGGCGAGCGCCCGGACACTGAGCTATGACGGCTCAGTGTCCGGCACATGTGACATTTGCCTATAATTCCAAGTTATTTAATTAAACCGTTAGCAATTGTGTACAACACGGAATACTGGCACAGGGGATAAAATTTTTATATGTTTTTCTTTCCTTCTTAAGTGCGTACATAAATACACGCATGTTTTTTTTTTCGACATAGTTTCTCAGACACATCGTGTGCACAACTTTGTGATTAAGCTGCGACGCAGCACCGTTCACAGGCGGAGGCGATAATTGCTTGCGTTATGTAACAATACTAATTAACCATGACATACAGCGGCCGTGACTTCATCCACGGTTGGACGAAAATAATAAGTCGCTTTTTGATCATATTTTTAACCGTTTAATTATCAATTCGAATTTGCTCCGTCCCATTTTGAATACTTGGTATGTTCGTAATATCGTACCGAAATATTTTTTTACAAAAATGCGTCGAAAAAAGGTAACACCGTCAGATGGATATGATATATAAAGTAGAAAGTACCCGGAAGACCGAGCTTTGCTCGGTTTGTTTTTTTTTTGGTAAATCGTGTATTTTGGAAATTACATTTAGGTACAAATTATTGAGTAATGAAATATGCATAATATTTTTCGATCTTACCGACGTAATAATAAGAAAATATGAACTGATGTTTTTCACAAAAGAAAGAACTTTAAAAAAAAAGGGAAAAAAATAACAAAATAATAATCAACAAAAAATTAAAAATAAAGAAAGCAATGATCTGGAATCGAAAAAAAAGTAAAAAATAAATGTGTAAATGATCGTGACGCGAACCACGCCCGTCTGTTTTGGGGCCGCCCGATTACCGACCGAGCTATTTTGACATTTTCTCTTGCGGCGAAATTTACCGTCATATTCGAATTATATTTTTCATTCCCTGAAAACAGGGATAAAAGGACATTTTCTAAAAATGAAACCTAGCTAGATCGATTTTTCGCCCCCAAATCTATGCACATACTAAATTTCATGAAAATCGCTGGAGCCGTTTCCGAGATTCCGATTATATTGAAAGAATTGCTCGTTTAAAGGATAAGAGATAGAATAGAAATGGTCTGAAGACAAAATTTGATACTGATCTAAAAGACATTCGACATTTTGTAAGTAATGTGTATTAAAGAAAAACACATTACTTACAAAATGTCAAATGTTTTTTTTAAAGATAGAGAAAATATAAGATTAAAATAAAATAACGAAAGTTTCGAAATGACGAAGACCAGAATCGGAAAGGAATGTAACATTTTAGCTTAATTCAAAATAACAGAAATTAAAACCATGCCTCTAATGGGTTTAGTAGCGAGAGAGGTGAGAAAATGTTTAGCCAACGCTATCAGTTGCAAATTTTATTTAGAAGCCATTCATGAAATGCATCTTTGTTAGGACGACCGTGGGAAAGAAATTGTTGCGTGACTAATTATAGTAGACGGAGTTAACAAGGTAGTATTCGTATTGATAATTAATATAATGACTCAAAAACATAACAAGATATGGTATTATTTTCGTATGTGTTAGGTAACGTAATACTACGTATGAGTAAAATTCATCATGTTTTACACCGTCGCTAACAGCACACGGATTATATACGGAAAAAATCACGTTAGCACACAAAACGATTGAAATATTGAAGACATTAATGCCTCTTCAAGTTCACAACATTATCGTAAACACGTAAGCTTAGAATTCAATCCATTGATATCTCACGCACTATCTGACCTTCGTTGATTAAATAACTAATATCAACGGATATGTACTTTTGATTGATTGTCTATTTTGTATGTTCTCGTATTTACAAAGTTTTACATGTATCTAATCGAAACATCGTTTCTTTTAGAACCCACAACACTAGTATAAAGGCTGTAGTACTCATTCAGATTTATAAAAACTTTAGCTATTTTATAATTTTTCTTTTTCAAATTTCTTTGCTTTTTCTAATGTATAACTTCTCCACCGTTTGAGGCTAGTTTAGTTCGAGTTACTGTTCTCGTAATCGGATGTAAGCCATTAGGGTTCAGTCGGGGGCCGATGTGGGCTGACGAAGATGATAATTTGTGAATATTTTGTCCCTTTTAACGCTTCCTAACTGACCATAATCCTCGGTGATGTCAAAGTCAAAGTCAAATATCTTTATTCAATATAGAAGCATTACACTTACTTATTGATAGTCAAAAAACTCTATTACCGGTTCGGAAGGAAAGCCTTTTTTTACTTGACAAAAATAACAAATATGTGTACAATTTAATAAATTCCATTTGAAAGAGCATGGAGCGATCAAATCAATTCCAGAGTGTGTTATCATTCAAATAATCACTAATACTATAGTAGCCATTAACACACAAACGTTCCTTTACAAGTTTTTTGAATTTAGCAACGGATTCATTTTGAACGTTTTCTGGGATTTTGTAGTAGAAGCGTATACATTGTCCCATAAAAGATTTACTTATTCTATGCAATCTAGTTGAGGGTAGAACTAATTTATGCTTGTCCCAGTATTTACATCATGCACATTACTAAATCTTGAAGTCACTTTTTTGTGGACATACATAACTTTTGCAAGTATGTAATGAGAAGCTACAGTCAATATTTTTATTTCTTCAAACAAGTTTCTTAGTGAATCTTTGGGTATGTGACGTTCATACTGCTTTACGCCTTCCCCGCAGTACCGCAGTATTCGAAACTCAGTGTGCGTAACTTTTCGGCGCGGTGTTCAGGCAAGCCGGTCCATTGCTATTCAGCGCGGGCCGCGGGATTTCGCTATATTTTCGCTTAAGCGGCGCGCGGCCGAAATAACCGATGAGCCGCGAACGGCGAAGGTTTAACTGTGGGGTCAATACGGCTATTAGGCGCCATTCGCTCTTTGGACCGCGACACATTGTATTAGTAGGACTCTATTATTCTGTCTGAATGCGGTTGAAACTTCCCCTCTCCCGGGTATCGCGCCCAGACGCTCTAGCCACTAAGCTAAACGGCCGACTGCCACGCATACGAAAACCTCAACGTACTTTATCTACTTTTGTTTTTTCGCATTTCAAACAATGCTTGGCGCTATCTAAAAATTTAATGGTTCATGTTAAGTGCGAGATAAGCACTATAAAACCTAATATAACATTTTAACGCCTAGGTAGTAACTGACAATACCCCACATTCCATGGAGCCAAGAAACCACCCTCGCCTTAAGAAAGGAGTTACCTGCGTTAACAGGGCATTTACGAAATCTGGTAAGATTCACAGACATACACAGAGATACACAGACATTTACGAAATCTGGTAAGATTTCGTAAATGTCTGTGTTTGTGTACTAATGCCGTAGCATACAAGCGTTACAATTCCAAATTCTCAATCATTGTTACAAGTACTATAATTATATATAATACTAGCGAAAGGCCAGCTTCACGCGGGTGCAATGTATTATACATATAAAGCTTCCTCTTGAATAAATATATCTATTAAGAAAGTTAAAATAACGAACAAAGAATTAAGTAAAGACATTGGGCGCATTATGTGCCACGCGATATCCGGCGAGGATGTCCCAGCACTCGTCCACGGTACAGTAAAGTGAGTACAGATGTCCTTAATGCAGCGTTTCGTAAAGGTCCTTGATGGATTTTCAGCTCGACGTGACGCCGTACTCCTCTGACGCAAGAGGCCGCATCAACGGCGCTATTTGTGATTCTCATAAGCGATATTCGCGTGACGACCAACTTAACGCTGCTGCGACGGCGAGGCCGTGCACAGGTAATAACGAAACAGAGTGGTTTTAGGCGAATATTATTTTTAATTATGTCAGCAAAAGTTGTCACTTTCTTATAATAAACTCGATGTTTATTTCACGCATTCATATAGTGGAATTCCATAGAAAATGCCGTTTTAACTTTCGTATCTTTCACATAGTAATAACTTGAATAATGCTGCAAATTAATAGCAATGTGAGTTTTATAAGGAATAATTAGTAAAAAAAGTAAAATAGCAGTAAAGCCTACATGGCCCACTGCTGGGCGAAGGCCTCCTGTATACAGAGAGTATCGTGGTGAAATATCCACGCAGCCCCACTGCGGAATGGCGGACTTCACATATCTTGGAAATATTTTTTTTGTTTGATTTATTATTTCGAATAAATAATGGTTTCCTCAAGAAGTAATACTCAAATGCATTTAACGAAATCTATCCAGTTTTTCTGTGATGCGCGAACAGCGGCCGACCCCGATAATATCGTTATATTAATATTATGTATAGATTAACGGTCGGTTTTAATATTATATCTTTCTGATAGATTTGGCAACTAGCAATAGGTATTTGACATTAGCTCCATAATATTTAAGCCAAAATTGTATCTTCAGTGACCAAATCTATCTGATCTGATGATCGAATACTGAAACCGGCCGTTATCCGTTATCAGTTCTAATGTGCTGTTGTAAATATAACGTTGTGTCGACCGCCACCTTAGTGGTTTTTTTTGGAATAGGAGGCAAACGAGCATGCATGTAGGAATAGGCTCTCTTCTTGAAGGTCCCTAAGTCGTGTAAGGTATAAAGGCGGGAGGATGATAATAAGGCGTATATCTCACTGGTAACCCGCGTGGTACTCTGAACTGGAAGAATGGGCTGAGTTGCTAACTTTGAAATGTAGCTTAGTAAGTTAAAATAAATAATTGTAATTTAACTAGCGTAAGTTTTAGGAAGTAAAAAAAAACTGCTCTAACTGTAACACGTAGTAAAGGCATATTATGTTGTAGTTTGAATAGTACCCAAATATTGTATTATATAATAATTTCAAAACAATTTTACAAAAGGTACGGACCAAGTGTCCGTAGTGAACAACATATTTATGAAAGAAAAAAAAAATAGGGCACCTAATAATGTGCACTAGTAATATGTCTGAGATTTCATTACTCTGTCCCAAAGCGGCCGGCGACATAGTGACTCGATTTCAACTAACACTTTCGATCTTACATCCAGTGGCGTTTCGCATCACAAAAAACGTGCGCGAAACAATTATCGAGTGGCATCTTAATAGGCGCCTTGGTGCCCTGAGCAAAGATGTCGGTATTAATTCCGAATAAGGACATTTTTCATAGCGCGCCGTACGATTTGTAATCGACGAGATACATGCAAGTGCGGCGTGGATCGGCCGTTTGGTCTTTTTATTACGAACCTGCTAAACTGCTGCATACCTAATGGTAAGTCGTAGGTCGTAAACGATCATACAAAGCCTGTTTGTGGAACCATTTAACGTTTATACCCAGAGATGCGATTTATCAATAATTTTGTTTATTTCTCTATTAATAAGGCAATTAACACATATCAATTGATTTTCAATAAAGCATTAATTAAGGTTTAATTATAATTTGCTGAGAATTTCGAAGCACAAGCATTTATTATTACGAATTATTCCGTTTCTATGTAACAAACATTAAGAACGATCAAGAGTACTTATACAGTCGTCTCAGGACGCCGACAATTAAAGGATTTAGCTTAGAAATGTTATAGAGAAAGAAGTTGGGATAAAACAAAACATTTTAATGTCATGTGGTCTTTCTTATTCAGTATGAAGCCGCTACAGCCTACAGTAACCTACAATTTATATGTGGTGATTGGAGATTACGAAGAAATGCGATGTTACTAAGGAACCTCTTAGCTTTGAAGACATTAGGGGCTTAAGGTATTTAGTAGGAAGAAATCCCATACAAATTTAATTGTAATGATCATTTTCTTATCAAGTCTTCGGATCCAGAAAGGTAGAAATAAAAGCATTTCCTTTATATTCGAGGAAGGCGTATAGGAAACATGTTACTTTATTAGCTCCAGTTAAACTGATTAACGCCTCAACGTATTTATTCTACAATAAGTTTGTGAGTATCGTGACAATATTACCTAATATGATTGCGTAGCGTAATCATTTATAATAAATGCGCTTTAGGTACTTACTCGATAAAACGCAAGACAAATTAATAACGATAACAAAACAGAGTCAGTGATGATAGCAGTGCCCGCTCACTTTCAATTCGATATACTCGAGCAACAGGAGTTCAAATCGCGGTGCCGACACTATTTAAATTGGTTTTGTGTACTGACTTATCAAATGCTCGACGGTGAATGAAAACTACGCGAGGAAACCTGCATATTTTCGAAATAATAAAAAAAATATTTCGAAAAATCTGTAAAATCCCTTTGTGTAGAGGAGGCGTTTGTATTTGAAAGTATATAGACTATAGGCGCTAACGGACAATAGAAACACGACAAGGGTCGTAACAACCAGCATCCTTACCACGAAAGAAGAGTAGTAATACTACGCACCCCCAGCCCCCAGCAACCCTTTGTTGACTCGGTATTAGCCCCCATTTAGAGGTTCAGTGTGTTAACAACGCAAGTAGTTCAGTTCATATGTGTTCTACATAGGTTAGTTCGAGTCTGATGTCGTGACGTTGACAAAGTACATTTTAACGTGGTTTTGGTAATCGCAGAACCATCCGGATCTATATAGCATATAATATAATAGAATAGAATAAACTTTATTGCAAACAAAGAAGTAAACAAAAGGGGAATACAGTAAACAAAGTGTAAATATAGACGCCCTTATTGCTAATGTAGCAACTTCTTCCTAGAATAATGGTGCAAAATAAATTAAACCCAAATATTAGTTCATATAGCTCGTAGAACCGATAACCACTGGGGAAGAAAGGGGCTCGAGTGGCCGCTTCAAACTCACCATGGCAACGTGGGACGACCCCCCACTAGATGGAGTGACAAGCTGTGCAAGTGTTCGGGAAGTCGATGGGGGTGGCAGTCTGTGAGGGAAACCTATGTCCAGCAGTGGACTTGAACAGGCTGAAATGAAGATAATGATGATGATTCTTATACTTAATAATGATGTTGCTTTCACTTTTTCAATACCATCGCGCTAAATCATCCGACTGTGTTTTCGCCAGATCGCAGAACCTATGTAACCCAAGACATTTTCGGACAGTTCACATTAAAATCGAGACGCACATGCCTTCACAGTCCAGACGTATTCGACGTCTACGATAATATTCTAAAGAGAATGGATTAACTCAAGCGCCACGCTATCTTATCGCTACGTATCGAAACGATTTTAAGGGTAAAGGAAAAATACTGCTCGTTAAAATGGCAACAGCGCACCTGTTTCTATTCATTTTCTTTATAGAACAGGTTCTTCTGTCTCCCTCTATAGCAAAATATAAAGTTAAATCCGATCAGACTGAATTGTATGTGATCGTTACTACCTATTTGCATCGGTAACGTCATGGGTATTTCGGCAACAGAACGTCCTGAATACCGTATTGAAATTGATCTATTATTTTTCTATTGCTTAATAAAAAGTAGATAAATTTACGTGATAAATTTTTAAGGGACTGACAGGAAAATTATTGAAAATATAAATAAGATAACTATTGGTAGGTTTATCAATATTTGTTTTTGTATTTACAAAAATAAAAATGGTACAACTTCTGCCCGCGGCCATCGACTTGGCGTTCAGTAATCGAATTGTGTTTATTATTGTTCGATTATCTGCACAGAAAAAAATTGGGTATTTTTATCCGGAGATACGCGTACGGCATATAGTATAGCATTTCGCAAGTTATCTGTCCGTGCCATAAATATTTGAGCGCTTCGGTTTAATCCGCGCGGATTAAGCGCTGTAAGTGTTTGATTTATTTGCTTTTTGAAATAAACTAACGCAGTAGCCGGCAAGTCGAACGCAGCCACAGTTATTGAAAGAAAGAAAGAAAATACATTTATTTACCGAAAAAAGGACGTAGTAACAATCTAAACAATTACCATACAGGACGTGGTGTAAAAATGTATCCGAAAATATTTATTTGTTAATCAAATCAGATCGTTTAGAGCAAAGTATATTCGAGATCAGATAGAGACAATACTTTTGGCATATGTCGGAGACTTGATGGTATAGGTTGTTTACTAAGTTTAAAACCCAATGATTATGCTGAGGTGATTTTATTCTGTTAAGGGCCACGCAGTAGACCGCTATTGCACGAAAGGGCAGGCTCGTCGAAGTATCACGGCCCACAGAAGACCAGCGTGAAGTGGAAGTAATAAATAAATAAATAAATAAATATAACAATAATATAATATAATAATAACACGATGTTCATCACACAATATTTTTCCAGTAGTCGGGATCGAACCCTCTGGCGCAGGAGGCAGGGTCAATACTCCCCACACGAATTGGGTCAGAGAGAATGAGAGAAGTATTATAAAGTATAATTCTGGTCATTGAAGTGCCAGAGACACTCTTTCAAATAGGTTAGCGACGCATCATTGACGCGAGTGATTTTTAATAAAACAGAAATTGTGATATTTACATAGCTGTTAGCATTACTGTGGTGTTTTCCAAACCTTGCTGCAAATATTTCACCATCCTTGACGACCCGAATGGCGTAGTGGGTAGTGTACCTGCCTCCTGCGCCAGAGGGTGTGGGTTCGACATAGTGTTTTTCTAGTGTCTTGGTGTTTATATATGTATAATATGTATTTATTTACAAGGGAAAAGTATGTTTAAGTATGTTTATCAGTTATCTGGTACCCATAGTACAAGCATTGCTTAGTTTGGGACTAGAGAACGTTGTGTAAAAATTGTGTCCTAAAATATTTATTTATCCTCTGCGAAACATTATTTGTTCTTTGCCCTTAAGAGTTTATAATTGTCGTCCAAACCCACTTGGTTAATCCAATAAATCAAATTGTCCAAAATCTAAACCAAACGTTTCGCACGTAAATACAACCTGTTGCGGTGAATAGATCTGGCCCTCGAGGGTGGGCTAATGACGGTAATGGATGGTGACCGTCGCATCGCGAACGCGGAAGCCGGCGACAGCTTCCTGTCATTAACCGCGCATTAGATGACGGTCACCAGCGAACGGTCCGCGACGGTGACCAACGATAAAGATAATAACGTGGGATTAATGGAGAATCGGTAAACGGTTTTTGTTTGTTATGAAATGTAATTGCTTACGTTTTGTCCTATCCAAATGTTTATGTATGATATATGTACAATACGCGGTTGATAAAACCGATTTTAAGAAGGTGGAGGTGTTCAATTTGGATGTGTTTTTTTTTGTTTGTTCACCTCAGAACTCCGTCTTTCATCAACCGATTATAAAAATTATTTTCGCGTTGGGTTCGCTTTAACTTCCATTTGGTCCCATAGTAATTTCATTGGCATTGAACCTTAGACTACGCAAATACACCACGGAACTCGTCAAAATCAAGTTTAAAATGTGTAGTAAGTGAGATATTTGGTGTTTTTTGTATATAGAAATGTTTTTGTGGTTTGATTTAAAGCGTTTTATTACCAAGGAATAGAATAGAAACACACAAGTACAATAAAAAATACACAAGTACACTACATAGATGAAAAAACCGTTTTGATACATATCCCGACTTTCTTAACATAATAATGTAAGTTTGTTTGTTACGCTTTCACGCCAAAACTACTCAACCGATTATCATGAGCCTTTGTACACATGTTCTCAGAGGTATTAAAAAGAAGATAGGATTATTATTACAGAAAAATATTTTTTTAATAAAAATATTTTTTAAAAGATATTTATTTAAGGGCTTCAACTCGTACGAAGTACACCGCTGGTAAAAGCTATTTACTAAAATAAAATTAATGTTCAAGTTGTATTTCGAACATGACATGTAAAAGTAAAAAAGTAAAGTAACAGCCTATACATGTCCCACTGCTGGGCAAAGGCCTCCTCTATACAGAGGGTATCAGGGCATAGTCCACCACGCGGCCCCACTGCGGATTGGCGGACTTCACATATTTTCGAAATACATTTTTTTTTGTTATTATTCCGAAAATATGAGGTTTCCTCACGATGTTTTCCTTCACCGCGGAGCACGTGATAATTCAGCACTTAAAGTTAAAAACTTCATTGGTGCCGACACCGGGGATCGAACTCAGGTTGCTCGAGTATACATTGAATTAAGGGGAGCGCCCGGACACTGAGCTATCACGGCTCTGACATGTACATATTTAAAATATTGTACTACATAGGAACTCCTAGATATAGTAGTTGATTGCGGACAACTTAAGAATGTGACAAATATGAAGATAAAGTAGTTTGCCATAACTAGCTGTATAAGTGTTATTCCGATCGGTTCAGTAGTTTTCGCAGTATTACCAAACAAAAAGACCGTCTCTCCATTTATTAGTAAAATGGAGAGATTAAAAAAAAACAAAATAATCTATGCATAGATATTTTTGCCACCGGTGGTAATTCTCATTTATTTAATTTTCAATAAATCACAAATGATTCTATTAACAAATAGAATTCTCATTTTAATGATTTTACGTACGTAAATAATATATGTTGCTTCCACAGTTTTTCTGTCTGGTGGCAGCAACTGCTTACTGATTTTAGCACAGTTAACCGGTAGGGCCGGGCATATACCGCAATTACGGACGCATTATCACGCCCCGTGTTGACCGGAAGTGAATCCCAACAGTCATTATATTTTCCACTTTTAATCCCTGTTAAGGTGATAGCAATAAATTTTAAATAAAATATTTTTTATGTGAAAAAATGGCAAACGAGCTGGCGGTTCACCTGATGTTAAGTAATAACCGCCGCCCATGAACATTTGCAACACCCGTAGCGTTTGTAACGTCTTCGTAGCGTCTTCTGTGAGGACGTGGTAATTACGCGGATGGACCTGCCCATTCGTGCAACAGTGAAAACTGTTGCATGGCCCTACCACTATAAAATAAATAAATAAAACCTCACAAGCAAACGTTTAATAACACTGTGACGCGTACATTACATTTACACACACTTAACATCATACATAATGTCGATGTCGTGGCGAATGAGTAATGCATAAATTCCGTCGTACGGGTCAATTAACCCTGGGTCAAGTGAAAAGCTGGACGAATGATGTTGACGGACGAATTAAACTGCACCAGTACCAATAGAGCGGTTTGATAAGCATATATGTATTCTTTATTTAAAATTAACCCTTAATTGCGGTATAATCAGCGTAAAATTCTTCACGATTAGTTCAAATGCGTTATGATCAGTGTCGATACCCTATTATTATACAATAGTATTTTGACAATATCGACAAGGCTGCTGCAGAAACATTAACCAAATATAACAAACTAGCATTTCAATAAATTAGTTAATTTCTCTGAGGGCTACTACATCACCCCTCCGACCGGGTTCCCGCCTTGACGTGGCGGAGGGGCTTAGTAGTTGTGGCTTGGTCCCCCACGGCGAAGCTAATAGGAACCCACACTGGGCCGGCCTGTGGTGCAAGGCCGGCCCGAGAGGGCCGCTCCGAGTGGGCTCATTGAGCCCACTCTGGATGTGTGCGGGAGGGTGCAGGGGACAGGTCGAGGGTGGTAGAGGTGGAGCCACTCTCCCTGTTTTCTGCTACCGAGGAGGAGTCGCGGGGGAAGAAGCAGTGTCGGTATTGCGTTGGCCGCGCTCCCTATCCTCCGCGACTCGGCGGGGCTGCACCATTGACGCAGTGGTGGTGGGGCCGCGGGGGGAGAGGAGCGTCGGTATTGCGGTGCGCCGTTCTCCCTACCCTCCGCAGCCGAATAGTGGTGAGCGGAGGAGCCACAGACCAGGTCCGCCGCTGGGGGCTGGGAGGCTTACTGCTTTTTGGCACGGGCTCTCCTGGCTTCCATGGCCTCTGGTCCACGAACTCGGGGGGGTTCGTTGTCCATGAAAAAGGGGCCGAGTAGGAAGGCGCGCTGAATATTCCAGCGCGCCTCGCCTGGAGGATAGGGGGTTGTTCCCCCGGAGGGGGCTGCTGAGGCGGCCAGCGCTGGCAGGGTCGCGGAAGTGTGCGAAAGCGTTCCCGTGGCTCTGTGCCTAGGTGTGTGTAGTCGCAATCTTCCGCGAGTGTGGGACGGCCTGCAGCACGATGGACTGACGAGTTAAGAAAGGTGGCGGACAGCGGATGGATACGGGCAGCCCAGGACCGGGATAGTTGGCGCACTTTGGGGGAGACTTACGTTCAGCAGTGGACGGCAATAGGCTGATATTGGTTCAAGTGAAAAAAAAAAAAATTTTAGAAGCCGATAAAAAAAAACTTTAAAAACATGATAATTCATCCAAGTTCTCAATATAATTATCAAAGTGCGTAACCTTACGGCATTTTTTATTATATAATGTATAAATAATAACAAATTAACTATGTTGCCTTATCTAAGTCGATGAAGGATTAAAACTCTGATAATGCCACGCGGATAAGGAATGCCCTAAAAACATTAATTATAATTAGTAACGAAGTACAATTTAATTAACGTGTATTGATATAACCTTGAGTCTACTGCGTATTTAAAAAAATTCTTCCTGAATCTAATTAGGAAATTAGTGTCGGGTTAGACTTTTAGTACCAGTAAAACTTTTACCAAGAAGTCGACGTAATGATTTCATAATAAATGACTGTAAGTCTTACTGCCCGATTTTCACCATCGATTCCTAATAAAAAAAATAAGTGTTTTTCACCATCGCCTAAGATTCACGCTTCAGATATGAAGGTGATACTTGAGGGTTGGTAAAAACGTAACTTGCACTTACATAAGGTCTCACTTCACTCACTTACGTAAGGACTTTTATAAGGTCCCTTAAAGTTAGGTATCGATGGTGAAAACGGGCATCATACTCACTTTCAAGGCGATTTTCCCCATTACCTTTGGTTACATTTGGTTTCGTCAATCTTTCGGAAGTGAGGTTGGAAGACTCTCCATCTACGGCGTTTTTATCGTTTGCATTAGTTTTTTTTTATGTGATAAGTTGCCAAACGAGCAGACGGTTCACCTGATGTTAAGTGAATACCGCCGCCCATGGACATCTGCTACACCCGAGGGTTACATGCGTTGACAAGCTTTTAAAATTTGGGCTCCGGCTACCTCACTTACCAGACGAAACGCGAAGGTATTTATTATACTTCTACTTTACGCCGGTCTTCTGTGAGGTCGTGGTACTTATCCGGACGAGCCTGCCCATTCGTGCAACAGCCGAGGCTGCTGCGTGGCCGTACCACCGTTAGAGTTTATTTACCATTAGTGCAAGAGACAGGGCCACCTTAGCTAAGCGTAAGTAAGACCGCGGTTGATATCCGAACTGAGACCATGTAAAACTTATGTGGCTTTATGGTGTGCTAGTCCAGGTAGACTTGTCTAGCTGATCTCACTTTGAGGGTACTGATATTAAAGGAAATTAAAAATTAATTTATTGACAAAAATATTCACCATTGCGAAGCTGTTGGAAAAACGCCTAAGTTAAATAAAAATAAAAGAACCAATCTGACTTTATACTAGGAGAACATCGTTCGTTTGTTAATTACGATCATGGCGCATAGTAATTCTCAGAAGTGTTCAGCATCCATGACACTGGGCAGCGATAAAAATCGGAGATAATCATTGTTAACAAAAAGACGTATTTAACTATGACGATTAATTAAAAGCCGAGTCTACCGAATAATGCTTGACTCGTGTTGGATAACGATCGTTTCAAGTCTTCATTGACGGTGCCTATTAATTAAGATAGCGTCAAACGGTTTCTCGAGTATCATTTTAATATTTTACAAGCTCCGTTCGCTTTTAATTCACATTACTCCAGCTTCCTGTGTTCAAATTTTTGTGCTGACTTATCACGTGTTCAGCGGTGAAAGAATACAACGTGTTTTCGAAATGATTACAAAAAAAAATATTTCGAAGGTATGTGAAGCCTGCCTGGGGCCGAGTGGTGAACTATTTCCCAGTTGGTACAGGTGGTCCTGCACAGAGGAGGCCTTAGCCCAGCAGTGGGACATATATAGGCGGGTACATTAAGTTTGTGCGTGTGTGTGTGAGCTAACAGGTCCTTTTAACAGGTGAGTACAGTCCACAGGTGTTGTGGCTGTGAAGGGAATCATAAATTTGGCATTAATTGAACTGCTTTCTTGTTTGTGACCTTCACCGATAAAATAAGCTGAGCACGCCGCGTCTTCAATAAAAATAATAGGCACATAGGGGACGCCCTGTTTCACTGGCCTACAGATTCTGCGTGATTATACAAAACGCGGGGAGCATGTCTCAGGGACGCTGCGTGAGTGTTTATGAATGAACGTCGGAGTTGCAGCGTAGCGGCCATTGTATGCAAATCCTTTATCAACATCGTCTTAATTGCGCGGGGTAATAGGAACGAAACAGACTGCGTCCGGCCTGATGCGTACAAGGTGAGCCAAAACATCTTCACGACACTGCAGTCATGCCAGATTGGTTTAGTTAAACGGAAAAATAATATTTCGAAGATATGCGAAGTCTGCCAATCCAGGGTCGGGTCGCGTGGCGGACTATGCCCTGATACCCTCTGTACAGAGGTCTTTGCCCAGCAGTGGGACATTCTTAGGCTGTTACTTTACTTTACTAACGGGATTTAATTTAGTTTTAATTATCACTCTCGTTTTTATTATGCCACGAATGCAGCAACGACGCCGAAAATATTCAAGTTATGATAGTCAACATCAACAATAGCCTTTTGTTATTGAATAATTTATTACATTTAAGCGAAAATGACACATAATTAAATGAAACTATTTCAGGTATTTTTTGGAATACGTCCATCACTAGCCCACGAAAAAGAAATAACAATAGCTAAATCCGTGAAAATAATTCCGCTAATTAATTAAATTATAAACTATAAATATACATTGAAAGTAGCAAAACATTAACTAGATGTGAATAGTTTATAGGTAAAATATTAAAATACTAATAGTAATACAATAATAATACTACCGATCAGTTTTAACTACACACAAATTACTTGCTTTACTGTCAACCCTAACTTACGTGACCTACAATAGCTGATGAAAAATAAATATCTTTAATAGATTTTCATGTATTGTAATAAGATTTTAGTTAAAACAAAACTACAATATGATAAACTTTGATTACTCCGTGGCGCAGTTGCCAAGGCATTGGCTTCGGCGTCGGGGGTCGTGGGTTCGATTCCCACAAGGGACAACTATTTGTGTAATACACGGATAATCGTTTCGGATCTCGGTGTTTGTCCACGTGAACGTTATGTATGTAAAAAGTCCTTACAACATAGGATAATATTATCCTACAGTGGGGCAATGTTTTATTTAAGAAGAAACGAGAAAAAAATAATACATAATCTCGGAGCGACCGAGTTAATCTCACTTTTCTCAGATATAAACAAGCCGAGTTCGAAAATCAACAATGTAATACTTACTCTTTCTTATTGTTGACTACAATGACTAGTTTCACTTTCCGAGGGCCCTTGGTCATTTTGCATATGTCCTTAGCGCTGTCCGTCGGGCCCTGGGTTAGGATTTTTAATAGAGGAATGTTTCCGCGCTTCCACCACTACAGCCGGATGGCCGGTCCCATCGTCACCTCACGGACATTCTCACTTTGCCGGTGCACTTTCGCCGCGAGAACACATCGTGGTATGATCAAACACTCGTAAACACTGCTGTCTATCGACAGTTCAACACTCACTCGGCGGCACTGGTTCGCGCAACGGATTCCGGGCGATTAGCTGTTGGAAATAACTTTATCAGTTGAGATTTGATCGATCGCCCCGATTAGGGTTACGGGCGCTAACTGGATTACGCGATGCGACGTGCTGTGCGCGCGCGGCGTCAATTTTTCTCATTCGCAGCGCTCACACGAGACTGAGGCCGCGACAGACGGCTGCCATTTGGAACGGCACGGTCTCCCGCATTAGCCGTCGCGCTGTGTAAATTTACACGACTATCAAACGAAACACACGCAGATAAACGGTATCGCAATCGCGGAGATGGAAAACTCGACAAACACGAGGGGCGAACTAAATTGGAGCGAATGTTGGCCCGATAAGACGTACGGACGGACGCCCCTTTATTTTTGAAAGGCGAAATAAACACGGCCGCCGATGCAGAAATGTTATGTAACGGTGTTATATAACAGGTACCTGACTTAAGACTAGCGCCGCTAGCGACAGACGCTATCAAAATGGCACATTTCGGCGTCGAGACACATCGAAATCACGTCAACGCGCCCGGATGATGAATGATGATGTAAAGCGACAAGTCCCTGATAGTTAAGATAACGCAATATCGCCTTAGCCTCGCCATAAGAGAAAATCTCGAGATAGGCCAATCGTCAGATATATTTCGGCGATGAACGTGGAATTTTGATTGTCCAAGTACCCATAAAAAACGCCACAGAGCAAATAAACCAAGTATTATGTTGCTATCGTACTGTTTATTCTGTCGCTGAAATAGTCATTTACAAGAATATACCTCTAATTTACGTCAAGACAGTTATCACTATATGGCAGAGAGCGGCCGAGATTGTGGACGGGAAATCAGAGCATTAGGACATGCAAATACACGATGACGAATTTGACGAATATTATTTTCGCCTGAAAATAGTAAGTTGTTTGACAAAAATTAATGAAAATTAAATAATAGATTAAAGGTTGTCAACCTTTAAGTTGTCAAAATAAGTTGCCTTAATGGAGTTTACGTCCTCAATTGTAGATTAGACATTTTCAGACATTCGCGAGTGAGGACACAACGTGAGGCTTTTCATGTTACTTGTTATAATTATGCAAGTAAATTGATTAAAACATTTCGAAACTATTCTTAAGTGAAAATTCAAATTAAACAATGGATTGTTAGAAAATGGAACCTTTAGCACACCAAATTTGAAGGAAATATTCATGAATAAACAGAATTAATGATACGCGAGTGAATGCAAAATTGGGTCGTAAAATTTATCCTTTGCATTTTCCTTTCATGCAAAGATGTTGAAGAGATATGTCGAAATCGTGGAAAGTAAAAAGTTTTCACATATATTTCACGAGTACTGATACACGTATGTGTATGGCAAGTCTATATCACACGTCACAGCTTCATGATACAATTTCTATCAAATCGCGTGTACATACGATAGCGATTGGGTATCGAAATTAATTAATTACGTATGTGCATCGATCACGGCCTTATCTAAATCACTCAAATCATTTCACACGTTTGAAATCAAATTCGTGAATGCGTTTTTTATATGTTAGCCTGGATGTTATTCTTAAAAAAAGTGTAATTATACAAGCTTACTTAGTGTACTTGGAACTACATTACAAAAATGACAAAAAATAGGATACCTGCCTAGGGGGTTCTTTTGCCTGTTTCGTCTCCGTTAGATGAAACTTGGTGGTAGATTAGAAAAATGAAAGTATCGATAGGTGAAATGTATGTTTCTTATTTCGATGAATAAATTATTGGATATACTTGCGCTCAGATGATCACTTTGAGGTAAGAAAGTTAAATTACAAGGGTTTAACATATTACTATGTCAAATATAGGACAAAACAATACTATACAATTATCTTGCTCAATATACATTTCCAATTTGAATTTGAGGAGTTCTCTGACGTATATCCGAAGTCCAAGGATCAATACCAATGACATTAATATGGAACCACAGTTAAGCTAAACCGACCCCAATGCAAAAAGAATTTCTATAATGACGGACTTCTGAAGTAACAGACGGAGATGTAACACAGAGCACACCGAAATGAGAAACTCCTGCTTATTTATTGTATATACAATCGCAATATTAATTCGAAATGATGTCATCAGATTCGTAGCACAACTGAGATATAAATGAAAACGTTAATAATACACAGAGTGTGCACGAGCGTGCATGAAGCGTGCAAAGGAAAAAAAAAATAACCGAATTGAAAACCAACTTTGTTAAAGTCTGTTGAAAAACTAAAATACCTACTTTACTAAATGCTACTTCTATGACGAGAATCTAACTAATGACATTGAAGCAATAGGTAAGTTTTGTAAACAGATAACGATTGACATTTCGCCTGGGACTACGAGGTATACAAGGAAATCCAACAACGTGCCCCCGTTGCCGAATTTGTGGTTTCAATCACGTGTAGGGGAGAATACGACATTATAGTTACAGAATGAACTGTCGAGGCTGTGCACTCAAACTAAGTACGATGTGGAATTACCCGGTCTACGGTGACGTCACAACTGTAACAAGTAACGTTGAATCCGATTAACACGGTTCGACTTACATCTCGTCGAGATTATATAATATAACTTGAAAATGTCAATTTCATAAGATCCGCAAATTATACGAAAAGTTATTGTAATCGATAAATTTTGCAAATTATATGTCTTCACATTTCAAATACTTTAACAAAATATGGATATAAATTCTGAAACCATTAAGAATATATGTGCACCAAACCGTTTTTGAAAATTGTAACGAGCGTTAAAATGTCAATATTATTACATAATAAACATGGAAATAATGTTAAAAAACCACTCTAACGTTACACACGAGTAACAATCTTATCACATCAGTCGCCGAGTGGATCTGTTAAATGTACGTTCTCTTCAAAATATTTGTATGATACGAAAACCGATGTGGAATATTAGGCTTCGTTCATACGAAAGTCAAACTCTATAATAAAAATATGTTTATATCATTACAAACTTTTTCTTATTATAAAGTTAGACCACTCTATCGCCGGTAAGCAACTAGTAAAAGCAGGCAGTAAAAGTATATTTGCTCTCGTTACGTATCTCGTTTAAATTGTTCAGCAAAATGACGTCGACAGGGCTGTATACAAACAAAATTCCAAAATTATCTTGTATTTATCTGCTATTGTATTTTAGGCTGTAAACTATAACGTTGCCAGTTGATCATATAAAATTATTTTACAGATTAAAAAAACTTTCATGAAATTATTATGTATTTGTGTTCTTTTTCTTTACTTAAATATTTATAAGTTTTTTTTTTTATTTTTTGTTAATTTTAGTTTTTCTTTCTCTTTTATGGTGTGCGTCCTTTTTTTGGTAAATAAATTTATTTTCTTTCTTTCTTTCTTTCAAACTATCTGGGGACAGACGGAAGTCTGTCTCACTTGCGATGAATTCAAGTTCAAAGACAGACAATGACAAATGTATTTATTATAACTATAGCTTGACCTTCAGTGATTATATTGCTTTACTCTGTGTTATGTATTAACATTGTGTGAAACCGTTTCAATTTTTATTGGCTTTGTACATAAATGTGTTTCAAAGAAGGCTGTTTTAACGCGAGTCCTTTGCTTGATAATGATTTTAAGTGTAAAGTCGGGAATGTTATGTCCACTGCTTTGCAGCTGATAATTATTTTTTTTTTTATTTAAATCTGTTTTCAATTTAGATTTTCGATATTTTATTGAATGTTAAATTTTTAATCATATGGTATCAGAAATATAACATTTTAAATAGGCAATTCAATAGTACTTCTTGTTTAAATTTAAAGTAGGAGTAAAATCCTCAAATTTTCTGAAGGATTTCGTATTCGAATGCAAGACTCAAGAGTTAGGGATGTTCTAGGAAAGGGATGAATTCCAATTGTTAAACCTGCTTTAATTTAAATTCCAATTAGTTCTTCTCCGGTGGTAGGGCCACGCAGCAGCCTCGGCTGTTGCACGCATGGGCAGGCTCCTCCGGGTAAGTACCACGACCTCACAGAAGACCGGCGTACAGTGGAAGTATAATACTTTCGCGTTTCGTCTGGTGAGTGAGGTGGCCGGAGCCTAATTTTCAAAAGGTTGTCAACGCATCTGCAACCCTCGGGTGTAGCAGATGTCCATGGGCGGCGGTATTCACTTAACATCCTCTCCCTTGGCAACTTTTTACATAAAAAAACACCTGATGGTAAGTGATGATGAAGATTTTGATAACTAGATTATTGAAAGCCTATAAACTAAAGGTAAGATTCCTTTGATAAGTCTACGTTGAATTCGTATATTATTGAAAATATCTGTAAAGATCGACAGGATTCAAGTATTCGAGCATGAAATAACAATAGAACTTAGGTTACCATTTTGTCAAGTATAAAAAATGACAGGAAGGCCGAATGGTTTATTTTATAAGAAATAAAAAACAACAGAAAAACCATTAAAACATTCGTATAAATAGACTGGCGTTTCCTGTTGATAATTTTATCAATTGGAAAGGCTAGAAATCGCGAGATAAGTTCCCGTTGCAAATACCTGTAATACTTATTTCGTAAATCAATACCACGTCATAAAGCCGAAATTGGCAATATTATCTGTAAATATTTGCGATATGTATATCAGCAGTGGACTAGAACAGGCTGAAATGAGAATGATGATGATAAACGAAAGAAAAACATGACCGAGAGCTGGACAAACTGTAAAAACTGATGTACTTTTATATGGGGAAGCGTTGGACCCTATTGACTCAACTGTATTCCTTGGCATAACTATTGATGCCAAACTGCAATGGGGCCCCCATATTAATAGACTGGCGAGTAGACTTAGCTCAGCAGCTTTCGCGGTCAAAAAAATAAGACAGTTAACTAATGTAGATACGGCTCGCTTGGTATATTTTAGTTATTTTCACAGTATAATGTCTTATGGCATTCTGCTTTGGGGTGACGCGGCCGACATTAATACAATCTTTATCTTACAAAAGAGAGCTATTCGTGCATTTTACAATCTGGGCCCCAAAGAATCGTTAAGAAACTTGTTTAAAGAGATAAAGGTATTGACTGTTGCTGCTCAATACATTTTTGAAAATGTTTTGTATGTCCATAAAAATAAGGATAAATTTTTAAGACATAATAATGTTCATGATATAAATACTAGGAACAAAAATAAATTGATCCTACCCACAAGTAGACTCCGTAAAATAAGTAAATCTTTTATGGGACAATGTATACGTTATTACAACAAAATTCCAGAAAACGTTCAAAATGCATCAATAGCTAAATTAAAAAAAAAGTAAAAGAACGTTTGTGTGTTAAAGGCTACTATAATATTAATGATTATTTAAATGATAACACACTCTGGTAATGAACTGATCGCTCCAGGCTCTTTCAATCTGAGTTCTTATATTGTATTTTAA
Source organism: Iphiclides podalirius (assembly GCA_933534255.1). Taxonomy (NCBI): domain Eukaryota; kingdom Metazoa; phylum Arthropoda; class Insecta; order Lepidoptera; family Papilionidae; genus Iphiclides; species Iphiclides podalirius. The sequence goes on along the minus strand of OW152839.1, from coordinate 9,312,833 downwards.
CGAATTTATGTCAAACTGCTTATTTAAAAAAAAAAAAACCCGCTGAGTTTCTTTCGCCGGTTCTTCTCAGTACAGTGGCTTTCTTTTCCGAACCGGTGGTAGTGTTTTGACTATCAATAAGTGAGTGTAATGCTCCTATGTTGAATAAATACATTTGATTTTGATTTTGATTTTGGACGGGACGGAGATATCTGATGATATTAATGACAATGCTGACGAACACTGATGATTGGACACCTGAGACACGTTTTCTAGAACGCTACTTGACTGTCGCACGACGTCTACGTCATATCAGCAAGGTGTAGCAACGCTATCCCCATCAACTTTCGCGATCCTATCTGCATGATTGATACACGCGACCGTTAGTTATCGCTGCACCAGATTTGGCCGTTCGGTCAGCCCAGAACAGTTGAATAAGTGCTTAAAATTATTCATGATAAATTGAACACTATCGGGCATTATTATTATGCTAGTATAACTGTAGTACGATCATGGGGTACACAAAAAACTAACTTTAACCTCTAACAACTATGGTGAAATATACATCTAATAATTAAATATAGGAATGACTGTCCCCTTACTTCAGACTTACTCTGGATATTTTTCCCCTGAGAGATCTGTTATCAGTCAGCGGCCCAAAGAGAAAACAATGCGGTAACAATCTTAACTACAACAAACGCCTTACAGCGTAACCATGGCAACAGGCCCAGCGAATTTTCCTACCAAAAGACCATAACGTGGTCCACTGTATTAACAAGTTATCATTCGCTGTCAGACATCACTGTCAGATTGGCTTAATTGTAACTTTTGTTCATCAATTACCGGACGAGATTATATAACCATTTTATTCCTCTTTACTATTTGTTCTGTAAAATCGGAGGAAAAAAATTCTTACTCGTAAAATCGGAAAAAAGGTGTTGGCATCGATGTTGACAAACCTCGACGACACACACACATCGCAGTCGCACATTGGGATGTCTACATGAATGTGCCGAAACTTGCTCTAAACCACGAAAGGTTAACTGGAAGAAAATTCTATTTAGCATTAAGTTCGCCTTTGTACAAACTTTTAGTACAATAAAGTATATACAAACAAACAAACAAAAACAATGTGTGTGGAATACGCCATACCCGTATGCTCACCACGTTTTACGTAATTCTCAAGCTTGGTCTCTAGAATTGTATATCTCGAGAATTGTTTTGCCCCTTTTAGGGGACACGGATCTGAGGCAATTATACATAATCCTCAAATCTAGATATTAAATAGAAAAACTAAACTCGTCCAATTTTCACGGGTCATCATGGGTGACGCGAATCGATTATTGATGATTTATCTGAATTAACGAATAGCGTTTGGATAGCGCAAGCCCGCATGGTACCATTAACAACAGATTACTCTTTGAAATGTCACACAGTCGATATTAAGTCTGCCGCTTGATCAATTTAAACGTAAAATCAAAATTGTTGGGTCTTTCTGATTCCGTGTGATGTTGACATTCCAGATCATTTTCCTGATTTGACAGGATGAATAACAGATAAACGTCTTCCTCTCTTTCTTGAGAATACCCTGTCAGTACCGCAGATTCCTAGATGAACGACAACACTTAAATGATTATAAAGGCACGCAGCAGTTTCTGCTCATACATGAATGGAACAGCTTTTCGGGAGAAAAACCACGGGCTAATGGAATCCCAGGGTAGAGTAGAAGTATTCAGTAATTTTAATTTTTGCCGTTTGCCCGGTGAGTGAAGTAATCTTGAATTTTCTCTTGAAGTTTACAATGAAACTAACAACCACATTAGCGCTGTGTATGTGATTGACTGTACGTGTTCCTTCTGCTGTAAAAATTACAATTGAAAGCTCAGGAATAAATTGATTACTGGTACAATTATAAGGCATACGGAAAAAAACACGAGGCGAGTTATGAAAGGGAGCAAATATAGTAATGCTCCGGGCGATAACTGGCAGAACAAGCAGTGTCCCGTCACAGCGAGATAAGATAATTGCAGTCTGAAAGACGTCTCAGGGCAAATAGGCGGTAGCGCCGGCCGCGCGGGACGCTTGACCTACTGGGAAGTCATCGGACTTTTTTTCAAGTAGCTGATTAACGCAATACATATAGTATAGATAGTTGATCGACCGATGAAACGTTTACCTTTTAACTGTGGTGGGCAAGAGCTACGCAAGAGCTTCTGATGTTTCACGAATGGGCAGAATCCGGGGAGTTTGTCCCACTATTTTTTAAGGTTTTCAACGCATCGGCCAGCCCGGTGTTGTAGATGATCTTGGGCGTCGATAATCACTTAAAATCTGGTAGACCAATTGATCGGTTGACAACTTTTGGTACTAACAAGTAACAGCATTAGCTGCATCCCAATGTAATAAGAGTTAAATAACTTACTATATTGTATTAAATCTAAAGATCATAAAATAGAGGTTTCTGAATTAATTATATTATTTTAGCTTCCTAACTCTATCCATAATAAGCCCTTTCCATTAAGATGGCTTTTACATAGTTCAATTCAATGATAGTTACAGACAAATTTCGACCAAGGGCCCAACAACAATCCTTTTAAATGCGCCCAAGGTAACATAGTAGTAATAATTTTTTTTAAATATTTCGTGACATATTTCTGCACAACGTTAGTCTAGTCACAAATTTTCATTGTTAATTCAAATGAGATTATTCCAGTAGCGGGGATCGTACACACACCCTCTGTCGCGAGAGACGTCAATCAGGTCATCAGCAGTGAGTAGTTATTTTGTGATTGCATTCGTTCACAGTGTGAAAAATACCAATTCATTCAGGAGTCTGGATGTTGATGAGACAAAAGCATACAAACTAAATAAACTCTTGTGGGGACCGCAAAGGCGCGTTGGAAAAATCAACGAGACGCGCTATCGCTACGGGTGTCGCCATGCGACAGATTGCACCGAGTTTTCGTTGGAGCGTATCGCTATCAGTGTTTGATAAGTGGATTTAATTTTAAGTCGCGCACACACGGCGGCATCGGAGCGATGCCTTGCGTTACACGCTTCCTCGAAAACGAGATTTACGGGGCGAATGTGGGGAAAAACAATGAATGAAAACATACCACAAAGAGATTGATAATAACGCTGGCAAAGAAGGGCATCGCGAAGAATTGTTTCTAAGCATTTCGATGTTGTTCGATTCCGTAGTGGGCATATCCCACTACAGAATGCTTAATATTTGTAAAGTACAGTAGGCTGTTTTTTCTAGTGGTGGATGAGATATATCTCGTTATAAACTTACTTTAAAAGTTATTGTTTATAAATTTCACTAAGCATCAGTATGAATTGCATCATTTCATGGTGAAATCCAAGACATTCAGATCCATATTTATTACATTGGAGTTTATTCGGCTTTAAAAATATTAAAATCAAATCGACAAACACATCAACAACCTTATTACTACGGATATATCGGGAAGGTAACGAAGTGTATATAAGTGTACAAATTCATTTATGATATCAAAAATCAAACCAAACCAACCTGATTCAATTTTTAAATACCAATGATAAAGTCTGTGATAACAGATTACAATCGCAAAACTTAATGAAAATGTATAATTTGGTTTAACGCTTGTTAAATCAAATTATACATTTTCATTAAGTTTTGTTGTGAATGAGTATACAAAAGCATGAAAGGTCGGCAACGAAATTTGCAAGGCCTCCGGTGTTGCAGATGTTGATGGGTCACCCATCAGGTGAGCCTCCTGCCGAAAATTGAGCTTTTTTATGTGAGTGAAAATTTGCAAGCGAGCACGCGGTTCACCTGATCTTAAGTTAATTACCGCCGCTCATGGCATGCAACGTCAGAGGGTTTGCAGATGCTTTGACACCGAGATAAAAACAGTTGGTCCCCGTCATCTAACTCATTAAACTAAACGCGAAAATATAATACTTTCAGTTCTGTTCAGTCTTCTGCGAGACCATGTTACTTCCCCGGACTAGTCTGCCCATTCGTGCAACAGCAAAGACTACTCTGTTGCACATACCACACATACTTGCTACAACAGTCAGACAACTTACCAGACAACCGGAAAACATGTATCTTTTTTACGACTTTATATTTATTTTATAATTTTTTGAAGATGTTCATCGGTCAAAAAACTGTGTTGTCACAGTAATTACGTAAAAGAAAAAAGACAAATCTTACTTCACACAATGTTAGCATAGATCAGATGACAGCTGAAGCATATGAAGTAAATATATGTTTAAGTGTCTATTCAACTCATGTGATTCAGACTGTGAAAATAATGAAAGCTATCATGTATTTAATCCCCGGTGTGGTGGGAAGACCTAGTGACGGCTAAAGGTGACCTACATGATAATTCCTTATATTATTGTCATGGGACAGAGTTTAAAATAAAAATAAAAGGGAAACATTATTAAAATAAGCCCTTTGAATGGTCTACATAAGCTTTTTTTATTGGGAAACAAAAGTAAGCTACAAACACCAATAAAATGTGTGCATAAAGATAGGTGGGCAATAGCTACATTTGTTATATAATAGTTAAAACAAGTATTAGCAAAGGTAAAATAGGTATAAAAATGTATAAAGTAAATATATGAAACAAAAAAATGAAACAGACTAATGTCAACAATTATACGAGTCTATTACAAAAATTAGTCACTGCAGGGAAAAACCTTTCGAATGACTCATTTAGTATTTATATAAAATGTATATTTATCGATATTTCAAACTGTGAGAGGATGTTGCTTTAAAATATCTATTTTAGACTTATTTGGTCTACAATCAGACACATAAAAACATGTTTCGATCGTGTGCGATGCTTACATTTGAAACCTTTCCTTATCTATCTATCCAGACGGTGCTTTATTCCTCTCCGAGTTGATGGCAGGGAAGTGGTGATGTAACACCAAGCCTCCCACTGGCAAATATCAAGTCTCCAAAGCAAATGGTGAAAGAATATTCTGTTCCTTTTAGGATCGAAGTACTTTAACGCGTGAGTTGGTAGAAATTGTCACTTAAGGAAAAAATTGACGTTGGGGCAATAACGTGGGGTGTTTGAGTTTTTTGAATACTACATTTTTTTATTCTTTTATTTTTCATTTAGCTACCATCAAACGCTGTAAATTTATTTCAAAGCGCTATATTATTAAACATAATGTGTGCCGAACGAGAGAATTCTGTTTTTTTTTTGTATATTTATGCAGAAATACATATTATTTTGTTACGGTGGTAGGGCCACGCAGCAGCCTCGGCTGTTGCACGAATAGGTAGGCCCGTCCGGGTAAGTACCACGACCTCATAAAAGACCGGCGTAAAGTGAGGTGGCCGGAGCCCAATTTTAAAAAAGTTGAAACGCATCTGTAAACCTCGGGTGTAGCAGATATCCATGGGCGGCGGTATTCACATAACATCAGGTGAACCGTCTGCTCGTTTGACAGATTTTGGCTAAAAAAAAAATATTTAAGCATGTATAACCAGTGGTTCGTAACTGAGGTGTTGAGATTATTGTGCGTTATTTTTGGGTGATAAAACGATCAGCGTAATCTCGACCGGCCGGGGACGTCAAGTGTGATAGATTCACGAGATACGGCGGCCCATTTCAAGGCGAAAAACACTCGTATTGTCGCAACAAGTTTCACAATTCATGATTAATTTAATTTTTAGCGCTAGTCTGCGCTCTAGATGAAACTTGAAATGCGCTGCGGGATTCGAACCTGAGTCTTGCGGTATTATCCAGGCGCTTTACCGACTGAGATAAGTGGCCGATGATCTCGCAGCACGAAAATCTCGACATGTATACACTTTTTTTTGGGTCTTTTGGTTGGGTCGTTCACTGTTGGCCTTTAGGAGGCATTTACAAAAGATCATCTATCTTTATTTACTTACTTTACTGTATAAAGTAATGTTTCGTTTCACATTATGCTAGATTTACAGTATACTTTGTATAGTAGGGGATCGAGAAATCCCCCAGGCGAGAGAAAACTGTGGTAGAGCCACGCAACAGTCGGACCTGCCCATTCGTGCAACTTCTTTACAAGAAGAAGAGGAAGACAAGGAACGATTTCTCCAGATAGTAAGGATTAAGAAAGTTGACAAATAAACAGACTGAAAAGGTGATATCTCACTACTATGAAACGAAAAAGTATAAATAATAATTTTATCTCACGTTGATCTTTTGTGAGACCGTCGAAATACCCTAGAAGATTTTTTCAACAAATTATATCACTAATTTTTGAGACGCCATCTGCTTTGTAACCTGAAAACCGGGAACGGACTGAAATCTTAATAAATAGTTCTGACATCAGAAAATGACATCAAAAATATCATATCTAAGAATATCAGATAACTTTTCGGTGAAAAAAAAACTATGTACACGCTTTACGGCCGTAAAGATAATATTAGAAAAGCGATTGTTGGAACATTCAAACAAACAAGGCGCCTAACTTACAAACTTACATAACATAAACGAAGACCGTCGCTGTGACACGAACAATCCACGAGTATTCGTCAAAATGTCGCACCGAATATGACTAATTCGCCGCCATGGACATCTGAGCAATTAACTTAAGATGTGAAGTTAGTTCCACTTAACAGTGTAATTTGTACCGACTACCAACCAAATGATGCATTTCAATCAAACTATTCTACGGCTATTATCGCGATTATAATAAACTAGCTATTACTCGCTGAGGGTATCTTACGAACCTATATATATATAATTTTTTTTATGAAAAATTCGACTATTCATAATAACATATTTGAATAAAGATATTTTGAATTTGAATATTCAGCGACTGCACATGTAAGGAGGCTCTCTACTACTTCCACAACAACTTATACACCGTGTATGGAGCACTGATTTGACTTGATAACCTACATGAGTTAAACCCTCTTCAAACACTTAAAGATCTACGTGCAATAACATTAACATATACACAGACATAGATGCATATGTTTATCTCACAAGCGCCAGATGACGTCTGTTGTAATTTTTGATCCATTTTCTTACAGTTTTAACAAATTTAGGCTCACAATCACTTATTTAACGTCTTTAAAATATAGTCTAGTCGAAAAAGTTCCATCGAGAAAACTATGAGGTATTAAATTACAAATGTGTAACAAAACTCATATCGGTTATTTGAAACGATGTGAACAACTTAACATTTGTGAAGACAAACGGTAAGGAGTTGCTAACTCACCGAAGACTGAGAACACTATTTATTGTTAGTCAAAATAATTATGGTAATACTTAATTTTATTCTGAGCACCGTCTACCAGTTGCGTCGAGCTCTCTTCTGAAATCTTCAAGAAGAAAATACTATCCACTTTCCACCGTGAAACATAAAAAAAGTTAAGAAATTATTCACATAAGATGTTATTCCCTATATATTTTCTAAAGCTTCCAGCCAAAAGGCCTCCCACTTGACACAGAAGAGGGTAAGTTTTAACGTCCTCTCTCATCTTCCCTGCCCACGCATGATATTTAATAACTTTTTCATGTTACTTTTCCTCGGCGTGGACAATACGTAGCTACGTCCTACCCAGTACCGCAACAACTACAACGAAAATATTCCCGAACTAGTAGGCGCTAACTGACCATTCATCCAAACGCTATAGGTAGTAAAAACAGAGGTCCAGCGGTAGATTAAAGGCGACGCGGTCCGTTGACACGTAATACGGAGGCAAAAGGCAGCCAGCGAAGTGATTAGACAAACGGCGGCGACGCGTTGGCCGAAATGAGGTCAGCAGAATTCAATTAAAAGCGAGCTGGGGACGAGCGCGGAGCGAGGCGAGGCTGGACAAAAACGCGAACCGACTCGAGTGGAAACAGTCGATGGTCGATTAGAGAACGCCTCAGTTGAATATTCCAAAACGGCAATTGAATTGCGACAGGGCAATTACTTTACGACTTGTGTGATTGTAAGGAACCTTCCAGTTGTATTTAATAAATATAAATAAATAAATATTATCGGAACAGATTTTTAAACACCCTTCTATCTATTTAGTTCCACACTAAGTGAAGCAAGTACTATTGGTACCAGGTAACTAATAAACATACATTGGTTTTCAAATGAAAATTATCTCACTTTAAAAGCCACAAGGCTTGAGACGACGAGACGAGAAGATGCACCAAATAGATATCATCACCCCAAGCCTGAAAATCTGTCTACATTGGCTACCTCATGGTGGTTTTATGGCTACTTGCAACGCAGAAACGCAAATACTCGTCTAACTTATGGACACACACAGTAATTCATAATGCACGTATACTAAAGCTTACGGGTCGTAGTAGCTTTTATTCCTTAAATCGTTGATTTACAGGGATGGTGGCTTGCTTTGTGTAACAATAAACTATTACTGAATCCAAACATCTACTTGAGGATCCACGTTCGGATCCTCAAGTAGATGTTTGGTTTTAAGGCACAGTATACAGAACCTTCAATTTAATAACAAGTTAGAAGATTCAAAAGGGGATAAAGAAACGTAATTTTAACGTCCCGATATTTCGAAATATTCTTCAAACAGACATTATTGATATGATCTAAATATAGATTAGTAAAAAGCTTGCAGTCACGGCAACTTAGAAAAAACGGTATTAGGATACACGCATAAATACCAGATACTGTTTATGAATCCAACAATGCCTAACACTAATTCCAAGGATCTTTATTCATCTGTTACTTTACGTATGAAAAAACTTCTGAGACAATTACATTGACATAACGCATTTTAATCTTTCGAAGCCAGCAAAGCCAAGATAACATTTCCCGAGCTCACTTTAACCACGCATTAGATGCCAGCAGATCCTAGCGAAACGCACAACGCATCGACCGCGTAATCCTAGACTAGAGCCGGCACACAATCCAGTCGCAGAACAATGCCTTGATAAAGGAGATCCTTAAGACGAGGCAGATAGAATCGTAGCACACCGTCACACGCGCACAACAATGTGTAGATGAGGCGGCCGAGCTTGTCACGTTGCCCGATACGTTTGGAGCGTTCGAGAGCGCAACATGTTTCGATGCGACGCGCGTTAAGGCTGCCGCGTCAGCTCTTGGCGGGCGGCCGTGCGGCACTGATCGCCATGGGGTATTATCACGGACGGAACACAAATCGCTCGCCGTGATAAGGCCGGCGCAGTGAGCACCGTGCGGTGACAGCGGGCGCATGTTCCGTGGAGCTTTGTACGGTTCAGTTTCGTGTTTCAGCCTGGCGCGAGGCCGAATCGGCATTGTTCTACATCTCGGTACATTTGTTTAAAGTATCGCTACGCCTTTGAAAATTTAAGTATGTAATTCGCCTCCGTGCAGTACCGAAACAATTGATTTCAATCACTCTGAATATCCGTGCTATCGTTTACATGAACCAAATGTTAATACATCACGTTATGAATGTCACGATGAAGTCGCAGATTTGTTACAGTATCAGGGTTTAAGAGCTTTATGACCTGAACTGATAGAGTGCGTGTTAAAATTAGATCATATTGGTATGAGGTAAACGATAACAATAGTGGTAGTAACTAAGGTATTGACTCTTCATTAAAGAGTGGTGTAAACAGAAGAGGGATCGAGTTTGTCTAAAAACATGAAGACAACCCTTCTGGTGTTGCAGATGTATTCATAACTCAGACTCAGTTTATTCAAGCATCCTCCCAGTTACACCTGTCTCAAAATGGATTCAACTTTTTATGTGAAAACGGTTCACCTTATGTTAGATAATGAGTTCCGTCCACGGACATCTTGAAAATTCCGGGAGTTTGAAGATATAGGTCCAACCCTGCGAGAGTGACCTTCTTTTCACACTTCAGAACAAATATTACAAATATACAAATGATTCTAATTCACGTCGGTCCTCTACAAGGCAACCGAAGAAGTTTGTGCGTGGCCGTATCATAGTTAAAGACCATAGATTTTTCAGGAATACTCTATACGAGTGAGTTAAAACGACTGTATCCGTTGCTCAATGACACAGACTTGGAATTCTGTTCTATTCAATATGTGTTAATAATTCAAAAATGTCGATTATGTCGATGCGTGTTTCGATCGCAGCGCCATCTTGGCGTAGTGGGTTGTGAACCTGCCGGCAGAGGGTGTGGGTTCGATCTCCACTAAAGTAAAGTAAAGTAACAGCCTATACATGTCCCCCTGCTGGGCAAAGGCCTCCTCTATACAGAGGGTATCAGGGCAAAGTCCACCATCGATTGGCGGACTTCACATATCTTCAAAATATTATTTTTTCTGTTATTAGTTTCCTCACGATGTTTTCCTTCACCGCGGGGCACGTGATAAGTCAGCACTTACAGTTAAAAACTTCATTGGTGCCGGCACCGGGGACCGAACTCAGGTTGCTCGATCTCCACTACTGCAAAAATATTGTATGATGAACATAGTGTTTTCCCAGTGTCTGGGTGTTTATAAATATATAATATGGATTTATTTACAAAAGTGTTTTTATGTATGTTCAGTTATCTAATACCCATAGTGCAAGCGTTGCTTAGTTTGGGACTAGAGAACGTTGTGATAAAATGTGTCCTAGAAATATTGTATTTATCTGGATTTTTCCTCAACAGTGAAGTCTCTCCTTGCTATTGGAATTCTGCGGAGTTGCTACACCTGAATGTAAGACCGTGCCCATGTGTATACAGTATGTGTAATCTTTATCATGGCCTGAGTATACACGCTATTCAACTGCGCATTCCGGATATTTTCGATAACGTAGCGCGTTCAAGTTAATGGCGTCGCATTAAAATCATTTGTTCTTTTTATTCTTGAAATAAGTGAAGACAAGCGACTTTAGTTCTTAATGTTGTTGATCGGTCGTATGCCACACTTTGTATTTTATACGCTGCGATCTTACGGTGAGTGAAATATTCGCTTTGGGATTTGAGTTCGATACAAATATGTTACATCGAATTATACTTACAACTGTCATACATACGAATAAAAAAAGTAAAGTAAGGTACCAGCCTATACATGTCCCACTGCTGCTCTGTACAGAGGGTATCCTGAGCAGAGACCACCACGCGGCCACACTGCGGATTGGCGGACTTCACATATCTTCGAAATATTTTTTTGTTATTATTTCGAAAATATGCAGGTTTCCTCACGATGTTTTCCTTCATCGCTGAGCACGTGCCGGCACCGGGGATCGAACACAGGTTGCTCGAGTATATTAAATTAAAGGCGAGCGCCTGGACACTGAGCTATCACGGCACATGCGAATAATCATAGACAAAAAGGGAAAAAATTATATTCGGTAAAAATGATCACTTGGTCGATTGAGTAACATAGAGACAAACACATAAAAAAATGAAGCCTCGTAGCTTCCGCGAACAAGCAACAAATGATCTTAGCACGTGGGGAAGCCCGCTGGCAAATTTTAATGAAGGACTAGAGATTTAAGTGCAGCCGATATATGTTTATATCTGCAATGCATAGTGCACGTGGAACGCGAATGGATGCCAAAATACATCGAAATAAAAGATTGCTATTGAGGAAAAGCCATATACGTCACTACTAACTTTTAACATTAATAAAAACAAATAAGAGAATTTGGAGTTGAATTAATTTTATGATCTTTAATCTTGTAGTAAATATCCTAATCGAACAAACAAATTCAAGAAATAAATAAATTTACACGAAGAAAATGCTTCATCGATTAGCTTTCTGTGTCTTATGTGAAAAGTTGGCGAGCGAGCGGTGTGATTAGAGCCGCGCATGGATATATACCTGACGGTGTGGGTAATGCGTTAGAATGATAATTTTTCTATTCTTGATTTTAAATTATAATTTATAGTTTAATTCTACCGACTGCGCCATGTTTGAGTTGGGTGAGTTGGACACGTTAATGAAAGAGCACGTTTACTGTGCCACGGTTCGAGCCAGCCCATTCGTGCAACAGCCGACGCTGCTACGCGGCCCAATCTCAGTAAGCTTTATCAAAGCTAACAAAGTGATCTTTGTCAGCCCTTATTAGTAAAAGTTAGCAACTCATCTGCAACCCTAAGGGTGCTGCAAAATAGGCGGGGTTCATCACTTAACATCTGGTGAACATCTCTTGAGTCTTGACACCACACATAGAAAAAAAAACAAATCAAGCGATCAAAGGGAGTTTATCAAACGTCACAACGGTAACTACCGGCCCCGGCGATGAACATGGTGAAACCTTGCCAATTGGCACGTCCCGATGTCTCCCCGGAGACTTTCGACAGCGCCCGATGTGCGGACAGCTTCACGACGCTCGCAAATTGGGCTGGCACGAGCAGAAGTGCTAAATCGCATCGCACACGATCCGTTGCGGGTGATCGATTGCGCGATTACACGCACGCGAATGTAAGCAATGTAAACAGCTTTTCGAAATTCTTTCATTAACAATCTTTTAGAAAGTCCCGTTCGATACCTAAGTTTCACTTAACTGTACATTACGTTATTACAAAATCAGCGTAACACTTTTTGAGAGCATGTAACGTTTTTATGGGGACTAAAGTTCTTGATTTTTTTTTTTCTTTTGATATGTAAACGGGTGCATTGCATTATTTTTATTGACTTTAGTATCATTTATTTTTTTATGTGAAAAGTTGTTTTGAAAATTGGGCTCCGGCCACCCCACTCACCAGACGAAACGCGAATGTTTATACTTCCACTTTACGCCCGTCTTCTGTGAGGTCGTGGTACTTACCCGGACGGGCCTGCCCATTCGTGCAACACCCGAGGCTGTTTCTTGGCCCTAACACCGTGGTATCTAAACTGAGTATCCAGTATTTCTCTCATCATCATCCCGTCAGTACAACTACAACGGAATCTATAACCATGTTATTCTTTAACCTCATAAAATCACACTAAATTAAACTAGTTTACGCATTTAATGACGTTTTAATTTTGAATTGTAATTCCCGGCGTTCATGATAGTGGGACATACTGAGTTGTTACACGTCTTGGTGTCAAAGTTAGCCCGGGATACCGTCAATTACTTATTATAGTATCAGCCAAAAATATGACATTAAATTGTATTAACCTAGCCTTCTGCGCGGGAGATTTAGAACGTAAAAACAAATAACTCGATTATATCGAAATGCTTGGTGGTTTAGAAAGCATGTTTAGGAACCTGTCAAGTAGACCAAAGGCATTACAGCTAGAGTACATCGTAGTGAGTTAGTATTGTAAATATATAAGAAGTAATATATCGGTAATTGCGGGTGGTGCAAAGATTCCACCTTCGGTTTTCATACAAGCTAGGAATCACATAATCGTAATGTGACAAGGCCGTCACGCCATTTATTATTTAATGACCTCGATGACGCGCTAAGACGACAGTGCTAGCTCATACACGCGGACTTAATGATGTATATACAGCGTGTCGTTACCATCGCGACAATAAATGAACACACGCCTAAAGCTACTTAATAATCATAAAAAATATTAACGTTAAACAAAATCCATAATTTAAAAAAAATAAGTTTCAAACAAACTAGTTAAGTAAAAAAGAAACAAAATTTGTAACGTCCTATACAACTCGCGCCACAGCGTCGCATTACAAGCCTCTCCTTCTAACAGTATGTTTTGTCTCTTTTAAATTCATTCAACCCATTCATATGCTTTGTGATCTTTACAAATGAACTTTACGTTACACTATTATACGTAAGGATGTTCTAAAATTGTTTGTTTTTGGAATATTTAATAACTCGGTAAATATTGATGTTTAAAGAATGTAAATGTTTAATACAATTTTAAAAAGTTATCATCTATATGTGTGTTCATTTATTGTCGCGGTTGTAACGACACGCTGTATAAGACATCGTGAATAGGAAGCGTACCAGTCAGATAATAGCTACCGATCGAGCCGAGGTCCGGCCCTCTCGGGCACCCTCGAATCGGAATGCTAAACGCGTGTTGAGTGACAGCCAAAGCCGAGGTCCCCTCTCGGGGACCCTTGAGCCTGATCACTCCATGGAGCGCCCGCCAAAGCGCCCTAAGAGCTTGGCGGCCTCCCAAACCGGTGATAATAACAGCATGACGGCCCGAGCCGAGGCTCCCTCGGGAGCCTTCGAGCTTAGTCGCCATAACGCGTAATAATAATACGCCGAGGTTCAGGCTAGGCGCCTCGTGCGCCAGGCCCCCTCAAGCCCGTCGGAACTGTGGAGGTCCCTAAGGCCAACAGGGGCTCATCCAGCCAAAAAAAAAAACGAAGCATATCACTTGATAGCCGGTGCGCTCCGCACGTGGAGGTCCAAAACAGCATTGGGGTCTTGAAAGGCATTAGGAAAGTGGGTCTTCAGTTACCTCACTTACAGAGCGAAAGCGTTATTGTTTATCAATTACGTTTCAGTGAGACACACAACATTCATCACACACGCAAGCATTTATAGGGCGTGCAAGTCACCACTGGGAAAGTATTGGCATCTGGCAAAGTATTGCTGTCTCGCTCCCTCCCTCTCCCCCACGTACACTTGTAGGGGCGAAAAGTTTATTATCTTGTAGAGCGATTTGATTAGTCTTACTAAGCAAATGTGCAGGCGCACATACATTACATTGCGTAACCTAACCATTGCATTGGTCGGATCAGGGGATGAGTACTTGACGCAGTTGCTAAGGCTTTAGGTTCGATTCTCATACGGCACAAGTTGGACAGACGGATAATTGTTCCGGATCTCAGTGATTCTTCCTACGGAGAGATGACGGGCAGAAGACCGGTTTTAAAAAAAATCTAGCTAGTACAATTAACGACACGTGTTGTGGCGAGCCCGCGTAGGCAGGATAGAGAAAGAAGTATATACAAGAAGAACATATACCTAAGTGAAAGTCAAAGTATATTTATTCAATATAGGCCTAACTTAAGCTCTTATTGAACGTCAACAAAAAATCTACCACCTACAATCTACCTAGATACGTATGTTTTAAACTTAACACGTTTGGACCGTGTACGTTCCTTATGTAAATTCAAATTCAAAATATCATTGGTGGTAGGGCCACGCAACCGCCTCGGCTGTTGCCGAATGGGCAAGCCCGTCCGGTTAAGTACCACGACCTCACAGAAGACCAGCGTAAAGTGGATGTATGAGAAATACTTTCGCGTTTCGTCTGGTGAGTGAGGTGGCCGGAGCCCAATTTTCAAAAGGTTGTCAACGCATCTGTAGCTCTCGAGTGTGGCAGATGTTCATGGGCGGCAGTATTCACTTAACATCAGGTGAACCGTCTGCTCGTTTGGCAACTTTTCGCATTAAAAAGAAAATCATTATTCAAATAGACGAATGCGCGTTCTTATGAGACGTCGAATTTTACATAAAAAATAATATATAATTTTATTATGTACCGCAGTTTCGGAAAGCAGTTACTGTTGATAAGAGGCAGGCAAGAAACTCGACAATTAAAAAATATCAGTTTACAATCTAACATGGTACAGTAGTATAATAGTCTTATTGTTAGCCCAAGTCACTATACTTATATTATATGATACATTAACTTCACACATTAGCGTCGTCGAGTAATTCTGCAATTGTTATTCTGCAAAGTTTACTTCTAATTTTACGTTTAAACTTATCAAGTGGCAGACTTACTATCAACTGTGGGATTTTATTATACATTCGCATACTTTACTTTGCCCATGGACGACCTATTTAATTTTTATACACGAAACGCTAAGTGCGCGCTGTCAACACGCTTATGGGTGCCCGAAACGCACATACATTGGACACAACACGCTTCGTGAGGCGCCAGTATACGGTGGAGTCGTGACGAGTTCGCCACTAAGAAGTTACGTTAGGCCTTTATTCGTCATATGGCTAAATAATATGAAACAAAGTCGTCCCGTTGTCTGTGTGTCCCTATGTATGCGTAGATCTTTAAAACTGCTCAACGGATCTTGATCCGTTTTTTTAACACAGGAAATATATTAATAAAGGAAATATATTTATTTAAGGGCTTCAACGCGAGCGAAGCCGCGGGCGAAATACTAGTATCAAATAAGGAAAACAACATATCATAGCCCTTGTTTGCTGAGGACTCGGCGGCACAGTGACATTTGTTCCAAAAATTAGTTACATATTCGGAATCAGTACGGAAAACTCAATACGTAAATACAATAAACCATTTTTGGAAAAAGTTTCATATACGTCTTTTATCCGTATTACGGCAGAGTTGCTAATCGTGGTGGTTGCGAGTTGCTAAAAGCGATACATATCAAAAACATGAAAATCGCAAAAGACTATTTGATTCACCAACGAGCATCTATAAATATAGATACTTAATTATTGTTAAATAGGAAACGTATACTTAATTGTTGGGAAGATAAAGGCATGAATGACTTACTGGCGATGAGACGACAGTTGAAGCACAAATATTCGATGGCTTACGATACTTTGCCCAGCACTGTCACCTTCTGTCATTAAAACTTAGGAAAACCTCTTTGAATATTATTGCCAAAATAACACTTCACACACCCAAAAAGTAAGAGAGAAGAGCTTCAAAGCCTAAATACGACCATATTTCTCGATACCCTGCCACCTCACACCGAACGCAAGTACACATTAGAATTGAACTCGCTAAATAGCGGTCGTAAAATTAAATTCTAATGCGACTAATTAGGCGCAACTAAACGGAGTTAATTATGTGATAAAAATATTCAGATAGAGAAATGAAATTGTGAGCGTTTTCCTTTTCTCATTCGCTTGTCGTTCGGCTCTTTATATCTATAGTACCCGCAGAACCGGCTATTTTTTATTGGAAAAAGGGTTATAAAGGGTTCTTGAAAGGAGATGGTAGAAGAAGGAGAAGGCCGCGGGCGAAAAGCTAGTAGTTAAAATGATATGAACAACTGAACACAATAGGTGTGTTGTGATAAGGTGGCGGAAGGGTAGCCTCAGCATGAGCCGCTGGAATGCAGCGCCGATTTTCAGTCGCGAGTTATTAAGAGTAACACTATTCTAGTATTAATTTGAGCAGTGAAATTCTTGTTTCATTGCAAATCGGCGACTCTGTGGTGCAGTTGCTAAGTGATTGGTTTCGACGTCGGGAATCGTGGGTTCGATTCTCACACGGGAAAAGTATTTATTTGAGCCACAGGTACCGGATCTGGGCATTAACACCCAGGGAGGGTTGACGTTAGGGTCGTAAAAAACTTAGGCAATAAGAAAATATTTAATCGTCTTAGGCTTTTATTACTTTTGATAACCCCAAATCTATGCGTTACATTCGTCATCTTTTTTTTATTTCATTTATATTTTTTTTCTTACGTTGGGAAAACTGCCCGAGTACTATTAAGCATTATGGTAAATGATCATAAAGTCTCGTGTGGTTACTCCAGTAGCCTACGTAACATGGTTTTTTTAAAAGCTTGCCTTTAAGAAGCCGTGATACAAACAACACATACTGTTGTTGGCCCACGCAACAGTCTTCACTTTTACACGACTCAGTCGCCAGACGACACGCAGACGTGTAAAAGTCCCCATCACGCCGGTCTTCTGTACCAAAAACGAATGGGCAGCACCGTCCGGGTAAGTATCGCGGCCTCACAGAAGAACGGCGTGTAGTGAAAGTGTTACACTTCTGCGTTTCGTCTGGTGAGTGAGGTAACCGGGGCACGCTTTATTAATAGGTGGCAACGCATCTGCGACTCTAAGGGTGTTACAAATGTCTATGGGCGGCGGTAATCATTTAACATCAGGTGAACGGTCAGCTCGCTTGCTACCGTCTGAAATAAAATAAAAAACAAACAATATCTAGTCATCATAACACATCTTCTTTCTTCTGCCCTTTTACCACAATAGGTGGGTCGGCATAACAGGTCTATCATATTTTATTTTCGGAACCATGTTGTTATTTCAGTTATCATAACACATACTGTTACAAAATCGTCTAAGCTATGATATTTAGCGACGATTAAGAATGTGCAGTTTTGTCATGTTGCCGTTTACTAATTACAACTACACTGCTACAAAGATGGCGCCGTCGTAGAAGTAAACAATGGCACATACATAACGAGTTCGTAACTTATTAGAATGGTTGCCCGTCCAATTGTTTTCCTTATTTCTTTTTGCCCATCGAACTGTGGCGATTATGAGCGATTGAGTGAGCAAAAAATTAATACAACAAAAAACTACCTTGCGCGTCGCAACGACTCTTGACCTAGTCCAATATCACGCGGCTTTTGAAACTCAAAACGCGAGAAAAACTACTTGCTGAAACCGGAGTTTAAGATTCAGCTAAACACCATGAAGTCCGTAAAACTATTTGTATTTTAAACGGCCCGTAAAATAATTTTAATATCAATTTCGCGCACTGACTTAATGACCTCAACGGTGGTAGGGCCACGCAGCAGCCTCGGCTGTTGCACGAATGGGCAGGCCCGTCCGGGTAAGTACCACGATCTCACAGAAGACTAGCGTAAAGTAGAAGTATGACAAATATTTTCGCGTTTCGTCTGGTGAGTGAGGAATCCGGAGCCCAATTTTCAAAAGGTTGTCAACGCATCTGTAACCCTCGGGTGTAGCAGATGTCCATGGGCGGCGGTATTCACTTAACATCAGGTGAACCGTCTGCTCGTTTGGCAACATTTCACATAAAAAAAATCTAATAAATTGAACGGATATTAATCTAAGCTTAGATTAGTTGATAAAGCGTCTCAACGCGAAACTAGAAGACGCAAGTTTGAATCCCATAGCGCCGAAAGTTTTTGTTCATTCATCTACAAAAGTTTACAATTTAAAAGTTTCATCTTGAGAGCAAAGACAAAATTACTAGAAATTAAAAAATTAACCCTAAAAATGGTACTGAATACTATGTAATTAAAAGGAGACCTAATAATGAGTGCGCTAAATACTGAACAATGATGTTATTATTAAAATAGAACATGTTTGAGCAGCCTAACAATAATCTAGTCCTATATCAACGTGCACACACCTGCTTATAAATACACACAATTTACATAACAGAGAATAGCATCCATATAAAATCTATCTATACATAGAAACCTATACAAATAGCAAAGTTTTATCGTATTTGAATAATTATTTGATTCGATTTTACTTAAGACTAATTAACAACAATTTTTAAAAATATTTCGTAAGCCATAAACAATATTTATATAATTATTTTTATTGAAATAACTCGGCGGCGCAGTTGCTCAGATTTCGGCGACGGGGGTTCGTCATTTTTTTTGGTTTCTATATAAGACGGTGGCAAGCGACTGGCGGTCCACCTGACGCTATGTGATAACCGCCGCCCATTGGACGTTTGCAACACCCGTAAAGTGGTAGATACGTTGCCTTTCAAAAAAAGCTCCGGCTATATCACTAACAAGAAGAATTGCAAAAATATAACATATCCTGCAACAGTGAAGACTGCTTCGAGGCCATACAGTTAAAAAATTGGTTGACGTATTCAAAATCAGGTATAAATTTTGACCCGAACAGAGTTTCTTTTCTTTTTTTTTTAAACGTTGCCCTTACTTTAGGAATACATTTTTCTGTGTTGTAAGGACGTTTTACAAACATACATTTCACGCGGACAAACACCCAGATGCGAAACAACTATCTGTGGGTCACACAAATAGTTGTCCCGTGTGGGGATCGAACCCACGACCCCCGACGCCGTAGCCAATACCTTGGCAACTGCGCCACGGAGTCATGAAACAGCACGAACTCTCCTCACCGAAGACCGCAATGAAGTGGAAGTGAAATACTTCTGCGTTTCTGGTGTATGGGGTAACCGGTGCCTAAGTTTTTAAATTAATTTAGAAATGAATAAAGCCACACAGGGG
This sequence comes from Iphiclides podalirius, assembly GCA_933534255.1. Taxonomy (NCBI): domain Eukaryota; kingdom Metazoa; phylum Arthropoda; class Insecta; order Lepidoptera; family Papilionidae; genus Iphiclides; species Iphiclides podalirius. The sequence goes on along the minus strand of OW152839.1, from coordinate 9,293,083 downwards.
AGCTAAGTCGACCCCAATGCAAAAACATGATCTAAAATCGGTTCATAAATGACGGAGTTCCTTTAGTTTTTTTTTTAAATAAATTGAAAAAGACTTACACACGAAAGCAAGTCATTAAAAACGTGATATTTGGATATAATAAATGTAAATGTTACTACATGAGTGCGCTTATAAGGTCGAACGCGTTAACACATATTAAACTTGTCATCAAGGGCTCCAATAAAATTTTACTACTGTACAAGTGTCATTAATAATAATAATCATTTATTCCTCACCATAATCTGATGATCCGTAACAGAAAACTTTGTCGTATATTAGAAACGTATAAAATGTTAATGTGTTTTCAAATACTTTTATACTAAAAACAGTTCGGAGAAAGAAATCTAGGTCGGGGAATCCCCGCTATTCGGGGAACTGATATTGCAGGCGCGTATGAAATTTATGGACGCGAGATAGATTAATCAAGTGACTCGATTGATATTCGGAGCTGATAGCCAAACTAAGAGTAACTAGAGAGTCACTTTCGGAAGATAATATTTAAAACAACATCTATCTTAAGAGTATAAATAGAAAATAAAAAATAAATACTAACATTTCCGGATACGATTTTACATATCATTATCTAGCCACAAATTAAGCAAAACTTCAATGCTATTGCATATAAAAACACAGTCTTTTTCCAGAATTGGGTATCAAACCCATACCCTCTGGCGCAAGACAGGTTCAGCATCCACTGCACCAATCGGTTCAAACTGACATAGTTTTAGACGATTCCGTGGACCAGTTAATAAGGTATTCCGCGGCGGCGGGGAACGTATATAAATAAATAAACCTGGGTTCGATTCCCGCGCGGGACAACTATTTCCTACCCAATGTTAATTGTTTCGGTTCTGGGTGTTTGCCCGAAACGAGAAATTTATGTACGTCCTTACAACACAGGATAGTGTTATCCTACAGTAAGGGCCAAAGGAAACTATTTTAGTATACGCACTTATCTAATTTTATTTGAATTATTTAGAAGTAACTGTGAACGCAACCCGAGGGGTGACCATAAGCAGACTTTGTCTAAACTCAAGCACGCGGCAGACCATAATTAGACCCATCTGCCACGAAATTAGTTCATCTACGTCATACTAGCATACTAAATCATTCAATTCTTCTAATCAAGGATAAGCAGGCCGATTTATAGCAGACGGGGATAGAACCCAGATCTCTAAACGCAGACCCATACCTCGCCGATCGTTATTTTATAGAGAATGATGAGGTAACATTCCAATCTCATATCGATCCATTTGTATTTATTCTGAATCGATAAATTTTATCATAATTTCGCTCTCCATTCCCTCTGCTCGAGGCAAACGTAGCAGGCACACTACGGCAACCCCTACCACGCTTTCTGTGGATTTTTGCAACATAAGGGGACTTCACTCCGACCTCAATGCCGTCCACTACCGCCTTGAGACGGCAAAGCCGTGCTTGCTATTTCTAACTGAGACTCAGATATCTTCTCCGGCAGACACATCATATCTCTCTTATCCATGGTATAAAAAAAAACAAAGGCCTCCTCTGTACAAAGGGTATTAGAGCAAAGCCCATCACGCGATACCACTGCGAATTACCAAACTTCATATGTTTTCCAAATATGTTTCTTTTCTGTTATTTCGAAATTTTGCAGGTGACATGCCAGCACTTATCAACAATTTCATTGGTGCCGTTAGAATGTTTCTATATGGCTTTGTTTAGTCTATAAAGTCAATACGATTTGCAGCTTAATGTTTCAAAGACTCAACCTCACCTTTGTTCCCCGTAATTCTTGTAAACATGACAGTATACATGACAGTGAACTCAGTTGATATACGATCGTCTTTTTTTGCGAAAAGTTCATGTTGTACGATTACCTTTTTTTTGTGTTACTGTGGTAGGGCTATGCAACAGCCTTCACTGTGGCACGAATGGGCAGGCGCGTCGCATCTGCAACCCTACGGGTGTTGCAAAAGTTCATGAGCAGCGGATTCACTTAACATCAGGTCAACCGCCAGTTCGCTTGAAAACTTCTCACTCAAATAGAAAACTGTTTGAAGGCATCCTAATTAGAAAATAACTCTGAATAAAATTTCATGGGCTTATAATTTGATGCATTTCCAATAATATTAAAAAGCATACGTATAATTTAGACACCCATGTGTATACATATATAATATATAGAATTATTTCTGCGACACAAAATATTTATTTACGAAATAGCACAAGCGGTTTATCTTATCTCGCGAGTCAACAGATCTCTCGAACAATTCATCACTGTCAAGTGGTAAGGTAACCGTAAACGGGTATTCATATAATAAACCTAAGATAACAGAACTGGTGTAAGGTTAGGGGAAAACTGTATTATCCTTATGTCTTCTTAAGAGGTGAACAGCGAGCGTTAAAGAGTTGTTTCCCTTGAGTGCAGCTAGGTTAATTCGGTTATGCGATACAGAATAGAGGCGAGAATATAGACGATGCTCTAGTTTGTGTGTGAACAAATGTTTTCTCAATTTTAGTTTTTATTTGTACATAATGTACGCATATAAAGGATATACATAAAAAGTGAAAAGGAAAGTAACAGCCTATATATGTCCCACTGCTGGGCAAAGGCCTCCCATGTATAGAGGGTATTAAGGGTATATAGACTTCACAAAGTATTTTTTGCTATTAATTCGAAAACATTCAGGTTTCCACAATGTACCGGGGTATAAGGAAATATATGGAATTTTTAAGAAAAGGATCCTTACTCGACGTTTTTATGTATAACAAGTATAATTGTTAACAAAAAAAACCGACTTCAATCAGAAAACTAATAAAAAAATTGATAATACCTATATCATTTCTCTGGGATGCCACCATCAGATCCGGGTTTCCTTATCACGGTACCACCCTTGGGATATCTCCTTTCTGACAAAAAAAGAATCATTAAAATCGGTTCATAAACGGCAAAGTTATCCACGAACACACATAAAAAAATATATACGGTCGAATTGAGAAACCTCCTCCTTTTTTGGTGTCGATTAAAAACCTCCTCCTTTTTTGACGTCGGTTAAAAAGCATCGTCAAATATTTTGATTAGGGATGGTGTGAAGTGCTCGATACGAGAATTTAGACTGATTAAAAAATTATCTCGAAACGTGTACCGTTCGCAAAAAATAAATCAATAATGTTTGTAAAGTGATCTAAACGATCAATTATATATATATAAAACGTACGTAACAGGAATTTAAGAGCTCAGCACTTGTCTTTAACGGCGAACATCTGGCCACTGCCTCCCTGGTGAGTACGTCAAAGGATAAGTCACCTTTTTTGTGACAAGGTAGCAAGCAATCTGGAGGTTCACCTGATGTGAAGTGATAACCGCCGCCCGTTGACATTTGCAACACCCGTAGGGTTGAAGGAGCGTTGCCAGCTTTTAATTAAGTAGTAATCCTACCTCACTCACCAGACTAAACGCAGAAGCATAACACTTTCACTTCACGCCGGACTTCTGCGAGGCCGTGCGGCTTCGGTATTTACCCGCACCGACCTGCCCATTCGTGCAACAGCGAAGACTGTTGCGCTGCCCAACCACTCAGTATTCCGATCGTGACGTGGCCAGATTTCAACGGCATTAAATCAATAGTTACAGTATACTACCCGGCTTCGCACGAGTGCAATGTATTGTACGTATAAACCTTCCTCTTGAATAACTTTATCTAGTAAAAAAAAAACCGTGTCTAGATCCATTGCGTAGTTTTAAGGATCTAAGCATACATAGGGACAGACAGACAGCGAGACATAGTGTAACTTATATATAAATATATATATATATCTATTCGCTACTCGCAGAGGACGACCAAGGCCGCCCGCACAACAATGCATCGTAATTCATTTTATGACGCCCGTGCGTGTAGTACTAGCGGCGCTTCGTTACGGTTTAGTGGAATCAGCTGTTCAGAGCGCCGCCTTATGGTAGTGATCGAAAACTATCACCGGCGAATGGTAACGAAGGCAGTAGAGGAGGTAGATCGTTCTGTCTGTCCCGGTATAAGTTACGCACATGTTAATCAGCATTGCACACTTGTCTGCACTAGCAACCTCGATAAGAAAGTTTCATGTAATAGAGAAGACTACAACAATGATTGATCGCTTTTGAGTTCTAGTCTGCATGCGAGGTGAGATTCAAATGTGCGTTGTAACGTGGGATTTCATCACTTTGTCTAAATTGTCGTTTTTCTAAAGACTAGGCTGTATGTGATATGAACCTTTGCCTTTTCGAAAGGTCGAATCAAAAAGTTAAGTTCATATGTTGGTACTTGTCATTTGAGATTGCCGCCGGTTCGAATTGACATTGGATAAATTAGTTTTTGTGGATCTATTATCTTCGACCGGTAAGTAATTGCTTGGTTTCGATCATGCCAGTGGTTGTTTTCTTTACGTATTTCGTTTTCTTATCAATTCGCTTTTTTTTACAGTGCATGGCTAGAGGTTGAAATCAGAACACATTCCTGGTCGTATTATCTGAGTGATTCCTGTCTGGGAAACTCTGTGCTGGATTTGTTATCCCTCGTGGTAAGATCCTCTGTTATTTTCACTGGTTTCCTACTAAAATTGTAAAAGACTTGCATTGTGAATGTATTTAGAAATGTCACATGAAGGTAGGTTGAGAATTTATTGTCTCGTGTTTCTAAGTATGGTTTTTCGAATATCACAGGTGGATGCTGAAGGCATAGGTGGCTGGCAAGCTGGTCTGAGCTACTGCTCGATTAAATATTGTTTTTTACCTCCAGTTGGTAAGTGTTTCACATCTTATAATTGTAGGTGGATTCATATCCCTGCCTTTGTTAGTTCTACAATGTAGTGTTTGTTGGCAGGAGGTCTCCTACTTACCCCCCAACAGTGTGGCTGTACACACTACACTTGGCCTGACTTTCTCTACTGGTTCTGAGCTCAACGCTGACCTGTGCACACAGGGCAGGTGTCTCTACGGTGACATAGATTTAAAATAACTACCTGATTGGACTTTATTTTTTAAATTGAATTGCATAACTTTCATAATCTCAAATTAATTTAATTATTCAACCTTTTATGGTCGCACAAAGTAATGTGTAGGTCCTATGTACTCACGACTCCCTGAGATACTTAATTGTGATTATTACAACAGTCTGTTCCTAACAGACAAGGCGTCCAACTCATTATTGTTATTATATTTTAAAATATATTGTATCTGAGCTAGTCCAGGGATTGTAACTTTAAACTGAAGGGATAAATACAAATTCTTAACCGCTAATAAATCTTTTATTAAATCTTACCATCGTTAACTATACACCCTACCATTCATTAAAAACGTTACAGCGTCAATAGTTAAATTGGCGAAAAGGCTTCGTTGTCGCCAGCTTCGAGCCAGACCAACTTCGAGCCTCCAACCCCCACAACCGTCGCGCCGCTATCGGCCAAATCTAACCAAACCAATTGACATTTTGTCGTTTACAATTAGCTCGTTCTAACGTCCGTTGCCTCCGCAGTGCGCGAATAACGGACGACTCCGACCTCCAGCCGCCGCCGAGTCCGCGGAGACAATTGGACGCGACCGACTTCGGTGATCCGCGCCCATTGTGCCCTGATCCTTGACGATAGAAAACCGCGGCGCGCAAAAACTAAGGCTGCGGCGGCCTCGCTGGCTACGAGAAAAAATCGTAGCTTCTCGCTCCAATTGGGGCACATTGTTAGCGATCCCCCGGGGCGGATGCGGTCCTCGCGGAAATAACACAAGATGAGTCTCATATCTCACGCACATACTGAGTTTCTGAGTTTCTTTCGCCGGTTCTTCTCAGGTCAGTGACATTCTTTCCGAACCGGTAGTAGAGTTTTTTGACAATCGATAAGTAAGTGCAAATGCAAATATTCAATAAAGATATTGCACTTTGTATGATGACTTCGCTTTTAGTCATATGGGCTACGAAAATCTTCATTGGTCACAGACAAACTCATCATCATCATCCCCCTGCCCTTATCCCACCTAAGTGGGTTCGGCATAACATGTGAATCATGTTGTAAGATGTATCGGCTATGTTTACGACCGACCTGCCTGACGACAACCCACCTTGGGAAACAAACACCCAGTCCCGAGAAAATTATTTGTGGGTCATACAAACACTGGTCCCATGTGGGAATCGAACCAATGACCCTCGAAGCCGAAGCTTAGCAACGGCGCCATCGAGTCAATCTGGCACGGACAAACTAAACTCGCGTAATAGCCTACAATGCACGAGCATGACTGACATGCGTGTTTAAATAGGGAGATATTCAAACCTTAACTTGAATTCTGAGCGTTTAAAACAGCTGTTAGGAACGCGGGTGTAATTATGTGCGCGTTATATCGCCTTGCTCTTGGGTGAGTCCATCTATTGCAGGTTTAGCAAACATTGCTGTGGTAGCGCCGAGCAACAAATCGCTGATGCACGAATGGGCAGGTCCGTGCGGTTTAGTACCACGACCTCACAGAAGACCGGTGTGTAGAAGAAGTGTTACATTTCTGCGTTTCTGTTCTTTCAACGGGAGCGGGTTAAGTACAGTTTGCGTAATTAGAGCGTCGCTTCCAACTCTAATTATTCACAGCGCCACGGACAAAACCGCCGGCGGAACAATGTCGCACGGATTTGCGATCAGGCGGAACCGATCGCTAAATTGGCGAACGCTCGCGTCGTCGAGTCGACTTGTAAATTGCTCGACGTTGGACTGAACGCGATAAGTATGTCGCCTCTTGTTTCCACGCGATGTAATGTTTAACCGGAGCTAGATCGATTATTATATACTTGAGTAACTTGCTCACTTAGACTTGACTTATGGAGACATATATCGGTGAGGTTAATATAGGTTTCGTAGGATTTTAGTGAGCTACTGTATTTACCACCTACAATTGCATTGCTGGTCTGGTGCGATAGTTGTCTGCTCGCTTATTAAAAAAAGTTAAAAGACTATCGTCACAATGCCTCCCGCATAGAAATTATGAACGATTAAATAAAAACTGTATTTATTTATTTCAGCTTTATCGCCCACCTTTATAAGAAAAGTGACAAAGTTCTGACTTAATGCTCAAACACATTTTCTAACTATCAACCCAGGATGTAGTGAGAGCTTATCATAGGTGCAGCTGAGGATGCAAAAGTCACAAAATGCTATGGAAGAGAATATATACATACAACTATACTATGCCGAACTGTATTTTTTAAAGATATACACTTCTTTTGAAGCGTTTGGAAAATCTATGAGTTAAATTTTTAAGATGCTGGCACGCACCGATCCCTGAAAAGCGACATGACGAAGTTGTTTGCAGAGCGACACGGTATTACCTTGGCAACCAATAACAACTTGTTGACTGACGTTTACCTATAATTCCAAATTAATTAATAAAACCGTTAGCATATGACGACCCGAATGGCGTATTGGGTAGTGTACCTGCCTCTTACGTCAGAGGGAGTGGGTTCGATCCCCACTACTCTAAAAATATTGTGTGATGCACATTATTTTTCCAGTGTCTGGGTGTTTATATATCTATAATATGTATTTATTTACAAAAGAAAAGTATGTTTAAGTATGTTTATCAGTTACCTAGTACCCATAGTACAAGCTTTGCTTAGTTTGGGACTAGAGAACGTTGTGTAAAAATGTGTCCTAAATATTATTTATTTATTTATATTTTTTATAAAAAAATAGCACTTACTGGCACAGTGTATAAAATCTTTTGTTCCGCTAAAGAATTATAACGTACTTACGTTACGTGTCCGGGCGCTCGCCTTTAATTCAATATACTCGAGCAACCTGAGTTCGATCCCCGGTGCCGGCACCGATGAAGTTTTTAACTTTAAGTGCTGGCTTATCACGTGCTCAGCGGTGAAGGAAAACATCGTGAGGAAACCTGCATATTTTCGAAATAATAACAAAAAATATATATATTTTTCGAAGATATGTGAAGTCCGTCAATCCGCAGTGGGGCCGCGTGGTGGACTATGCCCTGATCTGTATAGAGGAGGCCTTTGCTCAGCAGTGGGACATGTATAGGTGGTTACTTTACTTTTTTTTTCGTTACGTACACTTAGTAACGTATTTACGTTACTTTACTAAGTGTACTATAGCAGCCACAGACACGTGGGACGGGCCGGAAAGAGGACAATCTTACTACAACAGTACAACAGCGAAATTCGGGCTAGAAAGCAGAAGCGGCGGAGCCTAGTGCGCCGGACACCGTTGGCGACCTTGGAGAGCACCCGATTTCTAATAGCCGATTTCGTAAGCGCACCCGAGTTCGCTGTACGAAGTTCCGATGATACGAGTAGTTTGGCCCTTACCAGTGAAATAACAGAAATGACACGACGGAAGCAGAACCTGTGGATTTACGTGTGGTAACACACAGTATTATCGTCAGGACCTTAATTTTTATTCAACTAATAGGGACTATAGACCTCGGTATCTGGTATAAATTTCAACTTGCTAGGTCCACCCGTACCTGAGAAAATCGACGGTGGCACACGGACAGACAGACGGACAAGAGAGTGATGTTATAAGGGTTCCTTTTTTTACCTTTTAAGGCACGGAACACTAAATAACTAAGAAAAAAAAGACGCGCGTCATCTCTATCGGCAAGGGCTATTAAAACATAGGGACGCAGAATTACCGTCCGTGTGTCACCACCGATTTTTACATTACGACAATTACATCTTATAGGGGTTCCTTTTTTACTTTTTAAAGTACGGAACCCTAAATAACTAGACAAAAAAGGCGCGCGACATCTCTATTGGCAAGGGCTATTAAAACATAGGCACGTAGGACGTACTTTCAATATCTTCTTCAGAACCGATAAGCCATACGACAGCTCGCTTCTGCATCAAATCTCGCACCTCGTTCAAGTCCGGCGCTGAGGTTTTACAAGCAACACGCAACGATCGAAGGAGATTCAAAACAAACAAACATCGACACGCAAAGCACGCCCCGCGACGCGCCGCCGGGTAGGCAATGAATACCCAAAAATAGCGATGCGTCCGAATTTGCGCGAACGCTGACTTCATCAGTGCTTTCACCAGATAACTCAACTGGCAATCGCCCGCGACTTGGCAAGACGGCCAAGGATCAAGACACATTTTCGAAGTAAAACTTCTTTGGGCCACTAAGCGGTAATCGAATGCTTTCGACGACGACAATGCAACGTTCGATTTTTAAATATTTACGCATTATACGCTGTATTTTTTTTTTTTTATATAACCTGCTACTTAGCAATCTGTTTCTTCCAAACAATAATCTAATAAGCTGTCGGATTTTCTTTTACGCTGTATGTACGTATTATATATATATGCATTTAAAATAAAATTATTATTTGATACATTAATATTACTAATTATTGCAAAAAAAGTAAAAGAACCGAAACTACTAATATACTAGTGTGGGAATTGAACCCACGACCTCCGGCTCCGAACCCAATACCTTGGCCACCGCGCCATGAAATCATCAAAAGTTTTAAGTAACTTGGTAGCTTACGTAGTCAAGTTATTAGAATTCTACTTAATATGGCCTTATTATAAACTATGGCGGCGATATTAATTTGTATCCCGGGTTGGATTGTTTCACATCATACGCCACAGTGAAAGCGGGTTTATGAGCGATATTTGCTTTACATTTACAAACCATAACGGCCGACACACGGAGCAAGTTCAGAAAGTGTCGTAACAGCCTTACGTATGTACGTAGGTGACGAGAATGAGCGGAGTTAGTTCACGTCGAACGGATACGGCGTTGCGTGTGTCCATTGGACCAAAAAATAAAAGAAATAATACATTTAATCCGAGATAATTATTACATATACAGCGTGTCGTTACCACCGCGACAATAAATGAACACACATATAGAGGATAACTTTTAAAAATTCTATTAAACATTTACATTCTTTAAACATCAATATTTACCGAGTTATTAAATTTTCCAAAACAAACAATTTTAGAACACCCTTACGTATTAAACTGTAACGAAGAGCTAGACACTCTTGTCCCGACCAGTTATACCGCCTAACGGAGCACATCCTAAAAGGCCTAAACCACCCGAAACATATCAGTACAGGGGCTCTTTTCTTCGATGTCGCAAAGGCATTCGACAAGGTCTGGCACAACGGCTTACTTTACAAGCTATACACACTCAAAGTGCCAGATAGGCTCGTACACACCATCCAGGCCTTTTTGTTGAATCGCTCTTTTCGATATCGAGTCGAGGGCACCCTCTCCACAAGCCGCCGCCTCACGGTCGGCGTACCACAAGGCTCCTGCCTCTCACCTTTGCTCTCTACGCTCTACACGAGCGATATACCTAAAGACCCCCACGTCAATCTCGCGCTTTTCGCGGATGACACCGCGCTCTTTTATTCAGACCGCAACCTTAGAATACTAACCACTCGACTCCAAAGCGTCGCCGACCGCCTCGGCGATTGGTTCCGCAAATGGAGAATAGAAATAAATCCCGAAAAGAGTGTGGCGATTCACTTCACACGAAGTACTTACCCGTCACATCTTTATAATGGTCCTCGCCAATGCAGAAAGTTGGGGCAAATATCCCTTTATGGCGAACCGCTCTCCTGGGAGAAAAAGGTCAAATACTTAGGAGTCACTTTCGACTCGCGTATGTCATTTACTACGCACATTAATAACGTTCGTAATAGAGCCGCGTTCGTCTCCAGCCGGCTACACAATTTAACTAACGCTAAAAGTAAAATGCCCTTAAGACACAAATTATTATTACATAAGACCTGCGTACGACCTATTATGTCCTACGCATGCATGATCTTCGCCCACACGCACCCTACTCGCTTGTACAAGCTGCAAATAGTACAAAATAAGTTCATCCGCCGTGCAACCGGTGCGCAGTGGTATCAACGCAACGTCGATCTGCACAGCGATTGCAGACTCCCAACGATTCGCGAATATTTTAAAGACCTGATCAAACGGTTCTTCGATAGAGCCGAACATCATCCCAACCCTCTGGTGGTAAGCGCAGCAAATTACCAACCCAACACAAACGCGAACGTCAACAAGCGTCGCCCGCGAAACGTCCTCATCGACCCGGTCGAGGAGGGGAACTTAGATACGCCGGACCCACCGCCGGGGGTCCCGCCGGATAACACTACACCCACAGCTAGTGTAACAACAAACACAATAGTTCGCCCTCGCCTCCGAGCACGGCGAGACCAACACAACGCGTACACAAGGTACACCCGCGTTCCAGGGCGGTTCTCACCGCCCCCAGCCACCGATTAGCTAAAAACACAGTCGACGGCCATCGGGGTCTCGGTCCGCACCGCAACTTCGATGGCCCTTAGATGACATGTCGTAGTTAAACGCACGCATGAGCACATGCGCGGCCCTACCCACAGCGGAGGGCCCAAACCCGTGGGTTCTGGCTAGCCCACCGGTTCTGCGTCAGATGAAGCTTTAATAGTCTCGGGACTGAAAGCAAAAACATCAGTTAATACACACTGTAACGTAAAGTTCATTTGTAAAGGTCACAAGGCATATGAATAGGTTGAATGAATTTAAAAGAGACAAAACATACTGTTAGAAGGAGAGGCTTGTAATGCGACGCTGTGGCGCGAGCTGTATAGGATGTTACAAATTTTGTTTCTTTTTTACTTAATTAGTTTGTTTGAAAAATATTTTTTTAATTATTGTTTTTGTTTAACGTTAATATTTTTTTTATGATTATTGGCAAGTAGCGTTACACGTGTGTTCATTTATTGTCGCGATGGTAACGACACGCTGTATAATAAATACAATGTATTCGAGCAACCTGAGTTCACTCTCCTGTGCTGGCACCAATGAAATTTTTAATTTTAAATTCTGACTTTTCACGTTCGGTAACTATAACAAAAAAAATATTCCTAAAATATGTAAAAGTCCGTCAATCCGGTGAGGTCGCGTGGTAGACTATGCCTGGTACCCTGTGTACAGAGGAGGCCTTTGTCCAGCAGTGCGACAATTATAGACTGTTACTTTACTCCACTTTTATTTCAAAAGTTCCATAGCTCAGCTTCTACGCAACTTTTGTACAAGTATATACAAATTTGTAAAGAAGTAGCGTAGATGCGGATCATACGAGACATACATACAAACATCCAAACATCTACGTAGAAATGGTATGGCGGTGTTTTTAAAGTAGAAATTACAATCATTCAAAAATTTCTCGGGGCAGCTTAGTAATACTGTAATTTTGTTGTAATTTTCAGCACAACAACGGGCTTATAGAAGATAAGTATATAAATACTTAAAACTACTTATTATAAAAATACTTATCTCTTATGTGCACTTTAAGGTAGCCAGAGGGAGAAGGAAAATGAGAGTGAGAAGAAGGAGAGGAGAGAGAGAGAAAGAGGCCATAATGGATGTACAAAAATATCATAATGCCATATAATATTTTCGTAATTAGAGCATTTCAATTTAATTTTAAAATTTTAGTGGTACTTTAGACACAGCATTTTTCGCCTACGCCTTCAGAAATACGTGAAAAACATTGCGAGCATTTAAAAAATTAAGTAATTTCAAGATAAAAAATCACAATATCGTATCGCGCGTGCGAACGGAGCCGCGCACCAACGTTGCATAAGGCCTCCGGCGTACATATGAGCGGTGTGCGACAATTGCCCCGATTTCTTTAAGGTGAAGGCTCCCTGTTATGTTCGTTAAACGAGTTTTAAAAGCGCCGCGCCCGCTTCTAAGGAGACCGGACTAGCAACGCTCGGGGGGAGGTCGCTATGTCCAAATCTCGCTACACTATCGCCCAGTTTCTGATCATTAAGAAGATCATTCTGATTAATTCAGAGAGTTTAACCATACTTTTGGCAACTTTAATAACATTTGAAAAGCCATTTGACTGCTGATTTGTTAACTTCTACGATAATCAGGGTTTCAGAAACCGGACGTATAGGAAGCATGAACAAGTTCCTTATTTATTTATTTATTTGACAGGAAAACCAACAGCAATTAATAATCTAGTACAGTGAAAAAGCACAGTAACAGAAAGTTAACAACAGGTCTTCACGGATAAATGAAGACGAGTAGTTAATACAAAATAGCGTGTACTAAAATAACAATGTGCAGTAATAGGTTAATTCAGAGATAAACAAACCATAAAAGTTTATCAAACAGTCAAACTGAAACTAATCGCCTCAAAGATTGCAACGAAATCAAGATTTTCAAAGAAAGTTAAAAGAAATTCAGAATGGGAGAGAAGAGCCTAGTATATATTCAGTCTATTTAATATATTCAGAGACATGACATCTTTTTCTTATTTCATCTTTTTACTGTCAATGTTCCACGCACTCAATTATGAAGTGACTCTTATCTCCCTATCCTGTTTAATCTTAAGTAACGCTTAAGCTTAAGTAGCGCTTAAGCTTTATGTAAACAGAATAGTTCAGTCAAAGCCAATTCACTCTTATAAAGAATTGTAAACGGATAGAGAGAATGACTCCAGTTAAATACCGGTAAAATACTTTATCTCCGCGTTCTTTAGGCGTACAGAAAAAGAGTTTGAAAATCTGCCTCTCCGTTTCTCTGTGAAGTGTCTTCAAATTAAGAGTAATAGCTGAATCTCAGCTGGCCATCCGGAAGAAAAGTAACTTTGCCAGTTCATGATCAATCGAAACACAAGCGAGCTTAGTCTACTTACATGTGCTAAGTTCAACGGACCGAAAGCTACCGGGCAAGCGAATGAGGTTTGAAATTCGTGTTTTCTGTTGACGGCCAAATCGCAAAACCACTCGGCCGTCGTGAATGTTCATGCTAAACGACAGTTTACACGAAACGTTTGTGTTGGGTGCGACGAATATAGTTTCCCGATTTGCATGGCACACGAAAGAATGTGCAAACGCGCTCGGATTGCGTAAACTCCGCGTACCTTGCCTTCCTCGGCTTTCGACGCTGACGTCGATTCAGAATGGGCCTATGTCGAATGTGGTAGGGCCATGCAATAGTTTTCACTGTTGCACGAATGGGCAGGTTCGTGCGGGGAAGTACCACGACCTTACAAAAGTCCGGCCTGAAGTAGAAGTGTTATTTCTTCTGCGTTTCGTTTGGTGTCCGGAGCCCACCTTATTAAAAGATTGCAACGCATCGGTAAACCCGTAGGGTCCATGGGCGGCGGTTATCGCCTGTGGTAGGGCTACACAACAGTGTTCACTGTTGCAGGAATTTGCGTTTCGTCTGGTGTTTGAGGTAGTCGGGCCCCACTATATTTAAAGGTGGCAACGCATCTGCAACCCTAAGCGCGTTGCAAATTTCCATGGGCGGCGGTTATCAACGTCCGGTGAGTTGCCAGCTCGCTTGCCACATTATAACATAAAAAAACTCATTGTTTACAGCGGATTGGAGTGGATCAAGGGGGCTACTTGGCGGTGAGTGACCACCGCCGTAGTACTACAGACGAGAGATTCAGGTCGTTCCAAGGTCACGGGCGCTGCAATTAGGTTCACGGCGACGCGCGATAAGGCCGGCAGAGGCTGACGTAAGCTCTAGATAAACTAGATCCCGAGATAAGTGCCAATAATCGCAATGCGTACGTTTTCATCCATTCCGCAACGCCGCCGCGACTGACTCACCGCTTTGAATGTTTTTTTTTTTATATGAGAAGGCGGCTAGCAAGCTGGCGGTTCACCTGAAGTTAAGTGATAACCGGCGCCCATGGACATTTGCAACAACCTTGTTTGATGACCCGATTGGCGTGGGGAGTAGTGACCCTGCCTCTGCGCCAGAGGGTATGGTTTCGATCCCCACTACTGGAAAAATATTGTGTGTTGAACAACGTGTTTATCCAGTGTCTGGGTGTTTATATATGTATAATATGTATTTATTTACAAAAGAAAAGTATCTTTAAGTAAGTTTTCTAGTATCCATAGTACAAGCCTTGCTTAGTTTGGGACTAGAAAACGTTGTGTAAGAAATCTGTCCGAAATATTTATTTTTTACTAGCTGACTAGGCAAACGTTGTTTTTGCCATATAAATTATTTCTAGAGGAATCGGAATGCACGCATAAACTGTTTGACAGGTTACACAGACATAGTTGACAAGTTGACAGGGTGCAGTTTGTATGAGAAAATAAAATTGTTGCTATTTCGATTTTCCATGCAATTTTTCCAATTTCTGATCGTTTAAACCTTCCCTGGACTGCCGCGAATATATAAAATTAGCCAAATCGGTCCAGCCGTTCTCGAGTTTTGGCGAGACTAACGAACAGCAATCCATTTTTACATATAAGATTATTATTTATAGGACGGACCTGCCCATCCGTGCAACAGCGAACTGCCGCGTGACATTGAATGTGGCACTTAACGGAAAATTTACGAGAGATCAGTAACTTATGCTTCATACTTACCATTCTAACGCTTTGTTGGTAAACATGCTGAGCTATAACATTGTTAGAGATATATTTAATAGTGCTCTTGTATCCCACGAGCCAATATCGGCCTAAGCACCGTTAACCGTCATACAGTAGTTTTTGTAAGTAAGGAATCAGCAATACAAGAAGCTTTGTGCAATAAAGCATTGCTAAAAGTTTACGATAGGTAAAAGAAGCTACGAACTTTCTGTGAAAGCACAATTTTTGCCGTTAAGTAATAAAATTTCAGCGCACAATTTTGAAGTAACATAAAGAATATTGCGACACAATTCATTAAACCGCAGCGCTTACAGGTATGTTAAAAACGAACTTAAGCAGCTTAGATAAATATAGGCTTTGGGACAAAGTAGAGAAAGACAAATGCGGTATACAATTAGGACGTCAAATGTTTAATAATATAAAATGTCACAAATGTGGGTTATCGTGGTAAGTAAATTAAAAGCACTAATATCATACAGGTGTCATGTGCAAGTAAATCACGTATTTTCCACTTGCTCGGTTAAGGTAAAAACACTTGCGTGATTTGAAAGGCATGTGTGAAACCATGTAAAGACAAGGCAACAATAAACAACAAGCATTTAAACTGATTAAGCCGCTTAAATATATCGCTTCTTGCTCCCGTTATCACATCAAGAGATGTGACTTATTTAAAATACAAGAATATGAAATACAGATACAAGATACGTATTTTCAAATAATTGAATGATACTTATTTTAGGTACTATCCCAGAAAGTTATTAATATCTGACATCTTAAATCTGTTCACGGTGGTAAGGTCACGCAGCAGCCTTGGCTGTCGCACGAATGGGCAGGCTCGTCCGGATAAGTACCACGACATGAAGACCGGCGTAAAGTGGAAGTATAATACTTTCGCATTTCGTCTGGTGTGTGAGGTGGCCGCAGCCCAATTTTCAAAAGGTTGTCAATGCATCTGGGACCCTCGGGTGTAGCAGATGTCCATGGGCGGCGGTATTCACTTGACATCAGGTTAACCGTCTGCTCACTAGGCTACTTTCACATTAAAAAAAAACTTTATTTAAAAGTATCTTATCATTTTGTATTCCAGATCTTTTGTATATGGTATTTCGTAAATCACTGATTATATCTAACGAAGATCTTGCAAGTGACGACCCAACTATTCGAAATAACAATTGCAATTGTTAGCGACCAATTTGCTCCTTTTGCTTACAGGTAGAAACGGCACGCACAAATGACGTGTCACATGCGGCCGTAACACATGTCAGTTGTTTGCAATATAAGAGTGGCGTAGATCCGAGACTTGCATGCATGTGCTTGCGCACATGCATGCGAGTCACACGCGCAGACGTGCCCCGAGCGCAGTCGCTGACAACGTTGCTATCCGTGACCCAAATATGAGCGGGAAAATCAAGATGACACAAAAAACGGCGGCGAACCGCGTCGGCTGTGCGCTTTAAAACAATGTCGCGTTTTTTCTCGAATGAAAGGAGGTTTTAATAAAAGTTTTCCTGGTTCGCTGAGGATGTATTTTAATCAATTCCATATAATCCATTTCAAATGCTGCTCTAACATGGAAGTCAGCTACACTAGGGTTGATGATTTTTTATGGACCAATTTTATTCAGTCATCAGAGTATATTGGGCAGAAACAACAAGAAAACGTATTGTTTTTGTGGTGCTGGGATTTAATTCTGTTACGGCCACGCGACAGCCTCTGATGTTGCACGAATGGACAAGCTGGTCCGGGGAATTACCACGGTCTCACAGAAGATAGGCGTGAAGTGGGAGTACTGTACTTGCTCGTTTCGTCTGGTGAGTGAGGTAGTTGGGAACCAATTTATACGTTGCCAATGAATCCCATCAGGTGTTGACCATTAGGTACCAGGCGGTAGTCACTTAACACCAGGTGACGGTTCCTGCTCGCTCGCCAACTTTTTTACATAAAAAAGGTACATAATATTTATTTACTCCTTTGAAAAATGACATCAACGGCTCGTGGAAGGCGGCGTGAATGTTTAATGAAGTATGTTTTTTTATAATTCCAAGTACAGATAAAAGTTGACAGATAATGTAATACAGCCAGTGTACAGGTAAAGATATAAACAATTAATTTGAAAAAAATGAAATTCGTTAAAACATGTCAAGTCGCTTATTAATTATGGTCTCTTAACTCTTAATTGTTATTTTCTCGCCAGCCTATCTGTGTTTAATGAATCGTTTCGCGTATTTTTCAAGTCGACGAGCAAACTCAAGACCTTCGTGGTGACGTGGCGGTAATTTGTAATTCTGCTATTGGATTTTATTGATTTTGTTTTATGCTTTATTCCAACTGCCTCACGCGGATGAGGTGCTTTTATACAGACTAAGTCCATTGCAGCTTTGTTCGTATAAATATTTATACATTACATGAATAAAAAAAGTATAGTAACAGCCTATACATGTCCCACTGCTGGGCAAAGGCCTCCTCTATACAGAGGGTATCAGGGCATAGTCCACCACGCGGCCTCACTGCGGATTGGCGGACTTCACATATGTTCGAAATATATTTTTTTTAAAATAGAGAAGAAAATATGCAGGTTTCCTCACGATGTTTTCCTTCACCGCGGAGCACGTGATAAGTCAGCACTTAAATTAAAAATTTCATTGGTGCTGGCACCGGAGATCGAACTCAGGTTGCTCGAGTATATTGAATTAAAGGCGAGCACCCAGACACTTATTACGTAAATAAGCAGTTCAGTTCGAATATCAGTAGGATTGACCAAAGCTCTCTATGGTTAAGATTTCTCACGTGCAACGCTAGGCCAATCGGGTCATCAAGTGAATGTTATTGTCATACGAAATTAAATAAGGTTATGTCAAATGCAATTAAATAAGACCCAATAACTTGTACACGACAAACATTTTCGTTTTCCTGATAAACCGAGCAGTGAAACCCGTTTATCGGACGGTAACGCAGTCGCACACAAAACGACGGCGCGCTGCGGGCGAGCGATACAAATAAAAACGTTGAGGCAATCCAGACACGTAGTCCGAATTCCGCAATATCGATGCAGGCAATCTTGATTGAGATGTTAAATAATTTGAAAACACTTTCGTTCAATGTTGTAGGGTCACTCGACAGATCCGCGATCACGACCTCACAGAAGACCGGCGTGAGGTGGAAGTGTTACACTTCTGCTTTTCGTCTGGTGAGTGAGGTGACCCATGTTCCGAGGTGGTCCATGATCCGAATGTCCATGGACGGCAGTTATCATCAGGTGATCCGCCAGCTCGCTTGCCAACTTCTCACATAAAAAAAAGTTTTTGGCTGTCAATATAGAAAATGTTACTATTATTATTCCCAGGAAAGCTAGACGTCTACCGATGATAAGTGGGAAAATTGAAATTTTTAATTTTCCCACTTATCATCTGTAGACGAATTTTCCCACTGTATACTTCAAATTCATACATTATACGGTTACCACCAGGTAAAACTAATAGTAGTGCTAAAAGCGTCCAATCGCTGATGTCATCTTGATTACTAGACGTGTGCTGTACTGGATAACTGCGTTGTTAGTATGCAGGGAAACACATACTGGCTGGACTATCCACTTCAAAGGTTAACATAAGTCATCGGAGTACACCACGGACGTTACAAAAAAGTGTAACAAAAGAAGTGGAATAATAAATACGAAAGATGGAGTTGTCTATGATATTGTCGCGTAGTAGTGCTGTTGCAGTAATAGGCAGACGCGTCCAGAGAGGCGGCATAGTCGCGCAAAAGACAAGGGTTATATAGAAATTAAATTAAATTGCGCTTTTGTGTATTGCCTATTCAGTGAGCTAATCTAGACCCCTATAGATATATCTATCTAGATTATAGCTAGCTTATCTAGATAGTCGACAAGGTTTTTGCAAACTCTAACTTGTGTGGTGACTCATGGGTGGTGGTAATCACTTAAGATCTGGTGAACAGCCTCCTGCCAACTTGTTCCATTACAATTAAATAATTAAGCGCATTCAGAATAAGTTAGTAATATAGATGATACCAAGCGATCATACTAAAACAATGAAAGTGGAAAAAGTGTTAACAGTAATCGCTTTGCAACGTGACGCGAATACTTTAATAACCACAATAAGCGTTGATTCATGAGATACACGGGGCGACGTAGTTTAACTTTATTATTTTATTGTTGTTCAAACCGTGTTAAGGCTGCATGCACAACCGTCCGATGGCTTAAATAGATAACAGTGCAACATGACCCTTAGATAACCTTTGCGAGTTACGTGTTTGTTGTGTAATGAAAGAATTGAGCCCTCTCGTCGAGCCAGTACTTGGGAGGCCCGAATTTTAACAAAGTGCAATACAACTGCAAATTGACTGAATCACATTGCCAAAATGGTTAGGCCTGATATAGCAAGGTAAACGGTCTCTTCATCCTGGTTCTATAAAGTCTAGGACATTGGAAACACTCGGGATGACATTCGATGGCGGGATGAAGTGTGTCACAGGAAAGAACAACAGAAAAATCACGGGAATCAAAAACAAGTGAAGTTCACACCTTGTTCAGTAGACAAAAAGAAAATTTGTCTCTCTTAATTTCTCTTCTCCACTGCTCTTTCCAACAGGTCGCCTTAGATGCGAGTGTATTTAGCTTACTTAACTTCCAGTTAATTAAAAGAGCTGATCTTTCTGTCGATGGGAAACACGTTAGTAATAAGTCTTTTTGCCTCTTTAAAGTTTACATAACTTACGTGGCAATAGGAAATTATAACGTAGAGTAAGTCCGTTGTATTATCAAATAAGTTCCAAATAACTATGTTGTGAATAAGATGTAGTGGAACGGATTGGAACGATTTTCCAGCGTCATTCGATTATAATGTGATCGTCTCCAAGGTAGAGTGATTAGGCTGTTACTCAACTAGTGTGCTTACCATCTTCGCTTACATCTCGACCTACCATAAGGTGAGATGGTGGTCCATCTCTGGCCAGTTTTTTAAAAAAAAAGTAAAGTTAAAGGCGGCAAACGCATTTTAAAGGACCGTTTCACTTTCAGACAGCTGACAAAACTGAGGCACATGGTAGAGTACTCGTAAATGTTAATTTTAAGCCATTAAATAGAAACACGTTTCAGCTTTATCAATACGAAAATTAACGACAGTTAAACACATCTGTTGCGATATTTTCGTTTGCGCCACATATATTTTCGACAATGTTATGTGCCTGCTTTTATCTTAATTGCAAAAATCAAGAACTTTTGGAGTTGCAAAACCATTGTAGACAAATAAAATTTAGCGCACAATTGGTGTTCCTTTGGGATTTTGTCATTCCTAAATTCAGACTTAATGCTAGAGTAAAGCTCCCATTTAACTTTAGAAACATCGGTTTCAATGTTACGTCCTTGATGACTCCGTAGCGCAGTGGCCAATTTATTGGCTCCAGCTCCTAGAATCGTAGATTTGATTCCCACACGGCACCATTTGTGTGACCCACAATTTATTGTTTCAGATCAATATGTTTGTCCACGTGAAATTAATGTATGTAAAACGTACATAAAATACAGTAAAGGGCAATGTTTTCTAAGGGAAGACTATAATACCTTCTAGATATGATCATTAGAACTTACTACCCCACACGACAAGCAAATACGTTATTCTTCCATCCGGTCACGCCACGCGGTGATTTACCGTATCGGTCGAGCGGCGGATTTTATCGTGCCGGTAATGTCCCTTTGAAACGAATCCAATGCCAATAGGAGTCGATAGCAATGAGAACGATCGCGAAGTGTCTAACAACACAATAAGAACGGGACGGATCGCTGGCTGTTTGAATTAGCGGCACCTCATCGTGCCATATAAGAAAACAGTGTAAATTTTTTTTATTATGTGAGAACGTGGCAAGCGAACAGGCGGTTCACGTAATTATGACTCCATGACGCAATTGCCAATGTATCGGCTTCGGCGGCGAGGGTCATGTATTTGATTCCCACAAGGGAGAACTACTTTTGTGACCCAAAGATAGTTGTTTCGCATCCGGGTGTTTGTCCGCGTGAAATGTATGTTTGTAAAAACAGTGTTGGGCGTGCCATGGACGGCTGTTTTCACTAGCTTAGGCACAACAGGTGAAATAGTACGCGCATTCACCAGAGTGCAATGGAATCCGTAGCGCCGTTTAAGGTCTAGAAAGTTGACACGGCCGCGGGCGTCGGGTCAAGGAACGCGACGGACGAAAGGCGCTCGTGTTTGTTTTTTTTTTTCTAAATGACAGCGGACCGATGACGTCAGGCCTTGCGATAACGTTGGTGCGATTGAGAGTGACAAGCGAGCTAATTCTCCGATGGCACTCATGCTGAAACCCGATGGTAAATTGCATGCAGATGTTATACTTTTTTAAGATCATATCCTTCAATCCCGGATTGTGTTAGTCCTGGACACAATCACGTAGAAACCGATAAACCTTTTTTAATATTTGTTAGGAATAAAGGTCATTAGGGTAATAGTCATTAGTTACTTTGCAACTTACTCGTCCGTGTCATCGCTTACAAGAACTATATTCACCTGTCCCGTCTAAAAACTGAACAGGTAATTTATATCCCATAAAAGTCATACTTTTGCTTGTAAGGTTATCAACGCGAGAGATTATATTTTAAAGGCCATGCCGGTCTACTTTTATACAAATAGGCAGTCACGTCCGGGGAAATAACACTGACTCGCTGGAGACCGGCGTAAAGTGGAAGTGATGTATATGTAAGTGGATATGATGAAATGACGTACGCGTTTCTTATGCTCAGTGAGGTAGCCGGGATCCACTTTATTAAGAGGCAATGCATCTACAGCCATATGGATGTTGCAGATGTCCATCCGGTTATGATGAAAACAAAAATAAGTATACAGCGTGTCGTTACCATCGCGACAATAAATGAACACACATATAGGGGATAAGTTTTTAAAGTTGTATTAAACGTTTAAATTCTTTAAACATCAATATTTACAGAGTTATTAAATTTTCCAAAAGAAAGAATTTTAGAACACCCTTACCTATAAAAGCGTAACGTAAAGTTCATTTGTAAAGGTCACAAAGCATATGAATGGGTTGAATGAATTTAAAAGAGACAAAAACATACTGTTAGAAGGAGAGGCTTGTAATACGACGCTGTGGCGCGAGTTGTATAGAATGTTAGAAATTTTGTTTCTTTTTTACTTAATTAGTTTGTTTGAAAATTATTTTTTTTTTAATTATGGATTTTGTTTTACGTTAATATTTTTTTATGATTATTGGCTCGTAGCGTTAGACGTGTGTTCATTTATTGTCGCGATGGTAAAGACACGCTGTATATGTATGTTTGTGTCTATGTATATACTTACATAGACACAAACATACATATATATTTACAAACGTATCAACAAAAATGATTTAGCCTAATATACGGTTATGTTTAAATACCATTCTTTTATTATTTACCAGAGTTTTTTGCTGGCAGCACCTGCCACAAGCCGCTCGTCTCGAAATCTTAAAACATGTCATTTAAGATTGACAGTGGAAAAATAGGGTTGGTAATATTGCAAACATGAGATAGCGTGCGACTAAATTTTTGATAACATACAACTGAATATGTAAGTTAGGTAATCTGTCCGTTACGGATACGTAAAAGACAGTCAGTTATCGCGATTGCTCAGCCCGTGAGGGCGTTTGCTTGATTTGAAAAGAATATTTCAGTAGAAAGGACAGATCATTAGAACACATAAAATTGACACCTAAACTATGCAAGCAGATAATCGCAAGACTTGAGAAATATTAAGAAAAATCGTAACACACTCGCTCATCGGCGAAAACAGTGGAAAAGTGTTTTTTACAACCGAAAATTACGAATTAACTAATAATAGGCGCACGTTTCTTGGCTCCAAACGGGCTACCCTAGGGATTTTGACAGTGAAGAAATATTTTTGTAAAAAATATCAATATCGCCTCGAGATATCGAAGAGAAAATATCGATATATCGATAATTTCTGTTTAGGATGTCGTCCAAAAGGTTTGGAAAGGTCAGGTATTAAATATTTGGCATGTACGGACTCGGTGTCGGATTCGAATTTGAAGAATTATCGTTATTGATATGAGTTCATTATTGAATATTTTATATC
Source organism: Iphiclides podalirius (assembly GCA_933534255.1). Taxonomy (NCBI): domain Eukaryota; kingdom Metazoa; phylum Arthropoda; class Insecta; order Lepidoptera; family Papilionidae; genus Iphiclides; species Iphiclides podalirius. Next base: position 9,269,554 of record OW152839.1, on the reverse strand, counting down.
GATATATTGGAATCGAAATATATCGGCTAAAAACATCGATATTTATAATCAAAAATATCGATATATCGATATTTTTTCGACATCCCTAAGCCGCCCTAGCTACTACGCCGCCATTCTTAAAACTAAGATCAAATCAAATCATTTATTAATTGAAATAAGAAACATAGATTTAAGTTATGGATTGTCATTTTATGAAATCTACAACCGTTCCGTAACGAGGTCTTTTGGTTATAAGAATGAATATCAAATTAATTCTTATAACCAACGGAAACGCGAGTCGCGTAAGCGTTATCTAAATAATATACCGAATAAGTAATTATTAGTTTTCTTTTTAATGTTTACTGGATGAGCTATACAATATAAGGCAACGCGATAAAAACCAGTTCTTGGAAGAGTCCTTTACAATTTTTACTAAACTTGTTCAAAAGCAAATAACGACTGCTTCTTTTTTCACTTTAAATAACACATTAAAGTGGAATAATAAGCGATTGTAAATTTATTTAGATCATTTATAATTGGCAACCCTGTGCATATATTCCCGTTATAAAGAAGTTATCAGATATCATTTCGTTTTGTAACGGATTACGAAAGTTCAATACACCAAACGATTTTGAATTAGCTTTTGTGAATAATATAATTAGCTTTATCTCAATAGTCCGGCACTGGGCAAACGGGTACTCGCTTCTAATTCAATTTCTAGTTAGTTGCAGTTTTCAGTGCTGACGTGCTCGGCGCTGGAGGAAAATGGCATGAGATATCGAGCCTGCATATTTTCGATATAATAAATAAACAAAAAGCCTTTAATTTCTTGCAATTATACATCATCATCATTTTTTTTTTAACTTCTATCCTTCGTCTGCAAGAACCGCAGATTGGTCGAAGGCCTACCCCAAAGATTTCCATTCGTGTCGATTCTGTGCTATTTGGCTCCAGTTTGAGCCAGCGGTCTTAATAATTTCGTCTTCCCACCGAGTGAGTGGTCTTCCTCTAATTCGTTTTCCTCGTGGACCACTCCACAGGGTAGTTTTCACGGTCCATCTCTCGTCTGTAAGCCTCGCTACGTACCCTGTCCATTTCCACTTTTTTAGCGTACGTCAAGGCTTTGTGACTTTGTGTGTTTATTAGTGACTTTTGTTAATGATCGTATTTTCGAGTGTCGTATTTTCTTTACTTTTTTATGTTAAGCATTCTTCTCTCGAGTCCTCGCTCGTGATTTTTAACCGACTTCAAAATAGGAGGAGGTTTCTCAATTCGAACGTATATTTTTTTATTTTTTTTATGTGTGTTCGCGGATAACTTCGTCGTTTATGAACCGATTTTGATGTTTATTTTTATGTTGGAAAGGAGATATCCCAAGGGTGGTACCATGATAAGGAAATCCGGATCTGATGATGGTATCCTAGAGAAATCAAGGGCAATCCTCAAATGTTATAGTTATCAACAATGTTTTTTAATTTCCGGTTTGAAGTCGGTTTTTTTTGTTGAAAATTGCACTTGTGTGTTTAGCTTTGGCCGTTTTTCAATATAATAACAAAAATATTTTCCAAGATATGTGAAGTAAATGCCAATCCGAGGTAGTGTCGCATAGTGGACCAAAGCCTCATATCTTCTGTATAGAGTATTTTGCCGAGCAGCGGTATATAGTCTTTAATTTCAGTTATATCGATTGGGATAGCTTTCGTAAATGTAATACGCAACATATATACGTACATTACCATAGTTTATTCGTGTGTCGATTGATGGATTATAACTGTTAATTACTTACAGTGCTATCACGAGAGTATACTAAAGTGGACGTACATTGATGTCGATAACCGATTAACAGAGCAAATTTGGAATAATAGATTATTCATATCAACATAAGGCAAGTGCAGATAAAAATGGCGTCGTGCAAAAGACAGTTATTGCGACAAAAGACAATAGATAAACTATTGAGGTTTTCCAAATTTTTAATTTTTTTGTAAATGTACGATTCAGTTTTGAAATAAATAAAATTAATGAAATAACTGTTTGATAGTCCGCCATTATATTTGTTAATGCAAAAGGATAGTGTGCAGGAGAAGGGCTTTAAGGTTAGAAAACAAATTAAAAAAAAAGTTGTTAGCGAACTTTATCGCAATGCATTTTAACGTAAACTGGCGATCTATCAAACACTACAGCATTTGCCATTACACGACTGATTGAAATATTGTTTTTTGATGTGAGAAGGTGGCAAACGGGCTGGCAGTTCACCCAATGTTAAGTGATAACCGTTGCCCATGGACATTCGCAACAACCGTGGGACTGTCAATGCGTTGCCACCTTTTAATTAAGTGGGCTGTGCCGGTGCAGTCGGCTACCTAGGCACAGCACCATTCAGAAGAATATAGCGTCCACGTGTTCCCGTATCCCCGACCGATGCGACAGAGACAGGTGCTAGGTGGGTTTTTTAGTGAGTACCCGTTTCCGGGAATCCCACATACCCGTGCCACTCCCCCGACCCAGTTGCATAAAGAATCTTTGCCAGGGAAAAGAAAAAAAAAGTCGAAACGCATAACAATTGCACTTCACACCGGTCTTCTGTGAGATGAAATTGAATAAAATAACATTTTTAGCCACGCAATCTGAATTTTAGATTAATTTCTAACCGACATATTGACCGTCCAAAAATAAGCTGTCGACTGACTGTATTCGAAGGCAGAGTACATATATCTCTTCGAACGATAGCTAAAAAACTAATGGGCGCACCATAGAAGTAGCGCTCGGGTAGAGAAAGCAGACACGAATACGGGCTGTGACAAATCAGGGTATTTCGCAACAAACGCGACCGAACGAACGCAGTTACCCGTGTTGTTTATTTAAACTGCCGACTGCACAACGCACAGAATATTGACAAGCTATTATTGTGCCGCACAAAATACTTTTGTAGTGAAACTTCTTAGGCGGGTCCGTCCCGGAAGTAACACGACCTGACAGAAGACCGGCGTGTAGTGGAAGTGATGCTTCTCCGTTTCGTCTGGTGAGGTAACTAAGGTTGTTGCTAATGTCAATCGACGGTGATCATCACTTAACATCGCTTGTCACCTTCTAAAAAAAAAAATTAGGTGATGGTGGCAAACCAGGCAAAAAAGAGGTGTGGGTTGGCTTGTATAAGGTGCGCTGGTCCTTGAATAGAGATTGCAAGTGCTATCTAATTAATTAAATTTAAGTTAATGCGTCAAATTTGTGTGCACGAACGTTAATTGGAGTTGAACAAAAACAAATACATCATACTAATTTTCAGTTAAAAAATCAAAGGGCTGAGACAACAAGAACAACATTCTCAATTGGACTGTATTTTTTTTAATGTTTGTTACCTCAGAACTTTCGACTTAATGAATCGATTTCGATGATTCTTTATTTCATTGGTATTGAATCTTGGGCTCCGGAGATACGTAGGGAACTCATGAAAATCAATTATAAAATGCAAACAGAGCGAGATTGATGTCGGTTTTGTGTCCTTAATAAATATTTTTTTATAAATCTTGCCAACGCATCTGCAAGCCCTCAAGTGTTGTTGATGCCGACGGGTGGTCTTCACTTAACATCAGGTGAACCTCCCGCTCGTTTGACAATTTTTCACACGAAAAATATCACGAATAACATTTGCCGTGAATCAAGTAATAAAGTTTTTACTTTAGAATACTAATATAATTTCGAGATTATACATTCGTTTATTTAAACTACGATCGGTTTCGATTCGCGCGTCTGACAATGGTTACCCCAATCCTTACATACAGAAACGCTCGTTCGTTAAATGGAAACCCCCGAACTTATCGAGAATCGACCCTGCGACAAATGTTCGGCGTTCCATTCCGAATATGTGAATCATATCAAAGTGTATAACGATGACTCATAAAATTGTCGTTTCCATCACGGCAAACTGGAAATTTGTGTGAAATAGGTACTGACACAATATTTATTTTATCAATGTGTAATTAAACGGTATTATGTTATTCAACTGGCTTCAATTTAACAAACTTAATTCAAGTTAATACGTGAAAACTTTGTACACCTTTTTACGTTAATTGCGGGGGTGGAGTAGTATGAAAAAATTTCCCACACTTATAGTTTATATAGAGAAAGAGTTCAGAATGCTAATATATTTTTTTAATTATACATAAAAGTACGTTGCGTAAATAAAAAAATAACATTACACAATTTCGACCACTTAGCGATCACTAGTAATACTAATAAGCCTTATTTATTATTTCTGAATAGCTGTGCCCGCGACGTCATCCGCGTGGATTTTAAAATAAAAAAAGATTCTAAAGTAAAAGTAGCCTAAGTTACTCCTTTTTACATCAGCTGTCTGTCAGTGAAAGTCCCGTCCAAATCGGTCCAGCCGTTTCAGAGATTAGCCGGAACAAACAGACAGACAGACAGACAAAAATTGCAAAAAATGTTATTTTGGTATATGTACCGTGTATACATCCATATGCATTTAGTAAAAAGTGGTTATTTTAATATTACAAACAGACACTCCAATTTTATTTATCTTATTTACTATTTCTGATTTTCATGCAGTTTTATATTATGTGTACAAACAAAAAATTAAAACATGTCCGATTGTAAGGCAGGCCGTATCGATTCAGTGCGCTCTGTGCTGTACTGTGTGATGGATCTGATCTCATATCTTATATCGGCCGAGAGTTTGAATGGTCGAGAACCAAATAATATTTTTTTTATTTACGAAAAACAAAACCGTCTTTAAACATCTGCTATGTATCCCTGGAGCCCAAGATCCAATACCAATGAAATTATGTGGGACCACATGGGAAGCACCAGCTTTCAAATAAAAAAAGCATCATCAAACTTCACTCAGTCGAAAGTTCCGAGGTAACAAACATAAAAAAATACAGTCGAATTGAGAATCTCCTCCGTTTTTTAAGTCTGTTGAAAAACATACAATGCTACATGCTAGAAAACTGACCTGCCACTAATTGTGATAGTAAGTTTGCGACTGTAAATATAAGAGAGTAATAGAATTAAGAAATATAAAGACACGATCAGTTTGGAGCACGCGCGTGAACCTCATAAATTCACGGGACCTTGATCGTGGGGACGAACGCCCGAGGCGAAGACAACCCGATTCCCGAAGAGATGGTAAAGACCTTTCGCTTATAAACGGAGCTGACCCAAAGGCAGTATGATGCAACGAATGCGCAGCTGACCTTCCAAATACATTCGGCGAATTTTTCACGTAATAATTAAAATATGACGAGTTCGTCGTCTCGATAGTTTTATCGCCGACGGTAATTATTACCGTATTTATTATAATTTAAGCTTGGAGACCTTAGAGGGAGCCTAAATGACCGACAAAGCTTAAACTCTTCAGCTAAATCAAGTGGTTCGAACTTTAATTGCAGGTCTATAGACACCTGGACAGGTGAAAGTAAATAAAAACCTGTTACAAGGGAACGAGGATATAGTGTTGGAAGAAGAAAATTAAGAATATATATTTTTAGTTACATACCTGTTGCCTGAACACGTGGAATAATTATTTTATATCAGAAACACTACAGCTGAAGAGTTTTAAGAGTTTTTACTATTTGGTAATACTCGGGCAACCTGACTTTGATCCCCGGTGCCAGCACCAATGAAATTTTTAATTTTATGTGTTGAATTATCACGTGCAACAAGCAGCAACGAACGAGAAAACCGGGCATATTTTCGAAATAACAAAGTAAACATGTTTCGATGATATGTGAAGTCGGCCAATCCGCAGTGGGGCCGCGTGGTGGACTGTGCCCTGATAACCTCTGTGCAGAGGAGGCCTTTGCCCGGCAGTGGGACATATATAGGGCTGAAAGCTCTTACTTTTACTTGGTAATTTTCGGGTGGATAACACGAGGCTCATTGCCGGCGGGCCTTTGCCCGGCAGTGGGACATGTGTAGGGCTGATACTTTACTCTTACTTTTATTTGGTAATTTTCTGGTAACACGAGGTTCGCTGCCGGCCCTAATGCCGCGTCCGACGACGCTAATTGAGCTTGTACAATATCACAAAATAGTAAAATATTACAGTAATACAGAACGTGATACATTGGTTTTCCTTTTTAAAAACATTTCCCTTACTTTAGTAAAACCCTATCCCGTGTTGTAAGGACTTATTACAAACATAAATTTCACGTGGAAAAACACCCAGATGCGAAAAAACTATCTGTGGGTCACACAAATAGTTGTTCCATGTGGGAACCGTACCCACGACCCACGACGCCGAAGTCAAATTAATTAATAGACTCAAAGTAACAGAAAATACATACATTAAAACAAAATCCAATTATAAAACTGTACTGTAACTTGAAACCAAACTAAAAATTAATTAAATTTAAATACAAGGGAAATAGAATACGCTTTGGGACACCGCATGTAACGGCCACAAAGAACGTCATTTTACAATGTTTTTTAAGCACTATATTGTATTCCGGTTAGTACGACACATTTAACACAAAATATGAAATACAGTTTGAAAATAATTTTAAAGCTTGTCGATCTAAATATTTAAGACAGTAAAAAGATGTCTTGCCTCTTTAGAACCGGTAGATAAATCAAATTTACGATCACGTTTCCTTTCCACATTTAAGGGACTATGAATTATGCTCATATATCACTTACCAACTGAGTTAGGCGGCCGATGGACTCACGGTGCGAAAGACGACATCCACTACGTTCTTAGTATCGCATTTTTAGCTTGGCGCCATCTAGTGCGCAATTTGTTATGATATTACTCGACGAGATAGTTTTACTACGAATAAATTCAGTTACGGTCCATTGTGAACGCTTTATGGGCCCTCCGCCCGCATTGTAATGGACACCAAGGCCCAATTAGTAATTAAAACGGTTCGTAAATAGACCGGCCACGCACAGCGAATGGAGAGACCGGCCAGGGAGCGCCTGCTCACGGCTCGAAACGAGCGGATGATGGTACTTATGACACGAGAGTCGAATTTAACTTTAACTGTGGCAGGACCACGCAACAGTCTTCGCTGTTGCACGAATCGGCAGGCCGGCCGGGTAAGTACCACGACCAAACAGAAGACCGGCGTGAAGTGGAAGTGTTATACTTCTGCGCTTTGCCTGATTAGTGAGGTAGCCGGGGCCCACTTTGTTACAACAAGCACGGTCACACCGTGTTTGTTTCCTGGACAGTGGAGGAAAGTTTTGCGACAATTCATCTACACATTTCGAAATTAATCTTAAGTGCAGAGAGCAGCTTTAAGAATAAAAATTATTTAACAAAAAAAAACAACTGCCCAAACAGGAAAATTGTGGAGTAGACGCGATGAGTAATTAATGTTTGTAAACCAAATAGCTGTTTTTGTAATAAACGATCACATCCGCCCACATAGCCAGTCATTGGGTTACAATGAAACATGCGAGCTTGTCGCGTGTTCATGACCGAAAATCTCATCTCAGTTGATCGTAGACATGCACTAGCCGCTAAGTGATAAACGAAAGGACATTCACAAATACGAAACAATAAGAACCAAACAAAAACCAACCGAGTAATACATAGTTTTTCCGTTATTTTTTGTGGTAAACAATTAATCATCCAACAACATTGGGAAACCTGTCGGGCGTTAGTGCAATGTCACTCTATCGACGCTTAATTAATTACTTTGCACATTTACCACGACTCTATTACTGAACGAGAGAGCGGCTTGGTCCAGTTAAATAAGGCCGCTCGCGTTGTTTTACGCTTAGATCTTTTATACCATGTAACGGATTTTAATTCGGTTATCAGCAATAGAAAGGGTTATTCAATAGGAAAGTTTATTTGCACGTTGCACCCGCGCAAACCCGGGTGGGGTCGCTAGTATTTAATAATTAGTTGAAATGTGCCAACTTTTTGCACATTACCGTGATCAGTCACCGAATAGTAATATAATAATGTGCAAAAAGTACTTTTCAGAAATTTAAATTGTTTATAGTGCTAATCTTTGCACTTAAGATTGAACATTAAAATATGTAGAAAAAGTGCGAAAAGATTGTCGCCGCTGTGGGAATCGAACCCACGTCTTCGGCATTCGCGGCCTGACGCTCTAGCCATTGAGCTAAACGGCTGATTACCACAACGACGAAAATCTTAACGCATTCTTCCACATTTTTTTCTTAGCATTTGAAGCAATGCTTGGCGCCATCTATTGTTATATCCTTTCCAGCATACAAACAACTTCGAATATCGTTTTACAACGATAATTCGAACGAGAGATGTCGCCATTGCTTTTTAGAAATTTAAATTGTTTATAGTGCTAATCTTTGCACTTAAGATTGAACATTAAAATATGTAGAAAAAGTGCGAAAAGATTGTCGCCGCTGTGGGAATCGAACCCACGTCTTCGGCATTCGCGGCCTGACGCTCTAGCCATTGAGCTAAACGGCTGATTACCACAACGACGAAAATCTTAACGCATTCTTCCACATTTTTTTCTTAGCATTTGAAGCAATGCTTGGCGCCATCTATTGTTATATCCTTTCCAGCATACAAACAACTTCGAATATCGTTTTACAACGATAATTCGAACGAGAGATGTCGCCATTGCTTTTTAGAAATTTAAATTGTTTATAGTGCTAATCTTTGCACTTAAGATTGAACATTAAAATATGTAGAAAAAGTGCGAAAAGATTGTCGCCGCTGTGGGAATCGAACCCACGTCTTCGGCATTCGCGGCCTGACGCTCTAGCCATTGAGCTAAACGGCTGATTACCACAACGACGAAAATCTTAACGCATTCTTCCACATTTTTTTCTTAGCATTTGAAGCAATGCTTGGCGCCATCTATTGTTATATCCTTTCCAGCATACAAACAACTTCGAATATCGTTTTACAACGATAATTCGAACGAGAGATGTCGCCATTGCTTTTTAGAAATTTAAATTGTTTATAGTGCTAATCTTTGCACTTAAGATTGAACATTAAAATATGTAGAAAAAGTGCGAAAAGATTGTCGCCGCTGTGGGAATCGAACCCACGTCTTCGGCATTCGCGGCCTGACGCTCTAGCCATTGAGCTAAACGGCTGATTACCACAACGACGAAAATCTTAACGCATTCTTCCACATTTTTTTCTTAGCATTTGAAGCAATGCTTGGCGCCATCTATTGTTATATCCTTTCCAGCATACAAACAACTTCGAATATCGTTTTACAACGATAATTCGAACGAGAGATGTCGCCATTGCTTTTTAGAAATTTAAATTGTTTATAGTGCTAATCTTTGCACTTAAGATTGAACATTAAAATATGTAGAAAAAGTGCGAAAAGATTGTCGCCGCTGTGTGGAATCGAACCCACGTCTTCGGCATTCGCGGCCTGACGCTCTAGCCATTGAGCTAAACGGCTGATTACCACAACGACGAAAATCTTAACGCATTCTTCCACATTTTTTTCTTAGCATTTGAAGCAATGCTTGGCGCTTTGTATGCTGGAAAGGATATAACAATAGATGGCGCCAAGCATTGCTTCAAATGCTAAGAAAAAAATGTGGAAGAATGCGTTAAGATTTTCGTCGTTGTGGTATCAGCCGTTTTAGCTCATGGCTAAGCGTGAGGCCGCGAATGCCGAAGACGTGGGTTCGATTCCCACAGCGGCGACAATCTTTTCGCACTTTTCTACAAATTTTAATGTTCAATCTTAAGTGCAAAGATTAGCACTATAAACATTTATTTCTAAAAAGCAATGGCGACATCTTCGTTCAATTATCGTTGTGAAACGATATTAATTGTTTGTATGTGGAAAGGATATAACAATAGATGGCGCCAAGCATGGCTTCAAATGCTAAGAAAAACAATGTGGGAATGCGTTAAGATTTTCGTCGTTGTGGCAATCGCCGTTTAGCTCAGTGGCTAGAGCGTCAGGCCGCGAATGCCGAAGACGTGGGTTCGATTCCCACAGCGGCGACAATCTTTTCGCACATTTTCTACATATTTTAATGTTCAATCTTAAGTAAATTGTTTATAGTGCTAATCAAAGATTAGCACTATAAACAATTTAAATTTCTAAAAAGCAATGGCGACATCTCTCGTTCGAATTATCGTTGTAAAACGATATTCGAAGTTGTTTGTATGCTGGAAAGGATATAACAATAGATGGCGCCAAGCATTGCTTCAAATGCTAAGAAAAAAATGTGGAAGAATGCGTTAAGATTTTCGTCGTTGTGGTAATCAGCCGTTTAGCTCAATGGCTAGAGCGTCAGGCCGCGAATGCCGAAGACGTGGGTTCGATTCCCACAGCGGCGACAATCTTTTCGCACTTTTTCTACATATTTTAATGTTCAATCTTAAGTGCAAAGATTAGCACTATAAACAATTTAAATTTCTAAAAAGCAATGGCGACATCTCTCGTTCGAATTATCGTTGTAAAACGATATTCGAAGTTGTTTGTATGCTGGAAAGGATATAACAATAGATGGCGCCAAGCATTGCTTCAAATGCTAAAAAAAAAATGTGGAAGAATGCGTTAAGATTTTCGTCGTTGTGGTAATCAGCCGTTTAGCTCAATGGCTAGAGCGTCAGGCCGCGAATGCCGAAGACGTGGGTTCGATTCCCACAGCGGCGACAATCTTTTCGCACTTTTTCTACATATTTTAATGTTCAATCTTAAGTGCAAAGATTAGCACTATAAACAATTTAAATTTCTAAAAAGCAATGGCGACATCTCTCGTTCGAATTATCGTTGTAAAACGATATTCGAAGTTGTTTGTATGCTGGAAAGGATATAACAATAGATGGCGCCAAGCATTGCTTCAAATGCTAAGAAAAAAATGTGGAAGAATGCGTTAAGATTTTCGTCGTTGTGGTAATCAGCCGTTTAGCTCAATGGCTAGAGCGTCAGGCCGCGAATGCCGAAGACGTGGGTTCGATTCCCACAGCGGCGACAATCTTTTCGCACTTTTTCTACATATTTTAATGTTCAATCTTAAGTGCAAAGATTAGCACTATAAACAATTTAAATTTCTAAAAAGCAATGGCGACATCTCTCGTTCGAATTATCGTTGTAAAACGATATTCGAAGTTGTTTGTATGCTGGAAAGGATATAACAATAGATGGCGCCAAGCATTGCTTCAAATGCTAAGAAAAAAAATGTGGAAGAATGCGTTAAGATTTTCGTCGTTGTGGTAATCAGCCGTTTAGCTCAATGGCTAGAGCGTCAGGCCGCGAATGCCGAAGACGTGGGTTCGATTCCCACAGCGGCGACAATCTTTTCGCACTTTTTCTACATATTTTAATGTTCAATCTTAAGTGCAAAGATTAGCACTATAAACAATTTAAATTTCTAAAAAGCAATGGCGACATCTCTCGTTCGAATTATCGTTGTAAAACGATATTCGAAGTTGTTTGTATGCTGGAAAGGATATAACAATAGATGGCGCCAAGCATTGCTTCAAATGCTAAGAAAAAAAATGTGGAAGAATGCGTTAAGATTTTCGTCGTTGTGGTAATCAGCCGTTTAGCTCAATGGCTAGAGCGTCAGGCCGCGAATGCCGAAGACGTGGGTTCGATTCCCACAGCGGCGACAATCTTTTCGCACTTTTTCTACATATTTTAATGTTCAATCTTAAGTGCAAAGATTAGCACTATAAACAATTTAAATTTCTAAAAAGCAATGGCGACATCTCTCGTTCGAATTATCGTTGTAAAACGATATTCGAAGTTGTTTGTATGCTGGAAAGGATATAACAATAGATGGCGCCAAGCATTGCTTCAAATGCTAAGAAAAAAATGTGGAAGAATGCGTTAAGATTTTCGTCGTTGTGGTAATCAGCCGTTTAGCTCAATGGCTAGAGCGTCAGGCCGCGAATGCCGAAGACGTGGGTTCGATTCCCACAGCGGCGACAATCTTTTCGCACTTTTTCTACATATTTTAAAGTACTTTTCAATAAAACATATCTTATTAAGTTTTTCAGTTTACTTCACTACCCTTAATTTAAACAAACTGTCAAAACATGGCATTATCGTATATTATTCACAAGATATTTATTTTAAAAACCGTTAATCTATCCTACATTTATACGACAAATTATATATTTTTTCTAATAAATTTTCAAGGTAAAACGTTTTTATGAAAACATTAATTTTATTCTACTTGTTTGATTTTGTCACTAGCGGCACACATAAGCTGGTGGTTAAAAGTAGTATCTGAATTATTAAATTTGATGACAAATTATGTTAGGTAGTTATGGCGTACCAACAAAAAACAACTTTGAGAAATATTACAATATATATAACCCTAAAAAGCAACAATATATTGTATAAACCTCAATATATCACATACAGAGATTATTTCATTCATATGTGTCACTTGTTTAGGTCTCATAACTAGAAGAAGCTCATGGAGCTAGGACGGGCATCAGACATGAAGCAAACAGATTATAATTAACCATATTAATTACATTTCCAGTCGATGTTTTGTAATGACTGTGGTTGGGCCACACAGTAGCTTTTGTTGCACGAATAGCCAGGCTCGTAAGGAGCACCAGGGCCTCACAGAATACCCGAGTGAAATAAAAGTATTGTACATTCGCGATTCGTCTCATCAGTGTGTTGACCTGAGTCCACTATTTTAATAGGTTGGTTACGCAACTGCAAATCATCAAGTGTTTATGTTATGCTTAAGTTTTGATTTTATGTTGTGTGAAAAGTTTGGAAACACATAAAGAAATAAGCATTTTCACATGTAGGATTTTTACACGCAGGGTAGAGTCGAGAATAATGAACTTCCTCAAAAAATGATTAAAGTGACACCGTCAAGTATGACACTCTGTCCTCACCGATAAACAATTAACAGAGGCCAAACGTCCTTCGCGCGGACCATAACAAATGGCAAAAGAAAAACAGAGCTTAATTGCATTCGATAAAAACTCCACATTTCGTCGAAATACGCATACCGTAACGAGTTCTTCATTGAATCAACTAGACGCGCCACTGCGGCGGGGGATATTAAACGCTAAACGTTTGCGTTAAGGTCTAAATCGGCGAGTCACGAGCGTTCGCACTCACTTGACTCCATTTACTCGCGGCCGCTCGCTCATTGATAATATCAATGCCTCCAATATTACGCACGCAATTTGCGCTGTGAACGCTACGACTCTACAATCGCATATGGGGCTAAACGGTGGTACGAACCCTTCGCCGCTTCGCGAAAATTTCATATAACGCGATGCAAATAAGAAATCAAATAGGACGGCTACCGTAAACCGCTCCAAAGTAGCACCCTTACAAACTGGAACGTCTCCAACGCGCACCTCAATCTCCGAGAAACGCGATGCAATGCGATCCAAAACAACAACAAACGAAAAGCTCGCGAGCGGCTCAATCATCCGAGTTGTTACATCGGCCGTGCGCGCGTCATACACACGACCGCACTCACGAGCGACTCAATCAGCCGTACCGTTGTGTAGCTCAGTTGCCTAGCTCAATCCACACCAGCGAAGCCGGCCCATCTGGCTTCGATCACAACACCATTCAGCGTCACAATTAGCGGCCGTCTCGCGCCGCGAGATCGCAAAGCACTCCGCTCGCAACGCTTTGTTTACCCGCGAACGCGTGTGGATTCGCGCGCAGCGACGCTAAAGCGTCCGACCGCGTTGACGGTTGCACTAGCACTGAGCCGGCACAGCGGCCGGCGCCGGAAAGGGCGGGAAATGTGACATTATATTTCTCAGATGCTCACGCCCGGTTTCTGAAACACTGAAGATCGTAGAAATTAAATAATCAGCTGTCTAATGTCATTTGAGTTGCCAAAACGTTGGTTGAACGCTTTGAATTGATCAAAATATCTTCTTAATTATCAGAATGGTCAATTCAAAGAGTTTAGCCACCCATTTGGCAACTCAAATGACATTTGAAAAGCCATTTGACAGCGGATTAGTTCATTTCTACGATAAAACTTATCACTAGAAAACTTATACTAACAATAATCATTTGTAAGCAAAGGCGACATCTCTCGTTTCAAATGTGTATCGTCAAATATTCTTTGCAAGATGTTTCATACTGTTGTGTAGTAACATTAGATGTTGGCTACATTTGAACATTATATGTCGAGATTGCGCACCGTGGGGTCATTGGCCGTTTAGGGTAATCCGTATGGACGCGTTATCAGGAGGATGCAGGTTCGAATACCGAACCGCCTTTTTGTTCATTCCTCTACAAAATTCACATAGTGAGTTTCACGTAGTTGAGTTCAATCTTGACGGTAGATATTAGCACTAAAAATAAAAATTAATCCTAAAGAAATTGATATAATGGCAGTCAATAGTGACTAATTGAAATCCACTTCAAATTCAATATCACTCACTATACATTTTCTATTCGATTAGTGAAAAAAAATTGGGAATAAGCGATACTTCTTAAAAGACGATTTTTATACGGATGTTCTGCTTCTGCTGTGTCGACTGCTAAGAACAAGGCCTCACAGAAGGCGCCATAGAAGACTGCGGAAATATGTACACTTTGATAGTAATAGGTTTTTTTTATGTGACAAAATGGCAAAATGGCTGGCGGTTTACCTGATGTTAAGTGATAACCGCCGCCCATTGACATTTGCAACACCCGTAGGGTTGCAGAAGCGTCCGCTTTAAATAAAGTGGGCGCCGGCTATCTTACTCAACAGACGAAACGCAGAAGGGTAACGCTTCCACTTTACGCCGGTCTTCTGTGAGGTCGTGGTACTTACCCGGGCGGACCTGCCCATCCGTGCAACAGTGAACATCATTGCGTGGCACTACCACAGTTTCACGCAAACATTCGCAATAGTAAAATGTACAGATTTTCAATTGGTAAGATCTTATACGTTGTTCGTGCAGTCAGACTTTCGAGAGGAGAATAGAAACTTAAGTCAACACATAATAAAAAAGCCGCTTTGCAACACGGGGAAAGGTCAATAACTCGTGTCGAATTCGCACGCTCGTTAAGTATTGAAACAGCTGATCAAATTGCGCAGCACTAAACAATTACTTAATAACGTGTTTGATCCAGGGGCTTACGACGTCTTCACAGCACACACAATAAAACCATGACGTCTGTAAAACCCTTTATTCTGGATAATAAAAAAAATAAAATCTGTCTGAGGTCATTAATACACAAAAAATCTCAACATCGCGATTTACATATTACCGCTCTACTAATAGCGCCATCTAGCGAAATTGGCGCGAACATACCGCCCACCAAGGGCAAATTTATTTTGTCCTTAAGATACCGCCCACCATAAGGGCCGGTAAAATAAAAAGGTTATAACTAAAAACAAACAATAAATACATTTAAATTTAACTTATTTACTGTGTCACTGGAAGTATGCAAAGCTTGGATGTAGGTCTTTTTATAATTGAATTTTGGGTTCGTAAAGTTACTACGCGAGTGATATTATCGGTTCCCGGATGTTTAGCAATCACACGGCCAAGGAGCCATCTACTTGGAGGTAAATCTTTATCCCTTACTAAAACAACTTCGTTTATATTAGGTTCCAAGGTTTGATAAGTCCATTTGTATCGATGAAAAAATTTAGTCAAATAATCTTGTGACCATCTTCGCCAAAAACTTTGCATAATTTTTTGTGTAAATTGCCACCTACGCAAACTAGATACATTGGAGGATTCATAATTATCATCCGGAACTGTGACCAGAGGCTCGCCGATTAAGAAATGCCCCGGTGTTAATACATCAATAGCATCTAATTCACTATCTATCCGTGATAATGGTCTCGAATTTAAACATGCCTCTATCTGAATTAAAACTGTGGTTAATTCTTCATACGTCAAAGTAGATTCTCCAATAACCCTCCTCAAATGATATTTTATTGACTTTACTCCGGCTTCCCATAACCCGCCAAAATGAGGTGCATTAGGCGGAATAAAGTGCCATGTTGTACCATTATTCGCCAGTACATCTCTTATTTCGTTAACCATAGTTGAGGACTCCGAATTAAACATATTCTGGAGTTCACGCGAAGCTCCCACAAAATTAGTTGCATTATCACTCCAAATATCTGAACAAATACCTCTTCGCCCAACAAATCTTTTGAATGCAGCCAAAAATCCTTGAGTTGTTAGATCAGTAACCACTTCGATATGTATTGCTCTAGTAACCATACATATGAAAAGGCAAATGTAACCCTTTGATGCATGATGACCTCGACCTTTGCCCATCCGTATATTTATCGGTCCTGCATAATCCACTCCACTGCTTTTAAATGGACGTGAAGGTATGACTCGAGCAGATGGTAATTGACCCATAAGTTGATTCGAAATGTTATTTTTATATCTAATACATTTGACGCACTTCATAATATGATACCGGATCGCTGATTTCACTCCGAGTATCAAATATTTTGAACTCAAGAACGTCAACATTAGCTGGTGGCCACCATGAAGAGTTTTCAAATGAGCGTCTCTCACAATCAAATCCGTTAATGGGGACCTTCTTGGTATTAATATCGGATGTTTCTGCATTTCGTCGAGCTGTGAGTGATCCAATCTTCCGCCCACGCGTAATAATCCATTACCATCAATAAATGGATTAAGTGAACGAAGACAACCCCTTAAGTTACAGTTTGCACCATCATTTTTTAACTTAAGTATTTCATCTTTAAAATTTTCTTTTTGACACATTTTTATGCATACATCTAATGAATCATTTAACTCCTTACTTGACAAATTGATATTATAAGTTTTTTCAACTTTCCTTTTTCTTATATTTAAAAACCGGCGACAATATGCAATAACCCTAATTAATTTTGTTAAAGATGAAAATCTGTTTAAGATTGATTCATCTCTTGAAATACCTTGATGCACAATCCGCTGGATTCTTCTTAGATGACACATGATGCCAGTGGTTAGATTCTAATGTTGTTAATATTTCCGAAACTCTATTGGCCACGAAAGTTTGCCAACGCCTTGGATGACTATTGATCCATGCAAGCACTATGGATGAGTCTGTCCAAGCATGTATGTGTGACTTGTCAACTTTCATAACTTCTCCAACTTCTACAAGCAGTCTTGATAAAAGAACAGCGCCGCAAAGTTCCAGCCGTGGTATGGAAACCTGTTTAATAGGTGCCACCTTCGTCTTTGCAGTGACTAGAGAGACGTGAATATTTCCATTACTTTTAATTACACGTATGTAAACGACTGCTGCGTATGCAAATTGAGAAGCATCACTGAAACCGTGAAGTTCTAGTATATCACCAACCTCAATATGAATCCATCGAGGTACAGTAAAATTGGACAGTTGAGGTAAGTCCTGTCGGTAAGTACACCATTGGTCCCATAATTGTTTTGGCACTTCATCATCCCAATTTGTACCAGCTATCCACAATTTTTGCATTAATATTTTAGCTATGATAATTGTAGGAGCTACCCAACCTAGAGGATCAAATAGTTTTGAAATTTCAGATAATATTGTTCTCTTTGTTACAGGTCTAGTTTCCAAGTACGGCGTTACTACATACTGAAAGATATCCATTTTACGGTTCCAGATAAGTCCTAATAACTTGACAATTTCATCGAACTTGAATTGCAATTCTTTCTTTGAATCTTCGACTTTACTAATTTTTTTTATTTCTTCCAAAAGTTTATCGTTATTAGTTGTCCATTTTTGGAGTTCAAATCCACCCTTTTGTAATAGTTTGTTCATATCGTTAAACACAGTTACTCCTTCTTCTACTGATTGACATCCTGTAAGTAGATCATCCATGTAAAAATCTTTAAGGATTCGTTCAACAATTTCAGGACAATCTTTTCCTTCATCTATTGCCAATTGTTGGAGTGTTTTAACTGCCAGGTATGGAGCAGAAGCTGTACCGAATGTCACCCTTAATAGCCGATAATCTTCAGCAATATTTTCTAGATTTTCTTTCCAGATGATTCGCTGAAAATCCACGTCACATTCCGCAATTTTTACCTGGCGATACATTTTTATAATATCTGCAGATAGACAAATAGGATAACTTCTCCATTTCATTAATAAATGTCTTATATCTAGTTGTAAACTTGGTCCGACCATCAAATAATCATTTAATGAGACACTAGTTTGACCCTTGCAAGAAGCATCAAAAACGACTCTGAGCTTCGTCGTGTCTTTGTCATTTCTTATTACACCATGATGAGGTAAGTACACGGAATTATTTTTTCTTATTTCATTGTATGGAACTTTTTCCATATGACCCATTTTCATATATTCATTGATTACATTTGTGTATTTCTCTTTCAGGTCTTCATTTCTTTTTAATTTTCGATGCAAGGAATTTAATCTCTTTTCGGCTATATCTCTGGAATCTATATAATTGTTATTATTAAAATCTTTTTTAAATGGAAGACGTACAATATAACGCCCTTCTGTGTCCCTTTTAGTAGTTTCAGCAAAAAACTTTTCACAAAAGATTTCCTCTTCTGTCATGAGGCGCTCGATTGGTTTTGGATCAGCTTCGATTTCCCAAAACCCCTTTATCCACTCATTTTCTTCAACGAAAGTGTGCATTACCACAACATTATCCTTGGATTGAGATGAATCGCTGACCCTCCCTGAAAGGATCCAACCCAGAGATGTAGATTGAGCTACTGGATAACCTGAAGGACCCTTTCTTACTCCGTCTTTAATTATCTGACCATAGACATCTGCTCCCAGTAAAATGTCTATCCTGTTTGGAGTATGATATTCAGGATCTGCTAAACATATTCCATCCAAGTCAACCCAGTCCATGTAAGATAACCGTTGAGTTGGTAAAAATGATGTAATCGATTTAAGCACATATGCCTGTACAATAAATGTGATTTTTGAATCAAATCTAGAATTAATTTTTTTATTTTCACCATAGATTTTACCGAAACACTCTTACTTCCTTCTAACCCGAAATACACCCGTGCACTGGCAACTTTTTAACACCTAAGTATTGGACGGTAGCTTCCGTAATAAATGATGCCTGCGAGCCTTGATCTAGTAATGCCCTAATAATCTTTTTATCTCCCTGTGCTGTTTCTGCTTTCACCAATGCAGTAGCTAATAGCACTTGGTTGTTTACAGTTTTATTGGACGAAAAACATGTAACAACTTGATTTGAGCCGGGTGCACTAGAAGTTGGTTATTTTCTTCCCGAACAATGCACTCATCAGACCTTGAAACGTTCTCTTTGACATTACTTGAACTTTCAACATTTGTACCTACGGGATGAAGTAATGTATGATGTTTACGTCTACATATGTGACATGAAAATTTAATTCTACAAAAACTTAGCCGAGTGATTGTTACCCAAACATAAAAAACAAATCTTATTCTGTTCTACAAAACTACGTCGAGAGTTTACATCCTGACTTGCAAACTTCTTACAGTTATATATCTTATGATTTTCATTACAATATTGACATGAAACTGATTGAGAAGTATGAAATACTTTCGGTTTTGATAAAGTAACAACAGGCTTAGTATTTCTATCGGCTAAAACTTTCGATCCGGGTTCCAAAAACTCAAGAGCTCTGTACCGATTTGTTATAAACTCTTTAAATTGTGTATATGTAGGTAAATCGTCAAACGAATTAATATTTGTAACATTTAGCTCCCACTGTTTTCTGGACTCGGGATCGAGCTTTAAAGTTAAAATATGAATCACAATAATATCCCATGTACTGATATCTACCCCAATATTTGTAAGAGCATTTAAACAGTCGTTTGAGGTATCTATTAATTCTCTCAACATACCAGCCGATTCTGTTATAATATTCTTTTGACCCATAAAACGATTTAATATATTATTCGATAAAAACTTTTTGTTACTATAGCGCGATTGTAATAAGTCCCAACTCCTTAAATAGTCACAGTCTGTAATCGGAATGTGTCTAAGCAATTGTTCCGCTTCACCTGTTAAACTACTTTTCAAATAATGAAGCTTCTGAACGTTACTTAAACTATTATTATCATGAATCAATGAAACAAATAAATCTTTAAAAGTAGTCCACTCGGTATATTTACCAGAAAACATTGGAATCGTTATCTTAGGTAAGTTAATTTGTTTAGATCTACATGTAGAATACGATTCATTAGAGCCATTACCGCAATTATTTTTAAACTTATCTAAAACGATCATTAAATCACTCTTATATTCTACATACAATTGTTCAACAACATCATAAATATCATCCTTTACATAACAAGATGCATTTAGTTCCTTACTGTTCGAAATTTGAATAGAATGATTATCATTAAATTCAGACCACAATTTTTCTAAATTACTCAATCTTGTTTGTACATATTGTTCAGACAATCTTTCTTTAGGAGATTTCTTATAATTTTTAACCGCCTTTTCAATTCTAGATAAAATGTCCTCTTGTAATTTAATTAAAGCCTCCATTTTTTAACATACACAAAACTGATACAATAAAAAATATAACTTTTAGTACAAATAAACTGTTTATAGTAAAACAGATAAAATTATTGCCTACTCACAGACAAGAAAAAAATAAACAACCTTTTTTTTTTTTTTTAAATACAATGAAAATGTTTAATGTTATTAACCCCACAAAAATTCCTACTTTAAATTTTATTTAAATATTTTTTTACTGCTATTTATAAATTGAAATTTATTTTGAAAATTTTTCTAAGTGTTTGAGTTTAAAATTTCTGGGGCAAATCCGGCATAGGTTCCCCGTCTCAACCACTTTTCTTATAAACGAACTATGTCTACAACTAATTGCTAAGTCTTAACTTTAAAGTCTATGTCTTGCCTTCCCGTTTGAGATTTTCTTAAATTTCACAAGTCCACTACTAATATGTATTATTGTACTCACAGTTTCACTTCACAATATTAACCTGCTGCCTCCGTTGACCGAAACCTGCGCGCGCAGCTCCAACTGCTTACCGCACCTCTTCTCTCTTTCGCACTCAGCAACCAGCTACCACCTTCCACTTCCGTGGACGCCTCCTACGCACCGCCTTGGTCCGCCGTCCTCTCGCATGCGCCACCGCAACCTCCAGGCTTCTATAGCGCCCGGTCACCTTCCAAACTCTTCAAGTTGGAAGATTGTTAACTGACAGTAAATAGCTACTGCTCAGCAAAACGATGCACATCGAAAAGAGACAACACCACATCCACTGCGCTGGTCACCAACCGACACATTTACTGGTCTTGAATCACTTTAATTCAAACGTGCTCTCATTTAGATTAAGACGAGAAAGAATCAAACATTCCGGCCGATTCTAGTGGTTCTTCTGGAGGTGAGGATTAGCGATAACCGCTAAACGTAACACTTGAGAAGTCATACGGTATTTTAGGAAGGAATAAGTTATGTACAAGTCAAATGCCTTTATTCAAAATAGGAGGTGTAATGATCCTTATTGATAGTCAAAATACCATTACCGGTTCGGAAAAGCGACCGATCTGTGAAGAACCGGGGAAGGAAAATCAGCTATCTCTTGGAAGTTCCCTAAATCGTCTCGATTCCTTAACATCCGGAACGCAGCGACATTGATTCCACAAATTGATGGCGGACTATTTTGAAAAGCGAACGTTGATGACTGCTTTCCATTAAGATGTCTTCTATAGTATTTGAGGTTTGTCATCATAATCACATTTAAGGTATTAAATAGTCGTACGATGATGACTCAGTGGCACAGTTGCTGAGCTATAGGCTTCGGCACCGGGGGTCGTGACTTCGATTCCCGCATGGGACAAGTATTTGTGGTACCCACAGACTGAATCCTTCCGGACCTGGATATTTATTTCCAAGGAGGGGTGATGTGAGGCAGACAACCGGCCGCAAAAACCTAGCTAATGCGTTGACAACATAATTCGTATTTTTCTATCGATTCCACAAAGGTATTCACTTCCATCAGCACTATACTACAAAATAATATAAGGCTCTGATCATCGAGTCATCTAATGAAAAGACAAAAATTTTCTTCTCAGTTTTCTTACGTGAAAAATTGGCAAGCGAGCAGGCGGTTCAATTGATGTTAAGCGATTGCCCATGCATTGGACATCTACAGCATCTTATGGGTTGTAGATGCATCCAAGCGTTAAAAACTGCCTCGACTGCCTCTCTCACCAGGCGAAACGCTTAAGTATAATACTTTCATTTAACGCCTACCCAAACCTGTGAAAATAATAAAAGCCCGACGGCCCGAGCCGAGGCTACCTCGGCAGCCCTCGATCTTAGTCACTTATAATCCATAATAGGTGAAGGAACCTCCATTGTTGCAGTCAGATTGATCGCACGTGATTAGTAGAAGAGCGCATTAGATGCTTTAGAGGCTCTTTCGTAACCATTTCGCACGAAGAAGGTTTAAAAAACCACTTCGTAAGTCCTAAAAAATTGGCTTCATTAAAGATTTAGAAACCTCTAGGTTGAGGCTAGGCGCCCTCAAAGCCCGCCCAGCTCAAGACCGGTGGATCTGTAAAGGCCTCCCAAGGCCAACGGTGGTTGATCCAGACGCCGGTAATCTGCGAGGTCAACACTTACGCAACAGCAGACATTGCTGCGTTGCTTTACCGCCACAAGTGACAGCTTCAACGAAGAACGAACTGCTAGTTTCCAGTTTTAATTATGTGAAAAGTTGCCAAGCGAGCAGGCGGTTCACTTGATGTTAAGCGAATACCGCCGCCCATGGACATCTGCTACACCCGAGGGTTCCAGATGCGATGACAACCATTTAAAAATTGGGCTCCGGCTACCTCCCTCACCAGAAAAAACGCAAAAGTATTGGACTTCCACTTTACGCCGGTCTTCTGTGAGGTCGTGGTACTTACCCGGACGAGCCTGCCCATTCGTGCAACAGCCGAGGCTCCTGCGTGGCCCCACCACAAATACGGTACAACCTCAAGTACCCAGCTTATTGAATTATCGCATTTTTTTACATACGCATGTCACGAAGGGCAATAGACCAGCATGGCGAATGGTACAATCAACCGCGATAACGGTTCCATAAACATTGAGTCACTGAAATTCGTAAAGCGCTCAAACAAAGGCGCGATATCAGTTTGTGTCTGTACGGTTAAACCAGTTTGGAAAATGTATGTTATTTCATATCACTTATGAACCAAGCCCAAAGAGTATCCGGCAGTTTTATAGGAAAAAAATTAATTGATCGGGAATTTGAATTTCGGGAAAATTCCCGATCAAGGGTCGCGAGTCAACAAATTCTAGTAGATCGTAGTGTTTTTGTCGAAAAACATTATTTTAAAGAAGAAATCAATACAGGAATCCAGCCCTGGATTAGCAAAGGCAGTTGCGTTTTTTCGATACCTAATTTTTTGCTCTGTAAGGTTCTTCTGCAAGCTCTGGTACGTTCCAATTGTGCAGCAGAAGGTGCTGTTGTGTGCATCCATCGCACATTACATTACTATTAAATTAGAATATATTAGAAGTAAATGTAAGAAATATAAATAGTGCCAATGCGTTCAAAAGTCGCCAAGTTCAGAGCGGCAAGTACTTTAACGTAGTGACGCTTACTCCTCTGGGTATTGATGTGTGTTCACTAAGGTCGTTTGATTGTCACAAACGGTAAGACGCATTATGATGTTTTAAACAGAAACAAAACTATAGTTTCACGGTCATTCAATATAAATGAGCAATAGTACATTGGCATTCACTGAGCTAACGAGTTTCAAGACTAGATTACCATTACGTTGATTGGTAGACAATAAACAGACCATAAGAATGCGGTAAAAGGGCTTCGAAGACCAACGTCCTCGGATGTTCAATTAAACACAATCTTAATTCGTGTGGAACCACGCCACGATACATCTTGTCTTGCGCCAATTAGCAAGAGGGACGCGGCTCCATTGACACGCGCGATGCGTTAACTGTTGACGACGCATCGCACAATCGATAAAGCAATGCATTAATCATTCACATCAGGGAACTTGCATTGTTTCCGTCAGATGGATCGCACGTGATTAATTGAAGCCTGAAAGGCTCCTTCGTAACCATTTCACATGGAAATTTAAAAAACCACTTCGTATGTCCTAAAAAATTGGTTTCGTTAGAGATTTAGAAACAAACTTATTCACGTCCCTTTCTTTTCTCCTCTTTGTCTTCCATTGATTTGTTTTTACTTTCAAACCGGTTCTTAACCACGTTTATTTACGTGCGAAAAGTTTTCGAGCGAACAGACGGTTCACCTGATGTTAAGTGGTTAAACCCCATCAACATCTGCAAACACCTGAGGGCTTGTAGATGCGTTGACTACCTTTTAAAAAGTAGTCCCCGGTTCTCACTCACTAGACAAAAAGCGAAAGTATAATACTTCCACTTTACGCCGGCCTTCTGTGAGGTTAAGTTACTTCCCCGGATGAGCCTGTCCATTTGTGGAACATTGGAACAGTATATCCATTTACTATTACCTTCAGATCGCTTTCCACAGCACAGAAATAGTAATCTTATAGCCACTGATAATATAAATGCCACAACAATAATGTCAGATTAATTAGAATACCAGCATCCACTTCAAACGACAAAAACTGACCTAATTAAAATTTAATTTTAAGTCAAGACGCGTAGGATACTTTTGTTTCATTACAATAAAAGCTACGAACGCAACGAACTGATTGACACAATTGTTAGGTTAAGTTGATGCCTTTGGTCGGTGTTACGAATCAAGTATTTTTGTTACAGAAGTGATTAATCCGCAACCTATGTTTCGATTTTCTATGTTACAGGTGGCATACGAATGTTATCAATGTGAAAATTTTTAGGGCAGATTGTTGTTAGTCCTTGGATTTTAACCTTAGGGCTCTGCAATCGACGGCCTAGCCGCTAAACGTCTAACGCTTTGAAGTTTGTATTGATATTATCACGTGATCGTTCTCTCGATTGCCCCGGGCGCGCGACAAGTGGACATTTAGATTCAATCGCGCTTATTAGAGCCACGGCCATCGATTAAGTTTCTCCTATTTTCTCATCTAATACATGGCATAATATTATATGCCGATACTTTTCTTAGTCAATGAATATTATCATAATACACATTTTGTAACACAATAAATAATTTCTTTTACAACATTCATGGTATTTTGGATTGTTTAGAAGCGTAGCTTTAAACGGTAATATGTGACGACTATTTATAGTAATACTAATGTAACACATATTTAAATACCAACTTTGTTTCTCTGTGGTGATCAATTTTCCAAAACTTGTTTACTGAAAATTCATCGTAGAGTCAACTTCCGATTCCAAAATCTATCAATGATATTCATAAATTAGAGTGAATAAAATAAGGTAAGCATCAGACATAGGACATGTCATTTAATCGTTACATAATTAGGTAGCTCGATTATTAATTACATAAATTAGACATCGATTTTCGTCTTTTAATAAAGAATAATTTCAAAAAAATGTACATATCAAAGTAAACTAAGTTATTTAAAGAATATAAGTCTAACTTACTTTTTTAACAATTGCTGTTTATTTAATTAGACATAACATCGTTTTTAAAACTACTACAATAATTAATTACGCTACAATTTATTAACTATTTAGTAATTTACTGTACTGTACTAACAATCAGCCACTGATCAGTGATCATCACTAATCACTATGGCGTAAGCGCCCGTCTGGGTACGACCTTTGTCACTTTTCCCCGGTCCTACGTTATCACATTTCACAATGAGATTATATGGTGTGGTTATAATATCTGAAGGTGAAAGACCAGAATTTACACATTTTCATCGTGAAAATATTACCTTATAAGGCCTGTCTGAGCTGTAAATATAGAGTTCATATCAAATTCTAAATTTTGGCTTCAAAGACACTGAATCAATGAATGCACTCGTAACCACTACTTTATCTATAGCTGTGTATATTCATAAGAATACATATTTTGTCCTTTGATACGTGTCAAAAATAACGTTATCTCGATAAAACTTGGCTGTTGAAATCTATCCTAATACCATGTTTCACGACTGAGTTAAGGTCGCAATAAGATCGCACCGGTCACCGACATGAGGGAACATTTCAGCAAAATTGTATTGTTCGATTATGACGCATTTACACACGGCAATATTCGCATGGCAAAAGATGGTCGTTAAGCCTGAAGTGACCCAAAGCCCACTTTATTAAATGCCACCTTTTGCATCTGCAACCCTACAGCTGCTACAGATATCAATTGGCGGCGGTTATCATTTAACGCAGTATTCGCAGTACACAGTTTTTAGTGGGATTCGTAAATTTATCTGGTTTGTTAATAAAAATTTCACAACAGCCCGTTAAAATTGATAAACATTGTCGATAATTTATCATGAAATCTGATACTGCCAACACATGTGTAAATTTTAAATGATTTCGTTTATAACTTTAAACAATTATTAACCGTTTAGTACAAAACTGGACCTGATGTAAGACCGATAAAACTTTTTGCAAAAAATATTTCATATTTTAAAAATTAACATTATATGCAATGTTACAAATGTCAAAAAAGGGGCTCGACAAGTCACCATTTTCCAGGTTTATTAAACAAAAATAGGTTATGATTACGACAAGATCTAGAGCCAATGAATAAAATGAAAATCACACTTAGAGCAAAAGAAGTTAATGCGCGGAATGAAACAGAAAGCTCGAGTGCCAAGTCTAAAGATGGAAAGGAACAAAAGTTGGCTGCGCTGGACAATTCCTAATCCAACCCCCGGAAATTTCTCGAAACGTTATAAACTCGTTTCTCTACTTTGGACCTTACATGAAGTTAAGACTACCCCAAATGAGGACTTTGTTGTCTAAAATGGTAAAGGAGATAAGCAAAATTCTGCAAGCAAAAGCAGACTTTATGGTTAAATTATTAATCTGGATGTGTTTGACTTAGCCAGTCAAAGAATCGAACTTGGATCAGATTAGGAAGTGATATAGACAGTTTTCAAAACGTTATTAGTTAACGGTGGTGTCGCAGTGACTTATAGTAATGTCAAATGTGTAAAAATAGTGGAAGCCATCGACATCATTCTATTTAAATTGATACTATATAACAATCTTCCAGCACTTTAAACCTGCTGAATGATATATTATCTTACACACATGCGTGAGATAATACATAAAGATATCAACATAACATCTAGATATAGAAATATGATGAAACACATTGGGTTTTTTAGCTTATCTATTAAAGATTGCTCTTTCCTCGATGATTTTACTTTAAATCCTAAAATGGCGTCATTCCAGAATTTACATTCCATGTTTTGGTCGTGTCATCAAAAATAATAGACTAGTTATTTTAAACAGCTAAGCTTTTAGGTAAGTTCATCTATTACCTTTAATACCTAAATTAAATTGAATTGTTATGTTTACGTGAATGGAGAACACCACTTCTAAAAGTTTAAAAGATACAAAGATAGCATTCTAATTTACAAGATATACAATTAGCGTTTGTTATCCGGATCCGAAAACAATAACAAGTTTCCAGATTAACACTGACATCAGGACATCAAATATCTCAGCCAGGCGCGCGATTATGAAAGCTGTTAAGTATTCGAACGTCGGCAATTTATTTTTAAATACATGCGTTGCCGCCTTTTAGTAAAGTGGGCCCCGGCTACCACACTCACCAGATGAGACACTCCCACTTCACGCCGGTCTTCTGTGAAGTCGTGGTACTTGCCCGGAAGGACCTGCCCATTCGTGCAACAGCGAAGACTGTACGTGTATACAACAGCTAAATGCTTTCGTCTGGTGACTCAATTTCTTAATGGTTGACAACGCATCTGCAATTCTTTAGATGTTGGTAATGTCCATGAGCGACGGCAATCACTTAACTCGGGTGAACCGCCTGCTTCTTTGCCAACTTTATATATTAGAAAAATGGTGCACGCTGGCGAAAAGTGATCTCTTTACGCACTATCGTAAAAAGGCCCCGACACAGTCATTGACTGATTCGGTGAGGCGCAACACAGTTATCATAATAAATTTATTGCCGCTAATTGAAACGATCGGCTTATTGCGCCTTCCGTGATACAGTAAATGGTATCAATAGTTTACCAATAAATTAATATTGCCGAAAGTCTCATTGATAGCAGCTATCGATTAAATATAATGGAGAAATTAAAAAAGACATCGGGCACATTGAACTGACGGACACCAATAAAAAAAAACAACATTAAAAAAACAACGTTAAAAATGAAGTGTGAGTAAAGATAATGGGTTTTAAGTTGAGAAAAACTGAATACTTAATTGTCAAGAATACCAAATCGGCCTTACACCTTATAAGCGTACGTAAGAAATATTTTAAAACATTGAACTGTTCTATGTCCCAATAAAAACAAAAATAAAAACTTTTCCTAAGTCTTAATAAACATATTTTAAACATAAATTGTTCACAGAATATATTTTGCATAAAATGTTGTTTTTTCCGTAATTCACTTACGTTTTCTCGCCCTATGGATGTAAAATAAAGTTAGGACATTATCCTTCGACAAGGGTGTTTTTCAAAGTGAAGAAAAAAAACACAATGAATATTTTATGGGGTAATTCGGATAAAATAATATGTGACAAGGACAATTTACAAGTTCATTTAAACGTCAACGTACAGTCCAAACAAGGATAAACGCTACTATTACCGAAAGCATAACAATAGACATTACATACCGTGCACAACACGAGACAATGACTAAGAAAACTTCGAAACTTATTCATTCAATTACCATATTATCCGCACTATTAACACGGACTTGTAACACACACTTGAGAAATAAATTTGCAATAAGTCCACAATTTGTTGTTTGTATTTAACATCGCACCGCATCCTGATTCTTAAAAAATCACAGTGACAGCGAAAAACGCGGCAAAAATGCATTTAAGACATGGCGTCGCCCGCCATGTTTGTTTTGCAAACGAGCGCGCGTTCCGATGCATAGGTACTCGGAACGGTGAGGCGTCAAGGCGGACGGAGTGCGCGTCGCGGTCTAAAATAGAAAACCTAATTGGTACCGCCAGACGTTAGGGTTGATGCTAAAATTACCGCATTAAGATAACACATCTGACCGACCTCAAGGATCCGCAGACGTAAACTACGCGAACGCACAATGTTTTGATACAGGCGTGTGCGGTAAAAATAAACAAGTGGGTTCGCTTTTGTAACTTGCAACTATAAAATTATAAACATGCCTTGATCAACTCAAATACAATTACGAAAGGAACGTTTTTTTTTTTAATTTAATAAATGTATGCATTAGTGTAGTAATGACTTTTTTTATGAGTAGCGAGAATGCCATCTCTTCTTTTAAATTAAAAGTTTAGATATGTCTTTAATAGTTGTTGAAGATAAATTTAAAAAACCTAGATGTTGATTCCAATTAAAAACTCTTTAAAATATTTAAAACTTACTCAAAGTCCCTCGTCAGATCACTACAGTAGAACCGGCGAGACAATGTGTGTTTTTACGTGCGATCTTAAAAATTAGCAGAGGCCACGTGTCATGCTACGAAAGGCTCTCTCAAATTATTGATCCATTAGGCTGTTTGTGATGAACCAAAACCTAATATTTTAGGTTCACCACAAGTGTAACCTCTTCATTAATAACCTATTTTAACTGTTTTTCATCGAGGTATCCTTGTTCGATCGAGGTTTATAGACTGCGTCTGAGTGTCCGTTTTTTATCCAGGTATTCTTTTATTATGGATCGTGTTGTCCTGTCCTGTAAATCTAATCAGGACAAACTTACTTTCACATTCAGTCCGTACACTATTGAAGCTTCACCGAACGCAGAGCTCGCGGAACAGCCAGATTTTCTTTTGACTGTGGTAGGGCACGCAACAGTCTTTTCTGTTGCACCAATGGGCAGGTCCGTCCGGGCAAGTATCACGACACAGAAGACCGGCGTGGAGCGGAAGTGTTATACTCCTGCGTTTCGTCTAGTGAGTGAACCGGGGCCCACTTTATCAAAAGGTGGCAACGCATCTGCAACCATACGGGTGTTGCAAATGCCCTACGGGTGTAGCGGTTATCGCCTATCATCAGGTGAACCGCCAGCTCGTTTGCCACCTTCACCTACACGGCCTAGATACGAACCTCCGAGTCGGAAACATATATCACCGTGTCGCCCCTGAATTCTCTCAGTCCTCATTGCCAGTAATTGAGTCTCAAGTGTACGAACGGCCGCGTTATTGCGGTCGAACTTAATATTAGTGTTCATTGAAGACGTCTTCTCTAATTATTTTAAACTCTAATACTGTGAAGTAGTTGGAATACGTGCTGTTATTTCTAGTAAATCTATTACTAACAAAATCGGCTTCGTTATGAGTTAGAAAAGCTTAATTAGAAATTGTAAAATTGAGAGCACGCATGCATCCGAGTCCAACTCCAAGTCCGCCAGCCAATCCGCAGTGTGGTCGCGTGGTGGACTACGCTCTGATACCCCATTTACAGAGTAAGGCCTACTCCTTGCCCAACAGTGGGACATTTATAGGCTGTTACTTTACTTTATGCATGCACGCACACAACGCAGTTTTTACAAACTCTTGACCCAGAGGAGGTTATCTTATAAGATTGTCTTATTTAACATATTTTTATGCGTCAGCGATCAAAAGCCGGCAACTGTTAATTTACTCAACAACTGCAAATTATTACACCAGTTCCAGTAATGTGAGATCTTGATTAAAACCAAAATAATTGGTACGTTTTGCCGTAGTGGTGACATGAGATGAAGCCGAGATGATTTCGCCCACGTGTCGGCACACGTCGTAATAGTGTTGCCAACTTAGAGGTTTCTCCACCGAAACTAGTAAGTTTTGCGCCAATTCTTTACGTGTCGATGACAAATCATATACTTGCGCCAATAGTGAAATGAAATGTCGGAAAATAAATTCCCGCTTGCCGAACCAGTCGAGCTGGTTGGCACCGCGACCATCGGCTGTACACGAATGGACGACTCATGGCTACAGCCGAGGCAGCTGTCTAGTCCCTCCACAGCAAATGTATAGTCTAATTAAAATTTGTAGAAAAGGTACGAAAAGATTGTCGCCGCTGCCTGACGCTTTAGCCACTAAGCTAAACGGCTAATTGCCACACCGACGATAATCCATCGATTCCCTCAGCGGCGACAATCTTTTCGTACTTTTTCTACAAATTTAAATGACTCCGTGGCGCAGTCGCCAAGGCTTCGGCGTCGGGGATAGTAGGTTCGATTCCCACACGGGACAACTATTTGTGTGACCCACAGATAGTTGTTCTGCATCTGGGTGTAACACAAACACGTCCTTACAACACATGATAATTGTTTCCCAAAGTAAGGGCAATGTTTTAAAAAAAGAAAAATAAATTTAGAGATTAACACAATAAAAAAATTTCAAATTTCATAAAAAATGTAGTGTCTATTTAGCTGCAATAGTGAAGGCGCGCAATTCACTACGAATTGCGTGTTCATTGCGTGGAGAGAACACTTTAAAGAAACTATGCCAACACTAGTTCGAAGAGTTTGTGACGTCAATGCGGCCAGTGACGCGGTACCTACATACCATACATATGACGACCCGAATGGTACAGTGGGTAGAGTACATACATCCTGCGCCAGAGGAACTGGAAAAATATTGTGTGATGCACATAGTGTTTTTCTAGTGTCTGGGTGTTTAAGTATGTTAACCAGTTATCTAGTACCCATAGCACGTTGCTTAGTTTGGGACTAGAGAACGTTGTGTGAAAATGTGTCCTCAAACATTGATTCAATATTTATTATACGTGATGCACCGATCGGCGGTGGTCGAGGAAAACCTCTGTGTTCGTGGCGCGAATCAGACGCGCACGCTCGAGCATTAACAATCGAAGAGTTTAGCATAATTAGCGCGTCGCTAGATCGATTGATCGACGTCGAGTCGACCGATCGCCGAGCCGATTCGCGGATTTTCTTCTTCTTTCAATTTTATCAATCAATTAAATAATTAATTCGATGGATGCAGGTGGCTCACGATAGAACTTCGTGGCGGTCTATGGGGGAGCCCTATGTTCAGCGGTGGACTCAACAGGCTGAAATGATGATGATGAAATAATTAATTTAATATTGACATTTAATTATATTTGACAATAATGAAAAAGAAAGAAAGAATCGCGGTTCATGCACCATCTCTTGTCACTAATTTGTATGCCGCGACGCGGCCTAGATATTATGGATTTGTTTCAAGATCTTACATACAAATTTTGTACATCTTCTTCTTCTACCTGGTATTAATCCTGGCTACCGCCTGGGTCTGCCTTCCTACTCAAACTGCTCCACTTCGCCTGATCTTCAACATCCTTCGGGGTCATTGGCTCTCATATCCTGGTTCACCTGCCATCGCTTCCTTGGCCGTCTGAGAGGTCTTGCTCCGGGGGCAAGTATATCAAGGCACATCTTTCGAGTTAACAATGTTTGTCCACCATGACTTAACAAATAAAAACTATCCATCTATCTATAACTCCCCTGCCTTTATACCACCAAGGTGAGGTCGGTACAACATGTATACAGCGTGTCGTTACCATCGCGACAATAAATGAACACACGTCGAACGCTTCTTGCCAATAATCATAAAAAAATATTAACGTTAAACAAAATCCATAATAAAAAAAATATTTTTCAAACAAACTAATTAAGTAAAAAAGAAACAAAATTTGTATCATCCTATACAACTCGCGCCACAGCGTCGTATTACAAGCCTCTCTTTGTCTCTTTTAAATTCATTCAACCCATTCATATGCTTTGTGACCTTTACAAATGAACTTTACGTTACAGTTTTATACGTAAGGATGTTCTAAAATTGTAATAAAAAATAAAAATAAATGTTTAATACAATTTTAAAAAGTGGTGGTAACGACACGCTGTATACATATTGAATCTTGTCAATGGTCAATGGTATTGGCTTGGTTTCGCCCAACGACATCCCTTCTAAGGACCAGATCCCGAACAATTTTCTATGGGTCACACAAATACTTGTCCCTTGTGGGAAATGTACCCACGGCCCCGGCGCCGAAGCCGATAGCTTACTGCGCTACCGAGTCTTCGACTCACGGATATTATCTCATTTAATAATGTCGTGTCACGTCTATCGCTCCAATCTGTTTCGTTACCTTGGACTGAAGTCCGTACATCGGGTATTCCAGAATAGCATTGATCACGGTAAAG
Source organism: Iphiclides podalirius (assembly GCA_933534255.1). Lineage (NCBI taxonomy): Eukaryota > Metazoa > Arthropoda > Insecta > Lepidoptera > Papilionidae > Iphiclides > Iphiclides podalirius. The sequence continues at coordinate 9,236,483 of OW152839.1, read as the reverse complement.
TCTTGTAACATTCTTGTAATAAGATAGAAAATCTGTGTGTCATACTGTGTTAATATTATACATAAACTTTAAACTTAGATTCCTCATGCACTAGAATCATCTTTAAAAGTTGAACGAGCTATATAAACAGAACTTCCTCTCTGTCTACCCTTTAATTTTAAAGAGGGATTGAAAGCTATTGACTATTACTAAAAATTGAGCCGTATCGGTATTATTCATACACAGATATCCATAATCCATCGATCTGATTTCAGGTCTTATTACAATATTTGCTATGGTGAATAATTATATCAATTGATATTCTATTTATCCAACTTTTCACTTCGAAGGTGTTCCATTACAATGAGCCAAAGCAGACGAGATTGTTTATTAAATAACCTAGGGTTATTTAGTGTCAACGCTCATCCTTAATTGGTTTGTTTAAAAATAAATTAGAATGCAATTCAAATTACCATTTACTAGTAATTAGATGACTCGGTTGCAGTTGCTAATCTATTGGCTCTGGCGTCGGCGGCCGTGGGTACGATTCCCACACAAGTATTTGTGTGGCCCAAAGGTAATTCCGGACCTGGGTGTTTGTTCCCAAGGATGTTTAACGTCAGGCAGGTCGGTCGTGAAAAAATATGGGCAATACAATTTAAAACAGAATTCGTTTACACAAGTTGTGCCGGCCCTACCTAGGGGGGATAAGAACAGGAGAAAGTAGAATTTCAATTACTATTGCAGTTTTATCGTGCTAGTGCAGCGCACCAACTTCTGCTGCTGCTTGCTGGGTCTCTATCGATATATCATTTTTTTTATATCTATTTTACATTTCTCTTCATGGTCGAGGATCTGGAACTGTCTCTGTTAAACACTTTGTCTCATTCGAATAAATTGGAAATAAAGAAACGGCAACTACACCCCACTTCCACTTTTCATTTGGCTTGAAAAAAATTTATTATGGCAACTATGTTCCAACCCTTGGGTTTGATACAGTTTTTGTATGATATAGATGTTTGTCTAAGTAGAAAATGTAAAGACTAAGCACATGACAATGTTACCCCAAAATGTATATAATTGTTAAGCCCAGAAATTCACTCCCATAAGTTATACACTTATACACTTGATACGGTAATGATTTTCAGTATCAGCACGATCCTGAATTGTCGTCTAGTCTGCTCCCTTCAATTATTCGCATAACGCCACCTACTTTCTCGAAAGCAACGTGCTTCGCGCCTTGACATTTAATTGAATTAAAAATTGTTTAAAATCGTTAAGACTGAATGTTACCCTTTAAAAAAGTGCATACACCAAAGTAGACATTTTCGTTCGAGTTATTTCAAAAACAGGCTTACTACCATCGCGTTCAGGATTTTCGTGTAGCAGTTTTCAGAACAGAACTACCTCTCTTTCTGCTCGTTAATATTAAAGAGGGATAGAAAGCTATTGACTATTACTACTGTGGAGTTAGAGACGCGCGACTAGCGAGCGTGTATTTACGTATGAAATAACCACCAGCCGATGTAACGCCAGGTGAGGATACGAAGCGGTCTTGAGTACAGACAGCTATCTCTTTTACTCGTATCGTGTGTAATCTATCGCAGTTAAAGCAGCCCTATACACGTCCACGGTCAGTCATAACGCGGATCAGTGTGAGACTTATCGTAATGGGACCGTAAAGCATGTATTGTTCTGTCGGGCTGCGTCGCTTTTGATCGATAGCGCATGACGCGATTTCGTAACGGTGACCAGGATTTTACTCGGCTAGTGAGTTTATCATCTGCACTACGCTAGTTATTAGTCCAGGATATTATACAATAGATAAGTAGACTTACGGTGGATTGCTTTAGGTACGAATCGCGGAGGTATATGACCAAATGAGTACGAGAATTTTTTAATGCAGTAGGTATTAAACTTGGTTACTTTTCAGACGGTGGGCAAGTAAATTAGTATTAAGTGTCTTCTCGGCGTCTACAGCAAACTTAAATGTAGCAAAATAATATTGAGACCTTATTCGGCTATGTGCATGGCATTATCTGTCAATTGTCATTAGATCTTGAAGCGTGGTCTCGGGGTATGAATGGCAAAATAGGATCCCTCAAGTAATCTCCACCTAAACAAGTTCATTTTGCACCTGCCAAGTCCGGGGCCTATTAAAGATCTTCTAGGTCGACTATCTATTTTTTCATGTCATGGCGGGAGTTTTTTTTTTTTTTTTTTTTTTTTTTTTATGCGAAAAGTTGTCAAACGAGCAGAGGGTTCACCTGATGTTAAGTGAACACCGCCGCCCATGGACATCTGCCACACCCGAGGGTTACAGATGCGTTGACAACCTTTTGAAAATTGGGTTACTAGTCTGAAAGGACGAATGGAAATAAAAAAGAAAGGTATGTTTAAATATGTTTATCGGTCGCCTCGTACTTATTGTACAATCTTAGAACAGTTTAGGACTAGTTAAATTGGCGTAAAATATATCGGAACTCAGTTAAGATATATCGATACGCCACAAGTGTGCTCGTGCACCGTGTAGCGTATAATTACCGAATGACGTCAAATCGCGTCGTAGCCTTGGCTGTTACGTGACATGCTGCACTCGGCCAGAACAGACTGATGGGCAGTTATTCAATACCAGAAAGCGAGCTTCATTGGATGGTAAACCAAACCTTGATCCTCAATCTCAGGTTCGAACCTCGCTAGCTTTTAGCCAATTAGTTTATAGTTTTTCTGATTATTCTTTATACAAAACACGAACGCGGTGGGTAGTTTTTATTTTTCTGCTGTTGTCACACTTATGTTCAATATCGAATTCCTTACTTGCCTTACTAATATTATAAAGGCGAAAGTTTGTATGTATGGATGGATAGCTTATATTCTATATTATTGTAAAGTTTCATTAAAATCCTTTTTTCAGTCTTATCAGAATAAGACATAGACTATAATTTATATTACATATTTTATGTATATCTCTGTTTCTGTCTGAATGTTACGCCTTCAGACTACGCACCTTATTCTAGGCAGCAGCTAGTATCGATTATTTTTATTTTAAGTATATTTCAAATGGAATATAGTATATTACAAACATATTTCATTGTCAAATAATGGTTTAAAAAATTGTACCGCTGAGATTCTTTCGCCAGTTCTTCTCGGGCCAGTGGCTTTTCTTTTTCGAACCGGTGGTATTTGGACAATTAATAAGTTGGTATTATGCTTCTAAATTGAATAAAGATATTTAAACTAGTTTGAATCTATGTTCTATTAGATTAATTTTGTCATCTTAATTTTTATAGAATTATGCACATTTGTGCAAACAATGTTTTCTTGTCACTGTGTGGACTTTCCCCTATCAGTCAACACTCGCGCATTTCACAGACATATCATTCTTCATATAGTCCATCCATCTTTCGCAGTCTTCCTCTAGCTTCACACTTTCAAACGGCATTCGAACTAATCACACCTCTACTAACGTGTCTTTCTCCCCTTCTCACAATGTGTACATGTCAACCTATGCTTTTTAATAAATATTTATGAAATTACTATGTAATTACCGAAAATTGCACGGCGATATAAATCTCGTAGCAGAGAAAACGTTAACTCTGTCTCAACGAGAATGATATGTGTCGAGAATAGATGTGGAATTTCACCGAGCCCCGATCCTGGTCCTGTCCATCTCTGAGTAATGTACAGTCAAACACACATCACAGACGCTTCCGACACTGTAGACAGAGATTCGCGCAGAAAGCCGGTCTTTTGTTTAAATTTCAATTCGGACCGCACTAAAAATAACGTGGGCTTGTAAACAATCGCGATCCGGAGATCCCGATTCCTCAAGGTCATCGCGAAAGAAAGAGAAGATAGACGAACCAGCTCCCTTACCATATATCCATCAACTCTTCAACACACCTGTAGCTATACAAATACGGAACGCGTGCTACGAGCCAAAAGCAATTCCTTGTGAAGTATTACTCTTTTGGCGCGTTTGGAAGAAAACATGGCAGTTAAATTTTTACGATGCTCGCGCACAGTCCGCCAAAAAGCGACATTATAAAGTTTGTGGCAAAGCGAACAACTTCACGGTATTATTATTAGTATATATTTTTTTATGCCAAAAGTTATCAAACGAGCAGACGGTTCACCTGATGTTAAGTGAATACTGCCGCCCATGGACATCTGCCACACCGAGGGTTACAGATGCGTTGACAACCTTTGGAAAATTGGGCTCCGGCTACCTCACTCACCAGACGAAACGCGAAAGTATTTGTCATACTTGCACTTTACGCTGGTCTTCTGTGACATCGTGGTACTTTCCAGGACGGGCCTGGCCATTCATGCAACATCCGAGGCTGTTGCGTGGCCCTACCACCGTAGCATGGCAACCAATAACAACTTTATAACAATTTACCTATAATTCCAAGTTGTAACCATTATAAATTGAATTTAATTTCTTTTTCACAAACAAAGAGTACGTGAAGGGGATAATTTTTTTGTTATTTTTCTTTTGTTACGCAAAAGAAGTATAACTTTTTACGTGCGTACATAAGTACCTATACATCCGTTTTTAACTCATTTAAAAAACTGCTTTTATTCATTTGGAGCGTTTGATTGGAAAATCTTTGAGAACTCTATTTTATTGCTAGTTAGACCCTAATTTAGGTCTCTGTGCGCTATATGATAGCACATGTGTCGCTAAAATTTATTGTCGATTATCGTTTGATTAATAACGTACGACGTACGAAGTACGAACGTAATGGATAAATACTAATAAAAAGAACTTGACGGTAAAATGAACGTTTAATTCCACTGATTATCTTTTTGACGAATTTATAATTGAATCTTGAAAATAATAATTACTTTAAAAAACTTTTAAGTTAAACGGTTTTATTTTATGTTTTTTTTTTGTTAATATTGTATTGTCATCTAAATTAAATGTGTGTACCAAATTTCAGATCAATCTGACAACGGCAAGGTGCTTAAATTTCAATTTCTAATTTTGACCCAAATAAATAAACAAATTCCGTACGGGTCGAGCTAAATAAAACCGTTTAATAAAATACTTCTTTTTACGACAAAAAGGCGGAAAAATATCACTATTTCAGATAGCCTATGCATTTTTATATTTTTACGATTTAAAGTGATTTTATTTTATATACTACACGTTTACACTTTTAATAAAGTGGGCTCTCGATTACCTCACTTATCAAGCGAAACGCAGAAGTAAAGCTCTTCAACTTCACGCCGGTCTTCTGTGGGGTCGTGGTGGACCCGGAAGAGCCTGCCCACATGTGCAACAGCAGAGCCCGTTTACGTTTGTACCGTAGGAATGTGATCTTTACGACAGAGTTCAATCCCACGGGCTTAACGATCTGAGGGAGGACAATATATTTAACACACAAACGGAACGCCGCGCGCTATCTCGAGGGCTCGTTGATAGTATTTAGGGCTGCCACACGTTTGATAATGAAGATAATTGAACACCAAGCACTTTCAATAATCCACATTAAAAAAACCTGGCCTGCAAGTACCTGTAAAAACAACAAAAAAATGATGTCTGTTGCATGGGAGGAGCCCCACTTAAGTATTTTTTTTATTTTGTATTTTAAATATTTTTTTTATTTTGTATTTTGAAGCCGTGTGGTGTCGGCGTAAGAATAAGCCACCCCATCTCATCCCGTGGGTGTCGTAAGAGGCGACTAAGGGATAAGCCACAAACATCCGGTGGCCTCCGATAGATGGCGGGATAACCATCCTAACTCTCCAGACCCAAATGTCCAGGCCAATAACGGGCAGCAGCGTTGAAGGTGCGAGGTGTCTGGAAGAACTGCGGTTGCCAACCCGCTCGCCAAGCGTGGCAACTATGGCAAAAAACCCTCATGAATGGAAGTCCAAGGTGTACGGCCCCCAGTCCCCGGCGGCCCTGCTATTCCTGGCTACGGTAGCGGTCATGGTAACGGCAGGGCAGGGGGTGCTAAGAATCTCCGGCTAGGATTCGGCTACCAACGACGGCGACTGGACCTGGCAACATACAACGTAAGAACATTGAGGACTGACGCGAAGATAACAGAGCTGGAAGAAGAGGTAAGCAGGCTGCGTTGGGATATAATAGGATTATCTGAAGTCCGAAGACAGGGGGAGGACACGATAATCCTTGAATCCGGCAACCTGTTTTACCACCGGGAGGGCGACCAACTGTCCCAACGAGGTGTCGGATTTATCGTCCACAAGTCTCTCATTAACAACGTTGTTAAAATCGAGGGTGTGTCGTCGAGGGTTGCGTACCTTATACTCAGAATATCCAAACGGTATTCGCTGAAGGTCATACAGGTCTACGCACCAACGTCGACACATCCCGATGATGAGGTGGAGGCAATGAATGAGGATATATCACGAGCCATACATTCCTCCAAAACTCAGTACATGGTGTTAATGGGAGATTTCAACGCAAAGCTAGGCAAAAGGAAAGACGATGAGCTGAGAGTAGGTAGTTTTGGAATAGGGCAACGGAACCCAAGGGGGCAGCAGCTGGCTGACTTTATGGAGAAAGAGGGACTCTTTATGATGAACTTTTTCTTCAAAAAGCAGCCCCACAGAAAGTGGACCTGGATTAGCCCCGATGGTTCTGTAAAAAACGAGATAGACTTCATTATGACGAACAAACGGCAAATATTCAATGATGTCTCTGTGATCACAAGGGTGAAGACCGGAAGTGATCACCGATTAGTGAGAGGCACATTGAATATTAACATTAGGCTGGAAAGATCTCGTCTGATGAAGTCCACACTCCGACCATCTCGTGCCCATATCCAGAACTCCGAAAGCTTTCAGCTCGAGCTACATAATCGTTTCCAATGCCTAGAAAATTGCAGCACGGTGGACGATATTAATGCAAAGCTCGTGGAAACTGTCCATGCCGCGGGCCTTAAATTTTATAAGGCCCGCCGCAAAAATAGAATCCAAAAACTTTCTGATCACACTCTCAACCTCTTGGGAAAAAGACGAGAGATGCGGTTGCAGTCTCTAACTGACATGTCGGACTACAGGCGGCTTAATAGGCAGATCTCCCAATACATGCGGCGAGACTTACGCAACTTCAATACAGGTCGTATTGAGGGAGCTATAGAGCGGAACCTAGGCTCAAAAGTCTTCGCCAGAGATCTGTCTATCGGACAAAGCCAACTGACTAAGTTGAAGACTGACAGCGGCGTTATCATCTCCAGTAGACCAGAGGTTTTGAGTGAGATAGAGAGGTTCTATGGACAGCTGTACACATCGTCGTTGGAGCCACACACATGTGTGAGTAATGACCCAAGAGCAAAGCTTATCCGACACTATTCCGATAATATCCCGGACGTCAGTCTGAGCGAGATTAGAATGGCTCTTGACCATCTTAAGAATGGCAAAGCATCAGGAGAGGACGGAATTACAGCAGAGCTTCTGAAAGCGGGTGGAGAACCGGTACTTGTAGTCCTTCAGAGGCTCTTTAATTCCGTCCTTCAGGGTGGTGCTACACCAGAGGCGTGGAGCAGAAGTGTGGTGGTGCTGTTCTTCAAGAAAGGCGATAACGCTCTCTTGAAGAACTATAGACCGATATCCCTTCTGAGCCGCGTCTATGTGCTATTCTCAAGAGTCATCTTGAATCGTCTCGCTTCCAGACTCGACGACTTCCAGCTTCCCGAACAAGCCGGATTCCGAAAAGGCTTCAGTACCATAGAACACATACACACCTTGCGGCAGATTATACAGAAGACCGAAGAGTATAATCTGCCTTTGTGCCTAGCGTATGTGGACTATGAGAAAGCCTTCGATTCTGTCGAAATTTGGGCGGTACTCCAGGCTCTTCAGCGGTGCCAAATTGACTGTCGGTATATCGAGGTGCTGAGGTGTTTGTATAACAAGGCTACGATGTCCGTCCAAGTACAGTCCAGTAGTACAAAACCTATCCAACTGCAGAAGGGTGTAAGACAGGGTGATGTCATATCCCCGAAACTCTTCACCGCTGCGTTGGAAGATGTTTTCAAGCTTCTGGACTGGAAAGGACGAGATATTAACATCAATGGCGAATACATCACCCACCTCCGATTTGCCGACGATATAGTCATCATGGCAGAATCGCTGGAGGACCTTAGTACTATGCTCAATGACCTCAACAGTGTCTCCCAACGGGTGGGCCTTAAGATGAACATGGACAAGACGAAGATCATGTCTAATGTCCATGTCACGCCAATTGTCACGCAAGTTGTTGGGAGCACTGAGCTCGAAGTTGTTGACGAGTACATTTACCTAGGACAGTTAGTCCGGCTAGGTAAGTCCAACTTCGACGCAGAGGTCAATCGGCGAATCCAACTCGGATGGGCAGCGTTCGGGAAACTTCGGCAAATCTTCTCGTCGAATATACCTCAATGTTTGAAGACTAAAGTCTTCAATCAATGTGTGTTGCCAGTGATGACCTACGGAACCGAGACGTGGTCCTTCACTGCTGGCCGTATGAGGAAGCTCAAAGTCGCTCAGCGAGCTATGGAGCGAGCTATGCTCGGTATTTCTCTGCGTGATAGAGTTCGTAACGAAGACATCCGCAGTAGAACTAAGGTAACCGCCATAGCTCAGAGGATTAGCAAGCTGAAGTGGCGATGGGCCGGCCATATAGCTCGTAGAACCGATAACCGTTGGGGAAAAAAGGTTCTCGAGTGGCAGCCTCATACTGGCCATCGCAGTGTGGGACGACCCCCCACTAGATGGAGTGACGACCTGTGCAAATGTGCGGGAAGTCGATGGATGCAGGTGGCTCAGGATCGTACTTCGTGGCAGTCTATGGGGGAGGCCTATGTTCAGCAGTGGACTCAAACAGGCTGAAATGATGATGATGATGATGATTTTGTATTTTAGTATATTTGTTGATAAAGCGGCTGTCAGGGGTTGCCTGAGTGTAGTGGAAGTAATCCTGCCTGTCGGTAAAGCTGGTGGAGTAGGTCTTGAATTAAACCACTTTTAGACACTTAAATTTATTTTCTTGTGTACAGACTTTTAATGACACGTCTATGCGAGAGAGTTTAATACAGCGATTCGAATGGTATACAATTGCCATGCATAAAAATAATTTTAATGTTGCCAACATATTGGGGGCCACGAGAAAGTACAATAGTTATGGAATTTATACACCAAAATCTTATTTAAACATCTAAAAACTTTTTACATTTTGAAAAGAAAACAATCTTAAATTATAAAGAAAAGTGTTATCCCAAAGCAAACAAACTCAGACACCCCAAAACATTGAAAATATTACATTTTAACATAGTAATAAACTTAAACTTAAATATGAGAACTTGTGTTCTTGGCATCGCAACAAAATTACACATCCTAAGATGGCCTACGAACATATGGTCAATTATCATTATTATTAATAGGAAATAAACAAACTTTTGTTATCGACCTTACATGTGTTTTTTTATTTGAATTCATTACCTCAAAGGCCCTAATCTTATTATCCTTCCCAGGAAATACTTTTGTTATACGACCCATAGGCCACATGAGGGGAGGTACACCATCATCTCGGAGTAAAACAAGATCACCTATCTTTACATTTGACACTTCAGCCCTCCATTTAGGTCTTGACTGTAAATTGTTCAAATAATGCTTATGCCATGTATGCCAGAAAGTCTGCACAATTTTGTTTGTGGCATTCCACAGCCTAAGTCTAGATATTGAAATATCAGAAAGGTCATGTTCAGGATATGATACTATAGACCTGCCAGCTAGAAAATGACCTGGAGTAAGGTAAGTGAAGTCGTCGATATTTGATGATAGAGGCACTAGGGGCCTTGAGTTTAATATTGCTTCTATTTGCGTAAGAACAGTATACATCTCCTCAAATGTAAATACATTATTTCCTAACGCACGTTTCAGGTGATATTTAGTACTTTTTACTCCAGCTTCCCAGAGCCCCCCAAACACAGGTGAGTAACTAGGTATAAAGTGAAAGCGAATATTATTTTGTAAAGCATAATTATTGACCTGTGATTTGTGACTCTGAGAGCTGACCAAATTATATAAATCAGTCAATCGGTTCCTTGCGCCTTTGAAATTACTTGCGTTATCACAAAACACTTCATGCGGTAGTCCTCTACGCGCGGTAAAGCGTTTGAAGCAGGAAAGAAATGTTGCGGTCGTTAAGTCTGAGGCTAATTCTATGTGAATGGCTTTAGTTGTGAAGCATACAAAAAGACAAATATAACCCTTTGAGATGATAGACCTTCTTATCCTGGATTGCTTTATATCTATTGGCCCAGCATAGTCAATACCGACTTTATCAAATGGATGTGCTTGTGTAACTCTTTGTGTCGGCAAGGAACCCATTAACTGCTTCGATGATTCAGCCTTTAACCTGAAACATGTTACACATTTGTATGTTATTTTTTTTATATGTCTAAGACCATTAATTAACCAATACCTTTCATTTAATACAGATAGCAATAATTTAGGACCTGCATGCATAAGCCTTATGTGCTCACTTTGAATGATCATATCAGTTATGCGTGATTCTTTTGGAAGAATAATAGGATGTTTTTGTGTATACAAAAGTGAAGAGTTGTGTAGACGCCCACCCACTCTCATCATTTCACTTTTGTCTAGAAAAGGGTGCAAAGCTTTTAAACACACTATTATTTATGTTTACATTATTTTTTAATGAGTTAATTTCTTTTGAAAAGTATTTATATTGTTCACGTTTTATTATCGATAATAAAGAGTTATTTATTTCTTTGCTTGTTAAAAAACTAGTTTTTATCCTTTGATTATTATCTTTTATTTTAGAATTGTAATAAAACCGCCATACATATGCTAATACTCTAGTCATTTTATGTATATTAGAATACCTTTCAAAGATATCAATTGTATTATGCACTGCTGGAAGCACAATGGAACTGGAAAGCCTGGAGTCTACCAGTGAAACTTTCATTTCCGGTAAGCAAGTAGGTAGATCAGGGTTATTATAGTATTCATACTTATCGTTTTGCAGGAATAAGGGCCCTGTCCACCAGAGCATGTTGTCTGCAAGCTCCTGGGGACTCACGCCGCGCGTGATGAGATCCGCAGGGTTGTCGCTCGTACTGACGTAGTGCCAAGTCCAACCGGCAGTTAACTGCGCCACAACTTGGATTCTGTTAGCTACATAAGCATTCAGCTGCGTCACCTGAGTCCCGATCCATGCAAGGACTATTTTAGAGTCAGAAAATAAATATATATTTTGCAAGCTTATCTTTGTGCTTATGGCTTTGTGAACTTTCACCATTAGCTTTGCAAGCAGAAGTGCTGCATTCAGTTCTAATCGGGGCACAGTTAGTGGCTTATTAAGTGGATTAACACGAGACTTGGAGCAAAGTAAGTATAAGCTTGCTTTACCTTCTTGTTTAACTCGCAGGTATATACAGCAGCCATAAGCTATTGAACTCGAAGCATCAGCAAAACCCACAAGCTCGAGAGACCGTGCACATGCAGTAGGAACTACTCTTTGCAATGTAATTGGTGTCATAATATCTAAACTTTTAGAAAATTGTACCCACTTGTTCCTCAGATCACCTGTCAAGGGAGAATCCCAATCTATTTTAGTAGCCCACAGTGTCTGGATAAAGCTTTTAGCAGTCACTATTATTGGTGCTATAAACCCAGGGGGGTCGTAGAATTTTGAGATGTAACTGAGGATTTCTCTTTTTGTTATTGGTCTGTCACCAAACTTTTCAGGACAGCTCATTGTAAAACAGTCATTCTTTACATTATAGTCAATGCCCAAGGTTTTTAAATTAAAATTTTGTTTTTCCAAATCAATGTTATCAAAATGTTGTTCATGTTTGGGAATATCCTGCAAAATTTGAGGAATGTTAGATGCCCACTTGTGCGTTTTAAAACCACCCCTTTTTAATAATTCAATCAAATTGATTTTTTGCTTCTAATGTATTATTTAAATCTGAGTCTGCATATAGAACATCATCAACAAATGTTGAGTTTTTTAAAATGGAAGAAGCAAGAGGAAGCTCATCTTTTTTGTAGACAGTTGCCAACTCATCCAGACACCGTGTAGCGAGGAAACTGGAGCTTTTTAGACCATAGGTGACCGTCGTCAGCTGGATGCATCTGATCTCGGTGTTGGGATTCTCTCTCCACAGGATGTTCTGTAATGAGGCATGTTTTGGATTTATAGCAACACATCTAAACATTTTCTTTATATCCGTAGTGAAAATATGATCACCAAAGCGAAATAGTAATAGTATTTCAAATAAGTCTTTCTGTACAACAGCACCATTAAGTAGAATATTGTTTAGGGATATTTTTTTTTTAGTTTTCATAGAACCATCAAACACTACCCTTAATTTTGTTGATTTACTGTTCTCATTGATGACCGCATGATGAGGTAAAAAGTAAATAGGGTCAGTTTTAAAGTCATACTGCCTAATGTCTATATAACGGCCATGTCCTAACTGAATAATTTCATCAATGAATTTTTTATATTGCTGAAACAATGTTTCATCTTTATGCAGTTTTTTTTTTTTTCCAAGTTTACAAACCTCTGGAGTGCTAGATTAAATGAATCACCTAGATGTTGATTTACCTGCTCTAAAGGAACCTTCACTGGCAAATCTACTTGAAAATGCTGATTAATTAATTGCACAGATTTTTTAAATATGTCTTCACAAAGTTCAGACTCTGTGGCATTTTCATTGAATATTTGAGGAACCTGTTCAGTATGCCAAAATTGCTTAATTGTTTTGCTGATGCTTGAGTCACAAGAAGTGCATAATAGGGACACATGTTGTGAGGGTGTGTGAATTTTGTTCAGTATATTGCCTCCTAATATATGACCAAATTGCGTGTTGATAATACACGGAGCTGAGTTGGAGCTAGCAGCATCCACTGTATGCAGCTTTTTTTCAGGCAGGAGGATCTGAAAAAAATATATCACATCCCATCAGCATGTTTATATCACTAGGATCATTATAACTGTCATCGGCTAACTTTATGTCAGCAGGTAAGGTAAATTGTCGAAACTTCTGCTGAGGCAATTTGCATGTTATTTGTTCTACCACGCTACAATTGACTGTTAGTTTGTAATCTGAATTAAGAGAGTGGACTTCGAGGGGAATACTATATTTAATTTTATTATTGGTATTAGTAATCCCCACAATGTCAATGTTGCTCTCTCTAGGTATGAGCCCCAACTCCTGTACTACATGAGAAGTGACAAATGAGACTTGGGAACCTGTATCAAGCAGGGCTTTGATGAGTACCTCAGTACCATCGCTTCGGATCAACTTGACCTTGGCTGTGGGGAGTAAAGTTTGATTATTTTTATTATTTTGTGCTATCAATACCACTGGGGTCTCATTTTCAACAGAATAGTTTGTATTTGTGTCACATTTATTGTGCAGTAGGGTACTGTGGGCTTTTTTGCAGGTATTACACCTGAAGTGGTACCTACACCGGCCTAAGTGTGGGTTCAAGCATATTTTACATATGTTATTTTTGTTTACAAATTGTATTCTTTCTTTAACAGGTTGTAATTTAAACTTTGGACAACAATATAATCGATGGGAATCTTTTCCAGATAACTTACAGTATGGACATGGATGAGAATGTGCTGCAGAGGTAGTAGACACATTTACCGAGGCCCTTACACCGACTGCCCTGACAGAGTTGCTCGAAGAGGGATGCCGTTGGTTTCCATTGGCGTCCACGGTTTCCAGTGCCAAAGCTCTCTTTTGCAGAAAATCTATAAATTCTACCAATGTTGGGGACTTCTGAATGTCCCGGTCCATCTGAAAATCCTTTGCTGTATAAGAATCTATCTTTCGCAAAAGAATACACAACAAAATTGGATCCCAACCTGTTACATTCGAGTTTAAGTTTTTTAATGCAGCAATATGCTGTTTTATTTGTGATATAAAATCTCGAATACATAATGAAGTGTTTTTAACATTAGGTAAATCAATTAATTGTGTGATATGATCATTCATTATGAGCGTATTATTTGCGTACCTATCGGCTAATATTTTTTAGAGCTTCTGTGTAGCTTTCAGCACATAAAGGTAAGTTTTTTATAAGATCATGAGGTTCACCCCTTACAAAATTTCGCAAATAGTATAAACGTTGTACTTTATCTAAATTGGGGTTGTTATGTATCACAGAGTTGAATATATTAATAAATTCTGTGTACTCACAATACTTTCCGGTAAATGTTACAATTTCCACGCTTGGAAGCTTAGTGTGTGCCAAGGGGGTGTGATTTCTAGGCATATCTTCTTCGTCACCAGTGCTGCTCTTCCTAGAAGATATTTCATCGTTCAATCTGGCCAATGTTGAAATGTACTTATCTTCTTGGTCGCCGACATTTTCAGAATCATCTGGGTTTTTACTCAAAATATCAATGTTATATCGCTCGCTCGTATTCCTTGAACGCCGAGATCAGGCGATCCCTTTTGGCCATAAGCTCAGAACATGACGCTGTTGAATATTCTTCTTTGGCGATATACTTGTGCAGCCTAGTCAGTGAAGCCTTCAAATATCCCCTGGCAGCCACTAAAGCTGCTACTTCACACATTTTTATAATTTTAACAAACTATATGTACGTAACGCACTTAATTTCGAAATTTGACACAAAAAAAAAACCAGTTCCCTAAGCGGGAATGCAAAAAAACAATATGGCGCAAAACGTAGAATGTACTAGAAAATAGACGCTCACAGTACTGTTTTTATCAATTTCCGTTCTTGACGTTCTTGACAGTGTTCGAATATCCGTGTGTTGCCGACGCAAAACAAAGCACTTGCACACTGTGCGAGAAAGATGGCGCGACGTCCTCGTAAGTTTCTTCCAAGCGCGAATGAGAAGGCGATCTTCCGTCTCGTTTTGCCGCTGCCTCGTCTAATGTTTAAGCGGATATGACGAACAGAACAAAAAACAAAATGGTTGCTTTCTTGACGATATTGAAAATGTATATGCAGCTTGTTGTTGGCGTTTATAAACTTTGTATGTATGCACTAAAAGTGAGATTATTAACGCTAGCTTGCAAAAATTTTGTCCTGGTTGTTATTGCAGGAGATTATTTGCTCTCGAATGTTTCTTTAATGCTGACACGATGTTATAATGCGCTTGGTACACGGAAAAAATGGCGTCTTGCAGAAAAAAGTGGTGTCCACGGCGAAATAGACAGACGATAGGTCTCGTGAATGTTCACAGTCACCTCTGATGGAATGTAGATCGAAGATTACTGTAATATTGTTGCACTCACGCACTTCGTAGTCCGTTGTGGTATGTAGCTCCGTGTTGGCCTTTCCGACTTGGGGCGATGGCGCTTGGCGCGTTCTATCAATTTTCTTTTCGAAGGACCAATGTCAGGGGTTGCCTGAGTGTAGTGGAAGTAATCCTGCCTGTCGGTAAAGCTGGTGGAGTAGGTCTTGAATTAAACCACTTTTAGACACTTAAATTTATTTTCTTGTGTACAGACTTTTAATGACACGTCTATGCGAGAGAGTTTAATACAGCGATTCGAATGGTATACAATTGCCATGCATAAAAATAATTTTAATGTTGCCAACAGCGGCAACAGAAATACATCATTTGTGAAAATTTCAACGGTCTATCTATCACAGTTCATGAGATACAGCCTGGTGAGACGGACAGACGGACAGACAGACAGCGGAGTCTTAGTAATATGGTCCCGTTTTACCCTTTGGGTGAGGAATCCACAAATGACAGACAGACAGACTCTGCTGATGTGCGCTCATCGGTGCGGAAACTGGTAGAAACGGATAGATTTTAATTAGTTTTATTCTTAGACAGTTTAAGTCTTGTTTCTTAGACACTCGGCCCTTATCCAAAGAAAGATGTATTTTGATATCTTCATTTATTGTTAAGTTATTAACTTTCTCAAAAAAAAAAAAGCAACGAACTTTATCAGCCCTACGTATGTGTGTGTAGAGAAGCGGGGCAAGTGTTAATATAAGCAACGTAGTTGAAGTAGAAACTCTTCCGATTCAGTTTTCTATTTTTCAATTTCTTCCAAAATAACTAGATTTTGATTGATTCCTGTCTACAGTGAAGTTCTATTGAAAAAATACAGATCATTAACTTAACAAATTAGTACAGGTATAAGCTAACTGAACTCCGTAAAATAAATAATGATGATGAAAGTAATGTTAATATAAAATACAAGCAAATTGTCAACTCAATCAATCAATCAACTCGAGTACTACTGCGATTCTAAGAATTTGTCACTATTAAAGCTTCCTTGCCCATTTCGCTGGGCCTCATCAGTGATACTCGTAATTATAAAATACTTGTGGTTGTATAAAAACGCGGCTGGGAGAGTTAACAGTACGCAACATTATTGACTGTAAATATATGATAAAGTTTATTATTGAGTAATAAGCGTTAAATATATCCAAGATATTGTGCAGTAATAATTGAGCTTATCCTGTGTGGATTTACCCTTATTGCCGGGACGGGCCAGTGAGCAAATTGTGAGATATCCTTTTCATTCTAAAATTCACACCGGTCTTCTTGAGATCGCGGTAACCAAAAGAAGCCTGCTTGAAGAAGCTTGCCAGATTTTAATAAAGTGTTAACAAATAAATAAATCTCGGAGCGTTCTCGACAACCCTAATCCGGTTGTGGAACGTACTCACAGCGTCCATTCAGCTTAGTTCAATAATTAAAGCAATTCACCAACAACGTTTTGAAGTCAAGATCGTGGGTGATTAACTGCTGAGGAATTCGCGTCGCCCCATCCTCAATTTAACGGGGTCAAATGGGCCTATGGCGCCTAGTTGGGGCTGGATGTGAGGAGGTATACTTCCTTCGTGTGCAGTTCGTACATTATGTATGTAAAGCTTTGCGTGTTTGCATGTTGCCCTGTCGTCTCATACAAACATGCCCCACAACACTGGAACCAACTAGTTACAGGGAAGTTACCATTTTTGTCCCGATTTAAAGAAAACATCACATTTCTGTGTGATGGGGCCACGCAACAGTCTTCGCTGTTGCACCGTTAAGTGATACGATTAACTACATTTGGAGACTATAACGTTAATACTACGTTGGAGATGCATAATCACCTATTAATAATGTGGGCCCCGACTACCTCACTCACCGAAGTATGACACTTCCATTTCACGCTGGTCTTCTGTGAAGTCGTGGTACTTATCCGGACGGACATACCCAACGAAATTAAAAAAAACCCTGCTAAACGAATTAACAGTGAAGACTTGCGTGGCCCTACCACAGTTTAACTTAAACTAGTCAACGCAGTTTACCTAGTTCTTTAAAATAAAACTAAGTTTTTAAGTTCAAGAGTAGAACGAATGACAGGAGACGGCGACAGAATGGTGTAAATTTGTTAACCATACAGCAATTTGTAATAAACACATAAATTATTGATCAACTCGGCTCCTTACGATAGCAATATAATAGGACCATTATATTGCTATCGTAAGGAGCCGAGTACAAGAAAAACAATACTACACACCTGTGACGTATTCATCATCGCCTTCATCCTGATTAGCTTACCTGAAAAAAAAAAAAAATGAAAATTTTATTTTATTGTATGCTCCCAATACCACATATTATACGTAACCATAGTAAATATATAAGTAAAGGCCGACTGAAAATCAGCGCTTCACTTCTGCGGCTTATGCTGAGACGGTCCCTTCCGCCACCTTTTCACAACACACATTTTATTATTGAATTTATTAATATTATTATAATATACTTATATTATAATTATATTACTTACTTATATTATAATCTATTATAATTTAATTTTTCTGTTTTTTTAATATTTTTCTCTTTCATTATGTAAACATTTCTTTTTCTCTGTGTTTTTATTTTTGTATTTAAGTTTTGTACCATTATTATAAGGTGACGGAATAAATGTCTTTAATGTCTTTAAAGGGTGTTAAAAGATTAATAAAGACAAAACATTTGCACATGACTGTGTATAAAGAATATTTCCATGCTGTTTGTATATCAGGTAAAAGGAACATAATAACTATAATTTTCCATATAAAATTGTCAGATGATTATCTAACTTAACGTTTCAAAGTAGACGGTCAGAGAGAAATGGTAAAGATTTTTTGAATGGACTAAGCGTTAATTAATTCTTGAATATAGAACCTTGCATGTGTGTGGTACAATGCAAGGTACCCACTAACAATAAACTATGGTTGATCAACAACATTTTACGCATTTCATTGTGTTTAAATTTATATTGTCCATAATTTGTAGAATTCTGCACTATTATTATAAGAGTTAAAAAGTTATTACCTTGATTCTAATATTTTAACTTTTACTGAACTTGAATATTAACAACTATTATAAACAACTATTACTAACGACAAGCAGCACTAGTAGTTATATCAACGTCCGGGAACGCAGTAGAAATCCAACTGACCACTCCTCCACCTGACCATGTGTCTCTTGGCTCAAGTAGATAACGTCATATCCGGTATACAGTGTTGCCAGCGACAACATTATATATACTGGAAAATTGTTTATAATGGAGAAATACAATGTTTTCGCTTCAATTAGGATAAAAATTTCAGGGTTGAAAGACTTGAGAATAGATAAAATAATAGAAACTCGAAAGCCGCATGACATCAGTTATTACCTTCAGGAAAATGTTTTAAATATACACGTGAGAGAAAGAAAACTCTACAGCCACGAAGTAGACTGAGATTTTTATGAAAAGGCCATCTCATGAGCGAAAGTACTCCAGTCTCTCCCTTAGATGACATGTCGTAGTTAAACGCACGCGTGAGTACATGCGCGGCCCTACCCACAGCGGAGGGCCGAAACCCGTGTTTTCTAGCTAGCCCATCGGTTCTGCGTCAGATGAAGCTTTAATAGTCTCGGGACTGAAAGCACAAACATCAGTTAATACAAGGAACAAGATACTCCAGTCTCAGAGAAGACTGTTGTAAAGGAGCAGTTTTTTCCGTTAAAGATTAAACCTGTGGCAAAGGTATAAATCTATGGAAGTTAAAGTTTTCTGAGTTATGCGCCTTCTTTCATTAACTACAACATTCGGAAGCAAACATCTTACGTTAACTTACTAACATTTAATGCTTAATATCTTAAACTTTATATTTAAATGGTCCATAATTTCCGTTTTATGGGAACAAACAGTTAATCACAATTCAGTCTCCGTGAAACGGATTTGAGTCGAGATTTATTTTAGACGTTTGAAGATCCATAAAATCGCATAATAGCCAATTGTTATTCGCCGCATCTGTTTCATTTTGACGTGTGCCGAGTTATTAAAGACAGATGGAGTCTGTGCGGATTAAACCAACTGTGCTATCATCGTATAGAAGTCATATTTATAACATAAATTGTTTTGGGTTAACCGAATACTTTTTCTTATTTTACTTTTACTTATATTTGATGGCACCATGGCGCAGTTATCAAGGTATTGGCTTCAGCGCGGGTGGTCGTGAGTTTGATTCCCGCACAGGACAACTTGTGTGACCCACAGATATTTTTTTCGAATCTCTTCAACATTGGTGGTTTTTGTCCACGTGAAATTTATTTATGTAAATGATACATACAACATAGGATAATGTTATCCTACAGTAAGGTCAACGTTTCCAAATAGAATCGATTGGGACAAGAGAGAATATTTAAACTCTACCAAGGATTTGACTGCGTGACCTTTGATCATCAACCCGGCGGTTGAGGGCACAATGCCACAGACAACGCTATGGATTAGAGCCAGCGTTGACCAGCACAACAAACGTTTTATTTTAGATTTCAAAGGCACCATTTAACAGTCGCGTCTAGATCTAAGAAACCCAAGCGGTTGTGGTCAGGCACAAAGCTCCATTTTATCGTGTACTAAACGCTAAATGAATATGAGCGTTGTTTAGAATGCACGTCAGACGAAATAGCTTCACCGTGTGTTTGTGAGAATAAAATCTAATATATAAAAATCTCGTGTCACGGCGAGCCGTGAAATTTTATGTGCATATCGGCCAGGGTGGAGAATCGATCAATATCTATTTTCCACCCCCCAAAATACTAAGGGTGGTCCACCCCAAACATTTTTTCTACCCTACACATAATTTATATGGAAAAACAACGTTTGCCAGGTCAGCTAGTAGAAATATAGATTTTAGATATCCTTCTTTCAACTGTTTATTTAATTTCCCATTTCCTTGTACTTTACTTTAACTGATGATTTTTTTTAATGTGAAAAGATGCCAAGCGAGGGTTCCAGATGCGTTGACAACCTTTTGAAAATTGGTCTCCGGCCAGTACTACAACCTTACTTACCAAAAGAAACGCGTAAGTATTATACTTCCACTTGACGCCGGTCTTCTGTGAGGTCCCATTCGTGCAACAGCCGAGGCTGCTGCGTGGCCCCGCCACTGATTTTGCTGTGGTATGACCTGACCACGAAGCAGCGTCTACGGTTGCTTGAATGGGCAGCTCCAACCGGGGAAGTACCCGACCTCACAGAAGACCGGCGTGAAGAGGAAGTATTTTAAACACTCGCGTTTCGTCCGGTGAGCGAGGTAATCGAGGCACACTTTTCATTATCAACGCTTCTACAACTCTTCAGGTGTTACCGTCACACATGTACATACATGTTGATCAATTAACATCAGGTGAACCGCGCTTGACAACTTTCGCATAAAAACCGTCCTTAGACTATTAAATCTTCATCCGATCTTACACATAGGTAGTGTGACTCAAAAAAAATATCAGTTTAATTTAATACACTCTAGTATCAAAAATCAAATCAATATATATGTAGGCATTTTCCGCTATTGCAGTAATGAGTATGCTATAGTCATGTGTATGTCAGAGTTAGAACCACGGCCTCGAAGAGGACCGACGTGAAGTAGGATTATTGTGTTTGCGTTTTTTTTTAGGTAGCCGCTACCTCACTAGGGTTACCAAGCGACACTAGGATTGCAAACCATACCTTATAATAACGTATCCTACTTTATTTTCGGTAAATACACTTCATCATCATCTTCATAATTTCAGCCTGTTTGAGTCCACTCCTGAACATAACCCACAGACTGCCACGATGCACGATCCTGAGCCTAATTATACTTTTGCATAAAAATAAAGTTAGTGAAATACTCTATTGTCAATCTTTACTGTGATGCATAAAATAAAACACTTACAATGTATGTACCTATTTGAGTAATTACTGAACTTTTATCTATCTATTTTAAAAGCGTTCTGTTTCAACTTAGAAGAGAATTACATGATTTGACAAAAACATTTTTAACCCAAGAAAAAAATTTTTTTCATATGTGATAATTTGTCAACTTGTCATTTGATATATTTTTAAACATAGAATCTTTGCGGGATCTTTGATTGTGTGCTTTGGGTTTTCCCAGATTTTTTAAATCTAAATTGGAAATGGAAGTTTCTAAAAATTTAAGTATAGTAAAAAGTGTGAGTGTGCTTCATCAAAGCTTCTACCAGCATAGAAAAAGCTTTAGTTTACATAGATTAAAGTCCAATACAAAATTCATTTCCAGTGTGTTATCATTTAAATAAACACTAATATTATAATAGCCTTTAACACAAAAAGGTTTCTTTTACGATTTTTTTTACTCGGCGATTGAGATACATTTTTAACGTTTCCTTGGTTTTTTTAAAAAAAAAAATAAAAATAAAAAATATCTTTATTCACATAGACGCTTGCGCGTTCTTATGAAACGTCAAAATTTTACAAGAAATGAACACGTTCGTAAGTTACCACCGGTTCGGAAAGCAGTTTCTGTTGAGAAGAAACCGGCAAGAAACTCAACAGTTGCTCTTTTTTAAAAAAAAATCAGTTTACAATATAATAGTACATGTACAATAGTCTTGTTTTAGCCTACGTGAGTATCAACAGTATTAACCCCACACATTGGCGTCGTCAAGATATTCAGCAATAGAATAATAGGCTTTAGCCATAAGTTTACTTTTAATTTTTCGTTTAAATTCATCAAGTGGCAGACTTAATATCGACTGTGGGATTTTATTACACATGCGCACACCTTGCCCCATGAACGACCTGTTTACTTTTTGTAAACGAAACAATGGCGTAGTTAGTTTGTCCTTATTTCTAGTATTTAGTTTATGTCTGTCACTATTCTTTAGATAACTATTAATATTATGTTTAACATACAAAATGTTACAATAAATATATTGAGACGCAACAGTGAGTATATTAATCTCTTTAAAAAGGTCTCTGAGTGTATTCCGGGCTCCGATGTTATAGATTGCTCGGACAGCTCTTTTTTGAAGAATAAATATAGAATTTATATCAGATGCACTACCCCACAGCAAAATGCCGTAAGACAAGATGCTGTGGAAATAACTGAAATAAACAAGTCTGGCAGTGTCGATATCTGATAGCTGCCTAACCTTCCTAACTGCAAAAACAGCGGAGCTTAACCTGTTCGCAAGAGATGATAGATGGGGACTCCATTGGAGCTTTGAATCCACTGTAATTCCCAAGAATACAGCGGACTCAACAGGATTAAGGGTTACGCTATTTAATGTTAAGCTAAAACTTCGCCTTCTTACGCTGGGAAGGGTAAAAAGAAGGCATTTAGTTTTTGTTTTTTTAGCATTTAACACCATATTATTAACGGTAAACCAGTGGAGGATACGCGAAAGTGCACTATTCACGTCGTCATAATCCGACACGTTTCGGTCAACCTTAAAAATGAGCGATGTGTCGTCAGCAAACAGTACAATATCACATAACTCACTGGCATAAAAGGGGAGATCATTTATATACACTAAGAATAATAATGGACCCAAGATTGATCCTTGTGGGACACCCATTTTCATGGGGGACCCTGTGGAATTTACATCATTTATAGATACTTTTTGAATTCTATTATTAAGGTAAGAGGCAATGAGATTGAGGGCGATGTCACGAATGCCATAATAATCTAACTTTTGAAGGAGGGTTTCGTGGTCTACACAGTCGAAAGCCTTTGAAAGGTCGCAAAAAACACCTATTGCATCTTGTGACCTTTCCCAGGCGTTATAAATATGCTTGACAAGTGCGATACCCGCATCCGTTGTCGATCTGCCTTTAGTGAATCCATATTGCTCATTGTGGAAAATTTTGTTCATATTAAAATGTACTAAGAGTTGATTTAAAATTAGTTTTTCAAAAATTTTACTCAGAGATGGCAATATGGAGATAGGTCTGTAATTTCCTGGTCTGTAATTTTTACTACCTTTAAGACCATTTTATTATTTCCTTTAAAGATTTTTAAGATTGTAAGACATGTCTTATATTAGAATGCGTGCATTGATATTCAATAAAGCAATTAAGCTCAATTGCTTTTCGTATGACGCATAATAAATTAAAAACGGCAACAGGCATACGCAGTGATCTAGAATGTCCCTTATACGAATAGGATGTCCATGCAACGGATGAGTCCATACAGTATAAGCAGTGCAGAAATTAAAATTCAAAAAACAAATATTTCACTAGCGATTTATTTCTTATTTTATTTTTAATAAAAAATCATTAATTTTACTGTAGGCTAACACAAGACACAGATTAACATTATCTTTTGTTGTAAGTACATTTTACAAACATAAATTTCACATGACCAAAACCCAGAATCGAAACAATCAGTCAGAAGTATTTCTTCCCGTATGGGAATATGTTTTAATAATTTACTAATGGCCTGTTTCAACATTCTATCAACAAATAGACTTGATTACTGGAGATAGAATTTTGACGTAAGTATTATGGAGATAAAGCCAAATTCCTATCGCTAGTGAACAAATTTATCTGTAGATAGAATATTGAAACAGGCAGTAAACCACAGGTTAGACAGATCAGACTTTTAGATAAAACTGTTTGAACTCAGTATAGACATTATTGCACCTTTCACAATTTATACTCGACGCCTCAGGTAGACTACCAGAATGCCAAAAGGCTTTAAATTCGCCCTTTGTAATCAAGAATAAATAATTTATCTGTAGCAATATTTTATCTGTAGAAAAGACAACCAAACTCTGGTTCGTTTCGTATCTACGATGGTAGCTAGATAGTGTTTATTTTCACTTATCACAACAGCTATTTTTGACCGACGTATCATTGATAAGCTTGTCACTGTCGCTAAAAGGAAAAAGAGTTACTTATCGCGTTTTCAGGGTTCCGTACCTAAAGGATAAGGCGGGACCCTATTACTAAGACTACTAGATAGTGGACTATCTGTCTGTCTGTCTGTCCGTCTGTCACCAGGCTGTATCTCATGAACTGTCATAGTTATACGGTTGAAATTTTCCCGGATGATGTATTTCTGTTGCCGCTATAACAAAAAATACTAAAAAGCAAAATTAAAAATATTTAAGGGGGTCCCCATACAACAGACGTGATTTATTTTGCCGTTTTCATAGATAACACCCATAAATAAGATAATGCGGAACCGTTCGTGAGCGAGACCGATTCGCACTTGGCCGGTTTTTATTTATGAAAGCATGCGCACCCTACACGCGTTCTGCAGCGAGCAGTGTCAAGGGCGCAGCAAGCGGGTCAAGAAGAGAGCCGCCCTCACATACTAATCTCTGCGACCGGTTCCACTCGCCGCGCGTGAATTTTTAACACCCGAGTTTCGATGTTGCAACATTTCAAAGCAGCCCGAGAACAGTATAGGACAACTTTTCGTCCAAAGTAGATTACACTTCGCGATTGCTCTTACGTATCTGTTGTATATAAATAAAATGATAGTCTGCATTTGCGTACACACCACGGAATAATCACTGCATTAGTCACTTTGCCCGTACCTTAAACAATACTGTGATATATTTATTTAATGTAAAGTCATTAAAGTTTAAGAAACAACGATTTTTCTGCAAGTGCAGTGACACCTTAGCAACGAGTTCCGTTATTAAATATAACACACCACTGCCGGTGTCATTAAATCACATTTTAACATACAATTTTTCAAAAAGCAAGTCATCCATCAAAGTCAGTTTTTAGTCCTTCCAAAGGTTGCCTGGAAGAAATTATACTCTAAGTAATAAGGCCGCCCATTGTACCTATCACTTATACATTAAGTTTTAATTTTTGTTTGTTTTATTTTTGGTGTGCAATAAAGTATTCATTCATTCAAGTAATCGTTTTTTTTTCTGGATCAGCCACTGTTGGCCTTATGGGCCTTTACAGGTCGCAAAATATCGTGAACGCTAAATGGTTTCTGTAGTCAACCCTGATTACGGAACTGGGAATCCCCTACGAAACGCACCGGTGCAACAAGTGTGCAGTTGTTACTTCTATTTTTGTAGCACGTATATTGTTATTGGGTGTTTCTTGGTGGGTGTATTAACTTAAAAGAAGTGACATTTACAAATAACTAAACATCTTGTTAAAGCTCCCCTAACGGATGAGGCCTATTACAATGTCAAATAACAAATCGAGAACAAGGATGTGTGGAATTTTGTTCTGGACTTGCAAGACCTCTGCTGATAGTATACCTAACTAATTTTATATATATCATAAAAAAAAATAACAAGGCTACAGTTTCTTGTCGGACTGCTCTATTTTAGTGAACCGGCGGTAGTTTTTTTACGTTCACTGAGGGCTTAAAACAAGCGTGTATTGAATAAAGAAATTTCAACTTTGACTTGGAATGGAATTATTAAAAATTTCGTGAGATTTTATTAATTCAATAAGTCAAACGGCTAAGCTAACGCACTCACCCGGTAAGGGTGGGTGCATGCGTCACCAACCCTTCACTCGCGCACCCACATTCTTAATACGGGCGTGACCGTACTCATACCACTTGCCACACTATATTTGTTATCGGATGTTGTTTTCGCTTATGAAATTACCTGTCTGCCTGTCTATAAGCTTCTTTTATTGAGTGTCAGAGCGGTGGCCTTGCGTGGGGGTTCGGGTGAAGAAGAAGAAGAACCGTTTATTAACGCTCTAAGCGCAATGGATACATACAAAACTTAAAAAATTA
Source organism: Iphiclides podalirius (assembly GCA_933534255.1). NCBI lineage: Eukaryota > Metazoa > Arthropoda > Insecta > Lepidoptera > Papilionidae > Iphiclides > Iphiclides podalirius. The sequence continues at coordinate 9,210,521 of OW152839.1, read as the reverse complement.
TTCAACTACACAGTATATAAACATATTACTCATTTGTTTCTGGTTCTCCGTGTGGGGATTTTGTTGCGGTAAAAAATTTTAATTATGCACTAGAACTAGATAGATTATCGTTATAATACATGTATAACAGCGCCATCTAGCATCCCGTGCGGGAACCGTTGCGACTCATTATCACTTCCGATGCCAGCGCGCACGACAGGTGGGGTTAGTGAGCGAGGAAGCGCGCGAAAAAGAAAGTTGTTTATGCGGAACGGGTAGCGGTGACATAAGAATTGAAAATGTCTAACACAGCGTCGAAACAATTCTTTCATCTATTTACATCTCTGCCATAACTCTGTGTACATAAATTATAAAATAAATAAATAAATCAAAATCAAGTTGGTTTTGTTTATCGTTAATAAAAATAAAAGCGACTTCAAATCGCTCCGGCTCTGTATTCATTTCATGATTTTTTTTTTCAGGAGTTCCCTAAACATCTCCGGAGCCCAAGATCCAATACGAATGAAAAAAAGAATCATCAAAATCGCTCCACTCGGTCGAAAGTTCTGATGTAACAAACATAAAACATACAGTCTAATTGACAATCTCCTCCGTTTTTGGAGTCGGTTGGGAAAGGTTTAAATTAAGAAACCGGCAAAATTAAGAGAGGCCATTAATCAAATAAGAAGAAGAAGAAGAAACCGACTTCTGTCAATCATCAAGTGAAATCATCTGTCTAAATCCACAGCTTGTCATTTAGCTGTGGATTTAGACAGATGATTTGCGACTGGCGCGCAGACTGATAAGCCACAGGGTAAGTGTTTTGAACGTGGCGATATGCATCCCAGTTAAGGATAAGCCACAGTGTAAGGTGTTCTGAACGTGGCGATATGCATCCCAGTTGAGGGAGATAAGCTGTGGCTTAAGGGTAATGTGTTAATTTTATGAAGGTTACTTGTACCAGACTACAACGCCATTCGAGGACGAAGGCGTGATGCAGGACGGCCGAATGTTGGCGTTGGCAACACTGTATACCGGATACGACGTTATCTACTCGAGCCGTGATAGCTCAGTGTCCGGGCGCTCGCCTTTAATTCAATATACTCGAGCAAACCGAGTTCGATCCCCGGTGCCGGCACCAATGAAGTTTTTAACTTTAAGTGCTGACTTATCACGTGCTCCGCGGTGAAGGAAAACATCGTGAGGAAACCTGCATATTTTCGAAATAATAACAAAAAAAAATATTTTTCGAAGATATGTGAAGTCCACCAATCCGCAGTGGGGTCGCGTGGTGGACTATCCCCTGATACCCTCTGTATAGAGGAGGCCTTTGCCCAGCAGTGGGACATGTATAGGCTGTTTACTTGAGCCAAGGGACACATGGTCGCATGGAGCGGTGGTCACTTGGATTTCAGCCGCGTTCCCGGACGGTGATATAACCACTAGTGCTGCTTGTCGTTATAATAGTTGTTAATATTCAAGTTCAGTAATAGTTAAAATATTAGGATCAAAGTAAAAACGTTAGAACTCTTATAGACTACACTTTTTCCACGGCACATGTGCTAAATGCGCGTTTCGAATGTAAACATAATCAAGAATAGCCGCAAAATAGAGGTGGGAACACAAAAAGAAACACATTTTGCACGCAAAACGCAGTTCAATGTAAGAAAAATGTATGCGGTTTTCAAAAGTATCAAGACTATTTCCAGAAATCGCGATTCGAAACGTATATAGGCAACGTTTCAATTAATAATTTATTAATCAAATTATCTCATCAAAAATATTTAGGAGGGTACCAAAGAAATTACACAATTTCCTTGAAAAAAGTTGTTTTCTTCAAATTATTTTTGAAGCTTTATGTTAGTCCGAGCAATCACGCAATCACCGAGCAATCACTGAGCTATCACGAGCCGTGATAGCTCAGTGTCCGGGCGCTCGCCTTTAATTCAATATACTCGAGCAACCTGAGTTCGGATGGTGAAGTGTCGTTACACTACATTCATCCTAATTAAATCCACTGTTTTTTTTTCTCTGATTTAATAAACTTAAAGTTGTTCATATTGTTAAAAGAAACTACATTTTAAATTATTAAAACTTTCGTGAGACATTATTAACGTTACAATAAGACGGCTGAAATCACGTTAAACGATTTCGGCGGTAGGGCCACGCAGCAGCCTGGGCACGTCGGATGTTGCACGAATGGGCTGGCTCGTCCGGGTAAGTACGACCTCACAGAAGACTAGTTTCGGACCCATAAGAGGTCCTTCATAATCCCAACTCAACCTCATCCCACTCACCCTGATGGAGTAAGTACAAACGACACACACCGGTTTAACGTGAGTTCAGCCGTCTTATCATTAAGAAACAATATTTACTGATTTTTAGGGTTAGAATTTAATGCAAAACTCATGGACAGGGATAATTTTAATTATAAAACTGAAAGTCGTAAATTCATCATATCACAAATCGTTGTATAATACTATGCGAAAAAATTTCAAGCCACAATATAAAACACGGTAACAACACAATTAACAAACATTTAACATTTTAATGGCTATTGCACTAGTAATTACGTCTAACGAAATGCGTTTTGTAAGCAAAACGGTGCAGGTTACAAAAACTGATTTAAAGATCTATATCTATTTAAGATCATTTTTAGTTATTTAAAACAAGTTTTTTCTTTATGTAACAATAACACTATAATAACTAAAAACCTTTCTGCGGTAAGAAAAAACGTGTGTGCATTTATGTACGCACGTGAGAAGTTATACTTCTTAAGCGTAAAGACATTAAATTCAATTGACAATGGTTTTTTAAATAACTTGGAATTATTGGTAAATGACAAAAAGTTATTGTTTGCAACTTCATCATGGCGCTTTTTGAGGGTTGGTGTGCGCGTGCATCGTAAAAATTTACTTTTTTTTATGTGAGAAAATGGCACACGAGCTGGCGGTTCACCTGATGTTAAGTGATAACCGCCACCCATGGACATTTGCAACACCCGTAGGGTTACAAAATCGTTGCCATCTTTAAATAAAGTGGGCCCCGGTTACCTCACTGACCAAACAAAACGCAAAAGTGTTACAATTCTACTTTGCGCCGGTCTTCTCGTGGTACTTACCAGGACGGACCTGCCCAATCGTGCAACAGTGTTGCGTGGCCCTATCACCGTTAAAAACTTTACTCTCATAATTTTTTCCAAACGCGCCAAAAGTAGTATAACTTCAAATTTTTTTTTTTTTTTTTTTTTATGCGAAAAGTTGTCAAACGAGCAGACGGTTCACCTGATGATAAGTGAATACCGCCGCCCATGGACATCTGCCACACTCGAGGGTTACAGATGCGTTGACAACCTTTTGAAAATTGGGCTCCGGCTACCTCACTCACCAGACGAAACGCGAAAGTATTTGTATACTTCCACTTTACGCCGGTCTTCTGTGAGGTCGTGGTACTTACTCGGACGGGCCTGCCCATTCGTGCAACAGCCGAGGCTGCTGTGTGGCCCTACCACCGTAAAAATATTACAAGCGGTTACAAACCTTTCATCACAATCGCATAAGCAGTATGTATAATAAAACCGGACAAGTGCGAGTCGGACTCGCGCACAAAGGCGTAACATCTATAAAAAATCACGGCAAAAATCATGTCTGTTTTTTTTTATTCTGTTTTTGGGACGGAACCCTAAAATGCATTTTACATACCGAATGAATAGTTTTTATTAATGTATAGATGTGCATATAAATAGTTTTCAATCCGATAAATCGACGGTCTCTAGCCGCGAAGAATAATGTTTCTAGATCCAGTACAGCACGTGTTCATAATTAAATGCAACGCAGTTATAACCTGATCGCATCAATTATTCATTAAATGTTCCATTCAACGAAGACAATCGGCGATAAGTATCTATCAAACATATTCTTTGAGAACCTCATTAAAAAGTCCATACAGAAAAGTTGGAAAAATAATGTAGAGTCCCTCTAAAAGTAGGTACTCCTCCAAGGAGAGAACTTAACAATCAGGACACTTCCTGATTGTTAAGTTCTCTCCAGTTCTGTTATGATTGATACTTAACGTCGTGATTTGAATTCAGGCACGAGTTTACCGAACAATAAACGCAAAGACAAAGAGCTACCAACCATGGCTTTTTTTGCTTACAATACATATATTTATCTCATGTTCACTGATCATCGTAGATGTCAACTAATCAGCTCTCAAATGGCTTTTCAAATGTCATTTGAGTTCATAAAAGGATGGTTAAACTCTTTTAATTGACAAGAATGATCTTCTTGTTGATCAGAATGATGTGATTTGTTGACATTTACGATACTTATCATCGTAGATTTCAACTGTGTTTCAGAAACCGGCCATAACTTTTTATATTTTTAAACGTTGCCCTTACTTTAGGATAACATTATCCTGTGTTGTAAGGACGTTTTACAAGCACAAATTTCACGCGGACAAACATCCAGATGCGAAACAGATATCTGTGGGTCACACAAATAGTTGTCCCGTGTGGGGATCGAACCCACGACCCCCGACACCGAAGCGAATACCTTGGCGACTGCGCCACGGAGTCATCAAATAACTACGTTCAAACTCTTCAAAAATACATAATTATCTGCAGGTGAAGTTTAACTCGTTTAATATTGAAACTATTTGACTTAAATTTAGAGCATGCAAGTACATCGATATCTATGAGTTATGAAATTAGAATTATAAGATATAAGTACACGATACATAGGAAATGGTAATCCTGAACGCGTTCGACAGCTTTTTATGGCAAATAGAGTAGCCGAATTAACTGTTCTTTGATGGACAGTGCGAGGAACTACATAGCAAGGCTTATTTGTTAAATCAATTCAATAAAAATTGTGTTCATTTCTAAATTTAATGGTAAAGTACCTGGAGGACCGAGCTTTGCTCGGTTTTTTTTGGTAAATCATGTATTTTGGCAATAAAAAAAATAAAAAAGAAAGAAAATGATCTGGTATAGAAAAAAAAAAGTAAAAAAATAAGTGTGTGAATGATCGTGATACGAACCACGGCCGTCTGTTTTGGCGCCGCCCGATTACCGACCGAGCTAGCCGATTATAACATTTTTTTTGCGGCGAAATTTACTGTCATATTCGAATGATATGTTTCATTCCCTGAAAACAGGGATAAAAGGACATTTTCTAAAAATGAAACCTAGCTAGATCGATTTTTCGCCCTCGAATCTACGCACATACTAAATTTCATGAAAATCGCTGGAGCCGTTTCCGAGATTCCCATTATATATATATATATATATATGTATAATATAATAGAAGAATTGCTCGTTAAAGATAAGATTATGTGAAAATGTTAACGTGTATGATGCTGTCCATTTTTAATCGATGCACGCGAAGCACTAAAGAATAGTACATCAGTAAAGGCGTACATTACATCAGCAAACTATTTTAACTACAATTGTCGTAATTGGCAACCATTGACGGATAATTACGCTATTAAAAATGAATCGGGAAGAGAAAGAGACATTTCGATAAACAATTGATGTATAGACGAGGCCTTTATGTTTCATGTCGTTTGAATATGTTCCATTATAATATACAATGGCCGCACATAACGTATAGCAAGGCAATTGAATTGTTAAAATTGCTATATTTGAATAATAACAGCGACTATACCTTTTATTATTATTCAATTAGAGTAATAATTATTCCTTCCTCACCACAGAGTTCAAAGTAATTTAAAGTCAAACAATATCATTCTTGTTGGTGAGGTTTAGACTCATACTTAATATTTATTACTCATATTTAAGATTTGTATTTATTATTTCATTATAGAACACTGTTTATCATTACTAAAGAATTATATAAAACTTCAGATTAGTATGTAAGACATTTATATATAGGTAGTTTAAAATGATATTGCTGGCTATATGAGAAAGCTCAAAGTCGCTCAGCGAGCTATGGAACGGGATATGTTCGGTATTGCCCTGCGTGATAGAGTTTGCAACGAAGACATCCGCAGTAGACCAAAGGTCACCGACATAGCTCAGATTAGCACGCTGAAGTGGCGACGGGCCAGCCATACAGCTCGAAGAACCGATAATGGAAGGTAGAAAGGTTCTTGAGCAGCCTCGTACTCTCCTATGAAGTGACGACATGTTCAGATGTGCAGGAAGGACGCAAGTGGCTCAGGATCGTGCTTCATGGCAGTTTATGAAGGAGATGATGACGAATGTAAACTGAGATGTTTCTGTGATGTTTTGAACTGAACTTGTGTAATTTATAAGATTGTCTAATTCATTAGATTTTAAATATTAGCCAATAAGAAACTAATACCGTTGAAATAAAAAAAACAACGAGAGGGCGCGACTGATTGTTCAGCATTGGCCGGAACGCTCTGAATGGCCAAGACAAAAAATTGTAAATAAAAAATTTCTCCAAATAAAAGAAGAACAAATTAGGAACAGGCGTTTATATTGACCACCTCTTTTCAATACTGTAATCTACCCCTTATTGTAATAAAATTTAAAAGTTATTTAAACTTTTTTTTAAACTCATGTAGTTTACATTATTTTCGCTGATCAGTTATATAAATGAACATGAACATCTTCATTCACTCTGCTCTGCACTTGCAAGACCCCTGGCTGCTGCTGATTTTATAAACAACAAAATAGCAAAAAGAACAAGACCGTAGAGTTTTCGGTTCTTCACTGTTCAGGTCTAGTTTTGTGAATAGTTGCTAGTTTTTTTGTTGACGTTCAATAAGAGCTTAAGTTAAGCCTATATTGAATAAAGATACTTTGACTTTGATATATATAAATACATAACATAGCGTTCAAACTATTTTAAATACTATTACTATTCAATACCGGGAGGAAAGATTTTGGCCCAGGTACATTTAAAGGTCAATTAAACTTTTAACATTTCTACTTTGCCAGCGGCAGTCGACGTGGAATGTGGAAAGTAGGTGCAAGGTTGTACTCAGGGCGGTGCAGCGAAGCCACGTAGACTGTTGTAACCAATCAAACGCTGCAAATACCGCACATGCATAGTGGCGGATTTACCCTAAAGCCCAATAGGTCCGGGCTTAGGGGGCCTATTATGGATGGCCAATCTTGACAAAATATTCACTGATGATTACAAGATATATGGTATGGATGATAACAAGATATTAAGATATGTAGGGCGCTGAGGAATGGCCGGCTGGAACTTACTACATGGGCTGGGGCCTAGACGGGCCAAGATTATAAAAGTATAAATCCGCCACTTCACATGCAGGTCCAACGACCAACAAATATCAAGTGCGGATATTCGACAAGTTTCTTAACAAACTTTCTCGTCTTTGAAACCGTCTTTTATTTAGTATTTTCCCACCCACGTTCGATTTCCTTTTGGGACAAATATCCGTGACTCACAGACTAAAAGAAATAGCAGGTAACTCGATCATGTATAAAGCTCGTATCTTTTTCTTTATGACTAATTCTAATTACGCCATTGACAATATGGTTATCTCGATTATAGAGACGCCATGGATATATTCGGAGCTTTTTGGTTTGTCCGACACTTAAAGGATTGCAGTGCTGGGAGCATTGTAATCCTTTATGTATCGGCGCCAATTCGTCAAGTTCCAAAGTTTCCAGTAATTTACGTAAAGTATTACACACCTCTGCCTCTCCCGGCATAAAACCTGATAAATTTTTTGATAAAATCTTTCTGATGCGTAAATCCGATCATCAAACACCATGAAGATGAATTCATTGTACTAAGGTGCGAAAAGTAATCAGCCATACCTAAATCAATGCGCAGAAACTGGTAAATTTCCTCTTAAATAACTCATGTCATCGCTCCATAGCCGTCACATCAGAGAATAGATAGAACGCAATAAACACGCCACGGAAATAGACCGCGGGACCGTGTGTATATATTGTAACACGGAATTAATTTGAGAAATAACATGGACGTATTTCTCTGAGACAATGATAAAAATAATCAGAATTTAACCTGAGCAGAGTTATACAGCAACTCTTACTGGCACATTAATGGACCGGCTCATCCAGGGAAGTACTGGACCTCACCGAAGACTAAGAAGTACTTATACTTCTACGGTTTCTAGCGTACGTTTCTACGTTCAAAGTATTTGGAGGCTTCCATGAACGACTTGTAACGCAACTGCGAGGTATCGGCTGTAATATAAAGCACTGTCTTACCGGCGAGGCCGTTAAAACGCCAAACTCTTCAGCTAAGAATGCACAAAAACTAGGTCAACATCGAATTCTCGATCACGAAATAAAACGCTTCGAAATGCATATTGTTTCCAATGTATGTACAGCAAGTATTACTTGGAAACCTGTATGAATTTGAAAAATACCGAAACTCAGAAAAACGGGATCACCAAAGCTATCAGAAATAAGCCTAAATAGAGTCAAGTCTTTGGCAAGCGTTTCAATCTGTTCCTACAAAAACTCACACACCCGCAAACACACTCTATACGGTTCTCAAATTACTCAACGACACAAATTTCTACTTTCGACGGGAATCTGTTCTTAGTAGTCTCAAAAATTATTTCAAACATATGTTCTATTAACGAGCTAGCCAAATTGTTGAGCTATTGGGATACGCGTCAGTATTGCAGTTTTGTATCCCCGGCTACTTTCGAGTGCGGGAATAACTGTTCTTAGTATTGCCAATGATTGTCATCAAATCTGCTTTTAAGCTCGTTATTTCCAAAACAATGAACGTTTTGAAAGCATGTTTATTTTAGTTCCAACTAACTTTTTTTAGCTACAACAATAACATTGATTGTCATTTTTAATTAAGATGAAACGTTATTTGTAAACTACAACTACTATAAAGACGTATTTTTGTCGAGCCATTGCAGTGGGTTTATTCCAGCGAAGGCGAAACGCGTCCTTTTTGCAGCTGATTGTAGTTGAAGAAGCTATGGTCTTGCCGGCCAAATGGCGACTGATGAGTGAGCAAGAGACAGTTTTGTATTAATGAAGATTCGAAATACTAAAAATCACGAAAAGAAACCGTTACGAAAAATTCGTGACATCAATCGATACGATAGCATTGTTTCGCGGGCGAAATTCGTGCTTTTAAATATAATCGTAATAAAAACCGTAAACACATTAATGATAAATTGTACCGCAAAAAACGTGACATTTCCCAAATTTGTTAAAATGGATCGCTCCTAACAACAATATTTTGTAAGTGGATATACCTACTATAAAATACTGAAAAGAGGATCATTTACTAGTTAGAGTTTCATTAAATCAAAAATTTTAAATTTGAAAAATAACAAAATGCATGTAGCTGTGACACGATTCTTCGTGAAGTTATATTATATATAAAGCAGTAGAGGCGAACAAATAGCCTGGAACTTCTTACACAGTTAAAACTGGACCATCAAGCGCCTTAACCGTAACACCGTACCAAGGACTGATGATAATCGTGGTGGGGTTTTGATAAAAAAATATACGAGCCAATTTTATAGTCACAAATCAAAAAAAGTATACATTTTGTAACACTTTTCTTCGTCTTTAAGTATTGAGTGGCTTCGTTTAGTGTATCATTTGTGATTAGTTAGTTCTATAATACATTTTGGGGCTGGCTGGCGCCTGTTAAATATATGTACTGTCCGTCCCCATGACTGGGTCGACGAGCCTCACCCCGTGTTCTCAATAAGTATGATTGTGTCAGCCGGAGCAAAAGCCAATTCCAAACTCTTATTCGAGGAGATAGGAACTTTACAATTTATCACAAATTTTAAATGGCTTCACTGTTTATAAAAGTTTCTACAAGAGCTGGTTTATTTCCTATCTACTTAGCTAGGTAGACTTTCTAGCTTTCTATGAACTAATACTCTATTTGTATGTAACTATAAACTATAATACACTTGTTATTTTTTTCACTGTTTTTAACAAGTTTCTATTAGATCTTTTTATTTTTTCTATCTGCTTAACTAGGTAGACTTTCTAGCTGTCAACATATCTAATACTCCTTTTTTTTCATTGTTTTTATAAATGTTGTTTTCTATTAGATCTTGTTATTTTTTTCTATCTGCTTAGCTCGGAAGACCTTTAAACTTTCAAATAAACTAAGGAATACTTAATTTGTTTTTACTATGTACTATATTTCACCAAACTGGCGTTATGAATAATGTTAACAAATGAAATTCGGAGATGAGATGATACAGTACATTTTTTTCATTTTCGCTCCTATACGTTTAATATCCTCTAAAAGATGTAATTTTGCGCCTAAAATTGTTAATATATGTTCAAACTATAAAAAACAGGGTCAGTATGCGCTGTAGTCTGTATCAATGTAATCTCGGTCCGATATAGGAGTAAAAACATGGACCTAGGCTCGACCTTGCGAACCCCGAGATCGGATATAATCTGAAACGTAACGTAGACGTTATAGAAATGTTGATAAATGCTGTCAAACAACCACATTAAATGAAACACGATTTGTAACATGTCACCTAGCAACGTGCGTAAGATCCTCGTTATGTATTTACACACCAAGGCTGCGGAGATAATTGGCGATTATACAAAAACCAGGGGCCTTGGCGAGTTGGCGCATCTTGATAAGAATCTAGATCTTTCCTACATCCAGACTTAGGTTACAATACGAAAGTGGTTACACACGAAAGAAACATATTTAAATACTACACGTACACTACTCTCTATATACAATTTTGAATTTTATATGTTATTTTGTAACTGCATTAACTCAATGAGACGTTGTTACGGCTAACTGTTACTGTGAATTCTGAAAGGTTTTGTAATTAAGATTTTATTAACATCAGTTAATGGAAAATTAAGTTTTTATAGTGCTAATCTCACGCACTTAAGATTAAACATTAAAATTTGTAGAAAAAGGACGAAAAGATTGTCGCCGCTGTGGGAATCGAACCCACGTCTTCGGCATTCGCGGCCTGACGCTTTAACCACTAAGCTAAACGGCCTCATTGCCACACCGACGAAAATCTTAACGTCTTTTATCTGCATTGTTTTTAGCATTTGAAACAATGCTTGAACAAACTTTTCTACAAATTTTAACATCAATTAATTTAAAAAAAATCATTAAGTATACTCCTTGATAAATTGACCACTGTTATATCTATTTCTTCCCGATTTTTATCAAGCCTAACAGTTTACTAGTGCAAGTTGTCATTTTGTTCGAACTTAAGATGCAGCGGTAAGGAAAGATATTTCCAAAACTAAATATGTATCTATAACCTCAAAGAAGATGCCACAGAGTATCGTTTTATTCCACCGACAAACAGTCAAGCAGACCGTCTAACTTTTACAGCAAACACACAACGGTGCATTCACCTTCTGTTTTGTCATCCGACACGTTAATTGTGATAATAGGTAAGCCTGTCAGCTTATAACTGTAATGATTGTACCGAAGGCATCTTTCGCTTCTTTGTAATGCTTTAGCTTAAATTAAACGATACAATGAGAGGATCTGTAGAAAAAAAACCTAAAACAAATGAATTGGCATCCATGTGTTAAAATCCATTAAGTTTTTAGGCTGCAGAACGAGCCACAGAAATAGACTTAGAAATAGTACTTATCTCCGTAAAATAACTTCCTCATTCTGAAGTTAAAGAGGTATCATTCACTCTGTGTCTATGTTTATATGTTTAATTAGATAGTAGTTGGATAGAAAGCTAATTTAACATATTCAGGTTAACTGCCAATACAATTTTTAAATAAAACATTATAATCTTTATTGCTAATGAAAGTAATTCACCTTCCACAAACGAATGAATTAACATGTTATTACCTGCATCCAAGCAATAAATTAAGGCTGCAAGCAATTGGGATCCGAATTGGGATCGCAAATAGATGTACTGGGCCACGACAACTTTACGATATTTTTCATAGAAGGCACAAGTTTTCTGCTACGGTCAATTAGAGTCAAGTAATGTTGATTACAATGTTGAACGATGCACTTAAGGAATTCAGTTGTTTTATAATGTTTCTGTTTCATTTAAATTTTATCACCATTTATTTATTTCGACTCACCAACTAGAAATTCATCGTGAATTAATAGTTGCTGAGAAGTATGACAATAAATTTAAGTAATAGGATCAGAATAGGAGCCGTGATAGCTCAGTGACCGGGCGCTCGCCTTTAATTCAATATACTCGAGCAACCTGGGTTCGATCCCCGGTGCCGGCACCAATGAAGTTTTTAACTTTAAGTGCTGTCTTATCACGTGCTCCGCGGTGAAGGAAAACATCGTGAGGAAACCCGCATATTTTCGAAATCATAACATAAAAAAATATTTCGAAGATATGTGAAGTCCGCCAATCCGCAGTGGGGTAGCGTGGTGGACTATGCCCTGATACCCTCTATATAGAGGAGGCCTTTACCCAGCAGTGGGACATGTATAGGCTGTTACTTTACTTTTTTTTTTAGGATCAGTGATAAATGTGATAAATGAATAAAAGAGTTGATAAAAAATTTCAAATTCAATAACATTCGGACTTTTCATCAAGTAATTCGATTTGTTAAAACTAACAACTGCTCATTTATTATTATCATTGAAAAAAACTCATAGAATCGATTCGTAAGTTTCAGAAATTTGTTACGCGCTAACAGAAAGTTCCCCCTCTTCGAATTTAGTTAAGATATACTGCGCATTTATACCGAAATGATGACGCGACGCAAACGTTTAGGATGTAACTCATGAGAGTTGTTTTCCATTACTCATAACGAGCAGATATAGCGGCGTGGACGGCACGAGACGCTAGACAACACAACAAAGGAAGGAATCCGGCGGGCTTGGCAGGAGCTCGCTTGGCTCTTGGCAGCGGCCCAGCGCCTGATTATTTGCGAAGTCTATTTTGGACGGGTGCCCCTAACCGGCAAGTTCAAGGGTTCCAGCTTTCTGGTCAAGCGTGGCGATCACGACCAACTAGCTCTAGTCGACAACTTCCCATGTCAAATGGTATGATTTTATGAGAGTGAGCGTTTAAACTAATTATTAAATATGTATTGTATTTTTTTATGTTAAAAGCTGGCAAGCGAGCAAGCTGTACACCTGATATTAAAGGCCCATTTACACGGTGCAAGTTTCTTGCCTGTTGTATACAATTAAATTGAAGCAATAAATGAGTTGCATGGTCTAAACAACAAATGGTGTAACAAATTATTGCGCGCATTTTATTGCATTCAATTATTGCTCTTGTATGTACAAGAAAATGGCATCGTGTAAATGGGCCTTAAGCGATTTCTGCCGCCGAAGGAGATCTACAATTACTGACGGGTTGCCACTGTTAAAATGGTGCGCGGCGCTTACCTCACTCACAACACAGTACTCGACATCACGCCAGTCTTCAGGGAGGCCGTGGTACTTCCCCGGACGAACCTGCCCATTCGTGCAACAGAGGAGACTGTTGTGTGGCCCTTGAAATATTCCTCTTATTATTGCTAATGCTAATCATATTTTAGTTATTAGAATAGACGCCAGATAAAAAGATCTAGTGTCATCACCCCATTCGCACTTCAAACATATTCCTTTGTATATAAACCGTTAAAGAAGTTATTTCTTTTAATTTTAATATGTAAAAACTCATACAAAGTCATCATTCTACAACACGTTAAATAAATATATTTTAAGGTTACCGCATTTAAAAAGATCCTTTAAGTCTCCGCGCATACACGCTTTGCATGCAAATAAAAGCGCCCTAAAACCGTGACTTTGGCGTAAATCCTCGATGCCCTTCAGTGCTGAGGATAACGTGATATAACTTGCACAATGTTGTATCACAGATGAAGTTCGATGACGTCATCACATTTTCAGAAATTCATGTCGACGACGACTGTTTCTGCAACGGTGTTAATATGATTTGGTTCTATCCTAGAAAACGACTTAATGACACAATACAATTGACAACGTAGATCCAACTGTTGAGAGAAATTTAATAGTCTCGGGACTGAGAGCAAAAACATCAGTTAATACTGTTGAGAGCACGTTTACGTTTCGTAGGTATTACCTGTTTATTTATTACACAATAATGGTTTACCGTACCAACTTTTAAAGAACCACACGGTTATTTAACGACTGAGCCCAGTTTCTGGAACACTGATCATCGTAGATGTTAACTAATCAGCGTGTCGCCAAAAGGATTGTTAAACTCTTTAAATTGACCATTCTAATTATTTAGAAGATCATTCTGATCTAACTATGTAACTAATATATATTTAAGGACGATGGGAAGCTAAACTCCATCATCTCATACCTATGGGATGTAGAGGTGAATGTTTATGTATGCGTACATCGCGTAACACTAATGACATATCTTATCGCTTTAACAAACAACGCTTCTTTATTCACGCTAAATAATGGGTACTGATTGTCGTGTAAACGAGAAATTTCAAAAGTTCCGAACACGCTTCCGATTCGTTTAAATATTTAAATGACATATTTTAGACTCCATATCCCTTGACCCTAACGTGATAGGTAGAGATAGATCACAATAACGTTACTACGTCTCATCGAGCTTAAAAGAGCGTCTCTTTAAGAAGAATGCTGAGGGAAAACCGGGGTGAAGTACAATACTTCCAGTATTGTACTTTCGCGTTTCGTCTCGCGAGTGAGGTAGCCGGGGCCAATTTTTTCTCAGGTTGGCAACGTGTCTGCAACCCGTTAGGTATTGTAGACGTCCATTGGCAGTATTGACATATCACGAGCACAGCCGTGAAGGAAAACGTCGTGTGGAAAGCTGCATATTATCGGAATACTAATAGAATAAAAATATTTCAAAGGTATGTGAAGTCCGCCAATCCGCGGAGAGTCTGGTGGTGTACTATGCAGCGGGACATAAATATTATAGGATGTTACTTAACTTTTACTTTATATGAGATGGATAGTCTAATGAAAATATTACGATGAAGTCATCCGACCCATTTGAGTAAGATACAGCCTCGAAACACTACCCTAATAACAGTGGCTTTACTTCTAAAATATTTCGGCCTAAATGAGTAAGAAAATACTGCCCTCATCAATAGTGACTTAACCTCTAAAGTCCTTGAAGACTCGCCGAACACCCGCCCCTAATGACGACCTCCGCATATTTCAGTCGCAAATCTAAATAACGGAAGCGATAATGGCCCGGCCCAATGAATAGAAACACGTGTTATACTCCTATACATTCGCGTCTTGCGCGCGCAACGTACGTACGTCAACCGCGTAGTTAAAATACAGCTTTAATAAGCCAAGTGAGGTATTGAATACGTTTTCCCCTCCATTAAGAAATATGTCATAGGGATGAGAACCGTAACATTATGCCCACTAACAGTTGGGAAGGTGATCTTCTATTTTTTTGTATATTATATTTGTAACATTCGATTCCGATGGCACGTGACGGTAGGTAAACCTTTAAGCTACAGCCTACATGCTCATATTACATATCCCACTGTAAAAGAAAGGCCCCCTCGACGATACGGAGTCGACCTCCAAAGTCACAACACGCCTAGAGACGACCGCGAGCATTATAGAATTCTTATTTAGTAGTATTTTATTAGACTCCTGTGATAGAGAGCCGTGATAGCTCAGAGAGAGCCGTGATAGCTCAGTGTCCGGGCGTTCGCCTTAAATTCAATATACTCGAGCAACCTGAGTTCGATCCCCGGTGCCGGCACCGGGGATCGAACGGTGGTGGACTATGCCCTAATACCCTCTGTATAGAGGAGGCCTTTGCCCAGCAGTGGGACATGTATAGGCTGTTACTTGACTTTGACTTGAGGCACCTGTGACAGATTATTTATCAGGCTAAATAATTCGCTAAGGTAAAAGAAATTAGGAGAACAAAGCTTGCATCGCATACGCAAATTAACATTTGATCTAACAAAACAATTAAGTAACGGACAAATAAAAGCGAGCGTCGAGTGATCTTCATTAAACACCAGCACGTGACTGGTTGGCGTGTTGTCTTCACAATCGTTTCTCAAACGTTTGACCCATGTTCGTCGAACAATTGACCCTCGGTTGGAGGGAGCACTCGTCCAATCCGCGGCAATACACTAATGCCCGGTTCCTATATTCAACGAACGGCCGTTAGTTGCATAGCTTCGTAACTTTCATACATGTAGATAAAAGGCGTGTACGCCCGGTTCTTTTATTAACAAAACGAGGCGTTTTCCTTACAAGTCGTTGCATTACCTATGGCAATTGAGTTACTAGCGTTCCTTTAATCTACAAGTAGTTATGAAAGCTACGAAGCTATGTAACTAACGGCCGTTCGTTGAATATAGGAACCGGGCGTAAGAGCGATAGGAACTGAGACGCTATCTGAACACAAACAGTGCGTCAACGATGACGCGTATTGTTTGCATTGAAACGCGGCAGTTGATTCGGCGCGGTGGAATTTGTCGCATTGTATAGTGTTTGCCCACGTAGCAGGCGGCACCCGAACAGCTGAGAGAGATTGAGTGAATGTAATATTCGATATAATACCTTTTATTTTTTTTATGTGTCAAAGTGGCAAACGCTGTTGGCGGTTCACCTGATGTTAAGTGATAACCGCCGCCCATTGACATTTGCAACACCCGTAGGGTTCCAGATGCGTTGCCACCTTTTAATAAAGTGGGCCCCGGCTACATCACTCACCAGACGAAATGCAGAAGTACCTATAACAATACCACTTCACGCCGGTCTTCTGTGAGGTCCCGGTTGGACCTGCCCATTCGTTCATCAGCAAACACCGTTACGTGGACCTACCACAGTTATACCTAATAACAAACTCACAAGTGTCGTCGCTGGCAACACTGTATACCGGATATGACGCTGTCTACTCTAGCGAAGGGACATATGGTCGCTTGGAGCAGCGGTCACTTGCTTCTCGGCTGAGTTCCCCGGAGATATAACCACTAGTGCTGCGTGTCGTCATAATAGTTGTTAATATTCAAGTCCAGAAATAGTTAAAATATTAGAATCAAAGCAATAAAGTTAGAACTCTCATACAAGTGCCTCAGTGGCGCACTTGGGTTGCTTGGTTGCGACCGGTGGCGGACTCGACTTCGGAACGAGTTTATATGCGAAACAAATTACACAATTACAGTATCGATATTTTTAGTTTTTAGGGTTTCGCGTACCCAAAGGGTAAACCCCTATTACTAAGATTCTGCTGTCTGTCTGTCTTGATCCGTGATAGTTAGACAGCGGAAATTTCACAGATGATGTATATTTCTGTTGCCGCTATAACTACAAATACTGAAAAAGAAAATAAAAATATTTAAGCGGGGCTCCCGTACAACAGACATGAATTTTGTTACCGTTTTATAGATAACGGTAAGGAACTCTTCGTGCGTGAGTCCTACTTGCACTTGGCCGGTTTTTTAAAGACCCCATGACAATAGCATAAGGCAGCTTCTGTCGATGAATGATGAACAGACCAGGCTCGTCCGGGGAAGTACCACGGCCTCATAGTAGACCAGGGTGAAGTGGAGGTATTTTTTCGCGTTACGTCTGGTGAGTGAAGTAACCGGGGCACACATTGGTAGCAGTAATAACTTAACATCAGGTGAGCGTTTTCACAAAAAAAAAAAAGACAAATCAAGTCACAAAAAAAGACAAAGACAAAAAAGACAAGTTCTAATGACAGCGACTTGCACCACGAAATGTCCAATTCCGAATTTTTATTGGTGCATCAATCTCTCACTTTGTGCCATTCCAGGGTCACAGTCTCTATGGTCTTTTGGAGTTAATAAGCACGGGTAAATATAAGTAGCGATATCGTATCAGTATCTACGTCTAAATTTATACATCAGTGATAGTCTATGTACAGATATAGCATGTTAGATAAAATAAGACGTTGTTAGCATGGATGTAGTGTAGGGGCTGCCTTTTCTTAGTTTTTATGTGAATAGCTGCTAAGCGATCGTACTCAGCTGCACTCGTAGAACAGCCGATGGTCAACACTAGAAGTTGGCAACTCAACTGCAACCACGGGCGATGCTGCCATGACATTGTCCAATGAAAAATTTTAATTAATTAATTAAAGGCACGCCTCCCGACAATAAGCCAGCTCGAAGTATCTTATAACCCACGATTAAAATTAACTACTAGTTTCAAATCTCCATGCTGGATATTATTATTTTGTGTTAGCAGCTTCAACATAGAGGGACAAGCGCACACACAATTGTCACAAAAGCGTCCCTAAATTTCAGATTTGAACCCGAAAGTATAGAAATCAACGACACACCCCAAATGTTTCCACTGCTATGTACATATTCTATACATACACATGTATATATGTATAGTATACTAGACAGTAGCCGATTCGAGCGCACTAGACGATATTGCTTTAAAAATCCTTACAATTTATTTCAACAAGAAATTGATAAAATGTAGGATATGAATACCTTATTTAGTTAGTTGACATGAATATCAATAATTATAAAAATCCAAAAAAGAAAAGATTTTATTTCAGCAATTTTGTACAAAAATAGGTACATATTATATCTAAAAATTGTCATGATTCAAATCAAAATCCTTTTATCTCCGTTTCGAGCATGGACATAACAAAATACAATATTATCAGGATTGAAAATCTCTTTTCACGCTCAAACTCAAAACAAGCGAATTTAGAAGTGTTTGCAGTGGTAAGGGCCTTTTATCAGCCTCGGCTGTTTTTCGAATCAGGCCCGTCGGTAGTAAGTAGGCGCATACTTTAATCTCCAAAAATTGTGGATTCAAATTCAAAATACTTTTATCTCCGTTTCAAGTTCCCATGGGCAAAGTTATATATATTTTTATTCTGTTTTTTTTGGTACTTGTTGTTACTAGTAGCAACAGACATACATCATCTCTGAAAATTTCAATTGTCTTACTATCACGGTTCATGAGATACACCATGGTGACAGACGGACAGATAGAAGACAGACAGACAGCGGAGTCTTAGTAATAGGGTCCCGTTTTACCCTTTGGGTACAGAATCCTAAAAAGGTACGACGCACGAAAGACGTGGGAGCAAACAAACATTCAGGAAAAAACATATACAGCAACAGCTAGCTTATCATTATCATTTGTCTGATTATCGTATTATTACAAAGTGCCGACGACCAGTCGGCACGATACAGCTGTCAAAATGTCTTGCGTGTATACAAAAAATACATATATACAATATACATTTAAATATACAATGGAATGCAGTGCGATGACCCCGAAAGCAAACACTGCGAGGATCTCATTCTGTTATACGTTAACCTTTACTTTGGGATTTTCTCATTATACATGGAGATGTTTCGTAGATAGTGTATACGGTTGGAATCCAAAACAACAAAAACATCTGGGACGCTAATGTGTAGTTTGTGCAAGTTCTTTAATCTAGAAGAGTCTTCAAAAAGAAGGTCTTCTCATCTAGAATCGCCTACTCGCGTTTAGTCACTAATTTCGCCTCTGAATATTTTGTTAAACTATTTTTTATGTGAGAATGTGGCAAACGAGCTGGCGGTTCCCCTGATGTCAAGTGATAACCACCGCCCATGGACATTGCGCCGCCATTTGCGGACTAGCCCATTCTTGCAACAGCGACTATTGCGTTGTACTACCACAGGTGAGTGTACAGGTAAACACTCGATTCACGCCTTTAGATTGTGCCTGTGGACATGAATATCCAGTTTTCTCGTTTTGGAGGGGAATGCGCTAGCGGCCAGTCGTAAACAATTGGCAATCGTAAACCGCGGAAAGTAAACGTACCAATAATCCAATAACCTGTCCTAAACATTGTCGATACAAGTAAATGCATACATAAAGATTTTTAAACACTTGAAGTAACTAGCAATTGTTAGCTTAAAAGTTTTTTTCCTACGTCGAACTGTGGTAGGACCACGCAACAGTCTTCTCACAGGTAACAGGCCCAATTTATTAAAAGTTGGCAACACATCTGCAACCCTATGGGTGTTGCAAAGATCAAGGGGCGGTTATCACTTAACATGAGGTGAACCAACATGTCGTCTGCAATATTCTCACATAAAAACTATATCGAAAGATCGAGAACGGTTTTAGAGTCATAGACTAATCAAGGATCTTTGACGAGCTATAATAGAATTATTCAACTTCGGTAATCCTCGAGAAACTTTAGCAAAACACGACTAGATAAATAATAATAATAATTAACCCAGTTAATGTGAACGGGTTATTATTTAGTAACGGCATAAAATGTGCTGACCATAAATTAATATTTTATAGCCGGATACATTTTATTTTTGCATTCCTTTTTGGAAAGAGAAACTCAGTACGGAATATAAGATAAACCAATTTTATACCGATGTATGGGACTCAGACAAACACAGATCCGTAATCATCAATTATTAAGGAGTTTTATATTAAAAAATGCTTCATTGCATTAATTATTAAAATATAAGTCATTTTTTGGGTTGGATGAGCCACTGTTGGCCTTAGGGGCCTTTACAGTTCCGCCGGTCTTGAGGTGGCTGGGCGCTAGGGGCGCCAAGCCTGAACCGCGGAATATAGGGTATGTGAGTACAATTATACTTTATGAAAAGACGAATGAATAATAGATAATAAAGAAAAACAATAAAGTTTTAAACACGCTTTTATTAGATTCACCTGTATGTATGTAATGTAACGGAATCTTTAAAAGTGATTTCGCCCCACTTTGAACGATCAGATTTGAATCAAAATTTTCCAACTCGTCAAAGACCCGTGACAATGACATAATTTTAATAGTTTTTCCCATTATCCTGTTCGGGACCTTCAGGATTAGCTATTTTCCAAATTCGATGTCCGGTAGTGTCCTCGTACCAAATGCGCATTTAAAAAATGTTTGAAAAATAATAAACGCGCTTTTATACTTAGCAGAACTAAAACTAGAAAATAAATGTGCAAAATTTTTTTTGTTAATCACACTATTCTTAATTTTTTTTGCTTTTTAACTCGATTATATATAAAAGCGTGTTTTTTAGTTTTTGTTTAATTTTATAGATCACTGCGACAGTGCGGCGACATAGACAACTATGCCAGAGAAAACCTGCCACGTCACAAGTACATACCACCTTACAAGTTAGGTTGCGTTGTCACTGCTTAAAGGATATCCAATCGGACATTACAAAATAGCACTCATATATCTTTAAATGAATTTGTTAACTTCTTATTTCTTTTTTTCCTGTCTTTAGCGGGCGTCCATAAATTACGTGAGGATTTTTTTTTCCTCCCCCCCTGGTGAGAAGTCGTGAGATTTTATTCAACCGCCTCCCCCATCCCCCAATCTCACGTGACATTTTTCATAATGTGGGTTTCTTACGTAAACGCGTTGGATTGTTATTGTAAAAAGAAAAAAAAAATTCGCTTCGTGCTTTTATTTACGACTATTTAAGACTAGTAATCAATTTTGCTGAGAGTTTAATTAAGTGTAATAAAAATTTAACAATAGAATACTTAAATCGTAACTACTGTGATTAAAAAAAGAATATCTACTGTAATTCAATCCATGGAGAATCATGCACCGTCTCAAGAAATTATTTTCTTTCGAACGAATTAGTGAATGATCTTAATCGTATTACGCGATTACGCTCAAGATTAAATCTTAAGCATGTACAATCTGGATTAAATGGACCAAAATAGTATAAATTTTTTTTGTTTCAATCTGAAAAAAAATTGCGTGATATTTGCCGAGACCCCCCCACTCTCCAACGTAAGATTAGATGAGATTTGACTCGACCCCCTCCCCCCCTTAAACACCTCACGTAATTTATGGATGCCCCCTTATCCCGCTGTGGGTTCGGCGTGAAAAGTAAATCATGTCGTTAATGATATTGGCTTTTTATCCGGCCGCCTACCTCCTTGGGTATAAACACCCAGACCGGGACGACTAACGGATTTTTTTTATCGCATACTTAGATTATAGATTTACAGCCTTCTGCTTACCCCACAGCTTAATAGTTGTATGGAACCCACCTGAAACAAGGAAAAATAAAAAACGTCCAATAATCGCACACTTCTCATCCAACTTTATGAAACACATCAAATCAAAATCAAATCAAAATGTATTTATTCACGCGTTCTTATGAACGTTCTTACGTTCGTAAGTTACCAACGGTTCGGATAACAGTATCTGTTGAGAAGAAACCGGCAAGAAACTCAACCGATGCTCTTTTCTTGATGCATTGTCATCACTTCAGCCTGTTCTAGTCTATAGTTGAACACAGGCCTCCCTCACTGTAGGTATCTCGTTAGAATAATGATTTTCAAAATTTGCCTTTACGGCGTCTTTTGATTTAACGACTTATTTTGATTCTTGATTATGAAATATAATTTTACTTTAGTTGTATCCTACCGACTGCGCCATGTTTGTTTTCGGTTAATTGGACACGTTAATGAAAGAGCACGAGTGCGCCAAGACTGAGCTTTATTCTGTATTTGTGTTCCTACGTTGCCTTTTACAGTATTCAAGTTCCGATAACGAGATACCTACACTAACAGACTGCCACGAAGCACGATCCTGGGCCACCTGCATCCATCGACTTCGCACATTTGCACAGATCGTCACTCTATCTAGTGGCGAGGCACCGTACACTGCGATGGCCGATACGAGGCTTTCTTCGTCGGTTATCGGTTCTCCAAGCTATTGCCTTTACAGCTTACTCTTCTGAACTATGTCGGGTTCTTTCGAACATAACATATATCCTTTCTGATTGAAGTGATTACTATGGGCCATTGACGTATATAATGTGTTTGTATAACACAACCATATTCATATATAGACATATACAGCGTTCGTTACCATCGCGACAATAAATGAACACACGTCTAACGCTACTTGCCAATAATCATAAAAAATTATAACGTTAAACAAAATCCATAATTAAAAAAAAATATTTTTCAAACAAACTAATTAAGTAAAAAAGAAACAAAATGTGTAACATCCTATACAACTCGCGCCACAGCGTCGCATTACAAGCCTCTCCTTCTAACAATATGTTTTGTCTCTTTTAAATTCATTTAACCCATTCATATGCTTTGTGACCTGTAACCAACCGTAATTCTGTTTGTTAATAAACGTATTTTAATTTTTCATTTTCGAGTTAGCAGTGGCCTTTAATATTTTTACCATGTTAAAACTCTTTTCGTATTTATTATGATTTGATTCTTTGTATACTTTTAGACTTCCCTTGCTATTGTCATTTATTGCGTTATACAGCGTGTCGTTACCATCGCGACAATAAATGAACACACGTCTAACGCTACTTGCCAATAATCATAAAAAAATATCAACGTTAAACCAAATCCATAATTAAAAAAATTTCAAACAAACTAATTAAGTAAAAAAGAATCAAGATTTGTAACATCCTATACAACTCGCGCCACAGCGTCGCATTACAAGCCTCTCTTTCTAACAGTATGTTTTGTCTCTTTTAATTTTTATTTATTTACAAATGAACTTTACGTTATAGTTTTATACGTAAGGGTGTTCTAAAATTCTTAAAAAAAAAATAGGTAAAAATTGATGTTTAAAGAATGTAAATGTTTAATACAATTTAAAAAAGTTATCCTCTATATGTGTGTTCATTTATTGTCGCGGTGGTAACGACACGCTGTATAATATGATCACAGCCTGTTTGATAAGCCGTTTCAATAAGTACTGCGTTAGAAACTTCGAGAATTTTAATGCAAATCTATCCAGGTAAAACATACAAACAATGTTTTATTTAATATTAGCAGGAATACCTATGTGGCGCAGATGCTAGAGAAATAATAAACATAGATTGTTCTTAAGTCTTTTTAAGTCTTCCTAAGATTTTATATTTATCGCGCTTACCGCGCGTACAAATTTCAATAAACGAGCAGTCATTAGGTAAGAGCGGAAATTATGCTTATTATTTAGCTAATTAGTCTTAAGATATTAGAGCGGAGGCGATTCGGTAAACGGTTCTGATGCCATAACATGTTCTGAATCGTACTCTTTCACTGTTGTTATCATTATCGCTTTTTGAGGTAAAAAAAAAGTTAATCGTTTTGACCTAGCAAACGTTGTTTTGACGTATAAATAATTTCTAGGGAATTTGTGAATCTGAAAACATAGAAAAAGAATTTTCTGAACGCACCCATAAAATGTTTGACAGGTAGGACAGTTACAGTTTGTATGGGAAAATAAAATTGTTGCTATTTCGATTTTCCATGAAATTTTTCCATATTTTCTAATCGTTTAAACCTTCCCTGGACTCAAATATTTCAAAGCCATAATTAGGCAAATCGGTCCAGCCGTTCTCGAGTTTTAGCGATACTAACGAACAGCAATCCATTTTTATATAATAAGAAGATAAGGTCGCAAATGAGCAGACGGTTCATTTCGTGGCAAATATCGCGTGTCCATGGACATCAAGAAAACTCGTGGTCGCACTTGCATATGATTACTAGACCAGCCAAATAAAAAAAAAAAAAACTTTAATGTGGCAGCGATCATAGCTTAACGAACTCGGATGATACAGAGACGTTTAAAACTATATAAATATAAAACAAGAATGTTAAATTTGACGCATATCTTCAAATGAATGAATTAAGAGCGATCATATTATATATTAGAAGACGTTATTGACGCTCAAAGTTGTAGCAAACAGGACTCCAGTCGAAGTAACAACGCATCTTCCCGCCGACCTCCCATTGTGGGTCCTGAATTGGACGTAATAACGGTCAAAGTGGCCGTAACACTCAGGGTTGTCACAAGCAGCACTATTTTTCCTTATGAATATAATCTATGGACTGAAAAAATCATTAACAATAGGAAAGCTACCATGTTCAGGCGAAATATTGTATTATTATAAGTAATATATCTCTATGTTACATACGTAGATCAGGTCCGACAAAATATTCATGTTGAGGGTAAGAAAATGTATATCTACCTTGAGTCACTATTTTCGACTTTCAGTCACTATTTGCGATGTATCTAGGTATAATCAGTCACAGAAAGTAAACTAAGAAATTTAGATTAACGGTTCCACGATCAAAATAAACAAGATCGAGAATTGCAAATATGTTTGCTTTTGTACATGATTAAGTTGTACTAATTACTTTTACAGTTGATAACAAACTTGCACCGCTAAGATACGTTAGTGTTCTTCAGTGTCTACTACATGTTGCACTCGCTTTAATTATACTGAACACTATTGCAATATGTCAGGGCTGCCCTAGAAGTAAGTTAAATTTTTAATTATCAATTCAGTCCTACTGGAGGGCAATACAACACGATAGGGTTGTCACATCTATTTACCAAGCATGATATTGTTATAAATTTTAATAATGCAAATTAATAAATGGAACTATTTTTACGGATTTATCGCGTTCGTTTTTATTTTAGTCGGCCTTTCGCACCCTAAATTATAACTTAAAAACTAACTTATCCCGGGCTAACAATGACATTCTGACGTCCAACGCCTCAGTCAGTCCGTGACCATAAGAGCTGAGAAAAGTTTGAAACGTCGTGAAATAAAAATAAAGACGATATATCCGTAAAAATGAAATCATTTTAATGATCAGAATGATCAATTCAGAGAGTTTAACCATCCTTTTGGCAAATAAAATGAAATTTGAAAAGTCATTTGACAGCTGATCAGTTGACATCTACGATGATCATTGTTACAGAAACCAGCCGTTTATCTTGTACTTTGAACGCATAACGGAATTTTAGCGATATTACTAACTAATGAGGCATGCAGGTAAAAGCAATGTGTGTTAGTTAGGTGATAATTTGATGAGCACGAATTGGTCTAGGCGGCGGGCTGAAGGCGTCTTGAATATGTATGTATGTTTCCTTCCACGTTTTAAAGAAAACAAATCTTACCTACAATTAAAACGCAATGCATGGCTTGTTTCACAGATTGTCGTTGGTCGAAATATTGTCCACAATAGGTTAGCGGTCTTTATATATATATAAATACTATTTTTTTTGCGATTAATTAATAAGGACTCAATATACTTTTCGGTTATGTGGAAAGTTGGCAAGCGAGCAGGCGCGGCGGTTCAACGGATGTTAATTATTCAACGCTGCCTATGGACATATGACGGGTAGCACATGCGTTGACACCGTTACCTCACTTACCAGAAGATTCGCGAAAGTATAATTCTTCCTTCCTTCCTTCTTCATCCCGGTCTTCTATGAGGCTGTGATACTTTCCCGGACGGGCCTGCCCATTCATGCAACAGCAGTAGCTGCTTCCAGTAACAATATACTAATATGTTTAATTGCAAACGTCAGCATTGCTAACAATCCACATTAAACGTCAAGCATTGCTAAAAGTGCAATAAAAACATGAAACGCTCAGATTTGCGGGCGATTTCAAATAAATAAAAAATGAAAAGAAACATTTTACGGTGGTAGGGCCACGCAACAACCTCGGCTATTGCACGGATGGGCAGGCCCGTGCTGGTAAGTACGACGACCTCAAAGAAGACCAGCGTTAAGTGGAAGTATGACAAATACTTTCGCGTTTCGTTCGTTGAGTGAGGTAGCTGGAGCCCAATTTTCAAAAGGTTGTCAACGCATCTGTAACCCCCGGGTGTAGCAGATGTCCATGGGCGGCGGTATTCACTTACCATCAGATGAACCGTCTGCGCGTTTGGCAACTTTTCGCATAAAAAAAAAAGAAAAAAACCTTTTATAGTAGACCAGATAGTAAGTATGAAATCATTCATTCTCGATTCGAATTGACCACATACAAAAATTTCATCAGAATCGGAGCAGTCGTATAGGAGTTCAGTCACACACACACGGAATAATTATATGGTATAAATATTGGGCATGCGGCAACCCTAGCTGTATCACGACCAAATCAATGTTATCGCCACGCGACAACAGCGTGTTCTCGGCGCAATTGGCGGCGAATTCCGCGCGAACGACCCGCTGTAACCAATTCGTAAGCAATACGAGTACGTGATCTCTTCTAACTGACAACGTTATTGATGAAGTATGGTCCATTATTTCGTGTTTAGGGTTCCGTCCATCCGATGGCAATTTTGTGTTTCTGTTATCTCTTTCCGTATGCCCGTAGTATCTGCAACGGGTAGGGAGACGATGCCAGTCTACAGTCTCGGCAGGGTTAGCAATTTATATACAGGCGGAACAAATTGAAAATGAAAATATTATCGAACGATAAAATTTATGTTACATATTAAATCATTTGTTTCGATAGCGTTTATATATCTTTATATACCAAAAGTTTGCTTCCGTATGTATGTGTCCACAAACTAACCGATGGATTGACTAGATATTTGTTCACAACATAGCTATTGAATAGGAGATTCCCGCGTTACGTTATTTCCAAGTATGCGAGTCGTATAAAAAGTAAAGCGATATTCTTAAAGATTTACTGCCTATGCACCAAAAGAATTAAATCATGAACCAGTTATACTTCTTTTAGTTGGGGAAAATATAATGAGAGTAAATTTTCACAGCGACATAAAATTAACACCACGAAGTTAGTCAGCGACGTGAAATGAACATCGTGAAGCTAGTCGATATATCTCACTGTATTAAAATGGTAAAAATCAATATCGTGTCAAATTCTCAAAATATTCAAAATAGTCATTTTTTGGAATTTAAGTAAAGTATCAGCCTATACATGTTCCACTGCTGGGCAAAGACCTCCTCTGGACAGAGGGTGGGCATAGTCCACCACACGACCCCACTGCGGATTGGCGGACTTCATATATCTTCGAAATATTTTATATATTATTATTTTGAAATTATGCAGGTTTCTCACGATGTTTTACTTCACCGCTGAGCACGTGATAATCCAGCACTTAAAATTAACAATTTCATTGGTGCTGGCACCGGGGATTGAACTCAGGCTGCTCGAGTATATTGAAAATCAAGGGGAGCGCGCGGACACTGAGCTATCAAGGCTTTAACGTATTATTTCATACCATGTTACTTTATATATATGTAAAGGACTATTCATAAGTATAGGACGCTTATGCACAGACGACTTCCTCCACTCGTAATCATGCAATTACATAACAAATAAAGAACCGAGCAGATACAGATGTTTGTACTGATTAAGAGTAAGCCGCGGTCCAAGGGGAACCAGCGTTTCCTGGCTCAAGTTGGTGTTTACACTTAACCTTTGACCGAGAGAACACACAGAGACTTTGACAGAGACTACTGCTAGCTGTTGATGATGATCATCTGTTCCATCTCCTTTATATGTTTTTTTTTTATTTTTTTTATGAGAGAAGTTGCCAAGCGAGCAGGCGGTTCACCTGATGCTAAGTGAATACCGCCGCCCATGGACATACGCTACACCCGAGGGTTACGTATGCGTTGACAACCTTTTGAAGATTGGGCTCCGGCTACCGAACTCAGACGAAACCCGAAAGTATTTGTTATACTTCCACTTTAAACCGGTCTTCTGTGAGGTCGTGGTACTTACCCGGACGAGCCTGCCCATTCGTGCAACAGCCGAGGCTGCTGCGTGGCCCTACCATCGTATATTCTTTATGGAAGGAAGTGTGAAACGAAAATTAAGGTTTCCCTGACATTGGCTGATAGCGCTTGTGTAGGTATTCATATCATCTTGTCAACGCTACTGCTGCGTTGACAATCTTTATAAAGCTGGTCTCTAACTAGAGACCTAGCCCCTTGTACCTCGCCCCTTGTCTGGATAAGTCACCCTGTGGGGCAGCTTCTATTATTGCGCGAATAGGCAGGCTCATTTGCTCCACAGGCTGCGCAGTTGACGTCCTTAATTCGTTAGCAGTATCGTCTTTTTTACAGGCTGCTGCTTTAAGACCACAGACCGCCAGACGTCCTATACCTCGGTCTTAAATCCGACAACGTATAAATAAATAAAAATATTAAAAAAATCCATTTTGTTGTGGACCGAATTGTGAATCAAAACCATTCTCGAATACAATTGAACACACGCAAAAAACTACTTCACAGTCGGTCCAGTCTTTTAAGGGGAGTTCAGCCGCATGCACACACAGAAGAATAAAATGAAAATATATCTTAAACATCACCTTCTAATGCATTTTTGCCATCTGACAAGCGTGTCACGCAAAAACATCCTACCCGCACCTGCCAGGCGTCAGCAAATATTTACTCGCCTCGTACAAATACCACGTTTACACAACAATCACGCTGATAATAAGGTTATCAGTGAAATTTCCCGATAAGGCGATTCTTTATTTCGCTACCGATGCGAACCGTTCCTATTCAGATTTCCTTTCGTAACGCTCGCTCTCTTATAACGAGATGAATCTGTTGAAACTCGAAGCGTTAGCTATGGCTGAAAAGCTTCCTTTTATCTACTGTTTAACGGCCGGTTTTAGTATTTGATCTACATATAGATTTCTTTAGTGGAGATAGAATGTTGATGTAAGTGTTATGGAGCTAATGTTAAATACCTATCGCTAGTAACAAAATCTATCTGTAGATAGAATATAGAAACCGGCCGTTAGAAGTTACTATTATTACGGGGCATTAAGGAAAATTTCGAGGGAATAATACTAAGTATTTCATTGACCACTGTACATATTTTATCGCGTTTGATTATCGTCCTTGAGTCCCATTGTATATGAAACATACATAATAAAAAAATCAAAGTATAATCGGGTTGAGATAACATCACTCCCGGGAGTATGTTATCTCAGTTTCCCAATTTACGACAGATTATGGAATGCCGTATGTCTGGTTAAATTACTAACTTGCGTGCGAGCAAGTTAGTAACTTCGTGCAGGTAGATAAATTTTTCCGCGTCATGATTTTGCGAATATAAATATTAACCATTTTAACAACACACAAAGCAAGATGCTGATAACTCTTCGAATGTATTCACTCTTTATTCCGCCAACATTACTCGTGACTTTAATCAGCGAATTAGGATTTTTAAAAGTTTACGCGTTAAACCTTTTTAATAACATCGACACAGAAAAAGATGTTACAGTTGCAGAAGTGCGTCCTTGTAATTCTAACTTTTGCTATTATATCTGCGACCACCGCCCGCCACTAACTGGTAATATTAAGCATGTACCTATGTTAGGGCTAAGCAATTTCGTTGATCCGAGAGGATAGTGGCGGGTATATACAGTATGGGGAATATACAGTATGGAAGTATGGATTACTATCCATACCTCCATACTGTATATTATATTATAAATGCGAAAGTAACTCTGTCTGTCTGTCTGTCTCGCTTTCACTCCAAAACTACTGAACCAATTTAAATGAAATTTGGTACAAAAATAGTCTAGAGTCTGAGGAAGGACATAGGGCATTTTTAATTGGATAAAAGTGTTGTAAAGGGTTGGAAGATATTTATTTAAGGGCTTCAACGCGAGCGATGCAGCGGGAGAAAACCTAATCTGATCATAAGTGAATACGTTGGCAGTATTCACTTATGATCAGATTATGTTTAAAGA
The DNA here is from genome assembly GCA_933534255.1 of Iphiclides podalirius. NCBI lineage: Eukaryota > Metazoa > Arthropoda > Insecta > Lepidoptera > Papilionidae > Iphiclides > Iphiclides podalirius. The sequence goes on along the minus strand of OW152839.1, from coordinate 9,180,156 downwards.
CTAGATTTAATTAGCCATCTATAACGCACGTGGCAGCTAGCACATTCGGTAAAATAGTTTCATTTAACCATATAAAACGGTCCTACCCGCTTGGGTGTAATAAAAAAAAATCAAATGATTAACTCCCGTTCGAAGTGGAGCGTCGACCGATACGGAGGCTAACAACAACAGCACAGACGGGTACCTTCTCCGAAGTGTCAAACGCCGTCAAAACAGATTCGAACCCCAGACAGGATAATTGCCTGCCGCCCGGGGTCAAGTGCTACGCGAGCCGCTAGCAATTATCGCGCACTTGTCACGTAACAAGCGATTTAGTTATTAATTTATTGTTTACTAGCTGCTGCCCGCGACTACGTCTGCATAGAATAGGCTGAAGGCGTAACATTCAAACAGAAAGACAGATATACATAAAAATATGTATATAAATTATAGCCTATGTCTTATTCTGATGTATAAGCTATATTATTGTAAAGTTTCGTTAAAATCCGATCAGTGGTATTTGCGTTAAAGAGTAACAAACATCCATCCATACATGCAAACTTTTGCCTTTATAATATTAGTAACGATTTAAATCTTCGAAAGGGGTTTCAAATGGCGGACTTAATGCCTGCCTGCCTAATTGGAATTTTGTATGAATAAACCCGGGGGGGGAATTTTGTATGAATAAAATACGAGCCGTGATAGCTGTGTCCGGGCGCTCGCCTTTAATTCAATATACTCCAGCAACCTGAGTTCGATCCCCGGTGCTGGCACCAATGAAGTTTTTAACTTTAAGTGCTGACTTATCACGTGCTCCGCGGTGAAGGAAAACATCGTGAGGAAACCTATTATTCTCGAAATAATAACAATAAAAAATATTTTTCGAAGATATGTGAAGTCCGCCAATCCGCAGTGGGGCCGCGTGGTGGACTATGCCCTGATACCCTCTGTATAGAGGAGGCCTTTGCCCAGCAGTGCGACATGTATAGGCTGTTACTTTACTTTTACTTTTACTTTAAACCCGGGGCGTGCGGAGAGATCGTGTTCGGTGTAATCAAAGTACTATATGGATTTACATGAAGAAAATTATTCTTTAGAGTATATAAAATTACAATGGGTAATTTTAAAATTTAAAATGTTTCTTCGCAAACGATGCAGTGTTCAATCAAGCATAAAAATATGTTCCTGTCTTTGAAACGTATACATGTTTGTACGGTTCATCGATTCGCGATAAAACTACGCAAGATGAATGCGCGGAAGAAGTGTTTGCGCACACAACCTTTTAAACAGTTTTAAAATACAAGTGTGATAATTTAAAAGGCTCTGCAAACCAGGTATTAGGTAGTTGGTAATAAATCCTTAAAGAAGATTGTCTTGAAGACATGAGGACTAAGCTTAAAATTGGGCTTCCCGTTTCTTCGTTAAGTAGATGTAAAGCAGTTTGTTAACTTCTACTCGGCGGTAATCTTCCAAGAGATCAATTTCGAGTTTAATTTATAGTTCCATTAGCGACCCGCCCCGGCTCAGCAAGGGTGCAATGTATTATACATATAAACCTACCACTTGAATCACTTTATCTAATAAAATCCGCATCAAGATCCGTTGCGTAGTGAAGTGATATGCTATTTATTTCATAATTGGTTAATTTATAAAAATTAAAATTGGTTAAAATCGTAATTTATATCCATTCCCGTCTCTCAGACTTTGAGTTGAGATGTTATAGCCATTTTAACAATTTGCCCCCTCACACGATCAGAATTCAGAGAACAGGTCCGATAACTGACTTTAATTGCATTGCTTTGAACGTAAGAGACCTGTGCAAACGTATCTAGTGTTTCTAAGTACGTAGTGCCTGATACCTAACCACTTTCTAAATTCTATCCGAGATGGAAGTGAATTTATTTTAAACTATTTATATTTATAAGATGAAATCAAATCGAATCGATGAAATAAATTCACAAATAAACAGTACGCAAGGAAATATAGCAAAATAAACATCATAGATTGAGTGGAGTTTTGGGGAAAGCCAATGGCCATGATCATATTGAAACTTAAATAATCTACTAAATATATATAATTAAATAGAAAAGATACACGTCCGCCAAGTTTTTAATTACTCGAACTAAAATAAGTCCTTATAAAATTGTTAAATAAAACAAGTTAACAGAGTTCTTCGCTTTTAATTCCCGTCGTGCCGTTCCGACCACAATGCGGAGTCTGTGGGCAGGTTGAGCTGTTATAAGTCCTAATATCATATTCAGTTCGGGTTAACATCAGTTATTTAACTAATAATTTTATTACGATCTACACAAAAAAGAACTTACAGTTAATTGGGGTCTTGGAGTGTTAGTATTGTATCATTTAATTTTATACTGACGAAGCTGATAATGACTAACTCCCAATCATCTTCCCTATTTAAATAAGGATGTTTATTTATTTCAATACCATCATGAATCGGTGCTCTTTTACGAGGATCTGAGGTTTATAAAATCTAACGTCAGGTTGGGGTAATCTAAAATGTCATCGCAAACTGCATACTTCTTCAACCTTCGGTACTTCTGCTAATTAATAGCTATATAATATACTTGTATCGATCCTGGTCGTCGACAAGTCATATCTAGACATGTTTGAGTGCTCCAGAAAGATCTTAGAGTCCTCGTTTTTAAGGGATATGTTTGATGATTTGCGTACATCACATTACATACGTGCACGTATCTAAAACTTTAACGCAACGTAATAAGAATCACATTATAATTTAATAAATCCAGCAAACATAGACGTAATTCGCGGAAGAAAATGAATTTTGTTTACCTATATCATTGTAGCGGATCGGCGAATTGTTTTGGCATTAGGTGCGATTTTTTTTTCAGGACCTACGCGACGCTAACTAAACACGTGCACAGAAAGCCTCGTGTTTTAAGGTTTTTTCCAATATGAACCTTGCATAAAATAGAACAGTTTAGTAATAATTTACGCAATAGCTTTTAATCTCCTCGAAGCAAATATAACAAAATTTCTTAACCAGAACCTTTCGGTTCGGTGGTTAAATAATTAATCTATAATATGAAATACAAATCTTCCTAAAGCCTATCATGGTCCGATCAGTGTTTATCGTAGATAAAAATTAGATTTTTAAACGAGAGCGTAACCTTAAGATGTATTTTGAATTATAATTTTTTGTAGATAAATGAACGAAAACTTCCGTCGTTGCGGGATTTGCATCTGCGACTTTGCCCAGTTGTATTTATTTATACTTGCCACCTCAGAACTCCGTCATTTATGAACCGATTTAAAAAATTCTTTTTGCAAATAAAATCAAAATCAAATCATTTATTCATCGAAATAAGAAATATACATTTCATCTATCGATAGTACTTTTTTAATCTACCACCATTTCGTAAAGAGGTACCTCTAACGAAGAAACAGGCGAAAGAAACTCCGTAGGTATTCTCATTTTTGGCATTTTTTTTTTCTTAAACAAAAATACATTGTTATAAAGTACATTTTTTTTTATTTAGAAACAGCTTAGGAGCGATCTTCTCATTCCCAGGTTTTATTATCGTTAATGTACTCTTTTATATATAGGTTTGGTTTAGCATCCATGTGGTCTCATATCGACTCCATTTGCACAGAACTCCAGAAGACTGTGCTAATTCTGATAGAAAACGGAAACAGTCAGTGAGTGAGATGTTCGAAGGCGTGTGTTTTTGGTTATAAAAATGGTGCGAGGCAAACTAAGCAAAGCGCTCTATAGGGTGTCAAGAATGTGTTGATTTGAGACACACAGTATTGCAGTGCAGCGTTTTGATTTTCGTCAAACATACAATATTCTATCTGCATATGCTAAATGAACCTGTTGATGCAATTACGTTGACACTCCTTGGCCAGTTGCCGAAGTATTGGCTTCGGCGTCGGGGGTCGTGGATTCGATTCCCACACGGGACCACTATTTGTGTGATCCACAGCAAGATGTTTCGCATCTGGCTCACTATTGTGTCACTATTGTGCGATCCGCTATTTGTGGAGGCCCCGGGGCTGTAGCCTCGGTTGCCCTCCCGTAATCCAGCCCTGCCGTTGCACGAGGTAACTGCCTGTCAGGCATAAAAGCGGTTTCATTATTGCATGTAGATCTACATTTTTGACCTCCCCAGCATATCGCCGTAACTGGAATGTCAATCTTCTTCTATATAAATAAAAATGAATGTTGGTAAGCGCATAACTCAAGAATGGCTGCACTCAATTCAGCTAATTTATTTTTTTGTGTGTTTCTTAAGGTACACGGAAGGTTTTAATACTATAAAAAGAAGAACGAAGTCTTTCCGGGCAGCGATTTTGAAATAGATTTTATTGCATCATATTATTAAGTCGTTGTTTTCATATATTTTGGTCAATGCATCCTTTAATTTTAAATAAATATTATTATTCAAATTAAAAGATGTAATTGACCTTTACACCTTTAAAAAACATGTCAAGTGATGAACATTAAGATTTCAGCGTTAGAATAGAATAGGTATAAAATTTTGTTTGTTTCAAGGTTCGCTTCAGCGTTGACAAACATGAAGACAGATAGGTTTCTAGTATATGAGTTTTAGAGATTTCATATCACAAAACAGCACGAATGATGACATAGAATGATAAAAGATATTAGTTTGAGAAGAAAGTGTGGAGTTAGTATGACATTATTAAACTTTTGAAAAAGTTCACTCACTCTCAACTCAAACAAACATTTTCATAAACTCGATTATATTACAAAGACTATTTTTCTTTTTTTAAAAAAATTGTCCTTATTTTAGGATAACATTATACTGTGTAAGGACGTTTTAAATAATTAATTAAATTTAATTAAACATAAATTTCACGTGGACAAATACCCAGATGCGAAACAACTATCTGTGGGTCACACAAATAGTTGCCCCGTGTTGGAATCGAACCCACGACCCCCGACGCCGAAGCCAATACCTTGGCGAGTGCACACGGAGTGATAATTATCTCGCAAGCGAGGCATCATCGATCTCTCATATTGTCTGTCGCACCGCTCCAAATTGGCTGCAATTCGCGGTAGGAGCATATTGGCCGGCTAGCGACGGGTCACCCGCGGTCAGCCAATCGCGAGCCGGTCCAGGATTAATTGGTGGAGCTCGCAACGGAGCCCATTGATTCATTATCGTATTCAATGTTGCAGTGTTCGCTGTCGACCGTGGACTTTGGTATCAACGATACTTGTATACGAAAGGTCTATGCGAAATTTATGTGTACTCCTGACTTCGGGGCCACCGATGGACCGGCTTTATCGTAGAATTTATCTCAGCACATTCTTTTATTAAATACTTTACAGCAGTCATTAACAGATTTTTCTTTTTCTATATTATATTCTATTTTCTTATGGTTCACCTCATGTTCAGTGATAACCGCCCATGGAGTTATGGAACACCCGTAGGATTTAATGTGCATTTCCACCGTATAATAAAGTATACCTCAGTCGCCATACGAAACGCAGAAGCATAACAAGTCCATCTCACGCCGGTATTCTGTGAGGACGTGGTCGTGCAACAGTGAAGACTGTTGCTTGACCCTACGATTATTTTTTCATTATTGTACATATATAAATACTTATCTACAGCTAAAAAACTGATGCGTGTATCAAAGGGCATCTTTTAAAATAGTTTATATAACAATGGCCGTGATAGCTATTATATACTTCCATATAAATAAATTGTAAATTTTAAGTGCTGGCTTATCACTTGCTGAAGGAAAACATCGTGAGGAACCGTGCATATTTTAGAAATACAAAAAAATTTGAAGATATAAGAAGTCCGCTAATCCGCAGTGGGATCGAGTGGTGTACTATGCCCCATAATACCCTCAGTACAGAGGAGGCTTTTGCCCAGTAGTGGGATATATAGAGAACAGTGACAGCGTTTTCTGAAAGCCTACCCCTGAACAGTACTTGTGTGATAGTCGTCTCCCGTTGTGCGCTTTACGGGAAAACCACTGTATGAATTTCAATTTATAAACCTAATTTTTATTTCTTAGACGGTCGGTTTACTTAAAAAATACTATGATATGTACATTCAATGTCATTACATGTCCTCAAAGGTTTAAGAAACAACGATTTTTATAAGCACTGCGTGTTTAGAGACGAGTGTTTCCTAGCCGTGTAAATAACATACCGAGAACGTCAACTAAGTTTCTTCGAACATATAATGCGATCATGCCTATAATGCATGAGCTGTAGAAGTAGTTGATCGTGGTGCAGGGGAAGCAATCCAGGGGACGAATACCAACACGACGGAGTAAAAGTACTCAGAGAAACTCTTCAAAAATCCAATTAACTCTCGCAGGATAGAATGAAATGGCGACAATTTACATATTATGGTCACGATCCCCATTAGTGAGGGAACGACGAAGAATAGGAAATAAAATTCATTGTTACTAAGCAATGCAGACAAAGTCGCGGGTATCAGCTAGTATGTGATTAGTCAATTCATATTTGTTAATGCTAAATGCAATTAATGAATAAATAACGCTTTTAAGGTTTTATGATCGCAGTAGGTAGTCAAAATATACCCACTATTAGATATAATGACTAAACAAAAAACAAGACCGTATTATTAATAAGTTATAAATTTAGAAGACGTTTATGTCAATTTCGTTTTTAGTTAATTCACAGCCGACAGGTTTACGCCAGGTCAATATTTTAAGTTTATTTAACTTATTCGGCTTTCTGGTCAATTTTGCACGTTGTGTTTATCATCAATTGACTGTAGCTCTAATCTAATTAAAATATTTACAAATCTAATTAAATTTGTAAATAAATCTGTTTTAAGAACCGAAACAAAATAAATAATTAACTAATTGAAGACTACAGTCAAGAAGATACACTCACGCCCAGTTTCTGAAACAATGATTAAAAGAAATTAACTAGTGAGTTTAACTTTTAGCAACTCAAATGACATTTGAAAAGCCATTTTCATGCAATTTACTCGAGCAACCAGAGTTCGAATCCCAGTGCCAGCACCAACGAATATTATTTTTTAAGTGTTGACTTGTCACGTGCTCAGTGGGAATGGGAAACATCGCGACAACCTGCATATTTTCGAAACAATAATAAAATAAAAACATTACGAAGATTTGTGAAATCCGCCAAACTGCAGTAAGGTCGCGTGGTGGACTATGCCCTAATACAGGGGGTATTAGGGGGTGCAGAGGAGGCCTTTGCCCAGCAAGGGGACGTTTACAGGCTGTTACGTTCCTTTATATAACTAACGTAAAAATATTTCATTTGGCAACCCTAGCTAGATTAGCACGCTTGCATGAGCTCAGGTCACACCTCACCTCGTTGCTATCGATGACCTTTTACCGATATTGGCGTTATCGATAAAAGGGATCTTTTTGCTCAAACGGAAAACCACTGGCAACAAAACATAGATCTGGAATGGCTTCTACGAATATTCACTATATTCCTATGTATGATGACTCCGTGCCGAAGTTGCCAAGGTATTGGCTTCGGCGTCAGGGGTCGTGGGTTCGATTCCCACACGGAGCAGCTATTTGTGTGATCCACAGATAGTTGTTTCGCATCTGGGTGTTTGTCCGCGTGAAATTTATGTTTGTAAAATTCCTTACAACACGGGATAATGTTATCCTAAAGTTTAAAAAAAAACAATAATTTATATTGATTGAAAATCAACAATACAAGATGATAGCAGTTATTTAATTGTGGACGAACCACGCAATAGCTTCGGCTGTTACACAAATGGGTAGATCCGTCCGGGTAAGTACCACGATCTCACAGAAAGCCGGCGTAAAGTGGGAGTGCGTTTCGTCTAGTGAGTGTGGTAGCCGGGGCCCACTCTATTAAAAGGTGGCGATGCATATGCAAGCCTACGGGTGTTCAAATGTCCATGCGCGGCGGTTATCACTTAACATCAGGTGAACCGCTAGCGTGAGAAGAGAGAAGTAATGTGCGACAAATAATATACAACTTATACGACATACTTGCGACTTCAATATTAGGCGAAAACTTCTTTGTTTGTATCTCTCTTTATACATGATTTACTAATAGCTATTACAAAATGATACATACCATTAAAATAATATGAAATTAAAGTATACACAGGTGAAACTCCAACTTATCAGTATATTCTTTAACTATGTAAGTAATGCAAAATATTGTATTGTTTATACAATACAAGAAGAGAAACGTTTTATTATACAAAACCCTTATATTGTAAGATATACAATACAAGATAAACATCGATATGAATACGTAAATATGCAAAAGAATATACTGAGTGAAAGAAGTATACGGAGATGATGGATAAGGTATTAATATACCAAAAAGAAGTAGATAGAATGTTCTTGTTCTGAGATGTTTTTTATACGAGAAGGTGTCAGGTTGCAAATGCGTTGCCACCTTTTGATAAAGTGGGCCCCGGCTATCTCACTCACCAGACGAAACGCAGAAGTGTTACACTTTCACTTCACGCGAGTCTTCTGTGAGGTCATGGTACTTCTCCAGTTGGAACTGCCCACCCGTGCAACAGCGAAGACTAGAAGATAGTAATGCTTTTATCGTACTAGCCTCCCGGGATATTGTGGCTATGATATTTGTTGGTTGCTATCAATATTGCCCGCTGATGTGATAAAAGTTTTGTATTGAGATATTCAGAGAATCGTGTAGCATTTTTCAAGCGGCGGTGTGCATACCATGTTCGACAAAAATGCCGTATCCACCAAATGAATTGGTTAAATCCGTTCATTGACGCAGAATGCGTGGGCATTAAAGAATGCAGCAGAAATATGAAAGTGTATTATAATTTACAGCCAATTTTTAAATGAATAACGTAATTTATGTTCTTTTTGGATGTGACTTCCAAACACATTGTGTTAAGTATCAAAAGAAATGAAACATAGATTTGAAAGAGTTTGTGTTATATCCTTTTTAATTATGTTTTAAATTCGTTACATTCTAAACTCATATTACTCGATCTGATTTTGCTGCATGAACAACTTTTTGGTCGTTTATAAGAACCAATATTCGAATGACAGGAAATTCTTATGGTCGAATTTCGTTTTTAAATTATTTTACGATTATGGTACTTATTTTATTAATAATACTATGGTTCATCAACATTTATAATACTTTTGACAAAATGAGAAAAAGGGACTGAAATGTTTCTCTTTGCCTATTTAGAAGAGTGTATCTAACACGTAGTGAGCGAGCGTGAACGCTTGAATGTATATGCAGGGGATGTTGGAAATAAGAAGTCGAAAATTGCAATCTGATAATATCCGTCTATCCCTCTTTTTAGGAAAGACGTGAGCGTATTATCATACATCGTGCTCTGTGTTTAGTATGCGATGGCTAGTATGGCGATAATAAAACTCGAATAATAAATATATATTTTTTTAAATATATTTCACTTAACAGCTGCAGCGTTAGAAAAAGATACATAATTTTACTGTACTTATCCTATAACAAATAACCCATAGAGTAACCCACGTGAAGTCACTTGACACCTTCTACGCCTAGAACTACGCACTAGAATAGCTTTCAAGTGAACTCGTAAAGGGAGTCGGTGGCACTGAAATTGTTAAACTGAGTAAACAAGACGTTTCTGTCCGCGATTTGGTGAACAATCTGGGTGGCACGTGAGAGGGGCGCGTCTCATTTTATTTTTATGTGAGAAAGTGATGATTTATGTGAGTCCTGATAACTGATATCAAGCGATATCCGCCGACCATGGACAGGTTACAAATGCTCACTCACCAGATGAAACGCAGAAGTGCGACACTTCTACTTTACGCCGGTCTTCTGCGACGAGCCTGCCACAGTGCAACAGCCGACAGCGTGGCCCTACCATAGTAATCAAGCCGGAATATAAATTATGATCATTTAATGTTCCTAATGATAATTTCACTCCCCAACGTTGTAATACCGACATCTAAATTCGAGGTTAACCAACCATCGGCAACAGTCGGCATTCAGTAAACATTCAAATCGAGATGAGTGCAAATAGATCTGGTTCGTTCCGGAACACCGTCTATTTGCATCACGTTTGCGCGGAAATTATAAAGCTCGGAATCCAGATCAGCCCATCAGTGTTAACAACGCTCCGTCAGAGTGGAGTAGGCAGACAAGTTTGTTTTTAGATACGCCGCGAGTATTTTATATGGTAACATTTGAGGTGAATTAATAATCCTTACTAATATTATAAAGGCGAAAGTTTGTATGTATGGATGGATGTTTTTTACTCGTTCACGCAATACTGCTGAATGGATTTTAATGAAACTTTACAATAATATAGCTTATACATCAGAATAAGACAGGCTATAATTTATATACATTTTATGTATATTTGTCTTTCTGTCTGAGTGTTAGGTCTTCAGCCTATTCCACGCAGACGTCGTCGCGGGCAGCAGCTAGTGTCTCATATTTATGAATACTACATCATTCTAATACAACTCGCAAAAGTATTCTGGTAATCAAGAGTTTCAAACACGCGATGAAGTTCGAGACATCGGCAGTTTAATTGAAATATTTGGATATATTCTAAACTGAATTATCACGTGCTCCGCGGTGAAGGAAAACATCGTGAGGAAACCTGCATATTTTCGGAATGATAACAAAAAAAATGTATTTCGAAAATATGTGAAGTCCGCCAATCCGTAGTGAATCCGCGTGGTGGACTATGCCCTGATACCCTCTGTATAGAGGAGGCCTTTGCCCAGCAGTGGGACATGTATAGGCTGTTACTTTACTTTACTTTTTTTATTCTAAACTGGCTTTCTTTTACCGGCTCTGCACGACTAGGCAAACACGAGGTACACCCGCGTTCCGGGGCGGTTCTCACCGCTCCCAGCCACCGATTAGCTAATTGCACAGTCGACGGCCATCCGGGTGTCGGTCCGAACCGCGTCCTTACGCCCTTAGATGACACACCATAGTTAAACGCACGCATGAGCACATGCGGGGCCCTACCCACAGCGGAGGGCCCAAACCCGTGGGTTCTGGCTAGCCCACCGGTTCTGCGTCAGATGAAGCTTTAATAGTCCCGGGACTGAAAGCAAAAACATCAATTAATACAAGATACAAGACGACTAGGCAAATTAAAATTTTCATGATAAAGTACTGACTATGGATGGTTGCCATGCCATGTAGACTATATGTGAATATGAAAGAACAATATAAAATACTTCGTTGATCTTCGTCGGTGGGGCAATCAGCTTAGCGGTTAAAGAGTCGGCGCGCGAATCCGGACGGCGGTTCGATTTCCGCAGCGGCGAAAAACTTTTCGTCGCTTTTTCTACAAAATGTTGTGCCGACCCCATCTAGGCGGAATAAGGGCAGTGTAATACTAAAGATGAGTGAATTACTTGACAGCTCATTTTCTAGTATTTCCTGGTCGGGACAGATCTAACTTAGTTTCTTTTTTTTTTTTCTTATTATTTATAAAAAAACATTGCCCTTACTTTAGGATAACATTATGCTGTGTTGTAAGGACGTTTTACAAACATAAATTGCACGAGGACAAATACCCAGATGCGAAACATCTATCTGTGGGTCGCACAAATAGTTGTCCCGTGTGGGAATCGAACCCACGACCCCCAGACACCGAAGCCAATACCTTGGCAACTGCGCCACGGAGTCATCAATGTTTACCAGTGGTAGTTCTCGGCATCATTGCACTCCTATAATAGGAATCCTATATAGATTCTAGAAATGACTATTACTACTATACCATGAAGTACGCCAAAATGCATTCAGCCCGTGTTCCTTACGTAGACAGTTTGCTACTTTTATTTCGCTTGTTACTCTCCTATCGACTGAGCTTAATTTGACTTCACTCAAAATTAGTAGAGCCTACTATCCGTGTTATGTACAAAGCTGCAAACGAGCGGGAAAAGATGACAGCTCTGTTTGTCAAATTACTGAAGGCAATGCAAAAGGCAGAACGCTGAACGGAATAGCATTTTTAACCTTTTACCTTACAAAAATACGCTTAATATTGGTAAGGATAAATATAAATACAACATTAGATAATCTATCGCCTAATCTATCTTCTTCTGATCGGTCGATTTGCGACGATAATATTATTGATATTTTACCGATCAGATATAATTTAGTAATAAGAAAAATTAAACATCAATCAATTGCTATTATAGCAAAATCAACTACTGATTTATCAAATAAATACATCAAACCCTAATGAGTATTTTTTATGTGACAATTATAACAGTAGCAATAATGTTTATCTCCTTTAATACATTGTTTTAGACTTAATGCTAGTTACCTACATAGTGTTTTCCAGACTTAAATGCTAGTTATTTGTTATTTGTATAATGTTATTATATTATTTATATTTTTATTTTTATTTATAAACCCAACCAAACGAGAAAACAAATGAATATCCACCATGTTTATTTCTTTTAATCGGCCGCTTGGCTTAGTTGGTAAAGCGTCTGGGCGCGAAACCAAAGGACTCGGGTTCGAATCCCTCAGCGCTGAAAGTTTTTGTTCATTTATCTAAAAGGATTTGCAATTTAAATTTCTTTTAAATATACAATATATAAGACTAAATGCTTAATGGGCAGTAATTTGACATATTACTACAATAGAACAATAGCATCCATTGATGAATTAAGTTGGGAGAATCTTTATTTTGCCTTCGGCTCCATTCTGCGTTTCAATAAAAAAAAGAAAATATGTCAGGCAATAGCATCAGAAAACGTGAACGTGAATAAAAAAATTAACGGAACATATTAATAAAAATATTTTATATACTAATACACTCCTGGTCAATAGCAATGTTTTGAACAAATATCAAGTCAATCAATGGGCAAGTTTTTGAGTTTTTTGGACAGAAACATACGGAAGCTAAATTGTAATATATAAAGATTACACTATTTATAGTATAACGCAGCATAGTGCATGCTTTCGATTAGTGAAGTACAGAGCCCAGCGTTTAAATGGAGGCTTCATGACTAAAGTCGCAAGGCAGTTTCCCGCCAAATAATGGCGTTGTCTTACACAGTTGCGACCATCGGACTGCGCATCATGACATGTACATGACGCAAGTATCAACACCATAAAGGAAATCTCGTAATGAAAATATCACATATAAGCCTTAAAGTAAATGATAAATCGTGTATAAGATAGAAACAATATAAACAAGGATTCTTGATAAATTGAGTCTAGGCGTAATAATACACGTAATTAAATTAAAACTGATTATAGCAGTTTTTAGAGGTATTAACATCAATGGCGAATACATCACCCACCTTCGATTTGCCGACGATATAGTCATCATGGCAGAATCGCTGGAGGACCTTGGTACTATGCTCAATGACCTCAACAGTGTCTCCCAACGGGTGGGCCTTAAGATGAACATGGACAAGACGAAGATCATGTCTAATGTCCATGTCACGCCAATACCAGTTGTTGTTGGGAGCACTGAGCTCGAAGTTGTTGACGAGTACGTTTACCTAGGACAGTTAGTCCGGCTAGGTAAGTCCAACTTCGACGCAGAGGTCAATCGGCGAATCCAACTCGGATGGGCAGCGTTCGGGAAACTACGGCAAATCTTCTCGTCGAATATACCTCAATGTTTGAAGACTAAAGTCTTCAATCAATGTGTGTTGCCAGTGATGACCTACGGAACCGAGACGTGGTCCTTCACTGCTGGCCGTATGAGGAAGCTCAAAGTCGCTCAGCGAGCTATGGAGCGAGCTATGCTCTTAATTTCTCTGCGTGATAGAGTTCGTAACGAAGACATCCGCAGTAGAACTAAGGTAACCGACATAGCTCAGAGGATTAGCAAGCTGAAGTGGCGATGGGCCGGCCATATAGCTCGTAGAACCGATAACCATTGGGGAAGAAATGTTCCCGAGTGGCAGCCTCGTACTGGCCATCGTAGTGTGGGACGACCCCCCACTAGATGGAATGACGACCTGTGCAAATGTGCGGGAAGTCGATGGATGCAGTTGGCTCAGGATCGTACTTCATGGCAGTCTATGGGAGAAGCCTATGTTCAGCGGTGGACTCAAACAGGCTGAAATGATGATGATGATAGCAGTGCATTTTAAGTCATATCAGTCTGTCCCGTGATTATGAACCATGTAACGGATTCCAGACTTTATACGCGAAAAAATCCTAAGTTTTTTTTTTTGTGAAAAGGTGGCTTGTAAGCTGATGGTTCGCCTGATGTTAAGTGATAATCGCCGCCCACAGTCATTTTTAACACTCGTAGGGTTGAAGATGCAATGCCCTTAAAAAAATGGGCCCCGGCTATCTCACTCACCAGGTGAAACGCGTATGCTTTCACGTTTCGCCGGTATTCTGTGAGGTCGTGGTACTTCTGGACTGAATTGCCCATTCGTGCAGCAGCGAAGACTGCCCCCACCACAGACTGAACCAAAAAGAGCCTTAACCATTGATTTTTAATCCGCAACAATGTTAATCCCCTTGACAATTACAAAAATGTATGAGTAAATTAAAACATTGTATTAAAACGATGTAAAGTAACGGCCTATATAAGTCCCACTGCTGGGGGCATAGGCCACCTCTGTAAGAGGGTATTTGTTCACACGACCCCTTTGGGGATTGGCGGTCTTCACATAACTTAGAAATATTTTAAACGATTTATTATTAGGATGTTTCAATTGTGACCAGAAACATAATTAATGGCAATATAATTATTTGCAAATAAGAATCTATGATATGATATCACTACATAATATAAAACAAAGTCGTCCCGCTGTCTGTCTGTCCATATGTATGCTTGATCTTTAAAACTACGCAACGGATCTTGATGTGGATTTTTTTTAATAGATAGAGTGATTCAAGAGGAAGGTTCATATGTATAATAGAATAGTTTGGAAGGCCTCCCCCTAGGTGGACCGAAGACATAGTAAGTGTCGCGGGCAACCGGTGGATGCAAATGGCAAAGTGCCGTTCGTTGCGGCGTTTTAACGGGGAGGCCTATGTTCAACAGTAAACGTCTTGTGGCTGATGATGATGATGATGAAGTATTTATAAAAGCAAGGTCGAGCCAATCGTATTATGAAATCGTCTTCAGCTGAAAACATTATTATTCTAAATGTCTATTTTTCATCAATAACGGCAAACATAAGATTTAAATAGTGTTTCAATCATTAAACATAAATAAATAACTATTTAAGACACAGCTTTACACAACTTACACTTTCACGGTGGTAGGGCCACGCAGCAGCCTCGGCTGTTGCACGAATGGGCAGGCCCGTCCGGGTAAGTACCACGACCTCACAGAAAACCAGCCTAAAGTGGAAGTATGACAAATACTTTCGCGTTTCGTCTGGTGAGTGAGGTAGCTGGAGCCCAATTTTCAAAAGGTTGTCAACGCATCTGTAACCCTCGGGTGTAGCAGATGTCTATGGGCGGCGGTATTCACTTACCATCAGGTGAACCGTCTGCTCGTTAGGCAACTTTTCACATAAAGAGAAAACGTTCTCTAGTCCCAAACTAAGCAACGCTTATACTATGGGTATTAGATAACTGACAAAACACATTTTTCTTTTGCAAATAAATAGATATTATAAATATATAAACACCCAGACAATGGAAAAACACTATGCTCACAATATTTTTCGAGTTGTGGGGATCGAACATACACCCTCTAGCGCAAGAGGCAGGCTCACTACCCACTACGACAATCGGGTCATCAATCAATCAAAAAGAATTATGCAAGCTATGGCGTACCGAAAAATAATATATTATTATGTCTATAAAGAGACTTATATCACGATATAAGGGTATACATTTTAAGACACATTGTTTTGTAAGATACACGTGTAACTTTCTTAAATTTTGCGAAACTCTAAATTATATTGTCGTTGCATTACATAAAAAATATAAACAAATAGATAAATTACGTAATGAAATACGAATCGATAATTTATGAAATAAATCTAGTAGTACTACGTTTAAAGATCTACAAATTCCTCGCGATGCTTTGAATTAACAAAACGGGGTCAATTTTGAAAGTAGTCGCTAAATTCCACAATATTGACGTATCTTCTTTATTTTCCAGTCGATAAAATTGAGAAAAAGAGTAAAAGAGGCGTTCCTCCTAAACAAATTTCATAATATTTCGCGATTATAATTTGGGCGGGAATTTTTTTTTAATTTTGGGAATAGTGAGATTATCACGGCTTTTTTCCTTATAAGCAAGAACTGCAGCATTGAGTCTTAACGAATTGAGAAAGTGACTTCACGCACATAAATACAGACTGGAATGCTCGCGATTTATTTCGTTTCGACTTCAGAGAATGGCCATAAACATAGCAAAACTGGGGGCTTTGCCAAGTCGAGTTTTCAAGGTCGCGAGCGCTTTAGCTTTGGTGAAATTAATCCTCATTTGCGTATATGGGCTAAAAATATTCGTAATAAATTATTATAAAATAAAATCCCGTGGTTGTTGAGGCAACTCTCTATTGGAACCTGGTTGTGAAAGCTTCTAAGGTTAATACCACTAACGTCTAACACTCAGAAATTTAAGTCAGCACTTACCTTTCTGTTACAGGCACTGCTTTCGACTTCAGCTCGTAGTACATGAAGTCCTGGTGCTGGGCTGCTGTCATTTCATCCAAAATATGGTCAACTTGATAGTCGTTTGTCAAAAAGGAGGCGAGATCGAACCCCATATCAATACCGGATTCATCCATTTTAGTATATATACACAAACACTACCTTTTCCACTGTCGTATGTTACATAAAAATATTTAGATACATATTTAGAAAACAAAACGTGGCTTTTTATATGTGAACAGGATGAGTATCTTCGCAGCATCCATTCTCAGAGCTGTCTACTTGTTGCTATTGTTGATTGCTATCATAGTCAAATCTACGTACTATATTAATGACATTTATACTACTACAAAATTACATACAGATCATCCGCACAACTAACAGCTGACAATAACAGACTACTCATTAGAGTTGTCTAGTTGTAAGTTGAAAGATTTTTGCAATGGCAATATTATACATTTTAAATCATGAAATTATTTTAAATCTTGTTTAAAAAAAAATTTCAGTAATTTTTTCAGATTATAAATTGATTCCTATTTTATTCATTTTGTTTTCATTTCTTTGCTATATTCGAAGTAGTCGTTCCTAAACTTAATAAAAACAGGTAACACTAAAAGACCTAAATAATTAAATTTTTTTGTATTCTGATCTATTTTGATTTATCTATCAAAAGAAATCAAAACAATAAAATTTATAAAGCAAATAATTTCGAACCGTTTAGTGTAGAATAAATTATAATTATATCCGTTATTATTTTTGTTTTAAAGTGACTTTATTACTGCATATATCATCATTTTAAGAGTATACAGAAAATTTCACTATTTTACATTTCTGTGATTGTTATTCGGTAATAATTATTTTTTATTAAATAAATTCATATTAATTTATATTAATTAAATTATATCTTTACTGATCAGTCGGTACCACAGACAACGTACATAGACAATATTACATAGAAGTCAGCAGCAGTTATTAGGCATGAGATATACCTGCAACATTCTATACCCGGCCTCAAAGGTACGGGTATCGCCGTATACCCGGTGCTAAAACCCAGTATCAAAATACCTATAGGTATTAGTTATGTTCAGGCCTCCTTTTGGAGACGCGGTCGAATCAAACGAATTGAACCTTTGGTTGGAATTGGAACATTTAAATGTTTTTTTTAGCAAACAGTTTTTTTTATTGAGATTTAATCAGTCTAAAATAAGCTCAATCTTTACTAACGCAAAGAACCCTAGTATCAAAAAAAAGTAATTCAATTTTTTTATTAATTAATTTAATAATCAATTAATCCATTCAATAATCAATTTAACTAATTAAAATATTTATTTAACTTATGGTCATAGAAACAAAGAATAAATTTATCTCAAGGAATTATTTGGTATAAAATGCCTAAATCATACGTTTCAATTCGGGCATGATCGGGAAGAGCCGCCGTAAGCGTTCGGGGAACTTCGTACCTATTCGGCCGGCGGGTTGTCGCGAGCGTATATACCGCCCCCGTCGGACGAGGCGGCCATAGCCATACCTATCGGTGCGGGTATGGAACGGGCCTCTGCCGTACATACGTCATACCCGGTGTGCGGCCGGGTTGTCGCGAGCGTATATACCGCCACCGTCGGACGAGGTGGCCATACCTATCGGGTATGGAACGGGCCTCTGCCGTACATACCCGGTGTGCGTACTGGTATGTTCATACTGGGTATTTATACCTGTTCCAGTATATACGCCTCATCCCTAGCAGTTATGTACTCTGTGGCAGCCGCAGTGGCGAGTAGCGTCGTTTAGAATTGTAAATTATAATTAGTGTAACAAGAAGTTTTACAAGTGATAAAAATATAATTTATCTCGAAGAATTTATATTTTGTTAAAATGTCGAAAGCTCACCCACCTGAATTAAAAAAGTAAGAATAATTTATAATTTCGTCTTAATTTGGTCCTATTCTGAATTGGTGGCACAAATTGTTCAGGTTAACCTTTAAATTTTTCTTCATTGTAAAACACCTGGAAAAAATCTTAATTATGCATTGTAGTAGCTTAAACTAATTTTTATAATGTTAATTTATATCTGCTAGGTTTATGGATAAAAAACTTTCCATTAAACTAAACGCTGGGCGTGCTGTCACCGGCGTGTTACGAGGTTTCGACCCATTCATGAACCTTGTTTTAGATGAGTCCGTAGAAGAGTGTAAAGATGGACAAAGAAACAATATTGGAATGGTGGTATGTATTATCTAAGTAAATCAAACTCTAATACAAGTCATGCATAACATACAATAGGTTTTCCCGGCGTATTAAAGCTGGCTGCTTCAGAGTACGGCTAATATTCCGAATAGTACGTCTCGTTTTTCAAGCTAGAAAAAAATTTTAATCTATAGAGAAATGTTAATAACTAAATATTATATGTTATAATCAATGAAAACCACTAGTTTATGAGGAAAAAATTAACAAAGTTTTTAAATTTCATACAACTGAAATCCGTCATTACTGTGCGTCCATTATTCATTATAGATTATTATTTTAAGTTAAAAACTTACGTTTTCACTTTTTACGTTGTAAGAAGACACAAATACACAGATATATCACAAAAACACAAGTTTCTACTCCATGAACATATATTATTAACAATTTCTAAAATTTAAAATTTGTAACTTAGTGTACACTTAATGTCTCGAATATTAGGTTCAAAATGAGTCACAGATCCGACACAGAGCGATCCGACTCGGATAGGTTAGGTTAGAAGGTTTCGTTGTTAGGTTCTTTTTTTATGACCACCCAGAAAACTTTAGTGTAACAGTACTTTTAGTATTTTTAAAAACTCTTTTAATAATGCGAAGGTTATAATTTGGAAAAGTGTGTGAATTCGTAAATTTATACATGTCAAACACAAAATGGCAGATTTATTTAGTGAAAATAACAAGTTTTAAATATTTTTTTTTATTAAAAGTAAGTGTTTGACTTGGTTTTTATGTATGTAATATTAATTATTAACATTTCTCTATCGATAAAAATTTTTTTCTAGCTTGAAAAACGAGACGTACTGTTCGGAATTTTTACCGTGAGTTATTTAACCGGGGCCCACTCTTTTAAAGGTTTCCAATGCATCTGTAGGCCCTCAGGTGTTGTATTCACTTAACAAAATTATTAAATATTTTTTAGTTTAAACATGTAAATTGAAATAATCATGATTTTTTTTCATTTTGATGTACAATCAAATCATTTATTCATTGAAGTAAAAAATATATATTTACTTACAATATTTACGAAATATACATTTGTCAATAAGTACTTGATATTAAGAACTATGAGGTAGCAACAAGCTCCTTTCCAAATCACAAATATAAACCAAACGATAAAATAGTGGTCACTATAATTCCATTGCTATTTTCGAGAGTTGCTAAATACAAAAGTAATAGGTTCTTGTTAAATGGGCTGATTCGCTTGTGGTATTTTTTGGTAGAATTTGTTTATTTAGAAATTTTATATCGGTCAAACCATCTTGTGGATGAGCTGGACAATTGTCAATAAATAAAATGATCTTTTTCTCTGATGTTATTTAGGTTCTTTTATTCTCCTCATAATCAACAGGTAAAACCCTTTTGTTATTGAAACAGCTTGGTTTTCTCGCACATGCCATAACCAATAATTTCAGTTTTTCTCCAGCCCTAGTTATAGCAATAAGCAAATGTATGTGATTCTATCTTTTGACTTCTTCCCACCTATATATTTTTAACAATGTTCTTACAGGTATTGATTTGAAAATAAACCTGTAATTTCAGCATTCCATATTTTGCTTCCAAAAAATTCATTTTCTGGTTTTGTGTTTATAGAGTTTGTTACAAAATATGCATGGCATTTCGAGGAAGTTGTGAAAAATGGTTCATTTAAATCAGTTGCACTACTGGAAATCGGGGTTACATCTGAATTACTCACTATTAGGCAAATAGATGACCATAGAATCACCATTACACAGTAAAATCAAAATAAATAAGTATAACATCACAACAGCTAAAAAGTCGTTACAACTACGGATATTATAAATGAATTACACTCTAAGATTCTTCATTTGAAGTATTTGATCATGACAATATATGCTCTTTATCTTTATTGTTCATATTTTATACAAATAACATAATTATTCAATACACATAACATTTTTATTTTTAACTTATCTTAAAGGGCTCTAAAGTGTAAAAAATTGTTAAGTTTTAAATTCTTAATAGGATGGATATATTATAGTTCTATATTTTATACTTTATTTAAACTTACCTAAAATGGATATCTTTTATGATATTATTTTATTTTTTTCCAGGTAATCAGAGGAAACAGCATAATAATGTTAGAATCCTTAGATAGAATATAGTTTTAATTCCATGTAGGTAGTAAGTTAAACCAAACTTAAATCTAGCATATAACTGTATGGCAATGTATGTGTGCTTAAACTTTCAAGATCAACTATGTTTATTCATATTGCAAGTTAATAAGTTAATAACACAAGTATAAAAAATTAAGTTTGCAAATATTTGATAGAATATTAAAAACTTAAATATAAATCATTCTTAAGTTTAAACAGATAAAGGTTATTTTCCATATAGTTACATGTTTAGATTTTAACTTTGACTACCAATTTGTGCCCTTTTTGGTGAGCATTTGTAAGTTGACTTTAACTTGTGATTTAAGTAAATGTAAGTTTTCAACTATTTTGTTTTATTTTCCTCCTAGTCCTTACATTTTCTGGAGATGTTTATTATAAGCCTTTATTTAATGGCCACGCAACAGGCCTCTGTTGCACTATGGGCAAGTCCATGCGGTTAGGATAAGTACCATGACCTTACAAAAGACTGGTGTGAAGTGAAAGTGTTACACTTCTGTGTTTCGTCTGGTGCGTCAGGTACCCGGGACCCACTTTATACAAACACATAAAAAATCATTCATTACATTAAAAAATTATTCATTTACAGGCCTCTTCCAACGAAGCTGTCAAGATAATCGCAAATTACACTTACATATAAAACACGTATCTTATCGTCTTCAGAAATCTATACTATTATATACGAGTAAAGAGGAAAGATTTGATTGTTTGTATGTATTGAATAGGCTCCGAAACTACTGAACCGATTTAAAAAATTCTTTCACTGTTGAGAAACTACATTATCCCTGCTTGATATAGGCTATATTATATTTTCAAAGAATTAGGGATCCTTACTAAAACTCCAATAATGTTACTCAAGGTGTACAAAAATTACCTAGAATAGTCTTTACATCGCGTGTGCTGCGAAAACTATTGGTGATAGAATAAAATAATGTACTACGACTTTGCAGAACACATTATTATTTACAAAAAGTGTCGCGACAGCATATGTCTATTATTGTTATGCCGCAATCAGTGTTCTTTTATTTTAAATTTTTTATTGAAATGCCGCCGCTAGAAAAAGCTCTTTATTTGTATCTTGGTATTAATCCTTATAAAAAAATTACTTCTTATTTAAGACTGTTTCAATATCTTTATATAACTTTTTGAATTATCAAATTCGGCCATTTCATTCGAAAGATATCACAAGTTTAAAAATGTTAGTATATTGATAATTGTTAAAATTATTTAACTATCCAAACAGCTTAGTGACTGACTTAGTACTTCTTATAATTCTACAATCACATTTTTAGTGGTAATTTCTGTTCAACATCATTTTAAAATGCCCAAAGATCAAAATCTCATCTTTCTAGAAATAGGTTCGTTCACAAGCGAGGGCATTAAAAATACGTCGTAATGAAGAATCTTTACCGGAAACTGAAAATCGTCTTACAAGTCGGAGAGAGTCAAGTAGAGTGGTTGCAGTGGCTTGAAGAGCAAAATAATAAAAATATAAAAATTCACACTAGGGAATAGAGCTCTGAGCGTTTCCAACGCCGACGAGATTAGAGAGAAAGACAACAAATGTCAACGACTAGAGTTCGTAATCGAGTTTTAGCTTAGAGTAACAGATCAGCTTTTTTGCATTATGCTCAACAGTCTTCTGTCCAATTCGAAGCCATGAATAAGATCTGCTCAGTGTTCTGCCTAAAAATGGGTCGATGAATCAAATGGTATGTGCTGTGCTTCTGGAAAAGTTAGTCTCCCCAATATTGAGGAGCCGCCACAGCCAATAAAAAATCTTTTGAAAAATCATTCACCATCTGAACATTTTTAACCAACATCCGAAAGTACAATAGCCTCTTTCAAATGACTTTGTTTGACGCGAACTTTTAAAATAGAGGGACTAGTATACAAGTCATCATCATCTTCCTGCCCCTATCCCACCTAGGTGGCGTCGGAACAATATGAATCATGTTGTAGGCGGTTTTGGCCATATTTTTACAACCAGCCGCCTGCCTGATGTTAAAACTCCTTGGGAAACAAACACCCAGATCAAATTTCAACTGTGTAACTATCACGGTTCATGAGATACAGCCTGTTGACAGAGGGACAAACAGACAGCGGAGTCTTAGTAATAGAGTCCCATTTTACCGTTTGGGTACCGAACCATAAAATGGCCCCAGAGATATAGTGCTGCACGGTAGACACGGCCAACTTAAAAGGGTCTCTGAGTTACACCGATTGCATGATCCACTACAATATCCCTTAATCGTTGTAATGGGAGAAGACGGTTATTATTTGACTATTCCTCAGCAAGGTACAGTGCGTAACAAAACTGTGATGCATGCAATTGTATGCATTTAGGTTGATGGTTAGGGCTACCTGTTTTAAGCCATTGCATTATTACTGGGACTTACTAGGGTTCCGTACCCATAGGGTAAAACGGCACCCATTACTAAGACTCCGCTGTCCGTCTGTATGTCCGTATGTCTGTCAATATGTCAGGTTGTATTTCATGAATCGTGACAGTTAGACAGTTGATATTTTCACAAACGATGTATTTCTGTTGCCGCTATAACAACATATACTAAAAAACAAAAAAATATAAATAAGTGATAATAATGTTGACAGTAGTAGTGTTTTTGACAATATGTAAGTGTAATACTTCTATTTTGAATAAAGATAATAAAACATGATTTTTTTAATGGTGATGGAGTGATAGAGTGGCAAACGAGCTGGCGGTTCACCTGATGTTAAGTAATAACCGCCGCCCATGGACATTTATAACACCTGAAGGGTTGCAAATGAGTTGCTATCTTGTAAATAAAGTGGGCCCCGGCTACCTCTCTCACCAGACGAAACGTAGAAGTATAAAACTTCTATTTGACGCCGATCTTCTGTGAGGTCGGTACGGAACCCATCGTGTGCGAGTCTGACTCGCACTTGGCCGGTTTTTATTCAATACATTGTCGATATGATGGCAAAAAGATATCATAAAGATTGAATTACATATGATGTCGTAATCACCAGAGACTGATGGCTGGTGAAACATTCATCTTAGAGACGCTTTAAATCAAGACATTGGCTCATTAAATATCGGTCAAGACGATTATTCACCAAAGACGAAATATTCGGAATATTTTATGTGTATGATCATTTTTAGTTTTAAAAATTTTGATAAATACCCGTGCGAAGCCGGGGCGGGCAGCTAGTCCTATATAATTTGGCTTAAAGATCTTCGATACTGGGCCATAAAATAAAGAAAAAAGTCTATACTTTTGGCAGCTGTCAAGTGTCAATGCAAATGTTTTTGTAATTTTGTTAATTCCCTTGACATAGATTTTTGGTTTTTCTGTTTTCATTAGTCTTTGCTGACCAAAACAAAAAACTCTGATATGAATTTAAATTAGCATCGTGTTTTAGTATTGTTACAATACATTGTGAAATTTTCTATAAGGTGAGATTAACTCAATTAAAATAACAAAAGATTTTCTTATTCCGTATAAACAGTTATAACAGTATGATGCATAATGCATTACAAGGAAGTCCCACCGTCAATGTTTTTTAAACAATTCGCCGTGAATTTAGACCGTACTATTATCAAAGATTAACACTATGGAAATTAATTATATCATTTCATTTTCATATTTAAATAAGTGGTAGCATATTGTATTGTTCTTTTTTTTATAATTAATTCCAATTCATTGGTTTTCAACTAAAATTAATGAATTTCTATTCAAAAGGATTTTTAAATTTGTGAGTACCATATTAAATGCTGAAATTTTAAAAAGACCAGACTTTATTAAATTTAAATCTTGTTGACCATTGTTGTATCAAATAGCAGTTGTTGTGTCATGACCCAGTTACAAAAACACGAAAAATTGTATGAGTCATACCAATCTAAAACTATGTATATATAGTTTTAATGATACTATTTACAACTTTAGATGGTTTCCCTTATCAATGCATGTCTTATTTTTAATTGTTGGCGATGCATTTGCAGTCTGTCAGGTGTTGTTGGCGATAATGCGTTGTGGTAATCACAAAACACCAAGTTAGCAGCCTGCTTGCTTGTCTACTTTTTACATAAAAATGGTAATATAATTGTTACGAAAAAATACCCATACAATTAAAGGCATCACTTGTCTAATAAATTTGAGGAGGTAATTCTTGTTTAAAATTTATAAGGAGATTATGAAAATAAAACCTGAACTTGTTTGTGACTTCAACCTACAAAGGAGAAGTTTTAGCCAATTCTTTTTGTAATAATTCCCTGTATTTGAGTAGAGAGCTTAGCCTCAATATATGCAATGTGAAACACAGAGAAGGAGTGGAATCATTTCATAGTATTTATCAAAAAGAGGCCACTTTAAAGCTTTGCAGAGTTAGTATTTATCCTGCTCCACATGGTTCCATATTAACAGTGTTTAAATGGACTTAGAGCTTTCTCACATACACAGGTGTTCTCCCCTGTTCTGTCCTAGAACTTGGTTGAATTTAAAGTATTCGTAGAATTACACCAATGAATTGAAAGAAAATCATAACTGCTATTTGATAGATGCTATTTGCATCGCGCAAACAGTAAAAGGTAGGATATATTGAATTCATCCTTATATTGTAAATAAGAAGTGAAGTTTTTTACAAGTTTCATCTCTGTGAGTGAAGGAAAAGTTCATGCTGTAATATGCTTGTTTCTACGTACATATGAACAATTTCGTGCAACACAGTAGATCACTACACACACTGCAGCCATGTAGGAAATGTGTAGGCAGCCACGTCAATTTACACTGCTTGCAAATAAAAAAATCATTATCATAATAAAGTGTTTTCCAAATTATTACATACTAATGATTTAAAGATCTCAAAATCATAGAAAAAAAAGGAAACAATACAAATGTTAAAAAAGTTATAAGTTGTTGCACCCTATTTTATTTATTCTAAATACATGTATGGATAAAACAGATGTATTAAGTGTAATCTTGTCTGTTCTACTTAAATCATTATCTAACTAGCAGTTGTGGGTAATTTATTGTAATTAAACTTGTGTTTCCACTCAGTTACACATAGTTATTGTGGCGGAGCAGCTCAATATATGTGATGGGTGATATATATTTAAGTAAGTGTGTGTTGAAAGTTATTAACCTTATTTTCCAACTTATAAATGCTATTGTTATAAGACATGTTTAATGTTTTCTTTTTGTGTGAGAAATGATATTCTCAAAGGTATAAATAATAGTAAGTTTCAAATTTTTTTGTATAAAAACATAAGCTGTACATTATTCTTTTCTTTTAATTGAGATAATTTTTCTTAAAAGCTATCATCAACTTCTATGACATTACGTTGGTAATTGTAAGTGAATAAAATATGAAATAATTGTTTCATTGTATAGTTGTAATTTAATTAAATTTTGTAAATATTTTGTTGTTGTGCTCTTCTAGCGATAAGAGATATCTCTGCAGTAATTGTGGGAGTGTGATGTCATATTCAACAGGGATTTTTTGTTATTGTCGTGTAAAGAGAAATGAAATGAAATTTGTGAGCTATTTTTATTGCGACATATACATGCGGTGCATGTGATTTAACAAATGTTTTTGCGACAGTTTGTAAAATGCATCTGTTTTTGTAGGTTGTTTGCAAAATCACAATAAATGAGCGTAATTCTTAACTCTTTAATGTTCCATGAAAAATACATACTTAATAAAATTTCACCTTTTCTTAACATTACATTCAATAAAGAATAGTCATATAGTAAACTTCAGCAAAAATAATAAAGAGCAGAAACAAATTGGGCGATTAAATTTGGTTGTGTCAACTTGCTTACTTTGTAGTATAACGCCCCCTATGCTATAAAACATAATAGGTTTAAAATAAACAATAGTAACCTATTATAGAAATATAATAGGTTTCTATTGTTTTTGCACATAGTATATATTTAATTTAATAAGATCAAATCTGTGAGCTTGGATGCTTCGAGCTTTCAGTGAAGAGACTAAAACTGAATAAGTCACACTGACTCTTTAAATTGACTCTTTAAATCTCCAAAACCATGTCAAGCAATTATCTTAAATTTATTTTATGCATTGACAGTATTACGATGTCCGTATTTCAGCGACGAAGCCGACCAGGATGGCTGATACTCTGGACCCCCTCTCCCCCGGGATCAACAGTACCCGTGTGCCGGTTGGAGTCATACACAAGCTGCGGATGCGGTTCACCAGATCACCACCTCAGAGGCCGCCTGGAGAAGGTATCCTGGAATTAATTTTCAGTTAATTTTCTTGAATTGAAATTTGTTTTTGGAAACAATATGTCTACTTCCTTACTCTTATCTGATAAATATTCGTTCCTGCCAGCAGTAATCATAATTACTAGTATTTAAATTAATAAGTAAAAGAGTAGTTGTTCAGTAATATAAGTAAAAAATGGGCAAATTATAATTGATAAGAAGAATAAGGAACCGTGATGGCTCAGTGTCCAGAGAGAAGTGTAAAAGAAATTTAATGTTGTACACTATGTTGTCTGTAAAGAAAGCAATTAAAATAAATTAGATAAGACGTCGAGATTTTGAGACGTTGTTTGGTTTACGAGAGAGAGTATATTGAACGTTTAACTTAGTGGTTAGAAAGTGTGGGCGACATAAGCTCGAATCCTGGGCGAAAATTTTTCCACAATTTATCTGGTTTTCAAAATATTTTTATTCAAATAAACGCTTGCGCGTTCCTATGAAACGTCGAAATTTTACAAAAAAATTAATACGTAATTTCGTAAGTAAGACCACTGAATCTACAATTAAATAATTATTAAATTCGATTAATCATTGGTTAATTTTGTAGTGGAATGCGGATGTGTGCATGTTATTTTTACTTCATGCGGAAAAGCTGAACGAATTTCAATGAATGAAACTTGATGAAAAGTTGGTTCAAGATCATAACATCTATCCTGTAAAAATTGACTGTTTGTTATTGAAAAACCGCACGTGAAAATTATTTGTACTAATATATTGAAAACAAATCCAGTTGCTATTGCCACTATTTTATGTAAACAATTGTTACAACATAGCTATCTATTCACACGTAATCAGTGGGAGTAAATTGCTGTAAACAAGGTTGAGGTAAAGACATTGTAGTCTGCGAATTGGTCATTCAATACATTATCAGTTTGAACTTGGCGGTTGATTTGTTCGCAATGGCTGAGAAGTGTGTGGAAGGTGATTGATTTTAGTGTTTGTTTATTTCGTGTTTTTTTTTTCTAATTTTTTTTTAGTTTCTAATCATGCATAAATTGCAAAGTGACATTTATAGTATATGTGATTGATTACAGTATTATATTTTTTCATTATGAGATAGTTCATGTTTCAGAACTAAAGTGTGTTTTATTCTAATGGTTTCTGCACTTGCACGCAGTTATGTGGGCTATTATAATTAGAGTTGATAGCTCAAGTCGCTTATGTTACGTATCTTTAGCCCAAGGGTATTTTGGTTCCAACTGATTGGTTTCTTTATTACATGTGTTAGCTTGGCTTCGGCATTTGCATGTTCCGTATGACAAACTTTTACGACCAAAAAATAGTTAACTAAGATGGATCAAACTAATTAAAAAAAAATGATCTACATATTATACATATCTGAGTTTTATGCAGCGTGTTAATTGCATTTAACATCTACTGAACAAAAATATTTTATGGATTTTATCACGTCATTG
Source organism: Iphiclides podalirius (assembly GCA_933534255.1). NCBI lineage: Eukaryota > Metazoa > Arthropoda > Insecta > Lepidoptera > Papilionidae > Iphiclides > Iphiclides podalirius. The sequence goes on along the minus strand of OW152839.1, from coordinate 9,151,554 downwards.
CACCGTTTTTATATTTATATGTGTAAATTAATTGTAGGAAAATCTTTGGCAAATGTAAATAACTTTAACTCTGGCGTAATTCAATTAAAATAAATTTTAAACGATAGAGAAAAATCTCTAATGAATTAATCAACAAGCAGAATTCGGCGGTCGCATGTTTTCGAGAAAAAAATATTTAAAACTTGTTATTTTTACTAAGAAATCCACCATTTTATTTATTTGACTTCAAAAACTCATTACACAGTTCTGCCAACATGATAAATATAGGAAGCGGGCGACAACGGCGACATCATACTCGTATCGATAGTCCGAATTTTTTTAAATTTAATGAGTCACAGAACCGACACAGAGCGAATCCGACTCGGAAAGATTAGGTCAGAAGGTTAGGTTTTTATTTTTTATGACCACCAAGAAATACGAGCAGAATTGACTTATTGACAACAAAAAAATGGCGGATTTCTATAGTAAAAATCACACTATTTCATTATTTATTTTTTCGAAAACTATAAGCGACCGCCGAATTCTGCTTGTTGATAAATTCATTAGTGATTTTTCTCTATCGTTTAAAATTTATTTTAATTGAATTACGCCAGAGTTAAAGTTATTTACATTTACCAAATCTTTTTCCATTGCCTGGATTCGAACCTGCGGCCCTGACGGCCTTATTACTGAATTAAGCGGTCGATATTCACAACGCCTGAAGAATATCTCTCTACGTCTATGTTTTTGTCGTCTTGACTTATTTGTTTTTTTTTTATCGTATTTTTAGCAATTATTGGCGCCATCTATTGTACTTCCTCTTTGGCAAACAACACTTTCGCAAATGCTATATAAAAATGAATATTTAAAAAACTAAGGCAACTGCGCCATGGAGTCATCTAAATCTAACGCAACTGTGTTTTTGGAATTATACATGGTGAATGAATGAATGAATGCACACTTTATTGTCCACCACACATAAAAGGATACAAAAAAGTTAACAATAGTCAAACAAATTAATGGAATGCACAATTTGGCGGCCTTATTGCTTCATAGCCCTAGATATACTACTATACCATATATTCATATATACTATATATGAATATATGGTCTTAGTTTAAAAGGATGCTCGTGATTTCACGCTGTAGAGAAACGTCAAGAAGTCGGTGCCGCTTTCATGCGTCGAAAATCGTAAAAATTCCCACTCATCGTTTTTCCCAAACGCCTCAAAAGCAGTATAACTTGAAGAAGTATAGTTTTGAACAAAAAAAAAAAAAACCGACTTCAATCAGAAAATTAAAAACGTTGTTAATAAATATAGCATTCAATGATTGCCCTCGATTTCCCTGGGATGCCATCGTCAGATCCGGGTTTCCTTACCAACCTTGGGATATCACCTTTCCGACAAAAAAAGAATCATCAAAATCGGCTCATAAACGACGAAGTTATCCGCGAGCACACATAAAAAAAATAAAAATGTGTACGGTGGAATTGAGAAACCTCCTCCTTTTTTGAAGTCGGTTAAAAATATAAGTTGATGTGTATTTTTTCGGTAGGATATGTGGAGTTTGGTGAATTCAGGACGGAGGCGCCGGGTATCAAGAAAGTGGGCACTTTCGCCGGTGTGTTCTGTCCTGTCGTGCTGTCGATGTTCAGTGCCCTGATATTCATTAGAATGGGTGAGTCCTGGCTTTGTAAGAGAAGGTAGTAAAGGGTGTATGTCCCGCAGTCGGGCGGAGGCCTTCTCGTTAGACAGGTAAATAGTTCCAAACTGATAACAGAATGAGATGTTTTGTTAAAATTAATATATGTAGAAAAAGTACGAAAAGATTGGTCGCCGGTGTGGGAATCGAATGCACGTCTTCGGAATTCGCGGAGTGACACTTTAGCCACTAAGCTAAACGGCTGATTGCCACACCGACGAAAACCTTAACGTGTTTTATCTACATTGCTTTTTAGCATTTGAAGCAATGCTTGGCGCATCCATTGTTATATCCTTTCCAGCGTACAAATGTTTTGTTTCTGATGTTTTGTTTCTTAATTAAATTGTTAATACGGGCCACCGTAAAATGTTATTTATTTATATTGTATGTTTAATTTGCGGTTTAAAAAAAATTACGGATGTCCATTTTGCATTGGAACTACTAAAAATTTAATGTGGCATGTCTTATAATTAAAAGCGAAAGTCGAAATTTCTTTAATCAATATGGCCTTAATTGAATTCCTTATTGAAAGTACAAAAAACTACCACCGGCTCACTAAACTAGACCTGACCAAAGGAGAACCGGCAAGAAACTCTGCGGTCTTTTTTTGTTTCCTCTTTTTTTTTCATCGATACTAGTTGTAACTCGCACCCCCCCTTTTATTGTGTATATATAATTATAACTTATATATTTTTTCCCCGTTATATGAATAAATCATATAACATCATTACGTGACCAGGATAATTTATTGATCTTTCTATAGGATCTTTCTAAAGGTAATAATTAGCCGTATAAAATATTATTGTGATCGTCATATTCGGTAGGACCTCATTTACGTTGTGTTTAATTAGTAACTTGATTCTTTTAGGTGTATCTTGGATAGATAAATATTCACTAGTTGTGGTATAAGCCAGAGATAATGTCAGATTGCTTTCTTATTAACTAATCCCGACTCGCTTGAGACGGGCTCAGAGTATATAGTATACTCCCTCTCACGCTTGTAAAGGGCTCACAATATATTTTCAAAATAATATCCCTCCTCTCTTGAAAAGGGCTCACATCAATTTTACATACCCGATACAAGTCAACAGCTCCCCCACATTTAAAAAAAATGTAGGGAAGGCACACGGCTCCATGAAAACACTCACCAACGCCGTGTGCGGTGAGCGCCAACCAACATATTGCGCCCCCCCCCCCCCAGAAGAGGGACAAAAAGTTGGGGAAAGGACCGAAGTCCATTGCAAAGCTGTTTTACCAGCATAAAGAGGGCTTGGCCCCTTGGCAGTGCGTAAGCACAAACTTTGACCGAAGTCGCGCATGTCAATGCGTGTAAACGTCATACAAGCCGACGACAAATCCAGTCTTCGTGAATGTACGTCAATACGGTTTTGGGCATGTGTTAAAGATCAGGCACTCTGGCCCTATGATATAATAAGCCCTCCGTAAGCGCCACCACTTTTGCCAGATCGCCGCGACTGCAGACGTGATTGTTAGTGTTTTGGCATCACCACCATTAAAAAGGTTAGCACGACATTTCGTCGCAGAGCGCGTTATGAGTCACTGCTCACCCCAAGGGTATGGTTAAAACGTTGCACGGCATCGCCGCAGCCTTGAGCGATTTTCTCCCGCCAGCTACCATCCACATGAGGTAAACGCATATGCTCCACCAACCATTGAAATAGTCAGATATAGCCATAGTTGTGATTTTTATGTTTAGCCATCAGAAGGGTTTATAATTGGCAACATATATTTATTTGTCAGTGTCTCTGACGTTGAGTATAGTGTAGTTTCGATCAAGTTTGTCTCACCCACCAGCAAGTTGCCATTATTCGTTCGAACGGTGGGAACTTTACTGAGATTCGTTAATCATGTTAAAACGTATAAGGAGGACAGACAGTCTGCAGTTCCGTCATCAGGAACCCGACTTGGACAAATCTACTGAGATGTGCATCAAACCGAGACGCAGACTCGGCCATTATGAATAGCGTCGTCTCCCAAGCAAATGTCGCAAGACGCAATGTCACTAAATGCAACATGCATCAATACAACTATCGCAGGTCAACACGCCAACATACAGCCTATCCGCATACACAGCAGACATCATCACCTCGAACCTCCGTCAACCAGAATCATACGATGCAATGATATTGGGCGCAGATCACCCCGCAACTTCCACAAGACGCAGTACTGCATATAGCCGCATGCATCAATGTGACTATCGCGTAGGTGACACACCCTCACACCACACCAATATAACTCCAATCAACTTCGGCTCCAAAGTTTAGAATATACTGGGACACACGAAGTGTCCAAACATACTCTTTCACGATCCGAATGATAGTCGACGTATCATAGCGTAAACACTAAGACGCCAACCACCAACGGACCCCCACCCCAGTCAAATAATAGCCAACGTATCATAGTGGAATACACTAAGACGCAAGCCACCACCAGACTCCCCAAAGTCAGATGATCAGTCGACGTATCATAGTGCAACACACTAAGACGCCAACTACCACCAAACTCTTACTATGCCGAATGACAGCCAACGTATCATAGTGATGGTCACTAAGACGCCAACTACCACCAGCTATCGATGATATGTCCACCACTGAAGACATATCCATTCATGGTTCCACGTTTACCGTAGACCATATCGTCGTACAGAAGTACCACGCAACTCCATAGTAATATGTCTTATAAAGTCCCAAGTCATTCATTGCTCTTCATTATATTTATATATTTATTATTTTTTCTCTGAGCCTTCACATATTATCACTTTTATCCATTAGACCTTACTTCCATATGATATTGGTATGGGACGTTCATACAATGCACTTTGACTATAGTAGGTCGTTACATAGTGTACGTACAGTTAAGATGTATGTTGCTATATCTGCAGGGTACCTGATAGGCAACGCTGGTCTTCTGGTGACCCTGGCACAGTTCGGTCTGGCCTACCTCATAGTCTTCTTCACAGTGACATCGATATGTGCCATATCTACCAACGGCGCCGTCGAAGGCGGCGGGGTTTACTGTATCCTTTGCCACGTTTATGCGTGTTGTTTATATGTGTTACTTTGTTTGATTTCTTTGTTGTACACACAATATAAAATATACAGTTGGGACAAATGACAAAAAAACATGTACGAAGGCGAGTTTAACCCTAAAGAGTGTTCACATCCAGCAGAACAGGAAACTATAGTAATGTTAGGTAACTAGGTGGTGTAGAAATTTTACTAAAATAATCATAACAATAAATAAACATCGATGTACACATAAAATAATCTATACAAATATACATTTTAAAGAAATACAAATGTTTGTTGTCAAGTAGATAAATATACAATTATAGTATATTTTATGTCACAGTTGACAAACGAACTGGCTTATCACTTGAAGTTAAGTGATGATCGTACGTTGCGAACATTAAAAAAGTACCCCAGTTACCTCACCCAGCAGAAGATATGCAAAAGTATAACATTTCCACTGCATGCCGGTCTTCTGTGAAGCCCTTGTACTTACCTGGACAAGTCCGTGTTTATTTACAGTATAAAAGTATGTTCAAGCATGTCAATTGAATCGGTGGCACAATTGCTTTGGCTTCGGCGTCGGGGTCGTGGGTTCGATTCCCACACGGGACGAGTATTTGTGTGACCCGCAGATAATTATTCCGGGTCTGGGTGATTTTCCTCAAGGAGGGTCGATGTCAGTAAAGGCAGGAGGGTATTGACATTAGTTGCATATTATATGCCATAGTATATACAAGCTTTCCTTGGCTTGTGATGATATTAGTTGCGTCGTGTCCATAGAAGCTTTGCTTAGTTTGGCACTAGAAAAATTTGTGGTAAAAATGTATCCTGAAAATACTATGTTTGGTTCACTTGTGCGATGATAGCCTCAATGCGAAATCAGTCATGATCAGCAGGACATTAGGCCCAAGCAGCTAGTATAATATACTAGCGGACCGGACAGACGTCCTGTACACACGACTTAAATTCGATAAATAAAAATGTAGTGGGCCGAATTGTGAACCCAAGCCATTCTCGAATCGACCTGAAGATACACAAAAATTTAATAAAAATCGGTCCAGCCGTTTAGGTCCGCCTAAACGGCTGGCTGAACTGATGTATGTCAATGGGTGATATACACGCGTACAAAAAAATTATATATATTTCTTCGGCGTTGGGGGTCGTGGGTTCAATTCCCACACGGGACAATTATTTGTGTGAAATATATATATATATATATATATATATATATATATATATAAAGATAATACTCGTACCGTAATTATTTTCATTGTTTGTTTAATTTTGCGGCGGTATATAAAAAAGTCTTCATGGATCATCTCGCAATGAAATACCAGTATAAATTGCCTTCTGCCCGGGCGTTCGTTTTCACTTCAATGTGAAGATTTCTTTTATGTGAGAAGGTGGTAAGCGAGCTGGCGGCTCACCTGACGTCGAGCTAACCACCGCCCATGGACATGCAACACCCGTAGGGTTGCTGGTGCGTTGCCACCTCTCAATAATATCGGTTTGGGTGAGTACGCGGTAGTTCTGACATACTCCTGACAACCGGCGCCTGGCCACCAGGCTACCTGGTGGGCGGCGGCGGGCTGCCGGACGGCTGGTGGTTCCGCTTCCTGTACCGGTCGGCGCTGAACGGCGCGGGGCTGGCGGTGTCGCTGGCCGGCGCCTCGCTCTTCGCGCGCACCAGCCTCGCCATCTGGCTCACCATGCTGGTCTGCCTCGGCAGCGCCTTCCTCAGCTTCTTCCTCACCGGGCCCTCGGAGGTGAGCTGCGCCTCTTTAACGTCTCTTCGAGCGACGCCCGCCCATGGACATCTGGTGATAATGCCGCCCATGAACTTTGCCGACACCTATCGATTAAGTACGCCCCGGCTGCCTCACTCACGCGACGATACGTGTAGTTATAACACTTACACTTCACGCCGGTCTTCTGTGAGGTCTGAGGTCCTGGTACTTACCCGGACGCACCTGACTATTCGTGGAGCAGAGAAAGAGGCTCTATCGCAGATACTAAAACATTGCATTCATTCACCTATGAAATTTACCCAGTTTCCACCACCCCGGCTACCTCACTCACAAGATATGCAGGACTGTGACTCCATTTCCCGCCGGTCTCCTGTGAAGTCGTTACTTCCCCGATTACAGGATCGATTAAGCCACGGGCGAAAACGTCGACATTTATCCGCTTCCCTAATTGCATTTTTTAAAGACGCCTGGCGCCATCTAGTGTGGACACTTTACAGCGGGATGTACTTTAAAATAGCATTTTTACAATGAAGTGCCTATGACCTATCTCCTATGACCATTTGCCTGTGCGCCGTTCCCAGATAGAGAGGCCGGACACGAACCGGCTGGTGAACGAGACCGGCTTCAACTACACCGGCCCGAGTTGGGCGACGCTGCGTTCGAACCTGTACCCGCAGTACGGGCGCGACTACACCACCGGCGACGGCGAGCCGGTGGACTTCGCCTCGGTCTTCGGCGTGCTCTTCACCGGGGTGACGGGCGTCATGGCCGGCGCCAACATGAGCGGTGCGTGCTGAACAAGGGGAAGGGAGAAGGAGAAACGTTTGTTAACGTTCTGAGCTGAAAGTAACAGCCTATACCTGTCCCACTGCTGGGCAAAGGCCTCCTCTATACAGAGGGTATCGGGGCATAGTCCACCACGCGGCCCCACTGCGGATTGGCGGACTTCACATATCTTCGAAAAATATTTTTTTTTCCTCACGATGTTTTCCTTCACCGACGAGCACGTGATAAGTCAGCACTTAAAGTTAAAAACTTCATTGGTGCCGGCACCGGGGATCGAACTCAGGTTGCTCGAGTATATTGAATAAAGGCGAGCGCCCGGACACTGAGCTATCACGGCACTGGGCACAATGGATGCGCACAAAACTATAAAATAATAAATAAATGTAAATATTTAGGACACATTTGTACACAACATTCTCTAGTCCCAAACTAAGCAAAGCTTGTACTATGAGTACTAGAAAACTGATAAACATACTTAAAAAATACTTTTCTTTTGTAAATAAATACATATTATACATATAGAGACACCCAGACACTAGAAAAACACCATGTTCATCACACAATATTTTTCCAGTAGTGGGTATCGAACCCCACACCCTCTGACGCAGGAGGCAGGTATACTACCCACTACGCCATTCGGGTCGTCAAAAATAATGATACACTCTCTCCTTAGTCGTTCCCTCACTGATGAGGATCGAGACTCTTATTTAATTGATCAAAGAGCTGGTTATGCATGGTAAGGAAAACTACAAACGTGCCCCTACACGTCTGATGGGTGAAGACCGCCGCCCTTGGACAAGTAGACCTTTAACAGATGGCCCTCACATTGGCCATCTCACTTGCTAGTCGAGTAAGTCCCATTTTTTTATGGGAAAAAGTGGCTACGAGCAGGAGTATCACCTGATGGTAAGCGATCACCGCCACCCATGGACATCTGCAACACCAGAGGGCTCGCAATTGCGTTTAAGGAAAGAGTATGCTCTCTTCTTGATGGTTCACAGGTCGTAAAAAAAGTAAAGTATCACCCTATACATATCCCACTGCTGGGCAAAAGCCCCTACACAGCCTCTACATAGTACAGAGGGTATCAGGGCATACGAACTCAGGTTGCTCGAGTATACTAGCGTTCGGATACTGAGCCATCACAGCCTACGTCGCAACGGTTCGGAAAGACCACCAGCGGCTGGTACCACATATTGATTGTGCGAGGCAGGAAATGCCACGAGAATCGCGCCGGATATCGAGGTGGTGTGGATGAAATTTTTGGTTCTGACGCGATGTGCGATTGTGAAATGCTAGGTCTGCTACTGGTCTTGAAGAAGACCGCAAACTTTTAGGGAATGTTCGACGGGTGAGGACGGCCGCCCTTGGACTAGTAGACTTAACGGAGACTTGACTTAACGGTTACCTCACTCGCTAGTTTAACAGATCCATTTTTATTAATGAAAAACAAAACCGACTTTGAATATCTCGCTCGGATTTCTTTTTATAATTGATTTTAAGGAGCTCCCTGAAGTATCTCCGGAACGAAATTAATATGGAACCACACGGAAGCTAATCCAATACAGAAAGAAATTTTAAAATCGATTCATAAATGACGTAGCTAGGTAACAAACATAAACCTCCTTTTTTGAAGTCGCTTGAAAAGCGAGCACTGCATGCTTTTCCAGTGAGCGGGGTAACCAACCAGCCAACGTTAATGAAAAGTGCATCTGCAATCCTACGGGTGTTGCAACTGTCCATATGCGGTAGTTATCACAACACTATCGTACTTTTGGCACCAGGCGAGCTGAAGGAGCCATCTCGCAGCATCCCGTCGGGCACTCTGTGGGCGCTGCTCTTCACGGCGCTCTCGTACTGCGCGCTGAGCCTGCTCTCGGCCGCCACCTGCTCCAGGGGCCTGCTGCAGAACAACTACGTCTACCTGCTGCCCATCAACGTGTGGCCGCCCTTCATCGCGCTCGGTACGGCTTGGATCGCATCGGAATCCGCGCAGCCGCTTCCCTGTGTCTGTGCATTCGTCATCATCAACATTTCAGCCGCAGCAGGCTGCTAAGGAGCACGATCCTGGCACGAGCAATCTGATTCTTTGGCGTTTGGAAAAGAAAAGTCCCAAACTAAGAAATGCTCGCACTATGCATTAAATGCAACCGATAAATGTGAAACAGTGAAAACGAAAATATTGTCGCCGCTATGGGAATCGAACCCACGTCTTGGGCATTCGCAGCCTGACGCTCTAGCCACTGAGCTAAACGGCCGATTGCCACACCTAAGAAAATCTTAACGTATTTTATCTACATTGTTTTTTAGTATTTGAGGCAATGCTTGGCGCATCCATTGTTATATCCTTTCCATTGTATAAAGACCAAAGTAAAGACTTTAAGACTATTATGCAAAAACGTCCTTACAACACGGGATGCTATCCTGACCAGTACGATAGTTCTTCTATGTTGTAGTGGTCGTTGGGACTGACCACAAAGTACAAGTACAATGTATGTGGCTTTTTGAGTATTATTAGAATTTATTTATTTTATTTCAAGGTATGCTCATGGCGACGTTCTCTGCTGGTCTTTCCAACCTGATCGGAGCTTCGAGGGTGCTGGAGGCTTTGGCCAAGGATAACATATACGGTGAGTAGGTTTTTTATATAATACATCCCTATAACGTGTAATGTAGTCAGTTCTAGTTTCGTCCACAATTTGGGAATGTATATTATTATCGATTTTCTTTCTCTTCCTTTCTCAGGCTTCCTCCTAAAGCCGATGGCTTCAAACAACGGCAACCCGGTGATGGCGGTGCTGGCTTCCTGGCTCCTGGTCCAGGTCGGCATCATGGCCGGATCTCTGAACGCCATCGCCCAGGTTATTGTTTTTTTTTTATTGTAACAGGCAACACTTGCTGTCGTCTTGCGTATGTTTATGGCAACATTTGATATTATTCACAATTTTTGATGCTTTCGCTTTGCGAGTAAGGATGTCGAAAGTGAAGAAATATATCCATGTCATATATAAAAATATCAATACGGAAAATATTGGATACTAGCTTTTCGCCCGCGGCTTCGCTCGCCCTTAAATACTCGTAATATCTTTCTTTAAAAACTATATGTATTATTCAAAGATAGATACTTTCAACCCTTTACAACACTTTTTTCCAATTAAAAAATAGCCTATGTCTTTTCTCTAGGCTCTAGACTATCTGTGTACCAAATTTCGTTTAAATCGGTTCAGTAGTTTTGGCGTGAAAGCGAGACAGACAGACATAGTTACTTTCGCATTTATAATATAAGTATTGGTATCCCACACTCGGAGGATGGATGTGCGATTTTGCGATGCGTTTCCTGTTTTATATCAGCTGTAATTCTAAAATTAGAACTGTCAAAATTTGTATCGAAATTTTGAAAATGAAGAAGTAATCTGACAATTGTATATTTTTGTCGTTTTAATAAATGTGAATGTTTGTCCTACAGGTGAACTCTGTTCTATTCATGACGAGTTACTTCGCCATCAATCTGGCCTGCCTGGGACTCGACCTTGCGTCCGCGCCGAACTTCAGGTGACCTTGAACTTTTGTATTACTGTGTGTTTGTGTGTTACCTCGTAACTGCTTAGACTAATTTAGGAAGTAGTAAGTTTTTTAATAAGTAAGTTTTTTGCATTCAGTTCCCTCAGGATCAATCGCTCAGTCTGTGGGTGAGGCCTATGTTCAGCAGTGGACTTTAACTGGCTGAAATGATGATGTAATCATAAAACATAAATACTGTTTTTTTTTAATTTAAATTATTATTTAAATAATATACTTTTCAATTTTCCAATAAGCCTGTTAGGACAGTTTATGTTTTATGATTTGGTGGCTCAGATTATTAGATATTATTAGTTTTGGCGTAATGGTTTGTGCAAATATTTGTGTGATTCGCAAGTTGGTGGCGTTGGTGGCAGAAAGAAGGAAAGATACGTTTATTTGTTAGAACATGGTATAATATAGGTCTTAAAAGCTGTGGATCCTTTATGTTCTACCAATGATGTTAGCGGTGGGCCAAAGCGGCCCCCGGCTACCTTACTCACCAGACGAACCGAAGAAGTATTTCCAATTCGCCGATCTTCTGTGAGCTCGTGGTACATATCCGGATGGACCTGCCTATTTGTGCAACGGCGAAGACTGTTGCGTGGTCCTTTTTTTATTATGTGACTAGATGCTAAGCGAGCAGACGGTTCACCTGATGGTAAGTGAATACCACCGCCCATGGATATCTGCTACACCCGAGGGTTTGCAGACAACCTTTTGAAAATTGGGCCCCGGCCACCTCACTCACCGGACGAAACGCGAAAGTATTATACTTCCACTTGACGCCGGTCTTCTGTGAGGTCGTGGTGCTTACCCGGACGAGCCTGCCCATTCGTGCAACAGCCGAGGCGTGCGTGGCCCTACCGTCCCTAGACACTTGAATAAAGAAAAGAAGCCCCGTCCTTTCTGGTCCAGGCCGCGCTTCAAGTACTTCTCGTGGGTGAGCGCGCTGCTGGGGCTGTGCGGGTGCGCCGCGCTGGTGTTCGCGCTGCGGCCGGCGTACGCTGGCGGCGCGGCGCTGGCCTGCAGCGCTCTGCTGCTGGCGCTGCACCTGCTCTCGCCCGCCGCCGCGGACCCCGCCTGGGGCAGCCTCGGCCAGGCGCTCATCTTTCACCAGGTGAGGATCTGGCCCTCGCCCGGGCGCTCGTCTTCCGCCAGGTGAGGCTTTGACTGTGTCTGAACCTCCTGTTAAAATTTGGGCACCTTTAAAAAAGCCAACCTGTATAACTCTTACTTCTATGTAAGTTCTTTCTATAATTTATGTAAGGAACTGTCCCATAACGGGTATCGAAACCTCAAAAGCGATGTACCCCTGCAGGTGCGAAAGTACCTCCTGCTGCTGGACCCGCGGAGGGAGCACGTCAAGTTCTGGAGGCCGCAGATGCTGCTGCTGGTGGCGTCGCCGCGCCACTCCGCGCCCCTCATCGACTTCGTCAACGACCAGAAGAAGGTGCCTGACTCTGCTAGCTGCTTGGATCCCTGGGTCTCCGGATGATTTAGCCACTCCACTCTTCCTCCTGACCTTATCCTACCTAGGGATGCCGAAAGTGAAAAAATATATCGATATATCGATATTTATTAAAATATCAATATCGATCTCTATTAAACATGTAGAAAAAGTACGAAACGATTATCGCCGCTGTGGGAATCGAACCCACGTCTTCGGCATTCGCGGCCTGACGCTCTAGCCACTGAGCTAAACGGCTGATAGCCACAGCGACGAAAATCTTAACGCCTTCTTTCTACATTGTTATTTAGCATTTGAAGCAATGCTTGGCGCATCTATTGTTATATTCTTTCCAGCTGTGGCTATCAGCCGTTTAGCTCAGTGGCTAGAGCGTCAGGCCGCGAATGCCGAAGACGTGGGTTCGATTCCCACAGCGGCGATAATCGTTTCGTACTTTTTCTACATGTTTAATGTTCAATCTTAAGTGCAGAGATTAGCACTATAAAAAACTTTAAAAAAATATCGATCTCGATATATCGATATTTTCTTTTTAATCCCTTTGTTTGCCCAAAAAAAAACGTATGCCAAGTATTAAATATTTTAATGTACGGACTCTTTCCCGGATTGAATTTGAAAAAATGTATAGTTTTTGATACTATTTCGATATTGAATATTTTATATCGTTATATCCGATTATAAAATATATAGGCTAAAAATATCGATGTTTTATACAAAAATATAGATATATCGATAATTTTTGACATCCCTAACCCCTCTTGACATTCTTGGTGCAACCAAGGTGGGAACGGCACAACATTTGAATCATGTTGTAATCGGTTTTGAATATATTTGGGTTGACCATTCCACCCTCCTTAGGAAATAAAACACCCAGATCCACAACAATTATCTGTGACACCAATACTTGTCCCGTGTGGGAATCGAACCCACGATCCCCGACGCCGTAGCCAATAGCTTAGCAAAGGCATCAACGAGTCATGCGATTATGATTTAGTATTATGACCATAATATAAACCTGGATCCTTTGGGATCCACATGAGAAACAGCGTTGGTTAGTCATTTAGGCATAAGAGACAGGAACGAGGAACACATGGATCCATAGCGGTCATTGGCTATTTTAAAGACTGATACATTAGTTTTTAGGGTTCTGTACCCAGAGGTAAAACGGTGCCCTATTACTAAGACTCCGCTAGTTGTCCGTCTGTCACCAGGCTATATCTCATGAACCCTGATAGTAAGACAGTTGATTTTCACAGATGATGTATTTTTGTTGTCAGGGCGGGCTGTTCGTGATTGGGCACGTGAGGATCGGCCAGCTGGACGGCAGCGGGGACCCATTGGCGGCGGAGCAGAAGTACTGGCTCAAGCTCATCGACCATCTGAAGGTGAGCGGTGGGCACCCTAAGATAACGGCGCCGGTGGTGGTGATGGCTGCGTATTCAAGCTGCGGTAGCATCATCCTTTTTTTATTTTGGTACCGGTTGGGAAATCTTCGATACCCTGTCACCTTACCTGACAGAGTTATGTGGGGTTCTTACCCACTAAAACCCCCTGGGTGGCCACGTTCCGTACAATTGGAGGGACTCCGGGATCTCCCATGGAACGCACCGGTGTCCCTCGGTACAACGCCTGAGCACGCCTCGTAGAAGTATAAGCCTTCTCCGATTCCCTGGCCCTCTTGCAGCAGCGTGAGACCATCATGCTGCTGCCCATCCGTGTCTCCTTAAATCGCCTTTTACCACAGGCAGGGGATACCTAAGCCCTATTCTATGAGCCCGGGACTACAGGGCTGGCGGTAGCATTATCCTACCGCAGCAAAAGTGGACTTAGTTGCGCGTGGAGTGTCACCGCCTTTTTTGAAAACCAGAGTTTTTTTTGTGAAAATATGGCAAACGAGCTGGCGGTTCACCTGATGTCAAGTGATAATCGCCGCAGATGGACATTTGCAACACCCGTAGGGTTGCAGATGCGTTGCTACCATTTAATAATGTGCGCCCTGGCTGTCTCACTCACCAGACGAAACGCAGAAGTGCAACACTTTTAATAAACGCCGGTCTTTTGTGAGGTCGTGGTACTAACCCGGACGGAGCTGCCCATTCGTGCAACAGCGAACACTGTTGCGTGGCCCTACCACAGTAATATAGAAGTATCGTGCTCCACCTACCACTTTTTCAAGGTTGGCAACGTCTGGGACCCTTCAGGTTGTTCCGAAGATCTCTCTAAAAATAGCCGAAACGTTTAACTAACACCCAAATAAGACGCCATTATAACGAATGATGGTCATTAGGGTTATTAATAAAGATCTTGTCTCTGCAAAACTAGAGAGAGATGAGATATCACGATATAATAAACGTGATGACGGCACCAATAATGTATAATGCTTATGGGATTTTCTGGGCTTACTAGAATTTCTTTCTTTGAGAAATTAAAATTGTATTAGAACGTCAATATGAACCTTGTTGCAGTTCAGTGCAAAACTACAATTATATTCCATTTGTAGAGTTAAGAATTATGCGTGGATTTCAAAATTTCATTTCCAACGTGATGCAGGCGGACAAAGTCGCGCACGATACAGGGTGTTCTGGTTTCAGGTGAAAGCTTTTGTCGAGCTATGCTTGGCGGAGTCGGTGCGAAGCGGGGCCGCCCAGCTGACGAGGCTGTCGGGCCTGGGCGCCATGAAACCAGACACGGTGCTGCTCGGCTTCCGCGATGACCACCCCCCTAAGGACTTCTTCAGGGAGTGAGTTCTAAAAAGTAACAACCCATACTATTCATGGGGCAAAGTGTGCGCATGTATAATAAAATCCCACAGTCGATGTTAAGTCTGCCACTTGATGAATTTAAACGAAAAATTAAAAGTACACTTATGGCTAAAGCCTATTATACTATTGCCGAATATCTTGACGACGCCAATGTGTGGGGTTAATACTGTTGATACTCACGTAGGCTAAAACAAGACTATTGTACCTGTACTATTATATTGTAAACTGATTTTTTTAAAAAAGAGCAACTGTTGAGTTTCTTGCCGGCTTCTTCTCAACAGAAACTGCTTTCCGAACCGGTGGTAACTTACGAACGTGTTAATTTCTTGTAAAATTTTGACGTTTCATAAGAACGCGCAAGCGTCTATGTGAATAAAGATATTTTATTATTATTATTATTATACATGTCCCACTGCCGGGCGACAGCCTCTTCTGTACAGCAAAGGGTTACGGCGGACTTACATGTCTGCGAAATATTATATTCGTTTTCTCGCAAAGTTTTGCTTCAACGCTGAGCGCGCGATGTCTGCAACTTATTTTCCAGCACCGGGATTTGAGCTCATGTTGCTTGACAGTAAAGAATTAAAAGCGATCGCCCGGATACTGAGCTATCCTAGATGAAAAGTTAATACCTACCGGCTTGTTCTATTTTGACAAATTCGGATTTTACGAACTAGACAAGACTTCAATAGCACTTGGCCATCTCTTTTTTGCCTATTTCCGCCAAACGCGTGCTTGTACATATTAGTGACGCAGAACGCAGCTTGTACATATTAGTGTCCGAACGAAGAAAATCGGCACTTAAACTGGAAATCGTCCCTTATTACACCCTTATATTGGAAATCATCCCTAATGGAATTCCTTATAGTCAGCAATAAGTATATCGATAGAAATGGCCGCATTGACGGTAATGCGGCCTCCGCATAGTTTTGTAGAGCGGCGGCGATAGGCTAACCCCTGCGGCAGCCCGCAGTCGCCGTACCGCACGGACGAGTTCGAGCTGGCGGAGGGCGGGCCGTTAGATTGGATGTCATCCCTAATAGAATTCCTTATAGTCAGCAATAAGTAAATCGATTGAAATGCCGCATTGACGGTAATGCGGCCTCCGCATAGTAGTGTAGAGCGGCGGCGATAGGCTAACCCCTGCGGCAGCCCGCAGTCGCCGTACCGCACGGACGAGTTCGAGCTGGCGGAGGGCGGGCCGTTAGATTGGATGTCATCCCTAATAGAATTCCTTATAGTCAGCAATAAGTAAATCGATTGAAATGCCGCATTGACGGTAATGCGGCCTCCGCATAGTAGTGTAGAGCGGCGGCGATAGGCTAACCCCTGCGGCAGCCCGCAGTCGCCGTACCGCACGGACGAGTTCGAGCTGGCGGAGGGCGGGCCGTTAGATTGGATGTCATCCCTAATAGAATTCCTTATAGTCAGCAATAAGTAAATCGATTGAAATGCCGCATTGACGGTAATGCGGCCTCCGCATAGTAGTGTAGAGCGGCGGCGATAGGCTAACCCCTGCGGCAGCCCGCAGTCGCCGTACCGCACGGACGAGTTCGAGCTGGCGGAGGGCGGGCCGTTAGATTGGATGTCATCCCTAATAGAATTCCTTATAGTCAGCAATAAGTAAATCGATTGAAATGCCGCATTGACGGTAATGCGGCCTCCGCATAGTAGTGTAGAGCGGCGGCGGCGATAGGCTAACCCCTGCGGCAGCCCGCAGTCGCCGTACCGCACGGACGAGTTCGAGCTGGCGGAGGGCGGGCCGTTAGATTGGATGTCATCCCTAATAGAATTCCTTATAGTCAGCAATAAGTAAATCGATTGAAATGCCGCATTGACGGTAATGCGGCCTCCGCATAGTAGTGTAGAGCGGCGGCGATAGGCTAACCCCTGCGGCAGCCCGCAGTCGCCGTACCGCACGGACGAGTTCGAGCTGGCGGAGGGCGGGCCGTTAGATTGGATGTCATCCCTAATAGAATTCCTTATAGTCAGCAATAAGTAAATCGATTGAAATGCCGCATTGCCGGTAATGCGGCCTCCGCATAGTAGTGTAGAGCGGCGGCGATAGGCTAACCCCTGCGGCAGCCCGCAGTCGCCGTACCGCACGGACGAGTTCGAGCTGGCGGAGGGCGGGCCGTTAGATTGGATGTCATCCCTAATAGAATTCCTTATAGTCAGCAATAAGTAAATCGATTGAAATGCCGCATTGACGGTAATGCGGCCTCCGCATAGTAGTGTAGAGCGGCGGCGATAGGCTAACCCCTGCGGCAGCCCGCAGTCGCCGTACCGCACGGACGAGTTCGAGCTGGCGGAGGGCGGGCCGTTAGATTGGATGTCATCCCTAATAGAATTCCTTATAGTCAGCAATAAGTAAATCGATTGAAATGCCGCATTGACGGTAATGCGGCCTCCGCATAGTAGTGTAGAGCGGCGGCGATAGGCTAACCCCTGCGGCAGCCCGCAGTCGCCGTACCGCACGGACGAGTTCGAGCTGGCGGAGGGCGGGCCGTTAGATTGGATGTCATCCCTAATAGAATTCCTTATAGTCAGCAATAAGTAAATCGATTGAAATGCCGCATTGACGGTAATGCGGCCTCCGCATAGTAGTGTAGAGCGGCGGCGATAGGCTAACCCCTGCGGCAGCCCGCAGTCGCCGTACCGCACGGACGAGTTCGAGCTGGCGGAGGGCGGGCCGTTAGATTGGATGTCATCCCTAATAGAATTCCTTATAGTCAGCAATAAGTAAATCGATTGAAATGCCGCATTGACGGTAATGCGGCCTCCGCATAGTAGTGTAACCCCTGCGGCAGCCCGCAGTCGCCGTACCGCACGGACGAGTTCGAGCTGGCGGAGGGCGGGCCGTTAGATTGGATGTCATCCCTAATAGAATTCCTTATAGTCAGGTAAATCGATTGAAATCCGCATTGACGGTAATAGTGCATAGTAGTGTAGAGCGGCGGCGATAGGCTAACCCCTGCGGCAGCCCGCAGTCGCCGTACCGCACGGACGAGTTCGAGCTGGCGGAGGGCGGGCCGTTAGATTGGATGTCATCCCTAATAGAATTCCTTATAGTCAGCAATAAGTAAATCGATTGAAATGCCGCATTGACGGTAATGCGGCCTCCGCATAGTAGTGTAGAGCGCGGGCGATAGGCTAACCCCTGCGGCAGCCCGCAGTCGCCGTACCGCACGGACGAGTTCGAGCTGGCGGAGGGCGGGCCGTTAGATTGGATGTCATCCCTAATAGAATTCCTTATAGTCAGCAATAAGTAAATCGATTGAAATGCCGCATTGACGGTAATGCGGCCTCCGCATAGTAGTGTAGAGCGGCGGCGATAGGCTAACCCCTGCGGCAGCCCGCAGTCGCCGTACCGCACGGACGAGTTCGAGCTGGCGGAGGGCGGGCCGGCGCTGTGGCGGCGCGGCGAGCGCGAGCGGCCCACGCGCGCCGAGTACGTGCGCGTGCTGAGCGACGTGCTCTGCGTCAACAGGAACCTGTGCCTCTGCCGCCACTTCCACGCGCTCGACATGGCCGCCGTCGAGAGGTAAAACGATCACGCTATGCGCAAGTACGAGGTGGATGCGACACTAGCGTGCCGACACTGAGGCACTAAGTTAAGTGTATACTACACTAACGCCCGCTTTCTGACACACTTATCATCATAGATGTCGAGGGATGGTTAAACTCTCTGAATTGACCAGAATGATCTTCTTAATGATCAGAATGACATTTACGATGATCAGTGTTTCAGAAAGCGCGCGTAAGTGTATAGTAATAATTAGATTGAAATCTCTTTCCGTATCGTAAGTTCTATATCATCTGTCACATTCAATATATATTTAATGTAATGTGAGGCGGAAAAATGTTTAAACGCCGCGCAGTATGGACATGCGCCATCTTTATTAAAACATCGTTGATGTGGAAGGTGTGCTCGTTGGAGTCGCCATATAAAAGCCCCGGAACCCTCAGAGTCGATGGAGTTGGGAGTGTCATTGCTAACAGTTGGTGATACAGTAGGTTTTCGCTTCTGCTTGCACAACTTTCAACGCTGTCATTTTATTGGCATATTACGATGGCGCGGTTTAGGGTCTAAGTTATTGCAGCTTTTTAGGTATAAAAGTGACAGTTTTTATATGATATGTAACTCGCAGCTACTCAATTTTAAATGTTGAACATTACGTTACACAAATAATATTACAAAAGTGGTATATACAATAAATTATTAATTATTCTTCCTTGTAAGTCTTCCTTTTATGCGAGAAAGTGGGAAGCGAGCGGGCGTTTCACCTGATGTTAAGTGATAATCGCCGCCCATGGATAGTTGCAACACATAGGGTAGCAGATGCTTTGTGACCTTTTAAGCCACCTCACTCACCGGACGCAACGCAGAAGTATAACACTCCCAATTAACGCCGGCCTTCTGTGAGGTCGTGGCAGTTGCCCCGTGGGAGCTGCCCATTCGTGCAACAGTTGCGTGGCCCCACCTTAACCGTCCCCGGCAGGCGTTCGCCCCGGCTGAAGTTCATCGACGTGTGGCCGGTGGGGCCGCTGCACGCGTCGCGCGAGGAGGCGTTCAGCGTGCGCGCGCTGTTCGCGCTGCAGCTGGCCGCCGTGGTGCGCTCGGCGCGTGGCTGGCAGCACCTGCGCCTGCGCGTGCACGTGCCGGACGGGCCCCCGCCGGGTGAGCCCTCTCCAATCCTGCCCGCGCCTCCTAATCCATTCCCACGCCCCCTAAACTGCCCTACGCCCCCTAAACTGCCCTACGCCCCCTAAACTGCCCTACGCCCCCTAAATTGTCCCACGCCCCCCGCACCTGTCCCACGCCCCCGCACTTGTCAGACGCCCCCTAAACTGTCCCATGCCCCCTAACATGTCCCACGCACCCGCACCTGTCACACATCCCTAACCTGTCACACGCCCCCTAAACTGTCCTACGCCCCCTGAACTGTCCCACGCACCCTGAACTGTCCCACGCCCCCTGAACTGTCCCACGCCTCCTAAATTGTCCCGCACCCTCTAATCTGCCTAAAAGTTGCCTGGAAGAAATTACTCTTAGTAATAAGGTCGCCCATTGTACCCATTACTTCTACATTCAGTTATTAATTTTTGTTTGTTTTATTTTTGGTGTGCATTCACTCATTCCTTCATTCAATCTGTCTCACATCCCCTAATCTATCTCGCACTCTCCAAATTATCCAACACTCCCCATATAGTCCCACGCCCTAAAACTGTCCTACGCCGATTAATCTGTTCCACGCCTCCTACTCTTTCCAACACCCAAAATCTATACACTCAAATACACTCTCTATCTGGCTCCTTGCAACGGCGATTTGCCGTTTGCTATTCATTTAATAGCAAATTCTTATGGTTTTACGGATTTCGACGAGTGTAGTTCTTTATAAATGAAACTAATTTTTACTATGGCCTATGGATATGCTGCGCCGGCGCAGAATTGGCATATTGAGCGGCAGACGCCCCCATGCCTGCCGCTCGGAGTCTCACTATCGGCGGGACGGTGCAAACCCTCGTCGTCATCTCGATTGCCGTCGTCACCGTCCTCATTATCGTGCACACCCCTATCGTCATACTCTTCGACGTCAGCAACATTTTTCGAACTCTTTAGAGCGTTCATGATCATAAAATTGAAAATAAACGCGACAGATTCGTAAAAATTAGTTTCATTTATAATGTGTAATCGCGTAAATACTAGAAACTATCGAGTGTAGCTTTATTACAAGGCCCCAACGTCTCCGGTGCTGAAGCTTACTTCAATAACAATGTGGTTGTCGCAGGCGTCGTCGAAAGCGGTCCGGACCTCCGCTCCCGTCTGGAACACCTGCTGACCCTCCTCAGGATCGACGCCACGATACATTGCGTAAGACTTCGATTCAACGTTGCCACGGTGTAGGATGGATAGATAGATTAGATAGATAGATTAGATGGATAGATAGATTCGAAGTAGTATCCGCAATGGGGTGGTCAGGGATATCACAAGTAAAACGGCTTTTTATCACATCGAGCAACCTGAGTTCAAGAGCAATTCCCGATGTCGGTACCAATGGAATTGGAACTGACTATTTTAAGTGCTGGCTCATCACTTATTTAGCAGTGAACGAAAGCAACGTGAGGCAAACTGCACATTTTCGAAGTAATAACAAAAAAATCGAAAACATCTGAAGTCTGCCAATCCGCTGTGCGCTCGCGTATGGTAAACTATGCCCTATCACCGTTTTACAGAGCAGGCTTTCGCCCAGCAGTGGGACATAAGATAGGCTGTTACTTTACTTTTAACCTAACCAGCGAAATAGAAATCACTATAACATTAAAACATGTAGAAAAAGTACGAAAAGATTGTCGCCGCTGTGGGAATCGAATCCACGTCTTCGGCATTCGCGGCCTGACGCTCTAGCCACTGAGCTAAACGGCTGATTGCCACAGCGACGAAAATCTTAACGCCATCTTTCTACATTGTTATTTACCATTTGAAGTGATGCATGGCGCATCTATTGTTATATCCTTTCCAGCATACAAACAATTTCGAATATCGTTTTACAACGATAATTCGAACGAGAGATGTCGCCATTGCTTTTATAAATTTTTACGTTTTTTATAGTGCTAATCTCTGCACTTAAGATTGAACATTAAAACATGTAGAAAAATTCCGACAGTGGCCACAATCTTTTCGTACTTTTTCTACATGTTTTAATGTTAAATCTTAAGTGCAGAGATTAGCACTATAAAAAAAACTTTAAAAAATAATTGATTTTTGTGATGGGTGTGTTATATTTTGCGTTTGCAGGTGACAGATTGGCCAGTTCTCGAAGATGCAAGTCGGTGGGATGAGGACTCGGAGGATAGCACGATATACAGCAGGGTGCCCCTGAGCTATCTGCAAAAGTGAGTATTGGGGTTCGATTAATGTTTGTGCTGACGTTGACTTTCTTTCTTTCGGTAACGCAATGATATCGGCAATATTGATTGAGATTACATTGTGAGTGAAAACAATGAACGTGTTCATGACAACAATGTTCATAACGATGATGATAAGTATGATGAAGATAGAGACGCAATAACTATAACGACGAGGGTGCGCACAATGATGATGATGAAAACGGGCGTCAATCATCACTATGACGGTATGCACCTTAATGATAATGGGGTCGACGGCAATCATGATGATGAGGGTGCGTACAATGATGATGGTGATGACAATATCGTTGATAATGATGACAAGGTTGCGCACGATAATGAGGATGGTGACGACGGCAATCGAGATCACGACGAGGGTTTGCACCATCCCCCTGACATTGATACTCCGAGCGGCAGGCATGGGGGTGTCTGCCGCTCTATATGGGGCTCGTGACGGGGGCTGTGCCAATTTCGCGCCCCCTCAGCATATACATAGGCCACAGTCGCGGAAGATTGCGTCCACGCCTCCCCGCGGCAGAGACGGGTGCGGCGTTGGTTTCCCAGTGGGCAACCGTTTCTGACCGGGACCCCCACATACCCCACACACACACACACACACACACACAGAATGTGTGCATCGTAACGTAACCCGCTTGCGTGTTAAGGGTCAACGGCCTGATGCGCGCTCGCTGCGCAGAGGGCACGGCCGTGGCGTTCGTGCAGCTGCCTCGGCCGCCCGCGCTGCCGGCGCAGCCCTCGCCCGCCGACGACCAGCCGTGCGCCCACTACCTCAAGGTGCGCCCACGGCCGCGCGTCCCACTGCTGGACAAGGCCTCCGCGCCGACGGTATCGCGGCGGGGCCCACCGCGGATTGGCGGACTTCGCGTGTCTCCGAAATACTTTTTTGTTGTTGCCATCTTGTCATCGATAGTGCGCAGGTTTCCTGTCGATGTTCCTAGATCCTTCACCGCTGAGCACTTAAAATTCTCAGTATCATTGGTACCGACACCTGGGGATCGAACTTGTTCGAGTAGACTGAATTTAGGCGAGCGCCCGGACACTGAGCTATCACTACACAGCGGAGCTATCACTACACTACCTGACGGTGGGAGGGATTTTTGGGTACGATATGGCCACACGTATGAGCAGGCTCGTCCGGGTAAGTACCACGACCTCACAGAAGATCGGTGGGAGGTGGGAGTTTATTTTTTTTTAAATATTTTTTTATATATCACTCACTAAGCGCGAAATAAATGCCACGGCAAACGATAGCAACTTGGCTTTTACCAACAATTCCAAATTTTTCAAATAAAGCATTACGTTTTTTTCTGAAAGCGGACAGGCGGTTCGCCTGATGTTCACGCCCACTCCCCCTTCATTTAAAAGGAGCGTGTGTACTCGCATACTTTTCTCACTTGTACTTTTTTATGTGAGAAGGTGCCGAGCGATCCGACGGATCACCTGATGTTAAATGATATCCGCTGGTGGACATTAGAAACGCCCGTTGGATTCCGGTCCCTCTATTTCTTTCCCTGTCTTTGCGCACAAGAGGGCCTGAACGATTCGAAATGATTAGGACTTAAATTCTAAATTTTTGTGATATTGGCATCTATCTATGGTTTCATTTTTGGCAATGCTAGGCGCCAACTAGTGTGCGCCCTTTACGACATACAATACCTTACCAATGAATATTTGTAACGAGAGATGTCTCCATTGCTCTAAACCAGGGATGAGCAACCTTTTCAATCAATGGGCCAATTTAAATTTCAAATTTTTTGACGGGCCGCACATAATAAGTTACGAAACTTTATTTATAATAAATATGAGAATAAAAAATATAAAATTAAAAAAAAAAAAAAAGTAAAGATTTCATATACAAATTTTAATGCAAGGTAAAAACAAACAAGAAAAGAAGAGAAAAACGACCAAAAAACATTTCGGTTCAGTATGCAATACCATTTTATTATAATTAATTTTACAACACTATACTGATGGGGGAGATTCGATAAAATAAATTCAATTTTAGAAATGCTTGGCGGGCCGCATAAATATGTTTATGGGGCCGCGCGTTGCTCCTTGCTCTAAACGATAAATTATGATTTTTAATCAATCGCAGGTACTAGACGAGCTCACCAAGGACCTCTGCCCCACGATATTGGTGCGAGGTCTGAAATCCGTCACGTCCACCGCCCTATAGGACACGAGTATTATTCGAGGACACGAGTTGCCGTCGATTTGTCTGTCCGTCGTAAATTTTTAGATGTATTCAATTTTATTACACGAGTATTGGTCGCATTTCAAAATGTCATGACCATAATTGACGTGTAACCATTGTATTGTAATGAAAATATTATTGGAAATATACACTATGTGTTGTCTATGGGGAACGCCATATTAAAAAAAACATATTTTCTATGACCGTATACATGGTAGCACATTTATCTACTTAATGTGGATTAAATCTATATGAAACTTTCAAACTTAGCATCATAACAATTTTTAAGTGTTTTTTCGAGTTTACGATTATTAATTATTCCGTAATTTTTAGTTTTTATTGTTTAACTATAGCGTTTTCTAGTTTTTCCTTCCCTGACACTTCGATTAAGTATATTTTAATAATTATTTGATGGTTTAAAACATATTCTTACAAATGTATAAGGATTTGTTTAATTTTTTTTGCTGACTACATTTTTGGAGATTGACTTTTATGCACAAGACTGGAAAATAACTCACTGCGATTTTTTTTTTTAAATGTGACGTATTATTTATTTTCTTTAAGAATTAAATGTACAATAAACGTTATGCGAGAATTTGACATTTGTGTAGAATTTTGTTAACTTTTAAAATTAATGGGTGTCATCGTGAGTTATAATTGATTCATTTTTCTAAAAAATCGATACGCAACAAGTGTTATATTTTCACTTGTAACTGTTACAAATAAGGCATAAGTAAAAAATCATTCATCCATCGATATTTGTTCATTTATAATGTACATGACTTACGGTGTGTTTCTATAATTATATTCTAAACTATAATCTGTTATTTCTGACTATTATATGATGTACAAATGACCAAAAAAATAATCACTACATATAAATATTCGTGACAGTTTTCAGGACTAAGTCAATTCAGATCACTAGTTCTGACGCCATTTATCCCCGAATGAGATGATACATATTCATACAGTGACATTCCCAAAACATATATCATTAATACTTGTCACATTAAATGCCTCATCTGTCGCTTATATTCATAGCTTAAATGAGAGTTTTTGTTTCAACTGTTTTCAACCGACTAATGGATAATTGACTAATTTCTCAGATGTATATTATTTCTCTTAGTGGTCTTAGGTTCATGTGTGAAGTATTCTTCTGTATTAAGTATATTTGAACGTTTGACGTTCTTTTTAAAGCAATTTATGCGATGTGCAGTATGGCAGCATTGCAAATAGTTAGTGTACTAACAATAACGTATAATAATAATATACTCTTATCGTAAGCAGTAAAACTTGAATGCGTCTCTGAAGTTCGTTCGAATCGTGGTAAGAAATTTTTTATAAGTCACGAATGGGGAAAGTATTGCCGTCTCTTTCGCGCCCCACACTAAATCGATCTCTCTATCTTTCTCTAGATGTTGGCGTTCAGTTAAGAACGTGTCTATTCGGATTTCGTAACGTGTTTTATTTTAAATGGCTCTATTAATTGACAACCCTATTTATTAACTCGAAAGCGCATCCGCACAACCCTAAGAGCGAATTTCACTATATTGCATTTAAGTTTTACCCGTATAATACATTTTAGAATAGATTATGATATTGAGTGACTCGTTGATGCATTTTAGCGATTATCTGATGTTACTTTGTGCGCAAGCGATGATGACTTATGGTCTATGAACGTGGACACGTCCCTCCACACCCGTGGATGGACGTGTATGGACGTAGTGGGACGTGTATGGGAATAAAAAGAAGCGGTGCTGGAAGATCGCGGAAACTGCAAATCCCTTTAGCACAATATTTCATTCTAAAAGACCACAGCTAAGTGCAGAGGACACTCAGCGACATAGTCCGGTTGGAATTTGTAATGTTGATTCCACTTTTATTTGACGCCGTTTCGTCGACTTGAACCATCCTAGTGGCCTCGCAAACTGAGATTCCCGTGGGTTCACCTCTGAGCGAATACCTCTACTGTACCACGTCGGAAATCCGAGCTTTTTTATACCGTTATCCCTGGTAATGGGTGGAATGCTTGAGTGTTTGTGTGTTAACGCAGTGTGTACACTTACGTCCGGTTTCTGATACGCCGATCGTCGTAGATGTCAACTAATCAGCTGGATTTTCAAATTTCATTTTATTTGACAAAAGGATGGTTGACTCCCTGAATTGCCCAGAATGATTTTCTCAATGATCCGAATGATCAATTCAAAGACTAACCATCCTTTTGGCTTATGATATTTGAAAAGCCATTTGACAGCTGATTAGTTAACATCTACGATGATCAGTGCTTCAGAAACCGGGCGTTATTGAGAGTAATAACGCACTTGAGTGTTTATGTGTTAACTAGCACTTAACGTGTTTATTGTAAGTAATAACACACCTGTCATACAAATATCTGGATGTTCGATTTTAATATATAATGCTTTTTTCCTTTGTCAGTTAATTAAGTTACTTGAAGTGTAAGGTAGTATATAAATATAGCTGTAATGTTTTGGTACATAGTGATTGTACCCTCTGCTGCAAGCTAAGGTTTTAGCTACTACAAATTTATATGGAGTTTATTTTATAACGTATTTTCGTAAGGTGTTTACATATCACGTGGGTTTTACGCAGTGAAAGTATTTTTATTATTAATTATAACATATCGTGATCTTAGACAGTAACTGTGGCGCCTAGGAATTGTAAAACTCCTATGACCTTTTATTATGATTTCTTGACACCAACATTACTAAATGAATCTCTTTTTTACGGGCTTGTAGCGTTCGTTTTTAAATTTACGCGACGTTTCGAAAAATTCAGGCTTAAAATGGCGAATTACGAATACTCGAGAAATTCGTAAAAATAGTTTCATTTTGTAATTTTGAATTAATAATGTCCCGTAAATGTGTGATCTTTTTTGTTTTGCCAAAGAGAGATTGTCCTAAATTTGGTTAAGAACAAGTAACTGTTAACTCAAACCGTTTAATTGGAAAAAACTCTACTAGGAAATCTGCCATGAAAAACTATCTTAATGGTTCGTACATATACGTTTGTGTGACAGGGACAGCCAATAAGGCACTACGTTTGGAATAAACATGTTAAAGTTCGTTGCATAACAAAGTCGAACGGGAGAACTTTTATACAATTCAGTGCTGTTTGTAAATTTGTTGTATAAATTTAAATTTCGAACACTTTAGCTGACCAGTTTAAAAACTTAGGAAGTTAAAATTATAACCGTTACAGACGAAACAGGAAATAAAATGCCAAAGGTTTACCGACAACTGTGTACTAATGCTGCATACATTTTACATTAAGATATCAAACACCAAAAATGTGTAATATAAAAGTTACCGTCTCTTTGTTGATTTGTTTAAACCATGTTATTCACCATTGCTTAATGTCAGCGATTTATAATTTCTTACGCTTTTGAGAATACTTTTAACTTTAGTGTGATGTATGGAAATTAAATGAAAGCGGACAGTGGTTCTATTATGATTTTAAAATAAAAATATTTTAATAAGTAACGATATACTAGGGTTTTTATTATGCGAATTGTGTTATAATTTTCTTTCAATAAACGTAAGATGAGAGTATGTGTCTTTAAAACATGTAGAAAATGTATGTGTCTTGTTTTCTCTCGCTCTCTATGAAGAAGCGAACGTAGTGGTCTGCGGTAAATATTGCAAATCGGCTTTTGGAAAGAGACGGTTCACTAATTTCCGCTTCGTATAGCGTTATCTCTGTCGCACGAAGCACTAACGGGGCGACAGAGATAACGCTATACGAAGCGGAAATTAGCCGATCGACTCTTTCTAAATGCCGACGGCAATATTTACCACCGAGTACCGTAACATCAGGCGCCAGTTAAACATTTAAACCACCATGATGGGGGTAAAACAACCAAACATGTTGGACCCCTGTATCAAACTGGAGTCCACACGCTTGTAGAGCTATTCAAATTTGACGATATCTATATTTAAATAGTATTTAATTGTTAGCATATAAAATGGAAATTGTTTCGGGATCAATTATGACTATTGTATAAATTATCTTATGTCATTTGTGATATTTCAGTAATCAATAAATGTATATTCTTTCTGCTGTCGTTTGTTTTACATTGAAAATGATTTTTTTTAGGTGATTACTGGCAGTTTGTTCTCAAGGGAAATAAGCAGGGCAGATGAGTAATTTGTCTTTGATCAACAACCAAGAGTGAGGACAAATATTCTGTCTAATGCAAACACATTTCTTTTTGAGTTCAGTCATCAAACATTAGATTCTCAAATTAAAATGGCAATATACAGCGTGTCGTTACAACCACGCCAATAAATGAACACAAGTATAAAGGCCCATTTACACGATGCCATTTTCTTGTACATACAAGAACAATAATTGAATGCAATTAATTGCGCGCAATAATTGTTTAGACCATTTGTTGTTTAGACCATGCAACTCATTTATTGCTTCAATTTAATTGTATACAACAGGCAAGAAACTGGCACCATGTAAATGGGCCTTAACGCTACTTGCCAATAATCATCAAAGAGAATGTAATCACTACGTTTAATAATCATAAAAAAATCGTTTGATAATCATAAAAAATACAAAAAAAAAACTATAATGATAAAAAAAATATTTTTAAAACAAACTAATTAAGTAAAAAAGAAACAATATTTGTAACATCCTACACAACTACAACTGACTGATTCATACATTCAGAGACTACATTCGTTGCCACAGCGTCGCATTACAAGCCTTCCCTTCTATAAGTAATATGTTTTGTCTCTTAAATTCATTCAACCCATTTATGTGCTTTGTGACCTTCACAAGGGAACTTACGTTAAAGTTTTATACGTAAGGGTGTTCTAAAGTTGTTTGTTTTGGAAAATTTAATAACTCGGTAAATATAGATGTTTAAAGAATGTAAATGTTTAATACAATTTTAAAAAGTTATCCTCTATATGTGTGTTTATTTATTGTCGCGGTTGTTACGACACGCTGTATAAATAGTCTTGTTAAAAGCAATTACGATCTAAGATCGGCGGTAAAAGTTTAGCGCGCACATTTTAATGAATTTTTTAAGTTATTCTTCATTGGGTGAAAAAAAGTAATTGCCTCAAACAAAAATGAGACTCAAGAAACACTCGGATAAACGAACATTTAACTGTGGTAGGGCCACGCAGCAGCCTCGGCTGTTGCACGAATGGGCAGGCTCGTCCGGGTAGGTACCACGACCTCACAGAAGACCGGCGTCAAGTGGAAGTATAATTATTTTCGCGTTTCGTCTGGTGAGTGAGGTAGCCGGAGCCCAATATTCAAAAGGTTTTAAAGTATTTTTTTTATAGTGCTAATCTCTGCACTTAAGATTGAACATTAAAACATGTAGAAAAAGTACGAAAAGATTGTCGCCGCTGTCTCTAGTCATTGAGCTAAACGGCCACAGCGTTTAGCTCAGTGGCTAGAGCGTCGGGCCGCGAATGCCGAAGACGTGGGTTCGATTCGCACAGCGGCGACAATCTTTTCGTACTTTTTCTACATGTTTTAACATTCAAAAGGTTGTCAACACATCTGCAACCCTCGGGTATAGCTGATGTCCATGGGTGGTGGTATTTACTTAACATCAGGTGAACCGCCTGCTCGTTTGGCAACTTTTCACATAAAAAAAACATATAAACTCGGGTAAACAAGCATTTTAATGGGTTCAGCGTTTCTCGTGATTTAATACATAATAGCAGTTGATAACGAAGAATTCTATTAAAATGTGATAATCATAGTAGACAACGAAATATAACAAGAGTAAAAACCATTAAATGTCATTAAATCATATAAAACTGACCATAGATTTATTTATGATGATTGAAGTCTAAATAATGTAGGCATCATGATCTAAATAATATAAGTATCATAATATAAATTTGTATCAATTTTTTTGTCTTTGTATATCGCATTACTTTGATAATCTTTTATCAAATGGAAGAAGTTCATCAAAACTATATTTAATGAGAAAACAAGTATGCATTTAAAAAGCTCAATTAATTATTGAATAGGGACTACGTCGATCTGCCTTTGATTATTGCCGGGTCGGCAATTATTCAATGAAGTTTCTGCGATGGGGCCACGACTTTAGTACCCGCTTCTGACATCGCAACAAACATTAGAGGCGATGCTAGTAGGACTTAAAACTTCTGTAGGTTATCTGTACCTTTTATGAAATCCATTTTTTTTGATTAATAAGAAAGATAACGGAATATATAACAAAAATTTAAACGAAAATTAGTAGTTTACTTCTAATGGTAAAAGAAGTTTTATCTTAAATAGAGAATTTATGTTAAGTTCTCAGCTAGACGTTTTCCAATTACCCTGTTATTAAAACAACTAAATTAACGTCATCACTTTGAAGGGTTCTAAGTGATTCGTAGTACTGTTACGTTGGAGAAATGTTAGCGGCCACGGCACACCGTAACTTTCCGCGGTAAAAAGAAGTCGAGTGGTCACCACTTAGCGGCAATAAAAAATCCCATCGAAGGCGCGGGCGGGTGACGTCACAAGGCAGGGCGGGTCAAGTGCTCACCCGACACACCAATTTGGATGGAGGACTACGCTGAAGGGTCGCTTTAGCTGTGGCGAAGGTGCTGTAATTCTGTTTCGACGTTCGTGCGAAGATACTTTTTAGTTTTTAGTTCTAGATACGTTTAGCATGCCTTAATTACTAAGCATACCTCAACCTAACAGAAACCAATAGAACAGCCCAATACAAAGAACATGTAATGCTTACAATGGTGTCCGTACTGATGAAGATATATTTTTCGGCAATTACATTTATTTTTTTGCTGTTTGCTTGATTTTTGTCTCCCTGCTTGGTACTGGGAAGTACCACGAACTCGCAGAGGACCGACGCGAAGTGTTAGTTTCACACTGCTTTTCGTATAGTGAGTGAGGTAACCGGGGCCCACTTTGTTAAAAGGTGGCAACTCATCTGTAATCCGACGGGTGTTGCAATTGTCCACGGGCGGAGGTTACTTAACACCAGGTGGACAGGCAGCTCGCTTGCCTCCTCACATAAAAAAAGAATCCAATAGTTTAATTCCAATAATTTAATTAATCGGAATTCGCCCTGAGCGTAATTTCCCGTTCGGCGTGTTTAAACCGTTTAAACCTTTCAGTCCACGAGCGCTTATAAGCGAGAATAAACATTTGACGATGTTTGTCACCTCGCGCTTCGAACGTGTAAACCTAGTTTTCTTGCGTCACGCCTTTATTGGCGAAGTGTTTGACTGATTGAGGGCATCGACGTGATATTTACAGCACAGGAATTTATTTAGCCGGAATATTTTGTGGTGGAGGCTATTAATCAAAGTAGAGGAAGAATGAAACGGGGTTCACCTTTCCGATTGTAATGCGGGCAGCGGTAGAATAGAAAGATTTTCCGGTGATATTATTACTGCTTTAATTGCATTGTAGGTTTAAGGTATCAGTGAATAGGTTTGTGACTTTCTTTAACTCAAACTAAAAATTTTATAAGCCGTAGTTATTGTTGCCGAATATCAGTGCAGTCTGCCGAGTTTAGTTGTCAAAGGCGCACCAGTTAAAAAAATAACTACAAACCTTTTTATAGGTCTACGCTAAACACGAATTATAATAATTAGAGAGTACTACTCCGTGTACGTACGAGTCATTTCAGTTTCAAACAGTTTCGGAAAATAACGGAAGAATAACCCACAGTGTGGCGAAAAACTTTTCGTACTTTTTCTACAAATTTTGTGAATACAAAATAATAAAATTAACAACACGTACAACAACGTGTTCGGAAGATTTTGACACCTCGCCACACAACATACAGCAACCTTCGCGTTTCGCCAGGATAGTTAAAACTACAGGCCTTCCATCTTGAAGGTTCATAACCTATTACTGGCAAGGCTGAAGTTCACGTAGAATCAATTGAATTGACTAGTTTGATATATCCTTAATGGATGACAGTTAGGTATCCTAAATTAATCTGATTCATCCACCTGCAGAAAAGAGTGAAATGAAACGTTAGATACCTACGTTAACTTCGTAGTGAGGTTTGAAGAGGATGAGTTCGCCTTATTTATCAAAAGCCCGCGGTAAGTTTGCCTTAATTCGATAATGGATGTTACGCGACGGGACTTCCTCTTATTTCGCCCGGTCTATTTGTAGTACTTCGCTTAGAGCACACTTGTTGCTGGGATAGGGTCCCGCGCGAACCTGATTGAGGTCCGTAGGGTTATTACGGCATTTCCGTTGACTTTATAGGTAGGTATAGGCTGATACTTTTCCGTTGACTTTAATTATTAATTAACATCACTGTCACTCGCTTTTGACTCAATTATAATTAACCCGAGATCAAACCCCGGTGCAGACACTAATGACATTGTTCGTTACAATTTTATGTGTTCTATTATCACATACAGGAGAGCATTATATTTTCGAAATAACTGCTATAAATAAGTCTAGCCCTAATACACTCTTTATATTTTACGGAGCTGGTCTTTGCGCAGCAGCGGGTCATAAATAGGTTGTTAGTGCACTTTTTGTTAATTAATAATAAAGCAGATTGTAAAAAAAGAACCGTTTTAAGTTCTCCGCCTCGACAGCAAATGGTATAAATTTGACAAACAAAAACAGGGACGTCATCAAGTGGTCTCTTTTAAGTGAAAAGTTGTCAATCGAGCAGGTGGTCACACGATGTTAAGTGGATGGTAAGCCGTGGACATTTACAGCACCTGAGGGGCCAGCGGATGCGTTGATACTATGCTTCAAATTGGGCCCCGCTCACCTCACTCACCAAACGCAGAAGTACAACACAACACCGGTCTTCTGTGAGGTCGTAGTTCTTACCCGGACACACCTGTCCATTCGGGCAACAACAGTAGATGTTGTCCGGCTCTAATATAATAAAGTAAAAAAAAGGCAAAGTATCAGCCCGTACACGTCCCACTGCTGGGCAAAGGCCTCCTCTGTACAGAGGGTATCGGGGCATAGTCCACCACGCGGCACCACTGCGTATTGGCGTATATTTTGAAATATTTTTTTTTGTTATCATTTGTAAAATATGCAGGATTCCTCACGATGTTTTCCTTCACCGCTGAGCACGTGATAATTTGGCACTTAAAATTAACAATTTTATTGACGCCGGCACCGGAGATCGAACTCAGGTCGCTCGATTAAAGGAGAGCGCCCGGACACTAAGGGTTTACGGCACAATAAAGTAATAAAGTACTTCTTTTTATTACAAGTATGATTAAAATCAATCCATGTTTTTGTTTTAACTATTATATTTGTATTAAAACATGTAGAAAAAGTACGAAAAGATTGTCGCCGCCGTGGGAAATATTATATTTGTATGTATATAGTTAAATGTTTTCACTTTCACACTACGCACGAAAGCCTGAGTTATATTGGTAAAAGACGTTTTGTTTTTTCATAGGAGCAAACCCAGCATTTATTAAAAGGTAGTAACGCGCCTGAAACCCTACGGGGGTTGTAAATGTCAACGGGGGGCGGTTATCACTTAACATCAGGTGAACCGCCAGCTCGCTTGCCACCTTCTAAGATAAAAAAAGAAACATTGCGATGTCTTCATGCCAGAAGGGGCACGATTTTAGACTAAACACCATTTGCAAGCGAATTAAAACACAATTTCCACTCGGGGCACTTTCTCCACTCAGTTAAGGTGTAATTTGAGAATACCGAGCGGTTTAAATTAGAAGCCTTTTGAATACGGTGTCCATTTTTTATTTAAAAGTAAGATATTTTTTATATTTGAATGTTGGTCTATTTATTTTTATTTTTGTCATTTACGAAACGATCAACGAGAAAACACACTACCTACTTAAATTATCGTATTTTGTATTTAAAAAAAGTAAAGTAACAGCCTATACATGTCCCACTGCTGGGCAAAGGCCTCCTCTATGCAGAGGGTATCAGGGCATAATCCACCACGCTACCCCACTGCGGATTGGCGGACTTCACATATCTTCGAAAAATATTTTTTTTTGTTATTATTTCGAAAATATGCAGGTTTCCTCACGATGTTTTCCTTCACCGCGGAGCACGTGATAAGTCAGCACTTAAAGTTAAAAACTTCATTGGTGCCGGCACCGGGGATCGAACTCGGGTTGCTCGAGTATATTGAATTAAAGGCGCCCGGACACTGAGCTATCACGGCTCTTTTTTCGATAATAGTAATTACGGCAAACATGTTTAAAGCTAACAGTATGAGTAAAGATGTCTTGACAGATATGTCTCGTCAGGACAAAGCGATTTTGTCAAGTTATTGAGTCACACAACTTCTTAGGTGCCGTTAACGAATTTTTTACTTTCACACAAAACTACACGGGAGTCGACGTCACGCTATCTATTCAAAATCAAAATCAAATATTTTTATTCAACGAAGGATTTACACTCGCTTATTCATAGTCAAAACACTACCATCGGTTGGGAAAAGGAAGCCACTGTACTGAGAAGAACCGGCGAAAGAAGCTCAGCGGGCTTTTTTTTATATTGAAAGGCTTTATAGTCTCTGGTATTTACGCGATTACACTTTATAAATTAAACTATTTTTACAGATTTATCGCGTTTATGAAAAAAAAAGAAATACTTTTAAAACTGACTGAACTGGTAGTCCGGGTTAACTATGACATCAAGAAGCCTCAGTCTGTGCCGTGACCATGAACGCTGTAAAGGTACGAAAAATTGGGAATTAAAATTAAAAATAAACGCGATGAATGCTGGTAAAAATAGTTTAATTTATAAGGCTATACAGTCGCCAAGTTTTTCATAGAACCATTAGATCTGTTAACATCAATAAATATATGGTATATTTTTTCATTTAAAATGCGTACTGAATCATAGGAAGGCAATATTGGGAACAGACACGCAGATCCGGAACAATTAACTGTGGGTCATACTAATACTTGTCCCGTGTGGGAATCGAACCTGCTACCCCCAGCGCCGAGGCCTACAGCTTAACAACTACGCAACCGAGTCACGAAAAGAAAATGCAATAGCAAATTCGCCACGTCTCCTTTTACCGCGGATAATATCGCATATCAGAGAAGTTTAGTCATAAAAATATTTCGTAAGTTATGTGTGTCTGAAGATACCTCTGTAGCTTTGATTTTCATTCAGAACGCGCGGATTAGGACGTCCTAATCCGTTCCTAAGCTGTCCGCAGCGGGACATCTATTTCATTTTCGTTCCATACAACCTCCACACTGAGTATAATCCGTGTGCCGGGATGCTTCATCGACTTGAAATCACGGACGTAAAGTCCAGCGCGGCTCGGAAAGAAGAGTGTATCCGTACTAATTATTATTTGGGATTTTAGTCGAATACTATAAAATTTTTGAGCATGAAATAAAATGAAATGCTTAGATTATAGGTACGTGCTAGAATCGGCCAGCAGCACGATGCTAAATATGATTTTTATTTCTTTTTATGTGAAAATTTGGCATGCGAGCAGGCGATCGTTAAGTGATTACCGCCGCCGGTGAACACTACAACACTTGACGGTTTGCAGATGCGTTGCCATCACTTAAAAAAGTGGGCCCCGGCTACTTCCCTCAAGGGACGACATGCGAACATATTTTACCTCCTCCGGTCTTTTATGCGGTCCTGCTCCTTCCCCGGACGAACCTGCCCATTCGTGCAACAATGGAAGTTTCTGCACTTCTGCTTGGCCTCGTGACCACAGTTGGTAAGCTGATAAGCAAAACAAAAGCGCCACCCATGCAGTCCTGGTCAAAGTATATAGGGTGTTTTTAGGGTTCCGCACCCAAAGGGTAAAACGGGACCCTATTACAAAGACTCCGCTGTCTGTTTATCTGTCACCAGGCTGTATCTCATTAACCGTGGTAGTTAGACAGTGAAATTTTCACAGATGATGTATTTCTGTTGCCGCTATAACAACAAATACTAAAAAAACGGAATAAAATAATAAAGTGGGACTCGGGGAACGGATATGGGAGTTTTTATAGATAATGGTACGGAACCCTTTGTCGCGAAGCCGACTCGCATTTGGCCAGTGTTTTTAATTGAAGATTGCGTTTGTAAACGCGCCAGAGCCATCGTAATTGCAATAAAGCAAATTCATGGAAAACATCCATCCCACTATTGGCACACCCCGACATCAGTATCGAATGTCAGTTTGCGTTGAGTCAACTCCCGGTCGTGGGGTCATTAGGGCTGCGGGGCGGGGGGGGGGGGGGTGACGTCACTGTGGGGGAGTTTGAAATTCGAATTGGAGCGTTTTACGTGTGGCTGTGTCACGACCGGCCGGCGGCACCGAAATTTAAAACGTAGTTTAACTTGGGCCGTACTCTGGTACTAGTACCTCTTTCAGGAAACACTCGATAATGTCGTGCTATAGTTCAACTAATTTAAATACTGACTGTACAAGTAAGGTAAATATCGCAATGCTAATATTATACCATAGAGTTAATAGAAGGTTTTTGTGCGTCAGATGGCAATCGTGACTAGAGTCATAAACCCAAAATTTACCATTTCGGGAGTGTTAAGAGTTTAAAACTTATAATATCAATAACTAATTTATTAATAATAGCCTAACCTCACAAACGCGACTCTGGATTCGTAAAATATATAGTTACAAAATCAGATTTTTTTTACCTCATTAATAACATACACATCGAAACATGCCCAGTAATATATTAATGACTAGGTAAATAGTATCATAAAAAATGGTAATTAAAATTATTTTATTGACAATAGCCAAATTAAAGAACAAATTTGGTACAAGTTACCCATATAAATATGTGAAAAAGAACTAAATGCTAACAAAAAATTGGTAAAGGAGTCTTAAAATTTAGGTCATAAATAGAGATTTATGTATTTGATTTTAAATAAGAATTAAAAAAAAATCGTTCTCTAAAGATAACTATTAAAAATAGATATTCTCATTTTAAATATTTAAAAAATAAAAGTATATGTTTGTATCCACGATTCTAAATAATACTATTGCTTAACAGTGTTTTAAACTTTAATTAAACTAAGTTGAACTGTAAGGTGGGATATGCTCCTCAGTTTCTCCTTGTAGATATTACTACAGCACAAGCAAGGCAGCAGTGTGCGTAAGTCTTCCCGTTTCTACACGGCTGTCTATGTGCTGGTGACTAGATTCGACCCCCTTAAATGTGTGCGTGAAAGTGTGAATGCAACTTGCGTACATGTACTGTGCGAGTGTGCGCCGCTAAAAGGGTTTATACGTCGGAGTGTTGTACGTGTTACACGCTGGAATTGGTCGCAAATTCAAGTTCTGGATAACCGTTCTCGCTAAATGAACAATTATCGCGCTTTCGATGTTAGAAAGTGGAAAACGGTCGGGCGGTTCGCCTGATAAAATGATTCTTTTTCGGTTCACCTGATGTTAAGTGATTACCGCCCATAAGCGCTGCCCATCAAAGCGTACTTATGAGGTCACATTTGCGTTGGGGTAACCCTACTATGCTCTTCAGACGAAATCAGTTGTTCGAAAACATACATGTATACAATGCAATTTAATTTTTATTAAAAATATCCGCAGCTCTGAATTGTATAATTTTTTCAATTTTATGGAGCTGTAACTGCATTTAAATTAAGTTTTTTTAAACAAACATTACGGAGAAAGCGAGCTATTACTTAAGATAAAAATTAAACAGCATATTGCGAGATATCAAAGCCTTATTTAGCCAAGATTTATTTCGTGCAAGAAATATTTTTTTGTTTACGTCATTGTAGTTATAAGTATAGATATATATTTCGTTTAGTGCCTTTACCCATAGTATAACATATTGTATTGCAGGAGTTTTGTGAAACTTTACGAATATTTATTGTCTACAATCTTTTGCTTGACATCGAATTCACGACTCACAGCGCCCATTTCAAGTCACGAGTTATGTGATTTTAAAATTATTAATATTCTACCAAACGTTAGTACTTTTTTTATAGAAAAATATATACTTGATATAATTAACTGCAGATCAAATCTGTTTTCCAATTATTTACTGTACTAAATGTTATAAGTAACTGTTAAGTAAAAAATTATTGCATTTGTAAAGTATTGCATTAATAATTATTATTTGTGTTTAATTTAATTGAAACGATAAACATTTAAATAACAGTTTACTCCAAAATATTTGTAATAAACATGCATGTTAGCGTTTATAAAAATGTAAAATTGTTGATGGCATGAATGAAATAAATCCCTAACTTTGTTTAAAAGAACGAAATATTATTTTAAATATTCACGCCCGGTTTCTGAAACAATGATCATAGTAGATGTTGTTAACTAATCAGCTGTCAAATGGCTTTTCAAATTTCATTTGAGTTGCCAAAAGGATGGTTAAACTCTTTGAATTGACCAGAATGATATTCAGAATGATCAATTCAAAGAGTTTGATTATTGTTAGAGTTTGAAGGTGCAAGGGTAGGGCGGATATTATTGGATTGGTGTAATCTTTTCACATTTTTTTATGTAATAAGGTGCCAAGCGAGCTGGCGATTCCTGATGGTAAGGGCCAACCCCCGCCCATGGACATTTGCAACTATTATACTACTATATTATATAACTATTATACTACTGCTATATCTCTACTCTTTTCCTGTTGCATATCAACGATCTGCTCATGCCCGGTATCTATGGGTACGCGGACGACAGCACAGTTGTGGAGAGATACCAACCGAGTCTTAGGGTCAGTAGAGATTACATCCAGTCCGAAAGAGAGGCCATGGTAGAGCGTTTGAATCTTACATTGCAGGCGGTCTCTGAATGGGGCGATGCCAATCTTGTGAGATTCAACGCCTCCAAAACGCAGGCGTGTCTTTTTTCCGCAAAAAGGAGCCCCTTCAACTTGGCTCCTACTTTCCAGAATGTGTCCTTGGAGTTTACCGACCGCCTTCAGTTGTTGGGAGTCGAAATATCCTCAAACCTCAACTTTGGGCGGTTCATTGAGTCTAAAGCCAGGGCAGCTGCAAGGAAGTTAGGTGTCCTTGCAAAAGTGCGACGGTACTTCACACCGGGGCAGCTTCTTACGCTATACAAAGCTCAAGTCCGATCGTGTGTGGAGTACTGTTGCCATATCTGGGCTGGGGCTGCAAAATGCCATCTGGCTGCCTTGGACTCAATGGAGAGACGTGCGGAAAGGCTTATTGGTGACCGTAACTTGGTTAAAACCAACCACAGGCCAACCTCAAGCCTTGAGCACAGGCGCAGAGTAGCCAGCCTCTCGGTCTTCTACAGGATGCATTTTGGAGAGTGTGCGTTGGAGTTGCATAATTTAATTCCTCCTGCTCCTTTCCATAATCGGACAACTAGGCGTTCGGCGAGGCTCCACCCTTATGCTGTCGACGTTTCCCAAAACAAGAACAAAGCGATTTGCCTCATCATTCATCATCCGTACAGCTAAGGAATGGAACAACCTGCCGGCGTCCGTCTTTCCGTCCGATTACAACGTAGGCGTCTTCAAGGCAAGAGTGAATAGGTTTTTACTGAGCTAGCGCGCTTACCATCAAAGGCTGCATCGCCACTTACCATCAGGTGGGATGGCAGTCAAGTGCTGGCCAGTTCTAAATAAAAAAAAAATATACTAGTTATTTTCTCCACAAAGAGTATTATAAGACGTTATTCTAAAAATATCTCATTACCACGTCTGTATACAGATTAAGTTGAAAAATTGGAAAGGGGATTCCCGAGATAATGTATACAATGATTAATATTCAACAGAATTAATTATAACCGACAGTCGGGGGGAGCTCCTGCCTTACTAAGGAACGCGACACAGGGAGCGGTTTTTTACGACGAACGGGATATCGAAATGTTTTTCCATTTAACTTTAACGGTGGTAGGACCACGCAACAGTGTTCGCTGTTGCACGAATGGGCGGGTTCGGTACCACGACCTCACAGAATACCGGCGTAAAGCAGAAGTGTTGCACTTCTGCGTTTCGTCTGGTGAGTGAGGTAGCCGAGGCCCACATTATTAAGAGGTGCCAACGCATCTGCAACCCTACGAGTGTTGCAAATGTCCATGGGCAGGCGGTTATCACTTAACATCAGGTGAACCGCCAGCTCGTTTGCCACTTTCTGACATAAAAAAAAAATAACTTCTTAACTTTTTCTTTATAGTCTGTCCTCTATACAAATTTAAAAAATACATAGAAAGAAAGTAATATTTATTTGGTACATGTAAAACAAAATACAATAGATTTTTTTTGAGAAGGTTACATTTTAATACATTGTCACATTTCAATAAAGTGGATGGTTGTCACCAGATGAAACGAAGAAGTATAACTCTTCCTCATCACGGCGATCTTCTGCGAGGTCTTGATACTTCCGGGGACGGAACTGCCCATTCGTGCAACAGAAGAACACTGTAGCGTGGCCCTACCACAGTCAAAGCTTTTAATTCTTTGTATTATTTCTGGACCTAGCGTATAAGCATCCACCGAGAACAGTGTCAGCATACGGCAGTATTGGCCAAACGTTCGTTTGGCATATATGCGCCAGATATTCACGAATACGGTACAAGACTTCTTGCCTATAATAGCAATTGCGCATTATTTCTATAATGTGTCAATGTCATAATCGTGTGTTGTAAATAGTCATCCATAAACTGACCACTTTTTTTCTAACTCAAAACGGGACATTGATTTACAATGAAAATAAACATAACTTTTTAATTTTCTTTATTCCTAATAGATTAAAAATTTAAAGATACAAAGAAATCATCGGTTCACTATTTTTTATTAAAACAATATTGGTATATTTTTAAATATATTTATA
This sequence comes from Iphiclides podalirius, assembly GCA_933534255.1. Taxonomy (NCBI): domain Eukaryota; kingdom Metazoa; phylum Arthropoda; class Insecta; order Lepidoptera; family Papilionidae; genus Iphiclides; species Iphiclides podalirius. The sequence continues at coordinate 9,110,621 of OW152839.1, read as the reverse complement.
TTTCTCAGAGAAACAAATTTGTTTTCATAAAGAAGGTGACGATTTTAAATAAGAATAAAATTTGGCACGTTTCTTTTATGTTGACCTTTGTTATCAGCATCGCCTTCAGAACTGGAGCTGTTCAATATCACCAGCACCACTATGGGAAACACTAAACTGTGCGAAACTTTTCGCATCTGACATCCGAAGGAGTCTTAATTTGCTTAATAAATGGGTGTTTTGTTTGTAGGTTGCCATTAAATGAACACTTGGGTTTCGGCATAGCTATAGGAAAAAATTCAAAACAACAAAACTTCAAATTATCTACACTAATTAACGAACATTACACATAAACATAAAGAAAAGAAACAAATACAGGGGGTATTCCCTCCTCACCGCGTTACTAGGTAACCGAGAGCGCCTGCATGCGGGGAATAACCGGGAATAACCGATCGCGGTTCCGCGCTGCTCACGATCATGTCTGACGAGCGTCGTTTTAAAATTTCGCGCGGTTTCGGAAAACGGGACAATTTTGCGTACCGAAGATTTGTTCGGGGACAAAGAGACAGTCCCGTTCAAAACGGGACGTATGGACAGTTAAGTCATCAATTATAAGGCCCACATTACGATTTCAATTTTCATTCATGTACAAAAATTTTTATCCAAGGAACATCCGCTATAAGAAATTTGCAGATCCCGAGTTATAATGCTATTCTATACACTTACGTCATACCAAAAGGATGTACTTTGACTTATTATTTACTGTTTAATTTGCTGGACATATGTGAAGTATGTGGAGACAGCCCTACCTCAGCGGGGTTGCGTGATGTAAAAAAAATCGTGGTTTTATTAAACAAACGCCTTACATTGTTCAAACTAAAGCTGATTAGGTTTTCATTTAATTCTACACAAACGTGACGTACTTTGAGTAGACAGACGGACGGACAGCGGAGTCTTAGTAATAGGGTTCCGTTATAAATATTGGGTACGGAACTTTAAAAACGTATATTTGATACGTAAAAATGGAAACGAAATAACGAAAATTTAAAGACGGTGACGAAAATAGTATAAAGCCGCGGAAGTATTTTCCAGTGGATACCTAAGTATGTGGAAAAGTGTAGATGTATCACTTATCATTTGTACGTTACAAAAAACCACTAAGCCATCGCGGCTGATCTTCAAAATACAGATGATAAGAAACGACAATTAGTATCATTTAATTCTTAGCGTAAAACTAACTAATTTAGGTCACATTGAGCGGAATCTCGAAGCTAACTAAAACGGTCGACCGCTCCAATGCGACCTTGCTTCAAATCAAGCGTTCAAGTGATCGATACAAGCCTATGTCTTGAATAATTTACACGTCCCCGTGTGTCGTATGAAGTATCACACACAGGATGTTTCGCTTTTCACCACGGAACACCTAATTATTTTATTGTTAACCCCATACCACATAACTTTTAGTAAAGCCCGGCCAAGTACGATTCGGAATCCGGCACGAAAGATGCCGTACCATTATCTATAAAAACGGCAGAAAAATCATTTCTGTTGTATTGAGTTTAGCCCACTTAAATATTTTTTTATTCTGTTTTTTAATATTTGTTGTTATAGCGGCAACAGAAAAACATCATCTGTGAAAAGTCTAAATATAACGGTTCATGAGATAGGTACAGCCTGGCAACAGACGGACAGACAGAGAAACGGACATCGGAGTCTTATTAATAGGGTCCCATTTTACCCTTTGAGTAAGGAATCTAAAAAACAGAAGACGGTTTTTACGGTGGTAGGGCCCCGCAGCAGCCTCGGCTGATGCACGAATGGGCAGGCCCGTCCTGGTAAGTACTACGACCTCACAGAAGACCAGCGTAAAGTGGAAGTATGACAAATACTTTCGCGTTTCGTCTGGTGAGTGAGCCCAATTTTCAAAAGGTTGTCAACGCATCTGTAACACTCGGGTGTAGCAGATGGTGGTGATGGGCGGCGGTATTCACTTACCATCAGGTGAACCGTCTGCTCGTTTGGCAACTTTTCACATAAAAAAAGAAGAAACCGAGTTGGATATAAACTATGTAAATATTACTACACTTATAAAATAGTAATTTATGACGACGAAGGCTTTTTTGTCCGAAGATGGTCCGCGAGTTTACCTAATGTTAAGTGATTACTGCCACGAATGGATATCTAAACCATGAATGCAGATGCGTTGCCAACATCTAAGAGGGGGCTTTGATTGCCTTAACTATTAATAGAAATGCTGGTTCATAATACTTCAAGTTACGCTGGTCTTTTGTGAGGTCATGTTCCTTTAGATGTAATATATAAAATCCTCGTGTCACGGTGTTTGTAATTGAACTCCTTCGAAACGGCTCGACCGATTTTCGTGAAATTTTGTGCGCATACCGGCCAGGGTGAAGAATCGGACAGCATTATTTTTCACCCCCTTAAATGTTAAGGGTGGTCCAATCCAAACTTACTTTCTACCCTACAAATAATTTATATGGCAAAACAACGTTTGCCGGGTCAGCTAGTTATTTTATAAAATTCAGGGTTGGTTTGCTATACTTTCCACTATCAGCCACTCGTACGTGTTTTGAATCTATCAGCGTAGGCAGATATCATTGTAGGCAAAACTGATTGCGTTAAATCAGAGAACAATTGTGCATTTACCGATAAAATTAAAAATTAATAATCGTAGAAGTTTTGGTTATACCCGCGTAGCTTATTACGTTAATACTACACGAAATTCTCTACGAAGGAAAAATACACATCATTGACTGAAGAAAATCGTTATTTTTTAAAACTTCAGTAACTTTAACATTATTTTTTATTTTAGTTTTGATTACATTATTCAGATAAACAAAGTGTGTTATATAATTATTAGAAATCTATCCAGTAGTTTTGTGTAATGGACGTAAAACGGCAGACTTCTATTTGATCAGATTTTAAATTTGAAACCACCTGTATATTGCCACCGAACAGCTGTTACAGTGGAGTACACTTATGAAATTGAATATTTATCATAACGTTCACGATACCGCAGTATCTGTTATTGTAAGAATAATGTAAATGAAGTTAGCTTCAGAAAATAATATTACCCGCAACTATACACTATACATATATATATATATATATATATATACACAGCTTTACACTATGTTTCTAAAATCATGTTGCAAAATTATTCGATTGTTCTTATGGCTCGGCGGGGAAGTTGCTATGCTAATCGGCGGGGACGTGGGCTCGATTCCCACACGGGTCAAGTATTATGCACCCACAGATAATTGTTCCAGATCTGGCGGCCTTATCGCGTAGAAGCGTTTTGTTCCAGGCAACCACGTTGCAGAGGATACAATGACCAGTAGGAAGGGGTTGAGGGGTCTACGCTATTGTAAATATAACTCGAAAAGCTGTTGTTATAAACACACACAATGTACATTTATTTATTTATTCTTAATGCACACAAACTACAAAGGCAGACTTAATACCATAGGCATTATCTCCCAGTCAACCTTAGGGTGGTACAGAGACAGTGAGGTAGGTGCACAGAGAAAAAAAAACTGCATAAGAAGATTACTACCGAACATTGCATATACACAAAAAAATATAAATAAATAAATATATATGACGTAGTTTTATTTTATAAATAAATACGTATTATATATACTTATAAACATCCAGACACTAGAAAAACGCTATGTTCATCACAAAATATTTTCCAGTAGTGGGGATCGATTCCACACCCTCTGGCGCAAGAGATAGGTTGACTATCCACTACACCAATCAGGTCTTCAAAAAAAAAGGATAAATTGATAATAATGGTGTTTGATGGTGTGGATATGTGCGAAGCGTTATAAGAAAGAAAGAAAGAAAGAAAATACATTTATTTAAAAAAAAAAAAAAAAAACGACGCACACAACAAGAGAGAAAAGGAAAAAATAAATTTACCCACGTATTCGGCATTCGCGGCCTGACGCTCTAGCCACTGAGCTAAGCGGCTGATAGCCACAGCGACGAAAATCTTAACGCCTTCTTTCTACATTGCTATTTAGCATTTGAAGCAATGCTTGGCGCATCTATTGTTATATCCTTTTCAGCATACAAACAATTTCGAATATCGTTTTACAACGATAATTCGAAGGAGAGATGTCGCCATTGCTTTTATAAATTTTAAAGTTTTTTATAGTGCTATTTTCTACATGTTTTAATGTTCAATCTTAAATGCAGAGATTAGCACTAAAAAAACTTTAAAAATCTACATACTTATATATAATACAGTAAAACAGTATAACAGTCCGGGCTGTCTAAGCGTGGTGTTCTTCATTTAGTACGTCTGTTCAAAGTTTTAATAGTTCAACTCTGTGAGTTTTTAAATTAGAACTACAGTGTCCTGGTTCCAAACAACTAGTATAAACAGTGTCTGCTCTATTATTGAAAAAGTAGTATATGACTATACACATTGCCCACTGCTGGGAAAATGTAGGTGAAAGAAATCGTAAACAAACGAGGACGTGCCAATTATAGAAGAAACATACGAGTATATTGGACAATTGAACCCCTACTATATATGTCGAGGGGTAGCTTAAAGTCCTTTCAACTGTGCCAGTCTTGGAGTTATAATGAAGGAGAATTAAACTTTGGTTTTAAACAACCATCATTAAAGTTTCACTTAATAGATAGCGAGACGCGCGTAGTGTGACCAAATTGCATTGAGGCGAAACTCTTTGAATATGTCGGCCTTAATTATTTGATTATTTTTTGGTCGTAAAGTGTATTAAATTGAACAGATAATTTTTTTTTATGTGAAAAAGTGGCAAACGAGCTGGCGGGTCAACCGCTGCCCACGGATATTTACAACACCGCGTAGGTTCGAAGATGCGTTGCCACCTTTCAATAACTTGGGGCCCGGCTACCTCACTCACCAGACGAAACGCAGAAGTGTAACACTTCTACTTCACGTCTGTCTTCTGTGAGGTCGTGGTACTAATCCGGACGGACCTGTACATTTGTGCAATAGCGAACACTGTTGCGTGGCCGTACCACAGATAAATATCATAACTATAAGCAATTTAAAATAATAAATGCATGCAAACCAAAAAGTATTTAAGCGCTTATCTGGCGCTACTAGACGACTATAAAGATAGATTTTAACGTCATATTCCATTCTCCTACTGTATTGAAATTTAGACAGAAAATCCCAGCGTATCATATTTCGAAAAACAACACTTGCACAGCACCGTTGAATTATCGTAACTTTTATTACGTTCAATCAATTCTTAAATTGTTGATGAGTGAACACAAGGCCCCTATGCATCAACGAATCAATCAAGATTATTTTTCAAATTTGTTTTAATTGGTTTTCACCAGTTCACAAGTTTCTGTTTCACATCACTTTACGACACATAAGAACTGTGCTGGTAATGTATGAACATAAATATGCATATAAACATAGCATATTCTTTTTAATTTAGTTCATTCAGTTTCTTCGACGCATTTAAAATGCATTTTTTTTATATCTGTTCTCTAATTAGTCTTTAAAGTATACACGTGTAGATGTGTTTCTATAATAATGAGCTATTACAACATTACAACCCTCGGGTGTAGCAGATGTGCAATGGCGGTGGTATTCACTTAACATCAGGTGAACCACCCGCTCGCTTGGCAACTTTTCAAAAAAAAAAAAAAAAAAAAACACCGCAGCACCATTCTCAATTATAATCAAACCTACTGCTATATTAACGACCGTAGGGAGATAAATTCCGCGTGTAAATTAACGTTCCTTAGTTTATCGTTAGTTTGCTTTTCAATTTAAAAAAACCATAATGGAACCAGAATGTATCCCCAATAGGAGAAATATCCAACGTTTGTTCAGCAAGGCATGGTCACCTTTTCGAAACAAGCCGTCAATAGACCCATTGACCCGCATTAATCGAATCATGAAAGATTCCCCCATGTAAGTGATGTACAGTGTTTGTCCTGCATATGTCTGCCCTTACGAAACTAGCGATGGATCTGCAGCCATTGGCCCATCTCGGGACCGTTTCACAAAAATTTTGTCATGTCAGTAACATCTAATGTTTATCCTGCACGCCTTGGTCAGCCTTTCAAAACTAGCGGACTGCAGACCCTTTGGCTCGCGTCTTTTTTTTAACATTGCCCTTAATGTATGATAATAGTATATTGTCGTAAAGACGTTTTATATCCGAATTATCTGCGGGCCACACAAATAGTTGTCCCGTATCGGATTCGAACCCACGATCCCTGGCGCCAAAGCCAATACCAACTACACCACGGAGTTCTGGAACGTATTACGAAAGAATAATTAATCCCCCATGTGAGTAATATTACTCACATTTGGATATTCAAAGTCTGTCTCGCTCGGCGTGGTCCGCATTGTTACCTAACCTGTTCAAAAAAATTCTCCTAAAACGATACAAAAACCCGGTAAAATTCACGAAATTACAACCACCTCCAATAGGAAGTTTTCCTAAATGAGAAACCTCCTGAAAAACTTCCATTGTAAATTTTTTCTTCCTAAATTTAGGAATATTCCAAAGTTGCAATTCGTGTGGTCACCCTTGCGAAGCTGGCGGGCTATAGAGGCGGCCGCTTCCGTCGCGGCCCTTTGTCCGCTGGAAGTAGGTCTCTCATTGTACCTAGGTGAGAAGGAGGCACTAGGCGCGCGGCCAGCGCGCTTTTGTTATTCGCATCGCTGCAAATTGAATTATGTAGATGACCGAATGCGCTGGACGCGGTTCCGGTACAAAATTCTAAATTAAACGCTAGTCGTTGAACGTAATTATTTCTTGTGCTTACTAGCTGTGGGATGTAGGCGTCAGTAAATATTAAAAAATGTTATTTAAATATTTATAGTGTTAATCTGTTACATATATATATATATATATATATGTATACATTGTTATATCCTTTTTGAGTAAAATACATCCTATAATAGAAAAAATACAATGTACTTTTAAATCCTTCACTACATGTTTTACCCATGATGTTTTGTTTAGTGTGTCTATAATGCTTTTATATATGTCCTTTCAGTTTATTATCACGGAGGACACATTTTTATATGGACGATCAAATGTACGAAAGATACTTTGCGGCATTAAATAATCTTGGATATTATTATGAAGCTTTAGAGTTGAATACGAATACTTTCAGAAATTCATAAAGTAATAATACGAGAATATCCAACGATACCTAAACTATTTACAACTCGCACCACTACCAATTCAAATACACATGAACGTTTCAAATTTTAATTTTTAAATTAAAAAATATCGATTAGGTCCGTACAAAAGATACGGTGGCTATATGTGCTACTCAAACATAATACGGGGGATGAAAAAAAAGCCTCGAAACCCCGAGAGGAATGGAAAAAGGCGTCCCGATATATCAAAAGACAGCCGTCACCCGCGCAGACACACCCTGCGTCGTCTAGTAATTGATTTCCACCCCTCAGGAATGCTGGCCTGTCGCGTATATGCCCTGTACAAGAACTCATTACCCCTGCGCACGGTGCTGCGTGCCATCAGTCGAGTGGCTTGTGGCTTAGTTGTTGGACTAGCAGTTCACTGGTTCGTATGTCAAGGAGTGTTACGCTTTTCGGGCTACTTGTGTGAATGGCAATCGCATTTGATTCCCATGCGCGGCGTTATGCTCACCACCTGTTAGGCTGTGACCTTAATTGTGCTAAATAGTATATACGATTAGTGCCTAAGGTATTAATACAGTTCGTGGTAAGAGAGAACTGCTGTCCAAGGATACGCACAGTGTTTAAAGGTCATTATAAAATTGTCAAACTAAAATTGTCACTAGATGGCGCTAGCCAATTTGTAAGTCACCCTAGAGAAGTGTACTTCGAGATAGATTAAGTATTTTTTTTGGGAAAAATAACAAATAAAAATAACAAGTTCAAGTTCATAGATCATGTAGGCCAAAACACACAGTCAGAACGCCAAAGAAAGAGTGGTCAAAAGTATAACAATATTGCTCAACACCGATCATCGGTGAGGGCTTGGTACTTCCTCGGTAGAACTAGCTGATTCGAGCAACAGTAGTTGTTAAGGAAGCTGTGATACCTGGATCACGCTCAAAAATTGTTAATTATCTTGTTTCTTTTTTTAAAAACAACAATTCCCGTGCGATTTTTATGATCTGAATGGATATCGCCAATGGTATGCCGTGATAGCTCATTGTCCGGGCGCTCGCTTTTAACTCAATATACTCGAGCAACCTGAGTTCAATCCCCGGTGTCGGTACCAATGAAATTGTTAATTCTAAGTGCTGAATTACGACGTGCTCAACGGTGAAGGAAAACTTCGTGAGGCAACCTGCATATTTTCGAAATAATAGCAAAAAAATATGTGGTGGACCATGCTCTTAGAGCAGAGGAGGCCTTTGCCAAGCAATGGGCCATATATAGGCTGTTACCTTACATTTGATATCATTCAAAGAATGATTACATGAGAATCGTCATACGAGTATAAGTCTATTAAGAACTAGCCTATCCCCGCGACCTCGTCTGCGTTGCTCATTATATTAATAACAATACAACTTGCTCCACTTTTCTACGGCATGAAAACACATTACTGCTTATATAAGCACTAACACGCAGTGCTTATAAAACTGTTGTTTCTTAAAAGTTTAATAACTACATTAACAGTTAGGGGCGAAGTGTCTAAGAAATGACATTTGATTAATTTAAATCTATACTGTAGTATTTCCTTGATGCGTGAATAACTGTAGACCTCTGTCGTTTCACTACATAGCATAAAACAAAGTCGTCCCGCTGTCTGTCTGTCCCTATGTATGCTTAGATCTTTAAAAGTACGCAACTGATCTTGATGCGGTGTTTTTTACTAGATAGAGGAAGGTTTATATGTATATTCAAGAGGCAGGTTTATATAACACATTGCACCCGTGCGAAACCGGGGCGGGCTCGCTGTATTCTCGTAGAGTTTGTTTGTGTGACCTGACTGATGTCCCGGCAAACATACGCAATTTAGTGTGAACAGTGCTTAGTCCGTAATTAATTATTCCGGTAATGGGTTGTTGGCAAGCGGCAAGACATCTCGGATGCTGTAAGCGACTCGGAAGGAATGTGAGGGTTGTTGCTACAAATGCTGAGTACATGACGTAACCTTTGTTACCATGAATAATAATGATTGTATATTTTTAATGAAAACAGTAAAATCTTCCGGGCGCGGTTGTCGTTTTCGTTGTGTTAAATTCAAATTCAAGATACCTTTTTCAAATAGCTTGCGCGTTGTTATGAAACGTCGAATTTTACATAGTAAACTAATAGATAAGATCGTAAGTAAGTTACCACCGGTTCGGAAGGCAGTTTCTGTTTAAGAGACCGTCAAGAAACTCCACATTTGCTCTTTTTTTTAAAAAGATCAGATCGCAGTATAACATAGATATGAACAACAATATCCTTATTTTAATCTACGTGAGTATCAACAGTATTAACTCCACACATTGGCGTCGTCGAGATATTCCGTAATGGAATATATGCTTTAACGTGACTTTGAGAATGAAACAATGAAACAAAAGGACGGTGTTGTGTTTATGTGAGGATGTAATCGTCATCGCAGGAAATCATCCAACCACAGTAGTAATAAGACTAGTTAGTCTTGAGTCTACTAAGTATATAGTATATAGTCGCATGCACAGCTGTGCATGCAACTCAGTCCCAAATTTAAGCAACGCTTGTACTAGGAGTACTAGGTACCTGATAAACATACTTAAACTTACTTTTTTGTACATAAATATGTATATACGTGTTATGTTAAAGTTATAGGTGAAATGGAAAATCCATTAGGGCCATGCAACGGCATCTGCTGGTGGTCGAATGGGCAGATTATTCCGAAGGAGTGTCACAGCTTCACAGGAGACTAGCGTGAACTGGGAGTGCTATACTTCTGCGACTCCTCTGATGAACAACGGGAGTCCATTATCAAGGTTGACAACGCTTTAGGGCGGCGGTATTCATTTAAAATCAGATACTCCACATGAAAAAAATATATCGGTATTAGTTATGAAGTGACGTACGGCCGGTTTCAATATACAATCTACAGATAGTAATAGTTACTGGAGATAGAATTTTGACAAGAGTAATATGGAGCTAATGTCAAATATCTATCGCCACTCGCTAGTAACTAAATCTGTAGATAGAATTTTGAAACCGGAGGTTAAATATGTATCATCCTTCGTGATGTCTAAGGTTAGCGTCGCAAGAAATGAAATAGGGCACCCCATGCTCCCGTGCTGCGTATCATGCACGGAAATAAGACAGAAATCGGGGAGGAAGCAAGCGGTCGGTTTTTAACTGTTAATTACATTAGTGCGCCGCGAGAGGCGGGCGCACGCGTCGGCACACGTGCGCCGCATGTGTTCTCTGTAAACACGCAGCCAGGGGTCGCAAACCTTTGCTGGTGTAGATACAAACTGAAATTTCCTATTCAATATCACATATTACATCACTTTGGTTGGTATAGGCCTTTCCCAACTTCCCCTCCGACCGGGTTCCCGCCTTGACGTGGCGGAGTGACTTAGTAGCCGTGGCTTGGTCACCCACGGCGAAGCTAAGAGGCACCCACATTGGGCCGGCCTGTGCTGTAAGGCCGGCCGGAGAGGGCCGCTCCGAGTGAGCTAATTGAGCTCACTCTGGATGCGTGCTGGAGGGTGCAGGGGATAGAGTGAGGGTGGTAGAGATGGAGCCACTATCCATGTCTTCTGCTACCGAGGAGGAGTCGCGGGGGAAGAAGAGTGTCGGTATTGCGATGGCCGCGGTCCCTACCCTTCGGGGCCGAAACGTGGTGAGCGGCGGAGCCACAGACCAGGTCCGCCGCTGGGGGCTGGATTGCTGCTTTTTGGCACGAGCTCTTCTGGCTCCCATGGCCTCTCAGGTCAGCGAACTCGGGGGAGTTCGTTGGCCTTGAAAAAGGGGCCGAGTAGGAAGGCGCGCTGAATATTCCAGCGCACCTTGACTGGAGGAGAGGGGGTTGCTCCCCGGGAGTGGGCTGCTGAGTCGCCCAGCGCTGGCAGGGTCACGGATGTGTGCGAAAGCGTTCCCGTGGCCCTGCCGATATGCGCCTGGGTGGAATATCGTGGGGATTTTAGTCAGTGCGAGTCCGACATAACCCACTCTTACCCCCGCTAGGGCGGGTATGCGTAGGCAATTCCCCCACGTCAACAAAAAATAGGCCTCTCCCAACTTACTAAAAATAGTTCGAATTTTGGCTATGTTGTTAATGTCATCAGCTTCAGTTTTACGGCTGTTAATTCAACAATTTTCATTATTCATGCGAACGCCAACACCTTATTGAAATACAAAATATCTTTAAAACTTTTTGTGTGTAATTTCAACGTTTTTATGTGTGAAGGTGGCAAGCGAGCTGGTGATTTACCTGATGTTAAGTGATAACCGCCGCCCATGGACATATGGAACGTAGGGTTGCAGATGCATTTGCCACCTTATAATAAAGATAGATCCGTTTGCCTCACTCACCAGACGAAGAGCAGAAGTGTAACACTTCTACTTCACGCCGATCTTCATTGAGGTAACGGTACCCGAACGGACCTGCCCATTCCTGCAACAGCGAAGACTATTGCGTAGCCCAACACAGTTATATAACGTGTCAATTCAAATCGATGTTTACGCATAGGCTAGATGTATCAAACGAAATAATATTTCAACATCTGAGATTACATCAATATCCACCATCAAGTACGATGGCAGTCAAGCACTGGGCAATTTTGGAGTTAAGAAAAATCTTGCCTTTTAATACTTCTAATTTTTGAAACAGATCAAGTAAATCAATTGATTTGGTATAGGCATTTCATTGCATTCAAGCGATGATCGTGCCAAACGTCATTTTTAATGTTTGGCACGATCATCGCTTGGATTTTGATCTCATTTTTTTTAATTACTTGCTAATCGCACCAAATGTTTAGCGCCCCTGGCTACAGCGTTACTGTAAACAAAGGCCGCGATTGTGACCATCCGCGATCCCGGGGCGCGGGCCGCGCTCCTTTGTGCCGTTGCTCGTCCACTGTCCTTTGTGGGCCCGTCATTATGTTCTCGTCTGTCTGTTATACTGAACGCTTTTTATTTAACTTTTTCAATGGACGTTTTCCTCGGCGGTAGACTGATATAAGCGCACGGTCTTGGCTAAGTTTTGAGTACATTGTCCAACAAATGTCTTCTTATGGTTGCTTAGGAGGCGAATAAAACTGTTCTATTCTCTCCGACCAGGTTACGTATAATAGTAATTCATACATGTCATTGAATGTAATTTTTTAAAATAATTGCGAACGTAAATTCTTGTAACGGACGATATTAAAATAGACAGTTGAAAAATGAATTAGTATTGCACTATTGAAATACTGTCGTGACATATATACACATAAGACGATATTGAAGTTGACTAATAAATTATTCTGGCACCGCTGTAGGAATTATTGAATAATTGAGAAACTCTAAAATTAATATTATTTTCAATAACTGGTTATTGAATCAAATTTTCAATCGGCTGATTGAAGTGATAAATTACCTTATTTACGATAACAATAACACATTGTTAATAGAAATTTGTTTTGCGAATTTTATCACGTTTATTATCAATTTCAATTTTCAAAATTTCAAGCCATCATAATTATGTCACTATTAATCCGGGCTACCGTCAGTTTTCGTATTATTGACTTTGCACTCAAACTACATATATATAATGCTGATTCATGGTGTCCATCTGCAAAGTATAAGAAACATCAAGACGATAAGTTCGAAATAAACCCTAATAAAATCCGTATAAACATAATAGTTTCAATTTATAAAGTGTGAAAATATTTAACATCATTACTGAAGGGAAGCAGGTACAAGCAACCATTGTACTATTCATTTGTTTTACCTTGTTTTATGTTAATATTGAATAGATAATACGCGGAGCATTCACAATTGCACATTACGTTTATTGCTGCAAATACAATACGACTGATGTCAGGAAATTAACACCGTTCAAACGCGGTGCAGTGTCATTTATAGCGACGTTTCATGAAAGGTACAGAAGTATTATGATTAAAATATTCACACAAGTTACACCCATGTTACAAGGCAGTTTTTATCGCTAGCAAACATTTTAGTCGGTTCTCAAGGCACAGTAAATGCACCACAGTGTTGAGCAATAGCCTCTATTACTTTAGTGGCTCACTTCGTCAATTATCATCATCATCATATCAGCCTGTTTGAGTCCACTGCTGAACATAGGCCAATTTTTCGATATTTGTATCCATCGACCTCCTGCAATAGTAATTATCAAAACTGTTTGTTACAAATTCGAAACTCGTCAAAATAATGCCAGTCACCAATGTCAAGCGACTTTAGTTCTTTCTGGCTTGAGGTAATACTTAATTGCGCTTAGATTTGTCGGCGGTACATATCTTATATGGGCGTCAGTAGACGCTTAGTTCAAGGAATCTTTTTTATTCCTTTGTCCAATATTACATGAAACCGAACTACATTATAGGTTGATTAACCTGATTTTAGATAATTTTGGCGTGAGTACCCTCACTTTAGTCATTCTTTATCCTCTTTATATTTCAAGCCATGAAGATCTTAGATTGTTAAGCGTCTTTTGTGTATAGCACGAATATTTGAAGCTACAGCGGACGTTCCTCGCAATCGAACGTTAACGCGCGATCAGTGACCCGCAAAGTATCCGGCAGATCCCATTCAGCGGGGGGGTGAAGGCGTCTGAGCCGCTCCCTGGGGCCACAACGGGCCCCTGCCCACCACACAATGCCAGGCGGCGCGCCGAAGCGAGACGGCCGCCGGAACAATGAATGGACACACACATTCGTCGAGGATTTCGACTGCGCTGCAGAAGATTGGATATTATATGTTAGCTCACTGTCCTTTTGGGTGAAGCTATGAAACGTTATTTTGAGTTTTTGTGCTCGTCTTTACCATTAAGTCGAAAATTAATTATGTGTTGATGAAACTGTGGCAGGGCCACGCAACAGTGTTCGCTGTTGCACGAGTAGTTATATCAGGAAAAGTACCACGACCCCACAGACCGGCGTGAAGTAGAAGTGTTACACTCCTGCGTTTCTTCTAGCCAGTGAGGTAGCTGGGGCCCACTTTATTAATAGTTGGAAACGCATCAGCAACTCTACGAGTGTTGCAAATGTCCATTAGCGATGATCAATTAATACTGGGTGAACTGCCAGCTCATTTTTCACTTACATAAAAAAAAAAATTCTCCGCTGACAGGATTCGAATATGAGCCTTCCGGATAACGCGTCCAAATGTTCTGGACACTAAAATCATATATTGAAATGTTGTAGTTTGTAGAGCGTGCCAAATATACATAATATGTATGTCTTATTATTTGGCTCGACAAACCTTTCCTCCTTCAGCAGTCGGGTACATATACAAAAACATTTACATTTTACGATGGTAGGGCCACGCAGCAGCCTCGGCTGTTGCACGAAAGGGCGGGCCCGTCCGGGTAAGTACCACGACCTCACAGAAGACCGGCGTAAAGTGGAAGTATGACAAATACTTTCGCGTTTCGTACAAATACTTACTCACCAGACGTGAGTGAGGTAGCCGGAGCCCAATTTTGAAAAGGTTATCAACGCATCTGCAAACCCTCGGATGTAGCAGATGTCCATGGGCGGCGGTATTCATTTAACATCAAGCGTCAGCAAGGAACGTCAATATTCTTATGAACAGAAGATGACATGCAAACAAGACGTTCGTCTTACGGTAAGGGATTCTAGATGACCAAGGGTATATACCGTTTTCATCAATGTTTTTGAACTTAACAACACGGGATAATGCAATCCTAAAGTAAGGACAGTGTTTTAAAAAGTACAGCTCTGCCGGCACGTGAACAGACGTATGTATAACGCATTAATGTTATCATAACACGTTTGGGCACCGTAAGCGGTATTTACGATGCAGGCCTCACAACGCGGTCCGGTGACGTCATCGCTTCGTACAGCGGGACACGTGCGAGAGCAATTAGGGCCCGCTGCAGTGTAGATGCTTCCAACTCGCGTCTATTAGACGAATTTATCGAGTTGCCGGTTATTTTAGGCGGTAGGTATCCGACTAGTACCAGATCGACCGTGAAACTGCTCTACAGATTTCACAGGCAAACAGGGGGTAAAACATAACGTGACGAGATTAACGGTCACGCTAAGGTGAAACCTTTAACGCTTTAAAGTATTGGCAACGTTGAAAAGAATTTTACCAGCCCTCGGGTATTGCAGGTGTTCATGGGCGGTGATCACTTACCATCAGGTGAGCCTCCTGCTCGTTTGCCCCTTTCCTCCATAAAAAAAAATTAACCCTTCATATCCTGGAAACGGGTGAGCCGATTTTGTTAATATTTTTAAAAAAATATTGCATCTTATATTCAATCCAATAATTAAAAACAATAATTACGCATATTCTCATTCGGGAAAAATGGAACGTACACTTATTACGTATACTAAAGCCCCATGATGTTCCACCTAGGGGGCATATCGCCAGGGCTGACATTGCCAGCGATGTCCGGCTCAATTAAGAACAACTGAACCAAAACATGAAACGTTCATGGGCAGCGTACTCTCTGGTCCACTGCCCAGAGGCCATGGGAACCAGGAGAGTCAGTGCTAACAAATCAGCAAGTCTACGGCCCTCTTTGTGACGTCGCGACACGGAGGGTAGAAGGAAGCCCTCCACTTGGGGCCCCACCAATACTACAACGCGCGGTGCAGCGCAGTCAAGTCAAGCGATAAGGACAGTTGTCAAACCCAACACTAACATAACAGTCTTCTTCCTCCGCGACTCCACCTTGATTGCAGAGGACAGCGAAATTGGCTCTAGTACTACCCTTAAACAGTGCTCAGCACACACCCTAGATTCCGATAATCTAGAGTGGGTCCAATGAGCCCTGTTGGAGCACCCCCTCAGGCCAACCCAGTGTGGGCTCCTCTTGGCTACTAAGCGCATCCACTGCCATATAGGTGGAAAACCAGACAGAGTCAAAATCATAAACAAAACATATACAAAACATCGACATAAGAAAAGTACATTTCATTTATCGATAGTCATTTTTTATTCTACCTCCGTTTCGTAATGAGGATCTTTTTAAGGAGAGGGAACAGGCGAAAGAAACTCCGTAGGTATCCTCATTTTTGTAAATTTTTTTTCTTAACAAAATTAAAATATTATACAACTGTTTTTTCTTTTTGAAATGGGAGCGAAGAACTCATTCATTCCCAGAGCTTGGTCTATCAACAGGTTTAAGAAATCTATGTATTCATAGATTTCTTAAACCTGTTGATAGGATAGTGGACCAGTATCCTGACCTGCTCTACGCAACGCAACACACGAATGATTCTATTTCTCATCGTTTGTCAACAATCTGTGATCGATCGGCCGAGTTATCCATTTATGCATCGACCGAAATTATTAGGTGATCTACCATATAATTTCGAATGCTTCCTATGGTTAGTTTCAGTTATTTAGTTATGATCGTAACAAAACAATCGTTTCTGCGTTTGTACTGATGTCCAACTGCAGAACAAAGGTTTAATTGTGATCGTAATGTATGTACTATTGCATAGCCGCAAGGCCGCGTACAAATCTCCAAGGGATCATTATCTCTCCCATTCTTATGCACGACGCGATTATTTAATTAGCCGGCCGTTTCCCGCATTTGTCATCTACTGCTGCTGGCTTCTGCATTAAAGGTGCATACACGTTAAAGTGATTATTTTAGAGGTCCAAGTTGTAATCCGATAAAGGTTTACTTACATTTAAACTTTTACATTTACCAAACACAAAATGTAGAGATGGCCTATTTATTAATGTCACACGAATGGGATCAGAGACAAGGGAAGCGCCTTACGCCCGGTTTCTGAAACACTGATCAACGTAGATGTCAACTAATCAGCTGCCAAATGGATTTCAAATTTCATTTTAGTTCCCAAAGGGATGTGTAAACTCTTTGAATTGATCATTCTGACCATAAAGAAGATCATTCTGGTCAATTCAGAGAGTTTAACCATCCTTTTGGTACCTAAATTGTAATTTGAAATTCATTTGACAGCTGATTAGTTGACATCTACGATGATCAGTGTTTCAGAAACCGGGCGTTAGTCTTGTCGCAGATATTATATCAAACTATTTCCTCCGTTAACCTTCTTCCTTGGAATGGACCTCTAATTAGGTCAAATCTGTTCATAGTTTGTCACACAGCAGCATCTTTGTTGTAAGACCTGTAACACTCGACTAACACTGAGGTATTGCTAGTTTATCTCGTTTACCTCACGAAAAAGGTAACCTACACATATTATCGAGTATTACAAGCTGTTACTTGGTTCTGAAGTAGAAAAATATTATGTACTAGCTGACTCGGCAAACTTTGTTTTGCCATATAAATTATTTCTAGAGGAGTCGGAATGCACGCGCAAAGGTTTTTGACAGGTTACACAGACATAGTTGACAGGTACAGATTGTATGGGAAAATAAAAATGTTGCTATTTCGGTTTTCTGTGCAATTTTCCCATAATTTCTCATCGTTTAAACCTTCCCTGGACTGTCACAAATATTTCAAAACCAAAATTAGCCAAATCGGTCCAGCAGTTCTCGAGTTTTAGCGAGACTAACGAACAGCAATCCATTTTTATATATAAGAAGATAATCATCGGTCTCATCGAAATGAAGTCTTCACATCCGCGGTGGGGTCTAACGGTGAACTATGCCACTGTACATAGGAAGCCCAAGCCCAGCATTGGGACATATGGAGGCTGTAATTTTCATTACTCCTAACTTACACGTCTTGTGCCTGAGGTAGCTGGAGACTACTTTATTAAAAGGTGGCAACGCATCTGCAGCCATATGGGTGTTGCAAATGTCCATGGGCGGTTATCCGTTAACACCAGGTGAAACGCCAACTCTCTTGCCACCTTCCAACGTAAAAAAATTCAGCACTGCGAGAAATGTACCCGAAATACTTACGGTACGGTAATCTCAAGATCAACTTTCGTTTCGCTTTTTGGCAACACTTAAAAATTTGTTTTTTAAAGTAACATTTAAGTTTTATCTTTGCAGAGTACTAAAAACAAAAAAGTAAAACGACAATTAATGTCCTTAAGCACATGTAAAGTGTTGCAGACTTCATTTATTTATCGTGATATTTGTTAGAACATATTTTATGTAAGTCAGAAAACAAATATCGATAAATCTAACCAGACAGGTTCCTTTCATCGGTAGATGTTTATCTGCCGTTTGTATTTATCGATACAGCATCGATTTGAATCGCGTTATTATTCAGAGCAAATGTCTTTTGCACTGTGGAATGCGCGGTTGCTGATTAAACATTACCCCGAGAATATATCAGCACCGTATCTGTGTCAGGTGGCCAACACCGGCGGACCTCAAATTCCGAAGTATCACAATAATTACGAACGAAACTAGATCAATTGATACAGATACTAGGTCTTGAACGTGGGAACGTTGAGTTGTCGAGTTCGGTAGTGTTGATTTCGAATAGGCAAACGCGTTGATGACATAACTCCTTCGTTTATCTAGTTTTTAGCTATCTGTAAAAGTCTGGTGTCTAAATTTGCGAGTAGTTATCCTAAAATTCGATAATTAAAAATATCGTCCGGTATGGGAGACTGTTGTATGGAAGCCCCACTTAAATATTTTTTTATTCTGGTTTTTAGTATTTGCTGTTGCAACAGAAATATGAAAAATCGGTCAAGTACCAAAGCCAAGTAAGTATTTTAACTGTCTACTATTATAGTTAATGAGATACAGCCTGGTGACAGACGGACAGACAGACAGAAAGACAGTCAGACAGACAGCGGAGTCTTAGTACCAGGGTCCTGTTCTACCCTCTGGTACGAGTGGAAAGCCGCACTGCGACCGTTGTCTCGTATGATGATTTTACTCCAAAAATAAGTATCTATAGCCCCCTCCATCTCCCCCCTGTAATAATCCACTTCTATAATAATCAACGACAGACCGATGAAATTTGCGAAGCCGATAACGGCGAAAGCGAAAACATCTTTCAACGATAAAAGATAAAAAGGCATCGACTGTTATTTCGAACGGTGGAATGCATCTGCTAAACACCTGTTGCCCTCGGCTCGATTAGTCATTCGGCCGGCTGTTCATCGTTTGGGCCGTGTATATTCAGTGTAACCAACTGTTCAAAAAACTTCTCAAAGCAATTCAAAAACCCACTAAAATCCAGTAACATTCACTAAATTTAAAGCAAAACCTCGGTTATAGCAACTGATAAACTCCTGGAAAACTTGCGTTGTAAATATTTTCTCTTTTAAAGAAAACTCCTAAGATGGCATCCGTGTGTGTATTATGCTTATACTAGCGACCCGCCCCGGCTTCGGACGGGTGCAATGTATTTTACATATAAACCTTCCTCTTGAATCAGTCTATCTATCAAAATCCGTTGCGTAGTTTTAAAGCATACATAGGGACAGATAGACAGCGGGACGACTTTGTTTTATACTATGTAGTGATTCGCTAACGATCTATTTTATATACAGAGGCTTTATAGGAGGGTAGGCAGAGATCAAAATTTGCCAGTACTTTCCTTGAAAGGAGCCGCGATAGCTCAGTGTATAGACGTTCGCTTTTAAATCCAATATAGCGAGTCCATATCTCCGTGCCGGCAACAATGAAATTGTTAATTGCAATTTTAAGGGCTGACTTATCACGTGCTCAGCGGTGAAGAAGAGCATCGTGAGGAAACCTGCATGATTTGAAAATAATGATAAAAAAGGTATTCCGAAGATTGTGAATCCTGGCCTCCTCAATACAGAGGCCTGTGACCAGCAGTGGGAATAGGCTGTTATTTTGTTTTTTCTACTTTTATGTGGAATCCGCCAATAAGCAGTCCTTAATTTTAAAAGAAATCATGAACCTCGAAGTCCGATAATCTCGGTAATGGTTTCCGATATTTTCATCTTTTGGTAACATGTTAGTTTAGGTGTGAGGGGGACTTTATGTGATATTATTTGCCGGTGAATTTGGTGTCGTCTGGTTTTTAACATTCACGAAAATCGCTCCATCTTATTCTCTTGTCCCCGGCATATTATGTGACAGAGACAGGTGCAACGTCGTTTTTTAGTTGGTACCCTTTATGACTGGGACTTCCACATAAAGGATTTTTGCAACGTAAAAGAAGGCAAGCTTTACTACGGTCAATTATTTATTGGTTGTTTCGCTGTGTAACTTTTCTTTTGTAGTATAATTAACGTGCAAGGTAAAATTACATATCTGCACACTTATGGAAAGAAATTTACATTAATTATATTCAGACGTGTATTCCTCTTCGTGTAGTGAAAATAACTGAATATTTTGATTGTTAAATGAAACTATTTTATGGATTTTCTTGCATTTCATTGGATTTTTAAATTCCCGATCGTTTCAAACCCTTTCCAGCGTTCATGGTCACGGGACAGAGATTAACAATGTAATTAAACGTCATAAAATTCATAAAACAGTTTCATTTACCATTGTATTAATATTTGCGTAAGAAATAAATATGAATATGTTAATATTTTTATTTCACACTATGATTTCTATAATGTCACTTTCACAGATGCATGGAATAGAGCTAACATTGTCTATCATTATTTGAGATACAATGTTGACCCTCTTCTGTTTTTATGGCATTCTTGGGACCCAGTTACACGAAGTAAAGTAAGCATACATATTATATATACTATTATTTCTGGATAGTCCAGTACTGTAAAGAAAGCTAGTTTAGGTACTACTTAATTATTGACAAGAGACAACACTTGGATATAGATCAAAAGCTGTCAGTGTAAACTAGATCCCGTTGATATGACGATTGGCGACAATTATTATCATAGTACAATAGAAAATGGAGACGTTTCGAAAGACAAACAAGGAACTAATCGAACTTTAAACTGTCGAATTGTTGGACTTCCAAAATCGTTTCAGAACTTCCCGATCCGTCATTGTGCCGTAACAAAGATGGGGAACGGTTATTGTCGCAAAAATCCCATTCCGTCGGGGCGGCGGGAAGGGGGCGGTGGTGCCGTAATCTTAAATTGGTCTCCTCTATCCCGGGTGAAATTAATCCGTATGAAAATAAACCATAGTCCCGCCCCCGGGGCGCCCTTTGTCCAGCCCGTGGACCGGAAGAATCGCTTGTGTAACGCCTGAATAATTCATAAAAATCATTCGCGTCCCACAAGGTTGCCTGGGCGGCGTTGATTGAAAGATCGGGTGATAGCAGCTCTGCTTAAGTACAGTTGATGAGTTAGCAATCCTATCCCGGACAATAGTGTATATGTAAGCGTTCTTCATAAATACGTTGGCATACGAGACTATCAGACTGAGTACTAAACCGACTGTTTTTGGGACTAACCAAAAGTTGGAGGTTGAATTAAATGATGGTGTTGGTTTTTGCAACGACGTGAAATGTATGTTTGGGTTGTGAGTCAAAATTCTGGGCAGTTTCTTTCGTGTGATAGAATCAAATTAATGATATGATTCTATGACATGAAAGAAATTATCCAGGATGCCTAAATTCCTCTTAAGTTTTATTACTCAGCCAACATTGTGATAAATAGTTCTGTTGAGTTTACACTCACGCATAATTACTTATCACAGTTGAAATAAAATTTCATTTCATTTCATTTCAGGTTTATAGCGTTAAAATTATAGTTTTTAACCGCTGATAAATTGATCATTTTGTTTTTTATGTACTGATGGTTTTCTTATTTACGCATATCCAGAAAAGCACAAAAACAGCCGCTTTGAAAGAAATTAACACGGAATCATCACGAGTTAGCGGGACGAAGCGCAGTTTTAAATCCATGATGCTTTCAACACAGCCTGCAGTCAGTTCTCAGAAGAGCTCTCGAGTTCCGAACAACTTTTAAGTGATCACATCGATTGGGGGTCTATTAGGAAGTTTTATTCCCAGCTGGCATAGTTCGGCCGCTCCTCGCAAATAATTTTTAATTGGCGAACAATGTTTCCAATTCTGTTCTACCGAGTTGAGGCTTCGCGATTTCCTTTACTTAATATTAAGCTTGAAACAATAGATATTTTGCCTCCTTATGGCATAAGCCGCGAAATGTTACAACTTACAAAATAAATTAACTTTTTTATTGTTTTTAATATTCTTTTTTGATACACTGTATAGAAATTATTTTACTAAGATTTATCTACTCGTGCAAGGATAAGATAACCGAGATAACAGTAAAGATACAAATAATAAAGGTTAAGAAATTGTGAAAATATAAAACTAGATGCTTTTATATCATAGATCGATCATATAAACTTAAGAAAATAAGGTACATATAAACAGAGTAAAATGAATTTCTTATATCAGTAACAATATTATACTTTTCAGTTATACGTTACATATTATGTTTATTGCTTCTATAAAGACATTCCTAATCGAATTTAAAGAGTTGTCAAGGTCTGACGACGTAAACGTCAGTTAGATCAATCATGTCTTACAACTATCAGCGTAGTATTAGAATGAGAGATTTATATTCTAGAATCTGTGCATATAAAACATGGGGCTGTAGTAATACATGCATAAGTATTGCATGTCGTGCAGCCGGACCTGATCTCCGATTCGTTCTAAATAAAATTTAGATTAGGCGCATCACTACAGGCTAGGCCTAATATGTATTTCAAACGTATTGTAAACTGGATAATTGGAAAAATTTATGTTTAAAGTGTATATTTTTACTGCGGATTATAATTTATTTATTTTTATTATTATTCATCATCATCATCCTTCTGCCCTTATCACACCTAGGTATGGTCGGCATAACATGCCAGCTACATTGTCAGCGGTTTCGGCTATGCTTTTTACGACGGGCCGCCTGACTGACGTCAATCCTACTTGGGAAACAAACAACCAGATCCGAAACAATCATCTGTTGTTTACACAAATACTTGTCCCGTGTGGGAATCGAACCCACGACCCCCGGCGTTGAAGCCAATAGCTTAGCAACGGCGTCACCGAGTCATTATTATCATTATTATTCAGTCAAACCAAAATTTTAAATACTTTGGTAATCAGTTTTATTGTATTACTAGCTGTTAACCGCGGCTTCGCCCGCGTGGCCGCAGAATTTTTCCCTACTTAGTTGACACTTAATATTACCTATATTTTTGTCAATACACACAATATCTTTATAAATTATAGCCTATTTGTTATTATGATTTATAATTTATATTATTGTGAAGTTTCATTAAAATCCATTCATTAGTTTTTGCGTGAAAGAGTAACAAACATCCATCCATACATACAAACTTCCGCGTTTATAATATTAGTAAGGACTTAATATTAACTGTACCCGTTCATGTGGCTTTTTTTCGTATTCGTTGGAACTTCGGAATAAAAAGTATATAAACACACTCCTGTTCCATATCTATGTTGTGAACAAATATCAAGTCAATCCATCGGCCAGTATTAATGTTGTGTGTGTGTGTTATTGTCTACTATTTATCAATATTAGCTTTCTTCTACTCTTTATACAGTCTTCAACTGCCATCTGAGATGTTTGTCATACGTATTCCTTAATAAACATTTTTAGTGTGGTCATTCTAAAGTTGTCCCTGAGCCCCTACCAGCGATACATTTCTCGACTGTTTCACTTCTTGCATTGGTCACTTTGTTGATGATTTGCTAGTTTGCATGACGATTATGCTTGAATAATTCCAGCGTGGGTACTCACGACAGGAAATGAATTCCTAATGCGCTTTGTTTGTTTCTCCTTTAGTCCATTTCAGTGGGCCTCGTGAATTGATTGGAGTTTATTAACGGATTTATTGATCGACACGGCTGTAAGTATGTTTAGCAAATTTACAAAATCTTGTATCAATAGGTAGTGTTGTGTGTAGTGTTGCGTCGAGATGTATGCCGTTCAAGTGTGCTGGTCATATTAAGAAAGCTTTTGCACCATCATTACATATTATCTTCGATAACTTATGATCTATATTAATGATGATGCGATAGTTTAAGGTAAAGTGAAATGAACATATGTCGATATATATATATATATATATATATATATATATATATATATATATATATATATGTATATATATAATTTATTTCATATATATATATATATATATATATATATAATTTATTTCATAGCGTATCTAATCTAAAAATTGACATTTCTAAATTAATTAGATCACTAGTAGCGAGGTAACACTCTTCAAATCTCACGGATTATTGCCCGAAAGAGGCAATTTATTGCATAATTTTGGCAAAAGATGGCGTTAGTGAAATCTTTTGTAGTAGCGAAGTTTATTTCAGCAAGATAAATAGCATTGTGCACAGTCTCAAAAGGGTATATAAATTTAGGTCTCCATCATTTTATTTTTTTTAGAACTTTGCCCTTACTTTAAGATACCTAATATTATCCTGTGTTGTAAGGACGTTTCACAAACATAAATTTCACACGGACCCAGATGCGAAACAATTATCTGTGGGTCACACAAATAGTTGTCCCGTGTGGGAATCGAACCCACGACCCCCGACGCCGAAGCCGAATACCTTGGTAACTTCGCCATGGAGTCATCGAATAACATTGTCACAGAATCTGTAAAAGGTACATTGATATAGGTCGCCATCGTTCTTTCTTGTGTGTGTGTGGATTTAAATTCATTTTTTTTAAATAGCCTTATATAACAGTAAGGCGCTCCCGGTCTTAAGTATGGTCCAGAGACTCGGAAGAGGAGGTTTAAGAGTACTCAGATCTAGTCCTGTTACATCACACCGCTATATTCGAATGCACGAATGTTTTACTGCGGCGGTAAATATTTAAACTGAAGTGGAGAATGACTTAAATAGACACATTTACGTATTTTACAACTCCGTTTACGATTTTCGGCTAATGGATGCCTGGAATGCTATTTTGATTGCGGAGAACGGGTGTTATGGGACTGCTCTTGAAGCCCGCACGAAGAAATGCGAAGGCGTCGTCAGTGCAATTATTTACATAGGACAATGTAATCTTGAAGTAAAAGCAGTATTTTTAAAAAAATAATAGATAAAAAACAGTGATTCACAGTTTTGTTGGTTTAATAATTGAGTACGTTAAGAAGCAAGATTTAAATGCCCGTATCTCATATAGGTCAATTTTCCGAACCATTGGCCAGACTATGAATATTAATGTAACATATTATACTAATAATGTAACTCAATCCATGCCTCCTTTGAGCCATTTTATTTTATAATTAACCTTCTACGACATTCAAAGATTATTTCACAAACGAGGTATTAACACTACCAAAACTGCTTTGGGGAGTTATTTACGCAAAATGGCGGCGACAATATGGCGCTACGCAACTGACATTTGCATTTTATTATGTGCTTAAAATATTAATCGATAGTTTCGTTGCATTGTTCGGATTTCAGTGTTAAATATAAACTTTTAACGAGCCCAAGTTAGTGCTTTGGCAAAAAAGTTCTTTATCCCTTAGTCTCTTCGCCTATGATTTAGCTATTTTATACGAATTCAGTAAATTTGTTCTATAATTTTTGTAAGTAAAATCATTGAAGCTCATTTGATATAAAATATCAGTCATTGTGTAAAGGCCCTTATTGAAGTGTAAATCGGCCTTTTTAGTTAAGAAGTAGTATAATATAAAAAATAGTAGTAATACGAGTCAGTTAAGTTACAGTTAAGTTAAATAGTAAGTAGCCTCGAAACGAAAGAGACTGAGTATTCATAAGTTACCGTTCCGAGAAGAAAAGTAGTGATAGCGGTTATTTTTCTTCCTCCGAAACAGTTGTTTAATCCAGAAAATGGACGTTGAATTACTAAATACCAATTTACTTACTATAAGAGAAAGTGACAGTACTTGTACGATATATGTGAAAATGGAACATTAATAGAAATGAAAAGACCCAACCGCATATGGGAAAGAAAGTAGATCGATAGAAGTAACTGTGGTAGGGCCACAGTCTACTCTGTAGCACGGATGGGCCGGTCCGTCCGGGGAAGTAGCAGGACCTCACAGAAGACCGACGGGAAGTAGGAGCATTACACTTCGGGTGTTGCAAATGGCCATGGGCGGCGGTTATCACTCACCATCACGTGAAATTCCAGCTTGTTTTCCATCTCCTCACATGAAAAAAAAAAACGAAAAGAATGTCGTGCCAGCAGTACCCTTCTAATGTATTGTACCTAACTCCAGTCTACAACCAGACCAATAATGTCGGCGGTGTGCGAAATACGCGAGGGACGGCTACTTCTGTACAAGCCGAAAAAAAGGATCGCGATCTATTAGCTTACATAATCCACAGCTTACTACTTAACTCGCTATTGCCATTCAAACGACAATAAAAACTTAGCTCCCAAAAGACGCAAATTAACTCGTTGATGTACTTACTGAAGTGTAAGTAGGTTATAAGAGAAATAATGATTTAATTGTTTCTCTTATAACCGTAATATCCTCTTTATATAGCCATGAATATATTGTATTTAAAGTAACGACAGAAAAAGTATGGTGTCTTTAGTGTTATATCTTTTTATTTGGTCTAATTTATAGTATAGCTTGCCTATGTGCGTTAATATTAACGACGATAGTTTGAGCCATACGATTATGTTTGTCATGCAATGATATTGGCACAACCATATATAACATATCTTTGTTGTGAACGAATCGAAGAGTTCTCCGAGAGTAGGCCATGTGGGTATCCTTGATATAAACTACGCCAAACCAATCTTTTGATTGTTACCTAATTACGAGAGTTTAATGCCTATCTAAAGTCTTAAGCGTGACACTTAAGCGGTGGTGAAAACGAAACTAGCACTAACATTTTTTAGATGTCCCTTAAGTTAGGAATCGATGGTGAAAAGGGTCATAAGCATCTTAATAACTTTGTAGTTGATTTTCAGTTAATTCTAGTCTCTACAGTGTACTTGCTAGACGGATCTGATAACGTGGAACCAATAACAGTTTATTATTCCGGATTCGTGTGGTTGTCTGCGGATATTTTATGTGAAAAGTTGTCAAGTAAGTAGGCGTTACCTAATGTTGAAGCGTTTGCAATCTTTAAATAATGGGCCCCGGTTACTGCACTAGCCAGATGAGTCACGACAGTATAATTCTTTCACTTCACACCGGTCTTCTATGTCATTCTTCTCCGGTCATTTGTGCCACAGCTGCAACTGCTGCGTGGCCCTACCACGGTAAAAATACCACAAACTTTACAGAAATCTAGAGTGTAAGAGACTAAGACAACATTTATATGTTTATTCTAAATTGTTTCTTACCCTATTTGGTTTGGACAGTTCTTCCTTTAGACAGCGCTGAACGCTCGCTCGCTTCCTGAATCACTGTCAGAAAGAAATACATTTTGTGTGCAAGACATTTGGTGCTCCGTTTACTAATCGACGCAGCAACGATTACGAGCACAAAGATCGCACCTTTCATATCGAAAGTGCGTAACACATTTCGAGGGAGGGACTAACCCTAGGGGCCTCACTCTCGCGAGTGTTATTTTAGTGCCGACGGCCATGTGGCGCGTAAACGGTCTCACATCAAAGAACAAAAGAATGGAGTTTATGAAGAAAGTAAAAATAAAACACGAGATGTACAGGCTGTTCGGTAAACCGTGAACTTCACTACATAGTATGAAACAAAGTCGTCCGCTGTCTGTCTGTCCCTATGTATGCTTACATCTTTAAAACTACGCAACGGATCTTAATGCGGTTTTTTACTATAGTGATTCAAGAGGAAGGGATATATGTATAATACATTGCACCCGCGCGAAGCCGGGGCGGTCGCTAGTAATGTATATAGGCTTAAGATGAATAGTTTGTTTGTCTGTAATTCTGACCTGATTGCAATGCGGTTCGAAAATTGTTCCCGAGGCAAAAACAAAAAAACCATTCACTTTTGGTTTTTACCGATAATAATAAAAACAACAGGTGGGAAAAGAAGTAGACGTTGGGATTTATTCAGAGTGGAGATAAGATTGTATACCCCGAGATTTAATCCGGTGGACGCGGCGGCGAAAAACTAATCGTTCATTTTTTTTAAATCAAAAATTTCATCCTAAGTTGAGAAGATTTAGAGATGTGGGAGTGTGGAGTGGAAGACGACTGTGGTATAACTATAACATGTTGGTAAACATAAGTATGTGTTGTATACGCAGAAGTAAACACTAGTTTACACTTTTCTAAACTTTACACCTTTTGTTATACAATTTTCACCTTCGAACTAACTTGCACGTTTGTTTCTAAACTATTTGAGATAATTTTATTATTAGATAACAATTTAAAAGTGAATTACGAAATTATTTTTGTATTTGAAATTAAAGTATTGTTTGTATCAGTTTCGACGAATCATTAAGCTTCGAAGATTTTTTTATTGCCCGAATTTCATGAACGGTATCCTTTTAAATAATTAAATAATATGTGTGCATAATGATTTACAAACAAAACGGAGCACGCTGTATAATCACGGCGAGCCCCAATGGAGAGGCGCGCAGCCCGGTGCCAAAATCGGGCATCGAACCCGGGACATCTGTTTCTTTGCGCACGCGCCGCCACGCCGATATTCTCATTCATCGCGGCTTATTTAAGTGTATTTTTTTTCAGTATTAGTGGAAGGTTCCCGAATATCTGAATTACGCTCATGTTGATACGATGTTTTTGCGTTTTAATAACATGTGCTTAAGACGTACCGTTTAATGGGTTCGTCTGATATACAGATCGTATCACGTTTAATCTACGTTTTTTTTTTATCAGACGGAAGAGTCGCCTAGGAACTAGTACAGACCTGTGTGTAGCGATATGATCTATTCAACTCTTCCATAAATCTTGGAAACTAAGTCGAGTCGTTAATCGTTCCTTTATAAAACGTAAGTGCAACTACTAAACAAAATTATTTAACGCTGGTTCGTATCCGTTCATACTTAATGCTTAAATGTTTGAGATAAAATTCATTATTATTACCATAAAAGAAAATATATTTATTTATTGGATTACTGACGCGAAGTATAACCTCGAAAGATGACCAAATTAATCAATTGCAATAAGAAAAAAAATAAACATAATTTACATTGATAACAAAAATAGAAAAAAAAATCGTCATCAATAATAATAATACAATTAAAATCACGTCAAATTAAAGGTAAACTTTAAATACGAAATAAAATTTGATATTTTTTAAATTTTAAATTAACATGTCAACAAAGAATATGCTATGTGAATTATTTAATATTATCTATAATTTTGATTAATTCAAAGCACTATATTACACTTTTGGAAATGTTATAGTCAGCGGTTTTACCGCTGACTATAAGGCATAAATGATAATTTCAAAGCTTTTGCCCTCTTAGTGGCTGGAGGAGTCTACTCGCTATCTTAGGTCGTGAGTTCGAATTGTTATTTTAATTTATATTACATATTAAGATCAAATTTCTTAACAAAACATTTGTTGGGTTAATTAGTTTGCGACTAAATGATATGTGACGTGAATGTGAATAGCATTACCAATTTTTATCTACTCCATTAGATTTAAAACAGGCTAACTTGAGTATTAATTCCCCGACAAGACATTGATTTGTTGTAATGAGATAATTGTAATATCGGAATAGTTGTGTGGGTTTCATCATATCCTTGTTTGCGTTTTAATCGATTAATATTGCTCATGGCCTCATTTTCGATCAGGATGTAATTAGGCACAGTACAAAGTCGTCCCGTTGTCTGTCTGTCCCTATGTATGGACCTTGATGCGGTTTTTTTACTAGATAGAGTGATTCACGAGGAAGGTTTATATGTATAATAAATTGCACCAGTGCGAAGCCTGGGTAGGTCGCTAGTATTTATATATATTATTTCAAATAAAATGTACTTTCTCTCGTTGCACGATTCAGGGATTCGAACATGAGATCTCAGTACCAAACCTGGTGTTCCAACCAGAAAATGCATCACTGTATCATTGTTGAATATAACTGTTAACTAATGCATAGCAGAATTTACGAGCACATTTTTAGGGATGAGCTTGCAGACGTCTTCTGGCCGTAAATAGACTTACTTCAATCCATACTTAACTTGCATTAAATTATTATTAGAAAATTTGTAGAAAAACGAAAATAATGTTTCATCTTAAGTGCAGAGATTAGCACTATAAAAAATAAAACTTCATATAGCAATGGCGGCATTTCTCGTTAGAAATATCTTTGTGAAACAATATTTGAAATAGTACGCTGTAAAGTATGTAACAATATATGTGCCAAGCATTGCTTAAAATGCCAAAAAACAATGTAGATATAAGACATTGAGGTCGCTGTGGCATTTGGCCGTTTAGCTCAGTTGTTAAAGCTGGACGCGAATTCGGAATAGGTGAGTTCGATTCCCGCAGAGGCGAGAAACGTCTCGTCCATTTTTGTACAAATTTTAATATTTCATCTTAGGTACAGATTAGCACTATAAAAATTAAAGTTTTAAATTAGTTTGTGACATTTGGAAAGCTACTTTCGAATTACTGAATATATCATATATTCAGGCGCATCTTAAATTTCCTTACTGAAATCTAGTTGAAATAATGTCACGACCCAGTGAGCTAAATGGTCACCGTCGTTTGAATGGTGTTTGGTCCCTGGGGAGGAGTGTCGGCACAACGCCGTGAGGTCGGTGAACTTATGTCAATAGAGGCTACTTGGCTTATAAATAATTCATACAGTTGCTTTGGTGGTTCGTAGGTTAGGAGGTCCGATTCTTTCATCTTTCAACGGGCTCTTTGTTTGTTGTCCTTTACATAAAGTCCTTAAGGTTGCAAGAAAAAACATCATCCAAAGAAGAGGTGTCACACGGACCGAGTTTTATGACACATTAAACTGTTAAGAATATGAGAGTTCGTAGTTTTTGGGTTCTGTACCCAAAGGGTAAGACCAGACTCCGCTGTCTGTCTATCTGTCTGTCCATCCGCCTGTCACCATGCTGCATCTCATGAACCGTGATAGTAAGAAAGTTGAAATTTTTACAGATCATGCATTTCTATTTCCCCTATAGCAACAAATAGGTACTTAAAATATTTAAGTGGGGTTCTATCTAGTGCTAAACTCTGCACTTAGACGAAACACTAAGATCTGTAACACTAAAATCACTTCACAAATGGACGAAAATTTGGCTAGCCATTTAGCTTAGTGCTTAAAGCGTCTGGGCGCGATTCCGGAGGGCGCGCGTTTCCCGCGGCGGGAAAAAACTTTTTTTCCATCCTACTGAGGTTCTTCCGAACTTAGTTGTTATTGGTTCGTTAGATTCTTCTGAACTTACGTAATTGTCACTGGTTACGTTGCAAATTGAGAAGCGGATTTGACGGGAACGTATCAACATTCCCGTCCATCTTGGGTGGCGGCCGCTGAGGGGCATTGTTTCAATTTCCGAGAAATCGACACTCCATTAACCGCACCTCACGATAAGCGGGCTGCCGGAATGAGAGTACAAGCAAATATTTCCAGCACGCCGTGCTAATGAATCATAGAGCGGGCTATGTTTACGTTAGCAAGCGGTTTCGGTATGCGGCTGTTGCTTACACAGCGCGATGTGCTTTTTAAGAGTTTGGCTTATTGAGAAGTGATTATTTCTTTGCACTTGCAAGGACCTGAAAACCGATTTCAATGTATCGAGTTATTTGTAAAGTTGAGTTATAAAAGGTTAATATTTTATAGTGCTAATCTCTGCCCTTAAGATGGAACATTAAAGTTTGAAGAATATGATTACTACCATGGGCCGTTTAGCTAAGTGGTTAAAGTGTTTCGGACGGAAGATGGGTTCGATTCCCGCAGCAGCTATCTTTTAGTCCATTTTTTGGTTAAGTTTTATTGAAATGAAAGGTTTTCAGACCTCAGACTTTTTCGCCGAAATATGTAAATAGTTAAGGACAAACGTGCTCACGCCTACAGTACTTATATTGTTACGGAAATTGGTTCCCGTAATTAAAACTTTTTACAGGTTTTAATCACTTTTAAGTTATTTTGAAATTTTATTTTAAAATAACTTAAAAGCGATTAAACCTTAAGAGTTATTTTGAAATTATTGTAGCATTGCAGCACGATTGCTCAATCATTTACTATACTTATTAAGTCAAAAACACTTAAGCTGTCGACTGTATTTGTTATACGGAGACATAATAAAAAAAGTCTTTGAAACTGAAGACCATATTATTCGAATCGACGATCCTAGATCTCGCCATTAATTCAAAACAAACAGTAATTTTTCATATTAATTTACCCGGTATTATTTGTCACAGAACTAGTGAGCTAGCAATGTCCCTCGAGCTATTTTACAGTACGAGTTACTATAACGAGTTGAAATTAAGTTACAAACCGAAGGCTTTACAACATTTTTCTATAGTGTAACGCTTCTGCTGATGCAGAAATGAGCTGGGCTGGTGGTACTGGCGTCTTATCTGTGAACAGATCTGGTACAGAGGACCAGACGTACACCAGTACGCCCGGTATAACTTTACCGTTCGCCGAACCGGAAGAAACGCAGCCGAAGAAGGTAATACGCTTGAAATTTTCCAGATGTTTTGTGTAGTTGTCCGTTCATCAGCTACTCCGCTTTTTAAGGTTCCGCACCCAAACGGTAAAACCTATTACTTTGTCTGACTTTCTGTCACCGGGCTGTATTTCATGAACAGATCGTAAAACAGTTGAAATTTTCACAGATGATATATTTCTGTTGCCGCTATAACAATAAATACTAAAAAAATAAATAATTAATATTTAATTTAAAAGTTTAATAAAACCTTTTTAGTAAATACGAACGTAGAACGGACTTGCGACTCGACTCCAACTCGCATTTGGCCGGTTTTTCTCAAACTGTTGTTTGGGAAAAGTGAGCAATTTCTTTGATCATAATTTATGTTAACCTAATAGCCTGTTTATGCTGGCCTAACCACATAACATAGCGCCTAATAACCTGGTAAATAGCGGGGATAGAACCAAGGCGTTTCTGTTCGATCCGTTTTAGCATTAGGAGCACAAAAACTGCTTCGGTGGTAATTTAGAGGGATTAAAAAACTAATAAAATATAACCCAGTCTTTACTATGAAGCCGGTAATATATTTTAAAACGTTCCTCCTCCAAATCTATTACTTTTTCCTATATTACGTAGGTGAGGCGGCTCGATATGTGAATGATGTTGTTAACGGTATTGACTAGTTCTTTACGGTGGGCCGTCTACCTACTCGTAACTACCTTCCTTGGAAAACACCAGTTTCGGAACACTTATCTTTGGGTCACACAAATTCTTGTCTCGCGTGGGAATCGCACCCACGAGCCCCGGCTGAACGTCGGCTTAGCAACATCGCCTCCGAGTAATGAGTAAGTTTATGCTAAGCTTGGTTAGCCAGTTAGACTATACTGAGCTAGGCTAAGTTTTTTTCTATTATACGAAAAAGTATTAGTTCCCAAATCCTTTGGAAATTAACTGAAACTGTAGCAGTCTGTAAAAGCGCCTTTGTACTATAATTTTAAGTGCAATAAAGATTAAATAAATAAATAAATACAGCATTTAAAATTAACACTTTACTTGCTACCGGCACCGGGGATCGAACTCAGGTTGCTCGACTGTATTGAATTAA
The DNA here is from genome assembly GCA_933534255.1 of Iphiclides podalirius. Classification (NCBI taxonomy): domain Eukaryota; kingdom Metazoa; phylum Arthropoda; class Insecta; order Lepidoptera; family Papilionidae; genus Iphiclides; species Iphiclides podalirius. The sequence goes on along the minus strand of OW152839.1, from coordinate 9,076,990 downwards.
AAGCGAGCGCCCGGACACTGAGCTATCTAACTGAAACAAAAACGAATCTAAATTTAAACGAAGTTTCTTTTTAAGCAACCAGGGGAATATCAAACTAACCCCTGCCCGCTGTACAAGATTAACAAAGCCAATGGAACCCTCGTTTCTCTCCAGGGACTTGACGCTTCAAACTACCAGGATCCAATTTAATCCAACGGGAAAACCTTTAAAAAGATTACCGTCTCTTTTTCGGCATCGGAAAAGGAAAATATTTTATTATAAAACATTTATAAAACGATCGGAGATTATTATTGGTATTCCTTTTGCTTTCTTTTATATTTATAATTCGGCTGGGACTTAATGAGTTTACCGGCTTTGCATTTAAATCAAATTAAGATTAGTTCCAAAGCTTTATTACACTGAAGAGTGAAGAGTCGAAACAACCTTTGGTTTAAAGGCGCCGGCTAGTCTAAGCCTCAGCCATATCAATGACGATTGTAAACGTATAAATGGGTTCTATACAAATAAGTGAAATTTAAGTGTCTGTTTGTAATGTCTAAATGATTTTTTACCCAATACATAACAATGTCTCGACGTTACGTCTACAAAAGAAAAAAACAAAACAATTTAAAAAATAGTGCATGTCTGTGTCTGTCCATTTGCTTGTTCCGGCTAATCTCTGAAACGGCTGGACCAATTTTAATTGATCTTTAACTTCCGGATAGTTGATGATATAAGGACTAATTATTATTTTTATTTTAGAAAAAGAATTAGTTTAATTAAGTTGCGTGAAAAAATAAAAACACACACACACACACACGAACACACAACACGCATATAAGTAAAATGATGAGGTCTGCTGTTAAACGAAGAAAGCCGGAACAACTAGATTTCAATTAATACTTCTAAGTTTTGTTTCTTAGACACTGGGCTCTTATCTAGAATTTTGAAAACTTGCTGTGGTACTTTCATTTAATGTCAAATTATTAAAGGTCTATCCTGTCCATTCGAGCAATACCACAGATAAAATACTGGCGTAAATACTACATACATTTATAAGTTACTAAAATACTATTATATTTATTTATATTTTTTTCTTTCACTGTGGCTTGTTTGCAGTTTTGTGGACACACAAGGAAGCTAAATTTTTATATATAAATATGTATCTAGTCAATCGCAGCCGACCCAAAATACTTTTTACCCGCAAAGTGATTGAATCTTCCAGAGGCATGAGCATAGGTCACTTTGTGAAACTCGGAGGCGGGAGGCCCGCAGAGCTGAATGATAGAAGCGATCGCAACTACGCAGCACCGGACACTGGCCGAAAACAAGGTTTGAGATATGGCCCGCGTCGCGTAAAAGAAGAAAAAAAGAGCATACCGCCGTTGACATTAGAATTGCATGAAGACGAGTTTCGCGATGCGATAAAATCGGCCACCGAACAAAGGTTGGCCGCTGAATTTGGTTTATTCATGACGCTCGGAAGTGTGTCGCGTACGAATTATGCTAATGCCCACTTGTAATGTATGGAGATTGTAGGTTCCTGCGGGACGGTGGGGTCCTTTAGGCCCCCGGATTGTTTGGAGTCGTGCCGGACTATAAACAACTGTTGCCGATGAAGCTACAAGCTACGGGATTGAAAAACATTATTTTATAAAGAAAGACTAGTTGAGCCGTGCGAGAATTAACTGTGGTAGGGCCACGCAACAGCGGTTGTCAGGTCGGTCCGGGTAAGTACCACGACCTCACAAAAGACAGGTGTGAAGTGGAAGTTTCATAGTTCTGCATTTCCTCTGGTGAGTGATATAGCCAGGGCCCAGTTGGGTAAAAGGTGGTAACGCATCTGCAACCCTACGGGTGTTCCAAATGTCCATGGGCGGTGATCATCACTTAACATCAGGTGAATCGCCAGTTCACTTGCCACTTTCTCACATATAAAAAATTTAAAAATAATTCCTAGTTTGAGACTGAAGGCAACATGGCGAAAAGACACTGGATAGTCTTAATTATATAATTTATAGACTTAACTGTGTATATACGTATATACTAGCGGACCGGACAAACGTTGTCCTGTACACACGACTTAAATCCGACAACAACAGAAAAAAAGTGTGAAACCAAACCATTCTCGAATGAAGACACACAAAAAAATTTATTGAAATCGGTCCAGCCATTTAGGAGGAGTTCAGTGACATACGCACATACATAAGGATTATATATATATAAGGTAATAACTTATTTTTTCTATGTGGGCATGACAAATGTAAAATGTTAATTTATAAGAAAAAGCCCGTACGAACGCAGAGTTAGTATCACTGTCTTCTAAATCAATACTGTAAAAATAAAAAAAAGAAGTGAAGTCACATCATGATAATATCATTATCATTAAAACCTAACATTTGTCCAATGTTGTAAATAGGCGTCCCACAAGGCACTCGTCCCTCTACTATTGTATCATAAAAACGGTTGTTGAATTTAAAAAAGAGTTGTTGAATCAAAATCTTTTATCAATTCGTGTCGTATCATGTAAGTAGTGCGTTACATTTTTATAAGTCAAAAACGTTGTAGGTTCGATGTCCCGATGATTATTTCGACATCAAAATTCGCGCTAGTGACCTCGTTGTGCAATATCTGTTATTCTGTTTGTAATACGAAAATAGGTCTCATGTTTTTAGAGATACGCAGATACACTCCTTGCTCCTGTAAAATTCCACATATATCGATACTAATGGATACAGAATGGTGTGATATGAGACGATTGCACCCAAATCTTCGTTCAGAAACCTTGTATTTCAGGAACTGAGCTGCCTCATGTATAACCAAACGTAAAGAGGTAAAGTAACTGGCTATAAATGTCCCACTGTTGTTAACAGGCCTCCTCTGTACAGAGGGTATAAGGGCATAGACCACCATGCGACCCCACTACGGACTTCACATCTTTGAAATATTTTTATTTGTTACTATTTCGAAAATATACAGATTTTCTCATGATGTTTTCTTCACCACTGAGCATGTGATAAGTCAGCACTTAAACTTAACAATCCCTTAGGTGCCGGCATCTGGGACCGAATCGAAAAAATTGAATTAAAGGCGAGCGCCCGGATACTGAGTTATCACGGCCAACCAAACGTAATTTGTTTTATAAACTTATGACATACATTAATATTTCAAGACAGTTTTTGTTTTACTAGTTTGATATGAATTTATAGAGAATTTCCGGAAAGTTGTCTAGTTCCAAGCCAAGCACTTGTATTATAGGTACTAGATAACTGATAAACAAATTTTCAATTCACGTTTAATTTAAACTTTAAATCGATTTCACTTACCACATCGATCAACAGATAATTGGCGTGTGACATGACGTGTCTACCGCATTCAATCGACTGCTGTTATAGTTAATATGTACATATAGTGCACTGTATATATATATATATAGTATAACAATCAATCAATCAATCAAATATCTTTATTCAAATACGTTTAAATTGATCAAGCGGCAGACTTAATATCGACTGTGGGATTTTATTATATATGCGGCTATATAACAGCTTTCAGTTAGATTAATGTAATCCTCACAGTAGACCGGTGGTAGAAGTGTTGCACTTCTGCGATTCGTCTGGTGAGTGAGGTACCCTGGGCCAACATTATTATGGTGGCAACGCATCTGCAACCCTACGGGTGTTGCAAATGTCCATGGGCAGCACTTAACATCAGGTGAGCCGCCAGCTCGTTTGCCACTTTCTCACATAAAAAAATCAATGTAAGTAATAATGTAGATAATTACCTCATTACGTATGATTACGTATGCAACACTACAAATCGGCTACTTTTTATGTTAATGGAGAAAGTAGTACGACACAAAGAAATAGCTTCACCGACTAACTCACACTCAACACACGCGTACTTTTAAGGTACACTTCTGCCCAATATTAATATTTCTAAAAAAGAGTAATAATAATAATTTCTTGTATTTACGCGATTACACATTATAAATGAAACTAATTTTACGGATTTATCGCGTTTATTTTTAATTTAAGTTCCCGACGTTTCGAACCCTTTACAGCGTTCATGGTCACGGGACAGACCACGTCGTGAACGTCGGGAACTTAAATTAAAAATAAACGCGATAAATCCGTAAAATTAGTTTCATTTATAAGAGTAATAATATTAACATATTTACTGTACCGGGATATAATATTTGCCAGATTTAATCTAGCTAAAATTACATATTATCTAATAAACCTAATCCGCGCGGCATGGTGCCAAGAACGCTTGCTGCATTTCCTCGCTGAATAGTTATGCTTAACCTTAGCGAGAAAAGAACCAGCTCTCTTGTCACCAGCCGCGGCGTTAAGCCTAGGACATAAACTCTTAAAAAATGTTGATGTGCGTGGACACCACGGATCTAGAGTTTCAACGGCAAATGGCACAAATATATAATCTAAACATAAAAGACTCATATTTGCGCCATTTACTTACTTCAGCTGCCTCCGATATTTATTATTAAATAATAATAAAAACTATTTTTATTAACGAAAAACAAAACCGACTTCAAATAACTCTCTCCGTATTCATTTTATAATTGATTTTCAGGAGTTGTCTAAGTATCTCCGGAGCCCAAGATCCAATACCAATGAAATTAATATGGGACCAAATGGGAAGCACCAGCTTTCAAATAAAAAAAAGAATCATCAAAATCGCTACACTCGGTCGAAAAAAAACATTAAAAAAATGGAGAACCTCCTCCTTTCGAAGTCGGTCAAAAAGAAAAAGATGTTCGATGTCAAATGACTTTTGCTCTGCGCTGGCGTTTTACCCAACTCCTAGTGATTTTGTACTCATAGCTTTTTGTTATATTTTGTTAAGGTAATTCTTCTCAAATTAATTCTTCAAATATATATAAACATTGTCTCGTACCGTAATTAACAAGACTTCCACAAAAGTGATGAAAAGTCAATTGGATCGTATACTTGAATCATATCGTAATTATGGCCACCTACACTGTTTATTAAAGTGATACACTGTATGCATGTATTAATCATTGTTAGGGAATTTATATAAAAATGCATTTTGTTCGTCCATTACTATTCAGTTATTGAAAAAAATATTAAAGTTACAAGTCGTAAATGGACGCATGCATGATTAGATAATAAACAAATACTAAAATGTTTTTGCTCTTTTTAATGTTGTGTAAACAGTCATCATCACATTTCATAACTCTTTCTGTATTAGCGTATACAACACATTGTTAAATGACACAAACTTTAAATTAAATGCCGAACGATCATGGAGTGTTGCTGTGCTTGCATTCCATTTTATGAATTATACGATCCCATCAGTAACGGGCAGTTTTCACCTGGCGGGAAGCTTTGTTACCTTCCATTTAGTATAATAATATATATTTTAACGAACCAATTAAATTCTAAAAAGAATACTAAAAAGTTTATAAAAATACGAACACTGTTTTTGTAACAGACGGACCCCATTCCTAAAGTAAGTGAAATGAGAATCACGGCAAGAATGTCTCCAAAGAGAATTATAAAACAATAGACAGGGCCTACGATTTTAAACAACTTCTAAAGCGCTTTGTGCGAAGACTGTTTAAGTTAAAGACAATTATGCAAAGACCTGCCACGCTCACTGCGCAGTTAGACAATAAGAGATTCGGATGATTGCCACACAGCGGGGTGGTCATCCGAGCGGATCTGTATTATGGGCGAAATGTCGCGATTTAACATTTGCCTGACATTCCCGCCGGCTAACCTTATTTTTGACATTTCGCCCGGCGCCATTTTGAAAGTTTTCGCGGCTAATTGTAACGGGCGCTGCCCCTTTGTTAAGAAATGGCAAGCGATTTGAACATCACGTGATAGTGTTTTGAAATTAAAAAAATATATAAGTTTATTTTATATTTAAACATAATTATGTTAACGGTTCATATAAATTAAAATGTATTTTTCTGTAACATTAAAATTAAACCATGGTAGATATTTTGAACAAACGGGCGGTTTCAATATTCGATCCATCTGTAAAGGTAAAAACTAGAGATAGGGTTTTGAGGTAAGTATTATGGGAGCTAATGTCAAATACCTATCACTAGTAACCAAATCTATAGATAGATAGTAGAATACAGCAATCGGCCGTAAAGCCATTGCTATTGCAAATAATTATTAATCCACTAAGGCGAAATCAGGGAAATGTAATTCAATATATTAAAAGAACTGTACTGCAAAGTGCGAATATTTATAGCGTCGATATATACACGTTAATATCGCAATAATGAAAAGAACTGACGTAAAATCAAAGCATAAACGTGTTGGGTGTACGTATATGAGTTTTCTGCGTATCAGCTTCTGCTTTTGCACAAATGGGCAGCTTCGTCCGGAAAAGGACCCGTCACAGAAGGCCGGCGTGAAGGAAAATTACTATATTCTCGCGTTTTGTCTGGTGAGTAGGTAACCGGGGTCCTGGACGGCACTAGTCTCGTTCTGCAAAGCTTTTACACTCCAGAAGGAGATCGCTGAGCGAGAACGGGAGAGGGCTGAGCCCGCTCGGAGACGAAGGAGCCGGGCCGCCAGAAACGGACGAGCCGCTCCCCTAACCCTGTAGTCTCGGGCTTATGGAATAGGGCTAAGGTATCCCCTGCCTATCGTAAAAGGCGACTGAAAGGGGACACGAATTGGCAGCAGCTTCGGCAGGTTTCGAGCTGTTGCAAGGCAAGGGAATCGGGGAAGGTCTATCCTTCTGTGAGGCGTGCTCAGGCGCAGTACCGAGGGACACCGGTGCGATCCGCGGGAGATCCCGGATTCCCTCGGAACGTACAGCAGTTGGCCAACGAGGGGGTTTTAGTGCGTAAAAATCCCACATAGCTCTCGTGTAAGGTGACAGGGTATCTTTTGAAGATTTCCCCTCGATACCGAAAAAAGGTAACCAGGATCCACGCTTTCAATGGTTGGCAACGTATCCGCAAAGGGAGGCGGTAGCCATTTAAAATCAGGTGAACAGCCTGTTCGCTTGCCAACTTTTCACTTAAAACAATGAGTGTATATCTTTTATATTTCCTAATTATTCTCAATGAATAACGAGCGTGCCGAGCTCGCTGCCAAATAAAACGATTAAATAATTTTTTACTGTAGTACATAATGATTGCAATCGTAAACGTCATGACGACCAGAATGGCGTAGTGGGTAGTGTACCTGCCTTCTGCGCCAGAGGGTGTGGGTTCGATCCCCACTACTGGAAAAATATTGTGTGATGAACATAGTGTTTTTCTAGTGTCTGGGTGTTTATATATCTATAATATGTATTTATTTACAAAAGAAAAGTATGTTAAGTATGTCTATCAGTTATCTAGGACCCATAGTACAAGCTTTGCGTACTTTGGGACTAGAGAACGTTGTGTAAAATTGTGTCCTAAATATTTATTTATATAAACTTTGCGCCGGTAACAAACAAAAAAACGGCAAAGTGCGAGTCGGACTGGCGCACGATGGTTTCCGTACCATTATAAAAACGGCAACGGTCTGTTGTATGGGAGCCCCACTTAATTTTTTTTTATCCTGATTTTTAGTATTTATTGCTATAGCGGCAACAGAAATACATCATCTATGAAAATTATCTAACTATCACAATTCATGAGATACAGCCTGGTGACAGACGGACAGACAGACAGACAAACGGACAGATAGACAGACAGCGGAGTCTTAGTAATAGTGTCCCGTTTTACCCCTTGGGTACGGAACCCTAAAAACGAAGATAGTCCTAATCGTCACACTACAGATTAATACTTGAACGGAAGTAAAAGTTTTTAACGAACTTGTACACGGGAACATCCTTTTTTGATTTAAACACTTAATTTTGTGGGACATAAGTTATAATACAATATTTAAACTCGAGTCGGATAAAGAGATGACATTTAAATATGAGTTTAATTGATATATTGCCGAGAAATTTCATCTTGAAGGCAGATTAGTACTAAATATAAAAGGATATTTCAAAACGTATGCAAAAATTTTTGTGAGCCGGGCCACGTAGCATTCTTTGCTGTTGCACATTGGTGCTGGCAGGAGAGGCTCCCAGGGAGGTACCACGACCTCACAGAAGACCGGACTGAAGTTTCTGTTATACTTCTGCGTTTCGTCTGGTTAGTGAGGTAACCGGGGCCGACTTTATTAAAAGGTGGCAACGCATGTGTATCCTTTTTTTTTGGTATCGGGGCGGGAAATCTTCGAAAGATACCCTGTCACCTTGCATGACAGGGTTATGTGGGGTTCTTACCCACTAACACCCTCTCGGTGGCCATGTTCCGCACATTTGGAGGGACTCCGGGATCTCCCATGGAACGCACCGTTGTCCCTCGGTATTACGCCTGAGCACGCCTTGGAGAAAGATAAACCTTCGAGCAAGAGACCACTTCGTGCTGCTGCCCATCCGTGTCCCCTTTTAGTCGCCTTTTACGGCAGGCAGGCGATACCCTAGCCCTATTCTATGAGCCCGGGACTACAGGGCTGACGCATGTGTAACCCTATGCGTCTTGCAAATCTCTACGGGCACCGGTTATCATTAACATCACGTGATGTTAAGTGATAACCGCCGCCCATTGACATTCGCAACACCCGTAGGGTTACAGATGCGTTGCCTTTTAATAAAATTGGCCCCGCCCGGATACCTCACTCACGGGGCGACGAAACGCAGTCGCGGTACTTACCCGGACGAACTTGCCCGTTCGTGCAACAGCGAAGATGGCCCCTCCCACAGCTAAACCTCAAATGATCTCAGGATAAATAATAATTTCTTGTATTTCGCGATTACACATTACTAAATGAAACCATGTTTACGGATTTATCGCATTTATTTTTGGTTTTAACTCCAGACGTTTCGAACACTTTAAAGCGTTGCATGATGACCATGAATCTGTAAACATAGTTTCATTTAGTAACAGGATAAATATATGGTTTACCAAACTTGAATGTCTGCTTAGTGACCATTAAAGCAATAACAGTTCATCTAATTTACGTTGTTAATTTCAAAGTAGCAGAGCGAATACTTTTATTACCAACGATGGCCATTACAACAGAGTATAAAAGAGGGAGGCGATATTGCCCGATCGATAAATTCTTTCGCGCTTTCGGGGCATTCTGTTAACGATGTCATCAACAAAGCGATGTGTTCACGCGATTTTATTAGCATTCACTTGAGTTACGTTGTCGCTCACGCAGGTATTTAAAAATAAACGAAAACGCTGGACATTTTTATTAATAGCAATGAAAGTTTTGAGGCAATGACTTTTTTTTATATTTCAACTTATTTACCTATCTAATTCGACGCTTCCTCGTGATAAAATTTAGTTTGACGGCTAAATTATAATTGACTTTAAAATATCGTCATGAATCTTAAGCTGATGCTCGCGATGTCACCTAACACTGTGTTAGAATAGTAAAATCACGCGCGTAAATCATTTCCCCTTTAAGCACTTAAGCGTCCACTCCGCGGGACACAATAACCGTCGAGAAAACGGCACCGAACCATTAAACCAAATTACGATCCATCTTCGAAGCCCGTACCATCCTTCCGCGCCCTTTTCGCTGTCAACCGCGGCCATCTTGCGCCGTCGCGCCGCCAAAATGGCGGATTTACGGTCGGTCGTAAAGCGCGCCAAAATTAACGGAAGGTTTGGCAGCTGACGGGTTTCAAATATAAAGCAAGTTCGGCCGATCGGCCGGCGTGTTATTGAAAACCGAGTGCGAATATTTATAGAGCGGCCCGGTGCAATCGACGGGAACACACACTTCCTGCGTTTGCGAAACGCTGCGCGAACTTCGAGACGGTCGCTGAACTTTGCGTTTTACTGAGGTTCCTCAAAGACGGTTAACATGTACATGAGATATATTCATATACACAACACAAACTGTACAAAACTATTTCTTCGAATTAAAATGAACTAAAAGAAGCAATTCGCAATTCAAAAGATTGGGATCCTTAAAAAAAGAGCTTTCTCTTCGGGAAGGCCGTCAAAGCACCAGCAATTCTTCAGTCGATTCGATCGTCAATAGGAGCCAAACGCAGATAAGATGTTCGTGTTACGTTCAGGCTTATTTTCTTTAAGATCTCGTGTACATGGAGAATGACCGTAGTGTCTTTGACTTTGTATAAATGTACAAAAAGACTCGGTAAAATTATTAAAAAATACGTAAAGATTCAATTTCACATGTCATCACTCAATTTACGTTCTTAAAATTATATTCCGTTATTGTTCAATAAAACTCTGTTACGGATTTTAACGCTTTTAATTTTAATTTTATTTTAAATTATCATAGTTACCTGCGTTACCGTTTACTCTTTCTTTTTTTTTGACATTGGGGTGTAAAAACATTGTTGTCTGGCATGTGGTCATAGACAAAGTGTAGTGTAAGGTCATTATTAAGTGTGATAAAGTCGGTAATATAATTTTATTTTACAACCCTGAGCAGTATTTTTGAAATGTTTATATTTTATTATTATATAAAATTTCAAATATAATTTATTTGAAATTTTTAGATTTTCCTTAAGTTGTTCATAGCTAATCAATCAAAAAATTTGTAGCACCGAGCAGCTGGCTATATCACTTACTATTAGATTAGATTATTCGCCTACGTGTTTTATCTCGTCTATTATTTTGAATTTTATTTTATTTCTCTTAAGGCCCGCGAGTTCAACATAATTCGGGTAGCTCCTTTTACACAAGATTGTTGCATCTGATATTTGTGGGACAGCTATTGTAGTTTCGAAATCAACGTTGCAACAATTTGATCAAATTGCGCTTTCAGAAAACCTTTACGACCGAATGCTATGTCGTAAAGTATGATGAAATTTCCTCCGCGTGCACTCGCCGGCTACGGAAGGGCCCTATGAATCGCTTAGTGACAAGTGCACGCTCGAATAAAAGATATTTCGGCTTCCTCGTGTATTGCACCTTAATTATAATTTTTATGTAATAAACAGATACGTCTTTCTGTTTTTTTTTTAGCTCAAGTTAAGCTTTATTCCAGTACCGAAAGAAGTTATTTATCAGCTTGCGGACATTATACTTTAGCTTAGATTCGCTAGAATTCCTAAGGGTTGACGGCAGGCAAGCGGCCGGTCATAAAATAAAGCCAATAATTGAAATAAAAACATGGTTTCGAAAAATAACAATGGACATGTTCTGCTGACCCCACCTAGTGTGAGATAGACATAGTAAGGCAAGAGAAAGAAGAAGAAAAAGAAGATCAGCTTGCAAATAGATTTATTATCTATACAGATAAATAAAATCGGAGTGTCTGTTTGTAATATTAAAATAACCGCTTTTTACTAAATGCATATGGATGTATACACGGTACATATACCAAAATAATTTTTTTGTACAATTTTTGTCTGTTTGTCTCTTTGTTCCGGCTAATCTCTGAAACAGCTGGACGAATTTTGACGGGACTTTCACTGGCAGATAGCTGATGTAATAAGGATTAACTAAGGCTACTTTTATTATAGATTTTTTTTATTTTAAATTCCACGCGGACTAAGCCGCGGGCACAGGTAGTTCTGAATAAAAAGTAAGTAATCTAAAAGGCCAATGGACCGCTTCTGTTCCATCAGGAAACCTTCCGCCAATCTGTTGTCAGTTATCGTCAGCTGCATTTTTGGACCTTAAGAACTCGGTAGTAATCACTTATAATCAGGCGAACCACTAGTACATGGGTATTTGCAACCTCTTGCGTAGGAAAATATAAAACATTTGAAAATCAAAGATTCTTTGGAGAGCGAACTGTAAGTAACAACAATAATATACATATATATAATCTATGTATTATAAAATTATTTAAAGTTTCGCGAGACATTATTAACGGAATAATAAGACGGCTGAACTCACGTAAACCCGGTGGATGTACCGACTAGTTTCGGACTCATCGGAGGCCCTTGAGGTGAGAGAGATTAAAAACCCCAAACCCGTGGGTTCTGGCTAGCCCACCGGTTCTGCGTCAGATGAAGCTTTAATAGTCTCGGGACTGAAAGCAAAAACATCAGTTAATACAAGATACAAGAGAGATTAATTGGTCGGAGCAAACTAGTCGGTACATACACGGGGTGAGTGAGTTTATGTGAGTTCAGCCGTCTTATTATTACGTTATATATTATATGTATCCAATTATAATAAATGCCAATTACTCTATATTTCTTATTGTTATTTTCATATTCATTGTTATTATTTAAAATTTTATTATTCTTGCATCTTCTGCTGCACCTCCTATAAACTCACACCACAACCTGGGTCGACTGGTAGAGAATGCCATTGGGCATTAAGTCCGCCCTTTGTTACCTTGTGTTACTGAAGGTTGGCAATAAAGTTTAAATAAATAAATACTAACCAAAGTAATGCAAAGTGGCGAGTGGGCCATTAAAACGTTTGGAAGTCTAAATAATCTTAATTAGATTATATTATGCACGAGGCCCAGTTTATTATAAAGTGGGAACGCATCTGCAATCCTACGGGTGTTGCAAATGTAAGAGGGTGGTGGCTATCACGTAACATCAGGTTACCCTCGTTTGTCATCTTTTCATTTTGTCATCGTTTCATCATTGTCATCGTTTGTTAATAAAAAAACATGGTTCGCACGGACACCAAAAGTGGGCGGTTTCAATATAGATTACGACGTTAAATAGATTGATCCATCCATTTTTAACAGTCACTGCTCGCCACGCCGAGATTCGCGATAGGACGCCGTTAGGAATTGGGCTAACGATATGTAACGATACCTTAGCCCGTGAAACAATGGTGTGTGTGTTGTAAAAATTACCACAGAGTATGCTAACTCAGTAGCACATTCAAACTATGTGAAATCAGTAGGATAGTCTGTGGCTTTTTCCATAAGTAAGGTGTGTTTGATAATTAATAGTATGTGTGTGGGGAGGCAAAAGTTGATTGTTTTTGGGGTGGAAAAATAGACAAAGATTACGAATACCTCGGTCGACCAACGCCTTCTTCATCTCCTGGGAGATTCACTCAGTTTAAAACGATATAACGGGTAACGCGCCGTGGCTTAATTGATTTCGTGAATCAATTTTGAGTAAAATTTAATGTTAGAGTAATTTTTTCTATGCATTAATGAATATATTATTCGTTTATTTGGTGAAATTGGTGCTAGCACATTTTAAAGTTCAATAATTATTTAATTTAGAATTTTTTTTGGTATTCTCTTTTTTATATCTTTACATAGGTAATTTTTTTTGTAATAACTTTCATATTTTATTACAATTGATAGTTTTGTAGGATAACTCCCTCTCATCTACCTATATATCTCAAATAAATTATTAGTATTATTACAATTACATATCATGTGATATTACATCCAATCACAGAAAGTCTTAAGGAGCTGAGTAAATATGTAAATTACAAGTTTAGAATATGATTTGAACAGGTGAGAATGCCTGATTACACTTTGGATTGCATGTAGAAGGAAAAGTTTGAAATGGGCTCGCATAGATGATATGAACTCCCATAAGAACTTTGCAATTAATTAGATTAATAGCCCTCGATGTAGAAGGGACTAAAAGGGTTTTTGGTCGAAATTCAAAGAGCCTACGATGAGAATGTTTCACAACGACCATTATGGTTTAGAAATATAGGCTTAAGGAGTTGAAGAATAAAATAACAGCGTATACATGTCCCACTGCTGGGCAAAGGCCTCCTCTATACAGAGGGTATCAGGGCATAGTCCAACACGCGGCGCCACTGCGGATTGGCGGACTTCACATATTTTCGAAATATATTTTTTTTGTTATTATTTCGAAAATATGCAGGTTTCCTCACGATGTTTTCCTTCACCGAGGAGCACGTGATAAGTCAGCACTTAAAGTTAAAAACTTCATTGGTGCCGGCACCGGGGATCGAACTCAGGTTGCTCGAGTATATTGAATTAAAGGCGATCGCCCGGACACTGAGCTATCACGGCTCTAAGCACGGCGTTGAAGAAAATTTTTATAATTAAATATTAGGTTAGAGGAGATCTAGTTTTGAGTTTTTTTTAATGGAAAAAGGAGGCAAAATAACAAGCGGATCATCTGATGGTAAGCGATCTTCGCAGCCCATGGACACAACATCACTTGAGTCGCAATTGCGTTGTCGGCCTTTAAGGTATAGGCTCTCTTCTTGAAGGTCCCTAAGTCGTATCGATTCGGAAATAACGCTGGCGACAACTGATTACTGGTGGAAATCATCTGTGCGTCTGTTAATGATCGTGAAACTCCTTCATAAACTACTTGAGGTTGTATTAACACATGTTATTTCTGTCATCGAGAGGTTGGTTATAGTTGTAGCTATAACAACCGGAAAATGCAGAACGGATAACGGGTCAGCCAGTGGACAGTTAAAAATGATTTTATTTAACATTTACATTCGTCCTCTTTCCCGGGTTCTTGTCTTTGCCGCTGTACCATCTGCCTTAGCAACACGCTAACTTGTTAAACTGGTGTTTCATTTAACCTTCTGCAGCTTATCTTAGGCTTGCTTTAAGCTCGTAATATATTTTTTTCCATCAAACCTTACAGGTGACTTGGAATACTTGTTTTTAATTTTTTATAATTATGTTCTTTATTATTTCTTTTTTTTTCAGGTCCTACAAGAGGAGTAGGACATTAGTGGAAGCTCAAATTCATGAAAATGCAGGACAAGAGTCATCTCCTCACATACTCACCCCACCTTCCGTCACTTCATATTAGTACGTAGACATTCCAATTCCAGGACCAATTTTAACATAATGGCTCCATGAAAGATAACTTGATGAAGATGTAAGAAGACTTATATTATAACATGCATTTGATTATTGTTATTGTAGTTGTTTGTTAAAATGTAGGGTATATAATATATTAGAACGGTAAATAACAGATTAGAACGGTATTTTGTTAACTTGTATTAGTTTGTAGTTATTTTGTTTGTTTGTTAGTTTGAGGTAAAAGACATGGTGTTTTGACAGGTCTAGGAAGGTAACGAGGGATATCTTGGAGGGGTACTGATAAACGGCAAGAAAAAATATCTACTACCGTGTATACTCAATTAAGGTATGCTTAATTCAAGTAGTAATGAGACATCTGTTTTACTCTGTGGCCTTTGCCCGCGCTGTGACCCCATGACCGGGCCGTCGACCCCGCGTGTCCGTCTATCCCATTGTGCGGGCCCCGGTGGAAAATGCGCTCTATTAATTCGGAGCGTTTACATCGGTTCCGGCCATTTTTAGAGGCGGCGCTAAAACAATGCCGCGTTTCGCGCCATTTTTTTTCTTTTTTTTTCAAAGCGGTACGTTCAAGGCGTCCTCGATTCGAAATATTAATGATATCCGGCCTGATTTGTTTGTTTTTATTTGTAAACTCCTTTGTAGTTACGCTATATGGCCGATTGCTTTTGTTACTACTCTCGTTTTATCAATGACGAACTTAGGAAGCTTACTATGTCTCTAGATCTTCTAGGTCTCAGTGGTTGTTGGTACTTAATACACTTTCCCCTTCCACACCAATCATACTATGTCCCAAACGGAACAAGGTTTCAGTTTTTGTTCCGTTGAGACATTCCGTAAAGTAAGTTGAGAAGAAACACAAAACTAAAAATATATGTTCGCTACATTCATATCCTTCATATTTCATGCTTTTTGTTTTATGGCCAGTAAACCAAACCAAAGTGCTTCCTTGTATGTATATTAAGAGATAAGGTATTAAACAAAAATAGGTCATTAGTGACATACTACTAGCGTACTAGCGACCCGCCCCGGCTTCGCACGGGTGCAATATATTATACATATATGCCTTCCTCTTGAATCACTCTATATAGTAAAAAAAACCGCATCAAGATCCGTTGCGTAGTTTTAAAGATCTAAGCGTACATAGGGACAGACAGCGGTACGGCTTTGTTTTATACCATGCATTATATATAGAATATCGATATTTAAGACTAACTTGCTTGCCCCCTTTTCGCAAAAAAAACACGTTATTTTTTCTTTTTTTTATGTGAAAAGTTGCCAAACGAGCAAGCGGTTCACCTGATGTTAAGTGAATACGGCCGCCCCCGGTCATCTGCTACACCCGAGGGTTTGCAGATGCGTTGATAATGTAACACTTAAGATGAGTTGGGTGAAATTTAAAAATAAATAGTACTTGCAGGTTTTACGCATTGAATTTGGATACTTTCGAGTATAATTTAACCTTGAGTCTAATTTCATTTGCATCCCTACATTTGGTGTTGCAAATTTCCATTGACGGTGGTTATCACTAAACATCAGGTGAACCTTCTTATAAGTGAAATGATTATGTCAACTAATTCATAACTTTAAGATAGCGAATACTTCTCTTCGTTATGGACCAGAGAGCAAATTCCGAGCCATTGTAAACATTCCAAAGGATACAGATAAAATAAAAAGAATGAGGAAATCGCGCCAAGACCTAGGTACCTAGAACGAGTTTTCGAATTCATCCGTTTTGAGCTACAAGCCAAAATAAATCTTACTCGTATCGCGTTATGTTTGTATTTCCTGTAACGATACGTGCTGATTAAAAGTTGTCGTGAAATATTTGAAAAGGAATCCTATAAATGCAAACTTAAAATTTCAATTACATTGAAGTTAGATTTTTGCGCTTTCCTCGAGAATAGTAATAGTTTTTCGTGAGCGATCCATAAAGAGCTTAATTATTTGGGTACGAAAGATCTTTTTCCGGTGAACGCTGAACTTTAAGCCCCGAACTTGTTAGGTTAAAGTTAGTGATACACTGATGCATTTTATATGAAACAATGACATATACAATAACATGTATAGCTGACGTACGGCAGCTATCGAAGGAAAATACATATTTTCGAGATGACGAACGTGCAAAGGTATTTTAGTATTATACAAACAAACGTTTTGCGCATTTTGTTGGATGTTTTATTACTTGCTATTTCAATACCCATCTTGACTGTCATCTATACGGCAACTACATTCCTTCCCATTAATATTCCAGACCGAATTTCGTCGCACTAGTATATGGATACTCTTAAGACACGGTATTAAAGTATTAGCGGGAAATCGATTCTCCTAGCATTTTTCAGATATTAATTCTTCTCTACTTTTTTTTTTTCGGGATCGGATTCGAGATAGTGTGTAGCCGTCCTAAAGACGGGAGCAAGATGATGAGCAAGGCGATAAATCGTTTTACATGGAAACTTTCAGTGATTGGTTGCTATTCTATTCAACGTTACTTCCTTTTTCTGTTTCTTCGTGCTAGTGTGTAAGCAGCCTAACGGGATACCAGGTACCGTGCAAACGGCACGGCCTAGGCTGGGAACTCACGAGCCGACCCGACGCCCGGTTCATTACACCCGTTCTCTGGGCTATTTTAGATCTTTATACACCATCACGCGCGCAATCTCGGCAAGGGTCGTTGTACAACCTATGGTGCCCCACAGGGGAAAGGTTCGGCCAAAAAGTCGGTACGGTTCGATAAGTTAAAAGCTTTTCCTTTAGAAGGGAAGGTGGCCAAGGAACGGATGCTGCGCCTCACGATGGCCACGGAAACTGGCAATACCAGTTACGTTGGTGGGCAGGCCGCCAGTCAATTGCATGTTCGGCTGATAGTCGGTTAGATAATAATAACTTGACTTTTCCTTTAGAAGGGAAGGTGGCCCCTAGGCCATCCATTCAATGCAATGCAATGAGCAATGGAACCGTAACACCAGTGAAGTCAATTAAGTTGCCGGAGAACCCCATCAGTAAGTGATGTGACCACGCAGGTGTTTTTGCTGTTGCACAAATGGAAAGGCTAGCCCAGGAAATACCACGGCCTCGCAGAAGGCCGGTGTGAGTAGCAGAATCATACTTTCACTTTTCGCCAAGTTAATGAGGCAATTGGTGGGCACCTTATAAATGCTAGCAATGCATCTACAACCCCTGAGGGGTTGTAGATGTTCTAGATGTGTATTGCCTGTTTGCTTTTTAACATTTCACATACAAAAAGTAATTTCTGCTTCACGTCAATCTTCAGCAAGATTAAAGCTGTAACGAGTTCAGACTCCATCTAGTAAAAGGTTGTATTTTAAATTTAAATAAAATCACGCCACAGTCAGTAACTAGAAGTACTAATAATAGTTAAACAATTTAAATTTTCCAATAGCTTAGTAAAGTTTTGTATCAATCTTAAACCAGCAGTTAAGTTTTATATCAAGACAAAATAACAGTTCTATGTGAATCAAATCATCAATCCTCTCTCACCTATCGTTTACCGTTGCTATATGGCCGGCCTACTGTAATATTTGTTCTGCAGCCGACATCTTTATCGCGAACTCTATCACACAGGAAAAATTACGAACTTCCCGAAATACCGCTCCATAGCCCAGTACCGGAACGGGTTTGGCATCCTATTATTAACAAAATTAACTGAAGACTAAGTTCTTTCCGCTTAGATCGGTACCAAAATAATAACTATTAAACAATCAGTCAGATGTCAGAAACCAGGACTCGGACTCCTGGTTAACTTTGTTATCCATTAAATACTTGAAATCTCCTCATGACACGTGCAAAGGTATTAAAAAGATTGAAACTCAGATGTTATTAAATAGTATAAACCTTAACAACCATAATACAAGTCGTAGACTTGTAGAGAACACCTAATGGTGTTAAGTCCGACGTGGAACGCTATCGAGCAAAAAGTTTTTACATAAATAAATAGTTTAAAAGCGTGTGAAGGTATTTGAATAGCTTCATGGAGTTTAACATTGGAGGCTATTTACATTATTGAATTCGCCTTATTTGTGAGTGACACCATCTTACTTTTAATATTTGACATATCTAACAAAGATGACTTTATGTAGAAAATATCAAGGCATAGTTCAATGCGCAGCATTTCCCTCATAGTTTCATTCGCACTACGTAGTAAAGTGTTATCTAGATCACAGATTGTTCAAGACCAAACTATTCTAAGGTGTGTGCCTAGGCTGGAGCTATGTAGAGGTTTGTTATTCGTCGGAAATTTTAACGTATTCAACAGAAAATTAGATGTAAATATGATATTAAAGATTTGGACTCGATAGCCATTTGGTAGATGATCGTTGTTGTGCCTAGGCTTGTCGCGTTTGGAATTTAATCTACTTGATCTTTTCTATCTACATATTTCTATTGTACCGCTACATTTCTTTTTTTCAACATCAGTCAGTGGTTAATACATAGACAGTGTTTTTTTTATTCCATCCTTACTGTAGCACAACATTATAATGTGTTGTAACGACGTTTTACACACATAAATTTCACGTGGACAAACACCCAGCCGAAACAGTTATCTGTGGGTTACACAAATAGTTGTCACGTGTGATACAAACCCACGACCTCCAGCACAGAAGCCTATATCTTGGCAACTGCGCTACGGAGTCATGGTAAGATATTTAACAATTTAGTTACTCTCATGGATTTTTTTGCGAGTCGTTTGATGTTCATCTGATCTAAAGTGGTTTAGTTTGCACATGTTTGCTAGCCTGTAAAAGTGTGGGCCCGGTTACCCTACTCACCGGATGAAACTTCTATTGTTTGTTCCTGTAATAGAAGAAGTTACTGGCCGTACCGTTAAAAAAAACAATGAGACCGTTCCTTTATAAGTACACCTTAAAAGAACTTGTACAGTAGCACAATACTACAGTAGTAATATCGTGAATAATATTTTAAAAGTTTCCAATTTATAGCTAGAAGCTTAGAGCTTTGATTTCCATTTATTATTATCTGAAAGTTAGTGTCGGTTTACGAAATGGCACATCAAAATACAGTTATTATCGATTACCGCAATATAGGGGATATAATAAGTTTCGATAGCATTGGTAGTATGCATTCAAAGTACGATTGCTTTAGTTTGACGCAAATCGTGTAATTTCTGTGCCTTATCGGGACTTAGGAACGTCGTGGAGGTTTTGATCGGTGCGGGTCCGATATAGCCTTGCCCACCACTAGCTGCTGCCCGCGACTATTTCTGCGTAAAATACGCAAAGGCGTAACGTTTAGATAGAATGACAGATATACATAAACATATATAGTCACACATACAAACATTCGCCTTTATAATATTAGTAAGGATTAGTAAGGATGTTACTAAAAATCACCTCAAATGTTCACTCGTATATTTTTGACGTGAATAATTAAATATAGCTCTTAGATCTATTCAGAATTCATATTCTGCCGAATTTCGTAAATCGCAAATTTAAACTGTACTCGCTCGGAATAAGGTTGAGATTAGGCATTCACAAATCACGCGGTCTTTCAATCTCAACCTCAAAAAGCTTAATAAGATTTAGGGCGCAACAGATAGTCTTGGCGTTGTGAAATTTCACTATAAAAATTCTGTCACGGTGCGCCAGCGCAAAGTGAACTCTGCGCGGGAGAGAATAAGGTGCTTTTGCGTTCGTTTCCGTTTAATGAGGGGGCCGTGTAAATCAATCGATCGATACAAAATCGGCGCACGCGGCGTCTGCTCGAGATCAAACTTGGTTATTTTCGGAGATCCTTTAAGGGGAAGTCGTGACCTGGGCTCTATTTTTTTTGGGTTGCTCCGTAAATGTTACGCGTAAATTTAACGTTTCAAACATTACATTTACGCGTAACATTAAGCTGAGCTGAGAGCTGTTTCGTAGATGTTCTTCGCCTTTGCACGAATGGGCAAACCGTCCGGGTAAGTACCACTACCTCACAGAAGACCGGCGTGAAGTAGAAGTGTCACCGTGCGTTTTCTCTAGTGAGTGAGGTAGCCGAAGTCCACTTTGTTAAAAACTGGCAACGCGTCTGCAATGGGTGTTGCATATTGTCATGGGCGTAGCTTATCACATAATTAATTCAGATGAACCAGTTCCCATGCCCTTCTCAAATAAAAAATAAATTGCCAGTTTATGATACAGAATATCATAAACTGGTTTTATACAATTTCAACAGCTCACATGTATCGTATAGAACATTTTCAGTAGTGATGTAAGTTCTTCAGATGCTAATAAATTCTAATGGGATGGATGAAAGAGAGGAAGACAGAGAGACAGAGACAGAGGCTATTCTTGGAGGAGATTTTTAAACTGATCATTACATTTTTCTCAATTGTTATTAATGTAAGTCACCCGAGGTCAACCCTTTAAGGAGTAACCTATTATAAATGAAACCATTTTTATGGGTTTATCGTTTTTTTATTTTAGTTCCCGACGTTTCGTACCTTTTGCAGAGTTCATGGTCCAGAGACAGACAGGAAAATACTGTAAAATTTGTAAAATGAATCTTTTCATAACTTTTTAATAATTATGACTCGACGACAAGATTTTTATTAGGATTGTTTATTAGATTACTTATAAGATAAAATCACTAAGGATAATCTGACAAACAGACTGATAGTTGATTATGTCCTAGAGCATCAGTCGCTGTTAACAGTAAGTCACATTGTGAGAGTAATGCTAAAGCACTTTTTGTTTTCTTGATTTTACGCGAATATTATACATATTAAATGAAACGATAGCGATAAAATCCGTAAACTCGTTTCATTTAATATTTATTTCTTTATTTATTTATTAAGGCTTACCAACTAAATACATACAGAATATTGAAATGTAAATATGTTTAACTACTAAAGTCGTAAACAATATATGTACATATTTATATTACAGGTAAAAACAACACTTACAAAACAAACTTGAAATATAGGATAACAGGAACCTTTAATATAAAACACTTGTTTATATATTTAAATAATCCCTTCTTGATTGTAAGTTAAGTATGCGTAATATACCTACATGTATAAAACCAAGGGCTGTGCATATTTTTGCTCGATAAAATAAAATAAAAAAAATGTTTCCCCACAAGTTGATTCGGTAGCGCATATCTTAACACTGGCTTCTGCAGCGGGGTTCGTGTGTTCGATTCCGACACTTGACAAGTATTAGTGTCGCCCTCAGATATTTAATTGTTCCGGAACCGGGTGTTTGTTTTCAAGGACGGATAAAGGCTGAAAGATGACGATGATACTACAAAATAAATATTATTATATTATAAAAGAAATCGGGACTATGTCATGTTTAACGTCTCTGAACGGCAAGTTTTCAATACTTTTATGAATGTATTGCAAAATGATCATAATGAAAAAATCGATTAAAGAAAATCCGAGTTCTAGTCTGGTAAGGATCGCTATCGTTTATGCAGTGTATCTTAACTAATATATAGCAGGTTAAAATTACTAAGGTGTTTTTAGCAATGCTATTTTATAGCCTTAATCACCTTGGGACTACCAAGGTCATCGACCATATAGTATAAAATAAGTATGATAGAATATACAAGATATGTATATCGAGTTACTTCCATTTATTTCTCTTAGAGTTCTCCGCCGTGGCAGTTACAAGATTAAAATTTGTTATTTTATCAATTGAAAAACAGAGACTCCAGGCGTAGGGCCCCGGCACGACTGCAAGCAATTAAAATAATAGGCTTAAAAAATAAGGTTGTAAAAAATGGGGTCGAGTGATTTTAAAATTTCACTCGAATTTAATATTTTAAAGGTTTTTTTTCGATTGCCGTAAAAATAAAACAGAACGCTCCCTTAAAACCGAGTACAGAGCAGGCTGGCCAGCCACTTTGCGTTACAGAAAGCGGCTGGAAATATTATAAAAATAGATCAAAATTCATTTCTGGTGGCATGCGAGCGCGCCACAAAATATTGATTCAAAGAAACTTTGCCAATAAATTATTAATGCCCATTTGTAAAGTTCGGAATTTACGCATTAAGGCTTCTGGCGACGCGCCGTTTTATATTCCCCGTCCATTGGCTTAAAGTCTTCGCTCTTCTATTATTTGGCTCTCTTTGTCCCTCCCACAGCTGATAACATTTTGAAAACAAAATTGACTTGAATATACTATACCAAAACCATTCTTGTCAAAATTAAAAAATACACAAATTATTTATTATTATTGTCTTAGACAGACACGACAAGCCGATACTGTGCTATAATATAAACAGAGGTACCTAATTTCAAGCACAAAGCATAATGTAAACGTGTTTTTAGCAACTTGTAGAAAAATTAAAAATAATATTTTAGTGAATTAAATTATTAACAGAAACAAATAAGCAAATATATATGTATATACGGTGGTAGGGCCACGCAGCAGCCTCGACTGTTGCACGATTGGGCAGGATCGTCCGGGTTACCACGACCTCATAGAAGACCGGCGTAAAGTGGAAGTATAATACTTTCGCGTTTCGTCTAGTGAGTGAGGTGGCCGGAGCCTAATTTTCAAAAGGTTGTCAACGCGTCTGCAACCCTCGGGTGTTGCAGATGTCCATGGGCGGCGGTATTCACTTAACGTCAGGTCGTCTGTCGTCAAACCGTCTGCTCGCTTGGCAACTTTTCACATAAAAAAAATTATATAGTAATTTATCATTCAAACCGCTTCAACATAACGGTTTTATAGAGTACTGTCGGCATTTCCTATGGGAAATGTGAAAAATATTATTTTTGCGAAATGAACTTTACTGAACAACGTAATTTATTTCCATCTCAATATTCTATCCTCGGTGCAAAATACAATTAGTTAAGTTTTAGTCGTCTTAAAACTTACCAGATTTAGTAAATAGAATTATATATTTTTAGTATCAACAAATATCCTAACCCTTTGTTAGCATTTAATATGATTTAATATTTTTTTTGCTGTTGTGAATAAAATAACTTTTGAATGTCGTTTTACCTGTTATTGAGATACCATTTAGTTTAAGATACTATTTACTTATTTATGTTCTAAGCATGTTTTAATATGTATCTTGTTGGTGAAGTAAAATAAAAAATAAAATCAAATAAGTTCACTAAAAAAATCCCAAAAAACGAAATTTCTAAATTCAAAAATATTGTAAAGGAACGTTTGTGTGTTAAAGGCTATTACAATATTATGATTATTTAAATGACAACACACCCTGGAAATTAATTAATCGCTCCAAGCTCTTTCAAGGGGACTTCAATACATTAACATTAGTAAAGATGTTTTTTTGTTAAATAATGATTAAAAAAAGTCCCGCCGAGTTTCTTTCGCCAGTTCATTTTAGGTCAGTGGCTTTTCCTTTCCGAACAAGAGGTAGCGGTTGACAATCTCTTATGACATTAGTACAAAAAAAGTTAACTACATGTCATAAGAGTTCAAATAGTTTTAACTTAAATGAGGATTTTTAAGCGAAGTTACGCCCTTACCAGCTTGAAGGACACTAAGATTCCAAGACGCTTCGTGACATTGGACGTAGAGTAAGTGCACAAAAATTCTATTGAAATTTATAAATGGAAACTTAGAGTTCATTGAGCTAAATCGTCCAAACTAAACACGTAATTAGACAATTATTGCCAGAGTAAACGGCGTAGAGACAAAACATAACCTTGAAAACTGCCCTTGAGAGTTTCTCCCGAAGAAGCGTCCGGAATCTTGCGTCCAGTCTAAGCTGAACTCCCCCAAACAGCTACGTTTCAGAGCAATTCGTCCGCGCTTTCAGGAGATAATCTATAAGCGGAGGACCATGTCTTATTAGTAGGCAAGTCATATCCCCCAGCCGCTTTTGTCAGGAGAATATCAGGAGAAAAATTTGAGTTATTGTTGAAACAGTGAATCAAATGAGGATTTTGGACATAAAGAAACATTGTTAGTGTCGTTTTCATTATATTTGCTGTCTATATTGGATTCTCATTATGTACAGGTATTTCTAATATTGGGAAGAAAATGTATTATTTTTTAAACACACGATTTTTTGAAAACTATTATATATTACATTGAAGTTTTAAACAATTAAGGAAAAGCTAATGTGTATGCGATTACAAAAACTAGATTTTGGTAGCCGGAAAAAATCCTAGCATTTCTAAAGAGCTTGCAAATGACACTTTATATTGTACTGGATTCGAAAACGTGGGTGTGAAATTATTTACTTAACCAAATTTTAGGCACGGTAACCATCAATTTCGGACACTCATCACATCTGAAATATATCCGGCTCGTCAGCCGATAAGGCTGTCGATTTTCAGTTTTACGCGGAATTTAACCATAAGTAAGGGCGGCTCGTCCCTGAATCCCGTAATTAGGTAATCGGGGAAGAGGACCGTTTTTCCTCGTTGTGGTAATCCCTAATGCGCTTACGTAACGTTAAATATCGTGGTTCGGCCCGGGGGCGAATCGCCCCGAATCAGAGACGAAACAATCCCCCTGGGTAGCGACCCGACCTATTTCTTTCAACCACCGCGGCCAACCCGTTGAGACCTCTCGTTGTTTGTCTTTTACTCTTTATCTTTAAAAGAAAAAAGATCTCTAAATTGCTTCCACATTTTGTCTACCAATGTAATATGTATGGTAAAATTATTTTTAGTGCTAGCAGTATTGCTAGTCAGATAGTCACAGCTGTCAAGACCTTAAATGTGATTTTTTTTTATTGGATAAACTGTTGATAATTTTCGCCAGGTTCCCGCGACGCCGAAAACTTTTCGACTATTTGTCTACGAAACGATTATAATATCATTAGCAAGATATTTTAATAAATATAATTTAAAAAGAAAATTTTGATTCTAAGTTTTTCAGTTTTAAATGTTTATAGTTTGATTCTGATTTCTCACTTTGGTTCTGATCGTGTTTTAATTACAATTTCCCGTTTATACTTTAACGTGGACACGTAATGTGATTTTAAATTTTATCTTTTTATGAAATACACTTATAAAGTTACCTTTGAGTAAACCTTTTTTGGGTCATTTGGAGGCGAGAAGTCGTAATAATGATGGTCTATGTTCGAGAAAAACCGTATGACGGTGTTATAAATGTGCTGCGGTATGACGTCATCGTCTGGCTCTACTCAGACTGTATTTCATTCTCTTATGCAATATCTAAACAATGAGATTGCGATGTTTTTAACACATTTCATAATAATTGAAATCATAAGGAATATGGAATATTCGAGAGATAGTTATGTTCTCATTACTTTCAAACGAAGAGATTTGAATAATTACATTATCATACAACAAAGGGAAAAACTATATATCTCTTATTATACTATTTAAGTGCGGTAGGGCCACGGAACAGTCATATTTGTTGCACGAATGGGCAGTTCCGTCCGGGGAAGTACCACGACCTCATAAAACACCGGCATGAAGTTGAATACTTGTGCTTTTCGTGGCAACGCATCTGCAACTCTTCTGGTGATGAGATGTTAATGGTCGGCTATCACTTATCAGGTGAACCGCCAGCTCGTTTGCCACATTCTCACATAAAAAAATCATCATTACCATATTTCCATCCGATAAAAGATGAATATGTGAGGTTTCTGACTAATTGGTGCGCTTAAAATCTGCGGAGTTCATATGACTCCCTGCCCAGAGACCTTGACGGCATTAGAGCCGCTGATAACAAGCAGCAATCCTCGCAACCCTAGGGGTCTCTCTTTGTGGTTCCGCCGCATACCACGTCTCGGCCTCAGAGTGTAGGCCCACCCACGGCCCCACCACAGCTGCATCAACAGATAGGGAGAGTGGCTAAACGCAATACCAGCTCTTCTTCCTCCTCGACTCCACCTGGCTACACCTAAACCACCCTCAGCCTGCCACCCTCCTCATTGCATCCAAAGTCAGCTCAATAGAGTCCACTTGGAGTGGTCCTCTCAGGCCGGCCTTACACCACAGGCCAACTCTTGGCCGGCTTTGCCATGGTGATCAAGCCAAGGAACTAAGCCTCTCCGCTACGATAAGCCGGGAACGCGGTCGGAGGGGTACCCCGACGAGCCTGCCCATTTGTGCAACAACGGAAGCCGCTGCATGGCCCTGCCACATTGACAGTGAATAAAAACTATTTTTTTTTTTTTCACTTTCAAAGATTGCAATATATTCGTACACACATAAATACATTCAGTTGAACGTAATAAAAGCTTGTTATGAAACCAGGACGGCCATTACTCACAGGTCGAACTCTTAAATAAAGAATACTGTAAAACGAGTAACTTCACAAAACGAAAC
Organism: Iphiclides podalirius; assembly: GCA_933534255.1. Lineage (NCBI taxonomy): Eukaryota > Metazoa > Arthropoda > Insecta > Lepidoptera > Papilionidae > Iphiclides > Iphiclides podalirius. Next base: position 9,050,016 of record OW152839.1, on the reverse strand, counting down.
GCGAACGCGGCGATAGCTTTCAATATTCTTTTATTGTGCGGCGCAAGGTAATTCAGGAGTTTTATTTTCATGACTGAAAATCTGCGCGGCCAACCTCGAGTGGGGCTTCGAGGGGGGTCGTCTTTGTGACGTCATCCGGCGCGATGGAACTACGCGTGGCCTGGCTCACAACGGGTAGATACTAACGCGAGTGTTCTATAATCTTTATGATTTCATTGCTTTTATGATAAAGGCACACATTGGTGTAACGAGAATCGCTGTGTCAGTGTTACATTACGTATTAAATGTTATGCTTTTATATTTAACGAGATTTCTACTTAAGTTTAATCGATGTATACAATGTTTTACATTAATATATATGGGTTAGCAGACATTGTTTTTAGCACTTCTCTCTCTTCATCTCTTTATTGGGTTGCCATTGTTTTACTATTAGCCTCCGTTATTACAGTGATAAATAAATGTTGAGATAAAATACATACCTCATTTGTAAACTAAAGGTAGGTGTTCGCGGCCTATGCACGTGTTGGTGGAGAATACACGGATTTTTCGAGCGTTGTCTTCGAGTTATTTGGAGAGGTGGTAATCCAGTTTTTAAAATAGCAATAAGCCCTTTTATTGACTTTATTATAATTTATGATTTAAAGGTGACACAAATCTTAGACAGATTAAGGCTATTCTTGATTTGCTCAGCCCATTGTGTAGAGTTTTTAACTGTGGTAGGGCCACGCAACAGTTCGATGTTACTCCGGGGAAGTACCAGAACCTTACAGAAGTACTCACCGTACCTTACAGAAGTACCGTAGGGACCTTACAGAAGAATGGCGTGAAGTAAGTGTTATACGTTTCGTTCGGTGAGTGAGGTAACCGGGGCCCACTTTATTGAAAGCTGGTAACGGATCTGCAACCCTACGGCTGTTGCAAAATTCCATGGGCGTCGGTTAACCTTGACATCAGGTGAACCACCAAATCGCTTGCCACCTTACGTATAAAGAATAAATATATGATAAGCACTTAAAGCTATTGTTTTTTAGTTTTCCCTTTCTCTCTAATTTCGGCCTGAATTAAAATTAACATTTGTACAGTACTTTTGAAATATCCGCAAAGCGCGATTCGCGTAATACTTCGTGTGCGGATTTTACCGAGGTGTGCGTAACCTGTCCTAGTGTGCGACGACCTTGACACAACAGGTGGCTATCGAACGGTTTTCCGATGTGTGTTGTTTGCATGTGTGTGTTGCGTTCCCGTGTGTGCGCTCACTCCGTCTCATACTAGGTTTTAATGTAGGACACTGCTAAAGGTTTAGGAGTGTCTCCGCTGGATTATCGTCATCGAAAACGATCAATTCAGTCTTCATATTACGTTAGGATTCTGACGAAATTTTCATATGACTGCAACTCAATGGATTTATAAGAAACTAGCTGCTGTCCGCGACTACGTCTACGTAGAGGGGTGAAAATTTAGGGTTGTATGTATTTTTGTATTATATCATAAAAAAATAAAAAAGAATTATATAAATAAAAAAAAAAAATAGGGGTGGACCACCCTTAACATTTACGGAGATGAAAAATAAATGCTGTCCGATTCTCCACCCTGGCCGATATGCACACAAAATTTCACGAAAATCGGTCGAGCCGTTTAGGAGGAGTTCAATTACAAACACCGTGACACGAGAATTTTATATATTAGATGATCGTTCAAAGTACAGAAACAATCAGAATTTCCGATAGCTCCTTGAAAAGAACTGATTGTTTGTGTGCTTCATTTGTAAAAGATCCTCCGATCCATTTTACAACTTGTAACAACTGTTAAACAGTAATGTTTGCATTGGCAATCCGCCATGCTAATCATTTGCTCCACTTGCGCCAAAAAAGCGTCCACTATGGCTTTGCCCGTGTCAGTTTCAGGATTAAATTGTCTTACAAATAATAATATTGATAAGGATATCTTACTAGCTTCCAGCGCAATCGGGGCTAACTGTAGGGCTCTGTCGGTTGAATAGCAAGATTATAAGATTAAGAATGAACCAAATACTTTTCTTGTCATGTTATATTACGTTATGGAGACGACACTGTCGCGGAAATCTAATGGCTTACTATGTTTTCTAATAAGGGAGATTAAATCCGGACCCTTGTTAATATTTATATAGCCCTTAATACCGCGTTCAATTTTGTATCTTGATCACACAATAAGTTCGTATCAACATTAAAGATAAACACAATTTTGTATTTGCATACATTAAAATCATACATTTAACTAAGGTACCTATGGGCAGGGTTAGTACCACGATCTCACAGGAGACTGGCGTGAAGTGAGAGTGTTATAGTTCTGCGTTTTGTCTGATGAGTGAGATAGCGGGGGCCCAATTTATTAAAGGTTGGCAACGCATCTGCAACCCTACAGGTTATCACTTAATCTATGGTCATCACAGGTGAGCCGCCAACTCGTTTACCACCTCCTCACATAAAAAAATAAATCATGCCCGTACTATAGATCGCATTACTATATTCAAGCATGAGGACTCTCCAACGGTAACAGTAAAATGTCAATCCCAATAAATTCACACCGAATTTATATTCAGTAAATTTTATTAAAGAAGTTTAACGTATAATAGAATACTATTCTTGCAAAGTCGTCTAGTCTTTAAAACAAACATATAAAAACTATGAAAAGTTCAAATAAATTTAAAACCAAATCATTAACAATTAGGGTGTTGTATTCAAGTGGTTCTCGGGACTCTGGCGGCGTCTGCACTCGCTCGGCTGGTAATTGATAGAATTGACCTTAAGGTGAGTCATTTACACGAGTGGCTCTATTAGTCTAATGTACGATTTGATCTGGAAAAGTCCTGGGGCGTTTGTCTCTCGTTCTATTTTGGTGCACGTTCTGCTTTAATTTTTTTTGTTTTTATGTGAAAACTTGCTAAGCGGGCGGTTGCGTGGTGGTTCACCTGATGTTAAATGAATACCACCGCCCATGGACACATAAATAAAGTGGGCCCCAGCTACCTCATTCACCAGACGAAACGCAGAAGTGTAATACTTCTACTTTACGTCGGTCTTCTGTGAGGTCGTGGTACTTACCTGGACGGACGTGCCCATTCGTGCAACAGTGTTGCGTGTCCCTACCACCGAGGATATATTAAATTCCACTTGAAAAAGCGATCACGGAGCTATCAATTCATTTCCAGAGTAAAACTAACATACATACATTCTTATTAATTTAATTTTGATTGCTACTTTCTTTTTATTATTTATTTTTTTTTATTTTTTTCCCTTCATGTACCTACATCCTACCCATCAACAATTCCTTTTGGTAAATTTCTGAGCTTGCCTGGAAGAAATTGCTGTGTAGCAATAAGGCCGCCTTTCGATGACCAATATTTGATAAACATTTTGTTTTTTGTACTTTTTTGTTTTTTGGTGATTATACATAGTAAAAAGGTATATGTCAGTAGAAAACTTTAAAACACAAAAGCAGCCATTACGCCAGGAAACACCCCGACGTCACAGCGTCCGACGTTGAGGCGGGTAATTAAAACCAAGGCAAACAGCGCTGTGTTTGCCCTGCGTCGTTAGCGATGCGTTTCAGGAATTAATTTTCAGAATTACGCCCGTAATGTGACCCAGTTAAGCAGTACCATGAAAGGCGGGTGGATTCATGCGCGATATTCTTCTGATTAATTGATGACTCGGCATTATTCAATGTATTCATTCATGAGGTAATAGACACATACATGCATGTACACGTACACACAAGCTCACATTATGTAACCGTATAGTGAAGACAGAGTCAGTTTCGTATATGGTGGTAGGGCCACGCAGCAGCCTCGGCTGTTGCACGAATGGGTAAGTACCACGATCTAACAGAAGACCGGCGTAAAGTAGAAGAATAATACTTTCGCATTTCGCCTGGTGAGTGAGGTGGAGGCCACTGAACATAGGCCTCCCCCACAGACTGCCACGAAGCACGATTCTGATCCACCTGCATCCGTCGGCTTCCCGTATACTTGCGCAGGTCGTCACTCAATCTAGTGGGGGGTCGTCCCATGCTGCAACCGCTTGCTCGCACTTTCGTAACCGACATTTGGGTGTAGTAAAATTGAAAATGTTGCAAGAATCACAAAGTGAAAACCCACAATCCACGCTTGTAACCTTATTTCTCATCAAAATATGTAGAAAAAATGCGTTAAGAAAAGCCGTTTAGATCAAAGCGTCAGGCCGCGAATGCCGAAGATGTGGGTTCGATTCCCACAGCGGCGACAATCTTTTCGCACTTTTTCTACATATTTTAAAGTTCAATCTTAAGTGCAAAGATTAGCACTATAAACAATTAAAATTTCTTATTTCTCATCGTTAGTAATTACCTAACAGCTTGGCATATAAATGAGGACCTAGCCCAAGGACATCTAAATATTAACGTCGCGACCTCAAGTCCGAAGGGCAACCCATGAAATAGTGAATTACTTGTTAGTGTTGATGAAGAAAAAGGAGTCATGTGAAACATTTTTTTGTGAAAAACATCATTCTTTATGTCTCAATAAAGGTAAAATAAAAGGCAAAGTTAATCATAGAAAGTAAAACTCCCAGTCGAACCATGGAGAATAAAAGTTTCAAGAAGTTAAGTATATTGAATGTAAAGCGAACGTCCGGACACTGAGCTGTCAAGGCTTATATATAAACATATATGTAACAGGCTTTAATTTACTAACGGCCTACGAATATTTGACATTAGCTCCATACTACTTAATTATGTCAAAATTCCATCTCCAGTAACCAAATCTATCTGTAGACAGAATATAGGAACTGACCGTAAAACCGCAGCGTACCGTTATCGTGAAATCATTCTAATTATAAACAAGCGGTGTGAATTATTCGGCTAAAACACAATGGTCCCTCTCCGTGTCCCGTCCCTCTCGTGCGCTCATTATGCCAACGTGCCTCTCTTTCGACCCTCGTCAAAGCCAAAGCGTCACTTCACTTTGATTTGCAGGGTTCCACTGTTACGAATACACACAGATTATTTTCAGGAGCGGTCTCATTTTAATTTGCCTACGACGGTATTCCTTTCGCACTTGAGATATTCAAACAATGAGCCGTTGACACGGTGCCTTCGGCGGTAATGAAAGGGATTCTTTATTTTCTTTTTTTCTGTTAATTTTTCTTTTGGAATCACCACAAGCCTGAAGATGTTCAATAAACAATGTTGAGAAATTATTACGAAAGCTGCTTATGTAAGTTATTTGGAAGATGAAAGAAGGAAGGTATTGTAAATTTCGACACAAGCTATCGATGATAATCTAGGTAATAAGCATTTACCTAGGATTAAAATCTCAAACCATGGTGAATAAAATTTTTAGGAAAATAGGTTGAAGAAACCTGTATAAATATTTCGAACACTTATATGAAGTTTGCCAATCCGTAGTGGGGTTGCGTGGTGGACTATACCCTAATATTCTCTGACAGAAGAGGCCTTTGCCCAGCAGTGGGACATGTGTAAGCTGATACATTACTTACTTTATGGTGAAAGCTAATGAAACATCAGTATAAGATATTAATAGATTGGGAGTTAATATCTCTGACCACTATCTCCTGTGAATATACCTTAAAAAGAAAATAACAATATTCACATTATTTAGTTTGAATAATATTACAAACTTGTTGTAACAATTAATGGTTTTGTAATAGCAGATAACTGTAAAATGTTGAACTGCGGATAGTACACTGTAGAATAATGTTTTTTTTTCAGTTAAACGTCGGTTGTATTCAAGAACACATTAAGACAATTAGTTCAAATTTAAAATGAAATTATTTTGTTAATTTAAAATGAATTTATTATTTATAATCAATAAAGATCATTATCGCTGTAACTAGTGTGAAAAGAACTTTTTTACAGGGAGTTTTTCTTCAACCTCCGTGAAGAAGACAGGTAGCAGAATTTTTTTTAAATCTCTCTTATATCACATTTGTGCTTGAGGTGTCGTGAATCTGATAAATAAGTTAAAACTTTCTACTATTTGGGAAAATCCAAAAAATATTGCTATTTCAAAAGTTTATTGTAATTTGTTTCATCATGGGCACCCTGTGTTAACCGCCTTTTGATTCAAACTCACGCAAGTCATCTACGAGCCAGCGGGGTAGGAAGGAAGGCATTTAGTTCTACATTTCCCCCGGACGAGGTTTGATGGATGTGCCAGCGTTGAAAGCAAAATAAATGTTATTAAGCCAAGCGAGATTTGAATGGTTGTAGTTGTCGATTCGGAATTATAATGTTTCCGCAAGGTTCTATTATTGGACCGCTGTTATACATTAGATTCACCTTTGTGTTAGTAAAAACGAAAAACGAAAGATTTTTCGGGTGTATTTAGTTGTTTTTACTTTTAAGTCAAATGCTAACTAGCACACCGAAAATAAAAATGTTGCAGTTTGCAGTCATTGTGTTGCTTTCAAAATGGTGACTGGCTTTATGTTAGGAAAATAAAGTCTCCGAATTTTGTTTGTGCCTTTGTTGATGCATGCTTTATTTTTTGACGACTTTTTAACTTTCATGCGACTCAAAAGCTCTGGAGAAATGTTTGCATTTTTCATGAAAGCTCAAATTAACTAAGCGTGCATTCTCAGAGAAAAGGGCACACTGACAAATGTTTATTACTTCTTAGATTGAGCTAGCAAAGGAGGTTTTTCTCTCTTCTCGCATTTTGTCAAAATTGACTATGACGTCAAATGTTTGAAAATAATATAAAAGTTGGGCTACATACCAGTCTTCGCTGTTACACGAGTGGGAAGGTCCGTCCGGGTAAGTATCACGATCTCACAGAAGACCGGCGTGAAGTAGAAGTATTATACTTCTGCGTTTCGTCTGGTGATTAAGGTGGCCGGACCAACTTTATTATAAGGTGGCAAAGCATCTGCAAACCTACGGGTGTCGGAAAAGTCTGCAGCGGTTCTCACTTAACATCAGGTGAACCACCAGCTCACTTGGCATACACATTGGCGCAAGTCAAAGCGATAGAAGCTTTTATATATTATTAGTTTTATTATTGATGTGTTATTGTATTTTTACACAACGTTATTTAGTCCCAATGAGAGTTTGTATTGAAGGTTATACGTGAGTAATAAATATATGTTTCTTTAAATAACTATATGTTATCTCACATACTTGAATTGTTTACTTCGTTTATCACGCAATAATTTTCCAGTAGCAGGAACCGAACCTAAACTCTAAAGCACAAGCGACATGTTCACCTCTTACTACGCCAATCGGGTCGTCAAAACATAATAACATAATATTGAGCAATGAAATAAACTAGTGTGCCAGTTGTTATTAAATAAACAGGTGAACGAAGTTAAGTTATTAAAGTAAAAATAAAAGTTGATTTATTAAAGTTAAAATGGCCGTATAAAACTGTGGTCCGGTTATGACGTATCGCATGTCCCAAATGATGCATCACGGTTTGCGGTCTCCGCTAATGCATTTTCTTAATGGTTCGCTTGATATGACGTCGTTGCTGATAAAAGTGATTTATTTTTAGAGCTTTATTAAATACAATCCTCACTGGCCCTGATCCACACAGATAAATATTTATTTCACGGGAAATATTCCGGAAATATAAAAGCATTCAACGTTTAACGCAATATTTGTCAAATTTAATCATTTGATGGCAGACAGACAGGTTGGCGTATTTGGCTGCGTTATGATACGCGTTAAAAATATCACTTTCAGGCACGAAATTGAAAAAAAACAATTTTGAACGGTTATAATGCAGACCATTGTCAATCAAAAGTTTTTTTTTTAAATCGATTCAGTAAACATTGTTATAAGTAAAAACAATGCTTGTTATGCGTGAAAAACAAACAAACAAACCAATTATCACTCTTTTTAATGTTAATGTAAGTGTCAATCAAGCTTTGCACAAAAGAAAAAGATAGCAGCGTAGCAAAACTCATGACTTCTGTGTGTAAGATAATCAGATGATGTAACAAGAGTTTTAAAAAATAGAACGTAGAATCATTTCAATCACTGCTCTGCCATTTTACTTTAGCATGACAGTTTATTTATTCATATCCCTTTATAGTAATAAACTTCTCCAATTTAGCCACCACTACCCAACGAGTGAAAAACGATAGTCGCTAACGATCAGACGAGGAGGGGCCGGGGATGGAACTTAACCGATAAGTTTACAGTATTTCTTTAATGAGGTTTTAAAACTTTCAATGTTCATCAGACCCGTTTTTCACTGCAATCGATATTGTTCTATCATTTTCTCAACAAGTGACGCTTTTAAAAATGTAAGCGTTAGGACGACAAAACGTTACCACCACCTTTGGGCACCCATAATTAGTTAAATTATAGATGATTCCGATGATGATTAATTGGCAGCTGGAGAGAAGCGTGTTTAAAATTGAAAATGTTCGCCAGAAGAGAGAGAAGTGGCCCAGGGAAGACTTTGTCACTAACTTTGTTCAATTATATTGATCAAATATAATGTCGAGTTCCTTTTTTTTCTTTTCTAAATTGCTTATAATGATCGAATTGTGAACAAACACACTGTAAATAAAAACAACAATGCCCCCCCTGGGGCAAGAAGTGTGTATAGAGCTTTACTTACGAATAGGAACCTGCCCATGTGCACAACACTACGCTACTGGTAAAGCTCGGGGTTCGGCATAGTTTTCTTCTCTTTTCTGTAATGTTTCCTCTTTCTTCTGAAACTTTTAAAATTTTCTGTATTTTCTGTATTTCTCTCTCCTGAAACGTTTATCACTATTGTTTCTTCAGCTTCTTTCTTCAAAATCTTCGTTCCCACACTGGTTAGACAGTGTTGCAACTGATGACGTCTCGTCACGTTTCTAAATGTCTGATGGTCCCTTATTATACCAGCAGATATTATACCATTATTTGTTGGTGTTATTCTCCACCTACGTCGCGTCCATCTCGACAATTTTATTTAATTGAACACGTGCACTCAGTAACTTTTTAATGGTCGGCCCGTAATGAGCCGAAATTTTCGTACCTAATTGCGAATGCAATTTGCGCACGTTTCGCTGGCGTTATAATTGAATTCAAAGTGCCCCGTGCGCGAACGTTCATCGCGTAACTTAATTATTGTTTCTGTAATTGCATTGCTGCTATGTTACAAAGAAATGGAACAATACGCGTGCTTAAGTTTTCCCGTGTTAGGTTAATATGTAGGGAAAGAGTGAACGTCAGCATTAAAATCATCCATACAGAGCCGCAGGGTACCGCAAATCTTTCAAAATACTCTTACCTGGAGTGATACGGATAAAGGTTAAATACAAAGGGGTTAAACCCGCCACCGAGAGGATTTTATTGGAATCTTACTCACTAAAACCCCTCGGTACCTTTAGTATGTTGAGAGGGGTTTCAGGTTCTCCTAGGTAACGGACTCCCCGTGCTCCTCAGTACTGCACATGAGCATGACTGGCAGAAGGACTAAACTTTCCCAAATCCCTCATCGTCTTACGACAACACGGGAAGTCTTCATGTTGCTGCTCCTAGAAGATCCATTTAATTTGAGGACAAGGGCCCCATCCTGATCGTCTGTGAACCCAGTGTCCTCTTTCGATCTTTTACGACAGGTTGGGGATACCTTAGTGCTATTTCATGAGCCCGAGACAAGAGGAGCTTAGCCTTTACTAACTTATCAACAACATTTTAATTTTATCGTGTCTTTCAGTTGTGGTTCGTTTGGGCCTAAATTAAATTTTATTAATAATAGGATTCCAAGCTCGTGGTAGAACCAACCCTCTTCTCTATTGAAATTAGGGTAATTTTTTATTTCAATAGCTTCGTGAATCATCTTTGGGAGGAATCAGTGTTCTTTTGCAAGGATTTGTGGTCCATCAAACCTGATATAATGGTTGGGGTGATTAAGAGTGCGCTCACATGCTGTAGACTTATTTTGTCTTTGATGTTTTAAGTCAGCTATATGTTCCTTTACTCGGATTTTAAAATTCTTTTTGTTTGACCTATGTAATAGAGCCCATATTCATAGTCGAGCTTGTATACTCTTGGATCTCGTGGAGTGCATGTCCCGCACTTGGCAGATGGAAAAAAACTGACTAATCTTCTTCGGCAGCTCGAAATATGTATTAATCGAAGCCTGATTCGTGATGTAGCCAATGTTGTCCGTGACCCCTCTGACATATGGTAGAATAGCAGGTGCTCGCTCCCCTGTGGCTGGTTTCACTCGGTCACTGTGACGCAGGCACGGCGTTCTCAGCTTGTTGTCATCCAGAACTTGCTTGACACGTTGAAGCTCAGCGGCCAGGTGTTGTTTGTCACAGATCCCTTGTGCTCTCTGAAACAAAGATTTACCCACCGTAGCTAACTGGGATGGAAGGTGGTGATTTCCATTTAGTTATCTGTTTGTATGAGTTGCCTTCCTATACACCTAGCTACTTATCCTTTACCTAATTACCTTTACCAAATTTTGTATGTATAGTTGACCGATGATCATACGATACCATAGTGTTATAATCACGACGTCTAACTCAAAAGGGAGCGGCGCGATACGACGTAATTACTGATGATTTAAAATCAAATTACAAGCAGTCCGTCTCAAAATTTCGAGGGAGTGATTCCTATGCGCAGCGATTTAATAACGCTATCAAACAAAAGGCGATCCGTCCGTCCGTCTATACGTTCATTAGTCACACAATCACAACTCGAAAACAACTTTGGTGAATTAATATTCGTCAAAATCGTCGGCTTTCTTGATTAGTGCGGCTAGGTGGGCCACGATTTGGTAAACCGAGCTTTATTTCCTCGTAATTGCCTTTCATAAAATACTTTATTAGCAGATGAATTTCAAGCACTCTGTGTGTTAAAAAATATGTTAATTTTCAAAAATATGTTGATTTTCAAATGTTGAAGCAAACATTATTGAACAATTCAGACAAAATTTTAAATTTTATGTAAGTAAACTCACATGTTATACGTCAAATGTAAATATATAAAGTAGTATCAAATGTAATATAAGTAAAGTCACTCACATAATTTGGACAAATCCAATAAAACTCCATTAAAATCCGTTAAGAAGCTTAGTCTGTTGGGCACGCCTAAGGATTCGACACAACCATAGATACATACATATATGCGAAACATACAAAGCCTCGAAAAACATCACGCACCTTCGGCAGTCCAGTAAAAAAGCAACCAGCTAGCGAAGCGCCCCTGCTTCGCACGGATAGAATATAGACATGGCATTTCTCAGACTTTCTCTACTATAATATGCATGTATACTACATACTTGTTCCATTATATTGTAAACTAATCGTTTTAAAAAAGAGCAACCGTTGAGTTTCTTGCCGGTTTCTTCTCAACAGAAACTGCTTTCCGAACCGGTGGTAACTTACGAACGTATTAATTTTTATGTAAAATTTTTGACATTTCATAAGAACGCGCAAGCGTCTATGTGAATAAATATATTTTTGATTTTGATTTTATGAACCTTCAACTGGAATCACTCTATCTATTGCTGAAAACCGCGTTAAATCACGTTGCGTAGTTTAAAAGATCTAAGCGTACAAACGTCGGGGGCGAATTTGTTTTACACTATGTCAAGATTTTGGTACATACTTCTAAGTACACCAAGTTTTTATTACGTACAATAAATTATGTAACAAGACATAACTGCGACGGTCTGATCCGAGGGTGGAGCTCACGTGAGTGAAAATGCGTGAAACATTCACGTACAGGGGTATAAATTCATTCGGAGGAAATTAAAAAGTCCCGAACGTTCGTTCGCCTCCTGAACGGGGCTGTGACGTCAGAGAGGATTACGTTCAGAGAGCGCACAACCTTTCCCTAATTTATGCACATAAATTGTGCCGGATTTCAAGTTTAATGCTATTTATAATTAAAATGAAGCACGAATTACCTGGTTGCCAGCTGCGCTATCAAATTTTTGGCGAGGTGTTGGGAGTTTTGGACTGTCCTTAATAACTTAACCGGCAAGACAGCTGAACAAGTTTTATCACTCACATTTCAAATCAATTTTCCCCATAGATGCATTTAATATTTAGTGAAAGTCAAAAAACTATTTTTTTTCTATCTTTTTTCAGTGCTTATGTGCACTTAAGAAAAAACATTTGATTTTGTATTAAACAGGATGAAAAGTCTCTCGCCGGCGCGGGAATCGAGCCCGCGTCCTACGGATCCGCTGGACTTTAACCACTAACCTATACACCTGACTGCCACAGTGACGAAAATCTCAACGTCTTTCATCCTCATCGTTTTTTCGCATTTTAAGCAATGATGTGTCTCTCAATGTTTCTCAATTATGCCTCTGATGTGGTCACGTTTCGTTTAGAAATTACCATCGTTGGCGCGGCCGCGTTCGATGGTAATCGAACGTGGTAATTTCTAAACGACATATATATATATAAAAATAATTCGCTTGGTCACCAGTCTCCTCCATCAATTTAGGGCATTGATCAGACAAATGAAACCGTTTAAAAATTGCAAATATCTAATGCACCATTTGTCTTGGCGTATTTTAACACTTCATTCTTGTTTAGGTGTTTACTGCTATGCAAAGCCATTATGGAGTTAAAGTATCACTATACTTAGCTTTCCTAGATTTCTCTTTTCAAACTGGGATAGTCCCCACTCTCCCAAGAACGAAGGTCACCCCAGCTGGTTCGTGTAGCAATCGCTTAGCGGCGAGCAATTGCGTCTACGCGTGACAAGAAACCGGTGCTGACTGGACAATAGAGTAATGGACAGTTCGCCAACGGCTTGATTAACTATAGTCAGACCAAGAATGGAGATTGAGGTAGGTACAGCTGTGTGGTTGTGGCTGCGTGGTTGCCCAGCATATGGTCGTCAGTTCGAATCGTGAGGTGAAACAATGACGTGTATCCTTCTTTTGGGCTTCATATTGGTATCCCGGCGTTATACGCCACATCTACGTTTATATGCGTTATAAGTACCTTTCCTATATTAAGGTGGATTTATGTAACCTCTTTTTTAGTGTCTACGATGCAAGTTTTTAACATTTGCATAAAGTATGTTCAAATAGTTTAAAACTGCATAGTGAGCTCTAAGAAGAGGATATATTATATTCTGTGATATGGTCGACATTACGATATCGTCATATTTGTTGTTTATTAATTTGTCCAAAATTATACGTAGATATTTTTATGCACAAAGGTGTCATATGAGCTGGCTCCTCATCTGATGTTACGTGACTACAGCCGCCTTTGAACCACGCATGTCAAATCGACATATCCGTATGTTTGAAATTTCTTTAAAAAGGCTCCAGTTCCCTCACTCGTTAAATGGATAAGTATAAATAATTTTTGGTGGCTGAACCGGCCTATTAATGTAAGAACAGAAGCTATTACACCACTCTACCCCAGCAATGTAATAAATGTACAATGTATAATATACATACAATGCGTTATTTGATGTTTCATTATATAGATAACATTATCCTGTGTTGTAAGGACGTTTTGCATACAAACATTTCACGTGGATGAACAACCAGATCCGAAACAATTATTTCTGATTCACAAAAGTGGGTGAGAAGCGGGAACCGAACCCACAATTCCCGACGCCGAAGACAATACTTAGCAACTGCACCACGGAATCATCCTACATGTATATGTACTTAATGACGTGACATTTATGTTTGTAAAATGTCCTTACAACACAGGATAACGTTATCCTACAGTAAATTCAATGTTTTTTTAGCAAAAAAAAAAAACGCTTTCGTCTTCCCTCTACATTAGTTTATCCACCGCACTCCAATAGAGTGGTGTATTCACTACATAGTACAAAACAAAGTCGTCCCGCGGTCTGTTTGTCATTATATATGCTTTGATCTTTAAAACTACGCAACGGATTTTGTTTTCTTCAATAGATAGAGTGATTCAAAAGGAAGGTTTATATGTATAATTCATGCATAATATAGTAGAGAAAAACTGATAATTTTAGATTTCTAAAGCGATGTCGAAAACAAACATTCAGCCTTGCACCCGTGCGTAGCCGTGGTGGGTCGCTAGTCCAGTATATTACAAGGCAATGTGGATGAGGATAGTTTGTGCGTGTCATAAAGGTCCAAGTTACTATTATCACGCGACGAACAACTGTCATGTTCCTTTTCATGTCACTATAAAACGGAAGGACGTTTTGACGTTTAATATTAATGGCCAGTCTTAGGTATAATAAAATTGCTGGGTTAAATAAGAATTAATTAACTTTTTTGTGGCTTTGTTGGTTATTATTCCAATTTACTTCCGTTTTCAAAGACTTTTTCCGATTTTGAGAAGGTCTTTGTAGAAAAGGTTTCAGGCACGGTTCGGGATTCGATCTCATTTTTTCTTGTCCCTCTGATTTGCAGACGGTTTGATTAACCATAGAAAATAATATAATTACTTGTTACTGGATGACTGTCATTCAGATGCTCGATTAAAATTAATTAAATGATAGCAGGAATTTGTAATAAAAATACTTGTTGATGAAAAAAATACTTATTGTAGTGGATTGTAATCAAAACTTTCAATGCATTAAATACCTTTTTTCTATTATTAGCGTCGTTTTTTCTACAACATTACTCATACTCGTATTCTTCTTTTTAATTAAATAGTGACTGTATATCAGACATAACCGTAACTTATATGGAAATAAATTAAAAAAAACTGCGTGGGAAGCTGTATTCTTTATAATATAATATGTAAATAATTGAGACTAATAAGCTTACGGCCGCTAACAGATTCGGTCAGCGATATTTCATCGTCGACACATACCTTATCGTACCTTGTTTGAAGTGTTGATTTGAACGCCTTCCGAGGGATAAATCAAACACTCGAAACGATTATTAGGAGAGGTAACAAATCCTTCGACGAGAACGTTTCATTAGTTTTTAAAACATGTCAGCTAACAAATCGCGTCGGCATCGAGTTGACAGCTGTCGTGTGTCTTTCGGTAGCACGGTTTTGGCGGGAGCACGGCCGCAGCCAATCACGGGCGACGAGCGTTCTGTCAACGAGTGACGAGTTTGTAACGCGCCAGCGTGTAATATAGACTAACAATTAATTATACTCTGCGACTTTGTGAGGAAAAAATCTATTTACGCACTCAAAGAGCCGATTTAAGAGATAATTTCTACGATTTTCTGAGCGAATAAATCATATTACACAGTTCAACACTATTTTCTAAAAGATGATTGATTTAAATTAGTGACTTAATGATTTTATTGATCTGTATTTTATAACAGAAAATTTGGTAAGCATGACTGCACGTGGTGTTAGACTGCAGTTCACGCGGTGTTAGATATTACTTCCACCATTAAGAAAGTAGGCCGTAGCTACATGAAACGCGAAAGAATAACACTTCCAGTTCATGCCGACCTCCTGTAGGCTGTGGTACTTCGTTGGACGAGCCTGCCCATTCGTGCAACAGCAGAACCTGCTGTGTGGCCCTACCACAAAGCTACTTGGGCATGTAGTATTATGGGTTGACCATTGAGATAATGGTTCCACTGCTAGACAAAAAATTACGAGACATAACACTTGAAAAATAGTTTTGGCTTCAGGCATTCTACACAAATCTTTCCCTATATCAAATAGGTAATAATTCATCATCATCATTATCATTATAGCCTGTTTGAGTCCACTGCTGAACATAGGCCTCCCCCATAGCACCTGCATCCATCGACTTCCCGCACATTTGCACAGGTCGTCACTCTATCTAGTGGGGCGTCGTCTCACACTGCGATGGCCAGTACGAGGCTACCACTCGAGAACCTTGAACGTCGAAGTTGTTGACGAGTACATTTACCTAGGACAGTTAGTCCGGCTAGGTAAGTCCAACTTCGACGCAGAGGTCAATCGGCGAATCCAACTCGGATGGGCAGCGTTCGGGAAACTTCGGCAAATCTTCTCGTCGAATATACCTCAATGTTTGAAAACTAAAGTCTTCAATCAATGTGTGTTGCCAGTGATGACCTACGGAACCGAGACGTAGTCCTTCACTGCTGGCCGTATGAGGAAGCTCAAAGTCGCTCAGCGAGCTATGGAGCGGGCTATGCTCGGTATTTCTCTGCGTGATAGAGTTCGTAACGAAGACATCCGCAGTAGAACCAAGAAAACCGACATAGCTCAGAGAATTAGCAAGCTGAAGTGGCGATGGGCCGGCCATATAGCTCGTAGAATCAATAATCGTTGGGGCAGAAAGGTAATAATTATTAATTCTAAATAATAGGTTTAAAGTTAGTTTCCATCATCTTGTAAACCAGATCACGTGTCATATATTCAATGCACTAGCAATTACCACCGTGTGTAATAGGGATATATCCGTTGCAAGTGAGGCATTACCGCTCTTATAGCAGTGGTAAAAGGTCGATATTGGCGTCACGATTTGCAGCCGTGAAAATAAAACCGCACACCGCAGTTTAATTAGCGCTAATGGCTATCACGTTGGGAGTTCCGCTTTCTTTTTTCTCTGCTCTGCCCTGTCACTACCAACAACACGGCGGGGTGATGGATGGCCGTATGGACAGCCTTGTCCGCGGCGCTCCGTGGATCGGTTGCCGTTCGTGTTATTTTGAGAGATCGGTAGCAGCCAGCTGTTGTTCCTCTCGGGTGTAAAAAAAAAAGAATTCACGACCGCTTACCCTATATGTTCGGGCGGAGAAGCAGAGTTGGATTTGTTCAGTTTTTGGCTTATATGATTGTCAGACGGTGCGTATGATTGCGAATGATTCTTGAAACGCAACTTGTAAGAAAAAGCTTCAATACAGATAAGACCTAAACGACTGCCCGTGTTTTTTAATATAAAAATAAATTGATAACCAAACAATCCATAAAAAATATTCTTTGTTACCTAGGTGGTAGTTTTTCACATTTCATCTAAATCAGTAAGCATTTATAATATAATTGCCGTCTTCTCTAGACATTTCTACCTCTGTACTCATATCCGTGGGCGATTGTTGTAGTCTAAATGACGCGAGATGCATAGAAATCCGAATGCTGTTGCCTCGCCCGTGGGAATCGTCTGTTGGGTGTGGGTGCGGCTGTAGGCTGGGCGCGGCTTGGATCCTAGCTTCGACTGACTCATTAATTTTACGGTTCTCCGCGTGTTGCGATTGTGAAATATGCACTCTACATTCAATCCCAACATGAACATGTTATACACGTATAATTTGCTTTGGTGACTATTGGCCCGACCTCTCAAACTAAAACTCATCGCGAACCGGCAAATATGAACAGATTAGCCAATTTTTTTAGATTGGGTAATTCATAAAAATTAGGAAGATGTGTTTGGAGAACGTATATATGGAGAACATATATAACATACGTATCTGTAAATCTATTGATTACATTTCTGTTCACTATGAAGATGAAGATACTAAATCATGCTGTAAAAGTATTATAAAACTTTGTTTAAGTGTGGTTTTAATAGATGAATTGAAGAATTCAGTATCACCTGGATTCGACACTGTGTCTTTCTAGGTCAGGCGCCTCTGTATCTATTTATAATTCTGAATTTTTAGCAATGCTTATCGCCACCTCGTGAGCAAATTTACATGCCGACACTCTCATGATGACACTTGATGAAGAATCATCAAAAAACGTTAGTTGTCAATATCATCTTATGTTCGTATTTACCCTGTGTTCAATAAACGCTCATTCCAACATTAGGTCGCTCGCCAAAATCCTGACTCATACATAATGCTTATTTGGAGATGATTTATATTGCACAGATAAGGAATTATTTGTAGACACACGATGAGGGGTGGTAAATAAAGGGAAAAATGAAACGATATTTGGCCAAGCTCTGATTTAGTTCGTTATAACTTGTGGATATTATATTTTTACCCATTTATTGTATTTTTTTTTAATTTAATTATTCCTTCACTTGGAGTCAACAATTTAGGAACATGGATGGTGAGTTCAGAATGTTTAGTTATTGTTTTACGGTAATTATGACATATCCTAACTGTAATCCTGTTTGTCAATAAACGTATTTTAATTTTTTCATGGAGTAGAATAAGTATTAAGTTGTTTGCGATTGTTACAACAATTTAAAAATAATAGCCACGAATATAAAGTACAATTTCCGCGTCCATCTCAGTTAAGTTTTTCATTTCAGTTCAGAATTTTTCATGCTGCTGCATTCGTTCCGGAGATTAAACTGCACATAAACAAAAACTCACCAAATTTACGCTTATTTTTTCCTTTCTAATATAAGTAAAATAACCCGGCAGACTTTGTTCAGCCTAATATACTGTGTCCACTAGGATAGTAGTATATTAGGCTGAACATTATTAATACTAATTAATATATTCTTGTACGGTAAAGTAACTAAAGGACGAAAATACTCGGGCTACTATTCTATATTTTATCCTGTTTTAGACGATGAGATGGCGCGAAATATTTCCTCTTAGCAATTGAATTCGACAGGACGGAGTTAATTTAATTTAGAGTCAAAACATTCTCTACTTTATTAAGATGTAATATAATAATTGTAGCGACGATTTTCTATAAGAAATTTTATTATTTTAATTCAATTTCATTAATTTTAACTCGTTGAAACGTCATGAACGTCACAGATCAAAACATTCTTAATACTTTGTGGGTTTACGCATAAAATCTCATTTTAAAATAATACTAAGTGTTAGCAAACACAAAAATTGGGCTTTAAATTTAATATTTTAGTAGGCATCACTGATCTAGAGTATTTCTATTATTTTATGTTGGCAACACCTACAACCATTTAAAAGTCTGTTCGGTTGTTGCTTGCCAGCAATTGACGTTTTGGAGTGATGGACGTAACACGTTGTCTTGACTTGCTTCGAGCTAGTGAATCGAGTTAATTGTAATAGAAGTGATTATAATAATTTAAGTGTAAATTCGGGGTGCATCTTTACATAAGTATCTTGCATTAGAAAAAGTAGTCAGCATAAAACAGCAGTGGCCACAGACATACCAGTGCGGAGTTACTTCAACGTTTTGCGCGCCAACGTTACGATAAGCCTTTTAAAGTGTCTGTAATTTGGAGCTACAATTCCTGAAATACGGCATTGAGGTATCATGACGGTACTACGGTCGTCATTCGTTTAAGTGCCAACTCATTGTCGCTACAAATGTAGAGCGCTTCCGACGTTCCGGTGCTGTGTGAACGCGCCCTAAACATTAGGCCGCACCCAGACGCACCCATAGGAACTGCGGTAGTTAATCATATTCCTTTTATTCTTTATTGCCCGTGTCCGCCCTTTTTATAGGAGCAATTCAATTGCTTGCATTCCACTAATTTGGCGAGGTCTCTACCGTATTCGTGCTAGACATTTTTGAGTTCTGAATCTTTTTTAAACATCAGACATTAATTTTCAGATGGCACCCTTTTTGAGAAGACAATAAAAAATTGAGAACAGATATTTTAGGAATATGTACAAGTTCATTTGACTATTCTTCGTGATTACGTAGCTGCATCCGGGCTATGTAAAACCCTGATATGTAAATGTATGTAACTTTAAGTTTCTTGTGTCAATATCCAAAAGCAATATTAATTATTTTACATGAATAATCGATGAAAATAGCAAAAGGAGCACTGATGCCACAAGCCAATCTCAAAACCAATCTCTTCCAGGTTTTAAGAAAATAATTAATTTTAGCATAGACTCAGCTCCACACCCTTTTACTGAACAGTTAAAATTCATGAAAACATGGTCCGATGGGAACCTTTTTGAACCTAAGATGCTTGACAAAGCTTATTCATATAACAGTGGCTCAGAAACTGCGTCAAAATCATAAGATCAGCACAAAATTACAACAATGAAAACATAAAACTCTTTCAAATTTACATAATGCTACATACATCTGTAACTACACTGGAACCTATATTGTTCTACTGTTACTGTAATTTAAACTAGCTTAACAATAAACGCTTGTACGTCCATTCCCTAGACAGGTGTCCTGCAACCGACATCCAATGTCAGCCATATTGGATTTATATGTTGCAATATCATTCCAATAGCCTGCAAATACAGAGGTATAATTTATATGGAGAAATATAGTGTTGACCTATATTAATATTGGCAAAAGGTGAAATTTGTACGTTTATTTGCTTATTCGTATTAACTAAATTATTTTCACTTAGGATAAGCATGATCCCTAATCTATATTAATAACGTTTCTTTTATATTTATTTCTGATAATAAATTGATAATAAGTGAGAATTGTTGGCCATGTATACTCACAATTTTGACGCCATGTAGAATTTTGAGGAAGTAGGCCCATATTACTGTATTAGGGCACAAACAGCTTACGTCCGGGGAAGTACCATATCCTCAAAGAAGACCACTGTTAAGAATAATTATCCTTTTTTCTGCGCTTTGTCTACACCTCCTTATTAACTAAAGTGTAAGTAACTCGTGCAAAGCCGGGGCAAGGAAGTTAGTTGGGAATTCAAAATAGAGAGACATAAAGGTATTGAGAGATGAATAAGAAAAATGTTAAAATATAAAATAAGAGTTAGAGCAAAAGTTACGCACAAAGACGATTTAAAATAAGACAAATATTTGATGTCTCTTGTGTTCTCTACTATTATTATTTTTGCTTGTCTTTATATTTAGGGGTAAAAATTTTAATTTAGAAGTTCCGATACATATCGTATTTAAACTATATATCCATTAAAGTACGAAGGTTGCAAATAGTATTAAAATTTTTCTACAAAATTTTTTATGTTTCATCTTAAGGGCAGAGATTAGGATTATAAAATTTAAAGAAGGCTGCAATCTAGTGTGTGTATGCCTTCATTTATAAGGTATACAATTTAACTTGCGGTTACGACAGCATCTAGTAACAACGGCTGGATCACGAGGAAAACCATTAAGTACCTAAGGTTTTAAAATTGCTTCAATTATATGTAATACTAGCGACCCGCCCCGTATTCGCACGGGTGCAATTTTATTATACATATAACCTTCCTCTTGAAACTCTATCTAGTAAAAAAACTCCATCAAGATCCGTTGCGTAGTTTTAAAGATCTAAGCATACATTGGGACAGACTGACAGCGGGACGACTTTGTTTTATACTATTTAGTGATGACAAAACATGATTCCGTGGTGCAGTTGCCAAGGTTTGGCATTGGCTTCGGCGTCGGGGGTCGTGGGTTCGATCCCCATACGGGACAACTATTTGTGTGACCCAGAGATAGTTGTTTCGCATCTGGGTGTCTCCACGTGAAATTGACATTTGTCCTTAAACGTTATTTCAAAGCAGGATAATGTTATCCTAAAGTAAGGACAATGTTTTACAAAAAAGAAATTTAAGTTAATCAATATCATTTCAAAAGTCATTAAAACACTCAGACAAAAGAAAAAAAAAACTAGGTCTATCAAACAATATTTTTTTAGTAGTCTGTATTAAATTCACTGCCTCTGGCGTAAGTGGATAGGTTTGCTATTACTACACCAATATGAGCAAGCGAGAACCGCCTATGTGTACTTACAACACCAGTTTTAATTCACGCCAACCTATTGTGAGTACGCGGTACTTTCCCGGTAAGCCGGGGAAGTACCGCGGATGGGAAGTAGCACAGCCTATCTGTGAACAAACAACTGATATAGAACCAATTAGGTTCCAATTAAGTGGCGTTTTAACTTTTATTTGTTTCAGAATACTATAACCTTCATAAAGTTGACGATGACAATATGCGTACAGATTGACAGTTCATCGATATTAGTAGCATCGATATTCAATAAAACTTTGAATGTTGGTATCAAAATGATAAGTAACATGTTGTTACGAATAGTTAAAATTTGTTATTAAAATTACAATATTTGCAAAATAATATTCAAATCATCAAATCTTTACTAAGCGACTACATCAGTTCAAATTGAGATAACAATGTGTTTACTTGGTACATATTATATAACTATTAAAAAAAAAAGAATTATTCGTAAATCTGCCGGAGGCTGTAATTTATTTACCGTGCTAAGATAAAGAAGAGATAAGAGCATAACTTTGAAAATAAACTGGCTGGTGAAGCCATATAATGCGTAATGTCCGGCTTAATCATAAAGCTTTATCTGGACAAACATCCGCTGGCTAGATTAGTGATTCCTAAACTGTGCACTATAAATCTGACTACTGGTGCTCCGTTTATTGCAGATTTTAGTGTGCGACGATAAGGTTGTGGTAATGTGTAAAGTTACAGCTTATAAATGTCCCACTGCTGGGCAAAGGCCTCTGTGCAGAGGTTATTAGAGCTTAGACCACCACGGGACCCCACTGCAGATTTGTGGACTTCACATATATTTGTAATATCTCTTTTGTTATTATTTCGTAAACCTACAGGTTTCCTCGCGACGTTTTTCTGCACCGCTGAGCACGTGATATGTTTGAAGAGCACGTGAAAAGGCTGAAGAAACCCAAATAGATACATCCTTTACTTTAATGCTTACAGAATTAGCTGGTAATTACAACAATTTACTTGTTCATTTGGTATTAAGTAACATCTACAACACCTAAGGGCTAGCAGATGCACTGACCTTTAAAAAAAGTTCTTCGATTACCTTACGCAACACGTGAAGTGCGGAACTATTGTACTTCCACTTCACGCCGGTCTTCTAAGGCCGTGGTACTCCCCCGGACGAGCCTGCCCATTCGTGCAACAGCCGAAGGTACTGCATGGCCTTACCTCAGTTAGAACTGACTAAGGTTACTAATTGACTGGCGTTTAGAAGTAAAAGTTCAATCGATAGCCTATAGCCGTCGGAGTGACCTCATCTAAAGACAACATAATTGCACTGTCAAGTTATCCGAACTGTGGCGAGACGTGATTAGGTTTTGGAGGGTTTCTGTGATTACGAGTGTTCGGCAGATGGTTGCGAAACTGCTAGGCTTTCATACAAATTACAACTGTAACATGTATGTGATTTATTTTTGTCGTTTAAATACATTCAGAGAGTATAGATATATTAGAGTAGATCAGGTTTCAAAACTTGGCTAAAAATTTAAGTAAGTGAGCGCTGTTGAATAATTTTATGAAAGGGGGTATTAGGTACCAGGTAGTAGTAGTATTTAACGATTATATTTTCTATAGGTTTACAGTATTTTCTATAGGTAAATTTTCTTCACATATTTTTTTATTTTAATCTCATACTCCAACAACAACAATAAACTAGAAACCTAGTGTTGCCCCAGTTTTAAATGTTAATTGAAATTATGAGTTCCTACTTAACACGTAGTCGGCGTTAAGACAATCATCAGAAGGTTGCATATCATCAAAATAATAAAAATACGTAAGCAGATATGTTCAGTCTGCTTGTAAGCTGGCTATTTCTGTACCTGCCCAGCTGTGGAAAATATATTATTTGACTTAATTTTCCTATTTTACCTTAAGCGTGATTTATCTGACAATCAAAGTCATTTCGACAAACTCAAAACTGCTTCGTTAACACACAATAGTACAGAGCTTGGATCAATTCGATGCGATAACAATATTAAGATTTTGTCTACAACACGTTAATTGGCGGCAATAAAAAACAAACCATAGATACACATCTGCTAATATCTGCGATTATATCGGCGGGGATAGAGCCTGCAATCCCATTCTAAACTATACTGCTACTACAAAATATACGGCCATGGGGCATAACTGGCATAGTTTCCCCTGTTGACTGTTAACCGATTACGTCATATCCTCCCACCCATCAAGATGAAGATAACATTGTTTTAAGATAAACCGATCAAGGTGGGTATGTGTTTTTAATGAAAACACGAATGGCTTACGCTAGCGAGTCCGTCAAAGCAAATAACTTTGATTTCACGCAGAGCGATACAACTCGGAACAAGATAGGGTGTTCTGTACTTATAACAATGCAATTGTGCATTATAATCACTTTGTTGACTCCGTGGCACAGTTCTCGATGTATTGGCTTCGGTGCCGGTGGTGGGTTCGATTCCCACACGGGGCAGCCGTTTGTGTGACCCACAAAAATTGTTCGGATCAGGGTGTTTGTCCACGTGAAGTTTACGTTTACAAAACGTCCTTACCGCACAGTTATCGAGGGCAATGTTTTTTTTTTCAAAAAGAGGTAACAAAAAGAGAAATACCGAACATAACTTTTAAGAAAAACGTAGTGGTCTTTGTTTTGTTTAGAAAAGTTTTTTTTGCATAAATAGTCGAGTTTAGGGATTAACTTTAACCACAAAAATCTAAATTGGGTTGAGACTGAAACTTTTGCAATAAAGTTATAACCTAAAGTGTTTCTTTCGCCGACTGAATGGAAAGGTCATTGTAATGTTTCGATTTTTGTAACGAAAAAGAGAAAAAATGTTGGCCGTAGCATTCCGAATCTAGTACATCTGAACACGTTCAATTTAATAGACCATCACGTATTGTATACACCTTAAATGTTTAAAGTTTGAAGGTTATTTTTAATCTTTGCTTGTTTATAAAAGGATATATATATAAAAAGTCCAACCCGAGGCCCCAATGCGGATTGGCGGACTACATGTTTTCGAAATATTTCGTTATTATTCAAGATGTTTTCGTTTACCGTTCAGGAGGTGATGTAAAGTCAGCACAGAAAATTAACAATTTCATTGGTGCCGGTACCGAGATTTGAACCAGCTCAGTACCAGGCGAGCGCCCCGACACTGAGCTACCACAGCTTTTAAAAAGCATATATTTAAGCGTTGAATATGTCTATGAAGTGCGAGAATAAATAGAGGTAGCAAGATAAAGTGGGAAACATTCATTAACTACTTATTACAATTACCAGCAGAATTTCTTATCATTACGTTGCGAATAAAATATTAAAGTTACCTACGAAGTTCGTAATGGAGTGTTGTTTTTTCGAGGGGTGTTACAACTTCCATAACCACCCACACCGAGTGACCGTTATCGCTTTAGGAACTCTCCCCAACTTAGGGAAGACGAGTAAATTCTTATTTAGTGCTAAATTATTGTTTACGCCTCCAAGTCGAGATGTTGTGAGATACCTTGTTTGAGCTTCACAAGAAATTCTTCTTAACTTTATATTCTTTAAAAACGAAATCGTAATTGTTTTGTTTTAAATGTACAATGAAATTCCACTCCTCGGGTCGACTCACAGAGAGTACTTAAGTCTCGGTCCATAATCGTTGATCATTTATTGCTTTACTAATTATAAAGCAATAAATGATAAACAAATAAATAAAACCGGTCAAGTGCGATCACGAAGGGTTTTTTATGTGAAGAGTTGCCAAACGAACAGGCGGTTCACCTGATGTTAAGTAAATACCGCCGCCCATGGACATCTGCCACACCCGAGGGTTACAGATGCGTTGACAACCTTTTGAAAATTGGGCTCCGGCTACCTCACACACCAGACGAAACGCGGACGGGCCTGCCCATTCGTGCAACAGCCGAGACTGCTGCGTGGCCCTACCACCGTTGTGAGATACCTTGTTTGAGCTTCTTAAGAAATTCTTTTTAACTTTGGATTCTTTAAAATTGTTTCGTAATTTTGTTTTAAATACGTATAATGTACAATAAAATTCCACTCCTCGGGTTGACTGGTAGAGAACCCTAGTCTCTGTCCGTAATCGTTTATTACTAATTTTAAAGCAATAAATGATAAACAAATAAATAAAACCGGCTAAGTTTGAGCACGATGGGTTCCGTACGTATTTATAAAGACGGCAAAAAAATCATGACTGTTGTATGGGAGCCCTCTACATGTTATAGCCGCAACAGTAATACATCATCTGTGAAAATTTTAGCTGTGTTACTATAACGGTTACTCGAAATATAGCCTCGTGACAGACGGAAAGACCGACAGACAGCCCCCTAAAAAGGATGTGTGTACTTATGTATGCACGTAATCCTTACTTCCTTAGTAATATTATAAATGCGAAAATTTTTATGTATGGATGGATGTTTGTTGCTCTTTCACGCACAAACTACTGAATAGATTTTAATGAATCTTTACAATAATATAACTTATACATCAGAATAACACATAGGGTATAATATATAAAGATATTGTGTAAATTGTACAAAATATAGGTAATGATAAGTGTCAACTAAGTAGGATAAATTCAACCATCTGCGAGATATTTTGGTGTATAATAAAACGCTCATTTTAAATTCTCTTTGGCTCCCCGGGCGAAGCCGCTGTTAACAGCTAGTACACAGTTTATAAACGGGCTAATTTAACAATTATAATACACCCAAACTTCATTGCTTTGATATACAATATTTTAATGTTTTGATTATTTTCTTAAACAATAGCGACTTGGATTTCAATGTAACACATAAATAGCCCATGACTTTGTGATATACTTAACTAGCTGTTAAACGCGGCTTCGCCAGCGCGGTCAATGAGTTTTTTATTATTACCACAGACTTGACACTTGTTGTTATATTTTGGATTATTCACATAATATCTTTATTAATTATAGCCTATGAGATATTCTGACGTATTAGCTATATTATTGTAAAGTTTCATTAAAATCCATTCAGTAGTTTTTGTGTGAAAGAGTAACAAACATAAATCCATACATACAAACTTTTGCGTTTGTAATATTAGTAAGGAAGTAAGAATGTCCAATTTTGGCTTTGTAGCTGAAGCTTTCTGTGCGTTGTTTCGTTTTTTCTTTAATGTTGTTTTGCTTTTAGTCTGAAGAGCTATGTAAATTACATCTGTCGTAGCCCGCAATGCTAGGGCTTCTGCGGGCATCACACGTAACGTCTATAAACTTACGACAGTATGTATATACGTATGCGATATGTTTTTATAATACTTTCCTATCGCATTTTTGCGATGTAACACCATTCTATAGGTTGACATAAAGAAAAATGACGGCTACAGCAGTTACGCTTCGCTAATATTGATTTTTGGAACGAATTCGTAGAAACTCCAGAAAACATCACTTGGTACGGCCACGCGACAGTCTACGCTGTTGCACGAATGGGCAGGTTCGTCCGGGGAAGTCCGGGGACGTACCTGCCAGACCACACAGAAGACTGACCTGAACAGAAAGTATTATACTTTTGCGTTTCGTCTGATGAGTGAGGTAGCCGGGGCATGCATCTGAAATCTTACCGGTCTTGCAAATATCCATTGGGCAGCGGTTATAACTTAACATCAGGTGAACCGCCAGCTCACTTGCCACCTTCTCACATAAAAAGAAACGGTTTTAATTTACAACTCCTTTTCGATGTTGTTATTACAGGGAATGCACCTTTTTCAATACAGTAGAGAGACATACATACGAGCAGAAGCGCTGGTGGCGTATTCAAATGTAATTGCGATATCAATTCAGCCAGCCACGCCTTCAGTATGATAAGGTTTCAAAGGCACGTCGAACCAGAGAGGTAATAGACGCTTACAATCGCTTGTTTCTTCTTAGAGGTGAATATTATTGCAACAATTAGATTTGTTAGCGACGGTGGAGAGCGTGCGTATTGGAGCGACTGTTTCCTTTGAAGTTCACACAAGTAATGGAATATCATTAGCAGTTTTATCCCTTTAAAGGAAGTTGGCAACAGCTTTATATCTTCTTCGTTGCACACATTTATTTCTGAATGTCGTGTCAAATACAGTCGGTTCTTGTTGGTGTTAGTAGGTTAGTAGTGGTTTCTTCTAGTTTCCGCCAAGAGTCTCCGTCTTCAACCTGTCATAGAGCGGTGGTAATAGGTAAGTTAATTATGATGATGGACGGACCAGTGGTGTTGTGTTTCACCTCGAGACGTTTTCCCCTCTACTCTTCCTATTATAGTTTTATTTTTCTAGTTTTTCTGGGCCTCTTCTGGCAACGTGACCGAAGTGGCTGAGTAATTTTCGTTGAAATGTTGTTGACATTCGTAGACTACTTTTTCTTATGACATTCTACAAATAATTTTCGGAAACTAGGTGTTGCCTTAGCCATTAATTTTTTATTAATGATATTAATTTTTGTACTGCTATTCTCTATACTTAATACGAAATTTAAAATTTGTTGACAAATGTACGAAAACCTTTCCGTAGCCGCGACTATTTGCACGTGCGTGATTCGAGCTACGCGCTCAACACTAGCCACTGAGCTAAGCGGCATATCTTCACACCGTGAAGTCTCTAATAAATAATGCCAGTTAAAAAACAGTACTATACATGTATTAAATGAAACTAGCTTACGGATTTTATCGCGTTTTTATTTTGCTTTTGCAATTCGGGAATTTCGAACCCTTTCCAGCGTTCATGGTCACAGGACAGACACCCAAACAGCCTGTTGACAGTATGGGTGGTAGGGCCACACAGCAGCCTCGGCCGTTGCACGAATGGGCAGGCTCGTCCGGGTAAGTACCGCGACCTCACAGAAGACCGGCGTGAAGTGGAAGTATAATACTTTCGCGTTTCGTCTGCTGAGCGAGTTAGCTGGAGCCCAATTTTGAAAAGGTTGTCAATGCATCTGCAACCCTCAGGTGTATCAGATTTCCATGGGCGGCGGTATTCACTTAACATCAGGTGAACCGCCTGCTCGCTTGGCAACTTTTGACATTAAAAAAAATTTATAGGTATAATATCCGCGTAATATCAAGATGTCAATGTACTATATGTAACTATTATTCGTGCGTCAAGGTCTCGAAGGCTGTGACTACGAGGCGCTACGAGTATTGCTAGTCGCAAAATTTGTCGTTGTAGTTTCAGGGCGATTTGTTGATTGGGCCGTGCTTGTTCATGCGGCGGTAATGATGTTAGCCACTCCGTTTGCTCTATGATTTGTTGCCGGCCCATTTATTGGATTTGGTGATTTCAGTGTCTTCGCGTTATTAATTCATTAATCATCTTACATCATACATTTGTTTATTCATGAATTTATTTGTTTATACTTAAGTTCTGTATTGTGAAAAGACTGTAAAAATATGTAGGTCGAACATTTATATGTTATAACAAAAAAAATCTAAATAATTTATTCATAGACATATGAAACATACATTTCATCTATCGATAGTCATTTTTTTAAATCCGTTACCATTTCGTAATGAGACTCCTCTAACGGAGAAGAAACAGGAAAAAATTGCGTAGGTACCTTATCTTTTGTAATTTTTTCCTAAATTTCAAAGTAATTGAGTCATAAAAAACGTAGCTTTAATGTTAATATTGTAATGATTTATTATATTTATGCGAATATAACCTATTTCCAACCATTAAACCAATTAAAGTGTTTTAAACGTTTTTTTGTAGAAAAATAGTCGAAAAAAATTTTTTTTGTGCTACGAGATTCAAACCTGCGTTTTCCGTGTAACATGTCAACCGCATTTTAAGTTTCACTATGAGTGCAGAGAGAAGCACTAAAAATAAAATTAGTGAAATAATTGGGATTTTAAACTTCTAATAAAGCCAGATAAAATTTGGAAACTACTTTAAAATTTTCATTCCTCTGGTAGGTGTGGTATTCAATTAGTGTAAAGTGTGACTTCATGGTGGTAGGGCTACGCAGCTGCTTCGGTTGTTGCACAAATGGGCAGGTTCATCCAGGGAACTGTCACGGCCTCACAGAAGATCGCCATAAAGTGATATTACGCTTTCGCAATAATCACTTAACGGCCAGTGGACCATCTGCTCGCTTCTTAACTTAAAAACTAAAATAATCGAAAAAATTGTCAAGTGTTGTAAGTTTTTGATATTACATTAATCTACTGCGGTAGGGCAATAGCCTCTGCTGTTGAATGAATGGACCTCGTTCTTGGAAGCACCACGGTCTCGCACAAATCCGGAGCGAAGTGGAAGTTAATTATACTTTAGCGTTTCCTCTGGCGACTGGGGCCCACATTATTAAAGGTCGTTAACGCATCTGCAAGCCCCTCAAATTCTATTGATGTCCATGGGCGGCGGTACCCACTTAACATTTAAAAAATTGTACAATATTCTTTATCTATATTTCTTTTTTATTCTTGATCCCCGTGGTGCTGTTGTCAACGTATCATGTGTTTTAAAGACGTTTTACATACAAATAGAAATATTCGTCTCGTGTGGGAATCGAACCAACGTCCCCCGGCACCGAAGCCAATCGAACAAAACCCAAACAACGAACAAGAAGCGAACGTTGGTCACTGGGCCACAGAGTCATGGCACACAAAGTACCATGTTCAAAATTGACTGTTTTAATGTTGTCTTCCAATAAGGAGAAATATTTTCGAAGGGTAGAACTACAATTGATCTTTCTAGGTCTCAGTTCGACCCAACCCCTTCCGCACAAAATACATGTACAAAACTGTACCAAGCTTTCTCTTTTAAACAAAGTGTTATGTGTTAAAAGATACAAATCATCGATAAGAAAGAACTATCCGAAAAACACATTCTATCGGGGAATTCGTAGCAGCGCTCACCTTTTATTACTATCACTCGAAAAGTTTCCCCTTCGACTATCGGAAGAAAATAAATAGCCTCAAGTCTATATCTGTCACGCGGCTTGAGTGAAAGAGAGAACTTGCCCGCTACTTTGCTCATCTTCTCACAATCTACTTCAAATTTTGTCTGAGTTTTATATCGTTTTGTTCGAGCTGTTTTAAACTAATGCTGCCATTCACATTTTTAAAACATTGCCCTTACTTTAGGATAACATTATCCTGTGTTGTAAGGATGTTTTACAAACACGGTGGTAGGGCCACGCAGCAACCTCGGCTGTTGCACTAATGGGCAGGCCCGTCCGGGTAAGTACCACGGCCTCACAGAAGACTAGCGTAAAATGGAATATGACAAATACTTTCGCGTTTCGTTTGGTGAGTGCGGTGGCCGGGGCCCATTTTTCAAAAGGTTGTCAACGCATCTGTAACCCTGGGGTGTGGCAGATGTCCATGGGCGGCAGTGATCACTTAACATCAGGTGAACCGTCTGCTCGTGTGACAACTTGTCGCATAAAAAAAATATACATTTCACGTGGACAAACACCCAGATAGGAAAGAACTATCTGTGGGGCACACAAATAGTTGTCCCGTGTGGGAATCGAACCTACGACCCGGACTCCGAAGCCAATACAAAAAAAAACACAATTGTGGGAAAATTGAGCTAAACCATTTTAAGCGAGTTTAAAAAGGAGACTTTAAAGGGTTATCAATTCGGATGTGTATATGTTTTTTTATGTATGTTTTCTTTGTAGATCTTTCATCGTTTGCGTTCTACGATATTTTTTTCTACATTTAAAGTTAGCTTAGTTTCACTGTGACGAAGGAGCTGGCACGAATATAATTATAATGCCACGATATTATTTACCGTCGAGACAACAAATCTGTGCGTGACCACATGGGACGTAAAATTATCATACCTCATTTTTATACTGCCATAAAGAATATTACGGGTCATAGACAATAGATTATAGTTTAACGTCAACGTTAATATCCGAAATGATGGATTGCCGCAGTGGCAACGTCACAGAGCGTAAAAATTAATCTATATTTGAGAAACATGTGCTTTTTACGCGACACTTGGGTTGGGGACCAAGTTTGAAGATGAAGAGGGGACATCGTTTTAAAATTGTAATAAAAATGAAACGTAATTGAACATTTTATCGTCTAACTTTGAATGTATTCGAAATTTTCAGATTTGACGCAAATTGTTCGGGAATAAAACCCTGTGCTATCAGTTGCATTAAAGTTCAAGTTAATCGGGGAAAGGAAAAGTGTCAGTGTGAAAATAAAACTCACACACACACGCGCACGCACGCACGCAGGAACGCACGTAAGCATGCACACAAGCACCCCCCCCCCCCCCACACACACACACGTCAAGTATTAAAAGAAATATACAATTATAAAATCAAAAGCATTTTTCAATAATTATAAGTTATTAATAGCTTTTCAGTCTCTAAAATAAACTTCCGTCTCCCTTGGCTTAAGTGGGAAGAGTGCTATGAACTTTGTTTTAAGTTCGTAATTGCCATAATATACTGTCTTGAGGACTAAAAGTTTTAAATTTTAATATAAATAGGTGACTAATAACTTAATATTATTACGAGTGCAATAAAAACTATTTTAAGAAACGCCAGGTTGCAATCAGACCTAAAGTTTATTCTTTTTTTCCCCTCTTTCGACCTTTCAAGTTTATTCTAAAAGTCTCTCCAAACACATCGTTGTCTGCAGAGAATGGTTCTGGCAAATATGTGAGGAATCGTAGTTACATTCTTTATGTGAGAATGTGGCAAGCGAGCTGGCGATCCACCTGATGTTTAGTGATATCCGCCGATGCAACGCTGCAGGGTCACAGATGCGTGGCCGCCTATTAATAAGTGAGCCTCGGCTACCCACTAAACTATCACTAAGGTGGGCACGTTTTTAATTTCTCAGGTAATCGAAGCCCAGTTTTTTAGGTTGTCAGCCCAAGCCCTCAGTATTCACTTAAAATCAGGTGAACCGCCCCCTCCCTTGACAACTTATCGCAAAAATGAAAATAATTGCAGTTGCAACTAACATTTCCGAAACGGGATTAGACCTCAGGTTTCTCGAGTACTGTTTTTTTTTATGCGAAAAGTTGTCGAACGAGCAGACGGTTCACCTGATGTTAAGTGAATACCACCGCCCATGGACATCTACGACATCCGAGTTACAGATGCGTTGACAACCTTATGAAAATTGGGCTCCGGCTACCTCACTCACCAGACGAAACGCGAAAGTATTTGTCATACTTCCACTTTACGCTGGTCTTCTGTGGGGTCGTGGTACTCACCCGGACGGGCCTGCCCATTCGTGCAACAGCCGAGGCTGCTGAGTGGCCCTGCCACCGTGAAACGTATCCAAAGCGAAAGCCTGGACACCGAGTGAGCAATAGTTTAAGTGCTTTGATCAGTGGTGTATTTTTTTTTTAATTTACACCAGTAAATAAAGCTCTCATACTATAGCTCGTTAACAGCATTCCCACTGCTGACCCGAGGCCTCCTCTGCACAGATGGTATTAGGGCATGTGTCCTCAGCGCGAAGCGGTAGATTTCACGTATCTTCGAAACATATTTTGTTATTATTTATAAAATCTTTATAAGAAGATCAGATCTCGGTACTGTTGATTATTCACCAAACCAACGATAGGTGCTGGTGATGAGCTAGTCACTTTCATTATACAAAAATCACATAATATAATATCGATGCCCATCACCAGCAATTCGGTCCATAGCCACAGAACGATGAGTCACCACACGATGAAGATAGAAAAATAAAAATAAAGTAACAAAATCCGTGAATAGTTTTACTGAGCGTATTTCAGATTACCAATATTGTACTCGTAAACCAGCTGAAAATTTCCAATTCACTGCCATGTGCTACCCGAATATACTTGGGTTCATGTACTGGGAAATTAAATGTGTCCGCAAAATTTGCAGGCCCGTTTCATTTTTAAATTGGACAGGAAGTATTCCGCTGTATTTCAATACGTAATTGAATAGCTAAAACATTTTTAAATCGGCTTAAATCATACATTATTTTTAACTTTGTTATTCAAGGAAGTAAACTTTACTTAGATCTTGAAAAGCAAAACCTGACACCGCTGTCACATCAGCCTGTGTTGATCAAGGAATAGGCAGTCTCGAAGGCAGAGGTACCAGTGTGATTGTGCTCTTACGTTTCGTCTGGTGAGTGAGGTAATCGGGGCGCACTCTTTCAGTGATTAACCGCGCTCTACCGCCCTTGGTAAAGCGCCTTCTCGCTTACAATATAATCATATAAAAACAAATAAAAAAGGACTAAAGTAATTGTTCCATCATTGAAGAAGCCATTTCGCTCTGAATCTGACCTCGAAACATGAAAGACTCCAAAACGGTGTTCAAATTCCTTAACGCTGTTTAACAGTGACACGTTGATAAGGCATATTCATTCACCATAATGGTGTCAAAATTTTATTCAGCAATTTCGTGAACAATTTCAATTTATATGCATATAGTGCACAATTTGCATGAATTTATAAAGTTACTAGCGGACCCGATAGACGTTGTCTTATACACTTGACTTAAATCCGACAACAACTTATAAATAAAAAAAAAAATATAAAAGGAAATTGTGAATCTAAACCATTCTCGAATCGACCTGAAGGTACACACAAAATTCCATTAAAATCGGTTCAGCCGTTTCGGAAAGTTCAGTGACGTACACACGCACAAAATAATGTTAAATAGGTAACATGAAGTTAGTTTCCTATGGTTTTACAAAAACTAAAAAATGTTTCTTGTAGTAATCGAAACATGACTGGGGACCATAGAGTTTCTACTGATCTCATAATGTTTGTTATGGTAATCGAAATTTGCAACAGTTGTAATTGGTTTTACCTTCAGTTATGGCAATAAATTTCTTTGGTTTCTATCTAGGGCTAATCGGGAGCTGGATGTAATCAGTATCAAGTAGAGTTGGCAATAAATTTATTAGGTACTAGCTGTGCCCCGCGACTCCGTCCGCGTGGTATTAAAAATAAAAAAAAATCCAAAATAAAAGTAGCCTAAGTTACTCCTTATTACATCAGATATCTGCCAGTGAAAGTCTCGTCAAAATTGGTCCAGCCGTTTCAGAGATTAGCCGGAACAAAGAGACAAACAGACAGACAAAAATTGTAAAAAAAAAAATATTTTGTTATATGTACCATGTATACATCCATATGCCTTTAGTAAAAAGGGGTTAATTTAATATTACAAATAGACATAACGATTTTATTTATCTATATAGACTAGCTGTTCCATGCTATTTTATCTGCGAGAAAGTTTTCTGCTTCACCCCCGTAGGTTATAGCGTAAGATTCCTCAAGACTTGTGCTATCAAATACAAAAATATTTTTTCAAATTCCAGAGATTAGCGTGCTCAAACAAACAAACTGTCAAACTCATCAGCCCTATTATGTTATAATAATATTAGCTACCTGCCCCTACTTCGCACGAGTGCAATGTAGATATTGAATTTCTAGGCTTTTCTCTATCAAACTATGCATCTATACTATGCGTCTTCCACTTGAATCAATCTATTTATTTCTGAATACCGCAATAAAATACCGTTGCGTAGTTTGAAAGATCTAAGCGTAAAAACATTATGCTATGTAAAGAAGTATAGATTTCTTTATCTAGGACGTGCACTGGAAGCTGGTTTTAATAAGCACCATTGACACTCACGGGCTTGGAAACACGTCCTGACGTCGAGGGTCATGTGGATGTTCACCTGACAGTGTGACGTGGCGTGACACAGCCCATATCCTCATTACGCCGCCTTCCTACCGCTAACTCCTCGCTTCCTCTCGCTTTGTGCTAATTTTACGGGCTTTCAGAAACCGTCCGGCAGTAGCTGTTGTCGCGACGCGCTCGCCAATTGGTAAATTCACGCATTTTAATAATCATGTCCCCTTTATATGATTCATTGTTCCGACGTCTTCAAAGTTTCTAAAAAGTTTAGTTACGATAAATTGTACGCGGGAACAGATGCATTACAATGATACCTTTGGAACAGTTGTTTCGTTTTGGATTCGTACCCGCAAAATTTTCCCGTTGTCACTTGGAAGCTGCGTCAACTAATCATAATAATAATTGGTTGGTTATGTAAAAACATACACAGTTTAAGTTTTAAAATTAAACGTTTTCAGGAGTCACATCGTCATCATCATTTCAGCATGTTCAAGTCCAAATCTGAACATAGGCCACCCGCACAGACGATGTGAGTGACATTGGGTAGGTATATTATTTCAATATGGCGACCACAAATAGAAAAAAGAAGCAATAGTTACAATTTTTTTGCCCTCCAGTTTTTTGTTTCAATTAACAATGTAGACTTGTTACTATATCCTCTTTTTTTGTCTTTTAAGTTCATGTATTGGGTCAATGTTATTTTATTTTCCTTTTACTTTAATAAATATAAATCACCACAATTACATTGAAAACTCGTCGTGCTGTTTGATATGTCACCAAGTATAAATCGTTTTGACTATGACACACAAAGACAAGTTCGGACGACGAACAATTCGAAATTATAGAGAAATTACCTCTACAACCTTTTGAACAACGTCATCCTCATTTAATCAAACATGCATTTCATGGGACACACGAGAAAGTTCCATTTCGTTGCGCCGCGCAAACTCTACGAGAGTTTGCTTCGCACGACCCAATTCAGTTACGTACCAACAATGACTGCGATTTAAATTTTAGAAGTCGAATTGCGAGTTTCTCAAGCGCGCCCGCCTCTATTCGCGGATCTAATTTAAGAACTGTTACAAACTTTGCCGGTAGCCGAGAAAAGTATGGAGCAAAGCGCGCGTTACATACGGCTACTGTAAGTTGGTTCCACACTGAGGTAGTAAAATGCAGATCCTATGTACGACTGGTTTCCATTCACAATGGTCACCATTCGAAATCAGTCGAATAAACTGCAACTTTCTGGTAAAATCTCAATTTTAATCACCATAATCATCACATTTTCAGTTTGTGCCAGTCCACTGTTATTCAAAGGCCTTCCCCACAAATTATCACGAAGCATAATCCTGAGCCATCTGTATTCATCAATATAATATTATCCCGCATATTTAATAATACAAATATTTGTCAATTAATCCATATTATATTCTATTCTTTAAAATTTAAAATGATCTCATGATACTTGCTTTCATTATTAACATCATCTCGGCCAGCAATTAGTACAAAGCTAAATAAAGGCCTCCTTCTTTTAATTCCATATTCTTAAGATCGTCTAAATTAACTAGCTCAGGCAATCTCACTGTAACTATCTCGTCTGCTTTGTCTCTTTATATCGTTACCCATTTAGCTTCACTGTATAGTATAACAATACGTCCCTATTAATCATAGAATTAAAGCACGTTACCAGATGACTGATGTCAAGTCAAATTAACGCGTCAAAATGCCGACAGTATTCTAACAGTCGGCCATCTTGCAAACACAATGGCAGCATGTTATTCATGTTTGACATTTATTCATATGGATTCCTTTGGGCGGCCGCGTCTCGTGCGTTCAATTATCTTACATCATTAATGATCAGTCATGATAACTCATTGTTTAATTATTCCACGCTAGTTTTAATTAAACAACGATTTACAAAGAAAGTGTTGGAGCATATTTTAGTATCCGAATGCGGTTATGTGATGTGGTTATTAGGGAAACAGACATGCAAATAAATGTTCTTGGTACATCTGTTTCTGTACTTTTATTTTAATTTGTGATTTCATATAAACTTTTTTGTGCAATGCGATACGGGTCAACTATTAAGATTGAAATGTAAACGTGGTCATTTCAGATAATTTAGGATATTAAACAATACACCAAAATACGGCGCAGTAACTATATTAATGTTGCAAAATCCTTGTAACTGATATAGCCGAGCTCGGAAAACACAAAACACCATTATTCATAGTCAAACTCTGGTAGACTTTTTTTTTCAATTTGTCACTTGCGCCAGCGTTGACAAGGAGAAAAATAAGGGCTGCGTTCCGAATACGGAAACATAACTTACAGTAATGCTTACAGTTCAATATTGCCCACGATTTATTTTTCATAAATCATGTCTAGCATTATAAAAAATGCAAGAACATTTGTTGTTTTAATATTTATGATATTAGTTACGAAATGAACATATAAAATTAATAGATAAATCCATACTAATATTATAAATGCGAAAGTAACTCTGTGTGTCTGTCTCGCTTTCACGACAAAACTACTAAACCGATGTAAATGAAATTTGGTGCACATATAGTCAAGAGCCTGAGAAAGGACATAGGCTATTTTTTGATAGAAATTTTTTTAAAGAAATATATTTATTTAAGGGCTTCAACGAGAGCGAAGCCGCGGGTGCAAAGCTAGTTATTAATAAAATGACGTATTCTCTTCCTAAGAAAAGTGCTTCAGTAAATCACAAACATTTGGATTACGATTTTTTATCCAGCAGTACAAATAAAATTGTCAAAACATCTTTGATATCAGCTGATAAACTAACGGCTGGTTTAAATATTCTATCTACAGATTTGGTTACTAGAGATAGAATTTTGACGTAAGTATTATGGAGCTAATGTCAAATACCTATCGCTTGTAACCAAATATATTTGTAGGTTGGATATTGAAACAAGCCGAAAATTCAACATAGTCCTGTCACAGTAACAGTCAATGCAACATAATACCTGGTACAACTTAAACCTGAATCAGATTTGTAGACGGGTAACAACCGAGAACTTCTGCTTTTCGTATTTTTGCATGTGATTTGACCCTGAAATAAGCGGTCTCTAATATACCCTTCACATGCACCAAAGTTTTCTCTCAAGGTACAAGAGGGGGACTGGGTAATGTTTTGAAACGATGATAACATGACTTTACAAATGTTATCACGAGTTATTCTGACTTTTAAATCGCGATTTTTCAAATATTTTGTAGCATACGTAGTACAGTATTAATGTAAATTTCAATTGCGTTTGGTTAATGTGTGTTTTGAATGACAACTTAATTGTTTTCTTGCATATGTGAACGTTTATAAAAAAAACGTTCAAGTTTTTTTTTCCTATTATACAGTCTGTAATTGCAATTAAGTTTTTTGATGGATTGAAGCAGAGGGATTTAAATCATTGTCGCTTGTGGACAATAAAAACAGCCGGAAACCAGTAGACTATTGAGATGGGGTATATTATTTTATCTTAAAATATTTTCATTTCCAACTGATCAGGGCACTGATATTCCTTACACATTTTACGTTATGAAAGTTTTAAGGGAAGGTAATCTTCGCGCGTTAACGCCCGAACAAATTCCCTTCATTGCGACGCGGTAAGCCGAAAAGGTTTCGTTTCTATCACATCCTAATCGTGGCGTACACATTCTATTCACCCCCGTTTTAACTGGGATGGGACATCGTCGGCGCTGAATAAAAAACGGCGAGCGTTAGAGGAACAGAGAACCCATCGTGCACTCAACTTGTGAAATTGATTAAATAGTGCAGAGGGAGCCCGAGGAAGGAGGGCGTCGGAGGGAAGCGGGGGCAAGATGGCGGCCGTTACGTCACTTTCACAGCCGTACGTACGTTCGGAATTAGATCAGTGGCTTGAACGCGGGGCGGCGGACGGCCGCCCGTACCGGTTTCCGAACGCACGCGTACTGCGACGTATTAGTGGCTTTTCAGTTTTGTGCGGGCTATTTTTTTTTCCGTCGGCTTTTTTTTAAGTTTTTCTTTTCGGCCGGAAGCACTTCTGCCGCTGGACGTAAGTTTTGTCTTCTTCTTATTTCACGCCTGAGAAACACACAGCTTTGGGGGAACTTTTAGCCTTTTATGTTCCCCCTTTTTTTTTCTTTCAAACTGAGACTGTTCGTTGAAAATATTGTTATTAGAATGGAACCTATTAATGGTTATTAAAATCGAACTAACGGAGCGAAACCACAGTGCGGTCTTTGAATTATTTTTTAAAAATATATATAAAATAAAAACTTTTACGAGGCATTGTGTCTGGCCGCAACCATAAAATCGTATTAAAGCCATCAAAGGAGATCTTTCCTTGAGCTGCGGTATGAAATGGAATTTAGCACTTCTGCTAATTTTATTTATTAAAATTGTCATAAACCTAATTTTTTCTTTCTATTTAAAAACTTTTATAACGCAGTGCGAAACAAAAAAATGTATTTAATTGATTTTAAATGTATTTAAATGAGGATAAGGTAAATATAGATTTCCTACTAGCTACATTAATGTTATAAAACGCTTTATAACGTATTTCTAGTTTTGTTTTCTTGTAACTGAATACTTTAAGCACAATTTTCTGCGAAATGTAATTTAAAAAAAAAATAGTATACTATTCATAAAATTTAAAAACTCGGTTATTATATCGCAATCTTTAACCACCGTTTTCTAGTGAATTGATTTCTAAATGGCAAAGTTGCCGATTCATTATGAATACACATTTAATTCTACATAGATCAATTGATTTGTCCGTCCAGGTTCGTCGATATTGGACATCGGTCTATTGTCTAAATTGTTCTTAAACCATAACATTTTTTCTTCCGTGTCTTCGTGTCTTATTGGAGTCACTGAGTAACTGAAATTACTATAAACTGTGAGGAGTGCTTACAAGTAATGAAGGGAATAATTTCATGATTTGAATTGGTATTTGAACTACCACAGATTTCGCCAGTGGTTTAAATAAAATTGCAACACAAGGCGAATTGAAAATGAAAACTTAATATAAAAGGAAGATTTTCTGGTAAAAAACAACGAAATTTCCTCTTTGTAGCGCTCACTGCTAATTGGGTGTTGTCCGTTACTAGATTCAACTTGTAACTGTTAAACTAAAATTCCTAATTGTGGCATTGATGTTAATTCAGTTCAGGGAACCATGAATTGGCCGAATCCCGTCTAGTTCAGCAAACTTTTATGAGAGAAGCAACATTTCCTTTTAGTCTGCTGTTATTTATATTAAAAAGAAACTCGAATCTCTGATCAAAGTAGCCAATAGAAGTGGGCCACACGAAAACAAAGAATTCTTCTGGTCGTGTCATTCGACTTGACTGGATTTTGGAATCTATTACAATGGGTTCTTTGTTTGATACACGTTGAACTTTACAGCAAGTTTCTGGATTCTACACAAAAGATAGGTTCTTAATAAGAGTAAAGCTTTTATTTTCTAGCCCTACCCTCTTAAAACTAAGTCTTATCGTACCGTCAACTGATATTTTTTATTTTAAATTAAACAACTGTCATCGGGCAATACATTGTGTGTAATAAATTCATTTGTGTGTATTAAAAAACAAGGATAGAGAAGTATATCTTGGGGTTGGTTTTAGAAACGTCAAGTATCATTTTTTTCTCAAAGTTTTATATCAGTCGATGTAATGTGTAGTCATTTTTGGCACGTTGTTGAAAAATGTTTTGATTTTTCGTAAACATTACTTTCGATTCTCAAAATCAAAAGGCATTGACATTTTGATCACCTCATTACTTCAATTGTGACTCATTACACAACTAACGAAGAATATTCATCATCATCATCATCCTCCTGCCCTTATCCCACTAAGTTGGGGTCGGTAGAACATGTGAATCATGCTTTAAGCGGTTTTGGCTATGTT
This sequence comes from Iphiclides podalirius, assembly GCA_933534255.1. Taxonomy (NCBI): domain Eukaryota; kingdom Metazoa; phylum Arthropoda; class Insecta; order Lepidoptera; family Papilionidae; genus Iphiclides; species Iphiclides podalirius. The sequence continues at coordinate 9,009,021 of OW152839.1, read as the reverse complement.
TTTCATATGAACGGCCTACCCGACTTCAACCTTCCTTGGGAAACCGACACCCGGATTCGGAACAATTATCTGTGTGCCACACAAATTATTGTTCCATGTGAGAATCGAACCCATGAGCCCCGGCGCCGAAGCCAATAGCTTAGCAACAGTGCCAGCGAGCCATCTTTCCTTAGCTAATAATATTAAATAGCATAAACTGATTCGAGAGCGAGCCATGAGAATTTCAGATCATGTTCAGTGAGAATAAACCTTTTCAACGCTAATCATCGACTGGTCAAAAATATATGAATACTGCACATGGTGCGTCCTGATGATTTCACCCTTAACGATCGTTTTACATCTTATCACAAATCGGCGATAGATCCATCATCAGTTAAATCAGAATTCTTTTTCACCGATTTGCGAGACGCGCTATGAGAGTATACTTAAGTTTCTTCTAGACGAAAACATTTCTTGTAAAAACAAAAATTCTACGTGTGGCATGGCCACGCGAGAATCTTCGCTGTTGCACGAATGGGCAGGTTTGTCTGGGTAAGTACAATCTTACAGAAAACCAGCGCGAAGTGGAAGTATGATACTTCTTCGTTTCGTCTGTTGAGTGAGGCAGCCGGGCCCACTTTACTATTACGTGGCAAGGCATCTGAAGCCCCAAAAGTGTTGCAAATGTCATTAGGAGGCGGTTATCACTTAAGAGCCGTGATAGCTCAGTGTCCGGGCGCTCCCCTTTAATTCAATATACTCGAGCAACCTGAGTTCAATCCCCGGTGCCGGCACCAATGAAGTTTTTAACTTTAAGTGCTGACTTATACGTGCTCCGTGGTGAAGGAAAACATTGTGAGGAAACCTGCATATTTTCGAAATAATAACGAAAAAAAATATTTCGAAGTCCGCCAATCAAGGTGGGGCCGCGTGGCGGACAATGCCCTGATACCCTCTGTATAGAAGAGGCCTTTGCCCAGCAGTGGGACATGTATAGGCCGTAACTTTAAAAAGTCTTTTGTTAAAATCAGGTGAACCGCCAGCAAGCTTGCCGCTTCTCGCATTAAAAAAAAAAAAAGACGTCCGATTGTCAGACTTTTATTTCTTCCCACTTTCAACGGACTGATACTGTGCCATCTTCTCCATTGTTGTGGTTCTTGCAATCGTCTGGCTCTCGAGTTGGTACCTGGAAAATATGTGCTACGTAATTCCGCTTACAGATAACGAATACACGCGAATTTGTGATATAGGATTTTGTATCGTCTGTGTTGAGATCAGTGACATCGTTTATCTCGCTTATAAATTCGAAAAATTTCAATGAAATTTTTCATGATTCTGAAGTTGATATTTATGGGCATTGCTACATTTTTAATACTCATACATATTATAGCATATTAAACAATATGCACCATATTTCCTGTTGTAAGAAGGGGTATTAATATCCGGTTAGACGCCTCGTAATAAAAGAACAACCTAAGCCACCCAAAGCTATGTTTAAAAGCTCAGCTTCAGATGACATTGAACTGTATTTGTTACAATAGTTATTAAATTTTCTTTTATATGGTGCGGAATTGAGCTGGGCTGTCATTTGCATGGCAGTTAATCATCATGTTTTAATTCTGTAGTTAAGAAATTATAACTTGTAAACTACGTTTAATGTGTATACCCTGCGATTGAGTAGGTTGTATTATCGCCAGTAATATAAGATACTTATAAAAATTCAACTATTGTAATAAGTGTAATAACGATACCACCGTTTTGTCATGTTTTTGTTGTTTAAAAAATCCATCAGGTCAAAAAAAGTATAAATGATGGCATTCCGTTTCGGGAAAGAAAAACTATAGTTGTTTTGTTAATTTTTTCTACTTTATGAAAAAGAAATAACTACAAGCTCCGGCAACTGTCCGGTTTTATTGCATAGATTTTTATTATTTAACAAAGAAACAACGGTTTTATCGTGAATATACTCTCACACATTTTTGACTCCAAACGGTGGTCTAAAGAATGACGTTTATAAATGTCCATCAGTACTTTGGAAGCGACGTCAAGTTGAGGACACTTTAAATATTAATTTATTTCATTTTATTAATCTTCCGAGTCACGTTCTCGGGGTTATTGTCTTTTTTTTTTCTTCGACTCATTTCTCGAAAGGCTCGAGAGCCCGTCATTTGTCATTTGAATATTCTTTTTTGAGTCGGTTTTTAGAATTAAACACGGCAGCGATTGTTAAATTGTACTTTCGAAAATTTTTGTGGTCTTGTATTTTCTTTTTGTTCTTGTATTTTTTCTTTGTATTTTGTTGCTTATTGGTAGTGTTTAAACGATGGATATTTATTTATATTTTTTATTTTGCAATAGATTTTTAACATCTAACACATATGCGACATCATTCCTGTTTCTTTTTAAAACGTAATCATTAGATGGTTGTGCTAGAAATGGAAAACAATTGCTTTCTCCTTGATAAATTAAACTGCTAGCCTTTCTTGCAGGCATTTTAGCAATTATCAGCGTAATTCGCCACCACCAAGTTTAATTAAAATCCGTCTGCAGTAAGAAAAAAAAAACGCCGGGGATCTCTTGAACAAAGAACAACGGCGAAGCGCTAGTAAGGCTGCCGAGGTCACGCAAGCGACCACTATAAGAAGGACTCTGTAATGCAATTTATTTAAATATGTTCAGTTATATAAGAAAAATATATTTTACATAAAAAACACATGTAATTCTTAATTTGATTATCGTTTTGTTTTATTGATATTCACACGATTTCGATGTATAAATATTTTTATGTATATAAAACTAGTGTGTAGCTTTTGCTTTGTTGTTAGTTTTCACTGTGTGTATAAAAAATCGTTCCAGCCTTTATTGGACCCTAGAACTGCAAATATGGGTATTGAAAAATTAATATTGATTTTTTTTGCACGGAAGGTTTAAAGCAATTTAATGTCGCTCGCTTCGATAGTTTCCGTCAAAGGTTTATAGGTATGGAACGCTGGACGTTAGTCCAGCAATTAAAAATACTATGAAGCAATATATCGTGAGTTAAATTCTATATCTGAAATATCAATATTTAAAAGTATTCAGTGTCAAAATTGATTTCAGAGTCGATTCAAATATTATTAAAATGCAAACGCTTAGTATCGGTTTAGACTAGGTGGAGTGAAGACCTTGTGAAAATGTGCAGAAAGTAGATGGATACAGATGGCTCAGGATTGTGCTTCTTGGCATTGTGAGGGAGATGCTCATGTTCAGTTCAGTTCAGCGGACTAAAACAGACTGAGATAAAGATGATGATGACTTTTTAAGACATTTATTTCCTCAAACATTTACACCAAATCACTTACAGAGAAAATACAAATACTACATTATGTACAACGAAAAATTCCGAACTGGCGAAGCTAGTAGACTAATTATAAAAAAAGGAATGAAATATAAGATAGTTACAATAGATATACGTAAGAATTTTTGCAAAGTGTGTGGTACATTCTAACTAACCAAGTAACAGATGGGGTCTAAAAAGAGAAATTTTGATGGTTCCCAGCGTGAACTCGATTATTTTCTTCGAAAAACAATAAATGATACCCCCACGCAAAATTAAAAAGATAAGTGCACATGAAAACGTCTGTACCCGAATTGGGAGGTAGGCACAGGCCTAAACAGACCTTGTCGGTTGTTTATAGTAACTACAGGTGCTCGCTGATCGCGTCATATGAACTCATTAATGATTCCACGCGCGCTTCGGAAGCACTGCGAGTGGAAAAAAGCATTAAATTATCATTAGCAAGTTACACCACGTTACATCACTAACTCAACTGATCGGTATATTCGGATTTTGGTATGGTTCCGTTGTTTAGACTGACTTAAACGAATCTGTCCTAGATCACTTTTTTTATGATAACAGTTGACAAGCGAGTGGTGGTTGACCTGATGTTAAGTGATTACCCCTGCCCATTGACATTTCCAACACCCGAGAAACACAGGTTTCAGATGCGTTACCGAACCCAAACGATTTAAAAGAAACGCAGAGGGACACACTTCCACTTTACGACGGTCTTCTTTGAGATCGCGGAACTTTCCCGGACGAACCTTTTTTTTTTTTTAAAGACATTGCCCTTACTTTAGGATAACATTAACCTGCCCTGACTGCTTCATGGCACTACCAAAGAAGATGTAAACTTATTCTGAATAAAACTTTCGGTTCCATAGGATTCTGACTTTCATTTGGCAATTGTGATTTGAATACTATTTATCACATATTATTCATAATTATATTGTTACTTTTCATTATGTTGTAATCGCAACGTTTTATTTCTAAGCGAGTTTGACTTTCTCTCGCGGCGCAACCCTTGTGCATGATTGAATGAATAAAATTATGGTACGGAAATAGTTTTAAAGATATGTTAAATCAATGAGTATTTTAATCTCTAAAACATGAATAATTAATTTGTAAGAAAGCATAGGGTGGAGCTGCGGGCGAGAGCTAGTGGAGTGGTAAATATAATTGAATAAAACCGGAGGTCTAGTTATGTTGGTCGAGTACGACGTCGGTCGTGGGCGCCCGAGCGACCCACATAGTTTAATTATTGCTGTGATGCGACCATCAGGCGCCGACCAAGCCTCTAAGTAGGCGAGGGTACAATCAAGTTCTAATTCCCTATATAATTAAATGGAACCTATATTCTGTACGTCACAATTTCGTGCACTTCTCTAAGATTCATATCAATATCAATATGTATTTTGTATGATCACATACACTAATAATTCTAGCAAGGCAACAGTCTCGCGATAGATGGCATGGCCATTCTCTTGTTATGACCATTAAAATAAGAAAAATGATTTAGATTCTTCGTATTTCTTCGGCCTAAAACTATTATTTAGCTGGCAAAAATAAAAAGTTTGAAATCAACTTTATTTTAAATTTAAATTTAATTATTTAGTCAATAACAAGCAATGTTGAAAACCACACCAGACAAAGTCAACCATAAAGTTTTTAAATATATTGCAATTTAAAAACTTGCTTTTACAATAAATAAATAAATAAATATTTTAGGACGCATATTTTACACAACGTTCTCTAGTCCCAAACTAAGCAACGCTTGTACTATGGGTACTAGAAAACCGATAGACATACTTAAACATACTTCTTTTGTAAATAAATACACATTAAACATATATAAACACACAAATACTAGAAAAACACTATGCTCATCACACAATATTTTTCCAGTAGTGGGGATCGAACCCACACTCTCTGGCGCAGAAGGCAGGTACTCTACTCACTACTCCATTCGGGTTGTCAATTTTAACTGATATTTTTTACTACGATTTAATCTACCATTCTGTTGGTAAATACAAGTTACTAATTTCGACATGATCACATTAGCACTCGATGACTGATCACAATAATGTACGATAAATTGCCAAATGGCTACTAATATTAACGACACTTCTACATAATATACAGATACCATCACTTTTCAGAGATAAAATATGTATGAATGAGCTGTTCAAAATTTCTCTAAACCATACAAACAAACATAATCTGTTATCATACACGAAACACCAGCGTGCTTTGTAAATTAGCTATTATAATAAATCTTATCTCTTATTAGAGGCCTTTGTTTGGAAACCTTGAAAGATGGTTTCAATTAATGATAGCGGAATGAGTATTTGTGTAAAGAAACACATGTGCCAAACATGAATGTCTGGACGATCTTTCAAAAATATGCAAATTATTAAACATAATTTGATACTTTCACAGGGGAATAATATTTTTTTACAAGTTATGCGTTATGTCATAATTCACTACCCCTTATTTTTGTAACGTTTATAAATACATAGGTAGACTAGAAATGATGTAAATTATGTTTTTTCTAGAGAAATAAATTAAATTAGACGAACGGGTAAGTAACTTGATTGCGTCTTCAAAACACTGTGCAAGGTTGAAATTATAAATCTTATTTTATTTCATTTTACAGAAAGTTTAGAGGTTTGGAAGTAAACAGAACGGTTCAGTAACACTTTTAGTTACGAACTAAAAGGTACACAGAAAAGTAATTTAACACCTAATACATAAATCTTTAACCCACATACAACTAAACATCACATTCCTTTTGAGAGATAAAACATTATTGCCTAAAGATTTAAATTTAAAAACCTAACTTAAGATAAACATTAAAGTTAGAGGGATATAATACCAGAGAAAGTAGCACCTACATGTGCATAGTATACGGTGAGAAGCATTTCATTATGACCAGGGTTCTTATGGCCAGATTTCAAAGTACAGAATAAAATGAATCGAACAATTTGACTTTCGTGCGCGTCTGTACGGTGCGCCCGCGCATCTCAATGAGTCAGCACTCGTGCCCGCCGCTGCACATCTGCTCGAGGGGGTCCAGGGTTCAGAGGTCCCCTTCTGTCGGCATCGTGACTGCTTACATCGCAGTACAAGAGACTAGAGTATGCTCTACGAAATTGGCGCACGACGGACGTAAACATTCGGCACAACGAAGCTAGGCTTTCACCTTAGTAAACGGTGTTCGTTAGGCAATTTGTCAAACACAATTGCGTTTACATGAAATAATGTGTACTGTGACGTATAGATCTTATTTAATTGGTTCAATTTATGATTATAAAAGGGGGTAAAAACAAATAATCCTATACATTTTTTTTATTTATAGTGACTGTTTACTCTGGACCAAACACCCATACAAAGCTCCCCTTTATGAATTACGAATATTTATTCTAAAATATTTGTATTAAAAATTCAACTGTCTGGCCTTTTGCTAACATAAGCAAAATTGTCTACTTACTTCGACCAGTTGTGGACTATATTATAAATAAACTAGTAACTAACTATATAAATATAACTTAATAAATAAATAAAGATAACTTTATAAATCTTTGGCATCTCTGAAATTTACTTTTTTTCTATCAATAATATAAAATAGCTTTATGTCGTCAGCAAATCGAAAATGTAACCGATATATGTATATGTGGAAAAAGCTCAAGTATGAATATATGTTTATTACAAAAAAATCGTTACTGAATCAAAAGACTTGATTTTAGGCATTAAAACGACGTGGAAGACACCTTCAAATGTCCTATCACAACATTAAAGTCACCATTACTGTTTACTAACTGCTGCCCGTCACTACGTCTGCGTAGAATACGCTGAAGGCGTTCCGATCAACAGACAGATATACACAAAAATATGTATAAAATTATAGCCTATGTGTTATTCTGATGTATAAGCTATATTATTGCAGTTTCATTAAATTTATTTAGTAGTTTTTGCGTGAAAGAGTAACAGACGTACAAACTTTCGCCTTTATAATATTAGTAAGGATTAAGTCTTTAAAATGCAATCATATGATTAATTTTCATTTCAGGAATAAAATAGGAACATCCAGAGCGCCATAGATTGAATCACTTGCGAAATGGACGGTTGTTCATTTGTTGAAAACTTACAATGATAGATCGTGAGCATTGTTACGCGGGAATTGGTCAGAGTCTCTACAATTGAAGAGCGGCTCGCTGGCCTCTACGCCCACTCACATCCACTGTCACAAGTGGCCCGTTATGTATGTGTGTGTTAAGTTGTAGACATTACTCCAAAGGTCATGTTAGTGACATGAGGTAGGCATCGGTAGCGTGATTGTCGTTGGTTATTTTTTTTAATAAAAAAATAATAAACATTTTAGGACACATTTTTATAGAACGTTCTTTAGTCCTAAACTAAGCAACACTTGTACTATCATCACACAATATTTTTTCCAGTAGTGGGGATCGAAGCCACACCCTCTGGCGTAAGAGACAGGATCACTACCCAGTACGCCAATTGGGTCATCAAACGGTTAATATTTGCTGTTAGATAAACTGAGTTTTGAAAACTGCTTCCATCATTATATCAGCCGTAGGACGTCCACTGCTTAACACAGGCCTCCCCCATAGCTTCCATAAATTAATTTAAAATACATTTTAATTGCGTTTGTAAATTACTCCACATGATGTATCATACACAGAAATTGTTTTTATTTTACTTTATTTCTTTCTTATTGGGTTTGTATCGCCAATGTCACAAATTTAAGTACTTGAAAACTGACTTGTTTATTTTTTATGTACCCATGAAAGACGGTTCTACCTGGTAGATGACAGTGTATTATAATCATTGCTGTGGTATATGCCATTATGGTAAACCCATAATGGCTTATACCTATAATAATAAATAAATATATGCAAGTTACATTTTTACATAACGTATCCAGTCCTAAGTAAACCATCTTTTTATGAATACTAGGTAACTGATAAGATTACTTAAACATACTTTTTTTTTGTAAATAAAACCACATTACAGATATTTAAACACCCAGACACTAGAAAAAATGTTCTTCACACAATATTTTTCCAGTTGTGGGGATTGACTGGCGCAGGTCCACTATCCACGACGTTATTAGGTTCGGCGTTTTTATGCATGTTTTATAATTATATAAATATATAATATTGCTCCAAAAGTGACTTCAATGATTTAAAAGTAACACGATAACAAACAATCAAGCAAAGAACATACATATATGCTTATATATAAATTATTATACATTAGATCATCGTTAAATACAGTAGGCGTAGCGTCACTGTGACAAAAACGTGCTCTCTTTTAAACTTATCCCCGTCGAATGACGTGCGATGTAAAGAAACTAATTAAATCATCGACATAGAACTACAATGTCGTAAAACAATTGAACTGGTATGCGGGCCGGATCGATAATCACCCGATGGTGGGAGTGGAGGGTCCTCATCGTCCAGCTGATAATCAACGCACTCCCCCCCTACAACGCTGATACGTCATTAACGCATTGACGCAAGCATGCGGTGCGTAGGAAGCGTGCTTACCACGGACATGTCCGTGGCATCAATTTATTTTTTGATTCACTAAAGACTTGGGCGAATTATCATCACGATAAATCTTCGATAAACAGAATTATTTGGTCGTTCTACAAGGTGATTTAGAATTAGTACATAATATGCTTTATTCATGTTTTATACCAATTTATTTATTAATCAACTCATTTAAACTTCGACGAGCTTTCCATATCGCAGGAGTTTTCTTTTACAATGACAATCTGCTATGGTTTACAATATCTATATATAATATATGATGACTCCGTGGTGCAGTTGCCAAGGTATTAGCTTCGGCGTCGGGGGTCGGGGGTTCGATTCCCACACGGGACAACTATTTGTGTGACCCACAGATAGTTGTTTCGCATCTGGGTGTTTGTCCTCGTGCAATTTATGTTTATAATACGTCCTTACAACACAGTATAATGTCATCCTAAAGTGAGGGCAATGTTTTTAAAAAAATACAAAAAAAATTTAATGATATTTTTATTTAGTTTTTTAATTTACAGCATTTGTTCAATGGCAGTGAAATGTAAAACACTAGGAGTCCACTGATAGTTTGACAATGCGCGCTACTTGCACTACTACTCCAATTTTCAGCGTGGTCACTCTACTGAAACTCTATACGGATGAACTAAGAGCCAGTGTACTGTGCGCCGTTCTTTATGTATGTAATATGTTTGCAGAGAGAGATAGTGATACGTATTCAGTTACTTCCAGGTTCCGTACCAGTTGTTTGGCGTTAAACATTTTTATTGATGCGGATATGTTCTTTGTATTATTCGCGTACAGCTGACTCAACTTCGGTTGCGAAATACACGTGTTACAATGTCTTGAATTTAAATATTTAAAAAAAAAAAGTAAAGTATCAGCCCGTACATGTCCCACTGCTGGGTAAAGGCCTCCTCTATACAGAGGGTATCAGGGCATAGTCTACCACGCGGCCCCACTGCGGATGGTGGACTTCACATATCTTCGAAATATTTATTTTTTGTTATTATTTCGAAAATATGCAGGTTTCCTCACGATGTTTTCCTTCACCGCTGAGCACGTGATAAAAATTTATTTTAATGAAAACAAAACTGAATTATCGGAATGCATTGGCATGTTTCTATTCATTCTTAAGTTTTTTTCGTATTCTACTTCATGGTAAGATATTTCTCAGATGAGGTGTTTATATAACAACGCTGCGATATCCGCTCGAGAACAGTCCAGTAGAACAAAACCTTTCTAACAAACTTTTACTTTTACAAAACTTTTGATTTGTACCTTTGACCTTGGCACTATGCTCAATGACCTCAACAGTGTCTCCTAACGGTAGCGCCTTAAGATGAGCATGGCCAAGACAAAGATCTCTCTTGGGAGTACTCTATGGTAATTCGTGTCAGTGTGGCGGGAATAATGATATATATGATCTTTTGGATATCGACATTTAAGTGATAAATCTGGAATCAAGGGAAGGCTATTGTCGTTTACAGGAAGCCTCGATACATCTAGGCTACCTGAAAACGAACTAAAAAAGTACACACTTTAGAAAAACATTAATATACTATCAAACATAAATACTTTCAAAAATTTTATATAGCAAAAGACATTCTTTTCAACGTGTTGTAAATATTATATAATTATTTGTTTTATAATTCTCGATCATTATTTTTTTTTTCCGATATTCACTACGTCCGTTTTATCAGGTATTGACTGAGCTCTTTGTCGTATATCGGTGTATAAACTTACGCAAACAATTCACAGAAATTGTAACGATTACAATAAGTTAGTTAATTATCCCCTAATTAAATATTATAAGTTAGAGTCGATTTCTTCCAACACAAGGTACAGTCACAAAGGTTATCAACCCGCACCATATTTTTATTTATAATTTTTAATCAACCTACATTTATAAAGTTATTCGTAGCAATGACTCCGTTATTTCACGTTTCAGTTAGGGCATTTTCTAATTAAAAAACTAGTAGTTGAGGAAACATGGTTTACCGCTTCCGGGATCAAACATTGTTTGCATAGGTGACTACAAAGGCCCACCGCTTCGCTTGACTAGACAAACCTGCAGATTGTCAGGTATCAAATAAAGTATTGGAAACGTATTGATTTATGTTTGTTACGCGAAAATTATACATTGTTAAATGCAATTCTTTTAAGGATTCTATCGTGTTTAATTAGTTTTTCCAATTGCCAACGTTTCGAAACCTTTCCAGCGTTCCATCTCGTGGCTATGAACATCCGTTAAATAGTTTCATTTAGCAATATTTGAAACCTGTAAAATATAGTTTCTCTTAATTATAACTTTTCAAATTCGAAGTTAATTTTTATCTACTATTAAATAGTTTGTTTTCCTTAAATATCTTTCTAGATTGTCCTGCTTGGAAATTTTGTATTGGGACAGTTCTTTGGTGAATTTTTCATTTACTTCTATTTTTTTTAAATATATGTACTTCTATACAATTAAATGTAATGATTTGTTTAATTTACGCGAACACTAGACTCACTACTGTTTTTAAATAAATAACATTTAACTAATTTTTTTATAACTAACCTTTTCGCACGAATGAAACAAAATAATCTGACGTGATAAGGGGATTAATTTAGTAATAACATAATTCAATTTTAATATTATTTTGAAGTAAAATTTTATACAGCAAAATGTAATAATTTAATATTAGTCGACTCTTTAAGTTTTGAAAACACGAAAGTTTTTTCTTCTCTCTACCGAATACTTTGTTTTATTTGGGCTCCTGTTATCCACTAAATCTTTAAGACAAGGACTTTAAAGATATCATTTTTAAGTCGGCGGTACCCGGCATATCATTGACATCTGGACGTCAAACATCTCGGTTTGCTTCATAACCATGGATGATGTAGTGTTCGGAGCAGGACTTTAAAAAAAAACCAGTCAAGTGCGAGTCAGACTCGCTTACGAACCCTTCGTCCGATACCGTACCATTATCTATAAACACGGCAAAAATATCATATCTGTGGTATGGGAGCCCCATTTAAATATTTTTTTTATTCTGTTTTCAAGTATTTGTTGTTATAGCGGCTACAGAAATAGATCATCTGTGAAAATTTCAACATCACATTCATAAGAGCCTGGTGATACACGGACACACAGACAAGCAGATAGACATCGGAGTCTTAGTAATAGGGTCCCGTTTTTAGGAAACCTAATAAAAAAAATTCATGATAGAATTGTAAAATAGTTTTACTGAATATTTTTCTCCTTGCAATATGGCTCTGATACAGATGAAGTTCAAGTAACGAAAAGTAAAAAAAAAATAGATGGGCAGCGTTGAACGCCGAGTTTCCTAATAGTTGAAATGAGATTGATCCACGGGGTCAAGGGCGAGCTTTACTTAACTTACACTCGAAAGTATCCATCATCTCGATTACTTTCTTGCACTTTAGGGAATGTACAACCGAATCACAGATTAAGCAAAACTAGAGCGGCATTGTGAGTGATTCAAAACTAGTAGCTATGATTTCACTATTTAAAATTCTAATAATAAAGTGGTATATATAGCAGACATATAAATGAAGTGTCTCGATAAAATGTTTGTAAACTATACCTAAGGGTGAGACACTCTAAACAGGCTTTAATTAGAGATTATGATTGAAAATGGGTATGACTTAAGTTAAATCGCACGTAAAACAGAGAGGAAATCGTTCGGTCCACTAGTATTTGGTACACAGAGAGAATTGGGATCAGTGTATTTACTCGTCGCGGCATTTTCAGTTCTATTAAAACAACAATAAATGCGCACCTACTACATACACAATTCGAAACGTGTTCAAAAATATACCGTTACTAGGCATCGTCCACTATACAAGGGGAGAGTTATCTCCCGATAAGGTTGTGCACACAATGAGGTAACTTTGCGCGTGCGTTTTAATTTAGATAATGGCTGCCATGACGTCATTCGGATAGCACGCGTATAGCAAACGCCAACATTAGCTGTGTAAGCGCTTAGTTTGGCTGGTTAGTTTGATTTCCTATTAGTCTCTAATGAATCGTTAGCCGGCGCTAAATCCGTACAAATTACTTATATGCCTTAAGGGGCTCTTTCTGCTGCCCATAGTTTATAGTACGTAATTACGCGGTCTGAAATCGATTATCTCTACTGGCCGTATCTTGTTTTTTTTTATCTAAAATCAATCAGAAGTTATCTAGTGAAGCCTTTTCGAAAAAAGAAAACATATTCTAAATTTTTTGGTTATGTGTCGATTTCATTGTCAATGTTCTATTAAAATTTGCTGATCTACAATGCATCAAATATATGTCCGTGACGATCATAAGAGGTAGGTAATATACAGTTATTTGTATTTAATTCGTGAATTATTTGAAAAATCGATTCTGGTTTTAGAGTCAAATTTTAGAGTAGAATCTTTTAAAATATGCACAGAAAACTTACAAGCAATTAGTATATTGAGTACCTGAAAAAATTAGATTAAGTTGGGCTTGGTAGGGCTTATTTTCTTAGACAACTAGTGGATTATATAGGTAGCAAATAAGCGTAAATCTCTTAAGTAGCTCTAACCAAGTGAAAGTATTTATTATGTAGCGCATTTCGCAATAGTTATCTTTCCTGATTCCGTCGATATTTTTTTTTTATTTGAGATTGTGGCAAGCCATCTGGTGGTTCAGTTCCTCTGGTCTGATATCTGCAATACCCGTAGGGTCGCAGATGCGTTACTACATTTTAATAAAGTGGGCCCCGGCTACCTCACTCAGCAGACGAAACGCAGAAGTGTAAACACATCTACTTCACGCCGGTCTTCTGTAAGATCGCGGTACTTACCCGGACAGGAGAGCCGTGATAGCTCAGTGTCCGGGCGCTCGCCTTTAATTCAATATACTCGAGCAACCTGAGTTCGATCCCCGGTGCCGGCACCAATGAAGTTTTTAACTTTAAGTGCTGACTTATCACGTGCTCCGCGGTGAAGGAAAACATCGCGAGGAAACCTGAATATTTTCGAAATAATAACAAAAAAAAACATTTCGAAAATATGTGAAGTCCGCCAATCCGCAGTGGGGCCGCGTGGTGGACTATGCCCTGATACCCTCTGTATAGAGGAGGCCTTTGCCCAACAGTGAGACATGTATAGGCTGTTACTTTTACCCGGACAGACCGGTCCACTCGCGCAACAGTAAAAACTGCTGCGTAGCTCTACCATACTTTAAATATATAATGTTGATCCATACTAATATTATAAATGCGAAAGTAACTCTGTCTGTCTGTCTCGTTTTCAAGCCAAAACTGCTGAACCGATAGTCTAGAGCCTGAGAAAGGACATGGGCTATATTTTTATGGATTTTTTTTAAAGAAAGATATATTTATTTGCTTCAACGCGAGCGAAGCCGCGGTCGAAAAGCTAGTAACGTATAATACGTTGCGGAACTGTTGCATCTAATTGCGTGACGGCATCTTGGATTCCGGCACGTTTGTGCGGCGCGAATATCAACCGCCATTTTGCTTCCGCCCCTCGTGCTGTTTTATTCATAGTCTTTTTGACGTATTATTATGCAACAAACGGAGATTAGTCATCGTCCCGATGACGTACAATTTTAATAACTGCAATGAAAATTACTTATATTTTAACGTATAACAAGAGTGAAGGCAGTTAGTGTGGTCGAAGTATACACGACACGATAGGGGTCCAGGGTACAGACATGTTATGCTTTTGTGAATTATATTTTATGAAGGGATTCACTTTCGTTGGTCATCTAGTCAGGAAAGTACGAGTTGAGCTTATTTTTTACCTCACAGCGACCACATTTGTAACAGTGATATTGTAACATAGCGAATGCAGAAAGCACAACCTATTACTAACATGTGATGACAACCTATTACTAAGATGTGTGACCAGTGTTGGGAAGCTAGTGAGTATCTGCTGCTATATTTACGAACATGATGGGTGCTGCTAAATGTTTGAGGCTCGTTTCTCACCCCTATTTGTTTTTTATGTGACAAAGTGGCAAACGAGCTGGCGGTTCACCTGATATTAAATGATAACCGCCGCCCATAGACATTTGAAACACCCGTAGGGTTGTAGATGCGTTGCCACCGTTTAATAACGTATGTCTCGTCTACCTCACCACCAGACAAAACACAGAAATACGACACTTCCACCTTACGCCGGTCTTCTGTGCAGTCGTGGTACTTACCCGGACGGACCTGCTCATTCGTGCAACCGCCGATATTGTTGCGTGGCCCTACTAACTAATTTGAACTTTCTTGCCAAGGTAAATAGGGCTGAACTAAGGTCTGACTCAATTATTTCGTTTATTTCATTTCATTTTTTATTTTATTCTTTTTATTTATATTTTTTCGGAGTTCGGACCCGCGAAAATTCTTACTTTCTCTGGTGTGAAATACATTGGGATACGAAACGTATCACATACGGGATGGAAGGTAAATTGATTTTCCTCTTATACTCCTAGACAGTTTTCGCTTTTCCATTTGCTCTATCCAAAGGGTATTGGGTAGAGCTAATAAAATTTGTCTCGCCTTACTCTACATGCAGCCGAATTCAATATCCTATTTATGTAGGATACGGCTTTTCTTTATTAAAACTGGAGTAAATTGGGACCCCAGAAACATTATGGTTTGACCCATTTATCCATTCATTCGTTTAGGTTAGGCATCTTATATAAATAAGGGAAGGTATCTGTATTTAGTCAAAAGTAGATTTTTTTTTTGTTCTGAAAGAAAAAGTTTAGAAACATTTTCGGTTTCTTTGGGGTAAGTACAATGGTTTCGAATAAGACTAGTGTGAGGTGGAATTTACTTTAGACTTTAATCTTGTGCGTGAGGACCGGTGCCAAGTCTTTTAAAGGTTGCATCTGCAACCTAGGGCTGTTGTAAATGTTCATGGGTAGCAGTAATCTTGCAACACCGCCTGAAACACCTGCTCTTTCTCCACCTTCTGACGTAATAAAAAACTCTTCAGACTGAGGCCATCCATAGTTGAACGTGGATGGTTAATGTTTCGTAGAGTTATGGAGTACTCAATGAAACGCTCGCGGGCTATGAAATTCACATGCGTCCACTGCTCTTACCCAAAAATGTTAGTTTTCCGACATGCCTAAATACCGTATCGCAGCTGTTGCACATGTTAATTAGTTGAATACACTTCAAAAGAAACACATGACCGCAGAGTTTCTTGTCGGTTCTTCTCTGTGCAGGTCTAGTTTAGTGAACCGGTGGTAGTTTTTGACGTTCAATAAGAGCTTAAAATAAGCTTATGTTGAATAAAGAAGTTTTGACTTTGACTTTGACTTTATAATAAAACAGCTTTAGTAACAAAACACACTACCGACTTTTAATATCTCACTTGCTATACGTTTTCTATTTGATTTGCTTTGGATTTGGATCTCTGATGAAATTAATACACGAAATATGCGAAAATAACTTTTCAAATCGGTTCATAATTAACGAAGTTCTGAGGTAACAAACTTTAAAAAAAAACTACTCCTTTCTTGAAGTCAGTTAAAAAGCATCATGATCTTAAAATTTGCTTAATAGCAGTATCTACTTGACTTCGATAGGATACTGAAAAGCACTTAAATGTCAAAATGACAATGAAAATGGTTGAGTCAAGCAACTATGGTTAACGTATTATACAACATAGAAAAAGTTGTCTCACATTAGTGGCATTAATTTTTGTTCGCTTTGTTTAATTCATTTTAATCAATGACATTTCAACTGGAAATATTTTTGTATCACTTACAATATTTACTAAATATTTGCATGTCGACGACGTGCATGTCCATACTATATGTTTGGAAAACTTTATTGAACACATGTCTGCAAGTAAAGATGATTTGATTTGGTCCATTCAAAGACGAAACTTCGCAGCGGAGTCCGCCGTCTGCGGCGTCACAAGCAGCGAGCAAGCAATAGAGCAAGTGACAATTACCTAGCAGCTCCAAGGCCACCCGGCTTAGTGACAGTCATAGCTCCACATTTGATGAGTAACGTCCAGCCGCCATCGTCATTACGCAATGAATTATCGCCTCCGTCGTCTCCTAGTTGGCGGTCCATGTTAAGAAAATAAATAGATACAATTTTAATATGTTCCACGACCAATAGCACAGCTTTAGAGTTCGTGGTTTAGAGAAAAAAAGTAATGTAACTGTATATGCCCCACTGCTATGCAAAGGCTTCCTTTATACAAATTATTATACAAGGTATAGGTATCCTTTATACAAGGTATTAGGATATAGTCCACCACGTGACTCCACGCGGATTGGCAGACTATACATATCATCGAAATGTTTATTTTCGTTATTATATCGAATCTATTTAGTATTCCTAAAGATATTTTCCACCGAGCACGTGATGAGTCAACAATTAAAATTGCAATAGTCAATTTTATTGGTGATTTGTACTCAGGCTGCTCGATTATACTCAATCAAAAGCGAGTGCCGGAACAATGATTTTTAGCAACAAAGAGATTGTTTTTATCATAGTTCTAGGATGAACGGGAGATCTAGGAGTTTGTGTTCCCAAAGTAAATTTTAATTGAACTTTCAACGTGCGTATAGATGAAGGAAGGAAGTTGTCCAACTCTATTCAAACTTGAACCATAAAGGGACTGAGAGCGTTTATTGAACGTTTCTATTGAAAGATTCGTTGAGGAACGAATAACATTTGGCTTTTCTAACCTTTCATTTTATAGACGTTTCATATATTACGTATATCTAAATTAGGTCTTTTATTCTGCACTTCTATAAAGAAAGGATTTAAGGAATGCCTTAGCTTACATAAACCTTGCGATAATCACCTCTAATTTTGCACTGACATGATCTAATCGATTAATTAAATAATTTGTTTTTAAAAATAGTGTAGACCTAATGATAGGTTAACAATAATGAATTTACTTAGCGTTCTATATTGTTGTTTGCTTAGGAATTAAGGATATCGCGCATAATACAGCATATTGGGTTGCACGATTGGGCAGGTCCTTCCGGGTAAGTACCACGACCTCACAGAAGACCAGCGTAAAATGGAAGTATGACAAATACTTTCGCGTTTCGTCTGGTGAGTGAGGTAGCCGGAGCCCAATTTTCAAAAGGTTGACAACGCATCTGCAACCCTCGGGCTTAGCAGATGTCCATGGGCGGCGGTATTCACTTAACATCAGGTGAACTGTCTGCTCGTTTGGAAAATTTTCACATAAAAAAAAAGCGAAGTACCACCATCTCACAGAAGAAGTGACGAGTTTCGTGAGTAAGGTTTCTGGGGCAACATTTATTAAAAGATGGCAAACGCACTTGCTACTCTACGGATGTTGTAAATGTCCATGGGCGGCGGTTATCACTTAACATTAGGTGAACAACCAGATCGCTTGTCGTCTTGTTAAATATGAAAAAAAAAAACCTCTTATCACCAGTTTTTACTTCGCGGTGCGGCTGGAAATGTTAGAAAAGTCTCTATGCTTAATACCTATCTGGACATAAGATAATTAAGTATTTGTTAACAGCTAGTAACGCTTTCCCAAATAGGCTTTGCTGGTGCGTCCGTTATCTTGGCAGTCAGCATTTTCCGTGAAGTAGATAAAGGCGATTGCCCTGATAAAGAGATTAACCGAGCAACAAGCGGAGTTGTATGAAAAACGGCGTTTATTAGCCATTTGGAAGATAGAACGAATGAACCATTTATACGACCTTAATAAGTGTCAGAAAACACTAACGTGAAACACAACTGACATAAGGCTAATTGACAGAAAATTAAATTTTCTTTGCATATATATGCATACACATAGGAATGTAATGTTTTTTTTTTCCTTTTTACTGTCCAAACCGATAACATTTCATTTAAAAATATTTTAACGTATAGATTTGTCCGGTTTACGTTTAAATAAATTAAGAACATAAAAGGAACAGATTATCATGAAACACCAGGTTTTTTAAACCTTCGAATGGTAGAAAGTTGATTGTTCATCTTGCAAGAAATGTGGTGAACAAGAAATGTTTCACCTAATGTTAAGTCGCCGCCGCAAATGGGGTACGCAATCCCAGTAAACGTACGTACAAATGTGTTACGAGCCATTAAGGTTATGTATTTTACGCGTGTATTACTCTGCGGACTTATAGGCTGCGGCATTTCCCTCTGCCAAAAAAAAAAAAACTTTTCAGTCAAAATTGGGACTTTCATTTTGGCTGTGGTAGTGACCGCTCGGAAAACCCAGGATTGTAGATCGGTTTTAGATTTCTTTCATTCAATGACAACATAATCAAAGATTTACGATATCTTTTGTGGAAGTCGTAAATAGAAAATTTCTATGTACGATTTAACAATACGAAAATGGATGCCACAAACATAATTGAGGGCCCAAATAATTATACCTTTCTGGGTCAAGGACTGCGGATAGCTGGCAAGAATATTTTTAGGTTAAATCCAAATTCTTTCTGTGTACGGGCTTCCGTTTGACCTGACATCCGTGCCAAGGAAATTTGAATTTATGGCCGCTGTAATCAGAGTTGTTTTTCGTTAGCGTCCTCCACGACGGGGATTAGTTATGCGAAAACCTTATTTGTTTCGTCCGTTCGCGTGTCATCATTAGCGCAGCGCACGTAGCTTGAAATAAAATTCAAGTTACGACCACAATAAAAATGATTATATTATGTAGAAAAATCTTATATCTATCCTATTGTACCTTAAGTTAATTCGCAAAGTAATGTAATAAGTAATGAATAAATATGTTCTAACAGTTATATTCTTAGTTCATCGTTACACACCAACAAAACACAAAGAAAAAATGTTCAAAATTGAAAAGTTTGAACATGCCGTAAGGTTTGCCAGCATTGTGTCAAATGAAAAGTCTTAAACCATTTACTCTTGTTAAATAATATGGTCACGGACCAGACCAAGTCACGTTCAAATGCCAGAGCTATCCCTTGCTACGAGTACCTTCAACTATTTTATTATATATCTTATTTCAATCTACTGAGAAAGTATGACATATGATGAAAAATAATGAAACTTGTTCTATCTTGAAAAATGTTGGTGTGCTTGCAGTTGATTTTATAAAATTTTGGATCCAAGGCTGATTATGTAATCAAAATAAAAATGAAATGCTCTAAAATAACGTAGAATATTGTTACTTAACCGTGTGCAGCATTCGCGTAAATACAAGAAATCAAAGTAGGCAATGATTTATTGTAGTTTAACCGAGGCTTTTATTCATAAAGCGATAAAATGGCGTATTGCGGCAACGCTTTCATAACAAACTTTCCCAACAGTGACTTCCCTTTCTTTTCTCTGCTTCACGGACTGTAACTAACACTAAGCACACTTAATATTTCCTTTGCGATTCCTCTCAGCTGCATTTTGCCCGCTTTTGAAATGGAAAGCGATTTTCCCTTGCGAAATAAGCGAGCCTCTATTCTGACTTACGCGGAGACTTTTTCACTTCCTTTCTTTACACTTACTTCTTTTCCGCTTGTTCTAGGACGTTCCATGGTTTGTTTTATACGCTTCTAGCGCTTCGTTGCTCGTTCTCGGTAAATTTTCGTAAGTAACGTTGATTCATCGTGACATTCTAGTTACACGGTGTCTGCACAAGATATATCGTAGTGTCATCGGGGCTTCAGCAATCTCTCGTTAAACTATCACTCAAGGCATCATTAAAATTGAAACTAACTGTGCTGAACCCAGAAATAATTGCTTTAGAAGGTATCGCGCCGTGGGGAAACTTTCTTGTACTTTTATTTACTGTAATTGAGTAAAAGCCGGAGAAATGAGCACAGTCGTTTATATTACCTCATTTAAAATAAGGAAATTTAGCAACTCTCATTCTATTCAAAGAAAGTTGAGTAGGCAATGTCTAAAGGCAGTAAGTCCAACTTTTGTCTTTTAAATTTAAGAAAATTCTAATAAAGGTTGAATAAATATAAAATGGACCGGTTACAGATCGCCAGTATCGCTATTCTGTTTACCTTTTTTCTAAGATCATTTTGTCAACTCTGTTTTGTCTGAAGTCTTTAATCGCGAATTTAAATATTTTAATTTAACCCCCACCGCACTGGATTTTAACAGATATATTTTGTAATAAGATTTACAATCAACATTACATTTCCTTTGTAAACTGTGAATTTAACCTATCAAGTTTAAATTCAGTTTTCTTTAAATTTGTTTTTTTAATTAAATATAACTTCTTCTGTAAGATATGATAAGTGTGTTGTAAAGGCGTTTCATAAATACGAATCTCACTGTACAATTTTTTGTGACCGATGGTAATCGAACCCACAGTCCGGTGTGCAGAAGTCTACCACTTAGCTAGTGAGCTGACCGATTTATCGCTCAATCAAAGTAAATGTATCCGATGCTCGGTCTTTAAGGAACATAAGTTTCGTCAGCAACTTAGTCTCGACACGCCTGTGAACTATCTAACGGAATTCAACACAACTCCTGCGGGAATCTGCATCGATTAGAAAACGCCATAAAAAAGTATGAGAGCTTGAACAAAACGAGTTCGAACCGGTACCGGTCGGGAAGATCCAAATTCGTCTGAATTGGTTCAATTCGCGATTTCGTGTTGGATTGCAAAAAAATGCCTCCGTTGGCGAGCTGGCGTAGCGCTGCGAACTATAATTTGCTTCGATCAAAGACAAAGATATTTAAATATTTATCAATAAGATTCAAAAATTTTATACAACAAAAACGTTCCGTAAAACTAGTAAGTACTACATAATACTACAATACAGTAATTGCTAATGACAAGTTCCTTAAAACAGATCAAACTAGGGAAATGTAAGAAAACATGTCATTGAATGATTGTCATCGATAAATTAACAACTATGGGACTTTATGACCAAGTTTAATTAAATAATATAAGGATTTTGGAGAGAAAAAGTCTTTCTCTTTTTATTTATGGTCTTTCTTAAGCGGATGGATTACCTAGAATATATTAATTATTAAATTAATGATAGAGAGATAAAAACATATTCCACGTGAATCTAGTGATTATTTAGTTCCTTATGATATCGCATTTCACCATTTTGTCCATGTCATAAATTAACACATGGTAAGGTAAAATCTAAAAACTTAAAGTTCCGATTCCTTTATAGAAATCGGAAAACTTCAAAGAACACCGTAAAGTAAACGACCGCTTCTAAGATAAAGCCCCAGTGGATGGGAATGGAGAGTAGTCTTTCAGACCTAATAATTCAGCTGCAATTTTGCTATAGAAAAGATTTTTTTACCTTTTTTTTAATTTGTAACCTTACTATTGTCGGTTGCGATATTCGTGTAATTTTTATTTTTATAATAAACGAATGAACCGTTTCATTATCAAATGCGATCCCATTATTGAACAGGCGCATATAATACTGTCTCTGGGACGAGATTATGTATACTTATACGTCTATTAATTTTACCATTTTAGGATATTAGAAAGTCTACAATCTTCAACATTGTTCTTGTCGTCGAAGTCCTCTTAAAAGTATTACTAAGTATGTATTCTATTACTAAGTTTAAACTAACTAAACTTATTTCTTTTTGTTTTTACAGATGTCGCAGACTTGGGAAGTGGTAGTGAGTCAATCTATCAATCATACGCTAGGAACAACTGATTGACTAATTGAATCAATATAAGGTACTATTAGTTTCGAAAGACTTACGGTGGATATAGTTTTTTTTTACCAAATCTCTCCATAATCTTATTAGTATAATCAGCTCAGCGTGCAGACGGATGCTTTCACGAAATATCGTCCTAAAAGATGGGTATCACGGACGAAGCTTACGAAATGGAAAACTTTAACGGTGCGGGCAACAAAACGATCAACTTTCTGTTTGCACGCGGTATCAACGCAAACAGCGCTCAAGGAGGCACTGTGACGCGAACACCTGAGGATTTACTGCCTGGATTATCTGGCTAGGGACATAATATCGTTGCGTAAGGTAAGGCCACAAAGCTTGTCTGGTCGCTTGTCTTCGCCTAGTCTCAAAGGGGCTATAAGAAGAACGTTGTTATATCCAGGCAGCTTCCCTTTAATTTACTTATCTCTTTAATCCTGTCTCATCCTATCAGGGTCTACCGTTTCAGCTTACATGTTTGTATTTGGTATAGAAGCTTTTTCGGTATCGAATTGACCATCTCAAGTTAACCGTAACTTATTGAATACTTATTTATCGACCTTTTCTACGGCTCTAACTTAAATAGGGTTCGTTAATCCGACAAATTTGATGATAACACCGAAGATTTGTACCGACCACAATCCGATAGCAACATTATCCCCCCCCCCCCCCCCCCCCCCCCCCCCCCCCTTTTCTTGTTCTTTTTTATTAGAATACGTCTCATTCACGATGGCTGACGTATGTTCATAATTCAAGTCCAACTACGTGCTCAGAGCTCGATCTGTACAGTCAAAGCGTTCCTGATATGTGGGCGACTGTATATCCAAACCCCTCGGCCTCGACCGGGGCACGTTCCCTGGACAAAGGAGAGCATTCAAAGCCGAAAAACAAAGAACTGTAAATCACAACCGTGGCATTTGCTCTTGACTGTAATAAAAAGTCATTACACAGGCCCAATATGGCTGCGACGTAGCCTAAATAGATTTAAATTACTACATTAGACCTAGTAGGAGATTTACCAGGCCATTAATAACGCTTAATACCGTTTTGGGCGTGTTTTAAAGTCCTTATAACAATCGGTATAAGGAGCTTATTTCGACTGCGTGAAATTTTTGAACCGGTAATACTTTTTTGTTGAGCAACAGATGTAGAACATGGCACGTTGTCCAGAGTTACTGGGTCCCCCGACGTTCTTTGTGCCGCCAAAATTTTACCTATTCGAATGAGGACCGCGGGAAGCGCGGCGGCTCCAGTTTCGCTGGTCGTTTCGTGATTTATTCTTTCTTTGTTTGGAAAGAACGCGGGACAAAATGTTGACATGTTCTTTTTTTTTTCAAATTCGGCCTAAGTTAGCTTACGTATCATGTGTACAATGAGTTATGGCTGTTCTACGTGACGGATAATCTGTGGTAACATTTATTTATAACAGACAACAGTATTCCGTTCGGGTATAGTACATTCGCATACTTTTGTTTTCTACGGAGTTTCCCATTAAAAATTAATGTTGTTCTTTTAATAATGTCAGGAGTTTAGAAGAGTTTTTATTGAATTGGTCATTTTTTTTACGAAAAAAGCCTAAAAGCCTAAAAGTAATAAAAAGAAAACGC
The DNA here is from genome assembly GCA_933534255.1 of Iphiclides podalirius. Taxonomy (NCBI): domain Eukaryota; kingdom Metazoa; phylum Arthropoda; class Insecta; order Lepidoptera; family Papilionidae; genus Iphiclides; species Iphiclides podalirius. The sequence goes on along the minus strand of OW152839.1, from coordinate 8,984,948 downwards.
TTAAAGTACTGATTGACTTCAAGTCAAGCTGTCAAGTAAAAAGCATGTTTGTGAAGTTTAAGTATTTCAACTTTACTAAAGGGAAAACTTTTCTATGATAAGCGAAGAAGGGTTCTAAACCTGTGTAAGTTTCAAAGATAGGATTGTAATATTGGACCCCCATTTAAAATAAGTGAAAACCACCGAACCTTACATTCATACATCATTTCGTAAAGATTACGTGCCAGATCGACGTTGAAGCCATGAAAATTCATATGCTGGCTTGTCGATTCCAACGTATATATACGTATTGCATTCGAATCCCGATGCAATTCTTAAGTGCTTTAGCTTTCAAGAGGAAATCATGATGAAACAATTATTTATTTATTCTTTATTGAAAACACCTCAAAAGGGTTGCTAAGGGCGAACTTAATGCCTATTGGCTTTTTTCTGTATTGGCAGAAAAAAGCCGATTTCTTTTTTTTTCTTATTGAAATTTCTTTATTGAAATCGTGGTAGGTGCAATAAATTAAATTGCAATATGAATTTATGTGACTTAAACAAATAATAATCCAAATTAATAATCCAAAATTATTATCCAAATTAATATTTAGGTAACAAATACGTTTAAATACACCAAAAATTAAAATTTTACAGAAAGTTTTTATAGTGCTAATCTCTGCACTTGATATGAAAGAAAAATTTTGTAGGAAAATGGAAAAATGTGTTCGACGGCGCGGGAATTGAATCTACATCTTCTGGAGCCAGACGCTCTAAACACTCGGCTAACAGTCGACACGACGCAGATTCGATTTCTAGTAAATTTTTCATCCTTTTTCAAAAAAAATTATACACCAATAATCTTAACAATTGTCAAAATACAATGTCTAACTAAAATGATTGCCAGAGATCCCTTAAAAGCGACGCCTTCATTGACCAAAAACATGAAAAACACCTGCGCTCATATCGAGTAAGCCTTATTACCGGTAGAAAGATAGGGAAAGAGAATGATTGTTAGAAAGAGACATAATTAAATAAGTTTCTAGATAAGTAGTTACTTTGCTTCGAGTTTTTAAGGTAGCGAAACGTCTACTTTCATGAACGCGAGTCATGAAAGTAATTTTGATTTTATGTGAGAAGATGGCAAGCGAGCTGATCGTTCACTTAATGTTAAGCTCTAATGGTCTCATTGGATATTTGTAACACTTGTTGAGTTGAAAAAGCGTTGAGATCATTGGAGGCTGAGTCACAAGGCAACGCACAATACTTCCACCTCATGCTGATCTTCAGTGAGGCCGTTGTACTTAGGACAAGTCTATCGATAGCCATGAACAGAAAAGCCTATCACGTGTAAGGAAACTGAAGACAAATGAAAACAATTTGACAAACTAATGCGAGATCGCGTACTTAAGATTTGAGAATCCAAACTGCCTAGAGATTTGATATCATTGGATGATATTTTTGATATAAGTCATGAGAGTCCATAACCGGTGAAGGTTTATATAAAGACGAAGAACTACGAAAAAATTAATACTTTCAGCGAATCAGATATGCCCTGAATAGTTCAGGCTCGTACATTCCCTTACTGCTCTTGGGTTTGTCTTTCTGTTACACTTTGCAATTTTTCAATCGCTTAGTGATCAATAATATAATTCATGTCTATCCCACAGTACTTTGATAAATTTACCTCTTTGTAATAGTTCCTATCGAGGACTATTTTTTTCGAAATAATAGTTGTAACGACATCCAGCTCATTATCATGGAAATCTTTTGGTAAACCACCGTGTAAGTTTGATTTGATAAGAATTGTAACTATATGTGCAATGTTCCCGTGCCGATATCGTTGGAAAAACTCTAAACAATGAAAACATTTAAATAAATTTGGTGAAGCTCTTGTCAGGACTTCGCTAAATTGTCGGTTAATTTGTTTACCAGTTTAAAAATAATATATCAACATAATCATTTCGTGCCATTCGTTTTTCGAATCATCACCACATAAGGACCTTACCACACACGCTCCGTTTGGATGCAGAGTCCCGTTAAAATGACGCAACACGATGCAGACAACAAAAGGATTTGCATACGTATCCGAACGCAAGTGGGGCGCTCGCAGCACGTGTTCCTTTTTCAAATTTTCCACCCATTCAATTGAAGATATTGCACAATCGATTATGAACTCTATTGTTATATGCTTACGGTTTTATAAGTGTCTTCCGGATAACGGGCGCGTGTAGTTTACGTGCAAATATAATTTTCCTTTTGGTAACTCGGCAGGCGTTAGATTTTGTGCTTTAATTCTTTCAATATAAAGGTTTGTGTGTGATTTGTGGAGTGGCACTGATCGTAAGGAGGGCGCGTCTCAAAGAATGGGTTGTTTGATGTGAATGGAGTCTTTTTCTGTTCAAATGAGGTGTTATCGCAGTTGAATATATTATGGGTCAAGATAAAAAAGTCATTGCGAGTTGTGCTTTTTTGATTTAAAAACTTCTGTTTTTTATTCCCTTCTTTTATTATATATAGGTGCATGTACAATGAAAATAGTCGTGTCAAACCTTTGACCTTAAGATGAAGAGAGATATAAGCAAGAACTATTTCTTCGCATCTGAAAACGACTAACTCTCCGATGCACAACTCTAATATTCGAATCGCTGACTTTAAAATATCAATTCCGACGCCCCAACCAGTCGACCTGAACCGCCCATATTTAAATTCCAAGATTAAATAATGATATGTGCGATTTACAACAATAATTGCACCGACACAAAACCCTTGAAATATAGACAAAGGCAACGAACAAGTGAATATTTCATACACTCGAACCGAATAAACCTCCCTTTGTGCGCTAATATGGAGATATCGGTGGAGTGGAAGCTCATTTAAAATATACCGGGGTCCAAATCCGTCACTGCGCAGAGCTCGGGCAATTTACCAGCGCGGTGTGGAGGATGAATCTCGAAGCCGGCTCATTAGTCTTAAGCTCCAGTGCATCTAGGAGGGCACTCTAAAGCCTCTAGAGTATAGATAACACCGGCGCTCATAAATCGACATGACGTGGGTTTTTTTTTTAAGAAAACACGTGAATTTTGATGAAGAAAACAGTTTTATTTTGCATTTTCTTATCAAAGAAAATAATATAATATGTCAGATATCGCAAAAGGTGTAGAGGTTTGATGAAATGCAGTCTTTGTCTAGCTTTTTGTGTACGTACGCATTATTTCTAATTCTGTGTATTTAAACTGATTTTAAATACTTTAGTGTTTGTGAAATTTAATTGATTTGAACGACGGCTTGCCCCTTAAAACTATACTTAACTTGCCGGTCAACAATTTAAACATTGTTTTTTCACTTCAGGTCACATCGTATATTTATTTATTTTATTTGTATTGCCAACCTTAAGTAAATTAAGTTAACAAAGGGCGGACTTAATGCCCAAAGGCATTCTCTAACAGTCAATCCAGGATGTGGTGAGAGTTTATGGTAGGTGCAGCAAAAGATGCAAGAGGAATAAAATTTTAATAAATGAGAATAAATTTGTAACAAAAATAAATATATAGTAAATAGCATTTATTATAATTGAAAAAACATAATATATAAAAGAATAGATATAATATTTACAAATAGTTAAATATATATAAATATGAATACTTATATAAATAAATAAATGGGGCTTGAATTGGGATCCATAGCAAAACTTTAATTATTGTTTAAGTGTTTATCATATATGTGATATGTATAATTTATATAAAAGGCTAGATTTAACAAGACCAGTTCTATTACAATTTAATATTAGGTGATAATTAAGATGGCGATCAGTTTTTGCTAGTTCATTTTCAAACAAAATGCCTAAAAACGCAATTTTTGTGCTTGCATTAAAACTTCTTTTGTGGCAAAAGTTCACTTGATGTTAAGGATTATCTAGGGTCATCTATTACACCCGTGGGGGCAAAAATGGGTTGTTGCCAACCATTATATATGCGGGCTCCGGCTACGTCACCCACAACTAAAATAATACTCTCATTCAACGCTGGTCTTATGTGAAGCCGTGGTACCTCGATGGCGTGCCTTTCCATTCGCGCAAAACAAGTATGCGTGACCCTACCACAGTACAGAATATAAATATATATAAAGCGAAGTGATGAATTTTCGCAGTGCCAAATCATTGTTTTGTGTGGCAACAAACATTACAAATTAAATTCTTGGCTCGACTCAGTAAATACAAACATTGTTTTCTCGTTACAATGTAGTCATTTTGTAAACTTCACTCCTACGTGGTATTAATAATTATAATGGGTAGAATATGTAATTGAATTATTAAATGGTTTCATATGTACACTTTGATAATAACTAAGGGAGCAACACTCGTGCCTATGCTCTTCCAAAAGTATATTAATAGGAATGTAATAATTCCAAATTGGAAATGATGTATACAAGATAGGACTTTATAATATAATGTGATCATACATTGGTCTCCTACCGATTAGTCAACAACACAGAACATCATTGTAATGATGTAAGCATATAAACATAAGCATTTATTGATTATTTCTTATCTGGTTTATTAAATTCTTTATTCAAGTCTACGGTTATTTCATATTCTCATTTTCGAGAACCATCTGTGATTTGAAACATAATTTTGAAATTGATTGATACTAAAAAACAAGCTATCAAGGCAATATTAGTGTAGGACGACCTCCTACTAGATGGAGTGAAGACTTGTGCAAATGTGCGGGAAGTCGATGGATGCAGGTGGCTCAGGATTGGGCTTCTATGGGGAAGCCAATGTTCAGCAGCGGACTAAAACTGGCTGAAGTGATGATGGTGATGATAAAAGTGATCTTTGGGCTGTATAAGTAAACATAACCACACATGGAGTGAAACCAAGTAACTGATGGTGCATAAAACATATGTTTATAATATCTGTGTGGTGGTCAAAATAACATATTCTTTCTCGTCAAAATATAAGGGGAGAAAATTATCAACACGTCATCCACTACAGTCGGAGATTCGATTTCCGCATGGAGCGTCGTCATTCAGCATTTAGGTCACTATTTCTGCCTCTACGATGCAAGATAATCGTTCGCTAGAAGTAATGTTTCATAATATTAAAACGATGGCCTGCTAGGGTAGTTGTTAAGCTCTTGACTTTGCAACACAGGGTCGTAGATGCAATTTCCCCACGAGAAAATTATTTATGTGATTAACAGATAATTTTTCCTGATAAGGTAATTGAATCCAAGGACAAAATTCAATATTGAACCATTAAAATTGAAACCATTAAATAACAGGCAAATTATAATACGTCTTATTAAAGAGATTAATATAAACGTGCAGACAAAAATACGACAGAGCCTACCGATTCAAATCCCGATTTTATTAACTCTGCACTGTTTACTTCACATTTGTACTCTTTAGCTGCAAGAAATGAGCTTTGTTGTGGAACGAATATATTCTCCTATATAGAATAACATTCTATAGTGTTGTAATGTGAAAAAAAAAATCTGTACATCATTCAATACATTGAATAATCTGCCAACTGACAGCTGAGCCATGAGCTAGATAAAATCTACCCCGTCAATGGGAAAAGGCTCAAAAATTTGCACGTAAACGTTTTGAATTGCAATCGCGGAATGCCGCATCCGAAACTTCTAGACCGAACAGTTTCGCGCCAGTTATATTGACTTCTGGATAGACGCGGAATCGAGAAAAAAGTTCCGCCAGCGCCAGTGGAATTTCGATTTTGCGGTCCATTAAAAAAAGAATGGAACGGGTATTTCACGCGACGTTCGCCTAAAAGCCATTCGGAGAGTTCGCGGCATTTGACATTGAACAAATTGATTTGGAATCGATGGTGATCCTCTCAGAATGGTTTTTGAAATGACAATTCGGACAAAAATAGATCGAGGACTATGAATAAAAACACTCTATTATTCTTGAGATGGTAAATGTTGATGATGGCTTACTTGCTTCTACTGGATATGTGTATGTACATAGTTCGTTTTGATATTTAGTTATTTAATTTTCGTTGTGTTGTTTACGGTTAAGGGACAAAGAGAACCTTTCAGTTTTGAACAACAAAACATAACATCAATTTATTTTAATTCCATTTATTTCGTTGGTAGGGCCACGCAGCAACCTCGGTTATTGCACGAATGGGCAGGCCCGTCCGGGTAAGTACCACGACATCACAGAAGACCGGCGTAAAGTGGAAGTATGAAAAATACTTTCGCGTTTCGTCTGGTGAGTGAGGCAGCCGGAGCCCAATTTTCAAAAGGTTGTCAGTCAACGCATCTGTAACCCACGGGTGTAGCAGATGTCCATGGGCGGCGGTTTTCACTTAACATCAGGTGAACCGTTTGCTCGTTTGGCAAATTTTAACATAAAAAAAAACTTATTAAGTAAACTTATTAAGTACAATATTCCCCCTTGATTTATCAATCAATCAATCAAACATCTTTATTCAAATAGACGCTTGCGCGTTCTTATGAATCGTCAAATTTTACATAAAACATTATACTTATATAGAGGTATAGAGGTATATTATATAGAAGTTCGCAAGGTACCACCGGTTCGGAAAGCAGTTTCTGTTGAGAAGAGACCGGCAAGAAACTCAACAGTTGCTCTTTTTCAAAAATATCAGTTTACAATATAAAATACCGGTATAATAGTCTTATTCTATCTACCCTACGTCATTATATTCAACAGTATTAACTACACACATTGGCGTCGTCGAGATATTCCGCAATAGTGTAATATGCTTTAACCATAAGTTGACCTTTGATTTTACGTTTAAATTGATCAAGCGGCAGACTTAATATCGACTGTGGGATTTTATTATACATGCGCACACCTTGCCCCATGAACGACCTATTAACTTTTTGTAGGCGAAACAATGGCGTAGTAAGTTTGTCCTTATTTCTAGTGTTTAATTTATGTCTGTCACTATTCTTTAGGTAAAATTAAGGTTATGAAGAATATACAAAACATTACAATAAATGTATTGAGAAGCAACGCATTCCATTCAAACTAAAGACTCCGAACTGACTCTTTGAACGTTGAATTTAAATGGTGTATGAAAGCACAAATTAAAAGTTCAACAATGAACGTCAGTGTACTACAAAGCTAAACGGCTCAGTAAGCAGGAGTGAAGACAGGAAATGCATTTTGCCGCCGCCGTGATTGTGTTCAACAAACTTCCTGCGAATGATAAATGTGGGTATGCTCCTTTTTGTGTTTTTTTCCTTTTTAGACCCCTCCTGTTCTAATTCTATGTCAAGAAGTTCTATTTCTTCGAGTTTTTATTTCATTACAGTTTCTAATTCAGGCGCTTACATTTGAACTGTGAGTGAGATGACTTGTTCTTTTGATATTTTTCTAATGTTTAGTCTCCACTCAGTGATACGGACTCTTCTACCACACGCGTTAAATTGCACGCTCTCAATTACAATATTTTATAATAATAAATTCGGATAATACTTCCTAATAGGTTTATTACACTTTTTGTGGTTTTTAGGGTTCCGTACCCAAAGGACAAAACGAGACCATTACTAAGACTCTGCTGTCTGTCTGTCCGTTTGTCGCCAGGACATTTCGTGAACCGTGATAGTTGGACAGTTGAAATTTTCAAAGTTGATAAATTTCTTCTATTCTCTTTATTCTTCGTATTTTGAACCAAGAGTAATCTAGTAACTGGGTACGTTAACTTGTGGTATGAAGTCACTAGGTTTAATCTAAGCTATACCTTGACTTTTTCGTTTTTTAGGGTTCAGTAACCAAAGGGTAAAACGGGTCCCTATCACTAAGACTTCGCTGTCTGTCTGTCTACCTGTTCGGCTGTCACCAGGCTGTATCTCACGAACCGAGATAGTTATACAGTTGAAATTTTCACAGGTGATGTGTTTCTGTTGCCGCTATAACAACAAATACAAAAAAATAGAGAAATACTTAAGTGGCGCTCCCGTACAAAACATGTGATTTTTTGCCGTTTTTATGGATAAATGGTACGGAAGAATTCGTGCGCGAGTCGACTCGCACTTGGCCGATTTTCTTATTATAAATTAATTAAGAAAATATGGCAATAATAAATTAAACCCAACTAGTTTATTTTGATCGCAGTTATCGGTGAATCTCAGGGTAGTCAAAGCCACTTAGTAAAATATCACGCAATTTGTTTTAGTAACGTCAAAATTACTGCCTGTCGTCACCTTACGGTCTAATTATTTTGACGTGTCTGGCCAATAACAATGGAAACGAACCGCCTCTTAAGCAACTATATGCGGTTGTGTGACATGACTCATCGGCCAATATTATTGAAGTCGTAAAACGTTCTTTGGGACAAGGTTTGAGCGTAAGCGTGCGGAGCTCCGGAATAAACTAATTGGATAATCTTGTCGCTTGCAGAATATGTAACTTTAAAGACCAACATACTTTTAACGAAATATAAGATTGTAACACAGTACACGTATTGTGTGAACGAATGCCTAGAAATACATAGTTTTTCCTATACATCATGTTATGATATGGTTCACTTTACTGATATCCGTTTTCCTATTTCAACACTAATTTAAAAATGTGCTGTTATCCTATCAAAATATTCCTGTTTTCGACTTATTGACGCTCTGCAATCCTTATCTGTCAATTTTAGAACCTAAACGAACCCAACGTCCAAGAGATCAAATCCCGGTACCTAAATGTTTTGGAATTTGCTAGCGACAATTTTAACTGCTAATTTATATATAACTTTAATAATAAAAGAAAATATAGTGAGCGTTGTAGTTCTCTTGTTGGCCATAATGTATAGGCTGTTACGTAACTTTGTTTTACAAAATCCTGTCCATGTAACATATTTTCTAACACATATTAACGGATAGATGTGTATATAAAAGTGTTTAGTTATCTTTGGTAAAGTGTATATTCAGGTATATGGCACAATATAAATCCGTTAAACAATTAAAATATGTTTTCGCTGTGTCGCGTAGTCACATGTATTTTAAGTTTCTCAATTAAAATAATCGTACATTTAAAAAACTTAAAGTTGTATTATTTATATTTGTATAGAAATAAACCTTTGACTTGGGCCAAACTGACGCAGTTAGTTGTTTTAATAATGCTGATTGTTTTAGCCATGGGGTTCAGAGTTACGTTCGAGCGTAGGATCGTCCATGTTCGCGAGTGAAAGTAACAATTGTTTTTTTTTTTCGATTACGATCCAACGATGGACAAAAGAAAATATCTCTCCACTGTTCGCAATAACTCAGTGTTCTTTTTTGCTAATAGTTTTGAATTTTTTAAAGTAATTAACTGGAAGCGAAGAAAGGAAATTCTTCTATCGAATGCTTTCTACGAACTAGGCATAACCCCACGGTTTCTTTTTACACTTTAATATGAAAAAAATAAGTAAAACAAAATGTTTAAAAAGTGACCAATTTAGTTGTATACAACCGTAATATTTGACTGTGGTAGCGCGACGCAATAGTCTTTACTGTTGTGTGATTGGGCAGGTCCATCCGGGGAAGTACCTCACAGAAGACCGCGGCGTTACGTGGAAGTGTTACAATCCTGCGTTGAGTGAGGTAGCCGGGGCCCACTTTATTAAAAGGTGCCAATGTATCAGCAACTCTTCGCGTTTTACGGTGTAAATTGGCGGTGGTTACCACTTATAATCAGCTGAACCACCAGCTTGCTTGCCACATTCTCTCACACAAAAAATATACAAATTATTATTATGCCGGTATTGAAAAAAATATATTTTTCAGGGATTTCCCATACATAAGGAATTAATAAAAAATTTCCTTGTAGGGTTACGTCACTAAAATCGTACACATACGTAACATTTACGTACAAACGGTAAATAAAATTTTATTTCAGTATTCTGTACTCAGCCATGATAGCTCAGTGTTCGAACGAGCAACCTGAGTTCGACTCCCGGCGCCGGCGCCAATGAAGTTTTTAACTTTAAGTGCTGACTTATCACGTGCTCTGCGGTGAAGGAAAACATCGTGAGGAAAAAAAAATATTTTTCGAAGATATGTGAAGTCCGCCAATCCGCAGTAGGGCCGCGTGGTGGACTATGCCCTGATACCCTCTGTATAGAGGAGGCCTTAGCCCAGCAGTGGGACATGTATAGGCTGTTACTTTTTACTACTTTTTAATGTTTCGGAGGCCAAGATATAATAACAACGAAATTAATATCTATACTATAGTTTATAATATTAATACGATAACAATAACAATGACGATGAGGAGTTTGTTTGTTTGAACTCGGTAATCTCTGGAATTACGAGTCGGATTTGAAAAAATATATTAACATTTTATAGCCTAATTCTTGAGGAAGGTTATAAGGTATTGAACATTACGCTACGACCTACGGGGGCGAAGCCGGAACGTTTCTCGACGGTGAAATCGGTTGAGTATCGAAATCAGTACGCATAAGTTCAGAAGTTCATAAATAGCTTGTTGAATTGGTAAGAACACAATACAAAGCCCGGACAATGAGCTATCACGGCTCATACACACTCTCATACTCATACACGGCGATACATTAAGATGCACCTTAAAAGAAAGTGTATGATGAGTGAGTTGTAGTTGGTTTTGTTTTTTGTAAATAAAACTGTTATTTTTATTCAGTACCATCGAAGTGATATTCCGCAAAAGTGTACGTATACACCAACGTACCTCGAAAAGATCAATACTGTGGTAATTGGCTGTTAACTGAGGCGACGACAAGAGTATCTTTCAATTAATCTGCAGTCGACGCCTTTCTATCGCACGTGGTTATCTTTTAATACCGGCACAATATACATACCAAGACGTAAACTAAAGTGGAATTCTATTTATATTTTTTTATGTGGAAGGTGATGATCCGGCTGGCGGTTCACCTGATGTTAGGTGATAACCACCGCCCATGGATATTTGCAATCCGTAGGGTTGCAGATGCGTTGCTACCATTTAATAAAGGCCCCGGCTACCTCACTCGCCAGACGAAACGCAGAAGTGTAACACTTCCACTTCACGCTCGTCTTCTGTTAGGTTGTGGTATTCCCAAGTACGGACCTGACCATTTGTGCAACAAAGAAAGTTGTCGCGTGGCCCTATCACAGTACCTCTAGAAGTTATAACGATTCTAACCAAAGATGATGAGATTAGAAGTAAATAAGTGTAGCACGTTGCTCCTCAGTATTATTAATTACCCTGATGATTACTGTATTATTATATAAGAAAGATATAAGATTATATAAGAAATGCTAAATACCAATGTAGAAAGAAGGCGTTAAGATTTTCGTCGCTGTGGCTATCAGCCGTTTAGCTCAGTGGCTAGAGCGTCAGGCCGCGAATGCCGAAGATGTGGGTTCGATTCCCACAGCGGCGACAATCTTTTCGTACTTTTTCTACATGTATTAATTTTAATATTAAAGAAATTCACCGATTTGAATTCAGTTGAGTTTTAATATAATATACGAAAATATCTACAAACAAGTATTTAAATTGACGATTAAAGCGTATTTGTCAATATCGTAAAGTCAATAAATTTGTATGAATATAAAAATGGTTGAGTTTTTGAAGTGAACCTTTAGATAAGCTATGTATAGGCTATATATCAATAAAAGAATCAGGCTATAGACTAGTAAATTATCACACTTAATACAATTCACCTTGGTAAGAGTTTTGTCAGTGACGACATTAATTTTCCCCTCTTACTTCATAAATTATAACTTTTGATAATTTATCACCCGTGTGACAAAAACAATATATCACATATAACTTCTTGGAGGTGTATCATTAATCATTAATTTGTGTAGCATTAATTTGCACAGATGTACGTTTCACAAAGATATATGCCAATGTCCCCATATAATCTAATTCGCCGTGCAATATCAAACCCGCAGCCCTCCGGTCGTAAAACGTCGCTCAACCCTTGAGCTATGCGGTACGAATGACTTTACGCGAGCAATTTAATGCGTTGTAGGTGCCATATAAATGTCATCAAACTGGGGCGGAGGGTTGGGTCGGTGGGTGCTGTCACCCGTTATCGTCCGCTCGTTAGAAGCGATTTATAAAAAAAAATAAGGACTGCTCTTTGCTACAAAAAACTGACAGTGACAGTCTTAAACAGTAACGGTAAACCATATAACATTAGCAATAACTAGTTGACGCCCCTGACTGCACTTCCGGTGATTTCCATTTCATGAATTACAGTCGAGCTACTAGAAAGCGCTACAAACATATCCATAGATATCTGTGACCTAATGACATTTTACTATTACTGTAGAAGAAAATGAAGTTGGTATTTTTTTGTTTATGACATGGCCGAACGTTTATTAAAAATACCTAAAATAATAGGAATTATTTTTATAGTAATACTCGTATATATGATTGAAAAAAAAAAATAGTTCATGCTGTGATTGTTGTACGGTTTTTTGATTACATCGCATTAAGCCTCTCAATCTATTTACTTCCGTTCCTTCAAGTAATATTGGAAGTTAGATTACATTACTGCTCGATTTTGAGACGATTTCACTCACGTGGAATTCGAATCTATTTTTCTTTTTCTCATGTCAGAAGGTGGCAAGCGAGCTGGTTCACCTTAGGTGATAGCAGCCGCCCGTGGGCATTTGCAACACCCGTAGAGTTGCAGATGCGTTGCAAACCTTTTAAAAGAGTGGCTCCCAGCTACCTCGCTCACCAGAAGAAACGCAGAAGCTCAACACTTTCACTTCACGCTGGTCTTCTGTGAGGTCGTGGTACTTCCCCTTAAGGACCTGCCCATTCGTGCAACAGCGAACTAATGCGGGGCCCTGCAACAGTAAGGTACTCTAGTGTAACTAAAGTGTAAAAATTTAACTGTACTCTAATTGTACCCACTTTGGTACTTTGTTGCAATAAGCAAAGCCCTTTGTTCGCACGGTAACTCAATATCTAGTCTTTCGTAATTATGTCCTAAGTGCATAGGTAATATTTGCTTACAGAGGGGGGCAGATTTACCACTTGTCAAAATTGTGACTTAGGTTTATTAAATGCGTATAGCATTTGCCAATTCTGTCACTTTTCTGGTAATGGTAAAGTCGCGAGTGTTAGCTGTCGTGTCTCGAAGTGTACGTAATACGTGGAAAATCTTGTAGAGAAATTGTCATGAACATATATATAGTTCTTGCAAGACTGTATGAATTGTCAAGGATATTAACTGAATTAAATTAAAAAATGAAAAACGGAAACGCAATCTTAAAGAGCACACTTTTATTCATGTGCGAACATATATGTGATGAGAGGAAACTAATTTTAAAAGAGACACTATTTATTCATTAGTGTATGTTTTGAACATTGAAATTTCACTAACGTAAAGTAAACGAGGAGGAGGTATGTTTCAGTAGCATATTAATACGTGTAAAATATCGATTCAAATGTGACCTATATATCGTTATATAGTCGTTTCCTTACATAACGATGGGAGAATGTGATTCATTATCAAAATAGGTAAAAACAATGCTGCTTTCTCGTAACGCTTTTTAATGGCCTCCTCTTGGAATAACCGAGCGTTGATGGTATTAGCGTCTGACCTATGCCCAATCCACCCCAGCTAAGTCCACGTAATATCAGCGAGACAATAAATCAGAATGCCATCGGCGAAATGGAAAAGGTTCACGTAACGTCGGCCAATAAAGGTCTGCCGCCCCATAAAAGTCCGCTAGGGCGAAGCGCTGAAGGCAGCCGCGGCAGATACTCCTTCCATCAGGCGCTGATAAATCGGGCCGCACTACCAGCCGGCCCCACCCGGCCGCGCCTTGCGCCGATAAACAGCTCTCCGACATTTGCTTAGAATGGGGTGCGGTGCCGCGGCCATATTGCGGCGACCCCGTAACGGCCCATCGCGCTATTAACCCCGGCCTCTCCTCGAAGGCACACGATAAAGACAATGAGCGGCCTTAAAGCAAAACAAACAGACTATCGGCCCGAACGAGGGACCGTACCTGCAATAAAGCAGTGTATACAAGAGCGACGCGCCCTTTCGCTAATGAGGACAGTTTATGGGGCGCGCTGGCATTTGGTTTTATTGGCGGTGCGCGCGCAACCCCCATGGCGGGCATATAAGTAGAGGCGCTCGCTGGTGGTGGCTCAGTTCTCCACGTGAACCGGACCCGTCGAGGGGCTCCAAGGCGCCCGGCCGCTAACTGGCGCTAATTCACTTCGTTACGTTCAAATGAGTGACTCAGCTGTTAGCCGCCCGCCTACGCCTGTTAATTGGACTCTAACCTAGTATTTGAATTATCGCGTGGGCCACGCTCCTCGGCCAGCGTTGGCTTCTCCGCAGTCGCTCGCGTTTCCTCCCGCGATTGTACTGCTCGTCCGAACTTTTTCGGCATTTCGAACTTAGACGGTTTCAAGAAGTTTTGATCGGTGTCGGGGAGTGTTTTAAATTTACTTTTTTCCTTCATTCAATTTTTCCGTTTTCCACGCGCAATTCGAAACCGTTGGAATATAAGAATAGTAATAACAGTAGAAACTTAGTAAACTAAATCTATGAAATTCTAAAATTAGCTGTTGTTTGTTTTTCGAATAAAACATTTCTTATAACTTTGCCGTACAACTTTTAACAAGTTTTAATAGTTTGCTTTCATATTTATTTCATGATATTTTTTCTTTGTTATTGTTAAGTCTAGTGCTTCAGACTCCTTGGCTATAATTTTTAAAAATTTTAAATATTTAAATATTTAACTGTACACTGTTTTTTTCCATTATCATAATTTATCCTTTTAGTGTAATTAGATGCGCCTGTCCCATGACATGATTTTTGGTATATGTGAAAAGACACCATTAAATTTGGTATAACCACCATCGCGTGTTACTTTGAGTTTTTTTTATAACGATAGGTTTTATTTTGCTATTCAAGCATTTAGTCCTCACTTTACTCTTAATTCCTCGTCGCTTTTAATTTTTCTTAATCTTAATTGCAAGTTCTTCGTTATACTTCTTTACTTTGATGTCCTAGATAGAAGTTCACCGCCGGTCCAGTTACCTCGAAGTTTTTGCCTCTGAATTATTTTTGAATAGGAGAGTCTAAGGTTTCGCGTTGTTAACAGCATTTATTTTTTTATTATCATTATTTATTTCAGCCCAGTACTAAAAAGTAAAATTTTGATCTGATTCTGATAATTTTTCCAGATCGTTTAAATCTTCTTTATTATTGCACATGAGAAATAAGCTCATATCCCCGTATCTCAAATAATTAAACAGCATTAAAGCATTTCACGTATATTTAATGACCGTTAATCGGCTTCATTTTCATATTACTTTAAATTAAGGGAGCCGCGACTTATTTTTATGATTTACTAGGAGTTGAAAATTTGTCCAATATGAACTACACAAGTCAAAAATATCAGCGAATCAATAAAATTTGATTTTGTTTGTTTCACATTCCATTTGGTAGTTTAATAAAACTGTTCAATTTTACTATATTATGTACGTTATCGTACTTGTTTATTTAAATATACGAAGAGTCTTTTTGTAGTTTAGCATCCCAACTGCGGCATATGCTTGCTACAGCCCACATTGAATTGAATCGTGTTGTCTGTCGCGTTTCGCACTACATTAATGAATCTTCAGATTTAACGTTCATTCTGTACGGAAAAACAGCATTTAGCCACAACGTTGGCACATTGTTGGAATCGCATGCTCGATTTGATTTCCCCGTTTCCTCAACATTTATTTACAACCGTTCAGATTTAGAAGTGGCAAAACCGATTGCGTCACCGGCAAAGTTATGAAGTTATTTAGAATTGTGTTTGTACTTAAGTCAGTGTTAAAGAATAGTATTCTAATATCTCTCCGATCGTAACGTTGTGTGAATCTCTTTGTGATAGTACGTTTTATTCGAATGTCATAGGTACTTTTACCAGTGTCACTTATGTGACGAAAAATTGTTATGAAACAAACGATATTAGTGCAAATAAAGTATTTATTAATAATAAAGTATTTGTAACAGTTGCCGCTCCGCTTGGAGATTGTAATGATAAAATGTAAACGGAATATAACTCGGACGTTCTAGCGGATGATATAATAAGATTTTCTGATTTACTCTAATCCGATTTGCGGAGTAAATTAGACGGGGCACGTTGGAGTAAATCTGGGATTGAAGACGCAGCGGCTGGATTTGCGGCGGACGGTACGTTATTATACATTAAAATAGCAAAATTTGTAGTTCTATCTTGAATTTTATGATCTGATATGGATTATGGTTTCATTTGTTTTGTGGATTTTGTGATGCTTTAGTTTTGTTCCCCAGAATGCTATGACGATTTATGTGGACTTACAAGCTCCTTATAATCGCGTTCAGTGCCACTTTTTGTGTCGACGTTTTTAATAGAGCTAGTGATGGTTTCTGATCTACGGTGACGGTTTCTAATTTGAGTGGTAAAGGTATTCGACAAAGTAGTAGTGTACAGTGTGTAAGGGTCAAGATTTTCGAAATGCAAAATACTATACCTAACTTTCGGGAATGTTGAACAAGTTTGGAAATTTATAGACTCAGTGAATCGGTGATAGCATCACATATTTCGGTCTACATACAATTAACTATTTCAACAATACTTATTTTAGAAAGCTCTTAGTTTTCACATAGTTAACGAAACACTCTCGCATACTTAGAATTATAGTGACGTATTAAAAAAATATAAATTTTTGGCAAATGTAAAATAAAAATTTGTGCACCCTAGAACAAATGCGGTGATTGGAGAGGAATGAAAGAGACAGATGTGTACGTTATGTATCCGTCTAAAATCATCCAGTGTTTCAGTAAGAGTCGAAAAATGCACTCGTTTTAGGTCAGCCTGACATAAAGTCAAAATCATGAATTTCTGGATTCCTTTAATTCAGTGTATGACCTTAATGTGGCCTCTGTAAGCGTAAATAACTCAAATGTATACACAACTTATTCATGAACCAAAATATATTCAACGTCTTCCCCACAGACGCGGGCCCACAAACCACAATTTAACAGCCTACAATATTATACAAATTCTGAGCACACTGCACCAAGCGTTCAAACATTTAGACATTTAAAGCGAAACCTTGTAGAGGGCAAGTGGAAATAAGCCACTAGCTTGTGCAGCTCGTGAAACTCAAAAGAGCGAGTTTGAAATTTAGAGTGCTCTCAATGGCTCAAAGAGCAAAAGCTTGAAAGCATCGATTTAGAGGCGCCCGCGAAAGTGAGAGAGAGGTTTTATAGACGCACTATTAAATATTAAAATGTGCATTTAAAACAGAACTCACGGAATCGTACCGACCTATTATGGTTTAGTCGTTTATACTTGTGGCTATGTTAGTCTTCACTCGTAACTTTTTGGCATCTTAAAGAACTCTCTTCGATATATACAATTATACAGGAAGAAAAGCCGTTGATACAAACACAACAAAGCCATTACAAGTAGTCAGGTTTCATTTAAACGTCTTAATAAAATGTACATAAGATTTCATTGGTTATAACAAAACTCTATAGCTTTCTGGTAAATGTAAATTTACAATGTAAATAAAAGAAAATTTAACATATCAATCTAAACTAGTAGGCACTGATTTATTTTTACTCTGCACCTAAAATAAAATCTCTAACTTCGAGAATTAATAAAAGTAGATGAAAAGTTTTCGCCACTGTGGGAACCACTAAACTAAACGGTGGATTGCAACACTGATGAAAATCTCTAAGTATTTTATCAACATCGCTTTTTCGCATTTTATGCAAAGCTTGGCGCATTTATTGCTATATACATAATCGTTCGATTCCAAATATCGTTTAATTCGAACGACAGATTTCGCCATTGCTATATTATTTGATTATTGTTTTTATTCTGTGCACCATATATTACCACCTGCCTGACTTCGACCCTCCTTGGGAAAATCACCCAGATCCAGAACCGATTACAGGCAGGTCACACGAAAGGGAAGGACACTAGAATATTTAAACCCAAATCTTTACACAGAATTCGACTTTGATCGACATAGTATATCACTTCAAATAAATCATACGACTTGGTGCCAAGAACGCCAACTGAATAGATTACTTACTTTATTAGCGAGAAAAGGACCGGCCATTTTCTCTTATCACTATTTAGTACTTGGAGGAGCGGTTTTTTTTTTTTGGTGAATTGTGTATTTTGGAAATTAAAATAAAAAGAAAGAAAGCAATGATCTGGTATAAAAAAAAGTAAAAAAATAAGTGTGTACGATCGTGACACGAACCGCGGCCTTCTGTTTCGGGGCCGACCGATCGAGCTATTATAAAATTTTTTTTTCGCCGAAATTTACCGTCATATTCGAATGACATTTTTCATTCCCTGGAAACAGGGATAAAAGGACATTTACTAAAAATGAAATCTAGCCAGATCGATTTTTCGTACCCTACGCACATACTTAATTTCATGAAAATCGCTGGAGCCGTTTCCGAGATTCCGATTATATATACATTCACAAGAATTGCTCGTTTAAAGGTATTTGATTGAGAAAGTACTAATAAATAAATTTGGAGTAACGACAATTTAGGAAAAAATTTTGTATCGTTGCAATTCAACGTTATTAAATTTTAATGATTTTTCGATCAGTACTCAAACACTTAATTGAAACATGCCCTGTATATTGCTTCGTTAAAATAAACTTGAAACATTAAAAGTTCACAACTTTTCCAATAACAAAGTAATTTAATTCGATCCCGAAAACATTTTTCCCGAGTAGAAATTGGGAAAAGTTTTGGTGTATCGAAAATGTAAGGATGTTTGAAAACTTGCAAGGATTAAAATCCGTAGTGATCTCAAGATTCGTCCGTTATCAGCGGAATTAAGTGGCCCAAATCGATTTGGCGCAAAGGTTAACCGTCGAACCGTTTCTAAAGGGTTAAAGATAATATATGTATAACCCTCGCGAGAAAAATACGCAGGCATAAGATTCTGTAAGATTTTTAAATGTTGCATGTGTATACTTCATGTATAACCTACGGGGATACACTCCGAAACTCAGATCTAGCATTTAGAAACTTATTTTAATAAACTCTTTTATTCAATCTGATAATTATAAATATTTATATTGATTGTCTTTTTTATTATTCTTGTAGTGCGGAATAATTAATATTTTCTCGTATTTATCTTTGAAAATTAAATAAGTAAATATACTAAAGGAAACTTCTACAACATTACTTTTAAAGTTTGGTAGAAATTAATCTGATTTCATGAAATTCGAGGCAGATGTCGTAACGAGAGGACTACCTAATGTTGAGACAGCCTAGCGTTGGGACAAGGAGTCTTAAGACAGTGGTGGTGAAGAAACGTACAATGAATAAATTTAGGGGCCCTACCACATTATAGACAAGATATCAGTAATCTTTGTACGCTTTAAGAAATCATCGCGTGTACTAGAAAATGGTCAGGCACAAGGCATCCAATCACATCTTGCACCGAAGGCTTTTGCGATCGTCGCTCAAATCGCAAGGGTATCAAAGTGGTAAACCTAATCCACTACAATACATTGCAGTCTCTGTTCCACTCTAATCGATTTCACTCAACGATCTCACGGGAGTAGGGCTAAATGTAGACGGAACTTGCTTTTCTGAAGAAACGATCAGTGTGCCAGTAACTAGTTTATAAATGAAAAAGATCTTCTGAACCCTTAATTTATCTGAAGATAAATTTTTACAAAATATCTGGTGTTGCATTTGACGCCTATTATTTCTCACATCGCTTATTTTTCTCGATACTTAACAATATTTTAAACATAGAAGAATTTATGCAACGCTATAATTTACTTTGTCAAATTTGTGCGCAATGATATTTATTTACAAATTAAGATACTTACACATAATATGAAACAGACGCAATCAATTATTGATTTTATGTGTAGTTTGAATTTTACATATTTGAAAACTATGAACGCTGAATAGACTACATTATTTGGGGATACTTGGTTACTTGGTAATTGTACAACAAGGTATTTTAGACCATTTTTATTTTCTTTCTTTAAAAATGTTTAAATGTGTTATTCTTTACTTAGGATTGGGTGTCATTTTAATAATTAAATGTCATACTTGTTAATAATTTATTGTTTAGAGCCGTGATAGCTCAGTGTCCGGGCGCTCACCTTTAATTCAATATATTCGAGCAACCCAAGTTCGATCCCCGGTGCCAGCACCAATGAAATTGTTAATTTTAAGCCCTGAATTATCATGTGCTCGCGGTGAAGGAAAACATCGTGAGGAAACCTGCATATTTTCGAAAATATGTGAAGTCCGCCAATCCGCAGTAGAGTCGCGTGGTAGACTATGCCCTGATACCCTCTTTACAGAGGATGCCTTTGCCCAGCTGTGGGAAATTTAAAGGCTTTACTTTACTATACTTTGCTTTACCTTTTTTTATTATACGTCGATGACATATTTTTTAAATTAATAACTGCTGCTACCTTGGTAGCCGTATATTTTATACCAACACAAGTTTTTATTGATTGCCTTTATGCACATTACAAAAACAACAATTGTTACAAAAACAACAAACAACAATTACAACGCTAATAAGAAAGATTAAGATCACTTATTTAATTTGCTTGTTCATTTACCAAAAAATTTCAATTTTTTCGTTTTCAAATTTTACTTTGTTCCTTCCTGTATTTTCATTCTTTCTTTGGCATGCTGTCTCCCGACAACCGTAAACTGTCGTTATTGGAAAATCTTCGCGTCCAATTTTCTGTTCTATTCGAAGAAATTTTTGCGGTGCTACCACCATCTTCTGAAATTGCCATCCGTTGTCTGCGTATACAATCAAACTCGAGAAAATCGCAGCAGTGATTGCTTTTCTTTCTTAGGTCTATAACGGTTCCTCTTTCCATAATATTTAGTCTCGAGCGTGCGCGTTATCAGAATCGTCTGGTCCTATCGTAAACAGTTCTATTTTAAAAGGCGTCTGTTTTTAATCAGGGAATATCAAAGCGTTTGGAGCTGGAGGTTGCCAACGTGAAAGTGTCAATTAGTGTTTTTTCTTCAACTTGGCAAAGGGGCTAAGAAAGATTCTTGGGCACAAGCGTGAAATCTCATTACGTTTCCAATTAACACTATGTAGATCCGTTTGGTGATTTAGATAAATTAACTAGCTCTTTCAATCCCTTCATAGTACAAATAGAAGTAAATTATGATGATGATAATTATTAATTAATTTAGGACAATATATTTTTTATAATAATTAATAAATATAGATTAAAACTAAATTATGAAACTTTTTAATAATAACATTTCCAAATTTAAAAAAATTATATTGTATTCATTTAGGTACCAGTTAATATTTACTTTAAACATTAATCTTGCAGGAATTTAACAACTAAAGAAAATGCAAGTTCATCATCAATTTGTATTTCGAAACAAGATTCATGATTCCGCATCGTTTACTTAAACGAAGAGAAACACTGTAGTAAATCATTCCACTTGTGTTCATTAAGTTTTCATATCATTGTTCTTCCATAAATTAGTGAACACAACTTTATTGTCTAGATATGTATAAATCACCCGCTTATACCATAAACTTAATAGCTTTTGAAGGGCAAAGATAATTCAAAAAATAAGAAATCGATACAACTGAACTATATAATGTCCAAGAGTTTCCGATGACATATTTCATCCCGTGAGTTTATTTTAAATGATACATTGTATAAAGAACATGTCATAATATTCAAACTTAATAGTAAAATCACTTGATTTTGGAAATATCACTTTTGAGGATAGTGTTAATTGGTAAAGAGGTAAATAACAGTTTTGATAAACGAATAAATAATATAAACAAGTAGTGTACGTTATACATGGAACATTTTATTTTGTGTTAAAATTCTTACCAACTATATACTGCCTATTTATGATGGTTAATGTACAATTAACCCGAAACAGGAGGCTTGAAATATATCCGTTAAAAGCGATAATACCTCCAGTTAGCGTTTTTACATACATTTATTATTTGTGAAATTTATATCGAACGTCAATTAAAAACAGACTCCATGAAACATCATTTATTTTTGTGTGAACTGAGCAGACTCTACGATCCGTTTCTGATTGTGCAATATTGGGCTCACGATCTGATGTCGTTTGATGTCAGATCCATTCATCAGGCTTAGAAATAATTGATGAAAACGTGGTTCCTTTCATGTTCTTCTGAATCACGTGATTCTGGATTACATGATCCCTTGTTGTAAGGATGTTTTACAAACATAAAATTCACGTGGACAAAAACCCAGATCCCTCGGCGCCGACAACTGCGACACGGAGTCATCAAATGTTACAATTTTTGTCTTTATTTAGGATACTTAAAGAGCCAATGCATATATGTCTGCTTTTTCTTACAGCATCATGCTTGCCAATGTTTGAAATAACTGACAGTGGAGTTATAGATCCATCTCCGTCTTCTCTGCTGGCATAAAAGCATGGGAGAGTTCCTCTATGTATTATTCATTTACATCATTGAATACAATTCCTCTCTTTTCTTACGAAAAGCTCTTTGATATCGATAAGTGGATTAGTCATCATTTAATAATCCGATCGTTTCTAAATAATAAATACGTTACGTACGAAATGGAGGCGATATCAGAATCCCGGCGGCTGCCTGTGCCGCGCGTGGATTCTTTGAATTTCTGCCAAAAAATATTAATCTTGCGCTCCCGAAATAAATTTAATGCGAGATCGATCCATTTTATTTACATCGGCAGGGTCTTGGCTCGAGTCAGGAGATGATGACACGAAAGTGAATAGGTCCAGTCTTCATAAGATAAACTTCGTCTGGAATATCAAATAGTTTTACTTATACTTAACTTTTCAAAATAAGCTAAATCTGACGGGCTCATTACTTTCCGGGTCTAAAAACGGTCAATTCACCGGGGTGGATTGGGCAAAATGTACAGTATCTCTATCTACTATACAGTATCTCTATCTATCCTTCTTTGAATTTATTCATTCAAATACCAGTTCAAAACTTATGTTTGCCACTGTTGATGAAAAATAAAGTAGAATATAGTTAAAAAAAAAACAGATTTAGTTTAAGATTTCGTTTCTTAGAAAGAATGTACGACAATGCCATCTATTGAGACTTTTTAAAATGGGAGATCTTCCATTCCTAAAGACATTTATTTGTATACTAGCCAAGCGGACACACGATGTCCTATACACATGACTTAAATTCGACAACTTAGAAATTAAAAAAAAAATAGTGGACCGAATCCTGAATCTAAACCATTCTCGAATCGTGAACCTGAAGACACAAATTTCATTTAAATCGGTCCAGCCGTTTGGCAGGAGTTCAGTGACATACACACGTACAGAAGAATTATATATATATAAAGATTATTATAGAAATACCATTCGGTAAATTATGGTCGACTGGTTATTCAAATGTATTTCTCTTGCCTACTGGTGTGTGAAAATTTCGATATTAATTTGGTTTAATCCGTAATTGTTGTTGGGATTTCAGTCAACCTCATTGCTTAGTGCTTTAAAGAATTCCCGACATTATAGTAAAATATAGCTACAAAGCTACAATATTGTGTTGTTGATCCATTTAGCGGAAGATCTTACACTTCCCGATGTTTAATTCCCTTTTAATTCGCCTTAAAACAACTTAGAAAACTAGACAAGCAGTACCTCGTTTGGATAGGCAGAAGATCCAATAATAAATACGAATCATTCAATTGTTTCATTAAAAAATGGAATCCGTATCAAAATAAATGTTAAAAGTACGCAAAGTACAAAGACAGTAGTAGTTAAAAGTACAAAGATAGAAATCGGTACTACACTTGGACGCGCATAAAAATTATCATAAAATGATAAAGTAGTTAAACTCTCGAAGCGAAAGAACGAAGCATTCGACTTTTTATTTCCTCCCTTACTTGTTCAACGGTGTTTGCGATGTGCGGGAAGAGAGCTGACGGTCCATAAACTCCGTCGTGAATATTTATCGCTGCTTCCAATATAAAACTAGCGGTAAAAATTCGTCAAATTCGTCAGCGTCCACTAAGAATTAGTATGCAAAAGAAAAATAATGATGTTGAAAATATGGCATAAAGTCAATGTATTTTGAACATAGCCCAAAGTTATAATATATAACCTTTATAATACCTTGAAAGAATTTCAAAATGTCAACATACGAAACAACATTCATAACCTGCTCCTGTATACTTAGATATTACATACTAGCTTTTCGCCGCGGCTTCGCTTTGAAGCCCTTAAATAAATATCTATCCCCATTAAGAAACCTTTATGACCCTTTTTCCAATTAAAAAATAGCCTATGTCCTTTTTCAGGGTCCATACTATCTGTGTGCCAATTTCATTTAAATCGGTTGAGTAGTTTTGGTGTGAAAGCGAGACAGAGAGACAGAGTCACTTCCGCATTTATAATATTATAACATTACATATTTCCTTCTACTACTGATTCGAATTCATTCCGGGGAAATTCCTTGTAAAAGGCGACAAATACCATCCCGCTTCCGCTCGTGGCTTGTGCCGCACGTGATAAACGTCAGCCCGCCGTCAAGCTGGCATGCCTGGCGCGTGTCCGTCAGAGCTCGCCCGCGCGGGCTCAGATTTATTTCGCATCGCGCCACACACGGCGCCGCTTCAATGTTGCCAAGCGATTGGCGTCTTAATTCCGCTCCGACGTACGCCGATTTGTCGTCCCGTCTTTTAACCATGACGGGATAGACAGAAAGCTGCTGTAGCGTTCCGCCGTTTTTGAGAAGTCCTCGACTTGATAGATGGCAAGTCTGTGAATTCGATTTGCGGGATAGAAATAGTAAAAATCGACGCCACATTTCTGCATATTACTGATTGGATAAGTAAACTTGAACGCAAATACAAAGCAATCTTTGACCGTTTGGTTTATTCACAGGTGAGTAAGCAACCGCAAACATTGTGTAGATCAAAGTGTGATAAGGTCAATTGAATATAAACGTATAACAGATATAGATGCGAAATCCGATGGATTTATCGTGTGGATTGAGTTGACTGGTGTGTATACGGAAAAAAATAATAAATAAAAATTCACCGAAGGACCACCTGATTTAATTCACGTTCTTTGCAATGATAGCTTATACTATTTATTAACTTACTAGCCCATAATAATAGCGTGACGGCCCGAGCCGACGCTCCCTCGGGAGCCCTTGGGCTTAGTCACCACAACGCGTAATCGAGGTTCAGGGCAGGCGCCTCGAGCGCCCTTAAGTCTGGTGGATCTGTAAAGGCCCTTAATGCCAACAGTGGAATATGCTGCCAAAAATATAGTAGCCCATCTGATAAACTCGTTTGTGATATTGCACTGCATGGAGCTAATTCATGGGATTATTTAGCCTTTATAATGTAAATAAATTTTAACGTTATAGCGAAAGTCACTAGTATGTTCGCAGCAGTTAATGTGCGCTGAGCAGTTTCGCGCTAACAGCCCATCTCCCCGCGGGGCCCATTTGTTATTTGTGTTAACGACAAAAATTAATTGAACGGCACAGCGACGCCCGGCCTATTTCGTCGCGACGATCATACTACAGCTGGTGGATTTATTGCGGCACCGTTGGCGTTTTCGTCGTCTTCTAGTTATTTAGCAGCTAACTGCCTGTCAGTTGTTTGCCCTCTTTCCTGTGGATATTCGATAATCGCTCGCGTCTTTTGCACTTGACTGTCGATGCAGAAATTACGAAAGGCCACGGACTGATAGATTTATGGATGGATTTTTTATTTTTGTTAAAAATGTACCTATGTCACAAATCCGTAGGACCCTGAAAATGAAACTAAGGCATGTGTGGGAATAAAAATTGAAAAAGAAATCAAACAGGTGTATTAGTAATTTAATATGTATCTTTTACTGTTATGTAGTTCCAGTTACATGAAATGTTCTTTATTACTACTTTTTTTTTAGTCTTATCTCTAATATGTAGAGATAAGACTTCTTAGCAAAAAAAATCCCAATTATTACTTCAACAAAGTTAAAAGTTCAAGGAATATTATTATTGGTACAGCGTACTAAACTCTGTACCAATAATAATATTCCTTGAACGCCCTAATTTCGTCACATGATAAGGGCTTAATTCTATTTCAAACGCTAGAATCATAAAAATTATGGTATATTTTGCAATTTTGGATTGCATTTTCTACGTAGTCGTCAAATCAATAACGCTATTCACTTAAGCTAGTCAGACAGCGAAGTCAAAGCTGAAGCTATAGCTTTCATTTATTTCTATTTCTTAGTTCTTTTTAATTTTCCACCAGAACACTCGTGTCCTTCTCAGATTTATTTTCTTTTCACCATAGGAAGTTATATGATATTAGCTCTCGATTTTATCGTTAAAATTCTATCACTACGGAGCATTAGTGTTGAAACTGAGAGCCGATAAATTTAGGAACGCCTAGACGCTGGCATCGGTATGACAAACGGGGACAAAAGACCACCAGTCAGGTAAATATTTGCTCAGCGAACGACGGGCCGATAGTAATTGCCCATTAACCTAATTCACGGCACCAATTCATCTATACGCGATGTGCTAAGCCAAAAGTTGAGTTTCGCGACGTATAAACCGTGCGCAGGGATTTTGGCCGACACACGAGCTGACGGTATTTCGAGAATATATCCGGCCGCCCTGAATTATTGAGCCGCAACGCTTATTACGGGATATGGAAATTTATGTTAAAATTTTCGGGGCGCTTTATCAAAATTAGATTTCGCTTTGCGTCGGAAGTGATCAAAAATTTTGCGGGCCGCGCGGCTGGCGAGCGCTGTTTAGCGATAATTCTCTTTACATACCGTGAATAGAATTACGTTGTGACTTATCACACAGTTCACGCACTTTATTTACACGAAATATTCCGTGAGATTTTTAGAACAAATTAAATTCTAAACATTGTACATAATTCATCAGAGACTTGGATGATATTTCGACAGTGGCAAACATAAAAACAATTTTTTTCGTCCAGTATTTATTAACCAGGTCAATTGAATAAGTTCATTCGATTTCAGTTTAGTTTGCCAGTTAAGACTAGTGAATGGGCAGACCGGTGCTGTTCAAACCAAGTGACTATTATTTCTTTATTTATATTACTTAATTAATTGCTATTATTACATAAATATAACACAACTACACCACCCTATTAGGTGATGCAGTCGTGATCTTGCCGACTAGATTCCGATTTACGAAACTCCTGGAATACGACTTGTTAGTGGAGAATCGCAAGTGATTTTGGAATTTGGAGAGATTCCAAAGGGGTAGGAATGTTATGCAACTTTGGTAAATAAGAGCACTAGCTTTTAGTACGAAAACGATTCATGCTGCTTCCGCTTGTATATTACAAGCCTGCGACTGCTTCTGCGTAGAATAGGCTGAAGGCGTAACATTAAGACAGAAAGACAGATGTACATAAAAATGTATATAAATTATAGTCTATGTCTTATTCTGATGTATAAGCTATATTACTCTAAAGTTTCATTAAAATCTATTCAGTAGTATTAGCGTGAAATACTAACAAACATCTATCCATACATACAAACTTTCGTCGTTATAATATTAGTAAGGACAAGCTGCTGCCCGCGGCTACGTCTGTGTAGAATAGGCTGAAGGCGTAGCATTCAGACAAAAAGACAGATATACATAAAAATATGTATATCAATTATAGCCTATGTGTTATTCTGGTGTATAAGCTATATTATTGTAAAGTTTCATTAAAATCCATTCAGTAGCATTTGCGTGAAAGAGTAACAAACATCTATCCATACATACAAACTTTCGCCTTTATAATATTAGTAAGGATAGTAATGATTTTATTGAAAAACCCATCGAAATCGATAAAAATGGGAATGAAAAGATATCAAGTTTCAGATAATTTTATTTTTATATAGCTTACCAACTCGAAGAAGTCTCTTAAGTTGTTGTATTGTCTTTACTTGAATTTATTTTGTGTACTCGGTTTTCCTGTTTATTATTTATTGATTGAGATGAAATTAATTCAAAATTTTGTTTAATATGTACGTACCTTGCCAGTTCTCGTCTAGGTAGAGTAAATCTACTGTGGCCGTCTTGTGTATAATAATTGCACGACGTTTCACAATTATACGCTAACGTCGCCTTTCTTCTTTTCCAGATCCTCGTTCGTGGAGCGTCTGACTCATGAGCGAGAATATAACCTGCCAGGCTGTATGCTGCTAACTGTGCTAATTCAATAAAGGTTTCTAGGCCACGCCAATTATTGCACCAAAGTGGGTCATTTTTATTGCTGGACAGTGGAGCGGCCAGCTAATTACTTTTCAGTTTTATTTGCTGGCTTGTGTGTCGGCTCTAGGTGATTTGTGGCTTAATGGAAGTGCAAAGTAGTGTTAGAGTATGCCCCCAACTGCGGTTTTATTGACTTTTAGGTAAAGGCACGTAATGAATTTTCTAAAAATCACACATTAAAACTTTACTCATTTGCATGAACTAGATTAAAAGTTTTGATAATAGTGTGTTACTAGATTTAGTTAATAGTTATAGTGTTAGTAGACTAGCTAGTTAGCGTCTAGATATTTATTCTATATAAATCATTCATTAACAATACGCGATATTTTACCTAACATACCAGCCATGGTTTATTTAAAAGTAATATACGAATATCCTCAATATCATTCGTGGTTATTCTTGCTTTGTACTCAGCGGAAAATCAGTATTTATATTCCGTGTCTGCATCATCAAGGTCAGTGATTCTATAACTATATATGCCTGTATTAAATCCATTGAAACGAAGAAAATCTTCATGAATATGTGTTTGATTATTTCGTACCGTATCATCATGGAATTTCTAAACCATTGAATATTCATATGTTTGCGAGTGGTTTTGAATGAGTCGCTATTCAGTGTGATCCGCCGAGGCAAATCTCTTTGATGTTCTTCCTAACGCTTTCTCTTTGATATTTCTTCCGCTTCTTCCTCTAATAAATTCTTTTCTTGCCCACCACTAAGGACTGCAATTTTCAAAGTAATAATAATAGTGTAGAGAAGGAATATTCTCGTAGTATACTGCAATCGTGAAATGAGTTATTATTCTTTGTTTTTAATATCTACAGCAAAATTTAGGTACGATGTTTGCTGCAGTGATTAAAATTTATAATCTGTAAATCTTTATATACATTTTGTTTACTAAAAGTTGTTTTAGTCGACACGACATAATACAATACTACTACTACATTCTCCATCAAATTTAATTATTCAAATACCATTTTAAATTTATTAAAAAACATTGCCCTTACTGTGGAATAACATTATCCTATATTATAAGGACGTTTTACATGCATAAATTTGACGTGGACAAACACCCAGATCCGAAACAATTATTTGTCACTAGTTGGGTCAAACAAAACAACAAATAGTTGCCCTGTGTAGGAATCGAGCCCCAGAGCCTAACCCAGTACCTTATCAACTGCGCTCACAGAGTCATCATAAGGACTGTTAACATGTGATGATCACTTTGTTCGTTTTCATAGCTAACAATTTTTTATTTACATTTGGGGTACCTGTTTTATAGCGACTAGCTTATCGTCGCGTGACGTATAATAGCGAATCGGGTCGGATTTCTTTTTTTTTACAACAGTAAGATAAAATTATTTTGAGCTGCTAGAATGTTTAATGTAAAAAATGTAAAGTATCCTCTTATACATGTCCCACAGCTGGGTAAAGGTAATCTGTGTACAGAGGGTACTAGGGCATAGTCCAACACGCGACCCCACCGTGGTTAGGCAGATTTCACATATCTATGAAATAACTTGTTTTGTTACTAACCCCACCGGGCAAACGCCCACGGTGCCAGCAAAAAATTCTTTGGACGAACAGCGATTGTGGAGTATACGAGTAGGTTCGTGCGGACTGCCGACATCAGAGTATGCGGCATTCATATCCCCATCAGGGCCCCACTAACAATCACTATAGTTCCAAGGCAGCCTGGACGATAAAGCTCCAGTTAATTGGACGGCCCGAAGATAAGGAAGCGCTCGAACTTTTTACGACGCCGATAGAAGTTGATAGCGGTAAGTGGATGAAATGGCAATGGATATTGGCTAATTCAATTACACCGGGCACTCGATACATCGTTGGTGGTCACGCGATCGCAGCGGGCGGCGCCCCGATGGAATGGAAGCAATGAATTGATGCTATTAATATAATTGATAGTCGCATGTACCGACGACGGTTCAGCTGTTAGCGGCCAGGCATTGTTTATAACTTACTTTCGAACTGCATTTCATGCGATCAAGGCCGATGATGTCTTTACTGAAAGCCTCTCGTTTATGAGGTACGGACCCTTTGCGATTTGGAACGTAGAACGAAGCGAATGTTTCAGATATTATTGCAAGAAGCGGGCACGTGTCTGTGTTCCTAAACGGCTAAACAGAGATAGCCTGGCTATTCAGTTGAATGACAAGAGGCGCAGTATTGCCATAAGCGGGCACGGATGTTAACACATCCGAAGAACAAAATTTTTTTAGATGAAAGAACACTCTGCGATGAAAAAATGGAGAATTAGCCTTCTTCGCTGGCAATGATGACATTCTAGCTGATGCTTTATGCGTGTGCTATCTGAAATTACAAAGAAAATTCAAAGACCTACCAAATGCAGTGTGTACCAAATGCAAAGTGTTTTATATGTTTAGCTATTAATAATTATTGAATGAAATTTTAAGTGCTGAGTTATCGTATGCACAGAGGTATCTATATTATCGAATATAGATACCTCTGTGCATGATATAAAAAAAAATATTTGTAGCAAAGTGCGAAGTACCCTAATACCGTTTTCACAGAGGAGGCCAAGCAGTGGGACATATTAGGATGTTAAAAGTAAATACTATTATTTTCAATATATTATAGCCTTAATTACCGGTTTATCTATATAAAAATAATAAAACGGTTGCTTACCTGATAGTGGAGATATATATCCAATACCTATGGGCGTTGCTAACACAATGTGTAAAGGCCCTTAGTTGCTCGCGTCAAAATGTTTTTTCGCTTAAAATAGGATAGAAAAAGATTTATTACAACTGAAATACAGTAATATCGCGATGAGACTTACGAATGGAAATATTTAACAAGCATTTGCTTTGCAATCCATTTCCTTGCCAAAAATATGGCGACTGACACTGCGCTTTAATACATCATATTCCTTGAATTTATTAAAAGAGTTTACTTTCGTGTTGTGTAAATTTAGACAGACGTTTTAAGTGGATCACTTTAAATAGTAGATTTAAATGAGATGCTAAATCTCGTTTCAACATGTTTATTTTCCCAGCGCCATCGTTTTCTTGAATAATAGAGAATAATTTAAAAAATCGAATTTTTCAACAAACTTCCCAAGGAATTAAATTAATTAATAATTGCAATGTTACGAATTACCTTTTTTATTAATCTAATTCTATATCTCAATAAACCTAAACTTCATAATGCAAAAGCTTAAAACAGAATAGTCTAAAGTTTGATTTGAAATCTTATATCTACTTATTGGTACACATTTAAAAGACTGTGAACATTATTTTTACTGGTTTAAACGTTAATTTACTGTAAACATAACATAAAAAATTCGAGTCTTTATGGTCGACTAATCGAACGACTAAACGGGAAATACACACGAAAACAATTACGGACGTAATCACAAACGATGACGTCGTCAATCTTAATTTCACCCGAGACATTAAGCCGAGCACGTGCTCGTGAAATTGTCGAAAAAATTCGAAAAGTCATCACTTAAACTGTGGCGGCATGCACCAGGCACTCGATATAGCGTTTTTGTTTTTTAATGACGACAATATTTTTGATGACGGGCGAAACATTTTTAAATAGCAATCTAAAAACAAAATGTATTTTAACACAGCTATTATCTTAAGCCAAGACAAGATATTAGCGTTAATTTTCGACAACCTTAAAACGTAGCGATATAGATTATACAAACTGCCTTTCACGTATACTCAGGAAATTTCAGCTAAAATCCGAGATACGGTCGCACTACAATGCTTAAACTTGATTACAATGTGCAACTGACAAATATTCATTCCTATTCCATTAGGCCCTTGGTGTTAAACCTTGAGAATTACAACTACAAAACGTATACTGTCCTACGAACGCAAACGTTGTAGCCAATCTCCGGAGCCTCATGGTCTGATTCCCAAGCCGCAATCATCATTAGGCTTTAATGTTTATCTCGGTAATAACTAGACGCGGTGTGAAGTGGAATCGCACATCATAAAGGAAGTTGCATATTAATACAAAGGGATAAGAGCTATAGATAATATATAGTGGCTGGTGACAAGAGAGCTGGTTCTTTTCTCGCTCAAAGGTTAAGCATAACTATTAAGCGAGGAAATGCAGCTAGCGTTCTTGGCACCATGCCGCGTGGATTAGGTTTATTAGATAATATTTAATTTTAGATAGATTTAATCTTGTAAATATTAGATCAATAAAGATTGTAAACTTTAAAAAAAATAAGGGATAAGTCGCTCAGATTGAAATTATAGCGCGATTTAAGTGACGGATCATTTTTCAATTTTGTTGGATGATGATTTCGCTTTCAACCCTTTAGACGGGATAAAGTCTCTCGACACTAGCTATTTCTAGAGACTGGGAGGGTTTGAAAGGTAAATACCAATGCATGGCGCATTGGTATTTACCATTGTTGAATATAAAGAAGAAATGTTAAAATAAACTGTGACACGCGTGTTTTATTTTTCCCATTCAAATTGTACTATTTTTCAAAGTCCGAATAAAATTAAAACAAAGTTTACCGCGTCATAGATTAGAAGAACTTCGTTATCATAGCTACAGTAATCATCACATACAGTCGTGACATAGCTTTTGTTGTCTTGACTTATTTATATACACCAAGTGTATCTCATCTAACAACGGAAAAAGCAATTAAAGGTTGAAATTGCTATGCTGAGCATAATTTTGAGTTATGAACATGCCATAATATTTGAATGTCGTGGTTCGTTTTGTAATATTAAGTAATGGGTGATACTACTCAATGAAAAATAAAATTGTGATGGTTATATTGAAG
This sequence comes from Iphiclides podalirius, assembly GCA_933534255.1. Lineage (NCBI taxonomy): Eukaryota > Metazoa > Arthropoda > Insecta > Lepidoptera > Papilionidae > Iphiclides > Iphiclides podalirius. The sequence goes on along the minus strand of OW152839.1, from coordinate 8,951,936 downwards.
AACGTATCAATTAGAGAACCTTAAAAAGGAGTACATGCATGACTCAGCATTTACTAAAAGACAATCCAAGTGCTTTTGGATTTTGGTAACATCATTCTTGCGTCATTAGTGGAACGGGCATTCTATTAAAGCAGTAGATTTATGTCAACGGAATAAAAGTTATCGTTGTTTCGAAGCCGGGACGCGTTTCCCATCGTCGTTTATCATTTTCCCCGCAGTTTTAATTGACAGCTGTCAAATCGCAAGCTTTTTCGCGCCATTTTACACGCCATCGTGCCTAACGATGGCGATTCGTTTTTTAGATAGAGCACTGTGTTTTTTTTTTAATTGGACGACGTATTTTATTGCAGCAACTCAATATCGTTACGACTTTGACAGTTCGTAACGTGATATTTGCGATATGTCGTAGCGTCTGTCAGATGTTTACTCACGTGTTGTTCAACGACGCTTTTGGGAAAATGATTTCTTTAACGGGTTGCGATTTTAAAGCCATATGCGTTCTAAAATTTCCTCATAATTCGTATTTTAACCTTTTTTTTTTATTTGATCCTTAGGTTTCGATTTGATGCAACATTTTCCTCAACTTATAGACAGACCTTAATGTTTTGCCTGTTATACCAGCCAGCTTTATTTCAAAATAAATATTTTTCCTTTATTTGAACATACAGAGGCTGGGAGGACACCAAAAAATTAGATTGTCTTTCATTTCAGGTTCAGAATCACCACGTGGTCTAAAAGGAAGAAATAATTGAAAAGTAACTTTGTCAAGATGAACATCTAAGAATGTACGGAAACGAAGAGATAGAAGACGTTCGGTACACTAATGGGCCTGAATTGTTGCTCTTACCTGTATTTTGAACTAGGTGAGCAAACTTTCAGGTGTGTTAGTGCCGACTTAACGACGGAGAAGAGTAGGAAGAAACCAAACATTTTGATGCTGAAGAAATTGAGAAAGTTGAAGATGGTGCCGCCATTGAAGAAAGCAAGTTTGGTAATTTGATCATTTATTGTCGTGTTTAAGATTCTCCTGTTCAAGTTTTATTTTATTTCTATTATACTTTCGTCCTTAATTAGAAAGATGATATATAATTAGATAACGAATGTAATTTGATGATTGTGTACAAAGGTTTTTACAAGACCATTAAAAGTGAAAATCCTATACATTATATATTCAGTATTTAAGCAAAACAGCAACAACACAACTTCTAAAAGTCATCTCTAGTGAATCAGTATTTGAAATTACAATGAACAATTTTATTTGCTGACACTATGATTTCCTAGGCTTAGATTAGTTTTTTTGTTTAATTTTAAAGTTTTTTATAGTGCTAATCTCTGCACTTAAGATTGAACATAAAAACATGTAGAAAAAGTACGAAAAGATTGTCGCCGCTGTGCTATGCTAAATAACAATGTAGATAGAAGACGTTAAGATTTTCGTCACTGTGGCTATCAGCCGTTTAGCTCAGTGGCTAGAGCGTCAGGCCGCGAATGCCGAAGACGTGGGTTCGATTCCCACAGCGGCGACAATTTTTTCGTACTTTTTTTACATGTTTTAATTAGATTAGTTTGCTAGGTTATAATGATTTAATACTAATTTACTAAAATCATTGCTAAAATAATACCTTATAAACGTTCATAGGAGCTTTTTACATTGAAATTAGTTAAGCAGTAAACCGGTACTGTATTCTATAAAAGGTTAAGATGGCATGCAGCGAGCAAATTAATGAAAGATCTGGAGAAGATATGTTATATGATTTTTATCTTAGTAACCGTTACAAACAATGTAAATAGATATGTGTTTGCGTCACTTACTGTAATTAGATTGCAGTTCTATAGACTTTTTTTTTAACTGATGTTTTTGCTTTCAGTCCCGAGACTATTAAAGCTTCATCTGACGCAGAACCGGTGGGCTAGCCAGAACCCACGGGTTTGGGGCTCTATAGACTGCTATCTCTTTGTGTATCGTACATGATGTAATGTACAGCGGAACAATTCATAAACGCCGCACAGTATGGACATGCGTGATATTAATTAAATCATTGTGTTTTGGTAAATAACTGTTTTTTTAATGTATTTCTATGAGTCGATATCAAATTTTAATAATATCACGCGTTTGCGAGAGACGTTATCAAAGTCCTGGTTAGAATCATATTACAAATTGCTATAAATTAATTGATAACATACATAATTTGAATCAGCAGTTGTTAGTGTAGAGCAAATATATTTTAAACAGAAACAACAAAACTTTAACTCAATTACGTTATAATTTCATTTTGGGTAAATAAACTATTGTGCTGCTCTGTTAACAAAGTATCTTATACAAATGCCTATATAAAACGACTAACTATATATTAAACGATCCTGCAAACAAAGTAGCGATAGAACCAATTTATAGAACGGAAATAATTTTTAAGGGAACGATCTTCCTTATAAATTATTTCCGTTCTAATTTCATTGAATTCTTTTACGATGTTTGACACAACTCGTGTGCAAATTGATTTCTTGTTTTCATATCGTTTGTTTCGAAAATCCATACTCTAAGGAAAAATGTATTCTTTACATCTCCTCTTAAGGAGGACAGCTTCTATTAAATTTTCTGTACATTGTCTTGACTCTTGTTTCTTCTTCTTTACCTTCCCACACAGCCGCTGGAGTAAGCTTTGTAATTTTATTATTACAAAGCTTACTCCAGCGGCAGTTTTGACTTAATTTTTTGCAATCGGCGTCTATTTTTAATAGAAAGTTTTGAAGTTTACATTATAAATCTCCTTTTTCTTTTTTGTGTTTTATTAAGTTTTCGAAAATTATGTTACTTTTTTTACGTCTGGTTGTATTTGTTTAAGATTAACGGCAACATCTTTAATAGAAGCATCTGTGTAAATATTGATTGCTACATTTTGGTCAAAAATTTGTAGAACTGATAGAAACCAGTTGGTTGGGAACAGTCTCAATGATCTCGCATAGGAGGCTTTTTATCATTTAGAAAGGTTTTTTCATTCTGGGTCTAAAAAGTTATGAGTTTTTTGAGTAAAGTACGCCAGGTATTATACTTATTGCACTCCTTGGAATGTATTTATGATAAAAATGTTTTTTCGAAGAAATTGTCTTACATTCTTTTGTGTTTTCGGAATAGGAAAATACTTTATGGAAAACAAATTATGTTTTACTATTTTAACGGTATTATTCTGAGTTGTATATATGTTCCAGATTTTTTACCGAGTCCACTGCAAATGTCCACTTTGTAAATATTAACTCAAACCCTTCATGTATTAATGGATTCCAATAATTATGTCAGCATAAGTAACATGTTTTACTAAAAGCAACATCTGTAAGTTAGTATTTTTCAATATGTTACTAAATATTCATTGGAAAATTGCTGGTGAGGATTTTTTATATCCAAAAGAATCGCAGTTCCATTGAAAATTTCTTTTTCCTGTCTTCTAAAATGCCAAGTTTATGTTTGATGATGAAAAAATTGTAATTCAGTTTTTATCACTAGCTCCTTAATCAACGGAAATCTGGCTTGAGTTTACTGTATTTATCAAGTGTTTGAAGTGGATAAATTTACTCCTCTAGAGTTCTTTCTAAAATCCAAAGTCAGCCTACATTGCCAGCGCTCAAGCTATCTCAATTGATTCAACTTAAAGAAAAATTAAAAAAATTAAAATATGTAAGGAGTTCTGTGTGTGGATACTTACAGTTCCAAATGTTGGATTAAGCTCATTTTTTTTTTAGAAAATTTGGAATAATAGCCGTGGGTTGATCTGATATCAACGACACATTACCCCTTATTTTGCATTCCCTTCATTTGCAACGTTAAAGAACATGCACAATATTTGTATGAATCCCTAGACGAAATTCGAAGCTACAAATATATCCACCTAACGCTTGACTCCTGTGAGGTCAATTGCCTTCAATCCTATCGTATTCATTCCGTACTCCCTATATATTTTCCTATCGCTTAGTACACAAGCAAAAATGAACGTTTCACCTGAGTATTTCATCTTTTCTAAAATAAGTCCCTCTACTTTTTTTTTATGCGAAAAGTTGTCAAACGAGCAGACGGTTCACCTGATGTTAAGTGAATACCGCCGCCCATGGACATCTGCCACCCGAGGGTTACAGATGCGTTGACAACCTGGTATTTGTCATACTTCGCAAAGGTTCAGAAACGTCACTGCTAGCTGTTGATTAGTGTTGAAAAATACACAAAAAAAAACTTTGCAGGCGACTGTACCGTGTGGGATAAGCGGAAGATATTGGAAGTCGACTGTACCCGGCCGTGTAATAAGCGGGAAGCATTGCGTAACCCGGCAGAGCGGCGCTACATCGGAAATGTAAGGAGGGCACCGGATTGAAGAGTTCCTCTCGACGCTTTCCGCTCTGCAGACGGGAAAACGTGCATCCAGATGCCGTCTTCTTTGTACTCCATTCGATGTTTTCCATTTTTGAATAAACCCAAACAATACTCCTCGGTGGACCGAGGGGTATTGCTTGGGTGGTAACTGATAGCGATTTTTAGTACAACAGGGTATCTCTGATGCACACGTCGCATATTATTTCAAAATGGTGGTACGTAAAACAAACTCAGAGGTATTGACGTAGCAGAATTAAAAAGAAGTAAAGTAACAGCCTGTACATATGTCCCACTGCAGAACAAAGACATCATCTGTACAGACACGAGTCCATTGCGGATTAGCAGACTTTATCTTAGAAATATTTTTTTTTAGTTCTTATTTCAAAAATATGCAGGTTTCCTCACAATATCTTACTTTACTTTTACAATTACGAAATGGTCTGTGTGGAAAATTCACGGTATGTCGACTTATTTAAACCACTTCGATACGATCGCTTTAGCGTTGTGGTTGAATTCCAATTATGAATCTAATTTGATCGAAGAATGAAATACCACGGTAGATACAATTTCTTTTTCTTATTATATAGAGTATTTCAACTTAAAACAAATTTGATAATTATAGTGTGTTCTAATCCAATAAGAGACAAGCGACCAAAGTTAATTAACAGTTGAAAGAAGCGATATTGTTACGAAAAAATAATATATACTAAACACAACCAATTTGAGTATATTAGTTTGCACTATTGTTAGTTTACACAATGATATGATAAACTCAAGCGAGAGTTAATGGTGTCTCGTGAAGAAGAAGAAATAAACAATCTTTATGGAAAAAAACGCTCTCTGTTTTTAAATAACAATTTCTGATTTAAATACTATGTAAGATTATCTTTTGCTTCGTATTCAAATCAGAAATAATTTTTATTTTACAGACGCGCTGCAATTTAATTAAATTGCGAGCACACCAAATAAAAAACGAAGAAATAAACCACGTCGATAGATTATCAGACGTTCATTAATTACATCAAATTACCGAATCTCTTGCAAGGGCGGATCCAGCTTTGGTGCCAGGGGGGGGTCACGTAGTTGTCAAGTGATAAGAAGTTATAATTTTTATAATCATAGATACAAGTAAAAAGTAGGTACTTATTTTTAACCGACTTCAAAAAGAAGGAGGTTATCAATTCGGATGTTTTAATTTTTATGTAGGTGTGTTCCGGCACACCTTCGTCATATATAGAGGGATTTGAAAAATTCTTTTTTGTTCGTAACATTTCGTTGCTTATTATCTTATAGTACCCGGAGGACCGAGCTTTGCTCGGTTTGTTTTTTTTTTTTTTGGTAAATCGTGTATTTTGGAAATTACATTGAGATACAAATTACTGAGTAATGAAATATGCATAATATTTTTCGATCTTACCGACGTAATAATAAGAAAATATGAACTGATGTTTTTCACAAAAGAATGAACTTTAAAAAAAAGGGAAAAAAATAACAAAATAACAAATCGACAAAAATTAAAAATAAAGAAAGCAATGATCTGGAATCGAAAAAAAAGTAAAAAATTAATGTGTAAATGATCGTGACGCGAACCACGGCCGTCTGTTTTGGGGCCGCCCGATTACCGACCGAGCTATTATGACATTTTCTCTTGCGGCGAAATTTACCGTCATATTCGAATTACATTTTTCATTCCCTGAAAACAGGGATAAAAGGACATTTTCTAAAAATGAAACCTAGCTAGATCGATTTTTCGCCCCCGAATCTACGCACATACTAAATTTCATGAAAATCGCTGGAGCCGTTTCCGAGATTCCGATTATATATATATATATATATATATATATATATATATATATATATATAGATATATACAAGAATTGCTCGTTTAAAGGATAAGATTATACAGCATGGCTTTTATAAAGGTGCCCAAATTCACACAGGAGGTTCAGACTCGGTAATATAATTGTTTATTGAAATAAAAACAAACTTTTAAAAAAAAATGGCATTCTGTTCCCTAAAAACAACAACAAACTTGTTGACTATGCGGTAGTCATTCATAAATGCGTCGTATACTTTTGAAACGAACTGGTGTGCGTGTTAGTTATGAATGATCGCGCGTAAAATAAATAAGTTGCCCATGAATCACGCACTTTGTGAGATAAGTTCAAATGAATGTAATTAATTAATTACGAGTGATTTTAAATAATTTATCATTATAAATGAAACTAATTTTACAGCGTTCATGGTGTCACTGAGTCTGTCCCGTGACCATGAACGCTGTAAAGGGTTCGAAACGTCGGGAATTAAAATTAAAAATAAACGCGATAAATCCGTAAAATTAGTTTCATTTATAATGTGTAATCGCGTAAATACAAGAAATTATAATTTATCATTTTTTATATAACTTTATTTATGTTTGGTATTTAATAAAAAAATGGATACACTTAGAAAAGCCACCCTGTATAGTATTTTTTTAAGTAGCTATTGGTAGGCTCACTTATTTTTGGAATTTCTTTTATTTATTTATTATATATTATATATTACTAGCTGCTGCCCGCGACTACGTCTGCGTAGAGGGGTGAAAATTTAGGTATGTATTTTTGTATCCTGTGTCATAAAAAAATAAAAACAAAAAATTTTGCCAAAATAATAAAAAAAAAATTTAGGGGTGGACTACCCTTAACATTTAGGGGGATGAAAAATAGATGTTGGCCGATTCTCCACCCTGGCCGACAATCACGCTAAGGATCACAAAAACCGGTCGAGCCGTTTCGGAGGAGTTCAAGTTCGAACCCCGTGACACGAGAATTTTATATATTAGATAATATTCTCAATTCCTCTACTCCGCAAGCTGGCTCAACTTCAATGACAAGTACCCTAAAACGGGACTATCAGGACACGGGTTAATAATAATATATAATCAACCCAAATGAAAACTCTTTAAATAGCCGTACACAAAATAAAATTACATCGTCCACATAAAAAAAAAATGTTCATAAATAAAAAAAAAATTATTCAGTCATTCATTCATTCATTTATAATATTCAGCGCTTCTAATCCATCTAATCAAAGACAGAATCCACATTCATAACAAACGGAACGAACAAACTTTATTCCCCAAACATGGTCTCGCATACTCACGTCCACTAAACCACCACATCTCACCTTCCATCAAAAACGGTCCACCCATTAAGACCAATCAAACTCTACGCAGTTGTGTTCCTTAATTACTGAGTTCCTATGGCCACATTCCAGCTCTGTCGTCAGACCTTGGTTACCATCTAGCACCAAAGAACTCGTCATGACAAATCTAACGAGCCGAGACGCAATAGGGTTGCATCGTTTCTTTACTGAGTTCATATGACAACCTTCTAGCTCCATCATCAGATCAGACCCTGGTAACCATCTAAAAATTAAGTACGCGCCAAGACGAATCAAACGAGCCGAAACTCGATGGATGGACAGAGTAGTCATAGGAAACTCACAGAAGATCGGCGTAAAGTACTTCTGCGATTTGTCTGGTGAGTACCTCACTCACGAGATACGTTTTCTCCTTATATGGCGTTTTCTCCTTATAAAGAGAAGACGCATCTGCAACCCCTTTTTACGGTGCTAGGACCACGCAGCAGCCTCGGCTGTTGCACGAATGGGCAGGCCCGTCCGGGTAAGTACCACAACCTCACAGAAGACCAGCGTTAAGTGGAAGTATGACAAATACTTTTGTGTCTGGTGAGTGAGGTAGCCGGAGCCCAATTTTCAACGCATCTGTAACCCTCGGGTGTAGCAGATGTCCATGGGCGGCGGTATTCACTTAACATCAGGTGAACCATCTGCTCGTTTGGCAGCTTTTCGCATAAAAAAAACATTATGCATATGTCCATGGACAGCTGAAGATGGAGCTCCATCATCAGATCCCGGTTACCAATGAAAGACAAACTACTCGTCAATACGATTCAAATTTACCCAAACGCGATGAGGCTCTGTCGTTTCATTTCGAATTTTCTTTAGCGTGCTTCCAGCTCCATTGCCAGATTAGCACCATGTCATAAAAATATTGCATTGTCTCGCGATTTACACTTGTATACAAAATTTCTGCTCAACCGGTAACCGGGAAGTAAATCAAATTTAATTTGCAAGATGTGATTTGATGATTTAACATTAAAATATTGTAGAAATGTTCATAAAATGAAAAGTACTAGGCCAAACTATGGTAAATTTTTATGAGACCAAATGGCAACTATTCTGCATGAAACTAAAGAAGAATCACGTAAATCGGATCATAAATCTCAACGTAATCGGTGTACATACATTGAAAAAAATATACCAATCGAATTGAGAATTTTTTTTAAGTCGGTTAAAAATATTATATTAATTTAATTAAATATTGTAGGTACTTACATAAAATCTATACTTTGGCAAAAAATATATAAAAACATTATATTTAACAATTTTAATTAGTTGTCTACCTAGGTCCTGGACCCAGCCCAGGGGGGGGGGGGGGTCATGACCCCCATGACCCCCCCTGGATCCGCCCTTGATCTCTTGTTTAAACAAAAAAAAATGCGCATATAATGCAGGCTGCACTGCTACCACTCTAGGAAGAAACAAGCAAATTATCTTTTATAAACAGCAATAAAACTGAGAAAATATTACACATAGTTAAAAGTAACTATTATATGTACAAAATATATCACAATCTAACCACACTTTGTCGTTTTCTTTTCAATTTGTGTGAAAATTATGGTTATTAAAATAAATACTCCTGAAACGGCTACTCTGTCAAAAATCAAAATCAAAAATATATTTATTGAAATAGACGCTTGTGCGTTCTTATCAGTCTGGCGAAACTAGGAACAAAAAAATTTTCTATGGACTTTACGTGGCAAATAATGGCGGACATTGCTATCACACTCCCTCAATGCGGTTTCTCTTTCTTGCAATAGAAGTGCCATGTTGTTTGTCAAAACTTAATTTCGCACCGCGTATTTTGAATGTAAATGCTTATTTAATTGTAAATTTAAATTGTTTACAGTAAAATTTCTCACGAAAACTAGTGACAGGTGATCAGAGTTGTACTTTTAATTCAAAATGCCTAAAAGACGGTTTATTACCTGTGAAATTGGTGAAAATCGAGCAAGTCATTCGATTCTTGAAAAAAGGATGTTTTCGATAAGTTATAGCGAGATTTCCCTTAGATGAAGCCCATGTAAGCACTTAAATATAATACTTTGCAGCCATATGTAAGTAAAGCAGACTAAGAACAAATAAAATTAACAAATTTATCTCATTTAAATTGTGTGCTAGTGATGTACTGCAACTGTAATATCCACATATCGATAACTACGTTAATGTTTATCATTGAAAAAAAAATGTTGTGTGAAAGAGTAGGGGCACAAAGTTTTACATATTTGAATGGTGTGCCTACATAAATGAGCAAGGATCGGAATAGGTGAATTTTACAGGAAATTTGAAACATAATCTCTATGATATTGATACATCATATAATTAATTTCGTGCTGAGTATGCAAGAAAACTAAAATATTTTTTTGTTTTTTAATTCTATTTTTATGTTTCAATTTTTTCCAGACTCGTGTACAGCAGGACAACAGCTGTTGGCTGAAAAATCAAGAGACAAAAAAGAAATTTTATTTCAGTAATAAAATTTTATTTGAATTAACAGAACCGCTTTTTATCTTATTTCAGGTCCGCGTTTTAGTCCAATCTTGTATTAGTACCGAATATACCCTCATCAACATTGGACATAAATACGGACTCGATACTTACCTAAAATTAATAAAAATAAGTCGAAACCTCGGTTTCTACCTAGTATATTTTATCGATATCGATAAGAAGCTAAGCTAGCTTGTTTAAGCACTATTTGGCTCCTTACGTTGGTACTCCTGTTGCTTGACATCTTTGCGGTATTTTGTGGTATGGTTTGTATTGGAGTGCCGCGTAAACTGATATTTTTGGCTAGTATGGAAGTCCCGTCTCTTAAACGTAGTGATTACATTCTCCTTGGTTCTTATGAAATGTCAAAATTTTACATAAGAATTAATACGTTCGTTCGTTACTACCGGTTCGGAAAGCAGTTTCTGTTGCGAAGAAACCGGAAAGAAATGCAACAGTTGCTCTTTTTCGTTTTAAAACGATTAGTTTACAATATAATAGAACAGGTATGTCTTATTTTAGTCTACTTGAGTATCAACAGTATTAAACCCACACATTGGCGTCGTCAAGATTTTCCGCAATGGTATAATATGCCTTAGCTCTAAGTTCACTTTTAATTTTGCATTTAAATTGGACAAGTGGCAGACTTAATATCGACCGTGGGATTTTATTATACATGCGCACACTTTTCCCTATGAACGATCTATTTACTTTTTGTAGACGAAACAATGCCGTAATTAATTAGTCCTGTCTGTCACTATGCTTTAGGTAACAATTAAGATTATGTTTAACATACAAAATATTACAAGGAATATATTGGGACGCAACAGTGAGTATATTAATCTCTTTAAAAAGATTTCTGAGTGTATTCCGGGCTCCGATGTTATAGATTGCTCGGACAGCTCTTTTTTGAAGAATAAATATAGAATTTATATCAGATGCACTACCCCACATCAAAATGCCGTACTACAAGATGCTGTGAAAATAACTGAAGTAAACAAGTCTGGCAGTGTCGATGTCTGATAACTACCTAACCTTCCTAATTGCAAAAACAGCGGAGCTTAACCCATTGGCAAGAGCTGATAGATGGGTACTCCACTGGAGCTTTGAATCTGCTGTAATCCCCAAGAAAACAACGGACTCAATAGGATTGACGGATACGTTATTTAATAATAAACTGAAACTTTGTCTTCTTACACTAGGAAGAGTAAAAAGAATACATTTAGTTTTTTTTCGCATTTAATACCATATTATTTATGGTGAACCAGTGGAGGATATGCGAAAGTGCACCATTTACGTCATCATAATTTTATAAATTTCGGTCAGCTTTAAAGATGAGCGATGTATCGTCAGAAAACAGTACAAAATCACAAAACTCACTGGCATAAGAGGGGAGATCATTTATATATACTAGAGAATAATAGGCCCAAGATTGATCCTTGTGGGACATCCATTTTCATGGGGAACCCTGCGGAATTAACATCACGAATGTCACCCATAGACATAATATCTGTAGTTGCCACCTGTAAATAAAGTTGGCTCCGGTTATCTCAGTCTACCGCTAGGTAAGTATCGCCGCAGTTGGCATAGACCGCGCCATGTCCTCGATTACCCTGACGACGAGACTACAGGATTAAAAAACTACGCAAGCACACCAACACACACCGCACTCGCTGGCGAGTGCGGCAAACATATACTAGGTTCCGCCACGTACCTGGCAGGTTCTCTCTAGTTAATGATACAAGCGTTGCTGGAGTTTCTTCCGCCACTTCTTCGGCCAACGCCAACGCTTTCCGAAGTGGTAGTAATGTCAGATCTAGAAATTCTACCAGTCAGATTATAGCTACCGATTGAACCCAGATCCAGCCCTCTCGGGCACCCTCGAATCGGAATGTTAAACGCGTAATGAGTGACAGCCCAAGCCGAGTCCCCCTCTCGGGGACCCTTGAGCCTAGTCACTCCATGGAGCGTCTGCCAAAGCGCCCTATGAGCTTGGCGGCCTCCCAAACCGGTAATGATAATAATAACGTGACGGCCCGAGCCGAGGCTCCCTCGGGAGCCCTCAAGCTAAGTCACCATAACGCGTAATAATAGCACGCCGAGGTTAAGGCTAGTAGCCCCGAGCGCCAAGCCACCTCAAGCCCGTCGGAACTGTAAAGGCCAACAGTGGCTCATCAAGCCCAAAAAAAAATTTCCTCAGTCACCAGACGAAACCGGAATACTTCAACTTCACGCCGGTCTTGTGTGAGGTCGGGGTAATTCCCCAGACAGACCAGCCCATTCGTGCAACAGCGAAGACTACTGCGTGGCCTTAGCACAGTATAAAAAAATCACACCACATAACCCAAATAGTATTTATTAAAATCTGGCCAATAAGAATGACTTTTAAAACATTATTGTATCACTTACACAATACAAACTATGATGCCAAAAACAGAAATATGCTTAAAATGTGCCATGACTAGCCGATCTAATAACACATAAATATATCATTTTGTCTAGGTATGTTTCCAAAATTTCTTCATATTAATGCAACTTTTTAAAAAAAGGCCATAAAACATAGTAATGCTACGATTACTTTATAAAACAAGGCCATAAAACTAACCTGTACCTAATCTTAATCCAAATTAGTCGAATATGTTTGAAATAACATTTCGTAACATATTGTACAAATTCCTGATAAAGCACAATATTTTAATCATGTACCTATAGGAAAAAATCTTATTGTAAGGTTATATTAGGCCGCAAAGAATAGAAAAAATAAATAAAAGCATTTTCTTAAATGTCCAGTGAAAGGGCGACGCGTATATCAGAAACAGGTCGTTAGCAGAAACACGATAATTGTAATGAAATCAAACCAATAGCTGTGTAACCATGACTGTCATGATTGTCGAACTATTCCTACGTGTTCGTTTTGAAACGTTGAAATAATGGCAACCGAAATAATGAAATCGTGTAGGCAAAGATTGTAGGTATCTTTGCGCCAGTAAACGCAAATAAACATGGAAGCATTATTGTCGCTCAAAAATGACATAACGAAAAACTATACCGTGACGGCGCGGGGCTTATAAACCGTACCGCGTGGCTGCGTGCGTGGTTTTAGGGATGTGACTTAATTGAACTAACAAATAAGTTCATTTTTGTATGACGGCGCGTGATAGCTGTCAGTGAGTGTTATTATTTATTAACAATCTCGTGCGGCTTCCATGTTTTTTTGGCGTTCACTGTGTTGGGCATTTACTGAGCGTCAGGCTTTTGTGGGTTTGCCGTGGGTTCGTTTACCGCACGAGACGATATGGCCCACGTCAGGGGTGGTCAAGCGATCGATCGCAAATCGACCGGTCGATAGCGAGTTCTTATGGAGTCAATCTCGAAAATAGAATTGCCGATATAGATCTATTCATACATTTTATTATGGTTGATCCTCGCTTAGGCAGAATAACCTCCTCAGCGTTTTCCTTTATCGTAATAAGGGGGATATTGAGTTAGCGGCAAAAGATAGCATCATCAAAGGAACGCCCGGTATTCGTTATAGAAAAGCCGTAACGAGCGACCGTTTTTGATTCTCTTCGATTTTTCAATAAACTTCGGGTGGCGTATTTGGCGGCATGCTTACATACCATTAGTTAGGTACTACGCAACATTCGAGACTTGGTCCGCACCGATGTCCGCCAGTGGGAGTAGGTTGATTCCTCTCTACTACTACTAGGACAATCGATACGTATACATAGTTTTTTTTTTTATGTCACAAGGTGGCAAACGAGCTGGTGGTTCACCCGATGTTAAGTGATACCTACCCATTGAAATTTGTAACACCCGTAGGGTTTTGTAGGTGCATTGCTACCTTCTAAAATTGAAGGAAAATTGAAGGAAGGATTGAAAAATGCTAAAGTGGGCCCCGGCTAGCTCGCTCACCAGACGAAACGCAGAAGTATAATACTTCCGTTCCAAGTCGGCCTTCTGTGAGGTCATGGTACTTACCCAGACATTCTTACCTGCCCATTCGTGCAACAGCGAGACTGTTGCAAGATCCTATCACAGTAAACATTTTGTTAGTAATAACCGTCACGGGACGCCTGGTAGATCTGAAACATCGACATTATTTTGTAAAAGTAATATGCAGAAAAGAACAGATTGTGATAGGAACTAAATATGTCATAATGATAAACTAAAATATTACGATTTTTTATTATATTACTTAACAAAATTAAAATTAAATATTCATATTAAAATATAATTTGAAAAACACAATATTATTATTAAACACGATTATTTTAATACACCTTACACAATACTTCATGTAGATACAGTCTACATGAAGTATTGTATACATATATATACCATCATATAGCGTCGCCACGCCTGAAATCGGTTTTACGTGCGGCTATAGATGTTTCACATCAATAAAAAATGAGTTCGTCGAAGAAAATTAAAACTAAATAATCTCTTAAAATTGCAGTTGGTAGACAGCGAATTTTTTGAGCGCATTGACTTAGTTCTTCACACGACCCAATCACCTGACGTCCGTTCAGGTGATTGAGTTACGCAAAATTCCGAAAAAGAATCAATAATTATTTCCCTTAATAAAGGATTTCCTGGATGTAACAGGTTGTGACACTCAGATGCTAACAATCGGCGGTTAATGCATTTAAACACTTTAAGGTAAAACTATTAATGAGATGATTGTGCAGTAAACGCATACAAAACGAAATTGTAGCTTATGATAGATCTACTGAAAAGAAAGCATTTGAAACGTTCTCCGTCTTTAAAAGAAAGGATTCTTTTGTAGAAACTTTGATATTTATAAGGAAGAATTTATTTATTTATTTATTTATTGTTCACACCCCAACTTAAGGCTAAACAAAAGGAAAACTTAATACTAATAAACATTTTCTTCCAGTTAACCCTGGGAGTAGAGAAAATTTGGTGCATGTGCAAAACAAAGTAAGCGAAATAAATTAAGGAAAAATTAATAAAAGAGAACAAAATAAAATCAAAGGTACATTCAATATAAACTTACTTTAAACAAGCATACTTTTCATCGGTGGTAGGGCCACGCAACAGCCTCGGCTGTTGCACGAATGGGCAGGCTCGTCCGGGTAGTCAAAGTCAAAAGTCAAATATCTTTATTCAATATAGAAGCATTCACTTACTTATTGATAGTCAAAAAACTCTACCACCGGTTCGGATGGAAAGCCACTGACCTGAGAAGAACCGGCTTAAGAAACTCAGCGGGACATTTTTTTTTACTTGCCAAAAAAATTACAAATATGTATACAATTATTAAATTCCACTTGAAAGAGCCTGGAGCGATCAATTCATTTCCAGAGTGTGTTAGGGCCCTGGGAGATCTCTTGCCATTGACGTCAACTCTCTGAACACGATAGCTCAAGTATGATGTCAGAAAATTAGTGGTGTAGTAACAAAAATAACAGTAGTGGTGTAGTATCCTGACCAGAGTGTCATGCTGTACACAATCAAATGCTTTGGTTAAGTCACAGATAATACCTAAGGCATCCTGTGACTCTTCCCAGGCTTCAAAAATATTCTTAACAACCTGGATACCCGCATCTGTTGTTGAGCGATCCCTAGTAAATCCATATTGCTTGTTATGCAACAATTTATGTGTACTAAAATGGAGTAACATTTGATTCAAAATAATTTTTTCAAAAATTTTACTAAGAGTTGGTAGTACTGAAATAGGTCTAAAATTGCTGGGGTCAGAAGTACTACAAGGTAAGTACCACGACCTCACAGCAGACTGGCGTAAAGTGGAAGTATAATACTTTTGCGTTTCGTCGGGTGAGTGAGGTGGCCGGAGCCCAGTTTTCAAAGGGTTGTCAACGCATTTGCAACCCTCGGATGTAACAGATGTCCATGGGCGGCGGTATTCACTTAACATCAGGTGAACCGTCTGTTCGCTTGACAACTTTTCACATTAAAACAAACATAAATGCTATACATATACAATTATTAAAGACATAAATTAAAATAGAAAAGAAAAAGAATTATCGAACGTTTTGGGCGAAGTCGAGAGACGTTTCCGTAAATCGTAAAATACAGAATTTTTTCTTGATGTCCTTTTTTATGTAATAACTTTAGAATCACCCTAAAGTTAAGCTAACGAAATAGCAAGTCAATGTAATAAATGTAATAAATATACTTTTCTATATCTTTAAAAAATAAATACATACGACGTTAACTGGAATGTTTGTTGATAAAACTTCAGCTGAAGTGGTACGAGTAGTTGTGTCTAGGTGATCGCTATTTACTAAACTCGAGCAAATGGGTTTAAATCACGGTATTGGCACTATTTGGACTGTTAATGGGAATTTTGAGTGCTGATTTAGCACGTGTTTGGCGGTGAAGGAAATATCGGGAGGAAAACCTGCATATGTAAGAAATGAAAAAAAAAAAATTAGAAGATATTTGAAGTGTGTGGAATATGATCTCATGGTAGAGGAGGCTTTGTCTCAGCGAAGACATAATTATGTGTTATATAATATATAGTGAGACTTTATTATTATATTTGCCTTATTATACACCATAAAACATAAAAGGAAATTTTACAGAAGTATAAACTTATGAGGTATAAACAATAAGGCAGTCTTATTGCTAAGGAGCGATCTCTTCCAGACAACCTTGTGGCTAAAAATATTTTAATTTGCACAACGGTAGGTGATGCAAATGATAAACTTACATACTAACATCTAAATAAACTAAACGAATATGTTGTATTTTTCTATAATAATATACTAGGAATAGTCATTGATAAAACTTCAGACGTGGTACGAGTAGTTGTGTCTGGGTAATCGCTATTTACTAAACTCGAGCAAATTGATTTATAATCACGATATCGGCATAATTAGAATTGAAGGTAAATTCTAATTCATTATCACCATCATATCAGCTTGTTTGAGTCCACTGCTGAATGATAGGCCTACTCCATAGACTGCCACGGAGTACGATCCTGAGCCACCTGCATCCATCGAATGCAGGACATTTGCACAGGTCGTCACTCCATCTAGTGGGGGGTCGTCCTACACTGCGATGGTCAGAACGAGGCTGCCACTCGAGAACCTTTCTTCCCCAACGGTTATCGGTTTACGAGCTATATGGCCGGCCCATCGCGACTTCAGCATGCTAATCCTCTGAGCTATGTCAGTTATCTTGGTTCTACTGCGGATGTCCTAAATTTATAATTTTTTAAATTTAAGCAACTAAAATCATTTAAAATATAATTTTAAAGAGGTTCAATGATAGAATAGTATAAGAAATGAATAAATAATTAACGAAGACAAAAGTGTACTCTAAAGGAAAGATAGAAATTATGCAACGATATGGTAATCATCATATAGAGTATACAACATATACAATGTTTAAACTACGGACCTGAGAATGTGGTGTCGATAACAATAATATGGTCGGCTTGCCTTCGTTTATGATTGTCGGAATCACCTCGAGATCTTCCGTAACGACTATCAATCATAACGAATATATCACATTGTCAAAGCGAGGACGCGTTCAGAATGTGTGAGAACAGAATCATTTGGATTCAACGCTGCAGCCGCCACACACGTAGAGCTCGTTATCGTGCAGTTTTCTGCGTCATCAGCATGCCGGTAGAGTGGCAACACGGAAGATAGCTCGTGGTGGCTTTTACACACGCACACATAGCCCCATGCTAGTTTGTTTCATGCTGTTGCATGAATGGATCGGCTTGGTGAAGGGAGTACACTTACAAATCAGAGACCGCATACGAGGGAATATTCAGCTGATGATGCATCAGGGCCTGTCTAGCGTCACTTTTACCTTAGTTCCCTAGCGTCTTGTTTAAGGCAAGCAAAGCAATTTTTACTCTTTCTACAATTCGTCTGGTATTGTGGATAACCATCAGCGAAAAGACGACTAACTGGTAATATTTAAGGAGGCTCTCATACAAAAAACGCGACGCGGTTGCTAGGCAACCTATAGGAACCTACTAATTAGTTTATTATCATAGATTATGGTACGGGACCCTTCGTGTGCGAGTCTGGTTCGCACTTGGCTGGTTTTTTTTTCATAAATACATTGATGATTTTGGAGCTAAGGAAAACATATTTTGCAGAGATAATAATACAAACAGTGGTTTGCATTAAAGAAACTAACTACCCTTTGATGTTAGTTGTAATCATACTTATAGCTCTATTTTGACAAATGGTTCGTATGGCTTTTATTATGAATTGGCTATATTGAATACTGTTAGTACAATTTATTATTTAATGACTACCCGTCAATTCAATTGCTAAATCTACAACTTGCCTTATTTGCCATTGGCCGTGTTCACAGTACGATACTTTTGAATATATTTGTGCGATTTGTGCTGTTCGAAGTCTCCAGTTATACCGCGCTTTTTTGTAAAATTTTAAAGGATGTAAATGATGTCAACAGTCCTGCGAGAGAACATTATATTTAAAAATTTTGATAAACATCGGAGTTTTATACAGAATAAGTAAATAGTTTTAAATTTGATAGCAATTATTCGAATTAAAATTAATACCTATATCTTTTCAATATTTTCTTGTTTTAGCCTCAATTATGTACGAAATACCTATATGAAATAAATTACTACTTATATCTCTTTCTGTCTTCCTGGCTATTCGTGGCTATTCGTTCCACATGTCATACCAGCTCGTTTGCCACTTTGCACATAAAAAAAAAACAGTTTCTAAACAGTGGTTGACACATTCTTGCTATTTGACGAGATGTTCGTTCTTATTCTTTCTAAGCGACATAAAAAGCGCTTTATAAGCTTGTTTACCTGAAGGAAGCTAATTAAAGATGGGTATGTACATAGTCAGCAAAGTGATATGAAACTGTACTAAGATTTATCATTAAAACTAGAAGATTGACTGCGGCTGGAAAATTATACTTTAGTTCCAAAGGGCCTTTACTGATCACATGTTTGCAGTGGTAGCGCCACGCAACACCTTCGCTGTACACTTCTGCGTTTCGTTTGGTGTGCGAGGTAATCGGGGGCCCAGTTTATTAAACGGTGGCAGAGCATCTGCAACTAAGGGTGTTGAACATGTCCGTGGGCGGCGGTTATCACTTAACATCAGGCGAACCGCCAGCTCGTTTGCCGCCTTCTCACATAAAAATGCGGAGCCCGATATAAGTCAGCACTTAAAATTAAGCATTCACCGGCACCAGGGATCGAACTCAGTACATTGAATTAAATGCGAGCGCCCGGACACTGCTATGACGGCTCTTAATTTTTCTATATTGCTCTAAACTTACATGCATTACTGTAGCACCAATATTTAAAAACGTTGGTTTTACTCATTTAACCACGTTTCTGTAAACATACACCACATAACATAACGTCACAGTAATTCCCCCGCCATTTGGTGTCGTAATAAAGATTAAACCCGAAAAATCACGCAATTCCACGGGTCTGTCTTCATTAAAAACGCGCGAAACAAAAAGCCTAACGCGCGAATTATTTCCCGCTATATCCGTACAATTCTTTATTGCCATCACAAAAACGGACGAGGGTCAAACACGGTGTCGTTTTATTCTGAAAAAAGTTAAATATCTCTATAATCGGGTTCGCGTTCGCCGTAAAATGCGCGGAATGCCTTACGATTTTATATTTTCATTCATAATACGAGCACAGGAAGCGTTTTCCTTATGGGTGAGTAGTAAACATTATAGCGCAGTGGCATACGCCTTTATTGCGTCGAATATGAACGTCAAAGATTACGTTGTGCAGACTCGGCTTTTATACAAGTGCTGAGTATTGCGAAGAGATGCTCACAATTGATGTGAAAATAACCATACCAGTTAAAATATTGATTTATTTTGTACGTTCACAAAAAATAATTATTTATTTATTTATTAAGGAAAACCAACAGCGTAACATATACTTATATATACATATAGAACTAAAAATACGATATAAGTTAAAAGACCGAATGACAAATGGTTTTAATTGTTGTTTTGTCCCTTTCCCGCAAAGTATGTACATTTATTTTCCAAGACACTGCTAATTTCTGCAGTTAAGATGAAACATTCGAATTTGTAGAAAAAGTTGACGAAAAGTTTTTCACCGAAAAAAAAGTTAAAATACAGAAACTGTAGAGAAGCTTACGTAAAACAAAATATACCAATTGGCACCAAATGTTGACGTTACATTATTATATTGGGCAGAAGGAGTGGCCTATAATTTAGTCTGACACCCACTGTCCGTCGGTCCCTAATAGGGTATTTGCTACCCCTTCTCACCCCGATAACGAGGTTCAAAAGAAGAAAGCTGACCCATAAGACACTCATCCATGCAAGATAATATAACAGAGCTAAACAGATCGCAAAAATTGTGTACAAATTTTCCATAAAAGTCAACGACTGCAAAAATTTCCCTACTATCCCGAATCGCTGTGGTAATAGGTAATAAGCGACGAGAGCCACGTCTAGGGTTCATGGTTTATGATCCAAGGATCTTTTAAGGGCATTTCGAGGGTGCTCTATGGTAACTTCTATAGATTCTTATGGCACATAATTTCGTTTCTACAGAAATTTCATTTGTATTACGCTTCTTATTAATTTGATTAAATCATATTATATGTTAGCTGTTAACCGTGGCTTCTTACGTGTTCGAAATATTAATATTCGAAATGATATAATCAGTTTTTACGAGATAAAAAGTAACGTCTTGTGTAATCTTTTAAGCTCACATTTAAATCTCATGTATTGTGTTGATTCAACGCTTTTAACCGACATCATCTCAAATTACAATTTATTAAGTGATTAATAAAAATGACATTGTTTTAAATAGTATATACACGATTCTTTACTAATAGTTTACAATTGATTAATAAAAATAAATTTGTTACAATAGTATATACATATTCATTCTTTAATAATAGATTTCGCTTAATAAAATTCGTTTTACTGAGTGAAAGTATTTACTTTAAAGCTTTACATTTGTTAAATATTCATTTAACAAATGTAAAGCTTTCAACTTTAAGGTTAATTCCTGGTATTTAAAGCGTAGTAATTTAACAGGTATTTTCCGATGCCTATGCTCAACTTTCTAAACTACAGTTTTATTACTATCAAGTTAATTTATAATATTTAAACTAATCCTAAAGTTGGATGAAACAGCATTTACTTGTTACTACGATATTACATTTTAACTTCGTACTCTGGTTTAAATCTTTTCTTGTTTAAATTTTAGGGCATATTATTATATATCCGTTTGATAATTTTAAATTAATTAAATGACAGGGCCTATTATATAATTGATTTAAAATATCCTACAGAATACACCAACAAATAAAAATGTATGCATCTATAAGTAAATTTTAATAAGATATTAAAATATTATAATGCTACGAACTAAAGTATTCATTTTCCATATTTTAAGTTAGCTTTGTTATCCTTCCGGGGGCGCTGTGAAAAGTTATTTGAGTGAGTTTAAAATTACATCATAACACTATTTTTAATTTTTTAAAACATTGCCCTTACTTCAGGATAACATTATCTTGTGTTGTAAGGACGTTTTACAAGTATAAATTTCGAGAGGACAAACAACCAGATGCGAAACAACTATCTATCACACAAATACACACATGACCCCCGACGCCATAGCCAATGCCAAGGCAACTGCGCCACAAAGCCGTCAAACTATCGATTTTAAAATATTAAATTCAATAGTTTGATTGAAAAATTATCGAAAGTAATAAGATGCTGTTTAGTGATTACCGCCGCCAATGGACACCTACGACGCTTGAGTGGCTGCAACGTTGCCAACCTTAAATGAGTCAATAAACACTTCACCAAAAAGAATTAAAATAAGAGAATAATACTTTTTTTTATGTGAAAAGTTGTCAAACGAGCAAACGGTTCACCTGATGTTAAGTGAATACCGCCGCCCATAGACATCTGCTACACCTGAGGGTTTGCAGATGCGTTGACAACCTTTTTAAAATTGGGCTCCGGTCACCTCACTCACCAGACGAAACGCGAAAGTATTATACTTTCACTTTACGCTGGTCTTCTGTGAGGTTGTGATACTTACCCGGACGAGCCTGTCCATTCGTGCAACAGCCGAGGCTGCTGCGTGGCCCTACCACCGTTCCACCTCACACCATTCTCTGTTGAGCATAGGTCTTCGGACCAAGCGAGCATTCATGAAAAAGTAGAAGCTGCTAAGTGGCCGTACAAGACTGAAAGTATCAATTGAAGATTGATAAAATTTCACCATACCATTTGGAAGGATATTTTAAAAGAATTAGTAAGTTAAATGTTAATTGTTTCTATTAATTCTTTTACTTCAAAATTTATTGTCGACATGTAATATATACATACATAGGATGGTTATCTGTGAATTTAATTATTGAAAATAAAGTAATAACCAGAAAATTTTGGTATAAAATTGTTGTTTACTATGAGTATATATATTATTACTATGAGTATTTGTGATAATATAATTGGCAACACCTAACTTACCTGAGCACAACGGCTTAAACTTGAAATATTTAGTGTTAAATACGTGTACATTTACCAATTTATTGATTCATCATCAAAGTTGAATGCCGAAAGATATTTGCCAAAAGGCTTTGTAATCCTTGTTTAAGGTAATTGCAATGTAGAAAAAATAAAATAAAGTTACATACACTTGTAGGTAACCAGTGTTTAAGTGTATTTAAAATATTCAAAAATCTTTTATAAATATAACAGTGTGAAAAATCAGTACATCAAATGAATCAACTCAATGGTAAAATTATAAGATGGAGCACCTAGAAAGTTGGAAGTGAGTATTCCTGTTGGCCGGCTGACAAAAATTAATTAAAGCCTGTCAAGGACTTAAGGAAACTTTGATTGGAGTGCGTCTTTTGGCTTAACTGTGTTTACATTTTACAATATGCAGGATGTCCCAATCAGCGTCATGCTAAAGTCATTCATGCTAAAGTCGGGTGACTTTAGCATGACGCCATGTAGTGACAGAAAGTTCTCGGACAAAAATCTATGTCACTGTTTTTTAAGTGATTGCTATTCGAAATAAAAATCATTTAATTACTGTAACTACAGATCTTCATTTTTTATTTCCATTTTTCTTTTACGTGATAATTGTGTGACATACATTAGCATATTCCTGACCAATAAACAATAATACCGTTACTTAGTATTACATGTTTCGATTAATTGATAAAAATTCTTTGTAAGCCGATTTATGTAACAAATTTTTAAGAAAATCAAATAGTATATAGCACATTGAAGAACTGATATTTCATTTGTAAATTGTCATTGTAATATGATATTTTAACAGTTATTTACAGAAAAAAATAAAGTTAAAAAAAATGTAGTCACAACGTAACAAAGTCGGTCAAAGGAAGTCAAAATTCAGATATTTACTTCGAATGGTAACTATTTAAAAAAATACATTACATCAATTTATCTGGTCACAGTCACTATCTACCTTACCGATTTCCGCTTTACTTTAATTTATGGCACAACTATACGAGATTTGTAGAAGTAACAACGGAACTACTTCTTGTTAGTCTTTCGATTCAAACACCTCAAACAGAGAATGCTAATGTATATATTTTTAGACGGTTACCGAATTCTGTATGAGCTAGTGACATATTTTCCAATATAGTCCTTGATTCGGTGGTTTCAAACGTCGAATGTTGAAGTAGTGGCTGTAAACGTTGACGGATGATTTAAAGCGGCTGGATCCCAGTGATACCCACAAAGTTTTCCGATTTGTGTAGTTCTCATGTGTTCACTAACTCACAATTCTGTCGCGTATATAAGAGACAGAATTGTGAGTTACTAACTATATAGTTATACTGGTAACTCGTAACTATATAGTTATACTGTCTCGTATAACTATATAGTTACGAGTTACCTTTAGGTTATAAGTTCAAGTTAACAAGTTACCTTGAAATATATATGTGGAATCTTGTTGAAATATGGATAGCATAAATTAAGCATGGTCTTCTCTACTGTTCATGGCTCTATCAATATCTCTCATGGTTCTTCGTGGTATATAAGACACGTTAGATCGATTTTAGAGGGGGCAAGTACATGTTGTCTTATATCTAACTAATCTAATGTTCAAAGTGTGATTTAATGTCCCGAGCGCTGGTTTAATCATTTACTCACGCACCGGACTCCACTCGGCATGTTAAATAGAAAATGATATCATCTTTAGTAACCAAGCATTTAGAAAAATAAGACCTACGACTCGTTAGAACCTCTATATAAAGGTGGGTAATGACGGGCGTTACGAAGCGTAACGTACCATTCGCAGAGAGCATGCTACGTTACTCCGTGCGCTAAAATCCGTGTAACAAGCTCGCTTCGAACTCTTCTCGTCCGTACTACATATTCTAAGCCACTCTCAGTCAAGATGTCGGACTACGAAGTTGTGTTAGGATTTTTACTTTACTCAATTGTTGCTAAGTTCAAATTCAGAAGAAGAAAAAAGAAACGTTATTGGATATCAAATTGGCTTAGATATAGAAACGTATTTATTTGGTGGTTTATAAGAACAATATTAAAAAACCAAACTCTACCATGTGATCTTATGACGATTCGCTGCGACGTACTGATTGAAGAACGTTCACAAAAAAAAAAACTAGTGTTCTTTAGACCACACGACTGAAATAAAACTTTTTAGCTCCGTCTATATGTAATTTGTATCTCCATCTGTATGAACTTAAAATTTTATTAACCTTAAACGTAGAACATTTAATGTATTGAACAAAATATTAATTTATAAAATTGTTCATATATTTATTTATTTACTTATTTATCCTTTATGCACAAATAGTACAATGGCGGACTTAGTGCTAAAAGCATTATCTCCCAGTCAGTCTTGGAGTGGTACAGAGAAAATTAGGTAGGTGCACAGAGAAATTTCCAACAAGGAAAATGCTAATATTTACAAACTATGTAATGTATATATGTTTATGTTAAATACAGTACTAAATTATATACAAAATAACATAGGAAATATACTACAAAATATACGTAATACATACATATATAAATAAATACATATATATAATTACATATACATACACATATATATACATACATACATATAAATATACTCTAAACATAAAGATGGAATTGATCTACCGTGACAAGTTTTTGAAAATATGCTCACGAGCTTTGTTTTTAAATATAGAGCGACTTTTAGCCAACCTGATTTCGAGAGGGAGTGCATTCCACAGAAGAATAGACTGGATAAAGAAAGAAGAATGCATGAAGTCAGAACGGTGAGAAGGACATTCAAGAAGACGATTTTGCGAAGAGCGAAGGTTTTTGTTGCTGACTGCACATAGATACTGAAAATGATGGGATAAGTAAGTCGGAGTAGAAGGAGAGTTCAGGAAAGAATAAAGAGTAGTCAGTGCTCTTAGGGAACGTCGTTGACGTATAGGTAACCATTGAAGTTGATCACGGTAAGAGGATACATGGTCATACTTGCGAAGATTGCAAACGAATCGAATGCAGTTATTCAGAAGACGGTCAAGTTTATTGAGGAGATCTGCATTCAGGTCAAAGTAGCAGACGTCACCATAGTCAACTACAGGGAAAATTAAGGCCTGCACGAGCAATTCCTTGGTTTTTGTCGGCAAGAAATTTTTGAGGCGGTATAGACATCGAAGGGCGCCTGAGACTTTTTGGCAAACACTATTAACTTGGGCATTCCAGCTGAGCGTCATGTCAAGGTACACACCGAGGTTTTTCACATTACGGCTGATTGGAATACAAGAACCGTTGAAAATAATTTTCGGGAGATCACTCAAGTCCACTTTACTTATAGTACGGGAGCTCCCAACTATGATAGCTTGGCACTTTGATGGATTGACGGTTAAGACAAACCTATCAGACCACTTTTTGATGGCAACTAAGTCCTTATTTATAGACTCGATTATTTCTGGGAGCCTATCAGTGGTCGCCTGTGTATACAGCTGCAGATCATCGGCATACAGATAATACGCACATTGAAGGTCATGAGTAATGAGATTAATAAAAACTGAAAATAAGATAGGAGAGAGAATACCGCCTTGAGGGACACCACTTGCAAGATTAAGCCAGCTTGATGACAATTCACCAATACTAACTGCCTGTCGGCGCCCTCGAAGATAAGACGAAAACCATTCCAGTGCTTCATCGGAAACCCTTAAATAGGACAGGATTGCTAAGAGGATGCCGTGACTGACGGTATTAAAGGCATTCGAAAAATCGATTAATACTAAAACAGTAACTTGGGTATTTTCCATACCTGCCCTAATATCACCAGTCACTTTAAGGAGGGCGGTGGTTTCGATATATATTATTATATATATTGAATATATAATAATATATATTGAAATAATCATTAAATCACCGTTCGCGTAACATCACACTATTCGTAACGCCGATCACACTTTTCGTAACGCTCTCGTCACGAATTCACCAGCTTACTCCCTAAGTCAAGCGTGTGTAAAAAAATTTAACTTCAAAAACCGACAACGGAGTAAAGAACTGTGTAACATGTTAATTTACGCCTCGTAACGCTGGTTAATACTTTTACAGTTTGACATGCACTTGCATGCCTTAGGAAAAATATACAAAACAAATTTTCTTTTTGCTGTCGTGGAGTCATCTACTCATCTGCAGCATGAATGGGTCAGCTTTATTTTGAATGGGATTGTATACCAGGTCCATTGATCTTAAGTGACGAGACCATGGCGTCAAAGAAATCCAGCGTGTAGTATTTTGACTTTTTCACAAAGTCAGACATCTATCAGAGGACAGATCTCTATTATATGTCAAGGAGTACCTTAAGTCTGTGTGTATTGTGAAAGCTCATGGGCGGGAGTAATCAAGCACCATCACGTCAACCACTTGCTCGTAAACGCATGCTCTTTTGAAAACCTCAAACTAAACATGTTTCATAAAACATACACAGTACTTATACGAATTCCGATCACGAGCTGCGGCGGACGGTGACGTCACCCCTTGCATTGTCGCCGAGCTGTCGCTGCGTACACAAAATGGACGCCCGTGCTAAACAATAGCTTAATGTGCACGTAAGGAACGGAACGAGGCTAATAGTTTCCTCCATTGTCGGACGCCCGTTAGCCGAAGCGTGACACGGTCGTCGAGTTAAGAAATCATTCAACTGATTATCCGAATAGTTCAACTAACAGCTCTCAAAGGTTTCGACCGTTTGAAAAACAATCGTTTTTAAAATATGATATAAACAAGATCCCTTCTTGAATATGGTTAGACCAATATTTTGGGGTTTGATTTATAAACAAATGAATATGTAGATACATACATACATAAGGAAAGTAAATAAAAGCATGTTAATTAAAATTGGTTTTGAACTGTACTTTGCTGAGAAAAACATAATAAGGACTTTCAAAAGCTCCTAAAACTGGTTCCAAAGAACGGCGGACTTTTCTCCTTCGTTAAGGAAATTCGGGGAAAACTTGTTTTACCAATTATCGCAAGTGATTCGTTCACTGTTCCAAACTCTTTAGCAATCGGGGGAATCCAGAAGTCGGCTTTCATGCGGCAACATAAAATTAGAAGAGGTAGTAACTAAAGTTAAGTAATTAGGTACCTATAAACACTTTCTAACTAAAGTAGCAATTTCATTTTGTTGCGAGTTTGGCGCTGTCGTCCGTAATCCAATTTCCTGGTGCAATTATCAGATAATGGCCTAATGTACGAGTTCTGAATTTTGAACATTGTGCCAATTCAAAGCCGTAACAAAGCTAAATGATATAGGCGTAAAGATCAGTAAGATACTGCAGTGAAAATGCCACGTGGCTAACGGCACTGATCATTCTTGGAAAGAAACATTGTCCAGTAATAGAAGATAATCTACGGCTATACTATATTGTAAAGTAGGTACAGGTGACTCAGGGCTAAGTTTTGTGATGGAGAGTTAACCTCTGCAAGTTGTTCAGGTGGTTCGTAGCAGCCTGTGGGGAAGTATATATACAGCAGGGACTCTGAAAGGCTGAAATGATGATGATGGTCGTGAAACAATTGCCCGTCATTGGCCGCTACTTAATTAAATGGGGAATAAGACATGTTGGGTTTGAATCCCAATGAAATAGGATTACCTCAATTCGTCTTGTACTGTCGGTTTTTTTAATGTGAGAAAGTGGCACAAGAGCTGGCGGTTCACCTGATGTTAAGTGATAACCGCCACCCATGGTCATTTGCCACACCCGTAGGGTTGCAGATGCGCTGCCACCTCTTAATGTCTCACCAGACGAAACGCAGAATTGCAACACTTCTACTTTACGCCGGTCTTCTGTGGGGGCGTGGTACTAACCCGGACGAAACTGCCCATTTGTGCAACAGCGAACATCTTTGCATAGCCCTACCACCGCAGAACCGTTTTCTTTTAGTATTAATAAATTTAGTGAAATGTTTGTGTCATCAATTTTTATCGCCCGTTAACGATTGAGAAAGGTCGCGTTTACTTTGTATTCTTATTTATCCCATATTACCGTTGCTTATACGCTGTTTAGGACTCCAAGCAGGTCTGTGTAAAAGCTGTCAAACTCTTGTATAAGTAAACATAAGTATTTAATTTCATGGTGACGCTTAGCGCCCGCGACCGGTTCAGCGCAAAGTTTGTCTCACAAAGAAACTTGAAGTTTGCACGCTATAAAATGGGGAACTTGCACAAAATGGGCCAATGGAAATAGTGATGTGCAGAGTTCACAAATGAAAAACTTTTATTTCATTCTTTTATTTAAAAAAAATATATCAGTTTTAATAAAACTAATAAAGACAACATTCTCTCAAGTCATTAAGTGCGAACGGAATAAATAGAGATGGCTAATGAGGCGATGGCAATATAATAAAATAAAAATAAATGTTAAAAAATTATCATGCACTAAAAAGTTTAGAATACTTAACTACGATATGTACCTACATACTTCATCCTTAGCAATATTTTAATTTCATTGTAGAGATTTTTTAATAACATTTTTAGTAAAAATTTGTCATTTTTAAAAAATCTCTATGAAGTTATTGAAGTGAAAACTTCTGTAGACACGTTGGGCAATTTTGGACGAGGGAAAAAAAATAGGTTCGCATCATCGGTATGCTAACGTCTCGTTTTTTCGTTTTTTTTTGTCATTGACGTTAAAACTTGAGTATCATTTGGTTTGCTAAGATAAAAGAAAAATTTCTAATTGTTAGAAAAAAAAGTCTTTTGCTATTTAAACTAGTATTTTATGATTTTAATCATCCATACTATAATTCACTTTAAAAGTAAAAAACAAGGAAGGTATTCCTGTTTAAATTTTTCATTTTGTATCGTTGTAAGTTGATGTATAAAATAAATAAATAAATAAATTTTTGTTAGCAGTAAAATAAGTACAATAAAATGTATGATATATTTTTGTCGGACGATTTGTCGACAATTATCGCATGACCAAGACATCGTATAAAATATCGATATATCGTATAGTGCTGTATCGATATGTCGCATCGTAACGGGCAGCCCTAGTTCGCCCACGTTGCGTGTGACAGTTTCCCGCGTCTTTTGAACATACCACTTATCGAGAGATTTGGCGTGCCGTACTTTGCACAACGGCTGCCACTTTGATGCGCGGAACTAAACGCATTTCACGCCAACCGTTGCAAACGAGTTGCCTGCATAAATGACTGTGTGTCCTACAATCTTTGGAATGTATTTAGTTAATTTGGAGCCGATGGGTTTAATAGGTAATAGTTTAGACGTGATAGTTCAATAGGTAGTCTTGACAACTGTCATGGCGATCCAGAAATAAATGTCGCGAATGTAGATGTACGTTTCGTTTCGCTTTTGCGACAGTCTCCGCGAGACAAAATATATTCCAGAGCGTGCAAAACCGATTATTTTTAAAGAAATTCAGATAGTGAAAATGTATCTTTTTCCAATTGCATAGTTGCCATATAAAAAAATAGAATAGAACAGGTAAATTATTTAATTACAGACATTTATCTAAAAATGTGTATAAAATCGGATTTATGAAAAGTGCCTTTCCTTAGTGATATATTATTCTTCACTTTTTTTGTACCATTTTTTATGTTACATAACACGGATTTACCGTCTCATAAACATAGTTAGATTAGATTTACCGTCTCATAAACATTAACTATGTTGATAGTGTTGTCAACCGATTCAAAGTCTGACATGATACACGTGATCATGCATGTCAGATAATATTTTGAATGTTACGAAATGAAAACAAATCCAAACACGTGGTCGACCGAGGTCTACGTTATTCTCGCAACGGTGTGTGATCGACTGTTACTTAACAATCACGGTGTCATCGTGACAGACGAAAAATCTCAGGCGGTCTCATCGGTACATTGAACTGGAACAAACGGGGGCTCGTGTCCACTATCCGCCTTGTCCGCCGTCAAGGCCGTCCAGAAAAAAAACAGCCTTTGTGAACGAAATCGGCTATTGAGTCATCCGTTCGATTGTTAGGTGTGCGTGTGTCCATTGTCGCCATAGAAAACGCGCCTTTTAAAGGTAAGCGGAACTATTCAAGCCGACATTGTTGCATCTGTATAATAACCGTTGGCTGTTTTATGATCTTTTAAAAGAAGGAAATCTATTAGAGGTAGTAATTTGAAGCTGACACGATCTCAAGCTGTAACAACGAAGAAGTATAAGTATTAGCCTGACTTCAGTTATATATAGCAAAGGGATGTTCCTCACTACGAAAGCGTTGCTGCGAACCAGGTTAACGTTGATGATAATAAAACATTTGTCATGACTAAAGTAAGTGAATTACTTTAATGATAATTCAACATTTGTTCATGGCTAAAGTAAGTTGCGGTAATTCAGGGGCCAGACGCTCCCTTATAATTCAAATTGGGTTCAATACCGGTGCCGACATGAATCAAATTGTTGGTATCCATTAGTGCTGGTTGACGACGTCCTCCGATAGGAGAATACCGTACAGACGTGGGCTGTCGAGTTTTTAGCATCGTTCTCACGCTGAATAGGTCTTCTTGTATAGCTGTGAATCTTGACCGGATATTTCCTTGTATTATAATGTTCTTTTCAGTCTCCGAATCACTGAATACTCTCCGAATACTCATTGGACCGTAAATAAAGGATACTCCTGTTATTCTAGCAGTACTCCGCTGACTATTTATTTTTAGCACCATAGTAATTATCCGTGTCCATTTTTCAGGTTATACACTTATTAGTGTTAGCAATGCAAGAAATTGTTTATGACGGCTCGGTGTAAAAGAAAGCGAAAAAAATTAAAGAACCCTCTTTTTAGATATACAATAAGTACTACTAATCTACTCATAACATGCTTTCCATAGGAGCGATCTATTTAAACAGCTTTGGAAGATTTCGCGATTTTTCTACGTCACATTTTTG
Organism: Iphiclides podalirius; assembly: GCA_933534255.1. Lineage (NCBI taxonomy): Eukaryota > Metazoa > Arthropoda > Insecta > Lepidoptera > Papilionidae > Iphiclides > Iphiclides podalirius. The sequence goes on along the minus strand of OW152839.1, from coordinate 8,920,503 downwards.
GCCAGTGTATTAGATGATGGTTTTGAGCTCGCGATTCTAATGAAGATTAAAAAACTTTACGGATTTATCGCGTTTATTTTTAATTTTAATTCCCGACGTTTCGAACCCTTTACACCGTTCATGGTCACGGGACAGACTGAGGTGTTAGACGTCTGATTGTCATGGTTAACCCGGGCTACCGTCAGTTTTTGAATTATTGATTTTGTGTCCGATCTATGCAGACGGAGCTAATTGTATCTTGTCTTGCAGTAGTGATTCGTTTGGGCCTAGATTTAATTTTATTGATGACAGGATCCCAAGCTGATGGTAGTACCCGACCCTCTTCTCTATTGAAATTAGGTGTTTTTTAATTTCAATAGCCTCGCGAATCATCCTTGGGAGGAATCGGTGTTCTTTTGCAAGGATCTGTGGTCTATCAAATCTGATGTAGTGGTGGGACCGATTTAAAGTGTGCTCACAAACTGCAGACTTGTTCAATTTACTATGTTTTATGTCAGCTATATGTTTATAAACTAAACGCGATAAATCCGTAAAATTAGTTTCATTTATAATGTGTAATCGTGTAAATACAAGAAATTATAATAAAATTCATATTCATAAACATACACAAACTAAATGACATATGCACGTGAAGACAATAATTATCATCATTACCATCCTCCTGCCCTTATTCCTTATTCTTTCTAAATAAGTACGGTTGGCAAAACATGTGAATCATGTGCTAAGCAGTTTTTGGCTATGTTTTACGACCGGCCTACTGCCTGACGTGAACCTTCCTAGGGAAGCAAACACCCTGATCCGGAACAATTATCTGTAGGTCACACAAATAGTTGTTAGCGACTGCGCTGCCGAGTCATATAAAATAATCAAGTAAATATAAAAGAGTTTTAAAAAAATAATTAAAATAATAAATTAACAAGCAAAATGGCACATTGAAAAAGATCGTGAGACAACGAACACGCGCTCCGTCACGTCCCGCACGGCACAGTTACCTTGGTGCATTACATCCGTGAAGCAGACACTGCCGATAATCCAGTGTCGGAAACTCTAAACGTGTCTTTACCGATTTACAAGATATTAATTATCATTGATTCTTTTCCATTGATTTTTATGAATAAACTCTTGATTTTTTGTCCCAAATTCTTTATACTGGTATTTAACTGCTAAAAAACTGACAAAATTAATACATTCGAGTGTCCAATCGCTTTTCAATTCGTTTGATTTAAAGCAACCGTAAATATCAAAATCGCTTATTTTCTGTAATGAAAAACGAGAGGGTGATCCACGCTATGGTATTTCTTTGGGACCAGGTCCGTCAAAAGAGTTCTCGTCTCAACAAGAGCTAATTGGCTTGTTGGGCCTGGCGAAAAAGTCTCCGAGTGCCAACTCGAATGGGCAGATCCATCCGGGAAGCAGCATGCCCTCGCAGACGCCCGGCGTGAAGTGGAGTGTCATACTCCCGCGTTTCGTCTAGTGAGTGAGGTAACCGGAGCCTACTATATTAAAAGGTGGCAACGCAACTGCAACCCTACGGGTGTTGTGACCATGGGCAACGGTTATCACTTAACATTTTTTTTATGTGGAAAGTGCCAAGCGAGCAAACGGTTCATCTGATGTTAATGGAATAGCGCCACCCATGGACATCTGCTACACCCGAGTGTTCCAGGTGGGTTGACAACCTTTTGAAAATTTGGCTCCGGCCACCTCACTCCACTTTACGCCGGTCTTATTTGAGGTCGTGGTACTTACCCGGACGAGCCTGCCCATTCGTGCAACAGCCGAGGCTGCTGCGTGGCCCTACCACCATCACAACATAAGGCGAACCGTCATCTTTCTACATAAAAAAACAAACTTTGAGAACGTTAGAAATTTGAACCAAAAGTATTGTTCCCCTTCAAAATTGAACTCACTAATCAACGAAGCCTTGCTTGAAAACAGCGCCTACAGTCATATGCCACATTAGATAGACGGCATTTACAGCTACACGATTTCAAGTTCGATACTCTACTTAACTTAATGCAGTTAAGTATAGGATACGGATCTGAGGAATGAATGCACGACAACGCGTGTACAGTCGCCGGCAAAAAGTAATACGCTATCAAATTGTCAAACAGCGCACGCGCACCGGTAACGACGGGCGGTGAATGTGATTTCACCTTGACTGTACCTAAGTACAGTTAATTGCAAAAATGAGTAGAATTACAGGAGAAAAGGCGTAAATTCTAAAATTGAAACTATAATTACACGGGAAATGTCAAAATTCCATGTTCTTAAGATTTGTTCGTGTTAATATTTTAAAATTCTTATAGTGAGTTAGTTGTGAGTTATTGAAAACTATTATTTTGGCAATAGCCGTTATGTTATGTTATTTCTATTGTAAATGACATTTGAAATAGTTCTTCTGATAATTATGGAATGTCTTATGTATGACAAATTAAACAATTATATATTGTAAATTAAATGTAATTTAAAATTGTAACAGATATTTAGTGTTAATTAAAGATCTTTTAAAAACATTTTGTCCACAGTAAAATAAATAGTTTGTAGCAGACCTGGCTTATTTTAGTACCTCTACCTATGTGTTCTGTAATCCTACCTCCTACCTTGTATTCGTACCTCTCTTTTTGTAAATATTTTACTACTATTTTATTTTAAGTTAAAAATATTGTTTTGGGGATATTTTATGCTCTTTGGACTATGTATCGTTTTAATTAAATATTTTATGCACTATACAAAAGCGAAAACGAAATTTTTCACGTAAACCTACATAAAAATATGTTTAATACCAATCAAAGTATGTAGACGACTGTACTTTATACATCCGTATACAAAGTTAGAATTCAGGATGTGATCGAATTAAAACAACGCTCTGAACGATTTAAATTCTTTATAGACAGATTATTCTATTTTACAACTTAACTGCTAATTTATGGTGCGTTCGTTACGCGAAAACTGACAATGGTTCTGTAATATAATTATTCAAGTGCGCAAAAACGTTCTAAACACATGCTAAGGAACGTGGCGCTAAATCACAAGAATAAATTAGATTGAAACGTGTTTGTCTGTCACTCCATAACTGTTGAAATATCTTTTTAGATAACGTTTGATGGATCGATCGGCGTAGTTGGCAAGTAAAGTTTGGCAGCGAAGGTCTTTAATTCGAATCTTGCGGAAAGAAGGAAGGAATCTTTATAATAATAAATTAAATAATAATTTAAATATATTTAACATTTGGCTGTTTATGAATTAACGCTGCGTGTGTGACTGGATTAAAAATTCCTATAGTAGATGTTACTTTTAGCATTGTAAAAGAGTCTTGTTTAAAGCAGATCTGTAGTAATTTGAAAATTATTACGAAAATCATTGAATTATTAGCTTGCTCTATAACTATTTCAATTTCAAAACTAAGAACCAAACTTGATGAAACTAATTTTTTATTTAATTACTTTTCTATTTCAGTAGGCAAATATATTTTAAATTATGTCCATACCGTTTTATATGTGTATGTACTATATACTCTCTTGTATGTAATCTGTATGTAATGTGTACTCATTTCTATCATCAACAAAAAAATTAAAAATAAATTATAATGAGTGCATGAATCAATAAAAAAAAAAATTCGTAATTATAAAAATTAGGTGATCTTTAAGTAAGATCTGTATCTCGTTATAAATTTTATCTCCTATTATGCTGTTTCTTTTATTTCTAATCGTGTATATCGAGTGTTTTGAGGTGGGATAAAATTTTATTGGCAAAAGTCTTTACTGCGACTCTTAAAATTTCATATATGCATTTTATTAATCACATTGGTTTGTTGCCGAAAGTTTAACTGTGGTGGGGCCACGAAACAGCTTCGGCTGTTGCACAAATGGGCTGGCTCGTCCGGGTACCTACCCGGTGGTACCTACCACGACCTCACAGAAAACCGGCGTGATGTGGAAGTATTAACTTTCGCGTTTCGTCTGGTGAGTGAGGTAGTCGGAGCCCAGTTTTGAAACGGTTGTCAACGCGTCCTCGAGAGTAGCAGATGTCCATCGGCCCGCCGCCCATGTTTACTTAACATCATGAACTGCCTGCTCGCTTGGCAGCTATTCACATAAAAAAACACATAAAATTACATACAATTTTAATGAAATCATACACATTCACATACACATATCATACTCAATCTGCATATTATTATGTAATAATAATTAAAATGAGGCCAAGGGCGTCTAAGCGTATTACCAAGAAGACGCAAATTCGTCTCGTGATATTTCAGAAAAGTCGTCGACAATTTTTCTATTAAATTCACATTTGAGTTGCTTCTTGAGTGACTCGGGATGAAAGTTAAATGTGAAAAAACCGGCCAAGTGCGAGTCTAACTCGCGCATGAAGGGTTTCGCAACATCCTCTCCTTACTAATATTATAAAGGCGACAGTTTGTATGTATGGATGGATGTTTGTTACTCTTTCACGCAAATGCGAGTGCTACTGAATGGATTTTAATGAAACTTTACAATGATATAGCTTATACACCAGAATAACACATAGGCTATAATTTATATACATATTTTTATGTATATCTGTCTTTCTGTCTGAATGTTACATTCCTTCTTGTTCATGTTATAGGCTTCAGCCTATTCTACGCAGGCGTAGTTGCGGGCAGCTGCTAGTTTAAAATATGTCAACTGTCTAACTATCACAGTTCATGAGATACCGCCTGGTGACAGACGGATAGACAGACTGACAGCGGAGTCTTAGTAATAGGGTCCCGTTTTACTCTTCGGTACGGAATCCTAAAAATCATAAATTATAATTAAAAATTTGCCATTTTAACAGTCATCTTGATTTCTTGTTTTATGCGAACCCTTTCCAGCCTTCATGGACACGGGACAGACTGAGTTGTTTAACGTCTTAATGTCAGAGTTAACTCGGGCTACCGTCTATAACTTTATTTTTTTTTTTTATTCCGATCGCAAGAGGAACTTATGGTATCTTGATGTCTGGCAGTGTTGGTATGCTTGGATTTAATCCCCAACTATCTTTACTAGTGAAATTAGGATGTTTCTTTTTTGCCAAAGCTTCGCGGATCATTTTAGGATTTGTGGTTTGTCGAATCTAATCCACTACATTAGATTCGAAAAACCACAAATTATTGGGGCGGTCAAAAATATGGTCACAAACTGCAGACTTCTTCAATCGTCGGTGCTTCACGTCAGCTATGTGTTCTTTTATTCTGGTTTTAATACCTTATTACCTTTTGGTTTGGATTGGGTCATTTAATGTACCTACCTATTTTAGTTTTGAACAACTTCAAAAGTAAGACAATCAACAAAATTGTATTGATTCTTTTTTCGATTGTGATTTAAATATCAATATGTAAGTGTAAGTAGGTATATTTTAGTCATTTTTTATAAGTGAGTGTAAATTCTTACATGCCCATTTAAAAGCACATATTTTTATAACTCAAAGCGCTTAAATTAGATTATTTTAATTTGCGAGAAAATTCCAGATGTTCCTTGCTGCCGACGACATAGTAACGACCCGTTTAGAAGCATTGAATGTTATGCACGCGTGAATTTCTTAATGCGCGACAATTTCGTTTAATTACACAACATTAGTATAGTAATTGGCTCACATTATTTACTTTCGCGACTTTACGTTAATGAAATGACGCATTTAAGATTAATTATTGAGTTTACAGTTTATTATGTAAGACCTGATGATCTTTTATGATGATCTTTTAACTCGATAAATTTAAAGAGACTGGTGAGAATTTCGTCTTTGCAACAACTAATATTATAACAAACAAACTTATCAACCAATTTCCCAATTATAATCTGAAACTCCAAAACCCTGATCCGATTATAATTTTGGAAGTACTGTCTTAAAAAACAAAAAACCAGATCCAGTTTTTTCTTAAATTCTATCTAAATTCTAAATTTTGCCGCACTCCAATCAAACACCGAACGGATTTATTGGCTCAATAACCGCGGAGCTGACTAGGCAATGTTCGGAAACGTCCGGAAGTGCGATTGTCGATGAATTGTTAATGGCTTCAACTATGTATTGTTAATTGCAAGGCTGTTAATCTTCGTACATAGCCTAGCTATTGGAACAGTCATTTTGTGTGGTCTCGGACTAGTGTCTCTGCTTTTACTTCAATTCTTAAGAGTGAAAGTTTGCAAAAGTACATATGTTTCTTCATTGCATAATAAATGTGTAATTCCAGTTTTTACATTGATTTCCAAAAACCATGTAAAATTTCCTTACTATTTTGTGTACCTTTAATATGGGAATTGTAAAATACTCTTTTATTTATAGCAAATAAATGCTGACTATCGAAACAAAATAAAATATGAAATATTCATTCTATCAAAATAATCATTGGTTATTGATATTTTTTTCTTATTCCTATTTGTTCTTTTCAATTAGTTGATGGAAGACGTGTTGTTGGTCGAGTAACTTCCAAACAACGTTAAGTTAAAAATTATTATTTCATCTTTATTTCCACCTCAAGAGATGTTCACCAGTTGCCATGCATGGATTTTGTAAGCTGCACGAAAAGTTTTTAAAGACAATACCTTTAATTTCACATGAGCACATATCCTATTCTCTCTATTTTTCCCACAACTAGACTGCGTAGAACAAATAAATCTTTCATGGAACAATGTATACGTTTCTAAAAAAATCTCGGAAAACTTTCAAAATATATCAATCGCTAAATTAAAAAAAATGTAAAGAAACGTTTGTGTGTTAAAGACTGGCATAGTATTAGTGATTACCTAAATGATTACACACTCTGGAAATTTATCGATCACTCCAGGCTCTTGCAAATGGACTTGAATATTATAATGTAAAAATGTTTACACTGCCAGTAATGGTAAAAAAAAATGTCCCGCCGAGTTTCTTGCACTGATTCTTTCCAGGTGAGTGGCTCCTCTTTCTGAATGGGTAGTAATATTTTGATAATAAATATGCGAGTGTAATGTCTATGTCCAATAAAGTTATTGGAATGTCTATGGCCAATAAATCCGACCTCATTTTACTCATTTGCAAATGATTGAAGTCATGTCCAAACATGCTCTATATTTAGCTAAATTGCTAATACGTTTCAGCGGCTTTCAGAACGCAGCGGGTTCTCAACCTTGACCTTAAAATATCAATAGCGGGGCGTGTAAATTGGCAACTTCGTGTTGCCCGCCCTTTAAGCAGAATTAAATTGAGTTTTATACACCTAGTGAGGCCCGTAGAGACGTGAATTCTATTTATGATCTTTTGCCTAAAATAGTTCAAGTGTAAATCCTTGCAAACAGTAAAATAAATCACTTCACTGGCCTTTTGTAGTACAGTGACAGCAGCCTACATTTCATCTGTTTATGCATTAGGACCAGATCAACTGGGTACGTACCGTGGTACAGAAGACCGACGTGGATTGCATATATTTTGTCTAGTGGGTGAGATAACTGATGTCCCACTTTATCACCGATTGGAAATAATCCCGCATTATCTCTGGTGGTGTTCACATAGTATTAGGTGAACCACTTGCTAAGTTGCCATTTCTTCTAAATAAAAAACCCTACTACAAAGTGGCAAACCGCTCCTTTCTAATGCTTTGGTCCCATTGTTATTTTTTCTTCTTTATTATTATGTTTCTTTATTTTTTTCTTCTTTAGTATTAGTATTATGTTTTGCTGTTGGCGTACCTAGTTTGTGTACCTTAACACAACATGTTAAGTGATAACCACTAACCATGGACATTTGCTACAACCTTAGTTTTAATAAAGTGGGCCCCGGCTACCTCACTCACCAGACGAAACGCAGTATAACACTTCCACTTCACGCCTTAGTCTCCTTTGAGGTCGTGGTACTCACACGTACCTGCCCATCCGTTCTACAGCGAAGACTGCGGTTCTTTTGTATTTCCCTACCACATTTAAAATTTCTACGCGACCACACTTCTGATCGTTACATTGTAACAAAACGGCATCTTCGAAGCAGTTTTAATGGTAAGCAGTAACCGCTGAAAATACGTTCAGTAGGAGTCGCCCCACCGGAACTGACTTTATAGCCCCGACTCTAATCGTGGAAAGCAGCGCAGGTAGGACCCGCTACGAAAATAGAAGCGTTTCCGACGTCGTGCGGCCCAAGTGAAAAGAAGTCGCGTGTTAAATACCGACTTAGCAAATAACTATTCATCATCATCATCATCATTTCAGCCTGTTTGAGTCCACTGCTGAACACCTCCCACATAGACTGCCACGAAGGACGATCCTGAGCCACCTGCATCCATCGACTTCCCGCACATTTGCACAGGTCGCCACTCCATCTAGTGGGGGGTAGTCCTACACTGCGATGGCCAGTACGAGGCTGCCACTCGAGAACCATTCTTCCCCAAGGGTTATCGGTTCTACGAGCTATATGGCTGGCCCATCGCCACTTCAACTTGCTAGTCCTCTGAGCTAATAACTATTTAATTGATATGAAAGCGTTTGCCTTGCTTATCAATTTAAAATAATCATTTATTAATTTTAACATTTTATGTCGTATTTACTCGTCCTAGCTCAATTTTTCTACTTCAACAATATGTTTTGCATTCGTTCAATTCCGATTTTATAATTTATAGGCCTTTTGGTAGTGTTTTCCTCTATAATATTTTCTTTCAACAATTTCTCCTCTTATTTCGACACGGAATTGTATTCTCCAATTCTTGGTTATTACTGCAACATTCTACCGAGATCATTAGTTAAACAGTAAAAATATAAAGGGAGACTTTTTTAAAGGTGCCGAAATTTACACAGGAGGTTCAGACTCGGTAGTATAATCGTTTATCGATTTAAAAACAAACTTTTTTTTTTCAAAAAAATTACCATTCTATTTCCTAGAAAACAGAACTAGTTGCCACCGCGGTAGTCATTCATAAATACCTAAATTTTACGGTTCACGCACACAAACGAACTGGTGTGCATGTTAGTTATGAATGATCGCGCGTAAAATAAATGAGTCACCTATAAATCATGCACTTTTTGAGATAAGTTCAAATGAATGTAATTAATTACTTACGAGTGATTTAAATAATTTATCACTTTTTATGTAACATTATTTATGTCTAGAATTTAATTTAAAAAAATGGATACACTTAGAAAAAACCCCTTGTATACATATTTAACTATTATGCTGTCTACTTAATCAATTATTACTTATTGTTATCAACATAATTAAATCAACAATTCTTTATGTATAAATAATTCTTTGATTAATTCAAATACCTAATGGAATAATAACACATAATTCGTTGATGTAGTTGCAATTTTGATTACAAGACATAAATAATAACTTACTGTTGAAAATGAGAACTGAATTCAGTATATGATCTTCTTAAATAAATTCAAAGTATCCTAATATATAGTTTTAAGCACTGTTGATTACCCGCTGTCGCCTGTGAATCGCGCCAACGGGCGGCCTACGCCCAGTGGAGACGCAACGTAAGGTGCGGCCTGCATACACTGTTGCTAATGGATTACTTTTTTTCAAGCTATTTATTACCATTTACAGATTACATGGTGTCAGCTAATGTAATTTTCCATTCCACCGCAATTAACAAGATGTAAAATGGGTCATAAGCGGGAAATTCGTTTATGAAGCCTATCTTTAAGCTAACAATTGTAGTTTATAGTCATCAGTGTTTTACACATTTTACCGTATTAGATGGACATGTCCCGAGGGATGTGGTAAACAAATAACTATGGGGACGGTCAACTTTTAAACCGACTTCAAAAAAGAAGGAGGTTCTCAATTCGACTGTATTTTTTTGTTTGTTACCTCAGAACTTTCGACTGAGTGAAGACATTTTAATGATTCTTTTTTTATTTGAAAGCTGGTGCTTCCTATATGGTCCTATATCAATATCATTGTTACTGGATCGTGAGCTCTGGAGATACTTAGGAATCTCGCTCTGTATTCATTTTATAATTGATTTTCAGCAATTATAAAATGAATACAGAGCGAGATATTTGAAATCGGTTTTGTTTTTCGTTAATAAAAAATTTACTTGTTCGCGAAAACCATCCACAGATTGTGTCATAATATCAACAAAACAGTAAAAAGTAAAATTACTTCACCATCATCATAATTTCAGCCTGTTCGAGTCCACTGGAACATAGACCCTCCCCACAGACTGCCACGAAGCACGATCCCGACCCACCTGCATCCGTCGACTCTCCGCACTAATGGAATCGAAGTACTTATGGATCATTTATTTGCTATCACATTACCGTGTTATAAGATGAATGATGTTTGAAGATATCGGAATAATGGACATGGCAACTGTTACTTTATTTGAAGTGAAATCAGAATCTGAATAAAAGTCGGGCATAAGATATTATCATTAGAAGCCCTGACTTATCATGTCCTTAGTAATTATAAACGTTCTAGAAATACCACAATCATTATTTTGTACATCCTAATATACAAGTTAGATGTTGGTGTGTTTGTTTGCACAACCGGTGTAAGTCTTTACTGACTAATTGTTTTTAGATTAAGCAATTTGAGTACACATATACATACAGGGAGATTTTTTGAAAATTTGGCCAAATTTACACAGGAGATTCAGAGTCGGTAGTATAATCGTTTATTGAAATAAAAAAAAAACATTTTTTTTTTAAAAAAAATTGCCATTCTATTCCTAGAAAAAAAACAGAAGTGTTGACACCGCTGTAGTCATTCATAAATACCTAAATTTTACCGTTAACGAACTGGTGTGCGTGTAAGTTATGAATGATCGCGCCTCAAATAAATGAGTCACGTATAAATCATGCACTTTTTGAGATAAGTTCAAATGAATGTAATTAAATTACGAGTGATTTAAATAATTTATCACTTTTTAATGTAACATTATTTATGTCTAGAATTTAATTTAAAAAAATGGATACACTTAGAAAAAACCCCTTGTATACATATTTAACTATTATGCTGTCTACTTAATCAATTATTACTTATTGTTATCAACATAATTAAATCAACAATTCTTTATGTATAAATAATTCTTTGATTAATTCAAATACCTAATGGAGTAATAACACATAATTCGTTGATGTAGTTGCAATTTTGATTACAAGACATAAATAATAACTTACTGTTGAAAATGAGAACTGAATTCAGTATATGATCTTCTTAAATAAATTCAAACTATCCTAATATATAGTTTTAAGCACTGTTGATTACCCGCTGTCGCCTGTGAATCGTGCCAACGGGCGGCCTACGCCCAGTGGAGACGCAACGTAAGGTGCGGCCTGCATACACTGTTGCTAATGGATTACTTTTTTTCAAGCTATTTATTACCATTTACAGATTACATGGTGTCAGCTAATGTAATTTTCCATTCCACCGCAATTAACAAGATGTAAAATGTGTCATAAGCGGGAAATTCGTTTATGAAGCCTATCTTTAAGCTAACAATTGTAGTTTATAGTCATCAGGGTTTTACACATTTTACCGTATTAGATGGACATGTCCCGAGGGATGTGGTAAACAAATAACTATGGGGACGGTCAACTTTTAAACCGACTTCAAAAAAGAAGGAGGTTCTCAATTCGACTGTATTTTTTTGTTTGTTACCTCAGAACTTTCGACTGAGTGAAGAGATTTTAATGATTCTTTTTTTATTTGAAAGCTGGTGCTTCCTATATGGTCCTATATCAATATCATTGTTACTGGATCGTGAGCTCTGGAGATACTTAGGAATCTCGCTCTGTATTCATTTTATAATTGATTTTCAGCAATTATAAAATGAATACAGAGCGAGATATTTGAAATCGGTTTTGTTTTTCGTTAATAAAAAAATTTACTTGTTCGCGAAAACCATCCACAGATTGTGTCATAATATCAACAAAACAGTAAAAAGTAAAATTACTTCACCATCATCATAATTTCAGCCTGTTCGAGTCCACTGGAACATAGACCCTCCCCACAGACTGCCACGAAGCACGATCCCGACCCACCTGCATCCGTCGACTCTCCGCACTAATGGAATCGAAGTACTTATGGATCATTTATTTGCTATCACATTACCGTGTTATAAGATGAATGATGTTTGAAGATATCGGAATAATGGACATGGCAACTGTTACTTTATTTGAAGTAAAATCAGAATCTGAATAAAAGTCGGGCATAAGATATTATCATTAGAAGTCCTGACTTATCATGTCCTTAGTAATTATAAACGTTCTAGAAATACCACAATCATTATTTTGTACATCCTAATATACAAATTAGATGTTGGTGTGTTTGTTTGCACAACCGGTGTAAGTCTTTACTGACTAATTGTTTTTAGATTAAGCAATTTGAGTACACATATACATACAGGGAAAATTTGCCCAAATTTACACAGGAGATTCAGAGTCGGTAGTATAATCGTTTATTGAAATAAAAAACAAAGTTATTTTTTCCAAAAAAAAATGCCATTCTATTCCCTAAAAAACAGAACGTGTTGACAATGCTGTAGTCATTCATAAATACCTAAATTTTACTGTGCACGAACTTGTGTGCGTGTTAGTTATGAATGATCGCACGTAAAAAAATTGAGTTGCGTATAAATGACGCACTTTTTGAGATAAGTTCAAATGAATGTAATTACGAGTGATTTTAAATATTTATCATTTTTAATATAATATTATTTATCTAGAATTTAAAAAAAAAAGAATGGATACACTTAGAAAAGCCAACCTGTATACACTGTTGAATACACGGCGTTGAAGAGATGGTGACCATGTTGCGTGTACGTTGACACTTAATACAGTTTACATCATAAATTCTCGTTATGGCCAAACTATTTTGCATAAATATCTTCCAGGACAATCGTGTATCACACAAAAAATAGTGATGTTCTATATTCGAATTTGATTTACCAACAGCATATGCGAAATGTATGTGAAATTCGTAAAGAACAATATTTAAAACAGTTAATCGCTTTTCATATTCAATAGATCAAACGAGCGTTTCATGATTATGTTCGAGAACTTTACCACTTTTTCTTTTCTTGCGAAGCAGTTCTGCTGACAATTAGACATTGCTACCACTTATGAACATTCACAACAACAAAGATGCCTCTCTCTTACCGCTCCAGCGCTTTCGTTTTACGTAATGCTTTTATACGTCTTCCAGTGAAACCGTGAATAGTTTTGAAATCATAGCCCTAAGTCTCATGACCCGGAGCAAACCTTATCAGTTTTACATATCCCAAATGCAAATATAGATGATGATGGCGTTGTTGCCAAGGTATTGGCTTCGGCGTCGGGGGTCGTGGGTTCGATTCCCACACGGGACAACTATTTGTGTGGCCCACAGATAGTTGTTTCGCATCTGGGTGTTTGTCCGCGTGAAATTTATGTTTATAAAATGTCCTTACAACACAGGATAATGTTATCCTAAAGTGAGAGCAATGTTTTCAAAAAAAAAAAAAAAAGAAAAAAAAATAGTCATCTTCACGCTATCGTAAAGGCATCTCAGGACCTCTAAGCAGTGAGGCTTACTTTACATCGCTATAAAGATTCTAAAACTCTTTACTTAAACTTGCACTAACTTAAACTAAACTTAAACTGGTGTTTTTCATTGTACTTAAGGCACTCGAAATCGGAGTCGCGGGCGATCGGTGGAAGCAAACGGCAAAGTGTCGTTCGTTGTGGCGTTCTATGGTGAACGTTTTCTCTCGCTTTTCCTATAAGCTGTGTAAAAGTAAAGTAACAGTTTATACAGGGTGTCGTTACAACCGCGACAATAAATGAACACACGTCTAACGCTACTTGCCAATAATGATAAAATACAAAATTAAAAAAATCCATAATTAAAAAAAATATTTTCAAACAAATTAATGAAACAAAAAAGAAACAAAATTTGTATCATTCTATACAGCTTAAACTGACTGATTCATACATTCAGAGACTTTTTCATTCGTTGCCACAACGTCGCATTTCAAGTCTCTCCTTCTGACAGTATATTTTATCTCTTTTAAATTCATTCAACCCATCCATATGCTTTGTTACCTTTACAAATGAACTTTACTCTTATACTTTAGTCTTACACGTAAGGGTGTTTTAAAATTGTTTGTTTTGGAAAATATAATAACTCGGTGAATATTGATGTTTAAAGAATGTAAATGTTTAATACAATTTAAAAAAATTATCCTCATTAGTGTGTTCATTTATTGTCGCGGTTGTAACGACACGATGTATATCTTCCATTTCTGGCTTCCAAGGCCTTCTCTGTACAGATGGTATTAGGGCATAGTCCACCACGCGAACCCACTGTGGATTGGCGAACTTAAAACATCTTCCAAATATTCTTTTTCTTATTATTTCGAGAATATGCAGATAAGCAGGAATATGATGGTTTTACTTCACCGTTGAGCACGTAATAATTCAGCATATAAAATAAGCAATCTCTATTCAAATTGGGATTGATTATGGACTAGAATCGAGCACCGGAACAATGTGATAGCACGGCCTGCTTCACGCGTAAGACTCCATTAGCCTATGGGCTAACTTATGAGTTATGTGGTGTAAAGGTGTTTTAAGAGACTATATTTGCATATATCACTATTTGCATTAATGGCGATAACAGTGAAACCTTCAATAGGTTTATTTTATAAGTTCGTAAGGTACCACCGGTTCGGAAAGCGGTTTCTGTTGAGAAGAGACCGGCAAGAAACTCAACAGTTGCTCTTTTTCAAAAATATCAGGGTACAATATAATATACAGGATCTAATATTTACAAGATTAAATCTATCTAAAATTACATATTATCTAATTTTATAATATGTTGGAATCCGAAAATTTGGTCTTCGAGACTACGTGGCGAGTGACTTCGCATCACTAGCGATAATGGGCTCTGAAAATAGCGAAAGTTATTAGCGACGGATGGCTCCAAATCAAAGCGGTCGCATAGCAACCGAATAACAGCTTCGAATCACCAACCTCGACATTGTGCAGTACCAATCCACTGGAAGCTTACAACACACGCGTTCAAACACGTACTTGGCAACACGAAAGCGTCTGATTGCAAATACGCGTAGAAATCGAAAACCCGACCTTAACACTTCGGTGCAATGTATTGATTGAAGTTTGCTTTTGGAACTAGGACAGGTAAGTACGGCGCCTTTGTCTAGTATCAATACATGTTAAACAATAAATAAGGGTCCATTTTTCTCTTGTGTTTATCTCGTCTCTCTATACCTCTCTAAAAATGCGACATCAGATGTAGTTAAGGAAAGGATGTGTTCCCCAATGCGTGTTGCATTTGGAACTATCGTTGTCAGGATGATAGAAGCCAATTATAACTTCAAAGTTTTAAACAAATTTAAACTCTCATGTTTTACCTTCATATTGTCGATTACAGCATTATGTCTAAATAAATAGGACGGTCAATAAAGATGGTACATTTACTTCATTGAATTCGCCTAAAATTTGTTGGCCCATTATGTAAGATAACGCGAAGAGATGTTATTGTCAGTTGAAGAGTTATTGATGTTAAAAAAAAAAACACTTCGCTACTATATACGGGTATACAGATGTAGTCGGGCATCTTGCACCGAGTGATAACTTTAGGAAAACCTTAACACTTTATGCATATTCAATACTGTTCTAGTTGACTTAGGTAGCAAAAAATCTAAAATTCACAAACTAATAATGATTTCTTTGATTTTCGAGATTATTAGTCTCGAAAATCAAATAAATCAAATATTGTTAAACTATTTGTTAAACTATTGTACGGATTTTATCGCGTTAATTTTTTTTTATTTCCGATGTTTCGAACAATTTATAAAGGAATTAGACAAAGGACGCAATATAGACTCAGTTTTTTTTTTAAATGTATACTTTTTAAAAAAATATAAGAGGTGGTAGATTGTAAAAACGGTCTAATCATTTATTTATGTAATAAATAAAGAGAACTCTACCACTTTGTTATTGTTACGCGATATTTTTGACACTGAATTTTATACACACCATGAAAGCAGCCAGTGCCTTTTCTCCGAAAACGTTAAGACGCTTTCCGACGAAGTCTAAAAGGATAGTTGGCCGGTGGCCGCAAAAGACGTTGCCTGCGGTCACTTAATAGCTGCAATAATTTGTCGCTCGTTAGGCCGGCGATTGACTAGAGCTGTGCGCCCCTGGGCAACGTCAATGGATGGATGGAGCCTTTCTCAGATAGGTGTAAGGGCTTATATAGACCTGATCTAAAGTATGCTGGTACGATCGGGCTAAATCTAACCTGATATTTTATTTGTATAATTTTATTTGGTAATTACTTATTTACTTTTGAGTATGTGTGAATATAATTATAAATAATGCTAAAATTAAATTAAACTTGAACCCGTATCGTAGCGGACTACCAAACCGCTATGTTACTTTACTGGTTGATTACGTACAATGATTTAAAACAGTCCGTCGTACATTTGTTTTCATTGGTATAGGCTTGTTTCATTTATTTATTTATTCATTCTCTATGCACAAATATGTATATACATACAAAGACGGACTTAATACCATCATTTTCCCCCAGTCAACCACATTAGTTCTTGGACCATTCCAGGACTATTTTAACTTAGGACTATTTCTATTGCTTAGTAGCAATCCTGTTGATTACAGTGACTGACTTAATAATAAGAGAGAATTAATAATAATAAAAGAAAACGCAGTTGAAGGATATGTAGTGTGAAGCATAGGGAATGTTACCAATGAACGTCCAGCTCCACCAGTGTCGAATATACGGTAGGATCTTAAATATTTAAAAAGCATTTACTCTTAAGGATATTGTATCGTTCCGGATTTTGAGGTCAGGTCGGTTGTTAACTTAAAAAGTAATAATTGGATTAGTTTTTATCTGTGGACAGAATATGTGAAGTAAAATTATCACTTACGTAGTGACGGTTAAGGCTCATTGCTGGACAAGTGTTGAAGATATTAGAGGACAGTCCGTAGACGACTCTAAAAGCTTTAAAGTAAAAGGAAAAAAATCTGAAAAACTACAGCAGTCGCCTGTGTAGTGTGTCACACCCTTATTACCGCATCTGCTTCGTGTTCAACTTTGAAAGATTGAAAGCGACTGAAGCGCTTCTGATGTGGCTTTTTCTCGGTTCGATTTCATTGCGCAATAAAGCGCATTCTACGCGGTACTGTTTAGCAAACGTCTAGTCCGCTGTGTTAAAGAGAAGTTACAACCGCCGATAGGTTAGACGACTTTAAATTTTAATGGCGGAGCGTTGAGATTTATCTCCGGATTATCTGTTGGTTTACTCGGTGAACGTGGCCAATGTGTGTTTTTGATTTTTCTTTCCACTCGGCCTCTGTCTTCTTGGAAACCACTTGTTACCTTATGTAGTAATACAAGTACTCGTTCCAAAAAAATTGCAAGCTCAGCAACTATTCAATTCGTTGTCAAGTTGTCGACATGCATGGGCTTCTATAACAAATGTAGGATCGCAAATTGCCAACCTTTAAAAGTGTGGGCCCAGTTACCTTACAAAAACGTAAACGCAAAAAAAATATTCCACTTTACGCCAGTTTTCTGCAAAGTTAGGTTAGGGAGTCAGCAAATTCCTGCAACAGTGGACCCTACCATAGATAAAAACTTACTCTAACTCCTTAAGACTTACTAATCGTAAATCATTTTTGTAAAATTTACTACTGACGTAAATCCAAATCTGCAAAAAAATAAAGCAGAAGATAAGAAACATTACAATGACATAAAATTAAAACAGACCATAGTTTAAAATACATAGTTACAACGATCAAGCAATGAAGTTATATATCATGTATCACCGCCTTTCAATCTGGAGTTATAAACGAAAGCAATTTAACTTGACGAGGGTTGTACAGTTATTAGAAACAGAATTCCGACTAAACTTTGACAGTTGTATAAAGCGGTGAGAATAGCGGAAGCACGTGGACTTTCTTACTTAGGGGAACAACTGTTGTCTACGAGTGATCACTTTAATTATGGATCACGGATTCGAATTCCAGTGGTTAAGTAGGAAACCCTTTCTACCTACCAATAATGCATTTTATTTTATTTTAACAAACTAACTCTACAGACTCGTGGTCCGTACTCTTTTTTGATTAACATGTTTTTTTTTTATTTTTCTTTTTGGGCCTGTCACCGCCGCGTATATCAACAGGGCTGCTAACGGTGCAGCAGTGACAACAATGCATTTCAAAGTAAAATGTCTTTATTCAATAGGCTTATTGAACGTCAAAACTACCACCGGCTAACTGCTAGCGGTGAAGAAGCGGAAAGAGATTGCGGTCTTGTTATCCTTTTTTTTTTTAAATAAGTGTACAAACTCATTAATGTATAACATCAGCAACAGCCAGGGGACTTGCAAGTGCAGAGCAAGAGTCAATTTCACACATCCTTTGCCTTGTGTATTCTTCGACATTTTGTTAGAACTTTTTTCTTTCCTTCCTTTTCCATTAAGGTAGCTTTATATTTTCTTGTCTCAGTCTCAGTTCTTTATCAAAATGTCTTTATACAATATAGGCTTATTGAATGTCAAAAAACTAACACCGGTTCACTAAACAAGACCTGCCCAGAGAAGAACCGGCACGAAATCTTGTCAACTCTGTGAAAAGTTATGTAACTAGTTCGATAACCATCTAATTTGCACTAATTTTGGTAACCTTATCAGAGATAATGTATGTGTCAGTGTAGATAAATCGATATAAAGGAAGGCAAGCAAACTGCATTAAAATAACTGTATATTCAGCTGTAAATACAAAAAGATATAATAAAAAAAGAAATGTTTTATATATAATAAATAAATAAATATATATATATATACATATATATAAATGAAATACGCTTACGAATACCTTAATGTTCTTTGTCCAAAGGCCTCCTAATCTATATGTATACCTAATATATTTTACAATTAATTTTGCCATTTTTTATTTACATTGACATTCATTGCATTACTCTTAAGATAAAATATTAGCCTCACTTGAAGTCAGTAAATTCCAAATTAACAAATGAAAGGAGTAAGAATTAGAAATTAAATTAAAAAAGAACATCTTGCCTAAACACCGCCACTGCTTTATCTTCGAGCGCAACAACTGAGAGAAAATTATTGCAGACCCAACTATTCATAAAGTTGTGTCTTGAAGAGTATAGAGGCGATGTCCGCTTATCTGCAATAAAGTCAAAATTGCAACTAAGAGGCGTGTGCAGAATAATAATATTCAGACGCGCTTGCAAAGCTTTTGGCTTCTCCGCTGGCGCTCGTACTCAAAACAAGTATTTAAGTGAGTCTCAGATAATTGTTCCGAATCTGACTGTTTCTTACCATGTACGATTATTGTCAGGCAAGGGCCCGTTGTAAGAAATCTGACTAATACCATTACCGACATAATACTCCTAATGTGCCTACCCCGCCTGGATGTGATAGGGGCACGAGAAAAGAAGATTACGTGGTTAGTGGATTCGTAAAATCGGGCTGAACCCCGGGGCAACAATAGATGTATGAATGTATTGTGATCACTGTGAACAGGGATAAATTATGAAGAAGCTTCAACAGTAGGCCCGATAGATCGGAAAAGTACCAAAACATCGAAGGAAATCTGTGTAATGTGAAAGTATTTATACTTTTGCGTTTCGTCCGGTGAATTTGTTAAGCCAGCATTCCTTTTCACAATAAGTGACATATCCGTGTCCTAAATTACTATCAATTTAACAGCTAGATAAGATACCATCTCTCTGAAATGAAATAAATGTACATATGTTATTCATTAGCTGCTCAATTGCTCGCAGCACCATGTTTAGGAATCAGTCTGCTCTAGAGCAAACACTTCCAAGCTCCTGGACACCGGGCGTCCGCTGTTTAAATCTGCGCACATTTCAATAAGTGGGACGTCGAAACGCTCCGGGGATTACTTAGCCGCCGTCCGCTGCGATAGCGTCGCCCCCGGCAACCGCTGTGTCCGTCAATCGATACCGCGTGGCAATTTGTCAAGTTCCCACGCGAGCGTTGGAGGTTGCGCCGCGCTCGCAGGAAACTAATGCGACTGTTTCGCAAGACCGGCTAGGTCTATGATTTACTTCGTGCATGCTCTGCGACCAGGATTAGTTACGGATCGGCGGATTACTCGTTGATGCCGAAGTCGTTGTCGAAACGATTTAGTTTGATATCGTCATCTCCTTGATCGTCATGAACACTTTCGTTATTAGGCTCAGCCTTACAATGTACATTTATTCCTATAAGCTTCTAAAGACCTCCGTAATCTACCTTTGTTTTTTGTATATAGATCAAAGAATCTTGAATTGGTTCATGTATAATAAATTATGAATATTTATCTATATCTGAAGTGGCAATAGATGTAAATTTAACATTGTTTGTGAATAAAAAGATTAGTGTGAGAAAAGCTTACATTTTTGATGTACCATAAATATCTCAGACAATATAGTCTTTAATAAAGGTGGTCTGCTGCTGAAATTTAAGATCTTGGTTAAAAAGAGTGATAAAAGATAACCTTCGTGTCTATCTTTTATCTCTGTTATGAGGATATTTTTTAACTCCGACAACTGTGTATAGAAAAATTTAAGCTATATGAATTTACTAGAAGCAAAATAGTCAAAAGCTGTTTTATGTACAGCATAAAACCAACAAATTTAACTTGTTAATATTTAATCCAAGGCAAAATTTGTGTTATAGCTGAACCATGGACGACCGCACGGTAGACCTCATCTTTGGCGGCTCCTTGAAGCTGTTGCCCCCAGTCAGCTCCAAGATCGTAAGGATATTCACCAGTTCAACGTTCACAGGTGATAGGTTTGATTTGATTTAATTTAACCTCTTGTTCCGAGAGACGTGATAACTCATTGTCCGGGCGCTCGCTTTAAATTCAATATACTCGAGCAACATGAGTTCGATCCCCGGTGCCAGTGGCAATGAAATTGATAATTTTCTGACTTATCACGTGCTCAGCGGTGAAGGAAAACTTCATGCAGAAACATGAATATTTTCAAAATATTAAAAAAATATTTCAATTTTGACGGTATATGAAGTCCGCTTATCCGCAGTGGGGCCGCGTGGTGAACTATGTCCTGATACCATCTGTACAGACGAGGCCTTTGTCCAGCAGTGGGACATGTATAGGCAGTTACTTTAATTTAACCTCTTATTAATTTAAAATCGATACCGCAACATTATCGTAGTATATTATATCGTCATTATCATCAATCGTAAGATGTCCGTTTATCCAAAAAAAATCTGTCTTATTCTGTATTTACAAAAATACTACACTTACTAGCACGTGTATGTTTATATTACCAAATATGGTAAATCACCGACATTAGTTACGAGTTACTGGCAAAGGGAACATTCGACCGCAATGACAATTACATTAAATGTCAGGTTTCACAATTTATCTTTGCGTCATTAAATATTTGTGATATATCTCATTAATATTTAATAAATATGAAAATTTATTGAAATATATAACATTTGTAATCACGTTTGTATTACAATAGTAATGCATACAGCAAGTAGCTCAAAAGTAGAAGTGGTGTTCCATCTATGACGTAATGATAACTTTACATGGCAGTGTTTAACCAACAATAAGGCAAGAGGCAGAGTTACGAACAGCGACCGCAGTCTCTAAACTTAATATTTCCCGGAGCCAGAAAGCTAAAGCGATAAACTTCCGTTCCGCATTTTACAATGTCCCCGCACAAACATCGACTTACTTGAAACTTTAGAACAGCGTTTAGCTTGCCCTTGGAGGCTGCTCGATGCTGTATAAAGTACACCTGTCGCCAGTTCATTTATGCGTGTTCTTTGAGGCCTTGGCATATTTTATGAATGGATACCGTTACCATACCCGTAGAGCAGATCAGACAAAACATGGTGACTTTTATCATGATTTATCATGTGATATGTATCATATTGACTTAACACCTAATTCCTCTTCGTGTATTCATTGGGTTTGCTGCCAAGCCTTGTGGAGGTTACTCAGTTATTTGAGTAACTAAGTGCTGCGTTATTCTACACCCCTCCACCACCTCATGCGCGAACATAGCGTGGGAGGATCTGCAAGGCAACTTTTAATTAATAACCATTATCAGATAGTAGGAGCGTTCGCCCGACGAAATTTAATTTACGGCAGCCATAATGGTGCCTTTTAGATATTCATAATGGATGGCAAATTAATAGATGTCTTAAACGGTACCTGTGTTCCGGTAATTTATCAATCGTCCTAAGGTTGTTTTAATATGAATCGACTTGTATTAGCTCCTAATTGAGTGATGTTCGACCTCATTAACGCAGTCGACGATGATGAATATACAGAACAACAGTTTTTCGTTAAAATGGTCAAATTAGTATTCAGAATGTTCACTTATGTTTGTTTCAGCCCCTTTGGCTGGATCACAGAGTCAAGACTCCTCTACTATGCAATGGAATAACTGTCCGAATTAATTTAATTGATAGTTAGAATTTTTAATTTTCAAAGATAAGGTCATCGTCTTTATTTATTTATTGTATGAAATATGAAAGGTTCTCTATTCAGTTGTACATATTCTTATGTTTGCCACCTAAGAATTCCGTCATTTATGAACCAATTATAATATTTTTAAGGGTTCCGTACCATACGGGTAAAATGGGACCCTATTACTAAGACTCCGCTTTCTGTATGTCTGTCATGTTATAGTTATACAGTTAAAATTTACAGAAATGTTGTATTTCTGTTGCCGCTGTAAAAACAAATCCTAAAAAACAATAAAAATATTTAAGTGGGGTCCCCATACAACACACATGATTTTTCATGGAGTTTTTATAGATAATGGTACGGAACCCTTCGTGCGCGAGCCCGACTCGCACTTGGCCAGGTTTTTGCATTGCGATCGGTTTAACATCCACGTGGTTCCATATTCACTCCATTGGAATCTTGTATTCCGAAAACACACCAAAAACACACGAAAACTCTTCAAAATCAAATTGAAACTGTATAGTGAGTGTGATATTTTAAGTCGCTTTTGTTTTCTGTTACTATTTTTCTTTATTAATAACAAAATATGCGTTAAATCAGTAAGCCGTTCTTTAGGAGCAACTAAAGTTTGAACACAGCACGCCGTGATATTACGTACGCTGCTGTTTAAGTAACCATTGGAATGCTATACGTCATTCGTGCTTAAGCCTTTAATGCTTAAAGCTGTTTTAATAAATATAAAAGTTTATGATCAAACATTTATTTTTAAACATAAATAGAAATATCGTACGTGTAAATTGTTATATGCGAACTTCCTCAATTTGTGGTTTTAAATTGGTAGAACTTCTTTATCTGCACAAATTTCTTCAACCCCGTACATTACAAAACAATCATGAATCGTATAACATTTAAATGGGCAGTGATCACTTTTAAGGCGTTGTGAACTAATTCTTTCTTTCTTTTTATTTTTTCCAAGTTATACTTCTGGCGCGTTTGGAAAAAAAATGAGAGTAAAGTTTCAACGATGTGCATGCAGTTGGTTGCAAGGCGACGCTGTTACCAACTTTTTGACATTTACTTACAATCCCAATTTATGTAGTTAAACTGTTATCAATTGCATTTAATGCCTTTTTCCCAAAGAGTGGATTAAATTGGGTCACAAGGGAATAAACTTTTAGTTATTTTTCTTTAATTACGCTAAAGTGGAGTAAAGAACGTGCGTAGATAAGTACACGCATACTTTTTTCCTATTTTTTTTTAGTCCGAAACAAACTCTTCAGTTGCAAGCTGATTGTTAATATGCATTTATTTGCGTATCAAACTTAAAATAAACATACTTAAAGCTCTCAAAAGCTCCTTACTGAAGCAAGATATCAAACACCCCAATCTGTATCTACCAATAAGGGAAAAATAACGAAACGTTAACAGTTTTAAAACTAAACTAGACACATCGAAATCCATAAAGTTATCTCATAAAACAAAGTGACGGCTCCGTGGCGCTGTTGCTAAGGTATTGGCTTCGTTAGCAGGGGTCGTGGGTTCGATTCCCCGGGACAAGTGTTTGTGTGTCCCATAGACAGTTGTTTCGCATCTGGTTGCCCACGTCTAATTTATGTTTGTAAAACGTCCTTACAACACAGGATAATGTTATCCTAAAGTAAGGGAAATGATTTAAAAAAAAAAGAAAGAAAGAAAGTCAACTTAATTAATAAAGGCAACAAACAATTCGAGAAGCCGCCTGAAGCGATCTGCATTATATTGTGAACGCTATAAAATAAACAAGCCGAGCAACTCGGCACGCGAACTGCAAACGACGCAGTGGTTTTCTATGCAGAAATTGCGGCGCAGAATACGGCATCGTCAAGTAACTAACGACTTTAATCAAAATGACCGAAGTTTGTATGATGAACTCTATTCGCAATGTTCACAGATGTAAGGTACACATAGTAACACTGTAAGGGTAGATGAAGATATCCTTACTAATATTATAAATGCGAAAGTAACTTTCTCTTTCTGTCTCGCTTTCACGCCAATTTAAATGAAATTTGGTACACAGATAGTCTAGAGCCTGAGAAAGGACATTTTTTATTTGGAAACGCTATTTTTTAATTGGAAATTTAAAAGAAAGATATTTATTTAAGGGCTTTAACGAGAGCGAAGCCGCTAGCGAAATCCTAGTTAAAAATAAAAGATCTGTTTTTATTTTTAAATTTAATCACGGCACAGCTTTATCTTTATTTTTAAATACGGCACAGCTAACAGCCTAAAGATCTATTTAAGTGGGTTCCGGTAACCTCACTCAGCAAACGAAACGTAGATACTGATACTAAGACGTACTTCCTCATCACCCCAGTCTTCTGTGAGGTCGTATTATTTCCCCGGACGGACCTGCCCATTCGTCCAACAGTGAGAAATTTCATATGTAAACGTACTTTATATATACCGTAGCCTCAAACCTTAGTTCGTTCACGGGGTGAAGAGGAACATGTAACCTTTTCGAGATTTACACAGAAACTTATAACTTTAAATTATATCCATTTGCTTTAAATTATGGTTCTTACCTCTTCACTTAAGACGAAACTTAAAATGTGTGGAGATAAAACTGCTGCAAATTTTTTTACCACCTCACCGCGCAAAAATCTCGACGTCTTATCCTATATTTTTTTATTGCACTTGTTATAAATACTTGACCATCTAATGTTGAAAACTAGAGACCTCGTTTCTGCTATTGAATTCTTTTAACTTATTATTATAGAATAACATTTAATAAATTTAAAGCAGTACAGTTTCCACTCAAATAAAATTGTGGCTAGCCATCAAGGACGCCGCATGAACTCTACACTCTAGGGAGCCGTTGTAGAAGACAGAAGTATTTGTACTTTCGCTATCTATTCCCTGTGGGAAACCAGAGATCAGCAATCTAAAAGAGCGTTGTCTAGGTTCACGAATGTCCTTGAGCGGAGTATCACTTACCATCAAGATAACCAATTGAAACTGTAGTGTAATCCTTGGTTAACATTTAATTTAGCTCTTTTTTTCTAGCTGCTGTCAATATAATAACTTTTGAATGTCGTTGTAATTAAGATACCATTTATTTTAAGTTACTTAAAATAAATTTTATCCTAATTATATGCAACCATTTACGTATATCTAAGCATGTTTTAATATATATCTTGTTGGTGAAGTAAATAAATAAATAAATATCCTAAATACTAGGTCACCGGTGAGTCTTTTTTATTACAATAATATGAACAGACTAAAGCCGTTGATTTCTATTGCATGCTTACATGCCATTTATAAGCGGCTTCTGTTTTTGATGAAACTGCCATTTATTTATATTCACTTTATTTGTGGTTCTTTTCACAGGCATTGTTTTTGTTACAACGAAGTTTTGGTTTAATATCCCACATTCATTTTATGTGCGTCGTAGGCTTTTTTTGAGCCCGATACATAAATTCGTTAATATAATCACTTACCCTTTAGCTTCCTTAGTTGTAACTCTAATACATATCTACAAGCATATATAACTTCTTCAAGCCATGATAGCTTGCTTTTAATTCATTATACTGGAGCGACCTGAGTTCAAGTGCCGTTCCTAACACCAAAAAAAGTGTTGGATTGATATTTCAACAAATGGGAACCTTATTAAGATTTCCGTATAAATTTACATCACACGATATCAAGACGATAATTTCGTTAACATCATTGATTTTCACTCACAACAGCAAATACGCATATTAATTCGACATAATAGTAATCGGATATAAATATTGCACATTTGGAAAGAGAAAATCGGCTAATCTAGTCACACGCTGCCTACACTGTTACTTCTTCGTGCGAGAGAGACAACGCTCTATAAACCGAAATCAGCTGATTGTCTCTTTCCAAAAGTAGTTGTCAAACATTTATCGCAGTGTGCTGTACGTGTGTTATACTAATAAATGTCGGTTGATGATGATGACTTGGTTGGCGCAGTACCTAAGCTTGGTTTCAGCGCTTGGTTATGGGTATCTCTGAATGCAAGGCAGACTTGCCTGTTGACTTATGTATGTATGTGTGTGATATTGAAGTCATAATCATATTCCCATCCAATTTTTCAGACACAACCATGGAAAGGAACACCTTAATGGCGAAATGCTACCCGCGCATCAAGGATTACTGTCGGGAGAAACACGGCCTGGAGTTTCAGGTGCGTTTATTTATTTATTAGTATAAGAAATACAGTTTCCAAAGATATATTAAGACGATACAAACATATACTTATAAGAGCTGATGTTTGAGGTAGTAGATACTTACTCATTTGCATATATTATTTTTTGGAAGGAAATCATATTAATTACCATCATCGTTTGACCGTACAAACAGATGGTCTCCACTATTTTTTTGGCATTTACCCAACAGTGGGATAAGTTAATACATATCCCACTGTTGGGTAAAGGCCTCCAATGTACAATGGAGGCCCTCTACACTCCGGGTATTAGGGCCCACGCGGTTCCACTGCAGATTCGCGGACTTAACATACATATCTTCAATTTTTTTTGTCATTATTTTGAAATTATGAAGGTTCCTCACAATGCTTTCCTCCACCGCTGAGTACGTGATAATTCAGCACTCAAAATTGACAATTCCATTGGCGAACGCACCGGGAATCGAACTTGAGTATATTAAGATTAAAGCGAGCGCCCGAACACTGTGCTATCACGGCTTTTATATCAATTTACTTACTCGAGAAAGTTTTTTCCCACCCGTTCAAGTAATATCTGACCTTTCCGTTATTGTACTAGCTTAATCCCTTGCGATCTTATCATATATAAACAACAAGCGTCAATTGAATGCCAACGAAAGGTGCGCTCGACCTACGATGTGACATTTTACTACTTATATAAACGACGGACCTGCCTACCGTTGCACGATCATAATTCGAACTAGGTATTGGCATTCGTACGAAATTGCTTTATCATCGACATTCCGGTAAACATCTTATACGCATTCTACCTCGTCTGTTCGTATTGTAGTCGAAAATAAATGAACTGCTATATACAAAGTATTTACTAGAGTACGAAATTTTTTTGTCAACTAAAATGATCGCTTCACATGATGTATAGCTAACACATTTCCAACGGCAGTGCGAATTCTTATCGCCAAGATTAATATGACTTAGAAACTTGCTTTTTTATGTTAGGAAGTGGGATGAAGGCAAGGAGTGTTAACGTTACGCAGGCGGTCGGTCCTAAAAATCATAGCCAAAACCAAGCGGTTGTAAGCCAACTTGATTCACATTTTATGCCGACCTCACCTAAGTGGGATAAGGGCAAGAGAATGATGATGATGATGCAAGGAGAAGGCCAATGAGTAGGTGGTTCACCTGATGTTAAGTAAATACTGCTGCCCATGAACATCTTCAACACTTGTGGGTTACCAAATACGTTGACAACCTTAAAAGCAGTGGGACCCGTACATGAAGAATACAAGGTAAAAAAGTTTATGACGTTCGGAAAGCCCAATTTTTGCTACAGCTACAATCCGCTAATAACGTATGTGATCACGTGCTCAGCGTCAAGGGAAAACATCGTGAGGATGACTGCATGTTTTCGAAATAATAACAATAAAAAATATTTCGAAGATATGAGAAGTCCGCCAATACGCGAACTGCGTGGTGGACTACCCTGATACCCTACACTACTATACAGAGGAGGCTTTGCTTTTTTTACCTATCATCATGATCATCATTTCTGCCTGTTTAAGTCCACAGTTGAACATGGACCACCCCCACACATAATTTTTACCTATTTGATTCCACAGTTGAACATGGGCCGGGCCACCTCCACAGACTGCCACCAAGCACGATCCTAAGCCACCCGCATCCATCTACCTATTCCCTATATAAAACGTCAAACCAGTGCCTTAATCTTGTTGCGGAACTTTATCGACACGGTGTTTCAACGAAGCTATTATTCAAAACTTTACAAGCGTCGCTATTCTCGGCTTATACTGACGCCATTCGGAGTTCCCACGGGATTACTCTAACTTCCTCGGCGTGGTTTATTTTGCGGTTCCGATGTCAATACAGCTTCGCGGTGATCCGGATTAGCTGCGGAACTGCCTTCCATGTATAATTGGTAAGGTACTTCCTATATGGGATAAAGTTCTGATTCATTCACATCGGTGGTAGGGCCACGCAGCAGCCTCGGCTGTTGCACGAGTGGGCAGGCTCGTCCGGGTAAGTACCACAACCTCATAGAAGACCGAGTGGAAGTATAATACTTTCGCGTTTCGTCTGGTGAGTGAGGTGACCGGAGCCCAATTTTCAAAAGGTTGTCAACGCATCTGCAACCCTCGGGTGTAGCAGATGTCCATGGGCGGCGATATTCACTTAACATCAGGTAAACCGTCTGCTCGCTTGGCAACTTTTCACATAAAAAAATAAACATTAGTTTTACAACACACCCTATTCCACGACGATATTCACATTAATTAATTGCTTGGTAATAGTTGCAAATTTTGGTTCAAGATTCCTATTCCTAGATTTGTGTAATTATAAATTTGTGGGAACGCGTTTTTCTTGTATTAATTGCTCCACTTTGATAAGCTGTCAATGACTTTAATATTAATATATTTAATGTTAAAGTCATAAACAATAAGAATGAGACAATAGGAAGAACCTAAGAAGAAGACCTAAGAAGTTGAAATGTCGTTGTACCGAAATGTGAAGCATTTCGGAGAATTCAAAGCCCTAGTTCGTTGTTCATAGTTTTCTTTAGATGAGACAGTTTTCCAGGAACGATTTAATTCAGGGCTGTGTATGATGTCCGATCAGTAGTCCTATGTTAGTAGCCCGCATTAAAATAATGACCCTTCCTCCTTGAATATAACTACTAACTACGAACATTTAGCAATTAAAGGGCATTAAATTCCTGTAATATAAAACATTCATTAATTTCATTTAATTCAACTGAAAAACACCCAATTCTGGTAACCACCAGACACTTTGTAACTATGATGCGCAAGACATAAAAAACAAATCAGATTGTATATTGATACACTTCGTTTCATCCTCTTTTATCTACGTATATGATTAATTGAAAGAAACGCCGAAATTTCCCCGAAATCGCCCCTCGGATTGGTTGCGGCGCCTTTCGTTCGGTTCGATTATTGTATTCATGGAAAAAAGTTCCTTTGAAATATTGAGAGATTATATTTAATGACCAGGATGCTACAGCAAAGAATGTAGAGAAAGATTTCTACCGGTTTTCACAATGTTTTAATATGGTTCCACTCCGTGGAATTGTATTAACTTAATGGAATTATATTTTTATTCAAATTCTGAAAGCGTAAAAAATACATCACACACTTTTTAGGGCTCCGTACCCAAAGAGGACCCTATTACTAAGACTCCATTGTCTGTCTGTCTGTCCGCTTGTCACCAGGATTTATCTCATGAACCGTGATAGTTAGACAGTTGGAATTTTTACAGATGATGTATTTCTGTTGCCGCTATGACTATGTGTTATACTGTTAAAGTGTTATACTGGAGCGTTTAGTCCGTTGGGTCCAATTTTTTAATGTTTGAACGCATCTGCAACCTGTCAGGTGTCGTAGAGTCTGTGGGTGACGAAAATCACTTAACATTAGGTGAACCGTCCACTCGTTTGCCAATTTTTAACATAACAAATATAAAAAATAATAAAAGAGAACCTTCAATCATCACATCCGGAGACAGAATTACCATATCATCGGTGGTAGGGCCAGGCGGCAGCCTCGGCTGTTGCACGAATGGGCAGGCCCGTCCGGATAAGTACCACAACCTCACAAAAGACCAGCGTAAAGTGGAAGTATGAAAAATACTTTCGCGTTTCGTCTGGTGAGTGAGGTAGCCGAAGCCCAATTTTCAAAAGGTTGTCAACGCATCTGTAACCCTCGGGTGTAGCAAAAGTCCATAGGCGGCGGTATTCACTTACCATCAGATGAACCGTCTGCTCGTTTGGCAAGTTTTCACATAAAAAAAATAAAAAAATAAACTTCAATGGATCCTTTTTTGTCTGGGTGCCTAACCTGGTCCTTCTGAGCTCGTGCCGTTGAAAGAGATAGTTTCGACATCGACTAAATTGTTCTACATTGTCAAATTCTGTATATATATACTAGCTGACCCAGCAAACGTTGTTTTGCCATATAAATTATTTATAGGGTAGAAAAAAAATCAAAACCGGTCAAGCCGTTTTGGAGGAGTATAAATACTAAAACGGTGAATTTTATATATTAGATCGAAATAATAATTTTATTTATAGTAAAAATTATTTATATTATTTAACTAATACTAACAAAATAATACGTTATCCACCAAATGAACCGAATAACACGATGGTGGTAACAACAATAAGTCTAGAAGTTCATTAGTTATTTGTTACATTATACTTTAATCGGTGTTTTAATTTTTATTCTTATCAGAATGATACTTCAGCTTCACGCCCGTTTTCTTTGAGGTCGTATTTCCCCAGACGAGCCTGCCGATTCGTGAAACTGCAGATGCAGTTGCGCGGCCCTACCACAGTAGTTTAGCAGTTTGCCGTTGTTAAACTCTTCCGTTTTTCGTGTTCACTTTCGCGATGCTCGAGTCCGCAAGCGGCATTTATGGAATGCACAATTATTGTTCCAAAATAACTGTTTGTTTATACTTCTTTATGCGGGGTCCGGCGCCCAGGTCCCGGGCGTGGTGTAAACATTTAGGGGAACACCCGGTGTGGCTATTTTGGTCGGCGGAAGTCGAGCCACGTGCACCGTCGCGCGCGGCTATTTCAAACGCCGCTTTCTTAGTTGCCAGTCAGTTTCAGAGGTCACAGAGGTCGACGTTATATGGTTACGGACTGCTAGCACTTGATGACTCCGTGGCGCAGTTGCCAAGGTATTGGCTTCGGCGTCGGGGTTCGATTCCCACACGGGACAACTATTTGTGTGACCCATAGACGGTTGTTTCGCATCTGGGTGTTTGTCCGCGTGAAATTTATGTTTGTAAAACGTCCTTACAACACAGGATAATGTTATCCTAAAGTAAGGGCAATGTTTAAAAAAAAATAAAGTACCTCCCGTGAGTGAATACTCCAGGGATCAGCTAACTTAAATTTTCTTAGTGCGGAATAAGGACGTCGGTGGATGCCGAAGTAATTTTTATTTCTTTTCGTGATTGACTTCAACGCTTTCGTTCTGATACCATATTAGAGTTCATCGGGCACAGAGTTAAAAAAAAAAAAAAAAACAAAAAAAAAAACAAAAAAAAACAAAAAAAAAAAAAAAAAACTTTTTTTTTTTATAGTGCTAATTTCTGGACTAAAGATTATAAAATTAAATTTTATTTTCTTATACTGCTAGTTTCTGCACTTAAGATTTTGAAATAAAATTTGTAGAAAAAGTACGAAAAGATTGTCGCCTGCTCACTTGGAAAGTTTTTACATAAAAAAAAATATTACAGTGCTAGTCACGCATTGAGGGAGGGCTTTGTACAGCAGTAGAAAACGCTGTAATGATGATGATAAGACAGTATGCACAGGGGTCAATGGCTGCTGCTATCGTTGGTTTTTCTCGTAGTTTCGGAAATGACAGAGATCTATTTACTGCGGTTTGTATCTATAAAGTATTCTAAATCTAATGGTTTTTAAAATATTTTCCTTTTTTATTTAATTATTCCAATGGAACCACGATAAAATATATATACTATGTCGTTTAATTGAAATGTATGTTATTTTTGTCAATGCAAGAAATTATTACGTATTTACTTTTGGTAAAAAAGGGCTGAGAAATATACTCGTATATGATGCATTGCACACTCGTTTTGCATCGAAATAATACGCCAAGTATTCACATTT
This sequence comes from Iphiclides podalirius, assembly GCA_933534255.1. Lineage (NCBI taxonomy): Eukaryota > Metazoa > Arthropoda > Insecta > Lepidoptera > Papilionidae > Iphiclides > Iphiclides podalirius. The sequence goes on along the minus strand of OW152839.1, from coordinate 8,888,192 downwards.
TTTCTGATAAAGAATACACTTAAAAAGTTATTAAATGAAGTTACAAAATATAACTAAAATATACACACATTCGTATTAGTCTATCTTAGTTTTTTATTACGATATGTCATATAAACTTTTTATTATAAAAATTATTACAACTTTTTACCTTTTCAGCGTTCCGAACCCAAAGGGTAAAACGTGACCCTATCACTAAGACTCCGCTGTCTGTCTGTCTGTCCGTCTGTCACCAGGCTGTATCTCATGAACCGTGATAGTTAAAAGTTGAAATTTTCACTGATTATGTATTTCTGTTGCCGCTATAATAACAAATACTAAAAACAGGATAAAAATATTTGAATGAGCTCCCATATAACAGATATGATTTTACGTTTTGATAGATAACGGTACGGACCCTTTGTGCTCGAGTCCTTCTCGCACTTGGCCGGTTTTTTATGTTTTTTACCTTACAACTCCTTCATTTGATCAGACATTGGGTTCGATGTAGCTGTAGTACCTTATTAATTGCATTGGTGCATTAAATCGCTGACTCCAGAGCTGACTACTATAAATCAAATAGAAAATGTAATGAGTGATATATTTGACAGTCTTGTTTTTGTTAGTAAAAATGTACTTGTTTAAATAAAGGTCGTGGACATGCGTTGGGGTGTTAGAGATGAGGCCACCGATGACCACATGACCACGGAGCTTTGCATGCGCGAGATCAAGAATTGTCAGCGCCTCTCCATGGGACCCAATTTCGTGGTGTTCCTTGGCCAGAAGTATGGATACAGGTACTATAATTAAACTTACGAAACACTTTAATGTTTGAGCATGCCGACGGAACTTTGCATACACGAGATCAAGGATTGTCAGTACCTCGGTTTCCACTTTTGTGGCGTTCCTAGATCACAATTATAGATACATACAATGATAAATATTTAAACACCGTAATATGTCATGACACTTTCTTTTTACACAATTTTTTTTAAACTTTGACCTTACTGTATAGCACTATCTTGTTTTGTAAGGACGTTTTACAAACACTTTCGCGTCGGAAGTACAAAAATCTAATAAAACGCGGGAAATAGGTTCATTCCGAAAAGCCTAAAAAAAATCTAATTTGCCTCTTGTTATAGGCCAATCCCAACCTACGTGTTATCTTCTGAACTTCAAATGCTGAGGGATGAGTTGGCAGCGGGTGGTGTTGACGTCATTCTGCTAGACACATGGTACAAAAAGGATTCGAACGCTGTACCACCGGTGTCAGTTTTGCAGCCGATATCCTCCATACTCGTCAACTTCAACAACAAGGTGAGTTGTTTTAAAAAGTAGTAAGTATGTGGGTATAATTTAACTGTGGATATAATTTTTTATATATAATTGTGGGTATAATTTTTCCTTGGAGTAAATGAGCAAGTTTGAAAATATTTAAAATTGCTTGGATTTTTGATGTGTTACTTGAACGATAGTTTCTTTTTTATTTTTTGTTGGAACCTTCGGGATCTTAAGGTGATCCATATTCAATATTTGGTCTGTTTTTAAGTATTGTTATTGTGAAGAAGATTTATACAATTGAGAATACAGTAGATTAATGTAATCTCCATGTAGTAAACCTCTTTAAACATTTTATTGTCAATAAATTATTATTATTTTTTCTCTTTATTTTTAAAGAGGACCTTACGTTTACCTTTACAGATTATGCCACCCTCATAGGGTTAACAAAATTACAAAAAAAAAAACAACAAAATAGGCTTAATAAATTATTTAAGACGAAATGAGATCGACACAAAAAAATATTAAGCCCACATTGGTTCTATACCTATAACTATAATTATCGTAGGCGAAAGAATGACAGGATAAGGCAGCAAAAGAAATTTCTTGCAAATATTGTTGACTTGTCGAAATACAGGTGATTTTATTTTCCAGAGGGTACCGAAACTCCAAGCGGAGGACCAGGCAGTATGGTGGGACACGCTGGGCAAAATGCAGAAGCTGTTCCGCAAGGCGTCACAGCAGCTGTACAACGCTGGCAAAATCGACAAGGACACAATGCACAACTACTTCATGTCCGGTAAAAGAAGAAAGTTCAAAAAAATGGAAGTTGTTACTCTCAAACGCTGACTTAAGCAAAAAGTTTGCTCCCGTTGCATAGGAACTGTTGAGACTGACTAAGCTGAGGCAAGGGGTCAAGTACAATCTTTTTTATTAGGGTTCCGTGCTAAAAGGGTAAAACGGGACCCTATTACTAAGACTTCGCTGTCTGTCCGTCTGTCACCAGGCTGTATGTATCTCATGAACCGTGATAGTTAAACGGTTGTAATTTTCAAAAATGAACAAGAAATACAAAAAATGGGGCTCCCATACAACAGGCATGATTTTTGCCGTTTTTATAATGTTACGGAACCTCTCGTGAGTGAGTCCGACTCGCACTTGGCCGGTGTTTTTTAAATCCTATGGGCCAATATCTCAGAGTAAAAGTATGGTAAGTAGTAGTTGTCTATGGCCCTATTCAAATGGTAAAAACACTTATAGAGTTGATTTATTTTTACTAAGTCTTCCAAAATGTTTTAAATCAGAAACATGTTTGTTGTACAGCATTTCTGTGTCAAAAAATCGTTCGATTTTTTTTGAAATCTGAACAAATGCAGTAGGTCACCGCAACAGTATTCCCTGTCGCATTAATCGGCATGTCGGAGTAAGTACTACGACCTGACAGACGATCGGCGTGAAGTGGAACTGTTATACTTCTGCGTTTCGTCTGGTGATTGAGGTAGTCGGGCCATTTTATTGTAAGGTGGCAACGAATCTGCAACCATACAGTGTTGCAAATGTCAATGGGCGTTGGTTATCATTAACATTAGGTGAACTTTAAACTTTCTTTGCCACCTTCTCGCATAAAAAAGAAAAAAATCATAAAATATCACATATTATAAAACAAAATCGTCCCGCTGTCTGTCTGTCCCTTTGTATGCTTAGATATTTAAAACTACGCAGCGGATCTTGATGCGGTTTTTTTTACTAAATAGTGATTCAAGAGGAAGGTTTATATGTGTAATACATTGCAACCGTGGAAGCCGGGGCAGGTCGCTAGTATTTTATAAAATTAATTCTAAAGCTTCATAAACAATTTCAGTTACCGAACGTGAAGTTATCAACGGAATCCTGAACGTTAAAAACACCAAGAACCACTGTCTGGCCTACGTGCGATATATCAACAATATCAACCTTCAGAACCTGAAAAAGGCCAGCAACTTCGTGGACATACTGAACAGAAGCTTGGACGCCGAAGCATCCAAGCTATTAACTGATCTGAGGGACGTCAGGCTACCGGAAAAAATCGAGACTACAAACATACAGAAGTATTACATAATTTTCAATCATTGTACTTCAACAATTTTACGATTTGTCGTGACATTTTTTGTTGACAATGAGTTAAATTCATTTTGTTATATGAAAATATTTCATGGATTCGGTCAACAAAAATTTCTAATATGAAAAAAAATCTGTAAGATATTAACATTAAAAATATGAAGAACTCGCTTTAAAAAATCTTGTGTGTATATCATTCAAACACTAATTAGATTACGTAGAGGAATCTGAGTAAAATACTTTCTTAAGAAACTAACGGGTAAATAGTTTCTTTTTATATTATATACAAATTTAATTGTTTTATGTATTTATTATTTATTATGTATTCATTATTACTTCAGGTATACAGTTGAATGGATTGGCCGAGACGGACTTGACACGGAGACCCATGGAGAATACCTAAATCACTTCATTGCGCACTTCTACAAAAACATTATTAAACTCGTTGATAGGTTGGTAAGCGACCAAATTTTGGTTTTATCAGAAGCTGACACCATTCTATATTTAACTGCACCAGCTTCGGCTGTTGCACGAATGGGCAGGTTCGTCCGGGTAAGTACCAAGACCTTACAGAACCGGTGGGACGTGGAAATGTTATACTTCTGCGTTTCATCTGGTAATTGAGGTAGGCGGGGCCCGCTTAGGTAGGGTAAGGTAGCAACGCATCTGCAGCCGTACGGGTGTTGCAAATGTCCATGGCCGAAGCGAATCGCCTAACATCAGGTGAACCGCCAGCACACTCGCCATCTTCTAATATAAAAAAAAATCGATTTTATCAGACAAAAATTTTACCTAACCTTTTATTACGAATCATTAATACATTGATCGTAGGTATGTCATATTTATTGGCTATTTATAGGGCGATGCGTAAAGAAGACAGCAGTGCTCAGGGTCAAATCGTTACTGAGATTCTGCAGCATTTGCACGCGTGCAATAACTCTGTCAAAGTCTTCCACGGCAGGGAGGACGATTTGCTGTTTATCGAAAATTACATGAAGAATAATTCGGACAAGCCTTTGGTTCTATATGGCGAAGGTACTAACGACTTAAATTTTTAGTTAAATCATATAAACATAACTTTATACATGTAAAATAAAAAAATGCGATGGGGTTCGTTAGATAATCATATATCTTATATCATATTATATCCTTTTACTTAACTATGAATGTACGAACGGCTTACGTGGTAAGAAAAGAACAGTCCGAAAATAATTAAAATAAGGAATTATTTATAATCAGTTCCATGGCTCACTAGTTTATTAAGACAAATGGCAAATTTTAATTCTTTTTTAATTTTCGTTTTGTATTTCTCACAATATTTACGTTAGTGGCAAGACAAGATTTAAAAGAAAAATAACTTACAACCATGTTAAGATGGCTTGGGATTCTTGAGTTATATGATTATCGATCCTTTAAATAATAAATAAATAAATATTTTAGGACACATTTTACACAACATTTTCTAGTCCCAAACTAAACAATGCTTGTACTATGGGTACTAGAAAACTGATAAACATACTTAAACATACTTTTCTTTTGTAAATAAATACATATTATACATATATAAACACCCAGACACTAGAAAAACACTATGTTCATCACACAATATTTTTCCAGTAGTGGGGATCGAACCCATTCCGCCATTCGGGTCGTCAAAATTTATCATTATCATATCATATCATTATGCTTAGTAGTAATACTATTAACATAAGTATACCCCCAGGTGGATGTGGAAAAACCAGTCTTCTAGCAAAGAGTTCAGCGATGTCGCTGGAGACTTGGTTCGCCGAGGTGCGGCCAACGAACGTGATCAGGTTTCTGGGTACTACTCCAGATTCAAGCGCCCTTACTCCTACGCTAATATCTATCTGTCAGCAGGTATGAAAAAATTACAGTCTATTCCTATAGTTCTGACTACTAGGTTAACGCCACCCCTATACAGTGATTACTAGATCATCTAGTCAAAGACGTGTTATTGATTATTTAATCTCAAATATCATCTTTCTTTTTCTCATCGATCCGGTTATCAACGAAGTTTAAATCCCCAAAGTATAATTAGAAATTGACACAATACATTTCATTAAATTAGCGTGATTTATTATTATATAGTTTATTGTTCTCAATCTTTGCTCACTACCATGCTGAGTGTTGTATTGAGTATAAATAAAAATGTATTGTTGTTTAAAAGTCTCAATGACTCAAAATGAATCTTTACAGATATCGTACAACTTCGCACTTCCCTTTGAGAGTATACCGGATGACCTTGTACCACTGACAGCACATTTCAAGCAGCTGTTGACTATGGCCACCCAGCAACAGCCTCTTCTCTTGTTCTTAGACTCTGTAGATCAGCTTACAGGTATAGGCACCGAAAACAACAAAGTCTCGTGGCTGCCGACGAGATTACCTCCCCATTGCAAGGTAATCTTAAACCTCCTTCAGCCTTAAATAAAGTAAAAATAGATAAACAAATGATTTTTTTTTCTTTTTGTTTTTATAAAACATTACCCTTACTTTAGGATAACATTATCCTGTGTTGTAAGGACATTTTACAAACATAAATTTCACGCGGACAACACCCAGATGCGAAACAACTATCTGTGGGCCACACAAATAGTTGTCCCGTGTGGGAATCGAACCCACGACCCCCGACGCCGAATCCAATACCTTGGCAACTGCGCCACGGAGTCATCATATTTGGTCACGTATCTCTCATTTAGAAGAAATTTGGACATTTTTTGAGGCAGACTGAGTTGTACTCATTCCTCATACTGCATGTTCCTCATACTGCACGTAAAGTTCAGTTATTCCCTTGACAATTTTTGCAAACTGTAAAAAATGTCGGGAATTCCAAATGAAATTTAACGCGATACCATCCGTAACACAGTTTTTTCCGAATCATTCTAAAAAGTATTTTTCAAAGAATTAAAAGGTCCATCACCTACCATGGTGGCACCATTTATTTCTTGCATATTAACCGGTTCAATGTTGGCTGGCTTTGTTTGTTCTTCTTTTTCTTAACTTTCAACTTTTGCAACAAAGTTCGTTTAGAAAAGTGAAAATTTCTTTTTTATTCAGATCATTGTAACTTGCGCTTGCGAAGAAGCCAATACGGAGGTTTCAAAAGAGTACGACGTACTGCGAAGAATGATCGATTCAGAAGAAAACTTTCTTGAGGTTAAGGCTTTGGGCGAAGACTTAGCTATGCAAGTTCTAAAGTAAGTATTTTTCGTATATAATTATGTTGATGTACTTTCAAGAGTGTATTTTCTTTTACACATACACATTTTGCCTACGATCTGGCTGGTGACAATTTCGTTCGAGAAGATCATTACATAAAAAAAATAATTTTTAAAATATAAAAACAAGATGTACCTCGTAATTACCTACTTATATTATTAAACGGTTTTATTTAGCTCGACACGTACGGAATTTGTTTATTTATTTGGGTCAAAATTAGAAATTGAAATTGGTACACACATTTAATTTAGATGACAATACAATATTGTAGTTTTCAGTGCACAAAAAAAATACATAAAATAAAACCGTTTAACTTAAAAGTTTTTAAACGGTTTTATTCAATAAGATGATTCAAGCGAGAAGAAAAGTCGTTAGAGAACCCTCGTTAATCCGTATCAAATAAATAGACGATATATTAGAGGAAGCTTGTTTATGTGCGGTGTAGAAAATACCCGTCACCGACGCAGGACACACAAATATGCAGATGTATGCGTGTGTTTGGATGTGTAAAAAATTAAAGAGCTGTGGCTGTGATTCTTTTGTGGATATGCGTATTATTATTAATAATTATAAAAGCTAATGATATTGTTTTAAGGTTATGGATGGCATCCGCGGCTAGGGACTTATCGAATTACCAGTGGCGTTTAGTATCCAACGCTATTGGACAGTGCTCTCTGCCAATATTCGTTAAACTGGTTTTTGCCGAGGTAAGCTGAGACATATGCAATGTGGTATTAAATCACTTTGACAACATATCATTCTGGATACATTAATATTAAGAAAAATTCAAATATCTAAATTGGTACAGAATCAATAGATATAAAATGAAAATCACGAACTGTCCGATGGTCTCATCATATTGCCGACAGAATGCATTTGACATTTGTAACTATAAAAATTCCTTTATAAAGCTGTAAGAATGAATAAATTCTCTCCTTAAAAAATGAAAGTAAGTGACATCAGGTTTATTTAAAATTCAATTCTTAAATCAACGTCAATAGAGAGTAGGGCAAAAGCTAGTATAAAGTTCAATTGTGTTAAATTATATACTTAGTTATCATTGCCATTCAGGACGCGTAATGCCAGCATAATAACATTCTTATGAGTACTGTTTTTGGAGGAGGTCTATATCCAGCAGTGGATTAAAAGAAGCTGAAACAATGTTGATGATAAATTACTGTTTCTTCCAAAATTCAAAGAAAAACTTTGAAATTGTTACGTCATTCCATTTTGTTAAAAAGAAGTTTGTCACAGGTTTGCAGATGGAGGAGTTACACCAAACCCCAGGACACCCATCTCGCCTCTACCGTTATGGATTCCATTATGATGCTATTCGAGAGAATAGAGAAGCAGGTATATTTGTGTGTTTACCAGTTCGCCCTCAGATACAGAGCAAGTCCTGCCAGTTTGCCTCTGTGGGGTTAACAGGCAGGAATTGTTCTTTGTATAAAGTTAAAAATCTCAGCTATGTATCTCAGTTTTCTCAATATCAGAAGTGATGGTATTTAAGCACCCAAAAACAAAAAGGGATTTAATTGTAAATAATAAATATCAAATGAGCCGTGATAACTCAGTATCTTGTATCTTGTATTAACTGATGTTTTTGCTTTCAGTCCCGAGACTATTAAAGCTTCATCGGACGCAGAACCGGTGGGCTAGCCAGAACCCACGGGTTTGGACCCTCCGCTATGGGTAGGGTCGCGCATGTGCTCATGCGTGCGTTTAACTACTATGGTGTGTCATCTAAGGGCCGTCGAGGTCGCCGGTTCGGACCGAGACCCCGACGGCCGTCGACTGTGCATTTAGCTAATCGGTGGCTGGGAGCGGTGAGAACCGCCCCGGAACGCGGGTGTACCTTCTGTACGCGTTGTGTGGGTCTCGCCGTGCTCGGAGGCGAGGGCGAACTGGTGTGATTGTTGTTACACTAACTGTGGGTGTAGTGTTATCTGGCGGGACCCCCGGCGGTGGGTCCATAGTATCTAAGTCCTCTTCGTCGACCGGGTCGATGAGGACGGTTCGCGGGCGACGCTTGTTTACGTTCGCGTTTGTGTCCGGTTGGTAGTTTACCACCAGAGGGTTGGGATGATGCTGGGCTCTATCGAAGAACCGTTTTGTCAAATCTTTAAAATGTGCGCGAATCGTCGGGAGTCTGCAATCGCATTGCAGGTCGACGTTGCGCTGATACCATTGCGCACCGGTTGCGCGGCGGATAAACTTACTTTGAACTACTTGCAATTTGTTAATGCGCGTAGGATTTATATGTGCGAAGATCATGCAAGCGTAGGACATGATTGGCCTTACGCAAGCTTTATATAACAGTAGTTTTGTGCCTTAAGGGCATTTTACTTTGCTTATTCGTTAAATTGTGTAGCCGGCCGGAGACGAACGCGGCTTTATTTCGGACTTGATTGATGTGCGTCGTGAAAGTCATACGCGAGTCGAAAGTGACTCCTAAATATTTGACCGTTTTCTCCCAGGGGAGAGTTTGGCCGTATAGTGATATTTGCCCCAACTTTCTGTACTGGCGAGGACCTTTGTAACGGTGTGGCGGATGGGGGTTGGGGGGTGCTACGAGTAAAGTGAATCGCCACACTTTTTTCTGGATTAATATCGATTCTCCATTTGCGGAACCAATCGCCGAGGTGGTCGGCGGCGCTTTGAATTCGAGTTGTTAATTGACTGAGGTTGCGATCTGAGTAAAAGAGCGCCGTGTCATCCGCGAAAAGCGCGAGATTGACGTGGGGGTCTCTAGGTATGTCGCTCGTGTAGAGCGTAAATAGCAAGGGTGAGAGGCAGGAGCCTTGTGGTACGCCGGCCGTGAGGCGGCGGCTTGTAGAGAGGGTGCCCTCGACTCGATATCGAAAAGAGCGGTTCAAGAAAAAGGCCCGGATGGTGTGTACGAGCCTATCTGGCACTTTGAGTGTGTACAGCTTGTAAAGCAAGCCGTTGTGCCAGACTTTGTCGAATGCTTTTGCGACATCGAAGAAGAGAGCCCCTGTACTGATGTGTTTGGGGTGGTTAAGGCCTTTTAGGATGTGCTCCGTTAGGCGGTATAGCTGATCGGGACGATAACTCAGTGTCCGGGCGCTCGCCTTTAATTCAATATACTCGAGCAACCTGCGTTCTATCCCCGGTGCCAGCACCAATGAAGTTTATAACTTTAAGTGCTGACTTATCACGTGCTCCGCGATGAAGGAAAACATCGTGAGGAAACCTGCATATTTTCGAAATAATAACAAAAAAAATATATTTCGAAGATATGTGAAGTCCGCCAACCCGCAGTGGGGCCGCGTGGTGGACTATGCCCTGATACCCTCTGTATAGAGGAGGCCTTTTCCCAGCAGTGGGACATGTATGGGCTGTTACTTTACTCTACTTTACTTTACTAATTTCAAAGTCGCTCAACGAACTATGGTACGGGCTATACTCGGTATTTCTCAGTTCGCGGTGACGACACAGTAGAACAAAGGTAACAGACATAGCTCAGAAGGTTAATAAACCGAAGTAGCGATGGACCGGCCATACTAGCAGAACCGATAACCGTTGGGGAAGAAAGGCTCTCGAGTGGCAGTCTCGTACTGGCCATCGCAGCGTGGAACGACCCTCCAATAGATGGAGTGACGATCTGTGCAAATGTGCGGGAAGTTGATGGATACAGTGGCTCAGGATCGTGCTTCGTGGCGATCTGTGGAGGAGGTCTATTTTCAGCAGTGGACTCAAACAGACTGAAATAATGATAATGATGAATAAGTATGCTTGATGAATCTAAACTTCAATGTCTACTTAAAGTAGAGCTATAGTTATAGTAGTCTATAAAACATTTAAAAGGTTGTTGTAGGTGGCAATTTCATCGAAAACCATCTATAAAATTTCTATTAAAGTATTTAACTCATTCTTTTTAGCACGGCCGGCTCTTGGTATTTCACGCTTTGGCCTACATAACAGCGGCGCGAAGTGGCCTATCCGAGACGGAATTGGAGGATCTGATTTCACTGGACGACAAGGTTCTCGACGATGTTTACCAGTATCACTTGCCGCCCGTCAGGAGGATTCCACCTTTGTTGTGGACAAGGTATATTGAATTATCCGATGACTCGTTAACGGTAGCATTTACATTTGTACGATAGTTACGAATAGAACCGAATCTATAGATTTATAATATATCATAATGTCATCTATTTACATTAATATTAAGTAAAAGATAACAAAGTAGACTGAATTTTACCATTAAGAATAAGAATATGTTTGATAAATAATTAATGGAACAATCATAATTAAGACGACCCGATTGGCGTGGAGAGTAGTGACCCTGTCTTCTGCGCCAGAGGGTGTGAGTTCGATCCCCACTACTGGAAAAATGTTGAGTGATGAACATCTCATATATATGTATAATATGTATTTATTTATCAAGTTTATCAGTTTTCTAGTACCCATAGTACAAGCGATGCTTAGTTTGGGATTAGAGAACGTTGTGTAAAAAATGTTTGCGAAAATATTTATATTTATTATATTACCATACGGTAAATTGGTCAACTAGTTAAATATTATATTAAACATACAATTGACATATCATTTATTAAAAAGCATTTGGCAGAAATATTGTATCACGATATTTAAACGTTCTTGTCATTATCACATTAACGCATGCATATATATTTGATAATACTAATTTGATATTACTCAAAAAAATCCTGCTGGTAAAATAATTATTGGAATTATTACAGGACTTTCAGAGTTTGCACATTAAAAAAACATAATAGAATCATTTAAGAGACATATTCATTATTTATACTAGTCGTTTTTATTAATATTGATTATTTTGAGAACAACGAGGTAATAAGATGACGCTATCGATTAAATAACAACATTGGTTGAAAAATCTGTTTAAGCGCTGACTCTTTTACGCCAACAAGACAGGCTGTAACACTTTATTATAATGATCAATTAATTATATGCAATTACGATTCCTTTTGATTTGGAATATTTCCTGCGTCACTTACTTACATTCAAATAAATCAACTACTTTTTAGGGTTGCGTACCCAAGGAGTAAAACGGGACGCTATTACTAAGACCGTTGTCTGTCTGTCTGCTGTATCTCATGAACTGTTATATTTAGCCAGTTGAAACTTTAACAAATGATGCATTTCTGTTGCCGCTACCACATCAAATACTTAAAAAAATAGAATAAAAAATATTTAGGTGGGGTTACCATACAAGACGGCAAAAAATCTTTACTTTTTGACGGAACCCGAGTGCGCGAGTACAACTCGCACTCGGTCGGTATTTTTCTTCAAACCCCCGAAAAAAGTTCTGGTGGGAGGTGAAATAGGATGCCTGTTTAAAGATGAGCTCTTAATATTAATATTCAGGGTTTCCCTTATCATAATTTTCTATTTCTCAAATAACACGGATATTTGAACTTTGGAACTTGGACGAATGAATGGATTGTAATACCGGTATATATTTTTGTATAGAAATACAAAAATATAATAAAAAAATCTCATCATTTTTGGATAAATCTACCGGTACAAAAGTTATTTTAGCTTGAAATATAAGTTATCGTAAATTTTAATTGTCAAAATTATAATACTTATCACAGCGTCATAAAAACTTTATCTTTAATTATTTGATTTACTACGTAATGATTTCATTCAAGAATTTTTAAATCTAATATAAGAGTTATAGTTTTTACAAATTAATTTTTTGGAGAGATCGCTATTTTTGTGAATATCATTTAACTATACAATTTTTTTCTATTGTATTGAAAACAGTTGTCTGTTGCTCAAATAATTACAAAAATCTTTCAAAATCGAACTAACTGAAATTATTAAATGATTTTTTACATTCAAAATTATCTATGCAGATTATTATATAAGAATATACGCTGTATGCATCTTTCCATGATATAAAGCATGGCGTCACAACCGCGACGATAAATGAACACACTTCTAACGCTACTTGGCAATTATCATAAAAATATACACGTTAAAAATAATCGATAATTAAAAAAAATTATTCTCAAAAAACTAATCAAGATACAAAATTTGTAACATCCTATACATCTACAACTGACTGATTCATACGTTCAGAAACTTTTTCATTCGTTGCCACAACGTCGCATCACAAGTCTTTCCTTCTAACAGTATGTTTTATCTCTTTTAAATTCATTCAACTAATTCATATGCTTAGTGACCTTTTCAAATGAACTTTATGTTACAGTTTTATACGTAAGGATGTTCTAAAATTATTTGTTTTAAAAAAATTAATAACTCGTAAATATTCAGGTTTAAAGAAAGTGAATGTTTAATTTCAAAAAGTCGTCCTCTATATGTGTGCTTATTTAATGTCGCGTTAGTAGCGCCACGCTGTGTAGTATGGTTAAGCTGTGCAGAATCTATAAAACTAGTAGAAGTTGAAACAGTTTTTGTAGAATGGCCAAACATTTCCAGGATTCGCAACGACCTGCCCAACTACCTGTCGGAGCGCGAGGCGGACGGGGTGTCCGTGATGAATTGGTACCACAGACAGTTCAGGGATACAGCGCGGGAACGCTACTTCAAGAATATGAACATGGCTATGTACTTCCACTCGATGATCGCCGACTATTACCTGGGTACGGTATGACTATGATATGAGTGACTTTCCCATGTGGAAAGGTGGCAAACGAGCTTGCGGTCCAAATGATGTTAAGTGATAACCACCACCCATGGATGTTTGCAACACGTAGGGTTGCAGATAGCCCTATAGTCTCGGGCTCATAGAATAGGGCTAAGGTATCCCCTGCCTGTCGTAAAAGGTGACTAAAAGGACACGGATGGGCAGCAGCACGAAGTGGTCTCGTGCTGCTTCAAGAGGATGAGGGAATCGGAGAAGGTTTATCCTTCTCCGAGGCGTGCTCAGGCGTAGTACCGAGGGACACCGGTGCGTTCCATGGGAGATCCCGGAGTCCCTCCAAATGTACGGAAGGCGGCCACCGAGGGGGTTTCAGTAGGTAAGAACCCCACATAACCCTGTCATATAAAGTGACAGGGTATCTTTCGAAGATTTCCCCCCCGATATCAAAAAAAAGGGTTGCAGATGCATTGCCACCTTTTAATAAAGTTCGTAACTCACTCACCAGACGAAACGTAGAAGTGTAACACTCCCATTTCAAGCCGGTCTTCTTTGAGGTCGTGGTATTTACACGGACGGACCTGCTCATTCGTGCAATAGAAAAGACAGTTTCGTACATTATGGCCCTATCAAAATGATGGTAAGTGATATGATTGAGATATCGACGTTTTAACTAAGAATAATGGGCTAAAAATATTAAACCTCTTAATTTGGGCTAGTCTCTGCTCTCAAAATGAAACTAAAAAATAATATTGTACATAGTAACAGCCTATAAATGTCCCACTGCAGGGCAAAGGCCTCCTCTGTTGAAGGTATTGCGGCATAGTCCTCCACGACCTCACTGCAAAATGTGCGGACTTCTCATATCTTCGAAATATTTTTTTTGTTATTATTTCTGAGTTATGCAGGTTTCCTCACGAAATTTTCCTTCACCGCATAGCGCATGATAAGTGAGCTAATTATTTTTCAGGTATATGGGGCGGAGGAATACCAAAGCCGTTTAAATATACGGAGATTCAGCGTCACCGCTTCAACCTGGCTGACAAGGAAGGCGTTGCCGACAGAAAAGTGCCCCTACAGCCTCTGGTGTTCACATCCGCAGACGGTTCTTCGAAACGATACAATCTCAGAAAGGTAAATGCTTGTACACATCGAGATTTTAATGTAACAGTAAAATCAATATTATCATACCACACTAAAGAGTTGCAAAATGGTATATAATTTATGTACGCACGTTCTTACATCTTTACTAACTAAGAAGTTATGTACTTATTTAGCTTAAAGACAAAAAATGCAATTGATAACGGTTTGTTTACATAACTTGGAATTAAATGTCAAAAAGTTGTTATTGGTTGCCAAAATTAAATTAGTTACCAAGCATCATGTCGCCTTTTGAGGGTCGGTGTTCGCGAGCGTCATAAAATTTTTCCAAACGCGACAGAAAAAGAATAACTTCAAAAAGTAGTCTATTGACTTTATTTGTTTTAACTTCGACATTAGATTGGGAAAAAAAAATAATGCCATAACTGTTGAGCGATTGAGAAATGTTGTCTGAAAAAGAAAAGAAATTTCAGGTTAGAGACGAGGCTTTAGATAAAATATTAAAACGAATTATCACTAACTGATTTATCTTTTGAAAGTGAACATGTGGATAGTTGTGTATTGACATAATATCTGTAGTTAAAAAAAGGAATACATGAGTTAAGTTTACGATTGCTCGAAAGTACTGCTTGCCATCTCTTTAAAAACCTTTCGTTAACTGTAACGCTGTATTACTTTTGTATTAAAGTTAATGAGTGACTATTCTCTTGATAAAAGTCTTACTTTTTCCTACGAATTTTAATGTTTCACCTTAAGTGCAGAGATATGCACTATAAAAATTTAAATCTCAAATAGCAAGTGCGATATCTCTTGTTCGAATTATCGTTGAAATCCGATATTTCAAATTGTTTATTTGTTGTCAAGTGTTAAACAATAGATGCGCCAAGCAATACTTAAATTCGGAAAAACAATGTAGATAAAATATGTTGGGAGTTTTGTCTGTATGGCAATCAGCCGTTTACTTGGTTAAAGCGGTTAGGCGTGTATCCGAAAGACGTGTTCGTTGAAAATTTGATTCACGCTGCCGCGAAAACTTTTCGTCCATTTCCGACATATTTACGTGTATAAAAGATCATGACACGCTTCAACTAAGTGGTTTAAATATTTATTTACATTGTTTTTTTAATACAATGAGCTTCATTTAATATCATTAATTGCAGTTAGTAAGTAATTCCCAGTACGTGCTTCAAGATAACAGACATAGATGATACCGCTAATTACATTCCGTAAAATTTTCTAATTAAATTTGATTATACTACAGCTTTTGTTATTTAATAAACTTGATTTAAGGCGGCCTTTTTTGAAAATTGTGGCTTCTGGCATTTATAGACTTCCTATAAATGCCAGAAGCCACAATTGTCAAAAGTCATAACTTTGGTCATTTATTCCAATTTTTATTTGAACAATGTCAATATTTTAATATGTTGTAATTAACCTATATATTTATATTATTACGTATATATTTATGTATTTTTCTTATCATCCCGATATTGTAGGAATTAGCAGCCGCAAGTTTTGACCCCGCCATCACTTTTGAGTTTTGATCATCTCTTAGTAGTCCTTTTTTAAACGTACCTACTGTAAGATAAGATAATCTTGTATTTTGCAGGTACCAATTAAAAAAGGACAATCTATGAGATACGGGACGATTCCCTGGTTGTCTCATACAAATGCTTGTCCCTGGAACCGATCGCTCGACCCACAGTACCATATTCTTCAACTTATCAACCGCTCCATTAAATATCATATAGTATCATTGTTACTAAGCATTCTACTTGTATTTCAGTTCGGCGAGCTGCCGTTCCATTTGGTCAGGTCTAAACGCTTCACCGACCTCTATGCGGAAGTTTTATTTAACTACGAGTGGTTACATGCGAAGCTTAACAGCTGCCCCCTACAAGCCGTGCTGGCGGACTTTGAGGACGCCAAGCTACATGTCAACAAAGACGCCGTTAGGTGCACAAATTTTATAAAAATTTTGGTATAAGACACTTTAACAGTTGTTGGAGCTAACTCCAACACTAAACAACACTCCAAAAGATAATAGAATTTATTGGAACACTTTATTACAAAATTGATATAGGTACAATTATACACTAATATAATTTGAGAACTGGATGACCAAACGTGAACTGACTGCCTGTCGGGGTATATTTTAATGCTTACCACATATCGGTAGACTATAGGTAAAATTTAAAAAGAAAGCTGTTTGGTTCAACAGTTATATAAACAACCAGCAACAAATTCTTGCCTTCAGTAATGAAACGGCCAGGTATACCTGATTGAATTCTTTTTGTGTAAAACTTGTCAAACTAGCAGGCGGTTCACCTGATGTTGGACATCTGCAACACCCGATGGCTTGCTGATGCGTTTACAACCTTTAAAAATGTGGGCCCCAGCCACCTCACTCAGCAGACGAAATGCGAAAGATTAAACTTTTACTTCGGTCTTAAGAACTACCGGTCTTCTGTGAGACCGTGGTACTTCCCCGGACGTGCCTGCCCATTCGTGCAACATTACAAGATCACTACGTACTATTAACACACACAGTCAAAATTATAAGTAGGTATTGTTGAAACCAAGAATCTTTTTATTGATGTAAAGTACGCAATAAAGTAAATGATTATAAGTAAATAGTTATTATAATTAAATAGTAGAATTTAACGCGTTGCCCTAACAGTCTTATGGAACGTTACAATTTTTAAATGGAATCATAATTATAAGTAAATTAATAGTATTAGCAAGCAAGACCCCCACTTCCTCACATAAAAAGAGAAAAGAAATTACACGCATATATACCTAAATACGTCAGCCATTCTGATGGACAGTAAAAAATCTTATGCACGAACGTTCGTCCAATTTTATTAAATAAAGATATGAGTCAAGTATAAACCTACATTCTATCAGGGAGCTGATGCTAGTTGCTGATGCGCTTCGCCTGGGTGGGGCCATCCTGGGCGCGTACCCAGACATGCTGGCACCGCAGCTGGTGGGCAGGCTCTTACCAGAGGCGCACCAGAACCCCGCTGTGGCCTCACTGCTGCAGCAGTGCCATGGCGTGGGGAAGAACCATTGCGCTCTGTTACCTTCCCACCATTGCTTGCATACGCCGGGGGGGCCTTTAAAGGTACAGTTGCATGTCTTTTGAGAAATACAATTTTGGTGGTTCACCTGATATTAAATGATAACTGCCGTCCATTTACATTAGATAAATAGAGTCATCCCTGAATCGTAACTAACCAGTACTAGTAAAGCGTAACCTTTGAGTGAGAAAAGAACTGGCTCTATTGCCACCAGCTACCACAAAGAACAAGAGGACATTAGACCTTCTTTACAATCGTCATTTTAATTTATTATTATTCTTTTACTTCAGCGAGAAAAACGATAAATTCCATATTCAAATCCGTTTACCACGGTATTGATAACTTTTTTCGCAGTACTCTTTAGAAGGTCATCAGTTCGCTGTATTCGCTTTCAAACTGAGCTCGGACAAGCGTTACGTCGTCTCGATCTCAAGCAGAGTCATCTCCTGGGACCTCTCTACCTCAGACCTGGCGAGAGATCTATGTCCTCAGCTCGAGGGCATCATGCAAAATCTGGAGCTGTCACCAGACAACAAGTGGGCCGCTGCTTCGACCAATAATTCCGTGGTAAGGAAATACAGTTTTGAGGAATATAAATATTTCTGGATATCCTCTTTAAACAGCAAACAGCAACTGCAAAATGTACTTAATCATACTTTTATTTTGACGATTAAATATAAATATGCCTAATTATATAATGCATAAACACACAGACACACCAACAACACAATTCCACTATCGGAAATCGCGCCAGAACCAAAAATTTCATCCACACCACCTCGATGTCCAGCGTTCCACAACAGCGCGATTTTCAAGGCATTTCTTGCCTCGCACAACCACTCTGTGAAACCAGCTGCCTTCGGCGGTCTTTCCGAACCTTTACGACCTGGGAACCTTCAAGAAGAGAGCATACTCTTTTCTAAAAGGCCGGCAACGCATTTGTGAGCCCTCGGGTGTTGCAGGTGTTCATGGGCGGTGGTAATCACTTACCATCAGGTGAGCCTCCTGCTCGTTTGCCCCTTTTCTCCATAAAAAAAATGTTAATCACACAATATTTCCAGGGGATTCCAAATCCTACCCTCTGGCTCTAGAGAAAAGGTTTATTTCCCGCTATTCTAATTGGTCGTTCTTTGTATTATTGCCTAGATAACGTTTTCTCACAGTTTTAACAGATTGAACCGTATTTTTTTAATATTTTTTTAAATATAAGAATGCTTAATGTCCAAACATGTACAATTTCCATTACAGTCGATGCTACTGAACATGTTGACGAGTGAGTACGTCACAATCGAGAATCCACTGGATGAAGGTAAGATTTTAGTTCCCTTTATATATTTTCATGTTTCATGTTTGCAAATAGCAATAAATATAAAACAGTTTCAATCTACTTATTTATTTACTTCACCAACAAGATACACATCAAAACATGCTCAGAAGTACATAAATGACTACGGTACATAGTATCTTAAAACAAATGGTATCTAAATTACAGGTGAAACAACATTCAAAAGTTTTTATCAATATAACTTTTTTTTTTAAATTTTTTTTTTTTAAATTTTAAGTAAATTTAATTATAACAAAGGACTAGTAATCCATGCAGTATATTTTTTATGTGAAAAGGTTCACCTGATGTTAAGTGATAACATTTGCAACACCGGTAGGGTTAAAGATGCGTTGCCACCTTTTAATAAAGTGGGCCCCCCAAACTCAGCTGTTGCACGAATGGGCATCTCATCCGGTAAAATACCACGGCCTCACAGAAGATCAGCGTGGAGCGGAAATATAATACTTTCGCGTTTAGTGATGTAACTGAGACCCTTACTTTAGGGTTGGAAACGCATCTGAAAATCGTGTGGTGCTATACATCCATGGGTATCGGTAAACACTGAACATCGGGTGATCCATAAAAAATAAAAAGAAAAAACCCGACTACGAATTGGCAAACTTCAAATACCTACTACTACTATATACTAAACTAGCGACCCACCCCGGCTTCGCACGGATGCAATGTGTTATACATATAAACCTTCCTCCTGAAAGTAGGAAGTAAAAAAACCGCATCAAGATCCGTTGCGTAGTTTTAAAGATCTAAGCATACATAGGGACAGACAGACAGCGGGACAACTTTGTTTTATTCTATGTAGTGACTAACTACTACTATATTTTATTGATATAATTTCATTGGCACCTTCACCGGGATTTGAATTCAGGTTACTTGACAATGTTGAAGGAACAGCGGGGACCAAGCTATAAGTTAAACACACAATCCAGCATTTTACAGTTACTTAGCCACTAACAGGTCTTAGGTTCTATTTTTCGATGAAGAGAAGTGATAATTCTATTCAACACTTCTAAAAATCTTACTGTTTCAGGCGAGACCGTCCGAGGAGTGTATGTCCTTAATCACCATATGTTCATCTATGGTCCACGCTCCTGGGTGCGGTATAACATGAGAGGCGAGCATGTGGAGACTGTATCAGCACCTGACACGACACCATATGATGACGTCACTTGGGAAATACTGTGTAATGGAACTTTAAAATAATCGAATGTACTGTACTGGAATACAGCTGGTTTTAAAATAAAAGAAAGGAAAAGGACGCAACAAAGTAAAATAAATAAAATAGGAATTCTAATTGCACTATCTTAGAAGATGGCACCTTACCAATTGACCGGGTGGTTGATCTTATATTAAGTACCGCCACCTATGTACCATCATCTAGACAAGATTCTTACAGTTGCAGATACGCTACGGCGTAACCCTGCCAAAGTTGAAAATTTTATTATGTTTTAATAATGATCTCTTCTTATTATTTCTCAAATGTGTTCTTGTCGATACGTAATGCCTTCCATAATTCTTTATCAGATTTAATGATTCAAACACAATTTATATCTTTTGTTTTTCACTTTTGGTGAAAAAATAGCAGTATATATATATATATATATATATATATATATATTATTATGAGTAAATTTCAGCCATGGAATTCCGAGACCTGGAGAACTTCGTTCTCGTCATGTGGAGCGGGGATCTGGACGAAGACAGACTATTGGTGCACTTCTGCAAGAATGGCAGCTGGATGCAGCCACTGCGCTGTCGGGGTGCAGTGACTTTAGATAAGAACTGGTCAAAGGTTTACTGCAGCGATCCCGAGCGAGGATATCAGGTTAACAGCTAAGTTGAACCACAAATCTTCTGTGCACCGTTATTATGACAAGTTGTTTTTCTTCAAAGTGAACCCTCTATTAAAAAACCCCTTTTTAAGAATACCATAATATGTTTTTATAAAGGAGTGGACACAATAAGTAGGAATGCTGTAAAGTATTCGAAATTAAAATCACAATTAAATCGTCTTGTATTCAGAAATGAATATATAACTTATGAAATAATTATTTAAAATAAAGACAATGTGATCAAGACAGTTGTTGACTAGGAACTGGATATCGCTTACCACAATTTTTGTAATATACTTATTATATATTATATTATGGAGATGGAATAAGGTGACGGAAAAAGAGAATACAATCTAAATTATACAATCCCAAAAACAAAGATGGCCGTTTCTGTCTTAAACATGTTGAAAAAATTCATATTTTATTCTTTCATTTTATTTTATTTTCATATTTTATTTCCCACAATAGGTGAACCTTGAGTTTTGGTTATGGTTAATAATAAATGAAAGGGCATACCTGAAATATTTTATATAAAATTGTTCAGCACATGTTCAGCAGTGGACTCAAAGAGGCTAAAATGATGATGGTGATGACACATGATTTATGAGTCGGCAGCGCAGTTTAGTTTCAGCGCCGGGGTGGATCAGACAGGCGAACGATCTTAAAAAACATTGATGACTCCGTAGCGCAATTGCCAAGATATTGGCAACTGCGCCGAGGGTCGTGGGTTCGATTCCCACTCGGGACAACTGTTTGTGCGTCCCTCAGATAAATGTTTCGCATCTGGATGTTTGTCCATGTGAAATTTATGTTTGTAAAACTTCCAAACGACTGTGTTGAAACACAGTATAATGCTTCTAAAAAGAAAAAGAAAAAAAACAAGATTCACATGCCGACCCCACGTAGGTGAGATAAGGGCGGCAGAAAAAAGGAGGTTATGTGATTTATCACAAATGAAAATGGATGGATGGAAATCAAAAATGCAAATGGCAAAGTGTCGCCCGTTGGGGCGTTCTAAGGGGGAGGCCTATGTTCAACAGTGGACTTCTTGCGGCTGATGATGATGTTGATGTGATTCATAGATAAGTGTCTTCGGACTGAACGAGGAGGAGTCGCGATGGGACAAACTGGAGGAGCTGCAGCACCGTGAAACGGACACTGCAGAAGCCATGCTGCAACTGAAACGAGGGAAAAAAGACCGGATGTTGCTGGGTGAGGGGTGTTTTAACGTTTTAAAAAAGAGTATCAGAAGCGTTGCGTTTTATCTACCAAACAACTGTGGTAGGGCCAAGCAACAGCTTCTGCTGTTGCACGAATGGGCAGGCTCGTCCGGGGAAGTACCACGGCCTCTGGTGAGAGTGGTAGCCGGGGCTCATATTTTTAATGGTTCATAATCCAATGGTTCATCCCATCAGCAAGCCATTGGGTGTTGAGGATGGTATTCATTTAACATCAGATGAACTGCCTGCTCGCTTGACAACTTTTCACATGAAAAAAAAGACCCTATTAAAGTTGACATTATACATTCAACCATACTGTTATTGAGGATTGCGGTTGGGTGGCGACTATCTTACGGTCAATTGCTTATAAAAATCTTAGAGATACTGTTTAACCAACTGATGTGTATATCATTTTGGAAACCCTTTTTTAAAAAACAATATCAGAAACTTTTACTATTTATTCATTTGCGTTTTATTTACCAAACTAAACCTATTAAATGACATTATACATTCAACCATACTATTATTGAGGATACCCGATGGATAGCGACAATTTTACGGTCAATTGCTTAATAAAAAGATTCTTAATGATGCCAAATGTTGTGTATATCATAGTTTTGGAAACATTTTTGTTACAGCTACGACCACGTATAGCTTTGTAGTTTGGGACTTTTACAATTTAATACCTAGAGGCAACCATATTAAGGAGATGAAGAAATGTAAAGAGGATGCTGAAAAGAAAGATGAGGAAGTAAGATGGAAAGATTTTGTCATTTTTAATTTATTATTATATAGTACAGAAATGAAGGCTAAATATTTATTCGTTTTGGAGAACTATCATTTCTCATACTTTTTAAAAGCAAATTACAGTTTCACTTATTTACCGGTGTATGATGATAAACTAAACGCAGGTCGCTCTTAGGACAATGACATAAATGAAAAAACGAAAACTTTCTTAGGGAATAATAAAAAAATGTATTTTCCAGGAAGAGAAAACGGATGTGGTCTCAGAGAAAGATCTCCGCCAACAAGGCATCGTGCTAAAACTGCCTCACACCATCCGCAACATCTCAACTAAAATGACACAGTCCAATTCCTTCATGGTCAGCAACAACAATACTTACGCTGTGGCTGGAGTAAGGTACATAAAATTATCACAGTCAAGACTAACAGATTAGTAAATATCTGGGTCCCATTGAAATTTCATTTCTTGGCTTGTCCTTTCAACTTATCTAATAGGAATTATTTATTATTCATACAGAAATTATGATACTACTTAAAGTCAATCTGTCATCTATACAACAACTGCAACAACTTGATATTGCCCTGTGTCCAATTTTTATTAATTTACGGTATTTTTTTAAGATTATTTTTTTTTTTAATTACTAGTTTGCTTAACTTAGTTGGTAAAGCGTCTGGCCGTGAAACCAATAGATGTAAGTTCGAATCCCACAGCGCCGAAGATTTCGTTAATTTATCTTCAAAAAAATTACAATTTAAAACGTAGTAATGATTTTTATCGAACACTCGGCCAGTTAAAGCAGTCAATATTAAAGCAGAGGAATAATAGTGAAATCACATTTAAGACAGTTAAACTATTATATCCGCCGTCTCTAATGTAATAAATTATTTTTTACCAGAAGTTCTGTTAGCCTTATTCTTTCTGGCATTAATCTTGGCTATTGCCAGGGACTGTCTGCGACCTAGGTGGGGGTGGCACAACAGTGAATAATGTTGTAAATCGTTTTGGCTAGGTTTTTACGACCAGTCAACTGCCTGGCGTCAACCCTCCTTGGGAAACGAACCCCCAGATCCGGCACAATTTTCTGTGGGTTACACAAGTGCTTGTCCCGTGTGGGAATCGAACTCACGACCACGCCTAAGCCTATTACTTAGCGACGGCTTAGGTCTGTTAGTAACGACACAACTTAATTTTGTGCACATGCTGTAGAAAGAACCTATACGTGTGGAGTTTGGAAACGACGAAGCTGATAAAGATCTTGGATGCTCATTTCGGACGGATAGTACAGCTTGAGCCGTTGACGATAGGCGCCTGGAACAACGTGATCACCTCGTCTATCGATCGCACCGTGAAGATTTGGAACATCGATAACATCTTCGAGCAAGTCCATAAGATCGATCGACAAGAGTTGCCAATCGACTCTATCAGGTAAACTATTGTATATATATTTATATTTAGTAACCCAAAATCATTCTGGACTTATGTGAAAGCGAACAAAGCTGCTCAATCATTTCCTGGCAACATGAAACTTAATAATGAAACAGCTAAGAATGGTCAACAAATTAGTGATTTATTCGCAAAATACTTTCATTCAACTTTCTCTTCACCAGAAAATAATTCTCAATTTATTCCTCCCGCCATTAGTGATGTGAACATCCCCCATTCGGTTAATCTTCATACCATATACCTCAATAAAGACGAAATTTGTAGGTTACTTAAATTATTAGATCTTAATAAATCAGGTGGGCCTGATCTTATACCTCCTCACTTCATAGTTAGTTGCGCTGCCGAACTTTCTTTTCGTCCTATATCGCCGCTCAATATCCGAAGGCATTGTGCCCAAAATTTGGAAACAGGCATACATCACACCTGTACATAAAAAAGGGGACACTACAAAAATAGACAATTATAGACCTATCTCAAAACTATGTCTGTTTGCTAAAGTATTGGAAAAAATAATACATAAACAGGTTTACAGCTCTATTTCCCCCATATTAAGTGATGCTCAACATGGATTTCTAAAAAACAAGTCGACTGTTACAAATTTACTACTTTCGAACAACTACATAACTGAGGGTATGGACAGTGGGTTCCAAGTAGATTGTATCTATACGGATTACAGTAAATGCTTTGACCGAATAGATCATCAAATACTTTTAAACAAATTGGCAATAGCAGGAATACATGGAGACCTACTACGTTGGTTCGCCTCATATATTGACAACAGGTCACAGCAGTTGTACTGAATGGACACATGTCGTCATGGTTACCTATTTCCTCAGGAGTTCCTCAAGGGTCCATGTTAGGACCTCTGCTCTTTACCATTTTTATGAACGAAACAGAGAGGTGTTTTATGCACTCTAAAGTACTCCTGTATGCTGATCATATGAAAGTACTTAAAGTCATCACTAGTAAGGAGGACACATTACTGCTTCAATCAGATCTACAAAGACTTGTAATGTATTGTAACAAAAACAAACTAGATCTTAATATCACTAAATGCTTCTTTATGTCGTTTACAAGGAAAAGCAATATTATAGACGGAGGATATAACTTAATGGGAACGTCTATTGCTAGAGTATATGAGGCGCATGATCTGGGGGTAATTCACGATTCAAAACTCATCTTTGACAAGCACATATCTTATATTACATCCAGAGCATACAAAGCTATGGGTTTCATTATTCGCTGTTCTTCTGTTTTTAGTAATATCAAAACAATAAAAATTCTTTATTGCTCATTTGTAAGACCTATACTCGAATATGCCTCGCAGGTCTGGAATCTACAATATGAGATTTATAAGTCTCGTATTGAGGGTATCCAGAAAAGATTTTTAAGATACCTTGATTACAGAGTGCATAATAATTCACGTGACTACAATGATAGGTGCCATAGGTACCATTTTCTTCCTTTGTCCGTTCGGCGTGATATTAGTGACGTATGTTTTTACCTGAAACTCTGCAACAGTTCAATTAACTCTCACGAGCTGTTATCAGACATCACTATAAATGTACCTATAGCAAATACGAGAAACCGCAAACTTCTTTACATACCCAGAGCTCATACGAATTACAGGTGCAATTATTTTATGATTAGGACTGCTAAAGATATTAATGCACGAAATATCGACCCATTCTTTACTTCTCCAACTGTGGCTAAAAAAACTTTAACAGAGCAATGTTTTTCCTAAAAATGGTTAACTAATTACTAAGAATTGAATTTGATTTATGTACTAAGTTTTTTCTATTTTTTTATTTATTTTTTATTATTTTTTTTCTTTCACCACTTGCTCGGCTTTTTTTTTTTTAAAAACATAATTATATACTAAAGGTGGAAACTTGTAATTGGCTCTTTATATATGTTACAATATTGTTTTAAAATAAGTACCTAATTTGCTGTAAGTTTTCCTAATAAAATAAAATAAAATAAAATAAAATAAAATAGAAATTTGTTGCGCTTTATCCAATATTGTAATTAGAGTGGATACTAGCTAGCAGCTTTAACTTTAATAAATAAAACTGCCTGCAAATTAATGAGTATTGTAATGGTAGATAAACGGAAAACACGGATAACCGTTCGATTATTATATATTTTTTATGTGAGAAGGTGACAATGATAAGTTAGCAGGTGTAAAGTAAAGTAAAGTATCAGCCTATACATGTCCCACTGCTGGGCAAAGGCCTCCTCTATACAGAGGGTATCAGGGCATAGTCCACCACGAGGCCCCACTGCGGATTGATGGACTTCACATATCTTCAAAATATATATTTTTTTGTTATTATTTCGAAATAATGCAGGTTTCCTCACGATGTTTCCCTTCACCCACTTAAAATTGACAATTTCATTGGTGCCGGCACCGGGGATTGAACTCAGGTTGATCGAGTATATTGAATTAAAGGCGAGCGCCCGGACACTGAGCTATCACGGCTCTAGCAGGTTTATCACCTAATATTCATAATGATATATTCGTAATGTTGACCGCCGCCCATTGACATTTGCAACACCCGTAGGGTTGCAGAAGAGTTGCCACCTTATAATAAACTGGGCCCCGGCTACCTCACTCAGCAGACAAAATTCATAACTATAACACTTCTACTTCATGCCGGTCTTCTATGAGTTTTTGGTCCGGATATCCGGACGGACCTGCCCATTCTTCACTGTACCTACGTAAATATCACGCGTGACGTCCGAACGAAGCTTCACAAACATAGTTGACCGGCGTGTAAAAACTTCAGTCATGTTAGGATAAAACGCATTTAAAGAGTATTCTCAACTCGTTACTCGTTTGTTTTGTAGGCAGTTATATTTAAAAATGTAAGTAAAATCTGTTAGCTCTCTAGTCTTCTTCCGTCCATTAATCACGTGAGGCTCGATAGGGGGGGAGAGGGAGTTTGGCAAAAATCACAAAATATCACAAGGGAATGGGGAGGGGTGTAGTAAGATATCACGTTTATTTATTTTTTCGTCAAACGCACGATTTCTAACGCCGAAAAGCGGCGTGTAGTGACCTTGACCCGCCGTTGCCAGGCAACGAACAAAGTTCACGCGCACCGCGAAGACCTTGATATTTTGGCTAAAAGATAATATTCTAAAAATCATTTACAATTTTAAGATTTTTCGTAGGTACTAAAAATACACGTGTTTTAGTTTTAATCATCACCACGCATCACCAAGGTGGAGGAGGGGTGTTTAAAATGCTAAAAAAAGTCACTTGGTTAATGGACGGCCTGTTTACATTTTTGTCTAATTTAAATAGTTCGAATAGCTCTACTCTTATTTTGAAGCTGAATGTACTAATTATTATATAAAAAATTATAACTAAAACAAGTTAATGTTGTAGGCAAATCTACAAATGCTGCAAATCTACAAAATATACCTATTTAAATAAATATTATGATACTGAAAGTTTTGTTAGCTTACATGTGTTTAATTAAATCGGAAATTTTATTTTATCGATCATAACGTTTTCAGTCTGGCAAGAGACAAACAGCTTGCGGTTACGGTGACGCGCAGTTGCTGGGGCCTATGGGACACTAGCACTGGCAGGCTCTTGGCACAGTTGGCAGACGCACCGTTGGGTGCAATTGTAACGCACGCGGTAGTTACTCCGACCGGTGACAATGTTGTCACTGCCGAATCTGGAAACGTGGTGATATGGGACATCGCAGAACAACAGGTATGCTGGTTAAAATTATTCCTGGTTAAGATTATGACCGCTCGTACGTTGGTCGAGACGTGCTTTAAAATATATTCTCTTAAATATTTCAAGTATCTTCTACTACATAGTAAAACACAACCTCTGCAATTAGGATAAGGTACAAAAAGTGATGATAATTACTCATTTTTTTTCTTTAACCAAATCACGTAATCAGGTGGTCTTTAAAGAAGAGCAGAAAGGCGTGAAGCAAGTACTACTCTTAGAAGATGGAAGCAAATTTATCACCATCTCAATGCAAGTGACTACGGAACATATTGACAATTTGGCCGTGGCTATTATAGTAGCCCGTACACTACCTGGTTAGTATACATTAACTTTTTTATATTTTAAAGATAAATGCCTCTTCACTACTTTAAAAGTACTATTTTAAAAGTACCTATTAACTATTTTAAAAGTACCTTATGAAGTTATTTTATTTTCGATGATATGATGCGCTGAAGTGATGGGAAAAATAAATAATGTCTTTTAATTGTTTATCGCTAAAATTCTCTTTACATTCTTAATCGTCACTGCTTTTAACTTCATACAGATTTCGATATGTACGTTTACAAGTCATAGTATCAGAGTTATTTACCTTCAGGATAATTATTTTAACAATTTTGAACAATCTGCATTGTATTCGTTTGTTTTCAATTCAATTAACTTAACACAACCTCCTCGAGTTAGATAGTTTTAGCAGTTTCAATGCCTACGTATTATTGTAGTCATTATTGCCTTTAATGAATGATTATGTCATAATCATTCATTAAAGGCAAAATTGAACGAATACATTTAACCGTAGTGCAAAGATTTACTTCTAATTTTCATTTGTAAAAACATTGTAAACAATAAATTATACAATACTTATGCCATTACGCTATCTACAATAAGGATTGAAATTGTTCATGTGTCAAGTAATATTTAAAGTCAAATAAAAATCTAAGCGAACATTTAATTCTGTTTACTATTTGCTTGAAACGAAGAAAACGAAAGAACAATCAAGCATATCGACACAAAAGTGAGCTCCAATTTAAGCATCATATTGAAAAAAATTGTCAATGTTATATACTTTCTATTGTAGTAGGGTGTGGGTTCGATTTCCAATACTGGAAAATTATTTTTTTTTATGTGAAAAATTGCCAAGCGAGCAGGCGTTTGGACATCTGGTACACCCGGGGTTCCAGATGCGTTGACAACCTTTTGCAAATTGGGCTCCGGCTACCTCACACACAAGACGATACGCAAAAGCATTATACTTCCACTTTATGCCGGTCTTCTGTGAGGTTATGGTACTTACACGGACGAGCCCGCCCATGCGTGCAACAGCTGAGGCTGCTGCGTGGCCCTACCACAAAAGTACGATGAAGATATGGTTTTAGTGTTTACATGTAAGTTTAATTATGTTGTTTAAGTAGGTAGTTGTACCTACGAGTAGTAGCCATAGTTCAAGCTTTGCTTAACTTGGGATTAGATAACATTGGTTAAATATACGTCCTGTTATTGCATCGATCATTACCCTAAAACATACGGATGATTGATGTTAGATAAGGGACCATTTATAGCATATGTTGTCGGTATCTAATGTTTTTTGATCAAGAGTACTTGGTAATATCGCCGATTAAAAAAAGCATATTTGATACATTTTCAATTATTTTTATAATAATCGTGATGTCAGATGGCGAAAAGATCTACAGCGTGGAATTTGAACTCAGAGGAACTGGCTACAAGGCAGCAGTGATATCAGCAGATGAACACCATATCGTTGCTCCGGGAGTGGATAAATCTTCAAGGGACTGTCTTCACGTGTTTCATGCTAGAACTGGTGCTAGACTTCACAGGTAAGGTATTTTGTTGATTTCTTCTAAAATTCCCATAAATTGTAAAAGAAATAATGCTTTTAGCGATTGACTTTAGAAATACTAGATATAGTTGAAAGAAAAATTTACGTAAGGTCCTCGTCTGTCTTTTATCTTTATTATTCCTTTCTAATCTTTGTATCTATCATATACATTGCTAACAATACAGACAAATAATGATATTACAACGTTCACCCAAGTTTTTACTAACATATATAAAACTCTTGGTTAACATATCTACAGAACTTTTATTATTACCTAAAATTGCAACTTTTCAGGATTCCAATAAAGAATAGCGGGATTAAGGACATGCAGTCAATAGTGGCACTACCACACAAACCACACTGGGTGGGCGTAGTCGGCAATGACAAAGCTGGAATACTTGATATTAAAACTAAACGACACGTAAGGTTTGTAAAAAAAGATATTTGTGATTAAACTGTAAATATACACTGGATATCTGATTCATTGCTAATAGATCAAACAGCCATGTTAGTCCACGTGGCTTCCTAATCATGTTTTCTAAACTCTCGAGTTTCGTTACCTAGTATAGAGCTGCTTCGGTAGCGGTATAAAGAACTAACAACTTGCCATACAGAACCGTATCGTGGAAAAACTTGTGTTGATCGGATCGCTACTAAACTTCGCAGGGTAACCGCTGGACTAATCTGAAGAGTACTTTCTGTTATATTTCATCAAAGTCACTCCAGCCATGGGGATATTTATACATACATACGCAACGATTTAAAATGTTAGAAGCTGGCGGTTCACCTAATGTTAAGTTAGTCGCATGGGCATTTATAATACACGTAGGGTTGCCGATGCGTTGCCACCTATTAATAAAGTGGGCCCCGGCTACCTCATTCACTAGACGGAACGCAGAACACAACACTTCTACTTCACGCTGGTGTTATTTGAGGTCGTGGTTACTGGTACTTACCCGGACAGCTGCCCATTCAACAGCTGTCACCTGACACGTGGCCGTACCACATTATATACGTAATAGGTGAAGTGCATTATTCAGGTACTAGCGTTTGTAGTAAGCATGCACTGAATATTAATATATCCTGATATATATCCTTTTACTTTATTATATTAAGTTTTTATAGTCCTGCATTTTATATCACTTAAGAAGAAACGTTAAAATTGGACTCCCGCGGCAGCGAAAAACTTATCGTCCATTTTTTCAACGAATTTTAATGTTTCACCTTAAGTGCTCTGCTCTTAAAACTTTTACAACATTAGCACTATAAAAGCTTAATATAAAAAATTACAATTTCAATAGCACAGGCGATATCTCTCATTCGAATTATCGTTGTGGAACGACATTTGAAATTGTTTGTGTGCGTAAATACAATAGGTACGCCTAGTACAGCTTAAAATGCGAAAAGAAGGAAAATTTATTAAAATTCAACTTTGAGCGTTTCATCACTTAACAAGCACTTCAGGTTAAACATCAGCTTGTATGCCATCTTCTCACATAAAAAAAAAGATTAAATAAGTTGAGTTCTCACCGGCCATGTAGCTTAGTGATTAAAGCGTCTGTGCGAGTTTTCGAAAGACGCGAGTTCGAAACCCGCGAACTTCGTCCTTTTCAACATCGTTACAAATTCCAAGATTAAAATATCCGATAATTACAGATTCGTGCCTCGCTGGAACGGCGCGTGCACGAGAGACGGAAAGATCGGACTCTGCGCCCCGTCGAGGGGTGGCCTCGACCTCATAGAGCTGAAGAGGGGCACTTCGCTGCAGCAGCTGATCTCCAGGGCAGCCGAAGGAGTCTTCTCCATAATCACGATGTTCAGTTCAACCGACCAATACGTCTTCTACTACCACAGCGGTAGAAAAACTCTCAGAGTGTTCAGGTACATCGCTGAGTAATCTTTTCTAAATAGCACGTTTTTCGTGTGATAGTAAAAAAATTATGTAATATACAAGGACAACATTTTTATATATAAGTACCTACGTACCAGATTCAGATTCAGAATCCAATTCTGTCATATGCTCTGTTAATATGTCCGTAGTCTATAAAATCACCCTGTACACGTTCTGGTACATATTGTATATTCATTTTTATTTACTTTTGAAGACTAAGAGAATTCTCTAATGTATTCTCTAATGTTCTCTAATGGATCTAAAAATAATAAATAATTGAGACCCAATGCAAAAGTAATTTTGAAAATTGAATCATAAATGACGAAGTTGGAAGCATAAAAAATCCAATTGAGAACTACTTCCTATTTGAAATCTGTTGATAAAGTAATATATTATTTTTCTCTCCTGTTACGTTAATTTATAGATAAATGCATCCCCTCTGTTTAGTGTAATATATATTTCTATAATTATGGTTAAAGTATATTTTAATCTATTTCAACAGCATGTATGTATACTTTAGAGATGAAAAGATGATGTCACTTTCATGTATTCCTTTAAAGCGTTTATTTATGAGGTTTATGCTTAGCAGTGGACACGAACAGACTGAAATGATGATGATGATGATGATGACAAATATAAATACAGTGTCAGCACAAAAATGCTATGAGTATATTGAGAACTAAACAGGTCGATCAATTGCAGAACTGTTGACGGACGAGCGGTCGCCGAATACAGAGCGCCTGCAGAGGTCACTGGTGTTGCAAGTGCCCATGGTGGCAAAGCGGTTGCACTCGCTTCCCAGGACGGATGCCTGACAATACTTAATATTGTAGATCCTCACGAGTAGATTGCTCCTGATCTCCGATCGGCTTGCTTCAGTATTTCGCGTGTAATATTGAGTCCTCAACAAGGCGCCGATGAAAGCAAGAGTTACCTGAACTTTAAATAATAAGATGTTCCTCATTCATTATCCTCCAGCCTAATCCCGCAGGTAGAGTTGGCACAACACGTGTATCATTTTTAAGCAGTTATAATATAGCGGCTGCCAGCCTGATGTCAACCCTCATCGGAAAACAAACACCCAGATCCGGTACAATTATCTGTGGATCACACAAATACTTGTCCCGTGTGGGAATCGAACCCACAACCCCCAACACCAGATGGATTTTCAGATGTTATTTAAGTTGCCAAAAGGATTTTTAAACTCTCTGAATTAATCAGAATGATCTTTTTAATGATCAGAATGATCTTTTTAATAATCAGAAACCGGGTGTAAGCCTATTGTAACAAACTTTTATGTAAAAGACACTATAAACACGGCTTCATATCAATAGCATTACAGAATGCTATTTCATAGTCGTGAATAGCACTAAGTTAATTTGCAGTCAATAGCAGTTTCGTCAATCGGGCTATTATAATTCAGGAATATTACGATATGTTAGACAAATATTCTTAATAGCTTTATCGTTGTAATATTATATATTAGTTGTTAGTAATGTCTCTGCAGTAGACTTCTTAGGCTTTTAGTAAATTATTAATAATATAACACAGTAGTTATTAATTACATAGCAAAAGGTATCAACAATTCGCTTGACCTTAATAATCAACAAATACGCTTTACTCACCAAATGTGTGGTACATTAGTAGGAAAACGAATCTTAAGATTACCTAATTCAATTCCCTCTATTATATTTATGTAACAAAATTGATTTAAATTTATATCAACTTATTTTAGTAACAAAACTTTAATATTAATTCTTTATTATTGTTTCTTCAGATAAGCACATAATAGCATTTATTTAACTTATCTGTGATAAAAATGAAGTGATTGTTAGTCAATCTCTTTAGATTATTAATTTTAGTCTCTTAATACAGTCTATACCTATCTGAATATTTCGTATGATATAGTGTTAGATATATTGACATTGCTTTTGGTTTTATTAATTTTTATATTTATGTAAGTTATTTTATCAAACTTCAATCAAATATATTCTGTTATAGGATTTGGTCTTTTGTTCATTTTTCTTTTATTAAATAAAAATTTAAATAACTTTACGAAAGCAAAGTGCAATAATGATAAAAATAAATTTAAATCTTTTATTTAGCTCACAAAATAAATATTTACAAAATATTCGCGGTCGAACTAGTTAAGAGTATATGTAAAAAAGACAAATGTGAAATCGTCGCAATGTACAAATTGTTCCCTCATGTTTATAAAACTATATTTAAATATATCTAAGTTAACCTGTGGAAAATGACGTCATAACGATGAAGCCACTAGTACACCAAGAATATTCTAAACAAGAAAACGCACCGAATTGCGTCATTACAAACGTTGTTTTTTTTTTAAATTTGTCTTAGTCTCCATTTAGCCCACCTAAGCGGGGTTGTATCGTGTCGATGTCAAATGCCTTAGATCAGTATTACGAAAAATTTTCTTAAATTGAATCACCCATAGGGTAGTCTTATTGAACATGTTCCTAGCTTATTCAAAACTCGTATTCCGATACGTATAGATACAATTTCGCGACCGCTATGCCGCCAAACTGCTCCTTATTGTAGAGCTCCATAGACAGTTCCAGTTCTATACTCTGTGGTCCCTCGAGCGATCTCACCAGCGATACGACGCCTTGGTTCGCCTTTTGCACCAGTCTGAAACCAAAAAGAAGTTCGTTCGTAACATTCGTCATTTGCCATCAGTAACAAATGTTGTCATCGCCTCATTGTGTCAATTTAAATTAAAATATCTTTATTAAATATAGAATCATTACACTTAATTATTGATTGTCAAAACCTTACCACCGGTTCGGAAAAGAAAAGCCACTGACCTGAGAAGAACCGGCGAAAGAAACTCAGCGGGCTATTTTTTTAACCATTAATAATAATAATAATAATAATAAAATATATTTATTCTCATATACGCTTGCGCGTTCTTATGAAACGTCAAAATTTTACAAGAAATTAACACGTTCGTAAGTTACCACCGGTTCGGAAAGCAGTTTCTGTTGAGAATAAACCGGCAAGAAACTCAACAGTTGCTCTTTTTTAAAAAAATCAGTTTTACAATATAATAGTACAGGTACAATAGTCTTGTTTTAGCCTACGTGAGTATCAACAGTATTAACCCCACACATTGGCGTCGTCAAGATATTCGGCAATAGTATAATAGGCTTTAGCCATAAGTGTACTTTTAATTTTTCGTTTAAATTCATCAAGTGGCAGACTTAACATCGACTGTGGGATTTTATTATACATGCGCACACTTTGCCCCATGCACGATCTGTTTACTTTTTGTAGGCGAAATAATGGCGTAGTTAGTTTGTCCTTATTTCTAGTATTTAGTTTATGTCTGTCACTATTCTTTTGATAATTATTAATATTCTGTTTAACATACAAAATATTACAATAAATATATTGAGACGCAACAGTGAGTATATTAATCTCTTTAAAAAGATCTCTGAGTGTATTCCGGGCTCCGATGTTATAAATTGCTCGGACAGCTCTTTTTTGAATAATAAATATTGAATTTATATCAGATGCACTACCCCACAACAAAATGCCGTATGACAAGATGCTGTGAAAATAACTGTAGTAAACAAGTCTAGCAGTGTCGATGTCTGATAGCTGCCTAACCTTCCTAATTGCAACAGCGGAGCTTAACCTATTCGCAAGAGATGATAGATGGGGACTCCATTGGAGCTTTGAATCTACTGTGATTCCCAAGAATACAGCGGACTCAACAGGATTAAGGGTTACGGCTATTCAATTTTAAGCTCAAACTTTGCCTTCTTACGTTGGGAAGGGCAAAAAGAAGGCATTTAGTTTTTTTAGCATTTAACACCATATTATTAATGGTAAACCAGTGGAGGATACGCGAAAGTGCACTATTCACGTCGTCATAATTCGATACATTTCGGTCAACCTTAAAAATAAGCGATGTGTCGTCAGCAAACAGTACAACATCACATAACTCACTGGCATAGAAGGGGAGATCAGTTATATATACTAAGAATAATAATGGGCCCAAGATCGATCCTTGTGGGACACCCATTTTCATGGGGGACCCTGCGGAATTTACATCATTTATAGATACTTTTTGAATTCTATTATTAAGGTAAGAAGCAATGAGATTGAGGGCGATGTCACGAATGCCATAATAATCAAGCTTTAGAAGGAGGGTTTTGTGATCCACGCACTCGAAAGCTTTTGAAAGGTCGCAAAAAACACCTATTGCATCTTGCGACCCTTCCCAGGCGTTATAAATATGTTTGACAAGTGCGATACCCGCATCTGTTGTCGATCTGCCTTTAGTGAATCCATATTGCTCATTGTGAAAAATTTTGTTCATATTAAAATGTACTAAGAGCTGATTTAAAATTAGTTTTTCAAAAATTTTACTCAGAGATGGCAATATGGAGATAGGTCTGTAGTTTCCTGGATCATTTTTATCCCCACTTTTAAAGACGGGGATTATCTGACTAAATTTCATAAGATCTGGAAATATTCCAGAATCTATGCAGTTGTTAAAAATATTAGCTAAATGTGGTGCAATATATGGCATTATTGTGGTCATTAATTTTATGGACATGCCCCATAAATCCCCTGTATTCTTAAGATTAATAGAATTATTTGACAAAAACTATGTTTACAAATGTATTTAAGTCCATTTGAAAGGGCCCGGAGCGATCAATTCATTTCCAGTGTTATAATTTAAATGTTCACTAATATTATAAAAACCCTTAACACAAACGTTCCATTACAATTTTTTTGAATTTATAAATTGATACATTGTGAACGTTTTCTGGGATTGTGTTGACAAGATGTATACATTGTCCCATATAAGAATTACTTATACTACACAGTCTGTTGGTAGAATTACTTTTATGTTTTCCCAGTATTTATATCATACAATTACAAATATCCTTGCAGAAGCACTTTCTCCACCGCAGAAGCGGCTTTGTGGCTCGAATATATTTAGCTTAAAATTTAGAATAGGTATAAAATGGAACTTACAAAAAGGAGTTGATATCGGCCCGTTCTTTGACCGTCGGTGGCGCGTTCACCTCCATCAATCTCAGTTCGAACCTCATCTTGGCGTATGGCCACGCTGGTCCACGCATAGTGAATAGATCAACCTTAAATAAGAAAATACGTTTACTAAAAAAAATTCTAACAGAAACATTAACCAGTAAAGTTATATCTCAGAGGCATATATTTAAATAACGTTCTTGAGTCCCAAATTAAGCAAAGCTTGTACCGTGTACTAACGTAACTGTTAAACATAATTAAACTTACTTTATTTAAACTAAATGTTTATTATAGATATATAAATAGCCAGATACAATTAAAAGATCATTTATATCACAGGAATGGGATCGAACCCACACCCAAGCTCAAAAAACAGTTGAGCTGAAACATTTATTGAACAGTTGAGCTGAAACTTGAAACATTCATTCAAAGGCGTAGTGGATACTACGCCTTTGAATGAATGTTCGAATATCACGAACATGATTCTGATCGTCTTGTTCTCTCCATTCTTTTTTTTTTTGTTTATTAATAAAAATTCAACCATTTACTTAATGTCCCTTCGTTTGTTTAGTTGTACAACAGTTAGTTTTACTCTACGTTAATTAGAAGTTCGAGGTCTGAAAGGATCAAACCATACTGCCTACTCTTTTGCTGATCAAAAGCATTTATAGCGTGGTTGATGGTCAACATTTAAAGAAGGAAAATGGGTCGGTTTTTATTGCGAAGCAATATTACAAGTGCGTATACCATCACATAGCCAATATTTCTATCGATTCTGACTACGTTCTTGTATATTGAGAAACGATTTCTGTTTGATATCTTATAGTTATTCTATAATAGATACTTTTGAGTCAGTGGCCATTTATTTTCCAAAAAAAGTGTTTCAATAACTGGTAATTTTCATATCAATCTCTGAAACTCACCTTCGCTGCTGGAATGTATAGCTTGGATACGAAAGTTATAAAGTTATAGGAGTATGTGGACGGTTGGTGTGCGCAATTCCAGTCGGACGGCGGACAAACACTCTCAATTTTAGTGCAGCGACTGAAAAAAATAATATTTCGCTAGCTTTTTCTTTCAGCACAAAAGTAGGGTTATGTACGTTGTTAACAGGGTCTTAAACAGAGTTCATCAAACCAAATCCGTTGCAACGTAAAAAGGTAACAATGTAAACGCGATATAAACGCAAATAAAAAATATACAGAAGACGTTAACAATGATAACGAAATAATAATTATATTACAATCTGACAACTAAAAAAAACCAAACAAAAAAATTACTATTACCACGATACCTTAGCCCAGTAAAGGTTTCGAATTGAGTAAAACTATCCTCTAAGAAACCAGGAAATAGAAAAACTAAAATAAGTATGAAAGACTAAAAAGGTCTCCCCCACTCCATTGCATTTTAGAGGAATGGTCATATTTCCACCAACATAAAAGGGGAGTTAATTGCCATCTCCATTTGTTCTCTCTCTCTTTGTATTGTTCCTTGTTGAAGATATACCCTAAAAATACCTTTAATAAGGTTTCCCTAGACAATGAAAGTCTCATGGAGATATAGTCAAACGTCTATACACAACGAAAATGAAGCTGTCTATATTTCTCCATTCATTCTATCTCCCTTTCATCACTACATAGAATAAAACAAAGTCGTTCCGCTGTCTGTCTGTCCCTATGTATGCTTAGATCTTTAAAACAACGCAACAGATCTTGATGCGGTATTTTTTACTAGATAGAGTGATCAAGAGGAAGGTTTATATGTATTTTGCAACCACGCGAAGCCGGGCGATTTATAGAACAGTCCTTTTATTGTTCTACAGCTCTTTGTGTTGTGTACAAGAAGGCGGAATAGATAATTTCATACTGCCTGCTCTCCAGATGGTAGCCCTGGGGGCAGGTGATGCGGTGACAGCGGTAGCTTCCACGCGTGTTAACACACACGTCACTTGTGCTGCCGGATGTACCGCTCTTGGCACACGGCGCCTCTCCCGTCTCACACTCATCGATATCTGCAAGCGATAAAAGATTTTCTATTCGATATCCTCAAATTAATGTATCGATTCAAGCTGACAACGTAACAGAATATGTGAATTTACGGCGTGAGGTCCTCTTCTAAAATGTTAGCAATGCGTTTACAACCCCAATTGGCATGTCACAACTAAAGATATTTTCCACATTAATACTACAATAATGACTCCTTGGCGCAGTTGCCAAGGTATTGGTTTCGGCGTCGGGGGTCGTGGGTTTGATTCCCACACGGGACAACTTTTTGTGTTACCACAGATAGTTGTTTCGCTTCTGGGTGTTTGTCCACGTGAAATATATGTTTGTAAAATGTTTTTACAACACAGGATAATGTTATCCTAAAGTAAGGGCAATTTTTAATAAAAAAATTAAATAGTTCAAGTATCAATCAACAGAAAATCTAAAAAAAATTTAAAAAAATTACTAAGAGCGAATGACCAACCTATGCAGCTTCTTTTGTCTTCTGAGAGTCTGTATCCTGAAGGGCAAGAACAACGGTAGCTGCCAGGCTCGTTTAAGCACCTTCCAATGCAAAGGTTCTTCGATTTGAATTCCGTGCATTCGTCGACGTCCGAACATGTGCTGTAATGGGATAACACTTGAATCATTTGCTGTCATAAACCCTATATAATATAGTTATAAAACTAGCAATTCATAAAGGTTTTTATTTTCATTCCAACGCTGTACGCAATAAAGAATGTCGCATGAATATTCTTAGATAATTAACGTACATAATACTTTGTCACTGCTGTTATGTAAAAAATCTTAAATATAATAAATAAATTAAAATTAATTAATAAACATGCTTGATGCTTTTATTTATGTTTTTTCAAAGTCTTTTTCTTTTTTCAAATAGACCCATGCGCATTCCTATGAAACGGCGAATTTTACTTTCGTAAGTAAGTTAGTTACCACCGCGCGGTTGGGAAAGCAGTTTCTGTTGAGAAGAAACCGGCAACAAACTCAACAGTTGCTCTTTTTTATAAAGATTTTATACAATATAATGGTACAGGTATAATAGTCTTATATTAGCCTACGTGAGTATTAACTCCACACATTGGCGTCGTCGACAGATTCCGCAAAGGTATAATATGCTTTAGCGATAAGTTTACTTTTAATTTTACGTTTAAATTAATCGCGTGGCAGATATATCTTGATGACTTTGGGATTTTATTGTACATGCGCACACTTTGCCCCGTAAACGACCTATTTACTTTTTGTATACAAAACAATGGCGTCGTTGGTTTGTCCTTATTTTTAGTATTTAGTTAGATAATACAGAAATGGATAAGAATTGAACTTCTTCAACAGGTTTTGTTTTCAATAACTAAAAATTTAAATTCACAACAAGAATCTGGGCGTCAATTCATTTAAAAAAAGCTGACCTGTTATCGGGATTAAGTCGGTAGCCCCTATGGCAGGAGCATCGGTATCCACCCCACACGTTGTTGCAACGTTGCTGGCACAGAGTACCAGCTCGGTTCTCCGTGCACTCGTCCACGTCCACACAAACCTGTTGTTACATCATCTTCATCATTATCATCATTATCATCATATCATAATCATTACCACCATTTGTTTGAGCCCACTGATGAACATAGGCCTCCCCCACAGACTGCCCAGCACGATCTTGAGCTACCTGCACCCATTGAATTGTGGGAAACAATTCTGTATGTAGCATACATCGATTCATTCTAATGGATAGAATGAATCGACAACTAATATGCAGAGACAGAGAAAACATTAAACTATTGCGAGGAACGCTGGCGACCTAGTAGCTCTATTGTACTAATATGAAGTAGTAAGAACTTTTCCACGATAAGTGATTGGAACAGAATATTTCGCCAAATCGCATATTATGGATTAACGGTCAAGCTACCGCTTTCAAAAATTATTTCACGATTAGAATGCTGCGTAACATAGGATATATTAATTTCGAGAAAAAAATAGGAATCTCTACTAAAAATTTAATAATATAACCCAAGGTGTAAAAAATAAATGTCCACCCGAGCGAAGTTGGGACGAGCCGCTAGTGTGACATATGGTGATAAACTTGTTCTTAATTTTATTTCTTTATGGATTTTGCAGATGTATTAACTACTAATGGATACATGCGACTTCATCTACGTTGTTTATTATTTTATATTTAAACGATACGATAACACAATACTATCTTCAGGGTGACTTAAAGCGTAATAGAGTTCTAAGCTACGTAACTTCACATGAACGTAAGAACTAAGGCCGCCATATTACTTAAAACTTTAATGGCATGAATTTATCATAACATATTTAGATGTGTGTGAGAAAAGAAAGTGTCTAAAACATAAAACTTAGAAGAATTAATTTAAATACATATATCCAGCGGTTTTTCCATGATGCGCCCACAACAGCAGACCTCTATCATTTTGTTTATATAAAATATTAATTGAATTATAACTTGTGATGTTAATTGTAAACGTTTGTGTATAAATTTACATTTTAGAAAAAATATAATTTTACCTTATCATTGACTGGTGCCGATCTGAAACCGTTGTGACAACGGCACTGGTAGGAGCCCAGGGTGTTAATGCAATCGGCATTCTGTGAGCAAACGGGCTGCAAAAAGGAACATTTAACAATTTATTAAAGAACTTATAATATGAGACATTTTATCAGTGCTGGTATAAGACATTCTAGTGAGGGCTGTTGCGTGTGAAATTGGATGAAATGAAACGATTTCAAAAGACAATGTTGATGTAAAAGGCGGTATAGCAATCAGAGACCATAAATTTGATTAAAATTTTACAGATAATGATACGGAACCCTTCATGTGCGAGTGTGTCTCGCACTTGGCCGGTTTTTTTCCACACATTTTAATGTGTATAATCTATTATTCTTTGATTTATTATTGTTATGATTACTGTTAACACTGAATTACTGACAACGCCACCCCCCATGACGCATTCGTCGACATCTTCGCACTCGTGGTCTCCAATCAGCCTGTGCCCACGTGGACAGCTGCACGTGTACCCACCAGGCAGGTTCGTACACAGCTGCATGAAACCGCATTTCGCTTCACCAGTGAGGCATTCGTCGATATCTGAACAAAACAGATTGTACCTAATTATTGTATAGTTCACCTGATGTTAAGTAATAACCCGCCCATGGACATTTGCAACACCCGTAGTATTGCAAATTATAGTATAAGTAACCATATTTAAATAAAGTGACCCTGGCTACCTCACTCACCAGAGGAAACGCAGAAGTGGTACACTTTCACTTTACGCCGGTCTTCTGTGAGGTCGTGGTACATACCCGGACGGACCTGCCCATTCGTGCAACAATGAACACTGGTACGTGGTCCTACTACCGTCAAAATATACAGTGCATTTGTTTATATAAACTTCATTGTTACAGCTTAGGCAAAGGGCTATAATGGGCGGACTTAATGCCTAATGCATTCTCTACCAGTCAACCCTTGTCATGGTGAAAAGTACACGGCAGATGATAAAAACGTAATAAAACTAAATATAAAAAA
The DNA here is from genome assembly GCA_933534255.1 of Iphiclides podalirius. Lineage (NCBI taxonomy): Eukaryota > Metazoa > Arthropoda > Insecta > Lepidoptera > Papilionidae > Iphiclides > Iphiclides podalirius. The sequence goes on along the minus strand of OW152839.1, from coordinate 8,846,168 downwards.
TAATAAATTTCCTCCGAAATCAATATTTGTAGACAAATATATCCATCATCGTTTTGACCATGAGCGCTGCATAATATTTTAAATGTCGAAATAAAATAAAATTTAATGCGTATTATTCTTAAAGGATAGGCGTAAAGGTAATAAATCAGCATAGATTGCTTGCCATTTTTGTGTCAACTTTTCAATAAATTTTATCACTCCTCAGCACTGTCTTCTTCCTTTTTATATCTCCTACTCATTTACATTTCCGATTGATTAACATTAATCTTTTAATAGCTGAGCTACAGTGCAATAATTACAAATTTAATAACGCATAAAAAATCGTCAATAACTCATCCGGTAATCACTTCAAAGGCCAGCCAAAATCACGATGGTCGCAATAATTATGTAAAAGTTCTTTGGTAATAAGTACAGCCAATACAACACTAGTGTAACAATTCGTTGATAATTTTGAAGTTACTTACCTTGACAGTTATAATCATCGCCCAGTTTATATCCCCATGGACACTTTCTCACCGAGCCCCTTTCAACCTGGGTTATGTCAGGCTCTACGAATTCTTTACCCTCTGCTCCATGACTTACAACCTCGTTGGGGTCTACAGGTGGATATACTGAAATATTAAGGATATTTTGACAACAAATCATATGAATACGAATATATGTTGCACGATATTAGATTGGATAGCGCGAACTTTTAACTTTGTTTTTTTACTATTTCATATCATTGGAACTCGTAATGGCCCCAATTAACACTATACTATTTAACTTTTGCGTATAAGAAGGGCGACTAGTAAATCAGTTTGTTGAGATGCTCAATTACAACAGTGGCTTTGATTTGTCATGTTTAAAAAAACTGAACTTAAATAACAGCCTACATAAGTTGGGACTTATACAGGCTGTTATTTAAGTTTAGTTGTTTAGTCATGGGCGTCTACCATTAAAACAGGACAATTTTAAGAATTGACAATTGTCGTTGCTTAAACAATTTACTCAACAAAATAACTGTAACGCTAAAAAGGACAAAACTTCTTTGCGATTCTTTTTACAAATTTTCAACCGATAGTACATCATCATCGGCATCGAAGCCAAACAAGATTAGGTAACAAAAAACTATAGTACCTACTCGAGATTAAATATTGCACAACTACCTTTGTAAAGAGACAATCGGCTATTTTCGCAAGAAACACTAGTAGAGAGACAGACGGTGTGTGACAGAGAAAGCGCTCTACAAAGCCGAGATTTGCTGATGGTTTCACTCCAGATGTTGATGCAATATTTATCACTTCGTCTGCACTTGCAAGTTAGGCTGCTGATTATTTTACACTTAAATACTTTTGTGTACTTAAATAATTAAAAATAAAGATTACACCGCAAAGCTTCTTGCCGGTTCTTCACTGGACAGGTCTAGTTTAGGGAACCCGTTGTAGTTTTTGACGTTCAATAAGAGCCCAAAATAAGTTTATATTGAATAAAGAAATTTTGACTTTGCCTATTGTCTTTATCTTCGAGTACTGCAATAATTAACAAAGCATGGTCTCAACTTACAAGGTTCGTTTCCATAGCCCAGCGGGAACAGTCCATTGCTTTTAAGGGGGATGCACCGATGCCTGACTTCGTCCAGCTTCCAGTTTGGTGGGCATTCGCAGCGATAGCCGCCTTCCGTGTTTACGCATATCTCGACCGCAGCGCAGTTCGCTTGACCGTTCGTGCATTCGTTTATATCTGTAATACAATCGTGTTGCACAAGTTGATGCTGGTTTAAGAAAAGTAAAAGCTTGTATTGAACATTGATTGCCAAACATCTCGAGCAGCGACATTAAACGCTTATAAGCCATACTTCCATACTAATACTAGCTGACCCGGCAAACGTTGTTTTGCCATATATATTATTTGTAGGGTAGAAAAAAATTTTTGGGGTGGATCACCCTTAACATTTAGGGGGATGAAAAATAGATGTTGTCCGATTCTCCAACATGGCCATTATGCACACAAGATTCACGAAAATCGGTCGAGCCGTTTCGGAGGAGTTCAATTACAAACACTGTGACACGAGAATTTTATATATTAGAAGATTATAAATGCGAAAGTAACTCTATCTGTCTCGCTTTCACTCCAAAACTACTGAACTGATTTAAATGAAATTTGGGACACAGATAGTATAGAGCCTGAGAAAGGACATAGGCTATTGGATATTTTTATTGAAAAAAAGTGTTTAAAGATATTTATTTAAAAGCTTCAACGCGAGCGAAGCCGCGGGCGAGAAGCTAGTTCTTCCATAAATGTGATGTAAATATTCTGGAAATCTACTCTCACAGAGGGTATTAGGACAGTCCACCACGAAAACCCACTGCGGATTGGCGGACTTCACATATCTTCGAAATAGTTTTGAAGTTATACTTCTTTAGGCGCTTTACTAATTCTCAATCGCAGTCGCGAGTTACAGTTCTCAATAATGAATGTAGATAGCGCTTCCATAATTTTATACTATTTATATCCTTTTCCATGTTTTTTTTAATTATTTCATTGTAATAAATTATTTGCATGCAATTAAAAACTATTTTTAAGGATGCCATATAAGCATTACTTCTCACGCGCGTACGTAAGTACAGGAATTTTTTAATTTATTACGAAAATAGGCAAGTTTCTTCACGTTGTTTTCTGAAAGTCGTTGTTAACTGACCACGTGATAAGGTAGTACTTAAAAATAACAATATCATCGGTGCTGGCACTAGCGAGCGCCCAGACATCGAGCGATCACGACTAAATCTACAACTAATTAAGAAAAAAATACGTTTATAAGGTCTTACATGCCGTAAAGATGCACACTAGCTGGCGCCAAGCATTGTTAAAAATACAATACAACGAACGCTTTACCAACTAAGCTAAGCGGCCGATGACCTCACGGCGAGAAAGTCTTGACATCAGCTGTCTACGGTCGTTGCAAGCCAAAATTTTCTAATTTAATAGCGTACCTTCGCATGTAGCAGTCTTCGAATTGTAGTGAAAGCCAACGTCACAAATATTTCTTGGTTTGAACGGCCTCATCGTGAACTTTCGATAGTCTCGATATCCGTAGAAAAAGCCTGAAAAATTGTTATAACGAAAAATGTTTAAACGATATAATTAATTATTTATGTATATATATGTATATATCGTTATGATTGATCATTCATTCATGCAGCACACATTGATTGAAGACTTTTGTCTTCAAAAATTGAGGGATCTTAGACAAGAAGATATGCTGAAGTTTCCCGAACGCTCTCATGGATACGCCGATTGACCTCTGCGTGGAAGTTGGACTAACCGGGACGGACTAAATGTCCTAGGTAAACGTACTCTTCAACAATTTCGACAGTGCTCCCAACAAAAAGGTATAGGGGTAACATGGACATTACACAGAGGCAGTCTATGGGGAGGGCTATGTTCAGCAGTGAACTCAAACAGGCTGAGATGATGATGAGGATAATGTCAGCTGTATGTTATGTTTTAAATGATGATAACTGAAAGTAAAAAATAAAAGCATAAAAGGGTCCGACGGTGATTAAGAAAGGTTATCAATATAATGACGAGCAAGGTTTGCTAAACTACATTTCGTTAACACACAAACAGGCGTTCTATAGCAAAAGTGTTATGTTCGATCATTTAGTGACCTTCATTTGCGGATTGCGCAGAGTATAACAGGCGATGAAGAGCATCGTTCAAAAATATCAACAGAAAGAATTTGTGCTGTAAAAAAGTCAACGCGAGATTCTATATGATATTCGTTCCTTCTAAATTCGTTTTGTTAAATTCTTACTTCGTTCGGTGGTCGAAGATGGTGGGGGCGGAGGTGGCGGTGGCGGCGTCGTCGTGGTGGTGGTTGTCGTAGTGGTCGTTGTGGTGGACGTGGACGTGGTGATGAAAGCGCATGCCCCTGAAGCCAGGTCCCTTCGAAAGCCGGCCGCGCAGTCGCAGAGGTATCCGCCCATGGTGTTTCGGCACACCTCCGTCAGGCCCGAGCAGCTGTGGCGGTTGGTGGCGCACTCGTCGATATCTGACGAAATGTTAACAAGTCAATTTTTTCATTAACGAAAAACAAAACCGACTTCAAATATCTCGCTCTGTATTCATTTTATAATTGATTTTCAGTAGTTCCCTAAGTATCTTTGAAGCCCAAGATCCAATACCAATGAAATTAATATGGGACCACGTGGGAAGCATCGGCATTCAAATAAAAAAAGAATCAACAAAACCGTTTCACTCAGTAGAAAGTTCTGAGGTAATAAACATACAAAAACTTTCTTTTTTAAAGTCGGTTGAAAAAATAATTATTTACACAACGTTATCTAGTCCCAAACTAAGCAAGGCTTATACTATGGATACTAGGTAAACATACTTAAACATGTTTTTCTTTTTTAAATAAATACATGTAATAAATACATCTTACCCAAGCTTTTGATGATATACGAAATTTGGCATACTTTTACACAACGTTATCTAGTCCCAAACTAAGCAAGGCTTATACTATGGATACTAGGTAAACATACTTAAACATGTTTTTCTTTTTTAAATAAATACATGTAATAAATACATCTTACCCAAGCTTTTGATGATATACGAAATTAAGGGTAGTGAAAAAAACCTTTGACAATCTAGTGAACAAGGGTTAAATTATTGTCATTTAGGTTAGGAAGGAAATATTGACCATAATTTTTCGAACATGTATCACATCACTTGATAAGAAATGGGTCCGTGAACAACTCATTACATCCTCTACAATAAGTACTTCGCCTCAAAATATTACATTTACTGAACACTTACCGAAGCAAGCCCCATATTCGTCCATTTCGAAGCCGAACTGACAGTCCGCCGGCTTCGCGTTTATTTTCGTCCACTCGTTCGTCGGGACGTCGTTTGTGTCGACGACAACGGAACCGTCTGGCGCCTTCTCCCCCCTGACTGTAGCGGTCTCCTTCCCCACGTCGACATATATGGAAGGCAGTGTTGGCCACTCTGGATTGTGATCCGTTTCTATTGGGATCTTGTTGCTCGTCTCCGTCATCGGTGCAGACGCTTCTGTCTGAACTGAATCATTTGCCAGTACTCCGGGACGGTGTTCAGGGATAAAATTGTACTCCGGACCGGTGGGTAGACTGCTGAGTGTGTGATTTGGCTCTTCTACTTTTCTGTCATCTGGTATATACGATATTTCGTACTGGTCTGGCTCGGTTGCTTTTGGAGCGGAAGTAGCAGGCGGTTCTAGGGCGAGATCCTTGGACTTTGCTGGCTCCGTGGGTGAGTAACCACCGTTTTCTGGTTGCTCGTTCCTTCTGTCCGTTGTCGACGGTTCGTTGTAGGTTTCTGGTGGTAGGATCGCCTCATGGAAAGCTGGTTCCGGTTTGTTACTGTAAATCGAGTATATGCTGTTGTTGTACACGCTGTCATCTGGACTGACCTCCGTTGGTAATTCAACAGTTTTTTCTGTTATTATTTCCTGACGGGCGGTCGCCGTCACTTCTACAGCCTTCTGTGTCGTTAACTGTGGAGCCTCGCTGCTCGTTGTGGGTTTCGGTGTTGTTGTCGACGTCGTTACGGGTTCAGCTGTTGCTTCAGGTTTAGGAGCTGGTTGTGAGCTATTCGTATTTTTTACATCCATTTCTTCACTGAAATTTAAATACGTGTTCATATAATGATTTTTGTATTGAATTATTGTAAAGCAAATATTATATAATGACATTAGCAGCATAACTATAGACAGTAACATAGGAATTAGTGATCCATTAAAGATATGAATATAGTTTAGTTTTTTTACAGAAACTTGATGATGTATGACACCGCCGCACATGAACATATACAACATGTATATATACGACTATATAAAAGTACAAATTATATTATTCGTGGAGTGGAACAGTAAAACCAGTGGAGTAAGTTTACCATAAATAATAATTTTGTTTTTTATCTAATCGATTACAACACTCTTGATGCTTAATGATAGCATTGTCCATATAGGTCGAAAATTCATTACCGTATATGATCATGACTGTTCAGTTTAAATTGTATGCGTTATGTATATTAGATTATGTCTCTGTAGTGAGTTATAGAATATATTCTCTTCGAATCCGTTATAACGATTACCATGATACCAGAGAGATAATAACAAAAAATCAAAGTAACAACACATTAGCGCAGAACCCATACCTTTAGTATCAAACTAACATCTTATTATTTAAAATTTATGTCCAATTTAGGAACGACAACATCATGAAGACTAAGAACAACTAATGTGTATTAAAAACCGTCTAAGTGCATGTTGGACTCGCGCACGAAGGGTTCCAAACCATTACCTATAAAAACGGCAAAAAAATCATGTCTGTTGTATGGGAACCCCACTTTAATATTTTTTTATTCCGTTTAGTATTTGTTGTTATAGCGCATCAAAAAAAAATATCTGTGAAAATTTCAACTAACTATCGCGGTTCACGAGATACAGTCGGACAGACAGACAGACAGAAAGACATCGGAGTCTTAGTAACAGGGTATCGTTTTTACCCTTAGGGTACGGAACCCTAAAAGAGGGAAGATCGAACTCACGCAGAGTCGTAGTACTCGTACTCATACTCCGGTGCGGGGGTGGTACTGGTCGTGGTAGCTTTGGGCCTGACGCAGCGGAAGGAGCCAGGTATGTTGTGGCACTGGTACTCGGGACCAGCTCGCGCGCAGTTGTGGGTCCCAAGTGCGCACTCGTCGATATCTGAAAGGCGATTTTTTTATTTTTTAACCGCCTTCAAAAAAGGACTCTTTCTCAATTCGACGGTATACATGTTTTTGTTTTATGTGTGTTCGCGGATAACTTCGTCGTTTATGAACCGATTTTGAAGATCCTTTTGATGCCGGAAAGGAGATATCCCAATGGTACCACCATTGGGATATCTCCTGATAAGAAAACCCGAATCTGATGATTGCATCGCAGAGAAATCGAGGGCCATCATTGTATTTTTAAATTGTTTATAGTGCTAATCTTTGCACTTAAGATTGAACATTAAAATATGTAGAAAAAGTGCGAAAAGATTGCCGCCGCTGTGGGAATCGAACCCACGTCTTCGGCATTCGCGGCCTGACGCTCTAGCCACTGAGCTAAACGGCTGGCCGTTTAGCTCAGTGGCTAGTCGTGGGTTCGATTCCCACAGCGGCGGCAATCTTTTCGCACTTTTTCTACATATTTTAACCATCATTGTATGTTATAAGTATTAACAATGTTTTTTAATTTTCTGATTGATATCAGTTTTTTTTGTTAAAAATTATTATTTAATATACTTCTCAAAATAATATAACTTCGTTCCATAGACTAAGAAACCGGTGGCGCAGTTGCTTAGCTATTGGCTTCGGTACCGAAAGTCGCGGATACGATTTCCACACGGGACGAGTGTTTGTCCACAGATAATTGTTTATGATCTGAGCGTTAATTTCCAAAAAGGGATGACTTTTTCTTTATGTAAGGAAGAAAGCGAGCTGGCGGTTCACCTGATGAGTGTGACACCTAAGTGACAACCGCCGCCGACGGACATTTGCAACACCCCTAGGGTTGCAGATGCGTTGCCACCTTATAACAAAGTGGGCCCCAGGTACCTCACTCACCAGACGAAACGCAGAAGTACTCCCACTTGACGCCGGTCTTCTGAGACCGTGGTTCTTACTCGGACGGACCTGCCCATTCGTGTAACAGTTAAACTGCTGCGTGTTCCTACCACCGTAAAACACGTCAGGCAGGCACTATGATATAGCAACATAATGTGATTCACGTCTTGTGCCGACCCCACCTAGATGGCAAGAGGGCAGGAGAAATAATTTTGAACAAAAAATAACAGACTTCAAACAGGAAACTAAAAGCATTGTCAACACCTATAACATTTGAGGATTGCCCTCGATTTCTCTGGGATGGATCTCGTTATCATGATACCACCCTTGGAATATCTCCTTTCCAACAAAAAAAGAATCATCAAAATCGGTTCATAAATGACGAAGTTATCCCCGGACACACATAAAAAATATATATATACGGTCGAATTGAAAAACCTCCTCCTTTTTTGAAGTAGGTTAAAAAGAAGACATAGTTTTGCCTGGACCTATCACGTGTGGGGTTACGCAGCGGCATCTACTTTTGCACGAAGTGGTAGTCTCGTCCGGGGTAGTACCACGACCTCACCATTCCTAGCCCACTTTTCAAAAGTTTCACTAAAGTATCTGCAACCTCTCAGATGTTAGATGCCAATGGGTAGTGGTAACTTTAAATCAAGCGAGCCACCTGCCCGCTGGTCAAATTTTCACATGGAAAGACTTTACACTTTCAGCGATTAGGCTACCAGTCAACAAAGACTTCAACGCTATAAAGAGAAGGTACTAAACGGGCTACTAGTTTATCAATATGGTCAGAAACTACATTAGACATAGAGAGACATGCAAAGAGGTAAATGCATTGCCGCTTTGAAGAGAACTGGGCGGAATCCTTGATCATAACCTCTTTGATGGGTTAATTAACATTGTTTTATTCAATAAAAAAAATTAATTGGACCTCAATTATTTAAGTACACTTTAAAAGAATAAAATAAGATATTTAAAAATTATTTAAACAGACCTTCGTTTCACAACAGATCTCGGTACTGTGGATACAATCTTTTAACGTGATTCCAAACACGTAACGCCTAATAGCCCGTTTTGCGACTCGAATTCTGTGTACTGTGTCTTTCGTGAGCGTCCATGTCACAAAAACCAAATCAGTGTAAAAGGAAATGTATGGTTTGTAATAAGTATACGGTGTACCCGCAGATTTTTTTTTAACCAACCAACATTTAGTACGAACTACCTGTGCCTGGGCTATCTAACTAAGCAAAACACACAATATAATACCGATATTATTCTGAGTGAAACATCAAATGGGAAGCTTCGTAGTCTGGGATAGTTAAATTTAAAAACTAAAATCTCTTCTCTTCACTTTGCTTTATTTTATTTAATGAGTGTGATCATCAATCCATACCTTCGCATCTGCTCGAGGAATGGTGCAGTATGTAGCCGGTGCCGCAGGATATGAACCTGATGCAAAGGTACGAGCCGACTGTGTTGTCGCACCGCTGCGACTGAGCTATACAGTCGTTCTGGTCAGTGGCGCACTCGTTTATGTCTGAAATTGATAGTTATTTGCTTTAATCTTAATCTAACATGTAATACAAATGTACTTCACCCATTATTACTATAAATAAAACAAATGATTTGTCCATCTTTTCATCCATCTGTTCACAGCAGAAAATAACTTATAGACGAATGCACATACAACTTAAAAAAACTAATGAAATATTCGGGATCAAGACATCTACAGCTTGATAGGTAATTAGTACATTAGATTATAACAAACATACGTAAGAAATTAAAAATTCACGAGTACAGTTAAAAAATAAACAATCGATGCGTAAGATCCGATGTCTATTGACGTTCAAGAAAGATGATTGGATCAGGTCCTCCAAGCAGGAACATTGATTCGTTGCTCAACATTTGGGCTTTTTATAATTTGAAAATGGAGCTCTACGCTGACGTGAAAATGAAATTGCTGAATAGTTTTTTGAGCTTCCTCATACGGCCAGCAGTGAAGGACCACGTCTCAGTTCCGTAGGTCATCACCGGCAACACACATTGATTGAAGGCTTTTGCCTTCAAACATTGAGGGATATTAGACGAGAAGATATGCCGAAGTTTCCCGAACGCTGCCCATGCGAGTTGGATTCGCCGATTGACCTCTGCGAAGCTATGGAGCGGGCTATGCTCAGTATTTCTCTGCGTGATAGAGTTCCTAACGAAGACATCCACAGTAGAACCAAGGTAACCGACATAGCTCAGAGGATTAGCAAGCTGAAGTGGCGATGGGCCGGCCATTTAGCTCGTAGAACCGATAACCGTTGGGGAAGAAAGGTTCTCGAGTGGCAGCCTCGTACTGGCCATCGCAGTGTTGGACGCCCCCCCTCCCACTAGATGGTGTGACGACCTGTGCAAATGTGCGGGAAGTAGATGAAAATAGGTGGCTCAGGATCGTACTTCGTGGCAGTCTATGGGGGAAGTGTTCAGCAGTGGACTCAAACAGGCTAATATGATGGTGATGATGATGAACAGTTTTTTAGGTGAATCAATAAATTTTAAATACGTAACTAAATAAAAAGACGTAATAGCAATAAAGATTAAGAACAATAAAGAAAAAATAATATATACACAATTAAGAATATACAATTAAGAATATGACATAATTTTCTGTGGAAACGCTAAAATTGACGGTTTATTACAAATTGCTATAATGATTTGACATAAATTGTCCTTACCAACACAAGCTCCAGTGGTTGAGTCCAGTTCAAAACCTAGTTTACAGTGGCACTCGTGGCTGCCATAAGTATTACGACAGGTTTGATATTGATCGCAGATGTGAGTGCCTTCAACGCATTCGTCGATATCTGTAACATTAATTTTGGGAATATATATTGGGTACTATTAATAAGAGCAAAAATTTGTTACTGCTATTAGATCAAGTTGTTTACTTTTTATTATGAACGGTAGCCCTCGGTTGAATTCGTGTTACGAGCAAATTTAGTTCAAATTCCCGTGTCCGTATAGATAAAAATGTAAATTGCACTTAAATGTAATTAACACCCCACAACTAAGTGTAATAAAACATCGCGACAATGTGTCCATGCATCAAAACATAATAAAATATTTCCATGTATTTACTCTGAGGACGAAGACTATCCCATGATTCTCATGTTGTGCCGACACCACATATGAGTAGCTGTTATAGGGGCAGGGGACAGAAAAAAAAATTCAAATACAGATCGATGATGTTACCTTCACACTCATGAGAAGCGGTGTGATATCTTAAGCCATCTGAACATTTTTTATTCAAATCAGTGCTGAAAGCAAAAAAAGAAAATACAGTGATATAATCAATGCGACAAGTATTTCGATTTCATAGTATTTTCGACTATTTTTGACGTATAAGTTGGAGTCTCTTGAATTGCAGTCACTTGTTTCAGCAATCTTCACAAGGGAGTATCTTCAAGGCAAAAGAGTACTGAGCTAGTGCCTACCTACCTTCTCAAGCTACATCTCTACTTACCGTAGTAAATAGAATGGCACCATCAAATGTTTATCCCTACTTAACATCGTAAGAAGAGAGATCCGTCTTAACTACATCTCTACGTACCACCTTGGGCAGAGAGGTACCACCTATATCTCTTCTTACCGTAGTAAGTCTCTAATCTAGGTAACATTCAAGACCACACCTCTATTAACCATTGGACGTAAAGAGATAACATTTAAGACATCTGTGTGTGTCATAGTTAGTACAGAGATACTACATAAGACTAAGGCTCTACTTACCGTAGTAAGTAGAGAGGCACCGCCAAAGACCTCTTTATGTCACTCTTACTCTATATAGTATCATCTGAGAATTCATAGAGATGAAGTGGAAATAGATTCTTACCATCGGAAGTTGAAATGTAGTCATAGATGATACTATACTGCCTTATGAAGTAGGATGGCAGTCATGTATGACATATTACCATTTCTTGTACGGCTCTAAATTCATTAATTCTTTGAAAAGCTTTGAACGGATTGTCTACGAATACAAAACCATTCTTCTTCCGACTACTTCCCGGATATTGTGATCTGCTTACATAATGGTGAATAACTATTGAGTTAAACTGACTACTGACAATTAGTAGAGAGTAAATATTGGCAACAAACTATTCTAGTCTAAATCAATTGGGTTTTTGCTTAGTTTTTACTGAGTTAGTTAATACATCATATTTATTCTTACCACGTCTTTGTTGGAAGAGAGACGGGATGAGAATACAGGACCGATCGATACTGTAACACAAATATACGCTCACCTCGACACCTCGGAAATCGCTCTGCAGTTATACTCTCCCGGCAAATTGACACACTGCTGTCCAGGCTTGCAGATGCCTTCTTCTTCTTCACACTCATTGATATCTGAATTAAAAGGAAGATTAAAATTAAGCCTACCGTCCAGTACATAGTGAGCGTTTATTTTTAGTTTTTATTGAATCCTTCATTGTAGAAATATTGAGGCTATACAAATATTCATAAGGCTTTTGAGTCGTTTAAATATTATCTATAACCTCAGTTTTTACCACTACCGTCTGTTACTGAATTTACTCTAATTAATGTAATATGTAATTTAATAATTTTATGTATTTATTACCTTCACATTTATTGGTATTTGGGTCGATTTTGAAGCCAGGCGGGCCAGTGCTTGGAAACCTTGTCTTGGCAGTAAAAGGAACCCCTGGTGTTGATACAAAACTGGGAAATTACGTTGCAGTCGTCTTTGTGCGTGGCACATTCATCAACGTCTGTAAAAAAAAAACAGAAATTACATAGCGATTCTTAGTTTGGTAAGTCAGTGAGTAATTATGGTTTAAGAAATGCAATATTTTATTAATTGCTGCACTGATCGCCGCTATCGTTCTATTAATCGCTACAGATAAATTTTATTTTATAGACAAAAATATTAGCAGTCAATGAAATGGTACTAACTGATTTCGATTTCTCTTAGGACACTTTTTAAAGCACCTGTATAGAAGTAGCCGTGTTTTGAAACATAATTAGTCAATGTTTTATATAGATCTTTGAGAAGTAGATATTTCACAGGACTCACCTTCGCACTCTTCGTTCAAACCGCCTTTGAATCCCGGGGGACAGCGATCCTCGGTTGCAGAATGCGGTTTCTTGGGCAAGTTGGCCGGATCCCCGGTTACCCCCCCGCATTTGTACGCGCCCACTGTGTTCTCGCAAAGGTACGGAGGGCATGGCGGTTGCGGTAGCTCGCACTCGTTTATATCTGGAAAACGAGCGTAAATTATCACATGAAACAATAACCCGACTACATTAAAATACTATTCCTTTCTGTATTTTTTCGCAGATGCCATATTGAAATAATATACTCTAAGTTACATCCACAACAGAGATGAATCAAATGACAACTTGTACATACAGACACCCAAACATTACCCGGCTTCGGCAGTGGGATGATTAAACATGAGAAGCTATTTAACCCCTATGTTAATGGGGGTAGACAGGATTTTTAGTCAATCTTTTACATAATTACTGTGGATACTAAATTCAACGGACTGCTTTATCCGTCAACCTTACGTGACACATATCTCTTACGACTAATCAACTATTCAATGATGTTTAAAGAAAGAGCGCACATGTCCATACTGAGCGGCGTTTAAAAATTGTTCCGCTTTATAGTTTCGTTGCGCTTGTGCCATATCTACCTCGTATTTATATATAACATCGTTGACTCTATTACAGTTAGTCGTGGTTATTGACTTAATTTTCATAAATTATGATACAGTTGCTAGCGTTGATGCAGATTTATAATTATTGTTACAGTTGTTAGAGTTGATACACTTGTTCAAATTGATACAGTTTTATAATTATTGATACAGTCGTAATGATACAGTTATGGCCTTTATAATACCCGTCAGTACAGAATATAACAACTTACCATCGCAGGCGTTGTTGAGAAGATTCTTCGCGAACCCAGGCGGACATTGTCCCTTCTCAGAGTTATTGATCTTCTTCATTGGGATACATTTGTACGAGCCCTGTATGTTCACGCATTGAGTGTTCGGCAGGCATACGGGCGGGTCCAAAACGCACTCGTCAATATCTATGAAAATTGTTCGGCCTTATAATTTAGTTTTATCCCTTTGGGAAGCTAGTTAAAAATAACTTGCAAGACAAAATATGATGAGCAGTGAGACAAGTAAAACGGACAGAAATGTAAGTTCAAGATTTCATCAGTACAATCTGACTTATCAGTTACCTTCACAAGACTTCCCGTCAGCCATTAGCCGATATCCTCTCCTGCAAGAGCATTTAACTGTTACTCCGTTGTCGTTGCACTTGTGCTGGCAAGGGTTGTGTGGCTTACACCTGTTCTTTGTGACCTGAAAAGCATACATGTATCAGCCTATACATGTCCCACAGTTGGGCAAAGGCCTCCTCTGTATAAGGGCATAGTCCACCACGCGGCCCCACTGCGGATTGGCGGACTTCACATATCTTCGAAATATTTCATTGGTGCCGGCGCCAGGGAACGAACTCAGGTTGCTCGAGTATATTGAATTAAAGACAAACGCCCTATAATATTTCAAAGAAATAAGGTAAATAAATAACCTCACGAATCGATAACTATAGATACTATAACATAGACAGTGAAAGTAGCGATTATTACAGTGAAAAGAAACTTTTAACCGTAAATAGCTGTAAAAACGATGATCGATAAAAACGATGAGAAGGTGGCAAGTGAGCTAGTGGTTAAACTAAGTGATAACCACCGTCCATTGACATGAGCATTACCCGTAGGGTGGCAGATGCGTCGCAACCTTTTGGCACGCAAGGCAGACAAGGTGGGCCCCGGCTCACCAGACGAAACGCAGAAGTATGACACTTCCACTTTCACCAGGTCTTATATGAGGTCGTGTGTACTTACCCGGACCTGCCCATTGATGCAACAGAAGACTGTCGTGTGGACCACAGTTAAAACCAGTGTATGACGTATTATGCTATGATAAAGCTGGTGATTTGGAACACTACTTGCGTTTCTCGAACAGTGGCAGATGTACGATTTGGTAGTCTGATGAGATGTTGTATGCTTTTAACATACACAACAGGCTTCGTAATCGTGAAGTGATTCATTAATAGGATTTTGATGGTAATTCTGTATTATGTAATAATACCACACAGGCTAGTAATCATCACTTGATAGTACAAAACAAAGTCGTCCCGCTATCTGCCTGTCCCCATGTATGCGTAGATCTTTCAAACTACGCAACGGATCGTGATGTGGTATTTCTTACTAGATAGAGTAATTCACGAGGAAGGTTCAAATATTCAGTATAATACATTGCACCCGTGCCAAGCAGAGGCGGATCGCTAGTAAACTATAAACCGGTGACTCCGTGGCGCAGTCGTCAAGGTATTGGCTTCTGTATCGGGGGTCGTGGGTTCGATTCCCACACAGGACAACTATTTGTGTGTGTGTGACCCACAGATAGTTGTTTCGCATTCGCAAAAAAAAAAAAAAAAAAAAAAGAAAAACCGCTCTCACCTCCATACAATTCCTTCCGTCGGACATCAGCATAAATCCAGGATTGCACTGGCACTTGTATGAGCCAGGTATAGGAATGCAGTGGTGGGCGCAGAGCTCGTTCGGGGCGAAGTCGTCGCACACCGAAATTAGATCTAGAAGAAGTGACGTGAAGTGACGTGAAGTGACGTGAAGTGACGTGAAGTGACGTGAAGTGAGAAGGTGGTAAGCGGGATAGCGGTTCGACTGATGTTAAGTGACAGCAGCCGTCCACGGAATTCTGCAACACCCGTAGGACTGCAGACGCGTTGCCACCTTTTAATAAAGTGGACCCGGCTAACGCACCAACCAAATGAAACGCCGAAGTATAACACTTCCACTTCGCGCTGGTCTTCTTTGAGATCGCGGTAGTTCCCCGATCGAGCATTACTAGTGGCCCTACCACAGTCCCTTTTTGAAACCTTTTCTCTCAGGCACTTTACATACTTTTACAAAGCTTATTTCATTGCAAGGCAGTCCAAGTTAATTAAAAATAAAGAAACAGTTGAGAAATTGAATTGTCAAAGACCTTACAGATATAGAATCTAAAACGAAGAAGAAGAAGCAACGTTTATTTAAAAGATCTGCTTTCGTTACGAGTAGCCATTCCCTGTTTATTCTACTTGCTCCGAAGACTTGGAATTTAATGCAATCAAAGTCAGAATATTCGGACAGTGGTCGCACAATATTCTGAGATTTGTCTAAATTTATCAGCAAAGTTATTTATGATTAGATCTAAAATACTTCTCACGTTTTGGGAGTTAATAACCGACCCTTTTAGAGTTAAGAGATGCGAGATCTTGTTGTTGAACTCACCATCTTCCAAAGGCTTTCGCGTCACGATCCCGTTACCAGCTCGGCGAGTAACCCCTTCGCTCTCCCCAGACTGCTTGGCCGATTTCTGGAAACGAGAGCCCATTATAGCGCCGCGCCGAATGCCCATACGATTGCACGCATAACTAGGTACTGAATTACGTGTAAGCAGTCATAATTTTTTTTCTATGTAAGGACGTGGTAAACGAGCTGGCGGTTCACTGGATGTTAAGTGATAATCGCCAGCCCATGGACATTTGCAACACCCGTAGGCTTGCAGATGCGTTGCCACCTCTTAACAATGTGGGTCCCGGCTACCTCACTCACGTGATACAACAACAAAATACAAAATTTTATCACATTTGGTTGTACCCATAGAAATATAGCAATATTTTTTGCTTGTTCGTTTTAAGGGTTTCGTACCCAAACGGTAAAACGGGACCCCAAGTGCGCGAGTCCCACTCGCACTTGGCCGGATTTTTTCGTTTTATAACAGCGTTTTTTTTTTTCGTTTAAAAACAGTTATTCCAATCGCAATTTATGATTCAAATCGACCACTGGCATCGTTTAAGTTAAATTCCTTTTCTGAAACCACATTCGATGTCATTTCGACAGTTCCGACACCTTTGATGAATTGCCCCTTACCTGACAACATTGGTTGAAGGCATCCCCTGCTAGTAGATGCTCCGCACTGGTTCCGCGTGCCCTCGCCGCGCAAAATCTCGTGCCCCCCGCGACCCCAGCCGCCGAACCCTTAATGCACTCATCGCAGCATTTCTAGAAGAAAAACCACCTTAACTCCACCGTGCGGGCAATCTAGCGTAACATTGAGAAAATCTGTGTTGTACGGTTGTTAGCAGTTTCATCCTTCTTTTGAAATGCAAAAATGTAGGAGGTACTCAATTATTCTGATACATGTTTTTTTAGGGTTCCCCAAAGGGTAAAACTATTACTAAGACTTCGCTTTCTGTCTGTCTGTCCGTCTGTCACCAGGCTGTATCTCACGAACCGTGACAGTTAGACAGTTGAAATTTTCACAGATGATGTATTTCTGTTGCCGCTATGATACTAAAAAAAAACAGAATAAAACACTATTTATTTATAGATAATTGTACGGAACCGTCTCGTACTTGGCAGGTTTTTTTAGGTTGTTTGCCTCAGAACTCCGTCGTTTATACTGTGGTAGGTCGACGGAGCGGACTTCGCTGTTTCTCGAATGCGCAGGTCCGTCCGGGAAAGTACCACCAACTCACAGAAGACGGGTGTGAAGTGGAGGTGTTACACTTTTGCCTTTCCAGAGAGTGTGGTAACCGGGGCCCACTTTATTGATGACAACGCATTTGTAGTCCTATGGGTGCTCTAAATATCAGAGTCCATGGGCAGTGGTTATCACTTAACATCAGATTTTTTTTAATGTAAAAAGTTGCCAAATGTGCAGACGGTTCACCTGATGTTAAGTGAATACCGCCGCCCATGGACATCTGCTACACCCGAGGATTCCAAATGCGTTGACGACCTTTTGAAAATTGGGCCCCGACCACCTCACTGACCAGACGAAACGCGAAAGTATTATACTTCCACTAGCCGCTCTTCTGTAAGGTTGTGGTACTTACCCAGACGAGCCTGCCCATTCGTGCAACAGCCGAGACTGCTGCGTGGCCCTACCACCGTAAATGAAAAGATGATCCGCTAGCTCCCTTTCCATCCTCTTGCGTAAAAAACACAGACTTTTTTGGCATATTATCCCATGATAGTGAGGCTGTTATATCTGTATCTCAGAGGAAAAGAGCATTATGCGACAAAACACAAATTTTACATGACAGTCACAAAATAGTATACAGTAAAATTAACAGATCAATTTCATTTAACAAATTATTCGGCTGTATAAACCATCGTTCACTATCACAAAGGAGTTCTGAATTTAAAAAAAAAAACACGAAACATTCTTCGATTTTTCTTAATGTTTACAATAGAAATGATAGTTTTATCAGTAAATTCATCAGTAAATAACAATCCGAGCATGTTACTGAAATCGAACCAGCGAACGCAGCTGAGATAATACCAATATAATCAATAAACTAGTTTTTTAGACCGTTCTTTTGGCGAGTTTGGAAAAATTATGAGAGAAAAATTTTAAGATGTGCGCGCACGCCGACTCTAAAAAAACATGATGCATGCTTACCTATTTAATCTTGGCAAGCGATAACAACTTTTTGACATTTACAAATTCCAAGTTATTTAAATAAACTGTTATCAAATGCATTTAATGTCTTTACGCTAAAGAAGCATGACTTCATGCAACATCTTTCGTACGTGCATAAGTTACACATCCTTTTTATGTTTATTCCTTTGGTCAATTTTTTTTTTCGAAAATCAGCATTGCACTTTTTACTGCAACATTCTGCCGAGTGACTTTTTGGCATAAACTACGATGTATATTAGACACACGGTAAAATTATACATATTGTAGGTTTATGCTCTATGTCCAATTCTTTTATTGTTAAAAGTGAGGGGTGTGTTTTGTGTCGAATAAAGAAAAGAAAGAATTCTTTCTTAAAATAATTCTGAATCATGTTCAATTTACGCGAATATTACTATTCAGGGAATAAATGCAGCTAGCATTCCTGGCATCACGCCGCGTGAGCTATCTTTGTTAGAAAATATGTAAGTTAGCTGATATTTAAAATTGTAAATATTTTTGTTTATTAAATTATGATTTGAGAGAAAGTTCAGTAGCGGAGTAAAGTGGAGCAAAGACAATCAGGATAGCGAAAGTAAACAGTTTCACTACACCCAGTAACCGCGCTATCTCGAATATGTTATCAGTGCAACGGGCAGTTGATAAAAGATTCCTAATTACCCAGTTACCGAGTGTTTGGTTAGGTGATACTGGGAACTTTAGGTCACTGTTGCACCATATATGCTATTAACGGATTTCGTAGAAAGTTATAAACTGGGAATCTACAAAAAATCTGCAATAAAGCGATGGCTGTTATGACTTTTAAAGTATATAAACATTGTCGCATTGTATAAGGTGTGGATTAAATACCTTAGATATAGCGGCGGAAGATTGAAATCCGCTAGAGTTCTGATGAACAAGGCACGATTACAAAGATGTCACAAGTGTTTTACCTATCATTATGAACAAACTATTCAAGCAACTAGCTAAACGCATCAGAGATAAACTGTACTAATTTATTAGTCATCAAATTTATTTCAACCTCTTTAATACATTCACTATACTTCAACTGTCAACAATCTTTATAAATTAGCAACTTGTAACCAATTCTCAATTACTAATATTCAATGTTGTTCAAATTTACTAAAGAATTGAGACCTCCTAGATTAGTTGAACGCAGATTTATGATAACTGCTTACTGTCTTATTCTGACATATTCTATTATATGCATGCTCATCTAGGGAAGTACCACGGCCTCACAGGACATCAGATTGAAGTGGTATTTATACTTTTGCGATTCGCCAGGTGAGTAAGGTAACCGGTGCTATAGATGACCACGGATATGCATTGTCTGATTAAATTAATCAGCTACAACAGGTGAACTGACAAACCTCGTTCTTTTTCTTGACAATGAATGCCGTAGAGCATTCGAAACGTCGGTTGAATTTTAAATGAGCCGCGGTAAAAACAGTACAATATTTTAAAAACTTATTATCATTAATTTAAATAGTCAAAGAAAAGTTCAACATTGACCCATTACTGCATTGGACCCAGTGAACACTAATAAAACATGGAAGCCGCACATTCATACAAAAGATTGTTAATAAATAGCACCACAACTCTCACTGACAGTTATCACGCGCTGTCAAACAAAAATGAACTTATTTGTTAATTGAACTAAGTCTACATCCCTAAAACAGCCTCGCGGTACGGTTTGTAAGCCCCACGCCGTCACGGTATAGTTTTTCATTATGTCATTTTGGAGCGACTATAATGCTTCCATATTGTTTATTTGAGTTCACTTTTTTGACCCCAGTTTTCGTATAGTGCCGCTACTTCCATTCTTACCTTTGTTGCGTCATTCGTTGACTTGCAGGTTTTTGAGTCTCTTGCCAATTCTATGCCGGTTTCGCAGTCATGCATCTTCCTAGAAAAAGAGATGTAAATAAATACGCAGAATCTGTATGAATATGGAAGAGGAGAAAGATATAGGTCCTATGCAATTTTCACCAAAAAATGTATACGGCGTGGTACCACCATAAACGTGACACATTCTCATCTGCATTTTATCGTATTTTTTTTTTTAAATAGACAGCCTAATTCCTAAGTGCAATATCCAGCCTATACATGAGCCACTTCTAGGCAAAGGCCTCTTCTGTATCAGAAGGTATCAGGGCATAGTTCGCCATGCGGTACCACTGCGGATTGGCTGCCTACACATATCTTCGAAATATATTTTTTGTTATTATTTCGAAAATATGCATATTGTGGTAGATTTGATCGTTAAAGATAGCTTAAATCATGCTATTGGCGTGTGATTGTTGCACGAACGGGCAGGCACGTTGGCGGAACTAGCATAGCCTCCATTCCTCCATTCCTCCTTATTGGGATATCATCCTTATTGGGCCATGCCAACCCCGTTGTGACCGTCACAGTAATCTGTGTCTTTTTTGTATCAGCAGAATAGTTAAAAAAAATACTCTGTTCAGAGATACATGGGGGAAGACAAGACAAGATAAAACATGAATTGTGATAACTTATGTGGAGTTAAACCCACTAGGTGGCCAAGTATTCGTAATCAAAGTCAAAGTCAAAGTATATTTATTCAATATAGGCCTAACTTATTGAACGTCAACAAAAACCCGGTTCACTAAGCTAAAACTGCACAGAGAAGAACCGGCAGGAAACTGCGGTCTTGTTCTTTTGTTATTTTTTTTTATGCAATTATACACACACTTATTTAGGTATAAAATCAGCAGTAGCCAGGGGTCTTGCAAGTGCAGAGCAAGAGTCATTTCCAAACATCCTTGTCCTCAATGTATTCTTGGATATTATAGTAGGCCCTTGCCATTAAGGTAGCTTTGACAAATTGTTTGAAATTGCTTATGGATGTTACCTATTTTATTATAAAAATTGATGCATCTTCCAAGAAACGGCTTTCTGGTTTTAGCCAATATAAACTCGGTACTTCCAGAGTGTCACCACGGCCCCGACGCGAACAACAACAACAACTAATAACAACTATATTCATACATTAACGCAACACATCATCATCATCATAGCCATTTAGTACTAATATTATTATCTAGATGTCACTTCACGCACATAAAGAAATCACTTCAAATATTAACTTTGTTATTTCGGAAAGGACCACGCGACAAAGGACGCTTTAGTATATTCTAAGCTTCCAGACTATAGATTCGTGATTATATTTTTCTCTCAGTTTTTAATTTCTAAAAAATCTTAATGTTTCGCTAATCACAAATAAATAGCGGCCTTGATTTTATCATCAATATGCAGTGATGGAGAAATGCCAAAATTATAAAAAATATTCTCATTTTTTTTTAATCGCCACTGCCTGTTTCAGTCAGGTATGAGTGCACTAAAATATGCAATCTTGTATACAATACAACAATACACGCTGTTATATAAAAATAATGCTCGACCTAATTATAATGCAACAATGTAATGCAATTTC
The DNA here is from genome assembly GCA_933534255.1 of Iphiclides podalirius. Taxonomy (NCBI): domain Eukaryota; kingdom Metazoa; phylum Arthropoda; class Insecta; order Lepidoptera; family Papilionidae; genus Iphiclides; species Iphiclides podalirius. The sequence continues at coordinate 8,824,523 of OW152839.1, read as the reverse complement.
CGTTAGCAAAATCCCATAGGAATTCCAGCTACATTATTTTTAACCGTTAATATTCAGTAACGTATACTTTGTAGTGTAAACATTGTTTGGCAGTTGCCTTTTATAAATTATACAGGGCAACATATAAAATATTTTCTTTTATTATTATTTCAAAAATATTCAGGTTTCCTCACGATGTTTTAATCTAATCTGTTCAGCGCTGAGCTCGTGATAAGTCAGCACTTAAAGTTAAAAACTTCATTGCGGCACCACCGGGGATCGAACTCAGGTTGCTCGAGTATATTGAATAAAAGGCGAGCGCCTGGACAATGAGCTATCACGGCATTCCCTTATACAATTTTATTTGTAGTATTCAATATATGGGATAGTTTAAAGGTCATAATCATAACATATAGGTATATCATTGCCCACAATATAACATACATTTAGTTCTACAGCTATTCTCTGTAGTTTATTCAAACAATTGTGACATCTTATCATTTGCTGTCTTATTTTTAAACACAAATACTTTCCGCCCGTGGGAATCAAACCTACAACCCTCACTTTTTGTCGTAGGTTCGATTCTTGCTTGACAAATGTGACACCAAGCCCTTCGCCCCATCTCAAACGCTGAACAAGACAATTTGTCTTTATCTCTCTTCTTAACTAAACTCTTTAAAGTTTAACAGCTTGTTCGTACTAATGGATATGATCAATCGAAATTTTATATATATATATATATTTGATCAATCGAAAGTTCAAACCATTGGTCCTACTAACAGCTTCAGTACATTGGTACCGCGCGCCATCTGCCGAGCTTATCACTTAATTACCACTTAAAGCTCGAAGTCATTATATTCGGCGGGACAGATATGAAATAAAATTTACATAGTCGAATTAACGAAGCAATAATTGCCTTTAAATTGCTTTGATGATTACCGGCCGCCGTTTTTCCCATGGCCAGTAACGGTTTGCAGAGTTTTTGTATTTAAAGTGTAATACCGATGCAGCAGCGATGTACTAGCGGGACGGTCTATGACCATAGGGTCAAATCCTGGAGTTACATAAAGTTTATAGCAAAATTAACAATTCTCTTTTCTAAATAAAACGGTCTGAAGCGAAAACAGAGAAATATGCACATATTCTCGCTTATATCAAAGAGACTTCAATAAGAAATATGATAGATCTTCCCATAAATGTCATAATTACTTCTATAGAAGTAGTGAAGTGGCCAGGACCATTCGAAAATGAGAAGCTTAATTGATGTATTCTCCATTTTTAGGGTATCGTACCAAAAGGATAAAACGGGACTCTATTACTAAGTCTTGTTGTCTATTCGTCTGTCACTAGACTGTATCTCATGAACCGTGATAGTAAGACAGTTGAAATTGTCACAGATGATGTATTTCTGTTGCTGCTATAACAACAATGGACTGTGGTAGGGCCACGCAGCAGCCTCGGCTGTTGCACGAATGGGCAGTCTCGTCCGGGTAAGTACCAGGATCTCACAGAAGACCGGCGTAAAGTGGAAGTATGAAAAATACTTTCACGTTTCGTCTGGTGAGTGAGGTAGCCGGAGCCCAATTTTCAAAAGGTTGTCAACGCATCTGTAACCCTCGGGTGTGTGTCAGCAGATGTCCATGGGCGGCGGTATTCACTTAAAATGAGGTGAACCGCCTGCTCGCTTGACATAAAAATTTTTTTTTTGCTTTTGACAGGCTGTATATTACTTGTTTCTTGCTTACTGAAAGTATTCTTTACAGCACTGATCCATCGCGAAGATGCAAAGCGTGCTGAAGGTAGGCGACACGTCCGGCGGCACTGATGAGGAGCAGTCGTCGGAGGTGTGGTTCCTGGCGTAAGAAGTGCCCTGGTTGCAGCACAGCTGCGTGGTCTCCGCCATTTGGTCAGCAAGCGAACCTTGGAAAGGAAAATAAAACAGGATATTATATACAAATACTCCTTACTATCCTTACTAATATTATAAAGGCGAAAGTTTGTATATATGGATGGATGTTTGTTACTCTTTCACGCAAAAACTACTGACTAGATTTTCATGAAACTTGACAATATTATAGCTTATACATCAGAATGACACAAGGGCTATCATTTATAAAGATTTTGTGTGAACTGTCCAAAATATAGGTAATGATAGGTGTCAACTAAGTAGGAATAAGTTCAGTTATCTGAGAGATATTCTGTTGTAAAATAAAAATCTCATTGTTATTTCCCTTTGGCTGCGCGGGAGGAGTCGTGGTTAACAGCTAGTAGAAAATAATAATAAGAAGCATTGCTTCAAACAATGTAGAATAAAGACGGTACGATTTTCGTCGGTGTGGCAATCAGCCGTTTAGCTTAGTGGCCAAAGCGTGAGGCCGCTAGGGCCGAAGACGTGGCTTCGATTCCCAAAGCGGCGGCAATCTTTTCGTAGTTTTTCTTCAAATTTTAAAATAATAAATAACAAATACTTCGGAACATTTTTTACACAATGTTATCTAGTCCCGATTTAAGCAAAACTTGTACTATGGGTGCTAGGTAACTGATATACATACTGAACAGTACTTTTCTTTTTTTTTTTGTGTTTTTAAAAAACATTGCCCTTACTTTGGGATAACATTATCCTGTGTTGTAAGGACGTTTTTATAAACATAAATTTTACGCGGACAAACACCCAGATGCGGAACAACTATCTGTGAGTCACACAAGTAGAAGTCCCGTGTGGGAATCGAACCCACGACCCCCGACGCCGAAGCCAATACCTTGGCGAATGCGCCACGGATTCTTATCCACGGAGTCCTTTATATATAAACACCCAGACATTAGAAACGCTATGGTCATCACACAATATTTTTCCAGTAGTGGGGATTGAACCCACACCCTGTGGCTCAAAAGACAGGGTCACTATCCACAACGTCAAATATGTCAGGAGACAGAACGTATTAAAAGTCCTTTCTGTATTCTGAACTTATGTCTTACTCTCACTGCTTGGAGAAGCCGCCCACCTTTTTCACAAATTTTCGGCTTCAAGCCTAGCATTGCATGGTTTCATTTAACATGATACGTGTATAAAATAAAATTCGTATTATAGCGTAAATCATCTACCGTTTTAGATTAATAAGTCACTATCCTTCCGCCCTTTTATAACCTAAGTAAAGTAAAGTAACAGCCTATAAATGTCCCACTGCTGGGCAAAGGCCTCCTCTGTACCAGAGGGTACCAGGGCATAGTCCACCACACGGCCCCACTGCGGATTAGCGGACTTCACATATGTCCGAAATATTTTTTGTTATTATTTCGAAAGTATGCAGGTTTCCTCACGATGTTTTCCTTCACCGCCGATCACGTGATAAGTGAGCACTTAAAATTAACAATTTTATTGTTGCTGGCACCGGGGATCGAACTCAGGTTGTTCGAGTAAATCGAATTACAGGCGAGCCCGGACACTGAGGGAGTACCTATCACGGTTCTATTTTATAACCTAGTTGGGCATTTATTTTCATCCCAAGTCCTTATACATCCCAAGAAAGGAATCATTTTCAATATGGTATTGGCTAGGTTTGTTACGACCAGCTGCCAGCCTTACTTCAACCCTTAGTAAAGTATGAAAAACAACAACTTTCTAACTAAAACAAAATTATAAGGAAAGAATTCTTGAATCTAGGATCTCTTTTAACATACCAATTAAAGACCATGGACTCACCAAAATTTCGTGCCATGAGAAGACATCCCAGTGGCTAGGTGTTAAAAAAAGCTGAATAAAATCTGATGACATTCTGTTTAAGATAATCGATACCCTTATAAACAAGGGCAAAAACTTTTGGTTTTGCGGATGAATATATAAGACGTTAAATTAAGTCATATTTCAAAAACCAAAGCGACACCTTATATTTTCAAAATCGTCTAATTTTGATAGTACAATTCATTGGCTGTGAGCACACAGGAAGGAACAGTTTGGTTAAGGTAAAAAAACATATGTTAACTCGATATTTTTATGTAAATTTTACAGTTTTTACAGTTGTTTGGTGATTACTTAAAATATAATTCATGTTTCAACGCTAAACTTTTTATTTATTATTTAATATTTAACTTTATTATTTAATTTTGAATTTTAATATTTAAAACTAGTTTCATTTAAAAATATTTAAGGCCATTCATGACAAAGAGTAAATCCAGTTCGAGCGTCGATCCCAATCCCGTATACACGGACTCACCATAGGCACCCCTGTTCGAACAAACAAAGACCGTGCACAACACTAGCCACCACATCTTCATAATATCAATTCACGAACTATAAATCCAGTATCGATAACACTAATCACAGGCCAACACTACACCAACTATCGATACATATCGATTGGCATTCGGCTTCGTTCACGGGCACAACCCACGTATCCTTAGCACGGACGCGCTGTGCAGGCAGGAGTGCGGCGTGCGCGCACGCAACTCGGTCTATTTCGGTCGCGTGTAAATGCACCCGTCTCTCTCTGGCCAAAGATCATGTCGCGCAGACACGGCGATAGGCAATTTGTCCTGATGGTGGGTGATCATTTAACTAAATACGGTAGCGTTTCGGAATAGCACGTTTGTACAGCGGAATTTTAATGGAGGCCCTACAATGTGAGCTTCCATTTTGGTTCATAATAGTATTCGCAAGTTAATCAGTAATTAATTAAGACAATTAATAACTTCGATTGCAAGTGCGAACGAATGAGGTGCTATCAATTACAGTAAACAAAATTTGCATTAGATTTTACTAGACAGTGGAAATGTTGTGGTATCGCTGTAAATCTTTCTTGTAATCATTGTCGTGATAGCAGTATCCGGGCACACGATTAATCATGCAACCTGAGTTCAAATCCGCTACCTGCCCCAATGAAATTGTGAGTTAGTGCTGACTTATCACTTGTCCATCGGTCAGGAAAATCATTTTGTAGAAACCTACATATTTTTGAAATAATAACAAAACTATTTCTTACGTATTTTAGGTCAGTCAATCCGTAGTGGGGTGGCGTGGTAGATTATCCCCTAATATTCTCTGTACCGAGGAGGCTTTTGCGTCGTAAATGAATAGCGTTCGTTAAATTTGAAACCTTCCTAAAAGAACCATAAGTTCGTTTCATAGTATTTAAAGTGCAAGGCCACATCAATGTAAATGAAAAATACATGTAATATACAATTTAGTACGCTAAGTGTTTTCGTAGTTTAATTGCATGCAGACCTTTATCATAAACCCCTTTCCAGTAGACCCCACCGATGATCAAAGTGATGTAAATGTTACAAACTAATTATGTGGTGCCAGGGCCACGCAGCATCCTCGGCTGTTGCACGAATGGGCAGGCTCGTCCGGGTAAGTACCACAACCTCGTAGAAGACCGGCGTAAAGTGGAAGTATTTTACTTTCACGTTTCATCTGGCGAGTGAGGTGGCCGGAGCCCAATTTTCAAAAGGTTGTCAACACATTTGGAACACCCTAGGGGTGTAACAGATGTCCATGGGCGGTGGTATTCACTTAACATCAGGTGTACCGTCTGCTCGTTTGGGAACTTCTCACATAAAAAACTAATTATGTATGAGTCTAATACGAAAGGAAACTTTTTCGAAAAAATTACACTGCTAATTGTTTGTCCGTTTCAACCTTACTTTAAGAACATAATAATAGGATTAAGAATCCAAAATTATATTATCTGAATACAGTCCGTTTAGAACATATTTAAATCGCAATATTTTCATAGAGTCACGGTTCTTCAATGTCATCGTTTAAATGAATGAACTAACATTTCATTATTATTCAGTGGGCAGAAGAATCTGACCGCTAAACTTTAAACTGCCGTTCTACTTTGTTTCTACTGTCATATTAAAAGGCCCACACAATTCGCCCACGTCAGTTCCGTGTACGCGTTTTAAAGTACACATCCAATGCAAGACATCGCTTATGACAACTATACAACTTGTTAATAAGTTGAAAATAAGTTAGCGTAGAGGCGCTTACTCTCGGAACAAACAGGCAGAGATAATGTCCATTGCTTGTGAGCAATTAACAACTATGTTGTTTGTAGGCATAAAACGTGATGTAAGACTTCTGCGTTCCTAATCTAACCCCTACCACAAAATTAGCACACAGGATGCCTAAGGACGTTAAATGATGTACTATTCTTCTTGAAACTTAATTATTGTCCAATATTTTAAATGGTAATAACATTTGTTGGCATTAATTTTGAGTTATTTTAAGCGAGAACAATGCAATCAGTTATAGTACCTAGCAAATCGTATAGGTATGTAAATAATATAATTAGTCTGTAACATGTAATTTTTATTTTGGTTTTGTTTATGACAAAATTTATAATTTATGGAAAGGTTGCTGATAAAACAATAACTCTTAGTAAGATACTCGTATCTATTCGATATTATGAATTTCAACATAGTTTCAAAGACCTCTATCACAGAATCTACTTTAAGACTACTACGATACGGCATTTTATTTACACAGCTTTGCTTAATGAGATTTCTGCTTTTGTTTGAAACATATTGCCCAGCTGCAGTATTGGCTATCTCATTCGCGGATCTATCACGGCCTTAGACAATAAAAACCGTTAGAAAACCGGCACACAATAAGATATTTATATTGCGTATTTTTTATGTGACTAGTTGCCAAGCGAGCAGGCGGTTCACCTGGTGTTAGGTGAATACCCCCGCCCATGGACATCTGCTACACCCGGGGTTCCAGATGCATTGACAACCTTTTGAAAATTGGGCTCCGGCCACCTCACTCACCAGACGAAACACGAAAGTATTATACTTCCACTTTACGCCGGTCTTCTGTGAGGTCGTGGTACTTACCCAGGCGAGCCTGCCCATTCGTACAACAGCCGAGGCTGCTGCGTGGCCCTACCACCGTTATAATTGTTTAAGCAATTAGAAGCATCAAAAAGCAGCTTAGTTTCCTGTTATTTTCCATTAACCTACCATAATACTTATAACTAACAAAACCTGAAGCTCAGAAATCCCGGTCTCTGACTTATTAGGTATTAAGCTGCAACATATACTACGTACTTTAATGGTCGCATCAAAGTTTAGGGCTAAAACCTTCCCAGATAAAATGATAATCATGGAAATCAGACCAGTGATTCTAGAGTTATAACACTGCATCACCACACGAACAGCAAATAGGCAGCGGAACGACTTTGTTTCATACTATGCAGTGAAAACAAACTTACGTTAAAATATTTACAATGTAACATTTGATTTGGACGGTTTATCATTATGGGATGTTCCACATTCGATGCCCGTTTTCCTCAAATTATCCTCTTGCAATTCCAGACCTTGACCCACTGCGCGCGAATCAATACGCATTCGCTCGCAAACACTACTTCAAAGATACTCGCATCAAAACAGTTGCGGTTTTCGGATATAATTAGCGTAATGTCATCTGGTCTGTTAGAGGTTTAAATCTGCTAACGACAAAATTATTATTAATGTTAGCTACACCACAAGTGTTCCAATATGTTTATATAATTTACTGATAATTTATCTTTTGTGTCCACTTCCTTTTTTTTTTATTTCAGTTTATAAGTATGATTGACTCTTTTTACCAATGTTGTGTATAACCTTTAATAGGTATATTTTATACATATTATACAGCGTGTCGTTACCATCGCGACAATAAATGAACACACGTCTAATGCTACTTGCCAATAATCATAAAAAAATATTAACGTTAAACAAAATCCATAATTAAAAAAAAATATTTTTCAAACAAACTAATTAAGTAAAAAAGAAACAAAATTTGTAACATCCTATACAACTCGCGCCACAGCGTCGTTTTACAAGCCTCTCCTTCTAACAGTATGTTTTGTCTCTTTTAAATCCATTCAACCCATTCATATGCTTTGTGACCTTTACAAATGAACTTTACGTTACGCTTTTATAGGTAAGGGTGTTCTAAAATTCTTTGTTTTGGAAAATTTAATAACTCTGTAAATATGGATGTTTAAAGAATTTAAATGTTTAATACAGGTTTAAAAAGTTATCCCCTATATGTGTTTTCATTTATTGTCTCGATGGTAACGACACGCTGTATATATAAGAATTGGCCCTATAGCTAAGAACACATAAATTATACTATGTTTTGCTTTTGGTGTACCTAATAATAAATAAATACATTTAATATGGAACACTGTTTTTGAAGAGCCGTGATAGCTCAGTGTCCGGGCGCTCGCCTTTAAATCAATATACTCGAGCAACCTGAGTTCGATCCCCGGTGCCGGTACCAATGAAATTATTAATTTCAAGTGCTGAATTATCACGTGCTCAGCGGTGAAGGACAACATCATGAGGAAACCTGCATATTTTCGAAATAATAACAAAAAAATATTTTGAAGACATGTCTTGTGAAATCCGCCAATCAGCAGTGGGGCTGCGTGGTGGACTATGATACTCTCTGTGCAGAGGAGGCCTTTGTCCAGCAGTGGGACATTTATAGGCTGTTACTTTACTTTACTGTCTACTTGACACTGCCAAAGGAGAGTTAAAGGCTGCCTTCCCAGTACCCACAGCACGTTGTCATAATATACTTGTGCTTAAAACACAGCTAGGTTGGAAACTGCTACGACATTATTATAAGCTCTCGTATTTAATGGCGCTTGGTTTAAATTTTAACTGTCAGTCGTTATTTATGTGATGAACGTTCCACCGCCGTTTCGGTGCCAGGGCGTCAGTTAGATTCTCGGTAATTATTTGTTTCGCCTTAAGAGCGTTTCTGAGAACTATCAAAGGTTAATAGGTTACCCAGATAAATAAAATTAACACCATTTGTGGCAAAATATTTAGAAGTGAATTGTCTTCAGTTATCTTTCTTTATTAACAACTATAAATACGAACATTGAATCACTGTAAGCCATAATTACAGAAGAAAGAACCACGCCCTTCTATAAACGATTTAGCATTTTCAACTTGCTACTGTATAGCCAAGTATATTGGGGCATAAGCCAATACGTTTCTAACGTCATAATATAAGACATATTACAAAAAATACGATTAAAACATGTAGAAAAAGTACGAAAAGATTGTCGCCGCTGTGGGAATCGAACCCACGTCTTCGGCATTCGCGGCCTGACGCTCTAGCGACTGAGCTAAACGGCTGATAGCCACAGCGACGAAAATCTTAACGCCTTCTTTCTACATTGTTATTTAGCATTTGAAGCAATGCTTGGCGCATCTATTGTTATATCCTTTCCAGCATACAAACAATTTCGAATATCGTTATACAACGATAATTCGAACGAGAGATGTCGCCATTGCTTTTGATAAATTTTAAAGTTTTTTATAGTGCTAATCTCTGCACCTAAGATTGAACATTAAAACATGTAGAAAAAGTACGAAAAGATTGTCGCCGCTGTGGGAATCGAACCCACGTCTTCGGCATTCGCGGCCTGACGCTCTAGCCACTGAGCTAAACCGCTGATAGCCACAGCGACGAAAATCTTAACGCCTTCTTTCTACATTGTTATTTAGCATTTGAAGCAATGCTTGGCACATCTATTGTTATATCCTTCAATCTAATGTTATATGTTCAATCTTAGGTGCAGAGATTAGCACTATAAAAAACTTTAAAATTTAAAAAATACGATTTTAACATTATTTTTTATAACATTCCTATTACCTAGAACAGTATGGAAAATAAAAAAAATCTTCTTCGTCGTTCCCTCACTAATGGGGATCGTGACCATAATATTATTGTAACTTGTCGCCATTTGCTTCTATCCTGCGCCAGTTCAATGGACCGTTGTAGAGTTCCTCCCATTGGCCCTACAATACTTTTACTCCGCTTCCCCTGCATCCGTCCCACGATCAACTGCTTCTCCAGCTCAAGCATAGTTCGTACTATATGTCCGAAGAAACTTGGCTGACGTTCTCGGCGTATAGAGGTAAGTATTTTTTTTAATGTGGAGCTCTTGTAAAATTGACGAGTTTGTCCTCATGGCTGTCCATGGTATTTTCAGCATTTGTCTCCAGCACCACATTTCGAAAGCACTTATTTTGTTTATGTCTTTTAAGGCTCCAGGTTTCAGCTCCGTATAGAAAAATAGAGAAAACTAAGGAATGTACTAGACGAATTTTGGTAGTTCGACGTATATTCTTGTTCTTCCAAATTTTCTCGAGGCTTTTCATAGCGCTTTCAGCCATTCCTATACGACGGGACAGCTCGTTAGTACTACCGCCCTCCTTCGTAATGAGGGAACCCAGGTAAGAATTTGACATGGTTTAGTTCGGATTACGTTTGTCGAAAACTTTTGTGTATACGTAAATATAAAAAGCGAATAAGAAATACGAGAAACAGTGGTGTTTCTGGTATTTCTAGTAATTTATAATTACCGAATTATAAAGTATAATATTCCTAAACATTTACTTTACTTCTACCATTATCTTAGTTTGCGAAGTCGGTCTAATTAATTTGTATCTAATATCAAAGCTTTAAAGGGATGTCTCAATAATTGTAGTTTATTTATTTTATTGTTCACTTCAAACTAATTCAATGTTAAATTTATTGATTACGTCATCTTAGATCATGGTTTTTATGAATAGTTATTATTATTATATGACATCTCTAAGGCAACTACTTGTATTATGCTAAGCGTGTTTTAATGGTTACTGCAGAGACTCTTCGACTTTCGCAGTAAGCAAGGCAGTCAATGCACTGTATAAAATGTCACAAGAGCGATCAGTTCACGAGTTTATATCTATTTTGTTTAACTATCCTATGTTTACACTCGACTGTGGCGTCGCCAAAACGGCGGGTTGCATGTTCGTCCAGTAGATATGTACTCTATCCTCTATGTTCCCTCCTCAGTTCTGAAAAATTTATTCAGTTCCATCACCGACATGTCCTTAAATTCATCTTTGTTGTACAAGTGTCACATTGGGTATAATTATTTAAATTAAAGAAAACAAAATGGTGAAGTGTATGTATCTTGTCTAAAAAAAGTCGTGTCGTAGGCTGGCAACTTTTTTTATTATTATTGAATTGTTTCTCTATATAATGTGTAAGTTATACAACACATTATGTGTATGCTATAAAATACTTAGACTCGGCGCAAATCAAGTGAAAGTGCGACATTCATGCCATCACTTATAAAAGCTTCGTTAAAACCGTGTAATTAATCTTAACAGAGATAACTGTGTGCCGGGTTATAGTTTAAATTTGACAATACAGTTGAAATTAAAATAGATGAATGCAAGGGATCTTCTCATCGGCGTGTTAATAAACTTTGTAACAACAACTTAGTCAACATACTTTGCGTACTTTATGTGTACATATTGTAAGCAATAACTTGATCGGCGAGCCTTTTATTTTTCAACAGTCGCGCGGACAAACTGGTCATATCTCATCAGTTAACGGATAAATAATCTCTTCGACCTCGCAGCTTCGACGGCCAAGGCAGACATAATAAAAACATTCACAAGATATTTATAGAACCTGCGCCTCAGACCTCCGGGAATTGCGTCGTTTCCATTTTGTTGTCTCAATCTTTAATCATTCCGTTTTATTGCAGAACCTTTATCTATAACCAATCTTAACAACGAATCGTTTGTCAAAATATTCTCTCATATGATCTTTATGCGCATAAGATCAACCGGATGCTTATTCCGAAAAGTTTTTCGAATTGCCTTGGTGCATTCAAATCTACTGGATTGTAAAAAAACTAGGTTTAGACCAAAATGAAGTCAGATTTCTCTTACAAGTTTCCTTTGTCAAATTATTTATGCATCGATTAAGGGTAACTTTCTGATATAGAACGTTTTTTTAAAGTTTACAAATTAAAATAGCATTTTGAAAATTTTAAGAAGAAAATTTGGATACGTGCCCCTTGTAAAAATCCATTCCAAACTTAAAGTGCATTTCCCTCGGCTGTTGATTAGACATCGAGACGTGTATGTCACGTTCGTTCGTATCATCGTTTTGTTTTTATAGCAAACTCGAGAAACTAGCGAATTAAAAAAGTAAAAATTCTATTATTCGTTACTAAATTTCAAAGGTATAGTATGTTGGGTACGATCTGAGAATTCCCGAAAACTTCATAAAAGTCAGTCCAGCTAGTTTGCAGTACCATGAATTGTATATAGATAGATCAGGCAAACGAGCCAATGGAACACCGCCCATCTTTACCAATGTGTGCTTGGTGTCAAAAACGAACACAAACGGACGCATTTGGCTCACTCTGTAAAAGCTCGACCTAATCATCTCGGACCGGTTAAAGACGAGGGCACGTAATATGTGAGATGACTCCGTAGTGCAGTTGCCAAGGTAATGGCCTCGGCGCGGGGGGCGACGCGGATCGCGACTAATATTCCTTCATAAGACAACTACACACTCCTTCACAAGACTTTTACGGTGGTAGGGCCACGCAGCAGCCTCGGCTGTTGCACGAATGGGCAGGCCCGTCCGGGTAAGTACCACAACCTCACAGAAGACCGGCGTAAAGTGGAAGTATGACAAATACTTTCGCGTTTCGTCTGGTGAGTGAGGTAGCCGGAGCCCAATTTTCAAAAGGTTGTCAACGCATCTGTAACCCTCGAGTGTGGCAGATGTCCATGGGCGGCGGTATTCACTTAACATCAGGTGAACCGTCTGCTCGTTTGACAACTTTTCGCATAAAAAAAAAAAAACTGTTTGTATAACCCACAGATAATTGTTTCGGGGCTGGGTGTTAGTCCACGTGTAATTTATGTTTGTAGAACGTCCTTACAAAAACAGGTTAATATTATCCCACATAAGCGGCAATGTTTTCTAAGGGAAGATCACGATAGATCTTCTAGGACGCAGTGGTAACCGGGAAGATGTTGGGAGTGGGCCGTAGACCCATCGTGTTCCCGTGTTCCCGACAAAAGTGACAGCACAGGTGCAACGTGGGTTTTTAGTGGTTACTCCTGTGTCACTGGGGACCTCCCACATATCTGCTGTCTACCCACGAAGCGGTGGGGGATCCATAAAGGATTTCTCTCACATAAAAAGGAAAAATAAAATTCCCAACCCCTTCCACACAAAAAACAAATACGAGATACAAACATGTGACCGGATATCATTCGTATTGTCTACGTTCGTTCGACTAATATTAATGCGGGTCACGCCACCAGTGACCTTCACCGAAAGACATAAATTGCTATTTGTGATTCCACATTGGGCATCAGCGCACCTCATATTAGTATTCTATCGGTTAAAACTGCCACGACACGAGAGCATACCAATTAAGCACAGTACACAGTCACATCTCGGCGGCTGGGAGACTCTTCGAGAGACCAAAATCCAATAGACTCACGCCCGGTTTCTGAAACACTGATCATCGTACAAGTTAACTAATCAGCTATCAAATGGCTTTTCAAATGCTATGCTATGTTGCCAAAGGCATGGTTAAACTCTCTTAATTGATCAGAATGATCTTCTTAATGATCAGAATGATCATTTCAAAGAGTTTAACCATCCTTTAGTCAACTAAAATCACTTACATTCGCTTAGCTTGAAGTAATTCTTTGGCCCTTTAATTATAAAACCATAATGTATGGTTTACACCGAGTCAAAGTTTTTAGATATTATGTGGAAAAACGTATTTTAAACATTCTCGATGACACAGGAGACAGTGCATTGAAAATATGATATTTAAAAAGAAAAATTCGATTAATTCAATCAAGTCAAATGTCATCAATAATGTCTAAATATTCAAAAAGAATGTAAAGTCTACAGGTGTCTGAAGCCGAGCCTTTGCTAAGTAAGAGCGAACTTCATATATCTTGATCCCAAACTTAAAATCCATAAACAATTGACTGTAAACCACAAAAAATTATATTTAATTTTTAAAAGCTACGCCGATGGAAAGGGCATAATAGTATAATGTCGAAGAATATATTGAGGACAAGGATGTGTGGAAATAACTCTTGCTCTTCACTTGCAAGTCCCCTGGCTGCTGCTAATTTTGTACTTAGAATAGTTACTTAAAATAGTTTTTTATATATATTTAATTTAAAAAAAGATAACTAGAGCGCAGAGTTACTTGCTAGTTCTTCTCTGGACAGGTCTAGTGTAATGAAGGGATAGTTACATATTGAATAAAGAAATTTTGACTTTGACTTTGATTTTCCACCAGTTTTTTTTTAAATAATTAGAAAAGAAAACATTGAATGAAGTTTCGAGTCGCCTCCAAAGCCTACACAATACTCGATTCGCCCACTGCGGTGTTTTATTGGCCGGTAACCCGATTGTGATATGGGCCTTGTTAATTTCGCAACTTGAGAGCCAAGGCCGGTGTGGCCGATGTTACGTCAATGCTACGCAAACATTTGACTTGACGCCTCGCGTGCTACCGCTAAAAGTCCCCAAATACGTGCGAACAGCCAAATGTTTGGACGATTAACGGCTTACATATGTAAGTGGGAAGTAGAGACCTTCGGTTTTGGGACATAGTGACCTTGTTTTTATGCGAGAACGTGGCAACTGAACTGGCAGGTCCGTCCGGGTTAGTACCACATCCTCACAGAAGACCTGCGTGAAGTAAAGGAGATATGGTGAAGGCAGGTGGTTATCAATTAACATCAGCTGAACCAGCCAGATCGTTTGCCACTTTCTGACATTAAAAAAAAAAGTCAAACCGCCGCCCATGGACATTTGCAACACCCATAGGGTTGCAGATGCATTGCCACCTTTGAATGAAGCGGGCCCCGCCTACCTCACGCAGAAATATAACACTTCCACTTCACCCTGGTCTTCTCTGAAGTCACGGTACTTCCCCGGGTGGACCTGCCCATTTGTGCAACAGCGAAATGTTTTGCGTGGCCCTACTAAAGTCAGGTTTGTTGGCGCTGGCAACACTGTACCGGATATGACGTTATCTACTCGAGCCAAGAGACACATGGTCACATGAAGCAGTGGTCACTTGAATTTCGGCCGCGTTCACGGACGGTGATATAACCACTAGTGCTGCTTATCGTTATAATAGTTGTTAATATTAAAGTTCAGTAATAGTTAGAATAGTAGGATCAAGGTAAAAACGTTAGAACTCATAAAAGATAAAGGTTATTTTATGCAATTATGAATTTCAGGTTTGACATACTGCTATTTTCTTATTGTCTATTTTATTACTCTCTAACTGACTTTTACAACTAACTGACGTTTACAATAATGGGAAGTTGTAATCTAATAACTTTTATGACAGGTCACGGTCCGTTATTACGAGTACAAATCTCGATAGCGAACATGAAAATGGTAACAAGTCAAATTTTTATTAACGAAAACAAAACCGACTTAAAATATTTTTTTTCTTTTTTTTTTCCTTCCTATTAAAAACATTGCCCTTACTTTAGGATAACATTATCCTGTATTGCAAGGACGTTTTACAAACATAAATTCCACGTGGACAAACATCCAGATACGAAACAACTATCTGTGGGTCACACAAATAGTTGTCCCGTGTGGGAATCGAACCCACGACCCCCGACGCCGAAGCCAATGCCTTGACGACTGCGCCACGGAGTCAAATATATCGCTCTGTATTCATTTTATAATCGATTTTCGGGATTACCCTACGTATCTCCGGAGCCCAAGACACAATACCAATGAATTTGATCTGGGACCACACGGGAAGTACCAGCTTTCAAATAAAAAAATAATCATCAAAATTGGTTTACTCCGTCGAAAGTTCTGAGGTAGCAAACATAAAAAAAATACCGTCGAATTGAGAACTTCCTCCTTTTTTGAAGCAGATTGAAAATATTTTAGGTTAAAAGACTCTCTTTAAGTTTAGTTTAAGTAAGCCTTAATTAAAAAAAGCATTAGTTGGAAAACCAGACGTCTATACCGATAAAAGAAGAAAGTTTGCTGTTAATTAGAAAATTATTATGTAACCTGTATTGTCAAACCTAATATATAGCTTCGATAGTCTGGGTTGACTACGGTATTAGTACATAAAACACCTCATTGATTAATTATTTACATTGTTTAAGATTTGGTATAGCATTTGAGTGCTAATTATAGCAAACGATAACTCATTAGTTGTTACATAACTTTAAGGTTTTTTAATGCCCAGTACTGAACATATAGTTCATAGTAACAAATAGTAGATACACATCCCCAGAAAGTTATTATTGAATCTAAAAGTTACTTCATGAAATTCTCATTAATTAATCGAATTATTTCAAAACTTTATCACTTTTATAAAAAGCTCATTTTGAGTTTGAATTATACTATAAATAATAAAATGCACGAAGAATAAATTATTTCTACTATATTCTGTTCCGTGATTTTAGGAGTTTGTATTATGTAGGGATAACAAACACCAATTTGTTTTAATCATATATATTTATTAATATCAATTATTTAATAATAAAAGGGCAGTACAACACAATCATTTGTAGTATTTTTGTAGTAATCGACAAAAGAAACTCGGTTATTATTATAATCACTATTAAGATGTATTCAACACAGATTTGTGTGATTTTTTCAGAATCAGTAATATTCAAAGTTTACCTGAATTTGTACTTCTCATACACTAAACAAGACAATAAGTTTATCTAAGCAATAAATATCGAATAAAATATTTTAACTTAATTAACTAACACAATATTTCTCCTCATTTTAAAGTACTTTTTAACAAAATCTCCCATTGAGGATACAGTCTAGATAATGATAAACAAAATAAGTTGTAATATATCAAAATAACATATAACGAATGCTCACCATTTTTATAAGTTTATTAAAAATTGACAACTACATTTTATACACGATTAATATAAGTATGGGCAAAAGTCAATAACCATAACCAAAACCTTCGAATATATTTCAAGTACATTGTAAATGTATAAATAATTTTAAAATAGTTATTAAAAATTGCTTGTATAGTTTAGTAAAAGGTAAATATCCCACCGAAAGTATTGGGAGTAAAATACAATAGTAAAAAAGTAAAAGATTTGGTTTGAGCACGAGTATCATCTTCTATTATTTTGGTCTCTCCTTCTCTTTTTTAGTACTTTGGTCTTTTTCGGAACACAGAAATAATGTATTTCGTAACGGTAAGGTCTATCAATAGCTCTGGTATTCTTATAATTCTGCTATTATATAATTAGACTTGAGCTTAACTAAAAATACGACTTATTAAAGCTAACCAAATAGGAATAAATTAAAGTTTACTACAGTAAAGATACATGTATTACGATCGAGATATTCATATGTATATATTCGTAACATTAAATTGATTATCTACTATTCGATAGAAGCATAAAATTGATATTAAAGTTTCATCTTCGAAACCAGTAAAACGCGTCCTGTTGCGTGTTCCATTACTATTCCTAACGTCTACCACCTCTAAAAGAATAGTCATCTAATATTTTTTCACAAAATAATCTCTCCACGGCCTCTTTGCAATATTCCAACGTGTAAATATTACGTGCATTGACATACTTTGTAAAAAAATGTTTGAGACAATGCTAAAAGCTTAAAAATACATCGCTTATATAAGTTCTTTAAGGATCGTTATAATCGTATTTATCTAAAACATTATAGTTTGGCAGATATATCATTTAGTTTACAATAATTATTACTCCAGCCGTATGTTTTTAATAGTATTCGGTTAAAATGAATTAGTTGATACCGTCTTGGTATCGCTGATTATTAGGAATGTGGTCAGCTTTTATTATACGATAATTTGTCAGGTAAAGTTATCTAAAACGTCATATTACAATGGAAAGCTGTAGACATCACGGCCAGAATTCTAAAAGTAGATATCGAGAGATAAGTTAAATATTTAATAATTATATCTAAATCGAACATTATAAATCACTCGCTAAGTGGAAGACAATAATAACAGATAGTTAACTTTCGATTAGATTAGACCGATATAACCTTAATTAACTTAACTAACAGCTAACTGAAACCTAACTAATAAATATAGCGCGAGTATTAACGTACATGAACGCGTCGCAACGCACCCAAGAACAAAACCAACAAATGCAAAACCCATTAACGACTAATAAACAAACATATCATACGCAGAGTACACAATAAATACACTTAAAGCGAAATTAAAAGTATGATTACATCGAAAATACTATTTATTGTACGATAGATACTCTTCTTAAGCTACTACGTTAAATAATTGGCACGTTGAATGACAATAAAGATATTTGTGCGTAAAGATCTTCCTCCAAAGCCTGTTTGGTCTCAGCTTAGATGGGGGTTGCCATGCGTTTTGGTTTCCCCACCATCGTCTGAGGTCCTACGTAGGCTTAGGCCTTCGCGTGCTTAGCTTGCTCCTCGGCCTGCATTTTCGTGCGGAGCGCCGGCACATCCTCAGGGATACGTACGATGGTGTGGAATTTCTGAAAGTTCAAATGGCCTTTACATATCAGCGAGAACCAGTCCATAGTGCGATGCTTCTTAAAGAGTTGGAAAGATCTGACCGACAAAATATGGTAAGTTTTCAGGTCTGAAGCGGCAATCCAAGCCGTTCACCAAAATTTTGACTCGTGTTCCGTATGGGAAAAACTGTTTACAAAAAATTTACCCTGATTCAAAACTCTCAGATATCTAAATTTTTCACTGATCGATCGATTTAAATTGATCCTGCTTACTTACCCGGTCTTTCAATGTATGTACACTCATTAACCTCTGAAGAAACCCAATGCCTCTGAACGTCCATTTACATTTTTCAAGTGCGAAGATGGTAAACGAGCTGGCGTTTTGTTTTAAGTGATAACCGCCGCCCATTGATATGCCCATTCATGTAACAGCGAAGACTTGCGTGGTCCTACCACACTTAAGCGCTTAATTAACACCACTTACAGGTGGGACGATAGATAACTACTTGCTAGACTGTGGCAATAAAGAAATCCTGGTAGGGCATACGTAAAGGTAAAGATAGAATGTTAAACCGACCTCCATTCTGGTGCCAGGGGTGACACGCCACAGATATATCATGTAACCGGGGATGCAAAGCATCGATGAGAGTGCCGTGAACCAGCCGAAGGCGTGTGACCACCAGGGATATTCGTAGTTCATGTACTTAATAGGAGTCCACTGCACCAAGTTAAAGATGAACACGCTCTGAAAGTCAAAAGTATTTTAAGCCAAATTCTCGGATCTGTTATTCTCTCGGCAGCATCTATGGTGATCAGAGAAAGTGGCTTCTCTATATGTGTGAGAAGGTAGGTTGCAGAGTAGGCATTCATCTGTTATTACTGATTACAACCTCTCGCGAACATCTATAATAGCAGCAGGGTTAGAATTGCGATACCAGTCTTTAAAAGAGTAAGTCTCGATTATCAGGCTCATAAAACGAAACGCTAAAATATATTACTTCCACTTCATACCGTACTTCCCCATACAAGCCTACTTATGAACGCAGCAGTAGTTGTTACATGTTGCCTTCATTTGCTCTTCAATGTTCCAGCTGATTCGATTAACGCTAATAAACTAGTCAATATATTCAAACGAAGCAGTATTTATAGGATACGCTAGCGTAGTATGTACTTGTGGTTGGCAATTAACTTTCTTGCGGAATTTGCATCATTTTCTTTATGCAGATATTCTGGTAAAAAGAGATTCTTGAACAATGCAGCAATGTTTCGTATACTTATCGTACTCATTTAACCCATGCGGTAATGCATAATTTATATCTCAAATTACGTAAATAAGAAATCAAGTGTTAATGCTAGTGTAAATAGATGAACACGACTTCGTTGCGCAATAACTAAGTACATCTGTTTACTTTATACTTGCTAATTTGAATAACCAACAACGTCTTAAAGTTAAGCCTATATATTCATTCATAACGCTCATACTGTTTCATATGAAATGCTGAATAGAAACTTGTAGATAATCTTAGACAATTCATCAAATAAAATGTCTACAAAAGTGTCATTAATCGATATTTTTTTCATCTAGGTACATATAAATATATAAATCACACATATAAATTGTGGCGTCTGACAACTATATCATACTGAGAACAGAGCCAGCTGTTAAAATGTTATACTTACAATGCAAATGGCAGGCGTGAAGCCAACCCAGCAGAACTTCCACCAAATAGTGGGGTAGTAGCCGATCATTTCCTTAATGCCGTCGTAGAAGCGGTTGACACCGAACGCCCAAGAGATGGAGACACACTCGAAGAATATCAGGAACAACAGGCAGAAACCGGAAACAGCGTATGAGTCGAGGATTTGGAAGACGTACATGCCACCCTGAAAGTAATATATTAATGTGTAATGTAAAACTGATATATTCTCAATAAAACTGCAATACGGATTGACTGATAAACGCTGAATTTAATATCACATTAATGTGTGAATGTTTTCTTATTTTAATTCCAAGCAAATATGCTTAATAAGTCTTGAAGAATAGGTCATTTCGTAATAGTATTATTAATTAATATTATATATTTCATATTAAAACTTTAATCTATTAGGAAAGAGTGTTATTGGAAATTCTATTTGAAAACACGTTGGTTACATCTCATCTCAAAAGTTCAGTAGCATGGGGCAATTTATTAAAGAGAAACTTTTTTATTTCGCCTGAAATCTTTTAATCTATCTATCGCATATCGCATTACGGCCGGCCGCGGAGCAGGTGTAAAGTGAAAAGCGCTTCGTAGAGCAGCCAAGGCCAATATGGCGGCGTCTATGGCTCGTATCAGCTAGGCGTGTAGCATTTATTAGATTTTATAATTAATATTTAACTGAAAATGCCTACGATCCAAAAAAAATCACTTGCAATGAGGTTTCATGAAAACATTTTTTTTTTTCTTAAATAAACATTACAATTTAGAATGATCATCACCTCTGAGATACAAGACAGTCCGACCAAATATGAAATCACGCAAGTGATCGCGATGAAGATTTCCTTGCGCCTCCTCAAAAGCTTAGGCCACTCGTCGATGACGGCGGTGATGAAGCCCTCCATCGTGCAGAACTGGCTGTCCAACCCAATGAGAAGCAGCATGAAGAAGAATAGACAAGACCATAATGGTGCACCGGGAAGTTGGAGTACCGCCGATGGATAAGCCAGGAAAGCTAGGCCGGGACCTAAAAGCAGACAAAAGATGTGTATATTGCTCAAGCAATAATTACATATTAACATACATATTCTTAAAAAAGTATACTTTTTAATGTTACTTGTTTGGTATTTGATATGTACCCAGTTACATATATTATAGTTAGGAACCGCAGTTTCATTAAAATATTCTTTATCTTATCATTCTAATTTTCCTTGCAACTACTAAATAATAATACTAATAAATGTGATTTACTGGGCACTTTTACATATAGTTTAAGCAGAGCCTTGCAATTATTTTAAATGCAATTTACTATATATTCCTTATTTGTTATTTATACATTTATTCTCATTATTTAAAATTTTATTATTCTTCCATCTTTTGCTTGACTTACGTTCTCTACGTTGAGTGGTAGATAATACCTTTAGGCATTAAGCCCGCCCTTTGAAGCTTTTTTAATGTTAGCAGTATAGCATAAATAAATAAAAAATAAAGTGTTCACTTTGGTTTTAAATTGTTTTACCTGAAGCTGCCACTTCCTCTACAGGCCGCTGTTGTTCGTGCGCCATGAAGCCTACCACGGAGAAAATGACGAAGCCAGCGAACATCGATGTACTAGAGTTTACAGTACAGACTATCAGAGCATCCCTGAAACAAAATAGTTGCGTAAAAAGTACACTTTCGAGAAAAAAGACCAGAAAATCAACGGTCATTTGAAAGCACTTTTACAATGCACTTGTCTGTGCCTGACCGTAATTACGTATCAAATACAGGTATTCATTCTTGCTTTTTGCCTGTAGCTCTTTAGCCAATCGGCAAACGCTGATAGTCTCTGCACATAGTAGGACATATAGGCAGTTCACAGAGGGTATTAGAGCATAGTCCACCACGGGACTCCACTGTGGATTGACAGACTTTACATATCTTCGAGGTATTATTCCAAAAATATGAATAAAATTATTTTCTGATGATATTTTCCTTCGCCGTAAATCACGTGATAAATCAGCACTTAAAATTAACAATTTAATTGTTGCCGGAGTATTTTAATTTATAGGCGATGGTCCGGACACTGAACAATCATGGCTTAAAGTCACGAGAGTAAAGAGAAGTAAATTGTGAATATTATTAAGTTTGGCGTACTTGTAAACGTTATTGGTGAATTTATTGTAGCTGCCCAAAGCCACCAAGGTGCCCAAACCGAGACCGTAGGAGAAGAAAATCTGCGTGACGGCATCTATCCATACTTCGGATTCCAGAAGTTTCGACATGTTTGGCATTATGTAGAACTTGATGCCTTCCAATGCACCAGGTAAAGTTATGCCTGGAAATAACAATATCTTCGTGTGTCAAGTCGCCTTCAGTAGCTGAAGAAGTAGAGTTGATTCCCTGAAGTTGATCTTTTTAGCATTAACAACAGAGCTACTACATTTCTATTATATCTATATCGACATTTCTTAAATAACTATATAAGTTAAATTTTATTTTGCACTGACTGTGAAATTCAATTCGTTCCCCATTGCTACACACATATATTGTCCTGTTACAAATGAAATGTTTTCAACGAGTATTGATTCTGATAGTTTTTAATATGATACATTTATAACTACATAAACATACCATTTCATTTTTAAAAAGCAAGAAGGTGTAGCTGCTGGTTTAAAATATCGGTACATAACCTCAAAGGCAAATTGAGGCTCACCTCGGATTAAGAGAACGGTCAGCAAGAAATAAGGGAAGAGGGCGGTGAAATAGACCACTTTGCCGGTCCAACGCACTCCCTTCCAGATGCAGAAGTAGCACAGAACCCAGACGAGCAGAAGAGTCCCGGCGAGCTCCCAGCGAATGTTGCCAATGTTCTCGATGCCGCTCGAAATTTGAAGTGCCCGACGCCTGTTGAGATTCACATCGGTGAAGAAACCATTGATTTTTATTAAGCACAGAGTAAAAGAGTAGAAAAAGGATTTATTTTAAACGAACCAAATCTTAACAAGCTAAAAAGAGAAGGCGGACAAAATTGTCTGAACATAAATGAATGGATAAGTTTACTTCTAGAACTTTCTTGTAATGTAAAAAAAATAAAGTAATGGAGAGAGTTATAAACGGTGTGTCCCTCTTCTATGGCAAAGAAGAACAGCTCCTCTAAATAAAGAGTGCACTATGTTTCTTGGCTGTGATTTTGATAAAGAAGTTTATCCGCTTATATATAATTTTCCACTTTTTTCCTTTTCATGGTCATAAAATTAACATCAGCATTGGTATGGGATATTCAAGTGTTGAGTTGACAAACACACTACAATCATAGTTGACAAACACACTACAATCATAGTTTCTAACTCCTGCTCCTATCCCACCTTTGTGGTATCAGCGCAACATGTGATTCATATTGTCAATGGTATTGGCTATACGACCTGGCAAATAAACACCTAGATTCAAAATAATTATTTATGGATCGCACAAATAGTTTTCCCGTGTTGAAATCGAACCCACGACCATAGGCTTAGCAACTGCATGAGACGCAGTTGCTAATTGTTGCTATTGAATTCTCCTTTTTGTTAAATTTTTAAAAATATGAAAGACCTCAATTGTGAAGCAGAGGAGAGAATTGGATGTGACAGAGGCGTGTGCCTGAATATTACTTAAGAAGCATCGATTTTCCGTCACGGCAAGTTATTAATGGCCTGTCAAATGTAATGGCGAACCAAAAGCAAAACGAGATAGACGTAAATTGAACTCAAGATTTGTTACTTGCTATATTTAACTATTGATTTTTAATTAAAACGTAAAAAGGCAATATTATGAAGCAATGTTTGATTGAAGCTGTTACGTACTACATTTAAAAATCTTACCAACAACAAAGCACGCAATTGATAAATACATGCCTAAGCTATTAACAGGTCATGAGTTTAATATGCCTCTTTATAATTCTTCATTTTCCGAGTTAATTCCAGTGGTGCGGTTGCAAAGCTATTGGCTTCGGCGCCGAGAGTAATGGATTCGATTCCCACGGGAGACATGTACTTGTATGAGCCACAGGTAATTGTTCCGGCTCTGGATGCTTATTTTCAAGGATCGTTGAAATCAGGCACGCGGCAGTTCGTATGATAACACTAAAACACCATTCACGTGTTTTTCTTACCATATAAGTGGGAACAGGGCAGGAGTGCGATTCATAAGAGAAAAGATCAAATATATAAAATTCTCGTGTCACGGTGTTTGTAATTGAACTCCTCCGAAACGGCTTGACCGATTTTCGTGAAATTTTGTGTGCATATCGGCCAGGATAGAGAACCGGATAAAATCTATTTTTCATCCCCTTAAATGTAAAGGGTGGTCCGCCCCAAACATTATTTTCTACCCTACCAATAATTTATGTGGCAAAACTGGGTTTCCTAATCATGGTACCACCCTTGGGATATCTCCTTTCCAACAAAAAAATAATCATCAAAATCGGTTCATAAATGACGAAGTTATTTCCGAACACAAATAAAAATATATACGGTCGAATTGAGAAACCTCCTCCTTTTTGAAGTCGGTTAATAAAAATTGAGCGTCACCATCTAGCCAACATAACTATCCAAACAAAGCACGTTTGATCCGGGATGGATTTTTAGTTTGTTGTAAATGACTACTCACTCCCAGAATTCCTTGACGGGGTCGGAGAGTATGGCCTTGCTGATGTTCTTTCCGTTCAGGGTGCAGAGCGTCGTCATGTCGAAGGAGGACCAGCACGTCAGGTTCTTGCGGTCGTAAGGGTTCACGCAAGTGGCCGTGTTCCAGTAGTTATCGCAAGTCCTCCAGGGCACATCTAAAAATATAGTTGGAAGAAACGTATAGCAATAAAAAAAGGTAAAAGTAAAGTATCAGCCTATACATGTCCCACAACTGGGCAACGGCCTCCTCTGTACAGAGGGTATCAGGGAATAGTCCACCACGCGGCCCTACTGCGGATTGGCGGACTTCACATGTCTTCGAAATACTTTTTCTATTATTATTCGAAAATATTCCGTTTCCTCACGATGTTTTCCTTCACCACTGAGCACGTGATAATCCGGCACTTAAAATTATCAGTTTCGTTGGTGCCGGCACCGGGGATCGAACTCAGGTTGCTCGAGTATATTGAATTAATTGCGAGCGCCCAAACACTGAGCTATCACGGCTCTTATAGTACGTATCTATATATCTACGTATAGTAGTAAAAACATATATACCTTCTCATTTCAGTGCTGCAAGATCTAATGTATCATTTTAGCAATGACATGAACTTTTGTCTGTATTATTAGATAACTGAATTTAATACATTCAAAGTCAAAATTTATTTATTCAAATAGGCTTTTTATTTTTCTTTTTGGACGTCAAAAAACCACCAAGGTTTCACTAACCTAGACCTGTACAAAGAAGAATCGGCACTAAACTTGTTCTAGGCTAAAACTTGGTCTTTTTATCTTTTTTTTTTAAGTTACAAGTAAGTATACAAAATTATTTAGATCAACAGCTAGGAGACTTGCAAGTGCAGAGCAAGAATAATTTCCACACTTCCTTGTCCTCAATCTATTCTTCGACATTATAATAGGCCTTTTCCATTAGGGTAGCTTTTTCAAAATGTTTTTAAATTGTTATACTTAGTTCTTTGTGGATATCACCTATTACCTAATATACACCAATTATCGATATTTACAGGATATTTTCCTCTAAATTTGAAAAAATTAAAACTTATGTTCAAATTATCAAACCTGCTCTCATAGACATGAAGAAGTAGAAGATGGCCCACGCTAGAATCACGATGTAATAAACGTTCATCCAGCAGGACATCACCGCAGCCGCGTACCCAATACCTGAACAGAAATATAATTCAAAATAAAAACCCTACATTGACTCCGTCAAATCAAGAACAAAACATTAAATGCAATCGATAACATTAAGTTTTCGTATTTAAAAAATGTCTCAATATCTTAAAAATTTAAGGATATAATATATACGGTCGAATTCTCGCAACAACATTTTAAATTCATACGAATCTTCTAAGCCTTTGTAAAAGTGTCTTAAGCTGATCCAAAATTTGAATCTCACCCGACCGCGTACGAAGCGTTTTAACGGGCCCTTTTGGCAAACAATGAAGAATGCTATTTGACAACGCAATCCTTCGTAGAATCCAGTGGCTCCCTTTGTGGTGAATTCAGAACGACCGAGCAATTATGCGAATTAATATTCTTGGACGTAAAATTAACGATGGTTAATTTTATATCTGCGCCAAGGTGGGGATATACTTTCAAATAATAGAAAAAAACTGTGAAAATGTATGTATGCACGTAAGAACTAATTCTTCTCATACTTCTTAAGCGTAACAATAGAAAAATAACTAAAAATGTCATCCTCTGTCAGTCCTCTTTTTTTGTGAACAAACCATTAAATGCATGAACATTAGATGCATTAAATGATAACGGTTATAAATTGGAATTATAAGTAAATATCAAAAACTTATAATACCGCGAAAATGGTGGCTTTTCAACGTTTTTAAACGGTTTTATTTACCTCGACCCATACGGAATTTCTTTGTTTATTTATTTGGGTCAAAATTAGAAATTGAAATTTAAGCACCTTGCCGTTGTCAGATTGATCTGAAATTTGGTACACACATTTAATTTAGATGACAATACAATATTAACAAAAAAAAAAAAAACATAAAATAAAACCGTTTAACTTAAAAGTTTTTTAAAGTAATTATTCGGAGGTCGGTATGCGCGCGCATCGTTAAAATTTGAGATTATTGCGTAAAATTATTTTTCTCCAAACGCACCAAAAGAGGTATAACTTCAAAAACCTATCTAGCGAAAAACTCATATATGTTGGATGTTTGTATTTGAGCCATAAATGAAAAATAATTATTTCAATTTATATCTGTCATAGCATAGCATACCATAGCATAACGTTTAAGCGCAATGATGTTAGCATACATTGCAAAGAATTAAAATAGTAAAGTAACAGTCTATACAAGTGTCACAGCTGGGCAAATGCCTCTTCTCTACAGAGAGTATAAGGGCATAGTTTATCAAGCGGCTGAGAACTGCACATGTCTTCGTAATTTGTTTTTTGTTATTATTAGGAAAATATGTTGGTTTCCTCAAGATGTTTTCCCTCACCACTGAGCACGTGATAACTTAAAATTTAACATTGACAATGTGTCTGAGAGTTGAACTCCACTCCGACCGGACACTATATACAAAATGGCATTGCAGTGAACATTTTTATAAACAACATTTGTGACCACTTTTCCTATTAATTATACAGAAAAGCTATAGATATAAAAAAGACTCATACCGGCGGGATATCATGTCGTGGTTAAAAAACGAATACATTTCTATAACAGAATACATAGGGACGAATTCCCGTATCGACTTTTTAAATTAAAACGGGTTTTCGAAGGCGTTTTATGAACAACATTTGTGACCACTTTTCCTGTTAATTTAACAGAAAAGTCATCTCAGCTTTGTGGATATAAAAAAAACGTTACAGGCGTGATTTCATGTCGTGCCGTAGTTCGACTTTATCGAAGTACCGGCGCCGTAATGGAATTCTGATAATCAATAACCATTTCTAAGGTATCGGGAACAAGATGCCGTGCATGTTAAAGAAAATCTATTCGAAGAAACTGGAAGGCAACCATTCCTTCTGATGTGACTGAATAAAATTTGACAGTCAAATAAAAAAAAAAAACATTTCTAATGACGGAATTTTGTTTCATTTAATGCTTAGAAGCTTTGAACGATTTCAGTGATACTAATGATATTATATTTTAATGCCATCTTTTATTTCTAGTTTAACTTATGATGATACTCGTATATAACAGTAAAAATAAATTATATTAAAAATGCAATAAAAGCAACTATTAATTTTTAGCTGAATTATGAACAATATTACATTTTTATTTTGTTCAAAACACATAAATCATTTGTTCTGGATTACCTCAAAACCTTTCACACTCTTATTTTGTGATCATGGTTAATAGTTTATTACGGGTTTGGCTAATAAAAATAAACTCACTAAACCATGAAAAACCATGTTCAATATTTATATAAAACGAAGCTACAAGCTTAGTTATCAATTTTTGTGGTTCCTACATACTACAGAAGTTGACCAAATTTTCACAAACACGATTAATTGAATACATAAATGAGGTGCTTTAACAACGCATAAATGAAAAATCTTCCGAACTTTTAATGTGTTATTCCGTATCTGAGTGTGTTTTGTATCCGTGATCATATGATTCCTAATCCCGTTATAAAGTCGGAGCCTATAAACATGTATCATCATCATCGTCATTTCAACCCTTTAGAGTCCACTGCTGAACATAGACCACCCGCACAGACTTTTTTTTATGTGAAAAGTTGCCAAGCAAACAGATGGTAAGCGAATACCGCCGCACATGGACATCTGCTACAGCCGAGGGTTACAGATGCGTTGACAACCTTTTGAAAATTGGGCTCCGGCTACCACACTCACCAGATGAAACGCAAAAGTATTTTTCATACTTCCACTTTACGCTGGTCTTCTGTGTGGTCGTGGTACTCACCCAGACGGGCCTGCCCATTCGCGCAACAGCCGAGGCAGCCGTGGCTCTACCACCGGAAAAGACTGCCGCGAAGCACTATCCCAAGCCACCTGCATTGATCGACATCCAAGTGCAATAAAGGAAAATTTACCTTTGAATATAGGCGCGATCTTGAACACGCCCAAACCGCCTATCGTCAGCATCTGCCCCATAGCGAGCTCCATGAAGAACATCGGTATGCCGGCGAGGAACAGCGTGAGGAAGTAAGGTATGAGGAACGCGCCGCCGCCGTTCTTGTAGCAGAGGTAGGGGAAACGCCACACGTTGCCCAGCCCAATCGCCAAGCCGATTACGGACAGAATGAAGTCGAGCTTGCTGGCCCACGACCCTCTTTCGGGCAGATCGGACTTCGTAGCCATTTCGCTGCTGACAAAACTCTTTGGTAATATATTGGACACAGACGCTCGCTATTGCCGCCCCGAGTGGTAGTCTAGGATGAGGATTTCACGCTCTATCGGCCATTACCACATCCACACAGCTAAACAAACATGCTCGTCGATTAGGGGCTAGTAACACTCTCTACCAATCAATCACTATGTCTGTCATCACCTTGTTGTTCTTTTCCGCGTTTCAAAACATTCCTAGATTTGAGTGAGGCTTTCGCGTTCATCCTTTCCGCGTTTCCAAACTGTCGAACCATTCCCTTTCAACATTTTTGGCAAAGTTTGTTTTACCTTACACTTCTTACTTATTTTCCCAGTTAGCCACTCTAAATAGATAACATTCAGAACAACTATCCGTGGGTTACACAAATAGTTGTTCCGTGTGGAATATCCCACCCCTAAACCAATGGCTTAGCAACTGTGCCACAGAGTAGGTATGTTGTTACATATGATGTTACATATCGTAAATATGTTGATAATATCCATATTTGACTCTTCATTATAGTGATCATAAATTTGCATATGTAAGTTGCTGGATATAAGCCGAATAAATTTTACTTTGACATGTCTTCAAAACATAAAGCATATACACTCGAGATAGTGAACTAGACACATATGGTATCAAAAGTAAATTCACACACTTTCGTGATTGGTAATATAATAATGTGGAAATAAACATTTATCAATTAAAGGAAATTTATTTTTAAGTCGAATTGTAAATATCAATGTTATTATAAAAATCTTTAAGATGCATGCCAAGCCGTGGGCAAAAGCTAGTTAATAATAGTAGATATATTATACCCAGCATGCAATAACACTGCAAAGTTTCTGTTTCGTATTTTTGCTAGGCGTATAACTACAGGCGCACTATCCGGACCGTTAAAGGTACAAACTTATCAGTTAAAATATATGGTCTAAACGTCAAGCAAATCTATTAAAGAAATTAAAAATGTCATACCTGGGCTTACTTGCTCCCTGGACGCTAAGTTCGATTTCGTCACCACGTGATTCATTTTTTGGATCCATAGCTCCTCCTATTTGTGTCCTCTTCACTCCCTGAAATATATATCCGTCTCCTGTGTATCTCTCTCTTCAGCTATCTGACTTTGCAAACCTCAAAATTTTTCCGAAATATGTTCTAAGGAAACTTTATCAACATTGTTAATAGGTGCTCGAGAAGACTGAATACCGCAACGTTAACCTGTAACAATTAGAATGGGTTAAAGAATTTAAAGTCACTATACCGTATGTCCGTCACAAACATTTTAACAGAGCAAGCGTTGACAACACAAAGACTCAGATTCAAACCTTGTCTATTGTTTTTTTTTTATATTAAAAGTTGTCATGCGAGCTGTCATAGTCCGTCTGATATTAAGTGGATACCACAGCCCATGGATATCTACAGCACCTGAGGGCCTTGCAGATACGTTGACAAACTTTAAAAAGACCACTTTTTACTTCACTCACCAGATAAAAATATAATAACTACACTTCACGCCAATTCTGTGAGGACGTGGTACGACCGCGACTTGCATAAGCAGAAGCAATTGTGTGGCCTTGTTACTGTAGAGCTTGTCATAATACATCACTTGTCTTAAGTCCTTTTACCATAATTGAATCCAAAAAAGAAACGTGTTGTCTGACAGTCAGAATATGTGATTCAACAGTCCGGCCACTTGTGCAACAGTAATCGCTGTTGCACGAATGGCCAGACTCGTCCAAGCACCACGGCCTCACAGAAGACCGGCGTGAAGTGGAAGTATAAACCTTTCGCGTTTCGTCTGGTGGGTGTTATAACCATGGCCAACTTTTTTAACGCGAAGGAAATGTTACGGAGGAGGACAATCTCCGTTGCTTCAATGTATAACAGCATGATTATAGAGTCATTAAAATGTCGTGTCTGTAAAAATACTATGGTGCTATACGCGAAACTTCACGTGGCAAGACGGTAAATTCAATTTCGTTTAAACGCCATGATCGATCAGTTCGAATATGTGTATTTCGCTTCCAGACACCGACACATTTTATTGGAGGACCTCACTAATATTTATGAGAGACGCCTTTTACGACTTGCCCCGGCACACTAAACTGATGCTTGCAAATGAATATGACACTTGAATTATGTTCATTGGTCGAGTTTAGCTGAACTTGAAATATTTTTATTCTCTTTATAGAAATGCCTTGCGCAGTCTCTGTGTGTATCTGATTATGAAACATATCACAGACAAAGTACAACAAAGTATGGAATATAGTTGTATGATGATCACACAAACTTTAGTCCCGTTTCGAAATCGAACCGACAACACAACAAATGAGAGCAACAACGATGTGAGCAGTTTAACTATAACGCCGTTCGTGCATGTGTCTAAGATAAACTACTGAAGTTGGGAAAATCCAAAAATTTGTTCCAGATTTTTATGTAACATAATTTATTATGTAAAATGATATTTAATGACAATTGTTAATGTCTTTATAACGAAACGGTAAGCATGAGTTGAGAGGCCCCTCCTATCTTACCAAAGGCCGACATCAACTATTATCTCAATAGCCAATACTACGAACTATGTATGATGTTGACTTGCAAAGAATATAAAATACACATATCATATAATTCCGTACAATCCTCAGAAAATACCTTAATCAAGTAGATAATACCCTATACGTAGGCATGCAAAAGCAATTGTAGTGGTATAAACATATCGTATAACATTTTTAAACTCTTTAAAACAATAAACAACACAAGTAACGTTTAACCTAGCAGCATATCAGCCATCAATTCCACCGGGTCTAGAACTAGAGACTCTCATTTGATAGTAACTGTCGATAGCTCAATGGGTAAAGCGTCTGGACGCGTAGTCTGGAAGGTAGTTGAATCCGGTGAGCGCCCAAAAAAAATTTGTGCCACTTTTATCTACACATTTTAAATAGTTGCAGAG
Organism: Iphiclides podalirius; assembly: GCA_933534255.1. Lineage (NCBI taxonomy): Eukaryota > Metazoa > Arthropoda > Insecta > Lepidoptera > Papilionidae > Iphiclides > Iphiclides podalirius. The sequence goes on along the minus strand of OW152839.1, from coordinate 8,792,590 downwards.
TTAAATAGTAACTATATAAATCTTTCGTTAAAAGAGTCGTAAGATTATATGAAACCTATATTTCTTTTAAATAGGCTCCTGTTGACCATGGTAAGTGGAATATTGCCTGGATGTTATACTCGGACAGAAGGACAGACGCCGGCAGGTTATTCTACTACTTTACTGTTTGCAAAATGAACAATGAAGCGTCCAACTTAACAACACGTGCGCCAGAAATAGACCAAGTATCATGACGTGATGGTAAATGAATATCAACAAATGAGCACAATCAACGCCACCCAAACACATTATCTTTTTTAGAGGACTTTCAGAAGATTCTTGTTGAACAGTTGACCAATAAAATGGAAACTGCTCGGAAGCAGTGCCTATTTCATTGGTCAAATCAACCTATGTACAGAAATACTGTTCGTGGCAGCGTCGTAAACTGCGACAAAACAAAATACGAACCACTAAGGTAAATCTATAGTATTCTTTTGTCGAATTTCCAATTTAAACAGCGCTTACTTATTTTCTTCTATAATAAAGTATTTTATAATTTCAGGTAAAGTTCCAGCTATTTCAACCGAACAAAACATTCACAAAATGCCTAACCAGCCGTAAGCACAAAATCCACTTACTCCTTGTGTACCTTGTGAACTTGCCCGAACGTAAAATAAAAATATTAACAAAGCTTTTGACAAACACGATTATATTCCTCTCTCAGGATTCCTTACAATGACATCCAGGTGAAAATCCAAAGTCTACTACTGTCTGTCTTCCACATACTACTACTATAAGCCGAAATAACTAACATCACGTTACAGCCCCTATCGTTAGAGAGACGACCCAAAGTCGAGAAGAGATATTTCTTAATTTTTTTTCTTTACCTACAAATGCAAATTGTAGATAATTTGAGGTTCTTAAGAAAGTCGAATACTAGTTGTATTTAGATTTCGCCGCAAATTCTTTCTTAATGGTTATATTATAAGTTCAAACTGTAAACGTAAGTTAAAATAAATGTTTTCACATGACCCCGGGATATTGTAATTTTACTAAACTATCAGAGTATCTGTGGTCCAGCTGCATATTTTTTTTATTTTAAAAATAGGTACATAATATATTATATGATATTACACTTACTACACAATAACGCACGGCCACACACTAAAACAGTAAAGGCACAGAACACACAGAATACATCGTCACTGACACAGCAAGCAGTTCACGAATGATTCCTGAATACGGTTTCGGAACGCTGCGGCGGACGTCAAACACAGGGACAATATGGCGGACGGTTTGACAGATTCGCTCGCGTGCTCTCGCGCCACATGCTTGGACGTGAATGCGACTCCGAACGATATCATGGCAGGATGAAATACATGTGAACCGAGCAACTGTCAGACGTGGAAAGAATTTATGGGCCTATGAACGGCTCGTTGATGGACAATTTGGACCCTCCGGAAGGAGTAGCTGGGGATCGATAGCGGTGCACGCCGCGGTACGCCCGGTTGACATTGTTACGAGTAGCAGTATCTACACGGCCGATGTAAAAACATACTATACTATCGCACTACACTTCAATATCGTGCCGCTAATGCTATCTTTTGCTGTAAGAGAAATATCGATTATAAAGTAAAGCAACTGAGCAATTGCATCAATCAAGGCACCAATAAAATGTTATTGTTCGTTTCGGAAAAATAATATGGATTGACAGTTTTCTATTAACAGCGAACTGTTTTTTTTTTAATATGTTAGAAAGTGACAAGCGAACTGGCGGTTCACCTGATGTTAAGATAACCGCCGCGTTTTAACAAAGTGGGTACCTCACCCTCCAGACGAAACGCAGAAGTTAAACACTTCCACTTCACGCCGGCCTTCTGTGAGGCCTCCGTACTTCTCCGGACGGACCTGCATTCGGTCCGTCCGGACAAATGTGACAGTGAAGACTGTTGCGTGGCCGTGTCACAGTTAAATGTAGTGATGATACAGATGATACAGTCACTTTTTCACTTTTACCAATAACCATTATACTAATGGCAGAAGCGGCTGAGTAGATTAACGCTACACTACACACTACAATAATCCGTAAATCTTAAACGTTTCCATAGACGTTTCCATAAACACTTTCATAGACTACGCCCACATTAATGCCTGACGGAAAGACAGTCTCGAGCAATATGAATAGCTCTACGTCGATAGACTGTTGAGATGCGGCCTGTTTAACAGATTCAGTTTCGACTTTTAGAGCTATATTGGCTTTGGCGTCGGTGGTCGTGGATTCGATTTTCACACAGGACAAGTATTTTAGCGACCCACAGATAATTGTACCGGATCTGGGTGACAGTGATCTGATAACAATTATAAACCAATTAAAAGTAAGAAACAATATAATATAAATGTCATCAATATTAAGACTAAGGTACTGACATAATTAGTTTAAAGAGGCCTAAACCTTTTCACATTTACAGTTTTACAGTCGTTGGGCCACGCAGCAGCTTCTGCTGTTGCAATAATGGGCAGGTATCGTCCGGGGAGGTACCACGGCCTCACAGACGTGAAGTGGAAATGTTAAACTTTTGCGTGTCGTCCGGTGAGTGAGGTAGCCCTGGACCAAGTCTTTGAAAGCGGTCAATAACTGTGTGATCAAGATAAGTTGAGGTGGGTGTACTAATAAATCAAAATAATAAATAACAAGAGAAACGAGTACACAAAAATTAGAGACCACTTGTGTTACCATTAACTTACTATGCAGGATAACTTGACACAACACTAAGCATTTATTTTACCGAGGATATAACCAACGATTCCTGAGGTCTGAAAACATTTATAATCTTCTTTTATAATATAACAATACATACTCTCCCTAGTTTCCCAGCTAAATACGGAGCTTTCGGAAAGGTCGATCCGTTTACTTGTCCATTTGATTTCTTAATAGGATTACTGACACAAAAAACATTTGGACTACAAAGAAATACAAAGATTTGCGCGCCCGATTATTTATCAGTTGGTAATCGAACATTAGACATGGCATAAGATTTTGTTTTTAAAACATTGCCCTTATTTTGGGATAACATTACCCTGTGTTGAAAGGACGTTTAACAAACATTAATTTCACGTGGACAAACACCCAGATACGAAACAACTATATGTTGGTCACACAAATAGATGTCCCGTGTGGGGATCGAACCCACGACCCCCGACGCCGAAGCCAATATCGTGGCAACTGCGCCACGGAGTCATAGTAATAAGTAAAAGTACGGGTTAGTTAAATTAAGAACAGTCTCGAATTTTACAATTCAATTACATAAATTACTTTCTAACTCGCCAATACACGAAGTACAGTAACGCAACTATTTCTCGAATCTGTAGAGAAATTTTTACATTACCTATTTAAGGTCTACACCTTGGCCCTACCATCGTTACGTCTAGTCTACACTAGACGTAACGATGGTAGGGCCACGCAACAGCCTTTGTTTTGCTCGAATGGGCAGGTCCGTCCGTGTAAGTAACACGACCTCACAGAAGATCGGCGTGACGTGAAAGTGTTATACTTTCGTGTTTTGTCAAATGAGTGAGGTGGCCGGAGCCCACTTTTTTGAAAGGTGGCAACGCAACTGCAACCCTGCGGTTGTTCCAAACGCCCATGGGCAGCGGTTATCACTTAACATCAGGCGAACCGCACGCTCGCTTGCCAACTTGTCACATAAAATAAAAAAATAATTTAATCTAGCGAGTTTCTAGACCTAAACGTAGCTTGTGAGTCTCGACCAAGGGTGCAAATGTAACAATGATTTTGACAAAAAATTGTATAAAAAAATTCATCCCATAACAACAAAAATCTAAATACAAATAAATCGAATAGTCATAAAAATTTGTACAAAAAAGTATGAAAACTTTTTCGCCGCCGCATGTGTGAATCGAACCTATCTTTTATTCATCTCTCGACGTTAAGATTTTCTGTGACAATCAGCCGTTTAGCTTAGTGTCTAAAACGTGAGGGCGCGAATCCCGAAGACGTGGGTTCGATTCCCAGAGCGGCGAAAAACTTTTTGTACTTTTTTCTACAAATTAAAATGTTTGAACTTAAGTGCAGATATTAGCACTATAAAAATTTAAATCCAATAGTCAATTATCAAATAGGAAACTAAATCTGATGTTTTTTATATGCTTCAGGCGGTTCACCTGATGTTAAGTGACTACTGTTACTCGGATTCGAAACCGCGATGTAAGTTCGAATAGAGAATAATAGAAAGTCTAACGTCGCAGTCGCTGACTGTATTCTAGACACTAAAAAAAAATCATAAAGTAAAATAAAACCTACGACATTATCAACAACACACTAAATTGCTGACTAACTTATTTATTGTACTACGAATCCATACTTAAGCATGAATACTTTAAAATATGGTGCAGTTGCAAGTTGTAAAATTTCTCTCTTTCATCTCGCAAAATCCACACAACTACGGCACTCCTATTAAAGTAAAGTTATCATGATTAACAGGAAAAACTTGTTTCTGAAACCCTCCTTAAAGTTCATATTATATAAAACTACGACGTTAACAAAACTAAAGTAATAGGCAAAAGTTTAACTTAAAAATAAAGTTCACATAAGGTTTCATTCATACAATCATTCATCAAATATCACATTCAATTAAATAAATGATTCCGAACATATAGAAGTGTTTTAGTCGAAAAACCCCATTCAAATCAAATCTAATCATGTTTACAGAAAGGATTTCACTAACGTGCGCAACTCACGTTTCGCGCCTTCAAGAAGTGTACGCTATCAGCCCCTCCGGCGGCCACCCTGACTCTTTCTGGACTGTGGACAAAGGACGATTCTGAGGCATTCCTGCTACACGCATGCGCACCCAGCATCCGTCCCCACCCTAACATTATCTCCAAATCAACACGCCCCCGCGGTTGAGCGACTGTACACAAACACGTTTCTATGCACCGCTTTGCACATCGCAAATTCAATTCGCTTTAAGGTCAATCCAAGGTCACGCTTCGTTAGAATCGGAATTGTTACAAGCTCCAATGGAGGAACAAGGACGTAACATAAAAGGAAATTAGTGGTGCAAATGCACTGATTAAAAGTCATATACCTATATTGGGAACTGTACTTTTTATATGTCATATATCTGACGGTGGTATGGCCACGCAGCAGCCTCGGCTGTTGCACGAATTGGCAGGCGTGTCCGGGTAAGTATCACGCCCTCACAGAAGACCGGCGTAAAGTGGAAGTATAATACTTTCGCGTTTCTTCTGGTGAATGAGGTAGCCGGAGCCCAATTTTCAAAAGGTTGTCAACGCATCTGCAACCCTCGGGTGTAGCAGATGTCCATGGGCGACGATATTCTCTTAACATCAGGTGAACCGTCTGCTCGCTTGACAACTTTTCACATTAAAAAAAACATAAATCAGAGCGGTCCCTCAAACAAGTAAAAACGTATTGCTCAGACGAGCTTTTACTGAGATTTCTGTAATGCAATATGATTCTTACACTCGGCTGCTTCGTAGAGGTGTAAGTATCGATGGATGCTGGTGGCTCTGAATCGTACTTCGTGGCAGTCTACGGGGACAGTTCAACAGTGGACTCAATCAGGCTGAAATGATAACGATGATAAGACGTGGGCACAGATTATTAATTAAACCCGTTGTAATAATAATTTTTTAATAACCTCAGTAAACTAAACATAATTGGGAAATGTACTTTTTATATGGCTTAACTATTTTTTTTAAGAATAACTCTAAAAAAAGAAAGCAAGCAAGAGAGCAAGTTGGCCTATGTTGAAATTGCTAAAAATATTGTAGCAACTTTTACTATCCTTATTACCTTATAAGCCAACGATAGTCAACATTTTCCGTTCGAGTGCAATCTTAAAAATTGAAGGAAAACATAGAATCCGAGAAATAAGTATTGAGAACATTGACAAGTATTTACAGTACAAATCTGTTTGGAATAATAAGAATAACGTTTTTAATGGTACGATTTGTTCTACAGTAATAATTTATATCATGTACTTATAGAAAAATCATCTCAACCAAGTAAAAAAATGAAATGTGCCAATAAGTATCAAAAATACATAATCCAGAAACCTACCTGGTACCAAGGTGAAGTGAAGAGGAATCCGGTATATAACGTTAACAAAAAAAATGTCATACGTCTGTATGAGTTTTGTTTGCTGGTTGAATTGGAATCGAACCCACGACTGTGCCAACGGAGTCATCGTTGCTATTATGAATTTATACCGCATATTAAAAAAATAACAACAAATAATATAATGGCCCAAAGCGGAGAGCGATGTGCCGAGGGTTGTCGACTTCTGCCGCTAAGGGATGAAAGCCACCCCGAAGGATTTTCCTCCACAGTGTAAATTACAAAACGAAAATAGACTATTACATTACAGAACTTTATCAGACTGCTTTCTTAATCGGATTACCTGAAATACATTGGCGTTGTAGCGTTTGGTGCGTCTTCAGTTGTGAATTCGATTCTCAACGGCATACACCGACGAACTTACATTCTTTTTAAGCGACTTAAAAAAAGTAGGAGGTTTTTAAACAACTTCAAAAAAGAAGAAGGTTTTTAACCGACTTCAAGAAAGAGGGTTTCTCAATTCGACCGTATATATTTTTTATGTGTGTTCGCGGATAACCTCGTCGTTTATGAATCGATTTTGATTCATAAATTCGATTCTTTTTTTGTTGGAAAGGCGATATCCCAAGGGTAGTACCATGATAAGGAAACCCGGATCTGATGATGACATCCCAGAGAATTCGAGGACAATCCTCAAATGTCATAGGCTTTAACAATGTTTCTAGTCTTCGGTTTGAAGTGGTTTTTTTCTTTGCTAAAAATTATTACTTGTTGTGGATTTGCATTCAAATTACAGACGACAAAATTGGCATAGTTTACAATCTTTTTCATTAAAAAACTTGGGGAGGCCGCACGGAGGTAAAATTTCAACGCCAAGTGGTTCCAACATCCTTACATACAATATTGCTATCTATGTATACAATTGATGACCCTATCGGAGTAGTTGTGAACCGGTCTCTTACGCCAGAGGATGTGGGTTCGTACGCTATGTCTGTAAAATGTTATGTGATTAACGTAAGTCCTTAGTGTCTCACATACTTACATAAGAAATGTAGATTTAAACATATTTATCAGTTACCCAGTATCCATAGTACAAGCTTTGCTCAGTTAGGGAGTAGAGTACGTTGTGCAATAATATCTTTGCCACTTTGTCTGTCTCTCTTTTAGTGCTTCATGTGACAGAGATAACCAAATTAGCCGATTGTCCCTTTCCAAAGGTTGATGTGAAATATTTATTGCCGTGTACCTACTATACAAATGTACTTGATTATGAAACTAGAATTGCCCTTGCCTACAGGTTTGTAATTTTGTCAGTTGATCCAGCTATCTGTCTTGTTTATATTATGATCAACTTTTTATATATAATATTATAAAGGATAATAAAAGGATATATATATATATATATATATGTCATTCGAATATGACGGTAAATTTCGCCGCAAAAATAATATTATAATAGCTCGGTAATAGAGCGGCCCCAAAACAGACGGCCGCGGTTCATATCACGACCATTTATTACACACTTATTTTTTTACTTTTTTTTCTATACCAGATCATTGCTTTCTTTATTTTTTATTTTTTGTCGACCCAGATGATTTTGTTATTTTTTTCACATTTTTTTAAAGTTCTTTCTTTTGTGATTTTGTTTGTTCATATTTTCTTATTATTACGTCGGTAAGATCGAAAAATATGCATATTTCATTACTCAGTAATACACAATTACCAAAAAAAACCTAACCTAGGTCCTCCAGGTACTTTAGTCTTAAACGAGGAAAGAGGACCAGCGTTTCTATTGACAAGACATGATTTTTTTATTGCATGAGCCGCCTGTATAATATGTGAAATTAAAGCTTGTCTAGACATAGCACCGTTCATACAGCGCAATGAAGGAAGTTTCAATCAGCTCTTTTGAACATCTGAACTATTTTTCAAACGTTTCGAGGATACTCATATTAACAGAGACAAAAACAGAACGTAATAAATACGCGTTATAAACCAGCTTCTATATGACTCTAACAAGAGTTAGATTGAACAGTATACCCTGAACTTTCATGGTCTTCATTGCCTAAAAAGCATAAAACCGTCTCCGCTAAAGAGGTAAATAGATTTCCAAAATTATCTCTATGTTTACATTCGATTGTAGGTAGATATTTAAAAAGTAACATAATTGGTGAGACCATCTCTAGTAAGTATCTAACCTATAAGTACGCTATGGAGCTGTCGATATTCTGTATCCCCAGCTTGGTTTTATAATAAGAAAAGTTATATCAAATACTAATATAAATAGCTAATAATATTTATTATCGCAATGTTTGAGCTTTAATTCAATATGGCCGCGGTTCACCATTTCCCGCCAAAACCTCCGCAACTGTAACTTTTTAATAGCCCGAATTGCTGCACTGCCGGCACGTTATAAGTACTTTGAACCTCGTGTTATTTTGAACTTTACGGTGAAGTGTTAGAGATCATTTTCAAATATTCCAACTAGGCTAAAGTTTATGGACACTTTCGATTTCACGAAGGGAGTTGAAACTTCAGCAAAATAACTTCTCTGTTTTGGTATTAATTAAATTGGTCTACAATTCACAAAATCGGAAGCTTCATGACCATATTTTTTTTAAATGCACTTGCATTCATTCTTCTTTTTAGATAGACAGGCCTTTAAGTTTATAAGCGTTTCTTGTATAAATGTACAGTAACGGCCGGTATCAATATTATATCTACTAATAGATTTGGTTACTAGCGATTGATATTTGTCATTAGCTCCATAATACTTCGTCAAAATTCTATCTCCAGTAACCTTATCTATCTGTAGATTGAATTTGAAACCAGGCAGCCGTTAGAAAGCAAATACATGGTTGAATTGAATTGAATTTAAGTGTATATTCACAATTACTTTCCTACTTAAATATAAACCCGCCAATATATCTCTAGAATGCTCCACACAAGCCTTTTAATTTATTTATTCAAAGTACCCGCTCACAGTACAATTCAAGAGACGTCCAAACGAAATTTTGAATTCAGTAAAAATCTTGTTAGAAAAAATAAAAATCTTTCGGTGGTAGGGCCACGCAGCAGCCTCGGCTGTTGCACGAATGGGCAGGCTCGTCCGGTTAAGTACCACGACCTCACAGAAGACTGGCGTAAAGTGGAAGTATAATATTTTCGCGTTTCGTCCGATGAGTCAGGTTGCCGGAGCCCAATTTCCGAAAAAGTTGTCAACGCATCTGCAAACCCTCGGGTGTAGCAGATGTCCATGGGCGGCGGTATTCAATTAACATCAGGTGAACCATCTGCTCGTTTGGCAACATTTCACATAAAAAAAAATCTTGTTAGAAGTTGAGAAATGAGTTTTATGTTTTAGATCACAAATATTAAATAATTATTGAATGCTCCATAACATTTGATTTTAATTCCGCCTAGTGAACAAAATGTGCTAATCCGTTGTTTAATAATAATTAAAAAAAAACGGGCCAATTCAGACTCGCGCTCGAAAGGTTTTGTACCATTATCTATAAAAATGAACAACCAGCCAAGCGCGAGTCGGAGGCGCAAACAAAGGGTTCCGTACCATTATCTATAAAAATGAAAAACCGGCCAAGTGCGAGTCGGAGTCGCACACGAAGGGTTCCGTACCATTATCTATAAAAATGGCAAAAAAAAAAACTTAAATTATTTTTATTACTTTTTTAATAATATACATCATCTGTGAAAAATTTCAACTGTTTAACTATCACAGTTCATGAGATACAGCCTGGTTGCAGGCGGACAGTATACATACCGGTATATAACATAGGCTTTTAACTTTAATATCACACAGCCCTACTTTTTAATTTTGTTTACTGCTAACTGTCAATAACTGTAACGCACTGTCGTTTTGCAGATGACAGCGATGCTTGTCACATTCCTCCTCAATACCCAATGTTCGTTGAATTAAAATTAAGTCAAACGTATTACATTTAAAAGATCTTAAAATAAATTAATAACATAAACCATAAATATGAGATGTAGCACATTAAATTGTTGGGTAAAATTGTAAATTCTTATTATTAACGGAGTCGTCTTAGTTAACCAGGTCGAATGCATAGAAAATGGGTCACGGGATCGATATAGGGCGAACTTGAAATTCAGGCTCCCGAGAGAGTGTACCCAGGGGAGTTTTGTTACATGACGCTACCAACAAACCGGCACCTAATCTTGCGGGAATGGAGTTAGCAAAGGAATAATAAAAAGATAAAATAAAGACATTGCACGTAGTACGTTTGGTTGTAAGCTATACAAATGTAATGTATTCATTAATTGAAAGTATTCATATGGCTATGTAGATACAATGCATATTCATGCACAAGAATGGATTTGCAAGAATAAGAGGTATGCCACGCTCGTGGACATATACAGCGTGTCGTTACAACTGCGACAATAAATGAACACATGTCTAAAGCTACTTGCCAATAATCATAAATAAATATAAAACGTTCAATAAATCCATAATTAAAAAAACATTTTTTTCAATCAAACTAATTAAATATAAAAGAAACAAAATTTGTAACACCAATACAACTACAACTGACTGATTCATACATTCAGAGACTTTTTCATTCGTTGCCACAACGTCGCATTTCAAGTCTCTCCTAACAGTATGTTTTATCTCTGTTAAATTCACTCAACCCATTTTTGCAACCCAACATGCTTTGTGATCTTTACAAATGAACTTTACGTTACAGTTTTAAATGTAAGGCTGTTCTAAAATTGTTTGTTTTGGAAAATTTAATAACTCGGTAAATATTGATGTTTAAAGAATGTAAATGCTTAATACAATTTTAAAAAGTTATCTTCCATATTTGTGTTCATTTATTGTGGCGGTGGTCACGACACGCTGTATATAAAAAAACAGAATAAAAAAATTAAAAGTAGTAAAGGTGGGTTCTCATACAACAGACATGATTATTTGCCGGTAATGGATAATGGTACGGAAACCTTCGTGCGCGAGTCGGGCTCACACTTGGCCGGGTTTTTCTGAATTGTTGTTCATTTATGAACAAACAATGACGACTTGCAGATTGAGGAATGTACATGGCTATTTTTAATTAAATTATTTTAAACTTTTTTTAACGTAACCAATGTAAAATTAGTTATAATCGATAGTTTTCAGTGCTGGGAATTGTCCCCGCGTTGAAAACAGAACAGAACTCTGCAAGCCTACCAGCCTTAGTAGGCTTCTGTTCTGACAGAACTGTTCTGTTCGTTGCTAGCTTACAAGCAGGTATGCACAGGTAAGTCAACGATCACCAACAAGTAGAACCAAATACATCATCTGTGAAAATTTTAAAGGTCTAATTATCACGGTTCATGAGATACAGCCTGATGACAGACGGACAGACAGACGGACAGACAGTAGGAATGTCGAAAAAATATCGATATATCGATATTACAAGTTTAAGTTAAAAAATGTATCTATTGTCCGAATAAAAGGCTTTAATATTATTATAAGCGAGTGTAATACTCCTATGTTGAATGAAGATATTTTCATTTTGATTTTGATTTCTAGTTACGCGTACACTACAAATAATTCAAACGATACAACAAACTTCCCGTCCCGTGACTTTGTTCGTTTTAGTGGAATCAAGTACAAATTAAACGCGATAAAATCCAGACAAGAAATATCTTATGATAAAGATTCATTTTTATTAAAGTTACGTTTAAGTCCGTTTCAATTTTTGTTTGCAAACAATTTTCCTTTGAAGAGTAGAAGCAAATAATAAGTATTTTTGTAATAAAATGTTCTAAGGTTAAACACACGTCTAATTATAAAAAAATTCGAAAAGAGAAATGTTAATGTTATTGCTATGTCTTATTTTTTTTAATATACGAAACATCATTAAAAACCAGTCGTAATGTACTTAATTGATTATCAACTATATAATGGCGCCTGAAGGCAAACGTTTATAATTTTTTTTTTAAATCAAAAATATTATTTTTAAACGTTTACTATAATTATCGAAATTTCTGTCATTTAAAAAAATTAAATGATATGTCGATGATGAGTCATTACTTTTTGTTAAAGCCTTCAGTACTTACTTAATTATTGTTAACTTGATGTTAAGCCTAATCTCAAGTTAAAAATAACTTTGTCCACAGCAAAAACTATTTATAATATTGAAAAAATACTAAGTGAACATTAAAATATGTAGAAAAAGTGCGAAAAGATTGTCGCCGCTGTGGGAATCGAACCCACGTCTTCGGCATTCGCGGCCTGACGCTCTAGCCACTGAGCTAAACGGCTTAAGTGCAAAGATTAGCACTATAAACAATTTAAATTTCAAATACTAAGTGACTTTAACTGAATAACACGTTTTCTAATAAACTAACAGTATGCATTTCGCCGCTGAAAGAACGCCTCATAACCACCTTACTCCTTATTTATTTTTTTGTAATCAAAAGACAAGAGAGTTAATAAATAATATAATGATGATGACATTCAGGTCAAAAATAAACCAGAACGTTAGACCTTGTGTATATCTATTCCTTTTCCTCTAACATCATAGTTTGCAGATATTTAGGATAAAAAATGCAATAAAGCTAACTTTATGCAACATTCAAATTAACTTAATTGGTACTTAATAATTGGCCGCACTTGAGATAAGTAAGCGTATGATCAGAATTCACTTAGATTATAAGTTATTAAGTACATTTGTGTTTTATGTAGGTACTTATGTATAAGACTCATTTTGGTAAGAAAATTAATTTAATATCCGTTATGCAGTAATTAAACTTTAAATACAGTGCACATAAACACTGATTTAACATTAAGTTGATAGATATTAATTGCAGTTTATAATTTTTACGCTTTGTTGACGTAGTTGATGGATTTGATTCCCGCTCAGTACAAGTATTTATTTTTACTAGTGATCGTTCAGTGTCGAAATTCGAACATAATTAATTGTACATGGTAGTGTGCATACACTGTATTTTTTTATAAATTTTTTGAATATGTACATAATTTTAAAAAATGTAAGCATTCTGCACTTCTTCTGTTAAAAAAAATAATTGCGGGATTTCAAACACCTCTGTCCCAGAAAGTTTCTTAAAAAGGGGTACAAAGTTTTTGGTACACGTATTAAATATATAGAAGACATATAATGTACTCGATCTGGGTGCTTATTTTCTTGCACATGTATTGCCATTATATAGCATAATTTCTCAATTCCAAGTACTAATGTTAATAGACCGGGTCACTCACACCCAAGTTTCTAACTGTTGTATCGAAAAGCGGTCCGTTAAAGGTGGGTGAGGGGGGGAAGTCCCACGGGAGCGAGGCGCGACATCCGCGGGGAGCTCGCGGATGTGACGAGATCCGGCATCTGCCGATCTAAATTGCGGTACGGTCTGAAAACATGTCCCAAGATATCGATTATATAATATTTTTAGGACATTTTTATACAACGTTCTCTATTTCCAAACTAAGCGACGCTCGTACTATGGGTACTAGATAACTGATAAACATACTTTTCTTTTGTATATAAATACATATAATTTTACAAGTTTAAACACCCATACACTGGAATAACGCTATGTTAATCGCACAATATTTTTCCAGTAGTGGGGATCGAACCCACAAACTCTGGCGCAAGAGGCAGTTTCACTACTCACTACGTCAATCGGGCTGTCAAAATTTATGCGCAATTTAAACGAGATATCATCCTGAAACGAGTGTAAAAAGGTGAAATTTATTATGACCTATACCTATGAATTTCTTCCGGTAATGAACAAAGTAAACGTGTGGGCTAGCGACCTTGCTAGATTCTAAGCTTATCTAAAAGTAGCAAAAAAATAAAAATCAAATGTCAATTTTATAATATACATATTTATTTTATTGACATAAAAACAGTGCCCAGCGTAATATTTAAAATCATATAAGTAAATGTTTATACTGATTGCCACACAACGATTTTATCTACATTGTTTTTTTTTTCGCTTAAATTAAGCAAAAATCTGCCGTTCAGCTTTCGGGAAAGCGTCTGGACGCGAATCCAAAAGACGAAGACGAAGTTCCATTCGTTCGCAGCGGATTTGTTCATATTTTTAACAAACTTTTAAGACTGTCACATACTTTACAGAGGAGCAATTTAGAGATTTTTCATATTGCTGATAATTTAAAAGCTTCTGACATGTTGTAAAAAACATAGGAAACAAAGGAAAAACAATTTACAAACAGTTGTCGGCAGCGTCATTTCCAGACCCAGTTTTTTTTTTTTAATTTTTTTTTTTTAAAGACTGGGAACTCATCGGCCAGAGGCAGTCTTTAACGTTACAAGTATCCATTAGCGCTGGATTATTTGGCAATATTTTAACGAATCCATCTGAGGATTTATCTTCGGACGCTTTATCTCGCTTCGTTGACGCTCGTCTGCGCGTCGGCTGGCACCTACGAATGGGGAAGTTATTAGGAGCAGTGCACAGGAGGGCTTCCTCTAGTTCCTGCTGGATTTAGGGCTACGTAACGCGCGTGCGGCGTCAACATAAATCTTCATTAACATAACCAACCCACGTTTTAGTACGTCGGCCAATAGTTTTGTTGCGGCGGCGTTTCACACAGAAACCGCGGTCGCTGCCCGTGGAAGCCGGCGTTTCCGCTTCCCAAAGATAACCTTAAACGCCGCGCTGGGGACGTGGAAGTTAGCATTTCCGGGACACGATCGATGGAACTTTAAAATACTAAGCAAACATAAAATGCGCACTAACCGGTGTAGATTGGATGGCATTTGTTTTGTGCGATAACATCACAATAACGTGAAACGTGACCTAGAAATTAGGAAGATGCATTCACGAATTGATCTCAGAAGTTCGAAACCCCACGTGACGTATATTAATGGGCGTCTTTCGGTTTTGTTACTTGTAAAATTATCTGTCTCTCGTCTCTGCTCGAGTACGCAAAAACATATCTGTCACGATTTGGACAAAATCTATTCCAAACCGTTATGAGTTGAAGACGAAAGAATCGTTTGTTGTATTGTAAGAAAACGAACGCATTCAAGATTTAAATACAAAGAGTGTTATGAAGGTTTTATCACCATTGTTTGAATTAAGTTCGTGTATAAAACTTATACTCTAAATATTCGATTGTCAGTTATACAGTCTAATAGTGACAGTTGATTATATTTAATAGGGTTATGCCTTAGCAAGTAATAGGTCTTTTTGGAAATAAGGTGTTCAGCCGTTCACGTTACAGTCTTCGCAGTTGCACGAACAGGTCCGTCCGGGGAAGTACCTACTAAAAGACCGCCGTGAAGTGGAAGAGATAGGTACACTTCTCGTTTCATCTGGTGAGTGAGATAACCGGTGCTGACTTTATTAAAAGGTCGCAACGCTTTTGCAACCATACAGATGTTGCAAATATCAATGGGCGGCGGTTATTACTTAACATCAGGTGAACCGCCGGCTTGCCATCTTACAAAAAGATGACTTGAATCGATCAACATTTACTATCAAGTAATGACCCGCTGTTTTTTTCTTCACCGGTTCTTCTCAGGCTAGCGGCTTTCTTTCCGAAAGGGAGTAGTATTTTTGACAATCACAAGACTGACAAGTTATATGGGTTTACTAGGGGTCGTTCAACAGATGCGGGTGTTCAACTCGTTATGAATATTTTTAAAGCCTGGGAAGAGTCGCAGGATGCCTTAGTTATAATCTGTGACTTAACCAAAGCTTTTGAGTATATACAGCATGAAACTACGCCACTATGGTATAGGAAATGCCGCATTCAATCTTCTGAAATCGTACTTGAGCCATCGAATTCAGAGAGATCTTCTGAGGGCCTGGTAAACATGGGGTCCCGCAGGGATCTATTCTTGAGCCTTTTCTCTTCTTCATTTACATAAATGACCTGCCTTATCTATTTAATAATAATGCTATGTTATTTTTAAGTTTAAAAAGCTTATTTTTTACTCTGAAGTAAAGCTATATTATTGTAAAGTTTCATTAAAATTCAGTTTCATTAATTTAGATTGAAAGTACATTTGTAGCAACAATGACTTTAGTGATCAAGATGCAAGTGATACTAGTCGAGTTAGAACCGCTATCTTAAGATTTAACGTCCTCAAACCACTCAACCATATGGAGAAGCCTGATGATTTTACGGCTACAATAATAATCGTATATAAAACATAATAATTTTTATAAATGTAATTTTTTTATGTATATTATTTTCATTTTTTATGACCGATTAATATGAAGCATTTCTATAAAGATTATCGCAAAATGAAATTTCAGTGGAATGAATCGCTTTTATTGCTCTTTAATTTTAATCATTATAAAGGTATTATTTTCAGGGAAATAAAACCAAATACATTTTTATAATACGTTTTACATTTCTTTGTATTCAATTCGATTTCTTTTTTATTTCTATTTTCTATTTTTTTTTATTTTATTCTTAGATTATAAGCGCACGTTGCATTTCAGGATGGAGTAAAAAGGCTCTTCATGTTTCACTTTCCGCCGGATCAAGATTGCCCTTATGGAATCTGGAACGTAAGCAAAATATCATAATCTAAACAAGTCTTAGAACTATATAAACAACTACTAATATAACAAGATAAATTGAGAAAATAGAGAGAAGAAATTTAATTATAATGGAACAATTACATATTTTGCACTACAAATAGGCTAATTTTGGTCCCGTGAATGCCTCATCACTGGTGATGTAGCACCATACATAAATAAGGGTCCACATTTACCATCAGACAAACTGTTGGATATGGTTCCATCGCTTTCAAAGAAAAAGAAAGAAATACATAACAACACTTGCAAGTTTATTGCATGTAATTTATTCTAGTAATGTTTTTCTGGTTCGAGTACGACAAGTTGTGGAAAAATATAGTACATTTCATTTAACAAAAATAACTAAGCTACAACTATGTTTGAGTTTCCCTTACTTTATCCGTTGTCAACGTTAAAAACGTGAGACCCGGTAAAAAGAAACTGCCCTCAACTTACACATAAATATCACGTGCATGGACAACACGCAGATCCGAAACTATTATCTTTGGGTCACACAAGCAGTTGTCCCGTGTGGGAATCGAACCCACGACTCCCGGCGGAAGCCAATACCTTTGCAACTGCGCCACGGGGTTATCAACCGCATTAGAAAAGGGGAATAAATAAATAAATATTTCGGGACATATTTTTACACAACGTTCTCCAGTCCCAAACTAAGCAACGCTTGTACTATGAGTACTAAATAACAGATAAACTTACTTACAAATACTTTTCTTTTTAAAATAAATACATATAATAAATATATAAACACCCAGACTGGAAAAGGACTGTAATTTTCTTTTTTTATGTGAGAGAGTGGAAATCGAGCTGGCGGTTCACCTGATGTTAAGTGAATACCACCACCCATGGACATTTGCTACGCCCGTACGGTTGCAAATGCGTTGCCACCTTTTAATAAAGTTGTTCCCGGCTACCTCACTCACTAGAAGAAACGCAGAACCGTAATACTTCTACTCTAGGCCGGTCTTCTGTGAGGTCGTGGTACTTACTATAATACACACAACATTCTTCCAGCAGTGGGGATCGAGCCCACACCTGCCCAAGTGACTCCCCTCTTATGAGGAGGGTGTGGGTAGTGACCCATTAGGCCAACCGGGTCGTGTATAAGACGGACGGTCTATAGCAGTGTTTCCCAACCATTTTTGTGCCATAACCCTTATACGTAACAATTATTTAAGAATTGCCTTTTTGCTTTTTCCGTTAAATCTGGCACCGAAATTGGCATTTAAATGGCCTGGCGAAAGGCTTGTAGTTGCGTCGAGTCCGTTTTCGTAACGGCCCCCATAACAATCGAATCGCCCCCCAGTGGGGCGGGGGCCCCGCGTTGGGCAACGTTGGACGAACAGACCAGCTATTGGGGAGCAGCAGAAGATCGAAGAGTGAGAGGGACCTGCGCACGTGGCGACGCAGAGTGGAGCGCTGCGAATAGCGGCGCTCGCATATCGGGCACCCGTGCGCCCTCTGTGCAGAGTGGGTGCGCGAGTGCAGCGACAGGTTGCAGCGGCGCGCGAACGATTTGCCGCAATCTCTGCGCGTGCGGCCGGTTCGAATTCATAATTCCAATTCAAATCATTTATCCGTCGAAATGAGAAATGTACATTTCATTTATCGATGGTCATTTTTTTATATGTACCACCGTTTCGTGATGAGATTCCTCTAACGGAGAAGAAACGGGCGAGAGAAACTCCGTAGGTATCCTCTTTTTTGTCATTTTTTTTTTACTCAAAAAATACATAGTTATACAGTACATATTTTTTTTTAAAAAAAAACAGCTTAGGAGCGATCATCTCATTCCCAGGGGCTATTATCGTTAATGTATTCATTTATATTATAATAACCCTTTTTAAAAAGTTTTTCTTTAATAAATTTCTTAAACCTGTTAATAGATAGGCTTTGCACATTCGAATCCCAACGCAGAGCGACAGCTTATTTATATTGCATGCATACATCACTGCATGGTATAAAACAAAGTCGTACCGCTGTCTGACCCTATGTACGCTTAGATCTTTAGAACTACGCAACGGATCTTGATGCGGTTTTTTTTTTATTGTATAGAGTGATTCAAGAAGGTTTAAATGTATAATACATTGCAATAGTGCAGTATAATTTAGCTATCTAAGTTTGAACAGTTTTACCATTATAAGTAAAACACTGTCCCAATATATTGTCACAGATAGAAAATTAGGAGGTTAGTAAAAAATGTACTGAAACCTTTACAAGTTTAACTAATACCATCAATATCAAATTTATTACTTTAAAATTTAATCCATGAAACATGAACATGAACAACCGAAGGTACAACACCTGTACATTAACAGAGAAATATTGCTGTGATTAATGTAACCAAAGGCTTTTTGCTAACTTAGGTACGTAATCGATGCAATGTCACATTTTTGAAGTTATAATGCTATTTAAGCGTTCGGAAAAAGTGATGCGATGAAAGAAATAATTGGTATTCCGGCAGATGCGGCATCATTAAACATCTACCAACCGGATCCGATACATTACTAAAAACTCTTTAATAATTAATGTGATCTAAATATACAATTATTTACTGAGACGAGATCACATATTAATCACACAATCAATAAAGTTCATATAAATGATAAGGTTAACTATTTTTTTATGTGACTAGTTGCCAAGCGAGCAGGCGGTTCACCTGATGTTAAGTGAATACCACCGCCCATGGACATCTGCCACACCCGAGGGTTGCAGATGCCCCAAACCCGTGGGCTCTGGCTAGCCCACCGGTTCTGCGTCAGATGAAGCTTTAATAGTCTCGGGACTGAAAGGAAAAACATCAGCTAATACAAGATACAAGTTGCAGATGCGTTGACAACCTTTTGAAAATTGGGCTTCTGCTACCTCACTCACCAGACGAATCGGGAAAGTATTATACTTCCACTTTACGTCGGTCTTCTGTGAGGTCGTGGTACTTGCCAAAGGATTTAGAGATCTAGAGACTCCCTCACATTTCCTATATCTCACTGTCCACCATCAGTGCGAGCTGCCGTTATGTTACTTACGAACAGCTGTAAGGTCTGACGTTGAGATGCATCCGCCTGTGGAACTTCAGCTGGCTGGCGTCGGAGAGCACCTTCCCGCACACGTCGCAAAGGAACTTAGTCGTTATTCCGTGCTCCTGAAGGTTCAAAATTGTGTTGATATCGTTTTACTGCTAAAAAAATTCTTCCCGCTTTTCTTTCCCGAACCGGTATCGGTGGGATTTTGACAATCCGCATTAATTATAGAAGCACAACATTCAACAGATATTCACTTATGAACATTACAATTTATTTATGAACTTTGTACACAATACAAATCCATTTTTAGCCGACTTCAAAATGAGGAGGTTCTCAATTCGACTGTATTTTTTTTTTATATTTGTTACCTCAAACATAGTTTGGGTTTTCGTTAGTAAAAAAAATTTTTATTTTTTTTTTTATTAACGAGAATCAAATCCGACCTCAAATATCTCGATCTGTATTCATTTCATAATTGATTTTAAGGAGTGCCCTAAGGATCTGCGGAGCCCAAGATCCAATACCAATGAAATGAATATGGGACCACACGGGAAGCACCAGCTTCCAAATAAAAAAAAGAATCCACCGGTCTACTCTGTCGAAAGTTCCGAGGTGGCAAACATAAAAAAAACCGTTTAAAAACTTTTAAGTTAAACGGTTTTATTTTATAATAATAATTTTTTTTTTATTAATAATTTCCAATTTTGACCCAAATAAATAAACAAATAAATACCGTACGGGTCGAGCTAAATAAAACCGTTTACAAAAACACAGTCGAATCGAGAACCTCCAAATTTTTTGAAGTCGGCTAAAACTACCTTCAAATGTATCGTAAGGCACTTCTTCGAGTCACAGGGTTTGGAGCAGTGGAGACAGACGAATCTCCTCCGGCTGGAGGCTTGAGGGTGAACTGTGGTCATATGCGCCTTTAAATACCTGCAAATAAAGTCAGGTCGAGTCAAAGTATATTTCAAAATCAAAACCAAAATCAAAAATATATTCATTCACATAGACGCTTGCGCGTTCTTATGAAATGTCAAAAATTTTACATAAAAATTAATACGTTCGTAAGTTACCACCGGTTCGGAAAGCAGTTTCGGTTGAGAAGAAACCGGCAAGAAACTCAATAGTTGCTCTTTTTAAAACGATTAGTTTACAATATAATATAACAAGTATGTCATTTTAGCCTACGTGAGTATCAACAGCATTAACGTCAACATTGGCGTCGTCAAGATATTCTGCAATGGTATAATATGCCTTAGCCATAAGTTCGCGTTTAATTTTGCGTTTAAATTCATCTAGAGGCAGACTTAATACCGATTGTGGATTTTATTATACATGCGCACACTTTGCCCCATGAACGATCTATTTACTTTCTTTAGACGAAACAATGGTGTCATGAATTTGTCCTTATTTCTAGTATTTAATTTATGTCTGTCACTATTCTTTACATAACAATTAAGATTATGTCTAACGTACAAGATATTACAATAAATATATTGGGACGCAACAGTGAGTATATTAATCTCTTTAAAAATATCTCTGAGTGCATGCCAGGCTCCGATGTTATAGATTGCTCGGACAGCTCTTTTTTGAAGAATAAATTTATTTATTCGATATAGGCCTAACTTAAGCTCTTATTGAACGTCAACAAAAAATCTACCACCGGTTCACTAAACTAGACCTGCACAGAAGAGCCGGCAAGAAACTCTGCGGTCTTGTTCTTTTTGTTATTTTTTTTATTTCATAATAAGCGCTGTTCCCATAATGGAAGCTGTACACGTTTTAACCACGTCACATACGTGGCCACAGCAGACCCTACTATGGCAAACTACAAGAACGTAAACGCCCCAGTCATCTAAGGCAGAAGTTTTAACACTATCAATTAACATTACCCAAGGGAGCTGGTCACATTAATCAACAGCAATCAACAGCAGAAACAACTTGGTACCTCTTCCACAGTAGATATGTGAATATGTGATTCACATTGTAAAGCATAAATTATACAGTGTATAGTTGTATATAGTATTGTAAAGTATACTATACATATTGAATCCCATTAAGCAATTTTAAAATGCCCTCTGTGCCTTTGCCCAGGAGTGGGAATTTCACAGGCTAACTTTACTTACATTACATTACAATGTTAAAAGAATTGCCTCCAGATGCTTATACCAAGTTCAGTTTTACCTCATATTAAACGCAGAAGTATAATACGACGAGATCACATATTAATCACACAATCAATAAAGTTCATATAATTGAAAAGGTTAACTATTTTTTTTTATGTGAAAAGTTGCCAAGCGAGCAGGCGGTTCACCTGATGTTAAGTGAATATCGCCGCCCATGGACATCTGATGGTTGCAGGCGCGTTGACAACCTTTTGAAAATTGGCCTCCTGCCACCTCACTCACCAGACGAAACGCGAAAGTATTACAATTCCACTTTACGCCGGTCTTCTGTGAGCTCTTGGTACTTACGCGGACGAGCCTGCCCATTCGTGCAACAGCCGAGGCCGCTGCGTGGCCCTACCACAGCGGCCTTGCCACATCACGTACCTGTCCATGTGAAACGCGACGCCGCACAGCTCGCAAACGAAGGGTTTCAGCCCCGTGTGGATGTTCTGATGCTGCTCGTACCAGGTCAGAACTTGGAAACCCTTTCCGCACTGCTCGCAGGTGTACTGGCGAGTTCGACTCGATTAGCTTTCAAGGGCCCATTGATTACTTCGTGGATTTGCCACGGTGTGAGTTTCGGTAACGTGGTTCGTGGATTAGTTATTACTTATTTTTTTTTTAAGAACATTGCCCACACTTTAGGATAACATTATATCCTGTGCTGTTAGGACATTTTTACAAACATAAATTTCGCGCGGACAAACGCCCGGATGCGAAACAACTATTTGTGGGTCACACAAATAGCTGCATGGATTGGATTCGATTCCCACATGAGAAAAATATTTGTGCTACCCACGGATAATTGTTTCTTTATTTTTTTTTATTACCCAAATCCTTCTACACAAAAATAGAAAATAAATATAGACATTTTATATCTGACCTGACCTGACGCTCAGCTAAACGGCTGATTGCCGACGAAAATTTTAACGTCCGTTATCTTTATAAGACTTCCAACGTTTTTACCTTGATCCTAATATTTTAACTATTGCTGAATTTGAATATTAATAACTATTATAACGACAAGCAGCACTAGAGGTTATATCACCGTCCGGGAAGGCGGCCGAAATCCAAGTGACCACTGCTCCATGCAACCATGTGTCCCTTGGCTCGAGAAGATAACGTCATATCCGGTATACAGTGTTGCCAGCGCCAACATCTTCATTGTTTTTTAAGCATTTGAAGCGATGCTTGGCATGCATTGTTATATATCATCGGTGGGTGTTTTTCGCTTAGGGCGCGAATCCCGAAGACGTGGGTTCGATTCCCACAGCGGCGAAAAACTTTCCGTGCCTTTTTCTAATTTTATTTTATATCTAATTTTATTTTACAACTAAATTTTAAAACATTAGGTGGTTTACAAATAAAATAGTGACGAAAACAATTCTTCACCACCATCCCCGACCACACATCAGGCATTTCGCTGAATCTGCCAAGCTCTGATAAAGTAAATAGAATACAACAGAATGCACACCACACAATCCGTAAAATATTTAAAAATGAAAGTATATTCACCGTATAGTCAGTCCTGTGCCGCCTTTCGTGTTCCTTCAGCGCACCTAAATATACTGTGCTGTATCCGCACTGATACCTGCAGGGAACTTTGTAGCCGCTGTGAGCTCTCCCGTGCCTCACAATCTCCGAAGCAGTTTTATATGTGCGACCTAGAAAAGTGAAGTTAAATATATTGGCAGAACATAGAGCCATAACAAAGAATAAGAGCAGTTCGTAGTACCCTAGTTTGACTAAGATAGTTTATCGATATACATTTGATGTATATTCCAATCAACTTTCTGAGACTCCTTCCACAAGTGGGCGTCGAGTCGATAAAAGCGCTTGGGTTTTCGCGCCCGATTCGAAAAAATATTATTTAACACAAACAAGCAATTGTATGTTCAATTGACAAAAATAGGGTAGAGACAGATTGGTACTTTATATAATTTTTTTTTATTTCATTAGTTAAAATTATTTATAACATTTATTGTACCACCTAAAGAAAATGTTATTTGGACAGTGTAATAAAAGTTTTTACAGTGCTAATCTCTGCACTTAAGATTAAACATTAAAACTTGTAAGAAAAGGACGAAAAGATTGTCGCCGCTGTGGGAATCGAACCCACGTCTGCGGAATTCGCGAATTTGCCACACCGACGAAAATGTTAACATCTTTTATCTACATTGTTATTTAGCATTTAAGCAATACTGCAATCCCGTGCAATGCAATCAGGCGTTTAGCTCAGTGGCTAAAGCGTCAGGCCGCGAATGCCGAAGACGTGGGTTCGATTCCCACAGTGGCGACAATCTTTTCGTACTTTTTCTACAAGATTAAATAAAAGTTTTAGTCCATTTTTTCCACAAATTTTAATGCCCTATTTAACATAAAAAATACTGGTATATTATATAATACATACCACACAATTTACACAAGAATGGTCTGTCTTCGATATGAGAAATTGTATGCCTATTGATCTTTCTTTTGCTGTCAAATAACTTTTCACAACTGGAACATTTGTATTGAATAGAACCATCATCAGATGTAACAGCTTTATACTTTTCTTCCGTGGATGTCTTTCCTTCTAGCAATTTGTCTGCATGTTTGTGCTCTTCGTTATAATGTCTCAGTAGTTCAATATGTGAACCGGTGACTTTATAACATGTTAAGCATGGGAAGTTTGTATATATCTCGAGTTGCCCATTTGATTTCTCATTTGATTCATTGTTTGAAGTGGATATGGGGTGCTGAAATGTTTTATAAATGATATCTGTATCCAAACATTGTGGTATAATTTTACAATAAAAATAGGTAATTAAAATACCTTTAACTTTCAACATTAAGTAAATATCATTTATTTTCTTTGTTTCTAGCCAAGATCCTAATAATAAGCACCAACAATTAAAAAGAAAACAAATGTGTGGGTTTTTTGATTTGTGTTGTAGGTATTAGAAATTAAAATTTTTACAGTGCTAAGCTCTGCGCTTAAGATTGAACACATATGTAGAAAAAGTTTGAAAACATTGTCGCCGCTCTGGGAATCGAACCCACGGCTTCGGCATTCGTGACCTGATGCTTTAGACACTTTGTGTTGTATTAGCGGAGTTGCCGAGATATTAGCTTTGGCGCTGGTTGTCATAAGTTCGATTATTTATGAGATAATATTTCTGTTGGGTTGACTTAGGTCAGGCAGCCGATCAAAATACGTATTACAATAAGAATCCAAAAGAAAAACGTTAAAAAAAATCATTGAGGTATAAAGTGAAAAAATTATATAATAGAAATTGAACCTTCTCATTTTGGTTACTATCTGCTTTGTTTCCTTGTGATATTTTTATCATGGAGAGAGATATATTGTCATCTTCTGAATCCATTTTTTCTCCATTGTCACCGAGTTCATATTTACTTGGACTGCTGTTTTCTTTAGTAACATGCTCATTTAGTTCTAATTTTATATTAGAATTTTCTATTAATATTTCATTTTCTTTGTTTTCTAACTTTGCATGTTCATTATCATCAACTGTACCATCTTTATTATCATCCTTTAACCATTTTAATAAGATATTTTGATTTTGTATAATTTTCTGACGAAATATATTGACATCTTCTATCTTCTCCACACAAGGTCTGCATATTGTTTGAGGGAGACTGTTATTTATTATAATCTGGAATTTAAAAATATTTTTAACTATAAATAGATAGATATTAAATTTTTATGTGTTTTCTGTCCACTGTTCAGAACTGGTTTCTTTTTGTCAATTAATGGAAGGCATATAAACACAATTGAAAATAAACATTGAATATTTTTGGTATAAAACAATTTTTTGCCTAAAGACTTTATATACCTATATAAATACAGAAATTTACCTTTACAAAACTAAGTTTTGTTGATGGGTATGTTATTTTGCACAGGAGTTCTTTATACAATGTAGATGCAAACTAAGAAATTGCATTTTGAAATTTATCCCTTATAAGTTATAATTGTAGAGAAGTTAACTATTATCTCATAAAAACCAATAAGTAAACCAGTATATTAAAGACATGTCTTTAGTATGTCGGTATACTTAGGTATAAAGATTGTTTATATCTGCATACTTTTTACATAAATAATTATATAGACTCTTGGAACCAAAAAGCTTATACTGGTATCACTGATAGTTGTTAAAGATACTTGCAAAGAAAATGATTCTACGCCCTTTGGATATTAATGAACCTTTTAAGTGTTAACTTTTCGCAGAACTCTCACTGTGAGCAGTGATTTTAACTCTCAAAATAATTTTCAACACTGCTAAAATCAAAATCCATTTAGCCCTTTAAGAAACTTGGCTCAGGTTTTAAGGTCTTGGCTCTAGTTGTTTGAATTAGGCCGTGATTACTTTTTAATTTTTGTAAACAATCAATTGTTTTTGAAACTTACATCGTGACCAAAACATAACGAAACCTTTAGCATCACTTCCTTTGTGAGAGTTTTAATTTCAAGTTTTAAAGAATCAGCAAGGCACATTCTGCACATATCATTCATTGTACTCTCATAAAATAATACGAGCGATAATGATTAAAAACAATTGTCTTCTTCTTTTTTGATTAATGCCTAATAAGTAATAACAATTATTAATAAACTACAATTATTATAAAATAAAAACACCGGTTATTTTGTTTTTGTTTGTCAATACAGACCAAAGAGAATAATGTAATTAATCACTACGGCGGCACTCCAATACCAACCATACCACAAAAATACCGCAAAAATGTCAAGCAACAGGAGTACCAACGTAACGAGCCAAATAGTGCTTAAACAAGCTAGCTTAGCTTCTTATCGATATCGATAAAATATACTAGGTGGAAACAGAGGTTTCCACTTCATATTTTTTTATTAATTTTAGGTAAGTATCCAGTCCGTATTTATGTCCAATGTTAATGAGGGTATAATCGGTACTAATACAAGATTGTACTTAAATGCGGACCTGAAATAAGATAAAAAGCGGTTCTGTTAATTCAAATAAAATTTTATTACTGAAATGAATTTTCTTTTTTGTCTCTTGTTTTTTCAGCTAACAGCTGTTGTCTTGCTGTACACGAGTCTGGAAAAAATTGAAACATAAAAATAGAATCAAAATCCAAAAATTATTTTAGTTTTCTTACATATTCAGGGCACAAAATTAATTATACGACGTATCAATATCATAGAGATTATGTTTCAAATTTCGTGCAAAATTCACCTATTCCTTGGTCATTTATGTAGGCACACCATTCAAATATGTAAAACTTTGTGCCCCTACTCTTTCACACAACACTCTTATTTTTTTCAATGATAAACATTAACGAGCTATATGGTCGGCCCATCGCCACTTCAGCTTGCTAATCCTCTGAGCTATGTCGGTCACCTTAGTTCTACTGCGGATGTCTTCGTTACGAACTCTATCACGCAGAGAAATACCGAGCATAGCCCGCTCCATAGCTCGCTGAGCGACTTTCAGCTTCCTCATACGGCCAGCAGTGAAGGACCACGTCTCGGTTCCGTAGGTCATCACTAGCAACACACATTGATTGAAGACTTTAGTCTTCAAACATTGAGGTATATTTGACGAGAAGATTTGCCGTAGTTTCGACGATAACCGTTGGGGAAGAAAGGTTCTCGAGTGGCAGCTTCGTACTGGCCATCGCAGTGTGGGACGACCCCCCACTAGATGGAGTGACGACCTGTGCAAATGTGCGGGAAGTCGATGGATGCAGGTGGCTCAGGATCGTACTTCGTGGCAGTCTATGGGAGAGGCCTATGTTCAGCAGTGGACTCAAACAGGCTGAAATGATGAAACATTAACGTAGTTATCGATATGTGGATATTATAGTTGCAGTACATCACTAGCACACAATTTAAATGAGCTAAATTTGTTAATTTTATTTGTTCTTAGCCTGCTCTACTTACATATGGCTGCAAAGTGTTATATTTAAGTGCTTACATGGACTTCATCTAAGGGAAATCGCGCCATAAACATCCTTTTTTCAAGAATCGAATGACTTGCTCGATTTTCACCAATTTCACAGGCGAATAAACCGTCTTTTAGGCATTTTGAATTAAATATACAACTCTGATCACCTGTCACTAGTTTCCGTGAGAAATTTTACTCTAAACAATTTAAATTTACAATTAAATAAGCATTTACATTCAATATACGCGGTGTAAAATTAAGTTTTGACAAACAACATGGCACTTCTTGTATTGCAAGAAAGAGAAACCGCATTGAGGGAGTGTGATAGCAATATCCGCCATTATTTGCGACGTAAAGTCCATAGAAAAATTTTTTCTTCCTAGTTTCGCCAGACTGATACAGACGACAGATAGAGACAGATATATCAACAACATTAATGTTACCTATTATAAAATTATTTTACTGTCTTAGGATTTCTCCATACATACTATTCATTACTTATCTACACTGTCATTTTTCTAAAAATCTCTCTTTTTCCGGAAAAAGCGCCCAAGACATTATTGCACAATACATACAATATACATATTGTAAGCGAAGCGTACTGAAAAAAGCGTATTGAAACGAAACATAAACCAATAAGCACACAAGATATATCCGTATTTACGTTAAAAATTACTTTATATTATTTTTTGAAGACCGACGAGCTCACGCTAAAAATATAGTTTGTGCGTTATGTCGACACGATGACGCTGTCGGTTTCGCTGTATCTCCGCGAACTCTGTTAACGAAAGATGGATATTTCGACTAATAAGGGGAGTTGAGTTGCGTTGTCCTATCTCCACGACGCAACTCAAGGGAGCGATCAGATTGAGGTTTGAACTTCAGCCTGAACCACGATCCACAGTGGAGTTTATCCAAAAGAAGTAAGGTTGAAAATACGATTGAATCACGAATGATTGCTTACAAAATTTAAATTAGGAATATAGATAATAAGCAAAAAAAAATTGTATACAGTATTTTTTTCGATTGAGAGTTAAATTATTTGGGAAATTCAAATTCAAATATTTTTTATTCATTAAAGAAGCATAACCTTTACTTATTGATTGTCAAAACACTACCAATGGTTCGGAAAAGAAAACCATTAACTTAACAAGAACCGAAAGAACATCAGCGGGAACATAATATTTACAAAAATAATCAATTTACTGAAACCATTAACATTTCGAAGTTAAAAGATTTGTAAATAATTATGCAACAAGTGAACGATCGTATGTGGACTTTCATTATCAAATAGACGCGTTTTACCTGAAATAAAACGCATATTAAACTACTTACCTTATTAGAAGCTTAATATAATGAGATAGGCATTTCCTGTTTCCGTTGTATCATACCTCCCTTTCTATCGTATATCGCTGTCTCTTTCGCACATCCCCTCCAGTCACCAGGCGTGGGGGCATAGGGAGCCTGAGGGTTCCAGATGCTCTGTATGTCATTGCGTCGAATTATACCAGGCAGGAATAGAAAGTAAGCTTCTAATAAGGTAAGTAGTTTATAGTAGTAGACTATATATATATATATATATATATATATATATATATATAGTCTCAATAAATAATAAGAGCCATAAACAATAGGCATGATGACAGTAACTAAGATTCAACAAAATAATGTGTTAATCTAATTTGTGATATCTCATAATTTCGTAAAAAAGTATTTATCTTCATTTTTTATTAAAGATTGATTATTTATTTAATAAAATAAAATTATAAAATTAAGCAATCCGCCATGTCAAGTTGAACACCAATCAGAGCGAATTACGTCACGACTATGTAAGCTTCTAGACGTCATAATATTTTGTTAGCAATTTGCGCCTATTTCTGTTTGTTTGTCTGAGTTTATCAAGTAATTCGTGGTTTTCAACAATCTCTCACTTAATCTTGTATTTTCAAAGTCCAAATAAAGAAAAGTCAGCTATGGAACAAGGATTTACCAAGGCAAATAGCTCTAATTTGACTAAAATTGATTTGTTGATGCTGGGAGAGTTTCTTGGAGCTAACAAAGATTTTTGTTCAGCAGAATTTAGAAGTGTAAAAACTTCTAAGTAAGTATAGTAACATTAATTAAAAAGTATAATGGTTCAATAGTGCAAAAGCCGTAATTTTTTTTTTAACTTTCATAATAGATTAAATTTGAGGTTACTTTACGTCGTGTTGTTTTAAAACTATTAAATACTTACAAATTTATTTCTATATTTTAGGTCCTCTAGGCCATCCTATGGAGATGACGCTGTAAGCTATGTACAGCTGAAACGAGATGGAAAGCTGTGTATTGTGAAAGGCAAAATCTGTCCTGAACATAAAGTCCATGCAAAGTTGTATGGAGTGACTGTTGTAGTTGATGAAGAAGATGAAAAAATCAAATCCATAGAATGCCACGACTGTATTGCTTCACAAGGAGGGTGTAAGCATGCTATTGCATTTCTCATGTGGGCCCATCGTAGGAGTGAAGAGCCATCATGTACATCCGTGGAATGCTACTGGATGAAGTCCAAACTATCGAGAGTTGGGACTACCATTAAATATATAACAGCAAAAGAGTTATCAAAAGGTACGCCCAGCTTGCCTTCAAATTCTGGAGTTTTCGAAATGTTTTTGGAAGAAGGGAAGAAAAGAAAGCTAAACAACCTTGAGATACTAAAGTATCAAAAAGATTATGTTTGTAGTAGAACAGAAAACTTATCAATGCATAAGTTAGTATTAAAATATAAAGAAATATCATGTGCTAATTTTTTGAGAAAGGTTGAAATATCAGACATAGATATCAAGGAAGTTGAGGAAATGACAAGAGACCAACATCAAAGCAGCCTATGGCATGAATTAAGATATGGCAGAGTGACAGCCTCACGGGCATTTGATTTTAGTCGGTGTACATCTAAGGATGGTACTTTAATTTCATTCATTAATTAGGAAAAATTCCTGACACACTGGCAATGAAACGTGGCAGAGATTTAGAGAACGAAGTTAGGAAGACGGTGAGTAATAAACTGGGAAAAAAAATAAAAATGTGTGGTTTGTTGCTGTCAAAAACCTATCCTATGATAGCAGGTTCTCCTGATGGGATCTGTGAAGATGCCATTATTGAAATAAAATGTCCCATGAGTGAAAAAGCAATGGTTAATTATGTGAAAAATGGGAAGCCAACTCAGAAGTTTAACATGCAGATGCAGCTGCAAATGTATTTAACTGGACTTAAAAGAGGCTACTTTTGTGTAGCTGATTCTAAATACAGTGCAAATAAAGAAGTGAAATTAATAAGTGTGAAATATGATGATAATTACGTATCAGATATTTTGAAAGTACTAATTTCTTCTTGGAAAGATAATGTATATCCATTATTATATAACAGTATCATTTGAGTGAGTAAATTAAATGCAGGTGTTATATGTTCATTGTTTTATTTAATAAGTGAATCTTGCAAATTGATGAATCCACAAGCAAAAGTAATAACATCATCAAGTACTTTAACTAAGTTATGATTTAGACATGCATGTGGCTTTAACATATGAAATTCACGTAAGCATCGAATCAGTCTTTCAACATGAATTCTTAAACTGGCAATTTGTTTAGTTTGTTTGGTCTCACTTTTCGAAAGTTTAGTTCCAGTTGTGACACTTGGAGGTCTTACAAGCTGCACACCATATTTACGCAACTTTTGGTTCTACATGCTTAAAACCTCTATCAGCCATTACGCACATGCCGGGTTGCAAACATTTTATAAAATCACATGTTTCAACCAAACATGTATCTGTTATCCTTCCTCCATACCCTGGTGAAACATAATTGACTAAACAATTCGGAGTACAGGAAACAAGATATTTAATGGTATCAGCCTCTTTGTATTCAGACCATGAGAGAGACTGATTCAAAGCTTTTGAAGGCTTCTGCACCTCAATTTCTAAGCAGTCAATAATGCAACTTACACTGTAATAATTATTTCTAAAAGGCATAGGTAAATTAGTTTTAATATAATCATTATCAAGATTTACTATAAAAGGCCGCATTATACTAGCTAAAATAAGTATATTTTTTAACAAATAATTTACTACAGTATGTTGTGGTCAAGGTGAAGTCATCACTCAGTTCTTTAAATGGATTATTTAATCTAATTTTTTTTAAACACATTAATATATGGATCTCTGGTATTTCAGACTATTTTTCAATTAAATGTATAAGGTAATAGCAACCTTTAGGTAAACCTATATAATATCGAGGACTCTTCTTAATTTTATTCAATGTAAATTCCAATATTTTCATTGCCTCTTGTTTTTTATCATCCTCAGTTAGTTCACTACAATCTGAAGACTTCATTTGAAATGATACTGTTGGTGATGTTTCTCTCAATGTTATTGATGGTGTGTAAGAAATATCACTATCAGATTGGTCTTCTTCTTGATGGTTTATATAAGCTGGATGTCCATGGCTTAGTGGAAATGCAAGTTTTGACTTTAAATGGTGATGTGGATACTGATTGTACACTAGGTTTCATGGGTGATGTCATCTGGTTTACTAGTTTAGTGTCTGTTTGGATTGCTTTGCTTCT
This sequence comes from Iphiclides podalirius, assembly GCA_933534255.1. NCBI lineage: Eukaryota > Metazoa > Arthropoda > Insecta > Lepidoptera > Papilionidae > Iphiclides > Iphiclides podalirius. The sequence goes on along the minus strand of OW152839.1, from coordinate 8,760,240 downwards.
AAACTTCTTCATCATATTCACTTGGATTGATTTATTTGCAGATTTAGTTACTTCTTCTTCACTAATATTCTCTATGTTTACATGGAAAACTGAAAATAAAGAACATAGACATAAAACATTGACATCAATTAGACATTAAACAAAACATATTATTTACATAATAAATCATCAATCAGACAATAGAGTAGACATGCCATTTAATCTCCAACATTATAAAAAGGAAAGGTTACTGAGAAAAATTTAATTCATTTAGAAAAAAGAAATAAACAAAAAAGGTACCTGAATGTCCAGATGAAGTCTCCCCGAGTTCCATATCTTTTCTGGTATTACTGCTCTCTTCAAAATCTTTTTCACATTCTTCAACTAACATTTTCCTTTGTTTCTTAAGAATATATGGCCGATCTATAGTAGAAGATGTTCGCTTCCTTCTGTCTGGTTGGCATTCAAATTTTGTGGGGACACATCCTGGTTTCATACGGACCTGCGACACTGATCCCATGATCTTATACTCCATAAAATTTTCCATATCATTTGGTAACTGCAATATAGTAAAATACCTGTAAATAACAAATACATGGAACCTGTTAACCTAACCTCAAAAGTTATTTATTAAATTAATTTTAAACTTTAAACTATACCAAAATGCACTCAAATATATTAGAATATAAGAAATTCATTATTATTGACTTACGTCAAAGTGATCTTCACAGAAATACATTGGAGAATTAAGGCATATAGCGGTTGGATCTCGTCGTGCAAGATTAAGCCACTTATATCGTATTATTTTCTTGTGTGGAACGTAAACAAATACTTTTTTTAGGAGTTTTTATTGAAGTGTTATTACACTGGGGTACCGCACACCACTTATACACTTTAGAATTCATCTTTAACGCCAAAAATAAGGAAATATTGCTTAAGCACCAAATATTTACTGCTGACAAACATAGATGTGACGTCACAATTGCCCGCCATGACACCACAGCGCGTTTTGGCAGAATTTTTAAACTGGGATAGAAGTGGGCGATACAAATCGTATCAGATATGAAAACTAGATATTAGTACAATATCTGAATATCGCTTACTGGCTCGTTCAATATCTATGTATTTTACAATATCTGATATTTCCGAAATCTGATGTACCGTGCTCGCTCGCTATACCGACACGAATCGCGATATCATACGCGTTTGCCACAATATCTGATTTTTAAACAGATTTCGAGCGACAAAGCGCGTGAGATATAAATACTCACTAGTTAGAGCGGGACGGCAAGCAATGCACGATATCAGATATCGAGCGACAAAGCGCGTGAGATATAAATACTCACTAGTTAGAGCGGGACGGCAAGCAATGCACGATATCAGATTTTTAAACAGATTTTGAGCGACAAAGCGCGTGAGATACAAATATTACACTAGTTAGAGCAGTACGGCAAGCAAGGCACAATATCAGATTTTTAAACAGATATTATGAATAAGTTAAGTAATTTTGAATCTTAACTCCATGCAAATAAGATCCGTTTTAATTAAATACTAATCATGGTATCAAAGATTACTACAACGATATTATTATATTTCTATTGTTTTGTTTAGCCTTGAGCCGTAACGGGCGACAAAGCGCGCAGTTAAGTAATTTTGAATCTTAACAGCATGGAAAAAAATCTCTGTTGCATTTAAATACGAATTACGGTATTAACGATGTCTTTAAATTTTGTTTAGTCTTGAGCTGGATTGCATTGGTACTAAGCACGTAATAGTAAGGGATGCCAACTTACTACTTTCTGCCTAAATTAAGGGAGAAAAATATAAATGGAAATTTTTTAGGAGGTAAATTTTTTGTGAATATTTTTATCAGTTAAATTTTATTCATATATTTGGAAAAAAATAAAAGTACACAAAAGAAAAATATAATTTAATAGTGTTGTGTGCTGCTTGGGTCTAAATCAGACCAATGCTTATGTGCTTTGTGTGTATATTTTAAATTCTTCCGCCCTAAGTTATAATACTGAATGTATTATTTCTTACACAAATTATAAAGATATTGTCACTCATGATTGCGTGTTTTAAAAATATGTTAAAGTCAATTATTAAGCGATATATAAGATGTTAAAATAAATCATTTTTATTATTACTTCAATTTCTAATTTTAATGAAATTTATAATTATATCAGGTAATGTTTTATTTTACCTTAATAGTATAAAAAAATCGTGATTTTAAATTCAGTAAGTTTTTTGAATTTAGTAAATTTTAGTGGGTTTTCGAATTTATTTAGAAGTACATATTCTTTTTGAACAGTTGGTATCACTGGTAATAGCTTTAGTTATCTCTAAGTACAATGATCGTCGAACAAGACTTTCGACGATTAAAGTCAAACAGCTTACGTTCGTAAACGTGAATTTAAACCCGGAGGAATCTAAATAATTATTAACCCACACATCATTGTAAATAAGTTAAGTTTTAAATAACAGGGAAAATTATGTACATAGAATGAATCAACTTTTAAATACTCTTTATTTTTTTTTTTTTTTTTAGAATTCAAGGTGGATACGGGACCGTAAAATATCTAGATATTAAAATACATAGTTTCGAAATCTGATATTTGAAATCGATATCTGATTCAGATACGGTACTCAGAAAAAGCGATACGACCCATCTCTAAACTGGGATATTAAAATGGTATTTTTTATACTTAAACGTTATTTTCTGTTAAAATAAGATAGTTTTTGTAACATTGTAGATGCGTCTCAACATCACAGAACACTTTTTGAAAATTAGTCATCATGCCTATTATAATTAATGGTAACTTAATGATCAAGTTACTTTCAATGATAATAGCAATCAGTTGCATCAATAATACTTCGCTTAATTTTCGCAATATTAATAATGAAATCAAAGTTACCACACCTTTGCCTTAAACAATAAAACCAACACTATTCAACAGGCTTAAACAATGAAGTAACATAAATTATTGGATTTTGCAATAACTTCACGACAATAGAATTTTTGAAAGGTCTTAACAGATTTCCAATTCCCCCTAGCCAGAATGTCGTCAAGAGGGAAATTGTCAATAAAATTCCTGGAAGCTACAGCGGAACGCACACTACCTGGAGTTGCTGATATACCAGCTTCTCTCATAATACTTTTGATCCATCCAGCGATTACAGCGCGAGAAGCTGGTTTTGGTGATCCGCGTAGCGTTATAAATAAATTCGTAGAACCACTTTTACTACGTCTATCATTTAGTATTGTTATAGTTTTGTTGATCCAATGAACAGGATCCAAATTCTGCTTTTCAGGGTTAGCTAAGAGCCGCCAGCCAGACTGTCTATATTCACTGCAATCTGTTTTAGATCCGAATAAAGGCCACAAAGTAATAGAATCATTATTAATAATACAATTCCCAACACCTATGTCTAACAAAGTCAGGTCGTGAATTCTACGACCTGAACATAATATTAATAGTGTTGCTGTATGTCGTACAGTCTGGAAAATATTATTACTGTTTACTGAATATTTACACATATAATTAGCGAGTATATTTATGTCCCACACAGGGGGCTTAGACGTCTGGGGATTTCTCAAAGATATGGATTTTAAAATATGCTTAACCAAAATATCCTCACTTAATCTACTAGACAATTCTGTATTGCATAAAGTAGATATTACTGATTTGTGGAGGAGAATATATCTATAGGAAAATTTATATTTAAGGTGCAGATCAGCTAGAAACTGCGCCAATTGAGCTCCGTCAGGACGTACCGGATTGATTTTGTGCTGCCTAGTCCATAATAACCAGCGATTCCATGCTACTTTATATGTCTTCCAAGTGGAAAGTCGCCACGAGGACTTAAGTAAGCCTATCTGTTTGGCGTTCCACGAGCTAATTGACTCTGTCCACCCCCACACTTCCAGATCTCCAGAACCATGTTCTCTATTTTCGGGGGTGGTAGACCGGTTCTCGTATCCACTAGATACTGTTTTAGGTTGGTCAACGTGAACGGTGCTGCAATGGCTCGAGATTTGAGGTCCGCTCTCCAGAAAACTTTATCCCATCGAGGCACCACAAGTAGATAAGTTCCCGTGGCCTGGTTCATATGGATTAAAACTCGAGGAATCAGGCAAGGAGACGGAAACACCCATGCAAATGGGAAGTTCCATGGTACGCTGAAAGCTTCGTGAATTATCGCTTCGTGATCGCCGTAATAGAGGGTTGCATAGTTGATTAGAACATGCGCAGTTTTGGACGCAAACAGATGGATCACGGGCGTCCCCATTTTCATGAAAATCATCTCCGTGCATTCCGGAAGTAAGTGCCACTCTGAAGTTTGCCGAAGTCTGGATAGATAATCCACGTGATTGTTGTATTTCCCCGGAATGTGATAAATCCGAAAATATACCTGATTTTCGTCCAGGACTTTTAGAACTTGATGTGCTAGATTGGTGAGCGGTAGAGATTTGGTCCCCCCCTCGTTGCGAAGATACGCTACTGCCGAGAGATTGTCGCATTGGATCAGAATTGAGCCGTGTTTCATTCTGGGCGCATGGACTTTCCTTTAATATTGTAAGTAACTCCTTCATGTTGCAGTGTAGAGACTGTTCCTCTTTGTTCCATGTACCTGACATAGTTTGGTTGTTGAGTTGAGCTCCCTATGCTACATCCGAGGCGTCGGTAGTTAGAAAGTGTGTCGGGGGATGTACATGTATTGGGGTTGACAAATGGCAACTTTGTAGCCACCACTGCAGTTCCTCTAAAACCTGGGGGGGGGGGGGCAAATTGTGGCTCATTGAGGGGTCTTCAATAGCGTATTTAGATGGCATAATATCACTCGGTGCTTTAATCTCCCTCGAGGAACAACAAAGCTTGCAAAGTTTAACAGTCCCACTAGGCTCTGAATTTCTTTCAGTGTTGCACTGATGGATTTTATGAGCTGAGACGTTTTGTTTACGATAGCAGCCGTTTTTTCTTCTGGTAGATACTTGAGATTCAACCATGGGTCCCAAATAAGGCCTAGAAAAGTTATGCGTTGTTGTGGTGTCAGAACAGACTTCTCGTAGTTAAACAAGAATCCTAGAGTTTCTAGGATTTTTAACAGCATTCCCACGTGTTCGGTTAATACTTTGGGATTTTGGTGTGCCAGGAGGAAGTCGTCCAGATAAACAATGACCCTTACACCTTTTTCTCGAAGAATCTGCGCCACCCAGTTTGTAAGACAAGCAAAAACTTTCGGTGCCGTGCTTAAACCGAACGGGAGGCACGTCATTTCCAGCAATTCTTTGTTGTAAATCAGGCGTAGGAAACGTCTGTGGGGCCTGGCTACTGGAAGGTTGAAATAGGCCTGTGACAAGTCCGCCTTGCACATCCAATCTCGAGGTTGAAGGAAGTCTGGGACACGGTACATGTTTATTAACCGAAAACGGTCCGTTATCACAAACTGATTTAACAACTTCAGGTTGAAAACAGGACGAAAGGTCTTGTCGCTTTTCGGGCCTAAAAATAGGGGCGAAACGAAGCTTGGGGAGGGAGCTACTGCCTTCAACACGCCTTGCCGTTATATTTGGTGAACGACTGCCGACATGTTTATTGATTTTACTGTACGACGATGATCGCTTATTAAATTTGGTATTACCAACGGTGGTTTTATTCGAAATGGTATGCAATACCCTGCTATTATTTTTAAGATAAAGCCAGTAGCTCCCATCAACCTCCATTGTTTGAGGTATTGACTCAGTCGTCCAGCTTGAAACAGCAGATAGTCATTGCCGCTGTCTTTTATTACACTTTGAGTTGTATGAGGGCGAAAAGGAGCGCTTTTGACCTCTTTGGCTTTGGTGCTTTGCTCTCGAGCCGCGAGCTCGAAAGGAACTAGCTCTATTATTAGGATTTTGTAATTGATCCTGATTATCATTATTACGGCCTTTTGAAGAGTAATGATAGTGATGACCACCCTGCGAGGGCTGGTTTTGGTGGTAATGCATGTTAGTAGCAGGAACTGGCTCAGCACAGTAATTAGAAGTACCACGCGATAGTACAAAACGTGAAGAATGTCGGGCAGAGTTAGCAGGTTTAGCTCGCGAAGCATTTCCGCTAAAATCTTGCTTTACAGGCCAGAAAGCTTTTCTTACGCCACCTGCTTTCTCTGAGGCAACTGTAAGCGCGTCAGCGCTAAATATGTGAGTGGCGGAAGGAGGTATTTTACTCAAGGCTGCTTTCACTAGTGGATCTCGAATGCACTTAAGTATCCCATCTCTTCTCATTTCTATAGCTTCAGCTCTGTGACCGCAAGCCATTTGTAATAGATCTGTGGAGATCTTGTGAAAGTCTCCTTTAAGAAAAATGTTCTGAACTTTATCGTCGAGATCGATTAATGATGCATCGGACCTCTTAGACCACAACAACAACTCACGTAAGCCATTCAGGAACACCTCTTTTTGTTTAAGTACACAAAAAGTAATGGCCGCATAAGATTTATCAGAGTAACTCAAGTGCCGTGTATTGTCATATGCCTTTACTTCTTCGTTTGTTTCTAACTCAATAAATCAAGGTGAATGGTTATATAACTTTCGAGTGTCAGCATACCGAACTTCTGACCACGTACTGCTGCCAAATCGTTGAACATCATTCAACATCTTTAAATATTCTTGTGGCGTTTGCGGTACGGTAGGTTCCTTAAGTTTGGTCTCAATATCAAAACTTAAACCTGGTATTACCACCACATCTGAGTTGCCGGAAGACGGTAATGCCCGCGAGGTATTTACCCAATCTTCGTCATACAGTTCACGACTGACGTCCGAAATATATGACACATTGTCATTATTATCAAAGTAGCTCCTATTACCGCAGTTACTTAATCTTTTCTTTAACTCGCCCACTTCTTTAGACAACTTTTCTAAAAGTCGGCGATCACTTTTTTGCTTTTTCGAATGACTACGACGTGAACTCTTTCTTTCTCTTCGATTCTCGCGGAGATTGTGAAGAGGAAGATGAACAAGAACTATTAGAGCTACTAGAGCTACTACTATTATTACTATTTTTTGACTATCAATAAGTAAGTGAATGCTTCTATATTGAATAAAGATATTTGACTTTGACTTTGATTACCACTAGAACTTTTTGAACGTCGCTTATTTTCGTTAAAAGTACTTACCGTCGGGTCATGAGGGTGGCTGAAATTGTCCATATTCGCAATCGCTAAAAAGAACAGGTTCAAATTACGCGAAATGCGTTTCTTTACATTAGAAGTGTCGTAATAACTAAAGAAAGTTGAAGGTAGAAAAATAAAAATATTAACAGAAAGTTAATAAGTGCAAAGCGGCATTAAATGCCGCTACTTAATTAACGTCTTATATTGGAGGTAAACTATAAAACAGTATCGAACGGTAACACCGTTGAAATTGAAAATACTTGTGCAATATGCAACTTACGTGTAGATGATGATATGTCACTTTTTCTTCACTTCACTTTTTCTAATACTTTTTAAATATATTTTAACACTTTATGAGCACAAGTTGTCGCAACGGAAATGTTGAATTGAAGCCAATGACATACAGAGCATCTGGAACCCTCAAGCTCCCTATGCCCCCACGCCTGGTGACTGGAGGGGATGTGCGAAAGAGACAGCGATATGCGGTAGAAAGGGAGGTATGATAAAACGGAAACAGGAAATGCCTATCTCATTATATTAAGCTTCTAATAACGGTCAAGTTGTTTAATATAATTTCTAATTTGATGATTGACATAAATATAAAGATGTAGTTCTAACTTCAAGACAGTTTTACGTGACACTTTGCGTATTTAAGTTTTAATTTATTCACTGCTATTATATATTAACAGTAAAATTTTTATTTTTCACAATTAACCAATTAAGTTGTTTTGATTTTGTGTACATGATGAATTCATTAATGTTGTTGAGTGAACGTCCCATGGCTAATGGCATAATCATTGAAAAATAAAAAATAAAACTGTGACAATTATTGACATTGAAAGCTTAAAGTTTGTTATCACTACGCCTTTTCCTAGTTGCACTTATTTCGTACGGTAACACTTTATGAAAATCCCGAAGTAAAGTTTTAAAATGAAAAATGAATGCAATTTTACAAGAAAACAACTTGTCCAAAACAGAGTATTGTGTCAGCTGTTTATGTTACATGGAGAACAGAGTTTTACAATGCTATAAATTGCACTGTGAACCAGTAAAGGCAATATTCCAGGTATTTCCCCTTTTCAGATAAATGTGTGAATGTGGCAAGGAAAAAGGTGGTACTACTGTTGCCCATGAACATAATATATACCGCCCCCATGCGTTATCATTACCAAAGAAGAGTTTTGATGAATAGTTTGTTGTTAGATTTAGTCATCAGGTTAATCACTCCTCAAAGCTGTCTTTATGTAACCCTTTATAATAGAAAAAGGGTTTGCATTATGAAAAAGATTAAGTAGATTAAAATTTGTTGATAAAACTGTAAAAATTTTTGCAAAATATTATGTAGTAGCTACCCGCCCCGGCTTCGTACGGGTGCAATGTATTAAACATATAAACCTTCCTCTTGAATCACTATCTAATAAAAAAAACCGTTGCATAGTTTTAAAGATCTAAGCATACATAGGTACAGATAGGGACAACTTTGTTTTATACTATCTAGTAATCTTCACAGTTTTGTACATCATAATTGCAGCAGAGAATGTATTAAAAATTAAAAAATAAAGCATATTAATAAGTTTGCAAAAACATTTGTAGACAATTTTCTCTAGATATATTATTCTAAGGTTAATTATTTATTGTTTTAATTTCAGGATGAATATCTTTATATTTGTTATTTATGTAAGACACTAATTGAGAAAGCTGAGATATTCATACAAACTGTCCTGAATAATCAAATTCTGTTAGAAAATATTCGCAATGTAAGTAATTATTATTCTAAAGTACAGTTCATTACACCTATTCAAGCTATTAAGCATATGTAATGCCCCTGAATGTCTCCATCTGTAATATTATCACTAATTCTGGTTATTTGTTATTCTCTAAATGTTTTGGTCTCTAGAAGCATGTATAGGGCACATGCATATTGATTTTAACTATGCAAATAAACTGTAAATTTATGTTATAAATAACCCTGCCATCATTGAAGGCTCAAATTCAGGATGAAAATATTTTTAAATTTATTGTGCACAACAATTATTAACTCACAACACACACTGTTACACTAGAACACAAAATATTAACTTAATTTATCCAATAAAGATTTCAGATAAAGCCATAGAAAATCAAGTACACCCAATACATAACCTGAGTATAGTGCCATTGGATGCGATAGAAATATCCGGAAATGAAAAACAGATTGCAGAATCTATTTCCATATATAAGCAAGGCGTATATAGAGACTGCAGTGTCAAGGAAGAACTTAAATTCGAAGATGATGACCTTCCAGACAATGGTGGAAATGATTTTACCAATGATATTGGTGAGTTAATTAAATGTCTGTTTTTAATTTTATTTAGATTAAAAACAGACATTTGTTTTGGTAATTATTAACAAAAGGGGCACATTCCTTTTAAAGTTAAACACTGTAATTGATAGAAACATAACAAAAATAATATTTATGAAGAAAACATTATTGGAAACATTTATTTTCATTAAAAAAAATTCACAAACAAACCGCCGGTAGTAATCAGTTGACATCTGCAGTAGAACAAAGGTGACCAACATAGCTCAGAAGATTAGGAAGCTGAAGTGGTGATGGGCCGGCCATATAGCTCATAGAACGGATAACTGTTTGGGAACTAAAGGTTCTTGAATGGCAGCCTTGTACTAGTGTAGGAGGACCCCCAGTATATCGAGTGACAACCTATTCAAATATGCGGGAAGTCGTTGGATGCAGGTGGCTCAGGATTGTGCTAAGTGGTAGTCTATGGGGGAGGTCAATGTTCCGTAGTGGACTCAAACAGGCTGAAATGATGATGATACTGATTACTTAATTTTATTGTTTTCACTGAAAATGTTAACAAATTATTAATAGCTGTAGAAAAAAGTGAATAGTACACAGAATATTACACATATTCACAGAAACCAATTACTGTATTTTTTATTGATATTTGCAGTAAATCATTTGAAAAAAATAAAAAAATTTGTATCACATTTTAGATTTCAATAATGACGTAAAAGAAGAGGATTGCAATTTAAAGAGCCTGAAAACTGAATTGGATGCTGAAAACTTTGACACATTAAAGCGGGACATCAAGAAGACCAAAGTGAGAAAGAAAAGTGGCAAAACAAGGAAATCCGGTATATGTTGATTTCTTATTGAAGTAAATTTAATACATCTGTTTACATATTTCTCTGTTTAAAATGTTACTAAGAGTAATTAAATGAACATAGGTTCACAGTAATAACACTAGATGTTTGAAATTTTTTTTAATGTATTAATGGTGTTGAACCAAGTGTTGCAGTTTGTATAGTTTTTTTATCTGCATTCCTTTGTTTAAAGGAATAAGTAAAACTTTTTTTAGTGTAAAAAAACAAAACTGACTTGAAATGTCTCACTTAGTGCATATCTGGAGTTCTGATAGTAAATAAAGAAAAAACTGAATCAATACCTCCTCCTTTTTTGAAGTCGGTTAAACATAAGAAATGACGGTTTAACGAACATAAATCTTTTTCTAAGTCGTTCAAAGATCAGTTCTTAAATGAGTTCAGAGGTAACAAACATAAAAAAGCACATACGACAGAGTTGAGAGTCTCCTCCTTTCCGAAGTGGATCGAAAATCGGTTAACAAACGACGGAGCTCGATTCGAGAAACGAAGTTTTCATTGATTTCATTCTGATTTCATTTGTTTTATTGAAGTCTTTTGAAAATCACATAAATGTTGGAGTTCAGAGGTAACCAACATAAGAAAAATTATAACACCTCCTTTTTTGTATTCGGTTGAAAATCGGTTCTTAAATGTCGCAATTCCGAGGTACAACGAAGGGTAAAAAAATATACAACCGAATTGACTAGCTCCTTTTTCGAAGTCGGTCGAAAACCACTCACCCGACTCCGGTCGATTGCAGGCGCATTCAAAATAGAGTTGTTCCACATAACGCGCGCGCAATGCATGGACGAGCTGGCTAGGAAGGCCACAGAGAAGGTGTACCTCAGCGCTCCGTACAAATGCGAGCTCTGCGTGAAAGGTTTCACGTTCAAACCGACATACGACAAACACATGGAGTTGCACAGTAAGGTACGAACCAACAGGATGCTCGGCTTTTTTTTTGATGTGAGAAGGTGTCAAGCGGACTGGCGGTTCACCTGATGTTAAGCGATAACCGCCGCCCATGGACATTTGCAACACCCGTAGGGTTGCGTTGCAACCTTTTAAAAGTGGGCCCCGGCTACCTCACCCACCAGACGAAACGCAGAAATATAACCCTTCCACTTCACGCCGGTCTTCTGTGAGGCCGTGGTACTTACCCGGACGGACCTGCCCATTCGTGCAACAGCCGAGGCTGTTGCGTGGCCGTACCTTTTTGGTATCACGCGTGGATGAAAGACGAGCCCCCCCCCCCCCCCCCCGCACCGCAAATTTGAATCGGTACGTCATCACGTTTCCAGGAGATGGGCGACTACGAATGCGACGTCTGCAAGCAGAGGATGGACTCCAAGGAGCGGCTCACCAGCCACAGGAGGTACCACGAGGTGTGAGTATTTGCCACGCTGCGTGGCGTGCCGTTGCAGAAGCGGGCAGCCCAGCCCGGTAAGAGCCCCGTCCCGCGGACCGGCTTGGACCAGAATTGGTCTCGTCTGCCCACGAGATTACTGAGAGAATCTTGTTCATCCTGTTCAACAAGAGTTTGTTTTTTGGATATTGGAAACTAGCCACCCGCCCCGGCTTCGCACGGGTGCAATGTATTATACATAATTATCAACATTCCTCTTGAATCACTCTATCTAGTAAAAAAATCGCATCACGGTTCGCTGCGTAGCTTTAAAGATACGTAGCTTTAAGCATACATAGGGACAGACAGACAGCGGGACGAATTTGTTATATACTACGTAGTGATTCAATTGACGGTGCTAAGGTTTATATTGGAATTTATTTATCAAAATAAATTTTAGCATTTTATTGTTTTATTATTTCTTAATAAATATGTGCTTATAACGAACGCTTATGTGCGAACTAAAATGGAATAAAATTTGACATATACGTGACACTTATTTGAAATAAAATATTCGTTTATTATCATAAACAAACTGCAGCTTCACTCAATTCCAAACTATGACCAAAAACTCGGTTTCAATTAATAAGAGATGTTACGCTTTCACAATTTTTTTTAATTATGATAAAATTTAAGTACTATTTTAATTTATCTCTTTAGATGGTAAATTCGCACATACATACTTGCACTCACACGCAAGGACGCACGCACGCACGGACGCACGAACACACACGCACGCACACACACGCGTGCGTAGATTCGGGGGCGAAAAATCGATCTGGCTAGGTTTCATTTTAAGAAAATGCCCTTTTATCAATGTTTTCAGGGAATGAAAAATATCATTCGAATATGACGGTAAATTTCGCCGCAAAAAAAATGTTATAATAGCTCGATCGGTAATCGGGCGCCCCCGAAACAGACGGCCGCAGTTCGTATCACGATCATTTACACACTTATTTTTTTTTTTACTTTTTTTCTGTACCAGATCATTTTCTTTATTTTTTTTTTATTTCCAAAAACATGATTTACCAAAAAAAACCGAGCAAACCTCGGTCCTCCAGGTACTTATTATCTATACGGGGTATTTGATAATTTATTGTGAAATAGTTCCATTTATAATGGGGTACATTTATATATTTTCTCATCTGCTTGGTTTTATAAATAAAAATAAACATACAATAACATAAAAGTAAAATTATTATCATGGTGGGATATTTACTCATTTCCTCTATAAACAAATATCCTTATATATATAATTCTTCTGTACATGTGTATGTCACTCAAAGTCAAAGTATATTTATTCAATATAGGCCTAACTTAAGCTCTTATTGAACGTCAACAAAAAATCTACCACCGGTTCACTAAACTAGACCTGCACAGAAGAGCCGGCAAGAAACTCTGCGGTCTTGTTCTTTTTGTTATTTTTTTTTTTTGATGCAATTATACACATTTATTTAGGTATAAAATCACATAAATCAATCATAAAATCACTGAACAGCTGGACGGATTTTAAAGACATTTTTTGTGTCTGCAGGTCGATTCGAGAATGGTTTAGTTTCACAATTCTTTTTTTTTTTTTTTATTTATAAGTTGTCGGATTTAAGTGGCGTGTACAGGACATCGTCTATTGGGCTTGCTAGTGTATAAATTGTATTACTATAATTATGATAATTGCTATTATTATTTTATCAGTCGTTACAAATGCCTGGATTGCGGCCTCGTCCGGATAAACAAGTGCACCATACTGGACCACTACACCGCCCACCACGCCTCCGGCGCCGAGTTCATGTGCCGCCTCTGCCACAAGAGCTTCAAGTGAGAGGGAGACAAAAGATATTATTCCCGCCAAATGTTTCGACTCACAGATGTAATATACGCAGGGGAGCGGCGAGTTAATGAAATGACGAATGAATGAATAATAAAGCATAGTTTATTATTTTCGTTTATTTAAAAAAAAACACTGCTCTTATTGTACGATGACATTTTCCCGTGGTGTAAGTACGTTTTTACACACTTAAATTTCATATGGACTAACGCTCAGATCTGAAACAGTTATCTGTGGTAGTAAAAATAGTTGTCTCGTGTGGGAATCGAACATGCGACCCCCGCCGCCGAAGCCAATACGTTGGCAATTGCGCCACGGAGTCATTAAATTCAGAGTTATTTAATTAAAAAGTTATCAATAACATTTAATTTTTTTTCCAAACAAAGAATACTGGCATGCGGGATAATTTTTTTAAATTTTTTTTACACTTTTTTTTTATTTCCTTATAATTTTAATTTATTTGATTTTTTTTAAGCATTAAGATTATAATTAGTTAAAAATAATAATTATTTTATTAATTAAAAAGTAGTTTATAAATTGTGCAGTATGTATTGATTAGTGTTTGCCTATAAGTAATGAAACAAATCGAGTCTCTTCGTACAGTACTCTTTCATCCTTTGTATTGTTTATCGTTTTTATTGTTCAATAATTATGTTAAAAATTAATTTAAATTGAATATAATTTATTCCAGGAGACGTCTATCGCTGAGGAAACACATGTCGTACATGCATAACAACAGGGGGAGGGTGATATGCGCGTATTGCGTCAAAACTTACGCGAACAAGGAGGTTCTTAAATCGCACATGATGACGTGAGTTCTTATCCAGCGGTGCTGGCTGACGCGAGCCAGTCAGGTAGCCCATACGCCGGCTGAGACAGTAGACATCCACGTGTTCCGGATGACGAGAATAAAACAGTATTAATATTTGTAGGAAAAATGGTCGAATTTTTTTTTCCGCAGCGGGAATCGAACCCGTCGTCCGTATTCGCGCCCAGTCACTTTAACCACTGAGCTGAACAAAACTTCGTCCATTTTTTCTAACTATTTTAATGTTTCATATGTTTTAATCTTAAGTGCATGAACGCAAACAGGAATAAACACAAGAAATAAAACAAAACAATAGTTAAATGAGTAGTCCATAAGTGATACGAAATAACTAATAAATAGACTTTATATAATATAAAGTTACTAGCGAACCGCCCCGGCTTCGCACGCGTGCCGTGCTGAAGGTGTAACATTCAGATAGAAAGACAGATATACACACATAAAATATGTATATAAATTATAGTCTATATTCTGATGCATAAGCTATATTATTGTAAAGTTTCATTAAAATCCATTCAGTAGTATTTGCGTGAATGAGTAACAAACGGTGGCAGGGCCACGCAGCAGCCTCGGCTGTTGCACGAATGGGCAGGCCCGTCCGCGTAAGTACCACGAGCTCACAGAAGACCGGCGTGAAGTGGAAGTATGAGAAATACTTTCGCGTTTCGTCTGGTGAGTGAGGTAGCCGGAGCCCAATTTTCAAAAGGTTGTCAACGCATCTGTAACCCTCGGGTGTAGCAGATGTCCATGGGCGGCGGTATTCCTTTACCATCAGGAGAACTGTCTGTTCGTTTGGCAACTTTTCACATAAAAAAACATGCATCCATACCTACAAACTTTCGCCTTTATAATTTTAGTAATTATATAAATCATAATCATCAAATCATAAAATTTTGTAATGTATCTAGTAAAAAAACGCATCCAGATCCGTTGCGTAGTTTTAAAGATCTAAGCATACATACAGATACAGCATACATACATCATATGGACAGACAGACAGCAAGACGACTTTGTTCTATACTATGTAAAGTTATTGACGGCAGCCAGAGTTGACTCAGACATTAAGACGTGAAACAACTCAGCTAGTCCCGTGACCATGAAAGGGTTCAAAACGTCGAGTATTTAGAAATCTAATTAAACGCGATGAAAACCGTAAAATAGTTTCATTTGACAATGTATAATCTAATGTATAAAATTCTCGTGTCACGGTGTTTGTAATTGAACTCCTCCGAAACGGCTCGACCGATTTTCGTGAAATTTTGTGTGCTTATCGGCCAGGGTGGAGAATCGGACAGCATCTATTTTGCATTCCCCTAAATGTTAAGGGTGGTCCACTCCAAACATTTTTTTCTACCCTACAAATAATTTATATGGAAAAACAACGTTTAATGGGTCAGCAGAGGTAGCCGGTGCCCGCATTATTAAGAGGTGGCAACGCATCCGCAACCCTTAGGATGTTGCAAATGTCCATGGGCAGGTTGTCACTTAACATCAGGCGGACCGCCGGCTCGTTTGCCACTTGCTCACATTAAAAAAAATGTATAATATTCGGCGTAAATACAAGAAATCAAAATTCGTTCGACAGCAAACACCCTAAGGAGGTGTCCGCCGTGGAGTCGAAGCTGAAATGGATCTGCCAGGATTGCGGCAAAGGATTCAAGGCTCCCTCTCAGCTGAAACTGCACAGCGCGAAGCATTCCTTAGAGAGGGGCTTCTACTGCGTCGAGTGCGATAAGTATGTCTATTTGTGTGGCGTTAGAGTCGATTATTGCGCGCACTTATAAATACCACCTTAGTCGAAAAACTTAAGGCTGAAGTCTTCAAACTATTATCTTTACTTTTAAAATCTATCGCACTGCACGAAGAAGTTGGGTTAACTAAGATACGCCCCTATTTTTAAAGGTATAAAGTCGAAAATTGCGCGCACCTTACAAAATATCATCGTAATTGAAAAATTTAAGGCTAAAGAAGTCTTTACACTTTATCTTTAATTTATAACTTATAGTATTACGCAATAAAAGTTGGGTCAAGTGAGATACACCTCTATTTGTAAATGTTTAAAGTCGAAAATTACGCACACTTTAAAAAATATCATCTTGCTCGAAGAATTGAAATCTTCACACTTTATTTTTACTTTATAATTTATCGCACTGTAAATTGTTGGATAAAGGTGCCTATTCGTTGTAAATTGTTATTGAAAATTGCATTGCATTTTAATTTCGATCCATCAGCTTAAATATTTTATAAATACTGACATGTTTTGTTAGACTCAAGTCTATGCTATCATACGATATCAAATTATTTGCGCGGTTCTTATATATGTTGGAGTCTCAATAAGGAATCAACGACTACATTAATATATTATGGCTATTTATTCATAATACACACAACATAAGTTATATATTTATAAATAAATAAATACATCCTGTATTTAGTTACATGAACCGCTAAATCACTAGGAAGGGTCAAGTCTATAAAAAACATTATTTATTTCCAGGAGTTTTAAGACTGAGAGCGGTCTAAAGCAGCATTTAAAAATAGCAATGCCACACGTCAATTATAAGGATCTGCCGTAAGTATGGTTAGATGTCTTTAAAGTTTTTAATATATCCGAAGTATGCTAAGAGTTGTTTAGCATACAAATTGCATTTGGGTGAATATACGCAGATCAGAAACACCAGGATCGAACACCCGTACGCATTTACAAATAAAGAGTACTTTATTTCTAAAAAAAATCTTAAACATTATATGCAATATGAACTGACCCCCACACCAAGCTATTGCCTGTCCTATGGGAGATAAATAAAACGATCTATAGTTTGATTTAAGGGCTATTTATTAAGGAAGGGAGCGGCCGCTTAGTGAAGTAACAGCTTTAATACAAATTCCACTGCTGGGCAAAAGCCTCCTCGGTAGAGGCTGATACCCATTAGGGAATAGTCCACCACGCCACCCCACTGCAGATTCTCGAACTTCACATATATTAAATTATGCAGATGTCCTCACGATGTTTTCCTTCACCGCCGAGCGCGTGATAAGTGAGCACTTAAAATTAACAATTTCATTGGTGCCGCCACCGGGGATCGAACTCAGGTTGCTCGAGTATAATGAATTAAAGGCGAGCGCCCGGACACTGAGCTAGCACGGCTCACCTGATGCCAAGTGATACCGCCACTCATGGACAACTGTAACACTTGTCTTAACTGTTATTAAACGTTCAGCGCTACGTCCAACTCCTGGGGAGGGGGATTAGAAAGAAACAGAGCGAGAGAGAACGCATGGCGCTCGAAGTTTCACTTCTTCCGCGCGGAGGGACTCCACTTTTTTATAATGAGTCTCTTCTAGCAGCAGCCTGTTAAAGGTCCATCTCGCCCCCAGCTTGCCTTGTTCCCATTGCGAGAAGAGGTTCGCGATCAGACGGGACCTAGAGCGCCACGTCAACCGGATGCACCTCAACATCAAGCCATTCAACTGCGACAAATGCGACAAGGTAGCGCACCCTTTCATATATACACGCACAAACTTACGTACACAAACATACGTACAGACACGTACACCGAGGTAGCACACCTGTTCATATATAAAACATTAAAACATACATACACACATGTATATCGAGGTAACGCATTCGTTCATACATAACAACTCGACAAACATACACACGTACACCCAGGTTACGTACCTATTCATACATACACAAACATACATACACATACAAGCATACATACACATACAAGCATACATACACACATGTATACTGAGGTAGCGCACCCGTTCATACACAACACCACAAACAAACATACATACGTACACCCAGGTAACGTACCTACTCATACATACACACACAAGCATATACATACAGGGTGGCTTTTCTAAAGGTGCCCAAATTCACACAGGAGGTTCAGACTCGGTAGTATAATCGTTTATTGAAATTTCTGTTTCCCACAGCGGCGACAAACTTTTCGTACTTTTTCTACAAATTTTTATTTAGAGCCCATCGTCCTTGTTTTCAGGCGTATTTGAACAACTGGACCCTCAAACAGCACAAGCGCGCCGCACACGAGGGGTACAAACGCCCCCTCAGCTTCCCCTGCCCGATGTGCGATAAAGTCTTCGACGTGAGTTTCTCGCTGTTCTGGCTACTGTACTATCGTGAAAGACCGTACATTAGGCTATATGGAATATAATATTTTTGTTACATAGAATCGAATTAGATGTAGAATTCCACACGATCGCTTGGCTAGATGGTCAAGGTTGTTGGTCCAAACTCCGGCGGCGATTGTTCTTATTATCATTAATACAGTATTTTACTTCTGTTTTCTCCTACAAAATTCCGCATGTGTCCAGCAGTGGACTGGAACAGACTGAAAAATGGTGATGATACTATGTCTATTCACGATCCACGTCTCGTAGTGGATCAGTTTTAAAATTTTCGTAAAAGAAACTTAACTAATAAACGATTTATAAAAGGTCACAGTCAAATGTGCGTAAGTAAACGATCAATCTTATTTTGGCGGATTTGGTCTTAGTACGTGGTCGTGACCGGTTGCACCAAAGCCCCACACAACACCTTAGCCTAATCCATCCCTCTTAAACATTGGCAATTATCGATTGGTGGCTTGAAAGCGAAGTTGCCAATTCATTGTATTCGGTTCGAGGGGTAAATTTCCGCGCTAAGACCAGTATTTGCTCGACGCACAAACAATTGTTTCGATTCTGGGTGTTTGTGTATATGAAATGCGCTTAGAACGCAGGATATTGCTATACAGCATTGTCCTGTTGTAAGGACAGAATAATGCTGCCCGGTATATAACAGAAGACGTGCAAAGATGGCAAACGAGGTGGCGTTTCACTTGATGCTAAGTGATAACCGCCGCCCATGGATTTGCACCGACCGTGCGTCACCTTTTCAAGGGGTTTCGGTAGAAACAGTCGAAGGAGAGTCTGTAGTTCTTTTTGGTCCTTTGTGACCCCGCTCGCCGCCTCGCCGCCCACTCGAGCTGCAGGCTTCACGCGAATTTCGCCCCTATCCGCAGCGCAAGTGCACCCTGAAGGGCCACATTCGCACGCACACCGGCGAAAGGCCGTACCAGTGCAACAAGTGCCCCGCCAAGTTCAACCAGTCGGGCATCCTCAGCACCCACATGAAGCTCATACACCTGAAGCTCACGAGGGACGGCAGGCCGAAGCCGAGCCTCAAATAGGCCGCGGGCACCACGGAGAGGGAGACGGCGAATGCGGTGAAAGAGAGAGACGGAGCCTGGCCTCAAATAGGCCGCGGGCACCACGGAGAGGGAGACGGCGAATGCGGTGAAAGAGAGAGACGGAGCCTTGCCTCAAATAGGCCACGGGGACGACGGAGAGAGAGACGTCGAATGCAGTGAAGGAGAGAGAGTTCGAATAGAGACAGAGAGAGATCGAGTGGAGAGAGAGTGGTAGGGCCACGCAAATTTTCACTGTTGCACGAATGGGCAGGGCCGCACGGGTAAGCACCACGACCTACCTCACAAAAGACCGGTGTGGAGTGGAAGTGTTATATTTCTGCGTTTTGTCTGGTGAGTGAGGTAGCCGGGGCCTACTTATTAAAAGATGCACCTGCAACTCTACAGGTGTTGCTTGTCAATGGACGGTGAGTTGACATCAGGTGAACCATCAGCTCGGATTTTCGGAAGGATTTCGGTCGGTGGGCCGTCTGTCATGAAGCTGTATCACATGAACCGTGATAGTTAGTAGAAATTTCCACAGGTGGTGTATTTCTGTTGTCGCTACGACGACATATACTAAAAACAGACTAAAAAATATTTAAGGGGGCCACATACAACAGACGTGATTTTTTTGTCGTTTTAATGATAATGGTACGGAACTCTTGGTCCGAGTCGAGTCCGACTTGCACTTGTTATATTGAACTTATGCAGAAACTCCAAACAAATAATTGTCCATAACAGATCGAAATAAAACAAAAATTAATTTCGCCAGCCACTTCTCTCTCCGAATGTACTCCGAATGTACAAGTAGTTAGCGATGCAATGATTTTGTACAAAGAAATCTAACCCTTGTTCATCTGCGAATAGAAGACATGCCGTAATGTCATTTAAAGATCAACACGACATATAAGAAAAACTGCATTTTTTATTCCCCCCCCCCCCCCCCCCCTCCACACTTTTAGAAAGAGTCCTATGTTCAGTATTTTATATAATTTTTATATAAGTTTGTTGTAAGCAAACTCAAATGATTTTAGGCCCCAAGAAGAATTTGTGAGCACCACTTCCCCAAAATGATGACTTAAAGATTGATTGAATAAGTACTTATTGTATCGTTTAAAAGTATTACGTGATATAATTATATTATGTGTTATACAGCGTGTCGTTACATCGCGACAATAAATGAACACATGTCTAACGCTACTTACCAATAATCATAAAAAAAATATTTTCGTTAAAAAAATCCATAACTGAAAAAAAATATTTTTCAAACAAACTAATTAAGTAAAAACGAAACAAAATTTGTAAAATCCTATTCATCTGCAACTGAATGATTCATACATTCAGAGACTTTTTCATTGCGCAGCGTGGCATAACAAGCCTCTCCTAACAGTATGTTTTGTCTCTTTTAAATTCATTTAACCCATTCATATGCTTTGTGACCTTTACAAATGAACTTTACATTACAGTTTTATACGTAAGGGTGTTCTAAAATTCTTTATTTTGGAAAATTTTATAACTCTGTAAATATTGATGTTTAAAGAATGTAAATGTTTAATACAATTTTAAAAAGTTATCCTCTATATGTATGTTCATTTATTGTCGCGATTGTAAAGACACGCTGTATATTTATATTTAATAATTATGTATTTTTTTCTTTTATAACTATGTTTGTGCACTTACCTCAACTTCTCAGTACCACCCTAAGGTTGACTGGTAGAAAATGCTGTCAGCATTTAGTCCGCCTATGTACTGTTTTGTGCATGATGTTTAAAAATAAATAAATAAATAAATAACTAAGTTATTATTGATAGTGGATTAAGTGGCGGTGTATGAACATTTTAGCAGGCAATGGATAAACAGTTTCACGACACAATGGCGCTGTTATATCCCCTAAACAGTACTAATTTTTTCCTAATTTGCCTACACATAGTAAAATACTTAATCATCCCTTTCTATTCTATGAGAACTTGTTAAGCTAGCAGGCGATTCACCAGATGTTAAGTGAATACCGCCCCTGAACGCTTCAGTGATTACACATACGTTCACACTTAATAAAGTGGTCTCCCGTTACCTCACTCACCAGATGAACCGCAAAAGTATGATATATACCTCACTTTGATTGTGGGGGCGTGGTACTTCCTTGAAGTGGTCTGCCCATTCGTGCAACGGTCGTGGATACCGCAGTAAATATCCTCCGCCCCAAATTAATTGGGACTAAGCCAAATCCCAAAAAAAAATTAAACCACTATGACTATAGTGGTGTAACTTTAGTTCTTCGTATCCCGTGACCATGAACGCTGAACAGGGTTCGAGACGTCTCTGAATTAAACGTTAAGACTTAAAATGTGATTAAATCCATTACATATTCATTATTATGTATAATAAGTGCGAGTTAGTAATAATGTTCAATATCTAGAAATAAATGTAATTAAAGATAACGGTACCAAAGTTTGAATTAAACGCTGCTGAGATGTTAGCAGTTAGCTTGTATCTTGTATTAACTGATGTTTTTGCTTTCAGTCCCGAGACTATTAAAGCTTCATCTGACGCAGAACCGGTGGGCTAGCCAGAACCCATGGGTTTGGGCCCTCCGCTGTGGGTAGGGCCGCGCATGTGCTCATGCGTGCGTTTAACTACGACATGTCATCTAAGGGCCGTCGAAGTTGCGGTGCGGACCGAGACCCCTAAGGCCATCAACTGTGTTTTTAGCTAATCGGTGGCTGCGGGCGGTGAGAACCGCCCTGGAACGCGGGTGTACCTTGTGTACGCGTTGTGTTGGTCTCGCCGTGCTCGGAGGCGAGGGCGAACTATTGTGTTTGTTGGTACACTAGCTGTGGGGGTGTAGTGTTATCCGGCGGGACCCCCGGCGGTGGGTCCGGCGTATCTAAGTCCCCTTCCTCGACCGGGTCGATGAGGACGTTTCGCGGGCGACGCTTGTTGACGTTCGCGTTTGTGTCGGGTTGGTAATTTGCTGCGCTTACCACCAGAGGGTTGGGATGATGTTCGGCTCTATCGAAGAACCGTTTTGGTCAGATCTTTGAAATATTCGCGAATCGTCGGGAGTCTGCAATCGCTGTGCAGATCGACGTTGCGTTGATACCACTGTGCACCGGTTGCACGGCGGATGAACTTATTTTGTACTATTTGCAGCTTGTACAAGCGAGTAGGGTGCGTGTGGGCGAAGATCATGCATGCGTAGGACATAATAGGTCGTACGCAGGTCTTATATAATAATAATTTGTGCCTTAAGGGCATTTTACTTTTAGCGTTAGTTAAATTGTGTAGCCGGCCGGAGACGAACGCGGCTCTATTACGAACGTTATTAATGTGCGTAGTAAATGACATACGCGAGTCGAAAGTGACTCCTAAGTATTTGACCTTTTTCTCCCAGGGGAGCGGTTGGCCATAAAGGGATATTTGCCCCAACTTTCTGCATTGGCGAGGGCCATTATAAAGATGTGACGGGTAAGTACTTCGTGTAAAGTGAATCGCCACACTTTTTTCGGGATTTATTTCTATTCTCCATTTGCGGAACCAATCTCCGAGGCGGTCGGCGGCGCTTTGGAGTCGAGTGGTTAGTATTCTAAGGTTGCGGTCTGAATAAAAGAGCGCGGTGTCATCCGCGAAAAGCGCGAGATTGACGTGGGGGTCTTTGGGTATGTCGCTCGTGTAGAGCGTAAAGAGCAAAGGTGAGAGGCAGGAGCCTTGTGGTACGCCGGCCGTGAGGCGGCGGCTTGTGGAGAGGGTGCCCTCGACTCGATATCGAAAGGAGCGATTCAACAAAAAGGCCCGGATGGTGTGTACGAGCCTATCTGGGCACATTTTGAGTGTGTACAGCTTGTAAAGCAAGCCGTTGTGCCAGACCTTGTCGAATGCCTTTGCGACATCGAAGAAAAGAGCCCCTGTACTGATATGTTTCGGGTGGTTTAGGCCTTTTAGGATGTGCTCCGTTAGGCGGTATAACTGGTCGGGACAAGAGTGTCTAGCTCGAAAGCCGAATTGTTCCGTGGGCAGAAGGCCGTTGGAAAATACGTGCTCTTTGAGCCTGTTTAATAAGAGCCGCTCGTAGAGCTTCCCCAGGCAACTGAGGAGGCTGATGGGACGATAGCTAGAGGGCTGGTTGGCTGGTTTATTCGGCTTGCGAATGCCGATAACCGTGGCTTGTTTCCAGTCGTCCGGAAAGGAGCAACTGGAGAGTAGTGTGTTGAAAATGGTCGCCAGTAAACAGATAAGCGGCCCAGGGAGAGCTTTGAGAATTTTGTTACTGATCTTATCTGGGCCCGGGGCGGATTTCGGTTTAAAATTTTTAACTTATTTTCGATTACACGGTCCATCTCCGTTAGGTGGACTGTATCGGTGTGTTCGCGCGATGGCGTACATTGCTGCTCTAGGTTGTCCGCAAGGCATTCGGCTTTTTCGGAGTCATCTAGGGCTACTGAAGCGCTGTTAGGTCTAATTAATGGCGGTAGAGATTCGCGGGGGTCTGCTTTCAGACTGCGGGCCAACCGCCAGTAGGCGGTGTGCGATGGCTCGATGTCCTCTAGGAGAGTGTCCCACGTTGTATGTCGGTGTTCCGATACACGATCTTTGACTTCTAGCTGAAGGCGTCGAAGTAGGGTTCGGTTCGATTCCGATCGGTATCGGTCGAAGGCGCTTTTGGCTGCATTTTTTTTCTGTCTAATTAGCAGTCTTAGGTCGGGCGGAAAGTTAACCCGTCGGTCGCCCGACAGTTTCACCGTCCGTTCAGAGTCTGTGACTGCGGAAGTAATGGTTTCTCGGAGACTTGCTATCGCTCGATTTGCGTCATCGAACGTAGATATCGTCTCGGGTAGTTCGATTAAGTCCTGGGGGTCCAAGGCCTTGAGTTTGACCTCAAGACGATGCCAGTCCACTACGGATTTGGTCGGAGGGACCGCGCCGGCGTTCTGGCCCAGTTTACACACAGGACGGGCCTGTGATCTGAATCTAGTTCGTGGATTGTCTCTATCGACTCGATGTCGAGCGAGACCTCCTTGAATAACATGATATCTAGGATACTCGGTGTCGCATGTTGGTAGTTGTCCACCGTAGGATACCTAGTGGGAGTCGCAGGAGCGATTATGCTAAAGTTTAAATTATCGGATAAGCTAAAGAGATGCTTTCCGTTGTTATTTGGGATGCTGTGGATGCCCCATGAACCGTGTTTGCAGTTTAGATCTCCTGCAATTATCACGGAAGGGCCTAAGTTGAGTAGCGTAACTAGGTCGCTTTGTAATAAGGTTTTGTTCCCCGAGAGGTAGGCTGAGACTAGTACAAGCGGCCTGTGGCCGGTGAGCGCTAACCTACACGCGGATGCCTCTATTTGACTTAGCTCTGGAATGTCGAGCGGGCAACAGTGCAAGGACCGTTTATAATAAATTAGTGTGCCTCCCAGACGGTTTGCTAACCGGTCGTGGCGGACAATATTGTAATTTGCGATTCTGGGATCGCGTACACTAGGTTTCAAGAATGTCTCTTGCACTAGAAAAATATCTACGTTATAATCGCGAAGGAATTCCGCGATTTCGTATCTTTGACCCTTTATGCCGTTTGCGTTGAAATACGAAACAACCAGAGCCCGAGGTTTTGTTCTACCTGCGGTTGTACTTCCCATTAAGGTGTTTTTATGGGTCTAATTAACGACGCGGCGGAGCGCGGTTTTATTGCGTGGACTATTGTCTTTTACGGTTGGCTCGTAAAAGCCCAAAGGGCTTCCACAAGCGTTTTATGTTGGCTAATTGCCCTAAGACGCTCGTGGCCAGATGTGGCGGCCGCTATTTTAGCGGACAATACGGCGAGTTCCTGCCTATTGATCCTATCTAATAAGCTGCAAATATTAGCGATTTGCGCGAATGGGTCGTCCTTGTTTTCCGCGAAAACTGACGGAGTTGGCTGCACCTGCGGCCGCGGCGCCTTTTGAGAGGCGGGCAGCTGTTGTGCGATCGGATTACCGGCGCGGTTACCTGCGCGGCCACCTGGGGTTTCGTCCAGGCGTTTGTGACGGGTACGGGCGCGGGAATGAATCTAACGGGCGCGGGTTTGGGCAACGGGGATTTCGCGGGAGATTTCCTCGCGGGAGTTTTCGGGGCCTTAGCGCAGCCTCTGTAGCTAGCCGGGTGGCCGGTGGCGTTACAGTTTACGCAGTCCGGTGGATCTGCGCAATCTTTCGGCCGCGTGCACTCGGTAGTGCCGTGGTCACCGGTGCATTTGACGCACCTTGGGTGAGCGAAGCAGTTATTGGCCGTGTGGCCAAAACTGCTGACAGTTGTGGCACTGTACAACAACACCTGACTTACGCGGGGGCTCGATGACTAAGTCACTGAGCCCACAGACCCTCTTCAGGTTGAAGATGGCCTTACCTTCCGGGGTAGGGTCAAGTTCAACCATCACCATGTCCATAGGGACACGGGTTCTGGGGTGTCTGAGGCGTCGGACGGCATGCACAGGGTATCCCTGAGTGCGGATGTCGGTTTTCGCCTTGTCGACATCCGACTCTTTGGGGATGCCCTTGATAACTACCCGAAGCTTGCGTTCTTCGGGCAACGAGTAGGTGTGAAAACCTATCTTATTTTCGCGCAAGTATTTCGTTACGCGGCGGAAATCGTCCGTTGTGTCAAGGTATACGCGGATACCCATTTGTGTATTTTTCGACCGGGGTCGCGGATATTGTGGCGTTCAAACCACGAACAAATTTGGTGCCACTTAGCCTTCTCCTGAATGATGATGGGTGGAGGAGGCTTTATTTTTCGCTCGGAGGCGAATTCGGGCATCGGATTAGCCGCCGCGGCCGCCTTTTTAGCGGGCGTCGCGGTTGGACGGATCGTTGAGGCGGCCTCGCATTCGGGGTCGCTGTCGGTAGCGGGGCGTTTCTTGCCCTTTTTACGCGATTTAACGACGGTGAAGCCGTCGGCGTTCGCGTTTTCAGCGGTGGTCGTTTCGACCTCCATGTCCGATCCACCGTCCGATTGTGAGTCGGGTACGACGGAGCGAAAAGAGGTCGGGTTTGGTTGCACGGAAGGTGCTACGGGCGGGTTCGCGTTAGCGGATGCCGACGCGACGGGGGCTTCTAAGGTCGCGGAGGGCGACGGGGTAACGGACGCAGACGGCGCGGGCAATGGCGGCGGCGCGAGTTCAGCTACTTGCCTATGCTCGGCTGCATAGGCAAGATAACGTTCCCACATAGCGGGGCATTCTCTGCGTACGAACTCCTCGAAAAGGGAGCCCATCGCGACGTAAGGGCCTTTGGGGCTTGTAGCCCCGCCGGCGTGTGTGAGCTAAATAAGCCTCCCCACCTTGCGGCAGGGAGGAGTGTGCCTAAAAATAACAGCTAATTTGCCTGCGCTTTAGGTGCGCTAGGGTGGGTACCTAGCTGTCGCCTATTGCAACAAGCACACAGTAAATAATAATAAATGAAACAATGCCGCCTCTGAGGCGAGAAGTGTGTGTAGGATTCTACTTACAAAACAGGAACCTGCCTACGAGCACAACACTACACTAACACTAATCTACTGCACTATTTGCACAAGATTTAAATTGCAACCGAGGTTGCGAGTGGCGTCTAATTCGGGTGGCATGTGCCCTCCGTCTTAGAGAGACATCCGTTCCGTACGAGAGCACGAAGCGGAATGAGCACGAAGCGGAATCAAGCAGTTAGCAAAACTATAGGTATTCAAACACAATTTTTGAAGTTATAAATAAATGATTCTTGTTTATAGCATAGACATTATTCGTACTCTACAAAACATTGAACAAAATAAATATATGATTAAAATTTGTACAAAAATTGGATGAAAAGTTTTCGACCGCTTCGGAATCGAACCCACGTTTTCCGCGCTGTGACGCTTTAAAGATAAACGCCTTATTGCCACATCGACGAAAATGTCAGCTTATTTTATCTACCTACATTTGTTTTTTTCCTAACTTTTCGTCCATTTTTTCTACAAATTTAAAGTTTCATCTCAAGTGCAGAGATTAGCACTACAAACATTTAAACTATTTTTTTTTTAATACAAAATATATCTCGCAGATTGATGACTTTTCTATCCTAGACTCTTGTATTTTGTATTTTGACTTTTGTATTTTGTAGACTCCATTGATTTTTATGTTACGACTCACCGTATATAGGTACCTCAGTATTAAATCAATCTCTTACCTTGTTATCCCGACATGTGGTCACGATCTTCAGAATTGAGGGACCGAGCAAGAAGAATACCTCATTATCCTATGTCACTCGCCGTTTTTTTGGCTAATCAAGAGACTTGTAGATATGAAAATCGACGTAACTGCATACAGTAACTGTAATTATAATGTGTAAATTATTCATCCGGCTAATGAGTATTTTATTAATCGGAACAATAGTGCAAAATTTTAATTTAATCATTTTTAAAATATGATTTTAATACAAAAAAATGTACCAACGCAGAGTTGTTTCGTAACTATTAGGCCTAAGTTTTTGTAAATAATTTATATAAATTGTGATAAAACGCTTTTTTTTTTCTCTTTAAAATTTATCTGAATTATTTCTTAGTCAGCTCGCAAACGTCGGGTGATTTGTTAAGTGATTACCGCCGCTATGGGCATCTGCAACCGGTTGCAGAGGACGAGCCAAGGTTTAAATTAATATAACGAAATGCGAAAGTATTACGCAAAGTCTTAATTTCTGTCAGGCCATCCGTGGGAAATACCCCGCGGACGAGCCAGCCTATTAGTTGCGATTGAACAAAGTTAATTTTGGACAGGAAAAAATGTGTTCATTTGATGGGCTTTTTAAAATGATATTCCTATATAACGTTTACAAAAATATAAGATAAGATATTTGTCTATGTAAAATTTTAAAAAAGAACACCTGTGCAGAATAGTATAATTTTATACCGAAGTAAGTGATGTTAAAAAATAAAACGATACAAAACATGTGAAGGAATATGTTTTTCTTTACTCGCTAGCGTTTGATTGAAATATACTGTACAAAGATAATTAAAAGGGTGTTGATAGCTCTTAACTTCGTTGCCTATGTCGATTGGGTTACGAAACTCGAACTAACTAGATAGTTAAGCAACAATTGTGACTGATACAATATAACAAAACAAGTTCGAAAAGTGCATAGCGAAGTTCAAAGGACAAAGAGTCTGGCCCATTCCATGAAATTTCCTAATCTGTCACCTGATAAACAGATGGGAAATAAAATGGCTAGACGTAGAAAGCGCAGTCTCTGATTCCCAGAACTATTTTATCTGTGATTCACCGCTTCAACCCTGGGGTGGGGTTGATAACATACCATCATCGTATTGTACCACTAATCTGTTTGTCCAAAACGTGGTGAGCAATGATACTATTATGCTGGATATCGGTGGAAAGTCCGTTTCCTTTGATAGCAAACTGCATCCCGTTCGGGGCATAGATTAGTTAGAGCTGAGTTCGACATCGTTTGATGCGTAACTATTGATTCCGTGATACATATTTGATATTAAAATTAAAGTCACCTATCCTGTATAAAAAAATATATATAAGAGCTGTGTTTAACATTTGATGCCTAACCATTGGTTTTGTGATATATGTTTGATAGTTAAATTAAACTACAAAATGAAAATTACCTACCTTGTGTTAGTAAAAAAAGCTTTTTAAAGTCTAAGGAAACGATTCCTTTACAGTTTAATGGTAGAATGTTTATAATAACTTAATACAAGTTAGTAACGTTTATGAGATACCTGCACCGTTCTTAATCCTGCCTAATTTTGTATTCTTATATACGAATCGATTGAGTTTGATAAAAAGGCTTTGGAGGCACATTTTTACTTCTTTTATTATTATTATTTCAATTTATTATTGTGAAACAAAAGTCGAAATTAATACATGTCCCAAAAACTTATGTACTATAAGCATCGAAAGATTAAAATATTTTCTGCCCTTTGCCACTTCTGCATTGTCAAGTGATCTTTGTTTAACAACTAAAATATATAACATGTACATTAAAAACTCATTTCAATGTGTGGTTCTCGATGACCATTCTAGTCCCAAATGTTGGAGCAATAGGATATTTTTTTTTATTTTTTTTATTTCGTGTATAAAAAACTAATTGTGCCAATTGACCTCGATTTAATGTTTTGTTTGTGCAACATGTACATAAAGTGTTTTTTAGTTTTATTCATAGTCGGATACATTGAAGCCGGTAAGTTACATACATAAGTAATATCTACCACTTATTTATTAATTCATTCTATGCTATTTGTAATAGTAATTCATAACTGAAGCTTTTATAACTGTGTTTAGAATGAAAAACTGTACGTTTGCGAAGGCTTTTCTAAGAATGGTTAAATTGCCGCGCAGAATCGAACCTGGGTCTGTGTTATTGTTATAAGTAAGTACTTTACTAGTAAGACGTTAAACTTTTGACCGCTTGACGAAAAAATTTAAATCGTTTATAGTGCTAATCACTTAAGATTGAACATTGATAAATATGTAGAATATATAAAATATGTAGAAAAAGTACGAAAAAGTTGTCGCCGCTGTGGGAATCGGATCCACGTCTTCGGCATTCGCGGCCTGACGCTTTAGCCACTAAGGGTCCATTGTTATATCCTTTTAAAGGCATTGCTACAAATGCTAAAAAAACAATGTAGATAAAAGACGTTAAGATTTTCGTCGGTGTGGCAATCAGCCGTTTAGTTTAGTGGTTAAAGCGTTAGGCCGCGAATGCCGAAGACGTGGGTTCGATTCCCACAGCGGCGACAATCTTTTCGTACTTTTTCTACAAATTTTAACGCTTGACGAAAGGTTAATTTCACTAGTAGCAACGCAGTTATCAGTAACTACGAAAATTCTGTACAAACAAACTCGGAGTATTTTAAGGACCCATTAAATTAATCGTGGGCCTAGTATGAATAATCGAAAGTAGAAGTTTTAATTGCAAGTCTATCACAGCTTAATGTAACTAAAAAATTAGTAATGAGGGTTTTAATGAACTGTCATGAATATTTCACATTGATTTAGATACCTATTTTAATAATAATTATGTTAAATGTACCTATTTCATCGGAATTTAATCTTTTAAAGGTTCTATCAATCAGCTTTGGTTCATAATCGATGCCTTCTTAGCTTTTCTCTTTTGTCGTTTACTCAGATATATCAATATATACCTATTTGTTTTTTAATTACTTAACTATTATAACTATATCTTATCCTTTAAACGAGCAATTCTTGTATATATATAATCGGAATCTCGGAAACGGCTCCAGCGATTTTCATGAAATTTAGTATGTGCGTAGTAGATTCGGGGGCGAAAAATCGATCTAGCTAGGTTTCATTTTTAGAAAATGTCGTTTTATCCCTGTTTTCAGGGAATGAAAAATATCATTTGAATATGACGGTAAATTTCGCCGCAAAAGAAAATGTCATAATAGCTCGATCGGTAATCGGGCGGCCCCAAAACAGACGACAGTGGTTCGTATCACGATCATTTACACACTCTTTTTTTACTTTTTTTTCAATTCCTTATCATTGCTTTCTTTATTTTTAATTTTTTTGTCGATTTGTTATTTTGTTACTTTTTCCCTTTTTTTTAAAGTTGTTTCTTTTGTGAAACGCCACTTCATATTTTCTTATTATTATGTCGGTAAGATCAAAAAATATTACGCATATTTCATTACTCAGTAATTTGTATCTAAATGTAATTTCCAAAACACACGATTTACCAAAAAAAAAAACAAACCGAGCAAAGCTCGGACCTCCGGGTATTTAAATGATATGCGATGTATGGTCTTCGATTTTAAAGAATATTTCCGAAGGACGCAAATCGTCATAGTTATTTCTTATCAGAGATCCAAATTTCGAAATTATCAATGGAAGAATTTAAATGTCATAATTTTTATTAACTTATTTTTATTTGAGTGCTAGTGATAAATGAACTAGTGATAGGACGTAGTCGGAAACGACTATGTACTTTGATCGGCTTTTACCCATTGGGTACGGAACCCTAAAACGTGGGCCCCGATTGTATCACTCACCACACGAAACGCGAAAGCGTGATACTTTCACTTCACGCTGCTCTTCTGTGAGGCTCTTTACCAGACGAGCCTGCCCATTTGTGCCACAATAAAAGCTGTTGTCTGCAGCTGGCCCTATCATTGTTTAGCTTCCGTAGAAAGAACGTGATAGATTTCGAGATTTTCGCGTCGTAAAGTCATCAATCAATTAGCTTAGTTGGTAAAACAGGTTCGAATTCCGCAGCGCAGAAAGCGTTTATTTTTAATTTGGTAAAATTTAACACTAAAAATTTTCAAGTGAGTGCAGAGCCTAGCATTAAAAATAAAAATCCTAATTTTTCCTAAAAGATTTATCTACCTTTGTTATTATGTGTGACGTAGCCTTTTTCGGGCTGGTTTCCTGCTAAAAAAGTTCACGATCGTCTCGAGGGACATCAGATTTTCGGTTCGCGCCACCCACGCTCGTCGCTAAAGCCCCGGTTACACACATCAAATATTCGCTGCCAGTATATTCGCTGCGAATAACACTTCTACAATTCGCTGCCTGTAACACAGCGTGTTCTACACGAGAACATTGAGACTGGTGGTGCCCGAAAAACAAATATCTCATTCTGTTCGTCTTCGATTTTTAAATTACCGTTATTCATGTCCCAAAACTCATCATATTTTCTTTACTTACCCAAGAAACTTATTAAATTGTTGCCCGTTTTAAATAACCTTTTTTTTGTTTACTCGTGGTATATCACCACAACATAGTTATGTGGTTATGGTCATATACAGAGATATATGCATTATCGAGCCATGATAGCTGAGTTTTAATTCTATATACTCGAAAAAATACTGGCGCTGGCACCAATAAAGTTGTTAATTGTAAGTACTGATTTAACACGTGCTCAGCGGTGAAAGAAAACACCGTGAAAAACTTGCATGTTTTCGAAATAATACCAAAAAAGAAAGAAAGAAACCAAGAATATGTGAAGTCCGCCAATCCGCAGTGCGGTCGCGTGATGGACTATGCTCTCGTACCCTCTGTGCAGAGCAGGCCTTTGCCCA
Source organism: Iphiclides podalirius (assembly GCA_933534255.1). Classification (NCBI taxonomy): domain Eukaryota; kingdom Metazoa; phylum Arthropoda; class Insecta; order Lepidoptera; family Papilionidae; genus Iphiclides; species Iphiclides podalirius. The sequence goes on along the minus strand of OW152839.1, from coordinate 8,727,644 downwards.
GCAGTGGGACATCTATAGGCTGCTACTTTACTTTTTTACACAGAGTTTTGTTTGTGTGTGACCGCTACGTACAACGGAAGTTCCCAGCGAGGGCATAACGCGAAGAGCGTGCATCCGTTTGATAATATTTATTTATTGCGCTGGACTGCCCACTGGTGATTAGTGTGTGGTATTTTTACATACGGACACACACACATGCGCGTTAAAACACATGGACAGCCTGGCGTCAGTGATAAGACCGGCTCATCGTTTGCTTAACACTCGTTTGGTCGTGGTTGGTCATAGGGTTTTTTTAAAACATTGCACTTATTTCAAGATAACATTATCCCGTGTTGTAAGCACTTTTTTCATAAATAAATTTCACTTGGACAAACACCCAGATCCGATACAATTATCTGTGTGTCTTAAAAATAATTTTCCCGTTCGGGAATCGAGCCCGTTGAGTTAGTGGATTCTGGTACCGCTATAATAAAACTGCGGCACGGGCTTTGAATAGAGTCCGAAACGAGAATTTAAGAACGGAGCGAAATGCTTGAAAATCCGTATAAGTTTGATTTAACTACCTGCTACATGCAACATGTAAGACTACAATATAACTTCTAGGTCGCAGTGGTCCTTGGGATTTATTACCTGCCAACCCCTTCCACATAAAACAAAAATACAATCACTATATCGCTAACACCATTAACATCGGAAATATCTGTAAACTTCGTGCGATTTTTCAATACGTATACTACAATATTTAATTACGTCCGCCTTAAGTTCACTCTTTGTAATCCTTGTTTAGGTTAATGGAAATGAATAATAAGCATTGGATTACACATTCCGTGATAGTTATGAAGCTATTTGCGGATTTAACATGACAGTGGAATCATTATGTCGCAATCATAGTTAGGTTAGAAATCGTAGCGAGTTTGCAAGACCACAATATCATAACAGTGGAATACCACCATATTATTACAATAATAATGATAATAGCCCGCCAAGAGCTCAAGTGCAGAAGGCGGTGCTACTCAATACATTCGCGCTGACCGGTCTGGTTGGGTCCCCTTTATTCATTCATTAATATATTACATTAATATATTACATATATTACATACATATATTTATATATTTATATTATACATTTTACATACAACATATATCTTTATATCTATTTTTATTTATAAACCTCACCAGACGAGAAAACAAATATCATTCAACACCATCGTCGTCCTCAACCGCAAGATGTCCACTGTTAAATATAGGCATGCTTTGCATCCGCCCGCCGGTTGCCCGACTCTTACGATGTCATTGGTCCACCTAGAGGGAGGCCTTCCAACGCTGAGTCTTCCGTTTCGTTAAAACAAATATCCCCCCATGATAATATTATCATGAATAATGCCAGATTACAGATTATCATCGCAGTCATGCGGCTACCCCAGGCTGCAGAATGGGAAGGTGCGTGTACGCCAGAGGTCGCGCCTGGTCAAGTTTATATGCCAGCAGCAATTCGAGCTGGTGGGCAACAAGTACGCAACTTGCAGGGGCAGCGATTGGGACGTGCCACTGCCAGTTTGTGTTCGTGAGTTGCCCCCTTTTTATTAAGACTTTTTATTATTGTCCTATTTCAAAGCTTTGCAACCCAGCAAAGCAAAATAGTGTATAAGCGCGTAAAATAGCGTAATAAGTGAGGTTGCTGTCGTTTGTGAGCGTAGGTCTCGGTTACCTCACTCATCAGACAAAGTGAAGGTATATCTTCTCATCCACGACCACCTTCTTCGAGTGGCTGTTGGATAGGTGTACCGTTATATTATTCTATTACCTTTTTTATTTATTTATTAACAGAGTAAATACAATTGTTTGAAAAAACATTAAGGTCGCCAAGCTGAGAATACAGTTTATTGGCAAAACTGTACTCATTAATACTTCTCTAAATAAAATTTTAAAACAAAACGTATTAAGTAATTTAAAACTAAAAAAACTAAGTAGGTAAAGTATACTTATCACTAAATTAATAACAAAGCTATAAAAGATAGAATAATTCCATCTGTCACTTTTCTTCAGGCCGTACTTTCACTCGTCTTCGTGAGTAAAGATCATATGATAGTTAAAAGTATATTTATATTTACATCAGGGCCATATCTATTTATTAATAGATACAGGAAAAAGATTCATGCTTTTCCTTCTTTGTTTGTGACCCGATGTTCACTAGCTATTGTTTTTATATCGATAAACTTTTTCCAACAATTTGTCATGCCTCGAAATTCCTCTTATTTTTATGATACTGAACTAATTTGTACTGTAAGTAGATTTATAAAAGAGCTCGATAATATATGATATGCAATAAACATATTAATAGTAGTGGTTGTCCACTACTTTTTCATTTGTTTAGAAATGTTTTAAAAAAGAGGAAGTTAATACATGTGTAAATTAAATAAAAAAAACTATATAGGTCTTGACTTTCGACCACGTGGCAAGCACTAGGATTTGTTTTTATATGGCCCTTCAACTTCTGTATTCAATTCAGGTTCTGGGTGCACCGTGCCGCAAATCGAGAACGGTATAACCATGCCAACAAGAAACAATGCGTGGGTGGTGTTCTTTTGCTTGCCCAATCACAGGATGATCGGAGGATCCACTATTTATTGCGATGGACGCAAATGGAACGGCACGGCCCCCACGTGCGTTGGTGAGTTTGTTGATGCTTACAGTTAACAAGAGCAGCCGAGGTGAAAGATATTTTAGATTCCAAATTAAACTTTGTAACTCAATTACATATAAATCTGTTGAATTGGTAGGTTTTGTTTTACGCTCAAAGAAGTAATTAAAGAGTATACAAAGTGAAAGTAAACTATATACTGTATAAAGCCTATATATGTCTTAGGGCTTTGCCCACTGTTGGACAAAGCCCTCCTCTGTACAGAGGGTATTATGGTAAAGTCCACCACGCGGCCCCACTGCGGTTTGGCGTGGTTCATATATATTTTCGAAACATTTTTTTTTCTATCTCGATAATATGGAGGTCACGATGTTTCCTTCACCACTGAGCACGTGATAAGACAGCATTTAAAATTTACAATTTCATTGGTGCCGTCACCGGGGATCGAACTCAGGTTGCTCGACTACGTTGAATTAAAAACGAGCGCCCGGGCAATAAGCTAACACGGCTATAAGAATACTCACGGCTATACGAGTGTATGTAGCCAGATTCAATAAATAAAACGACGAGCTTTGATGCCTCGGCTACTGGGTACAGGTCAGACCTGGGTGGATTTCTTGTGCTCTTCCTGTGAGGGAATACAATTTTCACATCTCAACATGATCCCGAACCGTTACGACCTGGGAACCTCCGAGAAGAGAGCGTACTCTTTCCTAAAAGGCCGACAACGCATTTGTAAGCTCTCTGGTGTGGCAGATGTACATGGGAGGCGACCACTGACCATCAGGTGAGCTTCCTGCTCGTTTGCCGCTTATTCCCATTATAAAAAAAAATGATTTTAGTGTCGATTACAATGCTCTTCAATCAGATTCGAAGTCATCGTCCCCGCTAAAGTGCGACTTCGAGGAGCCGAACCTTTGCGGCTGGGTGCAGGACGACCTTCACGACTTCGACTGGAAGCGGTTGAACAGGAAGACCCCGTCATCTTTCCTGTTCACCGGGCCGTCATTCGACCACACTTATGGGCAGGGCGGTTCAGGTACGTCTGCTGTCTAGTGTGGCGCCCGTGAGTTGCGCTGTGCTAATTCGCACCGGCACACAACCAGCCGGACTGGGTGAGCACCATACATCCGGACCGGGCAATCTATCCTAAATCAATCCCAAATCCCAATCTACCTGGAGAGAGGAGGCTTGATAAGGCCATAGACACGTCAAGGTCGCTGAAGATTGCGCCTTAGACAAGTAATTAGATAAGAAACGGGTATAGGTACAATGATTTTGTTTTCGGTCCCGCGGTAATCACTGAAACTTGTGAAGTTCCTCCTCGTTTGCTATATTCTTACGTCAAAAAAACATTTTAAAGACTGACACGAATGAAAACAATTATATCTGTGCAAATTTGAGTTTTTAACATTTCAATCTAACTGTAAATTTCTTTGTTTAGATTAGACTATGTATTTGTGCCATTTGCTGTTGAAACTTTGCCCGTACATAGAAAATTTTAACGGTTTACGTCCTAGGCTTAACGCCTAGTACGTAAAACGCTGGTGACAAGAGGGCTGGTTCTTTTCTCGCTCAAAGATTAAACGTAACTATTCAGCGACGAAATACAGCTAGCGTTCTTGGCACCATTCTGCGTAGATTAGGTTTATGTATATAATATGTAATTTAGATAGATTTAATGATGTAAATATTGGATATTTAAAAAAAAAATATATAACAAAATTACTGAAAAGAATCGAAATCTAAATTGCAATAAAAACAATCCAAACATAATGAAACACGTTGTTATCTTGACGAAACATAGATTGCGGACATGTCTCATTGAAGATGAATTGAAGAGAATTAACTCTTCAAGTCGTCTTCAAAGATTTATCTTTGCAGGCTACTACATGTATATAGAGAGCACGTCCAGGCTTCAAAACGATACTGCCCGCCTTATATCCCCGTTGTACGATAGATCGTTGGCCAAGAGCGGATGCTTCGTGTTCTACTATCATATGTTCGGAAAGTAAGTTAATTGTGCATATATTTATGGTACTTCTCATATTATTGTCTTTTATTGTAACTTATATATGAAGAATTAAAAACAGTCTTAAAAATTAAAGCAAAACATTAACTGAAGTTAGTAGGACGCCGCCAAACACTTACACAAAAGTGTGGTGGTGTCGAAGAAGAAAGCTTGTAATCCTTAATGTCTGTTTATGTATAGGAATCGAGTAATGAACTAAAAAAAAATCACTTTCTGGGCCTAAAAACATCTAGTATGGGAAAATAAAAAAAAAAACAGCTGTAGTACGTGCTCGGCCCGACTGCAAATGGATAGATTGAGTTATACATAATGCATAATTTTTAAATCGTTTTCTTTTGTTTTATTTTAAAGTGATGGTAAAAAAGCTACCGACTTTACGCGTTAGCATGCATATGCTCATGATTGGGATAGCGATAATTACTTACTGCTTGCAGCATTCGAGATTATTGTCGCTCAACCCAGTGCGGTTGCAGTCAAGGTCAATAAGAGGTCACTTCGTCATTATTTAAAACATAACCTCTATTGCCATGCTATGTCGCGAAGACTATAGAAGTTAATATGACAGTAAATGAGAACCTCCCTATACAAAAACCGCTGTGGAAGCTTTAAACTCCAGGGTCATTAGACCTTGGTAACTGAAAGAAACTAACATCGCGAACTGAGCCAGCTTGTAGCTACACAGTTTTAAGTCCTTCGTCTATAAGCCCGGTACTAGCAGGAGTATTTGACTGTTTTCATTTAACAGGACGACAGGGGGACTGCGAGTGTACCAGAAACCCGAGATTTTCTCCCTGGACAGTTTGCTAAAGCTCAGCAACAAGGAGAAATACATATTGTTCGAGAAATGGGGGAACCAGGGGGACGTGTGGTACGAGGCCGTTTTGCCGCTCAACGACGTTTACGACAACTTTCAGGTGATTGTATCGTCTAATTTAACATAAAGAATTAATTAAAATATTAATTTTATTGTATCGTCTTCTAATTGTTCTAAACTATTAATTAGAATATTAATAAAATTGTAACGTCCAATCTAACATAAAGTAGCAGTCAATTGTGTTTCACAGCTGGGTAAACGCTATAAGAATATATTCCGTCTCGATTACAAATGTATAAAGCCATTATCACCTAATATATATTTATATTTGTGTTTTTTTTGTCCAGTCAAGAGATCCGAAAATCGCATACATAAAGGCTTACGATGGAAAACGAGACGAAAAAATATAAAATGTCGGTTAAAGAAATTTTAGTGGGCAATAGATTATTTTGGAATATTTTTATACTCTCTGTTTACCTCCCTAACTGTCTCTGTACCACCCTAAGGTTGACTGGGAGATAATGCCTATGGAATTAAGTCCGCCTTTGTTCATTAAGAAGAAGAAGAAGAAGAAGATATATAGAAGATATATTGTGTATTAAGAATAAAATACACAAGTACAGTTTAAATCAAGTATAATTAAGTTTGTGTGTATACACAATTCATGTTTTAGGTCACCAGAATATTAAATTTTCTAACTTTACGGTTTAACTTTACTGCATCGTTTTGTTTGTAATTTAATAATTACACATCAGATAAATGAGACTTACTAGCACCTTCATAATACCTAGAGCTTTTCTAGTTGCAACACTAACTAAATAAGAGTTTTTATGTTTATCTGGTGATTAAAGTAACAAAAAACTAATCTAAGCAGTTCAGCTCACTTCAAGTGACTACAGACAGATTCATTCACAAAAGAATCAATATAGTCATCTTATGTGAAGAGATTGTTATTCAAATTTCCACCAGCTGAATTTGAAGTGGTAAATCGTCGTGTTAATCCTCGCCTCTTTTAATAAAACTCTACATTTCAAACACTTTCATTTGGCAATATCGATTTTGTTCTTTAAGGACAGAATCAGATGTGTTCCCTTTTATGTCAATAAACCGACATGTGCTAACCTCTCTCTCTGACCTGATGGCTAAAATCGATGCAATCTTAGATGGTAAACGTTAAAGGCTAATCAAATAGTTCGAAAACGTTTAAATTCTTAATAAAGGATTTTTTCTTCGAAGTCTCTGGATGATAGCCTTGATTGATGATAGCCTTTATTCGCATAACAGTCTCACGGGAAAAGTGATATTGAAAAACTGTTTCACTCCTTCGATGTAGTCGTACTTGTGTCGCATCGGAAACTAGACGCGACGTAACCCGCAGAATAGCTCACCCTACAAACTCTCTTCTGCAGATCGTTATAGAAGGTATTCGGGGCTCGAGCTACACCAGTGATATCGCGATAGACGACGTGGCTATACTGCAAGGCAGCAACTGCACGGCAGCGCAGAAGTCGACGACTACCGCGAAAACCCGTAAGTATAACGTTTTTTATGTTACATTGCTAAGGGATCTGGAATTACTAAATCATTTTATTCTTCAGTTTTCTGTTTTTGGTTGTGTACCAGTTTACATCGCTTCTTAATAATGTATCCATCTGTTACTTAAATTGTTTAGTTTGTTTTCTTTGCCACTTGTTACGATTCACAATTATTTTTCTTCTTGAAACTCGTTTCATTTTATTGGTACCTTATCCTGATGATGCAATCAAATCTACGGAGTATTTAATTTAAAAAAAATTTTTACTGTAAATAAATTATTATACACTTGTTATAAAAAGTTTCCTCCTTATCTCTGATATATTAACATACTTGTTTTCTGCATTAGATATTGTGACTATTATTTATTAATATGCTAAAATCCTCACGGTAGACTCTCTTTCTCTATTTTTTTTAAGATAACATTGTCCTGTGTTGTAACGACGTTTTACAAACATAAATTTCGTGTTGACAAACATCCAAATTCGATACAATTATCTGTGGGTCACACAAATAGTGTTTCCGTGTGGGGATCGAACCCACCACCCCCCACGCCGAAGCCAATACCTTGTGAACTTCGCCACGGAGTATATTGTTTAAATGGTTGAAGTACTTAAATATACGTTTACAGTGTTTCCTCAACTTTCGTTTTAGCGACCTCGTGCGTGGGGCGGTGTCCAGAGTCGCTGTTCGACGAACCCGAGGTCGAGGGTGGATGCGGCTGCACCATTAACTGCATCGCCCACGACAACTGCTGCCCCGACATCTTTGATGTCTGCATGTTCCCTGGGACCGGTAAGCTTTTTTTATTCATTTATACTTTAACTGTGGTAGGGCCACGCATCAGCCGCGGTTGCACGAATGGGCAGCCTCGTCAACGCATCTGCAAACCCTCGGGCGTAGCAGATGACCATGGGCGGTGGTATTCACTTAACATCAGGTGAACCACCTGCTCGCTTGGCAACTTTTCACATTAAAAAAAAAAAACAGAAAAAATATAATTAAAATATACATAAAGCAAACCACAAATGAATGAAAAGGAAGTACAATAGGCGGTCTTATCGCTCAGAAAGCGATTTCTTCCAGACAACCATATCTCCTACGAAAGTCAAGGGTTTGTTGGAGGTCGTCCAATGCGGTCGTTTGCTCAATGACGGACGAACATCTGACCAAAAGCTGTCCCGACCAAGGTCTTACCATTTTTAAAGTCTAGACAGTCGTGAAGCGAGCAGATATTCACCTGAGGCCAAGTGACCGTCGCCCATGAGCATCCTCAGTAATTACCACAGAATGGTTGTAGATGTGTGAAAGTAAAGTTATTATATAGGTACCCACATTGTGTAGTTACATTATTATTTTTAAGTTTTGTATGTATCCATTGTGCTTAGACCGTGAATAAACGTTTCTTCTTTCTAAAGTAGCAGTCTACATACGTATTTCCATTTTTCCTTCGGATGCCTTCGATAACATCATTATGTGATCATGCGTTACAGAAACTAGCGATGACAGTGCGAACGGCTCAACGGAAATAGCGCCGCAGACTATGAGGCTGGTCGCGACTACACCGGAGACAACCTCGACGACCACCAGCATGGCGACGACCACGACCAGCGCGACGACCACGACCACCACGACGACCACGACGGCTAAGCCCCCGACCACTAAGAGCACGCCTCGCACAACGACAACCAAGCCGACGACGAGGGCAACAACCACCGTTGCTACGGCAGTCAAGAAGAAATACCCCCCTACCAGCACAAGCACTACCCTCCGCCCCAGAAATAGCACCCTACCTCACCCAACCCAGCACACAACTGTACGCAAGTCCGTCAATGGAACACAAAAACCAACGACACACACTTCGCCACCATTAACCAAGACTACTCACCCAACAACCACTCCAACCACTCCGTTGACCACCAGCACGACCACTAAGGTCGCCATAGACTACTCCAGACCAATAGAGGACCACGACGCTTATAAAGATATGGTGGAAAAGGCGGGCAAATACGGCGACGATGGTGAAAATGAAACAGTTCCGGAAAAACATAAAAGTAAGTGGAAACCTTGGAAAATTAATTATGACAAATTCGAACTACCAAACCAACTAACTATCAAATATGTCCACCATAAAATGCTCTGTCGTTTTTACTTTTTGTATTTAATATTTAATTGCTTCATTCATTTATCAATCCAGGCAATATTTATTACATTTAGCCCTAGTTTGAATTAAAAAAAATTTACGACTGTACGAAGCAATTTTTATAATGCTTTAAATTTTTGAAATTCACAACTCTGTTAAAATGCTGTAAGTTCCATAGACAATATATGGAAAATTTGATATAATTTTCAATAATTATAAAAATATTCACTCAAATTATTAAAACACATACGGGGAAGCACACTCGTGGCCAAACTTTAGAAGAGTGAGACAGGCTACCTCACAAACATCATCTACCAAAAGTAAAACGCCCAGTGTTACTTTTTCGTACTAGACCAATTTCTAGTGCCGGAGTAAAGACGCCGTGCGCCTATAGCTTTTAAGTTTGGCAACCACCTACAACTCCTTAGATTTCGTGGCTGCCCATGGGTGGCAGTGATCATTTAACATCGGGCGACCTGGCTACCTTGCCAGCTTCGACCATAAAAAATCCACGAAATATCTATGTATGTCAATTACTGTTCATCTAAAAGTTAATGTGCTGTTTTATATATTTATGTATATGATTATATATTTACGTATTTATTATTATATGTTTGTATTTGTAACATTAAGACGGCTGAACTCACGTAAAAGCGGTGTATGTACCGACTAGTTTCGGACTCATCGGAGGTCCTTCATCAGGGTGGGTGCGACTAGTTCGCGGTGGCGCCCCGTCTCGCACTGCGGGCCTGAGCCCGCAGCGCGCGGGTTGAGAGGGCGGGGGGCGCGGGTTGAGAGGGCGGGGGGGCGCGGGTTGAGAGGACGGGGGGCGCCAGTTGTGAGGACGGGGGGCGCGGGTTGGGAGGGCGGGGGGCGCGGGTTGTGAGGGCGGGGGGCGCGGGTTGTGAGGGCGGGGGGCGCGGGTTGTGAAGGCGGGGGGCGCGGGTTGAGAGGACGGGGGGCGCGTGTTGCGCCGGCGATGATGGCGCATCCGTCGAGATTGGTCTAGAGTCACTATTGGTGTTATGGGGCGCACAAAATGGCTTTATAAAAACAGTCAAATTTTAATTATAATCAGACAAGGTTAACAACAAGAAACACTCGTCATCTATACTTATGTATTATAGTGTCTATAATAACCGTTCTCGCAGATGGTTCGAGTGGTGTGAAGATCTGGCTGATAGTCCTGGGGGTGATGGTGTGCTGCGGTGGCTTGGCGTGGCTGGCCATCGAGGCCGGCAGCTCCAGGGGCCGTTTGACCCTGGCGCGTTTCCGAGGCCAGGTCGCCAGGGACCCAGAAGTGCGATACCTGTCCACGGACGTGGACGAAGATTGAAACGTCCCAACGTTCAAGTGTCTTTCAATTCGATCGTAAAGTTTCCGTTTAGCTTTATTATTTGATTGGTCTATTTATTTTGTTATTAGAAATAAATATTGAATGCCTAATGCCAGTACGACTTGTGTTTTTACCCGACTGCGGCGTAGCCGAAAAATGTACTTATGTTATGTGAATGTGTGTTCATATATGTATATTTATTTTTATTATATGTGTTTGACCTGTAATTCCATCCCTATGTCCCTCGTAAACATACAGCTGAATCGATTTTGATGAATATTTATATGTACAAATTTAGCCACCGTGTGTTTGTGTACACCGAACTAAAAAACTAGCCAATGGATTGACTTTATATATTTTGATTACATAGGTTTTGAACAAAGAAGTGTTTTTATATACTTTTTATTTTGAAATTCCAACCGAAAAGAAAAAAAAGTAGAGCGAAGCGTGGTCGGGTTTAGCTATGATCAACATTCGTCTTTATTGCACGAGTATCACTTATCATCATCATTATCATTTACAGCGACGAAAAATATACGATTTTGCAAGATGATAATTATCTTGCAAAATCGTATATTTTTCTTCCTCGTCAGGTATTGAAGAATTTGTCCGCATAGTGTCAGGAAATGCGGGTATCTAGTTATCAAGGTAGTGATTGATGCAAACTTGTGTTATATGATAAGACAAGTAAAGTACGATTCACACCAAGCACGCGGCACTCGCGCCGAAGCGCACATCCAAACATGGTTAAGTTGAAATTTTACGTACCTTTCCATCCAGTCGAATCCATTGTGATAGATATTCGGTGAAATCAACACAGAGTACGATGCACCCAGGTCGGTAATAGTAGAATGACGGTCGCTCAAAACATTTTTTTAATGTGAGAAGTTGCAAAAGAGCTTCACCTGATCTTAGGTAATCACCGCCGCTCATTTCAACACCTGTAGGGTTGCAGATGCGTTGCCACCTTATAATAAAGTTGTCGGGGCTGAGGTAGCCGAGACCACTTTCTTATTCACGAAACCAGGAGTATAACAGTCTCACTTCACACCCGGCTTCTGTGAGGTCGTGGTACTTACCCGCACGGACCTGCCCATTCGTGCAACAGCGAAGACTTGCGTGACCCTACCACCGCTATATCATATCATCATTATTTCAGCCTGTTTGACCTGTTTGCCCCTAGTCCACTGCTGAACATAGGCCTCCCCCATAGACTGCCATGAAGTACGATCCTGAGCCACCTGCATCCATCGACTTCCCGCACATTTGCACAGGTCGTCACTCCATCTAGTGGGGAAACCTATTATATATTTTTATATTATAACCTATTATATATTTATTTAACTAACACAGATTAAGATGCAATAATAGTATATACTATTAATAGTAATAATTGAATGATACTTGTTCGAAACATGCGGGGCAAATGTCAGAGGATGCACGAGCATGCGCACTTTGGCGTGAGTATGCTCGCTGTCACGGCATACACGCGCATTCTTTTAAATATTCAAACGCGTCTCCTCCTTGGATATAAATTTATAATTAGCAGTTGTAAAATAAAATTCACCAAGTTTTATCGAAAATCTCTGTTATGTAATTAAAGAATTTTACTCGGAATAGATTTACTACTGAATACAAACTCCATCTGATCACAAATTGAATTAATGTCTGTTATATAATACACTTCGATCATAAAATTTAATCGTTTTGTTTGTTATAGTACTTTCTATTGAGGTAGTATTAGTAGTGACGACTCCGTGAACCAGTTTCCAGTGGCTTCAGCTTCGGGTATAGTGGGTTCGGTTCTCACACGGGACAACTATTTGTGAGAACTATAGATAATTGTTGCAGATCATGGACTTTGTCCACGTGAAATACATTTTTGTAAAAGCGCCCTTACAACATAGGATAATGTTATCATAGGGCAATGTTTTTGAGAAATAAAAGCATCTAGACTACTAGCCCAGACTAGAGCCGGAATAACTATCGGAACATCTAAACAGTAACTCATGTCTATGAGAATCGAACCTGCAACATTTACTAATAACTGCGTTAAATGGGACCAAAAACAAATGAGTTAACTTTTTTCATTCCATAACTCTTAGACTAATTGATCCAGCTCGAAGGACCAAGTTTCAACGCTAATTAGCTGAAGAGCAAACGAAAAGGATGCCAATTAAAAAAAATCGAGACAAACGATGAAAACGACAAAAAAGACCGCGCAATTGCAGCAACAGTCGCACTAGGGTTGGGAAAAAACGTAGGGAGCGCAATTTATTGCGCAGAGCGCAAGAACCGTCGGCGCTCACGTCACCGCGGAAGCGCGGGCGTATTCGAACTTGTGACCTCGTTGCTGAACATTAGCCCGTTTCCACAATGCCGCCCGCCATGGGGGCGAGTGAGCCGGTGCCTTATCGCGGGAAACTATCGACCCGCGCCGCCATCTTGGCGCGCAGGCGCGGGAAAATATGCGGACCGTCTGACGTGCCGCCAGAGAGCGGCGTCGCGTCGCACGGCGCGCCTGTAAATAACAAGTGTCCGCGCGTCAAAGCGCACTCGCTTCGCCGACGATGTTCGTCTGAGCCCGCTGCCGCGTTAAAGGGTAAGTTAAGTTCATCAGTAACCCTTCTATGTTTCCGACGTTTGCATATTCCGTAGATCACTGCGTTTTTTTCGCTTTCGCCGACGCACTCCGCAAGATGCAGTTGCGCTTAAACTCTGAACGAGCCCCGTCAAAAGTTTTATGTAACGAACCTGCGCGGTACAGTCGCGCTGGGATGCGTTCGGAATTTAATTTGCGTCGGCTATTTATGAACGGCCCGCCGAGCGTGGTCGGGGTGTTTTTTTATGACGTTGCGATATTTATATCCGCAATCGATTGTTTTGCAGTTGTTTTCAGGCGAGTAAAGTATAGGACAAGGTAAATGAGCGACGGGTAGTATGTAATAGGAATGCTAAGTAAAATGAATTGGATGGAAACACATTAAATAAAATAAGTTTAATTAAATTGCGTTTAGGTCTTAACTGTACTTCGTTAAGCTTATCAGTGATTCTACGAATGAATTTAAATATGAATCAGACAGACATCCTCTGAAATGACATTATGTATGTATAAATGACATTCGGATATCTATTATTTTATGTTGTATCCTGATTTTATGAAAGTTAAAATAATTGTGTAATAAAAAATGTTATAAGTATTTTATTAGTTAATGATTTACATTTTTTTTTACATTTACAGTTTAAGCCTAATATTTTTTTATTCAGAATTTAAAGTTATCGACGGGAAATGGCTAGGTATTTCATTAAGTAGGTATTATTTGTCTCCATTATGTGGCGTTTCTTATAATAGGCATGACGGAAGGTTTAACCCAAAATCAGATGGGGGTTTTTAACTAAAAAACCTGAAATTTTCGTCAATTTCTATTAAGCAGTTTTGTAGGTATATTTATTTTGAATTATAAGACAAACTAAGATAATTAATATCACGGTGACAATGTTCACTAAAAAAGAATCTCAATAGACAAAGGCCAAACTCAATCCTTTGCACTGAGATTACTTATATAATATTCTTCGTATAGCATATATTCAAAAGTATTAACTTAACCCTATTTGAGCTCACTGCCATGGCCTTGGATTATTGAGGGAGGGTAGACAAAATCTCACATGACATCAATCAATCTCATAGGAAACCTAAGGAAACGAAACCATTTGCTGAATTTCTGACGACAATGCTCGCGTTTAACGAGGTAAATACCCATCTTTTAATGCAAATAGAAAAGAATAGGATCAATTTGCTAACGTCAGTCTTTCCGTCTGATTACCAAGAGTGTGTCTTTAAGGCAATGTTTTATGTAAGAGAAATATGGCAAGCGAGCTGGTGGTTCACCTGATGTTAAGTGATAACCGCCGCCCAAGAACAATTACAGAACCCGTAGCCTTACAAATGCGTTGCCACCTTTCAATAAAGTAGGGCCCCGGTTACCTGACCTACCACACGGAACGTAGAAGTGTTACACTTCCACTTCAGGCCGGTCTTTGAGGTCGTGGTACTTACCCGGACGGACCTGCCCGTTTGTGCAACAGCGAAGATTGCTACGTGGCCCTGCCACAGTAAAGCTTACCGGGCTACTGTTTACTACCACGGACTGCATCACTATTTACCAAATGGGTTAATCAAATGGTAGGGAGAACGTAACAAGACAGGTCACATTAGTTCTTCTTTAATTTAAGAGCTACGCTCTTGTCAGTGCAGCATCACAGTACTTCAGTTGTGTAACACCCTCCATCCTTCCCTCTTCATAGCCCTATCCTTTACCTCTTTATGGGAACCAACATTTATTTTCCTTTCACATTAGTTACGCAACAATAATCCTGTTCGATATACACACATTCCTCGCAATTCTATCCACGCCATAAGTCGAGGGCGCGTGATGTAATTCCATAAACAGAGGTTGTTACGTAACGCGAGTGCGCTTTGAGGGATCGGTCCCCAGGCCTTCATGAGGCTAATAGACCATGGTATGATCAACACATCGAACTACTACTTCTCACTAATTAGTAGTAGAGTACAGCAAGGAAAAGGTTGAATAATAGGGAAGACTAACTTTGATTGTTATAAGTAAAGACTTTTGTGTTTCGCTTTAAAAGGCAACTTGAGTACCACACTCAAAGCAGGTCAGCATCTCCTAAAAGTTGGTAATCCTGCAACCAGGCCGGCGATTATAATTACATAGCCACGAAATGATACATTTAGCAAAAGGAGTCTAAAAAGTTTTGTATCCCCTCGGAAATATATTCTCGACTCTGAGGTACTGCAAGTCCTCTACTCCTCTGCAATTAATATATCTAAATTAAATATAACATCACCTTTGTGAAAATTGGGTAAACTTTTCATTTTAATCATAACCTTCAGAAACGTCCGATGCGTCATCGTAAATGGCTTATTTTTTTACCACAGAATACGTGGTGAATCAGCACTTTAAATTGGAATTCCAACATTTCCAATGATACCGGCACTGTGGTATGAGTCTGCTGAAGTACTATGAATTTTACAGTGTGTCTGAGAGTAGTTCCTAACTAGACTTGCTCAGTTTGCAATTAACTGTCGACAAAACATAATAAGTATAGTATAAGCGAATCAACAACTGTAATGAATAATAAAAGCTCAATAATACTTGAACCACTTTATATTGCAATATTGCAAAGGGGTGGTTTAGGGGTAGCCCGCAATACTTAAGCTCAGCTATCACCGTCTGGTACCGTTTTCGGAATACCAAAGCGAATCGATGCCATCCCTACTAATTTTCTATAACCGTAAAGGTCACTTTGATACGAACGTTCTATGTTGTTACGCATTTCGAATGAAACAATTGTATTTAGAAAACATCTTTCTATAACTCTTTTTGGACACTTGCCAATTTCGATTCACTCGTTCCTTAAAAGACAAGAAACAAGAAGAAGTATTTTATTTTCTCGGCGATTCTTCCCTTAACTACTCCGAATTTCAAACCGACTTCAGAAACGGAGAAGGTTCTCAATTCGACTGTATTTTTTTTAATGTTTTTTACCTCAGGACTCTCAATCGAGTGAGCCTATTTTGATGATTCTTTTTTACTTGAAAGCTGGTGCTTCCCATGTGGTTCCATATTAATTTCATTGGTATCAGATCTTAGGCTCCGGTGATACTTAGGGAACTCCTAAATCAATTATAAAATGAATATAGAGAGAGATATTTGAGGTCGGTTTTGTTTTTCGTTAATAAAAAAA
The DNA here is from genome assembly GCA_933534255.1 of Iphiclides podalirius. Classification (NCBI taxonomy): domain Eukaryota; kingdom Metazoa; phylum Arthropoda; class Insecta; order Lepidoptera; family Papilionidae; genus Iphiclides; species Iphiclides podalirius. The sequence goes on along the minus strand of OW152839.1, from coordinate 8,711,376 downwards.
TTATATAGGTGTATCAAGTCTACTTATTAAAATAAATAACTGACTCTAACATTGAACTTGGCAAGTTCAATTCCAGATATCCGTAGAACTCAAGTAAGTAGTCACCAAGGTCGATGAAATAAAGTAAAAATAGAATAAACGCTTGAACTAAGATTTTGATTTTCATGCGTTCGTATCGGTATCAGCCACCCTTTCACTGTTGGTCTGCACGAAAAATTAAAACCGAAAAAGGTTTTATTCCATAATTTTGTCGATTTCGTGTCCGCGGGGTTTTGTATCGACCTTGGAACACTCCACAATACCTTTTCAAAATCAAATCCACGCCACCCTAAACATTGAGCAATAAAGGAGTCGTTAATACTTCAGAAGACACTTGTATTTTGAAACTACCCGAATGTAAAGCCAATCCCGGTACAGTCACGTGCAACAATTTCGCAACGCTTTCTATGGGTGCCGTCACACCAACTTTAGGTATCGCTAACGAAGTTTACATAATGCCTTGACGCAGAGCGGAGTTCAAGGTCAACGCTGATGTTACGAGAGCCCTCATCTGCATTTAAAGCTCGCCTTTTGTTCGCCACACAATTCTCCGGTCTGATTGCAAGAAGCATTCGCTATGCCCGTGCACTTCATCGACAGTGTACTGTTGGAGCTGTTAATGGATTTCGAAAATGGTGTTTGTTAATAAAATGCAGAACAAATCTGTGGCACAGACTACTAACTTAGATATATTACATTGGATTAATCATTGCTTCACTCTTATTTCGGCTTACATCAGTAGCGTAAAGTCTAGAATAACGATACAGATCTGTTCTAACTCTTTGTTACGCTTCGAAGAAGGAGAAACAATCAAGCATCCGAGATTATCGGTTATCAAAAATGATTTAAATTGGTTTATCCGTTCACGAATGTCTGCCATTACTATTTTCCTATCAATAAATTCTTTTTTCTATAATTGTTTAAAGAGAGAGAGAGTTAATTTTATTTTCACTTCGGCGAGCCTCGATTCTTAAACATGAGAATAAACGTAAGGATTCTTAATTAGGAAAATTGGCCAGTTGGCTTAGTATTTCAGAATAGGCCTGGTGATAGGGAATATTAACAGCATCCTTCAAATTAGGTCAATGTATAAATTGGATCCAGCAGTGGACCTATCTAGGACAGCTAAACTTCGGCTATTGGCTATTGGCTTCGGCGTCAGGGGTCGTGGGTTCGATTCCCACTCGGGACAACTATTTGTGTGACCCGCAGATAATTGTTTCGCATCTGGGTGTTTGTCCGCGTGAAATTTATGTTTGTAAAACGTCCTTACAACACAGGATTATGTTATCCTTAAGTAAGCCGAATTTTTTAAAAAAGAACAGAAAGTAAAACTATACATTTTTTTAATAAACTTAGGTAGGTTCTTATCGATTTCTCGTTATTATAAAGGAGTTATCCTTGCTCAGAAACAACTATACGAAACGGTTTTTGCCAGCTCTAATAAGGCCGGTAATTAAAATCCCCAACCTGATGCTGGAACTGCCGAAATAATAAAATTAATAATTACTAACAAAGACAAAGACAAAGGAAAAAAACAATGTTTTTGTTCGTTCAGGAAAAGAGTTTTATCCGATTTTAAACTACTACGAATTTATCACCTAAGGAGCCTTGGGCCGATGAACTAATGAGCCTTATCTAGACGGATACACAAAGTCGGTGAACCGAGGTGGTTTAGTTTTTTGTACTAAGTACTGTTATTCCATACATGTCAATTCAATTTAATCTTGAAGTCAGTCAGCGGCTTCTAAAACACTCTCTTCGGCTTAGGATTATAATGAAAAATAATCAGGCTTATCATTGACTGATAATATTTGCATGATATTTGTAATGGCAAATTTTTGATTTCAAGAGCTGCTATACAGCACTCTAAAGTCATCTTGTTAAATACCCAGTTTAATGACAACTAACTAGCATTACTATTATTATTATTAAACATAAATGATGAATCTGATTTATCTACGAATTCACTGCAATGTAATACCAAAAAGTTTTGTCACTCAATATTTTAAACAGCTATTCTCTGTTTTACACCATAATGGATTGTATCGCATTCACATCCTTTCGGCATATTTTATAAGCTTTCAGAGGAACTCATTATTTCGAAAAATTTCCTTACAATTCCCAGCTTTATTCCTCCAGTTTTATTCCATCTCCATTATCGAAAGCATCTTAAATTCGATAATAAAAAGAAATCAAGACTTCCTTGCCACGTTTATTTTATCTCTCGGCTCAAATTTTTCTAAATACCTTAGCATATTGTTTTATTTTCATCTCCATTATCGAAAGTATCCTAAATTCGTTAATAAGGCGGAAATCAGGATCAGTTTTAAAATTAAATATTTACAGCAAGCCGTACTCAGTCCGGAAATTGGATTGCTCACGGAATTGGATTCTGGGTAATTCGGGATTTGTATTGTTCCTAATTTATTCTGCCATCACCCTTTATTTGCAGTAAACCCTTACTTCTGGGTGTTTTCTTATATTTGGTTGTAGTGGGACCCAATTATTTATTGGAATAGTGAACTGTTGATTTATTGATTTTACGCGAATATTATACATATTGAATGAAACTAGTGGATGGACTTTATCGCGTTTTAGCGTGGTAGTAGCGTTCATGGTCATGGTAACAACTCAATCTGTGCCGTGACCTTGAACGCTGGAAAGGATTCGAAAATTCGAGAATTAAAAATCAGAATTAAAACGCGATAAAACCCGTAAACTAATTTCATCTAATATATAAAATTCTCGTGTCACAGTTTTCGTTGCCATACTCCTCCGAAACGGCTTGACCGATTTTGATGAAATTTTTTGTGCTTATCCGGTATCTATGAGAATCGGCCAACATCTATTTTTCATCCCCCTAAATGTTAGGGGTAGTCCACCCCTAAATTTTTTTTTATTTTTTAGACAAAATTTTTAATTTCTATTTTTTTATGACACAGCATACAAAAATACATACAACCCTAAATTTTCACCCCTCTACGCAGACGTAGTCGCGGGCAGCAGCTAGTGTAATATAATAATGACTAGCATATAATGATGAGCACCTCACCATTAACTTGTTGTCTCTTTATAAACTGTGAAAAAGAATATTAATATATTTGTCACTTTAGAAAGGAATTTTAACGCATTTCTACTTAGCGATGTGTGTTTCGAGATGAAGTTTTGAAATAAATAATCTAATTTGGATTTAAGACTTGGGGGCGCTTTCACCACATAATTGTGACAAGCATGCGGTGATTCCATATTTAACACAAGAGAATTATAATTTTATTTACAAAAAAGATATTTTCAAATCAACTAGTGAAGTACATACATGAGGAAATCATCCCAAACTTAAATAATACAATAAAAGCCGTCTATTGATGTGCGTACAAATTCTTAGTAAAATACAAACGAAATAAAAACTAGTAATAATACAATAAAGAGAAAATTGTGTGAATGACCTACTATTAATATTGCAAATGATAAAGAAACACAATGTAATTACGGCTTTTGTATTGCTTACTATGATTAATAGTAAAACGTTAACAATTATCAAACGTTTTTTACCACTTTGTGCTATTATTAAGCAAACAAATGTTTTATTTTTACTAGCAACAGTAAGACCGTCTGCCATACCTTCTTAACAATTCTCGTTTGCTGTCTTTGAAGAGTTTCTTCGTACGAATAAGCTTCTTACAAGAAACTGCACTTCTCAGACAAAGTTGGCGTATTTATTTTTAAACAGGTCATCGCAAAGGTCGTCCTGGAATGAGACCTTTCAGTCGCCGCTACGTTTCAGATGTTTTATTTAACGTATTACATTGTCAAACGGAACAGTTTCTTTTTCAGAAGGCGATTATTTTGTTCACAAGTTATTAGTGTTTGACACATATCAAGAGTTGTCTCAAGGTGTTTCATGACAAATCTTTACACAATGCTCTCTAATTCCAAATTAACTTGTACTAGGTAACCGATAAACACACTCAAACATGATTTATTATATTTACGCGAACACTACACATTACCAAATGAAACTATTTTCATAACGGGAATTCAATACTCAAACACACTTTTCTTTAGTAAATAAAGAGATATTAAATATAGAAAATGTTGTTTAAGTAGTGAGTATCGAACCCGCACCCTTTTTACGGTGGTAGGGCCAAACAGCAGCCTCGGCTGTTGTTTGCATGAATGGGCAGGCCCGTCCGGGTAAATACTACGACCTCACAGAAGACCAGCGTAAAGTGGAAGTATGACAAATACTTTCGCGTTTCGTCTGGTGAGTGAGGTAGCCGGAGCCCAATTTTCAAAAGGTTATCAACGCATCTGTAACCCTCGGGTGTAGCAGATGTCCATGGGCGGCGGTATTCATTTACCATCAGGTGAACAGTCTGCTCGTTTGGCAATTTTTCACATAAAAAAACCCTCAGGCACAAGAGGCAAGTTCACTTATCTCAGCCAATCGGTTGTTAAAAAATATTTTTTGTGATTTCACTAATCAAGGGCAATCGTAAAATGGCTTTTTCACTTAAAAGGCATACACTCAGCTTCAAAATGTCATGATATAATTGAAAGGGAAGACGGCATCAGAATGGATGAAGTAAATTACTTGATTCTATTGTGCGGACTGTCTACAACAAAAGGATGGATACCAGCAATTTTCTCATAAAAATTCAAATGAATTTGATTATGTGCACAAGCTGAATTGTGTAAGTCATCAGAATATGCGCGTGCAAGAGCGATGCCAGCGGATCTTTATTAATATTATTATGACATAATCTCCTCTGAACTGATATAATCTAAAAGTCCAGTTATAAACACCAGACTAACTAAATTCAAAACGTCATCACGTAATTCGGTTCTTCGTCACCGAAATGTGCCCCTTTCCGGGTATTTTCCATAATTTCCTTTAACGGGTGTGGTAGCTGACCACTCTAGTATTTTTCAATAATTAAATATATAGGGAACAGTATACACCAACTAACTTGATATCGCGTGCCGCGTTTACTGCGACGAAGTTATTATGTGGCGCAAGTAACAAGAAATCGACGAAACAGCGGTATTACAAATCGCAATCGACTGATTGGTTGTTTCAGTTGCTAGTTTCTATTCAAACGCGTGAAAAACGGATTAATGCAAGCAGATCAACTGATGATAAGTCATCACCAACTCCAGTAGATATTCGACCAGCACTGGACGTTAAAAATTAAAAACTATGAATTCTTCAAGATCTCTTACTCTTACTGATAAGAAAATGTCCCTAGCGATAGCTGTTTTCACTAATTCTAAAGTAAAAGTTTCCTTATAATCGAACAAGTTATTCGCAGTGTGCTCTATCAAGAACAGAAATGTGCAGCGAAAACAGGCAGAGAGATCCGATAAGCTAGTCCAAAAACTAAACCGTATTCCGTTAATACCATCAGCATTCTGACTTTTCCGCCACAGCTTCTTAATTATAACCATTAATTCGATGATAAAAAAAAATAATAATTATAAAGGATGGCTGGTCAAGCATACAAACCTTTACGCATCACCACTGTAGTAATAATATTATGCACATTATTTTATGCACTCATTAAGAAGAACATTTGCGACTTTGATCGAATGAAGTATTAATTTGGTTGAGTCCGCAAATAGTGAATAATATTTATTTATCTAATATTTACAAGATAAAATCTATCTAAAATTACATAAACCTAATCCACCATGCCGCGGTGCCAAGAACGCCAGCTGCATTTCCTCGCTTAATAGTTATGCTTACCCTTTGAGCGAGAAAAGAAACAGCTCTCTTGTCACCAGCCGCAAATAGTTCATATTATAAATTCATAAATTTTTTACGAGTTATCACTGCTTCGTAGGTCTAAAAGAAAAACGTTTACACTTAAGCGTTTCGTTGTGTGTGAGATATCTGGATGTCCATTCGGTGGTCGGCAACACGCCTGCAAAATCTTTGGTGTTTTGAACTCAGCATGAGGTCAAACCATTGGCAACTCTTCGAAGTAAAAATATGTCAACAGCGTAAGACTTGTATAATGGTAGTGGTGAGTGATGAAGGTTGAAATCCTCTCACTGCATCATCCTTATCATCATTTCAGTCTGTTTGAGTCCACTGCTGAACAAATGCCTCCCCCACAGACTGCCACGAAGCACGATCCTGAGCCATCTGCATACATCGACTTCCCGCACACTTGGATATGTGTGTAGTGTAATGTATAAGGGTCGTCCTACACTGTATTACTGCTTATGATTGTAAAAAGTCCAAAATTACTTAAATATAATATTTATATAAATAAGATTACATATTTGTGAGTCAACGTCAATTACGATTCAATCAGCATGTGCAATTAATTTCCAATAATAATGCCCTAATCGCGTTTTCTTAATACTTATACCACACAATTCCCCGTAGAAATTTCTTCATTAGATAAACCGCTCCACTAACGACGCAAGAATAATGCCATATTAAATGCCATTAGCGACGAAATTGGTGTAATAATATTTTAGATTGGGTGTTCCTGCTAATATTTTTTTTTTTACCATGCCAACACTTTCATGGAATACTTTATAGTTGAGAGTATGTTTAAATATCATGACATCTTTGGATGTCATTTAAGTTATATTACTTTTAATTTATTGACAGATTTGAATTATAACTATCATCTAAACAGATAAATAAAATTGGAGTATCTGTTTGTAATATTAAAATAACCGCTTTTTACTAAATACATATGGATGTATACACGGTACTTATATCAAAATGACATTTTTTACACTTTTTGTCTATCTGTCTGCCTGTTTGTTCCGGCTAATCTCTGAAACGGCTGGACCGATTTTGACGGAACTTTCACTGGCAGATAGCTGATGTCATAGGCTACTTTTATTTTAGAAATTTTATTGAAGTAAAACTTCTTTAGGCACGACTAGGGAGTAACTCAGATTTTTTCTGACGGAAGTAACGTCATAAGTATATGTCATATTTTAAAAATATGACATATACTTATGACGTTAGTAAATATTTAATTATTTCTGTGATATATGCCGTCAACGCCAAAGAAACGTGTTACACGCACAGACTTTTTTTTATTTTAAATTGCACGCGGATGAAATCGCGGGGCACAGCTAGTCAAAAATAAAATACTCCAATCATCTGATCAAGTGAATAGTTAAAATTCCATAAATATTATTGTACTTATTCCGAAAATTAGGAACATTAAAACAAAATACTAATAAGTGAGTTAACTATTTTCGTCCATATCTTGAACACCGTTACGACAAGAAGGTATGAAGATGTTATGATACAGTGAACTCCAACAGAATGATTAATAAATCTTTGTTTAGGATTAGTATAAGTATTAATAAGGATGAAAGTACGAAATAGGTACAAAAGCGTGTCACATTAGACCAATAATATTTAATAACTAGCTGCTGCCCGCAACTACGTCTGCGTAGAATAGGCTGAAGGCGTAACATTCAGACAGAAAGACATATATACATAAAAATATGTATAAACATTATAAATTATAGCCTATGTCTTATTCTGATGTATAAGCTATATTATTGTAAAGTTTCATTAGAATCCATTCAGTAGTATTTGCGTGAAAGAGTAACAAACATCCATCCATACATACAAACTTTCGACTTTATAATATTAGTAAGGATATATTTATATGCGGCGTTTAAAAATTGTTGCTCTTTACATTATATGACATTCATAATGTGAATTTGAACAGATGATAAAGAATAGATAGCAGTCTATATAATTGCAATCTAATTACACCAATTGGTGCAATCGGAGTGCCTCAATTTCGGTCCGTGTTAGGGTCCAAATGAAACGTTGCGGAACACTAACATAAGAATTTATTGTAACATAGAATTTTACAGTTAATTAAGACTTGTCAGAGCGATCGCGTCTGTTGTTCCCCTTTACAGTTTTCACTGTTGTCATAGACAAAAATTATTCAATATTCATTAAGGCGTATATAAAAAACGGTAGATACTTATGTGCAAAGTATTGTACAGTGTCATATCTTTGTATATAATGTATATCTAATTATATTCATCATTGACGTAACTTGGACTCAACACGAGCTAGGCAGCCTTATCGGTCCCAACGCAATTAGTCAACGGAATTTATTAACGGGCGCAATCGAGCCGGTTAGGAATTATTTTTAAACTTCGCTAACAAGGGCTTCTTATTACGGACTTAATTGAAAAAAAATGTTGCGAGAAACATTTATTTATTTGTTTACTTTATTAGAAACAAAAGACGTTACATATTGCATATATTATTACGGCTGTTCCTTCAAAAGTCTCATACGAAAAAGAATCTATTGGTAGTACAATAATTTATACTAAAAATCGACATTATAACAGGTAGTTATTCATAACGTGAATTATTAAACATTATAATAACGTTGAAAATTATATAACCGCTTGCTTGCAATCGATAAATCCATCTAGACGACAATATCGTGGTCATACAAAATAAAAGTAACGCAAAAAAAACATCAACCGTGTTTGTCTTTACAAATGACTATTGTCCCTCTATAGAATGCCCAAATGAAAATGGAAAACACAAGAATTGCTTTTATCGTCCGTAAATTGTACACAGTATGTTGCACAGACAGACGACGGTAAAGAAAAGTTTGGTAACAAAGAGGTAAATGCATGCAAATTTTTGGTCCAACTTCACTGAAGCTTCTATTCGCCTCGCAAAAATATCACCATTCAAAAACATCGTTTGCATATCCAGTAATGCGGTATGCGGTTTCAGATATTTGTGGTGACATTTTTTTTTGTTTATTGGGACTGCTTAGCTTGACTTCTATCCACTTCAAGGTCCAACAGTGCCTGACATTTATGATTAATTTTATTTTTAGTGCTAGTCTCTGAACTCAATATGAAACTTGAATGTGCATTCTTTGTAGATAAATTTTTGAAAAACATTTGTTTTCGGCCCACTGAGATTCTCGTCTAGGTCTTCCTGGTAACGCGTGCTTTGATTCGTTACTCAGATCATCAAAAAATCAAAGTTGGAAATTACTTTCGAATACGCTTTTCGTCGTAGCAATGGTGCACAGACAACACGAAGCATCAACGGCTCGTATTAACCCTGTACCGCAAATAAATCAAACAACTAACCTAAAATGGACCTTCCGACTTTATTTTTCGACCGATTTTTTTTTCCTTTTTCCAATTACTCTTGTTAAGTATGTTGTAGATGGTATAGTTGTACACAGACTGTCAAAAATAATATATCATAATTCAATTCATTTTCTAGACTAAATACATGCTAATAGTGCTGTCATAAAATTGTTTTTCATGCTATTCATTATAACTATGATACAAGTATATGTTTAACGTGCAATCATTATTGACTTTATTAAAATATTGTTTCTAATGATAATATTGTTGCTTAAGATTATAGTTATGACCTGTGAGAAAATATTTTTAAGGGGTACCATCATTTAGTGTTTCTTTTACATTATTTCCAACTAATACCTCATAGTATACATGACTCTTATGGTGATAACAATACTTTTTAAAATGTTTCGGATATTCTTTGTATTAGATCCAGTTAGTTCATTCATGTAATCTATGTTAATTATTATTAGTCTTTGAATGACTTTGGTGTGAACGTCCGTACGTCACTTAATTCACAGGCCCACTGAAAACCAGCGCTGTAGTCTCGTATCGACTGCGGCATTAAGCTGAGTGCGGTCTGTTTGCCGTATACGCCACACACAATTGTGTGCGTAAAATGTGTGATGTGTTTAATATTTTTTTATTCTTCTTTTTTTTCTTTTTACTATGTATTTTTTATGTTTATGGTTATTTAAATACATATAAATAAATAATAAATAATAAACGTATATACATAGTACATGTGCCGTATTTGAGCAATAAATGTTTTCTTTCTTTCTTCTTTTTTCATACGTCGATGTCTGTCTAAGTTGTTTTAATAGCCGTAATAACTAAATCAAGATAATCTTCATTTTATATTATATAATTTGGCCTCTATCAAAAGAAAAAATTTAAACTCTATTTTTATATTCAAATGTTTCCTTAAATCCAACTTCTCTAAGAATAAACTGTATAGGTCCAATTGATATAAAATGTATGTTCAAGACGTTATTAAATTTCGCTCAAAGGAACTACGAATTCAAAGCTTTCAAAATCATACGGCGAATGCTTTCTAACGAGGCACAGTCGTCTTTATAAATAACTATTTATAGAATCGTAATGGTCGTAAAGTTTATTTCAATGCCTTCGTATTTTTATGGAAAAAGAGGAATCACAAATAGGTTGCTGGCCTTTGAGGTAGGAGTAGGCTCTCTTCTTGAACGTTCCTAAGTCGTATAGGCCTGGAAATATCGCTGGCGAAAACAGATTCCACAACTTAGTTGTTTTTGTGGTAGCATATCAAGGTCAAAGGTCAAAAAATCCTATACTTAATAATCCTTCACTATTTAGAGATATATCATTCGAGATCAACCAGTAGTAGTTATTCTTGCAGTTGCAGAATATTGTGTTAAGCAATTCCTCTGGAGCTGGTGGTTTTATTGTATGTAGTAAGGTTCCAGGAATTCATCATGCACTATCCAATCCTAATCCGGGCGTTCTAAATCATGCGCTAACCAAGTCTAAACTAGGTGGTGACCATGGTCGAAATGTTGGTGAGCTGCTGCATTCCTTGATGGAAGACTTAAGAACTGCACTGATTTATTCAGTTTTTTTAAGTTAGTAACTAGCATAAAACCTGTAGGAAACGAGATATTTGCAATACATGACCAATTTAAGTGTAAAATTAAAGATCAATTTATGATTAAAGCATATTATACTATTTCGGAATATCTCGACGACGCCAATGTGTGGAGTTAATACTGTTGATACTCACGTAGGCTAGAATAAGACTATTATACCTGTATATTATATTGTACCCTGATATTTTTGAAAAAGAGCAACTGTTGAGTTTCTTGCCGGTCTCTTCTCAACAGAAACCGCTTTCCGAACCGGTGGTACCCTTCGAACCTATATAAATAATCTTTGATGTAAAATCTGACGATTCATAAAAGCGCGCAAGCGTCTATTTGAATAAATATATTTTTGAATTTGATTTTGATTATCTCCAATTTCGAGATATTTGCCCAATTTTTAGCAATATTATCTTATTAATAACTCTATTTTCTTGATGGAATTTGATCATAAGCAAACTCAATATTTTTGCTCAATCATGCCCGGTCCGCAATGCTGTATTTATATATTGACGTATTTAGCTATTGGTGGCCTTGTGGGTGGATCGTCTTCACAATTCAACACTCAAATCATAGTAATGGATCAAAAAGGGATGCACACTGTTTAGGATGAGGTCGCGAGGATATATAAAGGTTATAGTTGTGAGGAATATGTAGAATTGAAAACAAAAGCGAAGACTCTAGTTGAGATTACTCACTGCCAGGAAATAAACAGAGACGGAAACATAGACAGTGTATCCTTATCCCACACTCTCTCACTCCGTTCGGCTTAAAAGGTTACGCTTAGACATGAGAAGGTCGTAGGGAAGACGATAAAGTGCGTTACCAAATCGCGTTAGGCTAAGACTAAGCCTTATCCCAAGGTTTCCCGCGTTGTGTATACACGTCCGTTTCCATTATAATTTTAAAAGTTAATATTCTGATATTAAAATACAAACAATATTTGTCCATAGACTTACTTGGGAGATCGCTCTAAACACTTCTATGTTTGTTATTAGAGTGAGGGTGGCGGTTGTTAATGTTTGATATGAGTTTTATTTGTATTAACTATTGTGACTTTGAAATTTACTTTAATCGCAAGTCAAACATCCCAGCTATTTAACTGTCAATGTTATTGTTAGTATTCTTCCTTTGGCTGGAAGTTGCACGAACCAGAATTCACAACTCAGATGGTGATTGAAAGCCTTTCTTTCTAGATGTGTCATAAATAAACCAGGAAGCTTTTATGAATGAGAATTATGCAATTTGCCTGTGAATTGACAAAAGTATGCAGTTTTAGGCCTCAATAATAATGAAACAATGAAAGCATAAGAATACGGAATGAAAATGAAAGTGATGCATAATGCGAAACGCCGCTTTGTTGTTGAATTTAAATTCCGGGTAAATTTTCCAACGGATTTGCAATACAGAGCGAGTTTGTAACGAGTGTCTCCAGTGAAATTGCTAATAGGGGATTTGCGAGCACTGTGGATTCTGTTGTCTGGGAAACTCTCCGCACTTTCTCGCTTCATACAGTTACCCGGATTACCAATGTTCGGGTTTATTAAGCAATTAACAAAATGTTATTTACTATTGCAATTTCAAGCTGGATAGGAAATGGAAGGGTATTAAAATATGTTTAACTGTGGTAGGGCAACGCAGCAGTATTTTCTGTTGCACGAACTTACAGGCTCATCCGGGCAGTACCACAGCTCCATAGAAGACCAACGTTAAGCTTTCGCGTAACCGTAAACGTTATACTTTCGCGTTTTGTCTGGTGACTGAGTTAGGGCCTCATACCCAGTTTTTAAGCGTTTACGCATCTCGTACTGTAGATGTTCTAGCATTGCTTGTATTCACTTACCATCAAGTGAACCGCCTGCCCGCTTGTCACCTTATCACATAAAAAAGTTTAGCGGCACCCTTCGGGTTTTTAAAAATCTTCACTGACTCGTTCTTTACCTTACTGACGGCCTTGTCTGTGGAAGTTTCTCACCTGTGTTATATGCTTATATTTCGCTCGGTGTACAATTTTTTTTTGTCGTCAACTGGTGACAAGTGCTTTGTGGATTCTATTCTATAGTTCTTTCCCCACAGACGATTCTTTTAGTACTAGCTCATCTAATCTCTGGTCGTCGTCCATCTGCTTAAAATGTGAAAGTGTATATGAGATTATAAATCTGAAAACAAAAAATAAAATTTCCGTGATTCGAACCTACGATCTCGGTCATACTTAAAAAACACTATGCCTCTATAGTAATTATTCTTCATATTTACTGGTAAGTTTGGGCAACGTTATAAGACATGCTACGATAACGCGAACCTCTGGCTTAAAATATATAAGTAAGATATTTTATAACTTCATATATTTTATAAATATTATGGATGAGATTCTCTTTTTTAATTAAAGCAATGTATTTATAGTGAAGGCCAAAATTCAAACGAATCAAACAATTGTATTACTTATTCTAAATTATATTCTTTAATGTGGACGCATTAAAGAATATAATTTAGAATAAATAATACAATCGTTTGAAAATAAAAATAGGCTCACTGTGCGTATTCTATTTGAACCAATTAAAATGCTCTTGACTCTATCATTTGAACAAACTTCTGGCTAGAAATAAAACTCATTAAAGTTAAGAAACAAATAAAGCCGTGGCATTGAATTTATAGCGCAGAGTACAAGAACTTCTGGTTAGAAATAAATAAATAACATTGTTAAGTACTAATAGAAATGGAAAAGTATGTATGTGTGAGTTCTTTTACTCCTAGAAGTTTTCAACAAATGATTTAATTGGAATTTTGAATGAATGTTGGTCAAATTCGCTTCAATGTCGCACATATGACATGATGTAAAGATACGACCGATCCGCAAAACAATCTATAATTTTGTTTGTAATATTCCTTGTTATTTCTTTAAAAATGAACTAATATAAGAAGCAAGGTAAAGGCTGATAACAATTATACACCTCAGTATCTGGTATTTTCAACTTGTTAGGTCCACCCGTTCCAGAAATAATCGGTGGTGTAATACGGACAGATAGACGGACAAGAGAGTGAAGATCACTCTCTTATCCGTCTATCTGGGTATAAGGGGTTCCTTTTTATCTTTTAAGGTACGGAACCCAAAAAAATAATTAAAAAAACCTTTTTATTTCATGCAATGGAAACATTATATCACATTGAGTAATTCTTGTTAATTTTTGTTAGTTGTCCAATGTAATGTAATAAATGCACTTGGAGTGAAATATCACATCAATTTCAAATGTAAATAAAGAGCAACGAGCTCTTTGTTTACTTAAATAAAGTTTAAGAAAACAGTTCTTAGATACTTCAAACAGAAATGAGCATAAACAAAAACAAGAGTGCAAACTTTGCACTGCACACTAACAGACACGAATAGCGCAGCCACAGTTAAATCAAAAATCTATAATTTCCCAAAGGCCATAGCTAACAGAGGAATTAATATTTCCCCTGGAGCGGAAATAGCTGGAGGGATATTTGAGTAACTTTGGTTCGGGAACTTTTAAACTTCGTCTAAAGCACAGAGGGAAGGGTTGTTTAATGATGCTTTCTTGTAATAAAATGCTATAAGCCCTTTATAAACTAAATACTTCTAAAATAAAATGTTTCGGTTTTATACAGATCATAATTTGATGTATTATTGAGAATCGACATCTCATGAAAATACACCGCAATGGTAAATGAAGAGAAACACGGAGATTCTATTATACAAATGTTTATCACTAGATACGAGTTTATACATTCAAATCTATTCTAATACCAATTTAACATTCAAGATAAAAGCAACAGAGTTTATGATGAAGGTAATAGTATCACAAAAGAAATTATAAAGAACGGTAGAATAGTTAAAATAGAAAAAAAGATAAAAATTATTGACTGAAATGTTAAATATAACAGTAGGATTTTATAATTTAATATAAAAGACAAAAGTGTAACCGTTCATAAAGCTTTTTATAATGATAAATTGAAATTGTATTAAAATGAAAACTATTATTTCAACGGTTCTAACCACAAAGAAAAGTTCAATTTGAATTTTCAACCAGCGATTAATGTAAATTGTACACCCAGTTGTTCCTTTTAAGTGTTTATAACCAAATACGTTGCCCTGTAACACTATATAGTATAAAACAAAATCGTCCCGCTGTCTGTCTGTCCCTATGTATGCTTCGATCTTTAAAACTACGATACGGATCCTTATACGGTTTTTTTAACTGGATATAGTGGTTCAAAGGGAAGGTTTATATTTATATATAATACATTGCACCAGCGCGAAGCCGGGGTGAGTCGCTAGTTATTTTAATAAAGAGATAAATGCTATCTTTAATGTTTTTTAAAACATTATCTGCATTTTAAATAATACATTTGTACGTCAACTGCTGCGATTGCTGAATGAATAGACAGACTCCCCAGGGAAGAACCGGAACCATAGACAAAAAACCCTTCTCTAACTACGTCCTTTGCTTCACTTTAGCACATTTTGTCTACATTTGTATTCGTCGAAACCATTTCGGATACGTCCGAGCCCTTCCATTCCATTATAGCTATCATACCATTCGAGCGAGCAACGTTGGGAAAACGAGAATTTCAGGTAGGCCAGTTTTTAGATATGCTATCTATCTCACTAAAATTCACGAAATTCTCTCTCGAAAAAGTTGACTATACGTGCAACAGGAGCATGGAAGAAGTTGTTGCTCTAACAAATGTTTATATTCTAACAGTAATTTTGAGGTTCATTCAGGACGAGTCATTTGAATGAACATTTCAATCTTTAGGCAGAATATTACAAAAAATATTTTCCCTACATCACTTCGACACGCTTTTATGTCATGTTGTGTTTGGTTTACTACGCTCAATCGGCTAGCTTAGGCATTAATGTCTCGAGGCAATTAGGAGAGTACAATCGCTGGTTTTTTAAAACTTTCCAAGACCCTTTCTCTTTAAAAATATTAATAGTTCATTGCTAGATGCTAGTTACAAAAACCAGAAACGCTTAAATTTATAAATTAGTAATTTATAAAGTGGACAAGACTCAGAAATAAGCGAATTTTAGAGCCAGTCTAACGGACTGGCTCTGTTACATTTAAAAAGAAACATACTTAAAATGTTCACAGAACTTGGCTATCTTCGCTTAACCGTTTAGGTTTCCGTGAGAGCTGAGTTAATTGCTACAAGGGCCACGATTTTTAACTTGACCTGTTTTTATGCAGCAACCAATTTACTTAGCACGCAACGCCCATTTCTCTCCCTGTACATTGTTGGACGAATTATTAACTATCGCTATAGGGCTGTTGAGCAATTAACTTAGCGGGCGGTCCGACAGGACAACAGCGGAGTTTCCCAGGAAATTCCAATGATGTTATTGCATGTTGCCATGTAAGCCTCATTACAAAATATGCAAATGCTTCGGCATTCGGCTACGTTAATTTTAAATTTAACAAGCACAAATTATTAAATGACGACTGCCTATCGATTTTTAGCAATTTTTTCCGCGACACTATTAAAATAATATGATCATCATTTAAGCTTGTTTGACTCGACTATTATATAGTCCTCCCCTCAGACCGTCACCAAACACGATCCTGAGCTACCTGCATCCATTGACTTCCCACACACTTAGACAAAATAATCCTTACTAATATTATAAACGAGAAAGTTTGTATGTATTGATGGATGTTTGTTACTCTTTCACGCAAATACTACTGAATGGATTTTAATGAAACTTTACAATAATATAGCTTATACATCAGAATAAGACATAGGCTATAATTTTTATACATATTTCATGTATATCTGTCTTTCTGTCTGAATGTTACGCCTTCAGCCTATTCTACGCAGACGTAGTCGCGGGCAGCAGCTAGTACTATATAAAATAATACACCTTTTGTCAATCCCCCAACCGAGGCGAATCTAATGACATTGCATCGTATTTGAAATTCATCCATAAGTTTATGCCTTTGAGCGTGCCAAAGAATTAGACATATATACAAATAATACATACATACGTTTGAAAAACATTACGTAATAAATTCTACGTCTGAAGTACCACAGTAGTAATTACTTTGCCGGTAAATGAAGTAACGATTTCTTGTTTTTACGCGAATACAACACATGGTTGAACAACATTGTTTGACTCCAATGTATTTTATGGTTCATGGCCAATGGACAAAACAGTCTGAACACGAACGCTATGAAGCGTTAGAAACGTTGGAATCACGATAAAATACCTAAAATGGTTTCATTTAATCGTGGTTTAATAAACATTGAATGAAAGTTTGTTTGCTTACGTTATTTATTTTATATTCTTCTGCTCACTTTATGATTTCCTTAATTTACCTTATTATTTTCTCGCTTGTATAGGAATTGAATATTCATTACAATTGCCAAATACTTATTATTAAGTATATGATTATTTTTACTATGACAACTTTTGTTTATCTTTTCGAATTAATCAAGTTATCTGATGGAATAGTTTAGTAACTTTTCTCCTTTTCTTTTATGTTTTGAAGCTTTTATGTAGTGAAAAATTTATTAAGTAAAAAAATTATACATTTAGTTTTTTCCTTACTTTCTTTACGATATCAAAATATTTATTTTTATTGTAAGTACATATAAAAGTGTATGTTCTTATATAAATGCGAGGAAAAAATTTTTATCATTAAAAAGTATTACAAAAAAACTATTTAATTTTACTTAAATACGATTAAAAAATACAAACAAACTTTATTGTTTTCGTGTCAATAAAGATAACTAAAGTGGCTAAGTTAACTAAAAAGAAACGAAAGATCATTGGCGGCAACTTATCGAGTATGCGTCAATGTCGTGGGCCCTTAACAACGTAGCCTTTTCGTAATGCCAATTAATTTACCCCTCGTCCGATGTTGTTCGCGATAGAGCCGAGTGTTTTGTTATGAATTTATTCAGCCCCCCAATTAGCGAAGGCACGTGTATGGCCGAGATAGCTCAGTTGTTAAAGCAGTGTCCGAGCGCTCGCTTTAATACTCTCCAGCAAGTGGAGTTCAAATCTCGGTACCTATGAAATCGATAATTTTATGTGCCGACATATCACTTGCTCTCTGCTGAAGTAGAACAATTAAAGGCGCTGACAGCATGCAATATTATGGGCTAATAAAGTACAACTAAAAAAGGTGTTTCTTCCGAAATCAAAAAGTACAGCAAAAATTAATAAATATAAAAAAAATTGAGAAAGAAAATAACAGTAAAAAAATCAATGCAATTAATTTAAGTATGTTTCTACAACATACGGAACTAGATGGACTAATAATAATAACTTTTACTATTACTACTGTTAAAAATTATTGGGCAGTCTCCATCAAGTGATATATACCCATTTTGAAGTGTCTCAAACTATTTCTTATAGATAGTAACTGTTTCTTATAAGCTAAGCCGTCTACGCCGCTAAGTCGTCTACGCCGTAGACGCTACGAACAGAGACAATATTAATCTGACAAATATTAATCACCAAGTGAAAACATTACTGTACATTACTTAGGACTGTTTATAGACACACACACTATACACCATTTCATATTTATTATTCGTTACATATTATTATAGTGTTGTTATGATAGACATTTATAAGGTTTATTCCTGCCAAATTTACGTACAAACTAATATCTCCATTTAACCAGTATTTTAGCTTATATAAATCATGACAATATTTTTTACATTTTTCACCCAAAAGCAAAATCTCTTTAATTTTTTAAGTCCATTTTCTTAAACAATTTTAACTATGTATTATTCACGACAATACTACTGATTGTGAGTTTAACTATAAAAGATTTGATATTTTTAATTATTGTCCCCCTTTTAATAGCAATTTAAAAAAAACAATGCCTTTACTTTAGGATACTCGTAACATTATCCTGTGTTGTAAGGACGTTTTGCAAACACAAATTTCATGTGGACAAACACCCGGATGCGAAACAACTATACGTGGGTCACGCAAATAGTTCTCATATTTAAAATATGTCATTACATTTAAATACAATATTTAAACCGTACATTTATCGTATAAAAACCAACCGGGGTCTTTAATTAAATATGAAGAGAATGTTTACATTTAAATAGCGCAACCTACATGTCCGTAAAACCAACCTTAATTACAACACTGCGATGTGAGGCCAACGCATTTCTGATTACAGGCTTCAGGATTTACACACCGTGAATTTTAACTTTTATTGCGGACTAGCTCCAGATGTCACTCATTCGGGATAAACGGCCTTATTGTAGGTTAACATAGTCCGTTTTGCAAGGACGCTTTATACACGGGAATTACTCATGGACAAGCCCATTAGGTCTCACAAGCTTAATGAGTGACCCAAAAATTTGTCCTGTGCTGGAATCGAACCCACGAATTTCGGCGCCGAAACCAACAGTTAGCTAACGCGCTAAATGCGCCATCAAGCCTTTTTTACAATTCAGGCTAGCTCAGCAGCGCGTACGGGTTTTAAAATCTACAACCGCTTTGGAAATTATTTTATTTCCAGAGAATTATGGGCCAGAAACCCTGCAGTCAAAATGTAGAACAGTATCATCACCATTAAGGCTTGTATCAGTCCACTGTTGAACGTAGGACCCCACAGACCACTAAGCGCGATCCTGAGCCACCTGCATCGATCGACTTCACGCACAATTGTATAGATAGTCACTACATGTAGGGAGGGATCGTCCTATACTACGGCCAATGGCCAGCACGAGTCTGTCTTTCCAGAACCTTTCTTGCCCATCCGTTGGTTCTTCGAGCTATATTGCCAGCCCACTGCCACGTCAGCTCGCTAAGCTCTGATCTATGTCGGTTACCTTCGTTCTACTACATACGGTACATTCAACAACAGAAAAGTATTAGTAACCAATGCTATTAGTAGTTTTCCGCAATACATTCACCCGCAATTCGTACTTCAGTTTAATATTCGTGAACATAATTATACGACAAAAAGAACGGTTACGTTTCTGCGATGTTGAGATAAACAACTCCTATAAACGTGGCGTCAACTGAACACACATAAATCAAGCCAACACAAAAGGGCCTCAAAAAGAGTATGTTAACGGATAAAAACACGCGAGAACGCAGTTCAGTAAGCAAATGTAGCGCGTCCGACCTTTGGACGCGAAATTAATTTTACGGGTGCACGGGTTTAGAGGCGGCCAGGAACAAAGGGCGGCGTTATTCAAAACCGCCATATTAAATATCTATTCTGCGATAAAGCGGACACTCGATTATTTATCGGTCGGATAACAGATACTTGGCTCTACGCGTGAGTCACTATGAGTGCTTATGGTTAAAAGGTTTCATTTTGGAACCTTTGCATGTAGTACCTATTACGCAGTCACTATGAGTGCATGCTTAAAAGAAAAAAACCTTTGCATGTAGTACCTATTACGCAGTCACTATGAGTGCATGCTTAAAAGAAAAAAACCTTTGCATGTAGTACCTATTACGCAGTCACTATGAGTGCATGCTTAAAAGAAAAAAGAACCTTTACATGTAGTACCTATTACGCAGAGTGACTATGAGTGCATGCTTAAAAGAAAAAAAAACCTTTGCATGTAGTACCTATTATGCAGAGTCACTATGAGTGCATGCTTAAAAGAAAAAAGAACCTTTGCATGAAGTACCTATTATGCAGAGTCACTATGAGTGCATGCTTAAAAAGAACCTTTGCATGTAGTACCTATTATGTAATTGTCGCATCACGTCACCTGTCACGTTTGGGACGTCGAAGATGTGAGCTTATTTCTCCCTCTTGTTCCTCCTCAAAATCAAAAGTCAAAATCAAAATCATTTATCCATCGACTTAAGAAATATACATTAAATCTATCGATGGTAATTTTTTTTTAAATCTACCACCGTTTCGTAATGTTCCTCTAACGGAGAAGAAATATGTTCTTTTCAATTTTGTTACAGTTTGATAACAGGAAGTGCGTTCGATTCCCATTATTGGTCCTTTCTGCAGTTGATGATTTTGATATAAAAGTGTTTTATATATTTGATCGCGTTTTTTCATGTGATAAGTTGTCAAGCGACCAGGCGGTTCACCTGATGTTAAGTGATTCCCGCTGCACACGGATCTTTGCAACACCGGAGGGCTTGCGGATGCGTTGACAGCCCTTAAACAATTGGGTCCCGGTTACCTCTTTCAGCAGACGAAGCGCAAAAGTTTTTTTTTGTATGCGAAAAGTTGTCAAACGAGCAGACGGTTCACCTGATGTTAAGTGAATACCGCCGCCCTCACCCGAGGGTTCTGCCACAGGGACATCTGCCACACCCGAGGGTTACAGATGCGTTGACAACCTTTTGAAAATTGGGCTCCGGCTACCTCACTCACCAGAAGAAACGCGAAAGTATTTGTCATACTTCCACTTTACGCTGGTCTTCTGTGAGGTCGTGGTACTTACCCGGACGGGCCTGCCCATTCGTGCAACAGCCGAGGCTGCTACGTGGCCCTACCACCGTGAAGTATTATTCTTCACACAGTTTCTGTGAGGCCATGGTACTAATGAACACGTTACGTCACTGAAAGCCTGCCATTTGCAATCCTACCTAACAGAAAAAAAAACGGGCAAATGCGTATCGGACTCGCGTACGAAGGGTTCTATGCCATTATCTATAAAAACAGTTTGTTTTATAGCGTACATTTGTTGTTATAGCGGCAACAGAAATACATCATGTCTTGTGTGAAAATGTCAACTGTCTAACTAAGAGTATTACGGCTCAAGGGCCTGGTGGCACACGAACAGGCAGAAAGCGGAGTCTTAGTAATAGGGTCCCGTTTTACCCTTTGGGTACGGAACCATAAAAGGCCTTAAAACTTCTTTTACTTCCGTACAGATACGAAATACGTCTCAATGGGTGTTTTTCGAGAGATTTGATTTTCCTTTTCGACAAACTTTCTATTTCTGATATAATTGTATGGAAATTCTCAGAGAACATCTATAACAATACTGTCTCGTTAGTATTCTTCCAAAGCTAAAGAAATGTCACCTTGACATTAACAATAAAAGGTACGAATTTGTTTGACTTGAAATAAAAAGCAGTGGGCGATTGTAAAGCGGAGCGCTATAGTATTCTGTTTTTGCGAATATGACGCAAAACCATAGTATGAAGATGATAACAGAATCGATTGTGAATCGACATGGACATGATAATAGATTTTATCTAAACCGACATGAAAATATGTCACAAAATGAGAACACTAAAAGACAAATAAAACAATTAAATTTATTGCAATAAAAAACAAGAATATTTTATTTGCTTCTACTTGTCCTCAGAGACTTACTATTTGTTGAGTAGGGATTTTAGTAGTAGCAGTAACTAACTTTAGGGGAGTAAATTATAAATAAAAATACCACCTATTTAACTACATTTTATGTTTATTTAAAAAAAAAAGAGATTATAACACAAAGTTTAATCCGATGATAAACATTTACCCTCAATGAATTCAGCAATAATAAGGTTACGAGGTTCGTTGCAAAATTACGAAAAGTTTCATAAATACAGAAACAAAAATAACATCCTAAAGTGAAAGATATATTACCAGTTCATTACAAATGTTTAAACAAGGGATAATTAATAAAATTGTGGAAACCGAAATAAGAGTGACCAGTGCCGTAAGTTCCAACCCTGTGTAAATTCTTAAAGTCGCGTCTGATAACATGATATGAAATAAGATCCAAGAGACAATTGTTTTTTAAACATAGTTTGTGTCAATGGCGGTAGAGATTAAGAATTATAAAATGTTGTTTTTGATGTACCTTTTGATGAATGCATTCCATACTACTATTTCACTTTACCCAATTTTTGTTTGTTCCAGGACTAACAATGATCGACCCAAGCTCATCCGAGGAAGACAGTGAGGATGAACACAAGAAGCAGCCGGCGAAGTTGCCCGGTAAGTCGACATTTACACAGCAACAGAAATGTTTTTTTTTTATGTGAGAAGGCGGCAAACGAGCTGGCGGTTCACCTGATCTTAAATGACAACCGCCGCCCATTGACATTTGCAAGACCCGTAGGAAACTAACAAAACTTATTGTAAGCCACTATACACTGTACCATTGGCAAGTGAATATTGTTCAAAGGAGGTCAGAAGGATGTATCTATAGATAAGGTGAAACCAAAGAGTAATATGATTATAATAAAGTAAATAAAGAGAAGAAAAAGAAAAAGCCATTTAATAATTTATGAAATAAACTTTGCATATTCAAACCCAATTATGAATAAATAAATGGCTTTGCAAATTGCCCGTAACACGTTTCTCCATCACTCGAAATTGCCGCCATGAAATCTAAAATGGCGACAAGGTAATTGGTATATACACGTTACTTGCTGTCATTACGCGCAGACATGGTAAAATTAAACCACGGCTTCAGTCTGTTGTATTCTTATCATCATTATTTTTTATACGTTATTATAATACATACACTTATCTTTTAAACTTATTTTTGTTAAGTTTAATAACATTTATATGATTTAAATTGTGAGTTAGTTTCTCTGTCACTACTACGGAACTAAAACAAAAACATATATAAAAATAACTCTCATGATAATTTTAGTTATTAATAAAAATATTTCTTTTTACTACAAACACCCCGCTCATGAGCCTGTTCCAAACAGTTTTTACCCGTTTCAACAATGCTTTCTACAAATATTTTAACCTAAAAATAGATAGAGCTCTTTATAAATGTATGATTACCATACAATCTATTTTTCGAATAGAGCCCTTTTACTAACTTATTATAATTCGAGGCAGTCTGTGAGGCAGGCCTATGTTCAGTGGACTAAAACAGGTTGAAATATTAATTAGGATTATGACTCTTCTTAACTCTATACGAGATTTAGAGCAGTAATAAATTGAATGTGTGGGCTTGTAAGCTCCCTAACCTTTCGGTTCAATACGGCTTGGAATTTCACTTTCCAACTACACTCTTTTACAATTTTTTACATAAAGTAAGTATCAGTATATGTATTTACGTAAATAAATGCGTGTTATTTATGTAATCATCATAATCATCATCGCATCAGCCTGTTTGAGTCCACTGCTGAACATAGGCCACCCCGTGTTGTGTTCCCCTACCGGAAACGGGATCGCGGGTGACTGGGCCTCTATAGGTCAGTACAGCGAACCTAAGAGCGACAATGGCTTTAGTAGGTTTAAGCTATAGTGGTTGCACCACAGGGGTGGGCGAAGTTATGTTAACGAGACGAAGCTATTCAAGCCAAGCCAAGGGGGGCCGCGGTAGTGTTCCAAACGGAGATCCCAGGTATCCATAACGGATTTCCCCACGTAAAAAAAGGCTACCCCACAGACTGCCACGAAGCACGAACCTGAGCCACCTGAATACATCTACTTCCCGCACACTTGCACAGGACGTCACTCCATCTAGTGGGGGGGCCACTAGAGAACCTTTCTTCCCCAACGGTGATCAGTTCAACGAGCTATATGACCGGCCCTTCGCCACTTCAGCATACTAACCTTCTAAGCTATGTAGTTAAGCTTTACTTAACCCTATCACGCACAGAAATAGCAAGCATAGCCCGCTCCATAGCTACGTAATCATATAAAAGTAAATTTGTACTAGCTCCAAATGATATGTGTTCGACGGAATATCATGATGGAGAATAAGATAAAAATAAAGAGCAAGAGATGGCCATGATAGATGCATAAATAAGAGGTATAAAGTTTTAATGTATATAAAAGTACATCATACTTTGTTTTCATCTATTTTTTTATCGGTCCATATTACATTTTTTAAAAACGTTTAGGCACGCTCCATCTAGGGAGGCGTCGTCCTACATTCAATACTAGAGACTACCGCTCAAAACGCTTTCTTTGCCTATCGGTAATAGGTTCTTCGAACTACCATTTAATTGTTTATAGCGAAACAAGTCTGACTTCGCCTATACTACATTTTCCGTATGTAAAAACCTTTTTACACCCCTTTCAACCTTCTTGATAGTTATTGAAGTTAGTTCTCAAAATGGTTGAAAGTTCTGTGCGGAAAGTTTGAAGTTGTTTTTCTTCGAATGTGAACAAGATTTTTCCACTAAAAGCGAAACTACACTTAGTCGGATAATTCGAAATAAAAATTATTAATAGTTGGACATCTAGAAGTCCTCAACACATTTCATCTATAGTAGTATATCTATAGTAATTATTATTTTATCGTAATTTTTTATTATATCTGTTTTATCCATAGTAATAATTAAACGCGTTTCTTTCTTCTTTCTAATTCTATATTGCATTGAATGATTATTATTAATTTACATCGCCCTGGATCGTGTAATTAGTTGGACGTAAAACTGAATACAAAAGTATCAAGCATTTTGTATAAAATAAGCAGTAGATTAATATACTAACTCATTGCATAAATATTTTCTATTTGTTTAATATGTATCTATCAATTTCTGTATATTATATCTGTTACTTTAATACGTTATACAATGCGCACAACCATTATTTATCACCTTATCGTCTAATTCCGCTCGTATCGTTTTCACAGCGCTATTTTTCATCCTTACAGTTCGTAGTGCTCTCGACGGCTTTGTTAGTTTGAAGTGGACGCCCCAGTTCAGGGCGAAGGATAACACAGAACGTCAAGAGCACGGCTGCCCTGGATAACGTTGGTTAGATAAGCCGTACTTATTATCAGTGCGCTTTATCTTACAATAGTAAAAACTTTGTCATGCCTTGGTGTTTCATTGTGGTTTGGTTTATTCCTAAGAATAAGTTTTGAGGACTCCGCGGCGATGTTGCCGAGGTATTGGCTTCGACGTCATGGGTCGTGGGTTCGATTCCAACAAGCAGTGCCGGATTAAGCAAGTGCAGGCCCCGTGGCAAATTCTTTCAAGTAGTCCCTGATCTGCAGTGGGTTCTTAAGTATAAATTGGTAAAAAAAACACTGAATACACTTATTTATTTAATAAGTTTCACTCAAAAAATTAAGGCTCGGGCAGAAACACATCTCTGGTCTGGATTTAAATATGCGGGGCCCCTTTTGACGCGGAGCCCGTAGCAATTGCTTCTCTTAATACGAGGTTAATCCGGCACTGCTCACAGGGACAAAACAGTATTAGTGTGACCTATAAATAATTGTTTCGCATCTGGGTATTTGTCCACGTGAAATTTAGTAAAACGTCCTTTCAACACATAGATAATGTTATCCTAAAGTAAGCGCAATGCTTAAAAATAATATATTTATATATAGCATTCTCGACTCGAGATGTGACGATGAAATATGAAATGATGGAATTTTTTTTAAAACCTATGAAAAAAACGCTTCAATTTTTTTTATTTTTTGAATTGAAAATATTTTTAACACCGAAATTGACACAGTGATCTTCCAAATTTATTTTTTGAATACGGCTACCACGAACACACGTCTAAGACTAATTGCCATTGATCATAAAAAATACAAAATTAAAAAAATCATAATTAAAAGAAATAATTTTCAAACAAATTAATTAAATAAAAAAGAAACAAAATTTGTAACACCTATATAGCTACAACTGACTGATTCATATTTTCAGAGATTATATTCATTCGTTACCACAGCGTCGCAAGTCTCTCCTTCTAACAGTATGTTTTATCTCTTTTAAATTCATTCAACCCATTCATATGCTTTGTGACCTTTACAAATGAACTTTACGTTACAGTTGTATACGTAAGGGTTTTCTAAAATTGTTTGTTTTGGAAAGTTTAATAACTCGGTGAATATAGATGTTTAAAGAATGTAAATGTTTAATACAATTTTAAAAAGTTATCCTCTATAATATGTGTGTTCATTTATTGTCGCGGTTGTAACGACACGCTGTATATCATAATAAATTTATAAATTTTGAATCCCTCCTAGGTTTGTACGAGTAAAGCGCTAATTTTCTGAATATACATATCATATATTCAGATGTATCAAAAACTTCATCCTTCTCTGGAAATAATGTTGAGCCGAATCCTCATGACACTAAACTGTGTAATGGTTCACATATGGTTGAATGTTGTTCAAGGCCTTGACTTTTCATGTTTCTCTTGCCGTTTGTTTTCATTCCATTAGTGTAGCGAACGCTACAAAGCGCTCTTCCAAATGGCGTCTGAGATCACTGAAACTTGTTTTCATTCGGCCCTCAATTTCCCATGCCTATAAACCTTGTTTTGAACGGTGCTCCGTTGTTGGAAAGCGGCCAAAGATCTTTCGAATCACCCCGCAGTGGAAAGGGAAACTTCGGCTTAAATCGTAAATTTATTTAACGGAATTTTCTAGAAAGAAACGTTTCGACTGTTTTGTTTTTTTATTTGAGCAAATATTATTCCGTCAATAGCTGTTAAGCCTCAAAATT
This sequence comes from Iphiclides podalirius, assembly GCA_933534255.1. Taxonomy (NCBI): domain Eukaryota; kingdom Metazoa; phylum Arthropoda; class Insecta; order Lepidoptera; family Papilionidae; genus Iphiclides; species Iphiclides podalirius. Next base: position 8,684,238 of record OW152839.1, on the reverse strand, counting down.
GAGCGGATCCATTTTTTCTGTGACCCCGTAAATTCTCTCTTATCTTAGTTATTGCCTTAATTGCTCCGAAAGTGGGAGGACACGCCGGCATGCTGGTTCTGACTCATTGCTTCGGGCAATACTTCTCGTATCGATCGAAAAAAGCGTTTATTTTCCATAGAGTCTCGGAATTATCCTCTTCCGGTGCCAATGCACCTAAACTTTCTTCTCGTATTATGTTGATTCGGAATAACTCTGCTTCTATGCCAATGTTATATTGATTAATAAACACACGATACTTAGTCACTTCAGCGCGAGTCCTATCTTGGAGTTGCCTGAGTTACCACTAATAGCTAACAAGAGCTCGTTAACGTTTATGGGAGAAGGTCTAGACTTGTTATATCATGGCGAAATGTAAATATCCAAAGGTAGTGAACAAGAAGCAAATAGAGTCAAATATTTTTACTTTCCTGTGCAAAAATGTGATAAAAAAATAATAACATCAATTAAATACCATTCTTATCCCATATAACTGCTTTTTTGGATCTGTGTAGCTGTTTATATCTAAAGTATTCGAGACGCCCGCAACTAATACCAAATAAAACGCGGAAAAATTCCTATACCAATTAATTTATTGAACAATGTGTAGTGAGTATTCAGGAAATAATCATCAAAATCATTTTCAAGAATATTTCGGGCGCAGAGGCGTGTGAGATTTGACGGTTAAATTTTGTATGGATAAGAAATGTGGAAAGAAAATAAAACATGAAAAAAAACAGTACAAACTCCCTTTCACTGAACAGAATTATCTAATATAGATAACGGAAAAACAGATGATAAGGCAAATCAAAGAAATAATATTCAACAATAAAAAGATATTTTACAAGCTTTTTGACAAAACGATTAGGACTCAATACAAGTTGTGTAAATGATGGAGAGGAGTTATCCGGTTCTTTCTGTATAATATCTTTTAAATTAAATATACTCGAGCATCCTTAGTTCGATCCCCGATGCCGGCACCGATGAAATTGTGAATTTTAAGTAATGACTTTCACATGCTCAGCGGTGAAAGAAAATATGGCAAGAAAAGGAAACCCGCATATTTTCGAAATAATAACAAAAAATAAATATTTGTAAGATTCACGTGAAGTGCCCCAACCCGCAGTGGGGTTGCGTGGATGACTATGATCTAATAGCCTCTGTACAGAGGAGGCCTTTGCGCAGCAGTGGGAGGGACATGTAGAGGCTTTTGCTTTGCTTTATATAGTCGGTGCCCAGTCTCTTAAGCATAGGCAACAGATATCTTGCAAACACAGATGTTGTAGATATCTCGGTTGCACGAATGGGCAAGTCCGTCCGGGTAAGTACCACGACCGCACAGAAGACCGGCGTGATGTGGAAATATTGTATATTTCTGCTTTTCGTCTGGTGAGTAAACATCTGCAACCCTAGGTGTTGCAAATGACTATGGGCGGCGGTTATCACTAAACATCAGTTGAACCGCCAGCTCGCCTGTCACCTACTCACATGAAAAAAATATTTAAAACGAATGTAAACATTTAAAATCTGTTAGTATCTTCTTCTTTTCCTATCCTTATATCCTTCTTGATGTCAACCCGCCTGGGAAACGAAATCTGGATCAAATATCTGTGGTAATACCAATACTTGTCCCGTGTGGGATTCGAAGCCAAGACCCCCGGCGCCGAAGGAAATAGCTTAGCAACAGCGCCACCGAGTCATCTGATAATATCAGTACAGACTAAGTAATTAATTAAATCGTTAATTATTCTGAAACAGAAATTCTAAACCGATAGTTTATACCCATAGTATAACTCTTTATCAAAGCTTCGGTTACACTTCGCCCTAGCCGTCTCCACGGATAATTAATGTCTCCAACTTTGTTAATCACAAGAGCTGTCTCTCCGTTAAACCGTTACAGTTGCCTCCGTAAACCAGTTATGTATCATATTAACTCTAAACTAAACTAATAATTGAAGTTGTTCAAAGTAACCCACGTAATAACCTTCAGTGAGTACGCTAGTTTTCTTTTGGTGTATAAATTCCAGGGGTTGTCCTACATGGCCAGTACGAGGATGCCACTCTGGCCGTTCTACGAGATATATGACCGACACAAAGCCACTTACTTAACTTACTATTCTTCTGAGCTATCGTTATTTTAATGCGAACACCTTCTTTGGGAACTCTATCACGCAGAGAAATACCGAGGATAGCCCACTCCATAGCTCGCTAACCTTCCGCATACGGCCCGTATTAAAAGACCACGTCTCGCATCCGTAGCATGGATCTTAATCTCGTCTATTTAAAACTTAAATTAGTCTCCGTGGTCATAATGCTGCAAATTATTCTAAATATCATTTTAAGTTTGGTATAGACGCGATAAAATATCCGTAAATATAGTTTCATTTATTAAATAACGTGTTCGAGTAAATACAGAGAATTTGTCAATATAGAAAATTCCGCCTCGTCTTTTTTTAGGCGACAAACGTAAAATAGAAGCTTTGGTAGGAATTCTGGCTCCACACTGCTTTTAGCACACATATTGACGTAGCGTTCTTTTATATCGTAGCTATAAAACTTGCTACGAACACTACGACAGAACTGGCGTGCGAAATTGAAGCCGCAGATAAACAGCTCCCCTAGAAGATAACATTAGGCTACACGACCCATAAGGTATTTGGGTCTTTAACAACTAACATTGTCTTTCCTACTATGTATGTTATGGTAAAAATATGGTATGGTAAAATTAAAATGTGTGACAGAATATAATCAAAGTCAAAATTATATACATATATTATATATTTTTCTATTGTATATTTCAATATAGGCTTTTTTTAAACTATTATCATCGAAAACCTACCACCCAATGTACCTTACACCATGTCTGATATATTGGAAATTTTCTTGATTGAATTCTCTGATTAGCATTTGTCTTAGTTTCAATTTGTCATAGTCTCAATTACAATTTGAATTCTGATACAAAAGAGACGTTAGCATACGCTACATATTGAAACAAAACAATTTATAACAATAACGCTGACAACATTTTGTACTTATAAATAATTCGTACTTTAATGTATAAGCTTCTCCACCTTGAACTTGTCATAAATGCTCACGCTCTCGATTTTTCGTAACCTCCAAATTCCACCGGTCTAAAAATACATACAAAGAATGAAAGATAAAACAATAAAACGAAACAATAACACTGCTATATACATATGTAACGTTTCGTTATTCTGTTAACGATAACGACACTAGTTCAACAACATAGTAAAACGAAACATTGTGCATAATACGTTTAACGTTTCGAAATTCTGTTAAAGACACTGTTCCAACAACATATAGCCTTTTATGAGAATAATGGACGTTTGATCGTTCAAGCGCGGTAACAACAGCCATAATTAATTGCTGCGTGTGTGAGACAGGACCGTGATTGTTTCTCTATAATTCTTTTTTCTTCTCGCATCTCTATTATTTATTTTTTCTCTTAAACAATAAATAAATATTTACACATTTTTACGCAACGTTCTCTAGTCCCAAACTAAGTAACGCTTGTTCTATGGATACTAGATTACTGATAAACATACTTAAAAGTACTTTTATTTTGTAAATAAATATATTATAACATATATAAACACCGAGACACTAGAAAATAATACTATGTTCATCACACAATATTTTTCCAGTAGTGTATTTTTTCGAAGTCAAAGTCAAAGTATCTTTATTGAATATAGGCTTAACTTAAGCTCTTATTGAACGTCAACAAAAAATCTACCACGAAGTTAATCTAAATATAGCGTATAGTAGTCGGACCTAGTCCATATAATAAGCACAATGGTATATCATGAGGACTGAGGTGCAGAGTAGCTATTTGGGACATTTGTCTTGACTGCCAACTTAAACATGCTTGGCTTGACAGGTTTCCCTCGAGACAATTGACTACCTAGTAGTAACTAAACGAAAGTACTGAGCTTTTCTAAATGGTCTTACTTTAAAGCTATCTAATAAGAAAACGGCTAAAGATTTGTTTTTACTTGATACTTGTAACAAAATGGAATTAATAATGCCCTTCACACATCACGTAGAGTACCATATTTAGAGTATATTTTATAAACCAACATTAATATCGGAAAGATATCAAAATAGAGGATTTGAATAATATAAAGCAGTTTCTTCCTCAATTTCGTAAATAACTTTATTAGGAGTACATAAATATTTAAAAAAAAAATGGTAGAAATGAGTATTTTTGGAACCAATCATCTGATCCCGTTGTTCAATGAATGTGCGATCTAAAGAAAATCCGAGTGATTTTCCAAAAGCAAATTTAGAACGCTCGTTCGATTTCTTTCAAGTTTTAATGGAAACACGAAAATCCCTCTTTGATGTGATACTAAGGTTAAAACGAAAGTAATTTGACATTTTGGAGCGTGGGTTGATATTCTGACGTTTTATATAGAGTGGAGTAAATCTCCTTGGGTGTAGTTAGAAATGATTTACCCCAGGACTTTTCAAGTTTATTAACTTATTCACTAATACCCACGTAGCCGACGAGGATAGTGGATTCGCATATATTTTTAGATTTTAGGAAAACATCGTGTGGAAACCTGCGTATTTTCGAAATAATAATAATAATAAATTTTCTTTATTGCACACCAAAATAAAACATACAAGAAATATACCTCAATTTTTACATTTTAGGTAAAATGGGCGACCTTATTACTAAAAGTAATGTCTAGGCAATCTTATGATGGATTGGAATAAATTAGGAGAAAAGGTGTGGGTTAGTTGTACTTATTAGTGAAGGAAAAAAATAATATCGTAACCTACAATAAAACAATAACAAAAAAAAAATATTTCGAAGATATGTGAATTCTGCCAATCCGGAGCAGATTAGCGTGGTTCCCTCTGTATAGAGGACGCCTTTGCCCAGCGGTGGGACATGCATAGGCGAAACTATTTCCAACTGGTATGGGTTCGAGAAAATGTAATTGCAAACATTAAAGAGCTTAAATTTTTGGGATTAATTAGTATATTTTGTGCTAGTCTCTGCGTTCAAGATTAAGCTTCGAATTGTAAAGTTTTCTACATAAATGAACAAAAAATTTCGCCCCAGACGTTTTACCAAATAAGCTAAACTTAGTTATTTTTAAAACATGTAGAAAAAGTACGAAAAGATTGTCGCCGCTGTGGGATTCAAACCCAGGTCTTCGGCATTCGCGGCCTGACGCTCTAGCCACTGAGCTAAACGGCTGATAGCCACAGCGACGGATATCTTAACGCCTTCTTTCTACATTGTTATTTAGCATTTGAAGCAATGCTTGGCGCTCTTTTCGTACTTTTTCTACATGTTTTAATGTTCAATCTTAAGTGCAGAGATTAGCACTATAAAAAACTTTAAAAATTAGTTATTTTTGTCCATTTATCATCAAAAAATTACAACATAAATTGAGGAGCTTAGTTTAAAATGCCTGATTAAAGTAATCTCTCGCTATGTCTGTCCACCCCCTTAGGATTACGGACCTGAGAGCTTGTATTCATAGTACAGTATATACTCTAGTCTATACTACTAATATGACACAAAAGTAAAGTAAAGTAAAGTAACAACTTATACATCCACTGCTGGGCAAAGGCCTCCTCTATACAGAGGGTATCAGGGCATAGTCAACCACGCGGCTCCACTGCGGATTGGCGGACTTCACATATTTTCGAAAAATATTTTCTTTGTTATTATTTCGAAAATATGCAGGTTTCCTCACGATGTTTTCCTTCACCGCGGAACACGTGATAAGTGATGATGAACGTGATAATATGACACAACTATACTTTAATTGTAGTGTCATATTGAAGTATATCAATATCCATTACACTCAACACCTTTACGTTTTCAATATTTTCATATATAAAACTGTAAAGCGCAGATTAAATATTCTTAAAAGCTCTGCACTGACCCTACGTCCCAGCGTTCGGTTCTGACTAGGATCGATTCATTGCTTTGCGGCAAAATACAAGTACTAAAAGATAAGTAGATGTATTTCACACCTATTCACTGTTGTTTCCAGTTTCTTAATTTCAGATTTGTACAGCAGTCAGAAAAATTTTTGTGTAAGGAGCTGTCTTAATTTCAATAAGTCCGTGCTAATGCGCTATATGGATTCTTAAAATACCTTTATCACTTCTGGATCTAGGCTATACTAGCATTACAAACTGTGATACTATTACAACAAATGTTAACAAAACACATAAATTTTATTACCTTTTTAAGATATGTATGTTTATATCGGGTTAACAATTTTTTTTTCTAGTCTACTTAACTAACTTAACTAACAAAATATATTTAAGTACGTAACTTTATCTATGTTATATTTAAACAGATAGTATATAGGTACCCAAATATGTACTATCCATTTACACATAATGAGATCACTTATTCAATTTACATATACTTGTCCAAAATATACATAATATTAAAAAGTAAAACATAGTAATACATATCTCCCACTTGTGGGCTTAGGCTCGTCTGTTGAAACGGTACAATAATTTATGATGTATAAGATAATTGGTTATAATCTTATACATCATAAATTATTGTACTATTGTGTAATAATTGCAAAATATTTATTACTATTATTGTTTTGAAAATATGCAGATTTCCTCATGTTGTTTTCATTCACCACTGAGCACGTGATAAGTCAGCACCTAAAATTAAATTAAAAATTTCATTTGTGCTGGCATAGGAATTTAAACTCAAGTGACTCTAGTAAAATGAGCGCCCGGACAGCTATCATTGCACGTTATTATTTAAAAAAAATACGTTAACTAAAAATCAATTATTGTGAATGGGGATGGTAAGTCTAAGTAAAACTAAAGTAAGCACATCTGGAGTAATAGCTAGTATCGAAATAGCTTTCGAACTTAATCCTCATATTTACGATAGAAGCGCTTAATTTCGTTTGTCTTAATTAATTGGCATTAATGAACTGAGCCATAATTTCTTAGTTTTCGAATTAAATGAATATTAATGAGTTAATGACTTTCATTTTGGTAAAAACTTGTATGTTTCCCGTGGCTACAACTAAAGGTTTATTTGTTATTTTTTATTTTTACCCAACTGACGAAGGAGGGAAATGTTTTTCTAACGTATGTACGAGTATGTATGGAGTTTAATTATTTAGCGAGCTCTATAGTCTCAGCCTTTTGACGGATTACAACATACAAGAACAACTGAGACGATTCTAATTACACCTCAGTATGATTACAATCTTCTCCGTTGTGACGTAGGTGACATAATTTAAATATGGTGTCGCAAAAAAAAAAGAATTGGGATAGGTGATATTTTAAAGTGAGCCGTGTTTGTTTAATCTAACAATAACTTTCTTTGCTCATCTCATCGTTTCTGCCAACAGTTGTACCACCGGGCTCACTTGTCGGCGGAAGACCATCCGTCAGAGGAAAGCCGGAACTGCCTCGAGGGTCTACTGCCGGTCTTCCAGGTAACCTTGTCATACATGTTTGATTTTACTAACGATCCGCCTCACGTTTTTTTTTTTCGAGGAACATAAATACATGTTTTTTTTATGTGAGAAAGTGGCAAACGTGCAGGCGGTTCACCGGATGTTAAGTGCTGCCCATGGACATTTGCTACACCCGTAATGTTGCAGATGCGTTGCCACCTTTCAATAAAGTGGACAACGGCTACCTCACTCACCAGACGAAACGCAGAAGTGCAACACTTCCACTTCACGCCGGTCTTCTGTGAGGTTTTGGTACTAAACCCCATGGAGCTGCCCATTCGTGCAACGGCGAACTCTGTTGCGTGGCTCTACAACCGAAAGACATATATAATAAATACTTAGCCTATTATATATGTGTATGAGCTACACCTGATTTTGCATGAATTTAGAATATTAGGGGGTCATGGGTTCAATTCCCATGCGGGACAATCAAACGTGATTGCAATCAAAAGGCTTAATAGCTCATATTAAAATACCAGACTAGAAATATTAAATGAACTAAAAGAATTCGGGTGTATTAATAATAATAATAGGACGTGCCGCACTTAGCTGTAAACTAGGCAATTTAATAATTCAATTTCATTTTTACAAAAACTCAATGAACCTCGACTTGATCGGTGTAACAGTAAAAAGCCACGGTAGGCTTTCATAAAAGAAATATAGCTTTCGAAGTTGAACTCAAACGGAAGTAAGCCGACACAGCGAGCTGTTGAAACGGTAGGGGATAAATACACTGGAGTTATGTTTTATACTTGTTAAAATATATCCGTAATAATGGGTAAACGGTATTATTGTCTTTTGTTAATTATTGGTCGAGTCTGAAAGCAGCTTCTGTTGTTTAGTGATGAACTCAATAAGGGAAATACACTTCTGATTGAGGGTAATTGGAAGTGTATTGCTTTCTGGGACAGTCAGGATTTGAAGCAACCAAAGTCTAGAAAACTGTAAGTTTTCTATTGATGGCTGTTTGTGTCCTAAGTGGTATACGAACCATTTTGGCTTGGTTTTATTATTTCTAAATCAACTTTTGCCTTCGTATTTCATTTCCTTCACGAGGGACGTAATCGTAAGTAATCGTTTATGTTAGATAGCTAGCCATTGTTATAGTTAATAAGCGGCTAGTCTGTGTAACGCTTAACTGCATGATGAAATAAATAAAATCGGTCTTTTCTTCCTAAGGGGCTAGTCCGCTAACCACTGCGCCGTTAGCCGCCCCCCTACATCCAGCAACGAGGCAGAGGGAGCAAGCAGCACTCGCCCCACCACCACACGCGTAAGTACAAAACTCTGCACAGTGTGCTAGAAGAATAAACTCACTGTCATTCCGTTTCACGAAACATCGTAGAACTATCCAGAAGGGTCGAGAAAATAAAGTACTTTTAAGCGTGCTGGTCCTAAGCTGGCGCTATGGTCCTTTTAGAATTTAGATAATTGACAATAACATTGCCCTAGCTTGAGTAATTCAAAATTAATAGTATTGTAGCTTCAAAGTTTAGTAAGTAGATTAGTCCTATTATAGTTCCACGGCATTATCATGAGTTCACGCACACAGATGCAATTAACAAAGAACTCACTTGATCAACAAAAAAAAATCGACGATAAGTCTGCTGATTTGCGAAGAATCCGCAATAGAAGCAACCGTGAAGTGATAGAACGCACTTGAAACTTGGCATCTGTTTCCGTGGACACGTCTCATGTGCATTAATTAAACGCTGTCGATCGTTCAGATCGTTCTTGCGCAGGACCTCGACGGGGAGCGCCAGCTCCGGCGAGGCACCGGCACCATCACCCAGCCCCTCTGGAGCCAGCCACTCTGATAAGGACCAAGACCCACAGGTAGCCAAGAATTTTCAAAAACACCACCATCAAAGTATGTTCCAGCCACACAGCAGCATATATACTCGACCGAGTCGCAGCCATATTCCCGTGCAGGACTGGCATAAAGCAGAACTTTTCCAGTGTGGGACGACCCCACTAGATGGAGTGACGACCTGTTCAAATGTGCGGAAGTCGATGGATGCCGGTGGCCCAGGATCGTGTTTCGTGGCAGTCTGTGGAGGAAGCTTTCAGCAATGGATTTGAGCAGTCCGAAATGATGATGATTATGATGTATACTTTAAGCGTTTCGTTCATTGTGTCAAGTAAACTGGAGCCGCTATTTTAAGAGTTGGCAACGTAAACATTCTACTGCTGTGAGTTTCCATGGGCAGAATAACATCTAGAGAACCGCTTGCTCGTTTGACACTCTCAAAATTAATCCCATCAGTAATAGAAAAATTTAAGGTAAGTTAGTCAATTGTAAATGTGTTCGAAACTACTATATACTACACACGATTTATTACTTATTAATAATTATGTGTGTTGATAATTATAAATGTGGGAACGAAACAGATGTCCGCCGCTCCCTTCGGTCGGCATGCTCGACCCACTGATTATTATCGAAACGTGGCTATTTGCAGCTTAATGCGATAACATATCTTTTCCGCTAAATAAAAATAAATATTTCTGTTCCTCCCGTTCCCGTAATGTACAAACGATAGTCTTGAAATTGTTTCGAGTTGAAGAGCGCACAACCGTCAAAGTTGGATATAAAAATTACGAAGACAATTTAAAGAGGCAATGCAACGCATTGCTCGTGTATTCTCCATAAAAATTAACTGGTAGAAGGAACTATAAATATAAAATTTTAAAATTGAATCTATCTACTGTAATGGTACATAGGTACTACTTTTTTGTAAGCTTCTCTCTGTCAAACGGACAGAATTATAAAGACAGCTTTCACGGCGTAATCGACATTACTGCCACAAGTAATCAAACAATCAATTCAAATGTAATTTCAACGGGTATTATTGATGCAAGCATTTTATTCCGAAATCCGAATCGGTATACAGATTATTTTAATAATTATATTTAATAATGATTATTTTAATTCCGACCAATTACCCAAAACTATAATAAAAGAGATGAAGGTTTTTCCCGCAACAAAATATACGTAGGCACGTAATGTTTATATGGTTAATTATCAAAAGTGCCCTAACACGTGACCAGTTGCATCAACACTTATAGCCCAAGTCAAATATGCCTAAATAATAAGTTAAAATTGTTTGATTTCATATCAATCTGTGTTCCCCTTAAAGATCTATTGAAAAGACGGGACAAATCTTAAAGACTTCAAGGCCCGCTACAAGGCCAAAAAAGTCAGTCAAATAGTCAGTCTATCAAGCAATCAGTTATCAGCCAATCAAACTGTCCCTTCTTTTATCCATACAGTATATACAGCCTTAAGCAAACCATAAAAATGTCAAATACTCAAATCCAGATAAACGTAACACGGTACCAGGCAATTTATCCTTTTTTATTATTTAAGGCCTCCCCGCCTCAGAATAATATTAATAAAAGCGTACGTAGGTACGAGATATTGGATTCGCTAGAATGATGTCACCCGGCTTTATTGAACTCGTAACGTCAGCGGAATATATGTACACGAACCGTGGATTCTTAGATATTCTTTGTAAGCAAATTTTCTTATAAAGAATATTTATTTTAGCTATATTTGTGAACACCAAATATTATCGTCCACTAGTATATAAAAATGTTTTGATTCCTCATTTTAAAATAGTATTTTTGAGTTAAATCTTAGATTATATTTAAATAATAACACCATACCTAATCTTGGATCTGTTCTTACATAACATTTAGATCGGAGAAAGCGAAAACTCCCTTGAATTATCTGAATTGCTCTTTAATTTAAGTGACTTATGCTTAGATTCAGGAGTAGTTTGCCCCGTACAATTAAAAGCAAAGAAATGATATCATCATATATTTTCCAGTTCAATAAATCTGCCGGCGTTGGTCTTACCATCCAATTATAACGTAGGCGTCTTCAAGGCAACAGTGAATAGGCTTTTACTGAGCTAGCGCGCTCACCATCAACGGCTACACCGCAGTCAAGCGCTGATCAGTTCCATAATAATATAAAAGAAATAAAAGAAAAACTATTTTCTTCACTTTTACCCGAACAGAACTCCATTAAAGGGAACGATGCGTTCGTGCGTTAATTTATACATATAATTGATTATCATTCCTTGAAAGGAGAAAATAGAAAAGTTGGAAGAGGACAAGAAGCGGCGCCTGCAGCTATACGTCTTCGTGTCGAGATGTATAGCGCACCCGTTCAACGCAAAACAACCAACAGACATGACCAGACGGCACACGAAGCTGACGCCGCACCAGCTCGAGACCATCCAGGCCCGGTTTCAGGTCTGAAGATTCACTTTCTTTTACTTCCCAAGGAACGGCTCTCCGCGGTAGGGGTACGACACGGCTTCGGGTGTCACACGAATGGGCAGGTCCGCCCGGTTAAATACCACGACCACACGGAAGAGCGGCGTGAAGTGGAAGTGTCACATTTCCGCGTTTCGTCCGGTAAGTGGGGGAAACGAGACCGACTTTATTATCAGGTGGTAACGCATCTGCAACCCTAAGGGTGTCATATCGGTGAACCGCCAGCTCGCTTACGACGTCCTCAAATAAAAAAAACTTAAAAAATATTGACATTCATCAGTCCCGTCACCGAAATAGAACTCACTTGATCACATCATGCTCTTTGAATAGTGATGATTTAATTTTCAACTCTGTCAACGCCGCATCTTCTGCTGTACGAATGGGCAGGCTCGTCTGGGGAAGTACCACGGTGTTAAATGAAAGTATCATGGTCGATAATCGCTCAACATCAAATGAACCACCAACCCGCCCGCCAACTTTTCACATGACCTAAATGAAAGCAGCTTACTGCAGCGGATGCCACAATCAATAACCCTTAATTATTTCTTAGGCATTCCTAAAAGGCGAGACTCAGATTCTCGCTGATGAGGCCTTCCAAAACGCCGTTCAGTCGTACTACGACGTATTCCTGAAGTCGGAACGCGTTGAACAGATGGTAAAGTCCGGCGCGTGTTCGCACCACGATTTCCGCGAGGTGTTCAGGAACAACATTGAGAAGAGAGTCAGGTTTGAAATCTGTAACAATATCAATAAGACTGTTAAAGTGTTACTTTAATCACAATTAAGGTGACAATGCAATAGCTACTATAGATGTTATGGACGTTTTGATAGAAAAAGGCAGAATCCAAAATAATTCTTCCTAACCTTTTCTTACAAAAGCTTACTAAGACATTACGCGTTTACTACTACAATATGAATCTTAACTACTTTCTTTCGGAATTATTGTACGCGCTATACCTGTAACTTTTGTGTTCGCTTTTATAATATTTCATATTTGCCTTAACAGTGACCCCCTGCTTTCAGTGACCAGAGTGAAGCTTGTGGATTTCTTATATTCAAAATTAATAATCTCTTGCATGCAATATACAACAACAGATATATGTACATAACTATGTCTAGGGCTCAAGGTGGTAGATGATAAATAAAGGCTTACTACACTCGTCACCAATCAACTATTAATGATAAGGATTGTTATTTTATTTCTATAATTTTAGTGCTACTCTCAGCAATCAAGATGAAAGTTTTTGTTCATTTATCTTGAAAAAATTTAAAATTTAAAACTGTGACTAGTTGTTAAAATTTTATATTTGAATTGTTCTAGAGGTTTATGTTGCAGCAATTGAAATTTTTTAACTAATGGTCAGCCAATTTAAAATTGTTTCCCAGGTCTTTGCCAGAAATAGATGGATTAAGTAAAGAGACTGTATTAACTACGTGGCTTGCTAAACTGGACTGCATTATGAAAGGAACTGGTAAGAATGCTCTTTAGACTAAGATTTCTAAAGACTAAACAAAAGAGAAGAGAGTCATAAAAAAGAATTGGTTATCAGGGTCCAGTTTTTGTTCAACTCTATCCAAATAATCGTTCCAGTGTCTTGTATGAAAAATTTCAATTTGACTTTGTGACTCTCAGTTCTTCGATGTATGTACCACTAATGAATGAATCATCGGAAAGTGATTGAGCATGTGCTATTTGTGTTAACGCATCACTTGTTTATCAAATAGCTTACCTGCATTTGAATGTTTGTGACAAATACGATCGGTGTGTGTCCATTTATAGTTTTACGTATGTGTATGAGTTTAGTTTCATTTTAAACCTTCGTATGAGAACTACTTTAATTGGGTGAAAACGATTAAAATATTTCTACTCGATGCTATTAGATTATTTATAATTGAATCGATTCAATTGTTATTCCAAGACACAGCACTTGTTTAAGTTTGAAAATTTTCCATAAAATCCTTCTGATTGTGAAAACTCATTACATCAAACAATTATTCCTCTATTGAAACTTACAAAAATTACAAGTCACCCTATCCTGCATAGAAATGTAATTTAGTCGTTCAGAGAAATATTCTACTACTCTTATTACCGGTTTAAATATTCTATCTACAGATAGATTTGGTTACTGGAGATAGAATTTCGACGTATTTATTATGGAGCTAATGTCAAATACCTATCGCTAGTAAACAAATCTATCTGTAAATACAATATTGAAATCGACCGGAAAACATTTCAAAAATTAACACCCATAATTCTTCAAAATTACTTGACATCTTAAGAGGTCTGAACTTAATACAGATTTGGTTTATTTATAACCAATTTCATTAAAATGAAAGCAATATTGATGTGGGGTTAATAGTTACTCAACACTGTAAACAAAATAGCTTTGATGTTCCGGAATTGTATGTGGCCTGCGTCTGTCTCACTCTGTGTTTCTGTCCCTCTCTTTCACGACATGTCTCTCACACACAACCCGAACAGGAATAACAGGTATCACGCGATGTCAGTTCATTGGTTTTTCCTAACATTTTTCCATACTTCAGCTTATGTCTTATAATGTTCGCTTGTTTCTCTGAATGTTTGTATTCATGTTTTACTTTGCGTGCTCCTTACTGTGAAACTAATTTGAATACCCAACATTGGCGGCTTATTTATTATTTGAATTTTATAATTCATTTTTTTGTAAAGCAATCGATAAAAATAAAAAGTCACAGAGCTTCCTCAGTAGACTTGTATGTTGGGTATTCTTAAGATAATTTAATTTAAGATAACTTTTTTAACTGGTAAGTGTTAGCATTGGCAAAATATAAGCTTAACATTAATAAAGCGGCTTTGTTAATAATCGCTTTGTTTGCTTTATTAACGTTGGCTCTGTTCACAATCCAGATAATAATTGTGAGCTACCTGTAAAGATCTTAACTAACTATAGACATGCTTTTCGTAAGTTATCTCCATCGATTTACCGTAAATAGATGTAAATTCTTTTTAAAAATAACAAGGTCATCTGTAAGTATACGTATATCTGTTTAAAAATAACTTATTTTAACCTAACATTACCATAACTTTGTTTACCCTAATTGTATATTGTACTCTATTTTTAAAAAAGTAAACACTAAACCTTGTGACTTTATACTATTTTTGCTTTGGTATAAATTTAAAAAAATTAATTTTCTATTTTAAAATATTGCACAAGTATTTCAACTGAACTAAACTTCTTTCTCACTAAAGTAGTTCCAATTATTAAATTGCAAAAAATTCGATAGATATTCAGCTGCGAGAATGCTATATTAATCATTATTTGGAAGGTATCCCGGGCGATGATGAGACCAAAAGACCATCGCGTGCGCAGCAACAGAGTCTGAATGCCGAGTGTATACTCAGCAAAGAGCAGCTCTACGACATGTTCCAGCAGATTTTGGGCGTGAAGAAGTTCGAACACCAACTTCTGTTCAACGCTTTATTAGTAAGTAATTGGTTAAAACAAATGACAACGTACAATGTCAGTTCAAATATGAGTTAAATTAATGAGTGCACGGATTACATAAGATTTTATGCCCTGCACCCACAAATCAGGTGTAATGGTAGTCAACCAATTAGATATTTGTAGAAATAACAATAAATATCTTAACATTAAGATATAAATCTCTCAAGGTTCGCTCTATCTTATGATCATGGCAACTGAGAGAATATTAAAAAAATAGTAAAACATGATAAAAGCAAACTTTAAATATTTATAAAAAGTTCTTATAACGTTTTAGAGATGATGTAATTAATAAAAATTGACAATCAAAATCTTGATACGATAGATAGAGTAGAACTAAATTAGCAGGCGAAAATATATTAATTCATTTAGATACAGAGACTTATGTTGGGTCGACTGTGTTTTGTTTTATCCCTATTTAATAAAACATCGTCGTGTAATTTTTACAGCGACACTGGTTAGGTGGTTAAAAAGAGCCCAATTATATTTTGTAATAATTTTAAGGTAATTGAAGCATAAAACTTCCCCATTTTCTTTAGCTGGACTCCGCTGATGAACAAGCAGCAGCCATTAGAAGAGAGCTGGATGGGAGAATGCAGAAAGTTAATGAAATGGAGAAGGTAGGAAATTGCTTGAACACTGAATTATGACCGGCTTCAAGATTTCGTACATTCTTGCCCTTGTTCTTATTGGCTGACAATGTCTCAATGTCTCAAACTTCTTTTTAATGCACTCATCGATTTTTTCATGTTTAATATCTATGTGAATTGCAACTTTTGACTTCTCATCGAAACCTTTTTTGACAAAATCAGCATCAATTTAATCAACAGAACCGCAAGTTGATGCCGAAGTTCGTTCTCAAGGAAATGGAATCCCTATACATTGAAGAGCTGAAGTCATCCATCAACCTGTTAATGGCCAATTTGGAGTCTCTGCCTGTCTCTAAAGGCGGGGCGGATTCCAAATACGGCCTGCATAGAATCAAGCGGTATAATCACAGGTCAGTATTGATCATACACCATTCCAATTTTATGTTTTCATCAATGCAACACTTCGTAACGACTTTTGAGGAAATTACTGATGTTAAGATGATTCCTTAACTATGTTTTTGGAATATATGGACATGAGCATTTATTAAATCATTTATATCTTGCAGCGCATACATTTTACAAAGACTTTTTAATTTCTTCAATTGTCGGTAAGAATTGGATTAGAGAGAATTTTTCAATTTCATTTGTCGTATTTCATTATCGTACTCTACATGATACCTAATTAAAAATGTGTGGTTTTAATGTTATTGAAATAAGGCTCGCCTTTCGTTTTATAGTTAAAAGAATCATTATATCATCTGTGGTCAATGTTGTCGCAGTAATGATTGAAATTGGCAGATTGTGCTTCGTCAATGTTCAATGATATATTTTATGTGAAAATTTAATATGCACCTACCGATTATTCTCTATTTTTATGTTCACATATGACTTGTAGCAGTTGACATGTTTATCAGATTCAGACAGGCATTAGTTAAGTCTGAAACAATTGAAATGTATGATGTTAACAATAATCGATATAGAAATCATTAAATTTCATTTTCAAGTATAATTTTAAACCGTAACTGAAATCTAAGGTACGAAAGTGAGAATAATTTGTTGGCAATAAATATTATTACACATCTGTTATTTATACTTGTTATGAGGGTTATACTTATATAAACTAACTTTGATTGTCATATTGTAAATAATATCTGTAGTTAGTTTCAATTTCAAATGTTATTATGTTAATATCGTTTCTAACAAATTATTCAAGCCTATCTAATGTACAAAAACTTTTTATACATAAATTTCAACCAACAACAAAATAATCAACATGTTCAGAAATCAATTCAAGATATAGAAATATATAACAAAAACTGCGAACAATATCACCGAAAATAACTACAAAATGTCTTAATTTGAACATAACTCACATATAATAAAATCAATTTCATGTGAATAAACACTGAAGATACAGACAAACAGTTTAATTAGCTCATTGAACACGAGAGAAATCAAAACGTTGTAATGTGGGTAGGATTTAAAACTGTCAAAATCTTTGCTTCTTTCTACTTGTTCATTTCTGTTTTGGTTTTCTGTCCCTGGCACATTTCCGGACGGTAATAAAAGGAAGTACAAGTAATGAATACATAAATGATTAATTTGCGCACGTGTCTTGTGTAGCGGGATCCTTGTACACACCCTGTAACTTTTTTTTTATTGAGGTCCTGACGTTGTCATCACAATACCTGCAGACCACTGTAGACTTAGATTTAAATTTATTGACTTAGTGTAGTTTTACCCTGAACACGGAAGATTCCCTGAAGATAGAATTAATTTAATGCTTGTTTTCATAATTGCACAACATTAATTTCGCTAGTAACTGGTAGAACTACATAAAAAAAATAAGATCCGAGTTATTTTGAAATAAATTAGTAAGAATAGGCATTTACTAAGGTATCTGTCTGGTAATCCTGAAACATCAATATTTAATCACCAATTAATTAAAAGATGGTATTTAAACGCTAACCCAGCCCTTAGCCAACCATGATATGTTTTAGTTTAATAACAATTAAATTTATATTTTTTTTTACAAGTCCTTATTTATCATAAAAATAATTTTATGTAAAGTTAAACCGATCAGGTTATAGCAATAACATACCCAAACATTAGTCTAAAAATAATTTACAGTAAAACTAGATTTTTAGTACAGTTTAATACTATAAATCTTGTTATAAACCCCTAAAAACTCCCCCGTTGAAAATTTAATATTTCTGGGATCTTCCGACTCTTAGACCACAGTATACTAGATACTACTAATGAAAGCACATCTCATTGTAAAATTATGAAGCATAAAGAACATAAATCAAGTATTCAATACAATACTCAGATCGTATTGAATTTGTAATTGATTTATATCGTATATAAGATTCAATATTGTATATGTAATTTACTTAGGTTATAATATTCTAAATATTTTTTGTTCAATAAATTATTTAATTTAGTGAAAAAGAATACGTTACCCATCTGACGAATTTGAGAATTTATGTGCCTTCATTTTGTATTGATCCTAATTATAGCTAATCAAAATCGAGCTAATTAAAACTAACAGGGTCTCAGTATTGGTAGCATTAAGAATGACAACTAAGGATAAATTTTTGCTTCCACAACGCAGCCAAGAGAATTAGCTTATATAGACTGTAAATAACGAGTAGAGAAATGAATATCCTATATCTATAGCTGTCTTTGCTAAATGAATATAAACAAACTGAGCTTTGGCGTAAATCTAGTCTGTAGATTGTTCCCATAATATTTATGTACGTAATAGGGAAATATACGGAAAACAAACCATACCAGGCGCTTACGACTGTTTCCTCACAGCTTGTCTCTTCACTTCCGTCTTTATTTTCTTCTTCTTTAATTTCGTGACCTATTACCATACACTTTATGTACATACAGGAAAGGAGAATGACGATATTATTAGATATTTAAGATCGCTTCGCGCTTGTATAGGGCTTCGCTTGACATAACAATAGATACTTAGCGTCCATCATACTTCACCTACCACAGTAAGCCTTAGAATACGCTAGATTGTATGTGAATGTTCTAAACTACTACGTAACCTTTTCCCTTGCAATGCTTAATCATTCTTGGTATCGGTGATGGTTCTATTTTGTATGCTACCATGCATCTTCCATGGGCTTGAATGAATGTAAACCCCCGAATCCCTTTTTTTCAATCGTTTGAATTTCCATTTCAATAATAACTTGCTTGATTAATATTTGATGGATTACTTTTGCTGTGTCTAAATGTAATTTCTTGTCTTTAACGTTATCAATTTTAACGGTGAATTTAACTCGCCTCAATCCACTTTCACCCCTTATTAAATGTTTCAATTAATGTTTGTCAATAATGTTAACGTTTTTGACATGATCACAATTTCGGTGGTTCGACGGGTGAGACAGATCAAATGCTGGAACAGATCCGAGTCCAAGGTTGAGTAAGCAGCTGTGTTTCAGATCGCAAGGCTCTCTAGCGAACAAGTTGACGGGCGAGGGAGACGGCGGCGACGTGGACACGCAGCTCACGAAAATGGATGTGGTTCTAACATTCCAAATAGAGGTAACCATTGAGCGAAAAACGATGAGTGGTTCGGGCTTAAATATATCTGTTTGAATACAAAAGCACGTGTTTACTGTTTATTAATTCGAATTCCAACTGTTCTATCAGATCTTCTTAAGCACCATAAAGTTGTTCTTCGGATTTGTCAGTCTTGTTTTCTGCATTCTTAATCTTAAGCTGTTTGAAAGTTGAATTCAGTATTTAAATTCCAATTTCATTTCTAGTAATATTAACATGTACTAGTTAAAGCTTTTCAGTAAATTTAAATTGTTAAATAGAATTTTGTTTAATGTCCTGAATGACGGAAAGGCTTAGAAGCTAATTATAAAAAAGGACGGCAATTATTTTAAACACATAAAGTAAGGTGATAATTAAAAGTTTCAGTACATTTTTGATAACCATTTCAATTTGGAACTGGACTCGTTCTAGGTGGTTGTTATGGAAGTAAAGGGTCTGAAGTCTTTGGCTCCAAACAGAATAGTGTATTGCACGATGGAAGTGGAAGGCGGTGACAAACTGCAAACCGACCAAGCAGAAGCCTCCAAACCAATGTAAGAGTCAAAAATTCACTACTTCAAATCGAAAGTTCATTACTCACTAAATCTTCTATTTCTTTTGTGCCAGTTACCAACAGCATTACTACTAAAACTGTCAAAAAATTCCATGAAGGCGTTCACATGCATAAATCTCTTATTCCATTTGATTGTCTTATAAAGAAAACACATACTAAACAAATGCCTTAGCGAGTTTGTAGAATTTAATAATTTTAAATCCACTAAATCTTCCTCCTTCGAAATTGATAACGCACAGGTGGGATACTCAAGGCGACTTCAGCACAACACAGCCATTACCAGCTGTGAAAGTGAAACTGTACACAGAGAACCCTGGAGTCCTAGCATTAGAGGACAAGGAGCTAGGCAAAGTTGTGTTAAGACCGACCCCACTTTCGAGCAAGGTAAATGTCGATTTGATCACTCATGCTTCCGATAAACATCTATAAAAGATGAAAAAGCACGCACATAAACAAAAAATGTCACGCTAGTTGTACCGTTAACACCGTTTATCACAATTATATCACCATCATCATCAGCCGGAATACGTCCACCGAACAAAATTCACACTTTACCTTTGCATCTCTGGTGATCCACAGTACAAGTAAGTGTTGTAAGTAAATGTTTTACTTAAACAATAGGTGATCATCTAATTATATCATGTATATTAATATCATCTAGTTTGTTGTAAGAACACCAATTATATATTAAAAAATATTCTTATGAATTAATAGCTATTTTTTATATCAAAAAACTATTTATGCAAATACTATTTATGGTTGGCAATAAAAAAAATTGTCGCTCAAGTACTCTTACGACTCAAAAGGTTGCCGATCCCTGACCTAGTGGGGTGCCTTTCAAGTTGGAAGGCCACCCAGTAAGTCGACTGTTGGAAGTTCCAACGCTGCGTCTTCCGGCGATACCCGGTAACATAATTTAGTCCAATTGAATCAAAACAAACATTTGTGAACAAACGTGAAGTAAAAACTTTGTACCCCTTTTTAGGAAAATTGCGCGGACGGAGCAGTATGAAATTTCCCACACTTATAGTTTAGATAGGGAAGGAGTGCAGAATGCTAATATTTTTTTTAATTATTAATGAAGATATACATTGTACCAACATAACTTTTGTTAAAGTGCAAATCACAGTATCAGTTGAAACTATAAACAGGTATTATAATCTATAACGAACTCTATAATTTACAGGCACCTGAATGGCACCGCATGACAGTACCAAAGAACTTGCCAGATCAAGATTTGAGAATCAAAATTGCGTGTCGGATGGATAAACCGCTAAACATGAAACATTGCGGGTATGTCTGAAACACAAAAGCAATAAGCATTCGTGAAAGTGAAAACAAAAATAATGTAGTTATTGTTACTTTAAAAGACTTCCATTTTCAAAGTAAAATTACTTATTGCTAATTTAAACTTCTTATTGTAATTTTTATTTAAAAAAAAAAACATTGCTCTCACTTTAGGATAACATTATCCTGTGTTGTAAGGACGTTTTACAAAATAAACATAAATTTCGCATGGACAAACACCCAGACGCGTAACAACTATCTGTGGGTCGCACAAATATTTGTCCCGTGTGGGACGCCGAAGCCAATACCTTGGCAACTGTTTTACGGAGTCATCAATCATTATTATGACGAAATTATTTACGAAATTCTAATCCCTAGTTATCTCCACGTGATCGGAAAGAATGTATGGCGCAAGTGGAAGCGTCGCTACATGGTTCTGGTGCAAGTTAGCCAGTACACCTTCGCGCTGTGCTCGTACAAGGACAAGAAGTCGGAGCCTGCCGAGATGATGCAACTTGATGGGTTCACCGTAGACTACATAGAGCTGGCAAGCGGTAAGGTCATAATGCCGTAAATAAGAAAAAGGATTGGGTGTTGTACCTACAACATGATTACCGCCGCCCATGAACAACTGCAACACCCGAGGGCTCACAAATGCGTTGCCTATTACGAAAGAGTATGCTCTCTTCTTGAAGGTGATGATCTTACTGGCGATCTTGCTGTTTTGATATTTAGTGTAGTTAAATTCCAAGCCTCTTATATCCAAGAGCCAAATAAAAAAAAATTAAATGCTACAAAATCCAAAAAGTATTTAACCAAAATAATAATTATAATGTAAAAAAAATAATACGGCACTCGCTAAGATACTGCTTATTGGCTGTATGATTGAAATACAAAAAAATCTTTATACGTCAATTGAAAAACATAGCTTTATACCGCGAAAGTAGAGTGAAGTAACAGCCTATATACCCAATACGTCCCACTGCTGGGCAAAGCCCTTCTCTGTTTAGAGTACATTAGTAATATTTTATAAGTATTTCCAAAATATCTAGGTTTTCTTACGGTGTTTTCTTCTCAGCACGTGATATGTCAGCAGTTAAAAACAATTTCAATGGTGCTTCTAGTACACTAAATTAAAAAAACGACCCCCTATACATTGAATTATCACAACTAGACAGAAAAAAGCTTGTTGATGATTTTTTTACGTCTAAAGAAATATTAATGTGTTTTAATTTCTTCACAGCTCAACTGATGGTTGGTCAAGGTAAAGACATTTTATTTAATACTTGAAATTAATGTTGTCAGTTTTAAATTAGTTCATAAATAAAATAACGGTTCCGATATAAGAAATTTTTGGTATGAAGGAATTAACTTCAGCAACATTATAATCTGTTCGGGAGTCTCAAATCTATACTTATATCTGAATCAAAAATAATCTGGCATACATTGAGAATTTTGTTAAACGCTCTTAAGCTTTCTGTTCTTTGTTCAAATTTCAATATCTTTATTCAATATAGAAAGCATTAAACTTAGTCATTTATTGTCAAAACGCTACCACGGAAAAGAGAAGCCATTGAACTGAGAAGAACCGGCGAAAGAAACTCAGCGGGAGATTCTTATTACAAAAATTACAGAACTGGAGGGGGCGAAGTACTTCATGAACGCGGTGCGTGACGGCGAATCGGTTCTGATGGGAGTCAGCGACGAGAATGAGTGTCACCTGTGGGTCATGGCGCTGTACCGCGCCACGGGCCAGAGCCACAAGCCGACGCCGCCCACCACTTCTGACACACACATTAAGATCATGGGGGGTGAGATCAAGCACATTTTGTTATTGTACTGTGTGCGGAAGGGGATGGGTTGTAAGTACAAACGACGAATGCGACCTAGAAGATCTAGTTTAGTCTTCTCTTTGAACATTGCCCCCTAACCGTAGGATAAGACTATCCTGGGTAACACGTTTCACATGTATAAAATTCAGATCCGAAACAATTATCTGTGGGTCTATTTATGTGACCTTGTGTGAGAATCGAACTCACGGCTCTAGGCGTCGAAACCCATACCATGGCATCTTCGCCACGGAGTCATCATAGCCATACATTCTCATGAACGAGTGACAACCTGCGCGAATATGCGCGAAGTCGATGGACGCAGAAGGCTCAGGATCATGCTTCGAGGCAATCTGTGGGGCCTAGAACGTTGGGGCCTTCAGCGTTGGCCTAGAACAGGCTATAATTATGATACCCATCAACATCAGATGCCGCTTGTAAATTAAAATTTAAATATCGCCAGGAAATTGCATATTTTCGAAGTATTAATAATAGATCGAGGACATGTGAAGTCCGCCAATCCACATTGGGGCCACGTGGTGACCCAGCAATGGAACTTATTCAGGCTGTAACTTTACTGTTACTTGTAGCTTGGTATTAATGATAATAAATTGCTTAATCCTCAGACGCTGACAAGGCTCGTAAGCATGGCATGGAGGACTACATCCAAGCGGACCCTTGCCAATTCGACCACCACCAACTGTTCTGCATCCTCCAGTCACTGACTCTAAAGTACCGTCTCCAAGATCCTTACTGTTCTTTGGTAAGAACTACATTTATGTCATTTCGCAGACAGTCTCTTACTTTATGGGTAAAATGGGGCATAATTTTAATTAATTGTGGTAGGGCCAAGCAACACTGTTCACTGTTGCACGAATTGGCAGGTCCGTCCGGGTAACTAACATGACACAGAAGAAGTACATAAAGTAGAAGTGTTACACTTCTGCGTTTCGTCTGGTGAGTGAGGTAGCCGTGGCCCACTTCATTTGAAGATGGACGCATTTGCAACCCTACGGGTGTTAAATCATACTTACCAAGTTATCAGTCAAACAATGAAAAAACGCTGTGCAACAAAAGAAAATAATAAGACTCCTTAATGTCTGGGAAATGCTGAATTGGAATCAATTTGTAATCTCCTTTTCCAGAAATAAGAGAAAGAGTAGGCCCCTCCTAAATATTATGTATCTATAATTGTGTTCCAGGGCTGGTTCTCGCCCGGACAAGTGTTCGTGTTGGACGAATACTGCGCCCGGTACGGGGTACGCGGCTGCTACCGTCACCTGTGCTACCTCTCCGATCTGCTCGACGTGGCGGAAAGCGGGGCACAGACTGTAGATCCGACACTAATGCACTATTCCTTCGCGTTCTGCGCGAGCCATGTGCATGGGAATAGGTGAGCTCTTTTCTTTTCTCATAACCTCAGCTTTTTAAATTCTAAAAGCGTGGGTTCTTCGGTATAACGCATCTACCAGATTTATCAAGCACAGCAAGATTGTGGTGTGATTCTGGAAATTATTTCGGGGACTCATAATCTAGAACTCACGAGCACCCGCTATAGCCTCAGTGGGTTAAAACCTAAGGTATGGGTTCTTTGATATAACGTCACACCTATCAAATTCAGACACGCACAGTAAGATTGTGAACTGAAAAGTATTTATGTTGGGGAATCATCGAACTACCCCAGCACTCACTATAGCCTCAGTGTGTTAAAAACCTAAAGGTATGGGTTCTTTGGTATGACGTCACACCTATCAAATTCAGACACGCACAGTAAGATTGTGAACTGAAAAGTATTTATGTTGGGGAATCATCGAACTACCCCAGCACTCACTATAACCTCAGTGAGTTAAAAACCTAAAGGTATGGGTTCTTTGGTATGACGTCACACCTATCAAATTCAGACACGCACAGTAAGATTGTGAACTGAAAAGTATTGATGTTGGGGAGTCATCGAACTACCCCAGCACTCACTATAGCCTCAGTGGGTTAAAACCTAAAGGTATGGGTTCTTTGATATAACGTCACACCTATCAGATTCAGACACGCACAGTAAGATTGTGAACTGAAAAGTATTGATGTTGGGGAGTCATCGAACTACCCCAGCACTCACTCTAGCCTCAGTGGGTTAAAACCTAAAGGTATGGGTTCTTTGATATAACGTCACACCTATCAGATTCAGACACGCACAGTAAGATTATGAACTGAAAAGTATTGATGTTGGGGAGTCATCGAACTACCCCAGCACTCACTATAGCCTCAGTGGGTTAAAACCTAAAGGTATGGGTTCTTTGATATAACGTCACACCTATCAGATTCAGACACGCACAGTAAGATTGTGAACTGAAAAGTATTGATGTTGGGGAGTCATCGAACTACCCCAGCACTCACTATAGCCTCAGTGGGTTAAAACCTAAAGGTATGGGTTCTTTGATATAACGTCACACCTATCAGATTCAGACACGTACAGTACGATTGTGCAATGAAAAGTATTTATGTCGGGGAGTCATCGAACTACCCCAGAACTCACTATAGCCTCAGTGTGTTAAAAACCTAAAGGTATGGGTTCTTTGGTATGACGTCACACCTATCAAATTCAGACACGCACAGTAAGATTGTGAACTGAAAAGTATTTATGTTGGGGAATCATCGAACTACCCCAGCACTCACTATAGCCTCAGTGGGTTAAAACCTAACGGTATGGGTTCTTTGGTATGACGTCACACCTATCAGATTCAGACACGCACAGCGATATTGTGCTCTGAAGAGTTTTTATGTCTGGGAGCTATAATCGTACGCTCGAGCACTCACTTAAGGCTTACAGCGGTATAGAATGCGAAGACTACGCAATAGTCAATTAATTGAATTCACAAAATTATGAAGTGCATTTTTTTAAAGTGAGAAGACAAGTGAGCTGGTGGTTCATCTGATGTTAAGTGATAACCGCTGCCCATGGACGTTTAAAACACCCGTAAAGTGAGCCCCGGCTACCTCACTCACCAGATGACTTAGTCAGGAGATAACTTCCTCAAAATCCGGGTAAAAGTTGTAATTATTTACTATTCACTGAAGAATATTAAATGTTTTTACTTATTTTAATGTTATCGATCATGACATGTCTGTGTTTACCTCGTAGCTAAATGTTCCTTACAAATGTTGTAATGAATCTTTTTGTATTGCTTTAATTTCAGATTTTTTACGATTTGAAGCTGTGTTTTGACATGTTATATAATGCTATGCCAGAAATATAATGTTTTTGCTATAAACCAAATATTAATTGATAGTTGCTATTAGTATTTGAGCACAAAAATTTATTTGGAATCTTTGGTACGACCCTCGCCTAATGATAAGTTTATAACTTTTCAAATCACAATATTTGACTTACGTCACTGATTATTAATTACTTATTCAAACGTTTTTTTATAAATAAAAAACAATGAAAAGTGCACCGATGGTTATGGAAGACTTTTTATCTCGTTAAAATGGTCAGTCTTTTTTACAGATAATAATAGTTAGACCACAGATTGTATACAATAGTATTCAAATATGTTTATTACAGATTAACAATTGATAATAAAGAAACTAATAGCAAAAAAGGGTACTTTAAATCTACTTACAAACACAGCTTTAAATCTATAATAGTCACACAATCCTAGATACTACACAATGTGTTGAATGTGCTACTAGCCTATCACACTATTCCTATCTAACTTGATCGTCTCTTAATACACTGTCGTAGATACTAACCGACTAACTAATTAATGTGTGCAAGCTTAGCAAACTAACTTTTACTCTCTTCGTACTAATATTTTCCGTCTACGGATCCGCGGGGTTGGCTGTACTACGCGATGTTTGTTTCTTAGATAAGCAGACACGTGGATTAACTTTCACTTTAATTTCTTTACTGGAAAAGCTAAAGATAAAAGTCTGTGTTTCATTAAATTTGTTTTGTCATCATAATTATTTACTTGAATCATAACAGGCACATAGTGTTTGATACTTTAATTCTCAAACAAGATTACACGTAGTTACATAAGTTGCCATGGACGTAAATTCAACAAGATTACGTGCCCGAGTTTAAATATCGCTTTAGCTTGGGAAAACAGTTCGAATTCGATTCTATTCACGTACCGTCAACACCGACTCCGACCCTATCCTGCTTGTGCCCTACTAGAATAAGCCCCACAAGACAAGTGGTTCACAGTACGGCCACGTTGCCTGGCAGGCCCGACGGCGTGGGCAGCATCACGGTCCAGGAGAAGGAGAAGTTCGCCGAGATTAAGGAGAGGCTCAAGACACTGTTGCAACATCAGATCACAAACTTCAGATATGCGTTCCCGTTCGGAAGACCAGAGGGCGCGCTTAAGGTTCTGATCACCATTGTTAAATAACAATAAACGTTCAATTTACAATTGATATAAATGACAAAGTATTTACAATAGCTCCTTACTCACCAGACAAACCACAAAAATACAATACTTCTTCTCCACATCATTCTTCTATGAGGTCGTGGTCCCTAGACGAATCACGCAAATACTGCCATTGCCCATTCGTACACACAATATGGTCCCTCGGGTTTCTGGATTAACCAGCCATTTCCCTACCTTCTCATGGATATGACTCACTAAAGAAGAGCACCAAAAATGTGCTACAGTAGACTGCTCTAACTATTTCGTTTTGTTGGTTATTGCGATGAGGATAATGTTGAAACCCAATTTATATTTCATAAATAAAACAGTCATATGCTTATATATTGTGGGTTCGCCCCGTACGAGGTTAAACGAAATAGATACATCCGAAATTGCTGGTGTCTTAATCAATAAGAATTTTTGAAAGTTTTTTAGAAATAAGCAACAGAGAATTTGATGATTTTTATGCTCCATCATTCAATGGGCCACTGTTGAACGATATCAAATTGAAAATTTCTAGGCCACTTTATCGCTACTGGAGCGGGTGCTGATGAAAGACGTAGTGACCCCGGTAGCACCGGAAGAGGTTCGAACTATGATCCAGACGAGCCTTGAGAATGCTGCCCTTCTAAACTACACGCAACTGAGCCAAAAAGCTAACATTGAAGGTAAAATCAAAACTCTACCGTAACAGTTCTTTGAAAGTTTCATTTACGTGCGATAAAAGAAAAATATTTGTTATCTGAAAATTTGGCACGCGAGCTACTTGTTCACCTAACGTTAAGTGATTACGGCCGCCCATAAACTACAACACCTGACGGATTACGATTATTAGATGCGTTTCCAACCATTACATAACAGTGCCCGCTTACCGACTCACCAGACAAAACGTGAAAGTATAATACTTTCATTTTTTATGTGAAAATTCAAGCGAGCAGACGGTTCAGCTGATGTTAAGTGAATACCGCTGCCCATGGACATCCTCTACACCCGAGGGTTGCAAATGCGTTGACAACCTTTTGAAAATTGGGCTCCGGCCACCTCGCTCACCTGACGAAACGCGAAAGTATTGTACTTCCAATTTACGTCGGTCTTCTGTGAAACCGTGATATTTATCAGGACGAGCATGATGACGAATGGGTCGTGCAACATCAGAAACTGTGACGCGGACACGCAACAGTTACTCATGTTTCATTTTTCTACGAGACTAGAACCTGATGATAGATGCATTTGGAAGTAAACGTAAATTTTTTCAGCTTTTATTTTCAATACCTTAAAATCTTCAGAAAGCATAATAAAACTATTGTATAAAAAACGCTTACAGTGAGTTTACTCAGTTTAAAAAAGTATTGGTAAGCAAATGAAGGTAAAAATAAAACTTTATTTAATTACAGAGGATCTGAGAGGAGAGACGATGGTGACCCCAGCTAAAAAATTGGAAGACTTGATCCATCTCGCAGAATTGTGTGTAGATCTGTTGCAACAGAATGAGGAACACTACGCAGAGGTATTGTGACGGAATTTTGAAACATTTGAACGTAATTTACGATTTTCGAGGTGTATGTAAGAATTTACGAATTTTTGAACGGTTATTTACAAAATATGTAATTCGATGATGTATCAAATACATCACTTTTTTGAAATACCTACAACTCGAAATATCAAGTTATTTGTGTCGATATTGTATGTCGTGGTATCTGTTAGGGCAAAACTTTTTATTGGGCATTCTTACAATAAAATCATGATATTACATTTCAAAATTTTTGGGCCACCAGATCAAAGTCAATTTTAGTTTACCTTAGTAACAGTTTTTAGATAGCAATATTGAGAGATGCAAAAAAAGAAGTTTTGCCAAGCAACATGTCTGTATTCACTGGAATAGCACCCTACTCTCCTGTCGCTATTAGTGTGGGGAATGTTCAGAGTTATATTGATTTATTTCGTTTTTGTTTTATGTGCTGGGAATGATCTTAAAAGAAATATCTTTAATGATGTCTGAAAATTTGCTGTTAACATTTGACATGTCGTAAGAAATCAAAATTAGAAGTTACTGGTATTTTCTACATGTCAAATAGATGAAAAAGCTACTCTGCTAATTACAATAAAAAGTTATCAATGTTTTTGATGACTTTGAAAATAAATTATTATTGTTCAATTGATTCTTGGTACTCAAAATATAGCTTTGGCACTTTTAATGTATGTTGTTTTTTATAAAAAAAAGATAATATTTTATTTTTTTTAAATTGGGTATATTTTTGTGTCGCTTTTCGTGAAGTGAACCTTTATACATTTCTTTTTGATTAATGATTATTTACTCCTTTTCTTCTGAAAATAGTTGCGGAAAGTTTGTTACTGCTCAACACACTTACTTTTTACCTTTAAGAGCTGATTTCGTGAATAAACTAAATTCTATAACGTAACTCCGTCTTATAGAATTTAGTAGTGATGTTACGAGTCCAAGTCGATACGAAACCAATTCTATTTTCTTGTTATTACTACCTATCTAGACGAAAATAATTAACAGAACGTATTCACTTGTCGATCTTTAATGTACGCTAAGTACTCAGTACGTATGTTATAACTCCACTTCTATCTTATCTTTTGTCTCTCCGCAGGTTTATAACACAAAACCGGACTCTAGCGGTCAACAAAATGTAACTACTCATGATTTGATTCATTGCTCGGCTGATCGAATCACTTGTCAGTTTTACTCTCACCCGGTCGTCATCTTTTCCTTATCACTCAGATTTGATCACTGATTGCGAGCTGTAGCCCCGAGACGTTACATAGCGACACTCGCTTGGATAGTGCTTGGATTAGATGATTCAAAATTGAAAGCTATGCATGTCCGAATACCATTTAGTGGGCGTCTCTCATCTATTAGACCTATCACTCAATTTTATGTTGTTCGGAGTTCCAACATTGCAGTTTACATTCACACTCCCTTCACACACACTCGACACTTGATTGTATCAGCATGTTGAACATAAATCTGATCCCCGTCCATACCTGATCGCTCACAAACCGTGCCCGTGAGTTAAAGGACGAATTCAGCTGGCGCATGGCTCTCGATAACGCTAAACGTGTCGGACTAAAGTGAGTGTGACTGATACGCGATGTTAGTATTTGTTTTTAGTCTTCTGGCTCATTAATTATATATTCAAAGGTTGAAGAATAAACATTGGAAGTAACGAAATGCATAGTTTAAATTTTGATATCGATCGATTTTGAGCGAGTGTCGGGTTATTCGAGTTGCGTTCGGTTTTTCGTAACTTTTCATTCTGGGCTCAAAATTTCCTAACGGGCACGTGTCCGTTCTTCATTTGAATTGGCAGGGCGCCTTACGGTTCGGTTTTGTCTGTGATGAAAATCGTTTTATTAGTTGACTCCAGCGCCCTCTCTCGAGGGGGTTCTCGACATGATCTCGGCCACAGATTATATAAACACCGTTACAGTACATTTCACACGACTTCACAGTTAACGATTGCTTGCGTAGGCAGTTACTTAGTTCACGTAATCTTTGCTTTCACTCTGTATATATTTTTTCCTTTAATACACACCTTGTTTTTGGATAGCTTTTATATTTTCACATAACATATGCCCACACCCTAGTTCTAAACAATATAAGTACAATTAGTTATAAGTAGTTTCTGTTTCACCCTGGCTGCGCCAAACTTATTGAAGCTTTTAGAATTCATCGTGATTTTCATTTAATCGTGTAAAGCATGCATTTTAGTTATTCCCATATTGCATGGAAATGTTTATGAGATTTGTCCTTTGCATAACACGATATTTGTGTATAATGACACAATATTCTTATAATTAGACAATATTATAAATCTTATTAAATCCTCTCATAAATATTTCTTGTTATATTGGAACAAAATCAGGTAAAACAAGGTATTTTATGCAACGATAATTTTAAACATTTTAATATAAATAAAGGAAAATGGTTAAAACAAAGGCGTTATTAGATTCACAGCTTCCTTTTATTTCAGTTGTTTTAGATCTTCGTTAATTTAAATAAAGTTTAAACAATCAACAAAATATCCTTATATTCTTTACACGAACACATCCCTGACATTTTTAATGTTCCAGAACTTGTGAACACACGCACGCCTTAAGATAAAGATAACAGAAGTAACAGAAACTCAAAGGGAATTTTTCGCTTCAACCTCCTCACATTATGCCTTTTCCTCTGACAGGCGTTTGCATGGTTTTCTGAACTCCTGGTGGAACATGCAGAAATCTTCTGGGCGTTATTCGGAGTAGATATGGACCGAGTGCTGGCAGAACAGCCACCGGATACGTGGGATTCGTTCCCACTGTTCCAGATTCTCAACGATTACCTGAGAACTGACGGTAAATAACAAAAACGTTATTTTTTTTTAATGTAAAAAGTTGCCAAGCGAGCAGGCGGTTCACCTGATGTTAAGTGAATACCCATGGACATCTGCTACACCCGAGGGTTGCAGATGCGTTGGACAACCTTTTGAAAATTGGGCTCCGGCCACCTCACATTACGTCGGTCTTCTGTGAGGTCCTGGTATATTGGGTGGTCGAGCCTGCCCATTCGTGCAACAGTCGAGGCTACTGCGTGGCTCTACCATCGTAAACTTGTGTGATAGAGCTGAGGGAAAAATTTCTAAGTAGTTGACAACTTAAAAAAACTTGAATTACTTAAAAACTTATAGTAAATCTTCCTTTGTGTTCAAATTGTAAATGTAATTGCAAAGTGTAATTTAGCCAGTAACACGTAATAAATGTTCTCCTTTTCTTGCAGAAAACCTTAAAGGCGGAAGGTTCCATGAGCATTTGAGAGACACCTTCGCCCCCCTAGTGGTACGCTACGTAGATCTCATGGAGTCATCGATCGCTCAATCCCTCCACAAGGGATTTGAAAAGGAGCGGTGGGAGATTAAAGGGTGCGCAGTTTTTTATCACCATTTAAATCTTTTACTTGAATTCTTAAAGAGAATACATTACCCTTTGAATTCTTACGGTTACAAGAGCTTAAAGAAACTAACATTCTGAAAGCATTGTAAGGATAGATTAAAAGTGTGTTAACAGTTTTGAAAAAGCCATGCTTTGGTAATTTCTGTTAAAAATAACAAAAGAAGAAGCCATGGATTATGGCCGCGTATGTCCCGCAGTGGAGTGATTTGAGCAGGTCGTGAATATATCAGCGATGGATTTAATTTTGTGAACCTATGCTTTTAGCAATGGATGCTCCACCAGCGAAGAGCTGTTCTGGAAGCTGGACGCGTTACAGTGCTTCATCCGCGACCTACACTGGCCGGAGCCGGAGTTCCGTTCTCATCTTGAGCAGCGACTGAAGCTGATGGCCTCCGATATGATGGAGACCTGCATCCAGAGGACCGAATCCTCGTTCCAGGTCAATTAAAAATCAATAACCAACAGCTGTTTTAAAATCAAACGAAATCTTAACATAGATTTTGATATAATGGGATGTAAATGAGAAATTACATATGGTTATCAAGAGTGCGCATCTTACTTACGAATTGCTAAAAAATTCAGAATTCAACAACGTTTCGTTGGTTCCCTAATTTAGCTTACATAAATAAGTGCTGATAGTATACGTACCTCATACCATCGTTTGCATATCAATCTTCGTTAATTCATTAGTACCAACGCAACCTATTACTCTGCTGGTAGCACAATGAGTAGAACAGCTTAACCGATAGACCACGACCTCACATAAGACCGGCTTGATGTTATTCTACTTTTGCGTGTCGCTTGACAAATGAGGTACATACGATATCTTTCACCTGAATGGTTGAAAAGATACCTTTAGTAATGTTGGTGACAATGTAATTTTGAACAAAAAAAACCGACTTCAAACAGGAAACTAAAAACATTGTCAACACCTATAACATTTGAGGATTGCCCTCGATTTCTCTGGGATGCCATCATCAGATCTGGTATGATGGTGGATCTAACATGGTACCACCCTTGGGATATCTCCTTTCCAAGAAAAAAAGAATCATCAAAATCGGTTCATAAATGACGAATTATCCCCGGACAAACATAAAAAAAAATAAAAATATATACGGTAGAATTGAGAAACCTCCTTTTTTGAAGTCGGTTAAAAAGACCAATAGACACTTCTTATAAAGCGAATCGATTATCATCTATTATCGTTAGCCATCATCATCATCCTCCTGCCCTAATCCCATCAAGTTCGTGTCGGCGCAACATGTGAATCATGTTGTGAATGGTATGACTAGGATTTTTCCGACTGGCCTGTCAACCCGCCTCATGTACAAACACGCAGACCAGGAACAACTATCTGTGGGGCATACAAATTCGTCCAATGTTGGAATCGAACCCACAACCCACGATTAACTGCTTAAAATAGAAACAAATGTTTCCCCCCCCACTTTCAGTCGTGGCTGAAGAAGAGCGTGACCTTCATGTCGACGGACTACATCCTGCCCGCGGAGACCTGCGCCATGGTGAACGTGGCTTTGGACGCGAAGAACCAAGCCCTGAAGCTGTGCGCCGTGGAGGGGGTCGATATTGTGAGTATTCGACACGAAGGAGGCGGTAGAACACCGCCAATGTATACCGATACAAATACCAAATCACGGTTATATTAACACATACCCAGATCCAACTATGACTAAAATGACTATAAATGACTATTTAATTATAGTCGGATCTGGGTATATGTAACCCTGATTTGTTATATGTAAAGTAAAAGTAAACTAACAGCCTATACTTGTCCCACTGCTGGGCAAAGGCCTCCTCTATACAGAGGCCCCGGGGATCGAACTCAGGTTGCTCGGGTATATTGAATTAAAGGCGAGCACTCACTCACGGACACTGACCTATCACGGCTATATGTATCTGGTTATAATTTCACTTACATTACAACAATAGCGAAAATATTTTACAACGATAACTCGAACGGGTGATGTCGCCATTGCTTCATGAAATTTAAATATTTGTAGTGCTACAATGTTTCGTTATAAAATAATGACACATTAAATTTTGTAGAGAACGAAAAAGACGGACCACGTTGTACGTCTTTCAGATTGACGCGCGCAGACGCTTTAAACGTGTTATTGCCACACCGATGAAAGCCTTAACGTGTTTCGGCTACGTTGCTTTTTCTCGCATTTGAAACAATGCTCGACGAACCGATTGCTTTATTTTTTACAGCATACAATTTAATCGCCGTATGAAATTAAAATTTTTACAGTGCCAATCTCTACGCTTAAGGTGAAACATTAAGTTTTGTGGAGAAAATGCGAAAAGGCTTTAGCCGCTTATCGGGAATCGAACTCACGTCTTCCGGATTCGCGCCTAGACGCTTTAAGCACTAAACTAAAGGACTAATTGCCACACCGACGAACTCAGCCATATTGTATTCTGAAGCAGTCAAAGAAGTGGAACCAAGTACGCATGGGGCCAGAGTTTCGGGTTTTAAAGATCCAAAATCAAATATATTATGCAAAAGAAAATATATTGATACGTAGTGTAAGACCTTAGTGTTTAGTTACGCTTTAGATATTATATTGAGCTTTATCCGATTAACCGCCTAAAGAGATGGCATTTGCGTCTTATTATTATTATTTCAATTTATTAAGTTATTTTTTCAATCAGAATCGTCCTTTCCTCGTCTTATCTTTGAAAAATATTTACTATTTTTGTTATTCTTAATGGTTTGTGATTTAATTTTGTTACTTTTAATTTGCTTATAAGTTTAATTTTGCATCATTTTTGTGTTTTGCATGTCTTTCGTTCTTTTTTATTTTGTTTCTAAGGCCATGGACCCCTCTCTCGCCGTAAGTATATAAAACAATTCTTATCAAATTTAAAGAACACTCAAAATAAACATTTTTAATACAATTATCGAATTGAAATAAGTTAAGGAAAACATAATAGAATATTCACAAAGTAAACCAAGACGTAATGTAATATACATAGAGCATATTAAAACAATTGTCGTTTAAAGTGACAGTCGCTCTACTCACAAGAAGATTGCACATAACTATTTAAACCCCTTCAATTGACCTTGATATACTAATTTACTTATATGTACAATTAAATTATTTTTTAGAGCTGGTTCTTTTCTCGCTCAAAGGTTAAGCATTACTATTAAGCGGGGAAATGCAGCTAGCGTTCTTGGCACCATACCGCGTGGATTAGGTTTATTAGATAATATGTAATTTTAGATAGATTTAGTCTTGTAAATATTATATCAATAAAGATTGTACATATAAAAAAAAATATTCTAGTTGTACGCCTATTAGAAAGAAAGAAAGAAAGAAAAGTTTATTTGTTACATAAATAAATCGTTTACAAAAAATTATTTACAATAAAAAGAAATACAATGTACATGCACCAAATAGTTTTCCACTCAGCATGAGTTCACGGAGTTAGTAAAATTCGTGAATACTAGTTTTCTGTGGAACCATAATGTTAATCTTTCTCTTGCTGTGGTAGAGCCACGTGACAGTCTTCGCTGTTGCACAAATGGGCAGGTCCATCCGGGTAAGCCCCTTAACCTCACAGAAGACCGGTGTGAAATTGAGGTTATACTTCTTGCGTCTGGTGAGTGAGGTGGCCGGTCCCTCTTTAATAAAAGGTGGCAAAGCATCTGCAACCCTACGGCTGTTGCAAATGTCAATGTGCGGCGGTTATCATAACATCAGATGAATCGCCAGCTCGTTTGCTACATTCTCACATAAAAAAAAAATAATCTCCATTGATTTGATGAACCCTTACAGTAGAAAGCTTCAAGTGATAACCTCTAAATTGGCAGTGACCACTGCGCTTCTAACGCGTACTAGTTTAGTATATAATAACGATTCCTTCCAGTACCAGTACCACGCAAAAATGGATGCCCAGATCGAAGCATGCCTCCAGGCGATGGCGACGGGTATGACCACGCGTCTATCGGCCGTTCTAGAAGCGACTCTAGCCAAGATCGCGCGGTTCGACGAGGGCAGGTCGGCACCAAACTGACTCTTATATGCTAGCTTATTTTCGTGACTTGCACTCTGATATCAGAACGGAATTTACATAAACTTCTTTGATAATTCTGTTTAGGTAAAGGATATTAAAATTGAAATTAAAATAGCATCATATCAATATCTCAATTAAAATCTATAACGTATTTAATTTTTCTTCACGATTTTAGATTCATGAATTTAGGGGTAATTTTCAAAGACCCCTTCTTAGTTCCTATCACCAATCTATAAAGTGCCCCTGACAAAATTACAAGTTTCCAATTCTCACGATTTGGGCTCCGGTTATGTCCAGCCTATGTTCTGTTCTATAATACTAGTATTAATTTATTAAGTATTAAGTTATTAATTAGCACAAAGTGTAAGCATATTAGTCAAATGGTAAAGTGATGGCAAAAAAATATTATTTATCATATTTTATGTACATTTTTAAGATACTTAGCTAGCATTCTCCATTTATTTCAGCTCTTTTAATATGAACAATGTTTTTACACATTCGGACATTTTAAATTCTATCTCAAGTGCAATAACCAGCTACAAAAAATCAATTTATTTATAAATCTTTTCATCTACTGATTGAAAATTCCACAAAGAAAATCAATTAGGTCTTTTTTCAATTCTATATCTTGACTATGATTAAGTTTTATCGGTTGTCTATGTTTTATTAATTTACGTGTTACACTCTCCTTTTATAATACACTCAAAAATCAAAATAACTATCATTTTACACACTAAATTTAGTTTTGATGTCTGACTCAACTATTTTCAGTTTGATCGGATCAATCCTGACTATAGCCAACGTTTCTGGCTCCGGCAAAGACATTGGCCAGGGTTACGTTAACTTCATGAGGAATTCCATGGACCAGATTAGGTCAAAGGTAAGCTAATATTAAACATATATATATATATATCACTTAAAGTATAAAACCTCTAAGTTATTTTTATAAAATACGTCTGTCCCGTGACCATGAACGCTGGAAAGGGTTCGAAACGTCGGGAGTTCAAATCAAAATAAAAAACTCGATAAAATCCGTAAACTAGTTTTCATTTTATAAACATGTATACAATATATTAAATTCCACATGAAAGAGCCTGGTGCGATCAAGTCATTTCCAGAGTGTGTCATCATTTAAATAATCACTAATACTATAATGATAAAATAATAATGATACTGTAATATAATAATATAAAATATACCAATACTATGTCGTCTTTAACACAAACGTTCCTATTTCCCTTTTTTCCATTTACCAAAAAAACCGAGCGAAGCTCGGTCCTCCAGGTACTTTATATTTTACACGCGATAAACTAATGGATTTACAAATCATATTCCGTTCCCACAAGGGTCTCATCATTTGCTTTTTCCCCAGGTGACGGACGAGCTTTGGATCTTGCAGCTATTCGAACAGTGGTATGGCATCCAGGTGGGGCTGATAAACACTTGGCTTGGAGAAAGGCCCGCGCTGCATCCACAACAAGTTGCCTGCCTCTCCATTATACTAAAGGTCTGATAGAGGAATCAAATAAGTCTGATCTGTTAAGGCCCCTAAGGCCAACAGTGGCTCATCCAGCCAAAAAAAAAAAAAAGTTTTATTCACACGTGATTCATCTCGTCACAGATCAACGCATTCAAATGATATGACGCGGCTAAGGAAAATTTTGTAATAAGATGTACCTATATATATATATTTTTGTGAAAAGGTTTTGGGAAAACCTGATGTTAAGTAATAACCGCCACCCATTAACATTTTCAACAACTGCAGGGTTGCAGATTCGTTGCCACCTTTTAATAAAGTGGGCCCCGGCTACCTTCATTCATTAACCAGACGAAACGCAGAAGTATAACACTTACACTTCGCGTCGGTCTTCTGTGTCGGTCGTGGTACTTACCGCCTGCCTATTTGTGCAACAGAGAAGACTCTTGCGTGACTCTACGACAGTTAACCAACCAAAAATACATTTAACGAATTATCCCAATAAAAATGAAACGATTGACAAGTATGAACGCAAATTCGAATTTTGAAATGAGTAAGATGATATTAATTAATACCACACACATATGTGTGTGTGTGTGTGTGTGTGTATTATACAGGTAATTCTAGACAAACATGTATGCGAAAAGATAAAAGTATAATGATATCCTACAGTAAAGGTGTCGTTTTAAATAAAAAAAAAATAATAAGTTTCAGACTGAAATATTCCTCAGCACTGGAGACATTGGGCTGTTCGTGTCTTCACGATTTCTCATTCCGTTTGCAGAAAATGTACAGCGATTTCGAGCTGCAGGGTGTCATTGACGACAAGCTGAACTCGAAGGTCTACCAGAGCGTGGCAGCGAGGATGCACACAGAAGAGACCACGTGCAGCCTGCTGCTAGCCCAGCAAGACGCCGGGTGAGTCATCCTATATCGCTAGACCACAGGACTTTAAGCTTTGTATTAGTAATATATTACGATTCCGATGTCGTGTAATCAGTACGTGAGATTTGGGCGACCAACGCTTCTGGTCAGTCGGGATCGAACCGGGATCAACATAGACGCCTCCAACTAGAGGTATAAGGTCAAAGGTATATAGGAAAACAGACAGACGAGGAGAACGGTCTACTGGAAGATCTGGAATATCACATTGCTCATTGGCAGTTGGCCCCGAATATAAGAGTTGTACCCCCACTGCAGTTTGTAAGACTTGCCGAGCTACACCTGCCTTCGATTACTTCGAAAAAACCGAATGCTTAACTGTAAATCTAGAACTCCAGTGTACCTTACCTCCTACTACCGTTTGTTTGAACTAAATGCGCTACACTTGCCTTCGATGAGTTCGAAAAACCAAATTCTTAGCGGAAAACTTAACACCCCAATGTACTTAATCTTGCAAACACGTAGATCCAGTTCACACGTAGGAGGTTAACTCCGTTGTGGAACTTAGGACTACTTCACCAGTAGGCGACCTGTTAAATGTACTGATCCCAGAGGTTGGAGAGAAGGTCAAAGAAACAATTAAGAAAGTCAAATCGTGGTCCGCGCTAGGTCACTATAAATTAACAGTAAGTCTTCTAGGCGCGCTCATTTGTATTCTCCTTTTCGGGTGCCTTGAAACAGTTTATAGTTAGTCTACATTTACAAAAGATCAAATCACTTAACCAGCTTCTTAGCCATCGCCTGAATAGTTCCAGCGTTGGATTGGTCAATCTATACTAAAACAATTCGGGCTCCGACCTAATCATTTTTGCTTTAACATATATTTCACCTGGATGGAACACAATGTCCCAACCACTCCACACTCTCCTTCAAACTAAATTTCATAGTTAATAGATCAGTACGAATCTATTTAACTAACTACCCATATCTCGAAGAACCCACGTATTTGATTGGTTTGCTTTCATATTCGGATGAAAGTAAACCAATCAAATACATTTCGGGTCTCTTGCATCTAAAAATACAGGTGCTTTAATTTATGAGACTATTTAATTTTAATGGCGGGATGCTGCAGGTTACTCAAATAGTCTATATGAAGCCAAAAGATGGTGTGCCTCAGTAAATCGATAGCACCATCGATTTACAAGGACTTATTTAGATAACTCATTAATATCATGCTTTCACTCCAGAGGCGGTGAAGACGGAGGCTCAGAGGAGGGATCCAGAGGCGGGAAGTCGAAACTGGAATCGCTCACCGAAGACGCAAAACTTGGCAACGTCACCGCAGTCGTGGGAAAGGTAAACGTAACGCTGATAGTAATTTAGATACCTCTTCATTTGCCGCTCGGAGTTTTTTTTAATGTGAAAAGACAAACGAACCTGCGGTTCACCTGAAGTTAAGCGATATCTGCCGCTCGTGGATATCTGCAAGACCCGAATGCTTTGCCGCCACTCACCAAACGAGAGGCAGTAGCATAATACTTCCACTTCACGCTTGTATTCTGTGAGGCCGTGGTACTTCCCCGGACAAGCCTGCCCATTCGTGCAACAGCAAAGTTTGGTGCGTGCTCTTAATACAGCTGGTCAACTGTGGTGCAGCCACGCAGCAGCCTCGGCTGTAGCACGAATGGGCAGGCTCGTCCGGGTAGCACGACCTCACAGAAGACCGGCGTCAAGTGGAAGTATAATTACTTTCGCGTTTCGTCTGGTGAGTGAGGTAGCCGGAGCCCAATATTCAAAAGGTTGTCAACGCATCTGTAACCCTCGGGTATAGCTGATGTCCATAGGTGGTGGGATTCACTTAACATCAGGTGAACCGCCTGCCCGTTTGTCAACTTTCACATAAAAATAAAATGAACAACATGATCTAAAAATGTTTTTATACCTTATAATGTTTTCCTTGTATTAATTTGATTGCTGCAAAATGTTCTTAAGTTTTCCTATTAAATTACACAAAAAGATCTAGAAGAACTGATAATTAACAAATGTAGGCTTATTTTACTAACGTGATGACAAAGCAACGCCTTTACGTATTGTTTTAGGTTGGCAACATGTTTGGCCGCGGCATCGGGGAGCTTTCTACCAAACTGGGCGGAGCGTCGTCTTGGTTTTAGTGCCTGGAGACATCAAAATTTATTTTATGATCACTTTCATCACGCATTCTTGTTCCAAGGCGAGATCAGATCTCTGTTGTTTTTAAAGCGTTTTTCATTAAGAACTATAAATGAGCGAGGCTTACCGCAAGATGTTTGTAGTAGTATACTTGTTCTATATAACAATGTGCCTCTTGTCGTAGAAATTATTAATCAAAGAACGTCATCGTAATAAATCCCGTGACAATACAATCATTTTAAGCAAGTGGCCAAGACAAAAAATTAAATTAATGCAAAAAATCAGTCATAAGTGGTAATAATAGTTTTTCCGATTCTGATACTATATGAAGAAATTTAATTTTAACAATTTTAAACATCGTCGGCCATTTTCTATTGGTAGTATGTGGCTAGCGACAAAATGGCGTCGTGACGATATAACCAGATTAAAAAATATAGTAACTGGAAAACGCGTACCTAGCTTAAATTAGCATTAAACGAAGTCTAGATTTTATTTTATAATAAAGCTTTATGTACAGTTAGGATCACTATTGGTTTATCGGAGCAAATAACGTGTGTTAGGTGTGAATAAAGTTAGTAGTATTTGATATCACGATTGATTATTATAAAGGAAATATATATAGATACGAGATATAAATATATATATCACGAAGCTACAATAAGGAAACATATCGCTTTGGCAAATTTAATGTATGTTAATCGCAGTCGTGAGTATGTCGTTAGTATTGTATCAAATATTGGAATGGAAATGGAGTGAGTATGGAGAAGGTATCCTTATCAGAAAGTATTCTTTGCTTTTTATAATGACCTGTCGTGATAATTAAATGGTTTAAAGCTTCTAAACGATAACTATGTCAAACCGTTCTTTCTAGCTTTCTAGTTAAATCTACTTATAAATTTTTGCTGAATTGATACTCGCCGGATTTGTTTAGATGTGAAAATAGCGTGCCCCGCCTAATTAAATAATTCAGCACAATGTCAATAGTTCAATATTTTCTATACTAATAAATTGCAATATTTTTCTATTAACTTGTCCACTTTAGGAAAATCAGTTATAATTGTAGCATTTTACTCAAACACAGTTACAAAAAAATGGCGCGCAACAAACCTTTGCCGCCAAATCTGTTACACGACTTTGTTTTTTAATGTTGCAACACAAATTACAGGCTAATCACCGTTTGCCGTAGCCGTATATATTAAAATATCTAAGTCTTATTCTCTCTAGCTACACTTTACCTTGAATTAGTGAAAATAATACATGACTATAATAATGTTATGAAATGTTTAAAATCATAGTTATATTTGTTAAAAAAGTATTCTTCTACGCTAATTAAATTACAAATTTTCGAACAACTAGAATGATTAAAGTTCTTAGATAAAAATTTAAAGTTTAAAACTAGCGGATAGTCTTTTGGCCGATTCGCCTTAAAACGGTCTATATGGAA
This sequence comes from Iphiclides podalirius, assembly GCA_933534255.1. Lineage (NCBI taxonomy): Eukaryota > Metazoa > Arthropoda > Insecta > Lepidoptera > Papilionidae > Iphiclides > Iphiclides podalirius. The sequence goes on along the minus strand of OW152839.1, from coordinate 8,641,754 downwards.
TGACTTCGTATTTGTCTCACTTCTATCCCTAAGGTCTATTCCACTTAAATCTATCGCCCTAACTATTTTGTGACTTGGCTTTTTCGAACATTATATTGGGTGTGGACAGTAAGCATTTGAAACGAGCGTCATGTATTTTCTTCAATACGATGGTATATCCTTGAATTCGTGCACTTAAAACAAATCGTTGTGAAAGGAATATGATTAAGCTATGTAACGTAAGCACTTTTAGTATGTAACAGAAAGTTAGTGCTCATAATAAACTTTTTGCTTAACTGTTTTATTGTAAAAACAGTTAAACAATAAGTACAATCCTTATTTACATGTATTGTTTGTTTGAAACTTTAATTGTTCTGTTCTGTCTGTTCTGTTCTTATTGAATTTATAATTATATCGATTTCACGAATTTTTAATAATATTCTGCATACATATTTTCAAATTTAAGCTAAATGAACCCTATGAACTAAATGTACGAAATTTCTAGATAAACCTGAACATAATGGCATAATGAGTCTTAGTATTTTCGTTTCCTTCATAGAATTATTTAGTAGAGAAACTGATAAACATAATTTTAGGAAGGATTCTATGCTTTTTCTGTTACGGTTTTACCGCATCAGAATTACTTTTACTCGACACGTATCAAATTATAAAATCATGAATAAGTATTCTTTAATGTTTTTGATCTTCAAGTGTAACGGTTTAATTTTTAATTTTCCAGGGTGGGCCGGGGCCATTAGTAGAAAAAAAAAACATTATGCATATTATAGTAGAAAAAAATCTAGAATTTCAATATCTACACCCGTACGAAGCTGGGGCGTGTCGCTAGTTTCCTATATGAAGAAGAGTAATGCTTGAGAACGTCTCCTCCCATGGTAGATCTCAACTGATTATTTTATATGGATAGTTTCATAGGTGTCCAGCCTAGAATTTCGAATCGGTAACCCAAAATCCTGGGGTGGGCACAAGACGATACTGGGGTGGGCACGGCCCACCCGGCCCTCCTGCTATATACGCCTATGGTCATATTTGTATATGACTTTTTGTTGTCAAATAATTTATTAAAAAAAGTACATAATCCTTGAATTGCTAACGTCATATCCGCTTTGATAACCGCCGCCCATAAACATTTGCAACGCCCGTGGAGTTGCAGTTGCGGTGGCACCTTTTCAGAAATACAGCACTATGGTACTTAAGCATCCGTGGATCTTGGATCTTCGTTGGTTTCTCGAGTAACCAGAAATTATAGTTTTGATGATGGACGTGGTAGTTTAGTAATGTTCATAAATAAACTACCAGAACGAGCGGCAATTCTACGCTCGTTCACAATTGCTATACTTTAATTAATCCAAAAAACTGGGTTAAGGTTTTCATTACCACGCTTAGCAATCAAATTCCAACCAGACTGCCGGTATTCGGCATAATCAGTTTTCCATTTGAATTCAGACAAAAAATAATTTCACTATTTTCTATAAAGCAATTATTTGCATCAACTGTTATGTAAAGTTAAATAATATACTCTTCTCACCGAGCAAAGAGGCAGCACGTCTTGCAAGTCGAAAACAATTGTTTGTATCAAGGCATTTGTAATTTGTATAAAAATTGACGAAAAGTTTGTCACCGCCGCGAGGAATTGAACCTGCGTCCTCCGACATCCGAGCCCGACGTTCTAGCCTTTATCTGTAACCAATTTAATCTTGGCAACCGAAAACAAATTTTTGACATTTACCAATAATTCAGAGTTATTTAAATTTACCGTTATCAATTTGCATCGTTGCATTTAAAGTCTTTACGCTAAAAAAGTGCAACTTTTTTATGCCACTGCATGGAATCATCACCGGTAACTATTGCTGAATTGCAAATTAACACAAAAATTTGTTTTACAGTTGTACACAGCTGTTTGCCTCTATAATTATGTGTGTTCATTTATTGTCGTGATTGTAAAGACACGCTGTATAGTGTTAGCGCTGGCAACACTGTATACCGGATACGACGTTATCTTCTCGAGCCAAGGGACACAAATGGTCGCATGGAGCAGTGGTCACTTGGATTGACTTGGATTTCGGCTGCGTTCCCGGACGGTGATATAGCCACTAGTGCTGCTTGTCGTTCTAATAGTCTTTAATATTCAAGTTCAGTAATAGTCAAAATATTAGAATCAAGGTAAAAAGGTTAGAACTCTTATAATAGCTATACTTTTAACCATTTTCAGTTTTCTATACAGGAAGATTTTTTTGAGAAGTGCCCAAATTTACACAGGAGGTAGTAGTATACTCGGTATTATAATCGTTTATTGAAATAAAAACTATATTTTTTCAAAAAAAATGCTATTCTATTCCCTAAAAAACAGAACTTGTTGACAATACGGTAGTCATTCATAAATACTTAAATTTTACTGTGCACGAGCTTGTGTGCGTGTTAGTTATGAATAATCGCGCGCGCGTAAAATAAATGAGTTGCGTATAAATCACGCACTTTTTGAGATAAGTTCAAATGAATGTAATTAATTACTTAAGAGTGATTTTAAATATTTATCATTTTTTATACAGCGTTTCGTTACCATCGCGACAATAAATGAACACACGTCCAACGCTACTTGCCAATAATCATAAAAAATATTAACGTTAAAAAAATCCATAATTAAAAAAAATTATTTTCAAACAAACTAATTAAGTAAAAAAGAAACAAAATTTGTAAACATCCTATACATCTCGCGCCACAGCGTCGCATTACAAGCCTCTCCTTCTAACAGTATGTTTTGTCTCTTTTAAATTCATTCAACCCATTCATATGCTTTGTGACCTTTACAAATGAACTTTACGTTACAGTTTTATACGCAAGGGTGTTCTAAAATTCTTTGTTTTGGAAAATTTAATAACTCTGTAAATATTGATGTTTAAAGAATGTAAATGTTTAATACAATTTAAAAAAGTTATCCTCTATATGTGTGTTCATTTATTGTCGCGATGGTAAAGACACGCTGTATAACATTACTTATGTCCAGAATTTAATAAAAAAAAATGGATACACTTAGAAAAGCCTCCCTGTATAGTGTATACGAAATTTATTTTTGATAAAATTGTATAGAAAACTGTAATTGCATACAAGCTATGTAATTTTTGGAGAACGTAAATAAAATACAAATATGTTTTGCGAACTTTATTTCGTTCTTTATAATGTTTTTAGCTATTTTTTTATAATGTCTTTGTTATGAATCATTTCAATTCTGGTGCCGTTTAGTAAGCTATTTACGCCACGTACATTGTATTTTCTGATAGCTTAAGAGACATCTTCAGCCGCATTTCTTTCAAATTAATAATATTTGTTTACTTATTTTCTCCAAAATAGGAACCATAGATTTTTTTTACAAAATTTTTTAACTTAGAAGACAATTTTGTTTTTAGTTTAATGTCACCATAGTTAAAAATTGATTTGCACTTAAAACAACGACATCTGTTTTTGAATGATGTAACTAAACGGAATGAGCAAACTCCATACACTAATTACCAAATGTATGGACTGAAAGATCGTGGCTGGTATCCGTCACAGCTGTCAATAAAATCACTTCTTTCAAGAAACGTATTTCTGACGTCAATACATAGTAAATGAAAATCTGGCCCTTTATCGACACGCGGAATAGTGATGTTCCGCTCGATCACATATAATGAGATACCGATCTTAAAACTTACGTTAATACTCTCCGTTTAAATTCAAAATATAGATTAATGTTTCAATCATGGAAGATATAAAACCTTAAATTGATTTTAAATTATTGCAAGCAAAAGTATTGTGTAAAGTACCTAATTTATTTCACTCCGACCTTATATTTTCTTTTACAATAAAATCGTATTGTTGACGAGAGTGCGACAAAAATTTAGGGTTTCTCGAAATGCGCGCGCGGCGCCTCAATACTCGAATATAAAAAAAATCGTATTCGATTGTTTAATCGATGTGATAAGGAATTCTTCCGTTCTTGATCTATCGGCGTTAGTTGTCATAGTTAAAATATATATTTCGTCACAGTTTGTTTATTGGTCACAGGAGCGTGGTTTTAATATTCAATTATTTAAATACCCCCGCATGTCGCACGGATTACTATTCCAGTTCTTTCACCTGTACAGCAATAAAATTGTGATAATAAAAATATAAGAGAGGCCCCGTCGATTGATGTTTTTAAAGCGCGTGTATCCGAACACTATTTACTTATTCAGAATAGTGTGACTGATTGATTATTTATTTTATTTGAATTTATATTTATTATGTATGCATTATATATTATGTATTCGATTGTTTAATCGATGTATAAGGAATTCTTCGTTCTTGATCTATCGGCGTTAGTTGTCATAGTTAAAATATATATTTCGTAGTTTGTTTATATGGTTTTAATATTCAATTATTTAATACCCCCGCATGTACGGATTACTATTCCAGTTCTTTCACCTGTAGCAATAAAATTGTAGTCTGCCAGTCGATATAAGAGATCGATGATGTTTTTAAAGCGCGTGTGTATACACTATTTACTTATCAGAATATATACTATATTCTTTATTTTATTTGAATTTATATTTATTATGTATGCATAAATAGTAGGTATGTAATATATATATATATATATATAATATAGGTATATATACATATAGTATACAATAAATAGTATGTGTAATATAATATATACGTTAAAGTATGTGTATAAAATTGTAATTATATATATTTATGAAGTATATTTGGTTTTCCCATATTCTTTATGATAGACACTAAAAATCTTGTATGTCATTTTAGCGTTACTACCCGTAACTTGTACTCAACCACCAAAGGTTAACTGGAAGAAAATGCTATTTAGCATTAAATTCGCCTTTGTACAAACTTCTAGTACAATAAAGAATATACAAACAAACAAAACAAACAAATTACTATTCTATTTTGTCAAAACGAAAAGCTGCCAAAGAAAACAACCAATTATTAGATATCCTACCAGTTTTATTGTGTATCATGGAACTAAATATGGTCTTGAATACATAATTACTTTATTTCGTAGTAAATAAAATTATTTATACAGGCTATTTCAGTTGTATAATTTTACGGATTGATATGAAATGATTTCAACGATACTCTCTAATCTGAAGCTAGTGAATTAAGTACCATAGTATAGGTATTTCATAATTAGTACCTACTTATAAGAACTATTAAAAATAAACAGTTAAAAATATTGAGTTTCATATTTGCATTTAACTATGTTTATTGGATCATGGTGTCGTTTTTCTGTACTTTCCTTTTTTATAAACTAATAATCTTAAATAAAGCATATTTAAATAAATTGATTTGCATATGATAATATCATACAAAGTTAAAAAAAACTTTCTAGAGCTTCAAAATTATTACAGATACGTCTTACTGATAGATTCAAAAAATTAAAAAAAGAAAAGCCCTAAACCAAAAGTCGACAACTAGAAGTTGAGATGAGGCCACATACATCAAAACTCAATAATAGTTTAAAAAAAATGTTGTAAATTGTACACAACGAAAATTATGACGTTTTTATGCAATTTATTTATTGCTGCAATTTGTCTGGGTTGTTATAACTTTTATCTTCACCAGTGAAAGAAAGAAAACATTGAATTGGGAAAAAAAGACTCATGTGGCTTACGCAAGCCGCAACACTTCACAGAACTTTATGAAAAAGAAATTCTTTAAATTTTAAACTACTTTTAAACAACTACTAATATTCTTTTGCTAAGACCTAAAATGTGTGTGTTACAGGTGAAATGAATTTATTGGCAATTTGAGAGAAATTATAATTTACATGTATTGTTTATCGTTTTACAAAAACTTCAAATTATAAACAGATAACTTCCTGCGAATGTGATTACAACAGTTCTGATCCGAATACGTGCCAAACAACATTTTTAAATATTTGACCTATTTTTAGTTACGGCTAATAATAATAAATCGTAGGTAACGTGAACATCAACTGGCAGAGACATCGTTCGGTGTGCCGGGCAATTGTTTTATAGGATGAACATTTAAATGGCAACACTTTCATAAAATGAGATCTTTTAACTTGATAAATGTTTATTTTGACTCTTAAGCCTCATTTTTTTACTTTTTAATAAGTTTCTATTTAAACATAATTATTACGATGTCATTTCATTTAAAATGCCCTCTTACTGATCAAAATAAATACAGTCAGTGACAAGACAATACAGTAGTGTAGCAACTAGCAACATCGACAATCGAAAACGTTTGACACTCGCAGTAAAGTAGTGTAGAAAGTGAACGTGTGTGTAGTTTAAATTCAATAACTTTTTTATGTAGTGAATTTAAGGAATATTGTAAGTTTTTGACTGAAACATTTTATTATTTATGCATAGTAAAATTATACTAACATAGCTTAATGCTTTTGTTCGTTTTGAGGATATTAACTTGTTTGTTATCTGGAAAGGATTGTGATATACGACTAAAAAAATAAGAGAAAAAACTTTTGTATCATCTGATGCATTGCTTGCATTCCGAGGTCATTACGGCGACCGTATTGTAAGTATGGTCTTAACTTTTACGTTTTGTTTCTTTTTTTGGCGCCAACATGTTATTAAAAATCTTGCGCGCTTTTGTGGCATCTTAAAATAGACAAACAGAAGCTGATGGATTAGTTGTAAATGACTCAATAGAATAATGTCAGTAGGTGAGGGTTAGGCTACCTGAATATAGAATTCGTCTTACCTTAACCTATTTTCAAATTTTTGGAAGCTTTCGGCACATTCATAAAACGGCCTGTTCATATAATAACTTCGGCAACTTTGTTACGTATTTAATATATATGAATAAATGTTTTATTAATGAATAGAGGGTCTTATTATATTCTTATTTTAAAACTGATTTAATTGTAATTTAAAATTTTTCGTTATCGTATGAATAAAATGATAAGATATATGGAACGAAAGTAGTAACAGGTCCTAAACATTCGTAAACAGTTAATTTATTTAGTAGACAACCTATTTATAAGTGTCTGCTTGAAGTGGATAATTTGAGTCCTTATCAAGTTGGCTCCGTTAAGTAGCTCAGTTAGATAAAGTAACAGCAACCCATTAGGCTGGTAATTGTAAAATTCTCCGGATGGCTTTTAAATCTCTTGTGATAACATAGCTTAAAGTAACTGGCTAACTGAATAGGTCCATTTATTACTAACTAAATGAGTTTTACTTGTAGTTTTTTTTTTTTAGAATATAGTTTAATTCCCCATATCTTAACTTTTTGTTTATGAAAACAAAAAGTTTATAGACATAAATGTTAGAACCAAAACTTATTTTAATTAAAAAAGAAATGCCTAAAATGTATCATTCAAATTAGAAAAATGCTGTCTATTTTTTGAAGATATGTCATAAATTGATAAAAAATTTTGTACATTATTCCTTAGCTCTTAAGTGTTTACATAAATATCGTAATCAGTATCAGTGACCGTAATTACCATTGAAATTAGGATACCTATTGAAAATGATTGACATCAAAATGTGTACGAATTACTCTTTCTTTGCACTCCCCATGTCCTGATGATTTCATGCTGTTTAATTGTACTCTCAAATAAAATTAAAAAAGTTTCTGGTGGATTCTTCTCTTGATATGTCTAAATTTCTTGACAGCGGTAACAGTTGTTCTTCATTACACCATAAACTAGTCAAAATTTCAATTAATTTGCTTATATTTCGAACCATGTGAGTGACATCAAAATAGTGTCTAAACTTGATTGCCTTTTATTGTATCAAATATTTTCAACACATGAATGCAGTTTTCAGTAGTAAAGTCTCTAATTTTTTTTACACTGTAAAACAGTATCAGCCTATACATGTCACACTGCTGGCCAAAGGCGTCCTCTGCACAGAGTCACATATGAACAAATGAGAGTACAAATTACATTGTTCGCTTCAAGCCAGCTTACAACATCTCAAGTATCAACTTAGGAGTAATGTGTAATTATACAGCTGTTTCTATTACACATTATGAAAATAAATAAGACAGACATTATGAAATATTATGGTATATAATATAGTTAATAAAATTTGTTATTTTGAATGTCAGTTTAATTAATTACAATTTATAGTGTTTGTTAAGGATTTAATGGTAAAAATATTGGCAATTCGATTCTTTAAGGAAATTTTGGCCCTATATTAATAGTTAATCTATGGGATGAATTTTCAAAGATCCTCTCTTTGCAAAACTACATGCTCCTGATTTGCTTGTATAAATTTAATGCTGTATATCAGGTAACACTTTGGATGTTATTCAGTATGCATCATCATCAGTAACATCTAAGAAATGGAATAATTTGCCAGAATTCTACGATTCAGACTAAGATTGCATATATATTGTATAGATTTCATTAGATTATAGAATAGACAAGCAGTAGTCAGACCATTGAAAGAAATAAAACTATGAATCCTCCTAGAAAGCAATTCCTAACAGAAAGCATTAACACTTTCCTTTTTAGGGTTCCGTATCCAAAGGGTAAAACGGGACACTATTACTAAGACTCCGCTGTATGTATGTCTGTCTGTCTGTCGGTCCCTCTGTCACCAGGCTGTATCACAGATGATGTATTTCTGCTGCCGCTATAACAACAAAAGATTAGAAAATATTTAAGTGGGGCTCCCATACAACAGATATGATTTTTTGCAGTGCCATATGGTACGGAACCCTTCGTGCTCGAGTCCGACTCGCACTTGGCCGCTTTTTTAAGTCAGAGAATGTGCAATTGTTAAGCTTTCTGTGACAATTCGCCCGTTTCGCGCGACCCCATTGAATTAGGTCCGTAAACATTCATTACGTGCGATACTGTTTGCTTTGCTTTATAAACAGTGCGGCGGTTGCGAGGTTAGTTGATTGGTCCTGTAAGCACGGCACACGTGAGTGCAGGGATCTCTATTGCAATCCGTCTTTTACAATGGGAAAGGAATCCCTTCTCTATACTTTCATATTTTACTTATGTTAAAATTTGCCAAAATCCGAGGGTTTGTAGATGCGTTTACAACCATGTACAAAGTGGGCCGCGTCTAGGTAGATTGAAGGAGGTCATTCACTAGACGAAACGCGAAATATATTAAAAAGAGGAAAGATTTGTGTTTTTGTAAAGAATAAATCAAGAATAAGTCAATAACTACTGTACCGATTTTAAAAACGTCCTGAACAACATAGACTATATTATTTACTAAAAAAAAAATTAGGGAACCCTACTAAAGCTTCAATAATGTAACCTACGGTATAAAAAAGTAAGTGTCCACCCATGCGAAGCTGTAACGAACCGCTAGTCTATTATATAATGCGACAAAAAGCATGGGTAATCGTATTACTGCTTGTCCACCGAAGCAAGTTTCGAGGGACATAAACCTTCTCTACACTGAGAATAACCAAATATAGGTGTTATTCACAATCAGACATAGACACGACTTTCACGGTACAGAATCCTTTTGAATATTTTTCTCAAATAACAATATGAAGGGGAGATGTCTATTAGTTGGGTACTTAATGATATCAACTCCAACCCAAGCGCAACGCCACCTGAAATACTGTAATAAAGATCATCCCATTATAACCTACCAAAAAAAAAGAATAAAAAAAGATACTGTATAATATGATTGTCAACAACTTTTATACCATATTCAAAGAAATAAATAAATGTCTTCTAATGTAATTACGTCTCGGATGATTGTTATTTTATTTTACGACGTGAAACACTTCGCCTGCTTCACTTTGAGAAGCAACGTGAGAAATTATGTACTAAAATAAAAGAGACTATATAGAAGTACGAATAAAGTTCTCAATGATGGCCTTTTAACAATGACTTTATATCAAACGATTTATCTTCTTATCGACTTTAATTTTATGACTGTGTAAGCTATTGTGGCACTCACGCGCGGTTTCTGAAACACTGATCATCGTAGATGTTAACTAATCAGCTGTTAAATTCTGACATTAAGATCATTCTGATCACTATAGAAAGTTTACCATCCTTTTGGCAATTCGAATAACATTTGAAAAGCAATTTGACAGCTGATTAGTCAGCTGCTACGATGATCAGTGTTTCAGAAACCTGGCGTCAGTCTTGTTATATACACAACAGTCTTTCTGCGGTTTCGTCGGCACAGTCGACCGGCACTTAATTACATATGAATCACGCACGAAAGCGAACGCATTGTTTGATGGAGTGTTTCATAATAGATATTGTTTAATGACATCAACCGATCACAAAGTCGAATGTGCACATTACATTTTTGTAACAAGAAACAAAACCGAACTCAGATATCCTTGTCACTACCGCTCTATGACTTTGAGGAGTGCCCAATGCGTCAGATGAAGCTTTAATAGTCTCGGGACTGAAAGCACAAACATCAGTTAATACAAGATACAAGGAGTGCCCTGATGTATACGTAGTCTATAAAATCCAATATCAATGAAATGAATATCAGACTAAACGACAGCTAATCCGACCCCAAATGCCAAAAGAATTTTTAATATCGCTTCATTAATTATGGAGTTCTAAGGTAGCAAAAACCGGCGAAGTACACACAAACCGGCCACATTATCTATAAGAACTGCAAAAATAAAATTATGTCTGTTGTTTGGGAGCCCCACTTAAATATATTTTTTTATTCTGTGTTTCAACATACGCATTATATAGGAGCAAATGAACACATTTACCTATTTATAATTTTAGCCAACATGTATAAATAATGCACACACATGGTTATACTATTTCTATAAGTAGGTACATGTCTCCATATTTGATCGGATATCCAATTTGTCATCACAGATAAAGAATGCAACCAGATACTTTTAATAGCACTAACTAGCATTAAGATATCTTTCTATAGCATTAAAAAAAATCGTTTACCTTTTACCGATGCATATTGCCGATTTTTAAATTAGAAATTCTTGCTATTTTCTACAGATAAGTAACCATCAAATATATATTGAATGTAATATTGGAAACCATCTCATTTCCCAAGTTCAGTCCAGAAGAGACGCCATGTGTAAGAGTTTAATTATACCAGCGATAGCTAATATCTCCGTCCGATAATAAGATGAGTTTACCCATCTCGAGTTCTTAATTGTTAGCGCGGCGAACGGCCCGTTGTTCGTAACTGTACATCGGTGGCTGTAAAATTCGGCCCGCGAAATGAATCCGTTACTGTATTCAGACGAGCAATGTCCCAGATTCAGTTTTAGTGTAGTGTTGTTTAGCACTGCTCCCGTTCACGCTCGTCGCGTAACGATTGTAGGTCGGCGTAGACGGGTCCAGAGTTCGAAGTTTGGTCGTGTTCTATACAGGTAAAATTTTTTACCAACGAAAAACAAAACCGACCTCCAATATCTCGCTCTGTATTCATTTTATAATTGATTTTCAGGAGTTCCCTATCTACTTGTCACGTAATCGTATTGAACCCACGACCCATGAACCCGTGGCATTGAAGACTTGTATAATTCTTTAACTAGCTATATAGCTCCCGCTATCCAGCAGTTGTGGCTACTCGTTGGCGCATTTCCATTCTCAAAAAACCGGTCGTAAAAACCTAGTCGTCACATACACCAATACTATTTAAGACGTGATTTTACATGTTGCTCCGACCTCACAGGTCACAAATAGAATAGGGACAGGAGAAACAAGAAGCGTTGTAAACGCTGCAACACAGAAAAGTTTGGTCATCCCTAAATTTTTAAATTAATCGCAACAACTTCTGTTGTTGCTGGAATAGGCAAGCTTAGTACACGGTTAAACGTCTTAGGTAGACTACGTAATTAATAAGAGCAATTCAAAATTAATCTGAATTATATATTAAAGTGATGATTGAATAATAACCTAAGTGTAGTTATGATGGAAATAAATTAAGAAAATAAACGTTAAATGGCATCTTATAAAAAAAATATTTTTGTAAAAAGGCTAAATGCAAGGCGCTAAGTAAAACACTTCTAAGCATATTCCATGAAACTATTCACAAATACTTTAACGCCTTTGTTGGTATTAAATGCTTTAAGGACAATGAATATTCCATTATGTTTGACGTTAATTTAGAAGGATAACTATTTAAGATTGCTACACACAATTTCCTGTTTTTGAAACACCGAGAATTGATGTATCGTCTGCCTCTTGAAGTTATTTATGGCCGTATTTGTTGGTTTCCCTGATTCAAATTGAAAAAAACACTCGTGTTTAGTATTCATAAGACATACAACACATTTTTACTGATACGACAAGTAGCAGCTTCTACAAATGCGGTCTGACAGAAGACAGGCGAGAAGTTTTATAATTTAGCGTTCTGGATGCCGGACTTATAAATTAATGTTTGTAACGCCTCTGCAACCCTACAGGCGTTATACATGTCCATGAGCGGCGGTGATCAGTTAAAATTATTTAAACAGGCTGCACGTGTGCAGGCGTGCTGTGGCACGAATGGGCAGGTCCGTGCGAAAAAGTACCACGACCACACGCATTTCGTCTCACCAGACGAAACGCAGAAGTATCATCACCCACCGTGAGGTAGCCGGGGCCAACTTCGTCAAAATCTGGCAACGCATTTATAATCCTTCGGGTGCTACAAATATCCATGGGTTGTCACTTAATATCAGTTTAATCGCCAAATTGTTCTCCATTATCTTATAAAAAGAGACGTAAGAAACATGCAATGTACGGTGTGATGTACGGGTTTGTCCCCAGTGCTGTTAATTCCTGACCGCCAGTTCGATTCATATTAACTAACAGTAGACATTCGCACTGACTGGATTTTTTTTCCGGGGCCGTACCTTGATGGTAAATGGTTTTGGTATCTTCTAGAAGAGAGTCAGTGACTGTCAGTCTCATCTAAAACTACGTTAAAATGTATGTATCTATGTTAAATGATTTTGAAATTACCTGCCTTTGCGAGTGTCTAGGTGGCGTTGTTCATCCCTATCTCATTACTACAAATTATAAACAAAGCAAATTATAAGAGCCGCGATAGCTCAGTGTCCGGGCGCAAGCCTTTAATTCAATATGCTCGAGCAACCCGAGTTCGATCCCCGGTGCCGGCACCAATGAAATTGTTAATTTCAAGTGCTGAATTATCAAGTGCTCAGCGGTGAAGGAAAACATTGTGAGGAAACCTGTATATTTTCGAAATGATAATAAAAAAAATTATTTTGAAGATATTTGAAGTCCGCCAATCCGCAGTGGGGTCGCATGGTGGACTATGCACTAATACCCTCTACAAAGGAGGCCTTTGCCCAGCAGTGGGACATTTATAACCTGATACTCTTTTATAAACAAAGCCTTCTATCGGCTCTGTCAGTCTGTCTGAATTCGATAAACTCAAGATATACCAAAAGGATTTTCATACGGCTTACAAAAATAGACTGAGTGATTCGTGAGGCAGATTTAGGTATATAAGTCATTAAAGTTTTGGGTTAGCTGTCTGAATTCATCAATACATCATGACGATGTTTTTTAGTGGTGTCGGAAAAGATTCCGAGGATAAAGTTAGGCGGCTATCGTAAAATAAATGTAGGTTTAGTATTATCTCTGCTACCAGTACGAGCTAGGCCGCGTCGCTAGTCTCCGATAAAACCATCTACGCCTATGAAATCTAGCGCTATACGAAAAACGAACTGATCGCTTGATGAACCTCCGTGATGCTGTTTCCGTCGACCCATTCTGCCAACTGGCAACCCCGTCGAGTGACGTCACTTAAAAATAAAGCAACACATTCGCGCGTGAATCACCGACCCCAAGACGCAGGGACGCGTGCCAATCGCCCAAACGAAACTCATCGCCGCTTTGTAATGTAAACTTTAGTCACGTTTACGATAAGCCCGAAGGCGATATCGAGTTACAGAGTTCTTAATGACGGCCGTTTTGTAATTAAAACATATCTTACCCGCGATCGAAATTGCCTAATTAAGCAACTTTAAATTCTCGTAAAACATTAAATGATACTATGGTTGTTCATGGCTTAAAAAGTCTGAGAGGATCCAGCGATTTCGTTTTGTCGACCCGGCCTGGATAGGTAACATACACATTACCTAACTTACACTTTCCCATTTAATGCTCGTTAACAAGATGGAGATATACAATGATTGGAATAACTTGGTGTAATATTAGTGCAGTGCATGTAATCTGTGGAAGATTATTACGTAATGTAAGAAAATCAAACCCTATCTCTTTATAACATCAAGTTAGATCGACGACGTGAAGCTCAATTAAAGAACAGTGTAGCAGTAAGGTAAAGAGAGCGGTGACTCATTTGTGAGGAATGTCATTGGTTGGCAATTGAAGCAAAAATTGAATTGAAAAGTTGACTTGAGGAAAACTTTAAGAAACCTTAACAGCAGAGAGTTCAGTTTTGCTCGAGAGTGGGAGATTAAATTGAGTAGCAATATCTTTGGAAGCGTTTCTTTCGCTTTACTTTCTAATCTAATCTAATCTGGCAGCTAAACTCTGAGCCAGTTAAATTTTACTTAATTTTCATTGTAATATTAAGGAAACTACATAATGACCTATGTCCCTTGCCCCCGAGATCTGTAAAGCGCGGTCTTCACCCCACCAAAGATGGGATCGGCACAGCATGTCAATCTAATCGTTAATGGTATTGGGTAGGTTTTAAACGACTGGCCGTCTGTTCCTCTTGAGAATAAACGTCCAGAACAGGAACAGTTATCGGCGTGTTTCACAAATCGCGAAATTTCACGACCGCCGTCGCCGAAGCCTAAAGATTTGAACCTGTACCACCGAGATATCATTGCAATCATCTGTAGTGCTGAATGTTTAGAATTTACTACTACCCCCGAAGAGGTCCAAGATATTATTAAAAATTTAAAACCGAAATCCGCCCGGGCCCAGATAATATCAGTAACAAAATTCTAAAAGCTCTCCCTGGGCCGCTTATCTGTTTACTGGCGACCATTTTTAACACTCTACTCTCCAGTTGCTCCTTCCCGGACTACTGGAAGCAAGCCACGGTTATCGGCATTCGCAAGCCGAATAAACCAGCCAACCAGCCCTCTAGTTATCGTCCCATCAGCCTCCTCAGTTGCCTGGGGAAACTCTACGAGCGGCTCTTATTAAACAGGCTCAAAGAGCACGTATTTTCCAACGGCCTTCTGCCCACGGAACAATTCGGCTTTCGAGCTAGACACTCTTGTCCCGACCAGTTATACCGCCTAACGGAGCACATCCTAAAAGGCCTAAACCACCCGAAACATATCAGTACAGGGGCTCTTTTCTTCGATGTCGCAAAGGCATTCGACAAGGTCTGGCACAACGGCTTGCTTTACAAGCTGTACACACTCAAAGTGCCAGATAGGCTCGTACACACCATCCAGGCCTTTTTGTTGAATCGCTCTTTTCGATATCGAGTCGAGGGCACCCTCTCCACAAGCCGCCGCCTCACGGCCGGCGTACCACAAGGCTCCTGCCTCTCACCTTTGCTCTTTACGCTCTACACGAGCGACATACCCAAAGACCCCCACGTCAATCTCGCGCTTTTCGTGGATGACACCGCGCTCTTTTATTCAGACCGCAACCTTAGAATATTAACCACTCGACTCCAAAGCGCTGCCGACCGCCTCGGCGATTGGTTCCGCAAATTGAGAATAGAAACAAATCCCGAAAAGAGTGTGGCGATTCACTTCACACGAAGTACTTACCCGTCACATCTTTATAATGGCCCTCGCCAATGCAGAAAGTTGGGGCAAATACCCCTTTATGGCCAACCGCTCCCCTGGGAGAAAAAGGTCAAATACTTAGGAGTCACTTTCGACTCGCGTATGTCATTTACTACGCACATTAATAACGTTCGTAATAGAGCCGCGTTCGTGTCCGGCCGGCTACACAATTTTAACTAACGCTAAAAGTAAAATGCCCTTAAGGCACAAATTATTATTATATAAGACCTGCGTACGACCTATTATGTCCTACGCATGCATGATCTTCGCCCACACGCACCCTACTCGCTTGTACAAGCTGCAAATAGTACAAAATAAGTTCATCCGCCGTGCAACCGGTGCGCAGTGGTATCAACGCAACGTCGATCTGCACAGCGATTGCAGACTCCCGACGATTCGCGAATATTTTAAAGACCTGACCAAACGGTTCTTCGATAGAGCCGAACATCATCCCAACCCTCTGGTGGTAAGCGCAGCAAATTACCAACCCGACACAAACGCGAACGTCAACAAGCGTCGCCCGCGAAACGTCCTCATCGACCCGGTCGAGGAAGGGGACTTAGATACGCCGGACCACCGCCGGGGGTCCCGCCGGATAACACTACACCCACAGCTAGTGTAACAACAAACACAATAGTTCGCCCTCGCCTCCGAGCACGGCGCGACCAACACAACGCGTACACAAGGTACACCCGCGTTCCAGGGCGGTTCTCACCGCCCCCAGCCACCGATTAGCTAAAAACACAGTCGACGGCCATCGTGGTCTCGGTCCGCACCGCAACGTCGATGGCCCTTAGATGACATGTCGTAGTTAAACGCACGCATGAGCACATGCGCGGCCCTACCCACAGCGGAGGGTCCAAACACGTGGGTTCTGGCTAGCCCACCGGTTCTGCGTCAGATGAAGCTTTAATAGTCTCGGGACTGAAAGCAAAAACATCAGTTAATACAAGATACAGAAGAAGAATTTACTACGAACGTGAGACAACTCTGACAGTGTTATATTATTTCTCCCTTATGCGGGCCATCTGTCCCCCAGATGTTGTCCACCACACGGACAAAGAGTTGGTCAATTATGTTATTAACTTAGAAAGTGATAGAATCTTCGATGCACTTAATGGATAAACTGTCCCGGGTGCGTCAGTTTATCAGGCCGTGAAGCTATTAGACTTCGTCTAAAAATAAAAGCTAAAAATTTTTGAATTTAATTACAGTAAAACATACCATCCCTCAGGTATTTTAGTAATGTTGAATCTTTGAGTCTTTGAATAATGACATCGCCTTGACCTGCACTGTGAATGCAAACAAAACTTTAGAAACAAGGAACCCGAAGTGAGATAGAGAAGTTAGTCCACTTGATAATCAGATTATGAACAGACGATTAACATTTCATAGATATCTCAGCAAAGAAAATACCACTGGGGTCTGATACACTACGCCGTCGTTTGTAATTTGGGTCGATAATCTTTAATATATAATAACCTTTATTTAAATTACAAACTTTTAGGTTTCAACAATTATAAGCACATTTGTGATAAGTAACATATTGAAAATTAAACAATCTATGATCTGAACGGTTCTGACCTCATAAGTAGGTGATGGTAATGGAACTGAGTCTCCTAAACACAGGTCATGTAATGGACCTGTGTTTAGGAGACTCAGTTCCATTCTCCCAATTTGGTGAAGTATTCGTACTCATATAAGGTACTGAAGTGAAGTATGTGCTATGGCCTTATTATTGTGCCAAACTATCGTACCCTGCTTGCTAACGATGCACAGTTTAGAGTACGACCTTGATTTGACCTTAGCCACACTGACACGATCCGTTAGTCTTAATAAGCCCTTTTGGAAATCGGGTGAGATTTCAGACAGTGTCGAAAGAGCGCCAGCATCTTTTGTGTATACTAACCCGTTCTTTGTGTGGTCTCACATCACGGTCCTACGAGCTACATTGAACCTTATTGATTGTGGAGTAAAATCGAGAATTGCATGTAACGCCCCGCAGTGTGGCAACGCCAGGATGGTGTGCGAAAAAACCCAGGGTATCCAATAACAATGTAATCGAGGCGCATTGTTTTATTGAATTCTTACTCATAAACAGTATCGACGCTTAGAAAGGGAGTTTTAGTTCCATCACTAACAAATAAAACATTGTTAGATTCTGATGCTTAAGCACTCTATGAAGTTGCATGCATATTAGTCGACATTTTATCAATAATTATTTAAACAGGAAGATTTCTCGGCAAGACAACACATTTGTGCGTTTTTTCTATGTGCACAAACAGACAGAATGTTTGTGCACATAGAAAAAACGCGGTGATTGGAGGGGAGTAAAAGACACCGAAATATACGTTATGTAGCTTTCTAAAATCGACCGTTGTTTTAATAAGAGTCGTTCAAGGTAGTTTCCTGGCATAAAGTCAAAATCATGACTTTCTTAATGACGTCCCTTTAATGACGACCTGAATGGCGTAGTGGGTAGTGTACCTGCCTCCTGCGCCAGAGAGTGTGAGTTCGATCCCAACTACTGGAAAAATGTTGTGTCATGAACATGTTTCTAGTGTCTGAGCGTTTATATATGTATAATATGTATTTATTTAGAAAATAAAAGTATGTTTAAGTATGTTTATCAGTTATCTAGTATCCATAGTACAAGCATTGCTTAGTTTGAGACTAGAAAACGTTTAGGAAAAATGTGTCCTAAATTTAAAAAAATCGAGTGCAAACGTATGATTTACTTATAACATGTACCGGGAACTGCTCGTGTGCACTCACAATACCCATTTAACCCGCACTCATTATCGTCGTTTCGCCACCTGACACATCGTGAGTGTCCCACGCCTCGTTTTATTTGCAATGCACCTTTAGTGACGTGCTGTCTATCGATAGGATAGTAACATTTTTATTGACAGAAAAGCAAAACCGACTTCAAACATTTTGTTCAATATACATCTTCTTTTTGATCCTGTAGTCTCCGGCGTCCAAGGTCCGATACAAATGGAATTAATATGGTACCACATGGTAGCTGAACCGAAGCCAATGCAAAAATACTTTTTGAAATCTGTTCATAAATGACGGAGTTCTGTCGTACCGAACATAAAAGAATACAACCGAATTAAAAATCTACTAATTTTTTAAAGCTGTTTGAAAATTGGTTAATTATGTAATTATCTTTAAGACCGACGTCTTAAAGATAATTTAGAATATTAGCCGGCTCCATTCTAAGTTTCCATTCTAAAGTTGTGGCGAAAAGAAAGGGGAATCTCGCAAACTCTTGCGTTCATATTGGTCTTCGTTCGTTATCGATGTTGATCTTGTCCATTTATATACTTCAGTATGTATGATTTCAATTTTGATATATTATGAAAGTAATACTAGTAAAAATTAAGAAACACAAAATACATATAGGTAATTTATATTAATTTAAATTCTACATAATATATGTGAATGTTATACGAGTACGTACCTATTTTGATTGTATTGGCGAAATATATTTTTCTTTTGAATTCTAAATGCTTTAACGCCTTCGCACCGAGTCCATACATAAAATAGTTATATCGAATTCAAACTTAGACAATTTAACCGTCATTTATATAGTAAAAGTTACTTATATTATATAAAAAATATATATTTTTGTTTTATATTCCAATCCAGGATAATATTTTCTTATTAATATCTTGATGTTGCAACATTTCATGAAAAATCATTTTTTAAAGAATTATTAAAAATATTCTGTCCAGGATTTTTTTAGGCAACCCAGTTTTAATATATATTTTCTAATATACTAAATTTATTATAAATTGAATTTTATTCTATTATCAGCTCGGTCGATTTAGATTCGGATCATAGACCATACCCATTATAAAATTATAAGCTGGTACTTAAAGGAATTTGAGAGTGTTTTTAGTCCATGTTGTTCGCATATATGCAATTTACTGTGTTCAGTCATGTAGAAAAACGCCCGTTGTATTTATGGTTTTTTTAATATTTTTTTTCTAATTTATGTTGAAAAATCTTTTTGATTTTAACAAACAATTTTATATATCTTTAACTGTATTTTTCTCTTTCAATATATTGGATGCTGTCAACGCCTCTAAATTTAACAGCATTAATGTACGGTTGATGTGTATGTAACTATTTTGTGCCTTAAATTGTGTTCATTATGTGGGCGTTAATGAAATAAATAAATTAATCAATAAAATACATATACTTCTGCGGCAAATCCATACAATAAGGATAAAAGCGTGAACACTCCATATCTTCATATATCGATACTCCGAATTTTCCGTCGTCAATCCCTACACGTCACAAGGAAATAGCCAACCGAAAGAGCACGACTGTTCGAAACGGTCGTACCATTGTCTGCCTTCAGGTGTTGCCATTTCAAAAGGGCCGTGTTCAATGTTCCAAAACTGTCGAATCGTTTTAGAATGTTACATGGACTACACCAAAAAAAAAACTTGTTTATGCAATAAAAATATAAATTGGCCCAGTTTTAAACTGACTATAGATGACTCCGTGGCGCAGTTGTTAAGGTATTGGCAAATGCGCTCGGGTTGTGGGTTCGATTCCCATACGGTACAACTATTTGTATGACCCATAGATAATTGCTTCGGATCTGGGTGTTTGTCCACGTAAACCTTTACAACACAGGATAATATTATTTTATAAATTATTTATAAAATATTCTACTACATTAAAACAATATGTTATAAAGGATAATTAAAGAAAAATTTAAAGCTTCATATATCTTCGATTATATATATCAGTCACAAATTCTATTAGAAACGTCTTATTAATTGCGATACAGCCTATTAAAATACTTTCATTGTAATTAAAAGCTTCCTGGGAAATAACTACGTGTGGCAACACTCAATGACATAACTCGCCTCTAATAATAGCCAATTGGATTGCGGTTGCGCCGGCGCGGGCGCATCGCCGCAGGTGCGTTGTGTTGCCACACGCGAAAATGTACCCCGAATTTCGGATGTTGAACCCGTCCCTCCGATCATGTTTGACGGTTGGTTCGTTTATATCTCACGCGCGGCGCCATGCCAAGTGTTTCCAGGTGCGAAATCAATTAGCGGATTCCATTCCGGCAGGCATGATATGAATTATCTTTCCAACAGTTGGTCATGATAGATTTTAATGTCCCTCCGTACTTCCTTAAGTTGGGAAGAATTTGTTGGCATGCGTTCAGTGTTGCAAGCTTTGGGCCGGTGTCTGCTTCAGATTCGATTTCATTATTACTTCTCTGATACGCATAACTATATATATAATATTTTCGAACACATTTTTACACAACGTTCTCTAGTCACAAACTTCAGCAACGAATTGTGATAAACGTGCTTAAAAATACTTTTGTAAATAACTACATATTATACATAATTAAATACCCAGACACTGGAAAAACACTATTTTTATCACACAATATTTCTCCAGTAGTGGGGATCAAATCCACACCCTCTTATGTGAATGTCATGGTGACTGACTCTATACCCAAAACCTGTTCACCAACAAAAATTCTAGTGCCCTGGAACTCGTGCCAATTTGCCGGATTATTTACGTACTATATATAATTAATATCTAAGTATTTTAGTTTTATTAGGATTTATCGTACTTTTCACTGCCAAATGACAGTCCTATGGTCATAGCTGGACCCTAATTATTGTAAGATGTTCGATATTGTTTACTATTTCTTGAGATTACTAACAACACTAGCGTGATTGGAAGTTCGTTTTCAGTTTTAAAAAAATCGGAGGGGCGGGGGGGGGAGGCGTCCCGTCCCGAGTCCGTCCAGATAGTGTGTTGACCACTTAACATCTAGTGAACTGCTGGCTCGATTATCATCTCACAATAAAGGTCGATTAAGTAATATTTCAGCTCAGCTGATTGAAACGAACAAAACGATTGCGACTGGGGAAAAAATGTCAAGGCTTTGACGACCGCACGGTGGCGGTTCGGATTTGTTCGGATTACAGAGGTTTCTGCCAACGAAACCCTAAAAGGAGATCTAAATATATATAATTATGATTTTGCAGTCAATATTTAGAGCGTATTTATATTCAAGAGTTATCAGTTTAATCTTTATATATAGAAATATATCTTCCGTGTGTTTGTGCCCACAAAACCCAAAAACTGATGGTTCACAATATGGCTGATGAAAATTATACTGTTTTTATTCCGAAATTCCAACGAAAACGACCAAATAAAAGCTACAGTAAAACGTTTACATAAATTTGACTTTACGACTTTAACAACGAATATCTCAATGTACCTTTCCTTTACAAAAAACATCAGATGACGAAAAGCATTGCTTAAAATGCAATAAAAACAAAGTAATGAAATACGTTTTTCATTGTTGTGAATTTTATTTTGATTTTAAGTGCAGAGAATAGCACTATAACAATATCATTAAAAGAATGAGTTGGACAAGTCACCAGTGTTTTCACAAGTAGGTACACTATTCTCACTCACTATCTATTTTCTATTCGATTTTGAGGAGTTCCCTGATTTGTCTCCTGAGTCCAAGGTCTGATACCAATGAACTTAATATGGGAACACATGGGAGCTAAGCCCAACCCAATGTAGAAGAATTTCAAAGTCGGTTCATACATGACGGAGTTCTGATAACAAACACAAATAAAGCATACAACCGAATGGAGAATCTCCTCTCTTTGAAGTCAGCTGAAAAATAACCGCGTTGAATATTTAGAGAAAGCAGGTGAACTATTCAATAATACTCTACCGATCTTATATATCCATGTAATGGGCCCGTATATCAGTGAAGCTAATGGTCTTGCGAAAACATTCAATGTTTTCGTTTCCGAGCTGGACGCATTTGGATTTTGCACACTGCACTCCGGTATCTTTCTAAGATTTTATCGCAAATAACTTGTATTCCGCGAGATAGCTTAAAAGTGTATGCGTGCGAGTCTTTTTTATGTGAGAAGTCGGCAAGCGAGTTGGCGTTTCACCTGAAGTTAAATGATAGTCGCCGCCCATTGACATTTGCTACAACCGTAAGGTGCGACTACTTCACTTACCAGACGAAACGCAGAAGTATAACACTTCACGTCGGTCCTCTAATTCGGGGTACTTCCCCGGACGGAACTGCCCATTCGTGAAACAGTGATGACTGTTGCGTGGAATTACCAGACTTAGAAAATTCTCGAGTTAAAAAGAGTCAAAAGATCTCCATAAGTATTTTAATGTAACAAAGTCAAAATTCCAGCATACAAACAATTTCGAATATCGTTTTACAACGATAATTCGAACGAGAGATGTTGCCATTGCTTTTTTAGAAATTTAAATTGTTTAGAGTGCTAATTTTTGCACTTAAGATTGAACATTAAAATATGTAGAAAAAGTACGAAAGATTGTCGCCGCTGTGGGAATAGAACCCACGTCTTCGGCATTCGCGGCCTGACGCTCTAGCCACTGAGCTAAATGGCTGATTGTCACACCTACGAAAATCTCAACGTTTTTTCCACGTTGTTTCTTAGCGACAATGTTTTCGTACTTTTTCTACGTTTAAAATATGTTCAATCTTAGGTGCAAAAATTAGCACTATAAACAATTTAAATTTTCAGCGTAAATTATGTTCACTTTTTGCTTTTTTTGTGTTTTGTCCTTCTATAAATTTATTAAGACGCTCCACTTTTTGCTTTGGATCGGCACTGAGTTTTTTTCGGGCTTAGGATATAATTATTCAGACATAATATGATCAAATTTCTTTGTTGTCGTCGGTGGTGCATTTGCTTGTGGGCATTTATTTATTTTGATGGGATTTGACGCAAGGATAATTTCCAAAAAGACGTAAATTTGCACTCGTGTCTGTCCCTAAATCTGCACGTCACTTTAAATATTAGGTGTGCCAAAGAAGCGATATGATTTGGATAAATTCCACGATTCCAAGCCGCCCACGCGCACCAAAGACACACGTAAACAACGCCCGTCTTACGTATATTCTGCTAATATATTGCGAGGGAGTTATTCGGATTACGCTATTTATAGCAGTTAATGACAAACAACCCTAACGATCTTTACACTGAGTCAGGTTATCCCTGAATACAGTCAATGTATGCAAAAGTATATTTAACAAGTAAAAACAAATCGCAATCATAATTGATTCTCTTTCTCCCTAGTTTTAACCGATGGTGTATATAAATACTAATTAGAAAATAGATGTAATGTCAGTCGTCAATTGTTTTTGCTCTCGCAAAGTGTATATGTGTATATTTATAATAGGACACTATATTAGTTAAATATTATTTACTACTATAATGTAGTTTTATTTTGCAATATGTATGTATTAACGAAAAGCGACTGTTCATATGCTCAATAAATACTAACTCAATAAATAAATCACACGTGCGCAAAGTGTTATGTTAATATCATTTATATTTACCTCCACAGGTATATCATGTATGTTTTAATAATTTTTTTTAATGTGAGAAAGTGGCAAACGAGCTGGCGGTTCACTTTATGTTAAATGATAACCGCCGCCAATGAACATTTGCAATACTCGTAGGTTTGCGAATGCGTTGCCACCTTTAAGAAGTGTAGCAAAAGTGTAACACTTCTATGTTACGCCGGTCTTCTGTGAGATTGTGGTACTTACCCGGACGGTCCTGCCCATTCGTGCAACAGTGGATACTGTTGCGTGGCCCTACCACATCTAAAAAATCAAAAGGAAAATTTGTAGTGAGATATTTGACGTCGATTTTGTTTTTGTCAATAAAAATGTAAGTAAATGTATTGTTGCTATTAAGATCCGAGTAAAAAGTCGCTCGTGCCACCAAAATAGATTGTTTATTAATTAAAAAAACAATATAACCAACAATTAATGACGTATTCAATCAGTGATGCGCTTTTTACTCAGTGATTCGGTTGTTATAAACAGCAGCATGAAACTGGATATAGCCGACTTTAATTGTCTCGTTCTGGCGACATCTTATAGTCGTATACATTTTCTCTGATGACTTCACACGAGAAACTTTTATTACACAAACCCCTTCTTTTAACCGAAACGAGGTAATCGAAGATGATATCTTCAGATATAAAAATGCTAATTTCAAAGTATGACAGAAACAGAATATTAAAGAAAAGAAACGTTTTACAAATATAAACTTCACGTGGACAAACGCCCAAGAACGATTATCTGTTAGTCACATAAATAGTTGTCGCGTATGGAAATTGAACCAACGCGCTTGACCCTGAATTCTTCGATATACGTTAACAAATTTTTGTAGTTTCCTATTAAAGCCACCAGAACAGTATTCTAACAACACCTGTCCTGAGACACTGACATCCGAACATCCTCCTGGTGTACCCTAAAACATGGCATATCAGTAAACGGAATAACATGGTATACATGGTACTTTGGAAGAAATCCAATATATAACCACTAGAAAAACCCTCAATTCTAACCACAGCAACTGTTAAGTTAACCACGGGTCAGACGTCTATAAATTCAGGATGTTAAATGCGAAACGAAACTCGATGATATCCTCAAAATATGTTCAATTTGTAGACTCCGTGGCTTCGGCGTCGGGGCTCGCGGGTTCGATCCCCACACGGGACAATTATTCGTGTAATCCACAGATAGTTGTTTCGCATCTGGGTCTTTGTCCACGTGAAATTTATATTTGTAAAACGTCTTTACAATTCTTGTAAAATGTTTCGTCTTTTGTAAAATGTTTTTGGCAAAAAAAAATCCTAGCGACTCCATCCCTTCTTCCTGAAAGACAGCGTTGTCGTGACGAAGCGATCTCGCCGTTCATACGAACCGGGGACTCTTTTTGCGAGGCAATCATCGCGACCGCGCACGCAACGCTCGACATTCTTCGCACGAGAAACTAAATTAATATGTGACTGGCCGCGGCTGTCCTGTCAGGCGGCAGCGGGTAGCTTAGCGGTTTCGTTAAATAGCAAAAGTGCTTTTAGTTTTCGGGTACGTGTTTATACAATTCTGTAGGAAAGAAAAAAATGCACATTTATGAAACTACTAGCGAGTACTTCTAAACATTATAATTACAAATGTCATTAGTGTAATGTTACCTATTATTTCATAGCTCGGAGAAAAAGCAAAGTAAAGTTTTATAATAAGTATTTCTTTAATTGAAATTCACAATCTGCTCGAGATTTATTATTTGATGTTAGAAATTACTACAACGAACTGCATAATTATGTTATACATTATTTGTATTATTAATTCCAGTTTAAAATAAATAACTTAATTTTTTAATAAATTTAAAATAAATACTTTATACTGGAGTAAAAAGATAAAAATATTGTTATTGTAAAAAGAGATTGTTGCAGTGCAGACTTAACAAGCGGTCCCACCATCAATCAAAAATTTTAAGCAATTTAAGAACACGTTGTGTTTTGGTGAAAGCTTACTTCTCTGAACGCGTTTTGTAAAGACGCTTTAGATACATGTCCTCTACAATAGTAAAGCCATGTACAACGTTCAAAAATACATTTAAATAGGTCGAGGAAGGGGACTTGATACGCCGGACCCACAGCCGGGGGTCCCGCCGGATAACACTACACCCACAGTTAGTGCAACAACAAAACGCGTACACAAGGTACATCCGCGTTCCGGGGCGGTTCTCACCGCTCCCAGCCACCGATTAGCTAATTGCACAGTCGACGGCAATCGGGGTTTCGGTCCGAACCGCGACCTCGATGGCCCTTAGATGACACACCATAGTTAAACGCACACATGAGCACATGCGCGGCCCTACCCACAGCGGAGGGCCCATACCCGTGGGTTCTGGCTAGCCCACCGGTTCTGCGTCAGATGAAGCTTTAATAGTCTCGGGACTGAAAGCAGAAACATCAGTTAATACAAGATACAAGACATTTAAAGTTTTTTAAGTTTTCTTTTTTCGTTCGGTAGAACTGACCGACAATTTACTGTAGCTGTAGATAAGTTGATGCTTAAAGACAATACTTTTTTCTAATACTTCGAATGTTCCAACAACTTCAAACTTCTATATACGCCTTTCGTTATCTACTACCTGTGCGGTAACAATAATATCGCACTGCTTATCGCTTACGCCGCCACTGTACTCCGACCCCGTTTCAGTTCGAAAGTCATTGGCTATGAATTGTAATTAAACGAAAAAATGTAAAATCCTCCGCAACACTACTATTTCACGGTACAACGGTTTTCGGATAAACAATTACGACGCACGAAACGTTTTTTTAGATTTCAGTCTGCTGAAAAAGTGAAGCAAGACATTTATTCACATTAAACCGTGTTGCATCTCAAAGAAATTCGTTATTTGTCTTGCCCTTCTGCCCTTTGTGGGGTCGGCACATGTAAATAATGATGTTATATTCGTAGCGACCCACCCCGGCTTCGCGCGGGTGCAATGTATTATACATATAAATCTTCCTTCCTCTTCCTCTTGAATCACTGTCTAGTAAAAAAAACCGCATCAAGATCCATTGTAAATTTTAAAGTTTTTTATAGTGCTAATCTCTGCACTTAAGATTTGAACATTAAAACATGTAGAAAAAGTACGAAAAGATTGTCGCCGCTGTGGGAATCGAACCCACGTCTTCGGCATTCGCGGCCTGACGCTCTAGCCACTGAGCTAAACGGCTGATAGCCACAGCGACGAAAATCTTAACGCCTTCTTTCTACATTGTTATTTAGCATTTTGAAGCAATGCTTGGCGCATCAATGCATAAAACGGGACCCTATTACTAAGACTCCTATCTATCTGTCTATCTGTCCGTCCGTCTGTCACCAGGTTGTATCCCATAAACAGTGATAGTTAGACATTTGAAATACTAAAAAAGAGAATAAAAAAATATTTAAGTTGGACTCCCATGTAACAGACATGATTTTTTCCCGTTTTTATAGATAACTAGCTGCTGCCCGCGACTACGTCTGCGTAGAATAGGCTGAAGACATTCAGACAGAAAGACAGTTAGTAGCAAGCAAAATAAGTTATAGCCTATGTCTTATTCTGATGTATAAGCTATATTATTGTAAAGTTTCATTAAAATCCATTCAGTAGTGCGTAGCGTGAAAGAGTAACCAACATCCATCCATACATACAAACTTTCGCGTTTATAATACTAGTAAGGAAGTAAGAATGGTAAGGAACCCTTCGTTCGCGAGCCTTTGCCGGTTTTTACCTGTTACAGTGGTCAGTCTTCATTCCACATGGCCTGAGTGCGCTTTGCGCTATGTTTGCCTAAACGCGATGGCCTCTCAAGAACTCGTCAGCTTTTTTTTTAAGTGAAAAGTTGTCAAGCGAGCGGGCGGTCCACCTGTTGTTTAGTGGATACCGCCGCCCGTAGATACCATGTGGATACCGTGGATACCATCTGCAGCACAGCGTTTAAAAAAGTAGGTTCCGATATCCTCACTCACCAGACGAAAAGCAGAAGTATAACACTTCCACTTCACGCCGGTCTTTTGTGAGGTCGTGGGACTTCCCCGGTAGGATCTGCCCATAACTGCAACAGCAAAGATTGTTGTATGGCCCAACCACAGTGATTGCAACTTTTGAAATAAAAAAACATCTATTTACATCTTTTAAAATCCATCGTTCATATCTCATTTTTCAATTTGAATCACTTCAAAATTAGTTTAGTCCATGCGACATTAAGCGTGATACACCTCACAAACTTTCGTGTTCATATCCAATATTCTCTTTCCATTTTCTCCATTGTAACCTGACATACTCGTTCGTGCTATATATAATTTAATGGACGGGGGGGTAATAAAAAGCTAGGCTATAACAACGCAACCACACGAATGTGGGAGAATTTTTAAATAACATATATAGACACCATCAGTAATATTTAATGAGGCTAATTTTGTTTCCTACTAATGACGTAATTACTTAATCCCATTTTTATGAATCCATAGTGAGTTGTTCGCACGCCCACAGGTTCCTGATCCGATATAAAAATAAAGTAATGATTTGATCTATTTAGTGAGTTTTTTCTCCAAAAATCTTGCCAATGTAGTTGAGCTACTGATTGATACGATTACGAATTTGCCACGATGATACACGACTTTAAATACTGATTACTTTTTTTTCACTTCAATAAAAGGCGATCCTGTGCAATATAATATACCCCGGGCCTTGTTGTGGTTGAATAAATATTGTGGGTGGGCTATCAAACGGCCCATTCGAAAATAAGACTTGGTATGCACGCACATGATGAAAGCATGCCTCAATGGCTCATCCCACTGCACGACTGTCTCAAACGCTAGCCAGTTAATCGACAGGGTGGGCAGGTGGCCCCATTCAGCAAGCCGCGACAATTGCATAATCCCGGTGCAGCCAGGAGATCGGACGAAGGGCGCCGGGGCCAGCGTGGTGGTCCCGCACGGCGCCGGTGCCAAAATTAACCGAGCGGCGTTTAAAGATAGGCCGAGTCGCGTTTCGCGCGCCCAACAACTCGGAGACGAACGCCGAATACAAGAGCACAAAGGCATTTCTCGGCCTGAAAGAGGAAACTGGCTGGCAGATCGAGTTTAGACGACCTACTGCTGTGCATACGTCTGTACAGATTTCACGAATTCTCATTTATTCTAAGTATGTTTAGATTCTATATCTTTTATTTACGTTTTCCGATTTCAAATAAGAAGGAGGTTTCTCAATTCGACCGTCTATATTTTTTTATGTGTTCGTGGATAACTTCGTTGTTTATGAACCGATTCTCAGCTCATCAGATGAAATATCACGACTTCCGAAAACTGGCGTGAACTGGAAGTATTATGCTTGGCAACGTCTGCTCTACAAGAGGTCCATGGTTGGCAGTTATCACTTATCATCTGATGAACGATCTGTCAGCTTGAAACGTTCTCCAATAAAAAAGATGTGGAGATTTTCGCCAAAGCCGAGCGCGTGGGATCGAGGTTTATTACAACCGTCTCTTCCTTCCGTTCAGTGATCTTGATGGAGAAATTGTTATGACATCTGTTGCAGCCTGTGCTAAGTTTAAGTCTATCACATTTTCTATTCCATATTTGCCACATATTGGTCTCAAATATCTGGATGAAAGCAAGCAGAGCGCCTTCTTCAGTGTCCCGTAATTTATAAGTCAGCCACTTAATCTTACCACTCAAATTGTTCATCTAATCTATACAGAAACCTGACTTCATTTTATTGGCAAAGATGTCAATGATATAACAGGTTTATTCGACACTTCTTCGATAGTCCAACAACACCAACTATGTAAGGTTTTGCAATTGACCATCGTCACACTTTTATTCAACACTTGCTCGATATGCCAACATCACCAACTCAGTAAGGTTTGGCAGACTTGGACGAACATTTGCCACAACGTGAAACATATCATTTAGTGACTCGCCGGGAATTCAGGTGGGAACATTTTGATACGCAACGGGTGCTATAATTAAACACGACGAGTGGGTGAAAATTCCGCGTTGGTGAATTAATTTAGGGATTTCGCAGAAATGGAGTTTAACAATAACTGATTTGATGAATTTATATACGCCGTGAACGTAATGGCTTTGGGTGTCTTCGCTCGTAAACAATTTTGAGTACGTACGGAAATTGGTATAGTTGTTTTTCATTTTATCGTACGAACATTAAAATAATAAAGCTTAAACAAAAAAAAATATAATTCAAATTATTTTGTGAAGGACGGTGCTGTTATTGAAAATAAACCATAGAAGCCGGAGTTCAATAAAAAAAGTTTTAAGTGTACAGTGTGTTTAATAAAAATAGCAGACGTTAAAATTCAGCTAAGTAACAATACTGAAACTAAAAAATTGGCTAAATAAATGAATAATTAAAGTTTAATGTCCCTAAGTCCGAATAGCGTTTAAATTTTTCTAATAACTTTATGTTCTGCATATTTTTGCCTTGAAAACGCAATAAAATTGAGAATTGCTAATGTTATTTATGCTCAAGTTCATTTTAGTACTTGTCTCTGCACTCAAGAGGTTTTGTAGAATAATTGCCGAATTTATTTTCGGCGCAGTTGGATTATAAACTGCTGCATCATCAAGGTAGAGTGCCGACGCTAAGTTTTTCTACAAAAAAAAATCACGTTTTAAATTACTTATTTAAGGCACTGAAAAAATGTCTTTCTTTAAATCCTTTTCTAAAAATGATGACCGTTGTGTTTAGTTGTTTATAAGCATGGGTGGATTTATATTTACCCTGAGCGGTCCCAATTTATTGCAGTAAGAACGTTTTAGTTTTCAGCCCGTAGACTATAATAGATTCATCGAACGTAGAAGTCATGTGTTATCCTGAACGTACGAGTAAGTAAAAATGTAGACGAAGAATTCGCCGGCTGTTGTTTTATGTTCCATTATAATTAAGCTTTTAATCTAGAGCATTCATTATCTGGGATTACATCCTTGATGAGATATTAGCCAAGTACTATTTTTTTAATAGAATAGCTGACTTAACTGCGCGAGCGGTTCAGCTGAGAGTTAATAAGGTCAGGTACGACACACTGAGAGTGGTAGACTAGCAAAATCATATTCAAAATAAGCTTTATTTCTTCCTACCTTCATCCAACCCATATGGGAATCGAACCCACGACCCTTTGCGCCAAAAACTTAGCACTTGCGCCACCGAGTCATCTATATTAAAAATAATCCCTTATCCCTACTTAATGTTATAAATGTGAATGTAAATTTGTTTGTTACGCTTTCACGTCTAAACTACTCAACCGATTATCATGAAACTTTGTACACATATTCTTGAAGGCATTAAAAAGGACATAGGATTCTTTTAAAAAAAAAAATAGTTAAGGGCTTCAACGCGGGCGGAGCAGCGGGCTAAGCTGGTATTCAATAAAATTTTACCCGCAACCATCGCGAAGAAGTGTACGTTAGATATTTAACGTTAGCAGACTCCAATATCAAGAACTTCAGTTTGACGTTGCAGCGTTTTTAAGTTCCGCAAGTAAAAAAATAAAAATACGGAATGTTATTACTCTGAACGAAAACGAGAACGATTGTTCGACGTGCATACTTAAGAGCGCAGTCATCATGAAATTGATGTCGTTTTCTTAATACCGATTCGCTCATTAAATACCCGACTCGCGGCCGCTTTCACGTTGTAAAGTTTTAAGTCCCTTAGTTATATTCTACATTGTATACAGTGTCGACTACAATGTAAAACATTTACCTGCCACTTTTTTTTCGGTAAAGTCGTCTTCTCACCCTCGAAGGTTTAGGATGAATCAACCTTTGAATCGCGATGATTAGAGACCTGTGACAGTCTACTGCTTGACATAGTTCCCACTCAAAATACGGTACATATGACACATTATTGCCCGGTTTCTGAAACGCTGTTCATCGTAGATGTTAACTAATCAGCTGTCAAATGGCTTTTCAAATGTCATTTGAGTTGCCAAAAGGATGGTTAAGCTCTGTGAATTGATCATTCTGATCATTAAGAAGATTATTCTGGTCAATTCAGAGAGTTTTTCGGTTTGAGGAAAGTTGGCAGGCGGCTGATAAGTGATAACCGCCGCCCATAGACATCTACACCAACTGACTGTTTTTTGTTTAAAGCAATCCTTAAAAACAGTGAGTCTCAATTAACTCGCTCACCAGATGAAACTCAAAAGTCTAAAACTTCTACTTCACATTGGTCTTAGTGGTGCCGTGGCACTTCCCCGGACAAGCTTGCCCGTTCGTGCAACAGCTGAACGTGTTGCGTAGTCCACCACATTACTTCACTTGCTGTCAAACAACGTACTTAAACTGTAACTTCAACGTTTTCTTAAACTTATAGGCGGATACTATAAGTTTAAGAAGACGTTCTTAAACGATTTTAACTTGCCTTCAGCTTTTGTGATTCGTTTCTACATGATTCTTATTTTCACGGCTGAGTACAATAAAACGATTCAATTTACCTCGTTAGCGGAATTGCAATGAGATTGCTAGAGTACAATAAAAATTTTAATTGCTTCTGATTGTTCATATACTTCTTATTTTAAAAGGTTTTTGAGTCTTTTCGTTCAACATCAAACCTGGTTGTGTTTCCCACAAAGCGCTAAAACACGACGTTTTATAATGTTACGCCTCTGTCATCTATCAGATACTAATGATGTCGTGATATTTTGGCAGAAAATTTCTGCCTACGTAGACCATTTCTATAATACTCATCAAATATTATGTTTTGGAAGAATTGGAGAGAAATAAGCACAGAAACCCATATCCAACGGTTAGCCATAGCTTGCAATAATCCCTGAGGGTTATAGCTAAAACTCTAAACAAAGCCAATGGCTTTGCCGCGCATAATTCCCTGGTTTACGGGCGGACTCTGGTGCTTTGCCATTGCGATAAACTTTAGTTTATGGCAGTGCTTGCTCTCTCGCACCGCGTTTTCGCAATCTTTATAAGCAGCATTTGGATCGCGAATGTACCGTAGGATTGCTCGTTTTCAGGGATAGTTATGGTAACTATTGTGCAGTATCTTGATGATTCTGTGTATTATCTCTAACCACTAAAATAATCAGTATAGAGTTGTAAAGTTTAATGTATTAGTCGCAGCAGCTTAGACAGTTTTACGAATGGGCAGACTCGTCTGGGGTAGTACCACGACCGACATGAAGTGGGTAGTACCATACGAAATCCAAATATATGGTAACCCAAAAGTATACCATACTTTTGAGTTTCGTATGGGTAAATAGAGCCCATTCTTTAAATGTTGGTACAGAACTAGAACCACTCAAATGTTGTAGTAAAGTTCATGGGCGGCGGAATCACCTTACTTGAAAAGAAGTTCTATAAGTTGTCTATCGAGTTATATTATTAACTAGCTGTGCCCGCGACTTCGTCCGCGTGGAATTTGAAATAAAAAAAATCTAAAATAAAAGTAGCCTAAGTTACTCCTTATTACATAAGCTATCTGCCAGTGAAAGTCCAGTCCAAATCGGTCCAGCCGTTTCAGAGATTAGCCGGAACAGACAGACAGACAGACAGACAAAAATTGTAAAAAAAAATTTATTTTGGTATATGTATGTACCGTGTATACATTTAGTAAAAAGCGGTTATTTTAATATTACAAACGGACACTCAAATTTTATTTATCTGTATTCTAAGCATATGTTACTCGTTGTAACGACACTTGCATTAATGGATACGAAATAATCATCAGCTCGGTTATTCCCGACATTAGCTGTGGTAGGGCCACGCAACAGTCTCCTCTGTTGCACGAATTGGCAAGCTCGTCCGGGGCACCACGGTCTCACAGAAGACCGGCGTGAAATGGAAGTATGGCAAATACTTTCGCGTTTCGTCTGGTGAGTGAGGTAATATAACCGGGGCCACATTTTTAAAGGTTGTCAATGCATCTACAAGCCATCAGCCGTTGCAGATGTCCATGGGCGGCGGTATTCATTTAACATCGGGTGAGCCGCCTGCTCGCTTGACAATTTCCACACGAAAAAATAGATTATCAAGCAGAAGAACGCATAAATAATCTCGTAATGTTCCACTGAACCTTGAATAGATCCGTCAAATCTTCGCAGTCCACGCGTGTCCAAAGACCGGTGGGGAGTCGGTGTCGAGTTCCGCGGCCGAGTTAATTGGGACGCGTTATATTTGGAGGATTGACTTTTAGTCGCCGCTCTCTTGTTTCAAGCGTAGGGAGCGTTCACCGGTGCCCACGTAAATATAATACAGGTGGAGAAATTATTCTAGAAGCTTCTTTCTATTCTAGAAGCAGTCCAGCCGATATTTTGAACAGATAAACTTAGACTGCATATCTAAAACGGTATACCGAGAAATCACGCGTATCTCTTTAACAACTATTGAAATTGCACATTAAGTTTTAGTTAATCTTTTATGGCTAACTTGGTTTTATGAAATTTTCTATCGTACGTAGAGGGACATTTTGGCTAAGCCTATTATAATGGCTTTTTATTGCGATTGCAGTCTTTAAAACTTTTCAGGTGTTGTATGACGCAAACGTTGGATGCACTAATTGTTGGTTTAACTGAGTTTGCTCAGAAATTTAAAACATTACCCCAAAATGCGAAATAGCAGAATTAACGTTGAACGATGCGCCTTGAACTTTCATATGTAACAACTGAAAAATAACTATAACTGATTGGAATTTAAACGCATTAATAATAATTATTTCCAATTCATTGTATGTGTGTGTCTTACGATCTTTGCGATTGAGGTCATATATCACACTGTATTTGTTTAAAAAGACAATGATTCATATATGTACATATGTCTATATTTAACTGCAGGACGCGGCTTCACCTTGTGCTTTATTCACGTATCTTATGATTTATTTACACTTATACTAATATTGTAAACGCGAAAGTTTGGATGTATGGATGTTTGTTACTCTTTCACACTAAAGCTACTGAATGTAATTTAAAACAGGCTACATTAATAAAGCTCATCAGAATGACACATAGGCTATTATTTATAAAGACAACTCTCAAAGTAACCGTGACTGTCTGTTACGCCTTCACGATAAAACCGCAGAACCAATTTTGGTATAAATATAGATAAAAATCGTAGAATAACTAATCCCGCGCAGACGAAGTAGCGGGCACCAGCTAGTGATGTACTGTTTTCTTGATGCCGGAGTCATTTTCTATTACACTAAGCTTATTTTAAAATCCAGCATCTTCTCGTACTTGGGATATGCCACGGAATTCGCGCGACAACCGTCCTCCTCACCGGTCCCAGGCGGCCGGCATATAACATTCCCGTTCCGGAATCTCGGCCAGATGTCCCGAATTCGCTGGTTGACGAATGTCGACCCTGTGCACCAGGGTATACAGTCGTCATTGGGTTGACGCGACGCAAGACCGTTACGATAGGCCTCAATCGTAAATGTCTCGTACGAGAGGGTACGCCGCTAACGATTCGCTTTGAACGGCTTTATTTTGTTTTATTTTTTTTTTTATTTGTAAAGGCAATGATGTCCTAGTGGAATCGGCGTCGACTCTCTATCTGTTCATAGTGAAAGTCGAAATTGGATCCCTTTTATTCCATCTAGACCTTTAAAGCACTTTGAACGTTGCTGCCATCTCCACCAACTACTGTTCCACAAACTTCGAGCTGACACGAAGATGCTCGAGATTGTGTGATAATTTTTTTTTTCATGTAAATGTGATTCGGTGAAATCTGTTAAACATACAAGTTAAAAATCATGCAATTACAGTTCCCGAATTAACAGGAGAATTTGTAATCACAGCGATGTACATCAATAAGGCTCGCTTTCGTGGGATCTATGCTTGATCAAGTAATTGTCTTTTGTACCAGCTTTACAGTGACAGGCTTAACACAACTCTCGCTAGGAACTTTAGAGATTGGTGAAAAGTTACTAGATATTTAATTGGTAGTTGTAAAGTTAGTGAAAATAAGCACAGTTAATAAAACGCTACGTAAGGGTCAAAATAACCCTTTCGACCGAAAATAACTCCTGAAACGATTGCTTGCTAAAGAAAAAAATATTTGTCGAAAACACAACTGCACGTAAAATCACCTCGAACAGTTTTGGCAACGGCAGTGTTTAAACAAAACGCCTCTGTAAATAGTTTACGACTCGCCGGAATGTTTTCGCGGATTCCACGCGCTTTGTATAATTTGTTCTAATTAAAAACTGTATTTAAAAAGAGAGTTGATTGAGAACAAACTAAAATTATTTTTAACATCTTCTGGCCTTAAGGGAAGAATGAAAAATGTGTTTTTGGCCGAGAACATCTTGCCGTTCCTTCTAAAGATTCCTCGGTCGATATAAATGTAAACAAGACTGAATTAAACGAAAATAAGCTTAATACGCTGGTCTATTTACGAACACAAATCACTTATACTATCCAGTTGCTTTTTTGTCATTCTAGAATCCGGAAATTTAATGATGCAAGACTACACTAAATATAGAATCGAGATCATTGATTAGAGATTTTAGATTGAATAGAGCCGAAGAGGTGGGTTCGATTCCCACAACGGCGACAATCTTTTCGTACTTTTTCTACAAGTTTTAATGTTTAATCTTAAGTGCAGAGATTAGCACAATAAAAAACTTTAAAAATCTAAGCGATTTTAAGAAAGCAGCTTGATAATCTGTCGCTAATTGGGAAATTGAGGAACATCAACTAAGTTTACCAGCAACAACCGGTTTCAAAATTCAATCTACAGATAGTTTTGGTTACTAGCGATAATAGATATCTGACATTAGCTCCATAATACTTATGTCAAAATTCTATCTCCAGCAACCAAATCCATCTGTAGATAGAATATAGAAACTGGCCATTGGAGTGTCATTTAACAGTGTACTGCTAGTTGTAGCTAACAGTGGTGGTTTAAACTGCTTCTGTTCCAACTTCTCACGTCTCACGATCTCTTGCTTCAGATAGAACGGTTGTACCATGGCTACAGTGACGGCTAGCATGGAGACGTCACAGACCCTCGTGCAGGAGTCGCGCGTCCACAGCTACCAGGAGGTGCACGTCTCAGAGACGCGGCAGGTCAAGAAGAAGTCCAAGTCGAAGAGGCACAAGGATGAGGGATCCATATCGGTGGTAAGTGAGGAAGAGAATCTGTTTCCAACTATTTTATGAATAGCTTATTACAATTTTTCATATGTGAGAAGGTGGCAAACGAGCTGGCGATTCAACTGATGTTGCGTGATAACCGCCGCCCATCAACGTTTGCAAAACCCTTAGAGTTTTAGGTGCATTGCCACCTTTTTAATAAAGGCTTAGGCTACCTCACTCAGCAGACGAAACGCAGAAGTGTAACACTTCCATTTAATGCCGGTCTTCTGTGAGGTCGTGGTACACCCCCGGTCGGACCCGCCCATTCGTGCAACAGTGAAGGCTGTTGCGTGGCCCTACCACAGTTTCAGATGTCAGGAAACGGGCGTTTAAAGTTGACTTACAAAGAAAAGTATATTTGGCCACACGCCGTTGTGTTGTCAATAATATTGAGCAAATGTGTGGAACATTTTGTCAGCGTCGGTTGTCAGTGTCTTCAAGGCACGAGTAAATAGAATTTCACTTGGGAAATGCGTTTACCATCTAAGATTACATTTTACTTACCATCATGTTAAATAATAGTCAAGAAGTAGCAAGTTTATTGGTAAAAAAAAGTTAGTACATCTCACAAAAGTGACGCCCTTTAGCTGTGGGTTACCTTGACAAAGCCGAAACCCGAAGAACAGGCCTTCAGCTGACGCGTGGTGGCATCTAATCAATCACTTGTTTATCAAATGTACCATTGAATCAATAACTTAGCTAGTACTTGCTGATTTATCTACCAAGGCTTGGAAAGCACAAAAGCAAAAAATCACAGTACTTGCTGATTTATCTACCAAGGCTTGGAAAGCACAAAAGCAAAAAATCACAGAGCTCGACATTACTTTTCCAACAGTCGAAGAGTTCTGAGAAGCTGCACAAGAAGCTGAAGGCGGTGAACGGGGAATCGAACCCGCAGTGCGAGAAGTGCTCGCGGCCAGTGTTCGCGATGGAGAGGGTCAAGGCGGAGCGCAGGGTCTGGCACAAGGAGTGCTTCCGCTGCGTCCAGTGCAACAAGCAGCTAACGTGAGTTTTCTCTACCGAGTTTTTTTCTTTTCATGTAAGAACATGGCAAGGGAGCTGGCGGTTCACCTGACGTTAAATGATAACCGCCCCAACACGCAAAGCGCAAGCATCTGTAGCCCTAACGCCCGGTTTCTGAAACACTGATGACCGTAGAAGTCAACTAACCAGCCAACTCAAATAACATTTGAAAATCCATTTGACAGCTGATTAGTTGACTGATGAGTTACTTCTACGGTGATCAGTGTTTCAGAAACCGGGTGTTAGGGCTACAGATGCTTTGCCACCTTTTATTAAAGTTAGCATGGTTACTTAAGTCATCAGACGAAACGTAAAAGTATAGCATTGCCACTTCATTCCGGTCTTCACCGAGGTTACTGCAAGACCGCATTTCTTCCCCGGACGAGCCTGCCCATTCGTGCAACGGCGGTATTTTAACAGACACCAAAGCTGTTGGCCCACCGTCAAATTAACACCAATACCAAAATAAGTCGAGTTACGGCTTCGTCCACCACCTAATTAAGTTCCACAATAAGTTGAGCTACCGCTTCCAGAGTGGAGACCTACCAGAGCGACCACACGACGCTGTACTGCAAGCCGCATTTCAAGCAACTCTTCGAGCCGAAGCCAGTAGACGGTGATGACGAGACCGACGGTAAGGTTACTCGCTGATTGTCCTTGCTGCTCCTTTCATTACGCTATTCTACTTCTTGTTAAGTAAAAGTAAAGTAACAGCCTAAACATGTCGCACCACTAAATGTCGTTTCTATTTCTTTGCTGACTCCTTTCATTCAGCTGCTCTCCTTCTTGTTAATTAAAAGTAAAATAACAGCCTGAACATGTCCCGCCACTAATTGTCCTTTCTATTTCTTTGCTGACTCCTTTCATTCAGCTGCTCTCCTTCTTGTTAAGTAAAAGTAAAATAACAGCCTAAACATGTCCCACCACTAATTGTCCTTTCTATTTCTTTGCTGACTCCTTTCATTCAGCTGCTCTCCTTCTTGTTAAGTAAAAGTAAAATAACAGCCTAAACATGTCGCACCACTAAATGTCGTTTCTATTTCTTTGCTGACTCCTTTCATTCAGCTGCTCTCCTTCTTGTTAATTAAAAGTAAAATAACAGCCTGAACATGTCCCGCCACTAATTGTCCTTTCTATTTCTTTGCTGACTCCTTTCATTCAGCTGCTCTCCTTCTTGTTAAGTAAAAGTAAAATAACAGCCTAAACATGTCCCACCACTAATTGTCCTTTCTATTTCTTTGCTGACTCCTTTCATTCAGCTGCTCTCCTTCTTGTTAAGTAAAAGTAAAATAACAGCCTAAACATGTCGCACCTCTAAATGTCGTTTCTATTTCTTTGCTGACTCCTTTCATTCAGCTGCTCTCCTTCTTGTTAATTAAAAGTAAAATAACAGCCTGAACATATCCCACCACTAATTGTCCTTTCTATTTTTTTGCTGACTCCTTTCATTCAGCAGCTCTCCTTCTTGTTAATTAAAAGTAAAATAACAGCCTGAACATGTCCCACCACTAATTGTCCTTTCTATTTCTTTGCTGACTCCTTTCATTCAGCTGCTCTCCTTCTTGTTACGTAAAAGTA
Organism: Iphiclides podalirius; assembly: GCA_933534255.1. Taxonomy (NCBI): domain Eukaryota; kingdom Metazoa; phylum Arthropoda; class Insecta; order Lepidoptera; family Papilionidae; genus Iphiclides; species Iphiclides podalirius. The sequence continues at coordinate 8,601,938 of OW152839.1, read as the reverse complement.
AAATAACAGCCTAAACATGTCCCACACTAATTGTCCTTTCTATTTCTTTGCTGACTCCTTTCATTCAGCTGCTCTCCTTCTTGTTAAGTAAAAGTAAAATAACAGCCTAAACATGTCCCACCACTAAATGTCCTTTCAATTTCTTTGCTGACTCCTTTCATTCAGCTGCTCTCCTTCTTGTTAAGTAAAAGTAACAGCCTATACATGACCCACTGCTGAGCACCAAGAGACCCTACTGTGGATTAGCGGACTTCATATATCTTCTATGGAGCCGTCATAGCTCAGTGGCCGGGCGCTCGCCTTTAATTCAATATAATCAAGCCATATAACCTCGATCGCCAAGAAGTTGAATAGAAGACAATTCATAATTCAACAAAAAATAACCTATACATATCCCAATGGTGCGCAAAGGCACTTCTGTACAGACGGTATTACGGCATAGTCTACCACCCTACTACGGATTGGCGGACTTCACATGTCTTCGAAATACTTTACTTGTTATTATTACTAAAATATGCAGGTTTCCTCACGATGTTTTCCTTCACCGCTGAGCACGTGATAAGTCAGCACATAAAATTAGCAATTTCATTTGGGCCGGCACCGGGATTCGAACTCGGGTTGCTCGATTATACTAAATTTTGAATAGACTACTATTCAACTTCTTGGTGATTAAGGTTCGCAAGAAAATGACGGCCGTAAAAATCTACTATAAATATCTATCTATAAACCATGGTATACTTATTATCTTGGCTCAACCTACATGGGATATGGGTGGGAGAAAGAAGATGGCTGGAAGTGTTTTGATCAGATGAACATCTTGATCATTTATAAATAAATAAAATATTTAGGACACATTTTTACACAACGTTCTCTAGTCCCAAACTAAGCAAAGCTTGTACTATGGGTACTAGATAACTGATGAACATACTTAAACATACTTTTCTTTTGTAAATAAATACAGATTATAGATATATAAACACCCAGACACTAGAAAAACACTATGTTCATCACATAATATTTTTCCAGTAGTGGGGATCGAACCCACACCCTGTGGCGCAGAAGGCAGGTTCACTACCCACTACGCCATTCGGGTCGTCGAATTTGAGAAATTCTTCTCTAATAAAATTATCTAAACTTTCGTGAGACATTATTTATGAAGTAATAAGACGGCTGAACTCACGTTTAATCGATGTGCGAAAAGGGGCGCTAATCCCACTCGACCATGTGGTAATGGAGTATCTCTGATGGGTCCGAAACTAGTCGGTACATATGTCGATATTACTTTTTATTTTATGCGAAAAGTTGTCAAACGAGCAGACGGTTCACCTGATGTTAAGTGAATACCGCCGCCCATGGACATCTGCCACACCCGAGGGTTACAGATGCGTTGACAACCTTTTGAAAATTGGGCTCCGGCTACCTCACTCACCAGACGAAACGCGAAAGTATTTGTCATACTTCCACTTTACGCTGATCTTCTGTGAGGTCGTGGTACTTACCCGGACGGGCCTGCCCGTTCGTCCAACAGCCGAAGCTGCTGCGTGGCCCTACCACCGTAAAAATAAAATTACGTACATATTTCGATAATTCTCTTGTCATGTCATGTAAGTTCAAAAAAGAATGTCGATGATTTAACAAACCTCGATCAACAAACACGAATTAAAGAATAACGTGAGATTTTGGAAAGAAGACTCGCTTGCCAAAATGGTTTGAAAACAAAAACTTGTGTTTTTCTTTTTAATTTATTATACGGTAATAATGCACCTTCCGTTACAGCCGCACCGAAGAAGCATCAAATGATAATCTGTGAGAGCAATCCCGTCGAGCTCCCGCCAGACGTCGTTAGAGGTGATTTTGTAAAACATATCTTTTTTTTTTTCATTTTAAATCGCTTATTGCAAAATTCCATTCACGTATAGGTAATGTGAAATAATAATACTGATAAATTTAGATGTAAGGGTTTATAAATGTAACAATCGAACCAAAAATGTCGGTGAAATTTAAAATACGCGTCACGTTTAGGCACATTTCGTTACATGAGAGAGAAGACGTTCGAGCAGACGGTTAACCTGATGTTAAGTGAACACATGCCCATGGACATCTGCTACACCCGAGTGTTCCAGATGCTTTGAAAACCTTTCGAAAATTGGGCTCCGGCCACCTCACTCACCAGACGAAACTCGAAAGTATTTATACTTCCACTTCACGCCGGTCCTCTGTGAGGTCGTGGTACTCACCCCACCACCGTCACCGTCATCACCAGAGTGGGTTATCACGTATGCTCGGTTCCTATATTCAACGAACGGCCGCTAGTTACATTGCTTCGTAACTTTCATGACGACATGTAGATTAAAGGAACGCTTGTAACTCACATCCGTAGGTACCGTATTACCTTTCAGTGCGGCTCGTAAGGAAAACGCCTCGGTTTTTGTTAATACGATATTTTCATCAACGAGTCGTTACGGAAGTTACGGAGCTGTGTAACTAACGGCCGTGTAGGGAGCGGGCGTTAATTTCACTACTCACCCGACCCCACCACCAGCGTCGGACAAGCCCGACCTGGGGCTGGAGGAGCTGGCGCAGCTGGACGTGAAGTCGCGCTTCGAGGTGTTCGAGAGGGCGGCGCGCAGCCCCGAGCCGCCCCCCGCCCCCTCGCCCGCCCCGCGCGCCCCCCGCGAGAGGTCCACCGCGCTCCTATCGAAGCTCGCCAAGTGAGTGCCTCCCCAGCCCCCCAGCCCCCCAGCCTCCCGCCAGCCCCCTCTCCGGAGCAAGAGTATAGGCAATTCCTGCCTCGCACCACCACTCCGTGGAGCCAGCTGCCGCCGGCGGTCTTTCCGAACCGTCAAGACCTGGGAACCTTCGAGAAGGGAGCATACTCTCTCCTAAAAGGCCGGCAACGCATTTGTAAGCCCTGTGGTGTTCCAGGTGTCCATGTCGGCGGTGATAATTTACCATCAGAGGTTCCCACTCGTTTCCCGCTTTTTTTCCCATAAAAAAAAAAAGAAAAAGAACCTCTATAGAGTTGGGTAACAGCCTGTACATGTCACATTTCTGGACAAAGACTGTACAGAGGGTGTTAGAGCAAGTCCTAGGTGGTAGATTAAAAATACTATCGATAGATGAAATGTATGTTTCTTATGTCGATGAATTTGATTTTGAGTCCAACCCCCACCACCTATACATGTCCCACAGCTGGGCAAAGGCCTCCTCTGTACAGAGGGTATCAGGGCATAGTCCACCACGCGGCCCCACTGCGGAATGGCGGACTTCGCATGTCTTCGAAATATTTTTTTTGCTATTGTTTCGAAAATTTGTAGAGTTCCCCGCGAACATCTTCGCGGCTGAGGACGTAATGATTCAGCACTTAATTGGCAATTTCCTTGGTTTTAAATTGTGAATTTTTATACAAAACTAAAGCGTTTGGGCGCGAAACCAGTTTTGTTCATTTATCCACAATTTAAACTTTCATCTTGAGTGCAGAGACTGGTACTAAAAATAAGAATTAATTTCATTTTCGCCTGTATTGGGATTTGAACTCGAGTTGCTCGAGTATAATGAATTAAAAGGCTCTGAAATTATGTCTCTGTTGGAATCTAGTTTGCGTTCGATCCCCACTAAACATAGAACATCGTGTGATCTTATACGCGTTCGTTAAGGTAGGAAAAATAAGACAGGGATGCCCCTCTTTTATATGGAACTACGTACCTCAGAGGCCATATAATTTCTTGCAGTTCTTCTGTTTTTCGATGCAGGCACGTTTTATTCTTAATCAATTATTCGTAATTTGCATACTTATAACTCGTCACCCAAAAATAAGCGGATCGTCCTTTAAATCCAAAGCGGATAAATACCACGACGTCACAGAAGACCGACGTAAAGTGGGAGTTTCACTTCTGTGTTTCGTCTGATGAGTGACTAGAGTCCACTTTATTCGAAGGTAGCAACGCATTTGCAACCCTACGGGTGTTGCAGATGTCCGTGGGCGGCGGTTCCCACTTAACATCAGGTGAACCGCCAGCTCGTGTGCCACATTCTCCCATTAAAGAAAAAATATTATTATTTAAATTATTAATTTTGCGGAGGCTGCATGCTATTCGCGTCGTGGGAGTTTAAGTTTTTTTATCGAAGTTAAGTCGTGGCGCTGGCGTCGATTGTCTTCGTAAGCTGTTTTGTTGCATTCCATTCCTATTGAGGTGAGGGTGGGAAATTAGGGAAGATGATATAATGAAGGTACATGGAGGTATGTGTATACAGCGTGTCGTTACAACCGCGACAATAAATGAACACACATATAGAGGATAACTTTTTATAATTGTATTAAACATTTACATTCTTTAAACATCAATATTAACCGAGTTATTAAATTCTCCAAAACAAACAATTTTAAAACACCCTTACGTATAAGACTGTAACGTAAAGTTCATTTGTAAAGGTAACAAAGCATATGGATGGGTTGAATGAATTTAAAAGAGATAAAACATACTGTTAGAAGGAGAGACTTGTAACGCGACGCTGTGACAATCAATAAAAAAGTCTCTGAATGTATGAATTAGTCAGTTGTAGCTGTATAGGATGTTACAAATTTTGTTTCTTTTTAATTAATGAATTTGTTTGAAAATTTTTTTTATTATGATTTTTTAAAATTTGTATTATTTTATGATTATTGGCAAGTAGCGTTAGAAGTGTGTTAATTTAATGTCGCGGTTGTAACAACACGCTGTATATTTTGGATTAGGATATTGAAATTAATGAAGCTACATGCATCATAACGTTTTTGCGTCAACTCTGGGTGTTACATCATTATTATATGTCTTTGCCCAAGCTGAAGTGGCAATAGGCCGACCATATAGATCGAAGAACCGATAACCGATGGGGAAGAAAGGTTCTCGAGTGGCCGCCTCGTATTGGCCATCAATGTAGGACCCTCCACTAGTTGGAGTGAAGTATCAGTGGAGAGGCCTATGTTTAGCAGTGGACTGAAGCAGGCTGAAATAAGGATGACGATGTACCAGTCTCACACCCTCAATAAAGAATAATTTCGAATTATATAGCCGATTAAAATGACCATGCAAAAACACCCCAACACTAACATAAACCCGTGTAAACTAACATAAACGTGTGTTGTTAAATTTAGTTACAGAGTGTCCTCAATTTAACGACAGGCGAATAGACCAAAAATAAAAAATATTTTAAAACGGTTGCCATGGTATCTGCGATTTTATTTGTTTAAAAATAATTTCTGTATTTCCATCTCCTACACTTTTTAAAAAAATATCTCTTTCACATTCGAACGGATTAACGGTGCTGCGTTTTCTTCCAACGGATGTCAATTTTAATGACATGAATAAACCACTATGATTTTAATTGTTTTGACGGCGAACTTCCGTTCTTTTTTTCGATGCGCTAATTTATCAAATCATATGTTCAGTTTTAGACGTACAACGGTTATGTTATAGCTCAAATTTCGCTGTTCCAATACGGACTCTTCTCGCGGTGTACAGCAGCGAAATGTCTTGATACTTTCAAGCTTCTTCATTTTCCTGGATAAATAGTTTGATTTTGTTAAATTTAAAACGTTTTTATGGCTTTTAGTAATTTTTAAACCTTACGACGGAAACTTAAGTTGAATTTTTTTTTGCTTTAGAAAGTGTACGATTAAAAGCAATGATATAAAAAAAAAGTTACACAAAAAAATGACAACAAAAAAACATGTAAGTCATATGTTTTTTTATTTCTTTTAGGGAATTATTAATTTTTTTTATTTTTTCTTTTATAAATAATAATAATAAATTATAATAATAAAATGGTTTAATTAATACCACAACTAAAATATTTAAATTTAAAGATAAACAATTTTTGAAAAAGATTTTGAAACATGCTTAGTTGTGGATTCCTGGTGGCTGCAGTAGGTGTTGAAAACCCGTAAGGCACAGTTCTCCAGGTCACCACCCTTAGGAATCTGTTACAAAATCAGGTATTAGAAATACACAATTAACTAGCTTGTAGACATTAATGAGAAACAAAGTAATTAAAGAAATTATACAAAAAAGAAATACAAAAATTAAAATGAAACACCAAAATTTAATAAGAAAAAAACTATCCTATATGATTGGAATATAATAATTCCTATTGGGAGCCTTCATGCGTTGTGACGACAATTTGTGGATGCGAGTGTGAACGTGTCATGTGTAGTGTAGAGTTGTGTAGTTAGATTTTTAAAAACACTATATTCTAACCTCCAACAGTTGTTCCGTATCAGCATACGTTTGCTTAAGAAGATATTGCTGAAGAACATGTCTGATACGGTAATTGTTTAAGGGGTATAAAGACAATTTCCAAACATACCTTAAGTATCGCTCTTTGTGCACGTTCAATTTGAATTAGATGGGTCTTAGAATCGTCTATATTTTGGACTTTTTTTAATTTTTAACTTATTTTCACAAATATATATTTTTAAAAATAGTACTCGAAATGTCAAGAAGGTCAAAATTGTATTACAATTTAGCAATACAAGATATAGACGTTAAAAGTAACCAAAAGAAAATCAATTTAAGTATCAACACTTCTCGGGCGTAGTACAGTTATGACCATAAGCGTTTGCGTCATAAAGAGGCGTCGGTTACAACAACGCTTCTATTTTCGTATCCTTCAAGAACATCTGTACCACAAACCGCATTTACCGCTGAAAACCATCGCTGTACGAGCCTCGCATATCTAACAAATATATTAATTAGTTACTTTATAGTTCGTTAAGCGTAATGTATACATACAGAAGTGTAACTTGAATCGTTATTACAAACGTGTAAACCTTACTGACGCTATTCTCGGTGCCGTGTCTTTGCTGTTTTTAGTGCTAATTTAAACCTTATGTGATTAAGTTAAAGATTCGTAAGCGCTTTCTGTGTGCGAGTGTATCTTTGTGTTTCTTTGAAAGAACGATTAATATTTTTTATAATAGTTAATTTTACTGAAAGTATTTAAAACAAGAAAGTCGCAGTAAATTTTGTGAAATAGTGTTCGTGATTTTATTGCATTTTATTGCTAAAACTTTGTTTTAGGAACTGCAAAGGTTTGTTGATATTTAAAGTCTGAAATAAAAATATTTATATATTTTAATATATATATGTATAGTTTATATTTATTAATAAACTATATATATTTATACAGTTTATTTAAGTATTATTTAATTTAAGAAATAGATGTTTTTGTGAATTATCTTCGCGTTAAATTGTTCTCATTTCAAAATTTCTATTACTTATTAAAAGAATGATTTTTTCCAAATATATTTTTTTTTATGATACATCGCTAAAATTTTATACAGCTTTTTTCGGAAGTATATATTTTTAAAGTACTAAGAAAGTGTAACCTGAAGAGTATTACATAGAATTTTTTCATTTAACATGTAGAGGCTCCGTTTTATCTGATATATTTAACAGGCTTAAACCTTATTCGTCAGGATAATAAGCTAATATTATTATAAATAAAGTTTTTTACCTACACCCCTTTATACGACCCGATTGGCGTGAGGAGTAGTGAACTGACTCTTACGCCTGAGGGTTCGATCTCAATACCCATACTTTTCCAAATTTTTTTTATGTAAGAAGGCGGCAAACGAGCTGGTGGTACACCTGGTGTTAATTGATAACTTCCGGTCATGGACATTTGCAACACCCGTAGGGTTGTAGATGCGTTGCCACCTTTTAATAAAGTGGGCGCCGGCCACCTCACTCACCAGACGAAATGTAGTCACCTGATACGGTGTCCGCGTATTGCCTCTTCCTGAGTATAACTCCATTTTTATCTCTGTCCACGGCAGGTTCAAAGCAAAGGGGATGGATATCGGCGTATCGGATGAGTATCTGAACGGTGTGCAGGTGGAACAGAGCTCCAGCGAGCCTGAAGACGAGGATGGTAAGTAAAAATGCGTTTGTTGCCCCCCCCCCCCCCCCCTGCTGTTTTTATTGCCAGATACTTATTATGCAGTTTTAGCTCTATTCTAGATGTTTACCTTAATTTTTCATCCTTAGTATGCCTCCTTATATGAGATAGATGATAGATCTTCCCGTCCCGCAATTTTTTTTAATGCAAATTCTGTCATTCCGAGAAACGTGCTTTTTTCGTGAGAAAGTGGCAAACGAGCTGGCGGTTCACCTGATGTTAAGTGAATACCGCCTGCCCATGGATATTTGCAACACCCGTAGAGTCGCAGATGCGTTTCCACTTCTTAATTAAGTGGGCCCCGGCTACCTCACTCACCAGACGAAAGACAGAAGTGTAACACTCCTACTTGACGCCGGTCTTCTGTGAGGTCGTGGTACTAACCCGGACGGACCTGCCCATTCGTGCAACGGCAAACACTGTTGCGTGGCCCTACCACCGTAAAAGTGCTCGTTGAACTATCAAAGATTTTAGATTACGGAGTCGTTCCGTTAACACACCAGCTCCGGCTGATGTACGAATGGGCAAGCTCGTCCGGGGAAGACCAATATCAAGTGGAAGTATCGTTCTTTCGCGTTTCGTCTGGTGAGTGAAGTAGCCGCGGCCCACTTGTCTAACATTGGCAACGCATCTTCAACCCGTTTGCTGTTCATGTTAATGGGCGGCGGTGACCACTCAACACCGGGTCACCTTCAACGTGACGGCTGTTCCAAATCCCAATGGGCGGCGGTAATCATTTATGCCCGGTACCTATATTCAACGAAAGGCCGTTAGTTACATATTCATTATGATCGTCACAACGGGTCGTTATGAAAGTTACGGAGTTATGTGACTAACTGCCGTCCGTTGGATATAGCAACCGGGAATCAAGGTGTACCGTCCGCTCGTTTGGCAACTTCCACCGCGAAAGATTCGAACCCAGATGGCGACGGAGTGCTGCGCCAGTCGTACGCCCACAGCGCCCCCAGGGAGCAGCCGGTCTCGTTCTGCAACATGAGCGAGATCGTGGGCCGCTTCGAGGCCGGCCAGCGCTCCGCCTCCGAGAGGCACCGCGAACGGAAGCAGGAGATACAGAACATACGCAGCAGGCTCTTCATGGTGGGTTGACTTGGTTGGTGGTTGGTTGCCACCGCCGTGGGGAACCGCAGAACACCTTCATGGCGGGTTGGCGCGTGGTTGTGGTTGCCGCCACTCGTTGGGGATCATAGAACACCTTCATGGTGGGTTGACGCGGTCGGTGTTCGGTTGCCACCACTCGTGGGCAACCGTAGAACACCTTCATGGTGGGTTGACGCGGTTGGCGTTTGGTTGTGGTTTCCAACACTCGTTGGGGACCATAGAACACCTGATACGGATAGTTGATCCGTGTTTTTTTTTTTCTATTTTAGATATTTTTTATTTTTATCAACCTACTTCAAAAACCGAGGAAGTTGTCAATTCGATTTCGAACCGATTTTGATGATTGTTATTTCATTTGAAAGCTGGTGCTTCCCATGTGGTCACATATTAATTGCATTGGTATTGGATCTCGGGCTCCGGAGATACTTAGACAACTCCTGAAAATCAATTATAAAATGAATACGGAGCGAGATATTTGAAGTCGGTTTTGTTCTTAGTTAATAAAAAATTTGACTGGTTTTATTTTGAAACAGATATCCACAGCACTTTGTTAAAAATATATATACATGTCACTCACTAAACTTAAAGCCAATTTAATTTTACAATATTTAACTTAGTTATTTTAATTACAACAGTAAGAAACAAACAACTTTTAATACTTATAGACATATAGCGTGGATTAAAATTTTTACGCGAATAGTATACACATAAAAAATGTGTGCGTGTAACCTTTACGCGCGATTGAAGTAAAACTTCTTTGGCGTTTGACGGCATATATCATTGAAATATATAATAGATGTAACATTTATGTCAATATTATAAAATAATTCAATTAGGAATAAAAATAGTTTTATCTGCTTTTTATTAATATACTACTTGTTTACGCCAAACTCATTAGTAGATGTTTTGAAAATGTTTTGTTGGCTTCAATAATATTAACACATTAAAAAACTGTCCTTATTTCAATTAGCGTAAAGTAAGTATTTCTGGTAAGAGAATCCTTACCTTGCCGTAACACAGTCTTTTGACTAGCACGGAAGGTAAAGAATTTTTACCAGCTACCGCCAATTAGATATGTTTAAATTTAACAAACTACCCGGCTATTACTACTGATATACATTTTGTAAATAATAATTCATTTGTTTCTCCATAACAGTAACAGAATAATTTGTTTTGTTTTTTTTTCTTTTCTTTTGTTCCATATAATGTACTAATTTCTATAGTGTTATTTTCTGTTTGAATTAATTATACTTTAACTATATGTTATATAGATTGTGTGGTGCAATGTAACTTACGATGAAATAAATAAATAAATAAATAATTAAAATGATTAAATAGTTTATGTATAATTTAGTAACGTCTTAAGTATATGTCATATTTTAAAAATATGACATATACTTCGGTCAGAAAAAATCTGAGCTACTCCCTAGTCGCGCCTAAAGAAGTTTTACTTCAAAAAACTCTTTCCAGCGTTCAGAAATGAGCGCTGGAAGGGGTTCGAAACGTAGAGAATTAAAAGAAAAAATTAAAACGCGACAAAATCCGTAAACTGCTTTCATTTAACTCTATCCGTGGGTCAATTAAATATCTTTAGACAATATAGAAGCATTACATTTACTAATTCATTGTCAAAAAACACTACTACCGGCTCGGAAAAACTGACCTGAGAAGAACCCGCGAAAGAAACTCGACGCGACATTTTTTTCTTTTCAACAAAAAAAAAACATTTACAATATGTTAAATTAAACTTTAATAAGCCTGGAGCGATCAATTCATTTCCAATGTCTGTTATACATTACACACAAATGATAGGTCACACAAACACTCGTCCCGTGTGGGAATCGAAGCCACGATCCAAAGCCAGTTTTAAGACGAGCTTGGCGACTGTGCCACCGAGTCATCAGACTGACTTCCCTTTGATGTCATACTTTAAAATTAGTCTTGTTTTCGATTATTTTTTTCTATCAATGCTGGCAAATCAATTGCGCTAAATGTGTGACAGCTGTCTATAATCTATAAATACGCTGTCAGATATATAAAGAACCGTTCCGCTGCGTTGCAAAAATTATTTATTTAACTAGAGCAAAACAGTAATCATTATAAACACAAAACCTGTTAGATAAAGTGGGTAGACGTTTAAATGAATGGGTTCAGGAAACGCGCGTCCACAGTGCTGTTTGAAAGAGAGGTCTGTAAGTAGTTCCGACGATTCTGTTAAAAATTCTGTGTGCAACTGTTTGTATTGTATAAACTATTTAAAAATAAACTTGTCGTTATTATTATCACCAGGGAATTCATAAAATCGAATAGAAAATGTAGAGTGAGGGAGATATTTGATTTTTTTTTTTCATTTGTTTTATTTGTTAATAAAAATGTTATATTATAATTGAATATAAGTAAATCTTTGGTAAAAATTCCGAACAGTACGTCTCGTTTTTCAAGCTAGAAAAAAATTTTAATCGATAGAGAAATGTTATTAATTAAATATTACATACGTGAAAACCAATGAAAACACTTTTAATTAAAAAAAATATTTAGAACTTGTTATTTTCACTAAATAAATCCGCCATTTTGTGTTTGACAACATGTATAAATTTACGAATTCACACACTTTTCCAAATTATAACCTTCGCATTATTAAAAAAGAGTCTTGAAAAATACTAAAAGTACTATTACACTAAAGTTTTCTGGGTGGTCATAAAAAAAACCTAACAACGAAGGCTAAGGCGGGAGCTTCGCTCCCTCCTAACCTTCTAACCTAACCTATCCGAGTCGGATCGCTCTGTGTCGGATCTGTGACTCATTTTGAACCTAATATTCGAGACATTAAGTGTACACTTAAAATTTGTGACTTAGTGTACACTAAGTCACAAATTTTAAATATTAGAAATTGTTGATAATACATATTCATGAAGTAGAAACTTGTGTTTTTGTGATGTATCTGTGTATTTGTGTCTTAGTTTTTAACTTAAAATAATAGTCTATAATGAATAATGGACGCACAGTATTGACGGATTTCAGTTGTATGAAATTTAAAAACTTTGTTAATTTTTTCCTCATAATCTAGTGGTTTTCATTGATTATAACTTATATAATATTTAATTATTAACATTTCTCTATAGATTAAAATTTTTTTCTAGCTTGAAAAACGAGACGTACTCTATTCGGAATATTAGCCAAATCTTTCTCTTTCTCTTTCTCCCTCTCTCTCTCTCTCTCTCTCTCCATCCCTCTCTCTCTGTACATGCAAAAGAATTTGATATGTATGTAAATATGATTTGCACGTATGTATGTCGTTTCCAAAGTAAAGAAAGAAGTCTAAAATGACCAATGTATCATTTTCCAGGGCAAGCAGGCAAAGATCAAAGAGATGTACGAGCAGTCCGTGATGCAGAGCGAGCAGGGTGAGACTTGCCTTAGGTTCATTATAGGCGCGTGTTTGTTATGAAGGAAAAATTAAATATTCCAAAATTTAAAAAAAAAACACAAAATAAAGCCGTTACAAGTTCGAGTTTGAAAGGCAATAATTGATTCCAAAAGTCTTCCTTATTTCATCTTCCTTAATTAAAAAACTTAAATGACGCACAAATCAAAATAGTTAAAAAAATTAAGCTAACAGCGTATATACGTCCCACTGCTGGGATAAGGCGTGCTCTGTACAGAGGCTATCAGGGCATAGTCCACCATGCGAAACCACTGCGGATTCGCAAAGTCAAGTCAAAGTGAAATATCTTTATTCAATATCTTACTTATATAGTCAAAAAACTCTACCACCGGTTCGGAAGGAAAGCCACTGACCTGAGAAGAACCGGCGTGAGAAACTCAGCGGGACATTTTTTTTTACTTGCCAAAAAAACTACAAATATGTGTACAAAACGCAGTCTTCACACATATAAACACTTTTTTATTTTATATAACTATTTCGATGGCATGCAGGTTTCCTCACGATGTTTTCCTTCACCGCTGAGCACGTGATGCGTCAGCACTTAAAATTGCAAATGACAGTTCAATCGATGCCGGTTTGACCGGATTCGAACTCGGGTTGCTCGAGGCTGTTGAATTGGAAGCGAGCGCCCGGACACGTTTATAACATAAAAAAAAATAAGTATGTCTGTACTTATGTACGCACATATGAAGTTACTATACTTCTGTAGCATAACAAAAGAAAAAAACTAAATAAAAAGTGCCAGTACTGTTTGTTCGAGAAAATGAATGCAACTCATAACTGCCTACGTAAATAACTTGAAATTATGAGTAAATGTCAAAAAGTTGTCATTGGATGGTCATTGGAAGTTGTAATTGGAAGTTGGTCTTTCTGCAACCAAATTCATCGTGTCGCTTTTTGGCTGTCGTTTCGCGCGCGTCGTGGAAAACTGCCCGCACAATTTTTCCCAAACGCGCCAAAAGAAGTGCAACTTCGAAAACCCCGAAAGAAGTGTAACTTCCTCGCCCCAGGGATAACGTCGGCGGAGAAGATCGGAAGGGAGCTGGAGCTGGACGCGGAGAGGGCGCGCGCGATAAAGCAGCGCTTCGAGAACGGCGAGCTGTTCAACGACGAGAACCAGCCGCCCAAGAACAGGGAGATCGAGGACCAGTCGCTGTTCAACGAAGGTCCTGGCTGCTGGACGACTTGTCGAACTCGTGGAGACTCAGCTTTACCAGCTGACCGACTTGACGAGCTTGTGGAAATGTAGCTTTTCCAGCTGACCGACTTGACTAACTCGTGGAAACGTAGCCTTTCCAGCTGACTGACTTGTCGAGCTCGTGGAATCGTAGCCGGTGTGGCCCACTATTGGAAAAATATTGCGTGATGAACATAATTGTTTATGTAGTGTCTGGGTGTTTGTATATCTATAAAATGTATTTATTTGCAAATGATGTTCAAGTATGTTTATCATTTACCTAGTACCCGATTGAAGCTTTGCTTAGTTTCGGATTAGATAACGACGTGTAACAATATTCCCTTAAAATATTTATTTAATCAATTAAAGCGAGTCGACCGTTGCTTAGCTATTGGGTTCGGTGTCGGGGGTTCGATTCCACACGGGACAAGTATTTGTGTGACCCACAGATAATTTTTCCGAATCGTGGTGTTTATTTCCCAAGGAGGGTTGGCGTCTGGCAGATAGAGAGGGCCGGTCGTAAAATACATAGCCAAAATCGCTGTTGTGCCTACCCCACCTTTTTTATGTGAGAAAGTGGCAAACAATATGGCGGTTCACCTGATGTTAAGTGATAACCGCTGCCCATGGACATTTGCAACAGACGTAGGGTTCCACCATCCCACAGAAGAATGGTGATGATGAAGATTCCTATGACAACAGGTATCGCTAAGAAGTCCAGGTCTATCTTCTTGGAGCTGGACGCAAACGCGAAGAGCATGCCGACATCCCCGCCGGTGCAGGAGGCGCCCAAGAGGAAGGAGATCGTGAGTTGCATTCCTATTGTGCCCACCCAGACAGGGACAGAGATATCATACCCTTTCGCCGCACACGCGTCATCTTTCTCTTTCATACGCTACATTGTACACCCGTGAGTTCAGCTACTGGCATCGTGCCAACTGTTTGTGCGAACTAATAAACACTAAAGATGAAAATTGTCGTCTGTGGTAGGGCCACGCAACAGTCTTCTCTGTTGCACGAATGGGCAGGTCCGTTCGCGAAGTACCACGACCTCGCAGAAGACCGGCGCGAAGTGGAAGGTTTACACTTCTGCGTTTCGTCTGATGAGTGACGTAGCCGGGGCCTATTTTATTAAAAGGTGGCAACGCATCTGCAACCCCACGGGTGTTGCAAACACCACGGGCGGCGGCAATCACTCAACATCGGGTGAACTGCCAGCTCGCTTGCCGCTTTCTTATGTAAAAAAATATCGAATAAAGATTAATTTATTCGATATTTTTCCTATATTACAAGAATTTTTTATATTATAAATACGTCAACCTATCAATATTGTGTTTGCCTATAATTTGGATGAGCAATTAGTTTTAAGATGACCTGAGAAAGCTTTATCGTCACACCTGCAGGTGAAATTGATAAATTAAAAAAAAATGCAATTCGAACCCACCACGGCCTTGCGCAGCCGTTCGTGCCGAAGGACGTGGTGCGCGCCGCCGACAAGGTGGAGGACGTGAGGATCGAGACGGCCGACATCTCGGACCGGTTCCGCTTCTTCGAGACCTACCGTCCGGAGAGCGCGCGCAAGGAGTTCCGCATGACGCCGCCCAGGCAGCCGCAGGTGACCACTTGACCACCACCGCCACCACCTACTGTCGCTACCACCGCTACCACCCACCGGCGCCCCCTTTCCCCAGACCTGGGAATCGGGGCACACTGTTTCCTATTTGCCATGTTCATTACCTATGCTATCAATGAATTTCTAATTTACTTAATGCTTTAACAGTGTTTGTAATTGTTACCTTTACTAAGCCTTTGATTGTTCTCATAAAGAATATATTGATTATTTTCCTTATATGTAACGCGATCTCAGTGTCTTTCGAACTGCACTCTAAATAATGTTAACAGAAGGTAGCTACTAAAAAGACACCCACATAAACTCTTCGAAGTCTGCCCGCATCGAAAAGGGTCCCCCAAGGCTCGGACTTGAGACCACATGTTTTGGCGTATGAGAATCATCGAGTCTTCGAAGTCTGCCCGCTTCGAGAGGGGTCCCTCAGGGCACAGACTTCGGGCCGCACGTTTTTAAGGGTATGTTTTCCGAGGCAGCGCGCCAAATCGCCGTCGCCGGAGCCCTACCACGAGCCGGGCGTGGTGCGCAGCGCGCCGGGCTCCGCCGACACGGCGCTGGCCGCCGACCGCCACACCGCCTCGCGCATGATCAGCGTCTTCCGCCAGCTCGAGGAGCAGCGCCAGCAGCCCGAGGAGCCGGCAGGTCCAGCCCTTCTACTCGCTTTCGCCAAACGTCGACTTTAAATCAGTGTTACCACCTGTTATAAAAATGCTCCTAAAGCAATTCAAAACCTACCAAAATTCACTAAATTCTAAACAAAACTTCCTAAGTGTTTTTTGTTACTAAAAACTTAACTTTTTTTTTCTTCCTAAATTTAGGAAAACTCCCTAAGTTGGCATCCGTGCTTTAAATGAGATATCCCATTCCTACAGTCCTGGACGCTGCTAACTCTACCAAACAGTCTCCGACCCTTTTGCCAAATGCTGAATTTGAACTTTATCAAATAGTCATACGACATTTGTATCCTATTTTTATGTCTTATAATAAAAATAATTGCACAAAATATATGTACTTGAGTAGACTTGTGACACTTATGTAGATGGGCACTTTACATTCAAGCCTAAGTCGTTCTCCCTTACCATAGCACAAAAGCGAGCTTTGGTAACCTATCAACTTGACAAAAAAACAACAAAAAATATTGATTTTTCAATAGATTATACTTTAACAATATGTTTTTGATCTCAATTTTACTACCCTTTTTTCATTCGGAGGTATGCTATTATTTAAAAAACAAAAAAAAATCTTTTGGTAACTGTAATTATAAAAAAAGAAACTTTACAGTCCTTTTAAATCAGGCCTTTTTTTAGTCGGATTCAAAGAAAAAGAAATTAAGAAAACGTCAAAAATTTACAAGAACCGTTCGTTTATCGCTATAGCGTGGTCACCCGTCGTATCGTCATTTTGTTCTCACTGCTTTCACACTACCACACTTAGCCGCGATTAACATCCGTTATTTTAAATCTCAGTGATGGCTCCGTGGCGCAGTTGCCACGATATTGGCTTCGGCGTCGGGGGTCGTAGGTTCGATACCCACACGGGACAACTGTTTGTGTGACCCACAGATAGTTGTTTCGCATCTGGGTGTTTGTCCACGTGAAATTTATGTTTGTAAAACGTCCTCACAACACAGGAAAATGTTATCCTAAAGAAAGGGCAATGTTTTAAAAAAAAAAAAAGGGCTAGCTTCAAAACGCGGACGTTTCCAGTTCGAATGTTTATAAGCAGCTTGTCGCTTCGTAATTCAGGTCCGAAGCCGCTGAAGCGGTTCACCCCGCCGCCGCCTGGTGAAGCCAACCACCAGGGGGACACCTCCTCCTCCGAGGAGTCTGAGTACGAGGAGGACAGCGAGGAGGAGCGGCGCAGGGGCTACATGGCCGCAAGGGATAGGGACGAGGCCTTGAAACAGGTAAGAGTGGGGGAGGTTAGTTATTGGGGATGTACCCTACCCAGATTGAGGAAGTCTGAACGCAAGGGGAGGATAGTGTCACCTACAGTAAGGGGGCTACAATAGATCTTTCTAGATCGCAACGATCGTTGGGACTAAACCAAAACAACAATATGGACACAACAGAAATAATGGATCTATGAACGGCGTTCACAGGCGCAACAGCTTGCCCGCACCAAGAGTTTCCGCGACCGCTTCGAGCACTGGTCCGAATCGGAGCCGCCCCGCGCCCCCTCCCACCCCGCCCCACCCCTCTACCAGCGCGAGGAGGACGCCGACGGCGAGTCGCAGCTGGACACCGCCAGGAGGTGAGCTACCACCCATCAAGCAGGTCACCGTCACGCATACTAGTAGAGTCCACGGAAATTTGCCAGCCAAGACTACGGTTGGCAGGTGATGATAGGATAGGATTCCAAACAAGGAAGGCCTTAAGGACCTTCAAAAGGAATTCCTTTCAAAAAGTGGGATATTTACTTATTCACGATTGATCACGGCCTTGTTATTCGATTCTTCTGTTTCCAAATACATTAATCTCACCAGGAGTCCCCCAAGGTGACACATTAGGCCCTTTAGTTTTCAAAAGTTTTCTATTGAGAGCATATATCTTGGGGTTTAATTTCTATCAATACTTTAGGTCAATTATGTCTTGATTATTTCTATAATTAATAATAATGATGATGATAATTACATCATATTAAATAATCAAATAAATTTTGGTTTGAGTATGCTTCACATTATTTTCTTTCTTGTCGCAAGATACTTATTTAAGTGATTACCCTAGTAATAATGAATGCGTATCGATTTCAGTTTGCGCGAGAAGTTTGAAAAGATGCAGGTGCAACAGACGACGGTGACAAAAACCGTGGTACCCAAAGTGAACCGGTTTGTGGTGAGTGATGGACTATGTAATATGAGAAAATTATATGTCTAATTCGTGCTTTGTATAAACCTATTGACAAAACGTCCGAATTATACTGATTGAAGTGTTTTTAAAGCACAAACCTTCCAAGGTTGTCGTCTCTTTCACAGTTCCTAGTTAATGAAACACTTATCTTGACGTTATTTTCCGAACAATAGAAATGTAAGTTTCACATAAGTGCAGATCTTCCTCGTTCGTGGTCCTTCCACGTACAATATATCGCCAACCAGTGCGATTATGCCACTCATGGACAGCCCGACACATGCAACCGCCCACTGACCCCTTCACAGCATCAAACCATGTTGCAGGCGCCCTGTTGTACGAATAATCGTGACATATAAATGTATCATGGTAGCATTCAGCAATCACCCATTTCAGTCTCTATACCGCTTACACCTTTTAAAGTGATAATAATTGACCGATTTGCTCAATTTCAGTGACCGCCGCTCGACGAGTCAGCTATGTTGCCTTCGATTACCAAAGTGTTTTATTTAACTCATTATAATCTTGTAAAGTCAACACTTGCCCTTTGATATTAACATGCGGCAGCCGTGGCTGGATTGATTATTTTTAAGAATATTAAAAAATTATATCGAACGTTTCACCGTGATAGTATTACTAAATTAAAACTACTTCAAAAAAAACATTGAATCACACTCAATTATCTTTTTACGATTATAAATAATTAAAAATTAACGGATGCCAATTCAAACGTTTACCGACCACGGCTTCCGCCATAGCCTATTGTTAAGTTAAATTTATAATCTTTTACTATTAGATCGTTAAAAAAAGTATTTATTGTATTCTATATAGGACTGATAAGTGTTGCATTTCGTAACGAGTGCCTTAGAACGTGCAATTTTTTACAACGACGCGACGTTTCCCGCCTTCCGTTGTTCGAACACTGCGAAAGGCGGGAAAAGTTCCCGCCAAATGGATAACAACCCCCTATATTCTCTAGTTTTCGAATATTTGAATGTTGTTTTGTACCGCGTAACATTACATAATATACATTTTTGTGACGTAACTCTTCATTCGTGTCAGTTTGCATTATTTAATCAGTGACTTTTCAAAATAACATAATAAGAATCTCTATCTTAATTATACACCGCTAAGTATAATTTCGCTTTGACGATGCCATCACTATTGTTTGAATAGAAATCGCAACGTACGTATTTATTATGGTTAAAACATTTCGTTTGAACGTATTTATTTTTCGCGTTTCATCTAAGTGCCATTGAGATGGGGCCCATTGCTTATATCGGAAAAATTATTTACAAAATATATTTTATATCCTATTGTTTAAGCTTTGACATTGCAATTGGCCCAGTTTTATTTATATGACAAATATTTTATTGCGTTAATCGGAAATATTTTATCTCGATAATAAATAAGTTGAATATGACTGAATATTGATTTTCTTCTATTTTATGTTTGTTCTTAATGGAGCTGGTTTAGTCGGTTTTCTTTTTTTTTTTTCAATTTTGTACTTATCATACATTGTAAAACTATAGTATGACTTAATAAAGAACTCAAAATTTTTCGAGAGCATTTTTATTTTTACATATAAGATTAAGTTGATTTATAGAATATTGATTTTTTTTTCTATTTCCTTACATGTACGTCCTTTCCTACAGACATTTGAAAGGACAACATATTGCAATACTAGTACATAAGCATAATCTATCATACAATTCTTGCAACCACAATATTTATCTCTTGGATTAAAATTCTATAAATAAAGGGAATAACAAAATGAAACAATGCCAATTCTATTATATTCTATTTTATTATTTTCAAAAATATAGGAAACTTGAAACAATAAATTAACCTGCTAAACGTAAACACGATAATATATTAATCGAATCACAATGTCCTCTGTCCGCACAGATTTGAGACCATCAAAGCTAGCTTGCGTTACTATATTTCTATTCGAACCCACTCTTGTTTTGAGCGCTTTGCAATATGCAATTTATTCATTACTGAATAAGAACATTTATTCAAATTACAAAAGAAAATTTTGTGTTAACACAAATAATTATGTATTTGTCAAAAAACAATCAGAAATTGTGCATTCATATGAAAAGCTTGGCTACATTTTTAACAAAAATGTAAGATGCTATTTGTGCTTGTCAGTGTCATTTATAATTTATTTGATTAGGCAGACTGCATAAAAGTTTCTCATAGATCATTTTTCTCACATTTCTTTATAACCAGATAAAAGAAACTTATGCTTACCGCATAATAAGAATGTTTAGATACTGACAAAATATCAATATTACTTGAAATAACTTTCGTATGAGTAGATCATTTTGTTAGCAGCCAAGATTAAAAATGCACAAACCCTTCACGCATAACTACTTCAGGGTGATATTTTAATCATAAGTTTTTAATTTAAGAGATCAAATGTCTCGATTCTCAAAATGAATCTTTCCACAGTTTCCTATAACATTCACAGGGATTAATTGTTCCGCAGACAATTTAATTCAGCGCAAGGCATTATACAAAATAAAAGGTCTCCTGTAACCATTAGTCAACTTAAGATAACTTTGACTTGCAGGAAATCAATATTCCCTTCAAACAAATTGACACATACTAATACCATGAAGATAAATGAAAAAAAATTACAAACTTCAAGAGCATTATTCCACAATTTTTACATTGATGTATTAGCAATAACAAATTAGAGCAAAGGGCAACAAATTATTTGTTTACCATGTTGTTGGTACAATAAAGAGGCCTTTCAAGGGTCTTTATAATATGTCATTATATGAAGAAAGTTTGGCCCAATTGAGATCGACTAAATGACGAATACACGACATCCATTTCTTTTCTTCATAGTTAAATATAACCATAAAGGGAAGGGTTTATTGGGAATCTTACCCACAATCTGTCTGGCAAGATTCGGCAGATCGTACATATACGTACAATCTCTAGGTATATTATTAGATATGGCCCATAGATATACACATGCATTTTGACTAATTTAGCAAGAATATTTTTCTATTTATGTTTATTTAGGTACATATGTATATGAGCACATATATTTGTATATGTAAACATGTATGTATAAGTTATTAATGATAATTATTATTTATTAATACCACCATAGGTTGACTGGTAGAGAATGTTCATTAAGTCCATCTTTTTGAGTTCTGCTTTTTCAAAGTAATGTAATAAAGGAAAATTAAATAAATAAATAAACCCGAAACATCTTTTGTTTAAGTTACTTTCAGATTCAGAAATAACTATAAGTACTGCAATTTAAGTCAATATCTTCATAATTATTGTTAGGCGATCCTTTCAACACATAATGACAGATTTTAACCAAAACATCGGCAACCCTACCAGCACATCATTTTGCATCAAATTCCATTGTCACTGTAATCTTACAGGGAACGAAATAAATAATACAAAAAGGAGAACAATCACAAAAGATGTGAATCTAACATGGCTAACCTATCAGAATAAAACTTTTATACTCTTAGTGCATTTTTTGTTAGAAATATGCGTGAATACTTTTTATTATCCTCTTAAAATTTTATTTATTATAATTTCGTCTTCATAAAACTCTTTTCAAATCACATTCGCAACGCAGTTTTAGACGGCGATACGAGATCTTACCTGTTAAAAAATTTCAACATTGGCCAAACTACAAATCTTTACAAAATGTCCAAATCTCAGATTACTTTACAAAAGTCTTGGATATTTACCGAATAATGACAAAGATCCTATAATATTGATTTTACCCTAATCATGTCTCATACAATTCACTCATCTTAACATTACCCAAGGCTGTTATTGAAACAAACATTGACCTCTGGACGTGATCTAAAACTGCGTTTTCAACCATCAATCTCGCTTAGCCTCTACGAGACCTTACACTATCTATTTACAGGGGCATTTAACCTATGGTACGAATTTTAAGGGCGCGGTGCGAGTGAGTGGACTAACAGCACAAGAATTAAGGTTTATTAAGATGAACAACTTCATTCCAGTAAAATTTTCTGTTAGGAAGTTTTTATTACAAAATTTACTTAAAACGCATCATGTTTCAAAATGTCTAAGGGACAATAAAATTGTTTCAAAAATGTGTTCCATATTTTGAAATATATATTCCGCAATGGAATGGAAAAATATATTCCGAAACCTTGAAAAAATCACATAACATATGTTAAAATCGATTTCTTGCATTGATAATTTTGCATTACTCAATAGATATCTACAATATATATATATATATATATGTATAATATTTCTCAATATTAAATTATTTGGGTTTATTAAAAACTATCATTAGTTTGTGTACCATTAATATTCTCTCAGGGATTCTCTGTATTAATGCAATAAAAATTGAAACCTAAACTACTCACATCAAAGTCTACAAGTCGCTGTCACCCCGCTGGGACACGCACTCGCACTTAATACTCGAAATGGAGTCTCACCGACAAAACACTTGTACCACTAATCGGGGGGCCGGTGCACAATCTCCTGCAACTTCGCACTGAGCAACTTCGCCTCGACTCCTTTCGACTCCTTCCCACTGTCCCTGTCTCTATGCCTGTCGGAGCACTTGCGCTCCCTCCTGTGGTCTCTGTGGTCCCGGGAGCGCTCCTTGTGGTCTCTGTGCGATTTCTCCCGGTGCGATCTCGACGAGGAATGCTTCCGGTGATGGTCGTTCTTGTCCGAAGAGCGGCTCTCCGATTTGTCGGACGACCTCGCTTCGGACTTGACCGGCTTGCTGTCTGCCTTGTCGGACGATTTGCTTTCAGCTTTCTCCGACGACTTCTCCGATTTATCAGACGGCTTGCTGTCCAACTTGTTAGAGGATTTACTGTCAGACTTTTCGCTGGATTTAATGTCCGATTTGTCGGACGATCTGCTGTCACTTTTATCTGACGATCTGTTTTCCGATTTATCGGACAGCTTGCTCTCTGATTTATCGAAAGATTTGCTTTCTGACTTGTTGCCATTGCCTTTATCCGTTGACCTACTGTCGGTTTTCTCAGTTGATTTATCAGACTTTTCGACGGGTCTAAACTCAGATTTTTCTACTTTCACTTCAGTTCTCTCCGACTTACTATCAATTTTATCCAATAACCTGCCATCAGACTTTTCAGACAACACCTCCAACTTTTCCGTTGATTTGTTCTCTGACCTATCCACAGGCTTACCGTCTACTCTATCGTTAATCCGGTTTTCGGTCTTCTCTGTTCCACCGTCCACGTCAGGCATTCTCCCATCACTTCTTTCCGTTTGCCTGTCACCCTTATCCGACGTACTGGTCTCCAATTTGTCAGGCCTGCTTTCAGTTTTCGCGCTAGTTCTACTTTCGGACTTATCCGGAACCCTCGCCTCACTCTTTTCTGGTTTAGCTTCAGTCTTGTCGATGGATTTCTCTTCCGATTTGTCGGGGCGATGTTTATCGCTGTCTCGATGTCTGTGCGAGTTCGGTTTTTCGGTTTTCTGTTCCGCCTTGTCCGACCTGTCGTGCCTGGAATCACTCTTCCTTTCTTTCCTCTCGTCTGAATGCTTGTCGCTCTTCGTTTGGACCTCTGTACTCTTTCTGCTTTCTGATAGTTTCAGGGCCGGTTTCTCTTTATACTTTGCACTGAGCGCCCTCATCTCTATGACGCCGCTTTTGTGTTTCGTCGCGGACGACTTTTTCCTTTCAGTTTCTGTGAGAGAATAAGGTCAATTATTTAGAATAATTTTGATAATGTAATGTGTTACTAGTTTGTCATAATAATTTTTAATTTCATTACGTTAATCACAATTGAGTAGACATGTAACATAACGGAATTAAGATATAAGAATATAGACGAAAACTAATAATTCAGGGAAGACACGTTGAAATCCATCAACAACTGTGGCCACAAAGAAACACACAATTCTCTCTTAAAATTAAGTATAAAATCCTAATAAACATTGACATAGGCTGCGTAGAATTTACAATTTTTTTTATTATAGGTACATAATTAGACACTAAATCAATACGTGTATGATTCTGGTTTCGCCAGAGTTACCAAGACGACATATATGCAAAAGAAAGGTTTATAAACAGAACAATATATTGTGAAAAGTAGCCTAAGATCATTGTCGTGTATATGGACCCAAATTTCCATGAAACAAAACTTTACATTACGTCACACATAGACAACTGCAATAACTAAAACAAACTTTTAAAAAGTGAGTTACCTTACTCACCAAACGAAACGCGACAACTTCACTTCAAGCCGATCTTCTGCGAGATCGTGGCACTTACCCGGACAAGCCTGCCCATTCGTGCAACAGTTGAAGTTGCTGCGAGGCTCTACCAATAATAGGCCAAAATTATGACCAACCAAGTTATAATCAATTATTGTGCGAAAATCGGTTGTGCGAAAATCGAGGGTGGGCTTTACCAGGGTGGTGAGGCGGCGGATCGGCGGCGGGCCTCTCGTCAGCCGGCGACGAAGCCTCCGAAGTGGGGTAGTACTGCTTCAAACGGAGATGCCACGCTGCAGATATGAAAAGTAACGTTATTCTTAATAAAAGATATTAAATTTCATAGTGCCATTCTCTGCACTTTAGATGAAGATTCTGATATACCTTCTCTTTCATACTCACAAAAAAATTACATAAAATATTTGCTAGATATGGTATTATAATGATGGCCTTTATTTATTTATTTAATCCCTATGCACACATACACAAAGATGGATAATATTTCTGGTAAGACCGGTGTGGAAGGCCCACATTATTAAATTATATAATTTAAATATAAATGAATACAATAACGATAATAATAACCCCTAGGAATGAATTGTGTCAAAGTAATGTTACTTTAGAAGAAAATGGAATATAATACAAGTTGATTTAGTAAAAATGAAAAAAAAGAGGATAGCTACGGGCTTCTTTCGTCTGTTCTCTGCTAGATGAACCTCATTACGAAACGTTGATATGTTTCTTATTTCGATGAATAAATGATTTGAAAAGGGTGACAACGCCATCTACAACCGTGCGGGTGTAGCAACCTTCCATAAGCGACGGTTAATAGTATCACTCAAGATCGGGCGAACTGCCTTGCTAGCCACCTTCTCACAGCGCAAAGGGACCCTCACCGACGGAGGTGACCGCGGAGACGGTGCGGAATTGGTGGATGATGTTCCTCGGCAGGAAGTACACGTCGTCCGAGCAGAGTGGCAGCCGCGAGTAGCGGACCCCCTCTCGCCGGAGCTGGTTCAGTTTCGCCTCCTCGAGCCTGGCGGAGTGAAAATACACGTTTTACTATCGCCCGTCACAGAATTCATATAAAGTCGATAATAGCTATTGCCTTCGGCGTGGGGGTCGTGGGTTCGATTCCCACACGGGGCAGTATTTGTGTGACCTACGGATAATAGATGCGCCAAGCATTGCTTTAAAAAAACCAAAAAAAAAAGTATTGACAACTTTTACTTCCTTTTTTCAAAGACAAAGGTATTTTTTTGTGTTTTGCAATTCAATCTGAACAATATTAAGTTGTTGCTTATCTTCACTGACTACCTTTCTAAACTTAATTTTCAAAGAACATATTGCACTGCTAAAATAATAAATATGTATAAAAACTAATCCTTAGATAGTCGAGTAGATTGTCATCACAATCATTGTGTCATGAACAACAAATTAACTATGCTTATTTAACTGTAATGTTTATTGATTAACTGCGTATTTTTAGTCATTCTTCGTGAATAAGCCTAATTAATGGCTTATTTTAAAATCACTAAAAAGAGAAAATAGGGACATTAGTGCAATAGTTATTTTAACTAAACGCCAATAGCTTTATTTATATCACTTATTTTTTTTTTTCTTATTTCTTTTTTATTATGTTTATATTTATTAAAAATTTCCCAATATTATTTTACCCACTGTGTAGTTGCAATTTTTTATTAAGTTTTGTATGTATCTATTGTGATTAGACGATTCATAAATATTTCTAATTCTTCTTTTAACTCCACTCAGTGGTTGGATCAAACATTTTCTTGTTATCAATGTGCATTATTAAAACATTTAGAAAAAGTACGAAAAGATTGTCGCCGCTGTGGGAAGCGAACCCACGACTTCCGCATTCGCTGCCTGACGCTCTAGCCACTGAGCTAAACGGCTAAAAGCCACAGCGACGAAAATCTTAACGCCTTCTTTCTACATTGTTATTTAGCATTTGAGGCAATGCTTGGCGCATCTATTGTTATATCCTTTCCAGCATAGAAACAAAATTTCGAATATAGTTTTACAACGATAATTCGTAATGTGCATTATGTTTGACTCTTACCAGGTGACGCACTGAGATATCGGCGGCTCGTAGAGGTCGAGCTGCAGCAGCTGTACCAGTTTGTTGAAGTCCGCCGCGTGGAAGGCCACCACGTCCTTGGTGATGCGACCACGATCGCCCTCGTCGCCGCAATGGATTGCCTTCAGGACGCCTGCGAACGGGATCATTTACGAAATTATACAAAAATCTAGCTGTGGGAAAGGCAGCTGCGGACCATCATGGGAAATACCACAGACGATCGGCGTGAAGTGGTAGCTTTTTTTACGTTTTACATACATAAATTTCAGGTGGACAAACGCAGATCATTTAACATACATAAATTTCACGTGGACAAACGCAGATCATTTTACATACATAAATTTCACGTGGATAAACACCCAGATACGAAATAATTATATGTGTCATCCAAATAGTTGTTCAGCATGTTTGATGTTTAACATACATAAATTTCACAAGGACAAACGCCCAGATTCGAAACAACTATCTGTAGGTCACACAAACAGCTTTCCTGTGTGGGGCGGTGCCAGGGATTGTGGGTCAAACCCACAATCCCTGGCACCGGAGCTGATACTTTGGTGGAGTCATCTTGCAAAGTTCCTTGCGATAGATATTGATTTAAACCAATAACTCATTGGTTTAAAATCAATATCTATCAATATGTCAGTCTAGAAATCCTAGAATGAGTATTATATAAATTTTATAGAAGCAGTCTACTCATGTATAATTGGTTAATCAATAATACTTTGTCAATATAAATTATGTTATGTCTCGGACAGGTTAAAGTAAACTATTTTTATTCTATATTTGCATGCATCGTATTGTCGTGGCAAGACATGCCAGCTCACTTGCTACCTTCTCACATAAAAAAATGATGTTTTATATCTATGCTATTACTAGCTGCCCGGACAGACTTCGTTTTTCTTTTTTAGTATTAAAACCTTCCGTGGACCTTGAGGAGCATCCAAAAAAATCAATTAGCCTAATTGGTCCAGCCATTCTCGAGTTATGCGTCCACCGACGTTAATTTTTATTCACTAAGATTGTTTTTATTGAGCGTGCCCACCGACTGCCGCGGTGGTGATGCGGTCGAGGCCGTGGCCCACGTGGTCCGCGTGCGCGCGCGTCCGGTCCTCGAACAGGAACTCGCGCGCCTCGCTCCAGCGCGGCAGGTACTGCAGGTTGCGCAGCTCGTTGATGCCAGTCCTGCCAAACGCACAGAGCTGCATCAATTTTTTTTTTTTTTTTTTTTTTTTTTTATTAAAAACATTACCCTTACTTTAGGATAACTATATCCTTTGTTGTAAGGACGTTTTACAAACATAAATTTCACGCGGACAAACACCCAGATGCGAAACAACTTTCTGTGGGTCGCACAATTAGTTGTCCCGTGTGGGAATCGAACCCACGACCCCCGACGCCGAAGCCAATACCTTGGCCACTGCGCCACGGAGTCACCGAGTCATTTTATTAGCAGATTATTCAATGATATTATTTTATTTGAAAAAAGAATAATTAGCGGGAGCGCTTGTTATGAGTATAATGAAGAAGCGATAAAAAACAATAGACATTGACCATACCGTCTCTTCTTTATGGGACTCTTGCCAAGCTCCGCGGTGGGCACCAACTGCTCACCAGGCCTGATCCATAGGATGGGCCCATCGTTGGACTCCTGAGGCTCCATGTCCACCGCCGACATTGGACCCCAGGGCATTGTCTGAATAGATTGAACATTTATTTAACAACCAAACTTATAACAGTTTTATTGATGCATGTTGGAAGTTTGAGCAACAAAATGAGTAAGAACACATTATACATGCATTACAACCATTTAGGAATTCGAGTATCAGTGCCCACATCCAACAGACTAGACCAAACATTGACATAAAGTACTTTACACTTCAGGAAAGTTTGTGTCTGATAATTATAAAGGCCTATCCATCTAAAATTAGAAGCGTCCAAATTAACATTGTATTCTATTAAGCCATAACTGGCCAAAGGAGTCTCCCTCTATAAACCATACATAAACCATATAAGTTTACAGCCATCACATATTATCAAAACATTTTTGCTCCCATTTCACTCACAATATGTATAACACAAAAACAATCCTTAATCGGATTATTATCACCAGGTCCACTTACCAGTTTCAGGAATGGGCACTCTGCCAACATCGATAGCATGTCGGGGAAGTAGCCGCCGACCTCCTCGTGGACGGTGCCCACCAGCGAGATCTGGTGCAGGGGCCCGCAGCGGAAGGTCCCGGCCGCGTACGATTGTTGCACCTGCCAGGGAGGAATTTTTAGGGCATATTTTTACACCACGTTCTCTAGTCCCAAGCTAAGCATCGCTTGTACTATGGGTGTTTGTTGGTTTATTAAGATAAGCATACTTAAACATACTTTTATTTTGTAAATAAATACATATTGTAAACACTGTGTTCATCACACAATATTTTTCCAGTAGTGGGGATTGAACCCACAAATTACGACCGCTCGAATTCGCTAGAATAACGAACATCCGAGAAACGAGGAATCTATTTCGTGGATACGGACCATGTTTTGATAGCTTTACAAGGTAAGGATATAAAATATATACTTTTCAGGAGTTTTTAGTGACACCGGAAAACACTGTTCTTCACACAGTGTTTTCCCAGTATATTGAACTCACACGCTCTGAGGTAAGAGACAGATTCACTACCCACAACATATCGAACATCAACATTGTACGCCATCGCGCGAACACACCGATACAGTCCACCTAACGGAGGTGGACCGTGTAATCGAGACTAGGGCTGCGCTTCCACCGGAAGGCGATCCTTTAAGTTCAGTGACCCCCGAAGAGGTCCAAGATATTATTAAAAATTTAAAACCGAAATCCGCCTCGGGCCCAGATAAGATCAGTAACAAAATTCTCAAAGCTCTCCCTGGGCCGCTTATCTGTTTACTGGCGACCATTTTCAACACTCTACTCTCCAGTTGCTCCTTTCCGGACGACTGGAAACAAGCCACGGTTATCCGCATTCGCAAATCGAATAAACCAGCCAACCAGCCCTCTAGCTATCGTCCCATCAGCCTCCTCAGTTGCCTGGGGAAGCTCTACGAGCGGCTCTTATTAAACAGGCTCAAAGAGCACGTATTTTCCAACGGCCTTCTGCCCACGGAACAATTCGGCTTTCGAGCTAGACACTCTTGTCCCGACCAGTTATACCGCCTAACGGAGCACATCCTAAAAGGCCTAAACCACCCGAAACATATCAGTACAGGGGCTCTTTTCTTCGATGTCGCAAAGGCAGGCATTCGACAAGGTCTGGCACAACGGCTTGCTTTACAAGCTGTACACACTCAAAGTGCCAGATAGGCTCGTACACACCATCCGGGCATTTTTGTTGAATCGCTCCTTTCGATATCGAGTCGAGGGCACCCTCTCCACAAGCCGCCGCCTCACGGCCGGCGTACCACAAGGCTCCTGCCTCTCACCTTTGCTCTTTACGCTCTACACGAGCGACATACCCAAAGACACCCACGTCAATCTCGCGCTTTTCGCGGATGACACCGCGCTCTTTTATTCACACCGCAACCTTAGAATACTAACCACTCGACTCCAAAGCGCTGCCGACCGCCTCGGCGATTGGTTCCGCAAATGGAGAATAGAAATAAATCCCGAAAAAAGTGTGGCGATTCACTTCACACGAAGTACTTACCCGTCACATCTTTATAATGGCCCTCGCCAATGCAGAAAGTTGTGGCAAATATCCCTTTATGGCCAACCGCTCCCCTGGGAGAAAAAGGTCAAATACTTAGGAGTCACTTTCGACTCGCGTATGTCATTTACTACGCACATTAATAACGTTCGTAATAGAGCCGCGTTCGTCTCCGGCCGGCTACACAATTTAACTAACGCTAAAAGTAAAATGCCCTTAAGGCACAAATTATTATTATATAAGACCTGCGTACGACCTATTATGTCCTACGCATGCATGATCTTCGCCCACACGCACCCTACTCGCTTGTATAAGCTGCAAATAGTACAAAATAAGTTCATCCGCCGTGCAACCGGTGCACAGTGGTATCAACGCAACGTCGATCTGCACAGCGATTTCAGACTCCCGACGATTCGCGAATATTTCAAAGATCTGACAAAACGGTTCTTCGATAGAGCCCAGCATCATCCCAACCCTCTGGTGGTAAGCGCAGCAAATTACCAACCCGACACAAACGCGAACGTCAACAAGCGTCGCCCGCGAAAAGTCCTCATCGACCCGGTCGAGGAAGGGGACTTAGATACGCCGGACCCACCGCCGGGGTCCCGCCGGATAACACTACACCCACAGCTAGTGTACCAACAAACACAATAGTTCGCCCTCGCCTCCGAGCACGGCGAGACCAACACAACGCGTACACAAGGTACATCCGCGTTCCAGGGCGGTTCTCACCGCCCGCAGCCACCGATTAGCTAAAAACACAGTCGACGGCCATCGGGGTCTCGGTCCGCACCGCAACTTCGATGGCCCTTAGATGACATGTCGTAGTTAAACGCACGCATGAGCACATGCGCGGCCCTACCCACAGCGGAGGGCCCAAACCCGTGGGTTCTGTCTAGCCCACCGGTTCTGCGTCAGATGAAGCTTTAATAGTCTCGGGACTGAAAGCAAAAACATCAGTTGATACAAGATACAAGATACATCAACATATCATCAACATATCGATATATCCGTCGAGCTTCGATATCGCTATCTACTAGTGGTAGCGGCCGATGGTGTCGCCCTCGATGTCGACATCGATACATCGACACATTCCATCGCTACCTGCTGTTGATGGCGACCGACGGTGTCGCCCTCTACGTCGACGTCGGACGTCGACACATCGAGCCATTGTATCGCCACCCGCCGTCCTACGCCTTACCTGCTGGTGGTAGCGGCTGACGGTGGTGGTCTCGATGTCGGAGGCGCGCGCCAGCACGCCCGCCTTGACCACCAGCGCCGGATGCCGCTCGGCGAGGTAGCGCAGCAGGCAGGGCAGCCGGCCCGCCGCGCCGCGCACCACGCCGCACACGAACCGCGCCCAGCCGCCGCTGTCCTCGGAGAACACCAGCTGAGGATCAACGGACAATTGATTTGGGGGACTGGCATACGTTTATATGTTTCATGGTTATTGGCAAGTAGCGCAAGTAATTATTTCGGATGTCTTTTTCTTCTGTGCACACTTTCGAAGAGCCCGTAGAAGCCAAATATTCAATACTTGACAATGGGTCCCAAACAGAAAATATGTCTCCTCGTCCACACATCCACGTATCGATATATCCGTCGAGCTTCGTGATCTATACTGGCGGTTCACATGATGTTAACTGATAACCGCCGCCCGCGGACATTTGCAACGCCCGTGGGGCTGCAGATGCATTGCCACCTTTAAATAAAGTGGGCCCCGGCCACCTCGCTCGCCAGACGAAATTTTACGCCGGTCTTCTGTGAGTTCGTGGTACTTACCCGGACAGACCTGCCCGTTCTTGCAACAGTGAACACTGTTGCGTGGTCCTACCACAGTTAGCTAGTCACATCTAGTCACGGATGCCAAGGATATGACAATGGATGCGCCAATCATTGCTTCAAATGCTAAATAACAATGATAGATAAGAATCGTTAAGATTTTCGTGTTTAGCTTAGTGGCTAAAGCGACAGGCCGCGAATGCCGAAGACGTGGTTTCGATTCCCACAATTTTAACATTTAAACATTTTTTTCGTTCAGTTTCGGTTAGGTGTTTTTTTATAACAGTTAGTAACACTTCACACGAAAATTAAAAAAAAAATTTGGGTCATTGCCCGATGACGATTCGGAATCCACGAAAGAGGAGTCGCGGGTACATGTTTACAAAAGAACAGTGCTTTGATGCTTTTGTGGTGGCACATTTAACGATTAATACTAAGCTGAGTTGGTAAGCGTCTGGGCGCGAAACCAGAAGACGCAGGTTCGAATCCCGCAGCACCGAAAGTTTTTGTTTATTAATATACAAAAATGTACAATTCCAACGCCCAGTTTCTGAAACACTGATCATCGTACAAGCCAACTAATCAGCTGTCAAATGGATTTAAAAAACGAAGGTTAACTCTCTGAATTGATTGGAAAGATCTTCTTAACGATCAGAATGAACCATTTAAAGAGTTTAACAATTCTTTTTGCAACTAAAATGAAATTCGAAAAGCCATTGGACAGCTGATTAGTTGACATCTACGATGATCAGTGTTCACTAGCACTAGAAATAAAAATTAATCTTAAAAAATTGTGTTGACTATAACAGATGAAGGAAAAGGACAAAGAGGTTCACATTCAGAAACTCCTTGGCGAGGGACTCTTGCTGATGCTCGCTGAGCATCTCAACGTCGTGTTGATAAAGATAGACGACGCTGGCGCCGCCGTTCGGATGAGTCTCGACGCGCATCAGCCTGTGGGGTTTACATACAATTAATTAATTTCCAATATAAACCCCTTTTGGGATGATGCGACAAAATAACAATCGGTGTGATCGATAATTGGCCACTGTCTACCATTCACATCGGGATTAAAACCGAAATGGGGGCTGGGCCCGACTGATAATCAGCGCTGCAATCCTGCAGCTTATGCTGAGACGGCCCCTTCCGCCACCTTATCACAACACACATTTAACTATTTTAATTTGTTAATATTATTATAATACTTTACTACCCATTTTTTTTTTTAATATTTTTTTGTAACATTTATTTTTCTGTTTTTATTTTTTGTAATTTTATTGATAAGTTCTGTACAACTATTTTAAGGTGACGGAATAAATGTCTTTAAAATGATAATGTCAGTCTTCCATTCTGAAGTATTTAACCGGTATGTTATCATGTGTCTGTCTATAGCGTTTTGCATCTGTGGCTTTTTCTTATTTCAGAAGGTGGCAAGCGAGACCGCGTCTCGCCTGATGTCAAACGATATACACCGCCCATGGACATTAGCAACACCCGTAGGGTCGGAGATGCGTTGCCAGCTTTTAATAAAGTTGGCTTTATAAATGAAACTAATTTTACGGATTTATCGCGTTTATTTTTAAGTCTGTCCCGTGACCATGAACGCTGTAAAGGGTTCGAAACGTCGGGAACTAAAATTAAAAATAAACGCGATAAATCCGTAAAATTAGTTTCATTTATAATGTGTAATCGCGTAAATACAAGAAAAAAAAAGTTGGCTTTTTTTTATGTGAAAAGTTGCCAAGCGAGCAGACGCTTCTCCAGGTGTTAAGTGAACACCGCCACCGGTGGACATCTGCTACACCCGAGGTTTGCAGATGCGTCGACAACCTTTTGAAAATCGGGCCCCGGTCGCCTCGCTCACCAGACGAAACGCAGAGGTTTAACGCTTCTATTTTATTTTTTTATTTTATTTTATTTTATTAGGAAAACTTACAGCAGATTAGGTACTTATTTTACGTCGATCTTCTGTGCGGTCGTGGTGCTTACCCGCACGGAGCTAACCGTTCGTGCGACGGCGAACACCGTTGTGTTTACCACGGTTAAGGACCCGAATGGTCGGATCACTTCAGAGAACCACGCGGCGCTGCTCGAAGAGAGGCTCGCGAGGAGAGCGGGGTCCCTCACCTGTGGTACTTCATGCCCTTGACGTCGAGGCAGGGGCCCCTCGGACCCCATGCGGGGGCGGCCCTCTCGCGGCGGCACTGCACCCCGATGGAGCAGCGCTTCACGCGCGCCCTCCTCCTGCACTGCTGGCACGAGGAGTGCCGCGAGGAGTGCGACCTGATCGTAATGTATATACCCATTTTATTACAGCAAAAAATCCACAGCGCTTTGTCGTATTGCAATGCGTTGAACCAATTGAGATGAAGATGACTCCGCGGCGCAATCGCCAAGGTATCGGCTTCGGCGTCGGGGGTCGTGGGTTCGATTCCCACACGGGACAACTATTTGTGTGACCCACAGATAGTTGTTTCGCATCTGGGTGTTTGCCCGCGTGAAATTTATTTTTGTAAAACGTCCTTACAACACAGGATAAATTATAACACGTAGAAAAAGTACGAAAAGATTGTCGCCGCTGTGGGAATGGAACCCACGTCTTCGGCATTCGCGACCTGACGCTCTAGCCACTGAGCTAAACGGATATAACAATAGATGCACCAAGCATTTCTTCAAATGCTAAATAACAATGTAGAAAGAAGGCGTTAAGATTTTCGTTGCTGTGGCTATCAGCCGTGTAAAATATGTCGCACGGTTTTTTTAACGTTTTTAAAAGCATAAAAAGGATTTATATTCTTAAAATAATAGCAAGAACAGTTGAGAGCGAGCAAACATTAAAGAATATAAGAACTGTGGGCTATACTGAGGTCTGTACGTGTGCGCGCGTGTGTGTCACTATGTATGCAAATAGTCTATACAGCGTGTCGTTACAACCTAGTTAGGTTGTTTGAAAAATATTTTTTTATGGTTTTTTTAACGTTTATATTTTTTTATGATTATTGGCAGGTAGCGTTAGACGTGTGTTCATTTATTGTGGCGGTTGTCACGACACGCTGTATATACATCATGATAAAAACACCGCACCAGTTAAAGTCACACTCTGATGATTCCACACATACTTTATAATTATTGTTATTATAAAGCTATTGGTTTAAGCACCGGGAATCGTGGGTTCGATTCCCACACGGGGGCAATATTAATGTGACACACAAATGATTGTTCCGGATCCGGATGTTTTCCCAAGGAGCATTGACGTCAGGCAGGAGACTGGTCATGAAAAAATCTTGCCAAGAACGTTAACACATGATTTTACAGGTTGTGCCGACCCCCCCTAGGTGGGATAAGGTTTTATTTTAGTACTGCTGACTTTTCCCACAGAGCCATGTATATTATAAAAACAAGACAATGTATCCAAATCAAAATATAAAAAGACATTATTCTTTCTTACCTTCTTTCTTTCAATTATAAATATTAATTTTAAATACATTGATACCATTTAAAATAAGTATGTATACATATAACAACACAAGATTTGTCTGTCTATTATTTTACAGAAAGCTTGTACAACACAGGATAATTTTATTCTACAGTAGAGGAAATGTTAAGAAAAAAGTATATCTGTTGTAGGATAGTCCTACAACATATATATTGTCCCATTGCCCATTTGTGCAACAGCTTCTACTGTTGCACAAATGGGCAGTCTCATCCGGGGATATTCCATGAAGACTGCGGTCTACGGAAGTTTTATACCTTCATATTTAGTCTGTTGAGTGAGGTAACTGGAAACACTTTTTTAAAGGCAATGTAAGTTCCACACTTCAGGCATTGTAGATTTCCATTGGCTCTCATCACCTGCTCTATTGCCAACTTTTCTCAATTTCAATGACAACATAATAAACAGTGGTTTTAAAACATATGAGTTGGGCCCTTATGGCAAATTAAATTTGAATTTTCTCATCATCTCATCTCTGATACAAAATAAAAATCAATCTATTCACTCACTCTACAGACTCTTAAAAGTTTCATATTATACGGTTTTTTTACGTTAAAAAAGAAAATTCTTAATGCCTATATAATTTTTTAATTTCATTAACTCAATGTTAATAAAAAACGTAAATTTTTTTTTGGATCTGCAAAAGAAAATTTTCAAACTAATATTATCACCTTATTATCAATTGCAAATACCTACCTAATTTCAATACTCAAACTAAAGGAAGACACACCCTTATTTGCAATGTATTATGACTACACTTTTAATACCCAAATATAAAAAAGCTTTCTAAATGTTTTCCAATATAAGACTGACTGTCATAGAAAATTCACATATTGCTTAAATTCGAGGTAGTAGTCAACATTATTTGTTAAGGAAACCAGAAAATTTATATAGAAATTGTGATAAATGTGGGCCATCAATGGCATGAATTAAAACTACAAATCGAAAGCACTGGAAATAGTTTACTTTAGATAAAGGTGACAGTATCAGGGTCACTACAGTTTGTTTTGTAGTAACTGTCATGTTCCGATATGTGTAATCTTAAATGTGGGTACTTTTTACTTTGTTGTCAATTAAAGTTAAATAAGTGAAGTAGCAGCAAACAATTGACATATTACATATACTTAACATATGTAATATATGATATAATTAATGTCTTTTATTATTATTCTGGACATAACACCAAAGACATGGGTTAATTATTTAATAGGTATCTGTTGCAAAACATCATTATTCTCGAGAACATACCTAGGCTGAGTGGGAAGGGGGTGTTGTGTCAGATAACCTCCTTGTGGTGCACCCTGGGTACCAGCCAGTGGCCTCAGTGGCCACTGACTGGTAGCGAATAATCTGACGGGAGGGCGTCACTCCTGGTGTCCCTCTGGCTAGCAGAAGGCATACTGGAGAGGCAAGGGCCGGCTCGGCGTTCACTAACACTGTCACTGAGCAGGTGACGCGACTTTTGTTTGGTCACCACCGTCGACTACATCGCGGGGGACGTGTGTAGAACTCGTAAACCTGATCAAAGTGCTGTGGTCATGTCTCGCGGCTTTGATTAGGAACGAGGGCCTTGCCTTCATTGGCCGGGCCAAGAAGAGAAAGCCTCTATAAAAAACCCCCAATCTCAAGCGGCGGGAGCAGCGCGAGGAGATGCATGGTTGAGGGGTTGTCAATCACTACTGCTACCCGACCCCAGGTACCGGCCGATCCCTGGGCGTATCTAGGCTTACCCAGGTACAGGAGGGCACTACCTGGGCGGACTGAATGTTTCCCCCATACTCGTGGGATCAATTATGAAAAAGAATAGAACCCTAAAAAATGCAGAAGGAAGCGAAAGTAATGCAGGCCAAGGTGATCGCGTGACTGTGTCGACAGTTCGCGACGCAAAAACGGGACGTTTAGTGGCGCGCGGCTTAGCTGCGCCCGAAGTAGGTAGTGGAGGTGGAGAGTCGGACTCCTCCGTGATGTCTATTGCCTCGGCTAGGTCAACAGCCTCCGAGGCAAGGAAACGTGGGAAGGTAAAACCACAGTCACTGGATGAGGCAAGATCTCCTGAGCCGAAACGCCAGGCAACCTGTGCAGACCGACTGGAGCGTGAGAACGCGGAGCTTCGCTCTCAGATTGCTGAGCTGACTGCGAAAGTTGGCATGCTCACAGAGGAGCTCAAAGCTTTCAGAAAGGCAGAACAAATAACGGCCAAGCCAAAACAGTTTCCGAAGGAAGGTGACTTCGAAAGTCGGCTAATGAAGCGCATTGGCGCACTCATTGACCAGAAACTGGCAGCTTTTTGTAATCAAAAAGGCGTAAGGGAAGACAAACAGTTAATGCAAGACGGCCCTACGGGCCCTAGTACTGAGAAGTTGAAACCTGGAAACTCAAAGAGGACTCAGCGCCAACAACTATCGGCGCCCACTCCTATTGAGCACGCAACAGAGGGTAGTGCACTAGCCCCGCAAACGTGGGCAGTCGTGGCGAGTCGGAAAAGTAAAAGGATGGCCACAAGCTAGATAAATGCACCATTAAGTGGAGCTGTCATAAAAAAAAGCACGAAAAAAGCGGAGAATAAAATGTCACGCGCGAACGTAGCAAAGCCAGGACGGGTGCCCAGCTCAGCAGCCATAACAATCACTGTGCCGGAGCACAGTGAGAAGTCGTATGCTGCAGTTATGTCCGCAGCCAAGCAAAGAGTTAATCTGTTAGACTTCGGCATACCGAGTGTCCGGACAAGGAGAGCTGTCACCGGAGCTTTGAAATTGGAAGTAACCGGCCCTGACTGTGCAGCCAAAGCCGATAAACTAGCTGAAAAAATGCGGGAAGCATTGGCGGAGATGGACGTGCACATCGCTCGCCCAATAAAAACTGGGGAGCTGAGAGTGATGGATTTAGACGAGTCTGTCACTCCGGCAGAAGTTGCAGCGGCGGTAGCTGAATCGGGAGGCTGTCTTATCAAAGACGTTAAGGTTGGTGAGATACGCCGTTCACCATTGCGTCTTGGGGCCGTCTGGGTGCGATGTCCGCTCACAGTGGTTCGTAAACTGGCGACAGAGAAAGGCGTTCGAGTTGGATGGACGGCTGCTAGGGTACAGGTGTTAGCAGCGCGGTCGCTACAATGCTACAAATGCCTTCAGATGGGACATGTACGTAGCAGGTGCCCCAGTGATCAGGACCGTAGCACGCGATGCTACTCCTGCAGTGAACATGGTCACAAGGCGAGTCACTGCACGTCGGCCATTCTTAAATGTCCATTATGCGTGGATCTTGGTCGCCCAGCTGACCATCGGTTGGGATCCAAAGCATGCGCGCCGAAAGAGAAGGAAAACCGGAGGGGGAGAAAGCTTCATCTGACGCAGAACCGGTGGGCTAGCCAAAACCCACGGGTTGGGGCCCTCCGCTGTGGGTAGGGGCGCGCATGTGCTCATGCGTGCGTTTAACTACGACATGTCATCTAAGGGCCATCGAAGTTGCGGTGCGGACCGAGACCCCGATGGCCGTCGACTGTGTTTTTAGCTAATCGGTGGCTGGGGGCGGTGAGAACCGCCCTGGAACGCGGATGTACCTTGTGTACGCGTTGTGTTGGTCTCGCCGTGCTCGGAGGCGAGGGCGAACTATTGTGTTTGTTGGTACACTCGCTGTGGGTGTAGTGTTATCCGGCGGGACCCCCGGCGGTGGGTCCGGCGTATCTAAGTCCCCTTCTATGCTCTGTTGTCAGCGCGCTCCTGCCAAATTTCCAAGCCTGGCTAAATGCGACGGGGTATGCGCACGTCACGTTTCGGCTAACGCAGGTACTCACCGGCCATGGGTGCTTTGGTGAGTACCTAAACAGAATTGGACGTGAACCGACGACGCAATGCCACCACTGTGGAGGGGAACGGGACTCCGCGCAACATACACTCGCTGAGTGTCCTGCATGGGAGTCCGAGCGACGGATCCTTGTCCACAAGATAGGGGAGGATCTTTCTCCTTCAGCAGTAGTAGCAGCTGCGCTGGCGGAGAGTTCTGCTTGGCGGGCACTGGTCTCCTTCTGTGAAGTTGTTATGCTCCAGAAGGAGATCGCCGAGCGGGAAAGGGAGAGGGCCGATCCCACTCGGAGACGGGGGCGCCAGGCCGGCAGGGGCAGACGTGCTGCCCCGTCAGCCCTGTAGTCCCGGGCTCTAGAATAGGACTAAGGTATCTCCTGCCTGTCGTAAAAGGCGACTAAAAGGAGACATGGATTGGCAGCAGCACGAAGTGGCCTCGAGCTGCTGCAAGATGGTGAGGGAATAGGGGAAGGTTTATCCTTCTCCGTGGCTTGCTCACGCCCAGTACAGAGGGACACCGGTGCGTTCCGTAGGAGATCCCGGAGTCCCTCCAAACGTACAGAAGGTGGCCACCGAGGGGGTTTTAGTGGGTAAGAACCCCACATAACCCTGTCATATAATGACAGGGTATCTTATGAAAAAAAAAAAAAAAAAAAAAAAAGGCTGAGTGGGAAGACAGAATAATTTGGACGGAAGTATTAACAGGAAGGCAGTACCATCTCCCAGCAGTTATGTAACCCTCTGATATCTTTAAATAGTGAATTATGCCCTAGGCAGTATACTAAGCTAAAAACAAAAGTAATCTATAGTTTTTTGCACACTATAAACTAATAAGGCTTAAAGTTTTATAATTTCATCTGTGTTCCATATGTAACATTAGTAAATTTAGCTTTGTACACAAACATAATTAAATCTATCAATTGACCTTTCATGCGCTTACAAGTGTTAGATGACAACAACTAAACAACTTGATGCCAATACTCAATTACTCTATGTAATCTCAATTTAGTAATTATCAGAGTTATTAGCTACAAACAAACTTTAAAATTTAATGAACTGAAAATATTATTTAATTTAATATTTAATGAA
Organism: Iphiclides podalirius; assembly: GCA_933534255.1. Classification (NCBI taxonomy): domain Eukaryota; kingdom Metazoa; phylum Arthropoda; class Insecta; order Lepidoptera; family Papilionidae; genus Iphiclides; species Iphiclides podalirius. The sequence continues at coordinate 8,561,617 of OW152839.1, read as the reverse complement.
TCCTATTATTTAAACAATAATAAATTATTTAAATAATAGGATGACTATTTTTAAACCCTTCATAGAAACAACATTTTTAAGGTAAATATACTTTGGTTCAATTCCCACGAACCAAGTATCATACTTGTTCAGGATCTGAGTGTTTATCTTTATTGAATTAGTTTGTACAGTGCATATTTTTTTAGAAAACAACATTTATATAGTAATATATGATATACAGTGATGTTTTAAAAAGTTTTATGCATCCATGAGTCAGTAGAATATATTTAAACTGTCCTGTTGAATACAGGACAGTTTAATGAAATGGAGTGAGATAAAACCCACCAAATATGTTTATATTTAGTACTCTCATAATCATGATAAATCATTATATACAGTAACAGTTGTAATAGAAAATAATTGTTTTTATTTGGACTGGAGTTCTCCATTTAAAATTTTCACAACCTTTGACCTAGGGACTTCTAAAATGTTTAAATGTAAAGTGTAATACATTTGAATTGCAAATGACTGATCAAATCTTTTGCTACATTGATTTCGAATAGTTTGAGCAAAGTAACATTATCATAACAAGTAAGATTTAGGACATAATGATTAAAAAGCTTTTGGGAAAATTACTAGACTGTCCTCATGCGGACAAATTATTAATTTAATAACAAATATGCAGCTTGTTTCGTTATTTTTTTAGACTAAAAAGAAAGCCATGTTTATGTCTATATTATCCAATTCTTACTCATTTTAAATGCAATATTCCTAAAATTCTAGATAAACATGAATAAATTTTTACAAATTGATTAGTGGGTAATGAAATAAATACATCTTTAAAAATATAGTTTTACAAAACCTCTCATAGTGTGAATTAGTTTATATTATTAAACTAAACGGAAGTTGTTTCATTAGAGAATATAAAAATTATTTACATTTCAGACTCCTGTATTTACCAGAGTGCAGAATTGTAAATATTTATCACTTAACAAAAAATTTACATATTAGTAGTTGCTAGAATTACTAGTATTGCTCTTTTAAATTAGACACAATAAAGTACATAATTACTGATTGATCACATCTTCACCTGTGAAGAATAACTGTATATTTTCGGAACAATGATCAAATAAATATTTCAAACATTTTAAATTCTGCCATTCTGTGGTATAAGGATTTTGTTCACCAGTGTGTAGTACTTTATGTAGTTTCAGGTAACCATTATTACATTAAGTAAATGTTTAATAATTCATACCGTATGAAAAATATTGAAATAAGGAGGACATACCTATCTCTCTCCCGGTCTTTCTCCTTTTCCTTCTCCTTTTCTCGCTCCTTCTCCCGCTCCAACTTTACCCTATCATGTTCCACTTTCACTTTCACTTCTGTTTTCACTTTAGAAGGTTCATTTTTAACACCTGTACAAATGGCGGGAAATACTTGAGGTGATGATGGCCTCTCTTGCTTAATTTTCAGTGGGAGCTCTAAATTGCCATAACATGGCAGCTCTCTTCTTGGTGTTGTTTGAAACTTGATGGCTTTAAGAGCCAAGCTAAAGTGAGTAGCCGGCCGTCTTGAGTTCGAGTGTTCTAGAAGAACATTTGATCTTGTAACCCTAGGATACTTATACCTGGGCATAGTCTTTTGGATGTGACCATTTATTAACTTCAGCTGGCGAGACACTGAAGAGAAAATGCGCTTGGTGACATCATCACATGGTACAGAATTAGAAAGTCTGGCCTGCTTCCATGAGGCATTAATACTACCGAAAAAATCCTCTCTAATTGGTTCAGAATTAATCTGCAATAAGCTGAAATCTCTTTCTTGATGGAACAACAGTGGATTTACAATATTTGGTGACTTCTGCAACACATGAAGTGTCAGTACAGCCGCATCTCCGTATCCTCCAGAGTCAAATACCGGCCATATTTTGCTCAGTTTGGCTGGCTTAGAGTTCTCACCCCAAACACACATTTCTTTGGAGTCATCACTAAGTTTGCGCTTTATGCCTGTAATCAGAACAAAAAAGCAATTATATCAAACTGAAATATAGTGATTGTAAAAAGGGGTGGGGGATTTCTTGTACTGGGAGGAAAAACGAAATTTAGTATATTTATTCGTAATCATAGCCAATTTTTATGCATAAATTTATAATTCCCATCATTTTGAGAAAATTAATTAATAAATTTTCTCATCATGCAAAAGAACTGTGTCTGTTGCATGATGAGAAAATTATTGTGCAGTGTTTTTCTTGTCTAAATAATCAGTCTGTAATTTGCACTTATTTAGAAAATAAAAAGTATTTTTAGTAAATTTATCAGTTGATACCGATAGTGTAAGCTTTAGTTTAAGCTTAGTATGGATATAATGAAAATAATGTCCTGGAAATATTTATTTTTTTATTATCAAAATACAACAAAAATGGTTTGATATTAGAATGTTAATAACACTACTAAAATGCAGAATAATTTTATATCACAATTTTTTTTTATGGGAAAAGTTGCCAAACGAACAGGCGATTCACCTGATGTTAAGTGAATACAGCCGCCCATGGACATCTGCAACACACGATGGTTGCAGATGCGTAGACAAACATTTAAAAATTTATTTAAACAAATCTTTTCATTAAGTATACAGTATAAAGCTGTGATAGCTCAGTGTCCACACACCTGCCTTTAATTCAATACACTCTAGCAACCTGAGTTCGATCCTCAGTTCCGGCCCAATGAGATTGTTATTTTTAAGTGCTGACATATCACCTACTCAGCGGTGAGGGATAAATTGTTAGGAAACCTGCATATTTTAGCATAATATATCTCGCAGTGGGGCCGCATAGTGGACTATGCCCAGATACCCACTATAAAGAGGAGACTTTTGCCCATCAGTGCGACATTTATATAGGCACCTTACTTACTTTATAAAGTTGTATAATTTGACTGTTAGAATATATTTCAGAAAATAAATAAACATTTTTTATTTATAAGAAAGAATCATTTGAGAATTAGATACTCAAATTCAAATATCTTTATTCAATATAGAAGCACTTACTCATTGATTGTCAAAACACTACATATATAAATATAACAGAAGTTAAGGCATGAAAATATTGATTTTATTATTTATTGAAATAAACTTGTAATAAAATTTTTTCAATAAAATTGCTAAGCTATTCCCTAACACAACAGAACTTGTTGACAATGCGGTGGCCATTTTGTGCGTTTTTATTATGAATGATGGCGCGTAAAATAAATGAGTTGCCCATAAATCACTCACTTTTTGAGATAAGTTAAAATGAATGTAACTAATTAATTGAGTGATTTTAAATATTTAACATTTTTTATATAACACCATTTATTTTTAGAATTTAATTTAAAAAAATGGAATTCTTACAGTTACATGAAATTATGTTACCATTGAATGACAAATCATTGTTTAAATAACAAGCAATGAATTAGAAACCTAAATACTATATTTGTAATTCAAGTAAGCTACCAAAATTATACATTTGCGTGCACAATATTGACCGTAAATGGTTAATAAAAGAATGCACTTGTTATTGCGCATTAATAAATTAATGCTTTCCATTCACCCTATGGTTAAAACAGTAAATCAATAAAACATATACTTGGATTTTTCAGAAGAGTAAAAAATAACAAACAAAATAAAATAGAAACATAAATTTGAGAGTCTAAAGTGGGAATTACCACACATCAATTTTAATTATTTTCTTAACAAAATATACATGTATGTAAATAGAAAACTTGTACCATGGTTTATACAGCCAAATCTTATGAGCTAGATCAACATAAATTTGGGAAAACATTGTTTCATTTGTTTTTATTGTCTGCAATTTCGTTGGCCTTATAAATGCAAATATGGTGCCGAATTTTTATTTACTTTATGATTACTAACCTGTGTCGAAAATATGAAACATTACATAAAGTTATGGATATTAATGACAATTATTTCTTACATGTATGCAAATACTATACATGGTTATATGAAACAATTTTATTTTGTTTTAATTTAAAATTTCCTACATTTTTACACTACAGCATTCATTGTAAAAGGGACTGACGGAGAAGTCCTAATATCAGTTTTAGCCTGGGGTGCCGTCAATTATTTTAAAATTTATTTTATTCCAGTAAAACATTTATTTTTTCACAGAGGAATTAGAGTTAGAATAATTATGTAAAATAGTTTTATTTAACCAGTAATTTTAATTAAAATTTGAATAATGTATTAAATGTAAAACAAGTATATTACCATAAATTTCAGATTTCAATTGATATCGGAAGTTTTTGCAGCTTTGCAGTAAATAGAAAGTAAATGTAGACAAGAAGCAAGGTCATGAACTGATGAAATCAGAAATATACAATGGCAATTTGTGGTATGGTTACAACTTAAATTTAACTAAATTGAATAGTATGATATTGCTATAGCATTTTAAATGTGAATGATATGTTTATAAACAGTTATGACCTCCATAGTGATGTAACAGAAATTTAATAGGTTAACACTTTTCCCACCAAAATGTTAAAGAAGCACCCATACATCAGGATTGAACGTAAGTTGTAATGGTGCATTATTAAATGTGTAGTAATAATACGATAAAAGGTAATATACCTCTAGAATCGCTGGATGCGTGTTTGGAATCAGTTGACACACTTGGATCGTATCCCAGTTTCGAAAGTTTCTTATAATCATGAGTCACTCTACGACGTTTAATGCCTTCACCGGCGTCGGCTTCGCTGCTTGAGCTACAGTTATCTTCCGACAAATCGCGATTTTCACTAACTTTTACGGGGGATTCTATATGTTCCTTCGACGCCATTGTTTCAACGTAAAGAATGAAACGTCGACAAAATCACCACTATTCCTCAATTAAATTGCAATACCTTCGACCAAGTTAATATTGTGAACGCAGTGCACAATTATAGCCACAAAGTTAGCACGTAACGCATAACTTGCATAAAAAACAACTTGAGACGCCATTTACTTGGCTGCCTCGCACTTTTTTGTTGAGTTTTTTTATAGGTGTTGTTACAACGCGATTTAAGGCAGTGGATACATTTAGATACAGCCTTTTAGTACACCCTGGTTTTAAAGTTTAATTTTTATTTATCAATTATTTTCACTTTACACTAAAATTTCATATATATAAAATAATAAATAAAATGATTAAGTATAAATAAAAACTTAAATATGTAATGCTAGCGCACTCTATTGAGTTAATATAAATATACAAAGACAAGAATCATCTCTTCAACTTACACGACGCCGTTTATATTTTATGACATATTATATACTAGAGGGCGCTTTCAATGTAACCTATTTGCATGTTTATAATAAATTATGTCATAAGATTTGGATAGAGCAAGTTTATTTACAACACAAGTTAACAGCGAGTTCAATAGAGTTTAATTTTCCGTCGAACAAAAAATTAAACAGATGGTGACAGAATATTCATCAGGGTCTACAAAAAAGTTCCTTTTTTGTTTTATTTAATTATTAAATTGTGTTGAATGACGAGTTTTGCGGATTGACATTTTTTTTAAGTTGATGTAATTCTTGTGTGATTTGCTCAAGAATTTTAGAAACTGTTGAATTATTTTGAATTAGATAACCTCACGAAAAAATAACGATTATATGTAGAAATTAACATAATTATAAGAAAAAGTGTACGACAAGACCCAAATCCCCAGATGGAGGTTCAAATCTCGTCTTGCATCGCAATCGGGAGGTTAAACACAAAAATGATAGAAAATCAGGAAGATAGTATGAATGTTGAAAATCCGTAAAGCAGTTACTGTTATTTGAGATCGAAAAATAAACGGTAATTATTTTGTGAATTACGAAGTCGAGTTCTAACAGAATTTGTGATAATAGGTACTTGCTTTCTTACGTAACTGTTTATTTACGTTATAAGTTTAGTAAATAATTTGAGCAACTGAGAACCAGAGCTTTTATAAAAAGCCGTTGATAAAAATTAGCTTTTTTTTAAAATTCAAAACTGGTTAGCTCTTGACTGCTATCCCACCTGATGGTAAGTGGCGATGCAGCCGTTGATGGTAAGCTCAGTAGAAACCTACTCACTCTTGCCTTGAAGACGCCTACGTTGTATTCGGACGGAAAGACGGACGCCGGCAGGGTATTCCATTCCTTAGCTGTACGGATGATAAATGAAGAAGCGAATCGCTTTGTTCTTGTACGTGGAACGTCGACAGCATAAGGGTGGAGCCCCGCCGAGCGCCTGGTTGTTCGATGATGGAAAGGGGCGGGAGGAATGAGATCATGCAACTCCAACGCACACTCTCTAAAATGTATCCTGTAGAAAACAGAGAGGCTGGCTACTCTGTGGCCTGTGCTCAAGGCTAGTGAGATTGGTTTTAACCAAGTAGTTGTGGTCACCAATGAGCCTTTCCGCACGCCTCTCCATTGCGTCCAAGGCAGCCAGATGCCATTTTGCAGCCCCAGCCCAGATATGGCAACAGTACTCCACACACGATCGGACTTGAGCCTTGTATAGAGCAGGAAGCTGTCCCAGCGTGAAGTACCATCGCACCTTTAGAGTCAATGAACCGCCCAAAGTTGAGGTTTGAGGATATTTCGACTCCCAACAGCTGAAGGCGGTCGGTAAACTCCAAGGACACGCCTGCGTTTTGGAGGCGTTGAATCTCACAAGATTGGCATCGCCCCATTCAGAGACCGCCTGCAATGTAAGATTCAAACGCTCTACTATGGCCTCTGTTTCGGACTGGATGTGATCTCTACTGACCCGAAGACTCGGTTGGTATCTATCCACAACTGTGCTATCGCACCCATAGACACCGGGCATGAGCAGATCGTTGATATGCAGCAAGAAAAGAATTGGGGAAAGGATGGACCCTTGAGGAACTCCAGCATTTGTCGTCAGTGGCTCGAATGAACAGCCTTCGACGACTACTCGGAGAGACCGCTCACTCAGAAAGTCCTTCACCCAATCGATTAGGCCAGGAGATATGCCGTACGCGGGCAGCTTGCTTCGTTGTTGTCAAAGGCCTTCGAGATATCTAGGGAAACCGCGAGTGCTTCACCATTGTTCTCTAGGGAAGTTCCCGACCGATTTCGACGAAATCCGAACTGGCGGTCACTGAGAAGATCGTTGTGTTCTAGGTACGCCATGAGGCGGGCGATCAATATACGCTCCATAGTCTTACAGAGTATAAGAGGTATAAGGAGGTAATCGAAATTGGTCTGTAATTGGCAGGATCGGCACGACTACCCTTTTTTTGGAATGGGCTGTACATTAGCCAGCTTCCAGGACTTGGGGACTACTCCAGTCTTAAATGAGAGGCGGAACAGACGTGTCAAAACAATAGACAACTCGAGTGCACAAGCCTTCAGAACTAACGCCGGTATACCGTCTGGTCCACTAGCTTTGTTACCTTCAAGACTCCTTAAAGCTTTTAAGACCTCGCGGTTTTTTTTCCCCGTCGTATTTGTTTTCCGTCATGTTTAGGCCATAACGCCTTAATAAGTCTCGATCTCCGACAAAGATGGCGGGCACGTGTAAACCACGCCAAATTATGTATTTCGCAGTGTATTTGTGTTTGCAGCATTAAACACCCGCGGCTAGATAGAATCGCAAATAAAATACATGCCTACATGCTGACACGTACGTAAGTCCGTGTGCCTTCCCGTTTTTTTCGCTATAAAAATATTATTGCGGTCATAGAGTATACACTCGCAGAGTTTCTTACGGTCTATTTACACTAACATGATTTCGTGGTTTTAAATATCTTCATTTAACTTAACTTTAAATTGTATCCTTTGTTGAATGTTAAAAAAATGTCATCTCCAATAAACTTTCTTGGCCACTTTAATGTAACCAAGTTGAACTAATTAACTCAAAAACTTGCTTTTTATATTTTCTTTTAAGTTAAGAGTTAAACTTATATTAGTACTTAGTTTAAAATACGATAATGATTAAATTGATCAGTGATTGCTAGAAAAAATGACGCTGATTACTTTTTCGATTGTTGTAAAATAAATTTCTATATTTTAATTTTTTTCTAGATTTTAATTTAGTTTTTAGATTTTAATTGTCAACACTAAACTTTCTGGCTTAAGCTGCAGTAAATATAACCCGACGCTTTCCTGATCACAGTGTAACAATGCCTATTAAATTGTATAAACTTATATCTTTTTGATACGAACAAGGACTAGTACGTAATAGCTCTTTCAAAATAAATCAGATAACATATAACAGAAAGTTGAAAGTTTCTTACACTAATTGTAAACGGTTATTATTTCCATCCTGGCCTCATGGCTTCATATATAGCTATAAAAGTGAAGGAGTTTTCATCACAGTGGTCCTTAAATGACTAAACAGTTACATCTTACTCTGTGAACTTTACGTCACATTATGTAACCGGCAGTTCGTAAATTTTGAATTCATTAACAGTCCGCGCGCGACGGTCTCCGTCCGCGCTAAACTCGCCCAATTTGTATGCCCGCAGCGCGACTATTTGGCCCTGAATTGTTTAATTTGCGAATAATACATAACAATATTTCACTACGGCGTCGTAGCGCGTTAAGAAATTCACATTAAACGTCCATACAAAATATATTATGACGCGATACGAGTCAATGGCGACTTAATGTGAGCTTCCCGCGCTTGTTTCGAACTACGAATGACAACCATTCATTACGAGGCCAGTAACATCGGAATGTAGACATCACAGTTTTTTTTAAATAAGAATGTACTGGTGACAATAAACTTGCCTACAATTACATGCAGAATACGAACTTTTACATGTTTTTTATAGATAAGGTTCTTAGTATTATTTATCAGTGATATTGTGATGTACTTACAATGTTGGCGTTATTGATTTGATAATAAGTCGAATGTTAAAAACCTAATAAAAATTACTTTAGAGAAAGTTGTCAGAACTCCGTCGTTTATCAATTGCACTGGGTTCGGTACAGCTTCCATTTGGCCATTATCAATTTCTTTGGTATTAGACCTCGGACGTCGGAGATAAGTCATCGAACTCCTCAAAATCAAATAGAAATGTACAATAAATGAAGTCGATTTTGTTTTTCATTAGTAATAATGTACTTGTATTCATATAAAAGTAACAGTCTATACATGTCCCATTGCAGGGCAAAGGCCTCCTCTATATAGAGGGTATCGGGGCATAGACCACCACGCGGCCCCACTGCGGATTGGCGGACTTCACATATCTTTGAAATATATATATTTTTTTTGTTATTTCGAAAATATGCAGGTTTCCTCACGATGTTTTCCTTCACTGCGGAGTACGTGATAAGTCAGCAGTTAAAGTTAAAAACCTCATTGGTGCCGGCACCGGGGATCGAACTCAGGTTACTCGAGTATATTGAATTAAAGGCGAGCGCCCGGACACTGAGCTATCACGGCTCTCAGTATTCATATACTTAGATCTATATACATAAACTTATCAGACAGTTTTGTTTTTAATTTATGGGACTGTCTACAAACTTGTAGACAGTTTATCTGTATTTTTAGTGACTAGTGTCGCCCATGGAGGGTCACGCAATAGTATTCGATGTTGCCCCAATGAGCAGGTCCGTCTGGGTCAGTGCCACGACCTAATTGAAGACCAGCGTAAAAAAGAAGTGTTACACTGCGTTTCATCTGGTGAGTGAGGTAGCCGGGGCCCACGTTGTTAACACATGTGCAACCGGTGTTTTAAATGTCCATGGGCGGCGATTATCACTTAACATCAGGTGAACCGCCAGCTCGTTTGCCACTTTCTCTCATAAAGAAAAAAAAAATGCACATCTACCACACCAATTGAACCTGCATTGCCAACATTTAAGAAGGTGGGCCCCGACAACCTCACTCGCCAGCCTTCTCGGGCGCAGATTTCACGGGCCGGAAATACCACGCACGTCAAGTCAATTTTCAACCGACTTAAAAAAAAGGAGGGGGGTTCTCAATTCTACTGTATTTTTTTTATGTTTGCTACCTCAGAACATACGACTGAAAAAAAATTGATTTGTTTCAATAACGAAAAACAAAAGCGCCTTCAAATGTCTCGTTCTCTATTCATTTTATAATTGATTTTCAGGAATTCCCTAAGCAAAGGAAGCACTAGCTTTCAAATAAAAAATTAGTCATCAAAAATGGTTCAATCAGTCGAAAGTTCACACAAAGAGGTAATAAACATTAAAAAAAAACAGCCGAATCGAGAAACTCCTCCGTTTTTGAAGTCGGTTTAAAATAGCGCGTGTCGAAGTTGTAATTCTTATCAGGAACCTTCACGCCGCTATCTTATCGGATCAGAGAAGAATTCGGGGATGTCCCTCGGCGACAGTCTGGCTATACAAGATAAGCATTGATGTCTGTGACACGAAAGCCGATGCCCTGGGTATATTGCAAAAAAATAGAAGCTCTAGATGAGATAAAGCTGTTACACAACTTTTAGTAAAAATCATATAGCAACTACTTTGTGGAACGAGTTGGCGCCAGCGGTATTTCCGGACCGATACGACTTACTTTCAAGAAGAGAGCCTACACCTACCTTAAACTCAACTGGTGTTGCAAATGTCCATGGGTGGCGGTGAACGCCTATCACCAGGTGACCCGTATGTTCTATTGCCTCCTTTTTCCATAAAAAATCATGACTACGCTATCTGGCAACTTCTACAGCACCGATGGTCCATTGGTCACCTTGCCAGCTGCTATTGCACCGTGCTGTGGGTTCGATCTTCACACGGCACAAAAGATGCATGCTCTATAAACGTTTGTTCCCAATCAGACTTGACACTGTGTCCGAGTTTTACACGTGTCAGCCTCAGGAATTGTTTCTAAGTGCAGGAATCAATTCTATAATTCAGCGAGGTTATATCTGATATTAATTTCATTTAATTTATTTATTATTTTATTTATTATTACTATTTAGTACGGTATTTATATGCGTAATACATTTCTCAACAAAGATATTAGCAGTAAAAATGCCCACTTTATTAATTTGTTGCGAAATTAAAATTGTTATAGTGCTAATTTCTCCACTTAAGACGAAACATTAACATTTAAAAAAAAATGAACGAAACACTTTTAGACGCTGCGGGAATCGAACCTACGTCTTCGGGATTAGTGCCGGACGCTTTACCAAGCTGAACTATAAGTTGAACAGCTGATTGCCCACCGACTGAATTGCCCGTACAAATAACAATTGCAACAAAATAATAATTTGACAAGAAGTCAAATTAAATCAAATCAAATCATTTTTTCATCGAAGTAAGAAATACAAAGAAATTTAGAGAACATTTCATCTATCGATAGTATTTTTTTTTAATCTGCCACCGTTTCGTAATGAGGTTCCTCTAACGGAGAAGAAACAGGCGAAAGAAACTCCGTAGGTATCCTCTTTTTTTTTTCTTAAAATGTTACATTGTTATACAGTACACAATTTTTTTTAGAAGGGCAACGCAATTACAATATAACCCGATTCGAATAATTCACATTGATGTGAAGCTCCGTCCGGTTTCACACAACAAAAACGATATCTGTGAAAATTTCAACTGTCTTACTATCACGGTTTATAAGATACAACCTGGTGACAGACGGACAAACAGAAAGCGGTGTCGTAATTATATATAGCGGCTATTCGTTTCCTCTGTCCATACTGAACCTGCTGCCTCCTTAATATCATCGGACCCTAAATGCTAGGGCCTTTTAGAGTCCAATTAAGATTATTTTTCCGATCAAATAGAACAGCTATGACAGGGGCGCACTTGCCATTACAGTTATCTTGGACTGGCTCGAGAGGTTCAATATTGGTTTAATTCAATCAGGCCGCTAAGCCATCTGAAGGTATAGCTCTTTGTAAACATATTTTAGTTAAATAAGAGTCCTGAATAACGAATGAATAATCTTATCCTTTAAACGAGCAAATATATATATATATAATCGGAATCTCGGAAACGGCTCCAGCGATTTTCATCTTGTATCTTGTATCTTGTATTAACTGATGTTTTTGCTTTCAGTCCCGAGACTATTAAAGCTTCATCTGACGCAGAACCGGTGGGCTAGCCAGAACCCACGGGTTTGGGGCGATTTTCATGAAATTTTGTATGTGCGTAGATTCCGGGGCGAAAAATCGATCTAGCTAGGTTTAATTTTTAGAAAACTTCCTTTTATCCCTGTCTTCAGCGAATGAAAAACATCATTCGAATATGACGGTTAATTTCACCGAAAAAAAAGTTATAATAGCTCGGTCGGTCCCGAAACAAAAGGCCGTGGTTCGTGTCACGATCATTTACATACTTATTTTTTTACTTTTTTTTCGATTCCAGATCATTGCTTTCTTTATTTTTTATTTATCGTCCACATGATTTTGTTCTTTTTTTAAGTTCTTTCTTTTGGGAAAAACACCAGTTCATATTTTCTTATTATTACGTCGGTAAGATCGAAAAATATCATGCATATTTCATTACTCAGTAATTTGTATCTAAATTTAATTTCCAAGATACACGATTTACCAAAAAAAACAAACCGAGCAAAGCTCTGCAGGTACTTTTTTTATAAAGAAAGAAGAAAGAAAATACATTATACCACGATTTCTCTTCACGCCCCGGGTAGAATATGCAAATAATCATTAATGCCGTCCTTTTTAAAAGTGTTTCAATAAAAAATAAATAAATAAATAAAATAATCGATTACTTTGAAGAGATTGCGGAATGAGAGACTGAGATTTTTTTACTTGCTAAAATTAACATATTATTTCATCCGGCTGCTCGGAAAGCGAAATAACTACAACAGTTAATTATCGTAGTAATTTTCATTTAAAGACAGTTTTAAATATTCTCGTATAATATACACAAATACAACATTATTTTACATAAGGCTCTCTTGTGTGTTTGAAATTACTTGGGAGCGCAAAATTTTCTATACTTGTCATAGTGATAAACGATACAAGTTTTAGGAATATAGAAATAGAATTTTTTTTCCAAGATGATTAAAAAGCTTTTTCGCCGATACGAGAATCTGTTCTGGTCTACTGGATTTGCGCCCAGACGCTTTTACCACTAAGCTAAACAACTGATTTCCACATCGACGAAACTCTAATGCCCGATTTCACCAACGACGCCTAAACAATCACATAGGTAGGGGATCCCTAAGCTGAAGAGTCCCCTAAAGTATCTCATAACTAAGTTTGCTAAAAGGCTCTTTAAATCTTAGGGGTCGTTGGTGAAATCGGGCATTAACGTATTTGATCTACATTGCTTTTTTGCATTTTAGGCATTGCTTGACGTTTCTATTGTTACACAATTCACAGCAGACAAACAATTTCAAATATCGTTTTATAAACGATATTTCGAACGGGAGAGGTCGCCACTGCTGTTTGAAATTTTAAAAATATCGAAACGCTTTTCGCCGCTGTGGGAATCGAACCCACGTCATTCGGATTTGCTCCGAATTTTTTTACAAATTCTATTGTTTTATTAGAAATATAAAATAATATATATATATAATAATAAAATACAAAAATATAAAATATATAATAATAAAATATAAATTAAGCTGGTTATTTCAACCTAAGCAAGATTTGTAGAGAATGCTCTACCAATCTTTGTGCTTTAGACATCGTAAAAAATGTAGGGTTTCAATGGAAAATGATAATAAGATAAGCTTTATATTTCAAAACTATTTAATTGTGATTGATTTGAATTAATGCTGAATTCTCTGGGGTTGTTATAATGTAACATTCTTATTGATAAACAAGTAGTTCTGGAATGTATTCCAGAACTACTGTATGTAATGTATTACATATAGTGGAATACAAAGTATGTAACAGACGACCTGAATGGCGTAGTGGGTAGTGTACCTGCCTCCTCCGCCAGAGGATGTGGGTTCGATCCTCACTACTGGAAAAATATTATTGAACATAGTGTTTTTCTATTCTTTGGGTGTTTATATTATAATATGTGTTTATTTATAAAAGAAAAGTACAAGCATTACTTACTTTGGGACTAAAAAATGTTGTGTAAAAGTGTGCCCTAAAATATTTATAAAATTATTTATTTATTTATATTTTATTTTAGAGCCGTGATAACTCAGTGTCCGGGCGCTCGCCTTTAATTCAAAATACTCGAGCAACCTGAGTTCGATCCCCGGTGCCGGCACCAATGAAGTTTTTAACTTTAAGTGCTGTCTTATCTCGTGCTCCGCGGTGAAGGAAAACATCGTGAGGAAACCTGCATATTTTCGAAATAATAACAAAAAAAAAAAATATTTCGAAGATATGTGAAGTCCGCCAATCCACAGTGGGGCCGCGTGGTGGACTATGCCCTGATACTCTCTATATAGAGGAGGCCTTTGTCCAGCAGTGGGACATGTATAGGCTGTTACTTTACTTTACTTTTACTTTATTTATTTATATTTATAATCGTCGTAAGTATAAAGTATTTGGAAGCTAAATACATGGTGTCGCATTGTTAATTATTTTTCGTACGTTTTTGTTTTAATTATTTTTAGTTTACGTTTCGTACTATTTCAAGTTGTTTAACAAAAACTGATAAAGATTTTTTTGAAAAAAGCACACCTAAAATATGAAGCTTCCATTTATTTATTAGACAACCTAATAAGTTATGAACTTAACGCGGACGCAAAATGGCGGAATAGCAAAATGTCAAATTCAAGGTCACCATTATGATCTACGCATAAATAACGAGTTCTTTATTGCGTTCCTTCAAACAAATAATGCTGTTATTTAGTCGAAACAAGATTCGTGTAGGAAACGCGCCAAAAAATAAACATGACTAATTTATAGACTATGTTTCGTTAAAACCTATACACAAAACGTTTAGACAATGGCACAAATGACACTCGTCTTATATAAAAGTACAGGTAATAAAACAGGATATTTTCGTAATATCAAAATTGCTATCGTGATAATGTACTTTTAATTGAATATTAAATTTTAAAATTATATTATATTCATTCTAAGTCAGTTATAAATATAATAATTGTATAGCATTACCCGTGTTTCGTTTTTTAAAATCTAAACTAAATGTTTTACTAGATAATGATCGGCGAAAACGGGCGAAACCGCAAGCAAAAGCTAGTTAAAAATAAAATGGAACGGGTATGCCGACGGCGCGTCCGTCTCGCCCGCGCTCCACATTCGAAATAATAATTGTATTAAGGAAACATGAGCGCGGCGCATGTGTTTGTTTGTTTGTTTACCCGCCGGTGACGTCATATGTTTATTCTCGCGGGGAAATCGGGGCCAAATGGCCTTAGTGAACTTTTTGAAATTAGATTTTTGTAATATATACTTTTTATAAAATTTTACTGAAACCGTTCGCTTAATGATTTGCTTGTTTATATAAAACCGATGCTTCATCTTTATACATGGAATTTTTTTGCATTTACTACATTTTTATCTTTTTAATTACAATAAATATATTATATGTTATATAAATATACTATATTTTTATATTTTAGTCAGTGTTTTATTATATGTGTTAGAATTGCAATGAGTGCAGGAATAAAACAATTAAAATACAAGGTCAAGGATCATCAAGTAAAAGGCACAAAATATGCGAGTAAAATTACTCGAACGTAATAAAAACTTAGTGGTTAGGTAATGTTTTGTAAGAAAAATTTTTTGTAACAGTAAATACACATTGTGAATATTGGTTTTAAAAATTGTGTAATTGTTGATTGGAACTAAACTGTTGAATTTGAAATAAGTATAATGAAAGTTGATGAAAGTTATGGTTTCAGTCTTTTCTATATCATACGATTCTATTCATGAAATGTTATAACATAGTGAGTGCGATTAAATATTAATTTATTTACTTCATCAAATTATAACATCATTACATACAGTTAAAGATCAACTAATAATTTACTAAAATATAACTTTATTGTCAAGTGCTTAGGCAATATAAGATAATATCCGATCAGATCTTCATAGCATATCTCGTCAAATAATTACAGGCATTAAGCGACTAGCAACAAATATGAGGCTGTCATGCAAGCCGAGTTGCCCCTTGTTTACACACGCACACAGCGGCGCGCACGCACACTCGACCGCGCCCGTCGAGCCGCTTATTTAGGTATATTGTTGTTTATTTTATTCGGCGCTATGCTCCACCACGGGGCGAGCCTTTCGACTCAGTTTTAACGCGCGCGTTTTATGAAACGACAACTATGCGCCGATGTCCGCTCGCCACAGATAATTATTCATATCGTGACCGAAAATAGCTGCACGGTAAACAAATTCGCAACGTTATTTTGTCAAAGGAGTTTTATTTCGTACATATTTTTTTAAAAGATTCGCACACCGCCGCGGTTGTCTCCGCGAATCTCAATAGTAGTTAATCATAGTTTATTTTTACCGCGCAACGTGTGTTAATAATTGTGCTGGGGCCACTCGTCGTGTGTCTTTTATTTTGCCATCGTGTTTGGTTTCAATCGCGGCGTTTGTGTTGCGGAAGCGATTGCGAAAAAAAATACGCGAAAACTGACCGTGTTTTGAGATTGTTCACCCACAGAACTGATTGGACCGATAAGAAGTGTACTTAGCCTCGTGAAAATATAATTAATGAGTTATCATTACTTCATGAATTAAACGAAGGATAATTGTAGGATAAGTGTAGTTTTTTTTAAATATAGTTCGAAATATATTTTGGCGGGAATAGCAGCGGGAGGTGCTAACGAAGGAGTATAGACAGACTGAACAGAAAGTTTGGAAAAGTGTTGAGCACACATCTGATGCGGCGCGAGTGTTTTTTCAACGCGTTTTCGAGGCTAAGCGCTAGTTGTTTGAACAAGTGTGTTTTCTAATGGATTTATTTTGAGGTGAGTTTAAATTTACTTATGTGTTGGTGTTTGTATTGTTTGCCCGGCGTGTTTTGTGTGAGTGTTCGCGCCGGTGGCGGGAAACCGAATACCTAGCCGGTTCTGTCCGTGTGTGAGTGTACAAACAATGCGTCCGTGTGCGTACACGACTTATTGTCACTAGCAAGGGGGGGACAAGGAGGGAGAGGTTACTTGTGATGTATTTAGGCGAAGACGAAACTTTGATGAGTTGACTTTTTAATTTATATACTCCTTAAACACAGCGATTGGAAAATGTGGTCACGCGACGTCATTATTGTTTGGACACGTATTATACGTCTCCTGATTTATCTATATTGATTTTTGACATCACGCCACCAAATGTATTATGTAAACGCGAAAAGTAATTAACTATATGTTCATAATTCTAACCGGCTGTTATTTGTTTCGTACGAAATACGAGTTATTTATGACTTATATTTTTATTGGCAGAGAAAAGTGTAATTATCATTAATTATGCTTTATTTAATTATATAAGGAGACTACATAGGTAGATTAATACGATTTGGTTTTATTGTTTTCGATCAAGATGTTAGCTACTTTAGACTGCGTTTAAAGTTTATACAGTAAAGATTAAACAGTGAGATAATAAATATAAATATCAATCAAACATCGATTTTAATAAATGAACACGCGGTTCGGGATTTGATGAATGATTATTTAACAGCTTAATTAAACTACCGGTACAGGTATTATTTAAATTTTTACGAGAGTACGGCTCTCTGTTGAAGTAAAAATAACTTCTTTTTATTGTGATTAAGTACATCGCATTGTGCTGATGACCTGCTTAACTCTGTTTAAAAATGACATTAAAAGTCTGTTGACTAAAAATTATTGTTGATTTTAATGTTTAATTCTAATTTATATTTTTAGTTATATTTCTATTTCTTTTTTTTTCTTCTTATTCTTTTTTTGTTATTATATTTCTTTTTTTGGATATTTGTATTCATTTCATTTATTTGCATAAATGTCAGCTTTATCAATGAAAAAAAAAACAATATTGATACGAGTAGATATATAGGCTAACGGTTCGACTGATGTTAAGTGATAACCGCCGCCTACGGTTAGTTGCAAGTCTCGTAGGTTTGCAGATGCGTTGCCATTGCCGCCTTTTAATAAAGTGGGTTCCGGTTACCTCACTCACCAGGCACAGCACAGTTATAACACTTCACGCCGGTCTTCTGTGAGGTGGTACTTCCCCGGACGGACCTGGACATTCGTTCAAAAGCGTAAACTGCGTGACCCTATTACAGTTGTATTGTATTTTAGTATTAAAAAATAATCACGTAAATCTGACAGACATAAAGACGTATAAACAAACTGACAGACGTTACGTTTTCTTTATGTGTATGAATGTTTCGAACCGTTATAATTATAAGGTTGGTTCTATTCGTAAGCGTTAGAATATCCGCAAGAATGACCCACTAATATTATTTGTTCCGAATCTCGATCTCCTGTCGGCACGAACCTACTCAGAGACAACATTTATTTCTATTGTCATTAATTCCTTTGCTTGTCGTGAATTTATTATACGCTAAGCTTTTAATACTGAAACCTTCGTTACTTGATGTTTCTGAATGGAGCGAGTTTGAAATGGTTCGATAGTTAGAAACGCAAGCGTAAACCTTTATAATAACAAGTTTTATCTTTTTTATTTTATATTTAAAAAAAAAACATTGCCCTTACATTAGGATAACATTATCCTGCGTTGTAAGGACTTTTTACGCGCATAAATTTCACGTGGACAAACAGCCAGGTGCGAAACAACTATCTGTGGGTCATACAAATAGTTGTCTTGTGTGGGAATCGAACCCACGACCCCCGACGCCTAAGCGTATTGGCAACTGCGCCACGGAGTCATAAAAAAGTATATATTTATTGACAAACAACAAAACCGACTACAAATATGTAACCATACATTTTCCATTAGATTTTCATGAATCTCTGGGGCCCAAGGAAGGTCGAATACCATTGAAATGAATATGATTAATGACCACATGAGAACCGAACCGAGAAGCGAGAAGAATTTTTAAAATCGGTTCACAAATGACTGAATTCTGAGATAACAAACGTTAAAACTGTGGTAAGCTACGCAGTCTTTGCAGGTCATCGTGAGGTAACCGGCACCCACTGTATTAAAAGGTGGCAACGCATCTATGGAAAGGGTAATGCTTGGGGTTTCTCTACGAGATCGAATCAGAAATGAGGAGATCCGTAGAAGAACTAGAGTTACCGACATAGCAGAGCGAGTCAGCAGGCTGAAGTGGCAGTGGGCAGGGCACATAGCTCGAAGAACCGATGGCCGTTGGGGCAAAAAGGTTCTCGAGTGGAGACCACGTGACGGCAAACGCAGCGTAGGAAGGCCTCCCACAAGGTGGACGGACGACCTAGCCAAGATCGCAGGGACGCGTTGGATGCAGGCCGCTAACGACCGGTCGAAGTGGAAGTCAATGGGGGAGGCCTATGTTCAGCAGTGGACGTCCTACGGCTGATATGATGATGATGATGATGAACGCATCTACAATACATTTATCGGTGGTAGGGCCACGCAGCAGCCACGGCTGTTGCACGAATGGGCAGGCTCGTCCAGGTAAATACCACGACCTCACAGAAGACTGGCGTAAAGTGGAAGTATAATACTTTTGCGTTTCGTCTGGTGAGTGAGGTAGCCGGAGCCCAATTACCAAATAGGTTGTCAACGTATCTGCTAAACCTCGGGTATAGCAAATGTCCATGGGTAGCGGGTATTCACTTAACATCACGTGAACCGTCTGCTCGTTTGGCAACTATTCACATAAAAAAATACAATTGCTTTGTAACATATTTTTCGTCTCGATATAATGCAACGGAACGGCTTCAGCACGGGGCAATTCTAGTATCGCACACTCAATTTTCCACCTTAAATATCGTCAAATTTTTCAAAATATGTCCACGTCTTAAACCTTTACCTAATAAATAAAAAATTAAAGTAACAGCCTATACATGTCCCACTTCTGGGCAAAGGCCTCCTTTATGCAGAGGGTATAAATAATTAAAAGTTAAAAAATTTTCGAATGCAAAACGAGGCTGACATTGCGCAATATTGCTATTACACTAAATAATGGCAATCGTTTTGACTTACATAACGATAAAATTATATTTAAAATAAACAACACGTTAATCGTGTTCGTGTTTATAAAAATTATTGATTATAAATATCTTCTTAAATAAAACAATAAGTCTATGACATAACTTGTGATAATGCAAACAAAAAGTATAATCATTTTAATAAATAATTTTCAAACTGTTAGCGAGTATTCTAAATGACCCAATGGCAAATAACAATTGGTCATTTTGGGTCATTCAGAATAATTTCTCGGAATGTTGGCACGTCCTCGAGATTTCGGCGTTGTATTCGCGCAGTGTATCGGTTGAATTGAACCCATTGAGCACACGTGAACCACGGGAACCGCCGAGCAAGGGTCCTTCGGCCCTTGTTTTTGTGGGCCCCCTCTGTTTGCCTTTCTCAGCCGCGTCCCGCCGCGACGATAAAGCTCCTCAAGAATCCGTAACTCTGAGCACAAAGCATATAGCGAACGGGTTTAAGTGTTAAATTCAAATTCAAAATGTCTTTATCCAAATAGACGCTTGTCGTTCTTATTTAACGTCGAATTTTACTTAAAAATTAATATATAAGCTCGTAAGGTACCAAACCTAAACTTTCAGGAGATGGATACGTGTGTTTCGGGTTTTATTCAACGATTTATTTATCGACCGTCATTAACAATTTTTTTTCTTTTTGTATAAAACATTGTCCTTCGGTAGGACAATATTATCCTGTGTCGTAAGGTTTACATACATAAATTCCAAATAAACAAACGCTCAGATCCGAAACAATTAGCTATCGGTCACACAAATAGTTGTTCCATGTGAGAATCGAACTCACGACGCCCGTTTGTATTGGGAACATATGGGTTCCCAATAAAAACGGGCACCCATTTCTATAACTTAAATGATGATTTCTATGATACAAGCTATCCTAAAGGCAAAAGCTATATATATATCCTTCCCAGGGTTTCAAACTATTTCCATATCCTTTTTCATCTAAGTCAGTTCAGCGGTTTAAGCGCGAAAAGGTAACAGACAGACAGTTTCTTCCGCATTTAGTATGTTGGTATTGACATTGTAGATTATTGGAGCGAATTATTGATATTGTTGATTATTGGAGCGAAGTTCCTTATGGCACGGTACAGATTTAGCGGATGGGGGCTAGGCGAAAAAACGGTAAGAATGTTTCCATCGCTACCGGATCGTCACGTAAATACCATGGCAACCAATAATAACTTTTTTGGCATTTAACTATAATTGCAAGTTACATTAAACCGCTTTATTATGTTCAACAAGACAATAAAAAGTCAATAAAGGTTTTTTACTTTCTACTAATTTTATGTTTCCTGTAACTTTCATGATTGACTTTATATTGGCAGAATTCGTAACAACGAAATTTTCACTGTGTTAAAAAAACCGGTTTTATCGATTGAATTTAATATCTTCTATTCTAATTCTAACTGTGGTAGGGCCACGCAACAGTGTTCACAAGTGCACGAATGGCTGGTCCGTCCGGTTAAGTGCCACGACCTCACAGAAGATCAGCGTAAAGTAGAAGTGTTACACTTCTGCGTTTCTTGTGGTGAGTGAGGTAGCCGGTGCTCACTTTATTTAAAGGTGGCAACGCATTTGCAGCCCTACGGATGTTTGCAACTGTCTATGGGCGGCGGATATCACTTAACATCAGGTGAACCGTCAGTTCGTTTGCCACTTTTTGACATAAAAAAAATCACAAAAAAAAAAAAAGAGTACCGACACACAATTTTAGTTATTGGAAATGTAAAACGTTTATCAATAATAACATAGTACGGAAGATACTTAGTGGTATCTTGTATCTTGTATTAACTGATGTTTTTGCTTTCAGTCCCGAGACTATTAAAGCTTCATCTGACGCAGAACCGGTGGGCTAGTCTGGCTACACACAATGCCCACAGGTTTGGGGATACTTAGTTCCATCCAAGTGTTTGACGACACTCACCCATTTCTTTTAGATAATTTAGATAATTCCCGTTTCTTGTATATTATATATCATTATTAGTACTCTATTAACAATAACCCGAAAAAGTATATCTGTCAAAACAGAATCATTTTTTGTCGAGTGTTTAAGTTACGATAAAGTTTGCCTATGATCCGGCAAAAAAAAAACTGATAAAGCACCGCTTGAGTTTGGGTCATAAATATTTATATTCAAGATATTTAAATAATAGATTTGTTTGTTTCATTTATGTTAAAAACCTTGTATACGGTTATGGACAATGTAGGTACCTAATTTTTTGTATTGTTTGAAATAATGATTTATTATTATATTATACTTTTATTATTATTTTCAACCGACTTGCAAGAATGGAGGAGGTTCTTAATTCGACTGTATTTTTTTTTATTTTTGTTACCTCGGAACTTTCGACCGAGCGAACAGATTTTGATGATTCTTTTTTTTATTTGAAAGCTGGTGCTTCCCATGTCCCATGGTGTGATATTAATTTCATTGATATTGGGTCTTGTGCTCCGCATATACGTAGGGAGCTCCTGAAAATCCATTATAAAATTAATACAGATAGGTACATATAATTGAAGTCGGTTTTCTTTTTGGCTAATAAAAAAAATTACTTGTTAAATTAATTGTCGATAACGGGACAGGTTTGGACGAGTGCGTGCTTGATAGTTATCGTGACTTCTTCATAAATTGATATAAATTGTTTATCTCAAAACTGTGATAGGCCCAGTCAGATAATAGCTACCGATCGAGCCGAGGTCCGGCCCTCTCGGGCACCCTCGAATCGGAATGCTAAACGCGTGTTGAGTGACAGCCCAAGCCGAGGTCCCCTCTCGGGGACCCTTGAGCCTGATCACTCCATGGAGCGCCCGCCAAAGCGCCCTAAGAGCTTGGCGGCCTCCCAAACCGGTGAATAAAATAGCGTGACGGACCCGAGCCGAGGTTCCTTCGGGAGCCCTCGAGCTTAGTCACCATAACGCGTAATAGTAAATACGCGAGGTTCAGGCTAGGCGCCTCGAGCGCCCGGCCACCTCAAGTCCGTCGGATCTGTGAAGGCCCCTAAGGCCAACAGTGGCTCGTCCAGCCAAAAAAAAAAAAAAAAAAAAAAAAAAAAAAAACTGTGATAGGGCCACGCGACAGGCATCGCTGTCGCACGCACAGGCAGGTCCTACAACCCCAAGGGTTTTGTTAATGTCAATGGGCGGCGGTTATCACTTAGATGAACTGCCAACTCGCTTGCCATCTTTTCACATAAAAAAGTCTTATCATTGAATGAGAGACAGAACCCTATATGAAATCCCACGGTTAGTGGTTAGAGACTGGACACGTAATCCCCTAGGAGCAGTTCAAACACATTTCTTAATTTCACTCCAAGGGCAGTTGCACTAAACTAAAAATTAACGAAGTTTCAAACGTTTCATAATTTCTTTACTTTTTGGTTTTGAAATGACCGTCCAATTGTAGTAGTGCGCCCGTCGCTGTTAGTTCCTGTTGATACGGCTGTTTTCCACTTCTGGAAAAATATTGTATGGTAGAGTATGATTCGTCCACTTCACACTGGACTGTTGTGCTCTTGGGCCAGAACGCGTGGGTTCGATCCCCACTACTGGAATTATATTCTGTGATGAACATAGCGTTGGTGTCTGGGTGTTCATATATCTGTAATATGTATTTATTACAAAAGAAACGTATGTTTAAGTAATTTTATCAGTTACCTAGTACACATAATACAAGCTTAATTTGGGAAAAGATATCTTTGTTTAAAAAAATATGTCCTGAATTCTTTATATATGTATATATATATATATATATATAATTTTACTGTACGTGTATAATGTCACTGAACTCCTCCTAAACGATTGGACCGATTTTAATGAAATTTTTTGTGTCTTCAGGTCGATTCGAGAATGGTTTAGTTTCACAATTCGGTCTACTAAAGTTTTTTTATTTCTAAGTTTCGAATTTAAGTCGTGTGTACAGGACAACGTCTGTTCGGTCCGCTAGTTTAAATATAAAATTCGAGCGTGCATGTACATACATGCCTGTATCGTGTGTTGCTTTCATCGCGACCATTAGTTGGCGCAGTCGCCGTTGGCTTCCGCTCGTTGTCGTGCTTTCGATTCCCACTCAGGTATTTGTGTCCATAGATAATTGTGAAATTTGTGAGGGTAAAACGCCGTTACAATACAGGACGATGTTATTTAACAACCAGGCTCTTAAAAATGTATTAAAGTTGTACACAAAAAAAGGAATGATTTCAGTATGAATTAGTTTAACTCGTGAAGTATTTATAAGATGATTTTTGCAAAAAAGAAAAAGTAAATAATGAATTAATTGAAAAGAGCGGTTTGAATCCCGGTACGGGCAATTACATCCCTTCCTTACTTTACTCTACCGTGAACTTATCATTATAATGAAGCGTACACAAGAAATTCTCCCCGCGCGGAGTCTACGAATTTTTATCACTATGCTATCATTTCTCTAGTATTAACAGCAATGTTAATACAATACTACTATTTTATGACAGATTAAAACATATGAATGGTTTAATTTGTTTATCATTGTGTTTATAGATGTTAAGGAGTCCGAAGGTCGATCGTTTAATTCGTGTTGTACGATATTTATAAATGTTGTATTACTATTATTAATTGATTAGAAATCATCTGTAACATGAAGCATTGCATACTTAATGACAATGTAGAACTTTTATTAATTAAAACTTAAAATGTTCCGATAGACGGGATGAAGCATTAATATTGTTTAATATCATGACATTCTTGTTCGTGTAATTGTGTCAATGCGATGGAGCAGTTGCTAAGACATTGGCTTCGAGTCCGGGGGCTACAGGTTCGATTCCCAAACGGGACAAATATTTGGGTCACAGATAGTTTCATTTCATTTAAATTTTTTTTAAATTTACTTACTTTAGTATAACATTATCCTGTGTTGTAAGGACGTTTTACAAACACAAATTTCACGCGGACAAACACCCAGATGCGAAACAACTATCTGTGGGTTACACAAATAGTTGTCCCGTGTGGGAATCGAACCCACGACCCCCGACGCTGAAGATAATACCTTGGCGACTGCGCCACGGAGTCATCAAGTTATTCCGGATCCGGGTGCTTGTTCAAAAAGAGGGTTGACATCAGGCAGACGGGTGGTAGAAAACCTATCATGAACAACATGGTACACATGACCCCACCTAGAAGAGAAAAAAGAAGAAATATTATATTTTTAATTGGAAAAAGCGTTCTTCTTCTTCTTTACGTGTCGATGATAAATCATATCTTCCCAGCCCAGAACTTAGCCACTTCGACAGCACAATTTGTGGCATCCATCAGATCCTGCTGCGAACAGGTGAAAGGGCAGGCAGGACAAGACATCAGATGGGCCATGGACTGCACTGCTCCACACATACAGTCCAGGTCTGAGTTTTCTGAGAGTCCCCACCTGAACATATTTTCCTTGCTTCGGCCAACCTGAGTCCGAAGTCTATTTAAAGACTTCCAGGTTGGCCAAGGTAGTCTATGACCAGCCGGAAGACTCTCAGAAAGCGGGACAAAGGGATCTGGAAGCAGAGTTTGAGTACGCCACATGCTGCATCTCGCTTGAGAGGGCTCGGTTTTGAGGGGGTCGACATATTTCAAAAAACTTTTTCGACTTTTCAGCCTTTGCGGTGGGAGCTCATGCCCATGTAGGGGGTGCCGCTTATCTTCGTCCGCCTTAGCCCTCTCTAGTGAGCTTGCTACGGCTCTGCGTACAACTGGCGGCGCTATGCCAGCCAGTGGATACAACAACTTCACCGGGGTTGGCTTCAAGCATCCCGTTATTATACGGCAGGTTTCATTTAAGGCTGTATCCACGAGCTTAGCATGAGCCGAGCGGCCCCATACGGGGCACGCGAATTCTCCGGCAGAAAATGCTAGCGCTAGGCCTGAAGTCCGCATCACTTGTGGCGTAGCTCCCCACTCAGTACGTACTAGACGCTGTAGCAGGTTGTTGCGACAGTGCACCTTTCGTTTAAGGCCCTCACAATTCTTTTTGAAAGTGAGGGATCTGTCCAGCAGGACGCCGAGGTATTTAGGGGAGTAGTTATGCGCAATGGGCACTCCGCGCCAGGAGATCCCGAGCCTACGTCCCGCTTGTGCGTTGCGTAGATGGAACACGCTCGACTCAGTCTTGGTTGGGTTAGGCTTGAGTGAGTTCTCGTCGTAGTATTGGCCTAAACTGTTGAGAGCTGCGGTGAGATTGTTCTCAACTTCGTCAAAACTGGTCGACTGGGACGTAAGTGCAAGATCATCCGCGTAAAGGAAGCGGGAGGTTTTTGGACTCGATGGTTGGTCGTTGGTGTATATGTTGAACAACATTGGGGCCAGTACGCTGCCCTGGGGGAGGCCATTTTTTTGTACCCTCCAACGGCTAACATCTTTGAGAAGGTGAACCCGGCAACGACGATTATGGAGGAGTTCTCGGAGGATATTGACAAAATTAATGTCTGCGGTCATAGTCTCCACCTTCCACAATAGTCGCCTCAGATTAACTGTGTCGTAGGCTGCCGAGAGGTCCACAAACACAGCGCCTGTCACTCTTCCCCTCTCAAAGCCATCCTCAATGTGTTGCGTGAGCTTAAATACCTGGTTGCAACATGACTTGATGGGTCTGAAACCTGCCTGCTCTGGAATTAATCTTAGGTCTATAAGGCTTGTGAGGCGAGTTAGTAGAAGCCGTTCAAAAAGTTTGTATGTATGGCACAGTAATGCAATAGGCCTAAAGTTTTTGGGGTCATCTAATGGTTTCCCTGGCTTAGGTATAGCTATGACCTTCGATTTCCTCCAGAAGCGAGGTATCTGGGAGGTTTCAAGACAACAGTTGAACATTTGAAGCAACCAGGACACTGCGACCGGCCCAAGGTGTTTAATTTGCTCAACGGCGATGTTATCAACTCCCGAGGCTTTGCCGTTTTTGAGAACTTTTATACCCGCAATGATGTCAGACAGATGGAAGGGCTTACTAATGTGGTCAGAGGCGTTACAGGTGTTCAGTTTTGTTGTTTGTTTGTTGTTTTTCGGAAAAAGCGTTATAAAGTGTTGAAAATATCTCTCTTATAAAAAATATTTTTTAAAGAAACGTCACATTTTATCACGGGTCCGCAAATTTGATCACCCCATATAAAAACGCTAGTGATATGACGACTCTTTGCATCTTGAATGTTACTATTTTTTAAGTAAAAAAATAAAGCCTGTACATGTCCCACTTCTAGGCAAAGGCCTCCTCTGTACAGAGGGTATTAGGGCATAGTCCCACGCGGCCCCACTGCGGATAGGCGAATTTCACATATATTCGAAATTTCGATTTTATGTTATTTCGAAAATATGAAGCTTTCCGAAAGTTTTCTTTCGACGCTGAGCACGTGATATGTTAGTTCTTAAAATGAACAATTTCATTGGTGCCACGGGGGATCGAACTCAGGTTGCTTGGGTAAATCGAACCGGCAAGCGCCCGGACACTGAGCTATCACAGCTATTTTTAAACCTACTTAAAAAAAAGGATCTCAATTCTTTCGTATTTTTACCCGACTGCGCCAGAAGGAAGGTTATGTTTTTCCTGAGTATGTAATTGTATTTATATATAATTATTTGGCACGTTCTGCAGCCTGAACGGCTTGATGGATTTTAGCTTGAGATGAGTCGTTGGATTCGTATTTAATGTGAGTGAACTTAGGCTAAGACATATTATACCATTATGGAATGTCTTGACGACGCCAATGTGGGGATAATACTGTTGATACTCACGTAGATTAAAATAAGACATACCTGTTCTATTATATTATAAACTAATCGTTTTAAAAAAGAGCAACTGTTGTGTTTCTGAGTTTTTAAAATTAAATTCCACTTGTTATATGATTGTTACCTCAGAAATCCGTCATTTAATAGTCTACTTTAAAAGTTCTTTCTGCATTGGGTTTGGTTTAGCTCCAATGTTGCTCCATGGTTTCATATTAATACCATTGGTATTGGAACTTGGAAACCAGGAGATACACTAGGGAGTTCCGAAACATCAAATAGAAAACGTATAGTAGGTAATTATATTTTTGTTTTCGTTGATAAAAGTGTTATTCTTTTCTCATGTTTGGACCGAGATTTTAACTAAGGTTGCTCGAGTATATTGAACTAGCTGCTACCCGCGACTACGTCTGCGTAGAATAGGTTGAAGGCGTAACATTCAGACAAAAAGAAAGTTATAAATAAAAATATGTATATAAATTATAACCTATGTCTTATTCTAATGTATAAGCTATATACAGCGTGTCGTTACCATCGCGACAATAAATGAACACACGTCTAACGCTACTTGCCAATAATCATATCATAAAAAAATGTTAACGTTAAACAAATTCCATAATTAGAAAAAAATATTTTTATAGGTAAGGGTGTTCTAAAATTCTTTGCTTTGGAAAATTTAATAACTCTGTAAATATTGATGATTAAAGAATTTAAATGTTTAATACAACTTTAAAAAGTAATCCCCTATATGTGTGTTCATTTATTGCCGCGATGGTAACGATACGCTGTATATATATATCTGAAACGCCACGTGGTTTTTATGAGCTTTAGTTTAATTTGCCATACAATACGAGCAAATGGTTGTCTAGTAATAATAATAATACATACCTTTTGTAAAGGTGAAAATATAACGTAATATTTAAATTAAGGAATTGATATATTGTTTTTACTAGTACTTATACAGCGTGTCGTTACCAACGCGACAATAAATGAACACACATATAGAGGATAATTTTTTAAAATTGTATCAAAAATTTACATTCTTTAAACATCAATATTTACAGAGTTATTAAATTTTCCAAAGCAAAGAATTTTAGAACACCCTTACGTATAAAACTGTAACGTAAAGTTCATTTGTAAAGGTCACAAAGCATATGAATGGGTTGAATGAATTTAAAAGAGACAAAACATACTATTAGAAGGAGAGGCTTGTAATGCGACGCCGTGGCAAAGAATGAAAAAGTCTCTGAATGTATGAATCAGTCAGTTGTAGTTGTATAGGATGTTACAAATTTTGTTTCTTTTTTACTTAATTAGTTTGTTTGAAAAAAATATTTTTTTAATTATGGATTTTTTTAATGTTAATATTTTTTTATGATTATTGGCAAGTAGCGTTAGACGTGTCATTTATTGTCGCGATGGTAACGACACGCTGTATAATTTTTCTAGTACAGAGTGTGACTGTGAAGATCGGAGATCCGCCATATTGTTGATGTGTTTCTTACTTGTGACTTGTTAAAGTCATAATCGTTATTATTTTAAATTATTTCATTATTACATCTTAATATATTTTTTTATAACTATTATAAGATTATTATATTGCTGTATATGGGTCAGTACGGCATCGAATCGAACTATCATGAAGTATGAAGGTTAGCACTGAAAATCAGCGCTGTGTTGGGGTGTTGACTTCCGGCACAGCATAATGCTGAGTGCCGACCTAATTTACCGATAATAGGGCGTACAATTCTTTTCCTTTAAATTTATTTATTTTTCTTTTGTTTTATATCGCCATAGTTGATTGTATGTACAGATTTTTTTTTGTTTTCTTTGCTATTGTGTGTATTATTTTATTTTATTTTCAAAATTTCTTTCTTAAATTTTTGTTGTGTGCGTCCTTTTTTGGTAAATAAATTTATTTTCTTTCTTTCTTTCTTTCCATATTATTGTAAAGTTCCATTATAATCCATTCAGTAGTATTTGTGTAAAAGAGTAACAAACATCCATCCATACATACAAACTTTCTCCTTTATAATATTAGTAAGGATAGTAAGGATTGAAAGTATATTATTGACTATACGCCTCTTCTTCTTCTACACAATATTAATCCCGGCTATTCATGTTCATATCAGGGTACGCCTTCCTATTCAAACTCCTCCGCTTTGCGCTATATTCAACATCATCAGGAGTCAGTCCATTGACCCTCATATCTCAATAGGCCTCGTGCATTTTAATTGGCTTTGATATCTTTTTT
Organism: Iphiclides podalirius; assembly: GCA_933534255.1. Taxonomy (NCBI): domain Eukaryota; kingdom Metazoa; phylum Arthropoda; class Insecta; order Lepidoptera; family Papilionidae; genus Iphiclides; species Iphiclides podalirius. The sequence continues at coordinate 8,531,636 of OW152839.1, read as the reverse complement.
TACTTGAAAAGGTGTCAAGCGACCTGGCGGTTCACCTGACGTTAAGTGATAACCGCCGCACATGGACGACATTTGGACGTTACTGCCTTTCAATGAAGTGGGCCCCGGCTACCTCACCATCAGACGAAACACAGAAGTATGACGCTTCCACTTCTGTGTGATCTTCTGTGATCTTCGCCGGTCTTCTGTGAGATCGCGGTACTTATTTGGACGGACCTGCCCATTCCTGCAACAGCCGAAGCTGTTGGCCGTGGCCCTACCACTTTTTGAATATCTACTTCCGTCCATTTTATATAGCCGCCTGCCACCATCTGATAAGTCTTGTCGAATTGTTATAGTGACATAGATTTAAAGTGTAATCTCCACCGTTGTGTATCTTCGCGAAACAACGGGGTTATCAGTTTGCGTTGGTTGTCTTTGACACTGTTATTTTTCGACTTGATGTTTTACGTATTTCGGAAATGTTACGGAATGAGTTAAATTATTATTATTATAAAAAGCCCCAGTGACTTAGAGGGATACAGATTGTCAGGTCGCTGATTCGAAGTCAGCGGCGTGACAATCCATTCCCTCGCTTCAGGGCGATTCACTGCGCCAAGATGTAGATCAGTACATTCAACGACCATAGGGTTCATGGTCTGTACCTGGACGGTCCGGAGGTGGTACTATCAGTTTAAGATTTTGTGTGAAATAATAAAAGAATATAAGATAACGCATCCAACGCTTACCCAACGCTGAGGGCCGCAGAAGGTAGTTCTGCGTTCGACGATGCGTATATACTTTACGGATAGAAAGCTGATAAATCAATTAAAGTAAAAGCGCCAATGAACAGGAAGATTTCTGCATTCATTGTTGGGAGCTTTGTAGAGGGAGCTGTTAACATATCTCATCGACAAGCAACTAAACGTAACGTAAAGTAAGAGACTATGTATATGTATTATGTCCTGATGCTCGGCAAAGGCCTCATCTATACAGTAGAGCGCTTTGGCATAGTCCAAAGCATGGCTGTTACTGATGTTCCTAACTTCATAACTGCGCTAACTTAAAACGAAACAATATAGTTTTTTTTTTTTAAATGGACGTAAAGTCGCCAGTGAAGTAGTCGAAGCCACGTCTTACGGATTCCCGCCCAGATGCTTTAACTACTAAGCTAAACGGTTGATTGACAAACTGACAAAAATCGTCTTTTATTTCTTAAAATTTGTAAAAAAAAGTAACGAAAAGTTTTCCGCGCTGTGGGAATCAAACCCACGGTTTCGGGTTTCGCGCTGTAACCTGATTACCACACCGACGAAATTCTCAATGTCCTTTATCTACTTTGTTTTTAGCATTTGAAGCAATGCTTAGCGCATCCATTGTTATACCCTTTCCAGCATACAAACATATTTTATTTAAATTGTTTTGTTTCGCCTTTCTTCACTTTTTTTCTACAAATTTTAATAGCGGTAATTGATTTATATCATGAGAGCATCCTTTACTTTGCGGTCTTTTCGCTTAGAGAACACCCTGTATAGATCGTTAGGGATTCGCTACTTACTCTCGAGGAATTGACTATTCAGACTCTATTCGCAATTCATTATTTCTATTTATGCACGTAGCAAAAACCTCTCTAGAATTTTGGCAAGTGCAAAGTCCAAGGTATGGCAACGATTACAACTTCTCTGGTGTTGTTTCTTTTTTTATGTGTGTCACCTGATGTTAATTGATGACCACCGCTCATGGACATTTGCAACACCCGAAGGGTTGCAGATGCGTTGCCACCTTTTAATAAAATGAGCACCGATTACCTCACTCATCAGACTTATGTTTATGAACATCCACAATTAATGTTTATGAACGGTGGTGACCACCAACCATCAGAGGAGCCGCCTGCTCGTTGCTAATCGTATTGGTATAAACGGTATGAGAGTACCGTTTATACCAATGCGGAACCGTCAAAATGAAATTCACGACAAATAAAAGGTTTTCTATATCACTGTGACATTGCGAAACATCTCTTGTTTGTATATACCGAGTGGTTAATGTAAATTCATTCAGTCAGGTGGGAGATATGAGGACTATTATTTGACGCGCCTTGGATTATGTGACTGGATCGCGAATTAAGCTTTATACAAGCGTTACTTTTCAAACGATAATTGAATGATAACTAGGTCTGCGTAGTATTGTGTATTTAAAACAAAATTCCCGAAAACGTTCACAATGTATCAATTGCAAAGCTAAAAAAATTGTAAAGGAACATTTATGTTGGGACCTGATTAAGACTATAATTATGTATCCGATTATTCATTAGAAATATTTCTAGACATTTCTCATGAAACTATGATATCTAAATGTAACACACGAAAGTTTTAAAACGGTAATATAAACAGGCTATCAATACGAATGAAATGTTCATGGTGAAACTTTGTCATTTTTGCATAGCGAACAGAGGTAGTTGTTAATTTTAAATGATCACGTATCACGTGCTCACGTTTCTTAATGTGAGAAGATGGCAAACGAGCTGACGGTTCACCTGATCTTAAGTGATAACCGCCACCCATTCACATTTGCAATATGTATGGTTTCAGATGGGTTACCACCTCATTATAAAGTAAGCCCCGGATACCTCACTCACCAGACGAAACGCTGAAGTATAACACTTCCATTTCAGACCGGTCTTTTGTAAGCTCATTCGTACAACAGCGAAGACTTACGTGATCCTACCATAGTAAAAGTTTACCTTCTTACTTTAACTAAATTTTTTACTGTTTCATTTTTATACTGCATTAGGATTTGAACCCTGAACTAGGTACCAATTTATTGTAATTATTATCAATACACCAACGAACAATCTTTTGGTTAAGCACAAAATACTCCATTCGAATACAATAAAATCTATTCCACTCTATTTTTACGGTATCCATTGCAAAATTTCCCGTTATGTGCCCGCCATTTTGTACGTCGGCTGTCAAAAAAAGAAAATGGCCGACACAAAAAATGCAGCCTGTACGCAGCGCGCGAGCGGAGCGTTATTCAAACTTCTTTTAGGCAACTTAGCAACAAACAAAGTTTTCAAACTATGTTTTTTTTTTCGCCGAACTCGATGTGTGCGCAGCGGTGTATAAACACTGCTTGATTGTGTGCGTGTAGGCGTGACGGCGCGATAGCGTTATCGCATGAACCTTGCAAAAATACACAACAAACATACGGGGTATATGTTGAAACTGTAGATGGTACACAGGTGTGGTTCTTAAACGCGATGACCTCATTAGCGGTGAAATCCGCGAACGAGACTGCTTGCCGCCTAAGGTCGAGGTCCAAGTTCGGACCTTCACCGCAGGGCCCTGTAATTATGGGGACAAGTTTCGACTTAATTCTCTCAGTCATATATTTAAAAGTGAGGTTGTTTTTATACCGTTGTCGCAAATTAAATAAAGACAGATCTGCAGCGTCTGTTTGTTGGCAAACATTTAAACAATGTAAAATTCGAAACAGTTGGACCTTTAATTAGTTTTCTGTTTCCTTTGTTGATTTTTTTCAACTTTCTTTTTCTTAATTTTTTTACGCCTATGGAACGGACAGTATAAGTTGCTTGTTTGTTGGGATCGATTTCTTGTCTTGTATACCATCAAAACGATTTATTAAGAAACAGGAAATTTATCATGAAAATAATTAAAGTTGTTTTTCCGGTATTGAGACACGTGTAAACTATTTATATAGCAGCATAGAGATATCCGGACTTATGTTATTTGGCGAAATCCAAGGTCCTTTTTTATTAGACGATTCGCCAAAGATTATCGCGAGTGTATGTATTTTTGCTCATTTAATTAACGCGTAATTAAAAGGCTAATTCTAATTGCTGTATGTGAGACAATACAAAATATTTAAATTTCGTTCGCGAATACATTTTTGAATCGGTTGCGATGTCGGGGTGAGAATGTTTTTTTTTGTTGTCTCCTTTGTTTGATTACAACTAGTCGATGGGTTTTCATTTTTTTTATTATAATTTTATTACAGATACTAGTTTCATAAACAGGTGAAATTATTCTAAAAAGTATTTCGCTGATACCGAAACGCGTGTACTGTGATTTTATACCAATAAAGGTATTTTAAATGAGACAATGACAAGTCGTAGAAAAAAGGGTAGAAAACTGACAGTTGCCACAGTACACATAGACGTCTGGGAAATGTTCGTTGTTAAAGAACTCTATTTATTGGCAAACAGTACACGACCGGTATTAAACGCTGAGTTGTATTACTGCTTTTATATCACGCCCGTGTCTTAAAGGGTCCGAAAGACCCTTTTTGTCTCATACTAACCTGTTGTATTCGGCACACCTTTTACCTTTGTCAAAGCTGACCTCGCTTACCAAACCCTCCTTTAAGTTTCACATTGGGGATCATCCTGTGACATCTCCACATAAATCTCGATCCTGAATCTTGTTCAACAAATAATACTTGCATTTAATTCATCTCTCAATATTCAATGAGAATTCTGTAATAATAGTCTTGTCTCATCCAGTATAGAACTTCGTATGGAATACCTTTTGGTGTCTTGCTAATGGGTCTTAATGAACGCGTTTCAGAAAACATTGAGGATATATGCCGTACATGCGGAAGTGAAACGTGAAGTTTTAAATTAATTTTATGATAGTTGATTGAGTTGACATTTCGATAAATCATCGATGAAATAGTTAACATGCAAAGAGTCGCGATCTTGGACCATAACAAAATTTTAATTTTTCCTCTATAATCAAATGTAGATAAAAATCGGAAATGTACAGCAATGAAAAAATAAAGCTATCGAACAAATGTGAAACAAAAGTAACTGGATATAAATTACTGTAGAAAACACATCACAAGGTTACTGGTGGATAAAAATTGCCAGACAGTCGAACGTTTAATCTGAACATTTCGCGTGTACTAGACTTCAGCACGAAATTGCGCCTTCGCACTGATAAAACAAAACAACCTAAATAATGTTGCGGCCTCGAATTCTAAATAAATGGCTATCTACTGTGCTTCCGACCTCGTTATGTTTCCTAAACACTCGGCGTTGACGCGTGCCACAATAATTTGATTGTCTAAAAAACTGGCAAACAGTCACGTAGTGATAAAAAAGGAACCCGAATAAAGAACTAACAGATTTGTTACTCTCCGCTTGTAAGTTGCTATGGTCATGGGAGGCTACTGCTGGGACACGCATAGGACCGCTATTCTTTCCGTTGAAGTCATTTTTATGGCAGTTATTGGATATTTACTGTTCAACTTTATAACTTCTCAGGTGACTTATACCATGAACTTGTTATGTCTCTCAGATAACTACCATTCTAAATTAATTAAATTTGAATGCACCACATTTGTTGGTTATCTATATAAGTCATTATTACTTTCCTTTAAAGAAGTATGGATCATATCATTATGGGTCTAAATTTATGAATAATTTAGATGTTCATAAGTCGATGAAAGAGCAGAAATTGAGTTCGACTTCATGTAAGTTTACGAGATTTCGTTATATGAAGTTAATTCATATGGACACTCCTCACGCAGGAATTTTTTTCAGACCTCTTTACCAATAATAAAGTGGAAACCAATCAGAATTGATGATTTCTACCTCGTCTGATTTACGATGTGCTGTATTCATGGATTAGGTCATAAAATGGCGGGAACACATCTATACCCTTATCTGATATAATTATGTGAGCAATAAAATCCGAATTCGTTATCATCGTATCATAAGTTTTATAAATAACAATTTAAGGAATCGGTGCTTTCTTTAAAAATAATTCGTCACGTGTTATTTTATCGCGGAAATATTGATAATCTAGGCAGGATGTTGATCGCAATGTGGTCACAGATAGAATTCGAAATAGAGATCTTGAACATATTTTGCAATGTACATTTCATTGATGTGGTTTTCGGCTGAATCCTGTCGACATGTGCTTTATCCATTGGTTCACTGTCAATCTCAGTCATTTCCCTCTTTTCTGAATCGTTTATCATTTATATTATAATAAAAAATGCCTTTTTTGTGTTGAACCAAAAAAATGTAGGGTTTAGTCTTTGACCAGTACAGATGTAATTAAAAATAATGAAATATAATCTTTATATTTTAAATATATTTTTAATCATTCTTTCAATAAATCTTATATTTTAATTATAACAGACTAGTTGGCAAAACAAGAAATGAAATTGAATACGGCAAAATTTCTTTATACAATTCAGGAAAACTGCTTTCAAGTTTTCATGAACGTTACAACTCACACTGGTTCAATATAGACAGATCTACGGAAAGATCACGAAGTGACTCTGTATTTTATTCTATAACTCTTTAGGGTTTTTTAAGAAGAATAAAATCGTAATAACAAATGTATATATTACTCTCTGATTCCTACTTCCTTATCCAGCGTTGTGGCGATATGATGTGTTGTGTATTTGCATGTAACTCTAAGCTTGGTATGATAGCGTAACAGTGATTTGGACGCTTAAGAATCCCTTATTGGCGCAATATACTGATCTCTTAGTACGTCAGTTCGTATCATAACAGAAACTCGAGACGTTGCTAGTCTATTAGTAGGTGTGTTATCGCAATATTATTTATGTTTCGCCGTTATTATATTGGATGCTTAAAGTATTGGCTTAGTAGGCTTATAAGGCTAATAGGACGGTTCGTGGTTCAAGTACGGCTTCACGGATGGTTGGCATAAAATTGATGTGTATGTTCTTACGCGCTTGTTTGAGAACCGAACTAGAATGCGGCCCTGCTAGATATCAGTAACGCACGCGCAACCCTATTGGTGCTATTGTTATTCTAGGGTTTTCTTCACTTTCCATCACTCGAATTGCTCTGTCGTTCACCTCTATCCTTTTCTAGCTGACTTCGAAAAAGGAGGAACTTCTCAAGCCGGCGGTATTTTTCGTTTCTTACCTCCGGACCCCATCATTTATGAACCAATATTAGAAAAAAATTGGTTTTGCGTTGCTTTCAGTTACGCTCCCATGTGATTCTATATTAATATCATCGGTTCTGGAACTTTAACCCCAGATATCAGAAATCCTCAAAATAAAACAGAAAAGTGTAGTAGTAAGTGTAGTAAGCGAGACATTTGAAGTCGGTTTTCTTTGTTGTGTTAGTCGATGATTTGTGAGTAATTTCGCACCACCAGTGAAATTCCTCAGTCGGCGAATTAAATCGCCTGAAGTTGCTTCGTTAAACATGAGCGTCCGACTCCCAGGCTTATCATTATCAGCGGCCAATAGATATAAACAATATTTGTTTTCGCCAAACGCGTCCACGCTGACGTCAGGACTCTCCCCCTCCCTTTCTGTTGTACGGCGCCTTAGCTTCCTTGTCTAACACTAGTACTTTGATTATTTTGATTGGAGACAGTGGTAGCGTTTCATTTTGCTCGATACAAATATTTTGATCCCACTTACCGAGACAGCTGATTGGTTAGGTTGAGCGTCTGCTGTGCAATTGATAATGTTCTACTCATCAGTAGACCGTGTAGAGATTCTATATATGAGATAGAGCACGAAGGCCCTGGATTATTTTTTATGTGAAAAGTTGGCAAGCGAGCAGGCGGTTCAACAGATTTTAATTTGCAGCTATGGGCATCAGCAACTCTAGCTATGTTTCAAATGCGCTACCAACACTTAGAACAGTTTACCCTGTCAACTCACTGACCAGACGAAACACATAAGTATAATACTTTTACTTCACGTTGATTTTCTGTGTGGTCGTGATACTTCTCCGGACGAGCCTAACAATTCTTGCCACAGCAGCAGTGCGCCTCTGCCACTTTTCACTTTACCGATATCTTCAAATCGTCGAGAGTTTAATATTGTCAGTCTGTACGTATTGATAGAGCAGCAACTCTCCAAAGCTACGCTACATTGTGTACTTATTGAGTATGAAATACTTTTTCTATGTGAGGAGGTGGCAAGCGGGTTGTCGGTGCACATAATATTGAATGATAACCGCCTATGGGTATCTGCAACACGAATAAACTGTCCCGTTTGGAAGTTTGCAACACCCGTACGGCAGCAAATACATCGATAATTTGATACAACTGATCCGTTTGCACATCTGCAACACCCATACAGTGGCAAATATGTTGCCAAATTAAATAAACTGTCCCCTTTGAACATCTGCAACACCCATAGAGTGGCAAATACGTTGCCAAATTAAATAAACTGTCCCGTTTGAACATCTGCAACATCCATAGAGTGGCACATACGTCGCCAAATTAAATAAACTGTCCCGTTTGAACATCTGCAACACGCATAGAGTGGCAAATGCGTTGCCAAATTAAATAAATTGTCCCGGTTGAACATCTGCAACACCCATAGAGTGGCAAATACGTTGCCAATTTGATTAAATTGATCTGTTTAGACATCTGTACCACCCGTACGGCTACTAATACGTTGGGTAATTTGAATAAACTGAGAGATAAACGTTTAATACTTCGGCGGTCCTAATAGCGAAGTCGGCAGTGTACCCGCTTCCTACGCCAGAGGGTGTGGGTTCGATCCCACTACTGAAAAAAGATTGTGTGATGAACATAGTGTTTTTCTAGTATCCGGGTGTTTTTATGTAGTATATGTCTTAAAAATCCTTATTAATATTATAAACACGAAAGTTATATGTATGTATGGATGTTTCTTACTCTTCCACACAAAAACTACTAAATGAATTTTAATGAAACTTAACAATAATACAGCTAATACATCAGAATAACACATAGGCTGTAATTAATAAAGATATTATGAGAATTATCCAAAACATAACAATAAGTACGAAAAATTCTACCGTCTGCGAGCCATTCTGGTGTATAATAAAAAACTCATTGTTAATCTAATACCTTTAAACGAGCAATTCTTGTATATATATATATATATATATATATAATCGGAATCTCGGAAACGGCTCCAGCGATTTTCATGAAATTTAGTATGTGCATAGATTCGGGGGCGAAAAATCGGTCTAGCTAGGTTTTATTTTTAGAAAATGTCGTTTTATCTACGCTTTCAGAGAATGGAAAATATCAATCGAATATGACGGTAAATTAAAAGAAAAATGTTATAATAGCACCGTCTGTAATAGTTCGGCCCCGAAACAGAAGGCCGTGGTTCGTTTCACGATCATTTACACACTTTTTTGTACTTTTTTTTCGATTCCTGATCATTGCTTTCTTTATTTTTTATTTCTTGTCGATCCAAATGATTTTGTCCTTTTCTCCCTTTTTTTTAAAGTTATTTCTTTTGTGAAAAACATCAGTTCATATTTTCTTATCATTACGTCGGTAAGAAAATAATTTTTGAAAAATATTAAGCATATTTCATTACTCAGTAATTTGTATCTAAATGTAATTTCCAATATACACGATGCCCTCCAGGTACTTACTTCCCTTTGAACGCGCGGGCGAAGTCGCGTTTAACAGCTAGTATTCATATATGTAAGTTATCATCTAATATGTAAGTTGCTTCAGGCATCGAGGCAGGGCTTGTGATCTTACGCGTTAAGGATCGCTTTACGCAACCTCTTGGCTCTCTGCAGGCATTCGCACCGCCGCGGTTGAGAAAGGCCCGATTTTCCCATCGCTCATTGTTTTCCCGCGCTCGGTAAACAAACATTGCGCAAAGCGGTTAGCGCACGCCGACTCAACTGCCCGTGTCTGCTCCGTTGCGAGAGATCGCGCGGTCGCGTAATAGGTTACGCGGAACGGAGTCGACTCTGCCGGGCATCTGGAGCGGTCGCCGGTGTCTGATGTCTGATGTCTTCCACAGACTCCGCGGGGTGATACTAGTCCGTAAAAACGTCAAGACGTGAAGACATTCATTCCGTTACCTTCATCTGTATTTGAAAGATGTACCTATGATTTTTTTGTCGTTTTTTTTTAAAAAAACATTGCCCCTCACTTTAGGATAACATTATCCTGTGTTGTAAGGACGTTATACAAACATAAATTGCACATGGACAAACACCCAGATGCGAAACAACTATCTGTGGGTCGCATAAATAGTTGTCCCGTGTGGGAATCGAACCCACGACCCCCGACGCCAAAGCCAATACCTTGGCAACTGCGCCACGGAGTCATCATGATGATGACTGCAGAGCTGTGATAGCTCAGTGTGCGGGCGCTCGCCCTTAATTCAATATATTCGAGCAACCTGAGTTCGGTCCCCAGTTGAGACCGAACCTGAGTTCGGTCCCCGGCTATTTTTATGAACTGTTCGTCGTATATTCACAATCAATAATTAGGTGTAATACTTCTTTATTGAATAAAAATATTCAAATTTGAATATAAATGTGATACATAATTTTAAATAAAAATAAAACAGAATATCGTTTAATGAAACTAACATAAGAATTTTTATGGTCGCGGGACAATGGACCCTGTAAAAAGTTCTAAACACCGGGAATTAAAGTACAAATTGAACACACGGACACACACGGTATCATTAAATACACGTCAAAGTCGAAGCTAATTATTTCACTGCAGAATACAGGCAGAATACAATATATTTCATTGTACAGGCTATCACGGCACTTTTTGCATAACGCATTATACTTTCAAATATTATACTCATTCAGAGACATGATCAGAGACTGTCGTTCGCGAGACTAAAAACCTAGTACATTACTGATGATATTCCTAAGCGGGATGAGTGTGTGACCCATAGGTAATTGTTCCGGATCTTGGCGTCTATTTACAATCCTCTTACCTCCCAATCCCATTAACGTAGCTATACAGTAGTTGTTATGCCGACTTTGACGTTGTTATGACGATTATCGGATTGGGTAACGGTAGTATTAGAAAATGATAATAGTTATATCTTCATTCAATGTAAAGTTTTAATAAACAACGATTATTTTAAACACTAGAGGGGCAAGCGGTGTTGTTTCTAATGGATAAGCAATTCAGACGAAGTCTCGGGTAGCGGCTAGTATTTTTGTTATGTGATAAGTTGCCAAACGCAGACGGGTCACCTGATGTTATGTGAATACCGCCGCCCATTCTCGCGTCGAAAATTGGGCTCCGGCCACCTAACTCAAAAGACGAAACGCGAAAGTATTATACGTCCACTTTACGCCGGTTTTCTGTGAGGTCGTGGTACTTACCCGGACGAGCCTGCTCATTCGTGCAACAGCCGAGGCTGCTGCGTGGCCCTTCCACCGTAGTAGTATAATTATGTGTATAGGAGCTCGCAGCGGCAGTTATGATGGCTTTTTTATGTGAAAAGATGTGAAGCGAGAAGGCGGTTTAACTGATGTTAAGTGATTACCGCCGCCCATGGACAACAACATCTGAGGGCTTGCAGAAAGGTTGACAACCTTTAAAATAAGTAGGCCCCAGATACCTCACTCACCTGACGAAACGCAAAAGTATTATACCACTTCACGTCGGTCTTCTGTGAGGCCGTAGTTCCCCGGTCGATCTTGCCGATTCTTGCAACAGCCGAAGCTGTTGCGTCGCCCTGCCACAGTAAAACAGCTTTATGTAGTCTTCTATAAGAAAGCTCTCTTCAGTAAGTAACCCTAGTAGTAGATTAATACGTCAGACCCTGAGCTGGGACACTGAGGCTCAGGAAATACAACAAAAAAACACCGAATGTCCATGCCCCGAGCATCCTCAGCCCATGAATGAGTTATCCAACATTTCGCAATTATTTATTCTCGCAAAAGATAAAGCTTGATACTGTTGCCAATGTTTATGTAAAAACGTTAAATCTTATCTCCGCGGTTTACGTAATCTAAATAGCTACGTTCCAGTGGGGTTTTTGTTTGTATAAAAAACAATAAAAAGAATAACAATTTCTGTATCAGTTGAACATAAATAAAAGATCACGAAAACTATCGTTGCGGACACTGAATACTTAGGCATATCAAGAATTTTTTTAAGTGGTATTGTAGAGATATATACATATATTTTGACGGTGGTAGAGCCATGCAGTAGCCTTGGCTGTTGCACGAATGGGCAGGCTCGTCCGGGTAAGAACCACGACCTCACAGAAGGCCGGCGTAAAGTGGAAGTATGACAAATACTTTCGCGTTTCGTCTGGTGAGTGAAGTAGCCGGAGCCCAATTTCCAAAAAGGTTGCAAACCCATCTGCAAACCCTCGGGTGTAGCAGATGTCTATGGGCGGCGGTATTCACTTAACATCAGGTGAACCGTCTGTTCGTTTGTCAACTTTTCACGTAAAATAAAAATACTAGCTTTTCGCCCGGGGCACCTTCCGCATGTACTATATTTTGTGCATAAAAAGTGCAAAAAGTTAGTTTTGTACAGTGCAAGAATTTTTCAAATCGGACCATTAGTCCCTGAGATTAGCGAGTTAAACAAACGAACCGTTCAGTTTTATAATATTAGTAAAGATATACATATTATGGTATAGTACCCGGAGGACCAAGCTTTGCTCGGTTTGTTTATTTTTTTGGTAAATCGTGTATTTTGGAAATTACATTTAGATACAAATTACTGAGTAATGAAATATGCATAATATTTTTCGATCTTACCGACTTAATAATAAGAATATATGAACTGATGTTTTTCTCAAAGGAAAGAACTTTTAAAAAAAGGGAAAAAATAACAAAAAAAAATCGATAAAAAATTAAAAATAAAGAAAGCAATGATCTGGAATCGAAAAAAAAGTAAAAAAATAAATGTGTAAATGATGGTGACGCGAACCACGGCCTTCTGTTTTGGAGCCGCCCGATTACCGACCGAGCTATTATGACATTTTCTCTTGCGGCGAAATTTACCGTCATATTCGAATAATATTTTTCATTCCCTGAAAACAGGGATAAAAGGACATTTTCTGAAAATGAAACCTAGCTAGATCGATTTTTCGCCCCCAAATCTACGCATATACTAAAATTCATGAAAATCGCTGGAGCCGTTCCCGAGATTCCGATTATATATATATATACAAGAATTGCTCGTTTAAAGGATAAGATTTATAAATATTCAATGTATATTTCGATGGCTTAATAAAACTGTTAAGTGTATATTTTTATGCTGACTTCGTATTTGAAAATTTGGACATTGCAAGAGTCAACGGCATCTGCTATTGCAAGAACGGGCTCGCCGGTTCGGTATTTGAAAGAGAAGCAGAAGTATTTATACGCCTGCTTTGGTCAGGAGTGTAGTAACCCGGGCCACCTACTTGAAGGTTGGTAGCGCAGTTGCTACTTCTATAAAACTCACGGGCTTTTGAATGTCTATTGGCAGTGGTAATCGCCTATCATTAAGCGAGCTGCCTCCTCATTGGCCAATTTTAACCTCGATAAGGAGAGTTATTCATAACCTCAAATATACAATTATTAAAAGTAAGGTTGCCGCCAAAGGTTGAGTGTCCTTGTGGCGTTCGAAGGGGAGAGACCTTTTTCAAGAGTGGACTTCTTCCTACTGATGGCAAATGACTATGAGGAAATCTTGAACAGCTGGAGCTTCTGTTTCACAAACAGAATGTCATGGCAAGATCATGTTACGTCAGATTATCCATCACCGAGTAATGTTGACTTGTAGGGAGGTGGTTCGTATAGTCGTTCATTTGGACTCAAAGATGTGGACATCGCGCAGACTAAATTAAAAAAAAAGTCAGCGGTAATTATTATTAAAACGGACTTCTGTCGCTAATTCTGATCACTTAGTTGTAATGACGTCTGCGGCTACGGTTCTTTATTTTTATTTCCGATTCTGCTAAAAATAAAACTGGAAAACCGGTACACGGGTATCGTAAAAAATAATTAGTTGTTACAAATTATTATCACGAAAGACTGTCGCAAAGGCGATTGGGTAGTTTTTGTATTTCTTATTAAGGCACTATTTATTCAAAACTCTTTTTGTAGTAGATGGAAAAAGTGAGAAGAAGTAAAAAAGTTAATAGTTCATATTGCTTCTTTTGCTGTGTTAAATCTGAAATCCCTTGAATTTCTCTTTTTGCAAATACGAATTTTCACGAAAAAATCAGCATTTTGGCGGGCCAGTGGATATAACTTTGTACAGTCACTAGGACTGAACTAAAAGAGTGTTTTTTATTTAATGTTTATTGACTCTCTTCATGGTAAGTGAATACCGTCTCGCACCACACAACACCAGAGATGTTGGAGGCGTGTTTACCAACCGCTAAGATTATGGACTCTTAGGCCCGGTTTCTAAAATACCGATCACCGTAGAAATTAACTAATCAGCTGTTAAATGGCTTCTCAAATGTCAAAAGGATGGTTAAACTCTTTGAATTGATCATTCTGACCGTTCTGATGACATTTGAGAAGCCATTTCACAGCTGATTAGTTAATTCCTACGATGATCAGTGTTTCAGAAACCGGGCGTCAATGTTTTATTTATGCAATCGTTACGACTGTGTTAATACAACGCGAAATACGTCTTCCCAGTCCAACAGACATAGAATTTATTACCGCCGAGCCGAGCAACCGTCCCGCGCAAACAACAACATTTTGTATATCGTCCTCCACACAGCGCCGGCTGTGAAAACATCGCACGCACACTAACGCGCCCGCACACAAAACAAACCAGGAAACGTCTAGCGAAAAACAAACAGGGGTCTTTTGTGTTGTGTAAACAATTGGCGCGCCGTATGCAACAGGCGTGACGCGGCGGAGAACAAAAAAGCGCGTTTTCGCTTTACCACCATAGATGGCAGCGCTCCCTACATGGATCTGCCACAACTAAAAAGTCTACTAGTTCCATAACATTTTGATAGATGGCAGTGATATACTTTTAATTAGTAAATTTTGATGTGGCCACACCATGATTTTTTTTGTACCTGAATAGAAAGTTCACACATAATACATCGTCACTCGACACACAATGTTCTTCCTTTATACTTATTAATTATTCAGCATCGATCCGGAGTAGAATTTGGTACTTTAACTTTAAATCGATTCTAATGTTACAAATGAAAATTTGTTTATTTCGGTTTGTCCTTTATTGGGGCAACGGATGGAGCTATTTTTCTCAATGGACACAGTGTATGAACCGGGAAACGACTTGAAATGCGTTCTATCCTGGAAAAAATAAAGGATTCTTGTGTAATAGGTTCGTAGGGTAATTCACTGCCTTTATACAGCCCGCTGACGATCCAAGTAATCGAAATACAAGGGGAATAGTTGCTGGCAACGGCTGTTATGTCAATAAACAGCCAATAATCGTTCGGTTTTCTAACATCAACTTACGTTACTGAGAAATTGTGGTTACACGACAAAAATGAAGTTACGGTAAAATTAGGGTTACCAGATGATAATTTGAATAAGGAAGACTAAAGAGTATAAAAAACTTGTGATTATTTTTTTTTACGTAATCAATGTCATATTAATTATATTTTGCTGAACTGACAATGTTTTAAAGTACATTTTCATTACCAACAGTAACAGTTAAACAAATATAGAAAGAAAAGGAGAAAACTTAATAGGTAAGGAACAATGGGAGGACAAAATATGATAAAAGGTAAATGTCGTCCTTTTCCATGCAACCCTAGGTACACCTGCTTGGCATCAATTCAAGATCTGGTTCAATGAACTTTAGGAATTATGTTTCGCAATACAGTGTGTACTGTACTTCTTGCATGAATTAAGTAATGATAGTTTTATGTCACTTCTACTGATGAGGTGTATAGCAGGTTAATACTACTTTAGAGTAAGCATTGTTTGCGAAGAAATTACATACATATACTTGTCACTCATAAGGGTAAGCAGAGGCCTTGCCCATCGGTCTTTTTATGCAGTATATCGTCTAGACGATATAACAAGAATCGCCGCTAAATCCTACCCATTTTCTCCATCATGTTGACTTGAACAAGCTGGAACTAACAAGGCTAGGTTGCATTATAAACTCCCTTGGTAAAATAAAGTGAATTGCCCTGCATTGCAGTCTATTTTCAGACCCCGTTAGTGACAGCAGGGCCCTCTCTGTAGACTGTTATTTTGATCTATTTATTTAGGCACACCAAAGAGTAATTCATCTAAAAGACTAACACAATAAATCCTGTAGAAGACGTGTTGGCAACATGTTAGAACGCTCATTCGACATACAAGGAATTGTTTGAATAGTAATAACTGCTTTATTGAGGCGTTAAATAAGCTGTTGCAAATCCCCCTAGATTTACAACAGCTTTTATTGATGTCTAGCGGACCCGCCCGGCTTCGCATGGGTACGATGTATTATACATATAAACTTTACTTACTTTTAAAGTTCCTAGCATACATAGGAACAGACAGACAGCGGGACGACTTTTTTATACTATGTAGTGAATTCGCAGTAGAGCTGGCGGATCTCCTAATGTTAAGTGATTACTGCTAGCCATAGATAAAACAGTGACCTCACTGAGCTGACGTAATGCAAAAGTATGACTCCCAGCTGAGTTCCAGTTGACCGTAGCCCAAGTTAACAGTGGAATCAAGACGGTAACCGTCTCAGTCCGGCCCTTGGTCACGAATACTGTAAAGTATTCGCATACGTCGGGTGTTTAAAGTTAAAATAAAACAAGAAATAACCCGTAATTTAATGTAACTAACACGTGTAATATTCGCACACATAAGCGAAATGAGAACACATCTGCCCCACGCCAGTCTTTATTTAAGCCTTGATACTTCCTTTAATAAGTTTTGTTATTGATTTCCGCTCTACTGTTCTTGATTTCTGTTCTACGCTAGTCTTCGGTACGGCCCTTGTACTTTCTCAGATAAGTTCTCGATGCGTGGGCACCAACGTACGATTATCCAGCAGCCAGGATTAAAACTCTGCCTACCCGCGTTTCGGCATCGGCCAGCGGGAGTGCGATGAGTCAACACGGTGGAAACAATCCTTGTTTTGTCCGACACTCGACACGCGGGGCCAGGCGAGCGTGACACGGCGGCCCGCGTTTCGCAAAACAAACACACACAAGCGATAACATCGCGCCGTCGGCCATCGCCTGAAGCGTTTAATATATGGAGTATGCAGGGTATACCCGTTTGAGGTAGTTGCTTACCGTTCCGAAGATACACGTGCCTTGTGCACCTTTGTGGATAGCGGTGGCTGGTCTATGAATGGAACGCTTTTATCCAGACACTAAAAAGTTTTGCAGAAGCCTGATATATAAGCTTTTAGCTTTTTGTTCTGGTCTTAACTTTGAGAAGTCAAGGAACCGCTTGCTAAGATTAAAACGTATTCGTGTCATATGGCTCTACCTGCCCACCCCAATTACGAAAAGAGCGTGTATTCAGCTCCTTTCGCGTATATTCAGTCTTACAACAAAGGCGTACGAAAATTGGCTTACTATATTTTGATGTTACCTCCTTTGCTTTACGAACTGTTGCTACAAATGTAAACTAATTGAAATAATCTATGCGCGTTAACATTTTAATGAAAAATAATTTTATAGGCGTAACGAGGCTCGTTATAGGCGTAACGAGGCTCTGAATTTAATATGATACGACAGAAATTTATCGCTCTATAGGCATGTTGAACCAGTGTTTAACTACTTGCCCTCAATTGGCGCATGCATAAGGTCGATAATAAAGTAGTTCAAGATGCAGATTTTTCTCGAGACGCATACTCCTACATGCACATGGAGATCCTCTTTACGATATCAACTAGCTATGTGACGAACTATCAACCAAGGAACGTAGCACCCTTAGGATAGTACTCATTTTATAATTGATTTTCAGGAGTTCCCAAAGTATCTCTAGACCTTGGGGTCTTGAGGTATTGGATCTTGGGATCAATGAAATTAATATGGGACCAAATGGGAAGCACCAGCTTTCAAATAAATAAAGAATCATCAAAATCAGTAGAAAGTTATGAAGTAACAAAACATAAAAAAATACTGTCGAATTGAGAACTTCCTCCTCTTTTGAAGTCGGTTTGAAAAAGAAATTGAATATAATATATGTGTATAAAATCAATATATGTTCCCCGGACTTGGATGGTGCTTTATTTCCTATGGACTCCAAAACGGCTCAACTGATTCCGATGAAATTTTCAAGGGGCGCTAGTAAGAACTAAGA
Source organism: Iphiclides podalirius (assembly GCA_933534255.1). NCBI lineage: Eukaryota > Metazoa > Arthropoda > Insecta > Lepidoptera > Papilionidae > Iphiclides > Iphiclides podalirius. The sequence goes on along the minus strand of OW152839.1, from coordinate 8,513,644 downwards.
CATAGTACTTATAATTCTGTTAATTCAGAACTGTGAGGCGTAAGTAAAGCTTAAATTTTCGATGGAAAAGTCAGTGTAATAAAAATTATTAAATTTCATCGTATAATAGTCGAAGTGTTGCATCAAATACTTCAGTTTATCTATCATAGGATTTTACCTATAAATATCAAAAAGTTGTAACATAAATCTAATAATATTTTATAGCGATTGCCACTCAGGAATGATCCGTATCACTCGTGAAATGTTAGGTAACGGATTTAGATTTATACATTACCTATTACTTACGAACGGACGTATTTATCTCTATCCTCCAACTTTTTTCCTACCCGCCCACCCTGTGTTCGCCTCTTCATTTATTTATTTATTATATTTATTTTCTTGAGGTTGACACATTAAACAAGCAAATTATTAAAAAAACTAAAAAAAATATTTCAACAGTTATAAGTGAACATACTTATATTATTATTAACATAAACCGTATAAGTATCGTAGGCTACCTCACTCACCAAACCAAACACAGAAGTATATCACATTCCACTTCAAGCTTCTTCTGTGAGGTCGTGGTATTTACCTGGATGGGCCTGCCCATTCTTGCAACAGCGAAAGCTGTTGTGTGCTTGTTATATACATAGTATCTGGATGAAAGAGCTTTACTCGGTTTTTCTCTCAAAAGAAGGAACTTAAAAAAAGGGTAAAAATAAAAAAGAAAGAAAATCATCTGGTCTCGATCCGGGGTGTTCTGGTTTCGGGACCTCCTATGACCTATTATAGACCTTGTAGATGGTGGCGAATTTTACCTTTGTATTCTAATAATATTGTAGCAGTGTCTCATAGCTTGAAAACACGGATAAAACGACGTTTTCTAAAAATGAAACCTAGCTAGATTAATTTATCGGCCCCGATACCCCCTAGCATATAATTTTCATGAAAATCTATGGAGCCGTTACCGAAATTCAGATATAGACATATGAACAAGAATTGCTCGTTTAATATTAATAGAAGTATATAAAATAATATTATATAGATATCGTTAGGCCAACAGATAATCCAAAATTAACGAAATCTTTCCAAAGACATACGAAAATCTATATCATGATTTACACTTTACAATATTATTGAGATGTAAATAAGCCTAACAACAAATATATTTTTATCCGAACCTCAAACTTATCAATACCCAGGAAATTGCAACTAGGAATGCTATTCGGAATCTTCTATTTACAATTGACGTTTTTATCTACTATCTATTATTATCTATTCTACCTATTTCCTATTGTACTAAATATTATCTTTCTACGTATTCTAAAATGTATAATAGCAGTGTAATTTGATTTTTAGTGTAAAACGGACATATTAAATTATTTTTTTTTTTTATATTAATGAACACAAAATTTCGGCGCTGCGGAATTCGAACCTTCGTCTACTGCCTTTGCGCCCAGACGCTTTACCAACTAAGCTAAGCGGCCAATGAACTCACGGCATCTTAATATTTATCTACGTTAGTTCTATTGCATGTTAACAATGCTTGGCGCTATGTAGTGTGCATCTTTTACAGCACTCAACACCTCACAAATAACATTCAACGATGATGATATTTGTAACGACAAATGTCGCCATTGCTATTAAATTGTGTTAAGATTAATTGTAAGAACTGACAAATTTTCAGATTATATGAAGATTAAAAAGGTTAACGCAGTTTTTGACCTGAAGTCCGCTTCAACATAAACTATCTCTGTTATAGATACACGTTTGTTTAATATTAACAATTAGAATAGTTTGCACCTCGTTGCCCTAACATCCGGCTTGTGCAGTTTCATCTTCGGGCTTGAGAATTGGTGAGAGGCATTAAACTGAATGTCATAGTTAATCCTTTTCCTTTCTTCTTCTTTGTTAACTTCTTTTTTGTTAACCCGCCCTCGAGGGGGCAAGGGCGATGTTCCGCTCAGACGCATATTTGCGAGGCCACGGGAACGCTTTCGCACACTTTCGCGACCCTGTCAGCGCTGGCCGTCTTAGCAGCCCCTCCTCTGGAAGCAACTCCCCTCTCCTCAGGTAAGGCACGCTGGAACATTAAGCGCGCCTTCCTTCTCATTGCCTTTTAACGACAAACAAATTTGGCGAAGGTGAAGATCAGCGAACTTGGGGGGAGTTCGCTGATCAGAGGCCATAAAAAGCAAGCCTCCCAGTCCCCAGCGGCGGACCTGGTGTTTAGCTCCGCCGCTCACCACGTTCCGGCCGCGGAGCGTAGGGAGAATGGCGTATGGCAATACCGAACCCCTCTTCCCCTGCGGCCCCACCACCACTGCAGCAGCTGTGCAGCCCCGCCGAGTTTAAAAATTATTATTTTAACAATATTATTTCGTTTAATAATTTTGCATCGATTTCTGTCGTCGACTCATCATTGTTAATCCTTGTAGTAGTACTCGTGAGATGTGAGTTCGACCCGATCAAAGCAGTTTATATCGCTATATAACATGTGTCCTCTTTTTTCTCTTTTACGAGCTTTCGGTGAGATATTCATTGCTATATTTTTAAAGAATTCTAATATTATTTCATGACTGACACTAGTCAGTCATGAATGATTTCGTTAAATTAAGAAATTAATTAATTAAGAACGGGCTACGTCACTCGCCGGACTAAATGCAATGGTACAAATTCTTCTACCTCCCGCCAACAGTTTGTTAGAGCTTTCATGTATGTTGTTTCTGCTCTACTACTAACTCGAACACGATATACCTTATGACAAAATTTTATGTGTCAACAATTCAAATATGGATGATTCTTGACGGTAAAAAATCTAATTAAAATATTACTCGTACTTGAGTTAAATTAGCTTATTATTTTATAAAACTAATAAAATATATTATCCTAGAATGATTCGATCATTGTTCATCTGCTAGAGTCTCATATAATAAAGCAAATTTATAGAATTGAGGTTTTCTAGATAAATAATTATTATATGGTAATGGAATTATGACGTTATATATGAAACAAGTCCACGTTTGAGTTGTTATTAAATTATTATTAATGTTATTATTAAAAACCAAACAGCTGACAACCTTCACGCTTGTATAGAAACAAAATATTTACTTTCACGCCACTGTTGCCTTTTGGTGCAGCGTTTAACTAAACTTATGTTTAACAAATCATAACTGCTTATGTTAGTGTCAACTTAACGAAGTTTTGCAATCAAAGGCGTACGGATTACAGTTTAAATTGCTACAACATCGATAAAGCATCTAAGCTCCAATTACGTTGCACGCGATTAGTCATAGGCAAAGATTGCGCGACATTATTTAAAAATACTATTAGTTGTTTATGTTATAGTGTATTGTAGGCAAAGGAATACGTGAGAGTTGATCGATTGCAAAGGGTGCATGTACCTACTATACATATAAGTAATCCAAACAAATTGTTCTCGGTAGCGAAATACCGAAAGTTATTTAAAGTTACGGTTGATTTTTTTTATCGCTTGTTTAGTTTTTTCGGTGGTAGGGCCACGCAGCAGCCTCGGCTGTAGCACGAATGGGCAGGCGCGTCCGGGTAAGTACCACGACCTCACAGAAGACTAGCGTAAAGTGGAAGTATGACAAATACTTTCGCGTTTCGTTTGGTGACTCAGGTATCCGGAGCCCAACTTTCAAAAGGTTGTCAACGCATCTGTGATCCTCGGGTGTAGCAGATGTCCATGGGCAGCTGTATTCACTTAACATCAGGTGATTCGTCTGCTCGTTTGGAAACATTTCACATAAAAAAAATGACATGTCAATTGCAAGTTTGAAACGCGGTATTACATGTCTATACAGACTGGTTTTGATCTGCCTTCTTTCAGTTGGCAGATGTACAATTTTACATATTTTACATTACTTATGCGGTTAGTCGAATGCTTTGGAACGACTTTATTCCAAGCGGGAACTACCATAATAAACCGTGTTTTAGAGTATTTGTTAGTGTTAATTTTAATTTGTGCTTTGTAAATGACGTTCGGTGAATACATCAAACAATAATATCTTAAGTTACTACATAAGGACACGGTATATGGAACTAAGGTTTATTATTGTTTTTCTTTTCTGTTACAGATTGTATTCAAAACATCTGAGCAGTAGCGATTCAGTCTTTTCAAGAGCAGCGAAGAGGCGTGCCGCAGGGTGCACTTGTGGGTCGTGCACTTTACTCTGATTTTAGTCAATTGTTAACGATATCATATAGTTTACACTTACTCTCCTACAATCTGTGATATCTGGATGTGTCTCCAACGGGACGAAGATGATGGTGACCATATAAATGATTTGGTAAGTCTTAAAGGTTTTTGTTAAACTATTATATATATCACTTTAAATGTCATTGTGAACTTTAAAGGCATTTAGTTTTCAAATGTTCATATTTTAAATTACTAAAGTGAACGTATAAACTGTGAGAAATAAAAGAAATGGCTACGTTTAAATTTCGGCAACGTTTTTTTTAAAGTTTACTAATAAGTTTTAAGATACATTAAAAAGGGTACTTTTTATTATCAACTAAACAACTGATATTGTAGTTTTAATAGGAATTAAAATATTGAAACGGATAGTTTTTAATATCATGCTGTCAGAATGGTCAGTGTTGAATGATAGTTTTCTAAAGGATCAATTATAACATACTAGTTTATAACTTTTATCAGTGGTCGCCCAGTGGTACCATAATTAATTATACATAGTAGTGTGAGTAATGTTTTTGTATTGATTTAATGTATTTTTATGCATAGTTTTTAAAAAAATATTTAAATAAGTTTTTAAAAAAGACATTTCCGAACTATCACAATCGTTTAGATTTAGATATTCACTTCTACTTACTGAAATTTTCCTCGGAATCCGCCCTTGTTTTTGGAAATATTCGGACCAGACTGGGCTCGTTTTTGACCAATGTGTCAAATTAAAATATCTTTATTGAATACATTAGCATTTAATTATTAATTAAAAAAAAAAACTACTATCGGTTCTGAAAAAAATCGGAGTAGAACCGGCGATAGAAACTAAGCGGAACAATTTTTTTTTGTGTTCTAGTTCATTTCAAATTTTGCCGCTTTTAAAGCAAGATCTTAAAGCCTGTGTTTTATTTGTGAATTTACTGAAATAGTCACGCGGCGTTTGCTGATATCTTATCCTTTAAACGAGCAATTCTTGTATATATATATATGTAATATATATATAATATATATATAATCGGAATCTCGGAAACGGCTCCAGCGATTTTCATGAAATTTAGTATGTGCATAGATTCGGGGGCGAAAAGTCGATCTAGCTAGGTTTCATTTTCTAAAAATGTCCTTTTATCCCTGTTTTCAGGGAATAAAAAATATAATTCGAATATGACGGTAAATTTCGCGGCAAGAGAAAATGTCAAAATAGCTCGGTCGGTAATCGGGCGGCCCCTAAACAGACGGCCGTGGTTCGCGTCACGATCATTTACACAATTATTTTTTTACTTTTTTTCGATTCCAGATCATTGCTTTCTTTATTTTTAATTTTTTGTCGATTTGTTATTTTGTTATTTTTTTCCCTTTTTTTTAAAGTTCTTTCTTTTGTGAAAAAAATCAGTTCATATTTTCTTATTATTACGTCGGTAAGATCGAAAAATATTATGCATATTTCATTAGTCAGTAATTTGTATCTAAATGTAATTTCCAAATAACACGATTTACCAAAAAAAAACAAACCGAGCAAAGCTCGGTCCTCCGGGTACTGAATTAAGGCCTTAAATAAGAACGGTGTGTAGTATATATGTTCTTGCCCTTCGCCTGTAAAGAAGGGTAACCAGGGCCTGCCTTTGTACAATACTTTCCACATAAGTAGCATTCTTTATAAACACCTTAATAATTATGGTATAATTTTTGTCTATGACAACACTGGCAACGGTATATAATAAGAAAAGACACGATCTCTCTGACAAGTCTTAAATAATTGTAAAATTCTACACTACAATGAATTCTTATGATAGTGTTCACGGTGTGTGACAAAATAATTGATTTTCAGGAGTTGTCTAAGTATCTCCAGAGCCCAAGATCCAATACACTGTTCACTCAGTCAAACACAGTTCTGAAATCGGTTAAAAATTATGAAATTTTCTTCGTGCTTTTCAAATGTTACTGCGAAATATTTCGAATCTGATTAAAGAGTTTTTATTTTTCTTTTAAACTATAACGATTTAACGTCTGATACGTTAGAGACTTTGTTTAATTTTTCAGAATAGGTAAACTGTAGAGACTTCCATCGGAATAACTGCGGAAGGGCTACGCAACAGTGTTCGCTGTTGCACAAATGGGCAGGTCCGTCCGGGTTTGTACCACGACCTCGGAGAAGACCGGCGTGAAGTATAAGTGCTATGCTTCTGCGTTTCGTCTGGTGAGTGAGGTAGCCGGGGCTTACTTTATTTATTTATTTTTTAATTCAAAAACTCGCTAGCACTTAGAACCTATTCACTCTTGCCTTGAAGACGCCAACGTTGTATTTGTACGGAAAGACGGACGCCGGCAGGCTATTCCATTCCTTAGCTGTACGGATGATAAATGAAGAAGCGAAAAGCTATTAAAAGGTAGCAACGCATCTGCAACGCTACGGGTGTTGCAAATATCCATGGGCGGTGGTTATTACTTAACATGAGGTGAACCGTTCGTTTGCCACCTTGCCACATAAAAAAAATCCATCGAAATGTGCATTTACGACTAATATTGACGTTGCTATTTATAAAACAATAATTCCTTCATGGCGGGGCCGGGTTTGTCTGGAAATGATTTTATCAATGTTTATGATTTCTGCTGCGTTAGCGTTTCGGCAATTTGTTTGGAATGTGTTAGTTGTCTCGTTGGTGTGAATTTCGATTCCAGTTATTGTTATGCGACAGCGTTTGGCCTATGTGAGGTTTGCGATGTGCTTACCGTATATACGTAAACACTGACGAATGTCACTCAAGGGGTTTGCTACATTTAAGTCATAGATTTTCGCGATCTTTTATTTCTTTCTGTTGCTGATGTGGCCAGGTTTTGGAAATTCAAACCTAGAAACATCCGAAATTATATAACAATAACATTTAACACATTTTTTTACATTTAGAATGTCAATTTCTCAGACATCTGAATGGATTTTCACGCAGGTCTTCTATGAGGTCGTGGTGTTTACCCGGACGGAACTGCAAATTCGTGCAACAGCGTGGTCTTACCACAGACGATAGTTATTTAATCAATGTATTTTTTTTCATCATTGCTAAATGTAGTTGGCACTTTTAGAACGTGTAGCAATAATGAAAAAAAAATACATTCGAAATATTTATATTCCCGCCTATTGTATGATATTTGAAACTGACAACGGTTGGGATTAGTTTTTGTGCGAGTGCTAGACTACTGAGTCGCTTGTAGTATGATTGTAAGGGTTAATTTTTCTGTATCGAGTAATCGCGTTACGCTTCTTCTCAGAGCACGTATACTCTTTTCCTTGCAGATATGTTAACTAGTTTAGAATTTATTACTCAAGTAATCAGTTTATACGTAAATAATACAACATGACAGTGTACGGCCTTTTTAACTCTGCTGCTTACGAGTTTAAAAAAATCTTATGATAGTGTTCACGGTGTGTGACAAAATAATTGATTTTCAGGAGTTGTCTAAGTATCTCCAGAGCCCAAGATCCAATACCAATGAAATTAATATGGGACCAAATGGGAAGTACCAGCTTTCAAATAAAAAAAAGAATCATCAAAATCTGTTCACTCAGTCAAACACAGTTCTGAAATCGGTTAAAAATTATGAAATTTTCTTCGTGCTTTTCAAATGTTACTGCGAAATATTTCGAATCTGATTAAAGAGTTTTTATTTTTCTTTTAAACTATAACGATTTAACGTCTGATACGTTAGAGACTTTGTTTAATTTTTCAGAATAGGTAAACTGTAGAGACTTCCATCGGAATAACTGCGGAAGGGCTACGCAACAGTGTTCGCTGTTGCACAAATGGGCAGGTCCGTCCGGGTTTGTACCACGACCTCGGAGAAGACCGGCGTGAAGTATAAGTGCTATGCTTCTGCGTTTCGTCTGGTGAGTGAGGTAGCCGGGGCTTACTTTATTTATTTATTTTTTTAATTCAAAAACTCGCTAGCACTTAGAACCTATTCACTCTTGCCTTGAAGACGCCAACGTTGTATTTGTACGGAAAGACGGACGCCGGCAGGCTATTCCATTCCTTAGCTGTACGGATGATAAATGAAGAAGCGAAAAGCTATTAAAAGGTAGCAACGCATCTGCAACGCTACGGGTGTTGCAAATATCCATGGGCGGGTGGTTATTACTTAACATGAGGTGAACCGTTCGTTTGCCACCTTGCCACATAAAAAAAATCCATCGAAATGTGCATTTACGACTAATATTGACGTTGCTATTTATAAAACAATAATTCCTTCATGGCGGGGCCGGGTTTGTCTGGAAATGATTTTATCAATGTTTATGATTTCTGCTGCGTTAGCGTTTCGGCAATTTGTTTGGAATGTGTTAGTTGTCTCGTTGGTGTGAATTTCGATTCCAGTTATTGTTATGCGACAGCGTTTGGCCTATGTGAGGTTTGCGATGTGCTTACCGTATATACGTAAACACTGACGAATGTCACTCAAGGGGTTTGCTACATTTAAGTCATAGATTTTCGCGATCTTTTATTTCTTTCTGTTGCTGATGTGGCCAGGTTTTGGAAATTCAAACCTAGAAACATCCGAAATTATATAACAATAACATTTAACACATTTTTTTACATTTAGAATGTCAATTTCTCAGACATCTGAATGGATTTTCACGCAGGTCTTCTATGAGGTCGTGGTGTTTACCCGGACGGAACTGCAAATTCGTGCAACAGCGTGGTCTTACCACAGACGATAGTTATTTAATCAATGTATTTTTTTTCATCATTGCTAAATGTAGTTGGCACTTTTAGAACGTGTAGCAATAATGAAAAAAAAATACATTCGAAATATTTATATTCCCGCCTATTGTATGATATTTGAAACTGACAACGGTTGGGATTAGTTTTTGTGCGAGTGCTAGACTACTGAGTCGCTTGTAGTATGATTGTAAGGGTTAATTTTTCTGTATCGAGTAATCGCGTTACGCTTCTTCTCAGAGTATACGTGTTCCTTGCAGATATGTTAACTAGTTTAGAATTTATTACTCAAGTAATCAGTTTATACGTAAATAATACAACATGACAGTGTACGGCCTTTTTAACTCTGCTGCTTACGAGTTTAAAAAAAGTAACAGAATATATATTTCCCACTGCTGGTCAAAGGCCCACGACCACACTGCGGATTGGCAGACTTCGTTATTATTTCGAGAATACGCCGGTTTGCTCACGATGTTGTGTTCATCGCTGTTCACGTGATTAGGTAACCGGGGCTCATGTAATTAAAAGATGGCAAAGCATCTGAACGCACCGTACGGATGTTGCAAATGTCCATGGGCGGCGGCTATAACTTCACATCACGTGAACCGCCAGCTCACTTGCCACCGTCCCACATAAAAACAAACCCTAAGAACCTTCATATTATTTCTTTCGTTCGTCTTGACCCATTATCTAACCTTATGTAGCCGCTCAAGTGCACAGTCACTTCCTTTTGATTTTCCGAACGTCCAAATATGTTTTTTACAATGATTTGCAGAATACGCCCCGGAGAATCGACTCATCGTCGGTTTTTCGCCGATGAAAAATCACCTCCATTATAATGTAATCAAAACAGCAAGATGTTATTATGTTGTGAAATTGAAAAGTGGAATATTGAGTCGCTGAAGACTAATATATAATTCTAAGTGATCTTTAGTGCCTGAAGATTCGAGATTATATATGTTTGTCTTTTGGCTCCGGTCGTCGCATTTAGTGGGTTCGATTTTCACACGAGACAAGTACTAGTTTGACCATATTTTTTTGGTTCAACATAATCCCATTCGACATTATAAATAGTGTTTTCGAATGAAACAAACTCAATTTAACGGAATGGATCCAAATACATACGTCTACCAGAACACCAATATGTATTTTTTTCTCATTTTTTTTAAAAACTGCTCTTACTTTTTTTATTTTTAACATTATCGTGTGTTGGGACGTTTTTTACAAACATAAATTTCACACGGACATTTCACCCAGATGCGAAACAACTAACTGCGGGTCACACAAGTAGTTGTCCCGTGTGGGAATCGAGCCCACGACCCCCGACGCCTAAGCGTATTGGCTTGTCAACTGCGCCACGGAGACATCAAAGTACTATTTCTTTATTCATTCCTATTTATTCCTATAAAAGGCAATCACAAAAACGCCTGATAAATGCGGGTACGTCAGCAAGGAATTCCAACCATTGAATCTTGAAGGAGGCATTTCGAAAACAATCGAAGCTATGGAGAGTACATAGATTAATGAACTGATAGGTAAATACAATAATAAAACAACACCTACATTGATAAATAACATACGCAGTTGTTTTTGTTTGTGAGCGCTATCTCCTTGATAGTGCTTTGTCGGGTAAATATAATGATAGTTCAATATTTAATGATAGCACGCGATTATGAGGCGAATGTGTGCATAACGTTATATAATTACTTTTCGGCGTGAATAGCACGAACCTATTGAAGGCGTTTCAAATCCTTGCTTGGTAGGCCACAGAGCGGCTCCATAATCCCACAAAGTAAGAACCACATCCTCACAAAAGAGGAGTGTGAATTTGAATATATAGCATCTATTCCAATTCATACTTTCGCCACTAGACGTGGTGATATGACGGGTCCTGATCTTTTAAAGTTGAGACGGCCATGACTGCTGGCTTGCGGCGTCCTACAGCAATAATGGAAGAGTCACATTATTTTTAGAATTACATTTTTATGTTTAATATTTATTTTTAGCGCTTGTCTCTGAACTCAAGATGAAATAAAAAAAAAATCACATTTTTTATGTGAGAACATGGCAAACTAGCTGGCGGTTCACCTGTTGCTAAGTGTTAACCGCCGCCCATGGACATTTGCAACACTCGTAGGGTTACATCTTCAAACCTACGGGTGTTGAAACGGGCGTTGCCACCTTTTAATAAAGTGGGCCAGGGCTAGCTCACCGACCAGACGGAACGCAGAGGTATAACACATCCACTTCACGCCGGTCTTCCGTGAGGTCGTGGTACTTCCCCGGATGGACCTGCCCATTCGTGCAATACACATTCAAATCACATTAATTTTTGTTTAACGGAGCCTATTCATAGATTATAGGACAGTGGAACTAGTATTTATGCCCTCTCTTTTGGGTTTATAATGCAGCTTAACCATCATTATATATAACTATTTAAAACAAAAGGAAAAAATAATACATATGAATATGCTTTAACTGTCTTAATAAACATAACAGCGTACAGACCACACATCGCACGGTCTGTGTACAAAGCATTTAATGTTTTGCGAACGCATACTTAAGTTCTCATTAAGAGTACACAAACCGAATGATATGGCGATTACCACAATACAAAACTGCCAATAAAATATTAACATAAATGTAAAACCGGGTTCAGAATGCTTTATTTGCTTTGAGCACCTAAGAGGTAAGCCACGCAACGGTGTTTGCTGTTGTACGTAAGTAGGTCCGTCCGGGTTAGTACCAGAACCTCACAGAAGACCGGCGTTAAGCAGAAGTGTTTCGCCACTGTTTTTTAATTATTGCATTCAATGCGTCAACATAAAGAGCATTAGCACATGCGTGGTCGCATGAGCACATGCGTGGCCCTACCCACAGCGGACGGCCCAAACCCGTGGGTTCTGGCTAGCCCACCGGTTCTGTGTCAGATGAAGCTTTAATAGTCTCGGGACTGAAAGCAAAAACATCAGTTAATACAAGAATACAAGAACATGAAGAGGTTCGTGGTTTTATTTAAAAAATATGTTTGTTTTGCTAGAATTCCGCGAATACCGTGACATTTTTTATTACTTCCAGCTTTAAAAAGAACGTTTGAAAGGGTTTGAAATGCGTTAAATAAGTGTCAGAGTTATTACAATCTACGACAATTATTTTTTTTTTCTAATACCACTATTTTCTCACACAATTCCAGAGATGTTTCAGCACGCTCCCAACCTCTGAGATCATGGGTCCCGGTTACCCCACTCGTCGAACGAAAAGTTAAAAAACACCCGAATCAACCGGTCCTCTTTGAATTGTCTAAACTTTTTCTTTAACTCTATGAATTTAGGGAAAGGTTAAGAATAGCACTAAAACTATTTAAAACTATAGGCGAAACACAGCCTAGTTAGAAATACCTCACTTGACACCTGCGTCAAATATTAACGCGTCCGAGGTAATTTCAAAAGCAAACTGTGTACAACCGAAACCGGTTTTGCCGAGAAATTTGCACGTGTGAAGTGATACTCGTATTTTTTATCCGCGTAGTGTAGGTGGACTGATTTGCAACACCATTCTCACAGACAGTCGCGTGACGTGTTACAAAAAGATGTTACAATGATAATAATACGCACACACATGAAACCTTTACTAACAGCCTGCATGTCCCACTGCTGGGCAAAGGCCTCTGTGAAGAGGCATAGTCCACCACGCGACCTCACCGCTGAATGGCGAACTTCACATATCTTTGAAACATTTTTTCTCGTTATAATTTTGAAAATATGTTGTTTTACTCGTACTCTTAATTCGTAACGTTTTCCTTCACCGCTGAGCACGTGGTAATTTAACATTTATAATTAACAATGTCATTGGTGTCGGATTGAACTTAGGTTGAGTTTATTGACGTAAAAGTGAGCGTCGGGACACTGAGCTATCACTGCTCCATACCTAACTATTTATATATTTACACAACGTTATCTAGTCCCAAACTAAGCAAAGCTTGTACTGTGCCTATTAAATAACTGATAAATATTCTTAACATACTTTTTTCTTTTTTTTTTGTAAATTAATACATCTTTACATTACATTACAATCTTCTGTGCGTGTGTATGTCACTAAGCTCCTCCTAAATGGCTGGACCGATTTTAATGAAATGTTTTGTGTGTCAAAAGTTTTTAGTAATTGTTGTGTACATATGTAATTTGTTCTCATATCTAACTTAAACTCTTATATGATGGAGTGTACTGTAATATTGCGACAACTGTTGATTTGCCCAAATAAATAAAAAATAGATTATGGACAACGGATTAATTGCGATGACTCCGTGGCGTAGTTGCCAAGGTATTGGCTTCGACGTCGGGGGTCGTGGGTTCAGTACACGGGACAACTATTTATGTCACCCAACGATGGTTGCTTCGCATCTGGGTGTTTTTCCAATGTTTGTAAAACGTCCTTACAACATAGGATAATGTTATTCAAAGTAAGGGTAATGTTTTTTAATAAAAATAAAGAAAGATAAACCCACCGATCTCCTGAATAGTTAAACTCCGTACTTAACCGCATGGTAACCCGATCCGTTTAAACAAAACTCCATCGCGAGTTTACTTGTTCGTCGCATTCCGCGTCTGTGTTACGTCACGCAAGTGGTAATTTAAAAAACCAATACAAACGAAACTAGTATAAATTACGTATTATGTACAGTAGGGAGTACATTAGATGGTGTAAACCTCGTGTGGACGACTTTCCTGAACACGTGTGTACCTTTTAACCGACTTCAAAAAAAGAGGTTCTCAATTTCGGTTGAATTTTTTTATGTAAGTTACTTCAGTATGCCTCGGTGACGCCGTTGCTAAGCTATACTTTGGCATCGGGGGTCGTGGGTTCGATTCCCACACGGGACAAGTATTTGTGTGACCCACAGATAATTCTTCCGGATCTGGATGTTTGTTTCCCAAGGAGGGTTGACGTCAGGAAGGTGGCAGGCCGTAAAACAATACAGCCAAAACCGCTTATAACATGATTCACCTGTCGTGCCAACCCCACCTAGGTGGGATATGGGCCTCCTGTCCATGTATACGATGATGTTAGTTCAGAACTCCGTCATATACGGAACGATTTTAAATATTCTTTTGCATTAGGTTCCTTTCAGCTTCCGTGTGGTCCCATATTAATTTCATTGTCTTGGAATCTCAAAAATCTTATACAAAGGTCAGTAAGATAATTTTTTTATGGGAGTAAGTGAGCTGGCGGTTCACCCGACGTATTTATGTATCATAATTGGATGTTACTACGAGCAAGAAATTATCAACCACCTTCTTTTTTGAAGTCGCTTCAAAAATCGCCCGGCAGACTCCAAATCAGTCTGGGAAGTGGGCGATAATCGGATCGAAAAATCACTCGCTGTGTACTTTGGCGTGGTCGTAATTGAGAACGTTATAAATATAAATATAATGTTAAAAATATGATTATCTGCTAGTGCAAGGACACTTCTCTCGTTTTGCGCGAGTTAATTAGTAAAGTCTTGGGCGATTTTTTTTATATAATTAATGTTTACTCTAAGGTTATGCTCCGAGATAGCTGCGGAGGATTGTTACCAAAACCGCCGAACCGGATCGTTCCTTGACCGCGCTATATCTCCGTCAGATAAGGTTTTTATTCGGAAGACGCTTACGCCCGGTTTCTGAAACACTGATCATCGTAGAAATTAACTAATCAGCTGTCAAATGGCTTTTCAAATGTTATTTAAGTTGCCATAAGGAGGATTAAACTCTCTAAATTGATCAGAATGATCTTCTTAATGATCAAAACGATCCATTAAAATAGTTTAACCATCCTTTTGGCAAATCAAATGACATTTGAAAAGCCATGTGACAGCTGATTAGTTAAAATCTACGATGATCAGTGTTTCAGAAAATGCTGTTAGTTAAACCTCGCGCTAGAACGACGAAATCAAGCTGTAGGCTGATTTTATCTTAGAAGGTGCCAAGCTAGCTGGTGTTTCACCAGATGTTGAGTGATTACCGCCGCCCATGGAATTTGCAACACCCGCAGGGTTGCAGATGCGTTGCCACCTTTTAATCAAGTGGGCCCCGATTACCTCACCAGATGGAACACAGAGGTGTAACACTTTCACTTCGCGCTGGTCTTCTGTGAGATCTTAGTACCTTGGTCAGCCTGCCGCTTTACTCCAACACTTTTCTAAGTCGTCTTTTTACGACTATTTGTCTCCTTTATGCGGTAATTTGGAAAACATTAGGTCGTTCACCTGACGTTAAGTTTATACCGAGCTCCATGGAACTCTACAACTCTTTCAGCACATGCGTTATAAATAACATCTTTGTGAAAAGCAAAATTATAACACTGCCTATTTACGACGGTCTTCTGTGAGGCCGTGATACTTCCTTGGACGAGCCTGCCCATTCGTGCGATACCTGATTTATTTATTTATTTATTTATTACACTTACGCACACAACTATCATTACAGGCTGACCCAATGCGATAGTGTTGCCAAAAAATATAAAATAGTCGAAATAAAATATAAAAGATAAAAGCTAACAATTTCATAAAACCAATTATGTTGCGTAGCCCTGCCAAGAACAATTCCTTCAGAGGAACACGTAACACAACCTTCCTTGTCTTTTCACTTAGAAAGGGGTGCCCAATTAATTTCTTACGTGTTATACTGAGCCGCTGTAATCCAAAACGTGTCAGCTGGTTACTAGTCTGAGAAGAGAAGTGAGAAAATATTTGAGCAGTTAACCCTCGAGGATTCCAGCTGGGATGATCTCATGCCGCAAATCCAACGACGCTACTTAGTCGTATTATGTAAACAAAATTTAGCAAAATGGTAAGCTAACCCTCCCCAAATGAAAGGATGTAATGGTCTTTTCCTAGCTTTGATTAGAAATCGAAGTTTGAATGATCCAAACGTCAAATATTGACTTTAGAGAAATTCTCATTTTAATATTTGCAGATTGTTTTATGTTATGTAAAAACGATATTACTCCTACTTCGCATGTCACAAATACTGAGAAAAATTTAACACCAAACTTGCTTAAGTAGTAATTGAACTTGTACTTATAATAGTAATTTAAAAAAAAGTACTACTAATGATAATGTTTTTACATTTCTGTTAGAATATAAGTAACATATCACTCTTTAGTCGGTTATTTACGAGGAAATATAACATTTTTCTAACAACGAAATCATTGTAATCTGGAACAGCGACCGTTGCCTCCTCGCACGATATTTTACCTTTAACTGTGGTAAGGACACGCAACTGCTTCGGCTGTTGCACACATGGGCATGTTAAGTGCCACTACCTCAACTAACTGTGGTAAGGACACATCCGGTTAAGTGCCACTACCTCACAGGAGACCGCAGTGTGTTACACTTCTGTGTTTCGTCTGGTGAGCAATGAAGACCGGCGTGAAGTCGAAGTGACTACTTCTGCGTTTCATCTGGAGAGTGAGGTAACCGAGGCTCACTTCATAGGTGCATGTCCATGGTGGTCCATGGGCGGCGGTTATCACTTAACATCAGGTGATGTTAAGTGGTGAACTGTCAGCTCGCGTGCCACCTTCCCACACATAAAAAAACCACATCTTCATTTTAATACGCGCAAAACGAACGCAAAATCAAATGAATGCTCGGTTGGTTTATTTTCGTCCGAACCAAAAGGTCGTCGATTCGATTCTCAGTCGAGTCTGTGCTTGTATGACCTACAATCATTCCGGATCTGCGTGTTTGTCGACATGTTATTGTATATGCAAAATGCCTGCTACAATACGAGATATCTTATCAGACCATAATGGAAAATATATAGACACTAAAAATAAGAATAACATGTAAAATAAAAGATATTTAATTAATATAGTTTCGTTTATTGAGTTTAGAGGTATTGGGCATCTTTGTCTACCACATTAGTTTCTACTGTGTTAGACAGAGAAAGCTTATAGTATTTCCATTTCTCGTTCACTTCAATCACGTGAAAAGTAGTGAACGGTTTAGACCGAGCTCGGAGAAAGATATTTGCACGTAAAAACGTTTAACTTACCTCCTTAGGTAACAAGACGTCCTAGCCAGCAGTCGATCAAGCTTTTAGCGGGAATTTG
The DNA here is from genome assembly GCA_933534255.1 of Iphiclides podalirius. NCBI lineage: Eukaryota > Metazoa > Arthropoda > Insecta > Lepidoptera > Papilionidae > Iphiclides > Iphiclides podalirius. Next base: position 8,496,658 of record OW152839.1, on the reverse strand, counting down.
AAGTTACATCTTAAGTACTTTGCACTAAAAATAAAAATTACTATTAAAAAAGTTAATTTTTATTTAAAAAGAAGAAACCGATTTCAAACATCTCAGTTACTGTACATTTTCTATTTAATTTTAGTAGTTCTCTGTTGAATCTCAGGAGTTCATAGTCCGGTACCCATGGAATTAATATGGTACTACATGGGAGCTGCATTCATAATTAAAATCGGTTCATAAATGACGGAGTCTTTAAGTAGCAAAGATAAAAAATATAAGCGGACCGGCAAACTCCTCCTTTTTTGAAGTCGGTTGAAGGGAAAGGAAAAATAACATTATTTAAATTTATTGCGTTACAACAATAGAACAGAAAAGGAATCATCTTTACTATTTGTTGCAGAGACCAATGGTGCAACTACCTGTTCTGGTGAGTATGCCATTTTTGATAATTCTCTCATCATACGAATGTACAACATTCCTTCACCTTTATGACATCATCATCATGATCATCAGCCGCAAGACGTCCACTGTTGAGCATAGGCCCCCTCTTAGAACGCCACAACGAATGACACTGCGATTTGCATCCACTGGTTGCCCGCGACTCTTATGATGTCGTCGGTCCACCGAGGGAGGGACAGAGGGAGGCCTTCCAACGCTACGTCTTCCGGTTCGTGTTCGCCACTCGAGAACTCTTACTCCTCCTCGGTCATCATTTACGGTGATAGGACCACGCAGCAGCCTCGGCTGTTGCATGAATGGGCAGGCTAGTCCGAGTAAAAACCACGACCTCACAGAAGACCGGCGTAAATTATAATCGTTTCGTCTGGTGAGTGAGGTGGCCGGAGCGTAATTTTCAAAATGTTGTCAACGCATATGGAACCCTCGGTTGTAGCAGACGTCCATGGTAGCGGTAGTCACTTAACATCAGGTGAACCGTCTGTTCGCTTGGCAAATTTTCACGTAAAAAAACAGTTTTTCTTCATCTTCATATAAAATAAAATAAGCATTTAAAATAAAAGTTCGAAAACTATAATTACAGAAAACTGTTATTAAGTTGGCAGATCAATTATTATTTTTGTTCCATATTATTATTAACTATCCAAGTATTATGTATATATTGTTATGTGGTATTTAAACATTTAGTCATCTCTTCCTTCATCGCTGCATAGAGAATGCCTCAAGCGTTATGTACTCTATACACGAGGCTTGCGAAATACACCTAGATAAATTTCTCCTTAGCTAACGCATACATGAGCACATGCGCAGCCCTTCCCACTGTGGAGGGCCTCAAACCCGTGGGTTATGCCTAGCCCACCGGTTCTGCGTTCGACGAAGCTTTAATAGTCTCGGCACTGAAAGCTTTAACATCAGATAATACTAGATACAAGATACAAGACCTAGATAAATGTATTGTCTAAAAGTTACCTCTTCTTAAATGTTAATTTCATTTTCTTCTTATGGGTGCTGTTTGAGGTTGGCATAATAGTACATTATACAGTTATTTGTGGATCGAACAGTTAGTAAGACTGCTGAATCTAATAACGATGTGCTGTGTATTATTAGTGCTTTTAAGAGAAAAAAAAACTTACTTATTAAGTCCAATCATTATCGTCCTCTTTATCCTAAAGGTCCACCAGAAAATTTGAAACAGATTGTTAGTGATATTGGATAGGTTATTTTTAAGATCAGCCTGCCTGATTTTAACCTTCCTTATTAAATGAAACTACTTTAGGGATTTTATCGCGTTTTTTATTTTGATATAAATTCCTGACGTTTCGAACCCTTTCCAGCGTTCATGGTCACGGGACAGACTAAGTTGTTATATGTCTTGATGTCATAGTTAACCCCGGCTACCGTCAATTATTATGTTTATTTTTTTCAATTAAACAATATGTTAACCTTCCTTGCCAATAACACCCAGATCCGAAGAAATGGTCAGATGACTCCGTGGCGCAGTTGCCATGGTATTGGCTTCGGCGTCGGGGGTTGCGGGTTCGATTCCCGCACGGGACAACTATTTGTGTGACCTACAGACAGTTGTTTCGCATCTGGGTGTTTGTTCGCGTGTAATGATAGTTGTAAAAACGTCCTTACAACACAGGATAATTTTATCCTAAACTAAAGGTATAATTCTTTTTAAAAAATGGTCTGTGAACCGCACACGACACTAGACCAATTTGTGAATCGAACCCATGATCCGAAGTCAAAGCTTGGCAACTGCACTACTGGGCCACCAAAATACACAACCAATACACTGATAGCCGTAGTAGATACTCGGAAGTAAATAACTGTGAATTACAATTAAATTCGAAATTTATTGTTGAATTTTATTACGAAATGTTTAAGAGTTATAATTTAATTTAACGCACGAATATAATTTAACTTAGTTTTTGTTCATATAATGTGTGTGTGACTTTGAGTTCACAGACTGTCTACCAAGACACAAACTGTTCAATATAGATTTTTTTCTAAACGCGACTAAAATTCATGATCGTTGTTCGAAATTACGTTGGCTATAACATAAATGACGTCCAAAAAGCTTTTATGGTACTTTATAACTGGCAGCATGGAAACGGAAGAAAATAGAGTTTTAACTATTTTCATTGCGTCGATTTTTTTTGTTCTATATTACGTCACGCGTAAGATTTTGATAAACATTTGATTAAACCACGGCGCAGGCTCGCCTCGCTTAGATAATTCAAGAACAGATTTTCAATGGACGACCTTAGAGCTTTCCTTTTGTCATATCTGAATAACTACTTTATACGTGCAATATTAAGGAGGAACAACGGTCCCCCATTTGCTCAAAGGATGATGTCGTTCTCATTGATTTAAGCTTCTTAACCCCGCGTCATTCGTGCTTAAATTTTTTGGCAATCGCTCATCATTCAAAATTTCACTTTAACTGGACAAGATAAGGTTGATAATCGAGTGGATATGGAAACCTAACAGCATTCATTGACTCCAAAGTCCCTTTAAAAGACCAGATTCTGTTTGACTAATATAGGCCTAATCACTCTCAACGACCCTCCATAGCTACACACAGTCTAATCAACGTATAAAGTGTTTAATAAACTTGTTATTTTCTAACAAGTCAAAGCTTATATGTACTTCTCTAATTAAATTACGAGAGGTATTAGAGCACAGCCCATAAATTGACTAGTATGTATACCCGCTGATTTGACCAAACGTTGTTTAGTTAATTTCTTTTGAAGCCAGTGCGCTCATGGTCTACGGCACTGTTTGAGTTATAAATAAGTAAAAAGTTATACTGGTTACCATAAAGCAGCTTTTTCCGTTCTATGAATAGGCTAGATCGACCCTGGAGTTACCAGAATCTACCAAGAGCCTTTGGTAGATTCTGGTCTGATATTATAGTTATAAAAATAAATATTTTTTGGACACATATTCAAAACGTTCTCTAGACCTACACTAAGCAACGCTTGTACTATGTGAAAACTGATAAACATACTTAAACATACTTTTCTATTATAAATAAACACCGAGACACTGAAAAAAAACTATGTGCGTAAATACATAAATAAATAGAAATAAATCCTGTCAATGATATATACTCATTGCGAATATAATCTGTGAACTCTGAAGATGAAATGTAACACACGCAAATTTAAATTAAAATATTTTTCTAAACGCTATAATTTTCATTGAAATCCGTCGAGTCGCCTTGGAGCTTTTCCGAGATAAACTTTCAGACAAACGGATACATATAACTTCTGAAAATGGCCATTTATGATTTTCTGGTTTTCACTAAAATTTTTGCAATTTTATTTTTGGTTTAGTTGAATGTTTTATAACTCCATACCTTATACAGCTGTTATTCGTTATATGAATTATTTTGGATTATCGTATATTTCGGAAATTTTCACCAAACAGTAACAACTGTGCTTATTAGTACATACATTACAAGACATAAAAACATTACAAGGTGTCCAATGTTCTGCGAATGAAGTCCATAGGTATGCAGGAAGAAACGCAAAGCTGGCCGTACGTTATAATCGGAGCAATAAAACTGTTTTCCATCCTTAAGCGACATCGTAAAAAATCTGCTTGCACCGTCTACCAACTGGCGCACCATTAGAATTTCGCAAGCGCCAATAAAAACTTGCTAGTTTATTAGTCAGATTACAGGATTGCTTAGGGATGTGCTATATATTTTTTTTTATGTGAGCAAGTGGCAAACGAGCTGGCAGTTCACCTGATAAACGCATGCTCATGGACATTTGCAACACCCGCAGGGTTGCAGATACAGTGCCACCTCTTAATAAAGTGGGCCCCGGCTACCTCACTGACCAGACGAAACGCAGAAGTGCAACACTACTACTTAACGCCGGTCTTCTTTGAGGTCGTGGTACTAACCCGGATGGACCTGCCCATTCGTGCAACAGCGTTGCAACACACTGTTGCGTGGCACTACCACCGTGAAATCGATATCTCTGACTAAGACTTGTCGATATACTCGTATATCGATAAGTCTTTGAAATTTGAATTGTTAATGCCGGTCCCTGCACTTAAGGCGCAGCTTAAAGATTTCTGAGCCAGAATTCTCCTGCGCCTTCCGGATTGCGAGACAGCTTTATATACAATTATTTAAATATCGATAAGTCGATAGAGATAATTTCAGGGATTTGACGGTTCGTTTGGAAGTGCCGATCATACGCTATGAAGTTGTGATATACACGTAATAACACCCTTCCGGAATATTTTTTGAATATGACAAGGTGGTAGCAGGCGGTTCACCCGATATTAAGTGATTGCCAACGCTCGAACACACCCGTGGTATCGCAGATGCTTTCCAAATATTAATAGAGTGGGCCCAGGTTACCTCACTCACCGGTCGAAGCGCAGAAGTATAATAGTTCCCTTCCATCAGTCTTGAGTTCGTTGTATTTGAGCAATTAGCTGGTGATCTGTGTATTACAAGCTGACTAAGTACGCATATGTACACTAACTCCCGGTTTCTGTAAGGCTGGTAAACGTAGAAATTAACGTAGAGATTAAAAAGGTCATATGATGAATGAATGAATGAATGAAATATTCTTTATTGTACAGTAAAAATGACATTGAATAATAAACCACAAAAATACAAATCCATACAATGGGGTGCTTTTTATTAAAAAAAATATATTAAAAAAAAAAAAGATATTTATTTAAGGGCTTCAACGCGAGCGAAGCCGCGGCTAAAAGCTAGTATTTTTATGTATGTAGATTTATTTCATAGCTCTACAACACAAATAATAAAAAAAAAACATAGCGTGTAAATTATATTTGAAGGTTTAATTTTTTTACTTCGTCATTATAAACACATTACCAAACAGCCTATTAAGTAAATTTGCTTCTTCGTATTGTAATTAATTTACTTTATTAATTATATGTTTTGTATTTTTTTGTTATATTCCTTTGGTGTAACATAGTAATGACCTAGTTTATTATAAGTTTTTCATTAGTAATACGCAATGGAGGCATTTTCATTTTGCCGCGTAAAACCTAACGCTGGAGTCGAGACTAGCAATTTGAAACTCAAATAATTCCGTCGAGCTGAAGTGAAATATTCGAGGCGTTAACTACCGCCTACTTAATATTACGAGGTACGAAGTTCTCTAGGCTACAGCTAGGTACGTCTGCGGCCGCTTAAGCTTTTATTGTTCCACCTAGACCGGGCGAGTTATTGAGTTTCTGCGCCATTAACGAGTTTAGGCTAAGAGCTGTGATCTACGATATTCAACTAGATGTTGTAAAAGGACCGAGTGTGTGTGTGATGTGTTTGTATGTAATTTGGTGGCTTTGGTGTGTCGCGCTGTGAGTCGTGGGTCCCACTCGGGACTAGTAATTATCTACCCTATAGATGCCTGTTCCTGATCTTAGTACATGTGAAGTATGTATGGAAAACGTTCCTACAATATAGGACAATATAATCTGTGTAAGGCTCATGGGTTAAGGCTAGATTTCTTTGCCGATTCTCCTCTTCACGATGTTGCAACTAGATTTTGATTTAGAACTAAATGGGCGGTGGTAACTAACCACTAAGTATCATGCGCATCGTGGGTAATCATCACAAAAAAATATGGCGTAGCGGAACTCAATCGTCGAAGCTGTGACAGCCGCGCCGTACTAACCACTCATTTCCTATCTGAATAATCTATAACTATTTTCGGGACACTTTTATCGTCGCATTTGAATTCTAAGGGTCCGTTATATACGTTTATCGCTCATATTCTTTTGGATGGGCTTCCATTATTCTGAACGTATTCAGGCCGGACATTCTCATTTCCGTTAGGCTTGCGCCGTTGTCTCCTCATGCGGGTTTATCTTTTGATATATATTAGCTTTTCGCCCGCAGCTTCGATCGCGTTGAAACTTTAAATAAATATCTATCCCTTTACCCTTTAGGAACACTTTATAACCCTTTTTCCCATTAAAAAATAGCCTATGTCCTTTCTCAGGCTCTAGACTATCTGTGTACCAAATTTCATTTAAATCGGATCAGTAGCTTAGGCGTGAAAGCGAGACAGACAGATAGAGTTCCTTCGCGTTTATAATATTAGTATGGATATAAAATCCTTATGGCTTATTGTAATATCACGTCGAATTTCCTCTTCACTGATATTGATGACTACGATACGATGTGCTGATGAGTTTAAATAATTGTTACCAAATGATTTATTATGGGAAACCTTAAAATGATAATCCTCCTCCTGTCATTAGCACGAGGGTCATATTTTTAATGTTATTGGCTGGGTTTCTTCTATAACCACTGGCTTCCAGATCCCGCAAAGTTGTTTGTGGCTCATACAAAAACTTGTCCAATGTGGGAATCGAACCCATGATTCGCGACGCTGTGGCCAATAGCTTAGCAAATGCGTCACTGTTTCTTACCTCCCTCATAAGGAAACCCTTATATTATTCTATATCTATTCTAATCTAAGCAGAATGTTGTACTTGCTTTATAATTTGAACAGTTTAAACATTAAGTATGTTTGAACTCTACATACGATTTGTAGCTTTTAAAATAATTTACAAAATTGAAATTCTAGAAAGCTATTTCGTTTCACAGATTCCTTTTCGTTTAATTTTGTTTAGAAAATCAAAAGCGTCAAAGGCTTTATCTAAGTGACACAAAGTTAATTTATAACGCGATACAAACTATAAAAAACTGTAATTAAGAACGCGTCGCTTTCGTGCGAGTTAATACTGTCGTATCGTTTCATAATTCGAAATTGGAACGGAATTTTTCCCGCGTAAAATTTCCGACCTGGCTCCTACAGCGAGCCTTCCAGAAGGCGGTCGCTGAAAAGCGAGGCTGGGCGTCGCTCTACAGTGGGCGGGGCACGCCCAGTCGCTCATGAGGACCGCGTTACATTAAACCTTAGTTTCCACTCTAATTAATATTTCTTTTCGCCTCCAGCGTCCGCCATGTTGCTAGTTTTTCTTCCACGGTTACGGTCCGTATCGATTGCGCCGGCTTCCCATCTAGCTTTTGGGTTCCACGCTGATTTATTGCTAAGTTGCTTTATTATCGACAGTAAGTCCATTTACGCTCAGACCTATACGTAATCGTATTCAACAGAGCAATCAAACAATAGTTTCTTTCGTCAATCATGCAATGAAATATTTATTATTTACGTTATGCAATTGAATAATGCTTGGAATTATTTCACATCGAAAGAATCTTATGGCGCTGGTATTTTATGGTTCTCAGGTTTTGTTTATCATAAATAGTATGAAGAAACTGTAGAAACAATAAAAGAATCGTATTATGAATGCGGATGGTATGAAAACTTTTTGGTTATAAAATGTTTTTGAGGCATTTTCGAAACAAAATAATTGGTATCAAATGTAGACTGCGTAAAATCTTTTTGCTATTAAAACGTTAACGTAATTGTAAAACACGCATTTATCACGTGTAACCTGTGGAAATACTTTTTGTCATTAGAACCTTTTGGCGGCGCATTCGAAATTTAAAAACGCATGGCGGACGTTGGACGCCGAATGCAAATTGCTATACATCATGAGGCGAGTGTCTCAGCGGATCGGGCCCTAAATTCAAATTTCCCTCGGATGAGTAGTTGCGTCGCAATCGATAGGTGCTAAATCAACGCCCAATAAAAATGTCAATGGCCTGCCCGCCACCGCGTCGCCGGCTATCACACCGCCGTTCGACCGCACATATGACAGCTGAAGCACGTTGTTTTTTTTTAATATTATTAACCGATACTTGCCAGTACTTTATTCTGGTAGGACCACGCAGCAGCTTCTGAAAAAATGTATTGACATTTTATGTAATGTATTGTCATTGGACATGCCCTCCGCTACGTCACCGTCCATTGCATCGTTCGACCGCACATCTTACAGGTGAAGCACAGGGTATTTTTAGGATTCTGTACTCACAGGTTAAAACGGGACCCTATTACTAAGTCTCCGCTGTCTGTCTGTCCGTCTGTCACCAGGCTGTATCTCATGAACCGTGGTAGTTAGACAGTTGTAATTTTCACAGATGATGTATTTCTGTTGCCGCTATAACAACAAAAACAGGCATGAATTTTTGCCGTTTTTATATATAATGGTATGGAACCCCTTTAGCGCGACTCCGAATCGCACTTGTTTTTATTTTCTTACACAAACTAGCCAGTGCTTTATTGTGGTGGGGCCGCGGAGCAGTTTCTGTTGCACGAATGGGCAGGCCCGTTCGGTAAAGTACCGGGACTTCGTAGAGGAAAAGAGGTTCTATCTTTGCGCGCTTGGAAAATATTGTGAGCGTAAAATTTTTACGATGCGCACTCACACCGGTTTCAAAGGGTATCAACATCACGGTATTACCATGGCAATATTTGACATTTAACTATAATTCCAAATTATTTAATGTGTAGCCGTGATAGCCCAGTTTCTGTGCGGGCACTATTGATTTCTCCATCTGATCCCTAGGATCGTGTCGTGCCCTCCCCCCTCCCCTGTTAGTCGATTGTCCATCTTTCGTGAGCAGGGTGTTGCGGAGTGCAGCGGAGCGGACGGCGTCGTCGTGTGCACCTGCTACGTTGTTCCCCGGAGTCTGTGGGTCGCCTGCCTTTGGGCCTCTTCCGCCGAAGGTCCAAATCCGCCGGGCTAGCGGCAAACTACACGTCACAAAAAAACTTTTGATTATATATATACTCTATAATATACTCGGGGGACCGGACTTCGAATCCCGGTGCCGGAACCATTAAAAGTGTCAGTTCCAATTTTAACTAAAGGCTTACGTGTTACTGTGCCCCAATACCCTTTGTACAGACGCGTTTATCCAGCATTAGGACATGTTATGTAGGACATATTACTTTTCTTTTATGTATTATTTCTTACAATTACATTTATCATCGTTACGTTTTTATTGGAGATTTGGTAGTGATTCGCGCATGTACAAACTGAGGAGGGAAAACCGACGCTACGTGTTTGTTAACGCTATATAACTTGTATGTTTAGCATGTTGGTGGATTTGATAAAAAGTGTTTTACTTGAGCTGTGAAATTTTACTCCGTTTACGTGTGTTGATTCTTTGACGAAATGGATTATTACTTGGTACTGTATAAAATAAGGCTTAGTTTTATTTTATTTTCGTGTGACGTGATGAGTCATGATTTTTTTTCCTCTACGTAGTCGATGGTAAATTAGCGTTTTTAGAATCTGTTTGGCCCCTTTTACGACTCGGCGGCGCAGTTGCTAAGGCATTGGCTTCGCACAACGGGGGTGCACCACAGATAACTAACTGTTACGAATTTGGGCCTGTATTCGCAAGAAGGGTTGATATCAGGCAGGCGGTCATAATAAACCTAGTCCATTACCATACCAATACCATTATCAATATGATTCATATGTTATGCTGCCACGTCAAGGTGTTATAAGGAGAGGAGAAAAAAAAGCTGTTAGTCACCGGTATTCCCTGATGACTTCGTACTTTCATAAAGAAACCATATTCTTCCCAAAAAGGTGGACATGGTCTTCCAAATATAAATTTGGTGATAAAATAAAAAATAGGGCCTCTTTGAAATTTTAATTTTATGATGCTAATCTATGCACTTAAGATGAAACAATTATTTTTATTAAAAAATTTACTCCATAGTTATGAAAATTTGTTTAATTTCAAAGTATTAAGTTATATATATATTAGATTCAAAATTATACTCTGTTGGCACCTAACTATATCCTATTTTGCTGATAATGAAATTTCGACGATGTTTATAAACTATAGTGAGTCTACGTGACTCAACACGGCATGTCGGCAATTGCGCTCCGGTGTGAATGTGGTCACGCGCATGCGCCGACAGGTCGTATCGGATAATAATTGAAATAAATCTACCAAGGATTCCCAGATGAGCTGTTAGAAAAATAGTTCTCCTTATCATGTTTTATACTTAGTAGCATAAAAAAAATGCGTGTTCCCCCAAGACTTGCGTCAGAACTCCGTCGTCTTCGACGACTTCGACTGATATCGATCCGGCGATTTTCCCGAATTCGAAATTCGAAATCCTCGCAGTATTTCAAAATGGCCGCGCGTTGCCGCACAGTCGGAAGCTGCGTCGGTGTTGCGGCGCAAAAAATAAATATTTTGCATCGTCAATAACATTTTTGCTCTTTCGCGCCGCGCACGGCCGACGCATGCGTACCGCGCTCGCGGGCGCTTGGCGCTGTCAAAAATATGCAAATTAATCGACGTTTCGGCGGGAGAAAATTGCCGATTTATCGTCACAACTAATGTGACGCTAGTTTTGGCGGCAAAACATCTCAATGGGCCAAATTCTAAGTGTCCGTCGTAGGCGATCCCCGTCGATACCGGCGCGGGGACGTGTCGCTTCGTCCCTGTCTGCGGCAACCGCGCATGCTCCGTCGTAATGTTTATATTATTTGTATTTGAGCTGTGTATCACGTAAACTATAACTACCACAGGCGTAGCGCCAATACTGAGGGCCAGCGCCCGCCCCTCCCCGCTTCGGTAGTTAAATATTTCTTGCTTATTTCGCCCTAGCATTGTTGTTGCCGCCGCGGCGAAGGCTGTTGTATATTGTTTAGAGGCGCGCTGCCCGAGCAAATATTTTAATACAGCGCATTAGTGATGGCTCGTTCCGAATATTGATTACGGTGATTATTTTTCGTCCGCTCCGTAATATTTCGCGTTTGAATGCAACTCGCTGCAGCGTAAATAAATTGCATCGCACTGCACCCGAGGAGCTCATGAGTGGTAGATTAAGTCGCTTTTCAGTGTTTCTGCGGTTCTCGGTTTTCGGGATTTTTTAGTTTTCACATTCATCATAAAGCCTTATTCGTCCAAGCCGTGAGTGACAAGATTACGGAAGTTTTTACGAGTTAACAAAAGTTTTATCTCGATATCTATGTTTTTTCTCCTATAGAACTCTACTCTCAGTTTGTACTCCTATAGACATAATTTTACATAAATTTATTTTCTATTCGATCCACGAAAATATTGTTCGTGTTTTAATTAAGTGGCACATTTCAAGACCGTTCCAACCGTAAGTAAACTAGATTTTTAAAATGGCAATGCAACAAAAACATCGTTCGTTTTAATTAAATTTAATAAAAAAAAGTTTGTAATTAATTTTCACTGAAATTCATATTAAATTCTGTAATATTAATTCAGTAACAGATTACGTTTTATCGTTTAAATTCATTAGACATTTATTCACCAAGTTATTAACGCGTGACGCATAAAAAACAAATCTGGTAGTAAATAATTATCACTGGCCGCTAAAAAAGTTTTGTGTATATGCGTAAAAAGTTTTGTAACTTATAAGCACGTGGTGTCCCGCTGATGTGCGCTGCGCCGGGCCAATGGCGTCGTCGCTCATGAGCGGGCCGCCAATGGCGACCGCTGTACAGCGCCCGCTCTGACAGCTGATAAGTGGCGGGAAAACCACCCGTCCGCTGTCAGGAAAATCTGTTGCCGATTTTATTAAATGTGTGAATTCACTTTTGTTTAAACAATAAATCTCTGTTTTGTGCTCGAATAATAGTTTTTTAAACATTTTGGAAATGTTTATTTTTAAAGAAATAGTTATATTGTTTTATAAATTTAAGAAATTTGAAGTTATCAATATAAATTACATTGAAAAGTGGATGTAAAAAAGATAGAAATATGTTTTTTACATTTATACGAAATTTTCCAATAACTCATTTTAATTCATTTTTTTAAAGTAAATGTAAAATTGAATTAAGTACATTGAAATAAATGCAATTTAACCTTACAAACTTAAAATACTTTTTATTCAATTTAATATGACGTTAAGTTGCTAATTTCCCTTAATTGTTATATCTTGCATTTCATGATTTCGAAAAAGTGTATTATTATCATTTTAGGTAAAACCATTATGAGTTAGATGTAGATGAGTTTAAATTCAATCATCTCACACTTGTACAAAAAATTAAAAAGTTCTTGAATAAATCTTTTATGCATTTTTAATTTTGTGCTCTAAGAGAAACATTTAGTTTTTGCGGAAATATATGAATTAATATTTAAGTTTCAAATAATTTACATTTTCTTTAAATGGCTTTAAATAAATTATATTTTCTTTAAAATAACTCCAGTACTTAAAACAATAACCGGAAAATTTTCATTTACAGCTACGTTAAAATTGTACGTTAGATAAATTTTAAGTAAATATTATTAATATAATATATAATGTCATTAGTTGTGACACAAATTTTGTATCGTTTTTATTTTTATTATTAATTTTTCATTGCAATTAATTTTTCCATAAATAGATTTGTTATTTTTAAATATAGTTTTTATATATTATTAAATATAGTTGTTCCAATTTCAAATTTCATCGATCATAATATATATTTCAGTTTCGAAATATTCGGCATCTACTCGTAGATTTAATAGTATTTGACTATAATTTTTTCATTGTAATTAATATTTACGATATGCTGTAACACTTTATCTGAAACAAATTAAATATAAAATTATATCGTATACAAATACAATAAAGTAAATAAATATGCAAGTCCCTAAATACTAATAATGATACACAAATTAAAATTCAATTTTAGTAAGGTTAAGTCATTTTTTTGCTTCTTACTTTGAAATGTTGTGTTCTCAACTATTCGACGTTCGTAAATGATAGAATATTAATAATTGACGTAATTTCCTTTAGCTATCTTGCTTGCTTGTAAAGAAGCCTCAAATGTGTTGTCCTGTAACGTATTTGTTTATTTATTCCTTATTATATAGGTGTGGTAGTTATTAATGAATGTAAATTTCGAAACCTCCACGTTGACACAGAGCAATGTAATCCTCCTATTTTTCACACCAGCTGTATCCAAATTATTTGCTCTTTCTCTAGATTTTGAGTGTTTGAGACAGTCCTCGATTACGATTAGATGAATCGCTTGCTTGGTTGCGGTATTTTGATTAAAACTGGTTGCCTCTTTTCATCTTGTAAAATTCTTTGTCTTTCAGCTGTTCCGGACACACCGTGTTTTGGTGGAATCGGTATTACGACGTTTTTAGGGTTCCGTACCCAAAGGGTAAAACGGAACTCTATTAATAAGACTTAGTAGTCTGTCTATCTATCTGTCTGTCTGTCCGTTTGTCCGTTTGTCCGTCTGTCCGTCTGTCGCCAGGCTGTTTCTCATGAACCGTGATAGTTAGGCAGTTGGAATTTTCAGATAATGTTCTGTTTCCGCTATAACAACAAATACGAAAAAAAAAGAATAAAATAATATTTAAGAGGGCTCCCATGCAACAGATATGATTTTTTTTGCCGTATTTATAGATAATGGTACGGAACAGTTCGTGAGCGAGTCCGAATCACAATTGACCAGTTTTTTATCTCAGCAGACGATCTAAAGATTTTTTATGTGTAACGTTGGCAAGCGAGCAAGTGGTTCACCTGATGTTAAGTGATCACAGCCGCCCGTGGATATCTATAGCACTGCGGTAAATCTGCAAGAGGATCCTCAAATCGGTCTGGATTGAGTGAAATAATTTTCGTAATTTTACTATCTTTTGATGCAGGTGATTCTGCCGTCGCACAAATGTTCATACTGCTCCGCAGTACGACAGTCACACGGAAGACTGACGGAAAGTGAAAGAATCTGGCATTAAGTCCGCATCTGCACATATTTTGTATGCATAAAGTAAATGAATCTGTATTTTTCCGTCTGGTGAGTGACTTCATCCGTGATCCGGGATCGAACCATTTAAGATTTCCCAGACTTTACAGCTTTTGTAGCTCTCCATGAGTAGCGTCGCTAAATATATGCAGGCTAGCCTCTTTCTCGTGTCTAAGAATAGTAATTGTTAGAATGACCGGTTATGAAACGTTCGGTTAGAATTCAGCTGCTATAAGAAGCAGATCAAGGCTGGACCGTTTGGTTCCTTCCCACGGAATGCTTGGACGGTTGGTGTTCCCGGCCAACAAGTCGCCCGTTTAGGCTGTGGCCCAGTTCGATTCCTGTTTCGGACGGAACAATGGGGCGTTCTCAATGGAGCTCTGTTTATTCCTGATACTATCTAGGGTGACATTGTTACGTATTAGGGTCGCTTAGCCTTAGACTGGCGCAACCAATTAGATCCGAACGGATCAATATACGGATCAGCACTTGTAGGTGTTTCAAAACCTTTCATAAGAGGAAACGTCGTCTTGTGTTGTACTTATTCGTCTATTTGTCATACCCGGTCAAGGCTATAGGTTCTCCCGCAAAGTCGCTTCGTGTTTCTACCACAGGAAAAATCTATTGAGATGACTTGGTGATCCCCTTAACTTTCGAAGACCTTTGAGAGGTGGATTCTATAACAACAGGGCGGCCTCTTATATTGGCTTCTACTAAAAGTACCACAGGCCACAAGTACAAAAGGCCGCAGTAAAAGTTTATGAATATGTTGAAAATGTTCTTAGTTCCTGTTTTGTTTTTAGTGAGTTTTGATTAATTTATACGTCAAGTCAAGAAATAATTGTAATATGGGCTCAAGTGTGAGTACCAATTGTCAACCTCATCCAAAACCGAAGTGAGTTCAACTAAGGCGTTGACATTTTTTTACTCCTGCCAATAAAATATGACTGTTGTGGTGGAAGTAATATTAATTATGTCCTCCTTGATTTTAATCTGACAATTGATTTCAGAACAGCGTACATGATCTTTTTCTTTAGATATTTTATTTGATTGACTTTACTAGTCTTTTTAGCGTTTCCCAGTATAAAAGGTTACACAATCGTTATTGTAAAAAAATTAGTTATTTCTTATTATAGTAACAGTAATTTACGTCTTTGCATGTGTCACGTATCCGGATAATAGGTTAATGATAAATAGAGCAAAATGACATTATTTGATTATTTTTTCAGAAGATATCAGTACAATTAAATCTGCGCAATAAATATTCAAGTCGTACGCGATGAACAACAAACATAATGAGATAGATGTTCCTTGAGTAACATTATTTTCCTCTCTCTAAAGAAAAATAGCGCTCCCCTACCAATAAGAGCTCATAATGTAAAATAACATTTACATCTTTCTAAATTAACATAAAAAATCATAATTATATTATAATGTTTGTAGCCGTTACTTAAATAAATATAATTTTCAGACGTAACGTTCGTTAACTTCAAAATAAAATGAGAGATAATTTTAATATACTTATTTATAATAACGTTATATTAACTGTTTCAAAATTATAGATATTAGATGTTTCAAAAAACAACGCATTTTAGCTGCTGCCTCTAATAATAAAGTCCTACAGCTTAACATCCAAAGCGTAACTTATCGCTGTTAAAATTTTACTCGTAGCTTAAGTAAATATTATATGGAATTCAGCAGAGTCTAGGAAAATAATAACTGTGATTTACGATGCGAGGTTGTATTAAAATTCGGTATACATCAAACGGCGGGCGGCGGTCTCTTAAAAGCGGGTGGGCGTGTCTCTTTTCAGCGGCGCGCCGCCATTGGAGGCGCGGCCGTTTGATGTTGCCGCTGACGCTGAAAAGTGGGCCGGTCTGGCGCTTTTCAGAGGTCGGTGTTCCCGCAAATCGCCGTTTCAGGCTACTCTAATTTTATCGATTTGTATTCGGCGATTGTTTGTATTGCGGATATTTTAAATACTCAAACGAACAGTAGCGTATTTGACTGAAGTTGATTAAAGTTAATTCAAAATCGTGAAAGTTTTCGTTTACTTGCTCTGGTTGTTTGTTTAGTTTCTATTAACTTAATTAACAACTTGACTGAGTTTCATAATCGGTAATTGGCTGGCAACTATTGTTTAGGAAATATCTCAATGGTCTTATATTAATATAATAATAACGGATTAACTTGAAAAGGCAAAGCTCTATTTGAGGGATGTATTCTATGCTAGCCCTTTTCTTGTGTAATTGTTAAAGTATTTCACAATATCGATTATTATCGACATAATCTAAACGGTAAATAAATGAATACGTTCATCTTTGGATAGACAATTGCGTTGCGAAAGAAATAAGAAATGTAAACATTACAATTTATTGATGATTGGGAACACTTAAATACCTTTAAAGGACCAATTGTACGTTCTACCGATCTTGGGAGATGTTATTGGTTATACAAATCATTGTTCAAACTATCTATGATGTCTTCTGCTGCTGCTAACACACGCACGCACGCACGCACGCACGCACGCACGCACGCACGCACGCACGCACGCACGCACGCACGCACGCACGCACGCACGCACGCACGCACGCACGCACGCACGCACGCACGCACACACACACACACACACACACTTAATGGTCACCAACAACAGATGGAAGATATAACACGGTCAAAAAGGTTTTATATCGCGAATGGAATCTGAAATGGGTTGGAACGTTTTCGAAGTGGCTTTCTTCATGGCCACAACTTTAAACGTCGGACTACCCGAACGCACAGATATGCGGAGGGTCTTATCCTCAGAAACAGAATTATCGGTATTCTAAACTTATTTGAACTATCAAATGGTACATTGGCAATGTCACTCACGGCTTTCTCGAATAGTAGTTTTGTGAAAAAACACTAAACAAAATTATCTTACCTCAGATTAAAAGTGGTTTACGTAATTTAAATTTGTAATTTTTAATAGTTTACTTTTTTCACATATCAATTTTAATTTTTGTTAAAAACAATAAAAAAATAGAACGATTTCTACTTTTCACGCTATTTTTATTTTCACTTTAACGTATATAGAAGGTTGAACTATAACTTTAACTATTTTAATCGTATAAAATCTTTCATTACAGAATAAATAGCATAGGAAATATCCTTTAGATTCATTTTAAATAATAATGAGAATAACCGATAGTTTAAAATTAAGTATATTCTCTAAGTGTTTGACTGAAAGTTAAGTGAATTACTCAATATTAGATAATTTAGACTGTGAGTTATAAATACCATTAAGTAGAAGTTGAAACATTGATAAATACATCGAGATATCAACAAATACATCGAAGGAGAGAAAAGAAGCTGTCATGTTGTACGCAGTGAGACAGGTAAGAGAAGAATTTTTTTCTAAGATTTCTGTTAATTTAACAATCGTCTGATTATGAAGAGGTGTATACATGTATCTATAAAATTTGTAAAATATTTATATATTAACATTATGTTGCCAATGGCAATAATATAACCTAGTTTATCTGAGGTAGGGCCACGCAACAGTGTTTGGTTTTGCACAAATGGGCAGATCCGTCCGGGTTAGTACCACGACCTCACAGAAGACCGGCGTTCGTCTGGTGAGTGACGTAGCCGGAGCCCACTTTATCAAAAGGTGGCAACGCATCTGCAACCCTACGGGTTTTGCATATGTTCGTGGGCGGCGGTTATCACTTAACATCAGGTGAACCGCCAGCTCGTTTTCCATTCTCTCACAAAAAAAAATGAAACAAAGAAATTTGACTTTTTATATTTATTTCATTCGTCCGTGTAGTACGCAAAGCGGTTTCAGGTCATGATCTCATTATCGTCTTCAAAATATTTTCAATAGATTCTTAATAATCAAAAAAAATGTCCCCCCTCACGATGGGCACGGCGTCATCCAAACGACGTTATTTACGAAAGGAATTAAAACAACAACTACGCCAGGTCGATATTATTGGCTAAATCACGTAGGTCGCGCCAGGACGTGACTCCGCGCGAGCACGCGTGACTATGATTTATATGACGCGCGTAAAATGCTTCCCAAGCGGAAGGAATACTTCGGCGGACGGAAAACGATGACCTAGCTTATTGATTACAAGCAAAATGATCCGTTACAGACATAAATACATGTGGGTAAACATAAACACACGTCTCTCGTCCAGAAATCGCATTCTGCGATCTTTCGCGTTTTTGTGGCATAGTAAACATGCGTGAACATATTATCTGTTGGTGTTTAGTACATGATTGCTATTTATTGTGTTATGTCATAATATCATAGAGTCAACTATTTTCGTTAATTTTTAGGTAGTTAACCTGCCTCTTGCGCCGGGTTGAGTGGTGTGGGTTTGATCCCCACTACTGGAAAAATATTGTGGGATGAACACAGTGTTTTCCAGTGTCTATTTGTGAATATGTGAATAATATGTATTTCTTCACAAAAGAAAAGTAACTTTATGTATGTTTATTGACGTTGTGTACAAAAGGTTTTCTAAAATTTTAATTAATAGTAATATTTATTTAATCAAATTATGGCTTGCGTACTTCGCGGTGCCAATCAATTATTCATTCGTATTTGTACAACGAGAATTTTGCTTCAAACAAAATAGTAGCGTCATTTTAAGTAGTTTTATCATAACAGGATACCCAGCAAAAATACGGCATGTACAAATATATTAATATAATAACTACAGACTTCATTGTTGCTTGGGATCCCATAATTTATGAAATGTTATCCAAGCAAACGTACACTGCTAGACCTCAAGATACCGTCAGCTCCATTTGCGTAGATCAGAATAAAAATAAATAATAAAATAATTGGTGGTAGCCTGGATTAACTTTGAAATCAAGAAGTGAAACAAATCAATCTGTCCCGTGACCATGAATGCTGGAAAGGGTTCGAAACCGTACGGATTTAAAAATCAAAATTAAATCGCGATAAAATCCCTAAACTAGTTTCATTTAATATGTATAATATTCGCGTAAAACAAGAAATAAAAAAAAAAGAGTGATATTATGTGAACGAAATGAAAAAAGTAGGTACAATTGTTTAATTTAATTTACAGGTGAATCAATTGAATCGTTTCTTTATACAGTGAATCTTTTTAATCCAAACTCTAGTCCTAGACAGATATTTTTCGTTGCTATTAGATTATTCCCGAAAGCGTCATTCGCCGAGAATTCTTTTTCGCCATTCAGATATTCATAGACAATTAATCGGCCGTCTGTAGATCAATTCAACGCAGACTGCCTGCGCAAGAAGAGTTGGCTCCGGAATCTAGCCTAGCGCGGACGGAGACAATCAGACGCGGATGTTATAGAAAAAAATAAATGCACTTAAAACAGTTTACATTAAACACTTGTCGCAGCCGTTGCCCTGTTTATACAGCCCCATATTATGTATCAAAACACATCTCCCTGCACTGTTAGGTGACCTCATACTGTAAACATGTTTGCCGCTGATCGTTCGACGGTTTCAATAACACAGTGATTAGTTATTTTAGGGTTCCCCGGGCGGTGTGACGTCGCGGTTGGCTAGTGAGTTGGCATTTTCTATATCCCAAGGAGCCTTGCTAGTTCGTAAGTCTATCAGCATCATCGTTTCGGCCTGTTTGAGTCCACTGCTGAATATAGGCCTCCCCACAGACCGCCACGAAGTTCGATCCTGAGCCACCGGCATCCATCGACTTTCCGCACACAGGTCGCCATTCTATCTAGGGGGGTTGTCGTACGTTTCTATGCTCAAGACCATTCTTTATATATCTTGACTGTCTGTGCCCTTCTGTCCGTGTAGTGTCCAATATAAATGATATACGTGGCTTACTGGTTTTATTTTAAACCACTTACTAATGGCCACATGCTGTTTACCAAGGTAGGGCCACACAACCGCTTCGGCTGTTGTACGAATGGGCAAGCTTGTCTTTCAATAGCACGTTCACACAAGACCGGCGCGAAGTGGAAGTATTTTAGTCTTTCGCGTTTCTACTTGTAAGAAAGTTAACCGGGGCTCTCTGTTTATAAGATTTTTAAAGCATTTGTAAACCCTCTGGTGTTTTAGATATCCATGTACTGTGGTAGTCAGTTAACGTCAGGCGAACCAACAGCCTGCTCTCTTGCCAAGTTTTTACATAAAAATCCTCTTCTGTTAGTCTATGCTAGTCTAAAAGGTCACTTAAGCTTTAGCTGATATTAAGTGATCCCTGGTTGTGTGTGTAAGTGGGCCTTTAAGAGGGGAATCGTCGGTTCATATAACTCACAGGAGCTGCAGTATAAATGCTTCCACTTCACGCAGGCCTTTTCGGTAGACGGTCCGTAATATTTGTTTCTCAGACGACACTGATGTATGACCGAATTCATACGACATCTGGCGGCTGGTCAGCTCATTATTTAGTTCTAGTATTTGACATCGTCATCAATTTGATGGTGCTGCTAAGGCGTGTTAATTTTTGTAATACGTCTCGTAATATTTGACGTACATCAATTGCAGCCACACATGGCGGTGGATCACGTCATTGGCGTCATCAATTATATGGTGCTTTTACAGGAGCGAAGACTTTCAGGACCGCTAGCTGACTTTTAAGATAGCGTTAGTAATTTGCTTAGCTTTAATTAAATAAAGAACGGAAACAATTAATTCGATTTATCGTTTCCGTTTGCCTCTCAAATGATTGGTATGGATGAATTATGTCATTCCGTTGAAATTGTATCGCATTTTGTACGGTCAGCGAGGTAATAGGGACATGTCATGTTGCCCCTATTAGGTAGTTGGCATCGAAACACGACTGCATTTCTGAGTGTTGTGGATGTCAGGGAAAGGCCCTACTCGTTTACTACCTTGCCTCATAAAACATTGATATACATTTCATATACAGAACTAGGAGTTTAAATCGTCAGACATACTGTATCTGTAAATAATATATTATTGTTTCGTTTGAGACGTTAAATTTGATGTTGTGATATTGTATGTCTACTTGTTTTTATCTGTATCGAAAGATGTTTTCGCTTTTGCGTTATCGCTATACTTATTTATTTTCTACTGCCTCTGGTCCAGCGGAAATATCATTTATGTTGATGTTAGTTTAAAACATTGTTAATTTATCAATTAAAATACCATTTACCATTTGATTTTTATAAACTTTTTTGAATAATTTTAATTATTCTTTCTTTGAAAATAGTCGAGTAGTGTGGATATAAAGCATGATTAATAATACTTTACTTCCTTTGGGGATCAAAATTATTATATTCTATAGGTCATATCTGGACAGGTACATATCTGGCTACTAAGCTACTAAGGTGCCCGGGGAGTAATTCCCCTATAAGAACAATATTTGTGTAACCTAAAGATATTTTATTCGGATCTGAGGATTCGTTCCAAAGGATGAAAGGCAGGTGGCCGTAAAACCTAGCCACTAACATCATGAAGAGAAAAAATGAATAAGAAGAACAAATTGGTCCTTATCGTTACAGAATTTTACACAGCGGAAATTCTGAAGCAAATGGTTATCTTGTATTTAATAAGACACAATCAGATGATGCTCGAAAGTAAAATGGGAAGATGGTAATGGTAGAGCTACCGTAACATCTTCCATTTTTTGTTTTGTACAAATGGGCTTATTATCTTACATATACATACGAACATAAAATAAAACTTACGCCTCGGTATCGCAAGAGTAGGCTGATGCTTTTTGTCTTGAACATATTCTCCATCTTCTTCATAAATATTTTTTTCCAAGTTACTGTTTTATACATTTTTTGCATCAAATATATCCCTCAATTTCCTGATAAGTGTCTTTTTCTGGGTCATTTTTATGATATAACTTTTGTCCCTTAGGGTCCGGTATCCCTTATCCTCTTCTTACATAATTTTAGGGCCCGGTATCCTCCGTAATTCTTATCCTCTTCATACATGATTTTCTCCAGGTCATTGTTTTTGATATGAGTTTCGCCCCCAGGGTCCGGAGCCGGCACTGAACTCAAGCCCGGGCGGTGCTGCCAAGCCGCCGCTACTCAACTCATTCGAGCTGGACCGCTGTTTGGACCGGTGAGAGCTCTTCCCACTGAACTTGCAATACCTTTGGTATCAACTGTAATTCACAACAAGAATTATGTTAAATCTTCTTCAATAACTATGGCGTCAACAATGTACAAGACAATCTGTGTCTTGTACATTTAAGCTTTCGAAAATTTTATAAAGAATGCATCAAGGAGAAGCGTTGTTCTCTCGATGATTGTTCTTTAATAACTTAAGAATTATTTAACACGATATAATTTATTTGAAATCAACTGTAATTTTTAACTTATGCTAAATAAAGAGTGCATCAAAACATAATTTATTTTCTCATGAACGTGGTTGACTTTGCCGTAATATGAACACACGACTCTTTTGCTCAGCAGTGGGATATAGGCTCTTACTTTAATATTACTACTGCAATTCTCTTTTATGGTTGGATAAACAAAAGTTGGGTTACTTTTCATTGATCTTGCTATACGAAAAGCCGCTCCTGTTATCAGTACCATCATCAAGTGGTGACCAAAAGCCGTTCTGGTGGGATCCTTTCCAGAGAGGAGTCCGGCAGGTGGGGCGACGCGGCGCGCCGGCGCCGGCGTAGCTCGCCGCCACGCCGCGCCTCACCCCCTCGGGACAATGAGCCCCTCTCGCTGGCCAGGGTGAGTCCCGCCTTCTAGGAGTCGACCATACGCCCAGCGCATCCTTTTTTTCTATGAGATTAATCCTCTATGGATGTCACTCGATGATGATGAACAATTTGCGAGGATACTTTAATCGGTATCTCGGATTGGCCAAATCCTTTTATCACAAAATGGCTATGATAATTTAAACAGCTATTTTGATTCGAAAAGAAGAGAAGCCGACAGCCCCAACTCGTTGTACATCCCCAGATTGTACTCAACTGTAAGGTTTTAGAAGGGATTTTGGAGGCATCTTCGCTTCGAATAAAAATAAGTAGTTCAAAAATCAGCATGGCTTCGTTTATGACAGTTTACTTGTTGGTTGAATGAGAGTGAAATTGGGTTTAAATTAAATTCATTCATGTTGTTTAGATTATTTTAAACTTTTGTTATGACTTTTATTACTTCCGGTCCGATTTAAGTTTCAAAAATTCTGCACGATTATCAAACAATAACGTTATTATTTACGTTGCTATAATCAATGCGAATCAACTTCTAGATCTGCTATACTTTTTCGACAAATTATCCAGGCGTCAGCGCCGACGTCGCCTACCGGAGGCTCTGCCCACTCCAGTCCAGCCCCGGTATCTCCTGCCGGTAGTGCTGGCGGCCCTGGCCCCAGGTCCCCGCTGCCGTTGGTCGCACCAGATCTGCTCGCGATGCAACTCCTCGACCAGCACTCGCAGCTGCAGGCGCTGATGAAGCAGCGCTTATTCCATCAACACCACATGCAGAAGCAGGTACGTGACTCAATCAGAGGTTTATACATTGTGTACTGAAACTTAGTCTTAGCAAGTATCAGATGCAAATGTAGGGTCGATATCGCCTTGATAATTTGGAGTCAACTGCTGTGCGATTTTCAGGTAATTTTTTGGCACATATCACCACTTTGTGGATAGTGAATGGCGATAGGATGGAACTTGGTAATGTGAAATCAGTTATCACAAGCGGTATTTCTGTACCGATACGACTTGGGAACCTACAACAAGAGAGGCTATACTTACCTCATAGACCGGCAACGAATTTTGGGCTCCTCTGGTGCTGCGAGTGTCCATGGGTGATTACTTATTATCGAGACCCTCTATTTTGCCTGTATTCCCTTGAACTACGTCGTCATACAATTGTTTAGTAAACTTTCTCCATTTTATGATTGTAGTGTATTTGTGAGTGAAAATGTCTCATGCTGTTGTTGTTATGTAAACTAAGTTGAGCTGTGCGATAATTTACTATATTCAAAAACACTGCATTGACTTAAATTATTTCCAGCTAGCTGTTCCTGAATCTTTTCAATTGTCAACACAGGACGCGGATATTTTCATTCCCAACATTTATATTTATTATTACACTATATTTAAGGTTATCTTTCAATAACAAAAGGAAGTAATAACATCTTATATTTACGCGAACACTACTGATTGTTAAATAAAATCTAGGTTTATTATTTCATAGCGTATAATTTTGATATTTAATTTCCGACGTTTGATAACGATACATTGTCCGTTGTAACGGGACTGATTTAAGGTGCTTTATACGTAATGACATTATCGATCAAGTCCATTTTTATTCTGGTCTGAACAACGTTGAATGCACTTACAGTATCTGGAATTTTAGATTTATTGGTGTGCTTGTATTTAATTTCAACTTTGTTAATCATTGGATCATAAACGGTTACAACGCCCAATCTTTATTCTTTATTCATTCATTATCAACGCCGATTCTTTATTCAAATTAGTATTTTCAACCGACTTCAAAATGTTGGTTCTCAATTTGGTTGTATTTTTTATACTTGTCTTTATAAATCGAGTTTAATTAAATAATTTTTACATTGGGTTCGATTTGGCACCCATGTGTTTCCTACATTTCTTACAACTTCATTGTTATTGGACCTTTGACTCAAGATATATCAGGGGCCTCCAAGTCGAATAAAATGTATACTGAGTGCGATAATGTCAATTTTGTATTTTGTTTGAAAAATGTTTCATTTGTTATTTATCAATATAGCTTATCGAATCATCGTTAGAAGGAATCACGCAAGGTGGCATGCAAGCTGGTGGTAGCTTTTTTATACAATCATCTATTTATTATAAGAGTGATACTGATAATGATCTTTTATTACCTATGCTGTAGATTGGAACGATATCATTCATATTACAGCTTATACATATATGGATCTTATGAACGCCGATTACGTATATTTCTTGTAGCCTGGTCATATAATTATTTATTACACGTTAACCCCGTAGCACATGTCTTCGGAAGCGGCGAAGAGGCAGCTAGAGCAATCGCGGTTGCAGGATCAGATCAATCTGAATCTCCTCTCGCAATCCCACATGCAGCCGCCCGATACATCGCCTGGTGAGTTGTGAATTGCCTTGAAATTAATAAATAATAAAAAAAATCATTTATTTCCATAATCTTTGTAACAACTTCTTGCCGAGTTTTCGCAGTAAGTTGTCATGGACACTTGTAGTGGGAATAACCCGCTACTTCCCTTGTGGATATTTAAGACTATAGATTAACTTACATACTATTTAAACAATATATTATAAAAACAAACATCGCGCACTGTGTGTGTGTGTTTTTTGAAACAAAACAAAACAAATTGAAACTAGACTTACTTTTAAGCATTCACACCTACAATGTGGTAGGGCCACGCAACAGTGTTCGCGCAACACGGTTCGTCCGGGTTATTACCACGACCTCACAGAGGATCGGTTTGAAGTGGAAGTGTTACACTTCTGGGTTTCGTCTGGTGAGTGAGATGGCCGGGGCCTAATTTATTAAAAGGTGGCAACGCATCTGTGACCCCACGGGTGTTGCAAAAGTCCACGGGCGGCGGTTATCAATCATCATCAGATGAACGGCCGACTCGTTTGCTACTTTTTCACATAAAAAAAATCACACTTTTTTTATGTGCTAACTGCACTTAATTCAATATAACACAATAAGTATCTCTACTGATAACGCTGTAACTGTTCCTAATGAAAATTTTTCTAGCTAATGATTAATAATAATCCATACTACTTTTATTGCCATTTTTGAACCCTTTGTCGATTATCAAATAACCATTCATACCGTAGTGTTGCTAATAATAATATAAGCACCGTTTGGCGTGAATAATTCTCCACTTTACTATCACTTGCGTGCTAATTGTTCAGTAGGTAGCACATGCTCTAAATTAAAACATAGGACGAGTTGTAACTTCTCCCCGTGCATAAAATATGCTTGTAATGTCGACCATTTGTGCCAGATGCAGAAAACATTTGCGTCATTCCCTGATGTTATAAGCCACAATAAAAGGAAACAATAGGAAATCTGTTTTGTTTCTGCCATAATTAAATTCTATGATATTGTTTACCTGAATACTTTTTATTCAAACATTCCGCTTATCAATAATAGCTAACTGTTTAACTTTCTTTTGTTTTTCAAGTAAAGTTAGCTACGACGTTCGTAATACGAGATAGACCCAATTACAATGAAATCCAAAGTAATATTGAAAACAAAATCAAAAGCAAAAATAGAGCATTCCTGAGCTACTGCGCTCACTATAAAAGAATCCAAATCCTTTTCAGTACTCGGTGATAAATATTGCACATCGTTACTTCCTATTTGAGTTTTGTCAGTGGTCGTACAAATGTGTGACTGATATTACGCTCTACAAAACTGAAACTAGCCGGTTTTCTCTTTGCAAAGGTTGTTTATAGAAAAGCTTTGGCCACTACGTAAAAAATTTTTTTGATAATTACTCTAAAGAGTATAAGTAAAATTATTTCAAACCGAATTAATCGTTATTACTATATAAAATCATATTTCGAATAATATTAAAATTGTGTTCCCCTTTTAAATTCAATTAATATTTAAATAATATTCGACGAAACAATATTACTATTTGTTTGAGCCACAGATAGTTGTTTCGCATCTGGTTGCGTAAATTTATCTTTTTAAACGTCCTTACAACACAGGATAATGTTATCCTAAAGTAAGGGCATTGTTTTAAAAAAAATAAACGCATATTTCGACAACTATATATTTCTTAAAACAATGATCTCGCACATCATTGTTAAATAAATTAAAAAATGTTTGCACATAATTTTAAAAAGGTAACATATACATTAGTAGACAGATTTAAAAATCTGCCTACTAATGCCTGCAGCTCAGCGTGGCAACGACGTAACCAATAATTTTCAGCACCTAAATTATTTCTATACACGATTTCTACGCTGAAAACGGGCCGTTTAAAGCCGAATATTGGTTCTGTCGAAATAAACGCAGGCAAAGAATTAGCCAGAGACTTGCGTTGGCCAACTGATGCAGTTCTCCCTCCAGGATCTCTTCAGCAACAGCTGGGGGCCCAGCAGCAACAGCTGGTGCAGCAGCTGCAAGCTGTTCAGCGCCAATACTTGATGCACGGGCCCCTGTCGGTGCCACCAAACGCACCACCAGGTAAGTCTACCATTTCAATAAGCCACGTTGCACGGGTAAAATATCTGTGTGTAAAGAATGGATGGGAGAGATGATTTGATGTAGCTTTCATTCGATTGTGTGAAAAGTAAAATAGTCTAAGAAGTTAGGATAAGCACTAACTATAATAATAATAATAGAACGACAATTCAGTCGGAACTAAAAAAAAAAAAAAATACTAAATGTTCAATATGCTATCCACTTGGTCAGTAGTAAAAAAATACGTACTTAATTTTTTTTCCATGCTGAGAAAAACTAAAACACAGAGTATTAACAAAAACGAGGATTGTTCTTTTTTTTATATTTCTAACAGGCTGGCAATGATGATATAATCAGAAATACATTTAAACTGTGCTATTTATTGCTCTTGCTACATCCGTAGTACTACGAAAGTCTGTACGGCGAGGCATCAGGCGAATAAAATCTAAGAGTCGAACGGAAGTCAGACTTAGACTAGCCAGCATTCCTTCTCTACACAAGGTCTGATGCTGTGGGGGAGTGAGATGGAGGAACACCCACTTTTCGGGCGCGGGGTCTGCAAGTGGCCCGGTTGCGACGCGCTCGCCGATGATTATCAAGCATTCCTAAAGTGAGTACTCTTTTCAGTAATTTTACACTAGAAACCATCTGCTCTTTCTCAACCCCTGTCATAAAAACACATACGTTAATTTTTTTTTTGTGAAATGTCTAAAGGCGAGCGAGATATTAAGTGGACCTCCGCAGATTGACATCTACGATATCGGGTTGCAGATACGTTCCCAACCATTAAAAAGAGAGCCCTGGCTACCTCACTTGCTAGACGAAAGTATTATGACCGTTGCAACGCCCGCAGGGTCGCAGATGCGTTGCCATTAATAAAATGGGCCCCGGCAACCTCGCACACCGGACGAAACGCAGGAGTACAAGACTTTCACTTCACGCTGGTTTTCTGTGAGGCCGTGCTACTACCCCGGACGGGTAGGCCATTCGTGTGAGAGAAGCGTGGCGTATATCCATAAGACCAAGACGAGTTCTGTGTAGAAGGCTAGCTTTACCTAGTCCCAGCACCGAAGCACGTCGTCAATAAAGCCAAGACTAGTTAAGACTGGTAGGGCCACGCAACAGTTTACGCTGTTGCACGAATGGGCAGGTCCGTCCGGGTTAGTAGCACGACCTCACAGAAGACCGGCGTAAAGTGAGGTGGCCCGGGGCCCACATTATTAAGAGGTGGCAACGTATCTGCGGTTATCGCGTAACATCAGGCCAACCGTCTACTCGTTTGCCACTTCCTCGCATAGAAATAATCCGAGGGTGACCCTGGTGACGTTCCGTAGGCACCTGGAGGCGGCGCACACGCTGGACGACCGGTCGGCCGCCCAGGCCCGCGTGCAGATGCAGGTGGTGGCCCAGCTGGAGCTGCAGCTGCGCCGCGAGAGGGACCGCCTGGCGGCCATGATGCGCCACCTGCACGCCGCCAGGGACACCCACCACAAACTGCCACACGGTGAGTGGCACAGGCGGAAATAGCTTGGATGCGCTGCTACAGACTGAAGTTACTTTGGGAGGGGGGTAGATATTTCGATGATACGTGAAGTCCGCCAATCGATGACTATGACCTAATAACTGCTGAGTGCATAAACAAGCAATAAAGATAATACTAAACATAGAAAATAGTGTACACACAAGACACAAATGATAAATATGAAGCATCAATCGCAACTATGGCAACCGACATGACTCAGAAAATAGTAAGCGGAAGTGGTAATGGGCCGACCATATAGCTCGAAGAACCGATACCGAACCGGTCGGGGTTCGTGGGTTCGATTCTCACACGGGACAACTATTTTTGTGACCCACAGATGGTTGTTTCGCATATGTGTTGTCCGCGTGAAAATGTTTGTAAAACGGCCTTACAACACAGGATAATGTTATCCTACCTAAATATATCTGTCCTTTTACACCACAAACAACTCAGGTGAAATACAACATATTGGGAAGCTGTAGTTAGATCTTCAAGCGTTCTTTTAGGCGGTGCTAGCGAGGGCGCCTCTCCTGGTCCGGTCAGGCGACGAGTCTCCGACAAGTCTGGTGTTGCCATTGCCGGAGGTAAGCATAAAAAACGCCGCAAAATCTTTTTATTATGTAAGTTTTTCCATCAAAGGCTGCATCGCCACTTACCATCAAGTACTGGCCAGTATTGAATTAAAAAAACCTAGAAAAATAACATTGCAATGTAGGACCCCCTTAGATACCATATACTCATTCTCCAAATATGTAAACACTAATAAACAGGCTACAACAATACAAGAAGTCATCCACCCGAAATAGACAAAATTAATAATGAGCCAAAAGTAATACAACGTATACACAGATATATACCTCTGTACATCTGGTTTAGATACAGAATGTATTAACTATGTTTATATATATATATATATGTATATATGTTATATATAAATATATATAAATTTATTTTGTTATTTATGTACTCATTTATCTATTTATTTATTTATTTTTTACAACAAAGAATGTATTTATCTTATAAAATTTATAGAATTTTACCCACACCCCTAAAATATTCTTCTCATATTATGTCCATCCAAAGGTTGCCTGGAAGAAATTGCTTTAAGTAATAAGGCCGCCCAGTGTACAACCCTTACATAATTGTTATTTTTAATGTATTCTTTTTACCATGGTGTGTGCAATAAAGAATATTCATTCATTCATTCATACATCATATACATATATATTAATATATTAAATACAAACTTTGAAGACCCAATTGGCGTAGTGGATAGTTACCCTGTCATTACTCGCAGAGGGTGTGGGTTCGATCCTCACTACTGGAAAAATTTTGCAAGATGAACAATTTCTTGTGTCTTTTGTATTTTATGTATTTTGTATTTATAAGTATGTTTATCAATTTACCTAGTACCCCATAGCTTTGCTTAGTTTGGGATTAGTTAACGTTATGTAAAAATATGTCCCGAAATATTTATTCATTATCAACACACATTAACAATATAGAAATCAAGTATAAACGAAACCGACACCAATTTAACAAACCAATAAACCCAAATTGGGGATGTGTACCGTCGGTATTTCAAATTTGGAAATAAGCAATATTTAAAAGAAAAACACTAGATGAAGTTAAGACTTTAATTGGCCGAAAGTATATGGAAGCAGGTGGCTCAAGATTAGCCTTTGCAATATTTAGGGGAGGCCTATGTTCTACAGTGGCCATAAATAACTGAAATGATGACGAAGCGATATAACTTGTAATTCTTACGTTTTCAAAACCACACCAATAGGAATTTACTGATTACAACATGAAATTTTGAATCGGAATAGATGAAGCTCTGAATAGTCAAAAACATTATGATGTTGTGATTACCTAAGTAAAAATGATCAATGGAGAGTACTCAATAAAGATCTGGTTGAAGTTGTTAAAGTATTTTATCAAAATAAAATAAAAAATTGGTCGTGTAGCTTAATATAAAATTGTTAATGTAGGTCACATAAAGGATTACTTGGTTACTTATTTAATTCTTCTCATCTTAAAAAATTGTGTTTTCTCCCACCAAGGTCTGCCTTATATGCTCGAAAGGGCTGGATTAGACGTGCAACAAGGTAAAGAAAGCATCTCCGAAAATAGTCAATGCACGTCATAACGACTACATGTATTTACGAATACTCTATCTCCCGACGGCCCACAAATAAATTACTAAAAAATCTGACTGTAGCCCACTTTGTACTTAAAACATAGTCAGAATTTAGAATATTTGAAATGTTGGGAATTTAAAAATACACTATAAAATATATATAACGCTATAAAATCCGTTAATATAGTTTCATAACAAATAAACTATATCATGTCTTGTAGAGTATCAACAGAAGTGAAGTATCTGCTTCATCTTGCATGAGTTGCGTCTAGGGTTCTATTTCCAAATGTTAATTCAAATAACGTATATAACGTACAATATCGTTGTATGTTAGTCAATAGGCTTCTACTGAATTATGTTTGAAGTTAAATCATGAGAGCCAGGAAGTTTTTAAAGGGAATGCGGATAAGACAGTGCCTGTTGTGCAACGTTATATCTTAATAGGGCATTAGAGCATCTATAATATTCTTTGAAAGTTAATATTATCTAAATTGAAATCATTTTTGACATCTAACTATATTTTAATACTCATCTATGTCTGTAACATAAATATATGTTACAGACATAGATGATGTTGTTGTCATCAACTTCATCGTCGACGTCATCATAGATGATGCAGATATCTGGAAACCAATAATGAAGGGATTCAATTTGTTGGCTGGTGACAAGAGGGCTGGTTCTTTTCTCGCTCAAAGCTGAAGCACAACTAACTATTCAGCAAGGAAATGCAGCCAGCGTTCTTGGCATCATGCCATTTGTTAGATAATATGTAATCTAGATAGATTTAATGTAGTACATATTTATAAAATATCAATATTTAGGATTACCAATGTTTCTTTCTCTCGATTTATTAGTAAATCGCCGTCTATCCCCTCCGCAGAGATACAGCGCAACCGCGAGTTTTACAAGTCGGCTGACGTCCGACCCCCGTTCACTTACGCCTCGCTCATCCGCCAGGTAAGTTTCACGCTGTAGTTGTCACGTTATAATGAGCTACACAGATTTATGAGCCTTCTTGGAGTATGGTTTTACGGTGGTAGGGCCACGCAGCAGCCTCGGCTGTTGCTCGAATGGGCAGGCCCGTCCGGGTAAGTACCACGACCTCACAGAAGACCGGCGTAAAGTGGAAGTATGACAAATACTTTCGCGTTTCGTCTGGTGAGCGAGGTAGCCGGAGCCCAATTTTCAAAAGGTTGTCAACGCATCTGTAACCCTCGAGTGTAGCAGATGTCCATGGGCGGCGGTATTCACTTAACATCAGGTGAACCGTCTGCTCGTTTGACAACTTTTCGCATAAAAAAAAAAAAAATGGAGTTTTGAAAGTGTAAAGCGCAAAAATGGAGTACATTAAGATATGTTCGGCTGTTGCACGTTGTCCGTCCGTGTAAGTACCACGACCTCGCAGAAGTGGAAATGTTATACTTCTGCGTTTCGTCTGGTGAGTGAGATTACCGGGGCTCAATTTATTAAAAGGTGGCAACGCATCTGCAACCTTGCGAATGTCTATGAGTAGCGGTTATAACTTAACATCAGGTGAACCGTCAGCTCGACTGCCACCTTCCCACATAAACCAAAAAAAAAGATTGACCTTTGCTGCCTTTTCTGCGTTTCATTTTTAATACATTGTTCATTCATTATATGGTTCATTAATATATTTATCATTGACGTTGAAAACATTTGATTATAATATCAAATAACGATCTATTTATTTGAAACGTTAGCATTAACATTTAGGATTATTTAAAAAAAATTGTGTAACATGGCTTATAATGTACAGGATAATGATATACGAAACTGTCTAAACATTTTCTCCATTTGCATCTATCAGATTTTATCATGGTGATGATTTCTGATCACGTGTTAAAGATAATTAATCCTTTTTATGATCGATTTCGATTTCAGGCGATAATCGAATCTCCGGACAAGCAGCTCACATTGAACGAGATCTACAACTGGTTCCAAAGCACCTTCTGCTATTTCCGACGGAACGCGGCGACCTGGAAGGTAGGATTCGTCATATCTAAAAATATGTGATGAATTAACGATAACAGAATTTTTACTGTTAAGTCGAGACTTCTATAATAACTTTATATTGTCGCTTTACTATTCGTGTTTTGATCCCACATTAAGGAGGTTCCCACATAAAGGCTCCGAGGTAAACATTCATAAAATAGTTGTTCTTTTTGTTTAATATGTGTCCATTGTCTTCGGATAATCATATTGTTGTAAGTTTACCGTCGAGATCATTTATTTAAAAACGTATTCGATTTTCGGAAGACATTGACATCTGATATTAATGAAAGTTTTCATAATTTTTTTTATTTTGAAGATAATTGGTTTTATGAATCTAAATCAACACTCAGTGGTCAAGTTTGCTTATATCGATGTTAAAAAGTAGAAGAAGTAAAAAAGATACTCTTAACAAATGAACATGAAACTTCCTAACTAAGACAAAGTCAACAAAACGTAAACTGAACGCTTATGATTGGAGTTAAAGTCGGTAGTTTCTTCTAGAAAAGATATTTCCAAAATTATTTAGCTATGGCAAGCTTGGCCCCTGAAACGGCTTACCTGTCACGCCACAAACTGAGACGCTGACTGCATCTATTGGTTACATTACTTTTACCGTCGAAATGTCGAACGTTGCGCGTGGGTCTACGGAGGGCCGGGGATAATTATGTAACCGTCCGAAATGTTATCGCGTGCGACATATAAACGGCGAGCGTACGAACAGAACGCGGTACGGCACAACCTGTCGCTGCACAAGTGCTTCATGCGGGTGGAGAACGTTAAGGGCGCCGTGTGGACCGTCGACGAGGTGGAGTTCTACAAGCGGCGGCCGCAGCGCGCCGCGCACGCTCCGCCAATGCACGCGGGGTACGCGCCCGCGGTTCAGCAGCTCGCACACTTTACACTTGAACACACTCGGAACACTTACACTTGGCACACTTATAACGGTTACACTTGGCCACTTGTTGCGGTTACGATTGGAACACCGTCAGCGCTTGGCACACTCCGGTTATACTTGGAACACTGCCAGCACTTGGCACACTTCGATTACACTTGGTACACTATTAACGCTTGGCACACTCCAATAAGTACACTTTAATAACCACAATTGGTTACACTTGGAACTCTACCGGCACTTGCACACTTTTTGTGGATTCACTTGGAATTCTATCAACATTTGGCACACTCTACACTTGGAACTATAACAAAACTTGGCATACTTATAACGATTACATTTGGAACACTATCAACACTTGGCACACCTTTAACGGTTACACGAAGAACATTATCGACACTCGGCACACTTATTGCGGGTACGCTTGGAACAATTTATACTTGTCTTGTATGACACACCTATTATGTTTGTAACATTCCGCGTACAAAGCACATTTGACACAACCATAATCCTTTCTATGCATGACACACTTGTCACAATTATAACATTTTTTGTATGCCGCACTCCTCACACTTTTAACATGTATTATTCATAAAAAAACTTGATACACTTAGTACACTTTGTTAATCCTTAACACGGGACACTTAAAATAATTGTCACAAATAAAAAAAAAATGGGAAAATTGAACACTCAGTACTCGTCCATACTTAATTGCTAACATACGTTACGTACACATGGGATATTTATCACATTTGAATACTAATTATACATGTAATATTTGGTACATTTGACTTACTTGGAATACTTTACTCACGACGCACTTATTGCGGTTACACTAAGGACAAATGTTCGACATTACATGTTCGGCGTATTTGTCATACTTGAATACGTTGAATACTCGTTATACTCGTCACGTGACATGCTTTTAACTCTAAGAAAACTTGCCACAGTCTAAACACTTTACACACTTGGCGCACAGGTAATAAACAATAAAAAAAATAAAACATGAAAAACGCGGCTTACTTACTGGACTATAACCATTACTCTTGTTACACTAGTTATGTTTTAGTTACAACGTGTACGTTCAATACATATTATACCCTCAGTTCCATGGGTCACTCCAACACTTACAACATTTCTACACTTGACACAATGATCAAGAAATTAATATTCTAACAAAGCAAGTACCACACATGGGTCCACTTTACACTCTCGGGACAAGACACATTTGATACCTTATACACTTTAAATACGAAATTTACATTTACGCTTGATTTTAACAGAAACACACTTTACAAAGGAGTTGCATTCACTTTTTAATCTTACACATTTTTTAAGAGTAAATATTAAGTTTAGTTTACAAAGTTGTTACCTATGCTAGTTTGTTACACTATACTTTATAAAATTACTTACGCTTGAAATAATCGGTATAATTTTGACATTAAGCATTTGGTCATCCTTTTAGCACGTTTTATATTGTTCTATACTGTGATAATTTATCACTTGGAATGTAACTCTACTTTTTCCAATTAGCTCTTCTGTCAGACGAATACACTTTACATTGTATATTGCTGTTCACATATTGTACTGTATAATTGATTGCACCAGTAACCGAGCATTAACTTCAATCATACGTGTTCACTTAGTTTTTTCGAACAGAAATGTAATTTCTGTCTGTCACTTTACTTACACAAAACGTTTCACGCCCATATTTTCTAATATTTTCCATATAAAACTCCATTATTCAATCCAGCTAAAATACATTCAAAATTCCTGTGTATATTTTATTCTTAACTTTGAATACAATGCATCACATAGTGTAATTTGTGCAGGTTTATAATATCTAACTGGACTTTAAACAATTATTATATTATAATAACGAATTTCATTGCAATATAAAACATACAGACTTTTACTACACTAAAACTAAACATTTACTACACTTTTTTAACACGTTCCCAGAAAATGGTATTTTTCTAACGGGTTCATGAACTGATCGCATGATTGACTAACGCTGATTTCATAATTAACTTAAAATGAAAAATAACGCTAATGCTAAATCTAGTTAATGTCATCAAAAGGATTGAATGCAACAAGCTCACTTATACTTCAGTACATATTACAGAAAATAAAACTCTACAATTTTACACGTACCCAAAACATTATCTAAATTTTATTGACACTAAACTTTTACACATCTCAGCAAACTTTTACACTACATAAATACCTTTTACGCGTTCTTGTTTACTACACTTTCGACATCCGACCAACATTATTAATCTCCTATTTTAAATATTTTCTATCTAACCTAGACATGTACCTAACTCTTATCGTGTAAATAAACGTTTTTTATCTCGTTTCAGAAAATTTTTTTTTTGTGAATTTTTTCGTAATTATTTGTGTAGTGGTTCTTGATAACGGTACCGTTGTGGGGTCTTGTTACTATATCTTGGTATTTAGGTCTCGTATTGTGTGTGTACGTGGAGTTTCCGGCGCAACGGTGGCATAACGTTTTTTCTCTCGCTTGCCTATTAACCCTACCCCTTCTTCCTCCCCCTCCCCGGGTCACCTCTTCTTGGGCGAATCCTGCATGAACGGCAAAGTCTCCACGACGATCTGGCCGTGCTCCCATCGCGGCAACTACTGGCGAGGTCTCTAACCTCTAATAAACACCTTACCGCGATGGGAGCACAGCTCTTGGGGTTGCAAAGGTTGAGAACTGACCCAACCGTGGGGGTCGCATCGGACTCTCGCGTTTGGCACTCTCGGTGTTGTTACATAGCGGCGGATGAATTGTAGAACGCGATCCGGACGAACCTGTCCCTGCACAAATGTTTCGTCCGCTACGAGGACGACTTCGGCTCGTTCTGGATGGTGGACGACGCGGAGTTTGTGAAGCGGCGCCACCTGAGCCGCGGCCGGCCGCGCAAGTATGAGCCGGCGCAGGGGCCCAACGCCGCTCCCCAACAGTAAGGGCGAAACGCAGCGGGCCGCGACCGTCCAACGAATCTGATCCCCGACGCGGGCCGCGCCGCGAGACGCGATTGGCTATTGAATCAGCGCGCAGCCGCATCCGACGTGGCGATTGGTCAATCGACGGCGTCGACTATTGCGGTCGGCTTTTTTATTGGCCAATAAACAAATACGCGCAGTCGCATTCGACGTAGCGATTGGTCAATCGACGCGTCGACTATTGAGGCCAGTTTTTTATTGGCCAATAAACAAATACGCACAGACGCATCCGATGTAGTGATAGGGCGACAGACGCATCCGACTGTTACTGATTTTGTTTATTGACCAATAGATACTCTGGCTAGACGTTAATTCGCGCACTCGCATCCGATGTAGCTGGCGAACAACTACATCAGATTCGATTGCGCGTATTGACGCATCGAACCGCTGTTGAAGAGACGCAGTCATCATAGTTGATGACTGTTACATCCAGTTCGTTTATTGGCACACAACACACGGACACATACAGCTAGTTACATCATTTGGCAAACAGACAGACTGATAGTAACGATCAATTTATTAGTCAATCATCAGTTTATGGTTACAGCAGATTTATCGATTGTCTAGATAGACGCTGATAGATGCAGACGAAAATATATGATTTTGAGGTACGCGCAGATTGTTAAAGTCAATCTATCGATTGACCAATAGACACACAGATAGTTAACGCTAATCTATCGATTGACTAATAGACGCACTGATAGTTAAAGGCAATCTATTGAATGACTAATAGCCGGTCTCAAAATTACAGTTATTAAATCGACAGACCAATAGTCTTTTTGCTATTATAGGTTTATCTGCTGAACTAAAGACACAATGACAATGGTAAAGGATGTTCCTACTACGATAAGACGACACACAGACAGTTAAAACCCATTTATCGATTTGCCAATAAGCGCACTGACAGTACGAGACAGACGGTCTATAGATTGGCCATCGTTGTTCATCTATTTTTGATCAGTTCCTTGTATTATTTTTGCCGTCGCGTTAAGAGCTGTTTAGTTTGTAACATTTTGAAACGCGTATATACTACATACGATGAAAACTAAGGAAGCTGAGAAATTGTTCAGACTTCAAATATTAATAAAGCTTAGACTTTTATCGCTTTCGTATTGAGAATTGAAAACATCGGGATCGTTGGACGCTCGTGTCCATTATAGTTTCAATGTTTGTGAAACGTCTAGGAAAGAACCAAAAATTAACTATTACGAGACAATGCGATCATGTAATTTTTGGTTTATGTTTTTAAATTTTAGATCGATGTTTCTGAACGTTATGTAAAGTGTTATCACTGTGTAAGCTTAGATATATATACATATATACATATTCAAATTTGTCATGTTAGATTGTAACTAGTTAAACACGTCGTTATAACATAACATAGTAAGACGCAATACTGCGCGTGTTTACGTTCTTTGCCCCTTATTATGACGTTACAAACAACATCTGACCTAATTCACTAAGACAACGTAAGCACCGCAGTATTATAGACTTCTAGAGTGCAAAGCTGTAACCCTTGTTTTGCTATAGTTTATAACATCACTCGAGTCGGATTGTCAAAGTCAAGCTTAATTCACGATATGTTGCTATTGTTACAATGACGATATTTCGATTTGTGGACTCGATGGCCCATGCGATTGGGGATTCGTGTTTGTTTGG
This sequence comes from Iphiclides podalirius, assembly GCA_933534255.1. NCBI lineage: Eukaryota > Metazoa > Arthropoda > Insecta > Lepidoptera > Papilionidae > Iphiclides > Iphiclides podalirius. The sequence goes on along the minus strand of OW152839.1, from coordinate 8,458,174 downwards.
TGGTCTATTCTGTGCATGAATTTCGTATTTTACGTTTCTAATTTTAACGATGGATCGTCGTTGGATACCCAAGTAAGAGTGAAGTGATCTTTTCTTTTCTTATTATCCCCCCGTTTGATGTTTGCATGCTCAACCCCCGTTGCCTTCAGGTAAGTCCCGCTTGAGAGCTTCGCCTTTGCATCTCCGTCGCATGCTAGTTCGTGTGTTTTCTAATTACTATTTTTTCTTATATTGTGCTTGCTTATTTTATTCCCTTTAATCTACTTTTATTCTATTTATCTTTTATCTCTATCGACATACATTCACAAACACACTGGTTTTACCGACTCCTCAACAGATAAATTGGACCAACGTATTCCAAATTCGACACTTCACAGATATCACACTGCAACAAATTACACTATTTGTTATTTTATAACGCTTGAAAACATACAGACCATCGATGGGGGTATGACTCTGTTATTTTTTTTATCAACACATCATCGATGTAAAAACTTCCATGTGCCAAACAAATTTCCATAGCAGTTTTTGAGTTTCAAATTTTTAAATGCACCATTTTGCCTAAAATATTCAGTTTCTTTAATAATGATTACCCCCAGAGATATCAAAAAAAAAGGATGTTCGATATTGGTAGTGTTAATTGGATTTATGTCGACAGGTTCATGGGAGCACAAAGCCCTCCAATGATGACTAGCCCCCACGGTTACAGCGAGGCTCTAAAACGAAATCTTCAGGTTGGTTTCCACAGCATTCTATTATGGAGTTTTAGTAAAAGTAAAAAGTAAATAATAGCCTATATATGTCCCACTGCTGGGCAAAGGCCTCCTCTATACACAGGGTATCAGGGCATAGTCCATCACGTGGCCCCACTGCGGATTGGCGGACTTTATTTTTTTGTTATTATTTCGAAAATATGCAGGTTTCCTCACAATGTTTTCCTTCACCACGGAGCACGTATAAGTCAGCACTTAAAGTTAAAAACTTCATTGGTGCCGGCACCGGGGATCGAACTCAGGTTGCTCGAGTACATTGAATTAAAGGCGAGCGTCCGGTCACTGAGCTATAAAGGCTCTACGGAGTTTTAGTACAGAATTTTAATATAGAAAACTGTAATATAGAATGTTTCTCTGGATTCTTCAGCAGCTAATCATGTAATAAGAGCACCTTATCACGTATAAGAGTGGATCCCACTCAACTTAAATCGACTATCTGCTGACCAGACGATGTCATATTGGCAAGGTGACTAACTGTAAAGTCATTCCTGGTGAGAGCCTGACGGCCCAACATCGTCTCCTTGTCATGGACTATTTATTTACCCCGAAAAAGAAAGTAACCGAGAAACGCAAACCAAGAATTAAGTGGTGGTTGCTGAATGGACCAATGCAGAAAGACTTCCAGGCAGAGGTTGAAAGTTATAAGCTCTTGACAGACGCCGGAACTGCCCAGGAGGCTTGGGATCGAGCCCAGACGGCAATTACCGCGGCTGGACGGCGAATTCTCGGCATTTCTAAGGGAGTTCGCGTCATAGACAAGGAGACGTGGTGGTGGAATGACAAGATGCAGGGGGCAATTCAGGAAAAGAAGGCTGCGTTTAGGAAGTGGCAACAAACCAACTCTCCTGAAGACAGAGCGCAGTACATAGCAGCCAAACGTGCCAGCAAAAGAGCTGTAGCCAGAGCCCGCAGCGAAAGCCTATCTCCAATGTACGATAAGCTCGACACTGCGGAGGGGCAAAAGCTCATATACAAACTGGCACGTGCCCGGGATAAAGCGACGAAGACATCACCAAATATCTTTGTGTCAGGGATTCTCAAGGCATGCTGCTGTGCAATCCTTCCTCTGTGAAGGATAGATGGAAAAGCTACTTCCTGGGTTTACTGAACAATCACCACCCGCACAGCCTTCCATCCGAACCGCCCCCAAGCCTAGGACTTATTGCCCCGATATCACCTGACGAAGCTCGGGACTGTCTCCGCCGCATGAATAACGGGAAAGCGGTCGGGCCTGACGACATACCGATCGAAGCATGGAAATCGTTGGGCTCCCTTGGTGTGGACGTGCTTACTGATCTCTTCAACCGTATCTTGAACACTGGAAAGATGCCGAATCAGTGGCGTTTTAGTTTTATAACCCCTATTTACAAAGGGAGGGGCAGTGTTCAGGATTGCGGTAGTTATAGGGGGATCAAAATCATGTGCCACACCATGAAGCTCTTCGAGCGCATCATCGATCTCAGGCTTCGCCGAGAGTGTGCTGTCTCTGAGTGTCAATATGGGTTTCAACCAGGTTCAGGCACCGTGGATGCCATTTTGCTCTCAGAACTTTGATGGGGGCATACAGGGAGAAAAGGAGAGCTCTGCATCTAGCATTCCTGGATTTGCAGAAGGCCTTTGACTGTGTACCTCGTCAGTGTATCTGGTGGGCATTGCGATCCAAAGGCGTCAAGAGACATGTACCACGATTCCGCGTCCATGGTTAGGACCGCTGTTGGCGATACCAAACCCTTCCCGATCACTGTAGGGGTACATCAGGGCTCAGCTCTTAGTCCGTTCTTGTTCAACGTAGTGCTAGATGTGATCTCGGCTCACATACAGGACCAGCCTCCATGGCTGATGATGTATGCCGATGATATAGCGCTCGTTGACGAGAGCCGGCTGGAACTGGAGCGAAAAGTAAATCTCTGGAAGGGTACGATTGAGAACGGCGGTCTTAAACTCAATGTGGCGAAGACCAAGTATATGGCTTGCGGGAGTTCGGACTCCAGCACGATCCAAATAGGTTCTGAACCAGCCGTTAAGTCGGAATCGTTCAGGTACCTTAGATCTGTTTTGCACGAGTCCGGAAGCATCGACCATGATGTCCAAGCCCGGATACGCGCTGCTTGGGCTAAGTGGCGAGAGGTCACAGGTGTGGTCTGCGACCGCAGGATACCACCCAAGCTGAAGGGACAGGTTTACAAGAGCATCATCCGGCCTGTACTTCTGTACGGTAGCGAGTGCTGGCCAGCGCTATCTCGGCACACTCAAGAGCTTCACGTCACGGAGATGAAGATGCTAAGATGGATGTGCGGTATCACGCGTGCTGACCGCATACGCAACACATTCATTCGAGGCAGTCTCGGGGTCCGTGACGTAGCGGATAAGCTCCAAGAGCGGCGGCTGAGATGGTATGGCCATGTCGCACGCCGGTCGGAAAAATATGTCGGAAGGATATGCCTTGATATGCCTGTCCCAGGAGCTAGACCTACTGGCCGCCCAAGGAAGCGATGGCTGGACGTTGTGAAGCAGGATATGAGAGCCAATGGACCCATGAGGATGTCGAAGATCGGGCAAAGTGGAGAAGATTAAGTAGGAAAGCAGACCCTGGCAATTGCGGGGATAAATGCTACGTAGAAGAAGAATCATGTAAGAAGGGCATTTAAAGAAAAATATTGAAGTTTTGGTTTAAAATTTTGAACACCTTTTTTCGGTATTTTACGTATGCAATTTACTTTAGACAAGAAAATCTCTTTTCGTAACCAATTAAGAAATTAAGTATGGAATCTGGAATAGCATATGAATTTATTATATCGCTTCTTATTTTTAAGTTATTGACAGGTTGACTGTTTGAATTTGCGGCAAATTTTGCCCTTGCGTGAATTCTCATAGAAGACCGTGGCAAAGTGGCAAAATTCTACTTTTTAGTTTCGTCTGATGAGTGCGGTTACTGAAGTGCACTCTTTTAATGCATGGCAAAGGATCTGCAACCGGTGATGATCATCAAACATCAGGTTAACCGCCCTCTCGATGGACATTTCCCTCATGCGAAAAAAACTCTCATAAAATCGTCAGATGATAACAATATCAAGGCTTCTAAAGCACAGAGACAAGATTGTCAATCAACCCAATCTACAACCATTACAATTATATCTCATCCATATTGCCTACTTGAAGGTATCGAAACTGATCCAACAGTAATTGATCAATTAACGTCGTCTTCGTCAGGGCATGATGGAAGACTGTAACCTGTCGTACATCTCCGGCGAGGATCACATGATGCAACCGGAGGAGTATCCGTCGTCGCACGATGATTATAGGTAAGGAACATTCTTCTTTCTTTTTTTTTTTAAACATTGCCCACACTTTAGCATAACATTATCCTGTGTTGTAAGGACATTGTATATACATAAATTTCACGTGGACAAACAAACACCCAGATCCGAATCTAGTAATGGCCGGTATGTGTAATGCAGATGTAAATTCCGCTTCTGCACAACGAGTATTACAAGATAGTCCGCCACGTAACCCTATTGCAGATTGGCACAGTTCACATTAATTTCATATTCATTTAAATTTCGAAGAGATGCAATTTCGAATCTCGTAGCGTCGAAAGCTTTTGTCTAATTATCTACAAAAATTAAAATTTTAAGTTTCCGTTCGATTGCAGAGACTACTACTAAAAATTAAAATAGTTATAAAATATCTTTGATTTATTTTAAAGAACCAACATATTTATTCAGAATGCTTTCCCTCAACGTCGAAGTTAGTCTAATTGACACTATCTATTTGAAATGTTATACTCGTGATACACTAAGCTTTTACAAGCTACGCTCATTATTTTAATGATGTATTCATTAATTTCATGTGGCATTAGATAAGATATTATCAAACGTTTCGTTTGTAAATATAAATAAGTAATCTGCTATCAAATCGCTCGGATTTAAAAAAGTATGATACCTGCATATATTTTCTTATTGGATTCGATTGGCTATGTATATTATAAGGATCTCCCAGGGTTCTGTCCTAGGACCTTTACTATTCGTTGTAAGTCTATGAACTATTAGAGTCAACTAGATTCGTATACACTTTAAACCATTGATTCATGGCTTTGTTTCGTAACATATTATTATACATTGTTAAAGTATTGAAATAAAATAAAATTGTATCTTTGAGTACAATTCCCTCCCATATCCACGAATGCTGTCATATATTCGAAACGTCTGATATTAGAAATTAAATCCGGAGAAATAGTTTATTTTTCATCAGAAAAATTTCTTCAGAAAGTGATAAAAGAATAATATTTTATATCAAAAAATAACTATATAAAATACTGCACTATCACAACGAATTAAAAATTAAAAAAATTGTGAATTTAGAATTAGAATTCCTTATATAAAATACAGAGAAGATACCGATATAGTACAGCAATGCACAAAAATGACTAGTTTTTTTGTACCAATTTCATCTTATTAAATTAAATTAAATCACCAACGACTGATATACATTATGTATGTTACTATTGAACCACCTACGTATTAAACTTTCCTTTACGCCATTGTTTGCCTGGAAGAGATCGCTATGAAACGATAAGCCGTCAAACTGTGCATTCCATTAATTTGTTTGTCTATGGTGAATTTTTGTATCCTTTTATGTGTGGTGGACAATAAAGTATTCATTCATTCATTCACTGTGTCTATGGAAGAGACCGATAATTAAGGGAGTTGTGGGAAATGTGGTAAAATGGTTTCCATCGTTCCCTCCACAGCCGGCCTCAGATGATGAACGGCTACGGCAGCAGCAGCTCCAGCCATGACGCGAAGGCAGAAGACCTCAGCGCCAACGAGGGCCAAGACATCAAGCCGAACATCTACGCCCTGAAGAATGAGATGCAGGCTTCGGACTACTCCAATAAAGGTATATATGATGTAGATGATATATTATAAGATGTGTATATGTATTGACACTTCCAGTGTATACATCGTACCTTATTATCATGTGACATTCTTAAAACGAATGTCTTATGCACTGTTAATATTGTCCTAATTTTAAAATAAGTTTTGGGATTTCGTTGATTCTTCACGCTTTATAAGTATTACGAAATGTTTAAGAATGTAATAACTTGATCAGCGACAATTAAAATGAATATAAGAATAGAACACAGATCAGCTGCAGTAACATCTTAAACTTTTACATAAATGACAATGCTTTATCAAGGATATTTCTATACATCTGAAGACCTTTCGTTATACAAGTAGTCTATGCTAAATACATGCTTAGTATCGGCGCGATAATTTCGCCAAGTTTGAACAGATAGCTAATAGATATGATTATACGGGACGATTTTCCTCCCAAAAACCTGCTAGTGTATTCTAATTTTCATGTTTTTTATGCGAGAAGGTGGCAAATGAGCTGGCGGTTCATCTGATGTTGAATGATAACCGCCATTGAGATTTCCAACGTCCGTGGTGTCGCAAATGCGTTGGCATCAATAAAGTGGGCCCCGCCTAGCTCGCTCACCGGAGGAAAAGTATAATACTTCCACTTCACGCCAATCTTCTGCGAGGTCGTGATACTTACCCGGAAGGACCTGCCCACTTGTGCAACAGCAAAGACTGTTGCGTGGCCCTACCGTTAAAGGTATTCACCCGATGGTAAGTGAAGATGTGACCTTGCAGATTACACAAACAAGGAGCCTAGCGGCAACCGCTCTAGCGAGCCCAGCCCTTACGAGGACTACTCCCGCCCCGAAGACAGATATCGCCCCTCAATGTCCCACATCAAGGACGAGGCCGAGAACCTGTCGCTCAACGAGCAGCGATCCGACAAATAAACACGCGACGAATCACACAGACCCCCGTCGTAGCCAATCGGATGCGAGTTCTAAAACCATTCAGAAACATTTAGACCAATCAGGAAACAGATATCTAGAAAATAACAGCGTAACCCTCAGCGGGATTTCTGAAGATTTCCGAACCGATTAACAATCTAACTCAACATAACAATTGCAGAAGGACCGATGTAAAAGGTCCAACACACCCGGCTGGATTCAACAAACTATTGAGAAAAAGCGAACGTCACTGACGAACATTTGAATTAAACAGTTATCGCTAAAGCGTCAATGGATCAGATCGAAAAGTAAACTGTAGAAAGCAATGCCCCAAACTTAATGATAATCGAAGAACAACCCAGCGAAGCACCACATCCCGAAGAACAATCCAAGCTACTGATCAGTTGAAAACGGCAGTCAAACAACACGCTCTCTAAACAGAGTCGGAATGTGCATCGAAATTGGCGACGATTGTACAACCGGCGAATTTCATCAGCAATTTAGTTAGTCTACTAAACTATACGATAAATGAACCGATTTCAGGTAGTCATAGGCTTCTATATGTATATCACAGTAATACCAAGTAACCTACGGGTGTAGAGCTCCGTTTTAGATATAGCGTTTGTGTTCAGTGCGGAGTTTAACTAAGTTTAGTCGGATGTAGCTATACGGTTGTTTTAGCCGGACATTTATAGGTTTTCTTTACTTTTCGTCAGTCGGAACCGCTCTAACGGGACCCCTTCAAGTATTATAGCTATTAATATCTCACTCGTAACCATCATCTCGTTAACGTTTCTACGTTTATATTATTTCTATGTAATTTAGGGGAATTTTCGAATTGTTAGTTGTAGGCTAAGTTAGGTACGTAGCTGTTTGTCGGTAGGACTCGGTCGCGACCATTTGCGCCGACCACGACCTTAAAAGGTCCATATCAATATTTAAATGGGAAAAAAATATTTAATCATTTGTAATATAAAATTTTAAGAACAATAAGTAGTTGTATTTGGACTGTTTAAAGTTAATGGTACATAAATCGTTCACGCATAGCGTTTTCTTTCGTTGTTGTCTTTCCTATGGTTCCGTTGATCGACGGCCATTTGTGTTTTGTTTGGAAGGCAAAGGAATTATCAAAGATAGATCTCAGAAGCGCTTTATATGAATGCATGCAATAGTCGTCGGCTACTTGTGATTTGACAAATGATCTGAAGAACCTTCACAACCTTACACCTCCCCCCATCCCCCCTCCTCCCAATTTTTCGTATTTACAACGTGCCATAGACAAGTTGGTACCATTTTAAATTCGCTTCTTATTGTGATTCCATGGAATTGTTTATTGTGTTTTATTTTTTTAATAGTTTTTTTTTTACATTTAGGCTTAGATTGTAAATATTCATCGTTAACACGGAGCTGTAAATTGTTTAAGAAATAATAAATGTGGGCTCTTGTAAACGTGTATTGAAGGCATATTGAAATCGTTGATGTTGTAGATGATTTAGATGAAAAGGAAAACTTACTCGTAGTGGTAAACATTTCTACAGTACCTATATTATACGTTAGTAGATTGTTTTTTTTTTTTCTTTACCCACATTGTGTAAACATTGCATTTGTAGGTTATCTGTGCATTTACTATGACAGCCCGGCGTTATACGGCAGCTGTTTAACTTATTAATAGGTTGGAAACGATCATATCACAATTATGTATGTATAGTTATTAAATATTTAACGTTAATATAAACGGACGTCTCGCTGTAACCTATCGCATATAACCATTTCGGAACATAATATCGCTTAAAAACTCTTAGTAGAATTGTACCGTTCGTCCGTAAGGCTCGAAATGGGATCTCTTTGGTCGCGGTAATTTTCCGTGAGCGGAAACGGGACGGAAGATTTCCATTGGACGAAAGAGTGAGACGGCGTGTTTTGTATGCGTAATGCAGACTGACCCAAAGAGTTTCCATTTCGCTTTTTCGCATGCGCGAGCGCATTTTACTATTTTATTTTTTGGGAAATTTATTTGAAATTAGTCGAAAGTTTATTTTATTTTTCGAAATTCAATTTCTATAGTATTTTTTAGGAGTTTACATGCCGTGCTATTCCCGTTTAATAGAATATATTTTTTAAATCGTTTTGCGTTTGATTTGTTTCGAATTGACAAGCTGTATTTTTTTTTTATTGTACTAATATTTAGTACCTATTTTTGGTTTAAGATAACACGTTGTTGTACATTTCTTCTATGTTTTAGGAATGTATTAATGATGTACTTTATGTATTAAGGATTTTTTTTTTTTAATTTAGTTAAACTGTCAAGATGACAGCTGACAGAGAAATTAAAAAGAAACTTGTATTTGAGTTAGTACTCTTCCTGTTAAATTACTATGTAGATCCCTATTACCGATTTAACTTTCAACGTTCAAATCTTTATTATTGTTACGTACACGTTTTGATTTGATACAGTTTATTTGTAGTCGAAGTACAACGGACTAGTTGAAATGTAACGCAGTTTGGAAATGTCTGGAATTGATTTATATGTTATAATTTTATTCGCGCGCAGTGCGTCGCTGTTTATGACAAGATTACTTCGACGGACGTTTTTACACGAGTGGGGGGGAAAGAGACGGCCGTCCGGCTGGATCTCTCTGTCCCACTTTGGCGCCCAACGCGCCGTACATTTATCGATCATTGTAAATTATATACTTAATTAGTGTTGTATTAAACCAAATCATACATTTACAAGCGTGTTTTATTTCCTCCCCGTTCCATTGTTCGATTTCCGATTTATTTATCATCTTTTATAAACAGCTTTATACTATAGCGTTTTAGTCAACACAACTGATATAGCCTCTTTATACGAATTTATATTATCGCTGAAGCCACGTGGTATTTTCAATGAAAGTTGTTACGAGGATCCTACACAATCCCTCGTTATGACAAAGCACGCATGTTCACATGTACCTCTGCTTAGATATGGTCTATCTAACTTATGGAACCTTGATCCGACAAAGCTAAATCTGTAGTATTTGTTAATGTCACCTAATAAGTGATTACCGCCGCCGAATGAAATCCAGAACACCCGAGGGTTGAAAATACCTTTCAACAGTGGGCCCCAATTACCTCACTCACCAGACGACGCGTGACGCATATACAGGGATATTTTTTGAGAAATCCCAAATTTACACAGGAGGTTCAGACTCGGTAGTATAATCGTTTATTGAAATAAAAATCAAAGTTTTTTTCCAAAAACTGCCATTCTATTTCCTAAAAAACAGAACGTGTTGACAATGCGGTCATTCATAAATACCTAAATTTTACTGCGCAAGAACTTATGTGCGTGTTAGTTATGAATGATCGCGCGTAAAATAAATGAGTTGCGTATAAATCACGCACTTTTTGAGATAAGTTCAAATGAATGTAATTACAAGTGATTTTAAATATTTATTATTTTTTATATAACATTAATTATGTCTAGAATTTAATTTAAAAAAATGGATACACTTAGAAAAGCTAAGGTAAGGCGGTTATTTTTTTTTATTTCATTAATTTATTGTTTCTTTTTAATGTTTTTATTGTCTATTCCACTTTTTGTTATCCTTATTATCAGTTGACTTCTTGACCAGAGTCTGTCCCGTGACCATGAACGCTGGAAAGGGTTTGAAACGTCAGGAATTTCAAAACAAAATAAAAACGCGATCAAATCAGTAAACTAGTTTTATTTAATACTTATTATCAATGTTAAAGCATGAAAACCTTTACTTGTAGAAACAACTGGCTAAGATTCTTTTGGCGACCCGAATGGCGTTGTGGGTAGTGTACCTGCCTCCTGCGCCGGAGGGTGTGGGTTCGATCCCCACTACTGCAAAAATATTGTGTGATGAACATAGTATTTTTCTAGTGTCTGGGTGTTTATATATGTATCATATGTATTTATTTACAAAGGAAAGGTATGTTCAAGTATGTTTATCAGTTTTCTATTACCCATAGTACAAGTTTTGCTTAGTTTGGGACTGGAGAATGTTGTGTAAAAATGTTTCCAAAAAATATTATTTATTATTTATTTATTTATTCTTTGCCCATATATTTCTTAGACTACAAAATAAATAAATAAATTTAATACAGGTCGTTTGCAGGCGTAATTCAATGGACTACGTTGAAATGTTACACATACTAGTGTAAGATATCTATGAAGATGTCCGGATATGGATTTAAGTTATAATTATAATCTGGGTCGTTCTTTTTTTGTGTCAAGGTGACTGTCTAATGCTTTGGTGGAAGTGATCTGAGGGTTCACCTGATGTTAAGTGATGACAGCCGCCCGTTGACATTTGCAACACCCGTAGGTTTGCAGCGTTGCCACTTTATAATAAAGTGGCCCTCGGCCATCTCGCTCACTAGACGAAAGGCAGAAGTGTAACACTTCCCCTTCACGTGGCGCTCTGTTAAGTGTAACACTTCCACCTCACGTGGTCTTCTGTGATGTGTAAAGCTACCATTTCACGTGGTACTTAGCCGGATGGGCTTGCCCATTCGTGCAACAGAGAACTGTTACGTGGGCCCACCACGGTTAAAATCATGTTGGAAATGAGATTAAAGTACTGAATATAATCGAATTTAATTCAATTTCCAACTAGGGCACCGTTATTTCTTGCAAACATTGTTTCTCTTTCGACTTCCGTATTTCGTTATATGTTCCAGTAGCTGCATTCAGACATGTGCGGTTTTTGCAACAGATGCTTAAAGGCCCATTTACACGATGCCATTTTCTTGTACATACAAGAGCAATAATTGAATGCAATAAATTGCGCGCAATAATTGTTTAGACCATTTGTTGTTTAGACCATGCAACTCATTTATTGCTTCAATTTAATTGTATACAACAGGCAAGAAACTGGCACCATGTAAATGGGCCTTAAGAATATACAGTATGTTTGAAAGCCCGATGCAAAGTCGTATAAAGGGGTGATGTCTATTTAAATAATTTTCGGACATACAGTTCCAAGCATACTATTTTCGAATCTCGTTTGTGACGAACTTGTTAAAAATCTATAAACGGTTGACTATTTATAATAATCAATTAGCCCGACTTATTATACTTGGTAGGGAGGCAACATTGTTTTTATTTCTTTGCAAAAATGTCTGGCCTAATTATCAATATATTTTCAAATTCTAGTCTAAGTTTCACGCACTTGTCTTGTAATGTACTCGTAAAACTTATATACTCCCGTTTTGAGCTTACCGTAATGACGGTGAACCGTTGAAATATGCTCGTGAGCCCTTTTGTTATGCATCACTTATATCAGAACTTAACTAAACTTTATAATTATTAAGTTTATGCTTAAATCAATCCCACTTAATAAAAAAGGAATCTAATAATTGTAAATTATTTGATCAGGTATTATTCTTTTTATAAATCAAAAGCGTGTTTGTAAAAAATCATCGATTCTCACAAATGCAAAATGCCCGCGGGGAAAAATTAAAAAAAAAAAGTCCATGTAGCATAATCTGTGACAAACATTGTGAGGCGTCGTGACAGTGTTATGATATTTCTGCTGGCTCGAGTGATTCATTTCATACCATTCACATTTGCTAAGCAGCCGCATCGCGTTCCGAGAGATGTTTTCACGATATCTATTATAAAAAAAAAAACGAGTAATATCCGTTGAATGACACGTCGTATCCTCCGCGGCGTGTCGAGACGCAGTGATCTTTTTATTTCTGTAGATATTAAATAACAGTTTCAACGTGACTTTTTATAGATAAATTGTAGAAAATTTTACCGGCGCTACGAAATCGAACCTGTGTCTTTTCCCAATTTACCTATTAAAACTAATATTTGATCGTCTTGAGATCTTATAAAAACTGATAATAAAAATAAAAAAAAAATATCCTGAAAGTAACAAATGTGTCGTTAATGACTCAATGACGCAGTTGCCAAGGTATTGGCTTCGGTGCCTGAGGCCGTGGGTTTGATAATTATTTCTGTGACCCATAGATAATTGATTCTCAATGTTTTCGAAGGGAAGACTGCAATAAATAAATAAATATTTTCGGACACATTTTACACAACGCTATCTAGTCACAAAGTAAGCAACGCTTGTACTATAGATACTAGAAAACTGATAGACACACTTAAACATACTTTTCTTTTGCAAAAAATACATATTATACATATATATATATATATAAACACCCAGTCACACTGGAAAAACGCTATGTTCATCCCGCAATATTTTTCCAATAGTGGGGATCAAACACACCCCTGGCGCAAGAAGCAGGTGCACCAATCCCCTTGCCAATCGCCAGGTGGTAACTTACGAACGTGTTAATTTCTATGTAAAATTTCGACGTTTCATAAGACCGCGCAAGAGTCTATGTGATATTTTGAATTTGAATCGGTTCGAGATCTTTCTGGGTCGCAGTGGTGGTGGGGACTTACTACCCTTAAACACAAAATACAATACACAATACAAAAAGTGTGTATACATATTAGCGATTAAATGTTTATTTACATACAGGCTTACACCTGTCTTGTATCGAGTCTCTGGGAGTTGTACCCCAAAGCTCGGACATTGGCTCAAGCTAGCAAATTAAGAATGGCTCAACAGCTTCTTCCAGTGTGAATATGTCAGCTTGATTTGCTAGGAGAACAGCACGAGGTGAGTATTTATGCTTTTGGGTTTCGGCTTGTACATGTCTGCAATATGACCTCAGTCTTGTGATTTTCCCTTATAATCAGGCGGAACGCTTGATTAATTGCCATAATTTAAAAATCATCATCATTTCAACCTATTTGGGTCCACTGCTGAACATAGCCCTCACCCACAGACTGCCACGAAGTACGATCCTGAGCCACATGCATCCATCAACTTTCAGCAAATTTGCACAGGTCATCACTCCATTTAGCTGGGGTCGACTGACATTGCGATGGCTAGTACGAGGCTGCCACTCGAGAACCTTTCTTCTCCAACGGTTACCGCTTCTAAGAGCTATACTCGTATTTACTAACTACATTCATTAGTAACGAAAATAAATACTTAAACAAAAAGGAATATACAAATATCGTTAAGTCTTATTGCCACATCTTTAATGATTTAACTGAACACGTTTCAAACATAAAATAAATTAAAATTTACGATGGCTTGTTGAAAATCCGATTGTGATTCCAAACTTTGGGCGGATTCATCGCGGCCACTCCACGAAAACGCGTCTCCAATAAAAGTACAGTTTAAAAAAAGAAGAGCTTACATTTTATTATTATAAACGCATAGTGTAATTTCATCGATACGCCAACGTCCCGTACGCGCGCCTCCTTGATTTATGACACGAAACAAGTGCGATAGTGTTGTGCCGAGTAGATGTGTTACCGATAGAGTAGTGTTTATTGAAATATAATTTTTAAATTGGTCGAGATTAAACTAGATGGTTTGCACACAGTATTCAAGCGTACTGCGTTCGTAGTTGTGTGGAGGGTGAACAACATCACCAAGATTTCAGCCTGTTTCAGTCCACTGAACATAGGCCTCCCCATAGACGAAGCATTATCCATTATCCTGCATCTATGGACTTGTATCTATAGACAAGTACTACGCACATATTTTGCACAGGTAGTCACTCCGTAGTCGTCCGACTAATAGCTCCTCAATTTCTATATAGTTGTTGTATTTTCAGCGTTGTTTAGTCGGTTTCATGACAAAACATGCATACTACATTCCCGTGTACGGAACAACGCATACTGTGCGCTGAATATCATTTGACAAGAATAAATAACCAACCTTGTGAGAAATCTTAAGTGCCCCAAGTGTTTAATTCATACATCGATACACAATGTTATCGACACCGCTCCCATCCCTACTCACTAACTGACATGTGGCTCTTAATTATAACAGCAGTCGCAAGCAACTACAAAACCACAGAGCCGAACAAAAAAAAACGTCCAGAATAACTGTATTTTTAATCCCGATCTGGTTACTGAACTCGTCTATATCGAAAGGCGAAATAACGACATAGAGAAAAAAGAGCGGCTTTTTCACCCGCGCACATGTCTACGAATGGGTTGAGATTTTTTTCCATCGCCCACGTCCAAAATGTGTCATTTCGATTCGAAATGGTGAGTTAGGTGGTTAATTTAGTACTCCCGAATGTTTTTCGTAGTACGAAGTAAGGACGAGATGAGTAATGGTAGGACACATGGCAATGATTCGGGCATTTTTGTCGTCATGCGACACACGTGAGAAACTTTTTTTTTCCGCCATTAAATAAATGATTCGTATCTGTGTGTATCTCGTTTTTAGTCATTTGTTAATGAATTCCAACACTGTTTGCTTTTTTATAAAAGAGGTTGGCAACGGGCATGCGGTTAGATGAACCATCTAACCGCATGCCCGTTGCCAACGTTCGTTACATCACTGTTGTATGAGGGTGCCGTTACCGCACTCACTGGAACGCATAATAAGGTTTAAACATTTCATTTCATTTCATTGTGCAAATGTGCGGGAAGTCGATGGATGCAGGTGGCTCAGGATCTCACTTCGTGGCAGTCTACGGGGGAGGCCTATGTTCAGGAGGGGCGCAAACAGGCTGAAACGATGATCATGAAACATTTCAATTTCGCATCGATCTTCTGTTAGATTGTAATACATTACACCACACTGCTGAGCAAAGGCCTCTATACAGAGATAAACTCAAGACAGTTTTCGCACTGATAACGTAAATTTAGTTAATAATAGATCAATACAAAAGGCCTAAGGGTCTTGTCGGCGACTTGACCCTAATTGTATTTTGCGTAATTTTAAATTTGTGGGTCTCTTCGGACTTTCCTTTCAGCCGGGCCGTATAGATATTAAATCAGATTTCTCGTAACAATTTCATCGGTGCTGCATTCGGTTTAAATCTAAGGTTTCGCTACAAACAAACGCCACGGACAATTGAGTACCGTACCTCTCAATACGTTAAATATATTTGTAATAAATTTATTTTAAGTTTACTCGACCTCCAGCAATAGAAACTGATTACTAAATGTACCATATAACACAAGGATTTCAGACCTCAGTTAAAAAAAATCGTTAAAAGCTTAGTGTCATAGCATTGTGACCACTTTTAAACATGAATTTCATCATTATATCATGTATCTGTTTGTTTGAAGAGTCAGAGAATAAAGTTGATCACCTAATAACAAACAGTGTACAGCTCCAGGTGGTACCTTGTACTTTTTAGTATCAAGATGTTCCTGTTGCGATTTACAGCTTTAATTGAAACAATATTTTTTATTATTCTTAACATCATAAAAAAAATTACAAAGTGTGATTTAAGCCCTCGGCGTTTTCTATTTGTCTACTCTAATGTGATTCAGCTTCAGTCTGTAATTTGTAGATGCATTTAATAAAAAATAATAATAAACGCTATATATGGAGCTCTAAATCATATATACCAGACAATTATAACTACAAATCAATATAAAAAGGTTATAAGATACAATGCAACCCTAGCATATAACAAAATTGACACGTGAATACGTTTATATATATTTTTTATATGAGAAGGTGGCAAACGAGCTGGCAGTTCACCTGGTGGTACCTAAGTGATAACCACCTCTCATGGACACCGACAACTCCTGAGGGCTTGCGGTGCACACACCAGACGAAGCGCAAAAGTATAATGCACTCCACGCTGGATTTTTTAGGCCGTGGTACACCACAATACCCATCCCCACATGAGTCTGGCCACATAACAGCAGACGTTGTTGCACGAATGGGCAGGCCGTACCAGCCCGTTAGTGCTTATAGAACCACAAAGTCATCGACAAATACGGACATACAACTACCTACAACCAACCAAGTAAGAATAGACAACGGTCAACATAGATCCAGTTCCTTTTAACGGTTCCGAGGACTTTATACCGTAAAGGAGTATACATTTGCCTGTTAATGTATAGAAGAAAGTCTCGCCTTTGAAAATTCAACAGCATTATTCGGGATTTCTTTAATCGAAGCGAGGGGAGCTCTTGGTTATGAAAACATAACAATCTGTTACATGACATTTTTCAACTACAGCGTCTTTCACAGCGTATGGGATATTGCTGTGCGGATTTGTGGTCTATTTAGCATAATATATCTATTAAAATCAAACTGTCCACAGTCTAGGTTCTCTACTTGCAAGTCCTAGGTCCACACGAATCGAATTTAGACTTTACCCTTATAAAGTCTAGCCAAAATTGTATTGAACACAGGTTGCTCGAGTATATTGAATTAAAAGTGAGCGCTCGGACACTGAGAAATCCCTGACACTTAGTTGACATAGAGACTCGTATTTTCAGCTCAGGTGTTACTGATGCCGCTCCGACACTGAAGAAGCCCTTAAATAAGACCACTAAAATTTATAAAGTAAGCAAGTAGCTTCAAAACCATAACACTGCCTGCCGTTAACGGATCAAAGTCCAGCCGTATGGCGTCTTGGCAATGTTTGTCAAGTCAAAGGGGTCTAAAGCCAAATGTCTACTAGTTGAAGGGACATTGATGGCACCCAGAGCCCTTTGGATGAGGTCGTTCAGGCCACGTGGCGGTAATAACTAACAAAACATTCGACATAGATAATATGCTTGAACTGTTCATGAATATGCTCGCAGTGAACTACAAGCATATATGTATATATGTCTATAATCGATCGAAACAGGCCTAGCGTTCCGTAAACAAAACCTATCTGGCGTTTCCATTAATTTACGCCGAAAAAAGTCCCCGCGGGCCGCAATGAAAGGGTTTTCGGGCGGCGACTTTAAAAAACAAGCACATCTAGTTTTCGGAGAGTGAGAGTTTATTTATACAGCAGTTTTTTATCCATGTGCGGTGAGGCGTGTGGCACAATTATGCCTCTACCATTATTGTATTTATTTCTGTTTGCTTCCACATGTGCGCGTGCGCTTGCGTCTGGCGAGCAGGGCTGCAGCGACACCCATCGAGGCCCGCGGACTTTTTGAGTGCATGAATCATTCAACACAATTTGTATTGTTGAGAGTAAAATATAATTAATTAAATTAATGATCACGGCTCTAATGACATTGAGCCGTGATAGCTCAGTGTCCGGGCGCTCGCCTTTAATTCAATATACTCGAGCAACCTGAGTTCGATCCCTGGTGACGACTTAGTGCTGACTTATCACATGCTCCGCGGTGAAGGAAGACATCATATTTTCGAAATAATAACAAAAAAAAATATTTGGAAGATATGTGAAGTCCGCCAATCCGCAGTGGGGCCGCGCGGTGGACTATGCCCTGATACCCTCTGTATAGAGGAGGCCTTTGCCCAGCTGTGGGACATGTATAGGCTGTTACTGTTACTAAATTAACGATTAATTAACAATTGGTTCATCTGGCGTCAAGTGGTCATGGTGGGCTTATTGAATTAATATTTAATAGTAAATTGAAACAATCATTACACCATAAGACGAAGTAATGGCTGCATGTGACCGGTGGACGCAAATGGCGTTTATTATGGTGTTCTAGAAATACCTTTGTTAGTTGGTCTTCTACCCAATGGTGGAAGTCTTTCAGTTGATGAGAATGATGCCCGTAATGCGTTTAAGTGTTTGTAAGCGATTTAAACATGTTTTGTTATATGTTTTTTTATTTATCATATTATGCTATAAAAAATAGGTAGTAAGAAGACTTTCAAGAAGAAAATGCAACTGTAACTGCTTATTAGATAAATATTTGTAGTTTTATTTAATGAAACATTTATTTTATTACGTGAACAATATGCGAATGAGAATAAACATTGTAAATGTTTTTACTTATCGGTAATATATTACGGAACTTTAAGTCTTTTCATCTTGAGCCGTGGCAGCTCGGTGTTTTAACGTGAGAAGGTGGCAAACGAGCTGGTGTTCACCTGATGTTAAGTGATGAACGTTTCCGAGGTATCGAAGATTCTGCAGAATCAGTCGCGGCATCACATAGCCATAGGTTAAGTTTAATTGAATGTTCCGTACAGAGAAAGCGGGCCGCAGTTGGTCGCCCACGGAGCTCGCGAGCGTGTTAATTTGGTGTACCACCGCGACGATCAGCGTATCTAAAACTTTGGCTTTCACAATTTCTCGGAAATACATATCAATAAATAGTGTGACATTATTTACGTAATAATAAGACGGCTAAACTCACGTTAAAACTCATTATTAACGTAACTTCACTTGCTATTACATAAATAGTGGTATTACTTTTATAAGGGTATTCTCTAATCGTTTGTTATCTTTATTAATTAACTTTAAAGATTTCGAATTAAATTCATTCGTTCGGACGATATATCGTGAGAACGAACAATTTTAGCCTTCTGAAAAGTTACCCAAAATATATGAACGTTTATAAAACACAAGTACGTTAAATACATAACGATTTATAAGTTACTACGATCAGTTAAAATTAAAAAAACTGCATTTTTAAAGTTCACCGTGTCGTATCATTAATCTATTTAAAATAAATTTATTTAACGATTCAATAGTAAAGGTTTCGTGTGACTGTGCTTAAACAGTTTGAGAGCCGCGTGCGGTGCGACAAGTGTAAGCATTTCTTGCTGCCGTCTTGCGCCCTAGATAGCGTTACGTGAAACAATACTTAATAAGCACATTAATCATACACTTGTGCGCAAGTCCGGACCGATCTGTTTCATGTTCGACGTAAACAATTATAATCGTAATGGACACAAAGATATGCATCCAACCCTAGTATTATAATGCATTGTGTACGTTAGATTTTACTGCTTTCGTGCATTTATTATGCGAAAAGTTGTCAAGCGATCAGTGAACAGTCGGTTCACCTGATGTTAAGTCACTACCGCTTTCCATGGACAACACCTGAGTGCTTTCAGATCCGTTGAAAACCTTTAAAAAAGAAACCGTGGTAGCCGGCTACCACGCTCACCAGACGAAACGTGAATGTATAATACTTCCACTTAACGTTGGTCAGGCGAGGCCGTGGTATTTCCTCTCACGAGCCTGCCCATTCGTGCAGACTGGTTTATCCAAAGTACGGTTCTTCAGAGCAGCCTGTCATGAACTTCCGCGATGCTCAACCATGGCTTACGATTGCCAACCTATAGTGCAGGAGTGAACACGTTGTTACCGAGCTAGTGCGTTCTCTACGAGGGGCGTTTAATGTATTCCCGGTATAGGGTTAAAAGAAAAAAGAGTACAATAAAGTATCAGCCTATGCATGTCCAACTGCCAGGCAAAGGCCTCCTCTGTACAGACGGTATCAGGGCATAGTCCACCACGCGGCCCCACTGCGGATTGGCGGACTTCACATGTCTGCGAAATATTTTATTTTTGATTTCGTAACTATGCAGGTTTCCTCACGACGTTTTCCTTCACTGCTGAGCACGTGATAATTCAGCACTTAAATTAACAATTTCATTGGTGCCGGCACCGGGGATCGAACTCAGGTTACACGAGAATTTTGAATTCAAGCCGAGCGCCGGACACTAAATTCTTAGACATTATTCCTTATAAGCAAAAAATTCTGAATAAGTATTATTTTTTTCAATGTATGATCTCATTATGCGAGAAGTCGATGGATGCAGGTGGCTCAGGATCGTACTTCGTGGCAGTCTATGGGGGAGGCCTATGTTCAGCAGTGGACTCAAACAGGCTGAAATGATGATGATGATGATGATCTCATCATCTTAATACGCTTATTTGAGCAATACACTTATCTCACCAAAGAAAGCAGAACAACATCAACTATCTCCGAGTACACATTCCTTACAATAATGGACGTTAGAATTTTTGAGAAAGGTGGCAAACGAGCAGGCTCACCTGATGGTAAGTCATCACCACCGCACATCGACACCTGCAAAACAATTTCCAATTTCTTCCCTATAGGTTAGTCATATGTTTATCATAATGTTTTATATGATTTTTTCTAAATGTGTTGGCGCTGGCAACACTGTATACCGGATATGACGTTATCTTCTCGAGCCAAGGGACACATGGTTGCATGGAGCAGTGGTCACTTGGATTTCGGCTGTATCCCCGGACCGTGATATAACCACTAGTATATTTAGTTATGCCATATTCTTTATGATAGACACAAAAAATTTTGTATGTCATTTTAGCGTTACTACCCGTAACTTGTACTCAACCACCAAAGGTTAGCTGGAAGAAAATGCTAATTAGCATTAAGTTCGCCTTTGTACAAACTTCTAGTACAATAAAGAATATACAAACAAACAAACTAGTGCTGCTTGTCGTTATAATAGTTGTTCATATTCCAGTTCAGTAATAGTTAAAATATTAGATCAAGGTAAAAACGTTAGAACTCTTATATATGCTACATGGATTCATATGTTCGATCCATAAAACTGCGCAATTATATATTTTATTATTTTATACGTTACATGATAATTTATTTTAATGACACATATAAACATGTGAATCAATATTCTTCATTTATTCATGTTTCGATGACCAGCAACACGCCTAAGTTTATGGTAAACAGATATAGCAAATGCTCTCACCGAGCAAATAAAAATTAATTTATCTCAACATTATAGAAGACGTAATCAACATAATTGACAACAATCAGCAGATCTTGTAAATCAATGTTGTTAATGTTGATGCTTAATTAGATTTAAAATGTCGTTATTATTTTATTTAGCCACGTGGCCGTCTGGAAATGATCTTTACATTGTAGCTGGGACTCGGATGTTGACGGCCGACGATAAGGCAGATAAATAATTTTATAAAACAGCTTAAATCAACTTAAATTAATCGACAAACTTGACGAAAATTTTAGTCTGTCCTTTATGTCAATCACAAACGCGTTGACGGTTTACCCTGTGTTAAACAATAGCCGCCTATGGACTTTTGCAACACCCGTAGGGTTGCAGATGCCTTGCCACCTTTTAAAGTGGGCCGGCTACCTCACTCACCAAACGAAACGCAGAAGTGATTTTAAGTTATAACCGCCGCCATTTGCAGTACCCTTAGGGTTGCCAACCATACTTTATAATAACATATCCTACCATATTTTTGATAAAAGTACTTTATAATTTTGCAGAAAATAAATGTGAAAATACTCTATTTTCCATCTTTACTGTGATGCATAAAATAAAATACTTACACTGTATGTAAGTAGTATATATGAACAATTAATGAACTTTTATCGATATAGAAAGAGATAAGTTGAAACAGAACACTTTCAACTTAAAAGCTTTTGCTGTTAATTATACAATTTAACAATAAAATCCTTTTTTCTTTATATTTTATTTTTCTGTACTCGAAAAATAAGATACGTTATTTTTCTCAAAAACAGTTGGCGACCCTAGTTGTAGATGTTTTGCCACCTTTTAAGAAAGTGGCAACACCTCTGCAATTCGTATAATCTTAATTAGTATAAATATTAATTAATAAATTCTACTAATATTTTTATGCTACACTTTACTAAATGAAACTACTTTTTTACTGATTTTGTCGCATTTAAACCCAAAGTACCCGGAGGACCGAGCTTTGCTCGATTTGTTTTTTTTTTGGTAAATCGTGTATTTTGGAAATTACATTTAGATACAAATAACTGAGTAATGAAATATGCATAATATTTTTCGATCTTACCGACGTAATAATAAGAAAATACAAAATGATGTTTTTCACAAAAGAAAGAACTTAAAAAAAAAGGGAAAAAAATAACAAAATAACAAATCGACAAAAAATTAAAAATAAAGAAAGAAATGATCTGGAATCGAAAAAAAAGTTAAAAAATAAATGTCTAAATGATCGTGACGCGAACCACGGCCGTCTGTTTTGAGGCCGCCCGATTACCGACCGAGCTATTATGACATTTTCTCTTACGGCGAAATTTACCGTCATATTCGAATTATATTTTTCATTCCCTGAAGACAGGGATAAAAGGACATTTTCTAAAAATGAAACCTAGCTAGATCGATTTTTCGCCCCCGAATCTATGCACATACTAAATTTCATGAAAATCGCTGGAGCCGTTTCCGAGATTCCGATTATATATATACATGAATTGCTCGTTTAAAGGATAAGATTCGCAACAATTCAAATCCTCGTGCCCCACTGGGCCATGACCGCTGCAAATTATGTGTTAAATAATTTAAGTTATAGCATTCTACTAAATTCACACTAGTATAAACTGTTTTAAAAGTAATAATAACCAATTAGTCTAATGGAGAAGCAACATAACAACACGGAAATATTAGAATATGATTGGATACAGTATTTGTTTTTTAAATAGTTTGGACAAGATTATCTCTGAGACTTCCATTTAGCACTAGTAAATATTCGTATTTTCAGTAAGTTTGTACTATAGTATCCCTTCGCTGTTATATTGTCCCTGCTTTGATTTTGATAGCTCGACTTCATTATCAACCGACTTCCAAAAAGGAGGAGGCTGTCAATTCGACTGTATTTCTTAAATGTTTGTTACCTCAGAACTTTCGACTGGGGGTACCGATTTTGATAATTCTTCTTTTATTTGAAAGCTGGTGCTTCCCCTGTGGTCCCATATTAATTTCATTGGTATTGGATCTTAGGCTCCGTGGATACTAGGGAACTCCTGAAAATCAATTACAAAATGAATACAGAGCGAGATATTTGAAGTCGCTTTTGTTTTTCCTTAATAAAAATGGACGTTGTTGTGTCGTTCTGAATTAGCGTGGTATTTTAGCATTACCTATGATCTACGGAATCGAGAGGCATGGGCGACTTACAACATACTTTTGACCCTCGCTAAAAATACACTGCCGCATCCCAGTTGATCTAAACCGTCAATTGTTACGTCATGATTAAACACCGCATACCACTAAGGACCGGAAATAATTCGAGCGTTTGATTGTAGCCAACATCCGCGATGAGACATTCTCGACTTTTTATATGCATAAAAAAATCACATGTAGACGCACGCTGCAATGCGGTGCAATCAATGAGTCAATGATTGGATGGTATAAGTGGGGGATAAAGATGTGGCGACACATTGTATATTGGGCTTCTCCCCCTTGGTGAAACGTGGTGAGGTTTGGGACCCCCCCTCCCCCCAAAATCACGTGTATTTATAGTACCTACGAAGAATCTTAAATTTTTAGAATATTATCGTTAAAATCGCTAAACACTGATTTTCAGTTTAGAAATCGCGCGTTTGAGGAAAAAATAAATACACGTGATATCTTAATACACCCTCCTACCCCCTTACTATAGGGAGCCATAAATAACTAACCCTAACTGTAGGGAGCCATAAATCACTAACCCTATAAAAATAAAAAAAATCATAAAATATATGACTTATATGCCATCTTGGAGGATTCTCTATATACCACTATTCATGATCATCGTCAACTAAAAGGGGGTCTTTTCACATTACCAACATTTACTGATACCCTCACGTAATTGAGTAAATTGGTTGGGATTTCAAGTTCGCGTTGCATCAGAGTTATGCAAAAGGATATTGAATTTTATGATTATTTTTTGTTCATAGTCCCATGTTAATGATGAATGACTTTCATGTTGGGTGCACACTAGCAGTAAAAAAAGATAATGAATATTTTTTTCTAGGAAAAGAACCTCTCGCTGTCATAATAATTATTCATTGTGAAATATTATTTGAAAGTGTCAGTATACTGAAAACTAGCTCAATAGATAGAGCCAAGTATTGCTAAATATTCAAAGAAATAAAAGAAGATTGATGTTGAGATTTTCGCGCCGTGAGGAAATCAGCCGCTGGACTCGGTTAGAGAGTCTGGGCCCGCTATATATAAAAAGGATACGAAATCCTGGGTGAAAATTTTTAGACAATATATCTATTTTGGAAGTGAAAAAGTCTTTAGGTGCATTGAGCAATTTTTGGGTGGACAAAAATCAATCGAATGCTTCGAGCTATTTTTAAAAAAGGAATACGCAAAAATATATTTTGTACTTATGGATATGATATAAGTACTGTTATTAACGTTCGGAGTGCCTATAAATTATGTAGAATTAAATATTATGCAATTATAATTTTGATAGTTTTATGTTTTTACTTCTGTCGACAGTTCCCATGACTGCTTGTTGTTTATATTTTTTTTTTCGACAATTTCTAGAACAATGTGTGATCTAGATCAGTCGCAAAAAGTCGTAACTGATCCGTGGCGTATCACGAGTAATGTTGCTTATCTGGTGCGGTGTCGATATCGAGCCATTTGCGCTAGGTTCACGACCCCCTTACAATGTATTCTGGGCTGACACCCGTTTTATGGGCGTTGTTTACATGTGCGCCGACCTTAGCACATTTCGCGAGAACACGGAACTGCTAGGCTTATTGCGTGCAACTTAATATGCGAGCTGTTGTGTTGAAGCTATTCTTCTGCTGTTGCGTTAATGACCCGTGTCGACCCGTGAAGTATATTGGACTCATTGATGACTCCGTGGCGCAGTTGTGGAGGTATTGGCTTCGGCGTCGGGGGTCGTGTGTTCGATCCCCACACGGAAGAACTATTTGTGTGACCAACTTATAGTTGTTTCGCATCTGGTTGTTTGTATAAGTGAAATCTATGTTTGTAAAACGTTCCTACAACACAACACAGAATAATGTTATCCTATTGAAGGGGAAATGTTACACACATCACATCTTTTGCACCCCGCCTGGAGTATGAGCTAGTTCCCACTTATAGGTTGAAAACTAAGCAGGTGTTCCATGGGTCACATGTCATTCGGCACCACAACAATCAGCGTTTGCCCCCTTTTTGTCTTTAAAAAAATTAATTAGCTTGAATCTGCGACAGACCGCAGGCACTTTTACATGAAGTACAAGTATTTATACGTTTGACTTTCATCTGATAGGTGAGGTAATCACGATGGCCGCTATTTTATTTTCTAACGATAGTCAGGTTTTCTATTTCTATGTGAGATAGTGGCAAGTAAGCTGGCGATTCACCTGATGTTAAGTGATAACTGCCGCCCATTGTCATTTGCAACACCCGTAGTTAAGTGGGCCACTACTCCTTGCGTCAATTGAATGGTCGTCAAATAAATGATGATTATGGTGACATAAATAAAGGGATTTTATATGGTTTACTATTTTTAAATAGTATACATTTTTATACGTGTATTACTGACGGTGGTAGGGCCACGCAACACTTTTGGACGTATGGGTAGGTCCTTCCGGGTAAGTACCACGGCCTCACAGAAGACCGGCGTAAAGTAGAAGTGTTACACTTCTGCGTTTCGTCTGATGAGTGAGGTAGACGGGGCACACTTCATTTTTAGGTGGCGACATATTTTAAACCCTACAGGTGTTGCAAATGTCCATTTGCGGCGGATATCACTTAACATCAGGTGAACCGCCTGCTCGTTTGCCACTTTCGCACATAAAACAAAACATAGTAACACAAATTTCATGTTGGTTTTGTTGATTCGACTCCAGCCACGCGTTGAATCGAGTGTCGGATATTACGTCAATAACTTAACATTATTAAAAAGGGCAAAGTGTGACAAGCAATAATCTAAACATTCTGATAACGACCATACGCGCAGAGCGCTGTTTAAAAATCAATCAAAGACCACGGACCATCGGCGACGCTGCAACAACAAGCCGAACGGGCGGTTATTAAAAAAAACATCGTGAAACAGGAGCAAAGGAAAGCGCGCGTTTTATTGTCAAGCACTTGCGTGACACGTGTGCGAGCGTTGGCACCGCGGTGACTTAACGACGCGGACTCGAGGCTTGTTGCCGCCTGTCTTTTTTCAGGTCTACGCCCGCGAGGGCTCGCGATTTGACAGCGCATTCCGCGCGGCGATTGACAGCGCGCCAATTTTTAACGGGATCGCGTGACGTTTATCATCTGTGCCCCAAAATGGCGAAGCTTTTTTGCTCTATAGAAAAACTATAGAGATATAATTTTTTCTCCAGAAAATCGTAGATTACGACGCGTTAGGTAGCCCAGACGGAATATATTAAACAATGCTATTTAAGATAAGTTATATTGTATTATCTTGTCGAATAGAAAAAATCACTTTGTAACATATACTTGTAACTGATCCTATGCAACCGGGATAATCAGTTTTGCATTTTTAAGTTTTCTTTGATTAATTGTGATTTAAAAAGCTTTAGCTCTGATGCATCATAAAGATGTAAACATGTCATAGGAAGACGTTAAACTATAATAAAATGATAATAATAACTACGTTTATCCAAAATAAAGCTAATTGAGATCATGAACACTTTTTCTTGTTTCTCAAGTATTTGTGATTTATGTTTGACAGACAGAAAACTTATTAGTCTGGTTAATTTTCCTTAACAAAAGGCAAAGGTACTAGATTGTGGCTATTAGGTATTTACGGTGCTAGGGCCACGCAGCAGCCTCGGCTGTTGCACGAATGGGCAGGCTCGTCCGGGTAAGTACCACGACCTCACAGAAGACCAGCGTACGGAAGTGCGTAAGTGGAAGTATGACAAATACTTTCGCGTTTCGTCTGGTGAGTGAGGTAGCCGGAGTCCAATTTTCAAAAGTTTGCCAACGCATCTGTAACCCTGGGGTGTAGCAGATGTCCATGGGCGGCGGTATTCACTTAACATCAGGTGAACCGTCTGCTCGTTTGGCAACTTTGACATAAAAAAAAGTAAGGATTTAATAAAGAGTTATGAAAAACTGCTATTGCCTAAGAAACTTATAATTATGGAAGGACCACAATATTTATGTTTCCTCAACATTAAAACAGAAATATTTTTTCAGATTGACATAACAAGCGAAGGCTCTAAAACAATTCGATGACAGCCAGAAAAATGTTTAAAACCCGCCTTTTTCGTTTTTTTTTCTTAAGAAACGTCAATGTCGTTACGTCGTCATCCGTAATATCACTTTTAAGTTTTACTATCCCAACCGCTTGGTCGTCGCGACTTTTTGTGCAACTTACGTTTTTACGACGTCTTTATTTAAAAGATGCTCTTGACAACTTTTTTCATCCAACAGGGAACGTGTGTTTTCTTGTTTAACGACAACTTTATGAATTATGTTCACAAAACTTATGATGATTTAACTTTATACTTACACCGTAAACCATAAAATTTAAGCGTGGCAGACTAAGTCACGGATCCTTAATGACAGAAGGCGCCATTAGAAAAGTTAAACACGTTTGCAATTTAAAAAATTTAAACTTGTTGAAAAATGTACAAAACGTTTTGCGAGCATTTTAACCTGCGTCCTTCAGGATACACTTCCGCAGGGAAATGCACTATACAAATTAATATCATTTAAATGTAAAATAATTTCAAGTAAAATGGAAATTGGATTTTTTTTTAATTATGACAGCTTATAGATGTCCTACTGCTGGGACTAAAACAAAAAAATATTTCCCAGATATGTGAAGTCCGACAATCCGCAGTGGGGTCGCGTGTTGGACTACGCCCGGTGAAAAAATATTAATTCATGGCACTTTCAGGTTACACGTTTATGAAGGTTAAATGTAATTCATTTAATCTGTATAAATTTCTTTGGTATTAAAACACAAATTGCATCTCTTTCATAAAATATCATTAAATCTCGCTCAGCAATTTATGTTTTAAAGGCCGCATACAAGATTTGCCCTGACTATAAACAAAACTCATCAAAAATAATGACGGGCAAAAAATTTTGTTGGACCTAACATTAACTAATCATTAGCCTACTTTGTTAAATGCTGGCAACGC
The DNA here is from genome assembly GCA_933534255.1 of Iphiclides podalirius. Taxonomy (NCBI): domain Eukaryota; kingdom Metazoa; phylum Arthropoda; class Insecta; order Lepidoptera; family Papilionidae; genus Iphiclides; species Iphiclides podalirius. Next base: position 8,429,937 of record OW152839.1, on the reverse strand, counting down.
ATTTGCAATTCCTCAGGAGTTGTAGATGTCGTTGCGCGGAGGCAATCACTTCACATTAGGTGAAACCACCAACACGTTTAACACATTTTTACATAAAAAACGGCCCCATGAATCTTTATTAAGAGTATCAAGATGTGCGGAAATTACTCCTGCTCTACACACTTGCACATTCCTTGGTCGCTGCAAATCTTTAACAAATATCTTTTGCATACCTCTTCTGAAACGTTCATAATTGCTTGTAAAAAAGCTTAAGTTTAATTAAAAAAAATTAACTAAGATATACTCATGATTTCTATTTTTTATCTAATAAAGTTGGCGCACAAACAAGTTCTAAGTCACAGAAAAAAGAAACTACTGCTGAATCTACGTTGTTTAAAACGCGCACAAAAATAAATGAACAACAGTCAATCAATAAAAGAGCATTTAATTTGATTACTACAACGTACCAACGAAGAGCTAAGACAAAATTATTTTCCTGCCACGAAATTAGAGAACTTAATTTTAGCGCTTAAGACATGTGGACATAAAAGCTGATCGAAGACAAGAAACAAAATATTAGACGTAAATGAAAATTGGTAATCTATACAACTAAAAAGCACATGTGGTGCGCTAGGGACTCCATCGATCTATTGTATGAAGGACATATTCCGATTCGTGGATTTAAATGGTACTTAAAAATTGTCTGTTTAAAATATATTATAAAATGTTAAATTATGCTTATTAATTTTTCAGGATTTTGGGGATTTTTGTCCAAACTAAACCTGCTGACCTCACCATATTTATATAAAAAAATATCTAGGCCCAAATGTCAGTCTAAATAAAACATGAAAGGCGTTTCACCGCGACGGTGACGTTTCTGCACTTAGGTGAAAAAAGAAACCAATTAAACAACCAAACCCAAAAAAAAACTTTTACCAAATTAATCTTAAATATGGTCACCCTATCTTCAATTTTAGTTAAGCTTTTTCGCTATCCCTAAAGCTCCCGTGTTATTCCCGATCGAAAAACGAACGGGTTCGGTCGTGCCCGGGCTACGCGAGTGACATTATTCGACAAATTTACAATTTAACGTGCCACTTTGACAGCGCGCCAATTTTCACGATATTCTGTGACTTTAAATGGTGACACTTTCTCCAGCGCTTCCTGGCTGTACAGTGACAGTATGGTAAGTTTTTAAAAAAATTCACTTTGTCCTATTCTGCCAGTCAATTTTACATTTTAGTTTTTTTTTAAATGTTTGTTGTATTTTAGATGTTTACAATAATTCTTAGCGTAAAATAAACAATAATTAAAAGGCAATATGCAGGTGAGCTACCTTTTTACATAAAAAAAATCTTATCAATAATTTTTTATTCAAAATATATAATTAAGAATACATAACATAATTAAAGGAAGATTTAAATAAAAATTTAACTGAACTACATAGGTATTTTATTGATAAGATAACAAGAAGATGAAAAGGAGAAATGAAAAAAAAAAAAAATAAACGAAGCTACATCCTACAAATAAAAGCGCCAGAAATAAAATTATATACATTGGCTTTTGGCGCACGCATAAGAAACAAATTCAGTGTTTAATTATTTTATAATTTAGTAAATTATGTCTAGATTTTATCGCTCGCTTTTGTTTTAAAAAACTTCAAATAGTATATAAAGCTTTTAATTAATAGAAACGAAGCAATAAATATAAAATAAATAACATGAACGTTAAGAAAAAAATTCACGATAGAGTTTTTTTACACTTTTAAATAGTTAATCCAACTTCGTATAAATCAAAGGCACTTATGAAAAGTTTTGCTTTGCTTCAGCTTCATAATTATAACGTTAGGGTGACAATATGAAAGACTATTAAATATACTTTTGCATTTTTTAAGTTTTACATGGCTTCTGGAAATTTTAATATTCTATACAGCCAATATGATTTTAACGTTAATATTTTACATATAATTTGAAAAAAAAAAACATTTATTACATTTTGTCCACTTTTCTATTTATTACATTTTATAGTTTAAATTAATACGTAATTTGTGATTAGGATAAAATAATAAACTTCGCATATAAGGATATATAATACAAAATTATTATTAAATGACCATTCGCATTATAAAAGTCAAAAAACGCGAGGACGACATCTTTAGACGCAACTTCCTCGCGGCTCAATGAAGAATAGGTAGTCCGACCGTACACGTGTTAGGAACGTGTTACGCTAACAATAATTAAATTTATAATTCGCAGATGCCGAAGCCACGCGAGATCGTGAACGGAGAAAGTTTATTTTTATAATAATAGCGGAGCCACATGCGTCAAGCGGCGGCCGGGCCACATGTCAATTACTACCTCTACTTAGGGATTACTGAACTTAAGTCGAACTAGCAAGATGGCGGACTATGATATCATACCTTGCTACGACGATGACGAGCTGTTCCAGGAGAAGGCACCAGGCGAAAACGTAAACGACTTACACGCTTACTACATGTCGCAGTTCAATCTAGAGTTGGAGAACGGGAAGAGTAAGCCGAAAGACAGCTTCAAATACGGTGTGGAAGAGAGCTTTGATTTCGAAGTGCTCGATTCTTGGAACGGCGCTGAGGAAAAGACCGACTTCGAGATGATAGACGAAGTGCTCGATGCGAACGTTAACGACGAAAACATTAAAGAGGTTCTATTAGATTTAGACGGAATAGAATTCGAGGGTAGCTACAAAACTGAGTCATCAGTTAAAACCAAAGAAACGGAGGTCAATTCTAACAACGATTACATAGACGATGAGTCTCTAATCGACGAACTGTGCAGGGAAGATGGAGAATCGTGCCTGTCGCCGGAAGCGTTCAACGAAGAGTATCTAAACACGATCGCTAACGAGAACCTGCTACCGTCTATAGAAACGGCTTTCTCAAAACGCTATTGCAACTTCGGCAGCTCTGAGGACTACAGCCCTCAAGAGTACGGCGTCGAAGTGACACAGGTACAGAGCAGCGCAGCCGTTATAAGCAGCTTAGAACATTACAGCTATCCGAACAACATCCTGTACAACTTGGAAAACGAGAAGAAGTACAGCTTGCCAGATACGCCTACCAGTTGCACCGAGTTCAGTTTCGACAGAAATGAAAGGAAGCTCTCCATTTCGGAATCAGTCGGAAGCGACGTCCAGAGCTCGTGCTACTACGATGAGAACTCGCAAAATTTCGACGAGGATGAACTCTTCATCAACCTAGACGACTTCGGTCTAAACTTTGAAAGGGATACCGAAGACTATAGCATTGACGGCAGAAGCAATAATAGAAATGAAGGGAGGGCCGATAAGGAGAGAAACCAAGGTATTGTTGATATTTAGTAACTAAAAATAGCTGTTAAGGTACTTTTCAATAGATATATAGAATATAGAATATGGAATTTTTAGAGTTCACGGTATCTGAAAAGTATTCGGAACCTCTGGAATTAAAACAATGTGGTGAAATCCATGAAGCTGATCAAAGGACAGCGAAAAATCATAGATCTGAAATAAAGTAGATACTTCCCGCCGAAAATCATGTCATCGTATTTTGACGGGAAATATTTTATTTAAATGTTGGCGTCATATTTAGACACATAATTTTTAACTAAAGTTCCATTTCCAAATGAAAACCACAGATAAAGGCACATGTTTACGTTTCAGGTGAAAGGGTTTGTTTATGGGAGAACTGTTTGGAGAGATATCCAAATCAAAACACGTTGGTCGAGCACATAGAGAGAGCTCACGTCAACACGTATAAGGGTACGTTTACACACTTTATTTTTTGAATTAATTGCTGTCCCTTCTTAAATTTTATATCAAGGAGAACATAGAGTATCATACCGTAGACAACAAAGCACAGGAATCAACGAATTTAAAGTCGGTAACAAATAATTTGATACTACTTTTGTACTTTCGTTTTCGTTCGTGTTTAAGACCATTTTGATACTTTTATTTCCATATTTTACTGGTCACCATTTACTCAGGATAGTACCAGTTGGGTTATAAACCATTTAGATTTTAAAAGAGTCATTGGCCTGTAGGTGACGAATTCAGTTGCCTGTGGCGGGACTGCGCGCGCGCAAGGCGACCTTTTAACGCGCGCTACAAACTTCTGATACACATGCGGGTTCATTCGGGACACAAACCGAACCGATGCCATGTAAGTATTTTAATGATTTTTCTATACATGACACATATTGTGAAAATAAAACAATTTTATGGATTTTATCACGTTGAAATTAGATATTTAAATTCCCGACGTTTCAAATCCTTTCTAGCGTTCATGGTTACGGGTAATAGTGAGTTGTTTCACGTCTTAACGTCACAGATAACTCGGGGTACCGGTTTTTACGTTACACATATTTTATACGTATGTATATATATATATATATATATAGTAAAGTAAAGTATCAGCCTATACATGTCCCACTGCGCGGCAAAGGCCTCCTTTGTGCAGAGGGCATCATAGTCCACCACGCGGCCCCACTGCGGATTGAGGGACTCCACGTATCTTCAAAATATTTTTTTTATTATTATTTCGAAAATAAGAAGTTCCTCACGATGTTTTCCTTCACCGTGCACGTGATAATTCAGTACTTGAAATTAACAATTTCATTGGTGCCGACCGGGATCGAACTCCGGTTGCTCGAGTATATTGAATTAAAGGCGAGCGCCCGGACACTGAGCTATCACTCTTGCGCCTACACCCCCAGGCGCAAGAGTCAGAGTCACTATCCACTACCCACGGGTTCGATCCCCACTGCTGGAGAAATATTGTGTGATCAACATAGCGTTTTTCTAGTATATTGGTGTTTATATAATATCAACATTATAAATTTATTTACAAAAGAAAATTAGGTTTAACTACGTTCATCAGATACTTAGTATTCATAATATAAGCTTTGCTTAGTTTGCTTAGTTTGAGACTAGATAACGATGCGTAAAAATGCCCCCGAAATATTTAGGTATATTTATTTATTGAATGAACAAGAACATAACGTTCATATATAAGTCCGCCGAAACTGTCAACGGGCCTAACATCAAACCACTTGTCACAAAAAAGTCATACCACATCGTGTACCGACACAAAAAAAATCATATAACATCTAGTACCGTCACCCAATAGCACCCTGGCTGCGGGAAGGCGTTCTCGCGGCTGGAGAACCTGAAGATCCACGTGCGCTCGCACACTGGCGAGAGGCCGTACGCCTGCCCAGCGCCGCACTGCCGCAAGGCCTTCTCCAACTCCTCAGACCGGGCGAAGCACCAGAGGACCCATTTCAATGCCGTGAGTACACATACGATGCTCGCGTCCTTCTTTGACAGGGTTTTAACCCAGTGGGTCGTTCCCTTTATGTTATACTAGCTGCTGCCCGCGACTACGTCTGCGTAGAATAGGCTAAAGGCGTAACATTCTGACACAAAGAGAGATATACATAAAATATGTATATAAATTATAGGCTATGTCTTATTCTGATGTATAAGCTATATTATTATAAAGTTTCATTAAAATCCGTTAAGTAGTATTTGCGTGAAAGAGTAACAAACATCCATCACATAACAAACATCTTAATATTAGTTAGGATATCACCAATGGACATCTGTCTATGAGTGGAGATATACATATAACATAAAGTGACAATATATAAAATAAACTGACATAAAATATAACATCTTCATATAACGTCATCATCATCATCGTCTTGTTGACACAAGACCTGAGGGCTTCTCTTTTTCACGTAAAGATTTGTAGTAAGAAGTGTAGCAATTACACTTTACGCCGATGTGCAAGGTGGTACTTCCCCGGGCGGAACTGCCCATTCGTGGATTAGCTAAGACTACAAGTATCATCATTCATTCATTCAGTAACACCAACCAAAGTGGCACACCCCTAATCTCTTTCAAATCCATACATTTCTATGCGTGAATGAGGCACGTTACATGTATTGGCACTAGATAGAGAGTTACCTTGCAGAGGCCGTACGCGTGCGGCGCCACGGGCTGCGGCAAGCGCTACACCGACCCCTCCTCCCTGCGGAAGCACGTCAAGTCGCACCCGCACGTGGCCAGCGTGCCGAGAGCCTGCGCGCCGCCCAGGCCGCAGCGCAGGCCGGACCAAGAGCAGCTGGTGCCCAGCTCGCCGGCGAAACTAGCGACCCTGCGATGCATAAGGGACAAGCTGACAGTACCACGGCTGCACAAGCTGTAGCGGAAGACCGCTTGCTAAAATGGACCATACATTTTCGAAGCTAACTTCGAAAATATACTATAATCATATAGTCCTATTATCTCCTGTAAATTATAGTACTAATACTATAATGTACAGGAGATTATAGGACGCATTCGTTGTTGACGTATCTTATTACACGTGTGCTACGTGCTACGAGCTACGTGTCAAACTTAAAATGTTAATTTTCTTTGTAGATAAAAAGAACAAACACTTTCGGCGCTGTGGGTTTCGAATCATAGTCTTCTCGGTGACGCTTTACCAATTAATCTAAGCGGCCGATGACCTCACGGCGCGAAAATCTCGAACTACTACGTTTTTTTTAATTTTTAGCAATGCTTGGCGCCATCTAGCGTGTACACATTACAGTATGAAACACGTTACAAAGAACAATTAAGGATGAACATTTGTAACGAGAGATGTCGCCTTTGCTCTTAAAATGGCCTTTAAGAGGTTCGATTACCGAAGTCGTTTTAGTTTTTTTTATGCTATTAACTGCAAGGAAACAAGTTATACTTATGAAAAATAATTAATGTAGATCCTTATGATCCGCATCTGTCATTGATGATGACCTTTTTCATAATTAATGGATGATGTAATTATTGCACATTTAATATATTAACTGTTGTCTTTGGTTGCCGTCATTGTAATGTTGGCAACGATTATTAAGGCCCCTGTACACATTGGGCCAATGCATTGGACGTTGGCCGGCAATCCGAATTGTGTCGGTTTTTTGTACACACATCAAAGGATCTTATCGTCTTACAATGAGCAGTAGGCAAATGTGTGAACAGCTACACACTGGGAACGCAAACGCTTTGGCCCAATGTGTTGGGCCAATGTGTACAGGGGCCTTTAGACGGTATTGGCGTAATGTACATAATTATTGCTCAATGATGTGTAAGACTGTAAAAAGTAAATCTGCTCAAACATTGTAAATATATTTACAAATTAGCTCATGTAAGATTATTTTGTGTTAAAAACACAATACGTTGAACTGGTTAGCGTGGTCCAATTATGTAATTAATGTACGTTTCTGATGTTGAGAGTTTAATGTTTAATTATTAAGAAAGATATTATTAGATTTATAAAGTGTCTAACACAAACGAACTCTTGACAATGAAAATTTTGTTCAAGATTTGAATTTAATACGGAAATGTATTGTGTGGTACTTTAGACATTCTAATAAAAGACATGTAACCTTATGAAAGATAATTTTCGAAGATATTTGGTTCTTCGAATAGATCCTCGTGCTGGACTAGTTGTGAGTAAAAATGCGATTATTAAAGAGAAATTCTATACATATGAAATTTCTCTTTATAATTTAAGTCTCGAAAATAAGGTTTTACACTATACTGAAGACAGTAAAAATTACTACATAATACAATTCCGAATTCCTATGTTTTAATATAAGAAATTATTCCAAAGCACCTACCATTTGCTCAATTAGTATAAGCTAAAATAATTTTTTTTTAGTTATTTCCAATCGCTATGAAAGATGAAGTTATGTCAAGCTTATTTATAATAATTATAATCTTAAGTGCATATACAAGTTTTGTTTATTAAACAATGAATAGTATAATAAATTTATATTGTATCATTGAAATATTTTAAATACCTTGTATATAATGAAGTAAGAAAAAATCTTTCGTCCGATATATAGCTGCCATACATGTGTATGCGTCGAAAAGTATAATAGTGAATAAAATATCCTATTTATTAATGTTTTTAAACATAACTCCACGAAGATTTAAATCCACCTCCATTTTAGTGATAAAAAATCGAAAAAACGAGAATAATCACCACTAAATGTTGTCGTAAAATGTTCCCGCATCTTCTTTGTTATTCGCTTACGCTGTTTATAGGAAATTATGCCCATTATGCCCAGCAGTGGGATGCTCGGGTGGAGGCCCAATTTTTAGGGATGGGGTGCAACTAATTTGTAATTTTAATTACATAATTATGTACAAATTTGCATGCTTTCCAAAGAATCTCCTTGCGTTTAGTGTTAGCTTTAAGTCTTCCATTCTAAGATCTCCATTTTGCTCATTTTTTTTTAAATAATTATCGATCGTATTTAAGATTTAAGACTGACAGATGCTGTCATTTATTATGTAATAGATGTGAGATAATAAATGTTTCATTCTCTCAATTGTTGTGTTCTTTCATTTTCCTGCAAAAATAAACAAGTTATGTATTTATATTATTACATGAGTACTTACTTATAAGACTAACGCATTATTAAGACATTTGCCTTTTTATTAAACATATAACCCATTGTAAAGCCTGTCGGCCTGTCGGCGTGGCTATCAGCCGTTTAGCTCAGTGGCTAAAGCGTCAGGCCGCGAATGCCGAAGACGTGGGTTCGATTCCCACAGCGGCGACAATCTTTTCGTACTTTTTCTACATATTTTCGTAATGTAAACCTTTTGTCATAGCTTCATGTGTCAAAAGGCCGTGTAAAAGCTCGATCGCATACGCATGGTATATTCGGGTACAAATACAAAAACCGGTCAAGTGCGAATCGGTCTCGTGCACGAAGGATTCGTTACTATTATCTATTACTAGCTGCCCCGGTAAACGTTGCTTTGCCATATAAATTATATGTAGGGTAGAAAGAAATATTGGGGTGGACCACCCTTAACATTTAGGGGGATGAAAATTAGATGTTGTCCGATTCTCCACCCTGGCTGATATGCACACAAAATTTCACGAAAATCGATCGGTTTCAACGGTTCGGTTCGGTCGAGCCGTTTCAGAGGCGTTCAGTTACAGACACCGTGACACGAGAATTTTATATGTTAGATAATGTCTGTTGTATGGGAGGAAATATTTTTCTTATTCTATTTTTTCAGTATTACTTTTTATATTGGAAACAGAAATATCTATCTGTGAAAGTTTCAACTGTCTATCACGGTTTATGAGATACAGCTTGGTGACAGACGGACAGACAGATAGAAAGCGGAGTCTTAGTAATAGGGTCCCATTTTACTTATTGGGTACGGAACCCTAAAAATGCGTGGTCGTCTACATCCTGGTTCAGGTATCCATTTGATTTGACACGGTTAGCTCAACCACATATAACTTGTATTTTTGCCATGGAAACGCAACACCCGATTGTTCTATGTTTAATAAACTCAAGCTAACCGAGTTTAATCTTTATGAAATATTTATTTAAACGAAATATTTATCGGTAACTTTTTAACTAGCTCCTCAATTGATAGAGAAACATCTTAGAGAACGGTTTCTCTAATCAACCACCAACAAATCTAGGAAAACATACATGAAAATACTTCTCAGATATGAAAGCTCCGTCTATCCGCCGTTGCATATTTAATAGCCGATTATTATTTAAGTCCTTCTTTAAAGAGAGCCTATAAAATAAATATACATTGACTGAGATATTTGAAGTTGATTTGTTTATTTGTTGCTAATAATGTTTTACTTATTTCAAGTTTTACATGTCCTGATACCTTAGTTTATATCCATTAGATAAATCTCTACAACAACATTTTTGCAATAAAGCAGAATGTTTTTAGTATGATATATTTAAAAAAATGTTAAAATCGCGTAGTTCTTTTGTATTAAAAAGTTCTATTATCAGGAATTTTAGACACTAGAAAAATATTTATTGGTGACTGTTAAATGCGTTGATGAAAGCAACAATACCAGTAACTTACTATGAGTTAAATAAATGATTGTTTTAATGTCGAAAGTTGCCAAGCAAGCTGATGGTTCACCTATGTTAAGTGAATACCGCCGGCCATGAACGTATGTTACACCCGAGGGTTCCAGATGCGTTGATAATCTTTTGAATATTGGGCTTCGGCCACCTCACTCACCAGACGAAATGCGAAAGTATTATACTTCCACTTTACGCTGGTCTTCTGTTGTATATTGTCAATATATATAAATAATTTAATGTAGTTATTGCACCTATCATGATTTCTCACGATGCAGCGGGTTGACCGGGAGAGAATGCCAAAAGGCATTAAGATCGCCCTTTGTTATCTTTGTTTAAGGTAATTGCATGAATAAATAAATAAAAAAATAACCCTAGATGAGCCTGCCCATTCGTGAAACAGCCGAAGATACGCACCCCTATAAGACCTAATTAGTGCTATCACAGTTATTTTGCCGGCATCGGAAATCGCAATAATGTCGCGCCTCGTGCCCGACCCATAATTTTGATTAGACAGACGGAAATATCCTTACTAATGTTATAAACGCGACAGTTTGTATGGATGGATGTTGTACTACTGAATGGATTCTAATGAAACTTTGCAATAATATAGCTTATACATTAGAATAACACATTGGTTATAATTTATATTTTATGTATATCAGACTTCTGTCTGAATGTTACGCCTTCAGACTATTCTACGCAGACGTAGTCGCGGGCATCAAATAGTAATCAATAAATCAGCCCGGCATTGGCCCAAGCGCTGACTCCTACCTACAAAATCTCGATACATTGTTGTTATCACAGAAAGTACTCTATACGGGGTCAACTGGGCGCACGTGTATTTCCATATATAAGCCGTGGACGGACACCAGTGCGGCAGAAGTACCTTCTCGATTGGATAACAACATCCAAGGGCCAGCTGTAACGAACCAGACGAGATGAGGATTTTGGTGCTGACGGCGCTAATTGGTGAGTCGATTCTACAGTAACTTTCAAAACTGTCCAAAATTGTTTTAAACCGACTTCAAAAGGCGGAGGCTCTCAACTCGACTGTTGTTTGTTACCTCAGAACTTACAATTGTGTGAACCGATTTTGATGATTCTTTTTTACTTGAAAGCTGGTGCTTCCCATGTGGTCCCATATTAATTTCATTGGTATTGGATCTTGGGCTCCGGAGATACTTAGACAACTCCTGAAAATCGATTATAAAATGAATACGGAGCGAGATATTTGAAGTCGGTTTTGTTTTTCGTTAGTAAAAATAGTTTTGTTTTCGTCATTAAGCATGTTAATTGATATTGCCAGAGACATTCTTTTCTTTCTAAAGTGTACTAGTTGTTGTTAAGTAGTGTGTAATTGAACGTCGTAGCCAGCCTTTTCATCCAGCTTGTATAAGTCCGACTTTGTATAAGACCCAGACATGACAGTTTGTGAGCCTCATGTGGTGAGTCTACCAGGGAGCCATTTGGTGAAGTGCTTTTTGCTTGCAAGAAATCTATGTGTTGGAACACTAGATTAACACTGAAATATAAGTAATTTTTGATCATTTTATGGTAATTAGATAATTAATTAATCTATTAATCTATTGTTTTACATATTTATGTCATTACCGGGTGTCCTAGCCGTTTAGGTTCAGATAGAGATTTAAGTCAACATTCGAATTTTAAATAAACGATAAAACTAGGCGTTACCAAAACTAAAACACCTTAATTTTATTTAAATAAATAGTGTACATATGAAGCTGTAATGACAAGTGCTAGGAATTCAAGTAAACTTTTCCCTTACAGTCGCCGTGTCATCTGGCCGACTAAGCAGCGATAGCAAAGTCGATGAAGCAACGCAGTGGCCATGGCAAGTCGGCAAACTGTACCGCTACGACGTCGAGTCACACACGCTGGCGCGTCTACAAGAGGGCGCTAGCACCGGTAACGCGTTCAGAGCACGCTTCGTCGTCCGCGCGAAGGGGCCTGGTCTTCTGCAGGCCAGGCTGGAGAACCCCCAGCATGCGCAGGTGCACCAAGACCTCGGACCGAACGGGGAACTCCCCGAGGATCTGAAGTACCAGCCGGCGCAGAATCTCGACAAACCGTTCGAGATCAATGTCGAAAGCGGTCGCGTGCTGTCGCTGAACTTACCCGCATCGCTGCCACTAGCTCAGGAGAACCTGCTCAAGGGTCTCATCGGCGCCCTCCAAGTAGACCTGACGCCGCATAGAAACGTCCGCAGCCCTCACGACACCTACGACAAACAGATCCAACAAGGCCTTTTCAGGAAGATGGAGACCGATGTCACAGGCGATTGCGAGACACTGTACACCGTGTCACCAGTTGCATCTGAGTGGCGACGTGAGCTTCCTAGGTTCGCGTCCGAAGAGGAGCCCATTGAAATCACCAAGAGCAAGAACTACGGCCACTGCCACCACCGCGTTGACTACCACTTCGGCGTGCCTGATGGAGGCGAATGGTCTGGAACTGCACACAAGACCCGTGAGGAGCAGTTCATCAAGCGCGCCACCGTTGCCCGCATCCTCGCCGGCAAACAGGGCCCCATTTACAAATCTGAGACCACCAGCACTGTTCACGTGAACCCTCACTTATACGGCAAGCAAAAAGCTGAAGTGCACAGTCACGTGCAATTGACCTTAGCTTCGCAAGAGCCAGACAATGAACCCGAATGGGAGAAACCTGAAGGTAGCCGTCCAATCCAAAACCTCTTGTACTCTTTGACAACCAAACAGGTGAATATTGATGAAAGCTCTTCTTCGTCTTCTTCCGAATCTCAAGAGAAGTACAACCCTCAGAACCAGGAACTCGATTCAGCTAAAAGTAGATCTCGTCGCTCCTCTAGCCCTAAAAAGATCGTAGCGGTAAACAAAGTCGTCATTAAAAAACGTTATGAGGGCCGTTCCGGTTCATCCAGCTCTTCAAGCTCCAGCGAGTCTTCTTCTGCCTACGTTAACGACGACGTTCCCCGTAGCAACGAACCAGCATACGCTGCTCTATACATGAACCCCCAACCACATGGAGACAAGAAGCAAAATCCTATGAACGCTCAAAAACTGGTCCAAGAGATCGCCCAGCAACTGCAAAATCCTAGCAACATGCCCAAAGCTGATTTCCTTTCGAAATTCAACATATTGGTGCGTGTTATTGCCTCAATGAGCTCTGGACAGCTTAGTCAAACTAGCCGCAGTATCGAAATTGCGAAGTCTTCGAATAACATCGTCAAATCTGATATGTGGATGATTTATCGCGATGCGGTGGCTCAAGCCGGTACACTACCAGCATTCCAGCAGGTCAAGACCTGGATCCAATCGAAGAAAATCCAGGAAGAGGAAGCTGCTGAGGTGTTGGCTACTTTACCTTACACCCTGCGCTACCCAACTAAGGAACTTATGACCCAATTCTTCGAACTTGCTATGAGCGATGATGTTCGCCAACAGCGATATCTGAATACAAGCGCTTTGATAGCTGCTACTAAGTTCATCAATATGGGCCAAGTCAACAATGATACCGCCCACTCTTACTATCCCACTCACATGTACGGACGTCTATCGCGCCAACACGACGCTTTTGTCCTCGAAGACATCCTTCCACGCCTCCAACAAGAATTGACCCAGGCCGTACAAGAAGGGGACTCTCACAGGCAACAAGTTTACATTAAGGCTATTGGCAACTTAGGCCACCGAGCTATTCTAGACGTGTTTGCACCATATCTCGAAGGCAAAATCCCTGTTACAAACTTTATCCGTACCCAAATGGTGGACAATCTACACATTCTGGCCCAACAGAGAGACCGCAATGCCCGTGCAGTTCTTTACAGCATACTTAGAAATACCGCAGAACCTTATGAAGTAAGAGTCGCTGCAATCAAGAACATCTTCATGACCCGCCCCAGTGGTCCAATGATGCAAGCGATGGCTGAGATGACTCACGACGACCCAAGCATTCAAGTCCGTGCTGCTTTGAAATCTGGCATTGAATCAGCTGCTGCTTTGAAGAGTCCCCGATACTTCGAACTGTAAGATTCATAAATATGATTTATGTTTGAATTCTTTTTCTCGTAAATTATGTATCTCTTAATTTTGTATTAATATATTACGTATTACAGTGCTAGAACTGCACAAGCGGCTAAGGATATGCTCACCAAGGAAAAATTCGGAAATCAATACTCGACTAAATTCTTCGACGAATACTACGATGACGAAAACGAGAATACCATCCTAAACATCCTATCGCATATTGGCAGTGAAGATAGCCTTTTGCCTAAATACTTGAAATACTCGCTCAAGAACAAAGCTAGTGGATGGAACAAGGCAAATACCGTAGGTATTCATGAATTGACTGAAATAACGCAATGAGTAAATCATTCACGGAATTATTTGTTACAGATCTCTGCTTCGGTCTCAAGCATCCAACGACTTATGAACTTCGTCAGGGAACAAATGTATGGCAACAGCGATAAGAGCTCCAACTCCAATTCAAACCATAAATACTCCGCCGAGAAAATCGCTCAGATGCTGAACATTAACCGAAATGACGAAGAACCGCTAGCAGGATCCTTCGAAGTGAACTTTATGAATCAAGACAGATACTTTGCTTTTGGTGAAAGTGATTTGAAAGAATTAGCCCAAAGCATAAAGGAATACGCTAAACAACTCGAGAAAGGAATGGACAAACATTATACTAAGGTTTTGAACCAGGCCCAGGTTTCTGTTATGTTCCCAGTTGCTACAGGTATGCCGTTCATCTTCAAATACAAAGAACCAACAGTTGTTCACATTCAGAGTAAGGCTACAACCCAATTCAACTTGCAATCGGAAAAGGAGTACTCTGGATCCATCGACAAGACAATTCACTTCACATACGCCAGAAACATTGACGGTAGCGTGGGTTTCCTGGACACTCTTGCTAATCAACACGCTAGTGCTGGAGTCATTAACAAAATTCAGCTGTACATTCCAATTAAGATGCAAATACAGATGAAGCGTGGCGAAATTAAAGTGGACGTGTCGCCGCTTGAGCCTGAACAAGATAATACCATTTTCCACTACAGTGCCTGGCCATACACAGCCAATCAAAAGAAAGACACTCTTACGCCGATATCACAGGACCCTACAACAAAATTGGTATCACGCAGCAACAAAATCGTATCGCTTGATGCTAAGTACGGCCAGCAAGTCGGTGTGGTATTCCAACTCCAAGGTTACTCGTATTCCAATGACTTTAAGAACGTTATCGACAAGTTCAAATGGGACAATCTTGTTTCAAGCATGGCGTCAGCAATTTACCAGAAAGATGTAGCCCAGACTCATTTCAACTTCAAGTACCTTGGCAAGCAATCAAAGAATAAAGCTATCTCATTTACGGCTGTCTATGGTAAGAAATCTGAAATATTTTTGTAATTTTGAAATATAAAACTTTGATCTACAACTACACTTTTTCTCACAGACAAATACTACAACCAGAAGCAAGATGGTCAGCAGAATCCCGTCGCATCAGAAATTAAAGACGTAACACCAAACAGCGAGGAGCGCCGCAAAGAATTAGTCAAGCGAGCAGTGACGGGTATTAACACAGCTGAGGCTGACGTTATCGACCTAAGTCTATCATTTGATGGCGCCCAGAAAGTGGAATTCGTGGCAACTGCCGCTATCGGTGAAAGCCCCGTTGACGCTAAGATTCAGTATGCCATTTTTGCTGGTAAGAATTCGCCTCAACAAGGTAACAGCCAAATCAACGCCGTCGGTAAGCAAGAGAAACCCGAAATATCCTATTTCAACTACCAAGAGGCTCTGCAAAAGGAATTAAGGATACCCTTCGATTTCGACATTCGCTATGGGCCAAGTGGAAACATTCATATTAATGGACAAGCTGAACGCAGCAATAAATACGCAGAAGCCCTTAAATCTCACCCTCTAGCTAAGCAGTGTGATCAGGAAATGGCTCGGGGTAACCAATATCAACACGCATGCCACAAAGTGATCGTCATGTCACAGGCTCCGGACAATTTCAAGGCCTCAGTTATATATAAAGATGTGAGCCCATATGTCAGAAACTTGGCTTTCCAAGCGTACAAGATTGCGGAAAACCTCGGCTATTGGTACACTGATGTGAATCCTTTCAAGACTATTCCTGATGGAAAACTTGAAATCACTGCCGAGGCTTCTTTCCTGACCAACTCTCTGAACTTGGCATTGGGCTCCAGATATGGCGAAGTGCATGTGAAGAACATGCCTATTCCTGAGGTGGCGGTCAGCGCTGCATCTGCTTACAGACCAGTAAACACCTTTGAACGGGTCTACAATCACTACACCAGACACCAATATCAGCGTAAGTAATTACTCAAAAAGATGTATATTATGTAAAACTTATTTCGGCACACTTTATTTACTCCTTAATATTAACTTTTAGCTTTACATAATTAATTGTATCTATCATAAGTATTTTGATTATATTCATAAGACAGTCATCCGATATTACAATTTTATAATAATTCTAGTTTATAATATATAAATAATTTATAATATAATAAACAAGATTACATTTGTTTTTAACAGCTCACTGCTCCATTGATGGATCTAAAGTGAAGACCTTTAGCAACCGCAGCTATGATTATCCATTGACGAGTTCATGGCATGTGGTCATGCAGGAAGACGCCGGTCAATCAGGGGAACAGTTCGTTATTTTAGCAAGGAAACCTAACGAACAACAGCAAGAGATATACATTTCGTACAAGTAAGTTACAAAACTTTTTCCTTAGGCATCTATTTATACTATTTTAATATTATAATGGAAGCGATTCAACAAATTGAATAAGCATAAGTTCTTACTCACTTATTAACGTGCATGGTTTCCTCAGACCTCGAAGCGGCAAAGACTTGGAAATTGAGGTCAAACCTGCCCCGGAGGGATCGCAGAAACACCAAGTCAAGGTAAACACTAACGCAAAGAAGGTTTCGGAGGGCGATTTGACCATCTACTGGGACGACGAGGAGGAGAAGCCCGTGCTGCAGTACTACACCGAGTCAGATGGCTCGCTTTTGTTAAATATTCGTGAGGACAGGCTCCGAGTGATGTACGACGGCCGCAGATCGGTAGTCCTTAACAAGGACAGTCGCAACAGCACCCGAGGTGTTTGTGGGCAAATGAGCGGGGACCGACGTGATGACTATCTGACTCCAAACGGTCTCGTAGATGAACCTCAACATTACGGAGCGTCGTACGCCCTTGAGAGTGAAAACAGTGATCCCCAAACCAAACAACTGAAGGAACAAGCGAAAGAGAAGGCGTACGCACCAGAAAACCACTACACGACTATTCTTCGCTCCGATGAAGAATGGAAGAACGCGATGCAGGCATCATCCGAGGAGGACTGGGGCTCCCAGAGCGTCTACAGATCGAGAAGCTATTCGAAACTGCGTGGACTCTGCAAACTGCAACAGCAGGTGCAGTATTATGAGAACCATGGCGAGATCTGCATTACTACCAGCCCGCTGAACGCCTGCCAGTCCCAATGCAGCGGCGACGGCTACAAGGTACAAGCTACTCAAGTGGTGTGCAGGCCCAAATTGGACGCCCAGTTCCAAACGTACAGGAACCAGATTCAACAGGGCCAGAACCCAAAAGTCACCGGGGTTCCGCAGAATAAACAATACAGGGTACCCAGCTCTTGCAAGGCGTAAACCATCATTTTGATCATAATCAGACCTGGCATGCTAAAGGATTGAATACTATAATTTTTAATATGCTTGTAACTCTATAATGTATTGTATAACATATATGTTCGGATTGTATAGTAGTTATTTATTACAAAAATTATTTGTAAATATTTATTTCAATGTATGTATTTATATACTGATTAATATAGTATTATTACTTACATAAAGAAGATGTAGTAGGCAAATTTAAAAATAAAAAAAAAAATATAAAATATATATATTTATGAAGAAATATAAGATTCGAAAAATAAAACTTTTCTTTCATTTACAATTATTTCAGTTTGAATTACACAGTGTAATATTCATATTTAGATAAAATTTTAAATTTAGGTTCAAAATATGACACGACCAAAGTTAGAAGAAAAGCCATTAAAATTAAAAGCAATTGGAATTAATTAGTAGGTACCTACATGGTTGCACATGATGATCATGCACAAGATGGATCGAAATAGCCTTCCTGATTTTATTTTCATAACCATGGTATTTTGTGCAAATTATAATTTAATATGAGAAAGCTCATCTAAGTTTAAACGAATTTAGTAATATAGATTTTATATACATTAGAAGGAAAATAATAAAATAAAAACACGTTTTATATCACTTTGTATTTAGAATGTATTATTTTACTTTTCGTAAGAATATTTATGATAATATTTTTTGCAGTTAAACCAAAACTGTAGCACAGATTTTATGTTTAAATTATAAAATATTAAAAGCTTTTGTGGACGCTCAATTCCTCTTTCCTGATCCTTTGAAATGGGAACGCTGCCATAAAGGATGTTTTATGTGTATTTTTGTACCAAAACACCGCATCACGAAATCAGCTGTTTGTCAGTGAACTTCAAATACAAGTCGCATGCGTTTCAGTCAGTAGTACAGTAGCCAATTGATCGATCTCATTCACTTTAAAATATTATTAGTGTAATATTATAAGTTAAAATTTTCTATGTAATAAGCCCGTATCTGTTATGTGATTGGAGTTATTTCGAGTCTGTGGTTAAACGTGCACTTTAAATTTCGAACTTTCGAACATTTACTTGACATTTGGTAAGTTTACTTTATTCATCTTTGCTTTTTCTGCAACGAAAAAGAATTATAAAAATAGTCCGTAAGATTGTTGACGTTAAATATTATACGGCCATGAAGAGTGAGATCTTTTTAGGAAACGTCTAAATTATTTATATTAATCAACTTTCACCTCTTTTTAAAAATGTCTTGTATTTATTAGTACTATTGACGATTTATTTTCAACAGTTGAAAAAACAGTTACGATAAAGATCATCATGGCAAAGTTGTTCGTTATTTGTTTATTTTATGCTATGAATTTTTCTTACTCATAGGTTTTTTATGTGCTACGTCAATTTAACGTCCAACAAGAAACCTTTGGGCTATATTTATTTAAAATAAATGTTTTCATTGCTGTTATCCATTACATGTCTGGGATTTGATAGTTAAGTGGTTTATATATAAAAATTTAAGTAATTTAATTGCCATAACAAACATTTTTTTTGAACCAATATACCTATATATAAATATAAAAAAAGTCTCGCGTCCGGTTTCTGAAAAACTGATCATCGTAAGAAGTCAACTAACCAGTTGTCAAATGGATTTTGAATTGTTATTTGAGTTGCCAAACGGATTGTTAAACTCTCTGAATTGATCAGAGTGACCTTCTTAATTATCAGAATGATCAATTCAAAGAGTTTAACAATCCTTTTGGCAACAATTTTTTTTACGTGAAAAGTTGCCAAGCGTGCAGACTGTTCACCTGACGTTAAGTGAATACCACCGCCCATAGACATCTGCTACACCAAGTGTTCCAGATGCATTGACAACCTTTTGAAAATTGGACTCCTGCATTGGCTTTTGTTTCGGTGAGGTTATGGTACTTACCTGTATGACCCTGCCCATTTGTGCAACAGATGAGGCTGCTGCGTGGCCCTACCACCGAGAACTCAAATAACATTTAAACATCCATTTGACAACTGGTTAGATGACTTCTATGATGATCAGTATTTTAGAAACTGGGCGTTAGAAATTCCTTTATCACCACTCAGATTGTACGCAGACACACAGACATTTGTACTATTTTATAAGGGAGGCTCTTTAAGTGCTGTTAGTTCTTCAATACTGTTCACTTAAGAAGACATATTGAGAATTTCTCCAAATTTTTGATTAAATTAATATTCATCACACGTGAGATGGTGACACAGGCAAGATAATGTAATTACTCTAATAACCTATATATATATCCCTAGGTCCCTTGTTTAAATTGCCATATTACTGTGTGATGCTCTAATAGCTATTATGGTGAAATATCTAGCTTTAATTAAAAAAAGGCCTTGGTTTTTCTGAATTATGAAAAATTCTTATAGTTTGTATAGATCTGGCCAGAGCGGAATAAACAACATAAGAAATTTGCAATTTTAATACTGGTTTTTATTTCTTTTTTAAAAAAAATATATTATCTTATAAATTGATTTGTCAGTTGGAGCAGTTGGTAGATTTCAGCAGCACTGATTGTGGCCTCTATCATTTACTTGAGAAGGACATCTCCAAGATCATTATATCATGAGATCATTATATAGAATATTCATGGAGATGGAATATTTTAGTTTTGGGCACATGTTTATGACTAATTTGTGTTTAACCCTTTTGTTACACAGGCTATGTATTTGGGAAACAAGGTTATTTCAACACATTCTCATTGTATCATCGAGAGCCGTGATAGCTCAGTGTCCGGGCGCTCGCCTTTAATTCAATATACTCGAGCAACCTGAGTTCGATCCCCGGTGCCGGCACCAATGAAGTTTTTTAACTTTAAGTGCTGACTTATCACGTGCTCCGCGGTGAAGGAAAACATCGTGAGGAAACCTGCATATTTTCGAATTAATAACAAAAAAAATATATATTTCGAAAAATATGTGAAGTCCGCCAATCCGCAGTGGGGCCGCGTGGTGGACTATGCCCTGATACCCTCTGTATAGAGGAGGCCTTTGCCCAGCAGTGGGACATGTATTGGCTGTTACTTTACTTTACTTTACTCAATGTATTTGTATTAAATAAAACAATATTCTATTGTTCTGCTTTTGATGTCCTTAAAAACATTCAACACAATGTTGCAATTTGTGCTTGATTATTGAATATTTTGTCAATGATTTATAAAAAATTGTTTGATATATTATTAATAGTATGAATTACCCTCTACATAAATATTTTAAGTATAGACATATTTGATAGAAGTGATCCTAGAATAAATTTTTACTTTGAACAAATTTTTCATCCCTATTGATTAATGATAATGGAAAGGAATAAATCAGTCCTGTACTAAGTATTTTAATTAATATCATAGTTCTTTTAGAAGCTTGAAACAAGTTTCCGTTTACTGGATTAATAAAATGCAGAGGAGTCCATTTTTCAGATTCGAACACTTATTCAACTGGCCATTTTTCCTATATGAGGAAATGAGTGTAATAGTGGCATACCACTTGAGTGATATGAATAGACCATCTTGATGGAGTAAATATGACAGCTCCATAGTAAGCCAGCATAAAGCAATAGTTTTATTGCATTTTGTTTTGTGAGCAAGGTAGGCCCACTGAGCTTTGGCAATGCAGCTATGATTTCAAAGGTACTGTGAGTCGATACCCTGACCATCACCATTTTTTACATATTTGTTAATAGAAATTATGATGAGAAAAGATTACTCTGCCAAACCCTCAGATGTTCTATCATCTATGGAATAGACTTCTGATGTTTCCTAAATTTTAACAGATTTATCCAATGAGTTGTACAATAATCTATTTGAGCTGGATGTATCGTTTTAGTTTTTTGGATGGTGCATTTTACGTACGTATAATTAGTATCAAAGTTTCTCTTGATTTATGTATAAATGTATGTTAAAATATATTGATCCCTTGAGCACATTGTCATTTGGCTCCTCATTGTAATTGAATTTGGTCTCCGCTCAATTAACCGCGGGTTGATTAGTGCACCTATAGATAAGTCATAGCAAAATCACTAACTTGTAGACTAGGCGCTTAGACATTTTAGTTGAACAATGGTATGTCCAATGTTAGCCGTCGAGCTTAATATTAAAATGTAGTAAAGGAAATAGACGGTAGAGTTCAAATCTGGTTGCCTGTTACTGTTACCACATGCAAAATAACTAATAAATCATAATCAAGATAATATCTTGACTATGATTTATTGGCCATATTTTATGGTCATATTTGAAAAGGGAAGTGCTTATTCTGGATTACGAACGGAAATACTGAGAGATTAACATTTTGTCCCTTCAACGAGATGACGTGAAGGTGTACAGCCGACAGGAAACTATATTAACAGTAAACACGTAATATTAAAACATACAGTATGACGTATGAAATTAATGAACGTATTTTACCTTCAAACAACTACTAAATTGACTTTAAATTTCATTACGAATTCGCATACAAATCACAAACTATTTAATATAATAATTCAATAACGAATTTATATTAAAAAAAAAATCATTAGTTGTGTGCGCATAATTGAAATTTTTATCTTCAAATAATCAATGTTAAGAACTCGCTCTTAGTAAGAACTGCGAAATTCAGCTCTTAAACGGATATCTTTTCTTCGGAACTATTTCGAAACAACTCTATTGCAAAAAATTCGCATGGGTCAACCTTAGCATTGAATGTATTTTATAATTTTTAATTAT
Source organism: Iphiclides podalirius (assembly GCA_933534255.1). Classification (NCBI taxonomy): domain Eukaryota; kingdom Metazoa; phylum Arthropoda; class Insecta; order Lepidoptera; family Papilionidae; genus Iphiclides; species Iphiclides podalirius. The sequence continues at coordinate 8,407,606 of OW152839.1, read as the reverse complement.
TTACTTGTCGTTTTTAACTTATCTGATAATAAAAGCTGTAATTATGTGAAACATTTTTTATTTGATTGAAACGGGAACCCAAGCAAACTGTAATACTTTTCATTACAGATGAAATAAAATGATGACGCTATACTTCGCCGATAGATGGTGTTAAAACAAAATATTTCATTGATAACAAAGTTTTAGATAGAAAGGATAGATGGCAGGGATGTAATCGAAGAAATATATTATTACTCCTTTATCATTAGTATTATCATAAAATGGGTTAGTCTTCGATTATAATATATACATAATAATATGTCGTTTATTAAATCTAAAAAATTATTAATTATTTATATTAATTATTAAACATTTAACCTTTTAGATCGATGTAGTTAACTAATATTGAAAATGAGTCAGTTTCAGATTCGCTTCATATATTATGCTGTAATAGATTTCAATAACAATAAGCAAATAGCCTCTTCTGTAGATGAACACGTATGCATAAAAATAATATCGCACAAAAAAACTACGCAATAACGGAGAAATGCACAGGCGAAGTCTGGGGCAAAAAAGATTGAAAAATATATTTTTATAAAATTATCTAAATAATAATATTGTGCATTATTTTATTTTTCTTATAAAACTGTATTTGTTTCTTATGCCATTGAGAATTAAAAACCAGTATAACCAGTTAAGTACCTATAAGAAAAGCTCACTTATTTGTAGGTTGGAGTTGCCCGACAACTTTTTTTTTTAACTCGATCGTACATAACATTAATAGTATATGGTGTAGTAGGTAGTCAAAGTGGGTAATTGTATGCCTGTTACACCTTATACAGCTATTTCCTGTTGCGACCATTTCAGTTCTAAATTCAAATACAACTAACATTTGTATAAGTGACCATGATGGCTGCCGCATGAGGCACAGTCGCGATATTTCGAAGCTCTTCGCCGTCGACATTATCTGGTACGAATTGTAGAACGTGATTGCAAACACTTTATTTTATCGAAGTGGGGTGATTAGATAGATTTCCGTTAATTTAATAATGATAGTCACGAGTTCGATTGAAAGGGTGTGCCTCACATAATATAAACAAAGTTGTCTCTCTGACTTTTGTATTTGTTATTTTTAATACTAATAATAATACTACCTAATACTAATTCGGAGCCAAATGTCTAATGGAATGAAAAAAATCTCCTGTAATATAAAAATAAGATAAGTACTTACCTATTTTTTTTATTTTTGGATGCACAAAATTTATAAGAGATCTATGATAGAAGCTGTTGGATACTTTACTCTTTGAATGTAATTATAATTACACATCAAATTGGCAACAATAAAATATTAGAACATAATACGTATATGGAATGTAAAATTCCATATGTAAATAAACAGATCGTCACGTAAATTCAAGTCACTATGATTTGTAATTCCCCATCTAAATTGATAGTAGCATTTTTATGTATTTTTTAAACTGCCTTTGTTTTTTAAACGATGACTATGGTATACAACTGTACAGGATAGACACTCAAAAATACGTTTAAGTGCATTAACATGCATTTACATGCAACTAAAGCCAATGGGATTAAAACCATTGGTTTTAGTTGCATGTAAATGCATCAGTCAGGCAAATCCTGATTTAGTACAATGCTTATGCTTACTCTATTATTTAAGTGATAAAACTGGGCTGCGTTTTCCAATTCCTTCAGTTGGCCAATTATTAAATTTTTCGTCGTCCATGAGAAATATAATAGTTGGCTCATTTCCTTGAAAATGAAAAATACAGTTTATTTTATAATAAAAGCAGATAACATTTGTTAGGATATAAAAGACGCACTGCTGAACTAATGAATTAGACGTACTTGTTTTTTGTCTTAACAAAAACTTATCAATTGTTGCTCACCTCTATATTCACAGCTCAAAATGGTGGTGACTTAATGAAATAAAATGAAAAAGTGATCGTTAGATTAAACTTTGAGCCGCGTAAAAAACCACCTTGACTCGACCTTTAAAAAAAAGCTAGTCCGCTCCGCTTATAATCTACAGCCGCTAACGGGTCGCGCTACGTGAGCTTCACCGCGTGCGCCAATCGCAGCGCGCCAACGGGAGGCGCGGCGCTGACGCAAGCGTTACGCAACGGCCGGTCGCTCTTACGTGTCGGCGCGGGAATACATTTGGCGGCAAACAAATTAGTCACGAGGACACGAACGTTTTTCCTTTTTCACCAAAAATCTGTACTCCAGTGTCATGTGTCTTTGTTGCATTGATAATCTTTTACGTGTTCTTTACTTTTGATCGGTTACGTACTTATATTAAATTATGACGTGAATTGTTCCAGTAGAAATATTTAGAGCTCCAAAACCTTCAATATTGGACCGTTTATTTTGAAAGTGGTGTAAGTCCATTTTCTTTTGTTTCGAGGAAATGAAAGGGGTACTATATTTGTTGATTTAGAAATACAGGCAAATCATATGAGGTCTGGCATTGTTTCTATTGTTTTATCAACATTTAATTTGTTTATATAAATTTGTTTTTGGCTAATTAGACTACGATAACATTTAAAATTAGACAATTGTAAAAATCGTTTAATTCCAATTTTGAAAAATCAAATATCGCTTAATATATACTTCATTTTAATATAATTTTGTTTACAAATACGCATAACAGCACATAACATTTTATTTTAGACGGCAATTACATTGTCATTACAAGATACTGATTACAAGAATTTACTTATTCTCTGCATGAGGTAGTGATTCAAAATATGCATGATGCACCGGAGGTATATAGGGTAGTAGCTGCTTCATGTATTTATATTTTTCGTACGTAATTGGTTTGGCATTTTGTACAATTCTCCAGGGCGATCTTCCAGGACGTAGAGGTAATAAATTGATAATTTTAAATTCTGCGTCCGTCATCGTTGTTTTATAAAAATGGTATATGGTGCAATTTTGAGGAACCTCAACCAACATATTTGCAACCAATTGACCTGTTCCCCATTAGTAATTTTTTTATCTGTTTTTTAATTGCGGTTTGGAGATTTTTTGTTGAAATGAAATTCTCTCGTTTCATTTCATATAAAATGAATTTATCCTATTTTCTACATTGCGCTATTACATTATAGTAATCTTGTGGTGTGTACACAAAATTTATTTCTCTCAATGCCATTTCTATGATGCCAAAATCTGCATCGTTCGGAAGGTATGAATGCCCCGAGAGAAAAAATTTGTGGTCAATTATCTCAATTCTGTTTTCCGACTGGACAGCCTTCAACCACAGCAATGCCATTTGTAAATTTAGATTTTGCCCAGTACACATGTCACTGTAGGCAACAACATGGCTTTGGGTCGTTACATTTTCTAAGTGCTTCAAACAGCATGAAGCCACCTCTTGCGATCCCCTAGAAGCAATGGTTTCGTCCCACACGTACATATTAACTTTATTATTATGTAAATTGTGAAAACCCTCGTTTAAGACGTACATATTTCGTTTGTAATATGCGATTGAGACAGACAATTTCGGGTATGGTAAGGCTTTTTGTAAATCAAAAGTGAAAGCAAAGTATTTATCTGGATTTTCTGATGCTAGAATTTTATCCTCTTGTAATGCTTTTCTTGATAATTCAGCATTTTGCAAGTGAACGTCATGTCTTTCTACAAGAATCATTTTTTCGTCGTTATCAGTTGTAGTCTTAATTTTCATGTTTAGGATATCGCATTTCGCACAGGTAGCTTTAGGTGGCAAATGGAAGCGTAACTTAAAATCTCGTTTAAAGATTTTCCTATATGTCCGTTCCTTAACTGAGCTCAAGTTGTTTTCCTTGCATTTTTTTAAATATAAACTATAAAATTTTCTTATATTTAATTCCGGATTTAAAAACATTCGTTCTGGATATTGCGATCGTGTGTAATGACTTTCAAATGCCGGAAAGCTTTTTATGTGGTCTATCTCTGTATTCGTCAGTAGCTCACTAGTTCTTCTGCAAGAGCAAACCATTTTCCACGCATGTCATTCGGAATGTTCTCCGCGATTTTAGGATACGATCAATTCGTCCAGTAGATATTTGGAAAGTATTAATAAAAAACTTCTTACATACTAAAATGTTTCCAGCAGAAGTGACTAGGTAAAATTTATAAGCATATACTCTTTTAGTGCCCGAATTATTTCTAGGCCGTCTTCTATTGATAGATTTTCGTTGAACAAAAATACATTTGAATAAAAATACCTTTTGCTTATTAAAATCACCTATATTCCAGAACTTATCAAAAATTTCCATACTTTGTGCTTCGTTAATACGTTCTATACATTTCTTCGAACAATTACAATTTTTGGATTCAAATTGTTTTGCAGGAATGAATTTTCCTCTTTTTGTATAGTACTTTTGACCATTATTTCGCTTAATTTTGTTTATTTGTTGCAAATATTTTTCTTTATTTTGTTCTGCAGAATCCGTGTTCTCAATAACAGTATCTTCATCTGATGAGGATTCTACCTCTATAATTCTTGTTCTCTTTGTTCGATTCGTTAATTTGTTGTTCCTAGCGGAATTATTTTCATCCCCCGAATCTAAGATTATTCTTCTGTTTATATTCATGGGCTTTATGTCTGTGTGAATTTATTTATAATTAAGTAAAATGAATATTTGCAGTTGTTTTAAGATAATAGTGGTCTACCATTTGTTCTTACCTATATCACTATCTGATGTTAATATGAAGTTAGCCATTTTAACAAAAAAAAATATAATAACTAACCTATATTAGCACCTCTTGACACGTAATATCAAACGTAATCCTATAAATATAATAAGTCTGAAAGTTTGTAAGTTGTAGGGTAAAGGTATCGCCAAAAGTACGTAATAGATTGGTTTCAAATTTAATACACGGCTAGAGTATAAATTGGAATAGTACATAGGCTACATTTTATTTAAAAATTCAACTCTTAAATAATATAAAATTAGAAAAATCGTAATAAGATTGCTGATGTTTCTGCAAAAAGATGGCGCTACTGTTGTTTTTGTTGTTTTTTTAATTCGCCAAAATACGGGCAAAGATACGGAGTCATACAGCCTTGTCGTATTTATTTCCTACTCACAGGTTATGCGCTGTACATTTTCTAATACGTTTCTCCAATTTTTTAATATCAATCTTTTAACTTACGAGTAGTGGAAACACGGAGGGGAAACAATGCAAATCGTCCGCGGGACACAGCTAGTATAAAATAAAAGAAAAATAACAAAACACTGATCGGCATCCATCTGCTATGCCACCTACCTCAGTCAATTGGACTTCACCACTTTCATAATCGATGATTATGCAATTTCGTTTACCGACGTAGTACAAAACATGGGATTTTTTTGAGAAATTAAACACGGACCAGTTATATATAAAAAAAATACATTAAATTAAGCATGAATTATAATAATAATAATAATAATAAACCATTTAATCAGCTCAACAAACAACACTGGCAAAAAATAAACAATCGACATGTACATATGTAGAAAAAAAAATAATCAAGTATAATTAATATTAGTGAAAAACAAAAAAAGAAGAAAAACTATAATATTTAAAGAAAAAATATAAACTATGTGCAGAAAATGTGAGCGTTGCAATACTGAGTTGATAGGGTCAGCTGCTCAGCATAAGCTGACACCCCCATTGGGATGATCAGCGCTGGTATTCTGCAGAATCCCGTGTGTGTTAACGCGTCGGTCAGTGGCAGATGCGTGAGTGAATTTCTGATGCATAAATAAAATTGAATATTATTCATTTCCAGCGAATTTCTTGATGTAACAAAGGCATAAATAAAATCGAATTGTATATGAGAAGTGTATAATTAATAAATAATCAATAATGCGTCAACCACGATTTTTACATAAAATCTTAAAGTGAACATATAGTATAACCTAGTTTTTTCTTATGGGAATCTTACTTGTTTTTTTCTAAGCTATCTTTTTTTGGATTTTTTTGGAATTACGTGATAGCTCATTTTTCTCAAAAATGGACTTACACCACTTTCAAAATAAACGGTCCATTTATTGGTTTAACGTTATTTTGTTAAATAAAAAGACATCTATTGACTTAAAAGTAAATATTTAATTTTAAATTAGATGTTTACTAAAATATGAAGTATTAATACCATATGACTTTTCGTGTTATATTAATTGCTCGATCCCTTCATTAAATGAAAATGCCAGTTTTGTCGGTAACTAGAATGTTTATCTACAATTAGGACTAACTGAAAGTGATTAGTTTTCAGAGTTTAGTCTTAGCGGCTTCTTAAAAGAATTAATTATTTTAAGTTTTAATCTCATCTTATTTAATCACGATTAGGTCCTAACGGAAGTTTCTGAGCGCAGTTGGTATGAGTTGAGCATGACGTTTGCCTATGTTTAATGAATAAAAACATACAAAGATGTAAATCTACGACGTATGTTCTACAGGCAGCTAGCTTTGTTATAAAAGTTTTGTGGCAGCGTTTGTCGTGACAATGTCAAATTAGACGCCAATGCTTAATATCAATCTGTTTATATTGCAACATATTGCAACATGATGGCTAGTCTTGATTCTTACTATATATGTGTACTTTTTGAAAAAAAAAAAATATTTTTAATGGGTTCGAAACTTTCCTATGTGTCAAGTCTATGCCCTATGCGTCACCTGTACTTCGTGAAGAGGCAACCAACACGGAAAAACTTTCCTAAGTGGGCGTGTTTCTGTTTACGTTCGCCTTCAAAACACGATCCTTCGCTGGTTTGTGGACAGAAGCATGTCGGGGAATGTCGGGTGACGCAACATTCCGCGTTATGTGGCAATCCTTCGTACGCGTTTGATATTTTAACTCTAGTAAATTTTTGTCGGATCACTAATTTAAGACAGAAGAAGGGTTGGAATCAACTTTGTCAGGACATCAAAAGATCAATTATCAAATCTTCTCTTAACCTCTACTTGAAGTTTGACTCTTCAAATTAGGCTTGCTGCAAAATTCTATGATCGTATATTTACTAATATTAAATACTGTATAGAACCATCGACAGAATACCTCTTGGACAGATCGAAGTTTACAATATTTTGCAACTACGCAAAAGCTGTATCAAACCGCGAGCGCGACCTTGCTGTGTGAATTAGTGAGACATCGTATGCTGATGACGTATTGTTGTCGGCTATTCCTTATCAGCGTAGTTTAAAGTCGAAATTTGCGTAGCCTCGACGATAACGGCTGCATCAAAAACGGAACTGATTTCGTTACGGCCCAATGCGACGACGTAATTGATAAATAAAAAATAACGTACTGTACATAACGGCGTTATTATTGAAACAAACAAGCTCCGTCTGTTAACACTAATGTTAGATATCAGCTCAGTTTCCGAAAGGTGAATGAAAGCAGCAGTCACACAATGTTAAAAATTATCACCCGTTAAAATCTTTTTACACTGCCTTAGGTATATGAATGGTCTGTTCAAGAAAAATTAGCTAATCCCTGTTTAACCAGTGATAATTAATGAAATGAATTATTTACTTCAACGAATAATAATTACTACTTTCTATTATAGCCTGTCTGTTTTTAAGAAAACTACAAACCATTAAAATTTGTAGTAAAAGTACGAAAAGATCGTCGCCGGCCGCCGCTGTAGTAGTCGAACCCACGCCTTCGGCATTTGCGGCCTGACGCTTTAGCTACTAAGCTAAACGGTTGATTGCCACACCGACGAAAATCTTAAAGTCTTTTATCTACATTGTTTTTTAGCATTTGAAGCAATGCTTGGCGCATCCATTGGATGGAATATCGTTTTACAACGATAATTCGAACGAAAGATGTCGCCATTGCTTTTTAGAAATTTAAATGTTTATAGTGCTAATCTCTGCACTTAAGATTAAACAACTTAAAAACTTATAGTAAAAGTATGAAAAGATCCCCCAAAAATTACGAAAGGGTCGCCACAAGCAAATTGTTTATATGCTGGAAAGTATATAACATGAAGTTCTGGACCCAAGTGCTACAAGTGCGGCGAAAGGGGCCATCTTGAGCTGAACTGCCCGCAGAAGGAGACCCAGATGGCAAGGATGAAAAGGTTTGAGGAACAAATAGAGGAGCTGAAGAAGCAAGGGGCTTCAGGAAAACGAATAAAAGCCTGGCTGACGCGGAGGAAGCCCCAGCAAACGGCCACAACTACGGATCAATGACTGAGCTATTCAATGACTTCAAGACGGAACACCGCAGCGGAAAGACACATGGGAATGCCGACGCACTCTCACAAAGGCCGTGTTCGGAAGACATGCAAAAGATTGTGTTAAGCAGGAATCTAATGAAGTAACATTAAAGCTAACAAGAACAAGTCCTTTAAGTCTCTGGGAGAATGATGCTATGAGGGAGGCTCAAGAAAGAGATGACGACCTTGCACATCATCACATGGAAACGGGGTAACGTAAAACCAATCTGGAGTGAGGTTGCATCCACTGGCTTTGTCACTAAGGCGTACTGGGCGCAATGGAACAGTCTGATACTTCAAAACGGAATACTCTACCGAAAATGGAAGAAGACTAACGGCAGAGAGTTCTATCTTCAGATAATTGTCCCAAGAACGAGAGTACCAGATGTTCTCCGTGAAATACATGATGGCGTATCGGGAGGTCATCTAGGTGTCAAGAGGACGTTAACAAAAGTGCGAGAACGATTCGACTGGTTGCATTGTCGAGATGATGCACACGATCGGTGCCGCAAATGTACTACTTGCGCTGTAAAAGGACCACAGATCAGAAACCATAGGAACCTGCGGTTGTATAACGTTGGTGCACCGTGGGAACGAATTGCAGTGGACGTAGCTGGGCCATTTCCTGTAACGGAATCGGGAAACAAGTATTTTATGGTTGTCATGGACTACTTTACCAAATGGCCCGAAGTGTTCGCCATACCAAACCAAGAAGCTACAACTGTCGCTATCGAACCGCCGAGCATGAGAGCATAAAAGCTACCCCGGCATATGTCAACTACGGTAGAGAACTTCGAATACCGGTAGACCTATTGACAGGAGGGTCCCCGGAGGGACCAGAGACCGTACAAGACTATGTCTGCAATTTAAGGGAAAAATGCGCTATATACACGCCTTGGTTCGGTAAAATGGGTTACAGTCAAGTGCGAACATGAAAACCAGATACGAACGGAACACGAACGGCTTCGTGGAACGGTCACTGGTGTGGCTGCATAATCCAACTCGTCGGAAAGGGAAATCCCCAAAATTGCAGATCAAGTGGGACGGTCCATAAAAAGTGGTTACCCGACTGAATGATGTGACTTATAGGATTCAAAAGCAACCAAGAGGGACATTCAAAGTGGTACACATAGACCGTCTGGCGCGTTACCATGGCAGCAACAACGATGCTCGGGACCAGCATCTCTAAGAGGGGAGTAGTGTTACGAACACACAAAGAAACTAGCGCCATCTAGCGTCAACCAGTAAAACCACTCAACGAACAAAGACAACATAAAACCCCTTACTCAATACTAGATGGCGTTAGAGGAACTACTGTGGAACTATATAGTCTCGAAAACGCGAACTTTCCAGAATCACGATCATGTTCGCGCGTGTCGGGTACGTTCCAGGAAGGAACTTTCTGGATTAGTCTGGGACTCGTCTCGGCCCATATCTAAAGCCGCAGGGAGGCGAGCGAGTACAGTTCAGTTTGACCTATCTTTGAGGCGACTTCGGAGTGAAAACTAGTGATCAAGAGCGATACCAGTGAAACCTACGACTTAGCTACAACCTAGGACATCGTTAGTGCTTAGTGTTTGGACCTAGTGCTTTGCGTTGGACCTAGTGCTAGTAAATAAAGTCTTCAAAAGAGTCAGCAGATCTTTCTCTCCAAATCCTTCGAATCCTAACGCGTAACAATATTATATGATCAGTACGGAAATAGAGAATATTATCGTATTGTTAGTGGGTACGGTCCACGCAAAGATGGATTGTGTGTTTAGTGTTTCATTTATCCCATTGAACGTTTGGTACAAGTAATTAATGTTATGTACAAACAGCAGAGCCGTGATAGTTCATCGTCCGGGCGCTCGCCTGTGATTCAATATACTCGAGCAACCTGCTTTCGATCCCCGGTGCCGGAACCAATGAAATTGTTAATTTTCAGTGCTGACTTAACACGTGCTCTGCGGTGTAGGAAAATATTATGAGGAAACCTACACAAAATACAAAAAATATTTCGAAGATATGTGAAGTCCGTTAGTCCGCAGTAGGGCCGCGAGGTGGACTATGGCCTGACACCCTTTTAATCCATCAATCAATCAATCAAAAATCTTTATTCAAATAGACGCTTGCGCGTTCTTATGAATCGTCAAATTTTACATAAAAAATTATACATAGAGGTTCGTAAGTTACCACCGGTTCGGAAAGCAGTTTCTGTTGAGAAGAGACCGGCAAAAAACTCAACAGTTGCTCTTTTTCAAAGATATCAGTTTACAATATAAAGCACCGGATAATAGTCTTAATCTACCTACGTGAGTATCAACAGTATTGACTCCACAAATTGGCGTCATCGAGATATTCCGCAATAGTGTAATATGCTTTAACCATAAGTTGACTTTTGATTTTATGTTTAAATTATTCAAGCGGCAGACTTAATATCGACTGTGGGATTTTATTATACATGCGCACACCTTGCCCATGAACGACCTATTTACTTTTTGTAGGCGAAACAATGGAGTAGTAAGTTTGTCCTTATTTCTAGTGTTTAATTTATTTCTGTCACTATTCTTTAGGTAAAAATTAAGGTTATGACGAATATACAAAACATTACAATAAATGTATTGAGAAACAACAGTGAGTATATTAGTCTCTTTAAAAATATCTCTGAGCGAACTCCGGGCTCCGATATTATAGATTGCTCGGACAGCTCTTTTTTGTAGAATAAATATAGAATTCATATCGGATGCACTACCCCACAACAAAATGCCGTATGACAAGATGCTGTGAAAATAGCTGAAGTAAACAAGTCTGGCAGTGTCAATGTCTGTTAGCTGCCTAACCCTTCTAATGGCAAAAACCGCGGAGCGTAGCCTATTCGCAAGAGATGATACATGGGGACTCCACTGGAGCTTGGAATCTACTGTAATTCCCAGAAATAATAATATTAAACTAAAACTTTGCCGTCTTATACTGGGAAGGGTAAAAAGAACACATCTAGTTTTTTTGGCATTTAATACCATATTATTAATAGTAAACCAGTGGAGGATATGCGAAAGTGCACTATTCACCTCCTCATAATTTAATACATTTCGGTCAACTTTAAAGATTAATGATGTATCGTCAGCAAACAGTACAACATCACACAACTCACTGGCATAAAAGGGGAGATCATTAATATATACTAAAAATAATAATGGACCTAAGATTGATTGCCCTTGTGGGACACCCATTTTCATAGGGGTCCCAGCGGAATTAATATCATTTATTGATACTTTTTGGATTCTGTTACTAAGGTAAGAGGCAATGAGATTGTGGGCGATGCCACGAATGCTATAATAATCTAGTTTCTGAAGTAGGGTTTTGTGGTCTACGCAGTCGAAAGCTTTTGAAAGATCACAAAAGACACCTATTGCATCTTGCGACCTTTCCCAGGCATTATAAATATGATTGACAAGTGCGACACCCACATCTGTTGTCGATTTGCCTTTAATGAATCCATATTGCTCATCATGAAAAATTTGATTTATATTAAAATGTACCAATAGTTGATTTAAAATTAATTTTTCAAAAATTTTACTAAGTGATGGCAATATGGAGATAGGTCTATAGTTGCCTGGATAATTTTTGTCCCCACTACAGACTACTTCCGTACAGAGAAGGCCTTCGCCCATTAATAGGACATGCATAGGCTGATACTTCATTTCTTTTTTACTGTGCTCGAGTATATTAAATTAAAAGCGCCCGAACAATGAGCTATCGCTGCTACTGGCGTTACATATGCGATATCCAAGGGTTACGCCGTGATGCTATCTCATTTCATCTGCAACTCATCAGAACAACTGATTTTTGGTTGACACCTTCGCTTACAGAAAGATAAAGGTAGGTAGTGATTAATACTCTTCTTTGAGCTAAAATTCTATGGAATTATCCGCTGAAGACGATGTAATGCCATAAAGTGCACGTGTGTGATTAAGATCGATCATTCCGATTGTACACACGGCCACGGCAGATTCCGCGGCGCTGTGTGACGTTGTAATGAACGAACAGGTGTTAGATTAACTACCGTTGTTCAGTACTAATTAATTATTCAACATACATTAGACATTTCCAGGGTTTTATCTCTCAATCGAGGAACGGAACTCTTATAAAATATCTCTTTTTCGGTTTCACTTTGTCTCGGCGACAAAACATTTAATAATTTTTATAAACATAAATAAAATAAATTCCTTCAAATTCGATGTCACCGAAACTAGTCATATTTGTTTTTATTTTTATAAATTTTGATGATATCTGTCATTAGGGTCTGTTTTCACATTCACTATGGTTTTCAATCTTTCTGTTTGTTTGAGTTCCTTTTATTTTTGTATGTAGCTTTTTTGTGGCAAAGGAGGCAAACGAGATAGTCATCCCCGCCGCCCATTTACACTAGTCAGTGAATTTTTCAATAGTAGATACAGAATATAACCAAATACATGAAAAATTGTAGAACAACGAATGTTAAATGGAAGAAAATCATGATAATAACATGTTTGTGACTCCTATGAATATTTAGATATTAACTGTGTTTACTTAAAAACCTTTTAAAGGTCACATTTGACTCTTGTATCTTGTATTAACTGATGTTTTTGCTTTCAGTCCCGCGACTATTAAAGCTTCATCTGACGCAGAACTGGTGGGCTAACCAGAACCCACGGGTTTGGGCCCTCCGCTGTGGGTAGGGCCACGTCACATTTGACTAATTTGTCCTTGATATATTAATGAGCAAAAAATTTTTCGGGTATTCTATAGGTCACTTGTTAGGTGTGGTTCGAGAAGGCAGAATAACTAGTCATTTAGCTGTGTTTATTACTTAGACATTTTGTATTTAACTTTTGCCTGCGGCTTCGCTCGCGTGTTCTCATTAATTTTAGCTATCTCAATTTACAATGTAATTCGAGTTAGTTCAGCAGTGGCGTTAAAGGATGATATATTTCGTTATGTTACAAGTAAATCATTTCGATTTAAATGTTTTTGTTATACTTTCTCATATAGATTTAGATAGTACGTAATCTGGTGTAGAAAGTAGTTCAGAGAAGTAGTATTTCTGCATCCTCCGAAAACAAGTACAACTCTCTTTGTAGAGGTCCATCGTCCAGGAAATCCCGCTGGCGACAATTGGTTACATAAAGTGATCTCATCTCTCATCGCTAAAACTTCTTGATATGATCTGTTCTCTCATGATCCTCTCCCGTCCTGATCCTGTCTGTGTCACATTGGCCAGGGACACTAAATGAGATCTTCCGCGACCCCAGCTACTAGACTGCATTAAATTGAGTTTTGTATCGTCAAGTTTTACTGTGGTGATATCAGTGAGAGGAATTTAAAATTTTAGAACAGGACAGTCCAGTAAATACTGGTGAACCGTGTGATAAGCAGTAACTTGAACGGTAAATCACGAAAATTATTCATCTGCAAATAGTTTCGTGTATTTTGATGAACAGATATTATTCATTAGTTGGTATTTTGAATTTACGCCCGTATATTTTCATATCCGTGTTCGAAATGTCACGTTTTAATAGATTAATATTAATGCCGATTATTTTTTTATTTGAATATCATAAAATCGCTCGACCGGTTAACGAATCAGGATTTGGAAATATTTTTTCTCCTAATGTTTTAGAATATTTTACGCCATTCATGGTCACGGGACGGCATGGCATGTTTGACGTCCTTATATAACTAGGATAACATCAGCTTTAAAATATTATTAATTGTAATCCGATCTACGTCGCAAATGTCTTTAATTTTATTGGTGGGTCAAGATCTTTGAATTAATACAAAGTTTTAGTATTAAGTGATTTTCTGACTTGCAAAAATTTTGTAAATTAGATGGCAATCATAACTGGAAACAACCGGACAGGCTTTTTCTAGTGTGGTGTCAATGCACAATGTAAATGTAATTTTGTTTGTCAATAAACGTATTTTAAATTAATTTTTATTTGAAGAAATGAAATTTGTATGTTTATTTATGTTCTTTTCAGCCTGAATTCCTAGCTTACAAATTCCGATGTACTACCCCAACCATACATATGACCATACAACTAGTTCTTCCGTCGACGCTACAACCCTTTGTGGGTCTTGGCCTCTTCTACAATATCCCTCCATTTGTCTCGAAGCTTGGCTGTCCTTCTCCAGTTTGTGATCTCTCCATACAACTTAGGTACTTCAAAAAGCATATAACTTAGGTATTCCGAGTCCGTGTAATAGTTTTCATCGGTGATACGCAATTTAATTGAAATGTGATTTAAGGTGAATCCAATAAATAATCGGGTGGTTTTTACGGTTATTTTTCAAACTGTGCGGTCGGGCCGATCGTTTCGGAAGACGTGACTGCCCTCAGCTAGACCCCGTTTTGAGAGGTCAAGGCGCTACGAGCTTCAATCCACGTACCCGTCTCCCGGTTCATTTGATATTCACGGCACACTGAATCAACGTATACACAATCCTTAGTAGGTAAGCAATTACTTGTGTGTATTTGTTTAGATTATATTTATCAGCTTGGAAATTTACTTCTTGCCTCCTAAATAAAAGCGAAGATAATTTTAAAAAATTCTCTTCAAGTCAACGCATTTTTTTAAGTTAATGCTTTAATTATACTTACTTATTTTACTATGGTTTTTAGGGTTCCGTACCCAAATTCAGATTCGGCGCAATCTGTCTGTTGTACAAACATTGCGTGCCGAATCCGAACCCACAGCCAATTTACTTCTCCAGGAGAACCACCGTGATCAACACAAAATATAAACCATATACTGGCTAACATTTGATAAAAAGCATTGGTGATAAAAACACAAAAGTATACAAAACAATGTCGAAAAGTATACAAACCTAAATAATGCCATTCGTTATACATTATAATACAGCATTATAGCTGCATTCAGAATCGAACCTTGGTAAATAATAAAAGCCAGGCCATCACGTCCACTGTTACAAAGCCCCGTTCGCCTACAAACCGCAAATTGTTCTTAACGGCATAAGGTTATCCACTTTCTAAACGACTTACGGCACATTGATAAGCTACAGCGGTTGATAGACATTAATACAAACATACATATATTTGTATTGAAAGAAAAGTAACATTATTTTATTGTTTAATTTAAAAAAAAAAACAGTATTGTTTATGAAAAAAATTGCTAATACAATTAGACTGTGTTTTTTCAGATCATCTGTCATCGCAAGATTAAAATGGAATATAATAAATAATTTTTGTCTGTTATAAGTAAAGGTACATAATAATTATATTAATTGAATTGTACCAATCTTGTGTGTCACTAAAGATGACAGTAATAAAAAAAAGAAATGCGTTAGTCGGAGAATGCTCGGTTGGAACGAAGTTCCTTTGGTAGTTTATTATTATTGATAAAAATATTATATTTTCATGACTTTTCAGTCGTCACGGAAAATTCTTACACTTTTTTTCGCCTAGCCATCATCCGCCAAATCCGTACCGTGCGATAAGGAACTTTGTCCGAAAAATGTTCCATTTAAGTAGCAAATTGCACTTATCAAAAGTTTTAGCTGATATGTAACTACTTCTTAACGCGCGTTTTTAAATTATTTTACTGATACTATGGCGTTTTATTTTGTTTCTGAATTCTCGACGTTTCGAAATCTCGGTTCACGGTCACGAGTCAGGCCGAGTTTACGAGTCATACTTGCTAATTTCGTTGATATTTCAACCCAACTTGCGAAATGGCTTATAATCGTATCGTAATCTTCTGGCAACTGAAATGACATTTGACAAACCATGTGACAGCTGATTAATTAATTTCTATGATCGTGTTTCCGAAACCGGGTGTTAATCATTTAACGAAACGTAAACAAATAGCGGCGTCGCATTGTTGTTTTTCACCGCAACATTCCGAAACACGACGGAAAATCCCCGCAATCGTCGCCGGTGGAAAGATTATGTTTAACCGCGAAAACCGATCCGCCATTTTGCGGCGTGCATCGGCAGGTGTGACGTCACAGAGGCTCGTTGCTGCCCGCCAATCGCAGTCGAGCGTCGGAGGGGCTCGCCAGGGTCACCTTGCACAACGGACCTTTCAGTTATAAAGTTAACCAGCTCGGATACCGGTTGTCGTAGACAACAGGTTAGAAGGACATAGGTTGGTGCGTTGTTTATTATATAGCATTTGATCCATTTCTTGTATGTACACGGATGTCGCAAGTTTTGTGTAATTTATCGACATGGTTACGACATACACCTCAGCCCGTAGCGAACGTACGAATGTATGACGCAAAGTATTCGAAAGATCAGGAATTTTAGTTTGAATTTAATGCAAAAAAAAATATAAATTATACAATACACTCTTTCAAGTGCTAACTATAAGTAAAACATGTCGTATCGATTAGAGAAACGAATAAACATAATATATGAAAAAGCTAAAATGAAAGTCATAAAAGCCCTAAACCACATTATATTAAACCAGAAGCCATGATCCTCAAAGTATTTTAACAATGTTTATGAGTTTCACTTAAATCCTGGAAATGATGACAAAAAAGGTTTTTTATCTAAAAGTTTTTGATAAGTCCTTGTTTACTGCTGAAGTAAGGGCCCAATTGGAAGACTCTTAAAGGAATGTGCTTTCGTTGAAACATTCCTTTAAGAGGTGGTATATGTAGACCAACGTCTACCAGTGTTCTTCTAGGTTATTTACGACCTGCCTTTGGAGACCTTGGAGACAAACACTCAGATCGGAAACAGTCCCACGTGGGAATCGAACTTACGCCCATTTACCGCTAATATCGATGCTAATAGCAACTGAGCCGAGTCACTATCACATCAGCCAACCATAGACATTTAATTGGCCCAAGTCCAACAGTAGACGGACACAACCAGACGATAAAAATTACATCGGATTTTGGATTTTAAACATACTTTACTTGGGGCCTTGGTTGTCACTATAGCAACTGTAAAAATAAATATCAGCAAGGGACGGTGATGAATATTCTTTTACGTTTTGCAATTATGTTAATGCGATCACTAACACATGCAAAACTTGGTTCGGAATTGTGAACTAATAAATAGAATTTGCGACGCGGAACTGATTGGCGAGGTCAACCCAAATAAAATAAATCGCTGATAGATTAAAAAAAATGTCGGCGAACTGAACGACACTGAAGCGTATGTGCGGCGTACGACGAAAGTAATTTTCTTATCACGGAATTACAGTTGTATGTAGATTTACTTATAGGTAAAACTTTATCTTTAACATAAAAGTAAAATAAAGTAACAGCCACACTAAAAGTGCCCGGAACTGGCCACTTATATAAACAATATTTAAATATTACATAGACATTTGAAAATGGAACTCTGGCTGAAGAATGCAGTTTGTTTCATCTGACTGTCAATCGTTTTTACATTGTAGTGCCATTTTTAAAAATTGCGTGTCTACATTAACATCGATTTAACTCGAGAAAATTTTCGTAGTATTATTTTCTACAATTTTAAGTGCACTGCAGCAGTTCAGCGGAACCTAGCTTGGCTTCAGTGCTTTTGCTTTTGGCGATGAAGCACCATGCCAGAAGACTATTTATAGCTGGTTTGCGGAATTTAAGCGCGTTCGTGTCAATCTGTGACGATTCTAAAACACAAACATTTGGGTGTGGGAAAGCTATAATAAATATTTTTAGGACACATTTTTTACACAACATTGTCTAGTCCCAAACTAAGCAAAGTATGTACTATGGGTACTAGAAAAGTGATAAACGTACTTAAACATACTTTTCTTTTGTAAATAAATATATATTATACATATATAAACGCCCAGACACTAGAAAAACACTATGTTCATCACACAATATTTTTCCAGTAGTGGGGATCGAACCCACACCCTCTGGCGTAGGAGGCAGGTACACTACGCACTACGCCATTCGGGTCGTCTATGCTCGCGGTGTATCCCACAAATTTGACCGAGGCTCAAAAAACAGAACCTCGTCACTAGTTGCAATTCCATGCTTACCAGATCCAACGAAGGGGCATCAAATTTGATGCGGGATATAGTAATAGGTGACGTAACATGAATTTATTGCCGCGATCCCAAAACAAAGCCGTCAAGATGAGCCGAAACCGACCAGAGCGGCGCGCGTGAAAAGTGCATCTAAGCGGATCACTCGGCTACTTTTCTTTAGAGAATCGTAATACTATAATAGTGACTGGTACATGACCATTTGTTTGAAGGAAGTCATTGATGAACTGAGTAAAAATAATCGTAAACACCGTATCATCACAACGATGCTAGTTCCCACACGGCCAGATAGGCAAACGAATTTATTGAAGGTGTTAGAACTTATGAGCCATCCTGCAGTCTCGACCTGGCACCTTGTGACTTTTCTGTTCCCAAAAATTAAGAACCAATTACAGATTTTCTAGTGAAAAACACGTTAATGATGTCACGTAGGAGTGGCACAAATGTGACAAAAAAATTGGTTTCATAGTATGAAAAAAGTGCATTTACGCAGAGGGAGAATATTTTGAGATACAGTAAATTCATTTTTGACCTTAAATACGTGGGGCGCACTAAAAGTTTCCGTTTCGGAATGAATAAGAGAAAAATACTATTAGTATAGACTTATAAAAGTAAAGTAACAGCCTATACTTGTCCCACTGCTGGGCAAAGGCCTCCTCTATACAGAGGGTATCAGGGCATAGTCCACCACGCGGCCCCACTGCGGATTGGCGGACTTCACATATCTTCGAAATATTTTTTTGTTATTATTTCGAAAATATGCAGGTTTCCTCACGATGTTTTCCTTCACCGCGGAGCACGTGATAAGACAGCACTTAAAGTTAAAAACTTCATTGGTGCCGGCACCGGGGATCGAACTCGGGTTGCTCGAGTATATTGAATTAAAGGCGAGCGCCCGGACACTGACCTATCACGGCCCTAAGTATATTAAATGACCTATAAGTATATTAAATGTTCTTGGTGAATAATTATAAAATTTTTCTAGCAAAGTTAATTCGGCTCAATTGAATGTAACAGAGGTAACATTCACCACCACTTTATAATTGTTAATTTGATATGCCGACAATTTCGGCTAGAGAACTCTTTTTAGGGTTAAGCTTGCCTTTGTACATGTTTTTATCATTTGTTCTGATTGTCTGTATTATAATTGTGTACAATACAATAATGTAAAAAAAAAAGCCGTACTGATCTTTGAGCTTACAGTTCGTATACTATGTAAGTAAAGCTTCATTGAGTCATTAAATTCTTGCGTAGGATGTGTTATTGTAGCAGTATATTTATGCAGGTTTATTAATGGTATCGTAATTAATTACGTCATTTTTGCCTCCGTCTGGCGAAAGTGTACTCATTTCTTTATTCAAATTAATCTTATTCCAATTTATTGTGAATGTAATTACGAGCGTAAATTTTAAACCAGCCTCAATAAGACTGCGTACTTATTTTTTACCTTGTTACAGTAGGTCATGGTGTCTTTTTCACGGAGTTTTTTTGTTATGTGAGAAGGTTGCGAACTGGCAGTTCAGCGATAACCGCCGCCCATTCGCAGCACCCTTAGGGTTGCAGATGCCTTGTCGTCTTATAATAAAGTGGGCCCAGGCTACCTCACTCACCAGACTACTCACTTACCTGGACGTAGCTGTCCATTCGTGCTACAGCTAAGACTGTCGCGTGGCCTTACCACAGTGTACTTCTATCCAAAAATGGCGACGAGCTTATCGCGAAATAGCAAAAAAATACATGTTATTTAAAAAATGAAAACGATGCATGGTTTTTCAGCTGGTAAACTAGGTTGTATTGGAAAAAAATGTCCTCAATTTTTTTGTGAGTTTTTTTGGCGCGTTTAGGAAAAGATAAGGTACCTACAGTGAGTTTTTACGATGTGCGCACAGCGACATGAGAAATAACACGATGAAGTGACTCGATGACATGAAAGTACCTATCTGATAAATCTCACTTTAGTAATGTGTTAAACTCTAACGACTAACTTCTCGGTGTTCATTTCACCTTCTGTTTCGGGGCCGCTCGATTACCGACCGAGCTATTATAACATTTTGTGCGTATGTAACTACCCATGCACACTTTAATATTTTTGTCTCTACTGTCAGTAGGTACCGATTATAGTACGTATTTACGATTATAGTAGATACGTTCACTACTATTTTTCCATATATTTTTTTATTACGATGGAAATGATGTTCTTCTTTGTTGATCATCGTAAGGTTTAATTAACCATCGGGTAAAAATATTTCTTATAATAATTGATCAAACTTTAATTATGACTGTTTACGATAATAGTCATTGCTAAGGGCTCTTGTAATTAAATGCCTCGTTGTAATCTTTTTACATACTACTGTTTAAATTATATATGCGTACTTCGGGCGATATATGAGGCGCTCACGTGTTGTTAAGCTGTGTTTGCACACGTGGCGCTCTTAACAATTAGTAAGGTGGGGTACCTTGGGTGGGGCACAAGTGAAAAGAGATCGCGATTTTTGTGTATTCTAAAACAGTTCATACGATTTTTCGAGTTTGCGAAGTGTCGTTATAAACAGATTCATTACCCAATGCGGGAGTAGTTAAAAATAAATGAAAGCATCTGATTTTACGTGATATCTACTACTACTTAAAACATCATAATTGTTGCAGATGTCCGAAGCACGGCGCTATCGAGTCATTTAGCCATTTAGCCATTATTAATATGTGTGTTATATAATTTGTCGAGGTTAATTCTGAGACTGATTTTTTTCCTCCAACTTAAGGATGTCCGCCATGTTTCCAAGGTCTTGTTTGGACTTTCCTAGTAGTGTAACTCATCAGCATAGCCTATCAACTTATGTTTGCCGTTTAATTCAACTTCCCCATCGTACTCCAGTACTTAGTGGATTGTATTGTACTTAGAGGTTAAGATCCTCTTTGGGTCGCTGAGCCAGCCAAGTAAGTTATATCATTTATTAATGTTCTGTATAAGAATTAAATCATCTTTAGTTAGCGAGATTGAATGTTTTTCTTTCTGTTATTGTTTTTTTAATCGATTTTATGCAAAGAATGAACATTCTTTGGCTCTTTAAGTTTGGTAAAGTTGTAAAAAATTAAAAGTTAAACTGTTAACTGTTTTTTTTAAAAGTTAACTGTTTTTTTTAAAGTTCGTGAATTGGACCGCAGCCGAGGAAAAGTATTACTAAGTAATACCTTAACGACTGCACGTCTGCGTCCATACAGTCGATCCGATCTCACAGAATATTAAACCTTATCGCTATCGAAGTACTAATCATTGTCGATTTCTCCTAATCCTTAGCTTGTGACCGGTGGCAATCCGTTTATACTCATATTATTTCTGGCTAATTCAAATGACGTCACCGAAAGCAAGTCCAAAGGATGCCGATTGACACCATTCTCAGAGTTATCTAAGAGGATGGTCAGGTTACGCAAAAAGCCGGTGGTAACCGGTTTTTTGCCTGTTCTTCCAGAAGCTTCTAAAATGCGTACTTTTCTATTATCTACTCTACGCTGGGTCTTGTACGAGGCCGCCATAATTTCTCTGATGGCCAAATTTATATTTTTACAATATTTTTACACATCCCTAATGAAAATTTCGAGATATATTTTAACAGAGCGTTATCGAGTCCCGAACAAAAAGCAGTGCTAGTTCATTGTTAAACATTCAGACACTAAAATAGCAAAGTATTTCACTAAAATAACACTATATTACACCCCACTTTATCAGCAGTGGGGATCGAACTTAAACACTGACGCAAGAGAACCTACTTCTACTGCTACGAGTTATCTTAATTATAAAGCAAGCAAAAGCCGAAAAGCGACTCTACTGTAAAGTCACTACAGCAGTAAAGGTTGGACCCATGGGTGACTCTAGAGTCGCTTCAACAGTAAAGGCCATACTCGTAGGTGTCATATAAAATTTTTTGTCACCTGGAGTGTAATTGAGGAATGAGGTCTTATGTTATTTATTAGGATGGGGGTTGAATGTCTAAGAAAATTGCACTTTCCTCACGCAAAATTACATTTTTTCTGCAAACGTTACTTTTTATTCAGTCAGTAAAATCAGTATATTGTATGTGTCCTATTTGCATAATAGTTATAGGTCTGTAGGCTAAACGTAGACCTCATAAGCTCGATTCAAAGTGAATCTGGAACTAACTACTCTATAATTATATATCTTACTCTGACTAGGTACTCTATATTATTTAACTGTATATTATATTATTATATACTCCATATTATTATTAAACTGTGACAGGGCCACGCAACAGTCTTCGCTGTTGCACGAATGGGCAGGTTCAAGATATTATTAAAAAATTAAAACCGAAATCCGCCCCGCGACCATTTTCAATACCCTTCTCTCCAGTTGCTCCTTCCCGGACGACTGGAAACAAGCCACGGTTATCGGCATTCGCAAACCGAATAAACCAGCTAATCAGCCCTCTAGCTATCGTACCATCAGCCTCCTCAGTTGCCTGGGGAAGCTCTACGAGCGGCTCTTGTTAAACAGGCTCAAAGAGCACGTATTTTCCAACGGCCTTCTGCCGACGGAACAATTTGGCTTTCGAGCTAAACACTCTTGTCACGATCAGTTATACCGCCTAACGGAGCACATCCTAAAAGGCCTAAACCACCCTAAACACATCAGTACAGGGGCTCTTTTCTTCGATGTCGCGAAAGCATTCGACAAGGTCTGGCACATCGGCTTGCTTTACAAGCTGTACACAATCAAAGTGCCAGATAGGCTCGTACACACCATCCGGGCCTTTTTGTTGAATCGCTCTTTTCGATATCGAGTCGAAGGCACCCTCTCCACAAGCCGCCGCCGCACGGCCGGCTTACCACAAGGCTCCTGCCTCTCATCTTTGCTCTTTACGCTCTACACGAGCGACATATCCAAAGACCCCCACGTCAATCTCGCGCTTTTCGCGGATGACACCGCGCTCTTTTATTCAGACCGCAACCTTAGAATACTAACCACTCGACTCCAAAGTGCCGCCGACCGCCTCGGCGATTGGTTCCGCAAGTGGAGAATAGAAATAAATCCCGAAAAGAATGTGGCGATTCACTTCACACGAAGTATTTACCCGTCACATCTTTATAATGGCCCTCGCCAATGCAGAAAGTGGGGGCAAATATCCCTTTATGGCCAACCGCTCCCCTGGGAGAAAAAGGTCAAATACTTAGGAGTCACTTTCGACTCGCGTATGTCATTTACTACGCACATTAATAACGTTCGTAATACAGCCGCGTTCGTCTCCGGCCGGCTACACAATTTAACTAACGCTAAAAGTAAAATGCCCTTAAGGCACAAATTATTATTATATAAGACCTGCGTACGACCTATTATTTCCTACGCATGCATGATCTTCGCCCACACGCACCCTACTCGCCCTACTTGTACAAGCTGCAAATAGTACAAAATAAGTTTATCCGCCGCGCAACCGGTGCGCAATGGTATCAGCGCAACGTCGACCTGCACAGCGATTGCAGACTCCCGACGATTCACGCACATTTTAAAGATTTGACAAAACGGTTCTTCGATAGAGCCCAGCATCATCCCAACCCTCTGGTGGTAAGCGCAGCAAACTACCTACCGGACACTAACGCGAACGTAAACAAGCGTCGCCCGCGAAACGTCCTCATCGACCCGGTCGACGAACAGGACTTAGATACGATGGACCCACCGCCAGGGGTCCCGCCGGATAACACTACACCCACAGTTAGTGTAACAACAATCACACCAGTTCGCTCTCGCCTCCGATCACGGCGAGACCCACACAACGCGTACACAAGGTACACCCGCGTTCTGGGGCGGTTCTCACCGCTCCCAGCCACCGATTAGCTAAATGCACAGTCGACGGTCGTCGGGCCCTTAGATGACACACCATAATTACGCACGCATGAGCACATGCGCGACCCTACCCATAGCAGAGGGTCCAAACCCGTGGGTTCTGGCTAGCCCACCGGCTCTGCGTCCGATGAAGCTTTAATAGTCTCGGGACTGAAAGCAAAAACATCAGTTAATTACAAGACAAGACGAATGGGCAGGTCCGTCAGGTAAGTACCACGATCTCTCAGAAGACCTGCCTGAAGATTAAGTGTAATACTTTTGGATTTCGGATAGTGAGCGAGGTGGCCGGGATCGACTTTACTTAAACGTGGCAACGCATCTGAAACCCTACGGGTTTGCAAATGTCCATGGGTGGCGGATATCACTTAACATCAGGTGAACCACCAGCTAGCTTGCCACCTTATAAAACACAAGGAGTTTGTCGCTATGTATGCATTTAACTGTATGACACACAGGCAGATTTTTTATTACATATCGCGTCAATAGCGCGTCGCCGAACCATGTGACGGTGGAAGGGGAGGGACGGGAGTTGAATTGCACTATTCCTGTTCGCGAAGAGTTGCGTATTAACTGCTGTGTCAGTACATCCTCAGTGACTCACGCAAGTAGGGTGCCACGTCTCTCTATTGCTGACACTGCTCAGTCTATTAGATGTTATCGTTTTTGGTTAGCCAAATTTTTAGTTAGCTTACAAATGTGCGGACTAAATATAGCGCGGATATAAGATAAAAGAGGAGATTGTGCCTAATAAATTTGATTTGTCCGTGAAAAGCATTATTTATGTTATATTCGTTATATTAAGGCTTTTTGATGGATGTATTTATATACTACCTTTGTAAAGATTTCCCGTGCTCTTTATTGTTGTCCGGTGTATTGTATAAAGAATGTAAATCCTTAATTTCCTGTAAGATTAAATAAAAACGAGCTCTGGATTTCCCTGTAAAATAAAGTTAAAAAAATCACATAGAAAATTTTCGAAACAAAAATCGGTTTTCGAGACTTAAACTTAAATGGATGAGTAGAACTCTTTCAAATTTAACTCTTGATCGGTTTACCATCGTTCATCCCTTACCTTTGATGTGAAAATGTGGTGAGAGAGAAGGGGGACCCGGTCTTCTGTGAAGCTATGTGGTACTTGAAATACCGTTCTTCCCCGGAGGGCCTGGCCAATCGTGTAACGGAATCGGCTACGGACTGCTAAGGTGTTGCTACTAATCAGAACTAACTTCGTTATCACTTCTGCTGCATTACTTAATCAGACTTACTCATAGAAACTTAATCATTACTGCGTACTATACTGTTAAAACGTGTTCCGATAAACTGTTTTATTAAACGAACGATTTTGATCTTTATGCTGCATATTCAAGGTGGATATTCAAATGAACGTGGTTCCTTTTAACGTTTAATAATGCCGCATAGCGTAATCGACATCGTAAGACGACGATCAACCAATCGCGGCACGCTGCGCGGACGCACCCATAAATGTTACACTAGGCTTCGACGGTGACTCCGTCTGCATTCACTTCGACTAAGCGGTTAAGTAGAATGCCAACATGATGACCTCTTTACACGTATTGACGGTTCTTAACGTATTCGCATTGTGATGTAGAAGCATAGATAAAAGCTTACCAAATTATAGCTTAATGGTACGAAATTGCGACGTATCATATTATTTTTACTATCAATTTATAGGAGTGTATTTCTTAACTACGAGGTCGGTGGATGCAAAAGTGTGGCACAGGCAATTAATTATATTCGTAATGCACATTCTAATGACCGATTTTATTCAGTGACATTGTTCACGGTTACGTAACGCTGCCGAGACGGTAATGTGGACACGCCGCGCCGTCCGCCGAATTCGCGCTTTGCAAAACTCCGTCCTTGTCGCTCTGAAACTTTTCAATTCTACGATCGGCGCGTCATTCAAGCCTGCGCGCTCGCACACACGCACGCTCGTGTGCGCACGCGTCACTTTCGTTCGGCGCGCGAGTGTGCGCGCTGGCCGTACGGCGTGAAGCGATAACTTTTCAGTTGTTATCGGACCATCGGACCGCGCGGACGTGTCGGTTATTTTGCGCTCGCTCGCCCCAACTCGATAGATTTGCAGTTCTGTGCGGCCGTGTTGTGTTGGGATTGTGAACGTGTAAATCGGTGAGTTCGCAACTGTTTGAAGGTTTCATGCTGTTTCTCGTGTCCGCCGCCCTATCCGTCCAGAAATAAAACGTTTTGGCACAACGTATCGCCCTTGACTGTGCAGAATTGACATTGCTCTGCATGAAATTTCCTCATGCCTATGGATTATTTCCAGCCTATTTATTCGTGCATATTTTATGTTATAATGCTAATAAATTATACTGTTTATTGCTAATTGTGACTGGTAGAGATTTTAAAACTGTCCCATTTTATACGCAGCCCTATTACCTAATACAGTGGACATATTTCCGTACCCGTCCAATTTAGACTTGTACGTATTCTACCGACAACCACCCATCTTCCGGTGCTATTGTATTCTTTATTGCGTTTAACATACGTATCATGGCATCAATCTGTGTACACTTTTTGTAGTCCTTTCAATAGTAATTCGATGCAAATTGCATGCGATTGTTTAATAGTTCGATCACAAACTGTAACGTAAGTAACCGGACTTTTATATAAAATATAACAAAGGTGGTCACAAAACAGTGCCCTGGGGAAGCGTGATTAAGAACGACGACCTTCAATTGAACTTGGTTTATAATGTGTGAATGTTTAAAAAAAGGTGAAGTTACCTTGAAACGTCTAGCGAAAGAGATTTCTTTATAGATTTTTTTTACTATATGATAAATGCGATGCGGCAGATTATCAAATGCTTTTGAATGAAGCAGTTTCGTTAATAATTTACATTTTGAGTGTCTTAGTCTTAAATGAGTTTTGTTTAAATTTTACGCTGAACATTAAACTCGTGCATGTTTATTAGAAATAACGTAATATATTCTTAGTATCTCGCAATTCAATCCCACGTGAATCGATTGTCACAAGTGCCGGATGTCCAACAACTCGTATCAAACAACCGTAGATCATATGGTTGCCTGGAGTTGACTCGTACGCAAATTTCATCATCATGGGAAAGTTTCATCATCATCATCATTTCAGCCTGTTTAAGTCTACTGCTGAACATAGGCTTCCCCTATAGACTGCCATGAAGTACGATCGGTAAGTAGCGAAACGGTAGTGGAAATGACTGATTGAACTCAAAGAAAGTGGATCAAATTGGCCGGTTAAATAAAACACCGAGAGGTTTATTATATGCTATTTGAAACAAACGAGAAATGTATCGAAACTTTGTTCACTATTTCGACATTGTTCACTATTTTTTTTAATTTGTATCGAATAACATATGCTTATACAAACCAGTATCTTACATCTCAATCTTTTTGGGGCCCGAGTGCAACTAGATTTGTTTATGGTTGTAGGACTGTAAGCGAAAATAAAAACAACCTCATCTATTTGAATCTTAGAGATAGAGAGAGCTGATACAATTGCTGTAATCGTAACTATTCTATTCACCTGCCCTCAAACAAACCAATGAGAAATTGTCATACAGCAGAAACGACACGGAGACACTGAAGGAATTTGACAAACTGATCCATCGCCACACTCATTAAAAAAATATCTGCTTCAACAAGCCAGGTTCGCTGCACGGTTTGTTGTTTAATGCTTCCGCCCCGATTAATCTAGTACCCTCATTGATACGAGCGGCCTTGATCTCGCATGACGTCACTCTAGCTGAACGTGCTCCAAGCATAACTTCCTTCGGCGTTAGACGGGTGGAGTTGCTCAATTGTGCCAACTTATGAAGGGTGAATGATCTGATGCCGAATGGAATTCTACCTCACGTGGTCCCGGGGACTCTGTATGGTTATTTTTATCTTTGCTGTATTATTGCAACGGCGCTACCATACATATATTGATATTAATTTTGTTTATGTATCATCTTTGCAATAAATTAAATATATAATGGAGTCGCTTCGGCATGTTATCTAGGGTTGTTCCATGCTTTCTAAATCTGAATATATGCATAGACACAACCTAGTAGCCAGAATCCTACACCAGGAGCTCGCTCTGAAATACGGCCTCGTGAAACGGAAACTGCCGTACTACAAGTACTACCCGGAGACCGTGCTCGAAAATGACCGCGCCCGGCTTTATTGGGACCAGCCCATTATAACGGACAGGACGATGGTCGCAAACAAACCTGATATAGTGTTGATGAACCGGGCACAGTCGCGGGTATTTTTGGTCGACATTACCATTCCATATGACGAAAACCTCGTGAAAGCCGAAACAGATAAGAAGATGAAGTATCTGGACCTGGCTCACGAGGTGGCCGACATGTGGGGTGGTGTGCCGACTGAAATTATTAGTATATATAGTCGTGTCTGCGAATGGGTTGATCCCAGTCAGCCTCCGGAAATCTGAGGCGACTGGGACTCCGGGACGCTCGGTGCTCCTTGATACCACCCACATCGTCCGCCGGTTTCTCTCTTTCGCCCTAACCCTCGGCCGTTTGGTCTCCCCTGCCTAGGGTTTCCGTCTGGTTGGGTACTATTTATATATGTAGTATATACAATATTCATATCTATATGTTTATTTTTATTTTATATATGCAATATATATCTAGATGTTTATTTTTTATTTATAAACCCAACCGACGAGAAAACAAATGAATATCCCCCCCATAACAATAATATTATTTTGCCCTGCTGTTGTCAATCATTTCCGAGAAATCATGGGGTCGTTGTAAAAGATTGACCGGTTAGTAAATATTAAAAGAGCTCTGTTTTTTACTGTCTTCTTTAAATACTTGAGCATGTATCTGACATTAAATCTTCGAATGTAATTTAATTCGTAATCGTCTTAGAGATAATTAGTAATATATTTCCAAGATCTATCTTGAAAATCTATTACTAATTATCTCTGAGCGCGACATGATTAAATATTTTCGTATCAACACTAAATGGGAGATTATTAAATCAGAATAGCACGAGTATATAAGGATACAACAGCGTTCATCTTGGGTTATATTTCTCTTTGACTCAATGAAATCTATCCGATATATTGACGTTACCTGTTTTACGTTTAATTCTTTATTCTGCTGACCAGCTTTGTATTTTTCTTTGAAGTCTCTCTTTGGAAACACAGAACTCGATCGGCGTGCGACTCGGATCCATACTGTCTGTCAAGTTTTACTTGGCAACTTAAAAATGTTGGCGTGGAAAGATTATTTAGAAAACATTGCCAACAAAAATAGTCTACACGTCGCTATTAATACGATCGTATACCTATGCCCTTGGCAACATTTTGGCACGTTACTTTTTGTTGGTCATTCAAGGACTAAAGGCCAATGTTACGTCCAACAGTTATGTCGTTTGAACGGTTTCCAAATTACGTGCAGATAGGAGAAGGGCTAAGTATTTGCTAGTGTTTGACGTGTCTTTTATATTTTTAAGGTATACCGAAATTTGAAGTACCTACATTATTTTTGAAATTGGTACGGGAATAACTGAGTCTGGGCGCTCACTTATAATTCAACATACTGGAGCAACCCGAGTGCAATTCCCGGTGCTGGTTCCCATTGATTACATGTGATGATTGTTATTTGCAATATTAAGTGCTGATTTATAAGACATCGCAAGAAAACTTCATATTTTCTAAAATTATTCAAATTCATCTTCAAATATTTTTATTCAACATAGAAGCATTACACTTACTTATTGTCAAAAAACACTACTACAGGTTCGGAAAAAACCACCGACCTGAGAAGAACCGGCCAAAGAAACTCAGCGGGACATTTTTTTTAAACTAATTTGACAAAATAATAACAAACATGAGTACAGCGTATTAAATTCCACTTGAAAGATCCTGGAGCGATCAATTCATTTCCAGAGTAACGGTGATAGACCACGCAGCAGCCTCGGCTCTTGCACAAATGGGCAGGCTCGCCCGGGTAAGTACCACGTCCTCACAGAAGACCAGCGTAAAATGGAAGTATGACAAAACTTTCGCGTTTCGTCTGGTGAGAGAGGTAGCCGGAGCCCAATTTCCAAAAAGGTTGTCAACGCATCTGCAAACCCTCGGGTATAACAGATGTCTATGGGCGGCGGTATTCACTTAACATCAGGTGAACCGTCTGCAAGTTTGGCAACTTTTCACATAAAAAAAGAGTATTATGAAGTCCGCCAATCCGCAGTAGAGTCGAATGATGCCTTCTGAACATAGCGAGACCTTTACCCAGCAAACATATTCAGGCATAATCAGAAATTTAATGTAATACCAAATCTGTACAAAAACACATTTTTTACCTAACTCCTAACTGGTCCTAAAACTTAATTTAAATAAAAATATTTAAATAATTTTCTTCACATGAATACCCCATTTTTTTGAATGAATTTTTATATAAATTTAATATTTCAACCGATATAAAGGCAGGAATTTCATTGTATTTGGGCGTGTTGGTCGAAATTCAAAAACTAAGATACGTATTACTTATAAGGATTTTATTTCGTTCCCATTTTAAATTCTAATTCCGGTGTTTTGAACTTTTCCATCAAATTCGCAAAACGCTGTCATGAGTACGAGATAATTTTGATATCAAAATTAGATAATAAGTCTTGTACTCATGACCACGTCATTATGTAATTGCTTCATCTTCCTTCCATTAGACGTGGCTGTTACTTATCATGTTAACTTCGATAGCTGCGTGCGATAATCCATTAGTTATCTGTGCCCAGATTGATTCTTATCTTTGTCGGTGGTATATATAGAGATTTTTGAATAATTATAATTAGTGACGACTGTTCTTCGCTGGTTTGCATGTCTATCCGTATATTACTGTGTGTGCGTTTTAGTGTTTTGATGTTCTTAGTGGTAAGTCTTTTTTTAAATATGATATTGTTGCGAATCACGAAAAGCTTGTCTAGTTGTTCGAATTAATTTTAGTGTTCTATTAGCATGTCCTGACATTTGATGTAAAAAGATATCCTGAAAGGTGATATCTCATAATATTTGAACATTCCGTGTTCTTATTGTGATACTTATAATGGGACTTTTTCAAATCAGCTTATTATATTCAGAACTTTCAAACGTATGTTTATTTTTAAATCGATTTCACTTCTTCATGAAGGATTATTTCTTCGACATCTTGTTGCACCTCGTGACTAGAAGATCGGTTTTGTTCTCGCTGAAATGTTAAGTACGATAATTCAGTGAGGAAATGCATGTAGCGTTCTTGGCACCACGCTGCGTGGGCTACGTTAGTGAGACAACGTGACATTTTTTAGTATTTACCATTATTGTCATTAGTTGATAATCTTCCGGTTCCTTTGTCAGGTTTATTTGAGAAATACTTTATATAAATTGCCTCGGACTAACGAAACGTGTAGAAACTCCGTTCGCGCAACGAGCCAAACAAATTAATAAATTTCCTTATGTTCTAAATATGCTTTTCGCATCCTCGAACTTCTAAATAAAACAGCTTTACGGAATAAAGTGTATGCGATAAAAAACCGTACCGCTGTCTTCATTCTAGATTCAAATAAGTCGTTGCTGTGATTAAAAAGAAAAAACATTAAAAACAAAAAAATATATAAACGTATTAGCACCGTAACTGTTCACCGATTGTTTGCGTTTTAACGAGTATGATATACGGAGTACAGAGGCGAGAATGAGCGCTAATTTATTGAGGAGACTCCAGTTATTTTCCATCCATTCAGCGGTTAACTGGACTCGACCGGTCTGTACGTCACCGGATTGAAGATCGCTAACGTAGGTCACACCTGGTACTGTCGAGTGCAGTCAGCTGGAACGGTTATTGGCTCGTCCTCAGGCCTCTATTTATAGTGCATTTAAATGAAGGATTGCTTACCATTTTTAAAACATAAGTAAGTTTTTCTTTACTACTGACCTGGCAGCCTTCCATTCACATCACTTGTACTTACTAAAATAAAAAGTACTTTAAATAAAAGTAAATGTATACGATGGGGTAAAGCTGTGTTCGAAGTTTTAAAAATAAAAGTCGATAGTGATTCAACGGAGGATGCTGATTTGACTGCAACATAAATGAACATTCACGTCGTTTATGGTATAAAGTACATTAAAGATAATTCTGTGTGCTAAAATGTAGATACTATACATCTAATGAATAATCTATTGTTTTTTTTAAAATAAACCATTGTATCGATTTTGGTACGGTTCCAAGGGCTGCTAAAAACGTATGGTCACCGATGGCATTCATTAACAGTATATATCCTAAGATTCAACTAAAACATGGCTCATGTTATTTAATAAATAATCTTTTTTTATTTTAGGTTGTCGTTGTTGATAAAAACTGACAACCGCCTGTGGGCACCCATGCTGCTTTAGATGTCACAGGCGTGTTGTCAAACACAGAGAAAGTAGACCTTCCTTTCCAAGAAAGTAAGACCCTCCCCGTCTGTCTTCTGTGATCGTGTCCTGTCTCGTTAGGTCTTCTGGATTCTTGTTAGGTCGTTATACTTCTAAGCTCTAGCTGCTTTATACTTTTTTTAATGTGAAAAATTTCCAAGCGAACAGACGGTTCACCTGATGTTAAGTGAATACCGCCGCCCATGGACATCTGCTACACCAGAAGGTTCTAGATGCGTTGACAACCTTTTGAAAATTGGGCTCCGGCAACCTCACTCTCCAGACGAAACGCGAAAGTATTATACTTCCACTTTACGTCGGTCTTCTGTGAGGTCGTGGTACTTACCCGGACGAGCCTGCCCATTCTTGCAAAAGCCGAGGCTGCTGCGTGGCCCTACCACCGTTCAATATTCGTTCAGCGGGAACTGGTACATACCATTTCTTTACCACAATAAAGCGGTTGACTTACTGTCAAAATATCGCAACTTCGGCTTATAACTAATAGCTGGAGCAGTAGTGATTCATCAGAGTAAATGGTCTAAGAGCCTCTTGACAAAATCTGATAACTTCCTAGAGCTAGTTAACATCCATTCTGCTGTACTAAGATGACGTAGACATTAATTTTCCACTCATTATATACGTACAATTCTCGATCGAGGAATTCCAATTAAACAGTTGGCTTTGAACTTGGTAATTACTTATTAGTTGTTTTTAGCGGTAACGTACATGTTTCCTACGTTAATTGTATTCGAAGGTCATTGAGGCGTTTGAAGCTCGTCAGGTTTTGGCATGATATGGGATTGCAATATATGAGCCTCGCCAAGACCTAGTACGCCAACCAAGAATTTGTAAACATGTTTTGGGAGCTGCATTATTATTCGCTTTCATCGACAAAGGCCACAGGAAGATTAACGTGGGACGATAAAAATACATCAAGATTATTATTTCCCTTCATACAACTGCTAAGACTATGAATCTGAAAGAAGGGATCCTGTCATTTTTTCAACGTTGTTGCGAATTTCTATGTACTGTTATAATTATTGTATATATTTAATCTATTTAATAATTTATTAGTACCGTTTGTTTTGATTTATTTAAAAGTTATTGCGTTTGACACCCATTGCGTCGTGATATTTCCGACACCCTAGAGTGGGGGGTGGTTGGTATTTGTTTTTTAGGAATATAAATTCAACTCTTACAACGTACACGGCGTTAGTATTTGATTATTGGAAGTTAAGGCTGTTGCTCTGCTGGAAAAGCTAAGTATTATTGTGTGATCACGGACGTGATTGCTCGTGTACCCCCAAAAAGTTATTGCATCTGCTTCCCACTGTATGTCGGCGATTAAATAAAAATCGCATTAATATTAATGCTGCACAACGTTGTCGTGCTGTAATAGACTCCCGTCCGTTTGACCTACGACTCGTGAACTCTCTAATCCCGTATTCAATTAACCGGTCCAAGATTCATGTTTATTTTTAGGTCTGTCAATTTGTGGTTCGCGATGTCGTACTTTATATCCCTTGCTTTGATTTTCACCTTTCCGCAGTACTCGACTAAGCCGTGTACGGTTCGGAACTCACCTGACTCTTGATTTGGACTCACGTTAAATAAATTATGTACTCGTCAAATAAAGAAGGTTATATATAAAATTCGTTATCCAATAATCTGTAGCGATCGGATCTGAGTCACTATATTTCAAATCTCTCTGCCCACACCAATGCAATAGTCCGTTTCGGTTGAAATTATTCGCAGTGGTCTCTACATCAGCAAAATTAGGGAGCCGGTCGTAGATCTCATCCTTTATATGATCTTCAAATGACCCTAAATTTAATAAAGAAATTTCGAATTCGACGTCTCGAGTACATAAAGATACGCTTGATGCACTGACTTCTCAGCGCTGTGTCAAATTATAGCACGACATTCGTCCCAATGAAAGGCTACGGCTTGCAAATTGCTCTAATTCGATCTAATTTTCCTGTTATTGTCATCCCACACGAATTCCTGTCAGCGGCTGGACCAGTTGTATTTATGTACGTAATGCTATTCTTATTCTGAATATTACATTTTTATAAAACCGTCAACTGGGTTTTATTGCTGGAAAATTTATTTTAATTGAATCTGGCAGCTGAGCAAACGTTAAACCATGAGACGGTAGATGGTGAGAGTGAAGGCGTTGAGTCTTTCGAAGCGCCAGTCTTTGTCCACCTCGATCAAGCAGATCTAACGTTCCAACTTTTATGTGAACCTGCGACTCCGATGTACTTTTCCCGTCGTGTCGGAGAAAATTCTCAAATCAGCAATGTCTGCAAAGTCTGATGCCGAAGATCTTCTGTGTAATTGTTGCAAATATATTATACATTGTTTATTTTTGAAATCGTAAACGATGAAACAAATTCTAAGGACGTGCTTGAATGTTGTTTAACGTTCCGAAACCGTGAAATATAAAAAGACAGTAAACCACTTTACGGCCGCAGTCGCATGTTTTGTAGATTTTATTTACACTCAGATAAAAAAGCCTGAAGTGCGATGTACGGAATCTGCTTCTGTTAAATGTCATTGAGTAAATATTTCGCTTTGCCAAGTGGCGAGACAGCCGTTTTCTTCCATACAGCTTCTTGGTGTAAAATTCTTTCTTCGATTTATTTCGGTTCATATAGAAATTCTGACTAACCAAAGAGTATCTTGGCCTCCTGCACTAAAAGGCGCCACTGCTCTATATTCCGGACTGTTTCTGCCCGAAATTCTAATGTAATAAATTATATAAATTTTAATGGTTTTAAATTACTTATTTACTTATATGGTTTTCTACGATAAAAAATGAACGGAACTCGAATGAAATGATTTAAATCGAGCAGTGAAACTGTCTGTTCAGTAAAATTATAACAAAGTTTCGCATTTGTAATTATCTACTAATCTGAACCATTTGTGAAGTTAATAAAACTGCTCTATATCCAGTTTAACGTCATTCTAACGCCTATCAGCTTCGATTTATGCCAATAACAAGATTAACGTCTATACTATAAAGGTCGCGATAAAAGCGTCTAGTAAACTAAGACAAGGCAATATGCCAGGGATGTTCATAGCAAGATTCCATACGCATTCGTTCCGACGTATGTATGGCAAAGTAAGGCCCTATATAAGGCCCACTGTTGGGCAAAGTCTTCCTCTCTCTACGTTTCGTATTTTCGTATGATAAGTTTATGAATAAATTAATAATATTAGATGAC
Source organism: Iphiclides podalirius (assembly GCA_933534255.1). Taxonomy (NCBI): domain Eukaryota; kingdom Metazoa; phylum Arthropoda; class Insecta; order Lepidoptera; family Papilionidae; genus Iphiclides; species Iphiclides podalirius. The sequence continues at coordinate 8,371,920 of OW152839.1, read as the reverse complement.
TCCGTGGCGCAGTTGCCAAGTTATTGGCTTCGGCGTCGGGGGTCGTGGGTTCGATTCCCACACGGGACAACTATTTGTGTGACCCACAGATAGTTGTTTCGCATCTGGGTGTTTGTCCGCGTGAAATTTATGTTTGTAAAACGTCCTTTACAACACAGGATAATATTATCCTAAAGTAAGGGCAGTATAGAAAAACAAAAAAAAAGAAAGAAAAAAAAAAACAAAAAAAGAATAACGTTATAAGTATTCTGTCTTTTACAGTATTACTAGCTGTCCCGGCAAACTTTGTTTTGCCATATAAATTATTTGTAGGATAGGAAAAAATGTTTGGGGCGGACCACACTTAACATTTAGGGGGATGAAAAATAGATGTTGTCCGCTTCTCCACCCTGGCCGATATGCACACAAAGTTTCACGAAAATCGGTCGAGCCGTTTCCGAAGAGTTCAATTAAAAACACCGTGACACGAGAATTTTATATTTTAGATTTTCTGCCAGAATTATAAACTTGGGGATGCTTTGACAAAATATTTGGGTATATATGAAGCATAAAATAATTCAGTCATTCTTTAACGCCTTAAGTGCTGACTAATGTGTATCTTATTTGCAATTCGTGTTTAAAAGCTTGAACTGCCTGTGCATTGTAAAATAATCACATCACAACGCTTAATTGCGTGAACACCGTTAAGCACACAAGATAACGCTGCATAATCAGTAGCCATGACAATGTCTAATGATACTCTTTCTTGTTAATTATATGTATAAGTACTATTAGCTAATGTACAAACTGGTACTATGGATCAGTTTTCTTATTTAAAATAATCTTTTATACTCTTATATTGTCGTTGAATCCTTTTCTTTGGTGTGTGATCTCAAAGGTAATCTTTCAAACACTTTTTAACCGACTTAAGAAAAAGCAAGTTTCTCAATTAGACTGTATACATATTTTTATTTTTTTATGTGTGTTCGCGGATAACTTCGTCGTTTATGAACCGATTTTGATGATTCTTTTTTGTTCGAAAGGAGATATCCCAAGGGTTGTACCTTGATAAGGAAACCCGGATCTGATGATGGCATCTCAAACATTTTATGTTTTTTATAGTGCTAATCTCTTCACTTACAAGTTTTAATTAATTTTTAAGTTTTCTACGTGTTAATTTTTGATGGCATCTCAGACAAATCGAGAAAATTCCTCAAATGCTATAGGCATTAACAATGTTTTTTTTAGTTTCCGGTTTGAAGTAGGTTTTTTTTTAAATTATAATTATTCTCAAATCTGATGAATGAAACCATGATATTAAATATTGTCATGCTCGTGTTAATTTTCCACACTTGAGGTGAAATTATTAGTATTATGTAGAAGACAATATAGCAATTGCAATGCCAATCGTATTTGTATTAGTCCAAACGACCCCTGTGACCTACAAGATCTATCTAGACCTAGAAGATCTATCTAGACCTAGTAGTCTCCCTTCGACAAACTTGCCCCCCTAGTATAGGGTAACATTAGCCTGTATTGTAAGGATGATTTACATACATAAATTTCACGTGGGAATACACTCAGATCCGAAAAAATTATCTGTTGGTTACAAAAATAGTTGTCTCGTGTGGGAATCGAATCTACATCCCCCGGCGCCGAAGCCAAAACTTTGGTAATAGCACCACGTAGTCATCATGTTAATGGTAACTGGAATCGACCTCGGGGAGTGCCCAGAGAAATTTGTTTTAAATACCATCAATACCAGCTTGATAGTTGGCAGTCCAAGCCGTACGCTTTTAAGAAGTTGTCATTACTGCATTGCGGAATCAATTGTCGCCAGCGGTATTTCTGGACGGGGACACATTCTTGTATTCTTGTAGTAACTGATGTTTTTGCTTTCAGTCCCGAGACTATTAAAGCTTCATCTGACGCAGAACCGGTGGGCTAGCCAGAACCCACGGGTTTGGTCCCTCCGCTGTGGGTAGGGCCACAAGCTGTGGGTTAGGGCCACGCTGTGGGTAGGGCCACTGCTGTGGGTAGGGCCACACGGGGACACAGCTGAAGGCTCTTCAATATGAAAGTCTATTCATACCTTTAAAATCGCCAACGTTTTTACGGGTTATAGGATGTTCTAGAAATCCATGTATAAAATTTATAACGTAACAGATGGGCCGTTTGATCGTTCACCGCCTCCATAAAAAAAGCCCAGTCCGTGAAATTTAACACTAACGGAGGCTTTTGTGTACTTAATAATTAGCGTCGAAATAAATAGACTATTTTTTATCGTATTACAAAATACAAAAACGTCCAACAATTTAACGTAACGTAATAAATCGAAATCTCCTTCAAAAGAAAAACCAAATCGCTTTGATTAAATAATGAAACTAATTGTATTCTGATGATGAAAATTATATTTTATATCTACAATCAAATTTATTCTGATAGATGCTGCTCGTTAAAAGTTTAACGAGAATGCAACCTTAACCGAAAAAATCATCGAAGACGTGTCCAAGGATTTTCCGTTATAAAAATCTTAATGTTCCATTACTGTCTACGTACTATTTCGTACCATCAGCAAGTACGAGGTCGGTAGTCCGTAGCATTTAAATTTTTCCATCACATGTGGGTTCGGGATGACTTATTCAAATTTCTGATTTCATATTTGAAAAAAGGTAGTCACATTTAACTGATGACCTCGTGAATCCTGTAAGCATATTCGATGCAACGCAAGATTCCGTATGTAATGAGGTCCATAATTAGGTGACACTTCACAAATACTGAAAAATAATTTAAGATTTATAATGTGTTACTACAGCACCCTAAATGGTCAGACAGTCAAAACATAATTGTAATATAATTACTTCACAGACAAAAATATAACAATAAGAAATAAAATTAAATCGACGATTCCACGGTATCTTTATCAAGAATCGTCTTAAGTTTTCTAACGATCCTTGTTTTGTATTCGAACTTTAAAACTTTGTAAAGTTTGTCCTAAGTCGCATGTTCAAATATTTGTCCAACGTTTAAATTTGATCGGAAAGATTTCATCGTATTAAGCATCGATGTTAGAAGAAAACACCGTTGCCGCGTTGCAAGGCCTTTGACCCGAAACGTGACCACAACAACGCCGATGGAATGGATCGATAGCGTCCTCTAATAAAATTGGCCGCATGCGATGGCAGAATATGGCGAAGATCAATGGCACCGACCCGTCATAGAGCAGTGTAGTCGCAGACGCGACGACACGAACATTATTCATGCAACGATTTCTTCTCCGAGTGCGAATTGTTTTATTTTCTTCACATCATCATTATAATATTTTCCCATTGGAAAATACACCTAATGATTTATGTTACGCGGATGTGAATATATCGTTTATTGAAATAAAGTGGTAGGGCCACTGGCACCAATGGCCAGGCTCGTCTGAGCAATTCACCAGGGCCTTACAGAAGAGCGTGAAGTTGTTTTGCCAGTTGATTGAGGTAGCTTTTTAAAGTTAGTTAGGAGTCAGTTTTTTAAAGTTTGGCAACTCATCCGCAAGACCTGACCTGAGGACCTGTTGATGTGCATGGGCGGCGGAAATCACTTAACGTCAGGTGATTCGCCTGCCCGCTTGCCAACTTTACAAATAGAAATAAATTTTTTGCTTTGTATAGTTGCCCTGAATACTAAAGTTAATTGAAAAGTTAGGTATTTTAATCGAATTTCACAGGGTCCACAAGATTAAATTCGTTTATAAAGTTCGTTAGCTGTCAAGTTTTGGATTTAATTAACAGTGATCAGCATTATTCAGCGGTCGTCCCGTTAATGTTCAAAGACGTGACAGGTTATTGTTATATAGCTGTTACGGAAATAATCGTTTTTTTATTTTTAAATTCACATTGTGGTCACTTTACCATGGATGCAACAGATTTCGACGTCAAGGTCATAGTGAAGTGATAATTAACCCGAGCTACTGTCAGAGCTCCAATAATCCTATAGTTACATAGATTTACCACATACTGGAGGAATGGCAGTCAAGCACCAAGAACCTCGTGATGTAACCTTCAGTATGAAAGAATCTGGAAAGCTTGGCATTTTGCCTCCATCCTCGTGTTCTGTATATTAAAGCAAATATCCCTAATGGAATATTCTGTTAGAGCCAATGGCACTTGCCAAGATGGATTCATGCGCTAATGTTTTCATAATACTAAATTAAAACCCATTCATACCTAGACACACCCACTCACTACCCCCACACACTATATCAATCTGATATATGGAAAAGATCGAAAGTGAACTCAATAAGTCTTATTTGATTTACTTTCTACTCTACAAAATCCTGTAGGATCTACTTCTATTGTCTACGATTCATTTATATAAAATTTTACTACAGAGTACACATACTATGTACCACATACAAAAGATATTAATAACATAGCGTAATAAATACATTTAATGATTAAACTCGGGCTTAATGCCAGAATACCACGAACGCCCATCATTATATGCGATCACACCACATCTATTCGCCAATGAACAATTGACTTATTTTAATTGCCCATTGACGTAAATGATGACGCTTTGGGGGTGTGACAACGCAAACAGTATTTATGTACCAAACACAGAACCGAAAAGCCAGCGACTATAAAGGTTGCCTTTAACGCTGAGATCTGTTAGTCCGACGGTACCATCCAGTCTTCGAAGGCAAATTTGGTTATACAAAGAAACAGAATACGCTGGGGAAATATGGCAATTTGCGTCCGCACAATAGTCATATCCTTATGAAAATATATATTTAATCGGAAGAACCGTGTAGAAATACAGCTTTTGCATTGTTAAGCTTTAGTACTGCTGCGAATTTGTGGTAAGTGATATATTAAAAAATAAAAGAAAGCTTCAAAAGCTAGCATAGTGACCTATGCTAGCTTTACAAGTTTTCTTTTGACGCGAAACTTTAAAGTAAAGAAACGCTTGTTTTATTTTCGGTTACACGTTATTTCTGACACACTATCTACAACAGATAGAAACTATATTTTTATATGTTTATTTACCATCATATCAACAACTTAGTAAAATGAACTTCTCAACAAATGATATATTTATACTCTATGGATAACACATTGTCGTTTGCTAAAACATGGTTCCTTATTATAAATTTCCGATGAGGATGAAAACATATTTCTTGAAAATCTGGATATTAAGATATATTTTAACTACATAAAATTTTGGACCGGTTTTCCACCATCGACGTATTAGGGGTGTGACAGTGGATAATGCTACGCTCACGTGCTCCGGCACACGTAAACCGCTTGTATACTGCGCTATGGTTGTCACAAATGATTTATTGATTTATTTTAATCTATTGCGATTATGCATGCTCACGGTGGTGATATTAAATTGTCAAACACGTTAGCTATTGTTGATTAAATTCGCTGTTTTTATGGCCTTTTATATGTAAATGGATTCTAGGTTTATCGTAAAACGAAAAATATAATTGAAATAAATCAATGCAATACGTTTATTGTTTAAGGTTGTAGGCATGAAGTTAAATTCAAGAAAAAACTTGATTATGTTTAAGAAAACGTACTTCGTCATGTAAGAGAAAGGGATGACCATCTGTGAGATAGTTGGATGTCGTGAGTAAATTTTGTTTTTTAAAAACGAAAGTACAGTATTTTTTTAGTATGAGTAATTGGTATTATTGGAATGAAAATTGAACTGTCTTTGGTCATCAAATAACTGGCAACCCTGCGCAACATACCTCGGCCGTGGGCGTGTAGTTCACGTGGTCTTCGTCATTGCTGACAGAAGTTGCCGCCAAATCTATCCCCCACGTGATTTGTTGTTTTCAATTCACTTAGCTCACCTAACGTCTGCGTTTCCCAACGGTCGGCTACCCGCTTACAAGGTCCATTGTGCGAATGGCAAAAAAAGCACATCCGCGAATCTCGCTCGAAATTATGAAAAGAACAACAAAACTCGATTACAAGAAACTATTCACACCGGTTATTATGTCGAGTGTCCTAGGTTCTGGTCCCGTTTCTTCCACTTTTACACGCTTCGATGCTTACATTAAAACTTTATTGTTTTCCAAATAGTACAATAAAATTAAAATAAAGAGTGTTTATAGTAGTTAGTAGTAGATAGAGTGTGTTGTTAATAAAATTAAAGTAAAGAGACATTCATTATATAGACAGACCATTATAATATGTCTTTTTAGGTTAAAGTCAAATGGAAAAATCCAATGTCACATTGAACACAAATATTCAAAATGGCAGTAATCAATTAAATATTTTTTTATGTGAAAAGTTGCCAAGTGACCAGACGGTTCACCTGATGTTAAGCGAATACCGCCGCCCTTGGACATCTGCTACACCCGAGGGTTCCAGATGCGTTGACAACCCTTTGGAAAATTGGCTTCTGTCGACAAAGGCCCCCCCTAAAGATTTCCACGTATACTGTCTGTCTCTTGCTAAACGGATCCATACCGGACCAGCTATTTTTTTGAAGTCATCTTCCCATATTTTGATTTTTCTGCCCTTCTTTATTTTGCCATCTCTTGGAAACCATTCTGTTATTAAAAGTAAAAGTAAAGTAACAGCCTATACATGTCCCACTGCTGGGCAAAGGCCTCCTTTTTACAGAGGGTATCAGGCCATAGTCCACCACGCTGCCCCACTGCGGATTGGCGGACTTCACATATCTTCGAAATATATTTTTTTTGTTATTATTTCGAAACTATGCAGGTTTCCTCACAATGTTTTCCTTCACCGCGGAGCACGTGATAAGTCAGCACTTAAAGTTAAAAACTTCATTGGTGCCGGCACCGGGGATCGAACTCGGGTTGCTCGAGTATATTGAATTAAAGGCGAGCGCCCGGACACTGAGCTATCACGGCTCTGTTATTAACTTAGTTAAATTACGTGCGCATTCGTACAAAAGTATCCATTTTCTCATCTAGTATGGAACTCTATAATTTTGTATGATACTTTTGTTATATTGTTATATGAGCGATTACTGTCTTCGATACAATTTTTCATTTTATGTATAATTAATTATTATTGTATAATTTATAATTTAAAAATTTTCCATTATATGTATTTCAACCGAATAAAATCCATTAATGTCTGCAGCATGCTTAAATAGATGTGAGGAAAGTGTACCTTGTCTGCTGTAAAACGCGCTGCACTGTATAGTATTAAACTGGTCGATCACAGCAATCTCAATAATCTCAGTCGTGGGCGTGGCACTCACGTGATCTCGTTCACGTCGCCGACGCTCGACTAATTGTTCTATTTTCGTACCCGTCGAATTCGCCTGTCGCGTATGCAATTGGCGCGAACGGGAAATCAACGCGACGCTCCTTTTTGATTAATGCGACCGCTCGGACGTTAGTGATTGAGCTCATCTGATATTCGTAAATACTTATTACAAAGACTAGCTGCTGCCCGCGACTATGTCTGCGTAGAATAGGCTGAACACGTAACATTCAGACAGAAAGACAGATATACATAAAATATGTATTAAAATTATACCCTATGTCTTATTCTGATGTATAAGATACTCGTATATTATTGTAAAATTTCATTAAAACCCATTCAGTAGTATTTGCGTGAAACAGTAACAAACATCCATCCTTAAATACAAATATATAGTTTATAACATTAGTAAGGATGTAGGCAGTGATGCCTTTTTTTTTTGGTATCGGGGGAAATCTTCCAAAGATACCCTGTCACGTTACATGTCAGGGTTATGTGAGGAGTGGGTAAGACCACTAAAACCCTCTCGGTGGCCACCCTCTGTACGTTTGGAGGGACTCCGGGATCTCCCACGGAACGCACCGGTCTCCCTCAGTACTGCGCGTGAGCACTCCCCGGAGAAGGATAGCTTCCCCGGTTCCCTCACCATCTTGCAGCAGCTCGAGACCACTTCGAGCTGCTGCCAATCCGTGTCCCCTTTTAGTCGCCTTTTACGACAGGCAGGGAATACCTTAGCCCTATTCTATAAGCCCGCGACTACAGGGCTGAGTCAGTGATGCCTAATAGCCAACTAGGCAAGGTCACGAAGTCGAATTCGAAGCCTCAAGGCGTTCACCAGAGTGGTTGAACTGCGTAACAGAAGAAGTAATTAAACAGCCTACAGCTGTATAACTACTGTTTCCATTTATATGGCTTTCTGCGATTATCTAAATTTTATAGCACGTAACAATCCTACACGAGTTGTCTCTCATATGTCACTATTCTTTTATTTAGCCACATAATAAAAAAGTCATTAAATTTATGCAGGGCAGCGTTTCCTTGACAATTTTTGGATTTATATCTAGTGAGCACATAACATACTATATGTTTTTTGCATTACTGGGAAGAGACTTGTACTATAGGAAATAGTTGCACAAATTTATGTATGTGTGGTCCCGTGGCCCTTGTTTAAATTTTTGATTTCTACGTTTGGATTTTCGATGTCCTCGATTTCTTTAGATTTTCTCCATACACTATCCTGAAAGGGGATTTCACCGCCAAGCACGTAAACGCGCTTAAAATCGCAAAGTGCAATTTCATTGGTGCAGTTAAAGCAGCAGTTTCTTAAAAATTTCATAGATACCATCACGATGTGACCTTAGGCGTTGAGAACTGTAGCGCTTGAGACTGGAAGCATAAGCATCATCAAATAAAGTCGAAGTAGTTAGATTGCTGGAATGCTGATTAAAAGCGGACGTTTAGCTACACTACCCACGGGTCCCTGCTTGAGAAAATTCTGGAAGCTCGCTCGCACAATGCGGCAAACGTCGGCATCCGCTCCGCGCGTCGCGGCCCAATTGCCACCCAATTGGAAGATTGGCTCACCTTCGCGCGGACGAACCTCGGCCCTTTCTTGGTTTTTGTGTATTTTGCATCAATGTAGACCTGTACTGCAACCGCGTTTTTTTCATCTATAAGATCTGTAGTTAAACTCCAACAATATCGTAATTGTACCGCGTTTTTTTAAAAACAATAGTCATCCCGTTTTACTCTTGCACAAACTCTTGTGCAAATTATTGTTTGGGCTTCCGCTATGTTCGTGAAGGAATAACAAACCAGCAAACAATCAATCGGCGTACATTACCCCTCGCCCCCTTAATTCAAGGATATTGTTATAGATAATCTCGAAAGGGTATTTAATGTATCCGAATTGGACATCGACAAGCATCTAGATCTGAAATTATCTGTGTAAATATTTTCCAAAATACTCTAAACGATGCACTGCGGCACCATAGCGATTTGCATTTTGATACGTTGTATATATTTTGCCGCATTCCCGATTAGTTTTTAAAAATAATCTCTGCAAAGTTCCTGTAATATATTTATTTCATGTGTTTTTTAAAAATAATCTCTGCCATCTTACAATAGTACATCGATTTCAGGTTTCAGGTACCTCGGTGAAACTGCCAGTCATTGATTCCCATTATTCATTTAGGTTTATTGATCCATTTACGAATATCATGGTTTAGATTGTAATGCGTACAGAAATAAAGCCAACTGATTTGCCGGTGTCTGCCCTACTGTTTGAATTAGACGTATTTTGAAAGATAAAAAGGCGTCTTTAGCATTTATGTTGCCTTATGTATAGAAATGAAATCTCATTTTAGTAGCCAGTTCATATTAAAAATGCATTCAATTGTGATGTTGATACTTTTCCTGAGAATACCTGCCTCTCATCGTCATCTGCTGATTTTAAACAAATTGAATCCAATGATCCCAGAACAATAGATTTAAGAATGAACTTCAACTCCGGCATATAAACTGAATTCTTATTCCTTGTTCAACTACTTGGCGTGGGCTAATAAATAAGCATCAAGTCCAAATATTTGAGTGATGGGTAGTTAAAGAACTTCGCAGAAAGGAGATCGAAGTAATGAATGGCAAACAAGTGTATCTAGTAGGATTATAATAAGTATAATTATTACGATTAATGTTTAGCGTAGACGCTTCTAGAAGGTCGGCAGGTCACAGAGAGTCGAGACAGACGTCAGTTGGTGTCATTGAGTGGCGCAAGATTTCAAGTTCCTTTAAGCGGTGACGTTATCAGGAACCGAGACTGCGTTTCAGTCTTAAATTGGATCCGCATCGTTGTTTGTTCGCTTACGTCTTCAGTCAATTGTTGTATGCATACGTGTGGTGATACTCGCGACTTTTCGTAACATTTCGCGTAACTAAATCAAAATTAGTTAATGTAAATTAACTAATTAATAAACAGTACGGGTCATATTGCGAATTTCATTGTTTTGTATTTTGGATGGTAGATGGCGTTTTACCTTTTTGGATCACAATAATGTTTGTCTCGCATACAATGCATAAGGGCCGTATTGATATTGATCCGCGCTCAGCAATAAACTGTCGATCTATAATAGATTAAGTAGATTTATTGTATGGAACCAACTCTTTTATACCTTGTACAAGTTATTATTACAGTTCGAGTTGGTTGTCAATATTGTAGCGTTGCCCAATGATACGTTTACCTGGCAACCGATATGCTCCGCTTAATAATTACTCCTGGGTTGATGTGTCAATGTTAGTGATGATTTAGTAATTTGATGAGCTAAAGTGTCCGAAAGATTGTCATGTGGTTGAAATATGTCTTGGAATAGTTAACGAAAGCTAAATTCCGTTTCATTGTAATAGTGATATCTGTATTGACTTGTTATTTTATTACTTTTCGTGATCACGACACAAATAACTAATGTTTGACTATAGTGCCACATGATGGCAGTGATGTCTATGGTGTCAGCTCTTATCTTTATTTAATCTTTATATTTTTTTATCCGTTATCAACAGTTAAAACAATTAGGCTTAAAACAATGTCACAAATAAAACACACTGAGCGTAATTTATATCTGTACTCTGATAAATTTACCACTTACGACACTTGACGACAGTGAAAGAAACAATATTGTAACTGTGGGGCTTTGCACGATCAGCAAATTATATTTACAGCATTGGCTGATCTTTGGCTTACTTTCGTATCGTATTATGCAGTGGAAGACTTTTCACGCCATTTCTGTAAGCTTAGTAATCGATGCTTCAATTGGGTTTCTTTCATATTGTATTTTGCTAATCACAAGTCTAATAACAATACAATAATCGTTTATTGCTCACCACAAACCGAGTATAAAATTAAACTATATCTTTGAAAATGTTATTTATAACTAATTTTATAAATAACATTTTTATATTCTAAAAAACCTGACGCCGGTAGCTCAGGATCGTGCTTAGTGGCCGTCTATGGGGGAGGCCTGTGTTCGTAGTGAACTCAAACAGGCTGAAACGACGAAGTTTTAATGTCACAATGCTTGTTACAGATGCATTCGGGCACGAGAGTGCCGTCAACGGAGCAGTCACCACCGGCGCCATACCACCCAAAATGATCGCTCAACCCCTCAGGAGGAAGCCGTTTAAAATACTCAACACCTTCCTGAACACGTAACTGTGGACACATTCATAAACAGCAGTGAAACCAAAGCCGTTCGGACTCCTCAAGTGATCTTAGTTAGTGAAATCTCGTCGTTCCTTCTATTTATTATTTAGTTTAATTCGTATAGCTAAACGAATACGAGTGATATTAGCCGTTAGTTAGTTTGCTTAGTTAAGTGACGTGCCATCGTTTGACAATGGTGAGCCTGGTTTGCATTCTCGTCGCTGCGGCGGCCGTGATGGTGGGTGCCGACAGGAGCAATCTGCCACCGACATGTGATAGGTGAGTTTTTTATTTTATTTAATGTCTGATATATATATATAGAAAATATTATTTCTCAAACATACTGTGGTAGTGCCACGCAACAGTGTTCGCTGTTGTGCGAATGGGCAGGTCCGTCCGGGTAAGTACCACGCCCTCACAGAAGACCGGCGTGAAGTAGAAGTGGCCACGCTTGATTGAAAGGTGGTAACGCACCTGCAATCCTAAGGGTGTTGCAAATGTCCATGGGCGGGATGGTACATGGCGGGGGGATCTCTGCAAGAGTTTCAAAATAGTAATTTAAAATTCCATTTTTGAAATTTTTCTTAACCGTATTCAAATAATTTTAAAGTAATTAATAACGATTTCTTTTTTTATTTTGACTGTTAAAATAAAATAATTTAGTGAACGAAGAAAAGGGAAAATTTATAATATTCTTGAAGATCCTAAGCTGGTTCTGGGATTTATATTTTTTAGTTGATATTTGTCAGTTAAATATTAAATATCTTTTCTTCTTAGCGCATTCTTTAAAAGTTCTTTGAAAGGTTGGCCACCGCTGTTCTAGTGAGCGAGGCGGGAGCGTATTCTGTCGGCATACGTCCGCAAAATCTCTGATGTACATACAATGGGCATCGTTTTACACATACCCGATGAAATTGTTGCTCTGTTGAAATTTTTTGAGTTTATAAAGTTAAATTATTGTAATGAATAACGATTATTATGAGAATACGAAGGCGAAATATGTAAGGGATTAAGTTAGTTTGAACATTTATTTATAAAGCAGTTTAGATTTTGGAACATTAAGAAATGAGTATTTCGGCGCGAAAAGTTGAACCCGTCTAATTTACAAAACGTCAACTCGCAAAACACCATCTCAATATCGATGGAAGATTCCATGTGATTTTTTTTTATAATCGACGCTTCTGTCGATTGCCAGTCACACCAGTTTTTTCACGTCTGCTAAAAGTTTCTGTAATATATTTAATTGGATATTGTCGCTAAGCGAAAATGTCTTGAACGGAACCCGTTTATTATTTTTTTTAAATGTCAACGCATTCCAAAGCTTTTATAACGCTTTATATATATATATATATATATATATATATATTAGGTTATTGTAACGAAGTTATTATCATTGTCGCATTTGCATGCATTATATTGGAATGTGCATACATTTTAGATAATGTAATCAGTCCGATAAAATACAAGAAATAAATGACTACTTCATTACTACGAATGGTTTGCTAAGCTAAAATTACAAATAGTTGGCAATTAATTATGGGTTATTGGTTAACTGAAGTTATTAAACAAATTGTCGAAACTATTGTTTATGGGAATCAGTGCATACATTTTAGATCAATGTATCAGTCCGATAAAATCAATGATAGTATATAAATTAACTACATCTTGGCAACTAATCCCATTACTACGATTTGCTAAAAAAAAGATTTTTAAATAACAAATCGAATTTAAACAATTACATTTGTCGTGTATTTACCCTGACATTATAATAAACAAATTGTTAGGAAACTATTGTTTATGGGAATCAGTTTTTCTTTTGTTGATTGATATATAGAAGATCAACTGATAGTATATTAATATTAACTCATCTTGGCAACACTAATCCCAAAGATAAGAAAAAAAAAGATTTTTAAATAAAAGTAATCGAATTTATGACCCACCTGCATAATTGCCGTGTTATTTGACCCTGATTTTATCAATCGTTTGCGTAAGACGTTTAATTTTATTCGCCTATTGTCATCTCAAATGGAAATATATATCGTATATACGTGATACTATTATCTCGTTCGATCTATTATTATTAGAATAGACCGTTCAAAGCACTCACGCTTCAGTCATCAAATCGGGAGACCAAATTCTTCTGAAAGTGAGTTGAATTAAGCCAATATCAAGTTAGGAGCATATCGCCAGCTCCTGAATTGTCCAAGGTCGGGTGGCTCACGTAAACATAGGGCTTCGATGCGAAAGTCTTGGGTTCGATTTATGGGAAATTCATTACCTGATATATTTTTCGTATTCCGTGTGTGTCTAACGGGTTGTTTCGTATGTTACATCCAATTAGTTTACAAAAGGCGGCGATATTATGAAAGAATCGGAGATTTGACAACTGTTCGAATTTCCGATTATTCGAAACACATATAGAGTTCGCACGTGGCCCTGTCAGGTGTAATGTGATTTATGACATTGGCCCTGTCAAATGTATAAGTAGGAAGGTGCGGTTGCACTCTATAGTTTAAAATTGACTCCTTCGTCCGCGTGGGGTTTTGTACGGATAGGGGACAAGTTTTGCCACGTATTTTTAATGACAATTGTAGATCGTTTTATTTATGTACTTTATTAAACGTGGCAGTCAGCGGCATCAGCTGTTGCACGAATGGGCAGGCTGGTCCGAAAGTGCCATGACGTCACAGAGGGCCGGCGCGTTGTGGTATTGTCCGATTGTCCGATTTGTCATCTGCAACTCGTAGGGTTTTTCAGAGGCCCATGGTCCACGTCTGCCTCTTTTGTACATAGAAACCTAAAGTGGTCTCACAGACGGCCGGCGTGAAGTGGAAATGTTATACTTTAGAGTTTTGCCGTTTGTGGCAACCGAGTCCACATCTAAACGTTGGAAAACGTCTGCAGATGTTGCAGATGTTTAGGGCGCAAATCAATTTATATTAACCTGATTACTTAGTAGACATACCATCGTCCATCAGTCCATCTCACATATTAAAAAGTACTTTTGAACGCATCTTAAATATCCTCGTCTTTCTTCTTCTTCCATCTTCTTTCTGAGCTAATATCGATGGGAGAGTGTTTTGGTATTACCAAAATGGATACTAATTGAATCTGTTTGAACGAGGGTTTAAAAAGAGAGCCTGTATTCAGAACTCGTATCGCCTCTCAGCAGATCAGATCGGATTATTTCATGTGATTATTATTGTTAATAGTATTAAATTAATCTTTTATTTATTTCTTTGTTTTAAACATTGCCCTTTAGGTTAACACTATCCAGTGTTATAAGAGCGTTTTACATACATAAACTACACGTGGACAAACACCCAGATGCGAAACAATTATCTGTGGGTCGCACAAATAGTTGTCCCGTGTGAGTATCGGAAATGGAAGCCGCGACCATCGGCCTTATCAAATGTTAAAAAAATTTAGTTTAAAAATTATCAGTAGATGACGTCTGTTATATCTATGTCTATAGTCAAGGCAAATATGTCATACTTAACCAAGTGCGCTCACCGCCGCGCATACGGGGCTACGGAACCGGAAGTAATCGCAGGCGACCTTGTCCGCTGGCCGCCGACGCTCAACCGTGCCGTCTATATTTATACGATGCACATAAATACCAGACGACGTAGCGGCTTGGACGCGAACATGCTCGGAGACAGGTGTGAATACCGATGCTGCGTTATACACGGCTCTGGAATGGCGCGTCGTCTCGACTGAGTAGACAGGTTCAAATCCCGGCGGATTGAGTCAAAGTTGCGGTGCCCGAATTCGCAAATCTCTGTGTCCAATTGATCTATGGTCACTCTTGATGTTAAGCTACAGAATTTTTTATGTGAGAAGGAGACAAGCGAGCTAGCGGTTCACCTGATGTTAAATGATAACAGCCATACACATTTACAACACACGTAAGGTTGCAAACGCGTTGCCACCTTTTAATAACGTAGGCCCCGGCTACCTCACTCACCAGACGAAACGCAGAAGTATAACAATTCCACTTCACGCTGGTCTTCTGTGAGGTGGTGATACTTCCCCGGGCGGTATAAGTGTATTTCATTCTGTTTCTAAAGTTGTGTATGCCTGTAAAAAGCATATAGGTACTTATGATATATATGAAATGGTCCTATATCTAAGAACACATAAATTTTACTCACATAAATTGTACTATATTTTATGCTGTTGGTATAGAAAATAAATAAATGAATAAAAATTGGGTACGGAATTTGTCTTACAAACTATCTTGAAATTCGGAAAGTTTTTTTATTTTTATGTTTGTTATCCTATTCGGAATGAAAATCGCGAGTGTATTAAATTATATGTTCTACATGATGCTATTATCGGTGCATTAAATTAATCGCAACTAGATAAGTGTCAACAGGTATTGTCAAGTATATGATAAAACACCTACACATTTTTTTATGCATAATGACACTTTCGGACGTTGATGAGTTAATCCACTAAATTAAACAATACTTAAGCCCGTATTATGTTGTCTGATGGATAAAATTAGTATAATAGTAAATCCGAACTAAAACATTGTATTTGTTAGTTTTTAGGGTTCCGTACCCAAAGGGTAAAACGGGACTCTATTACTAAGACTCCGCTGTCTCTCTGTTTGTTTGTCTGTGTGTCCGTCTGTCACCATGCAGTATCTCATGAACCGTGATAGTTAGACAGTTGAAATTTTCACAGACGATGTATAACAACAAATACTAAAAAGAAGAATAAAAAAATATTTAAGTTGTGCCCCCAAACAACAGACATGACTTTTTTTGATTATGGTACGTGCGAAATTAAACTTGTGTTGTAAATTACTTTTGCGTATTTTTTAATTATTTCGAAAATATGCTGGTTCATCGCTACGTTTTCCTACACCGCTCAGCGCGTGGTAGCTCAGAACTTTGCAATCAACAATTTCAACGGTGCCGATACCGGGATTCGAACTCCGGTTTCTCGAGTATATTGAATTCTAAGCGATAAACTGACTATCAGTTTATTTTAATTTAAATTACGTTAGTGAGTATTACCTCTTACAATGACTGAAATGTGCAGCTAACCGCTGTAAGCGCATCGTACACAATATACTTTATACAATATACTGTTTAGGTTGGCAGTTACTATGCATTCAGTACGTCAGATGTAACATAACATTCTTCACCTCGGCTTGGCGGCATTAACCTGACAACTACCGGTTCGAACCGGTTACTATCGTGTGTGGCGGTGACATAGTAATTTGCACCTTCGACACTAGGGTCAAGGGTGATAGTCGCGTGATTGTTTACAATATTCGATTGTTTTATACTATCGCACTTGAACATTGAATCACAAGCATCTGGAGTTGTCTCGAGTGTATACCGTGGGAGCTCAAGATATTTTGGTTATGGTAATACTACTGTGTTAATCGAATTGTCTTTCTGTTTGAAGGTACTTATTTACCGATCGACCAAATTTAAATTGGTTTGTTATTTTCTTACAATGATGGCACAAAATACAACGAATCGTTTAGAAATAAAACTAGTGTAGTAATCTACGTGCATGTTGGTTTCCAAAACGACGAAACAATGGACTCCAAAACGGCTGGACTAAATTTGATGACATTTTTAGCCAATCGTCTAATTAGCCAAATTTTGTAGCAAACACATCGAGAGATTCTTTTTTTTATATTAGTGTACTATGTCGTCTTTAATCCTGAGTGTCGCCTACTTTGTACATAATCTTTATAGTACTATTCGAAAAAAGCCTGTTATATTTTTTACAAATATGCATTTAAATATTTTTCTTATTCCAGCCTAATATACTGCCACGGACTGTTAGCCTGTTATATTTTTTTCAAATATGCTTTGAAAAATTTTTCTTATTCCAGCCTAATATACTGCCACGGACCGTTGCTGCATACGGTCCAGATGGCTGGTCTCTACAACGACTCAAAAACCTTCGTTGACATGAAGATCAAATTCTCGCCAAACATTACCTTGCAGCACTTCTTCCAGATGATGAACAGGTAACCTCAAGCCTTCTACATATAAGAGATTTCCACCGATAATTGAGTCATCACGATATCTCTGGAACCATAAGGCGTCGAGACTTGAAATTTGGTAGGAATATTCGTTTCGCCGAGTAGAGGTCAGCTAAGGAAGGATTTTACGAAATAGAAATATTAGTTACTTTTAATATACGACTGTCCCTAAGTACATTATTTTTAACCGACTTCAAAAGGAGTAGGTCATACAATTCGGATGTTTATATATATATATTTCTTTTTATCTATAAAAGTTCACAATCTTAAATTGTCTGTCAGAAATGAGCCTATGTATGGAAGGATATTGCAAAATACAAGTTCACATGATCATCCGCATTCAGTGTTTTGGGACAGTCGATTATTATGTCTGTGTGATAAATTTCTCACAATACCTACTTTTTTTCTTACGCAAACTAAAAACTTACCATTCAACGCAAAAGTATAAGTTTACCCGTAGAAACAGCTGCGAGCCTCTATTAATTATCTACAAAAGATAAGATTGTTTAATTATATTTATCAGCTAGTACCCATAGTACAAGAATTTTTTTAGTTTAACGCCCGGTATCTGAAACACTGATCAACGTAGATGTCAACTAATCAGCTGTCAAATGAATTTCAAATGTCATTTGAGTTGCCAAAAGGATGTTTAAACTCTTTGAATTGATCATTCTAATCATAAAGAAGATCATTCTGGTCAATTCAGAGAGTTTAACCATCCTTTTGGTACCTAGATTGTAATTATAAATCCATTTGACAGCTGATTAGTTGACATCTACGATGATCAGTGTTTCAGAAACCGGGCGTAAGACTAGATCATGTGTAGAAACATGTCTTGAAATAGTTATATAAACTTGTGTAATTTTTAGTTTGGCCGCTTCCGGTCTTCGTGCGTGGCTCTACCAAATTAGTTTAAGATAACATTTTTAACATAAAAATATGGCCGACTACAAATATCACATTCAAAATATATTTTCTATTTGATTTTGAGGCGTTCCAAATCCAATCTCAATGAAATAGATACGGGTCCCATATCTATTATACGAGCTAAACCGAAATCAAAACAAAACTAACTTTTAATATCGGTCCATAAATGACGGAGTTCTTAGCTGAGAAATATAAAAAAGCAACTGAATTAACAATCACCTTTTCTGAAATCGGATGTAATGTGTTATTAGATATTACGTACTTTATTTATTTATTTAAGCTTCATTGTTAAACCTTAAGTTAAAGGCTACAATGGGCGGACTTAATGCCTAATGGCATTCTCTACCAGTCAACCCTTGTCATGGTGAAAAGTAGATGGTAGGTGCTAAATGAAACTATAAAAATTTAAGTTAATAGATGTGCCATAAAATGTAACATATACATATGCACATAAATAAATATATAGATACATACATATAAATATATACATAAATATATATATATAGACATAAATACATAAATAAATACATATACGGATAATAAAAACACAAATGGACTAAGTGATACAAAGTAGAAGTAGAAGTACTTGTAATATTCGAATATCAGAAGAGCATTAAAACAGGAATTAAAAGCGATAAAACCCTTGAAATAGCTTTGTTTAACTGTTTAATTTACGCGAACACATAAGAACGTGTTAACAGAAATTGTGCAGAAGGGTTGTAATCGATAGATTAATTATGTTCCAGTACCTGCGTTGTTATATGCTCAGAGCTTTTTCCAGATCCCACCCGATGCCGCCCACGAAAGCGGATATCCAGGAGTTCGTCAATCAGAACTTCGACCCTGAGGGCTCGGAATTCGAGGACTGGCGGCCCACCGACTGGAAGGACAATCCGGGTAAGTACTCTACCGTTGTAGGGCGAACAACTTCGCC
Organism: Iphiclides podalirius; assembly: GCA_933534255.1. Lineage (NCBI taxonomy): Eukaryota > Metazoa > Arthropoda > Insecta > Lepidoptera > Papilionidae > Iphiclides > Iphiclides podalirius. The sequence continues at coordinate 8,352,628 of OW152839.1, read as the reverse complement.
TGTTTCACGAATGGGCGGGTCCGTCCGGGTAAGTACCACGACCTTACAGGAGACCGGCGTGAAGGGGAAGTGTTATTCTTCGACGTTTCGTTTGTTGAGTGAGGTAGCCGGAGCGCATGTTAGTTATACGGTGGCAACGCGCCTGCAACCTTACGGTTGTTGCAAATGTCAATAGGCGGCGATTATATAGATACATCAGGTGAACCGCCAGCTCACTTGTCCATTTCTTCATTAAAAAGTAAAGTAATCCGAGCCTAAATATGTCCCAGTGGTGGGCAAATGATTTAAAAGGATTCAAAACAAGAAGGAAACAAAAAAAGTATTAAATTTTCTACAAGTTTTAATGTTTAATCTTAAGTGCAGAGACAATAGAAAACTTTAAATTTCTAAAGGATTCAAAAATCAATTTAAAAAGCAACAAAATCCGTAAAGTACTTTCATTTAACAATGTATGTATAATATTCGCGTTAAAATAAGAAATCATTATTAGCCAACATGACCTAACTCGAAATGCTGTTCAGAACAACTAAGCCGCTTTCAGAAACTGGGCGTTGTATAAAAAGACTAGCTGCTGGCCGCAACTACGTCTGCGTAGAATAGGCTGAAGGCGTAACATTCAGACAGAAAGACAGATATACATAAAATATGTATATAATTTATAGCCTATGTCTTATTCCGATGTATAAGCTATATTATTGTAAAGTTCCATTAAAATCCATTCAGTAGTATTTGCGTGAAAGAGTAACAAACATCCATCCATACATACAAACTTTCGCCTTTATAATATTCGTAAGGATTCCATCAAACGTCACCTCATGTTTAAACAAATCCCATTAGCGAGCTGTAGTACGCTACAATAACCGCCGCTTCTCCGAATGAAACGTTTCATTTATCTCGCAGAACTAACGGAGGCTGCCTTCATTTCGTAAACAAGTGATCAATTATAACCGAGTAATTAAAAATAATCGATCGGTCTATAGGAATTTGCCGTTTGCAGTTTCGCATATCGATAGCGCAAAGGAAACTTCAAACTATCCCGATGGATTTTTTTCAGCAAGCAAGGCACAACACAGGAGTTTAAACCCAAAGCCCTTGAACAGTATTACGACATTAACGAACTGTTAATTTCGTATGGAGTTTTATTCATTTTTTATTTTTAAAAAACATTGCCCTTACTATTTTTATGATAACGTGTTGTAAAGACGTTTTTACATACATAAATTTCACGCGGACAAACACCCAGATCCGAAACAATTATCTATAAAAGTAAAAAGTAAAGTATCAGCCTATACATGTCCCACTGCTGGGCAAAGGCCTCTCTTTACAGGGTGTGTCCGGCATAGTTCACCACGCGGCCCCACTGCGGATTGGCGGACTTCACATTTCTTCGAAATATTTTTTTTATTATAATTTCGAAAACATCACGATGTTTTCCTTCACCGCTGAGCACGTGATAATTCAGCGCTTAAAATTGAAAATTTCATTGGTGCTGGCACCGGGGATCGGACTCGGGTTGTTCGAGTATATTAAATTAAAGGCGAGCGCCCAGACACTAAGCTATCACAGCTTTTCAACTAATATCTATGGGTCACACAAATAGTTGTCCCGTGTGGGGATCGAAGCCACGACCCCTGGCGTCGAAGCCGATACCTACGCAACTACCTATCGACATCGATGAAAAACTCTCGTGTAAAATTTCATGCTTCAACCTAGAATTACTTTAACTTAACTTTTACTGTCTTATCCGCGAGAGTGTGGTTTTGTTAACTTATAACAAATCTTCAATTTAAAGAGAAACGTAAAACTATTATCACTGTTATAATTGATGTTGTTGTATTGAGGCCCACCTTTGACTTTGTTAGACATTTAAACGTGAGTTGATTAGATGGACAATCCAAAAATATTCGGTGCTGTGGGGTACCCAATCTGCCTCTTCTTCAAAACAATCCCAGAATAGCCGAATGAGCTGTGCGCCTCATATCTTTAATCTTATCCTTTAAACGAGCAATTCTTGTATATATCTTGTGGCTCCAGCGAAACCTTCATGAAATTTAGTATGTGCGTAGATTTGGGGGCGAAAAATCTATCTAGCTAGGTTTAGTTTTTAGAAAATGTCCTTTTATCCCTGTTTTCAGGGAATGAAAAATATCATTCAAATATGACGGTAAATTTCGCCGCAAAAAAAATGTTATAATTGCTCGTTCGGTAATCGGGCGGCCTCAAAACAGACGGCCGCGGTTCGTATCACGATCATTTCCACACTTTTTTTTCTCTTTTTTTTTATACCACATCATTGCATTCTTCGTTTTTATTTCCAAAATACATAGTTTACCAAAAAAAGTCCACCGGGTACTAATATTTGAACAAGCGGTGATGCCTTTGATATCGAAATTTATGATTTATGCGACTTAAAATTTATCCATTAATATCATATTTAAGTATCGTCTTGAGCGCGGACTTGACTAGCACCGGCTTAGAAAAATATCATAAATTCGTCAGGTATTTTGATTGACGATCTGCCATCATCATCGTAGCAGTGAGGGGATGATGGATTACTGACAGGAAACAATTGATGTTTCGTAGTGTTTAATTTCCGTAAACGAGACAATAGCATATTATCAAGAATGAATTAGGGAACAATGTTTGAATATACACAACATGCCAACAAAAGTTCCGAACGATAACGAATTAATGTTTTACTATTAATAAACTGTCCTTTAATGAGCTGATATCGTTCTAAATATAATCTTGAAACTATTAGTTCTGTTAAGGGTAGTGTTAGTATATACATGTGTATATGTGTTGACTTACTTATAATTGTTAATTTAATTGTCAAATAAGCATGTATATTATAAATTTATCACGTGCTCAGCGGTGAAGGAAAAGCATCGCCAGGAAACCTGAACATTTTCCAAATAACATAAACAAAAATATTTTCGTAGATATGTGAAATCTTCCAATCCGCAGTGGGGTCGAGTGGTGGACTATGACGACCTCTGTACAGATGGGGCCTTTGCCCAGCAGTGGGACATATATAGGCTGTTACTTTATTTTTATAAGAAACCTCAGGTGTATATATTTCAATAATAATAGTTTTGTAAACTTCCTAAGTCTTATGATAAATCAGTATGTCGTTGTGGCAAACTATCTTCCTATATTGCATAAAAGTTACGTATAAAATATCTATTTCCGTCTACCTAAGGCTTGATAGCTTGTCGAAGCAATATCCTTTTGGAATGTTTGGATCACAATGATCGTAAAATATCGCATATTAGGTACCTGTTAATTAAGAAGTACTTGTTAATTAAGAATAAGATTTAATATGAATCCTAACCTTGGTTAAGTAAGGACTAATAACGGGCTGTTCACTAGGCTAAAGATTTCTTGAGCGCAATAATTAAATGTAATAACATTTTCTTTTATTTCAATGTGGACGGTCGGAGTGTGAACTGTTTTAGGAATTGATCTCTAAAATTATTTTAACATAAGTTAAAAATACGTTATTCTTTACATAACACGATTAAACAAAGAAGCCTGAGACGATGTACACAATGGCTGAACATAAAATAATGAAATTGTGTGTGATTTAAGAAATCACTAATGAGTAAATACAGCACTTTTACGTATATAGTATATTGGTTGACCCGGCAAACGTTGTTTTGCCGTATAAATTATTTGTAGGGTAGAAAAAAATGTTTGGGGATGGACCACCCTTAACGTTTAGGGGGATGAAAAATAGATGTTGTCCGATTCTCCACCCTGGCCGATATGCACACAAAATTGTTATGCACGAAAAGCGGTCGAGCCGTTTCGGAGGATTTCAATTACAAACACCGTGACACGAGAATTTTATATATAGTATAACTTAACTAACCATGGTTGCGTTCCTTTGCAGCGTTCCTCCAAAGGATCAAGGACCCCCTCCTCCACCAGTGGGCGTCGGAATTGAACCGCCTCTGGCTGGACCTCGGCAGGAAGATGAAGGAGGAGGTGAAGAAGAACCAGGACCTCTACTCCATCATCTACGTCGACAACCCCGTGATTGTGCCCGGTAAATGATTCGACTGCATCACTCTATTTTTTATCTCTCATCACCGCTGAATATCAGAACATACAAATATACTTGGATTTTTTTATATTGTCCTAGTCTATCCCGCATTATGTGTCGTGACTTTTTATATATAGTACCTGGAGAAAATCATGTATTTTTTAAATAAAAAAAATAAAAAATAAAGATAATGATCTGGTATAGTAAAAAAAATAAGTGTGTAAATGATCGTGATACGAACCGCGGCCGTCTGTTGGGGCCGCCCGATTACCGACCGAGCTGTTATAACTTTTATTTGCGGCGAAATTTACTGTCATATTCGAATGATATTTTTCATTCCCCGAAAACAGGGATAAAAAACATTTTCTAAAAATGAAACCTACCTAGATCGATTTTTCGCCCCCGAATCTACGCACGTACTAAATTTCATGAAAATCGCTGGAGCCGTTTCCGAGATTCCGATTATATATATATATATATATATATATATATATATATATATATATATATATAAACAAGAATTGCTCGTTTAAAGGATAAGACTTAGTTACTTACTGAAATGATTTATCATTATAACTATGGTCGGGCCAGCCAACATCTTCGGCTGTTGCACAAATGGGCAGGTCGCAAACCAGCGTGAAGTGAAAGTGTCATACTTTTGCGTTTCGTCTGGTGAGTGAGTTAGCCGGGTCCCACTACTAAAAGGTGGCAACGCATTTGCAACCGTATGGGTCTTGCAGGTGCCATGGGCAGCGGTCACTTAACACCAGACTGACCGCGAGATCACTTTCCTTTACATAAAAACAGAGAACGTACCGTGCAATGAAACCAAACAGTTTTATTTCTTTTTAACATTGTCCATACTGTACGATAATATTATCCTGTGTTGTAAGGACTTTTTACATACACTCACGTCGGTAAACGTCCAGAAATGGAAAAGTTATCTCATCCAACCCACGACTCGGCAAGTAAGCCATCACTTTAGCAACTGCGCCGCGGAGGTTTAAACTACTCGAGTGTTTAAATAGCATTTCAATTATTACTTGTCCAGGTGGCCGCTTCCGCGAGTTCTATTACTGGGACTCCTACTGGATCATTAAGGGTCTTCTGCTCTCCGAGATGCGCGCCACCGCCAAGGGGATGGTCTCCAACTTCCTGGACATCGTCGACAGGATTGGTTTCATTCCGAACGGCGGCAGAATCTACTACGTAATGAGGTCAGCGTCTTTATGTCATTGTCGATTTAAATTTCTCGCTCAAAGTTTAAGCATAACCATTCAGCGAGCGTTCTTGGCAGCTTGACTAAATCAAAACACATCTAAATTACATACTATCTTATAGATTATATGTAATTTATAGGTAATGTATATTAATTTAGACCCTATTAGATAGATTTAATGTTGTAAATATTGGATGGATACAATTAAAATTTTTGTATATAACTTTATTATTATATTTATTTTTGGTGCTAGTCTCTATTCAAGATGAATCTTTTCGCGCGCAGAAGAAGACACCAGAAGACGCGGGTTCGGAGCCGAAAGTTTTGTTCATTAATCTAATTGTTTAATTATCTAGTTCTCCTTGGGAACAAACATCTAAAACCGTAACAACCATCTATGGGTCATCCAAATACTTTTCCCGCGTGGGAACCGAACCCATAACCCAAATCGAATAGCTTGGCACCTGCGCCACCGATCCACGAATGACTATCAAGCAGTTTCAAATTCAAAATTTACAATTTCTTATGTGATTCATATCTTATGCTATTCGTAGATTTACGTTGTCAATACATTTTTTATTCGTTTCTTAAAATTGTATCAGTACTTAACTTACCGGCATACTATTACAGCCTGAACACATGTCAAACCTTTTAACACATTCGATGAAACATCAATATCACTTGTTCAAACATTTTATTTAATAATTTTACATTTACATTGATTGTACAATCATCTTCCTGTCTAATAAGTTCTATTGCCATTATCCTAAAAGAAACTCGGCTCCATTCTCGACCGGTCCGCCCACTCGTTCCCAGGTCTCAGCCCCCGCTCCTCATACCGATGGTCCAGCTGCTGATGGAAGACTCCTTCGACCTGAACTTCCTCGAGCAGCACATCCACACCCTGGACAGGGAGTTCGATTTCTGGATGAACAACCACACCGTGGAAATCGAACAAGACAGACGGAAGTAAGTGTGCTCAATGAAAGTGTTTTGTCGATTATTTAAATAAAACCAATTAATTCATTTACGCGTCAGATCATTCATCGTTCGTTCGTTCGTTCATTCATTAATTCATTCATTCGTTCGTTTATCGGGTGAAACTGAGAAGAAAACAATAATTCCGATTTCTAATAGGTAAAAGAGGGAATTATCATGGACGTTAAACACAGTTTTACGTAAAAAAAAAATTAAAGATAATACCAGCAGAAAAGTATGTAGACCGGTTATAATATCAAGAAAGGTTACATAATTTTTGTCAGTTAAGTAGTGTTGGATATCGTTTCATGTCTGTTTGTTGGGTTGATTGCTGCTAAAAGTATCTGTAATGTAAACTAGCAGATGTATTCTGAATGGAGTGACGAACTGTGCGATAATACGATAGATGACAAATCGTGCTTTGTGGCAGTCTGTGGGAGGAGAGGGAGGTCATGTGTGCACTGGACTCGAATAGACTGAAATGATGACGATGAATCTCTTAACGTTCCAGATACTCTTTGCTGAGGTACTACGACCAGTCGCAGGGGCCGAGGCCGGAAAGCTACAAAGAGGATATTGACTGCGCGAAGTAAGTTGAGCTGAGTGCGGTAGAATCGTATATCCTACTGCCGTTGTAATAGACCGCCTTGATCAGGGAAATACTTCAAGAGGTTAAGGTTTTATGCTTTTTCTGATGAAAGTGTGAGATAAGGTGGCAGTAGACGCGGTCTTCTGGATCATTAATGCCTCGATTGGGGAAGTTCTTTTTTAAGTGAAAATCCCCGCCCGTCGCAGTTTTTCCATCAGTTGAATGTGACAAATGATATAGAACGTATTATACCGATAGAGATAGCATATATAATTGCAATGCAATTACACCGATTGGTGTAATTTGAGTGCTTCAGTTTCAGTGCAGAAAATAAATTAATCGACTTTACACTTTGACTTTCACTTTACAATCGTTACAGGCACTTCGACACGACGGACAAGAAGGAGGAGCTTTACGCCGAGCTGAAATCCGCCGCCGAATCAGGATGGGACTTCTCGTCCAGATGGTTCATACTGAATGGCACCAACAAAGGTAATTACTTTAATTACCTTCGAGAACGTTCTCATACGCGATGGACTAGCGTAAAAACCGTGGTAGCTGTTGCAATAGCAACAGCTGTTGCAGGAATAGGCAGGTCCGTCCGGGTAAGTACCACGACCTCACGGAAGACCGGCAGAATCATACTTTCGATTGCCTTCCGTCGGCTGTTGCAAATGTCCGTCCGTTCGTTTATTCACAATGGCTCAAGGGATTAGCGCATGGAACACTTTAAGATTTCACTTCGACCCGGCCACCGGCTTTCAGGTAACCTGACCAACCTGAAGACCAGGTCGATAGTGCCCGTGGACCTGAACGCCATCATGTGCTGGAACGCGGAGATAATGGCGGACTTCTACCAGAGGATAGGCAACGCCGACAAGGAGAGATACTACCGGGAGACGCATGCTAGATTCATGGAGGCGATAGAGCAGGTAAATAAGGACTTGTACTAAACTAGCGACCCGCCCCGGCTTCGCACGGGTGCAATGTATTATACGTATAAACCTTCCTCTTGAATCACTCTATCTAGTGAAAAAACCGCATCCAGATCAGTTGCGTAGTTTTAAAGATCTAAGCATACATAGGGACAGACAGACAGCGGGACGACTTTGTTTTATAATATGTAGTGATGATAATGATTGGAAAACGGTCTCAAGGTAGGTAAAATGGGGGTACTCCGTAGAAATAATACATTTTAAATTATAAGCATTAGAAAAAGTCAACTGTTTTGGAAAAAAAAAACATACACACGCTTTGGAAATGAAATAATTGTTCTTACATTTTCATCATCTCATCATCATCATAACTGAATTGAATTTATAGGGGACTAGTAAGTCCCGTGGGTTTCTTCGTAGTTATGTAAAAAAAACTCCGCCTCGAAACACGGACGCTGAAAAAGTTTCCAACGAGTGAAGAACCAACTAGTACCCTAACAAACTGACTCGTGCAAAATTTTCACACAATATCAGAAATATTTTTATTTCATTGTACCTTAATTAACTTTACGCCCGGTTTTCGAAACGCTGATCGTCGTAGAAGTCAACTAATCAGCCGTCAAATGGCTTTTCAAATTTCATTTTAGTTGCCAAATGTTGAGATGGTTCTTTGGATTGATCATTCCGACCATTGAGAAGATCCTTCTGGTCAATTCAGAGAGTCTAACCATCCTTTGGCAACTCAAATGAAATTTGACAGCTGATTAGTTAACGTCTACGATGATCAGTGTTTCAGAAACCGGGCGTTAGAGTAATAATATAGAGATAAAATCTTAATATAGTTTCGAGTCTTGATGAGTTACGTTGCCATTGCGTTCAGGTGTTGTGGCACGAAGACGTCGGCGTTTGGCTGGACTACAGCTTGGAGTCCGGCCGGAGGAGGGACTATTTCTACCCCTCGAACGTGGCCCCGTTATGGACTGGTAGCTACGACAGGGCCAGGACTGAGTACTTCGTTAGGCGGGTCATAAATTATCTGGACAAAGTGAAGGTACGCTCCCTTTTATCTTTAAAATTTTGTAGAAAAACTGGACGCAAAGTTCTCCGCCGCAGTGTGAATCGAACCCAAGTCTTAGAAGGTACTTCCCAGACGCTATAATCACTATGCCCACTCGACGAGAATCGACGTTTTCTATCTACATTCTCCTTTGCTCTTCAAGCATCGTTTGAAAGCGTTAAAGTCTTCTTTTTCTTCGCCCTCATCCTACTTAGTTGGGGCCTGCACATATGAATTACGAATTACGAGGGCGTCAGCAATCTTCTTTGCTCTTCAAGCATCGTTTGAAAACATTACAGTCTTCTTTTTCTTCGCCCTCATCCTACCTAGTTGGGGCCTGCACATATGAATTACGAATTACGAGGGCGTCAGCAATCTTCTTTGCTCTTCAAGCATCGTTTGAAAACATTACAGTCTTCTTTTTCTTCGCCCTCATCCTACCTAGTTGGGGCCTGCACATGTGAATTACGAATTACGAGGGCGTCAGCAATCTTCTTTGCTCTTCAAGCATCGTTTGAAAACATTACAGTCTTCTTTTTCTTCGCCCTCATCCTACCTAGTTGGGGCCTGCACATGTGAATTACGAATTACGAGGGCGTCAGCAAACATTTTACGTAACGGAGACGTTTGAATTTGAAAGGTGGACATATACGAGGGCGGCATCCCCACCACGTTCGAGCACTCGGGCGAGCAGTGGGACTACCCCAACGCGTGGCCCCCGCTGCAGTACATAGTGGTGACGGGGCTGGCGAACACCAAGATGCCCGAGGCCACCAGGCTGGCGTACGAAATGGCCACCAAGTGGGTGCGCTCCAACTTCGAGGTGTGGAAGCAGAAGACCGCCATGCTGGAGAAGGTGGGCGGGGGACTCCCTCGGTTTAGATTTTTTTAATGGGAGAAACTGGAAAACGAGCTGGCAGACCCGACGTAAAGTGATAAGCACCGCCCATGGACATTTGCAACTTTAACAGAGTGGGCCCCGGGTACCTCACTCGCCAGACGAAACGCAGAAATGTACTTCTACTTTACGCGGGTCTTCTGTGAGGTCGCGGTACTTACTGTTGCGTGGCCCTACCACCGGAAAAAATTTACAAGATTTGACAGCATTGTAAAATTTCTCTTATTTACGCGATTAGACATTATGAATGTAACTATTGCTACGGATTTATCGAGTTTATTTTTATTTTTAACTCCCGATATTACGAAACCTTCACAGAGTTCACGGTTACGGGACAGATAGTCTGTATCTGTGGAAATATTTTTATCCATAAAATTAGTTTCATTTATAGCATCGTAACAATTACTTGGCAAAAAGAGCTAGAAAGGAAATCCAATAATCCAAAAATGGTTCCTCTTCCTTTTGTTATTATTATTGTGTCTTTGAAAGAGAATTTAAGTTAGATTAGAAGTTTGCTTTTGTTTTCTGGTTTTTCGATCGAATTTGAAAATTTGTAGAAAAGTGTATGAAAAGCATTTGGCGACTTCAAATGTTTTGAACCTCCGTCCCCCGGGATACCCGCCCGACGCTCTAGCCGCGGCTATCGCACTGACGAAAATCTCAACTTATATTGTATACGTTGATATAATTGCATTTTTAGTTTTACCGTGTGTTTATATTAACAAAACGTTAGAAAAACTTTTCGTCTTTTTTCAACTGTCAACATAATACGCTGTATCGTTCGAACGAGAACTAATAACGGTATTTATTTGTTTATGTAGCGATTACAACTAGTTTACCCTTGTCATTATGTCTCTGTTCTGCCTAGGGTTAGCTGGTAGAGACTGCAATATATATATAGCATTAAGCTCGCCTTTGTACAATTTTAGTGCAATAAAGATTAAATAAATGAATAATAAAAAAAATCCACCATTGCAGTACGACGCGACCATCTTTGGAGGCTACGGTGGGGGTGGCGAGTACGTGCTGCAGACTGGTTTCGGCTGGACGAACGGAGTGGTCATGGCGTTGCTAAACAGATACGGAGGTGAGCCATTCCGGACTCTACCGCTAGGGGACACGGTCGGGAATCGATCGTTCGGCTGTTTCTCTAGACGCTCTGGAACGTTTTTTTTTTCAATTTTCAAACTGCCAGCCCGCTGCAATACAAATGCACTTGCTCCTCGTTTCGGGTGGATCAACGGAGTGGCCATTGCCCTGTTAAACAGATAGGGAGGTGAGCCGTTTTAGACTCTATCGCGAGGGGACACGGTCGGGAATCGATCGCTAGGCTGTTTCGCTTTACATAAGTTTATACGCATGGGATTAGATCGTTGTGGAATGCTTTTTTTAACTTTCGAACTGTTAGACCGTTGCAATACAAATTCATCTACTCCTTGATTCGGCTGGACGAAGGGAATGGTCGTAGCGGAGCCATTTCGGACTCTATCGCGACGGGATACGGTCGGTAATTGATCGTTCGGCCGTTTTTTTATACATAAATTTACCCGCACGAAGCATATCGGCCTGAAACCGATATGAGTCTTAACATTCACATTTTAATTTACTATATTTACACGAACATATTACTGAAAAAACTGTTTTTTTCAGATTGTATTGTTATATTATTAATAATTTTATGTTAAATTAAACGATTATTAGTGTTCCGTAAAGTTAGTTCAATTTAATAATAACCAATAAAGGATTTAAAAATCTAGTTCGAAAAAGAGAAAAGGTACTAGCTATTGTTATGTGACGTTAAGTTTATAGACGCATTTAAGTTATGTGTTGCCAACCAACAGATGACATATTAAATTAGTCATTGTTACCATTATTACTTTGTACATAATATACACCATACTATTCAATTTTTAAAAGTAATAGTGTCCATCCATTAAAACATTTTGCATTACATTTCATTAAATCCTACCTCTAAAGTATAGGTCATGAAACATGAACTCAAGAAGCATATCGACATGTTAACATGCGTTCCAATTACATTTATCAGTATAATGTTCTCATTAATATTTCACATGAATATGTTTACGTTGCGTTCTCAATTGTGTTTGACTTAGATATTTTATTTAATTAAACAAACCGAAACTTGCAAGATAGGGGTTAAATTATAATCAAAGAGAAAATATGTTCCGGCAAAGCTCTCTGAAATTTCTTGAACGGTAAATTGTTAGATCCCAGTTTATAGTCGGATTTTTAGATATAAAATAATAATAATAATTAGCTAGGTTATTGTGGTAGGGCAACGCAATAGCTCTTCTGTTGCACGAATGGGCAGGTCCGTCCGTGTAAGTACGAGACTTCACAGAAGACTGGTGTGAAGTGAAAGTAGTTTACTTGTGCGTCTCGTCTCATAAGTGAGGTAGCCGGGACCCACTTTATTAAAAGGTGAAATGTAATGTCCTTGCCGGTGCCCTTAATTGACAAACATTGGCAATTATTTCTTTAGCTTAAGTTGTAATACACCCGATAAATTTTGGTGTTGCACGCCTAAAAAAATAAAGATAAAATTTTATATAACAGCTCCATTACTATAAGAGCTTAGGATGAATCATCTGTTATTCCCGACTTTAGCATTTATCCTATTGGTACCACTGTTGGACGAAGGTCTTCTACGAAGGAAAACAGAAGACACGACAAGGAATATAATTTCTTAAAGGCTTCTCAGACATTCAGGTTTCTTATATAGCTTGGTTCATTCTTTCGAATCGAAAAACCCCTAGTAATTTATTTTGCCGCTTCTAATAATAATTTTGAATCTTTCTTTTTGTTCATTCGCCCATTCACCACGGCAGTCGGTAAAGAGGGTATGTCACATTCATTTTTTTTTGGTGTCATGTGTCATTTGTTTTTATTTCTCAATGGTAACACTACTTTTTTTCTTATAAAACGCTTAAGATATTTTATTATATTATTATTCTTTCGAACATGGTTTAGAGTAATACAATCTCTCGAAAACTATACCGTTTTCGAGAGATTGTAATTTTGCGTTTATATAGAACTGTATTAATGGTTGATCTGCTAAGAGTATTCTTGAAATATGGCTTTTGACGATTTACATTGGCCCATATATTTAACATAGCCACAGTTATTTAAATATATGTAATAATCTGAATCGCTCAACGTTTTAATGCAAGCAAGAAAATACATCTTTAACCTATAGTATATATTATATGTATTATTTATTATTATTATTAAAAAAATATATTAATAATAATATTACATTTTGATGTGAAACATCTATAGCTGCACGTAAAACCGATTTCTGGCGTATACGCTATATGATGTACAGATATACAGTCTATATGCAGTAGTGTGTACGATTATTTACTCAAATTTAAATTAATTGTTAATAATTATTAATTAATTAAATAAACTTTAATTAATTGTGTGTAATATTACTGAAGTCACTGATTAAACGAATTAAGTAGTCACGATTTGAAATAAATTCGTAAAGTTTTGTATTTAATGAAAATAAATGTTTATTCAATAAATAGTCATCGTTATCTGGAAAAAAATCGTAATATTTTATCTTATCATTATGACATGTTTAGTTCCTATCACAATCTGTTCTTTTTTGCATATTACTTTTACAAAATAATGTCGATGTTTCACATCTGCCAGGCGTCCCGTGATGGCTCATTTTTTTAATAATAATCTCCCTATAGGTCCCTGAGAAAATTAGTCTAAATATTTTGGAAGGTTCATAACCACTTCTATAAAACAATCTAATTTAGGTCGGACATTAAAAGGCTGATAATAAAAAATTATTCCCCTCAATATTTATGACAGGCAATTTTCTTTTATTTACATTTATTATCTTTACTTTAATTTTACTTTAATATTTTATTATCTGTATTCTTTGCTTGTTTCTAGATTCATTTCGCTCTCTATAGCTACTTTGCTTTATATATACTTATGGTATAACGTGTATGGTTTTTTCATTGAAATAAATGCAATTCTGATATGACAAAGTCAAATTACCAATGGGCCAAATCCTTTGAATGTACGATAATATGTTATTTATTTTAAAATTGCAATTTTTAGAATTTTAAAATTTTAATTAATTGTTAATTTTATGTTGCATTTATTTTTTTGAACAATTTCTTATATTTATGTATGTATTTACTTATAAATATGTCTCTTTCCTAAGCAACTGCATGAATGAGGCGGGCCGTAGACTAATCTTATGGGTTTTGGTGCTTGTGGTATAAATCGTATTAAATTTCTCTTACTACTTTTGCATGTAGGGTTATGGTAACAAGATTGTTGATACCTACTTTTTGCTTACAGTAATGATTTGATTAAAAACATTTTTCAAAATTGATTGTTAAACCACATTGATGGTTTTAATTTTAATCACACTTTGAAATATATATTTTCAGTGTTAATTATTTAAACTTATATCACACAAATCGAAATAGGAACAACTTTTTACTGATTCGAATAATATATATACATATTATGTGTGAAAGAAAAAATATATATAATGAATAAATAAAGGGTATAGACAAATATGATGTCAAATAAACCAAAAACGTTTGTCCTGTGTACATTGCAAAATCCAGTACGTTGGTTTGATCGCGAAAGACTGTAATATTTCAAGAACTTCTATATTCATAGTAATTTATCTAATATAACAAAACCTTAATAACTCAATAATTTATAATGAATGAAATCGGGTTATATCATTTTATGCCACGAAAAAAATATTAAAAATCATAGTTGGCATACAGAATAATTACCGAGTTGAAATCAAAACATATTATAAACTAGAAAAAAATTGCTCTTACTTGTCATTGGCATAAAGGGTAATAGAATGCACGACATAAAGGAAAATAAAATAAAAAATACCATGCGAAATTCGAAATTGGAACAGGCCCGAAGCCCATGGGTTAGTCTCGACGCGCCCGTTGCCGCGTCCGCGCGCTCACGGCGCTTTCTTTGACAGAGACGTTGTCGGCAGCTGACGCGTTCGGCGCCGCCGCGGACTCTGGCGCCGTTTACGGGGCTCAAGTGGGGGCCAGCGGGGTCGCCACGGCGGTCCTCGTGGTGATGGCGTCCGTAGCGGCCGGAGCCTTGGGGTGAGGTGAGTAATCGAGTTTCCCTCCTTCATTATCTCAATTCTCCACATGGTGAATAATCTCAACTTGGTGTCAGTGATAGTGGCCAGTGTTAGCTGTTTCACGAACGGGCAGTATCGTCCGAAGTAGTACCACTGCTTCACAGAAGATCGGCTTGAAGTGGAAGTATTCTTGTATTAACTGATGCTAACGCTTTCAGTCCCGAAATTATTAAAGCTTCATCGAACGCAGAACCGGTGGGCTAGCCAGAACCCACGGGTTTGAGGCCCTTCACAGTGGGTACGGCCATGAAAGTATTATAATTCTGTATGTAACGCATCTGTGTGTAATGGATCAACGGTACTTGCTAATGCTTTTTTTATTTGAGAAGGTGACAAACGAGCTTGATCTTCACTTGATGTTAAGTGATCGACGTAGGGTTGAAGATGCGTTGCCAACTTATAAAGTGGGCCCCAGCTACCACTATCACCGGACGAAGCCTATTACTAGCTTTGCTCAAGGAAAGCATATCAAAACATTAGGAAGCTCTTGTAAATTTTTGAACGGTGCAATAACACTTGACAAAACAAAAGAAAGCTTTGTTGACACGATAGCAATTTTCTTTGTCAAAGTGAGTTTTCAAAGTATGGATTTAATAAAGTCTTGCTGCTTACTAATATACACATATAAAGTTAACTTGGATACTTTTGATCCGTTCATTGAACAGTCGTTGATGATTTAGGCGCAGCAGCTCTCTGCTACTCGTAAAGGCAGACTCCAGGGAAGCAATACGGTACAAGAAAATGTGTATTCGTAATGAAGATGTTTTAAGTTTTTGCATTTCATGTGGTGTGTGTTCTAATCGGGTCTCACTCTCCAAAAGGTTGTCTATGCCATTGCAAATTCAAGCACTTGTTTCTCCCAATCTAGAATGTTACTAAATTTTTTCGTGGGTATGTCATCGGATAAATCGTACGCTCATTTGTCCTCGTCCACGAAAAATTTAGGCTGAGTTGTCAGATACGTTTCATTCGACGATTGTCGCCAATTGGTCTAGTCAATGCACGTCCAAGAAAACTTTAAAGCGCCAAGTTCTCTTTGATCAGCCACCGCCATCTAAGCGCACTTTGACAAGTGTCGTAAATATCGTTCAAGTGGCTGTCAAAAGAACTTTGCTGGAGAAAACATTGGTAGTGTCAACGCGATTTAGCGTAACGCCCAATCATAAAAAGGAGAGAGTAAATTTTGACAATGCAACTAACGTACATTTTATTTTGTTACAGATATTTTGTGGTGTTAACTCTATCCGGCGTATGAGGCACATTAAAAGTAAGATCATTCCTTTTTCCTTATGTCTCCTAGTTGTTTGTTTCCTTTAGTTTAGTTAACTTTTGTACATTATTGTACGTCGAGCTCTCTCACACTGGCGTTTGTGATGGCGTTGTAGATTTGTTTTGATCCCTTCCTGATTATTTAACCTTGATTTTCAAAAGAATTTTATTGGCTACTCTTAAATTTAACTTTAGACTTTGTCGTTGGAAGGACGACGATAAAGAACAATTGATAAAACAATAATATCAATACGACTTATAATCTCTACGGGTCGAATTTAATTTTAGTGAGTTTGTGCATACATTTTTATTTATCAGCATTAAAGATATTTCAGTGATTTATCCAGAACAATTAACATCTCAAATTATCAATTTCCGTTTCCATCATTTTTCGTTTTTGTTTTGCTCATTACTGTATTATTTTACATTGCCAGTGTGATAGTGCTTCGAGTATCATATATTTATAACACATCGTCATTTTACTTTAAAAGTAGTAGAATATAGAAAATCGTATTGTAATATTTACTATTGTATCATTTAGTTTTAAAATCTACGCATTAGGGGATATCTAAGTTTCTTGAAACCTTCCTGTATTTATATATAGATTGTAACACCATTAACATTTAGTAGTTTAGGACCTCAAAATAACTTAAAAACTATAAGAAAGGTATAAAACCTTTCTTATAGTTTCTAGAACATTCCTATATTTTATGCTTATACATTCAAATGGATTCAGTATTATTTATTTAGCGTACAAATACAAACTTATCTTTAAGATTTTATTTAATATTTATGCCATTTACTTATCATATTTATGTAAATGTATTAAATAATGGTAAAGACCTGGAGCTTATAAACACATAATATTAATAAATAAGATAATAATGTAATTATTGCAATGTATTTTCACTTTTTCAGCTGTGGTTATTGTTTGATAAATAACAAATATTTCTTTGAATAAATACTTTATTTAATTTATAAACAACGATTAATATGTTCTTCAATTAAATGTATACTTTATTTTTTCGTTTTACGAACAGCCTGTTACAAAGCTTAGCACTTAGTGACTTCGAGAGAAATTTTAAACGGGATTACTCCAAAATTCCGTATAAAACTAAATGGTTGTTTTTCAAATATTAATATGCAAAAGATATCTAAAATCGTCTGATATTAAATTTCCACACTGAAAGTTTATTATCGAAATACTATACCGGTATTAGAAACCCCTGGATTTTTTTTTTCTAGAAGTTCACAATGAATCTCGCGTGTGAAACGAATGTAGTAGTAGTGAAACGAACGCGTTGCAAATATAATGATACAGCATCGCAAAGAATCTTTAATAAATAAGACCTTACTGGCTTGAGCCTAGAGGAAGCGCTTACGATGATATATCTTAATATCCGTTTCTATTTTTACTACGCGGACGTCTCGTGTTGTCTCTACGGTAATACTTCCGCGGTAGCGTTTTTAATCTGTTGATCACGACGACTGACTCATGCGTTGAGTTTTATTTTATCTGTGAAATTACCTATGTTTATTTTTCTGATGGCCAGAACCATAAAAAAGAACAGCCATGTTCTCTTACACCTAAAATATTTTTCATAGGCCGGAAAAATATTGTTTTTTAGTTTTTCGATCAATGAGAATAGAAAGACATTTTACGATGCCACAACGTTTATTGGAATTAATTTTTTTCATGTATAAAGTGACACAGTTCTTTAAATCATTCAGTATCGTATATTTAAAAATCTTAATTATACGCAACTTTAAAATTAATAACTAATACCAAAGAACTCATTGACGCAGAGAATGAAATGGCTGCAGCAGCAATAATTGGATTGGAATGAAAAGATATTGCATTCCTAAATTATAATAATGTAACACGTACATTTAAATGGACTGCTTATAGTCCAAAGTCAAAGTTATAATCGAAAGTAAGAATTTCGTTTTAGGCTAGACATTCATTAAGTTCTCATGAACTTCAAAGTCGTTCTTAATCCAGATTAAAAATTAATTTTAGTCGAAATATATCTAGCGAGAAGTTTCTGCCAGGACAAAATATGCCTACCACATTCCCTTATATGAGAAAGTTACTTAACATCATGTGATCTGTTGCTCCTTTGCCGACTCTCTCTACCAAAATATTCATTCACGTACCAAATGATACTTATTGCATCCATTTCGACACATTCAAATTGATCACTAAATGTTTGTAGCCGGTCATATAAGGCCATGTACGCATTCTTCAATATTCTATTATTTTGTAAGTTGCGTTTGATCATACAAACACATTAATATAGTGATCTGAGATTTGGTAAACATTGCAACATCAGAAATTGACATGAAAAAATGATTAATTACGCAATAAATTTCTCAATGTAATTATACAATTCGTTATGAAATGTGTAAGTAATTGTGGATTATCGTGTATGAAATAAGTATAATTCAGTTTGGGATGACCTAAAGGCTATAAATGTATCACAAAGACGTTTATGAGACTATCTTTATCAACGTGTACCTTGAATAAATTCCCATTCAACTTTATGACAATTTTCTTAATTGTCATTGATAAACATTTTTGTCAACACATGACAATGCTCATATATTACGTATAAAGCACATAGTGAACACTGTCGTAACTAGGCAGTGCCAGCATTTTATCAGAGTCGTTTAAGATTATAGGGGAGCTCGCTACGGGCGCGTTAAATGCTGTGGATAGTAAAAAGCGACAACAATAAACTCGTTAGAATTTACGTTAACAACATGAAATACTCTGAACGGTATATGTAAATCGATTTCAATGAACAAGCGTTGTTTTATGTAGAATTCGCTAACTAATTTCGCGCGCATTCAAAATGGCCAAGATTGCGCGTGTTGCCATGCTATTGACATTGGAAAATTGTTCGGACGTCGCTGGATCGGCCTTCCCTGAGTACTTGGTCCTGCGACGAGGATTTATTGCAGGAAATCTATTATTAGACTAAAGATGCGCTGCGCAAGTCAGTGTGACGTCAGTGGTGCAATCTCGAACCGGCAGTTACAATTGTTCCGGTTCAGAATGGTTCCGTAAAGAATAGTTTTCGCGAGCTATTCACTTAACTCTTGCAATAACTGCTGATTAAATATATCAAAACACAACACGCTCTCGTAGACTCACTCATCAAAGGCGTTCTAAAATCACACCTATTTATTTTAGAAAAGTATTTGTTCATATTAGCAATTGGAGGATTTTTTATATGCTTGTCAAATTATGATATCAAACATAAATTATATTAATCGTAATATGAGGTACAATATCGAATAGGGTAATAATTGGCTAAGATTTATAGATCAATATAAATTGTTTCAGCGTTAAAACTTTGAAAATATTTTTGACAATACTGATCTAACACGACTTCGTATTCGTGTATACGCGTACGGACTATATATATATATATATATATCAGCCCTTCTCATAATATATAAGGACTTGTTTAAATATCGCTTTAGAAATTGTAATATTTTATACTTAAAAATGGCTGATTTTCAAACTTTTAACTAAAATTATAAGATATCTGAAGGAAAACCGAGTTCTTTTTATCTTATAATTTAACGTATTTCTCAGTTATAATTTAAATTTGTCAAGGATACATTAGCGAAGAAGATCTAACAATGAACTCCGAATTGTCAGACATTCTATCATATCATAGAATTTTACCCTTTTTGTATAACAAATAAACCAAAATTCTAATATATAAAATTCTCGTGTCACGGTGTTTGTAATTGAACTCCTCCGAAACGGCTCGACCGATTTTCGTGAAATTTTGTGTGCATAACGGCCAGGATGGTGGATCGGACAACATCGATTTTTCATCTCCCTTAATGTTAAGGGTGTGGTCCACCCCTATTTTTTTTATTTTTTTTTGTTTTTAGTTTTTTATGATACAGCATACAAAAATACAAACAACCCTAAATTTTCACCCCTATACGCAGACGTAGTCGCGGGCAGCAGCCAGTATTCATATAATTTTCAATTCATAACAATAACACAATAAATCCTAGTTAATTTAAATTGTTTCTCGTTATCTCAATTATTCATGGTTATTCGTTATAAATAGCTGCAATTATGACACCTTTGCAATGCTTCAATATTGATTCAACAACATTTATTCTTTCGCGATCATTTAAGAGCTGCTGTTGTTAATTTTTAGCACGCTCACTCGACATTGAGGCCTTTGTTCGTTTTTTCGAGCGTCTTTAGTCTTTGCCGACTCAATAATCGGTGCAATGATATTGCTATAAAGATTTTTCTGTAACTGCATTACAGCCTTAAATGTATTAAAATCGATAATAACAGGTTTGGGGTATGCACGCAGAATTTCGATGTTGTTTCAATAATAGTATTTTATGTTGTTGACGTTGCGCTTAGCAACTGCTTGGAAATAAAAGTGTTTGGTATTAAAGATATGGTAATATAATTAAGGTTATTGTATAGGTTTGTTGAAGCATTTCAGATTTTATACGCTACTTAATTGGAACATTAATTTATTACTGAACACGATCGTTATGAACAATTTCCTTTTCATGGAAATTTTCGAAAGGAAAATAAGTAAACTATTCTAGTAGTAGTACCTAGTAAGCCTATACATGTCCCACTGCTGGGCAAAGGGCTCTTCTATACAGAGGGTATCAGAGCATAGTCCATCACCCGGCCCCACTGCGGTGGACTTCACATGAAGTGAAGTAACAGCTTATTAATGTCCGACTGCTGGGTAAAGGCCTCCTCCGTAAAGATGTCAGGGCATAGTCCACCACGCGATATATTTTTCGAAACATTTTTTTTATTATTCTTTCGAAAATATGCAGGTTTACACACGATGTTTTCCTTCACCGCGGAGCACGTGACAATTCAGCACATAAAGTTAACAATTTCATCGGTGGCGCCACCGGCGATCGAACTCAGGTTGCTCGAGTATGTTGAATTAAAGACGGGCGCTCGAACACTGGGCTATCACGGTTCTAGTCATCTAGTGTCTAAACATTAGTCAAGAAGTCTATGCCTATTAGAATAATTTGCATCCGAGAGATCGTCCTTAAAGTATCTAGTGTCGTCTTTTCCCATTTATCTCCATGACGACACAATCAACATCCGTTATGTGGATGATTCCGCTGTTACTTGGATCAAGGTCGCTGTAGCTAACATCCAGGTACTGTCAAGTCAATGTGCTAGATTGTCAGGGGGCGTATGGCATAAGCGGTAGCGGTTTAAATTCCACATAATTATGTTAGCGTTGACTGAATAACGTCATTTAGTTAAAATTATTATCCACTAAGTGGCTAACGGATGTAGTCGTAAGCGTTAAATTAGGTAAGTAAAGCTTTTTAACTCAAATAATTTGTGTCATAAAGACAAAATTAAGTACAAGAGAATTTAACGTAATAATTGGGTCGTTAACAAACCCAAAAAGATTGTCAACTTACTCATCAGAAAGTGTTTTTAGTGCCAGTCTTCCCAACTTCGTAATTAGTTTCGTTATTAAACTAGAGTTCTCCCAGCTGTGGGACATAAATTATTTTATCATGGATAACATATCTCAATTTCAATTTGTAAAATCAGTTTTTCGATCATATCAAATAGCTCCTGTGTAGATGAGGTTTAAATGGTTAAAATATAATAAGAGAAATACAATAAGGCTAAAATATATTTTCTTTCTGGTGGAAGGGTAGGGTAGGTAGGTAAGTTAACGAGGGGCACGCAGCAGTCTGCTATGTTGCACGAATGGGCAGGCTTGTCCGGGGAAATATCACGGCCTCAGTAAAGACCGCCGTGAACTGTTATACTTCTAAGTTTCGTCTGACGATTGCGGTAGGTGTTCACTTTAATAGCGACACATCTGCAACCATATGTGCGTTGCAAATATCCAAGCGCGGTAATTACTTAACATCAGGTGAACCGCCAGCTCGCATGACACATTGTCGCATAAAAAGTACTGTTCTACAACTGTATGCATTTTGTGTTTATAATGTATTTGGTGCTGGAATATTATTTTCAATAGTATTCGCTTTCGTTCGTCCCTTGTACCATATCCAATTATACAATCACGTAGCGTGGAAAGCCCGTAATAAGTACGTTAAGCGGTACGTAATTGTGACTACAATGGCTTGCATCACGCGCGGCTCACCTGCGACCTTGTCACCTTGTTTTGTTCCATGCTTTTATCTGCTTCGTTCGCTCTTGTTTTCGCTCCGTCTTTTGTCTAAATTAACTCATGCCGTTGTAAATATTCGTTATCAGAGTACATTTAACGCGTCTCTGCAATATTAGTAAATTTACCTTTATTTATGATGATATCTAATTTGAGTTTTAACGGTGAGAAATTTTACAGCGTTCGCTCTCTTCGCATCGTCTAATGTTAGAACTTTGTCTATTACTTACGGGCAGTTGTCAAAAGTTGTAACAAACAAAATTGATGACAGGGAATTTAAGGGAATCTATTAGTCTGCTGCTGATTTTATCCTTTTTAATTTTATAGTATACAATAACATCTATACACATATGAACGAACATGTATACAGCTGATAGATACTGACTTTTCGTCAGGTTTAAAAGCCTGAATTACGTTATTTTATAAATTGTAAACAGAATGTCTAATGAACTTTAGGTGTAGTAATTTGGAGTATATAATGTTAACTTTCAAGGCTTGGTTTAAACTAAATCTAGTATAACAGTATTACTGAAACCGGTACAGTGTGATTAGACATGTATTAGTCCAAGGCCTCGTTTCAAACAATGCATAGATGATTAATCCACTGAGATAAAGCGACAATTAGTATTTGCATTAGCAGTTGTGAGTGCGGTTCAAAAATATACTTGTTTTCCCTAAGGTCAACTTAAGTAAACTTAAAGCGAACTAAAAGGTTTCCAAAGAATACTTTTGAAAGTATCAATTGTAGTTTCTACGGAAACTAGGGTATTTTGATTACGTGTTTTATCAGACTTCTAGATTCCTTGAAATCATTACTGTTATTATTTATTAATGTAGTAGACCTGGTCTATACGATATCAGACCGTTGGTTAGATTTATTTAATGCTCGCACGGTCACAAATAGTTTCCTTTGAAGGACAAAGTTCATCACTAGATTTCTTGGGTAAGGGTTAATAAGTAGGCTTCTTGTTGTTCCGGATCTGGGTGCCTTATCCCAAACAGGGTTGTTGTCAGACTGGCCGGTAGTCAAAAAACTAGCCAACATCACTAAAATGATTCACATGCTGACCCCACCTAGGTGGGATAAAGTCAAGGGGGGAATGATGATGTAATTACGCTTCTTATACTGTGATAGTTTGCTTGAAGTGATACATTTTCCAAAGAGGTAGCGGATATTTATGATCACGTATTTATTTATGATCACGTATTTATTTATTATATTTATATATTTATTTATCATTAAGTGATAGTGGATTTTTGATGGTGGATTTACAAAACCTAATGATAGTTTGATAGTAATTTCTAGACCTCGACGATGATCTGTGAGAAGGTGAAGATCTGAATGTTTGTTTAATTATGCGAAATACAGATAATTGTTTGTTTAAGTATTAGTCTTGCTGTTTCTATGCAGTGACTTCTAATATGTGATTTAAGTAATTAGACTATAGATTCGAAATTAACACTTCTGACGGATCTCCTTATAAGAACAAGAATAAAGTTTTACTGTTTCTGGGCGCCTCAAACGCACAAATGTTCACACGAGACCAGATTTTTGATTACTTGGGCTTTAAATAGAGACTAAAGCTGAATCTGTAAACCATTTTATAAGTCAATGCAGTTCCTACGTGTCTTTTAAGGCAGCATAATCATTCCCTCTATCTATATTTGTGCTTACACAAAAAATGTAAGCAAACTTATAAATATAAATTTGCTTTCGAATAGAATACCACGTTTGAATCTAAAAAAAATGCCCCCAATAAAGTTCGTAATTAATACCAAGACTGGTCTATACAAGGCTGGCTTCGTGCCTACCATTTCAAAATATTTGTATAGGATTATTTATGTTGTAACATACTATGTTGACTCTACATAGGTATTAACAAGTATAGATAAGAGAGTAATGTAAATAACCCGCATTAAGTAGTTACATTATAATTCGAAATTTGAATAATTCTAGATTTTATTTAGTAGCGTTATAACCTATTCGTTAGACGTATTAGGGACTGTCTATGGTGTTTTTATTCTTATTCCACTCCAATTATTCAAATATGGAACAATGAGGCCATAAGCGAGCGAAATCGTTCCACTTTTAAAATGTTTTTTTTTTATCTTTTGTCATTTAGAAAATTACCGGCCATTGTTGTAATCGGTTTTGGAATAACCTTATATATATGCTCTACAATTTATTTTGAATAGTTACTCATAGAGTATTAGCCCATTTGCCAAACTAATTTCCACTTCTTTTATGTCAATAGTTCAAATTAGCGCGCAAATAAAACGCAAAACGATGTAAAAATTTATTCAAGGACGCGCTAGTTACAAAACCTCGGATCTTTTTGACTTTCTACCTTTGGTTCTTTATAAAACGATCTCTATATGGGTCGAAATCTGAAAAAACATAAATAAACACGATTAAAAAATAATAAATAAAGAAAAAAAAAGCTTTATAGTAAATTTTAGGTCTTCATAATTAAAGTGCAGAGACTAAATATTACAAATTAAATAAAAGTCTTGATAGCTTAAATTAATTTCAAGTGTTATTTAATATTTTACGGTTTTATTTGAACTCTAACTTTAGTTGTGTCAGCTTAAATGAAATAAAAAAATTGCAATTAACACAACAAAGTGTGAGAAACTCCACAAATTTTTATAAATTATAAATTCTTTATTAATTATTACACACCACAAACAATTTAAATACTATATACCGAATAATTTTCAAATTTATAATTAAATACGTTAATCAATGGCATATACGCTTATTCCCATGGTGAAATAAGTTTTTTAGCGAAATTTAAAAATAATCTAATCATGGATAAATGCAAAAATTGTATATACTAATTCACTTGTCTTAAATATATAATATGTTTGTTTTGTTTATATATGAATAATAATATGTACAATAACAAAACAAATCTGACAAATATCTAAATCACTGTCCATTTCTATTTGATTGTCTGTTGATGTTTTTGTTCTATTTGATTTTGATGAGTTCTGATGTATTCCCGAGTCCAAGGTTCATTACCAACGAAACTATTATTGGACCACACGGGAGCTAAATTAAATGAAAGAATTTTTAAAATGGGTAAATAGAGATTTGTGGTTATTTAAAATTTAAACATTAAAAAAAAACATAACCGATTAAATATCAGCATCCTTTTTTTAAGTCGGTTGAAAATTTCTATATCACTTTAGTTACTAGTAGTAGGTAACTGCATGTATTAAAAATAAGTAACGATTTCATTAAGATTCTATAGTTTTTTTTATTAAAGTTTATTCAATTCGCCCCTCAGATATTTGAGTTGAGATGTATTTTATATATCATCGTAACAAAATTTATTGTTAAACGTTCTACACTGTAAAATAAAAACATTATGCATTTACAATATCCAAATACCTGTTATTAATGTGTGATAGAATTAAAATAAAAAAAAAAATACCTGAGCACAGACGCACTATAATATCGCAACAACCTTTTCGTAAATAAATTATTTCACGTTAATGGCATTCGAGACAATTATAATTTATGTAAAAATTAAATACCGTGGTACACTTGCGTCCAACTCGACGGGCGATGGCGAACTGAGAGTGGTTCTGGGCATAGTTGAGGTTACAGAAGGTTTGATTGCGTACGCGCTTTGTTCGCGACGTTACCTACTATCATTTATAACTTACATTCAGCTGCAAAATGATAATGAAATCGTTATTTTTTTTTGCTTTTATTTCGTATTGCACGAAGTAATAGGATGAAAGAACTTATGGACAATGCTAATATAATAATGATAAATGAGGTTTTTCTGTTAACAATTAAATACTTACTCACGTTTTATAAACGTTTAATTTATTGCCGTGATAGCTCAGTGCAGGCGCACGCTTTTAATTCAATTATATTTAGTTACAATCCAAGTGCCGGCGTTAATTAAAATGTTAGTTGCGATTTTAAACGCTGCATTATCACTCGTTCAGCGGTGAAGGAAAAAAAACGCGAACGAAACCTGTATACTTCCGCAATAATAAATGACTCCTGAAATGAAGGTATTTACTTCGGTGCTGGGGTTCGTGGGTTCGATTCCCACACGGGCTTACTGCTTATGTGACCCACAGACAGTTCTTTCAGATCTGGCCGTTTGTCCGCGCAAAATTAATGTCTTGAAGGCGTTCTTACAACATAGGAAAATTTTATCTTACATTAAGGCAATGTTTTAAAAAAATAGTAAAATCCCCTCTACATAGGAGGCCATCGCCCATCAGTGGGACATACGTAGGTTGTTTCTTAACCATCCTTTTGGCAACTCAAATGACATTTGAAAAGCCATTTGATAGCTGATTAGTTGACATCTACGATGATCAGTGTTTCAGAAACCGGGCGTATTACATGGAAATACTGTATGTCACATGTTTTATAAAGATTGCGGGATTTGTCATAAAAATAATCTCGTTAATAATAATTCATAATAATCTTAATCGGCGTCTCGAAGACTTTAAAGTGGTCATGGTCACTGGTTCAAATAAGGCCTAATGTCATATCTGGACTACCGATAGTTTTTCTGATTATTTTTATTCGACCGAACCACGGAATAAGAGCTGGTGATCTTTAGATCTTGCATAAACCACGCAACAGTGTTCGTTGTGGCACGAATGGGCAGGTCCGTCCGGATAAGTACCACGACCTCGCAGAAAACCGGCGTGAACTGGAAATGTTACACTTTTGCGTTTCGTCTGATGCGGGCCCATTTTATTAAAAGGTGGCAACACATCTGCTGCAACCCTACGAGTTTTGTAAATATCGATGGGTGACGGTAATAACTTAACATTAGGTGGACCGCCAGCTCACTTGCCACCTTCTCACACGAAGAGAAAAACCTATCATCATCATCATACCAGCCGCAGGACGTCCACTGCTGAAAATAGGCCTCCCCCATTGACTTCCACTTCGACCGGTCGTTAGCGGCCTGCATCCAACGCGTCCCTGCCATCTTGGCTAGGTCGTCCGTCCACCTTGTGGGAGGCCTTCCTACGCTGCGCTTGCCGTCACGTGGTCTGAGGTCGAGAATCTTTTTGCCCCAACGGCCATCGGTTCTTCGAGCTATGTGCCCTGCCCACTGCCACTAAAACCTATATCATTTAAAAATTATTTTGCGTCGGGTTCGGTTCGGCTGTGGTCCCTGAGTTCCACGAGCTTTTGGCCTAGGGCTCCGGATATACATCAGGGTAGTAATCAAAATCCCATAGAAAAATGTATAGAGAGTGAGATGTTAGAAGTTGGTATTGTTTTTTGCTTATAAAGTATATCGTATCATTTATTTATTTATTTAAAAACACAAGATACGAAAAAAAAAAATTAAAAATGAAAATAATGTACAAAAGGCATCATGTCGTTATGTCTACGTATGTATGTTTTCATTTGTTTGTCTGATTATTATATACGTACTTGATTACTTTGGCGGCACTCGGAAATGTCGATGAGTGTTCACCCATTCAACCCTATTTAACCTTAAAGATTAACTAAAGGCCGCGTATCGCATGAAATAAGGTTATATTCCGTATGTACAACATATATACTCATGCTTTAAGACTGAATACCGCCTGAAAACAGTTTAATGTCAGTTAAGTGCTAATTGGCATCTCTGAATGCTAGTAGGACTCGATTAGTCGCCTTATTGTCCGCACCGATTGCATCTGCTCATCAAACGGCCTGCGCCGACAACGCTTTATCAACACGGCGCAAGGCCGCCGGCGTTTACGATCCATTAATGTGCGAGGACCTGCATTCATTCGCTTTTAATCTGTCCCATCAGGGAAGCACCAGTGGCTCTCAAACTGTGAACCAACGTGAAACGGACGCGTTACTCAAACTGTGAATGAACGTATAACGGATGCGTTACTCAAATTGTGGACGAACGTAAAACGGATGTGCTTCTCAAATCGTGAATTAAACGTAAAACGGATGTGGTTCTCAAACTGAGAAACAACATCTAGGTGGGATACGGGCAGGAGGATAATGATGATATTTCATTGATCTGCGTATTAAGACTGAGATTGCCGGTTTGATTACCGCTCGGGAATGGAATTGTTACGTTTTTACAGCATATAAGAAAAAGCATCTTTAACACCTATAACGTCTTGTGTTGAGGTGACAAACATTTTTCAAAGTCTCACGTATTGTTTTTCTTTATATTATTTTTCTTCTTCATCTATTCTGAAATTATTACTGGTATTTGGAACTTAAACTATAAAAGATCATTCTAGAAGAACTTCGACGATTAGTAAAGTTTTACGTCACAGAGTATTTATGTTATGTACATGTTATGTACTTGTGTTAGATTTAATTTAGTTTACTTATAACTTATCTTTAGTATTAACGTCCACCTCCTGTTTTTTTTTATTTTCGGGTTATAAATGTATTCAATTGGTGGTAACTTATGAACGTATTAATTTTTATGTAAAATTTTGACATTTCATAAGAACGCGCAAGAGTCTATGTGAATAAATATATTTTTGATTTTGATTTTGATTTTGAATTATTTTTATAAATGTTGTGTATACCTGTAATAGGCATATATATGTATAAGAATTAGCCCTTTAGTTATGAAGACATGAACTTTACTATAATTATATTATGCTGTTTGTGTACCTAATAAACTAAATAAATAAGTTATAGTTAAAAGTGCAGATCAATCTAAAAATGCTTCATTGTATGATGTGGATAGTTCCTGAAAAGTTGTTTACATGGTATGACGGTGCACGTATTGAAAGTGTGCTTGACTTATTTTTTTTGTAAACTTAATTTAATTTCCATCGTTATGTTCACAACAATGAAACAGATTATTGGAAAATATAAAACAATGCACATTATCGTATTGATTTATATTACAATGGCTTTGTTATTCAGATTTCAATGCATCTTTGTACAATACTGTTTCTAATATTCATAAAACAATCCATCTAATATTTAATCTTGAAGGATTTTTAAACAAAAAAAAAAAACAAGCATCTTAAGGATTATCTTTAAAATCGTTCTTTATTCTGTAAAAAATTCTTAACCAAATCTTTCATTGGCTCTGTTCCAATATTGTACTTAAAAGTACATATGTTTAAGAATAGCTTTATTTAAATACTGTGTGCCTTCACATAAAACTAATATTCATCCAATTTGATATAATCAGTACTACATGAAAAATATAATTTAGATGACAATAAACTCCATATTACATTTAATGTGCCTCCTAAATCTGTATATTAATTATAATATTGCAGCAAAAAAACCTTTTTTTTTTGAGAAGATGGCAAGCGTGCTAGCGGTTCATCTGATGTTAAGTCTTAACCGCTACCCATAGTTACAACACTCTGGGTGTTACAGATACGTTGTACACCTTTTAATAAACTGGGCTCCGGTTATTACTCACATACAGCCAATACTCAGAAGTATAGCATTCGTTCGCATGTTCGCTGTTGCACGCATAGGTAGGTCTGTCCGGGTTAGTACCACGACCTCACAGAAGACCGGCGTTGAGTAGAAGTTTTGCACTTCTTCGTTTCGTCTGGTGAGTGAGGTAGCCAGGGCCCAGTTTATTAAGAGGTGGCAACGCATCTGCAACCCTACGGGTGTTGCAAGTGGCTATGGGCAGGCGGTAATCACTTAACATCAGGTGACGTCAGATCGTTTGCCACTTTCTAACAAAACATAAAAATTGTAATTCTATTCATTTTTCGATTACAGACTCATGGTTTACTGGAAGAGGAAGGACTACATCGCCCTGACGGGCGGTGAAGATCTCAAGTTGTTGTCCAGGAGGCCGTACACAGAACTGAGGAGTATGAACGGTGCGTCGAACCCGCGCCAACGGTGAATCGAGCTCAACCCGTACCATTTCAACTCGAACGGCTTTATTGCGACTGTTGTTAACAACAATCTTTGTCAAATCGGAGCAATCCAATCATTTCGTTCAATAGTCGAACTGTAACGTAATAACAGGTGAGTTTGTTAGTTCTATTCTCGCGACTGTCTGTCGCAATCGAACTCTGCAGTGGCACGGTGTCTAAACAAAATGGCGTCCGTGCAGATGTCGTACCTCGTTATTGTTTACAATAACATCTGGCGACTGTTTAGATCCGTAGATGAGATTTAGATTAACACATTATGCCACATCTGTCATGTGCTGTGAAGATTTTAATGTATCTTTGTATATAATAGTCGTAAGCGAAGCTATCACGCGGGTGTCGTGATAAAGGCGGGAAAGTGAAACGCTTGTTCCGCAAACTTCGGTGCAAATATTTGTTCCAACATTTGTTTTCGCGTCGCACGCAAAACGATTTCTGCAAAAAACAGTATAACGTAGAGGTTTTTATTTTATTTTAAATCGAACAACGATTCGTGTTGAATTTGAATGGCTGTGAACTTTTCTTGAATATAAAGATAAAAACAAAAAAAAGCGCTTTGTTTTTTTTATTTTATATAAACGCAATTAAAACAGTTTAAGATTTTATGTAGCATGTTTAATTTTGTATACTTATTTTTTATAGTGTTCGATGGTTTTAGCCAATCGACTTTTTGAGCGCTTGTGTAATTTTGTGTTGCCATAACATTTAATGCCTATTAAATTTTATGGTGTCTAAATAATATTTGCACCGTACGTAGAAAAAGTGAGTATGCCTTTTGCTTTGACTTGCATTGCGACGCAGAAAGCTCAATTCTTTCAGCGTAGAAGCAATACTTGTATACTATTTTTATGGCGCCCTGAGATCACATTTCTTTAGGCCGGAATATTAAGCTGTCTCAAAGACACGATTACCACTATAAAAAAGTACACATTTAGCGAGTTGATTTGTCTCTGAGCAAGTGTTGTCAGTCAAGCCTGTCCCGTTACCTCGAACGCTGGAAATGTTCGAAACGTCGGGAATTAAAAATCAAAATTGAAACGCTATAAAATCCGTGAACTAGTTTCATTTAATATGTATAATATATGCGTAAAATCAATAAATGCAGCCTACTTTTTTCTGGATGTTTCGCTGTCAGTCAAACCGACGAACTTACTTTGTCCCGTGATTCATTATCTAAAGGTTACTCAACTTGATTAAACGGTGTGATTAGAAACATTAGATCAATTTAGATATATAGAATAAAATTCATCGTTTCGTCCGTACTTCAAAACTTATCGAATCTGAACCTATATGGCGTTTCCGAGCTCATGTGCGGTTTTCGGTTTCGAATTTTTTCTTAGCGGCAGTTTGCCCGAAATGTGGACGTATTGCCATTTTTTGTTTTTTGGACGATCTTTTCTAGCGGTAGATGTGGTTCATCTGGTATTATTGATAACCGTGGTGGATTGAAATCAGATAATTAAGTTCTGCGTATTCATCTCGACTTAGGTAAATGCAAACTAAAAGTTAGGCAGTAAAAAGTCGTTTGTTTTTATATACTGTGTACCTCCGGTAACTTGTGCCACAGATTATCAAAAAATTGTAAAAGGAAACGTCTTTAGAAAAATTTTGGTAGGCTAATAAATAATCAACTGTAGCCGTTGAATTAGTTGCTGTTGAACTTTTCAAAGATTTGGCCTTTATTTTTGTGTTTAAAATATTTGTTGATGTCGTCCCGAAATTTTAAATAGAAAATAAATATTTACGAAAAGTTTTTACATTGTCGATCACTCGTAGTGATTCTCTCGCCATGTGGGTGTCAGCCAAGTTGTTCTAGTTGTTTAATCTGTATTAAAAAATGTATTAACTTTGGTGTATTTTTTAATCTGTATTAAAAGTTTATATCAGTTCCCGCGCAATGTCCTGACTGACTTGGGGGTTTTATGTGTAGGACTTTATAAGAGATAAATTGAAATATGGAATCTCAAATTATAAGTGATTAATAAATATTATTTTATGAATGCTGATCCTGAACCGTCTGTCAGTCGGGACTTTATTGGGGCTGGATTCAATGGTTTTTTTACCTTTTAATTTATTAATGGTCTAATCCTACAATTTAATCTAGGAACAGTGTTAATACGATATATAGTCCCTGTAGTCTACTTTAAAAAAGTGTAAGACACTTTTGAAGTTGGATTATAAATAAACTTATAATATTTTATGTGGAAAATTGTTTTTAATGAAAAAAAAAAATGAAATAGAAGATATTATTGTTGTACAATCTATGTTTTGTTATTTCAACTAGAATCTTGAACAAAGCTAAGCAGGTATTTTTCTTTGTTTTGACGTCAATTTTATTTGTAGGTATTAAATGTGAGTATTATTAGTTTTTAGCCCTTAGTCGTAGTCTTAAGTAGAGAATTTTTTTTGTCTGTTTTATTACATAGTGGTGTAAATAATTCATTCGCTTGCATTTATTGTAAAAAAAATGTGATTTCAGCGGCGTCGTAACGAAACCTGCTCCTATTACTTCTGCCATTGGCAGACATTAGTTAGGAAGATATACATATGCATAAATAGTGGAATATACAAAAAAAATGTTTTAGGGTCGTGGTTTGTAAATATAAGAGATCACGTTATAAATGTAAATGTGTGTTTACCTACATTGTGCTGTCGTATTATTTATGTAGAAGATGTATTCAATGATAAAAGAAAATAAATCATCATATATTATCTCATCTATTTATTCAAATCTGGAAAATTTTAATTTGTTAATGTTTTCAAACAGACTGCGGTGAAGACCGACGTCTGAACAATTATTTTCATTAAAAATAAACGAGGAATTTGTCATAAACATGTATTTAAGTAAAATCGTATCTTCAGAATACAGAAAATAGTTTTCTATTATTTAATAAATGTCAAAAATTATGAATGACAACATCAAATGTGAGATTATACATGTCAAATAAATTGTGTGGGCAAAATGCTTGATTCTTTTATTTACATCTGGCAATGGATCTCTATTAAGATGACTCGGTGGCACTGTTCTTAAGGTATTGGCTTCGGCGTCGGGGGTCGTGGGTTCGATTTACACACGGGACAAATATTTGTGTGACTCGCACATAATTGTTCCGGATCTGGGTGTTTGTTTCCCAAGGAGGGTTGACGTCAGGCAAGCGGCCGGTCGTAAAAAAAACATAGCTAAAACCGCTTACAACATGATTCACACGTTGTGCCGACCCTACCTAGGTTAGGATAAGGGCAGGATTTTGATGAATGGATACTGTATTAAAATATGGTACCTACATAAAATCCATTTCTTTCAAGCATTTCCTGTTTTGATCTTTGTGGCACTTTTTGGCTGTAGGTTAATGATAAAAATTTGATAAAATCGACCCATTTATATATTTCTACTTTTAATCATTGATTATAAATGATTATGCACTTTAATGTACAGGGTGGCTTTTCTAAAGGTGCCCAAATTCACACAGGACGTTCAGACTCTGTAGTATAATCGTTTATTGAAAAATAAACAAACATTTTTTTTATCAAAAAAATTGCCATTCCATTCCCTAAAAAACAGAACTTGTTGACAATGCGGTAGTCATTGATAAATGTATCGTATACTTTTGACACGAACTTGTGTGCGTGTTAGTTGTGAATGATCGCGCGTAAAATAAATGATTTGCCCACTTTTTGAGATAAGTTCAAATGAATGTAATTAATTAATAACGAGTGATTTTAAATATTTATCATTTTTTTATATAACATTATTTATGTCTAGAATTTAATAAAAAAATGGATACACTTTAAAAGCCACCCTGTATATAAATTCTGGCCAGTGAATAAAAATAAGTCGTGACAAGCATTATACAGCGTGTCGTTACCATCGTGACAATAAATGGAAATGGGTAGGGCACATGATGAGAAAGAATAGAAATAAGAGGACAAAAGATATAACCGAATGGACCCCTAGATTCCAAACAAAGAGAAAAAGAGGAAGACAAAGAAAACGCTGGTCTGATGATAT
The DNA here is from genome assembly GCA_933534255.1 of Iphiclides podalirius. Lineage (NCBI taxonomy): Eukaryota > Metazoa > Arthropoda > Insecta > Lepidoptera > Papilionidae > Iphiclides > Iphiclides podalirius. Next base: position 8,318,381 of record OW152839.1, on the reverse strand, counting down.
CAAAAAGACTGCTGGTCCCTTATGGCATAGGACAACGCAATCAAGAGTGGATTGGAATGAGCTGGAGGAGGCCTTCGTGTCACAGAGACACGCCGATGCCCAATAAGTCATATAATAAAGCTTTGTTAAATTATTTACATTGTACAAAGAAAAAAAAAAAACATTTATATTGTCAAAAAAAATTATTTATGGTGTTGTCATTAAAGGCTTATAAATAAAAAAAACGTAAGGATGTTCTAAAACTCATTGTTTTGGAAAATTTATAAACTCTGTAAACATTGATGTTAAAAGAATGTAAATGTTTAATACAATTTTAAAGAGTTATCCTCTATATGTGTGTTCATTTATTGTCGCGATTGTAAAGACACGCTGTATGCCTACATTAAAATTGCTAAAAGTGCAATGGAACGAACTTAGGTGAACGTCAAGATTTTCGCTCCGTGAGGTCATCGGACGCTTAGCTTAATTGGTAAAGCTTCTGGGCGCAAAAGCAGTAGACTCAGGTTCGAATCCCACAGCGTCGAAAGTATTTGTTCATTTTTATTAAAAATATAATTGAATGAAATGATTTGTCTTCAAATAGAATATACTAATAATATAAGGCTGATGTAAACTCTCAATTTTAGGCGGTACAAGAAAAAAACATTAAAGCACAAAATCATTTTTTTTTTATAAATTAAAGGCATATATTACTTTTCTTAGAAATAATTTGAAAATGTCAATTACTGTATTGGCAAAACGAATTGTGAGAATTATTCATACATTTGAACATGTGACGCAGTAACTTAAACTTGTAGTACTAAGCTTGTAAAATATAGTTCAGGTATATCTTGTTGTGTTCAGTTAATTTTGGAATCGCAGGCAATATTGTTGAGGGCACTATATATCCACAAAAACTGGGGCATTCCGTTGGAGTTTTGCCACACACTGAGGGACCGTCGATTATATTTACGATACTATTATACCGAGAGAGCACACAAAATTTCATATTTCATTTATAAGATAAAGGCCAATCGGCGACCATAATTTTGTAGCATCAAGTTTCGCAACGAATAAGCGAGTCGAATTACTCAGTGCTCTATCAGCAATTTCAAATCGAATCAACTCGGTAATATCTTCATTGGGCGTAAGTGTCTACGGACTAAAGTCAAGTTCGTTACGAAAGCCGGTCGTCTCTAAGCTAAATACAATGCGCCTGTTATATGTGATCGTTCAAATAACGCTAGTGTATAACTTAGGAATAAAAGACAACGCGGAGAAGGTGAAATCGATTTTCGTTCGATACGCAAGCTCGCGACAAAACAGATGTGCTAAGACTGATGACAGAATAGACGCTTTCGTTGAGAGCACTGTGAACTTTCTAGTGAACAACGGGAGGTTCGAAGAGCTGCTAACAAACTATGACATCAGTGAGTGCAAGGGGAAGAACGATTCGAAGTATTTGGGGAGGCATTTGAGCGGCCTATTATTACACGACGATGTTCCAGACACGCACTGGCAGGAGTACAAAGTTCTGTTTATTTCTCATTATTATTTATTGTATACTAGCGACATGCCCCGGCTCACGGGTTTAATGTATTATGCATATAAACCTTCCTCTTGAATCACTCAATCTAGTAAAAAAACCGCATCAAGATCCTTTGCGTAGTTTTAAAGATCTAAGCATACATAGGGACATACAGAAGCGCGGGACGACTTTCTTTTATAGATACTATGTATTGATTGGAAAAGTTACAATGGACATTTGTCTTTCGAATATATGAATTATAGCTATTAGTGTGATTCGTATTGCGTGTTCCACACAATTGTAGAAGATATGAGTTCGAGAGTCAAAGTCAAGAAAACAACTCTCCATTCATAATGTAGCCTGTTTGTTAAGAATTTTACCTTTACTTTATCCTTTCGTTTAAGGGTCTACATATTTCGATTATCTGGATAAATTTTATGGTGCTATTGAATTGTCATAGGAGTTGTACATAATTGGGCTGTCGCATGAATGTTCAGCCTCGCAAAAGACCATCGGGAATTGAAAATGTTATACCTGGTATTATGGAAAAATGGAAGTGGTTGGCGACGTTGTACTATCAAGCCCATGGGTGGTGGTGATTATAAAAAAGCAGTATAAACATCTCGTTCGCTTGCCATCTTTTCAAATGAAAAAAACTCTTGCCTTCAAGTTAATTTACCATTAATTAATAAAATTATTGGCTTGCCTCCTTCCTTCAAGTAAAAAAACCTTTATGGAACGTTAAAACGATGAATTAATAACGCTAGAATATATAAATTAGACATTAAATCATTATTTTAATATTTTTAAATAAAAAATAAATTAATAAATAAAAATAAATATGCTTTTAATGCCATTGTCAATTGAAACAGTCATTCTTCGATAAGAAGTATTACTCGCGCAACCACGAGATGGCGTCACTGGCTGTTTGGCGGGATAACCTAAAAGTGGTCGCGAAGCACAATCGGGAGTTTCTGTCAGGGAAGCGATCATTCTCGTTGCACCTAAACAATTTCGGTGATTGGGTATGTATATCACGTAGATGACGAGAGTAAAGGTACACGTATTTTGTATTTGTTTATCACATTTCGATACGCGCAACAATTTTCTTATAAAAAAAAATCGACTCGTGAATATGAAACGCCTAGTGAATATGAAATCCCGTTGAAATGAAATCGCGAACGGCTTATTATTAAATGTTACTTTGTGCCGTTTGTTAAACATGATAAATATGATACCGTTTCGGTTAAATATTAAGCCTATCACATTATGCCGTTAAAGCATTATAGTTATATGATGCTACAAGAAAAAAAATAGCTACAACAGAAAGAAAGATACAAGATTCTCTATACAACAGTGAAGAATCATGGAAGATGATTTTGGCAGATATCCCTAATGAATATTTAATAGATGTCCCCTTATCATATATACTGCTTTTATCCAGAATAACTATCCAGTAGAATTAATCAAATCATTCTACTATTAGAATAAAGAGACGTACTTGTACGGTGGTAGGGCCACGCAACAGTCTTCGCTGTTGCACGAATGGAAGGTCCGTCCGGATAAGTACCATGACCGTGAAGTAGGAGTGCGGTACTTCTGCGTTCGGTCTGGTGAGTGAGGTAGCTAGGATCCACTTTATTGTAAGATGGCAACGCATCTGCAACCCGTCTAGTGTTGCAAATGTCCATGGGCGGCGGTTGTCACTTACCATCAGTTGTTCCATCAGCTCGCTTTCCACCATCTCACTTAAAAGAAAACAACCTCAAGTTCGCAAAAGCAATCTGCTTCCAAGCAATTTCCGCTCAACAATGTACCATTTCCGACCTTGTACCTTTCTGTTTAAGCATGTCGATGACTACGTCGGGCAAATCTTGAGGCTCATCGCCACAATTCCCCGGTTCGATCCGGCTCGGGACTTCAGCAGGAGCGGTTACAATAAAATCAGGCATCGGAGGACGCCGAGAGCGGTGGGTATTATTGACCTTGAACTGGACGATAGACCACTTGTGTGGATTCTTTACCACTATAAATACCTACCATTTTGAAAGAGACTAATACTATAAAGAAATAAATATTTCAGGACACATTTTTACACAACATTTTTTATCAATCTTTGTACAATGGGTGCTAGATAACTGATGAATATACTTGAACAAACTTTTTTTGGAGATAAATACATATTAAAAATATACACACATCAAGACACTGGAAAAACACTATGATATTCACTTACACACAATATAGTATAGTTCATTAAGAGTGCGGAAAGCCTGTCATTGCAAAGAGTTCCGACAAATGTCTACAAGGTTACTACTATAGGTTGACAGTCGGAACAAGTTGCAATCACGGTTTCGCACGTGTACTGAACAACAATTTTTAATACAGTTGCGAAAAAATGAAGCAATTTAATAGAATAATAAAAACAGAGAATAATATAATAGAATAAGAAAAATTTGGAAAATGGCGTCAACCGTAAAAGAATACAAGCAGAGATTTTTTTTTGTTTTCTTCACCCTTTCTGTGTAGGCAAAGGGTCAACTATGTCCATACAGCCAAGTCTTCAGTAGACTTTTTTTATTGATATGAAATGAAAATGAAATTTAATTAGATGAAATGAAATGAAACCTAACCTAACCTATTGAATCAAATCATTAAATCTGATATTGAAAGAAATTAGAAGCTTCATTTTAGAAATATTTGCATGAATCATAAAAACTTCTATGAATTTTATTTTTGTAAAATCTTCGTGTTTGGTTTTTATTTTTAATAGACATTATTTTGACAGTTGGGATAGAGAACGCACGAGTTCGGAAAAGGTAAAGTGTATCTTGTATCTTGTATTAACTGATGTTTTTGCTTTCAGTCCCGAGACTATTAAAGCTTCATCGGACGCAGAACCGGTGGGCTAGCCAGAACCCACGGGTTTGGACCCTCCGCTATGGGTAGGGTCGCGCATGTGCTCATGCGTGCGTTTAACTACTATGGTGTGTCATCTAAGGGCCGTCGAGGTCGCCGGTTCGGACCGAGACCCCGACGGCCGTCGACTGTGCATTTAGCTAATCGGTGGCTGGGAGCGGTGAGAACCGCCCCGGAACGCGGGTGTACCTTGTGTACGCGTTGTGTGGGTCTCGCCGTGCTCGGAGGCGAGGGCGAACTGGTGTGATTGTTGTTACACTAACTGTGGGTGTAGTGTTATCCGGCGGGACCCCCGGCGGTGGGTCCATCGTGTCTAAGTCCTCTTCGTCGACCGGGTCGATGAGGACGTTTCGCGGGCGACGCTTGTTTACGTTCGCGTTTGTGTCCGGTTGGTAGTTTGCTGCGCTTACCACCAGAGGGTTGGGATGATGCTGGGCTCTATCGAAGAACCGTTTTGTCAAATCTTTAAAATGTGCGCGAATCGTCGGGAGTCTGCAATCGCATTGCAGATCGACGTAGCGCTGATACCATTGCGCACCGGTTGCGCGGCGGATAAACTTACTTTGAACTACTTGCAATTTGTTAATGCGCGTAGGATTTATAAAAGGTAAAGAAAAAGCTCGAGTATGTAATAGCCCACATCCCGAACGCTATACGTCAGTGCAATACGCCACTTTTTGAGCAACTGTATTAAAAAATATGTCCACAACATTTTTCCAGTAGTATAACAAAAGATAACCCACACCGTCTCGTCCAGCGCAAGTCATACCAATGTTGTGGGTCAGGATCGTACTTCGTGGCAGTCTATGAGGGAGTGTTGAGTCCACTGCTGAACATAGGCCATGTTCAGCAGTGGACTCAAACAGGCTGAAATAATGATGATGAGGAATGTTGTAAATTATGTCATCGTCAAACTATGCTATTTAGATTCATGAAATTTGAGATATTAATGGCATATTGCAGCATTCTTGCAGCAGCAGCTATTGCTGCTGCAGTAGAAATTGGTAATAACAAATCAAATCCAATAATAAATTATGGCTCAAATAAACCCAAAAAAATTGTGGTGCGTAAAGGTGTATTATGTAATAATAATATCACAAATTTTACCGTCTTTCTATACAAGAATTCGAACTTTAGAAATCAAATGGTATTGGCTCTGGTTTAAAGATGTCATATAATTTTGTAGCAAAAATAGTAGAAGAATATACAATGACTCAAACACAACCGAAAAGTTTAAATATTGCGGATGTATTATGCAATATCATCATACATTTTATCGCCTTTTTTATAACCAATTACAGTTTTTGAATTATGTGGTTTTTGCTCTGGTTTAAAGCAGTCATAATGTTTTGTAGTAAACAATAGTGGAATAAGTATTAATAAATGGTTTCCAGGTCGACTGGCGGAGTCGAGGCTTTAAGCCACGGCGTGAGGAGCAATGGCACTGCGGGGCGTGTTATGCTTTCGCCGTGACGCACACCCTCCAAGGTCAGCTGTTCAAGACGCACCGGCGGTGGGTGGAACTGAGGTAAGCTGGGGTATTATTATCAAACCTACTTCATTATTTTTTTTTAATTCAAAAACTGGCTAGGACTTGACTGCCATCCCACCTGATGGTAAGAGGCGATTCAGCCGTGGTAAGCGCGCTAGCTCAGTAGAAACCTATTCACTCTTGCCTTGAAGACGCCACCGTTTATTTCTCTTATTTGTGAGAAGGTGGCAAGCGATGTTAGCCACCTGATGTTAAGTGCAAGATTGCCACCTTATAATAAATTGGGCACTGTTACCTCACTCACCAGACGAATCGCAGAAGTATGGTACTTCAGCTTCACGACGGTCTTCTGCGAGATTGTGGTAGCGGACCTACCCATTCGTGGAACGGCCGACGTAGTTGCTTGGCCCTACCCCATTTATTGGCTCTGACAAAATCTTTCATGCTCTCTGAAAACATTTCATGCGACCTATATTTCCCTGCGCCTGCATGTCCGGCAAAAAACATTCGCTCCATCTAGAGTTTGCATATTATATCATATTGAGTTTCGTCTGGTGAGGAGCCGGGGCCCACTTTATAGGTGGCAAAGTTAAAGTCAAATATCTTTATTCGATATAGAAGCATCAAACTTACTTATTGATTGTCAAAAAAATCTACTACCGGTTCAGAAAGAAAGCCACTGACCTGAGAAGAACCGGCGAAAGAAACTCAACACATCTGCAACCCTACGGTTGTTGTAAATGTCCATGTGCGGTGGCTATCACTTGACGTCATGTGAACCACCAGCTCGTTTGCCACCTTCCCACATAGCAAGATAGCGTGCAAACTTAACGAGCGTGGCACGTCTAACGTAGCTCACTTGCCACTCTCAAGCGAGCCAAGATGAAAAAATGAAAAATATTTTTAATACGGCAAAATATAAAACACGGTTGTTATGACAAATAAAAATAAAACAAATCAAAGTATTTTGCTGAGGACGGATTGAACCACTCAGTATAAATATGATTTCCATTAGTTTCCTCACTAGGCAAGCCTGTATCGAGGAAACCGAGATACGAAATGGCATAATTATTCGTATACAATGGTCAGATAGTAATTGGGGACCGGATGAAACTGCAACAAAACTCGACGTCCGCAGTCCGCAGCAAATCGTCGACTGCAGCAGTGCGGACGGGAACGGCGGATGCTCTGGGGGATCCCTGCAGGGAGCGTTCAGGTACGCGGCGAGGGTGGGCCTCGCTGCGGAAACGCAGTATCCATATCTCGGAACGGTTATTGTCTCTTATATTTACCGCAAATACTAAACATTTTCAAATGTAACCGTTTTTACCGACCTTCCATGCAATGGTTCGCAGCATCGATTTGTCCGAATGTAATTGTTACCCTGAGCAAAAACAATGTTTTTTTTTTTTTTGCCTTTTTATTTCTTCCTCATTTTAGATATCACGGCCATAATCCACCTGATTTGAAAATTGAAGTCTATACAAAATATTTTTTGTTTTGTCTATGTATTATTATATTATTCCCATTGGCCTAGTATACTATGCTGCGATAGACGTGAAGTTTAGTTTTGAAAACATAAGTATAAATTTAACATAAGTTACATATCAAACATAAGTTATGGCCTCAACCACCTAAGTCACTCAGAAGCAGATCAACCATTTACACAACCTCGTACGATTCTGTATATATTTTTAATTGATTATTGTTATATCCATTTTTGATATTGATATGCAACTAAGATAACTTGGAATTTTCGTTAGTGGATAAAAATTAAATGAAGATATTCCATAACATTCACAGATACATACAAAGTTCCTTATTAGCGTAGTCAATAAAAGCGTGTCTAATAGATCTCGAGTTTCTTAATCATTCGTTATCATAATTTTGACTCATTCAGGAAGGTAGATGCCATTACAGCGGTCTGGTAAGGGTCAGGCCTCGGAGATGGGCTACTCTACCCGCAGGAAACGAATTGGCATTGGAAAGGGCCCTTGCTACTATCGGGCCCCTTGCCGTCGCAGTCAACGCCGCCCCCATAACCTTCCAGCTGTATAGGTGACTATCAGTTCCTGTTCTTCTTCTCTCTTTTGTTCTGTCTCCTTTCTCCTCATTTGTTCTGCTTTATTGATCAGCGTCGTACTCCATTTAGTCATGTCGAAGATTATTGTGTTCTGCTTAGTAGTTGCTTAGCCATGAAGCAACGTAAAGAAGGTGGCTGCTTTTGTATATCGAAAAAGAAAAGTGCAAGATACTTGTCTGACATCCGTATTAGACAATTGCCAATTAAATTGCCATTGGCACCCATTGACATCAATTTTCCCCTGGTAGTAGTTATGTGTTTAAAATTGTATTAAAATTAATTTGTTCAATTTTCAAATTTCAAACTTTGTCGGTGGTAGGGCCACGCAGCAGCCTCGGCTGTTGCACAAATGGGCAGGCCCGTCCGGGTAAGTACCACGACCTCACAGAAGACCAGCGTAAAGTGGAAGTATGACAAATACTTTCGCGTTTCGTCTGGTGAGTGAGGTAGCCGGAGCCCAATTTTCAAAAGGTTGTCAACGCATCTGTAACCCTCGAGTGTGGCAGATGTCCACGGGCGGCGGTATTCACTTAACATTAGGTGGACCGTCCGCTCGTTTGACAACTTTTCGCATAAAAAAAAATTCAAATCAACATCATGGATAGCACTTTAGCTAACTGAAGGTAAAAAAACATTCAAAGACATCTTGAATAAGTTTAATGGCTTAATTTATCACGTTAACTAGACAGAAGTAGGTGGCTCTCACCTTGGAAAACTTATGACGATTAAAGTTCTATTCGTTTCAAGAAGCGGTATTTACGACGATCCGTTCTGCATACCGTGGAAGATGAACCACGCGATGTTGCTAGTTGGTTACACGCCGTCCTACTGGATTCTGCTGAACTGGTGGGGCCGGCATTGGGGAGAAGATGGGTACATAAGGTGAGTTGACGGCGTATTATCTTCATTCTTTGAGATGTCAGTAAACGGCCATGACATTGACCTGATGCTAGCGAATCAGCGCCAACAGCTCGTGGAAATTCGTGGAAGCCGGTGGAAGTTCCTACATTTGTGATCCCAGTTTGCAATTCGTTCGTTGCATTTTGAAGATGCGGATGCATAAGCGTTCAATAAATACCTTTACAGTTTTACTCCATCTCAAACGTCATTGAGGCTGTGCCGGGTCTAGCCATCTATTCATAAAACATCACAGGCCTAATATGACTCTATTTCAATAATAAAAGTATTATTTAATAGAATCTGATTGTTTTGTAAGCGAAGCAGATAAGTGTTCAACGGCACGGATCGGAGATGGGAGAGAACTCCTACGTTCAATTTTCTGTTTGATTTGCGGGTATCCAATCAAGGATAAGCTCATAATTATGATTTTAAATGTTTTCTCATTGATTTGTGTATGTTAAACATCCTTACAGCGAAGATTGGCAATGTTTTTAAGTATTATTTACTTAAAATATTTAAATCGTCCTCAACATCAGTATGAACATGACAATGAACTTCTTACCTCATCGTCTCCAAATTATTGAAATTTAAGCTTTTAAATGAATAATAATAGAATACTGTCTTTTACAGAATTCGTCGTGGCTTCAACACGTGCGGTGTTGCGAATATGGCGACTTATGCTGAGCTGTAAATAAAATTAATGCAAAATAAGCGTCCAATTTATTCGTTATTCATTATTCACTTTTTCTCCTTCGTGATGTTAATTTGAATCTGTATCTTCGTCCGTTTATAGTTCTATGTTAATGGTTACTGCCCCTAACATAGCGTGAGATTATTTACTCCATAGCGTTTCTTAATAGATTTCTCGTGTCAGTTTGTCATACCCTTCGCTTATAAAAAGGTCAAAAATGGTGCAGTGGATTAGCTTATTTTCTACAATTGTATTATGCGCATAAAGATTTATAACATACTAGCTGACTCGGAAAACGTTGTTTTGCCATATAAATTATTTCTAGAGGAATCGGAACGCACGCATAAAGTGTTTGACAGGTTACACAGACATAGTTGACAGGTTGACAGGTACAGTTTGTATGGTAAAATAAAATTGTTGCTATTTCGACTTTCCACGCAATCTTTCCATAATTTCTCATCGTTTAAACCTCCCCTTGACTGCCACAAATATTTCAAAACTAAAATATCGAGATATCGAATAGCGAGACTAACGAACGGCAATTCATCTTATATATAAAAATGGATTGCTGAGAAATTATGGAAAAATTGCAACAAATTTATTTTCCCATACAAACTGTACCTGTCAACTATGTCTGTGTAACCTGTCAAACACTTTATGCGTGCGTTCCGATTCCTCTAGAAATAATTTATATGGCAAAACAACGTTTGCCGAGTCAGCTAGTTTTATATAAAGAAGATTTCTTATGGTGCCTTATATCAATAAAATTTTAGGCTCCACAATGTCCTCTTTGTCTTTGCTTGATTGCACGGCTGTTCATTGTCCGGTTATTTGGCAATTTCTTAAAAAATCGTGGTCAAGATTTGCGGATTCCGTGGCGTAGTCGTAACCCTCAAGATGTATTTCCTCACAAATGAGAAGGAGCGAAGTCAGTACTTAAAATAGCAATTAATGATTTAATTTGTACCGATATTGTCGCCGCCGATATTTCAACTCGTGTTGAACATACTGATGCAAAGACCTGGACTAAGGTAGCACCTTCTTGTTATAAGAGTTTAAAATAAGAGCGATAAATCTATGATATATTGTACCCTCTCAAGATCTGGTTTCTTCGAGAACGGTGCCCCAAGAGGCTTTTGTTCCGCAAAGTCAATTTAAGTTTTAACGCTGTTCTTGAATGTCGCTTATCCTTAGGCTTTTGTCCTGTAGTTTTATACCTAAGAAGCGCTTCGCAGTGCTGTAATAAAAGATAACTAAAAGTAACCAACACCTGATAATATTCCATAACTGTTTTGGAGTGAATTTCGCAGCTTGTTCGAGCACACTTAATAATTCGCAGCTATCTGCCGAATAAAATACACAAAATATTCGGAACAAACTTTGTCGTATTTGAGACGTTAAAAAAACAAATAACTGATTAACCATATCCTATCTATATATCAGAACTGTCCTATGATAGCTGTGTGATATTTAGAAAAATGAAATAAATTTATTAATGAAGGGTATTTAAATTTAACGTATAGAAAATGTCTAGGTAATAAGCCCTTCATAGGTCTGGTATGTCTCGGCTGGGGCAATAAGAACCATTTAAATATTAGGATCCTACCACGGCTGTCGCATATGCTGTTAGGTTTACCATCACATTTAATTGTAATATAAATCTGACTATTGTAACAATAATGAGGAAAAGTAAAGGACAATCGCAGATGTTTATGTTATGTGTAAGTTATAATATAAGTAATAGTAATAGTAAATTGACAACAGAAAGAAAGTAACTAATGCAGGGAGTTTCCAAAAAACTCCTCGTATTTATCCTTAAACAGAGCGTATTAAAATTAAAGACTATGAATTAAGTTCGGAAAAGTCATTAATTTTTTTTTATTAATTAACAATAGTTGTTTTTAATTTTTTTTAATTAAAAAGAACAATTAAAGTTGCGAATTAAAAAAATTATTGTGGCCCCTCCATTAAAAACTTTTAAACCGTTTTCTCGCGCGCAAGAAGTATGCAAAATTTGAAAATTACGGAAAGTTCCGTGGTCTTTTTTTTATTTTTTATTTCTTTTCTTTAAAAATGCATTTTCTTATGTATGTAAAAACGTCCTGTGTTGCAAGGACGTTTTTACATACATAAATTTCACGTGGACAAACACCCAGATGCGGAAACAAATATTTGTGGGTCACACAAATAGTTGTCCCGTGTGGAAATCGGGCCCACGACCCCGACGCCGAAGTTTCATGGGAACTGCCTCGTGGCAGGCAGACAGACAGCGGAGTCTTATTAACAGGGTCCCGTTTTACCCTTTGGGTACGGAACCCTTAAAAAATAGAGAAGTTTACATTCCGCATATCTTACGAAAGTCAAAAGCAGCAACGTAATGACTGCACTAATAGCAGCCATTGGGATATTTGTCAACTAGTTTGTACGGGCGAAGCGATTTGTTTCCACTGGAACCAAGTTTTACAATGATGGTGCAAGTGACAGGGTGTAGCGGGTACTTTTTATTTTGCAGTACTTATTATACGAGCGGTGAAGGAAAACATCGTGAGGTAACCTCCATATTTTCGGAATAATAAAAAAAAATATTTCTAAGATATGAGAAATCCGCCTATACGCAGTGGGGCTGCGTGGTGGACTGTGGTCTGATACCCTTTGTACAGAGGAGGCCTTTGTCCTGCAGTATGTACAAGCTGTAACTTTACTACTGTACTGTACTCAAGGTTTGCTCATATTTTTGCCTTTGCTCACTATTTGCCTCCAATCGTAATCGTAATCAGCCACTAGTGCCCCACTATTGGGTAAAGGCCTCCTTCCATTTCTTCCACTCCTCCCTGTCGTGGGCTATACCAGACCAATCCTTCGCAAATCCGTCCATTCTGTAGCAGATTTGGCGCAAAAAGGGGATATTAAATTTATCTTGCTGATTAAATTTATTTATGCTGGTCATATCTGCCGCATGCTCCAATCACTGATAGAAAAATTGTGTGGCGAATACTTGGAATAATCTATGTCCCAGTATCTTCGGCGGATTACATCATGATATATTGCTGGAAATACATTGCCCTCAGTGCATGCTCGTATTTTTGCCATTTGTTCAAAATTTGCCTCCGATCACTGAGAATTGCCTTCTGTGCATCGTTACTCAAACGTGCGATGACACAAGTCGCTCATCCCATAGCCTTGGACCGCGGATAGCTTCGCCTCAAACGAATGACTCGTTTAAGGCGACCTTACCGCCTCCTATCGTCGTTCTACGTATACTGCAAACGGAGTATTATTTTCCGCGAAAGAAGCGGAATCACGTTGTTAATGTGTTCTCTGATATCTTTTTTGTATTTACGATTACGACACAATGTCGAATAAAATACTTTTACAGATTTTATGCCTTAAAAATCTTAAAGTAAACACGATCTGTAATGATAAATTATTTTGTAAAGCGCAGGACGCAATGTAAGGACGCAATAAGTTGCGTACTAGCTATGGAAGCATTCTGTCTTCAGTCGCATTTCAGAGCAAGTGAATGGCTCGTTTGCCACTATCTCACATAAAAAAAAAAACAATTTACGAAGCTAGGTCAATGGTTGCTTTGAAATTAGTGCCATTAGGAGGTATAATAGATGCGTTGAGGTTAATGGTGGATGCCAAAACTATTCTCATGCCAAAGGAAAGGAAGTACCCAGCCGAGAATACAAGAACATGAAAATGAAAATTCATAAAACAAAAGCGCTTAGACGAGACTTAGTCGCATTCGTCTAATGATATTGCCTATTTTCTCCGCTAAATCTGAGCGCTCAAAATCGCTAAAACTTCACCTAAAAGTGTTATTGTTAGTTAATCGTCACCTACCATGTATATTTTATGCTTTATTTTAAGATACAATTTACAAGTTAAGGTCTTTTTGTCCGTAATTTACTTTATACATAGTGTTATTGTTAACTTAAATTTTACATTTTTGTCGTTTAAAAATGTTTGCGTCTCCCTAAAGACGTTCCAGTAACAGCGAGCAGTTATGGCTTCATTATTTAGCTATTTATTCGTACAGCTACATTAAACTCAAAAATAAATATGTGTTTAAAAGTCTAAATTTAGTTACACTGTGTTTTTAAGTATACAGCGTTACTATGCAAAACATTACCCAATTCAGGCGCAATGCTCAAATTTATTTATGTTTCATTACTACGTAACACGATTCTGCAAGGGACTGCAAAATTACCGAAAAAGCAAATTAAGGCTTTATTTACATAAACATTACGTAAATATAGTCTTAAATAACTATAAAGGACCTATAGGTAAAGCTACTCGTATTAACAATGTTGTATTTTTGAAGAGCTATACAGTGTGGAGTAATGATTGCACCAACAACCATGGAAATAAAAAACTGGCCAAGTGCGAGTTGGACTGGCGCACGCAGTGTTCCGTACCATCTTATATATAAAATTCTCGTGTCACGGGGTTCGAACTTGAACTCCTCCGAAACGGCTCGACCGATTATTACCAAATTTTATATGCGTATTCAGTAGATCTGAGTATCGGCTACTATCTATTTTTCGTCCCCGTAAATGTTAAGGGGGTAGTCCATCCCTAAATTTTTTTTTTATTTTTTTATATAAAACTTTTTGTTTCAATTTTTTTATGATACAGCATACAAAAATACATACAACCCTAAATTTTCACCCCTCTACGCAGACGTAGTCGCGGGCAGCAGCTAGTTTATTTATAAAAACAATCACGTCTTTTGTATCGAAGCCCACTTAAATATTTTATTATTGTGTTTTTTAGTATTTGTTGTTACAGCGGCAACAGAAATACATTATTAGTGAAAATTTCAACTGTCTAACAATCACGGTGCATGAGATACAGCCTGGTGACAGACGGACAGACAAACAGACAGAGAACCCTAAAAAATTCTCAACTACAGCAAGAAAACGGAGCTTTGAAAATCCCAAGATCCTATTTCATTTCGAGAGTGAAAAATATGCCGGTACTTTATTTAACTGACTCTTTACGAGAGCATAATTTTCCTTCGCCAGTGATAACGAGAGTGTTTTAAAGCTCGTTACAATTAATGACTGCCAAGTGCGAAATAATTTCGCGAAGATTTCAACGGGAAAGCGAGACAGAGTAAGTTAATTGTTGTTATCACTTTGCGATAAGAATATATTTATGCGAAACTTTTATAGAATTTATTATTCCTATGTCGGGACGTATGATCAAACATATTTACAAAATTGAATAGCTTGAATGTAGTTGTGCTTTCATGATAACATAAAGTATAAATGACCAATGAAGAGAAAATTAATCGTATGGCCACGCAATAGTCTTCGCCGTTGCACGAATGGACAGCTTAGTGGGACACACTTTATTGAAAGGTGTCTGCATTGTAACCAGTTATTTGATAAGTAATAAAGGACGTAATGGAACTTTTATTTGGATGTATTATTCGTACACTAATTAACTGCAGTGTTATTTATTTTTGCGATTGTGGTAGGTAAGCGAAAAAATTTATAACAAAAACAATTGCAACCGTTATCATTGAAACAAAGTTGACAACGCTGGCAAAGTCAGACCAAACCGATACATATTTCATTGTGAGTTCATTGTTTTCAAAACCGACCGCATTCGCCTCCCACCGGGGCCAAATCAAACATTTTCCGTGCGAATTGTAGATTTTCTCGGTCGACACCATTATAATTATAGGTGGTGGGCTGCTTTTTCTTTTAAGGTGGCGCAAAATGAACGTTATTCCAATTGCCATTAGAGTCAAAATTATTGTAGAGCGCAGATAGAACAGGACTGTAGGCGTGTCGGCACCGTTCTTTGGTATGTCACTGCTGATTTCTTGCAGGAAGAAGAGCTGGCTAAGCAGACTGAAACAGAGTAGAGCCAAACGGATCCCGTCGTCGACATTCATCAGCATGGACGTGAGAATCAGGGCTGACAGGACTAGCGGGGGCGCAACCACGACCGCAGCCAGCCCTACACCATGGCGCTTTAACACGAATGTGAAGTAGAACTGAACCGTCGCGTTTGGATCTTCGCCACTGGTCTGATCAATTATATTCCAGCCGGGGCCGTACTCGGCAGCTAGCACTACTGCATCGTCGGCTGGTCGGGACGAATTCAAGGTGAATGTGACGCGTTCCCTCTTGGAACGAGTTCCAAACTTGAATGTGCAGTTTTGGGTATCATAAGGCCAGTCCTTGAGCTTCGTGCTGCAAACGGACTGGTGTAGAATCCGAGGTATGCACGCGACACTACCATCGTTGTGGATGCGGCAATGGTTCACGTAGAAATCGATTTCGTCGAAGCTCGCTGTCCCGACGGCGTTGAAGAGTTTCAGCTTGGGGGTCCAAATGAGCATGCTAGGTAAAAGGACCTCTGTGATGCCGTCGTACTCTTCTGGCTTCCAAGCGAGCCTCGGGTCCCTCCAGAAAATTGGGAGCCAAGTGTTTATGGAGAGGATTTCCTCTTTGCTGTCGAAGTAGAACGATTTCAGCATCAATTTGAGAAATACTTCGGTGTTGTTTATGTCGGGTGGTTCGTACCGGTCGCTGCAGAGGATGAGGTCCTTCCGCAGCTGCTGCTCCCACGCTGTTTTGCGTGAACGGTTGTCTATAACGCAGTCCTCGGAATCACTCGTATGTAAGAGGAAAAGCAAAAGGGCACAAACAAACAGATTCATGTTCACTAACGAAATACAGCGAATTGCCGTTGATCTTAATTTCGATACGTATCCGCCCCCTTCCACATGGCTGGTACGACTGGGTTGTGTGGTGATAACAGCTTTACATTTGATCACGATGTAATCGTATCTGAAAAAAATTGTAAATATATTTCAAGCCTTTCAATGCAGAAACGACGACCCGAATGGCGTTGTGGGTAGTGTACTTGCCTCCTGCGTCAGAGGGTGTGGGTTCGATCCCCACTACTGGATAAATATTGTGTGATGAACATAATATTTTTCTAGTGTCTGGGTGTTAATATATGTATAATATGTATATATTCACAAAAGAAAAGTATGTTTATCAGTTTTATAGTACCCATAGTACAAGCTTTGCTTAGTTTGGGACTAGAGAATGTTGTGTAAAAATGTGTCCAAAAAAAAATACAGAGTTTCAATCCCGGTATCAGCATAGCTAATGTTAATTTTAAGTTGCTAACTTATAACGCGATAAGCGGTTGGTCCTTCCTAGGATTTGATGAACCGACGACATCGTAAAGGATTCAACAATTAACGTATTCCGGCCAATGATGATGATAAGAACAACAAAGTAGAGTGGAATCTAAAAAAATTCTTTCAGTTTAATTTGGACCCATGATACAGCTGTCCATTCAGCCTCTATTACAGTTCACCGCTCTGTTTGAGCTATCGAAGTTTCCAGCGGGCAGATAAATACAATATACACATACAAATCCAAATACCTTTATTCAATATAGATATTATAAGGCAACACCAGAGATGATCAAGAGTGAAGTTAGCAGCGCCATTAGTTCGAACTTCACGTTGTATCACTCATATCAGTCACTCTGCGGCATCGGAAACCGGAATTGTCATACTGAAGCGATATATAGTGGCATAGTGTTATGTACAGAAATCAATAAATGTGTATTCGTTCTAGTTTTTTTCGTTAAAGTTATTTATTTAAAGAAAGTTGTTAATTTTTGCTAATAATAATATTACACTCACTTTTGATAGTAAAAATACCTACTACCTCAGCTCAGGTTCATAAAAGAAAAGCCTGAAAGGAACGTACCTGAGAAGAACCGGCGAAATAAACTCAGCGGGCTATTTTTTTATTTTTTGACATACACGTTGTGATATGAATATATTATAAATACAATATAAAATTCCGATTGAAAGAGCCTGGAGCGATCAATTCATTACCTGAGTATGTTATCATTTATTCATGATTATTTAAATCATCAATATTATAATAACACACAAACGTTTTTTATATATATTTTTTAATTTAGCTATTGATACATTTTGAACTTTTTCTTGGATTTTGTTGAAGAAACGTATACTGTACACGCTAGAAACTTTGATATTGAATATTAAATCGTTTTGTGTGCAAATACGTTTATTTCATATTTAAGCGAAGCGAAGGCCGAGTGGATGAAGCGACACTCAGGGGCGACATAGCGGGTGTTCTGGCGAAGTCTTTTTATGTTCACTCAAGGGGTAGGGTCCAAAAGACCACATGGAGTCGGGGTGCTCTGTGTCGGATCTGTGACTCATTTTGAACGTTACTAAATTTACATAAAAATCACGGATAAAACCTATCAGCTTGAGTTAAGTAAAGTCAAATTCAATTTCTATCAGTTTATATTTCACCATGGTGACGTTAAGGGATTTTAATTTATAATCGAGTGTCGAAATTAATATTAGCATATTGGCTGTATCATTATTTTTGATGTCTAATTGTATGTCAAATTTAAACCCAAAAGTATTTCCCGCTCATTTATATTAATCAAATATGTATATACCTACATTATTGTATTGGTCTTACTCTTTAATAAAAATTTATTCCAATCGGAATCAAATTGTGAACGATTTGATTCCGAGGATCCTTTTTAATTTTTTGTGTTATCATGAATTCGTGTAAAAAAATTGAATGGTTTAAGTGTGGACAAGACAGTTGACAATAGTAAATGGTGGATTTTCTTAGTGAAAACAACAAGATTTAATTATGTTTTTTCTCCAAAACTAGGTGACTACCGAATTCTACTTGTTGAGTCATTCGTAAGTGATATGTTTCTATAGTTCTCTATCGTTTAAATTTTTCTTTTGTTTGCTATATAAAACTAGTGGGCTGCTGAAATTTTACCAAATATACCAAACGAGTCGTTTTTTTTTATTAACATAAGAGTAGAAAAACAGTACAAAATGTGTGTAATCTATTTTATGGCAAGTAATCGTTATCGCTGCAGGATGGTAGACGGTTAGGGTCAAACATTGAGCCTTAATAAAATCCGAATCCTTATAAAACTAGCGTTTTAATATTCCTACAAATTTAATGATTATGCCCCCAAATTTATCCATCGTATATATGTGAATATGTGATATCATATGTTTTATGCATGAAATATGTTTATACTGTTATTCAGATTACAGTGTACATTAATAATGTAATTGAAAACGTCTCGAAATAAAATGAAACGCAATAAAATCCGTAAAGCATTTACAGACACTATATTGGTTGATCAAACGATTGAAGGAATCAAGTATTAACGAACGGTCCAGCGCATCGACGTTAAGAGTGACACTCCTCCATTATGGTATCGATAATAGTTAAATTTTATTGACAGATGGATAGACATCCCAATTGGGCGTCTGGGGACAATGCAATGCAATATTAATTAATTGTGCCGGTTTTAGGTACTTTTCGAACCGACTGTAGTGTAATGAAATTTAAAAGTCGATATCCCTCTGGACGTGTTGCCTATGTATCCCAACTTTTGTATGTATATCTATAATATGTATTATAAAAATAAGGAACGTAAGTTCAGTAACAGTGTCTATCATTTAGTGCCCAAAGTATAAGCGTTGCTTAGAATGAGACTAGAGAACGTTATTATAATATAATATTTATAATTTCATTTATTTATTAATATAAAATAAGTAGAGCATGACAATGTGTGTGTTAATGCTAAGTAATTGTCGCCGCGCCCTGGAGGATAGAGGATGGTCAGGGTCAAACATTGACCGGACCCACGCCAGAGGGTGTGGGTCCTCACTATTGGAAAAATCTTGTGTGATGAACATATTGTTTTTCCAGTGTCTGGGTGTTTATACATGTATAATATGTATTTGTTTCCAAAAGAAAAGTATGTTTAAGTATGTTTATCAGTTATCTAGTACCCATAGTACAATAATAATGCAACGTTAATCTCAACTATCTAACTCAAAATCAGGTGTTTGCACTTTTTCAAATCAAAGTTTAATGAATAGGAGATGAAGTATGAAAAATGCTACAAATTCTAGCAATGAGAAAGAACTCGAAGCTTTTAAAAACTGCCACTTTCGAAGTGCATGCAAGAAATTGTGTATTCCATATTACCACGGCTCTTCTATGTAACATACAACAAGAAATGTCGATTAAATAAAACGCGGGCTACAAAAAAATTAAACAGTCCCTCAGTAAAATCTAGCTAAATAAAAAAAACTCTTTCGGCCGCGCTCGCGTCGATAACTTTTCAGTTCCCGCCTTTTTTCGTTGTGTCAAAAAGTTCTAGTTTTGTTAGTGTTTTGGCAATAACGTTGCTTACGGACTGTAATACTTCATTAAAGTAAACGAACGTCTGCCTTCTATGATATTTACTTCGAATAATCATTGTAAAAGAAAAATATGTGTGCACAGATGAAAGAGTGAAAAAATGTAATAGTTGCTATTATTTCAAAGTGGTGTTCGTATAAAGTAAATTATATATAAGTATTTTTACTGCAGACGGGTTTTTGTTTTATTCAATAATTTATGCTCATATTTACCAGACGAAAGAATTAAATGAAATATAGTTAACTACATTAAATAAAGTAACGTAAATAAAATGACTATAAAAAATAAAGCTCATAAATGTCGAACGTATAAAAGAATTGGGAAAATGGAGGATGCGAATAAAATTTTTATTAACTAATTAGAGTTTTAAACGAGTCCAAAAATAAGTGTATTTCGAAATGATTTACGACTTTGTAGTCAACCAGTCAAGACAGAAGAATAATTTTATTTATTTGGAAAGAAGTGTTATAGTAAGATGGAAATGTTTAACGGAAATCTGAGATTGTTTCTGAACATTTTTGATCATGATATACATACCCGTCGACAAAATAGAAAAAGGAATATTAATTTATTTATTTGACTAAAGAAAATAGACAACTTTTAGTTAATGTTAATAATCTGTTGTCTTTTTCATAGACTAGCTGCACGGACAAATTTCGTTCTTTATTTTTATAGTATTAAAACCTTCCGTGGACCTTAAGGAACGTAGAAAAAAAAGCCGAATTGGTCCAGCAATTCTTGAGTTATGCGCTTACCAACATTCATTTTTATTTATTAAAATATACCTTTTGGATAAGATGATAACTCGGTGGCAAAATTGCTATCTAAAGTTGGATCCGTCGTCAGGGGTCCTGGTTTAGATTTCCACACTGGACAAGTATATGTGTGACTCACGGAAACTGTTCCGGATTTGGGCGTTTGTGGAAACAAGGAGGTTTGACGTCAGGCAGGCAGTTGTGTCGACCTAGGGTTACCAATTGTTTTTGAGAAAAATAGCGTATCACATTTTTCAAGAAGGGAAAATATTCTTTTTTAATTTTTTTTTATCTCACGAAGACTATTCTCGTTTGCTTCTAGTACACTGGCAGTTTTTCATTATAAGTAAATAGAGTATTTAAGGATACATTTGTTTGAAAATTGACAAAAGAATATTTGTCATAAGTAAAGTAGGATACGTTATTATCACGTATGGTTGGCAACCCTATGCCTATGCAACAGGATGATCATTATGTATTTAAGGATTATAATCCGAAGGATTTTTGAAAAGGCATGTTTTGGATACTTAAATTAACCATTTTTTTTCCTTCGACCGACGCTCGACAAAGTCAATAAGTCAAGAGGTTTGTTTTATAATAGTTTTATGCACTCAATGCTACTATATAAAAATAAGAGGTAGATATGGCACTAGAGCACTGAAATGGAGGCACTACAATTACACCAATTGGTGTAATCAGATTGCAATTTTATAGACTGCTGTGTCTTTCTGTATATCATCTGTCACATTCACTTATATGTCATATAATGTAAAGCGGAACAATTTTTACGCACGCCGCGGTATGGACACGCGTCATCTATATTGTTAAACATCATTGTACGTACTTAGAGATATTGCTTTTAGGTTATCAATGAGGAAATTCATGTCTTCCGAATTGCCGAGCAACATCTGCCCCTGGAACTGATCCCAAAAGGAAACTCATGTAGAAGTTATAAACTTTTTTGGCGGGCACCGTCTGTTAGAGACATGTAACAATGTCCTTCATTTTGCAAAAGTTTTGCTTTGAACATGTGTCGCTTCCATTTCCCCTATAAGTTTGGTGTACACGGTGTTCTTTCAGCGCTTTTACTCGATTTTAATTCATTGCTCTTATTATATTTTTCTTGTACATGTATATAGTATATGAAAGGATATTATTGATGGTTCAGATTGTTGTTACGTTTTGGTGCTAAATGTTGTTTTGGTAAGAGACTACATCGCGAATGTTGTGAGTATAAACTTTACGCAACGGACGGGTCCGTAAATAAAACTTTCCTAAACCAAAAACTTTCGACGATTTACGCAGATATTAAGAATGGTTAATTTATATCGTAGTAATCTTCCAAAAGCCAATCGATGTTGAATAAATACCTACACGGTGATAAACGCAAAGATAAAACTAAAATCGAGTGAACTCAGGAGGTAAACATAGCTTTTGAACAGTGTAAAACTAGCCTACAAAGCGCATGCACATTATTCCACTGCGTTATCAAATGCTCAAGTTTAAATCCACGATTAAGCCGCGTGTACACACGCGCTAAGTATTTATTCATGCCGATCTTAAAACTACGAATTATGTTTTCGTTAGAAATGATGTAGTACGAAAACCTTTTCAACCGACTTATAACGGTCCGTTCCGTGTAATAAAAAGAAGTGAAAAAGTTTTCTTAATATACATTAACGACAAGCAGGTACCTGTTTCAATAGATCGTCTTAAACACAGCAGATGACGATACCGATTCGCAGACAGGCATTACATGCCCTGTGCCACTGGATCAAGGTGCAGAGGATCGGTATGCGTCCAATGATACCATACCGCAGAGAGTTTCAACAAACACTGTACCACCGGATACTCACACGGGTACAGAGGGTACCTGCACAAAGAACTACACGATGTGGACGTATTGTTAAAAGACCATCGAGATATGTTCAATTTTAAAATTGTATACATACTTATACAATTGTATTTACCTTTTTTTTACACGATGTTAAGGTATACAGTATAAATTTACGACCAGTGTGTATACAGCCTTAATACTTATTGTCTTTGTTCGACAAAATTTTTATTTTATTTTATACTGAACGCAATTGCACACATTTTTTTAGGTATTATCGATTTTTGGCCTAGCTAACAAATTTGACATAGGTACCTGGTTATATAAGGTTTGCATATTTTTTTTTAATATTTTACTCGTTTACCGTTCGTTACACGTTACGAATTCTCTACAATGGGAAAGTCGTATAATAAGGAAGAATTAGTCGTCCCGTATTCAAGGAAGTCAAGTCGAGTCCTACAATACCCAGCAGAGCAGGTTGTTAGTGGCTATAGCAACATGTTTAGCCATGATTACCATGTACGTGGTCTGGGGGTCATGCCGTAATCAGTTAAAAACGGGAGATAAAACCTTTTCAGTTGCAAATATAATTTTATTTACCACTTCTGCTCACGTGGAGTGATTTACTGGCCCTTCGACCCAATTTTATTATTAATTTATTATTTGCCTAAGAAAATAAGTTAAACAGTTTAAGAGTATTTTGTCACAAGTAGTAAGTCGTAGCCATCTACAATGTACGAATTTCCGTTGCTTCTTACCTAAATGAGCATGCTGAAATTTAACTTCGCCAATCCTTGTATTCTTAATTTTATTTTCTTTTAAATGTTACACCAGAAGCATTCATGGGCATTATTGTTATAAGACCTTTACATTATTCAAATAAAGATGGAGCCGGCCATTTTGCGTCCAAATATTTGAATAACGGCTTCCGCTTCTTTAACATGACCCTTTCCAGAAATTATTAACGTCTTATTTATTCAAACCTCGGTATAGATTTCATCACAACCATGATTTTTCGAGAAAAAGGAACAGCCTACACGTGTGTGTCTACTATGTCATAAATTGAGACTTGAAATTTCCACCAACGGTTTTATCAGAACCCGATGCGGGATTTGAACATGGAATTTTCGAGAATGATGAATTTACAAAACCGACTTCAAAGAAGGAGGAGGTTCTCTTTTTTTTATTTTTTATGGGAAAAAAGCAGCAAACGAGCAGGAGGCTCACCTGATGGTAAGTGATCACCGCCCCCCATGGACATCTGCAACACCCGAGGGCTTACAAATGCGTTGCCGGCCTTTTTGGAGAGAGTACGCTCTCTATTCGGTTGTATTACTGTGGTAGGGCCACGCAACAGTGTTCGCTGTTGCACATGGCAGGACCATCCTGTGAAATACTCGTATCACAGCCTCACAGAAGACTGACGTTTAGAGGTGAAGAAGATTAAAACTTTCGCGTTTCGTCCGATGAGTGAGGTATGGTATATGAGGTATCAGCTGAACCACCTGCTCACTTGACAACTGCAACGAACACATACGTCGAACATAGAAGCACCGGCAGCTCCGAAAAAACGTTAAAAAAACTTGTGTAGATCAATTATAATGATAAAAGAAGCCCCTGAAGGCGCGGGGTTGAATCCTGATAGAAAAAACCTTTAAATCTTCACATTTTAAGTGCACGAATGGGCAGGTCCGTCCGGGCAAGCACAGACATGCAACCCTACGGGTGTTGCACAGGTCAATGGGCGGCGATTATCACTTTACCGCCACTACGTTTGTCATCTTCTCACATAAAAAAAAAAAAAAACAACACATTTTAAGTTTTATATTAAGTGTTAATCTCTTAACACTAAAATTAAGTTTAGACGTTAAGTATTGTATAAGTTTGATATATAGTACATTCTCTTCTTAATACGTTTTTACCCGCTTCGTAGTATCTGGAACCTGGGTAGTGGTGTGTAATAAAATTGGGTCGAAGGGCCGGTAAATCACTCCACGTGAGCTGAAGTGGTAAATAAAATTATATTTGCAACTGAAAAGGTTTTATCTCCCGTTTTTAACTGTAGATATTTCACGTTATTATTGCATCATTTAAAGTTATACGGTTCGTTAATAGTTGTAGTATCATCGACTGCGAACTTTATAATTCCATCATTTCAATTTTCAAAGCAATATTGTTTGTTACTACTCATAGAAACATCAGCTGTGACCGGCTTGTATATATGTATGTATCTTGACTATGTATATAAATTAGACTAAATTTTTAATTATACATAAAACTTTTAATCGATTTAAACTACAATAACACACATAACATCTCTATATTTATTTGTATGTCCTTATAATTTAAGCACTACTGGTTCTGTTAATGTCGATATTGAAGATTATTGGAAGGAATATAATTATATATTTTTTAACACCAAATTTCAGTATTTGGTAATTATAATAGATGGAAACTTCACCACGGTGGGATGCTTATTTACCATCATAAAATTGACGATTTTTTAAAAAAAAAATTAATTGGAAGAAAAAATACTTTATTTCTACAGCAAAATATGCATTTGATCACTTACTGTTTTGCAAACTGTACTTTATTGACTGTTTATTAGCTACTTGATCCTCTGCAGCTGGATTAGTTACACATTAATATATTAACAGGCACATAATTGGTAAAGCTGGTAGACAAGCTAGATATTGTGAACTATGAAATTAGCATAACCCAAATCAAATTTAAATTAATTGGCATAACATTAATTACAAAACGTGTCACGTTACTCGCTTCAATATACGTTTATCCTTAAGTGCACAAGCTATGTATTTAAAAGTACGCAGTCTACATTTTTTTTTAATGTGAAAAGTTGCCAAGCGAGCAGACGGTTCACCTGATGTTAAATGAATACGCCACCCATGGACATCTGCTACACCCGAGGGTTCCAGATGCGTTGACAACCTTTTGAAAATTAGGCTCCGGCCACCTCACTCACCAGACGAACCCCAAAATATTATACTTTCACTTTACGCCGGTCTTCTGTGAAGTCGTGGCACTTACCCGGGCGAGCCTGCCCGTTCGTGCAACAGCCGAGGCTGCTGCGTGGCCCTACCACCGTATAACATGGGTTTATGATCTAAAGTTAACCGAACACAACACAGAAATATCGCGGCACCAATGAAATAGCTAATTTTAAGTGTTGACTTATCACTTGTTCAGCGGTGAAGGAAAACATCGTTAGGAAGCGTGCATATTTATTCGAAATATTAAAAACAATTATTTCGAAAACATTTGAAGTCCGTCAATCCGCAGTGGGGTCGCGTGGTGGCCTATGCTCTGATACATGCCCTCTGTACTAAGGAGGCCTTTGCCCAGCAGTCGGACATTATTTTACTTTGTTTTAGGAAATTTATTTTAATGCCACTGCACTATAACTCCTTTATTATATGAATCCACTACTAGTACTCAAGTCAGACTATTGGAATATTACAAAAATACTCTATACATTCCATGTAGTCTGTACTTCATTGTGATACTAAATACATTTCAACTAATCTGTACATCCTTCATTGAGGGTATATAAATGGAAACTGTTTCACAGAGTATCTTACTTGAATAAAGGCCCATTTACACGATG
Organism: Iphiclides podalirius; assembly: GCA_933534255.1. Taxonomy (NCBI): domain Eukaryota; kingdom Metazoa; phylum Arthropoda; class Insecta; order Lepidoptera; family Papilionidae; genus Iphiclides; species Iphiclides podalirius. The sequence continues at coordinate 8,292,298 of OW152839.1, read as the reverse complement.
CCATTTTCTTGAACATACAAGAGCAATAATTGAATGCAATAAATTGCGCGCAATAATTGTTTAGACCATTTGTTGTTTAGACCATGCAACTCATTTATTGCTTCAATTTAATTGTATACAACAGGCAAGAAACTGGCATCATGTAAATGGGCCTTAAACATTGTCATTTCAGCAACTACGGTATACACTGCTTTTTGGATAAGAAATGTTGATAGCACAATTTATCGCAGAACGTTTGTTTTTCACCCACTTGCATCGGTGGTGATAAATCTTGCCAGTCTCCGAAGCCAGAACAAATTACAGCGCGCCAGGTAGAAACTCCAACATGTATTAGTTTACCGACACCCGCATTCTTGAAAGCGTCGCGCTTAATATCATCAATAGCTTGCTGGGACTTTGTGAGAGTTTTATTTACAGCAATAAATAAAATACTGTCAAAAAAACACTTATTTTTTTTACGCTACATTTTTAAACGTTGTATATTTTGTTTAATCTATCCAAATTTTAACGTTTCATCTTTTTTCTCTGTGTAGAGATTAGCACAATAATTTTATTTATCTCATTCGGATTGTCGATGTAAAACGATAAATTTGTAATTTTGTATGCTGTAAAGTATATATACTTTACAGCATACAAACAATTACTTACTACTTTACAATGGATGTGTGAAGCGTTGCATGTAATTTTTTTTGTGTGACAAAGTGGTAAACGGGCTGAGGGTTCACGTGGTATTAAGTGATATCCGCCGCCCATGGACATTTGCAAGTTGCTTGCAGAAGCACTCACTCACCAGACGAAACGCAGAAATGTTACACTTCTGGTCTTCGAGGTCCTGGTGCGGGTAGGTACTTACCCGGACGGACCTGCCTATTCATGCAACAGTGAACAACATTGCGTTATTTTTTTATGTGAAAAGTTGCCAAACGAGCAGACGGTTCACCTGATGTTAATTGAACCGCCGCCCATGGACATCTGTTACACCCGAAGGTTAAAGGAACGCATCTGCGCGTTGACAACCTTTTGAAAATTGGGCTCCGGCCACCTCACTCACCAGACGAAAAGCGAAAGTATTATTCTTCCACTTTACGCCGGTCTTCTGTGAGGTCGTGGTACTTACCCGGATGAGTCTGCCCGTTCGTGCAACAGCCGAGGCTGCTGCGTGGCCCTACCACAGTGATAAAAGACGTTGAGATCGTCGTTGGTGTAACAGGCAATCAGCAGTTTAGCTTTTTGCTTAAAGTGCGTATGTACACTTCTGCGTTTCGTCTGGTGAGTGAGGTAGCCGGGGCCCACTTTATTTAAAGATGGCAGAATTTGCAACCCTAAGGGAAAATGTCCATGGGCGGCCTTTCATTTAACATCAGGTGAACCGCCAGCTCGTTTGCCAGTCTCACATAAAAAAAAGATTTCACGACTATTACCAATGATGTTATATACAAATACGAGATTCGAAACTGAGCCACTAAAATTAAACCAATTGGTGTAATTAGATTGCAATTATATAGACTCCTATCTGCCATCTTTATTTAAACATTATTGGCTATTACTTAATTTGTTTTACCTAAATTCATATGGAACATCTGTGGGCATCAGTACATGGTAAAATTATAGGATTTTCCCTATTCAACAATTATTGAGATCGTTAATCGTTAATTAATTCATTACTGATGTTTCAATTAAGTTATTGCAGTGAGCGTATAATTCGTTTGCAATAATATAAATACGTCGCTCAAATGTAACTCATTCGAAAAGGTTTTTAAACTCCGCGTATTACTTACAATACATTTAAATATTGGATACGATTGCGGGTAAAGGATTGAGCAAATAGGCAATGTAACAACAAAACCATTCTAGTTTCTAAGATTAGGCTACGGACAATTACATTAATCAACTTTTTTTTCAACAATTTAACCTTAAAGCTTTTTTTATGTGAGAAGGTTGCAAGAGAGCGGCAATCTGATGTGAAGTGATAACCGCCGCCCAATTTGCAACATTCGTATGGTTGCCGATGCGTTGTCACCTTCTAATAAATTGGGCTCGAAGTAACTTCGAAGCGTAGCTAAATTCGAAGGGCTTTGCGCACGCCATCTTTCGGTTGAACTCATTGGACATGAAGACATTTAAAACAACATTAAACGGTATCTAACGTAAATGGCCCAACCAGGGCAAATTAACGATGTAGCAGACAAATTGATGTATTTACGAGACAAACGCCCATTGTGATCACAAATTGTATAGGTGTTTAAAGCGAAGCGATCAGTGTCATGGTCGAATTGATTAATTGTGCGGCGAATCGTGTTTCCGAATTTCTCGGTTTTCACCAGTGCACGGGCTTTCATTTTTGTCGGTTATAAAGCTTTCGATTCAGAACTAAATTTAATATGTATTGTTTCATAATTATGTATATACGTATACGCTTTACGAAAATCCAGATGATTTCTTTAGTTTTATAGAATGCTATACTGTATTCTTTTCTTATAATTGGATTTTATTTTTATTAACAGCGCGAGCAAAAGTACAACGATACATATTTATCACAGTAGATTCATGACGAATGCTACTGAGAATTTAGTAGGCATGTGGCGTGTACACGTACCGCTACACCTTTATGTCAATGTTGCATAGATTGTCAAATAAACCGACCGATGTGTACTAATAATTATAATTGTGAACAACTAAGTCCTGCTTGTAGGTCGTAATGTCGTGTGGGCAGTTTTATGAAACAAAACACAAGGTACGGCTTTGCCTATATTAGTCTGATCAGTACATGGCAGAATTTCTTTTAAACACGGTACAGACCAAAAGTAAATTCTGGTAGCGCATCTGCAGACCCTCAAGAGGAATTTTAATGCGAAATCCCACAGTAAGCTGTCATCATTTAATCGCATATAATTGCCACTTATTCTTTAAAAGTTACTTTGTCGCATTGAACAATTCAAACGATTTGCAGCATCGATTTTAAGGTTTTGTATTCCGTAAGTTGTTGTAACCTGTATAAGTTACGATGGGGTTGGCGTAATTTATAGATGAGAAACCCATAAAATAAAGATAATAAAAAAACTAAAATTTAACATTAATATTTAACATTTAACATAAATTTAACATTAAAACTAAAAATGTGTTAGGTATCTAAGGAAAGAAAGATTACCCTTGAAGTCACGTGCCGGCTGTAGTAAGCTAATTGTTAATACATGAGAATGAAGTAATGTTAATGTGGCTCAGTAATGTCCAGTATTTCTGCCCTATTCCCCTTTCATTTTTCTCGTATTTCGACGTCATGGAACAAATAATGAACGATACATATTAACTTTGAACATTATGAAATTTGCTTACCTTAATATCACAAAAATAACTCTCTTTTTACCTACAACAGGTGATAAATACTCGTATAAGAAACTTCAGGCGATGAATATTGGCGTATAATTCAAGAAAATTACAATAATAAAATTACACCAATTGTTGCATTCGTAACTTTATTTAATTTTCTCTTCTAAATACGCACGACACAATCAAAACATCGTGACAGCAAAATTTGCATTTGGATTAACTTAGTTCTGGAGGACACATTGCGCGAGTTAATATCGGGTCCCGTTTTCTTCTCTGTGTTGTATTGTTATAAATGACCAAATTATTGATTACCTGTGGTAGATGATCTTGGTTTCAAAGTGACCATGAGTGCTGTAAAGAATTGGAAATCTTAATTTAAATTTAAAGGTTAAGCATAACTATTCAGCGAGCAAATGCAGCTAGCGTTTATGGCGCCATGCCGCGTGGATAAGGTTTAACAGATAATATGTAATTTAGATAGATTTAATGTTGTAAACGTTGGATAAATAGTCTTTCTTTAAACATTATTATTACGAATGGATGATTTTATTAACTTTAACTATTTAACAATAAAGAACAATGAATAACATGTAATTAAATAGAGTCCATAAATATAAATGGTATATTGTATTTGTATTTTGTGTGGAAATGGTATGTATGTAGTGCGTCCCAACGACCACTGTGACCTAGAAGATCTATTGTAGTCTTTCACTCGTAAAAAGGGATGCCAAATATATCGATATATCGATATATTTCTTCACTTTCGGCATCCCTACTGGAAAACTTAGCCTTTACTGTAGAATAGTTTTCTAAAGTAAAGGGTCTTGTGTTGGAAGGACGTTTTACATACATAAATTTCACGTCGCCAAACACCACGCAGATCCGAGAACAATTATCTGTTGATCACACAAATACTTGTCTCGTGTGAATCGAACCCACGTCCCCAGCGCTATAACCAATACCTTAGCAACTGCGCAACGGAGTCATCATAAACAGTATAAGGTAACAATAGTCATAGGGTTACCTTATAAGTGGTATAAGGTACCTTTATGTAAATGTTGGGCACCACTGCTGGGCAAAGGATTCGTTACCTATTGTTTTTTATTGCTGAGTACGTGGAAAGTATGAGGTTATTCTACAAGTTCTTCTTTTATCATATTGTGACAATCAAAGTGCATTAATAACAACGTTGGGTACCTTTCTAGCTACTTCGTGAGGGACGCTCTATTAAGGCCCTATCTCTTAGCTTCAGTAGTTTATTACAGTAGTCGCCCCTGCATTATGACAACAAATTCGCTCTGAAAACTTACGCTTCACGAATTTTTGTAATTTAGTATACGTTTATGAAATATTGTGACGTGATAGTTATAAAAAGTATACAAATCAGTAACAGTATTGAAATTTATTCTAAAATGAAGAAAGCTGATAAAAGATAAAGATAGAATTGAAGAAAGATATTAAATAACGCTTTACGATACTACAGTTTTAAGAAACTAGTAATATACGACCATACGGTACTGAGTAGTAACTCATCTCGAGTACCGTTGGTCTACCGAGAAGCTATAAGGGAAGTATCCCTGCTAGCTTCTCGTTAGGCCGACTCGCAACGTGTTAACCAGTCAGAATTCGCTCTGTATACTGATACAACACAGTTGGCGTTAATAAACTATTTTAATGTTATGGTAATTTTTGTGGTCATGGTATTTTGTTTCATTTTTAAATAAATTGACATTTCATTTATTAATTAAATAAATGCATGAGTATATCTCAAAATTACTCTTTAGAAGTTTATTAGGATAATAGTAAGAGTACGTATCTGAGAATGTAGAAGTGAAAAATTCCCTGCTCTACTAATATTCTTTTTTAAAGTGTCGTTTCGATTAATTCTCTTTTTTAAAGAGTATTAAAGTATGTAGGTAAAATCTATATAGGTATGTTAACATTTATCTACGTTTAAAATTATGAAATGGAGTGTTATATAGTGTTCAGTGAATGCGTTATGCTGATCTACTTTATGTAATAAGATCAAGAGTGAAATGTGTTATTTAATGTCTTGTATTTAAAATGCAGCAATCGCACTATTAAATTATAAATAAATAACATGTGATGTATTTCCTGTTTCGACTACGATGTAAAAGTGCGGTAGAATTTCGTCGCTCGTTAACATGACAGTCGTATAAAGCCTTTACTTGAATCCAAAGCCTTCGCTCCATATTAAAGTGCGTACGAGCCAACTTCAAGTGTCCCGCAAACACTTGTCCTGACTGGTAACAGACTGTTATCCCTTCAAAAGTGCTCTTGGACGTCCTGATATCGAAATTTTCGTAGACGTTATTAAATTCAAAACTCCTTTCGGGAGAACTGCATCTGTTCAGTAAATTTATGAAATCGCCTTGCCTTAGAGAATTAATATTTTCCCTTCTTTTTCTATTTAATGCAAACTACCATTTGATTACTAATTAAAGCCGATAATATTAAAGCGGCCTCATCGATAAAATCCCCCCCCCCCCCCCCCCCTTACGAAATAGCAAGCCAGTATTTTATTCCTTCCACGTACTTTATTAAGCCACGCTTTATTGATAAGGGTTGGTATTTAATTAAACCTGAGTAAAATAATTGCACGAATTTCATTATAATGGGGAATCTAACAATACGCTTTAAAGATTGTAATGAAAAAAATTTATCCTAGCAACAAAAATACAATAAAAATATGTCATATTTGATTTTGTCTTTCGTACTACGAAATTCGTAGCTTGATATCTGCGTGTTCTATTAGAATCCTTGGCAATTCCCAACTAAGGTGCGGAATTTACGATTTCCAAGATTAATTAAAGAATTTTAGTATAGAAAAAATATAAAGCGTAGTTTTTTTATGTGAGGATGTGGCAAACGAGCTGGCGGTTCACCTGATGTTAAGTGATTACCGTCGCCCACGAACAGTTGCAACACCCGTAGGGTTGCAGATGCGTTGCCACCTCTTAATAATGTGGGCCCCGGCTACCTCACTCACCAGACGAAACGCAGAAGTGCAACACTTATACTTTACGCCCGTCTTCTGTGAGGTCGTGGTACTGACCCGGATGGACCTGCCCATTTGTGCAACAGCGTACACTGTTGCGGTGGTCCTACCACCGTAGCAACTCGAATAACATTTGAAAATCCATTTGACAGCTAATTAGTTGACTTCTACGAGTACGATTATCAGCGTTTCAGAAACGGGACGTTAGTCTGTTAATTCGCTGTGGGGACGCGTAGTGGACCATGCCCTAATACCCTGTCTACAAAGGCCTTTGCCTAGCTGTGGGCAATAAATACGCTGTAAGTTTACATTATTTATTTATACTATATTGTACACTAAAACATAAAAAGTGAAAATAACAAATTGATGTAAAAGGAACTCCTATAGGCGGTCTCACCGCTCAGAAAGCAATTTCTTTCAGAAAAACATTGTGAAAAAGGTTTTTGACGAAAATTTTTTCAGCACTGTGAGATTCGACCCTGTCGTCGATTCGTCTTTCGCCTAAGGCATCCAGATAGTCTGACTACTCAGTTAAGGGGATATCCGCACGTCGCAAAAAAATATTTTTATTTTTTTAGTTTTAGTTTAATAAATGCTAAATGATGTTTTATAGGTATTTTTAGGTAATCTATATCTTTTATACTAATAAATGGAGAGCCAGTTTTTTGTTCGGCTATACTGCGGAAACTACTGAACCGATCGGAATAATACGTTTACCATAAGATACGGTGGTAGGGCCACGCAGCAGCCTCGGCTGTTGCACGAACGGGCAGGCAAGTACCACGACCTAACAGAAGACCAGCGTAAAGTGGAAGTATGACAAATACTTTCGCGTTTCGTCTGGTGAGTGGGGTAGCCGGAGCCCAATTTTAAAAAGGTTGTCAACGCATCTGTAACCCTCGGGTGTAGCAGATGTCCATGGGCGGCGGTATTCACTTAACATCAGGTGACACTTAACATCGGGTTTCAGAGAAGGTTTGTGTACCTATATACATTATATTTATATCATGCAAATTAGTCGAGCTGTCACAATCGCGGACTACGTCGCGGGCGAAGATTTACAATCTCCCTTTTTAATTTAATCTAGCACCTACTATTTATCCATCACTTCACATAAAAAGGTTGTGCACGTAGAATTGATGGAGTCATAGAACAATTTCTATTTATTGGAGTAAATAAAAAAAACTGCTGTAAAAGACATTAGAATACGCAAAACGTTTAAGCTCTTCATTTTATCACTGCGCTAAATTGGATATCCGTTGGGAGTCCAACTAAAGCAAAGCTATGTGATTAATTATTATTGACTTCGGTCGCTAATTATTCAAACACATTTAATATGTTCTCATTATGGACGAAATATGAAGTTGTGGGTGAAGTGTTCACAACCGAGTATATTAAAGTGTTCATGGAGTGCCTGGGGAGTTTTGTATCGTATTTCCAACTGACTTCAAAAGAGGAGTAGATTCTCAATTCGACGGTATTTTTTTAATGTTTTTTATATAATAACTCATAACTTTTGACGCGGTGAACCGATTTTGATGATTCTTTATTTATTTGAATGCTTGTGCTTCCATATTAATTTCATTGGTTTTGAATCTTGGGCTCCGGATATACTTTAGGAACACTCGAAAATCAATTATAAAATTAATACAGAGCGAGATATTTAAATAGGTTTTGTCTGTCGTTAGTAAAAATATAGACTTGTAATTTATTGTAATCGAGGTCGTCATCATCTCAGGTTGAGTTCGACGCCGACGCCGCCTTGACGCGGCGGAGGGGCTTAGTAGCCGTGGCTTGGTCACCCACGGCGAAGCTAAGAGGAACCTACTTGTATATTATTTGTTATTAGAAAAATAAAGATTTATTATTATTATAATAGCATTATGCGAAGTTACACCAAAGAATTTCAAGGCGAAACATATTCGAGAACTTTTACGGAATACAACGACTGTAACACGTTTCTAACTGAGGGTGGCTGCCTAAAAATGTTTGTAAGTTTTACATGAGTTTCATTTTGGGATCAGTTCCAGGGGCAGCTGTTGCCTGACAAGTTACAAGACACGAGTATCCTTAATCTGGTGAAACTTAAAAGTAAACTATTTGTGTTAAGCAGTAATGTTAATAAGTTAATTTAAATACTTAATCATAAGTTTGCTTAAAAAGGCTGATGGATGTCAAACCATCATTAATTAGCAAGCTTTTTAGCAATCCTTTGTTATATTAGCAATCATTCATAACTATTATTCTCCCTTCTAGTCTGGTACACAGGTTTATATGTTCCTTAAGGTAACTCTTAGGTGACTCTCCATACTTTTACGACCCGTAAATTACGAGCAACGATAATAAAAGAAATAATTAAATTTTATTTCATTAACATTACTATTTATTAACGTGTGCTTCTAAATAAACATATATAATTCAAGCAATTTAGTTTCAACACTTGTACTCTTTGTAAAAGATTACTAAGGTTTTTAAGAGAAAAGTTTAACACATTAAAATAAACAGTAGATACTTGTGAAATAGTGAATTCAATCTGGACCATTAAATCATTTTCGAATACAAGACTGTGCTCGATCATTGGTGCCGGCACCAATGAAATTGTTAATTTTAAGTACTGATTTATCACGTGCTCAGATTCGAAGAAAAATACCATGAGCAAACCAGAATATGTTCGCAATTATATAAAAAAAATATTTCTAAGTTATGCGAAGTCCGCCAATCCGAACTGGGGCCGCGCGGTGCTTCCATGTTACCTTTGTACAGAGGAGGCCTTCTCCCAGCAGTGGGATATATACATGTATAGGCTTCATACTTTATTTATTACTTTACTACGGGGATTTTTATATATTAAATGAAACTATTTGACGTATTTAAATCCAGAGTTTTACGGAACAGACCGAGTTGTCTTATCCCGTGACCACGAATGCTGGAAAGTGTTCGGAACGTCAATTACAACAAACGGAATTATAAACCAAAATTAAAACGCAGTAAGATTTGTAAAATAGTGAAATTTATTAAATATAAACCGCGACTGCGAATAACTAAATCTGTTTAAATAATATTTTCATGCTTTGGACAAAACAATGAGACGTATGATGTGTTGTACAACGGTGTGGTTGATAAAACGCCACACCCCGCAACAATTACATGGAATTACACGGCCAAGCGTTGCAAGACTCGTTGGCAAAGCATACCTTATAATCCCTTCAAGTATTTTTAAACATAAAATTTTATGCATTCGTCCAACTAAAGCTAATATGGATAAGAGAAAACTTTCGTGAAACATGTAAGGTTTTTATGACGGCACTTATCTCTGGGTCCCGAGGATTCATTTATAATTTAAGAGATTGTAACAACCCTTTTGCTCGATAGAACGGTACTAAAATGTAACAAAATTACAATGTATGCTAAAAATCTATTTTGAATTTCCTAAATTGGATTACTGACTTACTACTTACTTAAATTTGATTTACTTTACAGTTTTGGGGATAAATTCAAAAAACTTTTACTTACTTTATCAATCATCTTACTCATCAATATGAATTTTATATTAAGATAAAATTAAGAAAAGCTTAGTTTTATTTTAATATAAAATTCATTCAATTATCCATAATGCTTACAAATGACATGATTAAAAATTATAATATTTATATACTTTATACAGTAATATAATAAATATGTAAAATATGTCTGTTTCTCTGTTACAAGGAGCAATGTATATAATGTAAAGCAAGTGTAAGTTGAATGTGTTAGCAAGTATAATTTAAAATGTGCACATATGAATCGATCGCTTATGTTAAGTGATAACCGCCGCCTGTGGACATTGGCAACACCCGTAGGGTTTAATACGCGTTCCCACAAGGCGAAATTTGATGACTCCGTGACGCAGTTGCCAAAGTATTGGCTTCGGCGTCAGGGGTCGTGGGTTCGATTCCCACACGGGACAACTATTTGCGTGACCCACAGATAGTTGTTTCGCATCTGGATGTTTGTCTGCGTGAAATATATGTTAGTAAAAACGTCATTACAACACAGGATAATATCATTCTAAAGTAATGACAATGTTTTTTTTAAAAAAAAAAAAAAGAAAAAAAAAAAAAAGAAACGCAGAAGTAACACTTTCACTTCACGCCGATCTTCTGTGAAGTCTTGGTATTTACCCCGAAGGACCTGCCTATTCGTGCAACAGCCGAAGATGTCGCGAGACCCTACCACAGTAAAGAAGAGATTTACGACACAGTCGTAGTGATTTATTTTTATTTTTTATATATTTTTTTTTATTTTACTTTTAATATTATACATTTATTAATGTTTGTTTTTAATTAACCATTTATTATTCAGCGTACCTGAGTGATATGCTGAGTCTATAATTCATAACTAAATGGCTTATAAGTGGCGATGTTTAAGTAGGTATTTAAATTGCACATGTATATATGTACACATGTGTAATTTAAATATTGTATGTACAATACCGGGTGTATACTGCATATAATTCATAAGAATTAATTCAAGCAAAATACTCAAAAATTTTAAAACACTGTGAATTGTCTAAATAGAGTACTGGGTCGATCGGACAAAATAAATTATTAAAAAGTTTGACAGAAGCCCGTACCAATTATCTCATTCCAACTTAATTTTTATATTATGTTAAGATGCCGAGTGACGTAAAATATGAAATGACAGTGACTACTACGTATAGGGCCTACTTGATATTCAATTGACTGCCGAGCCTTCCGGCCTGCAAGTTCCCGCGCGAGGATTTCTAAAAAAAATAAAAACGTGTACACAAATACAGACGTGAAGCCGGGTGTAAGAGTACTTTTGAAGGGATAATAATCTGTTAGGCTGAGGACCAACCTTCGTAAGCGTCTTGGTGTCGGCGCACCCGAACTTGAATACGTGTCAATGGCTGTTTATTGTGGAGACCTTTATGTTATTTTATTTATTTTATTTTATTAAGGCACACAAACAAATGTCCAAAAATTGATATAATCATTAACATATTACACAATTATAATGATAAAAACATGCACATTCGACAACGTATACCCAAAGTTATGTTTAGCGAGACAAATTTATGCATGTTATTTTAACTTAATTGTATATTTTATTTTTTAAGTGACATTTTTTTTTATTAACTTTGTACGATTACTCTGCTAACGAGCGACAAGAGATGCATTACTTCATATGAGAAACAGAAAATAAGTCGTAATATTAATACGATGAATTGTCTCTTATTAATTGGGTTTAGACCCAGTGGAACCCTCCTCTTCAGCCACTCTCCATGTCCTCCGCAACCGAGGTAGAGTGTTTGTTGTTGTTTGGCTACTTCCCAATCCTCTGCGGCTCAGCGGGACAGCACGGTAATGCGACACTGTTGGGGCCTCAGGAAGGAAAGAAGGGTTTCCTACCCTCTGCGGGCGAGAAGTGGTGTGGAGTGAAACCACATAAAAGGTCTGCCGCTGGGTGCAGAGATGCTTGCTGCTTTTTATCAGTGGCTCTCCCAGCTACCATGAACACTGGGCAACAGGCTTGGGGGGTTTTACGATCGGAAGGTGCGACTTATGTTCCAGCACTTACCTGGAGGAGAGGCGGTTGCTCCTCGTGGGGCTACTGTGGGAGCTAGCGCCGGCTGGGGCGCGGAAGGGGCAAAATCGTTCCCGTGACCCTGTCAATATGCCCTGAGTGGAACATAATGGGGTTTTTACTCGGTGCGAGTCGACATTGCCCGCATTGCCCCGCGAGGGGTGGATTTGTGTGGACATTTCCCCCACGCGAACAAAAATTTTGCTTCTCTTGGCCTTAACCGTGGCGAATCAATGACTGCGATACTCCTTAATCACCATTAGACGAGATTCAGATGAATTTGGAAATAATTAAAAATTTTTCGTGTAAAAAAGTGCATTTCATTTCGGACTGCGGCATTAAGCTGAATGCGGTCTGTTTGACGTATACACGACACACAAGTTATAATAATTATGCTGTTTAAGTGTACGTACTGCAGTTGTTCCAACTGTTCTCGCCTTATGTGGCGTATTTGTGCAATAAATGTTTTCTTTTCTTCGTTTTTGATTTTGAAATACAAATACGTAATTTTTTATTCCACTTTAAAGGTAAATTAAGGAATAGTGTCCGCTTGATGTTCTTTAAAGACTAAAGATAAGTGATTTTAAGATAAGAATTCAAGCGTAAATTTTACCTATTGTGATTTTAACATCTCGCTCCCCTTTGTTGCGAACTCTTGAACGGAGTTGAAAATGTTACTTTTACATTTTAGGGGCCTTATTACGTGCTTAAATACCGCGCGAATGCTCGGTCTTTTGTATTGTATGTTCATTACAGATTCTTCTTGAAGATTGTTCACTTGAATACCGGTCTCTTGTCTTCTTTTTGATACGCCAACTGGTTCTCTGTATAGTCGGCAGAATTCGCGAATAGGACGATGATGAACTTAGGTTCCGTGCCATAATGTATTTTCTATTCTGCAACGGGTAGAATAAAACAGTAATTGACATATAGACATGAGTTTTTGGTCACGAGTCTGTTTGAACTTTATTTTGATGGTATCAAATTTATGAGATACTTTTTTTTTATGAAAAACTAAACCGATAAGGTACGCATTTTTTATGTTAGGAGGTGGCAAACGACCTGGCGGTTCTCCTAGTACTATGTGTTAGCCCTATGCGTTGCCACCTTTAAATAAAGTGAGCTCCGACTACCTCACTCACCAGACGAAACGGAGAAGTACAAAACTTCAAATTTTCCGGACGGAGACGCCAATTCGTGCAACAGCGCAGACTGTTGCGTGGCCCCACCACAGTTAATAAAAATCTATTATTATTATGGTGGGGACATTTATTTGCTTCCTCGTCTGGTTGGGTTTATAAATAAAAATAAACATAATATATAAATATATTGCATATATGAAATAAATATTATACATAAAAATATTACCAGGAGGAGAGGCTCGCTTCCCGTAGAGGGGCTACTGTGGGGGCTGGCGCTGGCAAGAGCGGATTTGCGGAGCCATTTTCCCCACGAGAACAAAAAGTGTGGTTCTTTTGGCCTTAGCCGTGGCCAATCAATGACTGCGAAACTCCTTATAGCGTCAGATGAGATTTAGATGAATGTGCAAATAATTTAAATTGTATTTATTGCAGCCGGCTCGGCTGTTGCACGAACGGGTAGGCTCGTCCGGATAAGTACCACGACCACACAGAAGACCGGCGTGAAGTGGATAATACTGTCGCGTTTCGTCTGTTGGTTGAGGTGGCCGGAGCCCAATTTTCAAAAGGTGGTCAACGCATCTGCCACCCTCGGGTGTAGCAGATGTCCATGGGCGGCGGTATTCACTTACCATCAGGTGAACCGTCTGCTTGTTTGGCAACTTTTCACATAAAAAAAAGTTCATATTTTCTTATTATTACGTCGGGTAAGATCGAAAAAATATTATGCATATTTCATTACTCAGTGGTTGAGGTGGCCGGAGCCCAAATTTCAAAAGGTGGTCAACGCATCTGCCACCCTCGGGTGTAGCAGACGTCCATGGGCGGCGGTATTCACTTACCATCAGGTGAACCGTCTGCTCGTTTGGCAACTTTTCACATAAAAAAAAAGTTCATATTTTCTTATTATTACGTCGGGTAAGATCGAAAAATATTATGAATATTTCATTACTCAGTAATTTGTATCTAAATGTAATTTCCACAATACACGATTTACCAAAAAAAAAAACAAACCGAGGTTCTCCAGGTACTATTATTTATAACTAGTTGAATCAAATAAGAAAAATTCCCAGAGGACCGGGATCAGTCATTGAATTGTAATGTAATAAACTGTAACCAAGTATTTATAAATGAAAAATATCTTATGTTTAAGAATAACATTATTCAGCCTACTTCATATTCTATTATGCAAACACATCGTTATTAATATACATTCTTCATAAGACATTTTTAAATTAAAGTTATTTTTTTATGAATACTATTCAATTTATTCCACCCGTTTATTTTTCGTCAATAGCATAAAACGTAGGCTTTAACAAAGAATTATTGAAGTAATGGCGTACCGACATAAAACACCCTTGAGAGATAAAGTTACATAAAGACACTTTTCAATATTGAACTCTTATATCTTGTGAAAAGGCAAGCTTATACTTTGAACGCATTTGCGACTCCTCTGATGTTGAGTATCACTGATTACGAAATTATTTGTCTCCTTGTCTGTAAAAAAAAAAAACTATAATCCAGTTCCAAAATTTAACACTGAAATATTGGTATAGATATCTGTTAAGCTTGAAAGATTGAACCATTTGGAATGACGCCAAGAATAGTTGGCAAGAAGTTTAAGCACATTACTACTTGGATAGTAGAACAGCGACACATGTGTCGAGAGACCCTTCTCAGCTGCGGTATATCTGTTCTTATCTTGCGTATAATATAAAACTATGAACAAACTTCAATGCACACAACGTCTTTTTAGGGTTCCGTATCCAAAGGGTAAAACGGGACCCTATAAATAAGACTCCGCTGTCTGTCCCCATGTCACCATGCTTATATCTCATGAACCGTGATAGTTAGACAGTTCAAATTGTCACAGATGATGTATTTCTGTTGCCGCTATAACAACAAATACTAAAACAGAATAATAAAATATTTAAGTGGGGTCCTATACAACAGACATGATTTTTTTTACCCTTTTATAGTTAATGGTACGGAACTCCTCGGGCGCGAGTCCGACTCGCACTTGGCCAGTTATTTTTTTCATGAAAAGATGGCAAGCATTTTAGGGATTCACCTGATGTGAAGTGATTACCGCTACCCATAAACAAAAAAATGGTCGTCAGGTATCTAGCACATCAGACGAAACGCAAAAGAAAAATACGTCTACAAATTATAAATGAAACTAAAAAAAAAAATAAACGCGATAAATCGCGTAAATACAAGAAATTATCAAAATACGTCTACCTCACGCCACCCTTCTTTCTGTGTGTGTGTGAGGCGAATGGACAAAAGCTGCAAGCGGCAGGGCACACAGGGACAGACGAGTAGATCAGTTTTAAGTAGAAAAGTGCAAAAAAGTCTAATAGCGGTAAGATATTTGAAATTAGTCTTCATACTAATCATATACATTAGTATATATATATATATATATTCATTGAATTAAGGTATATAATTTAATATATTCTTCGGAAGCGTAATAAAAATAACGCATAAATGAATTTTGTAGGACGTGGCTGCTGTTGAAAATTAATACCACTAAATTGCGTAAAGAGCGGACGATCGGTTTCTGAAACACTGATCAACCGTTATCGATTGCAAATAATGATTGCATATGTCTTTTTCATAAAGAATGAATACTCTCTAGATCAAAATTTTGATAAAATTTTGTTATTTTTCTTTTGTTACGCTAAAGAAGTGAAACTTCTTACGTACACTTTTTATACACGGACCGGGAATTTGAATTCAACGCTACAAAAGACATGGAAACATTTTATTTAACAAGTAAAATTATTTTTTTATGAACTATATAAAAACAGTTGAACAAATCTCAGGTCCTTATCACAGAACATAAATCAGGACTCCAATACAACCTATCCCATCTGATACTAAACTAGTTTAAATTTCCCTGTTCAGTGTTTACCTCGGGGACGAACAGTCTGACTAAATTGTGTATGCAATGTTGGAGGCAATTTTGCTGAAAGTTTAATTGCGTAGGACAAACATCACTTCAAGCACTCGCCATATCGTAGATCTCGGATTTTTTTTTATTTAGAAACCTTCAACCTAGATTAGAATTTAATAAATTAATGAGGCTATGAATTTAGTGACCCCTACATAGTGGTGGCGAACTTTCTCTCTTTGTTCCTGAAGCTCAGGTTGTGTATTGCACCCGCTACCATCTTGGCTTGGCACTAGGTGCTAGAAATTTCACAAATTTCTTCGATTTGTGTTGTAATTAAAATAAATTAATGGTTGAAGTACCAAAATATCAGCGAGTTATAAACTGCTTTACCATCCTCAGAAGACCTAGAACTTAATGTCTGAATATAAAATTAAGTGTGTAAACGCTTCAACAACAAATAATAGTGGCATATTACAGTGCAAGCGTTCCCGGCTATATTTTATACATTGGAAAATTTCAGAGCAAAATGCGGACTAATTTATAAAACCGTCACATTCCAAGCGTTGAGCTTAAAACCTTAATCAATTTATACCAGTTAGCTCCGTTCACAGCGAATGGGAAATTGTTAAACTCTTTTCATTACAGTTTGGCGTTTATTATGAACGGCAATAAGCTGGAAATGTTTTGGTTTTACTTTTACACTGCTCAAGATATAGTTTTTTTATATTAAATATATTTAGATTTTAAAATCTATATACATATTACTTAGAGCATCAGTTTTCTCGATCGTGAATAGTTCTTCAAATCTAAGAAGCTGAAAATGCGCGATAATATTTTTTTTTGTTTTAAAACATTGCCCATACTGTAGGATAACATTACCCTATGTTGTAAGAACGTTTAATATATATATAAATTTAACGTGGACAAACACACGGAACCTAACCAATTATCTGTGGGTCACACAAATAGTTGTCCCGTGTGGAAATCTAACCCACGACCCCCGGCGCCGAAGACAATACCTTGCCAACTGCGGCACGGAGTCATCAAAATGTCAACTTACTGCAACGATGTGAGACACTCGCTCACTAAAAGTATTACATTAAAAAATCTTCCCTTCGTATTAAAATACAGAAATGTTAATACTAATACGAGAAAAAGGCTAAGGTATTTTCCAAAAAAAGTAAAACTTTCAAACCTTCGTTAATAAAACTAATATTGGTAGAGACATTTTTATGAATGTCTCGAATCATCCTTAAAAATCAAATAAATAAATAAACATTCAACGTTTCATGCAGCTTGCATTACACAATGTCTAAAGTTGCAACTGTCTCTATACTTAGATGACCAGCGGTGACTAGGTATTAAATAACGTATATAAATTCTTTAAAATTCGTTATTTATTTAAATACAACATCAGGCTTTTTCCTTATTTAAATCTATTGGCATTTAATAATTCAATTATTTCAAAATATCAATTCTGTACATCATAAGAACACTTAACAAAGTACAAGACAAGAAAGTGCATTAGACAGAGATGAACAAGCTTAGAAAACTAGCTTAGAAATCGAAAGGTCTTTCATTAAATACTTGTATATAATCAAAGCGTAAAATATTCTCGTTAGTATTCAACTGTTATCTGCAAACACTAACACACTTGTTCCTTACTATATTGCATGTTAACAGTTTAAAAGTAGAGTAAACCAAAGTGACAGCCTATATATGTTCCACTGCTGGGCAAAATGAATCCAAGAAATAAAAAAATTAAAATATTTAGGACACATTTTTACACAACGTTTTCTAGTCCCAAACTAAGCAGCGCTTGTAATGTGGGTACTAGATAACTGGTAAACATCCTTTTCTTTTGTAGATAAATACATATATAAATATATAAACACCCCAGACACTAAAAAAATACCATGTTCAGCACACAATATTTTTCTAGTAGTGGGGAACGAACCCACACCCTCAGGCCGGAGAGGCAGGTGTACTACCGACTACACTAATCGGGTAAATCACCCAAAAATCCCACTTCAATCTTCATCACCACACAATACTTCAATCAATACAAGGAAGTTTTACAAATTGGTAAATAAATGAATTTGAAATGCTTTGTTTGACAAAATGTCTAATTTAGAAATAAAAGCTTTTGCCGTATTCAGTTTAAAGCATCTTAAATGATTGCTAATTTTCATTGATGAGTAGACTTTTCAGTGAGTAGCTTCTTGCCCAATAATCCAGAAGGGTTGGCTCGAATCTATTAATACGCGATGTTTGTTAACTATCTACAGTGGATTTTATCCGTTACACTCACAATTTTTTTTAATTTTGATATACAGAGTTGAAGAATTAGGTGATCAATAGATAAATATGCGATGTTTTTTAAATGTTCCCAGTTTATTATATTCATTACACTCACATATTTTTTTATTTTAATATTCAGGGCCGAAGAATTAGGCGAACAATAAACTTTAGTTATATGCTGAGCGAATGAAGTCTGTATAATTGACAGAGTGATATTAAAGCCAAACATTCGCTCTATTGGTGAGTTTTCTTTTATTAAAAATAATAGTTTTTATTTAAGCTCTGTTACCAGAATGTTTAATATAAATTTATTAATGTTGACTTAGGCGTATACTAGGTAAAAGACAAGACCGCTACGATACTCATAATAACTAATCAAAGCTCTTTGTCCCGGCTGAGGTACCGGGACTGGTGGAGGAATTTAATAAGTGAAAAGCATCCCGTGAAATATTCCACTGATTCATTATATCCTGGCTCGGGGACAAATAACTCGGATATGACTAAAAGCTCAAATCATTCGAGCATTAATCTTGACTTATTGGGAAGTTTCTTCGTTAATGCAATTTTTGTGACGGTCGACGGTTACCAATTTGTATTATAATTTGATAAAAAAAATTATGACGTAAAATCTACTAGTCAATGATAGTTTTGATTTGACATTAGGATTGTTTTTAATTTTTAGCCATATTGATTAAATTGGGTCCACCTATATGCTTTTATGCTTTTATTTTACCAGTTTTAAAAGAGCGTATTTGATATTGGCATACAAAACACCACTTTAACCAGGTTACAAAGAAGTAAAAAAAGTTCATTTTGTTTTTGGAGAATTAAAGTTATTGGTACTTCTAACTAATGGTTTAGCGTATTATTCACAAAAAAAAACTCCAAATGTGCGACTAACGTTTTTAGAAACTGTAATAAGTCACCATAAAAACTGTAAGTAGTAACTATAAAAATAGATATTATTATGTGTATTTTTATACATAAAAAAAATTATTCATGTGATTAGAACACATTGTTCTAAAACTGTTATCACGAGACATGTAAGGCGTACGAGCCATGTGGGAGGGGCGGATGGGTATTGAATTTTCGTTCGACCCGAACTATAATACGTTGCATTTTATTTGTGAACATGAATGTGATCAGATGTGCCCTTTCGATTTTTCTCATACATTCGTGTCAAACCAAGGACTGCGTTATAGACAATCGTGCACCCAAAACGGCGTGGGAGACTCAGCTGCGAAAGGATCTCATTGGCTGTAGCGACCGCCACGAACCGCCAGATGTCAACAACACCCAAGTAGCTCTCAAGTTCATCTTGAAATCGTTCTACTTCGGTAGCAAAGAGGAAAACTTTTATATAAACACTTGGCTCCGACTCTCCTGGAACGACCCGAGGCTCGTTTGGGACCCGGCGAAGTACGACGGCATCGCCGAGGTTCTCCTACCCAGCATGCTTATCTGGACGCCCATTCTGCGTCTGTACAGCGCCAGCAGGTTGGCCGGTTTCGAGGACATCGAATTGTACGTGAGCCAGTGCCGCATCAGTAATGCTGGTAGGGTCGAGTGCATACCGCGGGTCCTCCACCACTCCGTCTGCAGTACGAGACTCAAAGACTGGCCGTACGACACGCAAAATTGCACGTTCGAGTTCGGCACCCGTTCTAAGAAGGATCGCGTCACTTTTACTTTCAACTCTTCCCGCACAGTGCTGTTAGGTGCCGAGTACGGCCCTGGCTGGAACATAATCGAGCACACGAAACGCGAAGATCCAAACGCTTCGAGGTTCTACCTCAACTTCATGCTGGAGCGCCAAGGCGAGGGGTTGGCCGCGATCATAGTGGTGCCCCCACTAGTGCTTACACTTCTAACTCTCATGTGCATGGCGCTGAACTTCGACGACGGAACCCGCTTGGGTCTGCTCTGTTTCAGTCTACTTAACCAGTTCTTCTTCCTGCAAGAGATCAGCAGTGATATACCAAATAGTGGCGCCGATACACCAACAGTTCTGTTGTATCTGCGAACTTCAATAATTTTGACTTTAATTGCCATCGGAATAACGTTCCTTTTACGCTACCTAAGAAGGAAATGCAGCCCACCATCCAATATTATTCTGATGACGACGGAAAAAATAATCGATTCGTACGGAAAGTACTTGGTGTGGCCCAAGTGGGAGGCTAATGTGAGTGGTTATGAAAACGATGACGTCACAATAAAATATAAAACGGTTTGGAATGACTTAGCTATTGTCGTCAATTTTATTTCTATGATAGTTGTTGCAGTTATGTATGTAGCAATGTTTTTTGCTTACATACCACAACAACAACTTGACTATTAATAAGCGACAACTTTTGTTTTGATTTTATTGCTGACTTTGATTAAGAAGAAGCAGTGTATATAAATTAATAATTAGATTTTCTATCTATGATTATTTTTAATTTTACAAAGGTTCACAGAACATAAAAACATATATTCACAACAAC
This sequence comes from Iphiclides podalirius, assembly GCA_933534255.1. Lineage (NCBI taxonomy): Eukaryota > Metazoa > Arthropoda > Insecta > Lepidoptera > Papilionidae > Iphiclides > Iphiclides podalirius. The sequence goes on along the minus strand of OW152839.1, from coordinate 8,271,544 downwards.
AGGTGAAGATTTCTAATGTAAATGTAGATATAAAATTCCTTAGTGAGTCCTAAACGAGGTCTCGGCAATCCACAGTATTATAATATTACGAAATATAAATACTAATAAAAGTGATTTTAATCCGATGTAACACAGACCAACGATTGTATATGATACTCTTAACATATTGTAAAAAACTTTTTTCTTAAGTTTACGGTTGAATAAAAAGTATTACTTTTAATATTTTTCTTAATAATAATTTTTTTTCTTCTCGCTAAATACCTAAGAGTGTCAAACCTTTTTCGATTTTATGGAACTCGTTATTTTGCTCCATAATGCGGTCACTAATTTTATTTTTGAGCCAACGAGTAAATTTTTTCTTATGGTTGTATCTTACAAAACTAATTTTGGTGTCTTCGTTGTAATACAACTGGAATGTTTCTATTCACCGGGAGCTTTGCCATGACTGTAATACAATTACTGTCGGTTTGTTTCAGTTGAAATATCATCCTCTGCAGGGAATGGGACCTAAGGGGTACATCGTTTTTCAAATGAATGCATGAATTAATTGTTTGCTATTTCGACAATCATAAAGATGTATTTACAAAAGAGTCATCGATGCATCTTATATCATTAAATTTATAGATGAATCTAATATGGTATACATTGAGGAACTAACCATTTTATTGTTTGCGAAGATAAGAGCAGAACTATAAATCATTAATTCTGAATTCTATGTAAAATTTCGACGTTTCATAAGAACTATAATATAACTATTAATAAAGATATTTTGAATTTGAATTTTGACTATTTGAAGTATAGAAGAGAAGTATTTCAAGTATAAATATAGATACCCTATACGTGTCGCCTGGACTCTGTAAAACGACCAATGATAAGGATATCGGTGGGAGGCCTTGACATTTTACATTTTACCATCAATCTAACACAATACATGTTGCTAAACGATTCATCGCGTTACGGCATGATGACATAACAACGATTTAAAAGTGGAGCATACTTAATGCTATTTTATTCGTTGTGATGCGAGAACTCTATTACGGCTTTATTCATTTATGTAATATAATATAACGGCATATTTTAATTTTCTTTATTGCCTTTTTTACGATAGCATAGAGACAGACACTTCTAAAGTTTAAATAAATGTTAACTACACTTTCTAAGTTTTAACGGTTATGTGAATTCTTCATTGTTTGCTTGTCCCTTGTATAATTTATTTATATGAAGGTCTGTACAAAAAGATACTCATTATGATAGAAAAAATGTATGCAAGTGACCTTTCTTGTGGTAATCGAACTTAAACTTAACGTAAATAATTCACGATAAAGCACATCAAAACACAGGTGTTACTAATGATTTATTCATCGCGCTAATTGCCCTTTTTAATAGAGCCGAATTTCAATCGTCTTTTTATGTGGAAGGTTCCGGAAAAATAACGTTTATTTCTAGAATAAAAACTGGTGAAGTTTTTCAAGACTGTGGACATAAGACGTTGGCAAGCATGACGTTAATTGGATGATCGTTACAACGCACTGGTGAATAAGGCTTATAAATATACAATGGGTAAAACAAAAACGGTATGGGTAAAATAAAAACTGTCGCGAAATTTATGAAAGCTGCACTGTATGTGATGAATGTCGTTCTAGGGTTGAATGTGACTTGTAGGTACTTGACTTTCTTTCCCTAAGCGATCGGTTGGCCGTATAATATAATGAAGTGTATTGATATTTGCGGAATCAATTGCCGAGGCGAAATGCGGCGCTTTAGAGTTGTAGAGTCAGTCTTTCTTTTCTATGCTGTAAATATCATTCAGTGTTGATAACTTCAGTGTTATAAATCAGTTTTGATGACTACGAGCAAAGAAAATTTTCGAGGTGTATGCTTTTGTTGAGAGCTTGAAGCACTGCCATAAGGCAATTTACTTTTCAGCTAATTTGCATTAAATTTCATGTACAATTTAGTATGACTATTGCCCCCGGGGGCTACTGAACAAGCAAATTTGAACTAGATCAATGGCTGAGGAGATAAGTCGTGTTAGTGTTATGATTTATGCCTTGTAATAAACTATGGAAATTGTAGATAGTTGAAACATTCCAATGCGACATTTTTATTCACAGTATAACTGAAACAGTAAAATAAAAAGTTTCTTTTCCTGTAAAAATTAAACTATTTTACGGAATGTACATATCTAATTTCGTTTTTTATTAATCAAGCTCAAGAAACAAAAAATATAAGCATTAGCTACGTGTATCCACAAATCGTAGACTATAATATGCTTCATAGATGCAAGAGAGGCTAGGTTTTTACGAGCTTGATGACTCTACCTAAGCACAGTCAGACATGACATACATGTATTAAAAGAATGAGGGATTTTGGTTAAAACCTATCCGATATGTGGACTGTGACATTAATAGCCGTCGACTGTGTTATTCGTTGAATCTAATATATAAAATTCTCGTGTCACCGTGTTTATAATTGAACTACACCGAAACGGCTCGACCGGAATTCGTGACATTTTGTGTGCATATCGGCCAGGGTGGAGAATGAGACATCTATTTTTCATCCCGCTAAATGTTAATGGTGGTCCACGCCTAATTATTTCTTTTATATAAAATTTTTTGTTTTTATTTTTTTATGATACAGCATACAAAAATACATACAACCCTAAATTTTCACCCCTCTACGCAGACGTAGTCGCGGGCAGCAGCTAGTAACGGTATACTTGTAACATGTGTTTACCGCGCATATTGTAATTGTCTATTGGGGCTATTTAAGGTTTTCACTTTCAATTCTTGAAGCCACCAAAGCCTTTTTATAAGTCACAGACTTTTTTACATTTGTTTATTTCTTTCTGACAACAATTAGGTAAAATCGTAATAGGCATTTGAAAAGGTAATTATGGTCCGAATATGAGTTTCTGATCATAAATTAGCTGTGATACTTTCTGAGATAGTTTGCGAAAACATCATTTTTTCCTGTCCACTTCAGGTTAGAATACACAACTAGCATTATACACATTAAAAAGTTGTTGAATAAATTACATTTCTCACTAAGGTTGAAATAGATACTTTTTCTCATCGAATAGAATAATCTGATTATATATTGATCATTAATTATATATTGGGGTACAATTCAGTCGCAGGTACAAAAAAAAATTGTGAGATTTAATATAAACATTGTCCGTAGAATCTCCACGCAACTCATGTTCTCGATGCTATCTTCTAAATAAGGTCACACGTTCCTCTCTTCTACACAGGATAAAAATTTTGTTCAAACGCGTGGATATGGTTTATTTTTTTTACACTGTGCATAAATTTCGGCAAATTATGGCAAAGAATTCGATCCCCACACGGGACCACTGTTTGTGTGACCCATAGATATTTCCGTATCTGGGTGTTTGTTCACATGAAATTTATGTTTGCAAAAACGTCCTTACAACACAGGAGAATGTTATCATAAAGTAATTTTTTTGCCTAAAAAATATTTTGTTAACATAAATTTCTTTAGAATCTTACTGAGAAATTTCTGTAGTAATCTCCTGGGCTTAGATGTATTCAAAGGAATTTTCCTCCTCCTAAAATTAACGTTTCTAAAATTTACGACATAAAAATTTAAAAATCAACACGCGAAAATAAATCGTATCGTTATAAATACAATATTGACTATTTGCAATTAGTTTCTTCAAAAAATAATCGTCGCATCCATAACATTGTTGCGTTACATGCGATCCTTGACAAATTCACCGCAAGGTGTTGAATTATATTATGGTATTTTACAAGTTTTAGGAGCGCAATACAATTTTAAATTAACAATAAAAGGGAATGAGCGCAGATTCTAGATATGCGGTATTTTATAAATATACTTAATGAAAACGTTTTTTATGCATTGGTTTTCACGACAGTCATCATAAAAATTATTTTAATTTAATTCAGTTTATTATAATAGTAAGACAGTTGACTTATCAGACAGTTGTCGAGCGATCGATGGAAACGTTAATCTGTTTTGTGCCAAACAAAGTTCTTCTTTCTTTCTTTCTTCTTTTATAATATGGTTTTTAACACTTTTCCTTGATCCTGAACCTAGTTTCTTTAATTTCACCCCTGAATCGGCGGAACATTAAATGAGAAATAAACCAACAAAGGTATAGTTATAACCAACCACGACCTCACAGAAGACCGGCGTGAAGTAAAAGTGTTATGCTTTTGCGTTACGTCTGGTGAGTGAGGTAGCCGGGGCCCACTTTATTAACGGTGGCACTTTATTTAAAGGTCGCAACGCATATGCAACACTCCAGTTGTAGCAAATGTCCATGGGTGGCGGCTATCACTTAACATCAGGTGAGAGGCCATCTCGTTTGCCACTTTCTCACATGTAAGTACAATTACATGATATACGTTTTTTACAGCTGAATCACAAAGGGCCTGAGATACGTTTCACTTTACTGAATCTTATCCTTTAAACGAGCAATTCTTGTATATATATATATATATATATATATATATATATATATATATATATATATATATATATATAATCGGAATCTCGGAAACGGCTCCAACGATTTTCATGAATTTTAGTATATGCGTAGATTCGGAGGCGAAAAATCGATCTAGCTAGGTCTCAGAAAATGTCCTTTTATCCCTGTTTTCAGGGAATGAAAAATATTATTCGAATACGACGGTAAATTTCACCGAAAAAACAATGTTATAATAGCTCGGTCGGTAATCGGGCGGCCGCTAATAAACAGCCACGAAACAGAAGGCCGTGGTTCGTATCACGATCATTTACACATTTATTTTTTTTCTTTTTTTTCGATTCCAGATCATTGCTTTCTTTGTTTTAAATTTTTTGTCGATTTTGTTATTTTGTTATTTTTTTCCCTTTTTTTTAAAGTTCTTTCTTTTGTGAAAAACATCAGTAAATATTTTCTTATTATTACGTCGATAAGATCGAAAAATATTATGCATATTTCATTACTCAGTAATTTGTATCTAAATGTAATTTCCAAAACACTCGATTTACCAAAAAAAAAAAGTCCTCCGGGTACTACTTATTACACGATCAAAAAATCGTTACAACGAAATTAATGTTTGGGACAAGTTAGCCGAATAACTTGAGGACACGTGCGCGCCGCGAAACTTGACGATCGAGTCCCATCTGCTTGTTTGTGTAATTTAATTAACAATTTGTCGCCGGAGCGATTTTTACTCCAGAAATGTGGTGAATTTTCATTTCTGTTGTGATTGCTCATTAAAGCATAAATTCAAATTCAAATGTTTAAACTATTTCATTATTACAGTTCATTGTTAAAATACTATTATTGGTTTGGAAAGAAAAGTAACGAAGTTGATCTGAGAAGAAACGATAAAAATGATTCACCGGGACATTTTTTTGACCAATTTTTTGTTTTTTAACAATAAAATATTTTTACTACATGATTTACGATATATATGAGAGCAGTGATAGCTCAGTTCATTCTCTCATACCGGGCGCTCGCCTTTAATTCAATGTGCTCGAGCAACCTGAGTTCGATCCCCGGTGTCGGCACCAATGAAATTGTTAATTTTAAGTGCTGACGTGCACATGCTCAGCGGTGAAGGAAAACATCGTGAGAAAATCTGTACATTTTCGAAATCATAACAAAAAAAAATAACATTTTCAAGATATGTGAAGTCCGCCAATCCGTATTGTGGCCCAGATACCCTGTACAGAGGACGCCTTCTTTGCCGAGACTGCCCAGATCGCGTTACATGGCGACGTCCTAAGAAAGTTACGTTGTCCTAAATTCATCGGCATAATTCTGCTCTTCTTACACAGATACTCAAGATTAAGAGTGTTTTAACTATGCGAATACTACTAACGGTATTAATACAAACACATTAAAAGACGGGCGTTATGGTTCATTGATCTAGCCACAACCAGTTCACCGTCGCATATCGACTTAAGTCAAAATATAAACAAGTCTATCTTTACGTCTTGTCTTGTATCTTGTATTAACTGATGTTTTTGCTTTCAGTCCCGAGACTATTAAAGCTTCATCTGACGCAGAACCGGTGGGCTAGCCAGAAACCACGGGTTTGGGCCCTCCGCTGTGGGTAGGGCCGCGCATGTGCTCATGCGTGCGTTTAACTACGACATGTCATCTAAGGGCCATCGAAGTTGCGGTGCGGACCGAGACCCCGATGGCCGTCGACTGTGTTTTTAGCTAATCGGTGGCTGGGGGCGGTGAGAACCGCCCTGGAACGCGGGTGTACCTTGTGTACGCGTTGTGTTGGTCTCGCCGTGCTCGGAGGCGAGGGCGAACTAGTGTGTTTGTTGTTGCACTAACTGTGGGTGTAGTGTTGTCCGGCGGGACCCCCGGCGGTGGGTCCGGCGTATCTAAGTCCCCTTCCTCGACCGGGTCGATGAGGACGTTTCACGGGCGACGCTTGTTGATGTTCGCGTTTGTGTCGGGTTGGTAATTTGCTGCGCTTACCACCAGAGGGTTGGGATGATGTTCGGCTCTATCGAAGAACCGTTTGGTCAGGTCTTTAAAATATTCGCGAATCGTCGGGAGTCTGCAATCGCTGTGCAGATCGACGTTGCGTTGATACCACTGCGCACCGGTTGCACGGCGGATGAACTTATTTTGTACTATTTGCAGCTTGTACAAGCGAGTAGAGTGCGTGTGGGCGAAGATCATGCATGCGTAGGACATAATAGGTCGTACGCAGGTCTTATATAATAATAATTTGTGCCTTAAGGGCATTTTACTTTTAGCATTAGTTAAATTGTGTAGCCGGCCGGAGACGAACGCGGCTCTATTACGAACGTTATTAATGTGCGTAGTAAATGACATACGCGAGTCGAAAGTGACTCCTAAGTATTTGACCTTTTTCTCCCAGGGGAGCGGTTGGCCATAAAGGGATATTTGCCCCAACTTTCTGCATTGGCGAGGACCATTATAAAGATGTGACGGGTAAGTACTACGTGTGAAGTGAATCGCTACACTCTTTTCGGGAATTATTTCTATTCTCCATTTGCGGAACCAGTCGCCGAGGCGGTCGGCGGCGCTTTGGAGTCGAGTGGTTAGTAGTCTAAGGTTGCGGTCTGAATAAAAGAGCGCCGTGTCATCCGCAAAAAGCGCGAGATTGACGTGGGGGTCTTTAGGTATATCGCTCGTGTAGAGCGTAAAGAGCAAAGGTGAGAGGCAGGAGCCTTGTGGTACGCCGGCCGTGAGGCGGCGGCTTGTGGAGAGGGTGCCTTCAACTCGATATCGAAAAGAGCGGTTTGACAGGAAGGCCCGGATGGTGTGTACGAGCCTATCTGGCACTTTGAGTGTGTACAGCTTGTAAAGCAAGCCGTTGTGCCAGACCTTGTCGAATACTTTTGCGACATCGAAGAAAAGAGCCCCTGTACTAATATGTTTAGGGTGATTTATGCCTTTTAGGATATGTTCCGTTAGGCGAAATAGTTGATCGGGACAGGAATGTCTAGCTCGAAAGCCGAATTGTTCCGCCGGCAGAAGGCCGTTGGTAAACACGTGTTCATTGAGCCTGTTTAATAAAAGCCGCTCGTAGAGCTTCCCCAGGCAACTGAGGAGGCTGATGGGACGATAACTAGAGGACTGGTTGGCTGGTTTATTCGGCTTGCGAATGCCGATAACCGTGGCTTCTTTCCAGTCGTCGGGAAAGGAGCAACTGGAGAGTAAAGTGTTGTAAATGGTCGCCAGTAAACAGATAAGCGGCCCAGGGAGAGCTTTAAGAATTTTGTTACTGATATTATCTGGGCCCGGGGCGGATTTAGGTTTTAGATTTTTAATAATATCTTGGACCTCTTCGGGGGTCACTGAATTTAAAGGTTCGCCTTCCGGTGGAAGCGCAGCCCTAGTCACGATTACGCGGTCCACCTCCGTTAGGTCGACTGTATCGGTGTGTTCGCGCGATGGCGTACATTGCTGCTCTAGGTTGTCCGCAAGGCATTCGGCTTTTTCGGAGTCATCTAGGGCTACTGAAGCGCTATTAGGTCTAAGTAACGGCGGTAGAGATTCGCGGGGGTCTGCTTTCAGACTGCGGGCCAACCACCAGTAGGCGGTGTGCGATGGCTCGATGTCCTCTAGGAGATTGTCCCACGTTGTATGTCGGTGTTCCGATACACGATCTTTGACTTCTAGCTGAAGGCGTCGAAGTAGGGTTCGGTTCGATTCCGATCGGTATCTGTCGAAGGCGCGTTTGGCTGCAATTTATAATTGGCGGCGGTGGCTTGATTTTTCGCTCGGAGGTGAATGTCGGTTCCGACTGGGCAGTCGCGGCTGCCTTTTTGGCGGGCGTCGCGGTGGGACGGTTTGACGGGGTGGCCTCGCTTTCATGGTGGCTGTCCGTAGCGGGGCGTTTCTTGCCCTTTTTGCGCGATTTGACGACGGTGAAGCCGTCGGCGTTCGCGTTGTTAGCGGGGGTCGTTTCGACCTCCATGTCTGAGCCGCCGTCCGATTGTGAGTCGGGAACGACAGCGCGGAAGGGGGCCGAAATTGGTGGCGCGGAAGGCGCGTTAGGATCGATCGCGGCGGCGGAGGTCGACGCGACGGGCGTTTCGATAGTCGCAGAGGGCGACACAATAGCTGGCGCAGAGGGCACCGGAGATGGCGGCGAGGCGGCAGCCGGTGAAGCTGGACTGTCGTTAGAGAATTCGACGACGATGCGTCGTTCCCTCGCGAAATTCAAATATTTTACCCATAATTCGGGGCATTCTTGACGCAGGAATTTCTCTATGAGGGAACCCATGTCGACGCTTGAGCCTTTGGGGCTTGCGCCCCGCCGGCGTGTGGTTTACTAAATAGGCCTCCCCACCTTGCGGCAGGGAGGTGTGTGCCTAAAATTATCCTTTAATCGCCTGCGCTTTAGGTGCGCTAGGGTGAGTACCTAGCTGTCGCCTAATGCAACAAGCACACAGGTAAAAATTACAATGCCGCCTCTGAGACGAGAAATGTGTGTAGAATTCTACTTACGGACAGGAACCTGCCTACGAGCACAACACTACACTAACACTTTCCGCTCGGAAGTCGGGCAAAGTTTCTTCGTTCTTCTATAATGTTTCTTCTTTCTTCTATAACTTTTCTTCACTTCACTCTTCTTGCTTGAGACTTCCCTAACCGTAGACCGCGAAACACGACAACGATGAGGCAAGCAGTGCACACCAAGAGATAAAAGAAATAATATAAGTAGCAACAATGGTTGCAAAATGGCTTCCGGGTCGGTTGGCATGGGCCCTCCGGCTCAGAGTAACGTCCGTTCCGTGTGGAAGCACGAAGCGGAATGTATCTTTACGTTCGCCACATTACTATGGAGCCATTCTGCACAAAGGCAATTTAAGAGACACCGCATCAACAATTTTTGCTATGCATACTCGTGAAGAGTTTGTTTGGGATTGAGTTTTTCGTGAAGATGACTCGATGACACCATTGCTAAATTATTTCATTCGCCGTCGAGGGTCTTGGGTTCGACCCACGCACGGGAAAACTATTTGTGTGACCCGCAAATAATTGTCCCGGATCTGGGTGTTTGTTGCCCAAGGAGCGTTGACGCCAAGCAGGCGGTCTTATTTTTATTTATGTGAAAAGTTGCCAAACGAGCAGACGGTTCACCTGATGGTAAGTGAATACCGCCGCCCATGGACATCTGCTACACCCGAGGGTTACAGATGCGTTGACAACCTTTTGAAAATTGTGCTCCGGCTACCTCACTCACCAGACGAAACGCGAAAGTATTTGACATACTTCCACTTTACGCTGGTCTTCTGTGAGGTCGTGGTACTTACCCGGACGGGCCTGCCCATTCGTGCAACAGCCGAAGCTGCTGCGTGGCCCTACCACCTTCGTTGTGCAAAACATAGCCAAGACCGCTTACAACACCTGATGTGCCGGCCCCGCCTAGGTGGGATAAGGGCATGAGGATGATGATGACTCGTGAAGATTTAGCTGTCGTCTGATCTCATAAGTGATAGGAATGTTATGGCTGGTAAAGCGCCATGACTCATTCGCTGTTGCAAATTTCCATTATGGTGGATACTATTTATTTATTTAACATTAAGAAACTCTCCGGTTGCTCATTTGTACCTAAAGACAGCTATACGTTCTTGAATGTAAAATGAGAGCATTTATCGGGAATTCACCATATACTTATTTCTGCTAAAGAGTGGTTTATATATCTTTCAAGATAATAAGCATTCAAGATAAAATATCGAAATTGGGTTTGCTGAACTGTCCAAATCTAATATTACGATCGCTATACAAAACGGCACAAGTCAAGCGAGTAAATGGAACAACCCCTTTAAAATTATTTCTAGAACAAAACATGAAGTTGCTTTAAGTTGAAACAGAAAAATTTTGTTGAACTTATGATTTTTAATATATTATTATTTTTAAATTTCAAAGTCGCGATTATAACACCATGCTGTGATGACTCCGTGACGTAGTTGCCAAGGTATTGGCTTCGGCGTCGGGGGTCGTGGGTTTGATTCCCACACAAGGCAACTATTTGTGTGACCCACAGATAGTTGTTTCGCATCTGAGTGTTTGTCCGCGTGAAATTTATGTTTGTAAAACGTCCTTACAACACAGGATAATGTTATCCTAAAGTAAGGGCAATGTTTTTAAAAAAGAAAAAAAATGCTGTATGTTTTTGCGAAGGGTCCTATGGCCTTATATGGATGATAAATGAAGTAATACTAACTATTTACCCTCTGTGTATTTAGTTCATAAAGCTCTTTTGAAGTTATCATTTCAGCCTGTATCAGTCCACTGCTAAATATAGGCCTCTCTCATAGACTGCCACGAAGTACGATCCTGAGCCACCTGCATCCGTCGACTTCCCCACATTTGCACAGATCGTCACTCCATGTAGTGGGGGGTCGTCCTATACTGCGAAGGCCAGTACGAGGCTGCCACTCGAGAACCTTTCTATCCCAATGGTTATCGGTTGTACGAGATTCTAACTTCAAAAAATTTAGCTATAATTCGTTTCACAGTCCTCCCTCAAAGTTGTGAGTAATTTGACAAAGTACCTCACGAAAAAACCCATTTCAAGATTAAACTTATGCGAGGCAGTACTTTTGGTTAAGTTATTGATGTTCGTGATTACTAAGTTGGTATTGTCCGATCTACGTCGTATAGTACAAGATTTACTTATATTAACAGAGTGTTAAACATGACTTAAAGTTTGGCTAGGAAGCACTTAAGTTTCACTTACAAGTTAGACGATCAAAGTTTTAAGCAACCTAAGCTTGACCACTCAATTTCAGTTTAGACTAGTTATTATGGCCCCATGAGCTTAGGGCGCCTATTTATAGAGTAGGTGTTCGATATAATTGCAAGCAATGCCTGTTATGGATATTTCTAATTGATCAATTTAATTAGTATTTTTTTACATTTAACCATCTATTTTAACCAAAACTGGACAGAAGTAGTAGAACAGATCTAGTTGTAAATATTTTTCATTGGCATAAGTCAAAGCGAAAGTGTCATTCGAGTATAATAAAAAAGACGTGTTACCACGTCCGTAGCATCTATGTCATCAGAATAAAGAATGCCGTTATTTTATTATTATTCACAATGCAACTGAAATCATAGAACCTTTTAACATAGGTTGAAAGTAGTTTTAATTCCAAAAAACCTACGGAGTTTCTTTCGCATGTTTCTTCTCCGCTAGAGGAACCTCATTACGAAACGGTGGTAGTTTAAAAGAAATATGACGATGAATAAATTATTTTGATTTTGAAATAAGTAATAAGCTCTATGGATATTATTTACAAAGGTGATGAAAACGCATCTTCATCATTTCAACCTGTTTGAGTCCACTGCTGAACATAGGCCTCCCCCATAGACTGCCACGAAGTACGATCCTGAGCCACCGGCATCCATCGACTTCCCGCACATTTGCACAGGTCGTCACTCCATCTAGTGGGGGGTCGTTCTACACTGAGATGGCCAGTACGAGGCTGCCACTCGAGAAACTTTCTTCCCAAACGGTTATCGGTTAATTAAAATAATATTAAAATGTAATAAGCTTCAAATGAAGTGGTAAATACCAAGAGCCGTTATAGCTCAGTGTCCGGGCGCTAGCCTTTAATTTATATATATATACTCGAGCACAACAATACCCTTTGTACCGAGGAGGACTTTGCAGAGCAGTGGGATATGTACAGACTGTTACTTTTTTTTTACTTTTACACTTCATACGCTATTTATGGCTAAATGTTTAAACGGCTTTAGTAGGAGTACAGAAATTGTGTACAGATATTGTATGTTGACAGACATAAGTGTATCGTGATTTGGTTTGGTTAAATTTTGACGCTACCAACACAACTTTTTGAAATTAAACTCAGCTATTTAGAAGCAGCAACAGATCGTATAAATATAATAATTGATTATATTTAAAATGAGCGCTTCATTTATAAAAAGGGCTACAGCTGCGAGTGCTCTCCAATTATCAAAGAGCCTGGTAGGCACCAAACGAAACCTATTAATTACTTAGTACCGTGTGCGTCATTTATAGCGTTTTAGTGTTTCATGTAAAAAATCTTTTAAATCGCGATGCAGCTGAAGCCTTTAATAAGAATTTGAACTGTATTGTTGGAAGATTTCATATCTTATTAAAATAAACGGCTTACACTAGAAAATCGAATGCTTTCTATCTTTCCCAAAGTTCAACTAATGAGTTTGCTTTCAGTACGTAGACTATTAATCATTATTTCATTTGCGAACGCAGAACTCGTTAATAAGTTAAACAAGCAGTGTACTGAGTGAAAAAATCCAAAATACCTCCCGAGATTTCAGTTCCATGGAATTCATCCCGCCAGAGGGATTCGAAAGCGAAACCTCAAATTACAATTCAATAAGCTTGATACCAGCTCATAAAGAATATTTAAACAAAGTAAGTCATATAAGAGTTCTAACGTTTTTACCTTGAATTTGATATTTTAATTATTACTGAATATTAACAACTATTATAACGACAAAGAGCACCAGTGGTTATATCACTGTCCGGGAACGCAGCCGAAATCCAAGTGACCGTTGCTTCATGCGACCATGTGTCCCTTGGCTCGAGTAGATAACGTCATATCTGGTATACAGCTTGTATGGCGCCAACAGTCATTCATTCAATTTTGACTCAATTGATTAAACTATCGCTTTGAAAACGTACTTAGATGATGACATCTTCAGAGAGCTTCATGAGAAGCGAGAGCAGTTCTGAGTGCTTGCAGTCCATCTATCAAAGAATAGCTACATAGTATAAAACAAAGTCGTCCCGCTGTCTGTCTGTCCCTATGTATGCTTACATATCTAAAACTACGCAACGGATCTTGATGAGGTCTTTTTACTAGATAGAGTGATTCAAGAGGAAGATTTATATGTATGATACATTGCACCCGTGCGAAGCCAGGGCGGGTCGCTAGTTTAGATTAAAGCAATGCATTATATCGACGATGTATTGTCGACTCCGTCCCTGTCTCCTGTACCCTAGCACAAGTTAGGTAACTCTTACTTGAGGGTGCACGTGTGTGTGCGCGTATTGGCACACGAGTGTTCAACACACGCACAGGAAAAATATAAGCACTGAAAGTTAATTTAAAATTATGTGTTAGTATTATTATATTTACATTTTTACACTTTTTAAAGTATAATCTTAATCTTACACGCATCATAAAATATAAACTTTAAAACTGGCATTGTCCAATGATAATAATGAACTATCAATATGTATAAGGGTCAATGGCATTAAATATTTTATTCTGAAGTATTTAGTTTATATAAAGATAAAGTAATTGATAATAAAGTATCGCAAAGAAAACACTATGAAATGTTTGTACTGTTCATTTTGCAGAACAATTTACGCTGCCCCGGTCATAAATTAGCATACCCAAATTGAATTGTTACCAAAACCCCGTTGTATTTTATTGCTGAAGAATGAAACTTTTGCCGACAAAAACAGTTTTAGTAAAGAAAAAGCGGACTGAAACGTCATTCATGTCATTATTACTTTAAAGTACCGCGACTATCCTTAAAAAGTTTGAATAGAATCGGCTTTAGGAATACAAAATTAACGTGGAATAATTTTTTGATGTACTGAGTATTTCTTAAGGATTCGACCATGGGTCAGTATTAGAACAAGAAGTTCCATTTGAATAGTTCAGTTCGATTTTTTTTTATGCGAAAAGTTGTCAAACGAGCTGGCGGTCCACCTGATGTTAAGTAAATACCGCCGCCCATAGACATCTGCCACACCCGAGGCTTATAGATGCGTTGACAACCTTTTGAAAATTGGGCTCCGGCAACCTCACTCACCAGACGAAACGCGAAAGTATTCGTCATACTTCCACTTTACGCTGGTCTTCTGTGAGGTCGTGGTACTTACCCGGATGAGCCTGCCCATTCGTGCAACAGCCGACGCTGCTGCGTGGCCCTACCACCGTAAAACCGATAAAATCTGTTACTTTATTTAGTAACTTCTTTCTAACGTCCGTGAAACTCAATTTATTCAAATGCGAGACGTCAGCATTTTAGTGAATTGCTTCTAGGATTTACGAGTCTCTTGTGCAGCTCTTGTGGAGTATAGACTGACTTTTAACACGAAACCTTTATGCCAATGAGTCTATAAAGCAGGCTAGGTAAAGTGACAATTTTTTTTCATTGTAACTTTTATACTGTAAAGTATGCCCACTAGATGGCGCCAATATCTGCTAAGAATTAACGTGAATAGATGTCACAATGGCCGATGACCTCACGGCGCGTAAAGATTTACGCGCCGTGAGGTCATCGGCCGCTTTCCTTAGTTGGTAAAGAGTCTAGGCGCTATACCGGACGACGAAGGTTCCACTTCATTCTTTTTGTTTTTTTAATGTGAGAACGTGGCAAGCGAGCTGGCGGTTCACCAGATGTTAAGTGACGAATGCCGCCCATTGCTATTTGCAGCGCCTGTAGCCACCTTTTAATAAACTGGCTATTGGGCCCCGGCTACCGCACTCACTAGATGTAGCGTAGAAGTATTCGTACACATCCGTGAGGTCGCGGTACTTTACGGTGGTAACGCCACGCAGCACTGTTGTATGAATGGGTAGGTCCGTCCGGGTAAGTGCCACGACCTCATAGAAGACCGGCGTAAAGTAGAAGTGTTACATTTCGCGTTTCCTCTGGTGAGTGAGTTAGCCGAGCCGACTTTATTTAAAGGTGGCAATGCATTTACAACTCTACGGGTGTTACAAATGTCCATGGGCGGCGGTTATCACTTAACATCAGGTGGATCGCCAGCTCGTTTGCCACTTCCTTACATAAAAAAATACCCGGACTAACCTGCAAATCCGTGCAGCAGCCGAAGCTGTTGTTCATACCGAAGGTTTTGTTTTGTTCATTCATGTACAAAATTCACCATCTTAAATGCAACGACGAGCACAAAAAAGTAGTAAAGAAAAAGTAAAGTACCTATCAGGACTTCATATATATATATTATGGACTTATATACTATTCATAACATATTTTTTGTGATTATTTCGAAAACATGCAGGTTTCCTCATACGTTCAGGTGTCAGGATGTTCTTCTTCACCGCTGCGCACGTGACAAGTCAGCGCTTAAAATTAGCAATTGCGGGGATCAAACTATAAAAAACAAAAATACAAATAGCAATATGTCATACCGCCAACTTGAACATTTTTTAAGTAGGAGTTACTTGAGCAAAGTTTCATTTTATTTATCAATGACAAGTATAAATAGCTTGCGGTGCATACGTTCTCTATTATTTTTTTTTTAAATTATGTAATAATTTATATCAGAGCAGTTTACGTGAAGAAAGTCTAACAAAGCTTAAGTTCCTTATTTAAGTCACCGCTATGTATCAACAGATGGCGCTAGGTATACTTAAATTCGCGATATGGTTTGACCATCGTAGGAAAGGTATGTTCATATGATATTATTTTTAAGTTGACGTTTGTCTTCTAAGAAACAAGATTTTTCAAGAAAGGGTTTTGGGCAGCTAAAAGTCTGCTCATAACCTACGTTAAACATTTGAAATGAAAGCGCGATTCCCTTTGAATAAAGAAGCTCAAGATGAGAAACCCGGATCATCGATGTGACAGGGATAGGGATGCTGAAATTGAAGAAATATTTCGATATATTGTTCATTATATTATATTTAATGAAAATAATATCAATATCGGCCTCGATATATTGAAGAGAAAATATCGATATTTTCTTTTTAGGCCCTACCATCATATGCCAAGTAGTAAATATTTAAATGTACGGACTCCGTTCCTCTGCCCCTTTCAAAAAATATCGTTTTTGATACAATTTCGATATTGAATATTTTATATCGATATATCGGATGAAAATATATCGGCTATAAATATCGATATATTTAAGAAAAAAATTCGATATTTTTCGCATACCTTCCAGCCGAGGAGTTTCTGAAGCGTATACCCTGTACGTAAGAAAATCTTTGTTTATCAATGATAATTCAGAGATGCAGTTTTTACTGCAACATTCTACTGAGTGATGTCCTTCTTGGCATGACCTAACAACAACAGGTCAAAATATGCGACTTTGATATTTGTACGGTACTATGTTTATCCAAAAAATAGAAACTTTCTTTGTTTATCTATTTTTATTTAGTGTATTTTTTTATTAAGTGTACTTTTTTACGGTACAGTATTTCTAAAAATTTAACACTTAACAAACTCACATATTGAGTTCTTATTTGCTGTTGGAAAATAGCTTAGTCTTTGATTTTTATAATGCGAACTTTTTCCGCTACTACTATAAAATCTTGCTAAAAGAAACTAACTTGTTTATAGTGGTAGGGCCACGCAGCAGCCTCGGCTGTTGCACGAATGGGCAGGCCCGTCCGGGTAAGTACCACGACCTCACAGAAGACCAGCGTAAAGTGGAAGTATGACAAATATTTTCGCGTTTCGTATGGTGAGTGAGGTAGCCGGAGCCCAATTTTCAAAAGTTTGCCAACGCATCTGTTATTCTCGGGTGTACCAGCAGATGTCCATGGGCGGCGGTATTCACTTAACATTAGGTGAACCGTCTGCTCGTTTGGCAACTTTTCACATAAAAAAAAAATTAACAAAGGACGTCTTGTGACCATAGCAGGGACATTTCGAAAAACTTCCAAATGGCTTTCAAACGTGGTAGGTTCACGCAATACCCTTCACTGTTGCACGAATGGCCAGTTCTGGCAGGGGAGGACCATGACATCGCAGAAGATCGGTGTGAGTTGGAAGTGTTACACTTCTGTGTTTCGTTTGGTAAGTGAGGTAGGCGGAGCCCAATTTATTACAAGGTGGCATCGTAACTGCAACCCTACGGGTGTTGCAAATGTCCATGATTACCCATCACTTAACATCAGGAGAACCGCCAGTTCGCTTGCCAACTTCTCAAATAAAAAAAAAGGTTCTCTAATTAAAGTGACTTGTGAAAAAGTTTAACAAGAATCACGTTAAGGAATTTTATTTCTTTAATGTGTAAATAATAATAATTGTAATTATATCGATTCTTGTATAGCAATGTACAACAATTTTTAAACGTAAAAGTCATTTGAATTTTAATAATAAAGTTAACTGGACGAACCAATGAACCACTGTAATATTTTCCACTACGTGCACAAAATATCTAACGAATGAGTGAGTCCATATTTCAAGATTGAAGTTAATTTATCATCAAATGAAGATGGAACAGTGGTAGTTTCTATATTCTATAATGTTTTCTTATCTTTTATTTACGCGAAGATTACGCACGTGGCGCGTTTGGAAAAAAATTTGCGAGTAAAACTATTGCGATGCACCCGCACACCGGCTGCCAAACAGCGACACGATGAAGTATTTTTTTTTTCTTTTTTACAAACACTGCCCGTACTTTAGGATAGCATTATCCTGTGTTGAAAGGAAGTTTTACATACATAAATTACACGCGGACAAACACCCAGATGCGAAACAACTATCTGTGGGTCACACCATGGATTCATCATGAAGTAGGTTGCTAAGTGATGAACTTCACTGTGTTCGCAACCCATAGTTTTTTATATGTACATATAATTTCAAGGTATTTAATTAAACCTTTACCCATTGCGTTGAAATATTTTTTCACAAACAAAGAGTACTGGCCCAAGGGATGAATTAGTTTTTAATTATTTTTTACATTGCTATACAAGAATCGATATAGTTACAATTGTTGGCAACACTAAAGGAAGTCATTCCTTGAGGTTGTTGGCAATACTAAAAGAAGTGTCATTCTGTGGGGTATAAATGAAGCTGTAAGAAGCATTTCATGGTCTTCGTCGTCAGCGTCATCTTTCTCTGGCTGTCAACAAGAAGTATACGCGATAGTTCTGCCCAATGGGTATCACAAATTAAATCGTTAGAGTGGTGTTCCATTAGTGGATATTAAAGTGATAAAGTAAGTAATTATACCAGTGTTATTGTTGTGCAAAGTAAAACTACGGTGATTAGGTAAAAGTATTTATATTTCTAACTTCTTAGCTCTATAAAACAAAGTATAGCTAACACAATTATTATTATTTACACATTAAACAAATAAAATTCCTTATTCTAACGTGATTCTTGTTTAACTTTTTCACAAGTCACTTTAATTAGATAACCTTTTTATACGTGAGAAGTTGGCAAGCGAACTGGCGGTTCTCCTGATTTTAAGTGATAACCGCCGCCCATGGACATTTGCAACACCTGTAGGGTTGCAGATACGATGTCATTTTGTAATAAATTGGGCTCCGCCTACCTCACTCACCAAACGAAACACAGAAGTGTAACACTTCCAATTCAAGCCGATCTTCTGTGATGTCGTGGTACTCTCCTGCCAGACCTGGGCATTCGTGCAACAGGGAAGGGTATTGCGTGACCCTACCACATTTAAAAGCCATTTGGAAGTTTTTCGAAAACAGACAACAGCCGAGGCTGCTGCGTTGCCCTACCACCATAAACAAGTTAGTTTCGTTTAGCAAGATTTTATAGTAGTAGCGGAAAAAGTTCGCATTATAAAAATCAAAGACTAAGCTATTTTCCAACAGCAAATAAGAACTCAATATGTGAGTTTGTTAAGTGTTAAATTTTTAGGCGTACCGTAAAAAAGTACACTTAATAAAAAAATACACTAAATAAAAATAGATAAACAAAGAAAGTTTCTATTTTTTGGATAAACATAGTACCGTACAAATATCACAGTCGCATATTTTGACCTGTTGTTGTTAGGTCATGCCAAGAAGGACATCACTCAGTAGAATGTTGCAGTAAAAACTGCATCTCTGAATTATCAGTGATAAACAAAGATTTTTTCTTACGTACAGGGTATACGCTTCAGAAACTCCTCGGCTGGAAGGTATGCGAAAAAATATCGAATTTTTTTCTTAAATATATCGATATTTATAGCCGATATATTTTCATCCGATATATCGATATAAAATATTCAATATCGAAATTGTATCAAAAACGATATTTATTAAAAGGGGCAGAGGAACGGAGTCCGTACATTGAAATATTTACTACTTGGCATATGATGATAGGGCCTAAAAAGAAAATATCGATATAGCGATATTTTCCCTTCGATATATCGAAGCCGATATTGATATTTTTATTAAATAATAAATATAATATAATGAACAATATATCGATATATTTCTTCAATTTCGGCATCCCTATCACATGGGTGATGGGGGTGCCGAAATTGAAGGGGTTTCTAATCTTGAGCTTGAGCTTCTTTTTTCAAAGGGATTCGCTTTCATTTCAAATGTTTAACGTAGGTTATGAGCAGACTTTTAGCTGCCCAAAACCCTTTCTTGAAAAATCTTGTTTCTTAGAAGACAAACGTCAACTTAATTTTTTTTTTTGGCCTGGATGAGCCACTGTTGGCCTTAGGGGCCTTTACAGTTCCGACGGGCTTGAGGTGGCCTGGCGCACGAGGACTTCGGCGTATTATTATTACGCGTTATGGTGACTAAGCTCGAGGGCTCCCGGGGGAGCCTCGTCTCGGGCCGTCACGCTATTAATATCACCACTTTGGGAGGCCGCCAAGCTCTTAGGGTGCTTTGGCGGGCGCCCCATGGAGTGATCAGGCTCAAGGGTCCCCGATAGGGGACTTCGGCTTGGGCTGTCACTCATCACGCGTTTAGCATTCCGATTCGAGGGTGCCCGAGAGGGCCGGACCTCGGCTCGATCGGTAGCTATTATCTGACTGGGGGGACTTATAAATTTTTTTTTGGGCTGGATGAGCCACTGTTGGCCTTAGGGGCCTTTACAGTTTCGACGGGCTTGAGGTGGCCTGGCGCACGAGGCGCCTAGCCTGAATCTCGGTGACTTACAAATAATCTCATATGAACATACCTTTCCTACGATGGTCAAACCATATCGCGAATTTAAGTACATCTAGCGCCATCTGTTGATCCATAGCGGTGACTTAAATAAGGAACTTTCTTCACGTAAACTGCTCTGATATAAATTATTACATAATTTTTAAAAAAATAATAGAGAACGTATGCACCGCAAGCTATTTATACTTGTCATTGATCAATAAAATGAAACTTTGCTCAAGTAACTCCTACTTTAAAAATGTTCAAGTTGGCGATATGACATATTGCTACTTGTATTTTTGTTTTATATAGTTGGATCCCCGCAATTGCTAATTTTAAGCGCTGACTTGTCACGTGCGCAGCGGTGAAGAAGAACATCCTGACACCTGAACGTATGAGGAAACCTGCATGTTTTCGAAATAATCACAAAAAATATGTTATAAATAGTATATAAGTCCATAATATATATATATGAAGTCATATACCCTCTGTACAGAACAGGCCTTTACGTAGTAGTGGGACATGTATAGGCTGATAGGTACTTTACTTTTTCACGTCACACTGTGCGCATCAGTGCGCTGTGATAAATTTGCTAAATGTTTTCCTCATTAACATTTTCAAAGATGCCTCGAACATTTTCCGGATATTAAAATTCAGCTCTCAAATCTGGTTCATTTTTCGTTGCGCATTTCGTAACTTGTGTGCCAGTTTAAGTGCAATTCAGTAAGCAACCGATAAGGTAATAGTTTATTTATTCCAAACTGGTAAACAGCATAAGGTTATAAAAAATACTCGTCAAAATTACGCAAGTAATTCACAATACATAAATACATCGTAGGATCGATAAGGAACATGTTACTTCTACTTAAAAAAATACTCGTCATCGTAAATAGACGTCCATACGTCTATGTACGATTAAGATATATGATGTAGATCCATATATTATTGTTAAAATTAGATTAAATTTAAGAAATTGATCCATTTTCGATGTGGCCGTTAGTGGGAGGGCTGTAAATTTACGGCACGAAATGCTCTGTTAGACGGTAAGTTGGTTCGATATCTGGCTAGTATGGTCAAAAACTGAATTAGTCTATTTAACAGTTTTTTGAGTACAGATTGTCCGTCTATGCCTAATAGGCAATGCATAATAATATATACCACTACTGCGAAGTACTTTAACATAAAACACAGCGTTTTTTGCATTTGCATATGCAAACATGCCAATGCATATAATCCGATGTCTATTAATAAGTAAGGTCTCTTTCAAATATCCGGGAAAAGTCGCATAAAGAGAAGTGTATGTAAAAAGTTGGACCTGGGACTCCGAGCGGATGAAACCTTTAACAATGGCCGTGACCCGATGCAGGGCCACTGTCTTCACAGGCACACTCCATTGATGACTCAGCTTAATATTTCAAGCAGAAGGTTTACTTAATTACATTACGATAATACAAATTAGCATAATGACAAAATGATTAATGCAAATTCTAACGCGCACTTACGTGCGAGTCTGATAAGTGAATACGTGAATGCCTCTGATATGACGACATTTCAATGACAATATAAAACATGTTAACCTAGAACATCAAATTAACCTAATAATAAGCGAAAACATTTTCGGAACAACTTGTTTTTTTTAAATTTGTTTTTATACTTTATTGCACACAAGGAAATATAAAGAAAGAAGATACAGGAAATATAGTGTACACACAGGCGGCCTTATTGCTAACGTAGCAATTTCTTCCAAGCAACCTTAGGGTACAGAATATAGATAATAAAGTTGAGGGATAACGGTGCAAACATAATTACATTATTATATGCTTATAGGCTCAAGGAGTGATTTCCAGAACTTCACAGCTTGGACAGTAAAAGAAAAGGCATAGAAATAGTAGCATATCCTTGCTGATGTGATTTAGTCTTAGTTACAGTATAGTGTTAACTTTGATCGAACATCTGGTATGTATGTATATATTTATAAATTTATATATATGTATATATTATATATTTGGCATATAAATATTTAAGTATTTTTATTATGTATGTGTACGTATGAATTTATGGTTAAACATATATGTATGTATATCTAAGTATTACTAGAATTTATTACTCATTATTATATGCATAGTGTTTAATTCTACTTTACTGCCCTATTCATTTTCTTTCTGTTGGACTGGACTGGTATTCAAAACTTTATTTTAGATACGAAGGAGTCGAAGGGTTAAACAGGATAGAATAAGTAGGGAGAAAACGTGAAAATCTCTTCGACGACGGATCGGGAGCCAATTTAATTGAGCTCGGTATGAATAGATTGAAGATAAATCTAATAGAAAGGTTTTGGAATCGCTCGAGTTTATTAAGCATCTCTTCTGTAAGGTCAAATGTATGTTAAATGTATCGGCGGTATCAAGGATAGATAAAAGTAGGGAAAGTACAAGGTAAATCTTTATGCTAGTCGGTAAAAGGTTCCGCAGTCGTCTTAAAGAATGATACGCTGCAAACCCTTTCTACTCACCTCAGCAACATGTGGCTTCCAGGACCATATCCTATCAAATATCACGCCGAGATTTTTAACCGAGGTATTTTCACCGAGGATTTTTAACATAACTCGAGGTAGTTGCTCAAGGTCAACTCTGGATGTGAACCAACTACCCACCACAAATACTTGGGTCTTTTTAGCGTTCACCGTGAGACCATAAGAGCGACTCCATTCGGATATGCGAGAGTGTTCAGTGTTGATGGAACACACCGCTACGTGTAGGTCACGAATGGGTGCCCAACTTATTATTATCTAAATCAGATTTTGTAAATGTTCAATGCAAAGATTTATTTACAATTTTATTATATGAGTCATTAACGTTAATGACATTTTATGTACTATTCTATAATAAGATCACGCAAAATACGGAAACAAGTAGATAGATAAAATCATGCAGTTTAAGTGCACGCTTTCCTTTCATCATTTTCTTCGAGCAGCTCTTTATCTAACTCCATTCTCTTAATTCCTTTCATTTCATTTTCGATTTCCTGCAAATTTCTATCTTTTGTCTCCGGCAAGATGAAATACAATATTGACAAACATATTATTACTATAGAGGCATAAATAGCGTATGTGCCGGAAACGCCTGTAAATTCCATCATCACTGGCGTGAGTTTTAGGGTTGCCGCGTAAAATAGCGTGAATACAATACCCGATATACAAGAACACAAACCCTTGTGTTCTAGCGGGAACACTTCAGCTGTTATTGCAAACGCAACCGGTACCATGCCGACGTGTGCGACGAAATAATGTAACAGGATCAGACATGGCATCAGCCATGTCACTTCTGCTATGATTTCGTATTTTGATTTCAGAATAACTGTCAAACTTATTAATAACATAAATACAACAGTGGCTGAACCCATTCTCAAGAGTAGAGTGCGCCTTTTGAATGCTCTTATTACTAAGCACGATATCGCTAAACCTGAAATCAACAAAAGATCTGACACAATTAAGCAGTACATAGCAATTGGTTCACTGCCCGTGATCTCCGCTAATATCTGAGATATGTAAGCCATCATGTAATATCTCCCGCAAGAGTCAACACACAATAGTACAAGTGCTACTATAAAGCAAGATTTCAGCATTTCTCTATTCTGGAGTTGCCTTAAAAACTTCTTTGTTTGTGACTCGCGTTTGCTTGTCTTATTTTTTTCCATTATCTCCATCTGCACTCTGATCAATTCCTTCAACTCGTGTCTTCTTTTCGCAGACTTGCCGTTTAACCATACGAAAGACTTCTCGCATGCATCAAACCGTCCCTTCATCGCTAAAAAGGCTGGACTCTCGGGCCAAAAAAAGATTAATGTTATTGTCAGTGTAATTGGTATAATACAGAACGCCGACAGTTGTCTCCAAGTAAATATGGAAGCTGAAGAATGGCAGGCTAATGAGCCTAAGCCTACAGATACTTTCTTCAAAGTCATGAAATAGCCTCTTCTAGTTGGACTTGCGTACTCAGATAGAGTAACGGCAGAGATAAAAACCCCTCCAATGGTGAATCCTTGGATAGTTCTTGCGAGCAGTAGAGTTGTGACACTTTTAGCTAAGGATAATGTTATCCAGCCGACAAACATAATAGCGTTTATCAGAATGTTAGCAGGTTTTCTCCCGAAACATTGAAATATTGGCGAAATTATGAAGAAGCCAACCGCACCAGAGAATCCGTTTACTGACGCTGAAAAAACATAGATTTAAATATTTCTACGAGTAGAAAACAATTTAAAATTAATTGTTAATACATAATACAAATTTCATAACAACTATTAAATATTAAAATATGTAGAAAAAGTGCGAAAAGATTGTCGCCGTTGTGGGAATCGAACCCACGTCTTCGGCATTCGCGGCCTGACGCTCTAGCCACTGAGCTAAACGGTTCAATCTTAAGTGCAAAGATTAGCACTATAAACAATTTAAACTATTAAATAATCAAAACGTCTCGTTCATCATCTTTTCCGTGTGGTAGTATATCTACAAAATGTTCTTTATTAAGCACGTGCAAATGCTGTTTATAAAACAAGAAACACTTCTATATTATATGCCAGAATTAGCAAAGATCTTTTCTATAGAAGAGGAAAGGTTTTGTACTTAGCCTTTATTTAAATAGGGTAGTCAACGATTTGTTATTTGGATCCTAATTGCAGCGCGGCGGAAGATGTTGCAATCTTCCCTACGCGGTATGTATATGGAGAATAAAGCAGTTTGTTCTTTACATTATTGGACTTTTACTTGCCTATCCATGAAGCCTGACCATTTGTAGCTCTAATGTCGGTACTATTCGGAGAGAGTATCGCCGGATTTAGCACTGCCGGGAAGGACAACATGACTCCCGCGGAAAACGTGTGTAGACATGCCGCGGTCAGGACAAAAATCTGTAAATGAGAATTTTGCAGCTTGCTTAATTTAATGATTTATCATGAACAGCCAAGCGCTTGACTTCGATCTTCTAACTGATACGTTTATAATAATAATAATAATCATATTTTTATTTCAGATAATATTATAATACATATATATGTTAGTAAAAACGGAAACTTAAAATCTAGTGATAGTATTAATCAGCAGATATCTAATAATATTATGAAACATATTCATTATGTCATCAATGTCTGCCAGCCAGACGGGTGTAACAGTGCAAGAATCGACGCACTACTTCTATCTGGCTGCTAAAACGATCATGAGAGTATTGTCACTAGTTAACATGCGAGTTAAAAGCGAGGCGTTTCTATGCGATATAGCGAAAAAATCATTGACTTTCGCTTCAATAAACATTGCTGAAGCACTGCAAAACTGTGGTTACTCCAACATTGCTCGGAGGCTGTTATTATACTGGACACGCAGCGCACTGTATGTTTGGTGGTGGCCTACAAGCTGCAAGCTCTATGGCAACGACTGGCAGAATGCTCTATAGAACGTTATTTTTTTTTAGAGCGCCCCTCCATTTCCTCTCAACTCCTCCAAGGTATTTAAATTTATCTACCACCTTAAGGGTAGCGCGGTTCAGTGTCACTGGCGGTATACTGCGCTACTATAGTTATGTCTAAGATATGACTAAACTTGACAAAATTACTACAAACAAATTAATAAGCAAGATTTTATCGCAGATTGCTAGGGATATACAAATTTGTTTTGCTCAGGTAACTTTTTACCAAAAGAAATAAGTTGTACAAATACGTCAATTGTTAAAACTTTTTTTTTATGTGCAATGTTGCCAAACGGGCAGACGGTTCACCTGATGGTTAATGAATACCGCCGCCCATGGACATCTGCTACACCCGAGGGTTGCAGATGCGTTGGCAACCTTTTGAAAATTGGGCTCCGGCTACCGCACTCACAAGACGAAACGCGAAAGTATTTGTCATACTTCCACTTTACGCTGGTCTTCTGTGAGGTCGTGGTACTTACCCGGACGGGCCTGCCCATTCGTGCAACAGCCGAGGCTGCTGCGTGGCCCTACCACCGTTAAAATTCTTCATTTGCTAAGAACTCTTCGCTATATTTCTTTACGGGAAAACGCGAAAAGAAGACATGTCGTTAACGGCTGACATGAGATTAATCATATTTAGTTGTCAAGAATATTATACATAAATAAAAGGCAGATACGGCACTAGCGCACCGAAACTGAAGCACACAAATTACACCAATTGGTGTAATTCGATTGCAATTCAATAGAATGCTATCGCTTTCCATATTTAGTTATACTTAAGTTATTACTTATCACGGTCTATATCACCTGTCACATTCACTTATACATATATGTCGATAATGTAAAGCGGAAAAGTTTTTAAACGCCACGCAGTATAGACATGCGTCCTAATGTAATTAAACATCATTGCTTAGCTGTACTTAAATTGCAATTCATTGACAATTACGACCAATGACATTATGATCGCCGGTGCCCAATTTTCAAAAGGTTGTCAGCGCATCTGCAAATCCTCGGGTGTAGCAGATGTCCATGGTCAGCGGTATTCACTTAACATCATTGTAACTCTATAGACTGCTATCTCTTTCCGTATAATTCATTCTATATGATGATATAGAACACTGGTGATAAAGACGTGTAGCACTCTTATAATTATGCCATATAATGTAAAGCGGAGCAATTTTGAACTGCCGCGCAGTATGAACATGCGTCATCTTTATTAGGTACAGCATCATTGATTACGACACCACGAACATTTCGAATGTTACAAATGTAATGGAAGTAATTTAAAAATGAAACTAATTACGATCACACTTACTTTATGAGGACCGTTTATCGCAATGCTCAAGATAATTGCTTTCGAGGTGAATGCTCTTCATTTTCTGATTAAAATTGAGGGCACAGTTTTAAAATTCAAGGTCTTATTTTCTTAATGACTGAAATGATTTCCTCAATTAGGAAGATTCAACTGATTGATCAAAACTACATCAATATTATTATTGTAATTATTTATTATTTAAAAAAAACATTTCCGTTACTTCAGGATAACATAATTCTTTGTTTTACATACATAAAGAACAATGGTGAAATCTTATTTGACGAAAATTAAAGCGTCTAGAAAAGACGCTCAAACCAAGAATATTAAAAAAATATCTACGTTTTATTAAGTTATCATTTAAAACAGTTAAAGCAGGATAAAAAAAATATTATTTAAGATAATTAATTGATTGAAACGATTAATATTTATTACTTTAGTATAACCATTTAAAACTTTTTATCCTTAAATATGGTAGATATATAATCGTTACATCGCCTTCTTAAAACATAACTTCAAAGCCTATGAGTTTGTCTGAATAGAAAGCTATAGCTTTTGATTTTTTGTTTGTATGATTATATAGTGTATTTCATTCAGTTCCGTTACATTCTAAAATCTTGGCAGCACTATGCTTTGTAGTAACGTAGGCGTTTGACACATTGACAGACGTTTAGGGATGTGGAAAGAAATGTCGATATATCGATATTTATAAAAATATCAATACCGACCTTGATATATCGAAGAGAAAAAAATGATACATGGATATTTTCTCTTTTTGCCCCGTTGTCAAAAAAGGTATATCAATAAGTATTCTACTGTGTGCCGGATTCTAATTTGAAAAAATATAGTTTTGTATACGATTTTAATATTAAATATTTTTTCGATATCGATATATCGGATCCAAATATATCGACTGAAGCTATCGAAACATAAAATCAAAAATAGCGATATAGTTAGTGATATTTTTTCGAATATCGATGCTTTATAATACAATCCCTATTAGATCTACACTTTAATATGAATAGTGTACAACTTTCATTCAGTGTTATACACAATACATATTCAATTCCCTTGGTAGGTCCGAGGAATACTTGAAGTTTCGTAAAAAGTAGGTACAAATAGAAGTGATAGTACCTAATAACCTACAAAAGTTCAAAACTGAATATCTCCTAATATCTCCTATTCTCGGCCTCTTTAAACAAAATTCTTGCATAAACAAGTTCGTAATCTATTGCTGAAATAAATAATATATTTTTTACTCGAAGACAATTTAATTTGTAATAAAATTATGTATGGACGTTCGCCATTGTTCTGCCACGAGGACAAAAATATAGAGAGCTCGCTTTTAATTCAATATACTCGAGCAACCTGAGTTCGATCCCCGGTGCCAGCACCAATGAAATTGTTAATTTTAATTGCTGCCTTATAAAGTGCTCAGCGGTGAAGGAAAACGCCGTGAGTAAACCTCCATATTTTCGAAATAATTAAAAAATATATATTTCGAATATATGTGAAGTCCACCATTCTATGCCCTCATACCCTCTAAACATATGAATGTGGACATATATAGTGCCACATGTATGGGTAGTGTACCTGCCTCCTGCGCCAAGAGGTTGATTGTTGCTTTGATCCCCACTAGTGGAAGAATACTGTTTGATGAACACAGTGTTTTTCTGTCGTCTGTATATTTATATATGTATAATATGGAATTATCATCATCATATATTATCATCATAGAATAGGGTTAAGGTCTCGCCTGCGTATTGTAAAAGGCGACTAAAAGTCCTCTTGTAGCAGCACGAAGTAGTCTCGTGCTGCTGCAAGAGGGCGAGGGTATCTGTACGCTCAGTAAGGAGAGACGCAGGGGCGTTCCATTTTTTTTGTATGGAGAAAAGGGGCAAACGAGCAGGAGGCTCACCTGATGGTAAGTGACTACCGCCGCCCATGAACACCTGCAACACCCGAGGGCTCACAAATGCGTTGCTGGCCTTTTAAGAAAGAGTACGCTCTCTTTTTGAAGGTTCCCAGGTCGTAACGGTTCGGAAAGACCGCCGGCGGCAGTTGGTTCCACAGGGTGGTTGTGCGAGGCAAGAAATGCCTTAAAAATCGCGCTGTTGTGGAACGTTGGACATCGAGGTGGTGTGGATGAAATTTTGAAAGTTCCATAGGAGATCCCGCAGTATCCCTCCAAACGAACAGAACCATCGGGGGATTTTAGTAGATAAGAACCCCCCATAGCCCTGTCATGTAAGGTGTCAGGGTATCTTTCGAATATTTCCCTCCGATACGAAAAAGAAAAACCACAGTACAAGCGTTGCTTGGTAGCAAGCACTCAAGAAGTGAATAACTGTAAAATATGATAGTTTTTGTTATAATTTAATATTACAGCTATTGCAGCTGGTTTGCCTTAACAGGAAACACTTTATTTTCATTATGGAATTTAACGTTGGGTGTTATGCGAATTACTGACAGATTTTTTTCTGCTCTAAGCCGCGAATCGTGCATCAGCAAAACTACTTTGTATTTCTTCTTCGAGTAATTAGTACTGCTTTAATTATTATTTATGAAAACAAAAAAAAATAGTATAAAAGCTTTCATGAACATCTACGAGTAATAATCTGTGCACATATAAACAAATCATCAATTATAACTACTACTGTCCCAAATCTTTATATTCATTTGTTTCTCATATAAATTTTGTATGCTAACTTTCGTACCTGCCTGCACCAATAGAGGTCTACACTACAGCACATGCTGAATTACCAACAGACTACTGAATTTGAAAAAACTCTTTTTAACTATCAAAACGTAAGTAAATTTTCAAACAGGTTTTCCGAGCAGAAGTTAAGTCAATGTTATTATTATTAACATTATGTTGTTACTAACGTGATGATTCGCGTTACGCCGATGTTAAGCGTACTTCGGCGTCGGGGGTCGTGGGTTCGATTCCCACATGGGACAACTATTTGTGTGACCCACAGATAGTTGTTCTGGATCTGGGTCTTTGTTTCCCAAGGAGCGTTGACGTCAGACAGGCCGTAAAAGTATAGCGTACAACATAATTTACATGTTGTATCGACCCCACGTACGGATAAGGGCAGGAGGATGCCAATGATGTTGTAACTAACGTGTACATGCTGTGTGGTTTACATAAAATATTTCGACAGATAATCTATTGAATTCGAGATAATTTCAAATTTTCACCAAGACTCGGCATAAACATTAGTAGACCCTCAGTCTACGGATTTCACCACAAATCGTATACGTACATCATTTTAGTGTAACACTTTAGTGTGGGATTTAAATTTATTCAGGTTGCTTAGCATTACCCCGCTGTCATTGGTTGCTTCTAAGTACGGCAAATGCTAGAGACTGGTAGTCTACGAGTATCTCTTGTTGATGGTAAAAAAACCGAATAAGCATGCTTTTTAATTCAAACGTGTAAAATACGTGCTAATATTCGCTTGGAAATTAACTTTTAATATATTCTTACTCCCAATGTTCAATGTTATTAATGTTTTTTTTTTAATTTTTAAACTAGGCAATTGAAATAGTGGGCGGTTTATCTAATAATTTGAGATTACCTCCACATCTTCAACACCTGATTGGTTGCAGATGCGTTGCCGACATTAAACAGGTACATTTTTATTACCAAAAAACAAAACTGACTCCAAATGATATATAATGAGTGACGTTAGACGTTTAAAACATTAAAATATATACTATATGTTTTTTTTATCGATTTTCAGGAGAAAGAAGCGTTGGAATTATTATGGGAGTTAAAACCCAAACCCAACATATTTAATTAATAGAATTCGATTCTTTAATGACAGAGATTTTTTTTGGGCTTGATATGCCACTGTTGGCCTTGGGGGCCTTTACAGTTTCACCAGACTTGAGGTGGCCGGGCGCTCGGGGCGCCTAGCCTGAACCTCGGCGTATTATTATTACGCGTTATGGTGACTAAGCTCGAGGGCTCCCAAGGGAGCCTCTGCTCGGGCCGTCACGCTATTATTATCATTACCGGTTTGGGAGGCCACCAAGCTCTTAGGGCGCTTTGGTGGGCGTTGGCACTCCATGGAGTGACCAAGCTCAAGGGCCCCCGAGAGGGGACCTCGGCTTGAGCTGACACTTAACACGCGTTTAGCATTCCGATTCGAGGGTGCCCGAGAGGGCCGGACCTCGGCTCGATCGGTAGCTATTATCTGACTGGGAGAATTTCTAGATCTATCATTACTACCACTTCGGAAAGCGTTGGCGCTGGGAGAAGTGGCGGAAGAAGCTCCAGCAACGTTTCTATCATTAACGGGGGAAAACCTGCCAGGTACGTGGCGGAACCTAGTATATGTTTGCCGTATAGGTGTGTATTGGTGTGTTTACGTAGTTTTTTAATCCTTTCGATGGCGATAGTCGTCTCATCGTCAGGGAAGTCGAGAACGTGTCGCGGTCTTCGGTAATCGCGGCGGAAAGTATCTAGCGGCAAGGGCCTGTAGGTGACGGCACCTACGATTAGTGGGTTGGGATGCGCGGCGATGGAATCGAAATATCGGCGACGTTGACTTCAGGATTTGCGCGATGGTGGGCAACTCTAGATCGACATGTAGGTCGATATTGCGCATGAACAGGGGTGCTCCCGTGGCTCTGCGCAAGAATCGATTCTGAATGACCTGAAGCCGGTGTATTTGCTTCGGTGCTTCGGAGCAATGTGAGCGAAGACGGGGCTCGCGTACGTCATGATAGGGCGAACTACTGCCTTGTATAAGGTCACCTTGTTCCAAAGGGACATTTTTGACGTTTTATTGAGGAGCGGGTAGAGGCGACCGAGTACGAAGGCCGCCCGGTTCCTGACCTGGGTCACGTGCTGGGTGAATTTAAGCTTGGAGTCGAGAACGACGCCTAGATATTTGACTTTATTTACCCATGGTACTGGGCTGTCCATGAGTTTAACGGGGGGTGGATTGGGTACATTATTTTTATATGCGAATAGGATGGCCGCGCTTTTGGCGGGATTAATCTCGATCCTCCATTGCCGAAACCAGCCACCGATGGTGACGGCCGCAGCTTGAAAGCGTCGATGGATTAATTCGGGTGTTCTGCCTGAGCCTAGTGCTTTACGTGGGCATAGTTTTTTAATAGTGTCTACCGAACCGGGTTGATCGGAAGCAGACTAGGGGAGCATTGAGACTCTAGACGACTCTATAGGCTAGATGACTCTATCGGATTTCTCTTCGTCCAGCATTGCTGGCGTACCTATCGGGCGGATTGACGGAGATATGCGGTTAAAATATATGTATGCTTATGTACGCACGTAAGTAGTTATACTTCTTTAGCGTAACAAAAGAAAAGTACCTAAAAGCTTTGTACCCTGTGCCAGTACTCTTTGTTTGTGAAAAGGCAATAAATGCAATTGATAACTGTTTACAGTTTGTTAAATATATGATGATATCCGGGACATTGATATTAATTTGACATTAATAAACTAAAGTGACGTTAGGAGACCACATTGTGTTACGTACATTTTTTGTTTTAAAATTATCAATGTCCCGCGTAACAACCTATATATTCAATAAACTGTTGTTAAATAACATGGAATTATAAGCAAATGTCAAAAAGTTCGACAAAACGCATGTTCGAGAAACAATTACATTTATTTCGCATGTTCGAGAAACAATTACATTTATTTCTAATTGTTTCTACATTTATATACGGTAGAAACCGTTGGGGTGCCACGGCGCAGCGTCACCCTTCGATCGTCGGTATTTTGACATTATTTTATACTTTTATTATTTTATATTTATATCTACATTATAAAGAGGAAAGATTTGATTGTTTGTATGTATTGAATAGGCTCCGAAACTACTGAAGCGATTTGAAAAATTCTTTCATTGTTGGGAAGCTACATTATCTCTGCTTGATATAGGCTATATTATATTTTCAAAAAAATTAGGGATCCTTACTAAAACTCCAATAATGTTACTCAAGGTGTACAAAAATTACCTTTCCCACCGGTTCTCACCGTTCCCAGCCACCGATTAGCTAAATGCACAGTCGACGGCCGTCGGGTTCTCGGTCCGAACCGGCGACCTCGACGGCCCTTAGATGACACACCATAGTAGTTAAACGCACGCATGAGCACATGCGCGACCCTACCCATAGCGGAGGGTCCAAACCCGTGGGTTCTGGCTAGTCCACCGGTTCTGCGTCCGATGAAGCTTTAATAGTCTCGGGACTGAAAGCAAAAACATCAGTTAATACAAGATACAAGAATGTACTACGACTTTGCAGAACACATCATTATTTACAAAAAGTGTCGCGAGAGCATATGTCTAACTATTATAGTTATGCCACAATAAGTGTCTTTAAGTCTTTTATTTTAAAATTTTGATTGAAATGCCGCCGCTAGAAAAGGCTCTTTATTTGTATCTTGGTATTAATCCTTATAAAAATAAATTACTTCTTATTTAAGACTGTTTCAATATCTTTATATAACTTTTTGAATTATCAAATTAGGACATTCCATTCGAAAGATATCACAAGTTTAAAAATGTTAGTATATTGTTAATTGTTAAAATTATTTAACTATCCAAACACCTTAGTGACTGACTTAATAATTCTTCAATCACGTTTTTAGTGGTAATTCCTGTTCAACATCATTTTGAAATGCCCAAAGATCAAGATCTCATCTTTCTAGAAAAGTTCCCAAGCGAGGGCATCAAAAATACGTCGTAATGAAGAATCTTTATCGGAAACTGAAAATCGTCTTACAAGTCGGCGAGAGTCAAGTAGAGTGTTTGCAGTGGCTTGAAGAGCAAAATAATATAAATATACAAATTCACACTAGGGAATCGAGCTATGAACGTTTCCAATGCCGACGAGATTAGAGAGAAAGAAAACAAATGTCAACGACTAGAGATCGTAATTGAGTTTTAGCTCACAGTAACAGATAACGCCAGTTACTAGACTCCATAGAGTCAGTAACTCGTTCATGGGACGGTGTATACACTTTTACAACAAAATCCCAGTTAATGTGCAAAGCCAATTTATTAATAGGTTTAAGAAATTTATTAAAGAAAAACTCTTTAAAAAGGGTTACTATCATATAAATGAATACATTAACGATAATAACCCCTGGGAATGAGATGATCGCTCCTAAGCTGTTTCTAAAAAAAAAATATATGTACTGTATAACTATGTATTTGTTGAGTAAAAAAATGACAAAAAAGAGGATACCTACGGAGTTTCTTTCGCCTGTTTCTTCTCCGTTAGAGGAACCTCATTACGAAACGGTGGTAGATTTAAAAAATGACTATCGATAAATGAAATGTATATTTCTTATTTCGATGAATAAATGATTTGAATTTGATTTGAATTTTGAATTAGATCAGCTTTTTTGCATTATGCTCAACAGTCTTCTGTCCAATTCGAAGCCATGAATAAGATCTGCTCAGTGTTCTGCCTAAAAATGGGTCGATGAACCAAATGGTATGTGCTGTGCTTCTGGAAAAGTTAGTCTCCCCAATATTGAGGAGCCGCCACAGCCAATAAAAAATCTTTTGATAAATCATTCACCATCTGAACATTTTTAACCAACATCCGAAAGTACAATAGCCACTTTTAAATGACTTTGTTTGACGCGAACTTTTAAAATAGAGGGACAAGTATACAAGTCATCATCTTCCTGCCCCTATCCCACCTAGGTGGGGTCAATAACATGAATCATGTTGTACGCGGTTTTGGCCATATTATTACAACCAGCCGCCTACCTGACGTTAAACCTCCTTGGGAAACAAACACCAGATCAAATTTCAACTGTGTAACTATTACGATTCATGAGATACAGCCTGTTGACAGAGGTACAAACAGACAGCGGAGTCTTAGTAATAGGGTCCCATTTTACCCTTTGGGTACCGAACCATAAAATGGCCCCAGAGATATAGTGCTGCACGGTAGACACGGCCAACTTAAAAGGGTCTCTGAGTTACACCGATTGCATGATCCACTACAATATCCCTTAATCTACGTAATGGGAGAAGACGGTTATTATTTGACTATTCCTCAGCAAGGTACAGTGCGTAACAAAACTGTGACATGCATGCAATTGTATGCATTTAGGTTGATGGTTAGAGCTACCTGTTTTAAGCCATTGCATTATTACTGGGACTTATTAGGGGTTCCGTACCCAAAGGGTAAAACGGCACCCTATTACTAAGTCTCTGCTGTCCGTCTGTATATCTGTATGTCTGTCCATATGTCACAAGGTTGTATCTCATGAATCGTGATAGTTAGTTGAAATTTTCACAAACGATGTATTTCTGTTGCCGCTATAACAACAAATACTAAAAAACAAAAAAATATAAATAAGTGGGGCTCCCATAAAACAGACATGATTTTTTTGCCGTTTTTATACATAATGTTGACAGTAGTAGTGTTTTTGACTATATGTAAGTGTAATACTCCTATACTTCCATATTGAATAAAGATATTAAAACATGATTTTTTTTATGGTGATAGAGTGATAGAGTGGCAAACGAGCTGGCGGTTCATCTGATGTTAAGTAATAACCGCCGCCCATGGACATTTGTAACACCTGTAGGGTTGCAAATGAGTTGCCATCTTTAAATAAAGTGGGCCCCTTTCTTCTTTCGTGAATCTTTAAATAAAAATAAGTATAACACTTCTATTTTACGCCGGTCTTCTGTGAGGTCGGTATGCAACTCATCGTGTGCGAATCTGACTCGCACTTGACCGGTTTTCATTCAATACATTGTCAATATGATGGCAAAAAGATATCATAAAGATTGAATTACATATGATGTCGTAATCACCAGAGACTGAGGGCTGGTGAAACATTTATCTTAGAGACGCTTTAAATCAAGACATTCGCTCATCAAATATCGGTCAACAAAAAAAAAACCAAAGATGCGATGATTTATGTCGGAAGCTATGGGAGACCAGACTTATTTGTCACTTTTACATGTAACCCAGAACGTCCCGTAATTAAAGCGGAACCATTATCTGGTCAGCGGTCTTTCGATCTTCATGACGTAATTTTGAGTGTATTTCATTAAAAGATGAATAAATTCATAAAATTATTCACCAAAGACGAAATATTCGGAATATTTTATGTGTATGATAATTTTTAGTTTTAAACATTTTGTTAAATACCCGTGCGAAGCCGGGGCGGGCCGCTAGTATATATATATATATATATATATATATATATATATATATATATATATATATATATATATATATATATATTGTAAACTAACCTTTTATAAAAGAGCAACTGTTGAGTTTCTTGCCGGTTTCTTCTCAACAGAAACTGCTTTCCGAACCCGTGGGAACTTACGAACGTGTTAATTTCTTTGTAAAATTTTCTTTTTAAAAAAAAATAACGTTTCATAAGAACGCGCAGGCGTCTATGTGAATAAAGATATTTTATTTATTATTTACCGTTTTAAAATATTGATTTCTTTTGCCAACTTTTATAGTAACTCAAAATTTTTTGTAATTAAAATTTGTAGAAAAAAATAAACTGTGGCACTCGGGGACTGCCGCTGCCTGGGAATATTTTTATTATCTTACAATAGGTACATGTAGGTTATTCAGGAAATTTTATCATTGAAACTATAGGTTTATGGTAACTTAAATAAGAAACATAAGTTTGAGACTTGATAACCTTTAAAATATCATATCATCAAATGATAATATAATATTATAATATCACATAATATCCATTCGTACGAGCTTGATACAGTCGTACCATACACGTTAAGCGAACGCTCGGCCGAGCTACATGGTAGGTGGAGTGGGGGGGTGTTAGGTTTTATTTTCGTTACGGACTTTCTTGATTAGGTCGCTGCGCTCAAAGCCCGCGATGAAAGCTATGCAATAGCTTAAAAGTACGAAAAGTTTTTTGCCGCTGTGGCAATACCACAGACTGGTATCTCTTTTCGTATTACACCTTATATATCATCTGTCACATTCACTTATATATATCGTATAATGTAAAGCGAAACAATTTTTAAACGCCGCGCTATATGGTCATGCATCATCTATATTATTGCCGAGTAGGCCATTGGGTACTTTAGTACCACGAAAATGACATTATGTAAACAGCCACTGGGTACAACGGTCCTCAAGCGAGATAGTGTAAATTATTTTGAACGAAGAAACTATTATTTCTGAATACTCTATTGTTACCGCACCGACCGACCCTTTTTTGTACAAACAACATTTAAAAGCATCCTATTGGCTATCGTTTCCGTGTCATCGTCTCAAGGCATATGAAATGTTCAAGCGATTTTCGCCTTTAAGGTGCTTAACCGCCAGTGTCTCTGACTGTACATAATGTAAATACTAGGAACAAACACAACCTTGTAACGCCAATTACTAGAGCTTTTACAGTAAAATCCCAGTTAATGTGCAAAGCCTCTATCTATCTATCTATTAACAGGTTTAAGAAAATTATTAAAGAAAAACTTTTGAAAACCCCTGGGAATGAGATGATCGCTCCTAAGCTGTTTTTTAAAAAAATAAAAATTATGTACTGTATATTAATGTTATTGTTTGAGAACAAAAGTGACTAAAAAGATGATACGGAGTTTCTTTCGCCTGTTTCGTCTCCGTTAGAGGAACCTCATTACGAAACGGTGGTAGACTTAAAAATGACTATCGATAGATGAAATGTACATTTCTTATTTCGATGGATAAATAACTTGATTTGATTTGATTCGAGATCGTAGATGGCTGTCATCTTCGCTCTAACTAGACACGGCTGATTTCTTCTAAGTTTTTCTTCATGACGGTAAATAAGTTTTGAAATGATTCTGGTATTGTTTGAAAGAATATTTAATATTATTAAAAGGGATGTAAAGTTAAAGTGTTTTCGTCGAATAAATATTTTATAAAGAGATATCAGTTTTTCAAGTTCAATATATTTTTTAGAGTTGCAAAATTATAGCTCTTGAGTTTCAGATAATTAACCGTTTTTTGGTATAGTGTTTGTAGTTTGCGAACGGCGAGTGTTTTTATCGGCAATGTTGGAAGCGCTATAGTAACATTTAAACATCATTGGTTTAAATATATATTTAAAAGTTGTTATTGATTGCCATGGTATGTTCGTGACGATTCGGTTGTGACAGAGAAATTCTTACAATTTTTCGCCTTGTACAATAGTATATCGCCTAGTAAAATAGTATTACTTCATACCTACTGGCCAAAGCTTTGTGCACGCGAATATCGTTTTTGGGACATAAACCAATGGGGCCGGGTAAAACCAAAGAAATTGTTAATTTTAAGTGCTGACTTATCATGTGTTTAGCAGTGGAGGATTCAACATCGTGAGGAAGAAATGTGCATATTTTAGAAATAAAAAAACACAGTCGAAATATTTCAAACTCCACTCACACATAACCCGCAGGGGGCCTCATGGTGGATTATGCCCTAGTACCCTCTGTATAGCGGAGGCCTTTGCCCAACAGTGGGTTTTAACTGCCGCCCATTAACATTTCCTCCGCAACAGTACCACGACCTCACAGAATACTTAGCCTACGTCATACGTAGATTTAGTAGTACTACTGTGGCTAAAGATAATGTTTCGGCATCTCGATATAAAATTCTTAACTATTTTTTCGACTCACCATACTTATAGCGGATTAAAACTTGAGAAGTTGATTTACATGCATCTTTAAGGCGTACTTGAACCGAAATTAACGTTCATGTATGTGGGTGTATGTATGATACATCATTCTACGTCCAAGTTCATTCTACCTGCTTTAATTATCGGTCCTCACAAACACGTTTCCAGTACTGTTTTAAAATTGTTATTTTAATTCGCCATAATCCGCAATATACACGCTGGCACAATTAGCGGAACGTTAAAAAAAGACGAAGATAATAACGTGTATAGCACAAATCTGCAATAACAAAAAGAATCCTGATTTCCCAATAAGAATTTCCCAAAAATATTTCGAATATATGTTAAAAAATTATTTATATGAAAACTAAACTGCTAAACTTACATAAACTTTATACCTACCACAAATGCACATTAATAAGAAAAATACAAATAAAACACATTAACGCACAAATCACATTTAAACATAAAACTCATCTATACTAGACACAGAAATAGCATATAACAACCTATGTTCAGAATCATGTACGGTAAGAAAATTTACAGTATTAGAGAGCTCAAATAATAAATTGCCAAAAAATATAAAAGAATCTGTATCCGTCAATGTTTTCAAAAATTGATGACAAACCTAATTAATAACTTATTGTTTCAGATAAATTTTGTGAAACCATGACATAAACCGTAAACCATACGGTAGATCGAACTCCACTTTGTTCATAATTTTTTCTCTTTTTTTTATTGTAAATAGATTACTTATTTAAGTTTCTCATCTAAGTGAACTATGTAATTTCTTTTGGTAAATGAAATATTTAAACCGAATGAACAATAATCACACATCGACCTTAGGAAGTTTTTTCATGAAATTTTATTACAAAAAAATCACTTTTTTCTCTATTTTGTTGGAACAAACAATTTTTTTAATTAAAGATAGGTAATTAAGATTTTATCATTAAATAAATGAAAGACTAATAATGTGTGTTTCTACCTTGTGCTCTAACTAACGTTGAAATTTTTCTGGGTATGCTGCGAATTTTATTATCTTCAAGTAATGCGTTTTGCAGTTCTCTCAGATTGTTCTGTTGAGAAGAAACCGGCAAGAAACTTAACAGTTGCTCTTTTTTAAAACGATTAGTTTACAATATAATAGGACAGGTATAATAGGTCTTATTTTAGCCTACGTGAGTATCAACAGGTATTAACCACACACATTGGCACCATCAAGATATTCCGCAATGGTATAATACGCCTTGGCCATAAGTTCCCTTTTGCATCTAAAACGATCAAAATGCAATACCCCACAACGTTTTACGGTTACGCTATTTAATTTTAAGCTAAAACTTTGCCTTCTTACGCTTGGAAGGGTAAAACGAAGGCATTTATTTAATATCACGTGTAACCAAAATACAATGTAATAACGGTAAACCAGTGGAGGATATGCGAAAGTGCACTATTCACGTCGTCATAATTTTAAAGTTGACCGAAATCTATCAAAGATTTCTTTAAAAATGAGCGATGTATTGTCAGCAAACAGTACATTTATATATACTTAGAATAATAATGGGCCCAAGATGGATCCTTGTGGGACACCCATATTCATGGGGGATCCTGCGGAATTTACTATATACATATCGATCTGTCTTTAGTGAATCCATATTGCTCATCCTGAAAAGATTTAATAAAATATACTAAGAGGTGATTTAAGATTAATTTTTTTTTAAAATTTTACTCAGAGATGGCAAGATGGAAATAGATCTGTAGTTACCTGAATCACTTTTATCCCCACTTTTGAAGACTGAGATTATCTCATTAAATTTCATAAGATCTGAAAATATTCCAGTATCTATACATTTGTTAAAAATATTTGCCAAATATGGTGCTATATACGCCATTATTGTGCTTAATAGCATTCAAAACTGTTATCATATCATTACATCTATATCTATGTTATTAAATTTAAACGTTTGTTGACAATAGGTAACATTATTTTTTAATACATTAATTGTATCTATGGGACAGGATTTTAACGTTCTTTAACAAGACCTAAACATGCTCTACATATCTTTCATATCCACTGCATCACTGTTGTACCCACATAGTTTAGATATTCTTGGACCGAGTGTGCACTGTGAGCCCGAGCATTATTCTGAATCAGAATAAAGCCATATGTACACTATCCGCTCGCCTATATGTACACTTTGTTTCCTGTATTTTCTTTCTATGTATTTCCTTATGTGCATAAAGTATATTCTATTCTATGGCCACTTCTTCAAATCTTCTATGATTACGCTCACTCGCACCCCTCGCAAGACTTCAAGTTCATTTCGGGCCTGCGCAGCCATTATCCGCGTTTTAAATAGATCTGTGGGTATGAAAATGCCTTCGCATTTCATCTGCCCTAATAATCTCTGGCTATGTTAAATCAGACATTTTTTATGTTTTATTAATATAAGAATTTGTCAAAATAAAACTTTTTTTCTCATCAGACCGTGCTCGAACCACTAAAAAATCTCTTTTACTAGGAAACAGAAACAAATCGGCGAAGGTTTCCTCACGATGTTTTCCTACACCGCTGAGCACGTGGTCAGCACTTAAAATCAACAATTTCACTGGAGCTGGCACCGGAGATCGAAGTCAGGTTGCTCGAGTATATTGAATTAAAGGCGAGCGTCCGGAAACTGAGCTATCACGGCTCATCATTTAACCGTGTCACCTTCATTTGTTAAGTGGAGCAACAAAATCATTAATTGCTACTCATGAATATAAATAAACGATAATTAGAACTTAATTGAAGGCCATATAAATGATTACGGGGTTTCGTGAAGAGATCGTTCCTAATTGTTGTAAATTTATTAGAATTAAGTATATTATTCACCGTTAGTAAATGATCTGTAATTAAACTAGTTTACCAGATATTATGCAATACAGCAATATGTCCACCTGTTATACATCTTTTGTACTAAACTCACACTGAAATATAAAAAAAGATAATATTAGAGACTACTCTAATATTATTTTTTCACACATGATCATCCTATCGATCAATGAACATCCTATCAATCCCCCTGATTTAGTAATCAGGGGATCATAAATCAGGGAATAATAATTATCATTTATTATTATGATACGGGTGTTAACCATGTGATGCACAGGAGATGAGCAATTTTGTTTTAACAAAATCAATAGCGGCCCAAACGAACCACAACTGCAAGACAAGATGAAATTAGCATGTTCTGCCTAGGACAACACAAAAATTAATAAATTAAAATGTTGTAAAAAAAATTAATAATTTGAAAAGGTCCCGACTAACATTAAAATTAACGGCCGATTTTGAAACACTGATCATCGTATTTGTCAACTAATCAGCTGTTAAATGGCTTTTCAAATGTCGTTTTAGTGGCCAAAAGGATGGTTAAACTCTTTGAATTGATCATTATGATCATTCTAGTAAAGCGTCTAACGCCTCTGTCTGTCCCGTGACCATGAACGTTGTAATGGGTTCGAAACGTCGGGAAATGAAACTAAAAATATACGCGATAAATCCGTGAGCATAGTTTCATTTAGTAATGTATAATCGCGTAAATGCAAAAAAAAAATATTGAACAATCAAATTTGTTCAATTATAACAAGGAACAATAGCGTTCGGACAACCTGTTTACAAACTGTATCTGCCTATTAGTCGCATTAAACTCTCATCGGATTTAGTGGTCGCTTGATAGTTCAAAATGTGCTGTAGTGTGGATCTTACGTGGAGTAGGCAGGTATGGAATTATTGCGTAAAAATGAAAAAAAGAACGAAGTGCTTAAGATCGAAACGATAAGTTTAAAATTAATCGTATAACAAAGTTTCTTTAAATTAATGTCTTAAGTTTTGTGTGCAAAAAAAAGTATGGTTACAGCCTATGTTCATGTGCAAAGGTCTCCTCTGTACTAAGGGCCGACTTCACATATAATCGAAACATATTATTTTTTTTTGAAAATATGCAGC
Source organism: Iphiclides podalirius (assembly GCA_933534255.1). Classification (NCBI taxonomy): domain Eukaryota; kingdom Metazoa; phylum Arthropoda; class Insecta; order Lepidoptera; family Papilionidae; genus Iphiclides; species Iphiclides podalirius. The sequence continues at coordinate 8,228,822 of OW152839.1, read as the reverse complement.
CTCACCATGTTTTCCTTTAAGGCTGAGCACGTAATAAAATTTATATGTTACGATGAAAAGGTGCTGAATGCTCCTCGATAAGCAAAATGAAGAGTGTAACTGAAATTTTCAGATTTTTGTCCTGGTATCGGTATGTCTGCATATGTTTTCCACGGGAGTGATGCTGACGTTTCCGGCGGTGCTCAATGCAGCCATATTGTCTCCAAACAGTACAGAAATCAGGGCTACCTCCAATCAGGCTTCATGGATAGGCAAGTAAACTGAGAACAAGTAGTCCAACTAGTATATAAGCTTTTTACTTGAACAGTAAGAGAACATCTCAAGAGAATATCTAAAGATATTAAATCCGCCTTTTGTCAATTATAAATAAAATACAATTGAAAATTATAAATAAATAATTACAATATTAAATTTACTAATTACTGGTTAACGTTACAATGTATTTTTGAATCTTTATAGTGCAGTTTTCTAACTTCTACACCGTTAGGCGCATAAATTAGTAAAGCTTCATTGCAAATGAAAAAAAAAATATAATAAAATACATGGTTGATGACAACTTTGGAAATATTAAAATTAATTATTATGTACCTATATTCTATTAAATTGTGTTCCATCTCTCATGTATTGTTCGGAAGATTAAAGTAAATTGTCTTTTCAGCATCAATTAACGGAATCTCCGGTGCGTTTGGATTCTTCATACTGTCGCTGATTTTTCAAAGCTTTGGAAGGAAAGCCGCCAATATTTTAATGATCGTTTTTATGGATATGGGATGGATAGTCTTATCCATATCTAATAACATCACGACTTTGCTCCTCGCTAGAGCTATCCAAGGCTTCAACGTGGGCGGAATTTTTATCCTTGCTATAAGTATATCCGAATATTCAAGTTCAAGCAGAAGAGGTTATTTCATGGTCTTGAATAAATTTTCCATAGGTTTGGGCTCATTGGCTTGCCATTCCTTGGCGTTGATATTAACTTGGAGACAAATTTCAGCATTTTGCATTATCCCCACAACAGTAGCAATTTTAATGACATTTTTTTGGCCTGAGAGCCCGGCCTTTTTAGCGATGAAGGGGCGTTTCGATGAATGCGAGAAGTCTTTCGCATGGTTGAATGGAAACTCAGTAAAGAGTAGAAAAGAGTTGAAAGAGTTGATCAGATCACAGATAGAGAGACTAGAGAACAGTAAAGAATCAAAAAGCGAATCGTACATTAAAAGTTTTTTAAAGCAACTCAAGAATAAAGAAATGTTAAAAGCTTGCCTTATAGTTTCACTGGTCATTCTATGTATTGACTCTTGTGGCAGACATTATCTAACAGCGTACATGCCGCGAATATTAGCAGATATCACGGGGAGTGAATCGATCGGTATGTATTGTTCCATTGTGGCAGATCTTCTGGTGATTTGTGCTTTAGGGATATCGTTTTTTGTTATAAGAGCGTTTAAAAGACGTAACTTGCTCTTCGGACTGGGTTCAGCTACAGTAGCTTTGATGTTCTTCATTAGCCTAATGGCGGTCTTAAAATCTAAATACATAGCACTATCAGATGTGTCTTGGTTAGTTCCCTGTCTGATTCTGTTACACACTTTCGTCGCATACATTGGCTTAATACCGGTCGCGTTTGCAATATCTTCTGAAGTATTCCCTCTAGAATATAGAGGTTTGTGTTCTTGTATTTCGGGGATAGCGTTTACGTTATTTTACGCTGCAGCCCTAAAGTTTACGCCATTAATGATAGAATTAACTGGCCTTTCTGGCACATACGCTATTTATGCATCTATAGTGACGATATGCTTGTCAGTTCTTTTTGTCATCTTGCCAGAGACCAAGAATAAAACTTTACAAGAAATCGAGAACGAAATGAAAGGAAAATCAAGATCGAATATAGATGAAGATTTGCTTGAAGATAATGTAGAACGAAAATGTGTAATTACAAAAATATAGTTGTATATGTGCTTAAAACGTGGAGAGTGTGAGTTTTAATGATGTCGGTTCATTGTTTTAAGAAAATTCAATTTCATTAATAAAAGTTTTTGAACAATTATGATATATATTACGACATGTAGTTGTTTTGAACAAAATCTCGATCGCCTGGTTACAATTATTGTATATGAAGTTTTATTTTATGATTTTCAGTTTTATTTTTATTTCAGAGAAATCGGTGAGATTGATTATATCATTGTAGTGTAACACGACCCCACTAGATAGAATGGCGACCCGTGCAATGTTCAGCAGTGGACTCAAATATTAGTTTAATAGTGGACACAAATATTATACATTAGTTTTAAGTCCTCTTAATTCCTAGGGCCGTCATCAATTCACGGAAACATAATATTCTTACATATCACATTCGCGTTTTGTACGGGAGGAGTCATTTTTTTTTTGTAAAATATATTTAATTAATCAAAGTATGCACCCTTGTTATCTATGCACTTTTGCAACCTCATAGGTAGTTAATTGATCCCTTTAACATAAAAAACACGGGGGCGACAATCAATAAACTCTTTGAAGGTTGTTTGGACTGCCGTATCGGAGTAGAATTTTTTTCCTTGTAAGAAGTTGTCCAAATTCCGGAAAAATCTGTTGGAGAAGGTTTCGGGGACTACGGTTTCGCAGACATTTCAATTGTAGCTTATCTAACTAAATGGATGTTTGTTGTGCGTTTTTGTGTTGTCGTAAAGCTGCAGTGGCGTAGAGCGATTGACGGTTGTTTAGCAGTTAGTTCTTCCTTGATGGTTTCATACCACATATCAAACAGACTTTCTACATATATGATTAATGTAAAAATATTATTCATTTTTGTTTAAAGTAAAGTAAAAAGTAAAGTAACAGCCTATACATGTCCCACTGCTGGGCAAAGGCCTCCTCTACACAGAGGGTATCAGGGCATAGTCCACCACGCGGCCCCACTGCGGATTGGCGGACTTCACATATCTTCGAAAATATATGTTTTTTTGTTATTATTTCGAAAATATGCAGGTTTCCTCACGATGTTTTCCTTCACCGCGGAGCACGTGATAAGTCAGCACTTAAAGTTAAAAACTTCATTGGTGCCGGCACCGGGGATCGAACTCAGGTTGCTCGAGTATATTGAAATAAAGGCGAGCGCCCGGACACTGGGCTATCACGGTTCTATTTTTGTTTAATTAAAATAGTATTAGTTCGAAGCCTCAATCAAATTGCGGATTCATGTTCTGAAGAACCAGTTAACACTTATATTAGGAAAATACTTGGTTAAAATGCAACGGAATTATCTTATTTCTCTAATTTGGCTAACACTTTATCTTAATTTATATTTATTGCTCCTTAATGTTTTATCTCGACTCCCGTAGTCACAAGACAATACTTCGTAAAAAAATATAAAACGGGATGTTAATAAAACGCGGTACGGCATTGTGAAACGAAAAAGTTTATTACAAACTTTGATTAATGTAAACTACGTTGGCCTTCTTCCATGTCAGTGAGAGCTCTTTAAGTAGTTAAACAATTATTGGTGATTCATTAATTCTTATTAGTTATGCGGATGTGAAATAGAGTAATTTGATTTTGAAGAGTTTTTAAAGAATTGAATTTTAAATAATAAATTAAATATAAGAACATTAAACATATTTAGTGCGAATTATAGCAGTATCTAACTGCTCCATCTAGTGGGGGGAGGATCTACACTATGGTAGCCATTATCAGGCTGCCACTCGAGAAACTTTCTTCCCCATCATCGGTTATCGGATCTTCAAGCAACGTGGTCGGCTCAATACCACTTCAGCTTAATTCTTCTGAGCTATGTCGGTGTCCTGTGTTCTACTGTGGATGTCGTCATTATAGTCGAACTCTATCACGCAGAAAAATGCCAAGTGTATTAGATTATAACTACCCAATTCTGCCATGTTTTAGTACATGCGCGGATCCTAACCATTGCAGAGGATCGTAAATACAGGATAACAAGGAATGCATAAAGCCTTCTGGTAAGTAGATATTAGTGTCTACCTACCATGATAATTACTACTGTTGATGGGGCTATCGTATAAACAGTAGGCCAACATAAGAATCTTGAAATTCAAAATTTGGAAAAGGAATTTTCATATTAAAAATTACCAGTTCAAACTGAGTAAAGGAACGAATCCTTTTTACTTAATTTTTTTGTTAATTCAAACGTCTTGAAAACAACCTAATAAAAGGTAAACGCGGTTTCAAATTAAATTCATCGCCGGTGTGGTAATCAGCCGTTTAGCTCAGTGGCTAGAGCGTCAGGCCGCGAATGCCGAAGACGTGGGTTCGATTCCCACAGCGGCGACAATCGTTTCGCACTTTTTCTACATATTTTAATGTTCAATCTTAAGTGCAAAGATTAGCACTATAAACAATTAAAATTTCTAAAAAAGCAATGGCGACATCTCTCGTTCGAATTATCGTTGTAAAACGATATTCGAAATTGTTTGTATGCTGGAAAGGATATAACAATAGATGGTGCCAAGCATTGCTTCAAATGCTAAGAAAACAATGTAGAGGAATGCGTTAAGATTTTCGCCGGTGTGGTAATCAGCCGTTTAGCTCAGTGGCTAGAGCGTCAGGCCGCGAATGCCGAAGACGTGGGTTCGATTCCCACAGCGGCGACAATCGTTTCGCACTTTTTCTACATATTTTAAATTCATCATTCTTACCAATAAACTTTCGTTCCATACAAACGGCACTTTACACAAACTAGTAAATAGAACGCGTAGATACTAGATGGAATGCCCGTGGAATGCCATAGTAACCGATTTCCCGAGGGATTTGACCTTTTCTATTTTCTCAATGTATTAAACTTGGTCACCTTACCGAATATTCATTACGCAACTAGGTTTTTAGGATGAGACACGAGTCTATAGAATTTCCGAATAATATTTTTTATTTACTTCAAACACACTCAATGTCATGTTTTTGGTGGATGAGTGTTAATTGGTTGCCCCTCGTAATCAAAATTACGGTGCGGCAGAATTCGAACATGCGATTTAAGTTAAGTTATTTCAAAGGTTCAAATCCTGGTTGAATCAAGGACTGTTTTTTGTTTCGCTTAAATCATGTTCTAAAATTACCGATTTACATTTGTACTCAGTGTAAGGAAATTTTCTTCTCTTATCTTATATATAAAAATGGATTGCTGTTCGTTAGTCTCGCTAAAAATCCAGAACGGCTGGACCGATTTGGCTAATTTTGGTTTTGAAATATTTGTGGCAGTCTAGGGATGGTTTAAATGATGAGAAAAATGAAAATTATGGAAAAATTGCATGGAGAGTCGAAATAGCGACAATTTTATTTTCCCACACAAACTGTACCTGTCAACCATGTCTGTGTAACCTGTCAAACACTTTATGCATGCGTTCCGACTCCTCTAGAAATAATTTATATGGCAAAACAACGTTTGCCGAGACAGCTAGTAGAAAATAAATAAAAACAACTGTCATGGCTTGTATTAAATAATTCGATAAGACGTTCGTTAGTTAGCTGTGTCACCGTCGGAGTCAAAAGACGTAACAGGCTGTCATCAGATAGCTGACGTTCAAAAAGAAAGTTTGTTTTTGAAAGTTTGTACATATATTCATAATTATGTACAAACTCACCAATACTATAATATAATTAATATTTTAAGCTCAGTGAAAAGTGAAACTTTAAAGGTTCCTTCGCATAGATATGTCTAATACGTTTTTTTTTAAAGTGGAAACAATAATTAACAATAAAATAGATAATTCTTTAAAAAAAACATTAAATCGAGCCATTTTATCAGACGTTGTTATATTATGTGAAAATTTTTATTTTCCATCCTATTGGATACAAGCATGATTGTGAGAAACGCTAGTATTAATCTTCTGAGGGAACATGGCCAAAAAGACTGGGTTATTAATGACTTCAATTAATATAGGCCAGTTGAATTATCTTCCCAGGAGATGTGCTAACTAATTGGGCTACGTATAAAATATCCTCTTAATGTTTTTTCGTTTTCAGTTATGTCCTCTCTAATCGGTTGACATGACAAGAAGATCTTACATCAGTTATGGTTATACTTCTTATAATATTGTAATTCTATTGTAATATAGTAATAGATTAGTCTCTCGGTAGTAATAGATTAGTCTCTCCACCCTCTTGGAGACGCTTCAGTTCCTCGCGAAGATTTTGCATGTGTTTACCTGCATACGAGTTCGACTATACTATGCGTACTTGCGTATTTGTGCATTTAGATTTATTTCGCGTAATATTTATTATTGTTTCTTCAGATCAATTTTTTATAGGACAGAGAAATTTTTTATAGGTCGATGTTTCTCCGGGTTGTACTTGCCTAGCCTAATTATTTTCAACGGCTACGGGCATTCTAGGTAAAATTGTTTAAAAATGTTCATTACTTCGAATTCGTCGTGTTTCAGTTTAGTATTGATATAATTTTTTCGGGTACACCGAGAACAATAAAATTACGCTCGCGCTGTTTGCGGTCTAAGAGTTCTAGTATAAGGTCTTCATACACAGGAGTAAGCGATTTTGACCCATCTTGCGTCCTATGATCGATTTTTGTTTGCAACAAGTCGTCTTCTAATGCTTTAATTTTTTTTTCAAAAGATAGATTTTGCGACTTCATATTTTCTATCTCATGTTTTAAAATGGTATGATCAGTTGTAATATTTTCCATAGCATTTTTCATGTTTTTAATTTCATCCTTGATTTCAAATAAATTGTGACATAATTCTTTTAAACTTTCTTCTTTCAGTTTCATATTTCCTTGTAAAAAAGACATGATTTCATTTTTAAATTCTTTTATTTCTTCTCTAAAGTTCGAGTCTGGCTCCCGGTGTTTTCTTTTCCGTAACGTAATTACATTAGAACATGTTTCTTCAGGTGTATTAAGTGTTCGTAAATCAGAAATCCGCCACCGCTTGCGCTTGTGAGTTTAGCGCTACCATTAGGCGAACGAAGTACACTCATCTTTTTTATTTATGCAACGTAATTGTTGTTTCCGATTTCGCACTTCTATTGAATATGAACTTTATTTACAATATGCACTAGGTATATTTCACAGTAATACGTAACTTTATTTTAATAAGCGTAATGACACACGTCTACTCGCTTCGACCGCTGTTCGTAAATGTTGGTTCGACTCAAGGTCTACGTAACAAATGTGGCTGTTTGCACATGTGTTTATGTTTAGTAATGTTTTTCAACAGGACGAGGCAACGATTTTGACGGGAGTAATACAATAGATCTTGGTTGCAGTGCTCCGTGGGACTTAGTACCCAATCCTTCCCACATTTTTATATGAGAAGGTGGCAAACTAGCTTGTGTTCCACCAGATATTAAGTGAAGCCCGCCGCCCTTAGACAATTGCAACACACGAAGGGGTACAGATGGGTTGCCACCTGTTAATAAAATGGGTCTCGGCCACGTCCCACCCCAGATGAAACGCAGAGGTACAACACTTCCATTTCACGCCGGTCTTCTTTGAGGTCGTACTACTTACCCCTACGGGACTGCACATACGTCACAGAAGAGTGTTGCGTGGCCCTGCCACATATATAAGTACATCAAGGGTGCTAGATAAGCACGTCTAGTCGATTAAAAACCCGATATTTGTACAAATGTTAATACATAACTACGCTATCATGTACTATTATCGGTGCGCAATACGACTATTTACTACGGTCCAGGGTGGCCGAACAAACTGTTATGGGAATCTATAAAACTATCGTAAATCTACTTAGGTACGGGCAGATCGTGATTGTCGCTCGCTGCGTTAGTGTTCGAATGATATTTTTCTTCTTATTATTATAAATACTTTATTGCACACTACAAGGAATTTAATACTATTAGTATATAAAAATCTTAAAAGATAGGTATAATAAGGCGGTCTTATCGAACAAAGCGATCTCTTCCAGAAAACCTTAGTACAGGTAAACAAACTGATAAATAATGGGAGGTGGTGTGCTCAAAAAACTTTATAACATCAAAATAAGCTAAAATATAATAAACATACATAAAGTAATATAATACATATAAATAACATAAATAAATACATGAGAGCATTTAGTATGTAGTATGTCGGAACGCCCATATGGCTTATATTTCACGATTGAATTAAAAATAGACTAGATCACTCTTTATCCCATGGTCTTTTAGATGTGATGGGGACGCTGAAATCTATGTATTAACAACAGACCTAGCCACAATACAGACAGGTCTAGGCATTAATACATCCAAATTCACGGATAAGTTATACATTTTTATCAGTTCGGCACATCACTAGATAATATACCGAATACAACTGGGAGACGGGTATTTTTTTTTTGGTGCTCCATTTCTATTGAAGTTTGTCTGTTAGTTTCTATATGACTAATCAATAAGCGTAGGTCCAATATCTGCATAATGCACTTCGTGTCGGTCTTTTGTGAGGTCGTGGTACTTACCTGGACGAGCCTGCCCATTCATGCAACAGCCGAGGCTGCTGCGTGGCCTTACCACACCTAATTAATAATCTTTATTTAATTTAATAAATCTGAGTATGTTTATCAGTTACCTAGTAAACATAGTTCAAGCTTTGCTTAGATGGGGATTAAATAACGTTGTATAAAGATATGTCCTAAAATATTTATTTATTTAAGCTTCGAGTATAATTATTTTTAACGATACAAACATTAGCGCCAAAGCATGAAATTGGAAAATTAAATAATATGCTTGGTAAATTTGGTGGTAAAATATTCTTCTAAAATTGTTTAATACATTCTACCGCATACAAAAAATAGCCAACTTTTACTTTGTCGGTGAATTCTGGTTTCCACTTTTCCTGAAATACGAATGTAGTGCACTTAAAAGTATTATTTTATAACAGTTTTCGTGTTGAAATTTGTCTAGTATGTGTTGTCTGAATGCTTTCATAATTCTTGTTAATAATATTAATGTATCTGCAATAATTTATTTAGTGACCCACATAATGCTATCCGCATCGATGCCTTCGCATTAATCTGTAAAGCACAAAATGGCCGCAATGTGAGAAAGCTTAAGTGCCTTGTAAGTCGTTTTATATATCTGTTATTTATTGATCTGTGATAGTAACTTTATTATTTATTTTCTCGCTAACGAATATTAATCGATATGATTTTCAGAACAGTTGTTTCTTATGAAAGGTTCTTATCAAGGTTATGACATCTTCAAATACCTGATTCAGAAGAAAGTCATCGAGTCAAGAATATTATAGAAGTCAAGAAAGCTAGACAGATAGACAGAATTACTTTTGCATTTATAATATTAAATATGGAAGTATGGATATAGGTAGAAATTCGTATGTAAAATTTTTGTAGAGAATACATCATGTTTATAACATGACATTAAATTTCAAAAGTAACGGCGACATCTAATGAATTAAAAGCGAGTCAGCTTTTTAACGGAATACGACTTTATCAAGCAATTAGTCACGTGAACTTTGTTTGATAAAACAATACTTTTTTTACCGTAACAGTTTGTTTGTATTATAATTGCTAATGCGAGCGAAGATATTTATTATATTAAGGGTCTGTTTCACAATGTCTGAATAAAGTGTTGGATACTTAACTGACAAATAAATTGACTGCCATCTAAAACTTCCTATTAAAATAGTATGAGTTTCACTAACTTCTTACCATTAAGTTTATGTGTCAGTTTGTTACTTGTAAGATAGAGATGGCAACGTCGCATTTTGGCGTTTCGATTTAGAGGAAATGTGAGAACATACAACATTTTTATACTTTAATCACTCTTGTAAGCATTCATAATGCATTTCTTTTTTGCATTATTTTGTGTTACGTATATATATACCTGAAGTACATACTCATAATAGTTATAATGATATAAAATAATTTTTTTGATTAATTGCAATATTGTGCAACACCACAATTGCTACAATTACAGACTGGACACGAGACGAATGTATTATCTTTTTTATCTTTTTTGCTAATATTATCTTTTTTGCTATTATATTATCTTTTTTGCTGCTTATATATTATCTTTTTTGCTAATATAGGAACCCTATTTTTACAAACAACGTAAGTCCGCTCAAAAAGATTCCTACTTCTTATTCGTTATAGAGATGTTCTGCTGGTGTGACAGGATTTTGAAGTGGAGTCAACAGATAAAATGTATTTTCTTAACCTTTATCACCAACAAATACACTATTACCAAATTATCTGTTCAAAAATCTTTGTTTTATAAACTTATTTTTAAATATGGTTTGGTCGTGTGTGGCTTCAGGCTATCTAGCTAATATGTCCATTATTTTCAAGTCTGAACCAACTATTGTTTGAACATTGAACGAGAATTGGCGTTTTATGTTCCGATAGCTTTCTGCATTGTCAACACCTGTAGATTTTATTGGGACGTGGGTACAATGCATGGCACCAATAACCCTTGGAATTCTAGCTATCTATACTGAAATATAAGGAGACATAAAAATCTCCTTATAATTCAGTAACATCTGGGAACTTATCAAGCTGTACGGACATAGTTCAATATCGTGCGATAGCTTGTGACACCACATACACAATTCGACAAGCTGATGCCTTAGTCACTCCAGTAAAATCACCAAATACGTTCAGAAAACTTCCAGTTGCATAATATCAGGGTGTCAACAGAATTCAATCCATAGATGATATAGCATAATTCCTGAAACAATGATTATTCAAGATCCTATTAGAAACAACATGGATATTAAGTAGATAGACATTTCACTACATACGTTATTTATAAAAAAATAAAACACATAATTACCTTTCTGTACTAGAAGAAATTTTGTCCTCAATAAGTGAATGGAGATAATAAACAGTATCTTTATTAAATCGAAATCGTGTGTGTGATTAGAACGACATCGAAACACAGGATCTCTGCGTGGCTTCGATAAACGATAACAAAAATCAATACATTTTTAATATTTTTCTATTAAATACGTATAACTAATTCCTTCTTGAAAATGATCTGTCAAGTAACAAACCATCAAATACATTCCTTATCTGACATATGATCTAACCTATAATTTACTTCGTACTTTATTTGCCAGATACGCTTAACAGACGATTGTGAAACGCCAACGATGACTTTATTCGTCAGATAAGTGGCAAGTAGCTTATTCGGGACTTTATTTGGACATTGCGAAACAGACCCTAACTGTCCGAAATGTTTCTAATTGATTTAATATTTAATAGATTTTAGGAAATGATTGAATAAGATAATGTTGAGACTTTAACCGTCGTCGCTATCGAAGCTGTACTACGTGTCTTTTATCAGCACTTATGTAATACGAACATACAGAACATTACTTTTATAATGTGCTTTAAATGTGTTTCAAATGTCACGACTCCGTGGCGCAGTTGCCAAGGAATGAGCTTCGGTAGGTACGGAGGGCATGGGTTGGATTCCCATACGGGACAGCTATACGTGTGACCCACAGATAATTGTTTCGGATTTGGGTGTTTTTTTTTTTTTTTTTTTTTTTTTATGCGAAAAGTTGTCAAACGAGCAGACGGTTCACCTGATGTTAAGTGAATACCGCCGCCCATGGACATCTGCTACACTCGAGGGTTACAGATGCGTGACAACCTTTTGAAAATTGGGCTCCGGCTACCTCACTCACCAGACGAAACGCGAAAGTATTTGTCATACTTCCACTTTACGCCGGTCTTCTGTGAGGTCGTGGTACTTACCCGGACGGGCCTGCCCATTCGTGCAACAGCCGAGGCTGCTGCGTGGCCCTACCACCGTTAAAGTTTTTTACGTGTTTTTACACGTCTAATTTATGTATGTAAAACGATCTTGCAACACAAGATATTATCATACTACACTAAGGGCAATATTTTACGAAAGGAGACAATGTAACCGTAAGTAATTATCTTATTGCAGATGCTTTCAAAATTAAATTAAGTTTGAACGAAATGATTTATTAGGAAATGAATGGGTCGTACTTTTCGATAATGCTTTAAAGTGTCGTCACAGGAGAATTTGCGGGAGAGTGCGATCGGTACTTGCAATGACGGGACATAGCTCCCCTTCTCGGAGTAATTGATGCTTATGCCCGGCTCCAAGTAAAGCCGATTTGAAATCGAACCAACTTACTACCGTCTAAGGAGACTTCCTTAGACGAAAGTAAGTTGGTTCCCGCGTGAGAAATTCGAATCTCCCGACGTTGTCTGCGAAATGTTATTGCCAAATAAGAAAAGAAAATTCAACCTTGTACCTAAATAGCGCAAGGGAAATTAAACCCAAGCGTCTTAATCTTCTTCTTGAATATATTCTGTTCAAGTTTCTTCTTTTTATTATTACACTAGCGACCCGCCCCGGCTTCGCACGGGTGCAATGTATAATACATATAAACCTTCCTCTTGAGTCACTTTATTTAGTAAAAAAACCGCATCAAGATCCGTTGCGTAGTTTTAAAAATCTAAGTACAGACATAGGGACAGACAGACAGCGGGTCGAATTTGTTTTATACTATGTAGTGATAAATATTTACCTCATCAAGGGTTTATAATTGTGATAATTCATAGAATGAGTTCAATATGGAGTTCAAAACGTTGGGCGGTTCTTATTACGCTCACTATTCGGCGAAATAAGTCGTAAGGCGTATTTTTTATGTGAGAAGGTGGAATGCCAGCTCTCGGTTCACCTGATGTTAAGTATTAACCGCCGCCCGTCGAGAGTTGCAGCACCTGTAGGGCTGCAGATGCGTTGCCACGTTTTTATAAAGTGGGCCCCGGCTACCTCACTCACCAGATGAAACGCAGAAGTTCGCTGGTCTTCTGTGAGGTCGTGCTATTTACCCGGACGGATCTGCCCATTCGTGCAACAACTGAATTGGACGCGTGGCCCTAACACCGTTAGAAGCTATATGCAACGAAAAGAATGTAATCAAGTCGAAATGTCTAGTTTTGTAGCATTATCACAGGTGCTGCAAATATGTAAGTACTGACGACCCGATTGGCGTAGTGAGTAGTCAACCTGTCTCTTACGCCACAGGGTGTGGGTTCGACCCCCACTACTGGAAAAATATTGTGTGATGAACATAGCGTATTTACTTGCAAAAGGAGAGTATGTTTAAATATTTATCACTTATCTAGTACGCATCGTACAAACGTTGTTTAGTTTGTGACTAGAGAGCATTTTGTAAAAATGTAAATATTTATTTATTTAATAATATTATTACTGTCGGTGAACCATTTTCAATTATTTGCGCAGCGATACCGAAACGAACAAAACAAAACTTCAATTAAACAACGAAATGAAATCGTAACAACTTATGTGGTCCGAAATGGTACATGTTAATGTAATCATTTGATTAAAGAACTGGCCGTTTTGTGTCCGTTAATTTGTTCGCATAAAAAAATGTAAATGTATGCTTACAATATGCTTGAACGTTTCAAGTGAAACACATTTTTGGAGCAGCATTTTCAACACCCGTAGGGATCGCAAAACGTTGCCAAATTTCAATAACGTGGACCCCGGTTACAGTAGTATAACACTTCTACTTATATAAAAAAAATAATAATATAACAGTTCTACTTGACACTCATTATCTGTGGGACTGGGTACTTCGCCGGACGGAACTGCCGACGAAAAACAACAGTGAATGCCGCTGCGTGGCCCTGCCACAATCGAAGCCCTATTAATTTCATATGACTAGATCCGTGGTTTGCGATCAGCGCTTCAGACTATTTAGATTAGAGGTTGGGCATTCATACTACGGTTTAGTCTGTTCATAAAGCAAAACAAAAATACATGTGTTCGTACGGGTTATAACAGAAGACGTAGTCACTGGGACGCATATGTTATATGACTACATTCAGTTTGGAATAATTGATGGACAAACTATTACTTTAAATCTTGATGACTCCGTGGTGCAGATGCCAAGGTATTGGCTTCGGCGTCGGGGGTTGTGGGTTCGATTCCCACACGGGATAACTATTTGTGTGACCCACAGATAGTTGTTTCGCATCTGGGTGTTTGTCGGCGTGAAATTTATGTTTGTAAAACGTCCTTACAACACAGGATAATGTTATCCTAAAGTAAGGGCATAAAAAAAAATTTAAAAATTAAAAATTAAATCACGATTTATTAGCGCAGGCAACAGAGACGTTTCGCGATGCCTCTACCACTGTTTTACGTCGCTTCTCATTACCACAATACGTCGATTTAAAGTTATGTTAATATATATTATACATAAGCTTGAAACTGGCTTGATGTTGTAAGGCTACAAAAAATTTACCTAATGTGGCATACATACATAGACTTAAATTCGACCCAGTCCAGCCAAATGGTGCCGTGTCAGTGCAATGAACAAGGCACTCCTCTCAAGCCCTCCGGGGTAGCAGTTAGTCCCACATCTTGCGGGGCTTGCTATCAGGGGGGAAGGTTGTGCGCGTAGACCAGCCTCCTGCGCCCTGGTCTCTGGCGGCGGATTTCCAGGGTGGCAGTTGCCTCCCTTTCCCTCCTCCCGGGTGATTATATCCTCGCAGAATGCACGGACGGCACCCCACCATCTCTCGCTGTTCACCAAAGCGCGAACCACGGCGGGCAGCGAGAGATCGTGCACGATTGCCCTCAGCTCTCGGCGCTGCTCTCGCCAGGCTGGGCACTCCACCAGCGCGTGATGGGCCGTCTCCTCGGCACATACGTCGCGGTGGTGGCAAACCTTTGCTGGCTTCCTCCCCGCCATCCGCTCCCGAAACAGCCATGTCCCGAGAGGTGAGGGTGCCGCGACGCCTGTCCAGCCACCTGACTGATTGACTGACTGAGTACCGGATGTATAGCCTCCATGGTTTTTAGGCCGGCACTGGAGTGCTTCAGCCTCTGCTCCTACTGGGCGATGGCGAGTGAGGGCAACCTCAGTCTGCACCCCTCAACTCCTCCAAAGCCAGCAGGTGGCCCCGGGCTATAATACAATATATTATATATTATACAATATATAATAGTTTAATACAATATATTCGAGCAGCCTGAGTTTTATCCCGGTGCCGGCACCAATGAAATTGTTAATTTTAACCTATCGTGAGAATACCTGCGTATTTTCGAAATATTAAAAAAAATGTATCAAGGATATGTGAAGTCCGCTAATCCGCTGTGGGTACGCGTGGTGGACTATGGCCTAATACCTTCTGTACAGGGCAGGCCATATAAACGCCCAACAGTGGGACATATACAGGCTGTCACTTAACAGCTACTTATTAGCACGTTACTAAACTCGGGCACAACCACGATGTTAAAGTATCGCGTTTAATAAGACACCCTAACTGGACATCTTCGACAACATTAAGCATTATTCATTATTTTGTTTAAAAGTTTCCCAACTTGCTTCTTGTGTACAGAACCAGTCTCACTCTTTAATCTATTTCAAAGGCTTTATTAAAAGGCCTCAATTCTACTGCGACGTAAATTATTGAAAACACCACCTTATTATATTTTAACTTTTTTTTTAATAATAAACGACACCGATTATTATAAATTTATTTATTAATGAAAAAGAATTTTCTATTAACATTTGTAGTAAAATTTAATCTTAAGTGTTGAGATTACTACTATAAAAAATCTAAATTTCTAAGAAATTACTACTATACATATCATGGAATTTGTATTATTTTTATATACAATTATAAGTTACAGAATGTTCATTAAGATCTATATTTAATGAAGCATTCAACTGGAGTTACTTGAATTAATTGCTTTTTGTTGAGGGGAGGACCCTTGTCTTTATCTACGGTCCCGGATTAAAGAATTTAAGATAAGACAAATTTAAATACTCCCAGTGTTGCGAGTAATTTACTCCACGTAAAATGATTCAGCTACATTACCCTAGCTACTTTTCTTTTGTTAAGTGAAATACGGTGAAATAAATTTGAGATCAAGCACAAATTAACATTTGCTTTACACATAAATTAACAAGTTGTTTACTTAAGGGCGTGTTTGCGAAATCTCGCGGAATCTGCAAAAATAGGGGGTTTTCAGGTACATTTTGCGGCAAAACGAAACGAATATAATGTAAGTAATAATTATCACATATAGATCCCTCCTTCATCTTCAAATGGTAGATAGTTTTTTTATCGAAAATTTTGGTTTATAATATTGTAAATGAGAATTTTCGTGACCACTTCACTCAAAATGGACGATATCCTGTTGGGTTTAGGAACATTTTTCTCTTATTTAATAACATATTTTTTTATTTAAAAATATTTTATGTAAGCACACATGTTCAACTCAAAAAGGTAGCTACATTACGTATCAAAATTGTTGAAATTAGTTTCAGAAAAAAATAAAGATTAAAATCTATTTCTTTCACATTTATATCTTACGCGTGAATCTTAAGTGATTGACATAAAGGTTATTTTACTGGTCACTTTTTTGATTTATTCCACAAAAATATTTAAAGAAATATTAGTCGGCGCTCGGCTGCCGTCATGAGTGGTCACTATGTCGCTTATAAACAGCAGCTCGTGAGGAAAAAGATCGCTGTACGAATACAAAATATTTGTCGTAACAAAGTTGATACTTTACACATCATGTTCGGACTTCGGACTACGAACGACAAAAGTAAACTATAATTCACACTTTGTCATATTTTTACTAGAAATTAGTAGGGGTTAAAAATTCATATTTCGTTACGGACTTGATGGAGTGACCTGAAGGTGTACTTCGAGAACTGCTACTGGACCTGAAACTAACACTGGAACTAACAGACGAGATGAGCTATGTGTGTCGAGTTTGGGCTTGTTTTGTTAGGTATGGTGAGACCTTGCCTTCTGATTTGTTGGAGTGACCTGAAGGTGTACTTCGAGAACTGCTACTGGAACTAACAGACGAGATGAGTTATGTGTGTCGAGTTTGGGCTTGTTTTGTTAGGTATGGTGAGATCTTGCCTTCTGACTTGATGGAGTGACCTGAAGGTGTACTTTGAGAACTGCTACTGGAACTAACAGACTAGATGAGCTATGTGTGTCGAGTTTGGGCTTGTTTTGTTAGGTATGGTGAGATCTTGCCTTCTGACTAGATGGAGTGACCTGAAGGTGTACTTCGAGAACTGCTACTGGAACTAACAGACGAGATGAGCTATGTGTGTCGAGTTTGGGCTTGTTTTGTGAGTTTTTTTTTGAGACCTTACCTTTGAAATTGATGTATTGGCATGAAGGTGTAAGAATACAGTAAAAAAGTTATTTAAAATATGGAACTACGTATTCTACATCAATTCTGTGTATAAATATTTGTGAAACATGTTAATATAAAAAAAAAATTGAAATTTAGATTATAATTATGAGTCAATAGAGTATAAATATAAGTCAAAGTAAATCACAAGTCAAAGAAATGAATTTTGAATATAAACATTCTACATTACTTAGACATGATTAAATATTTTAAATGTCTAATTTGACAGTGTACAGATTTTAGAATTTTCGTTTAAATTTAAATACTCCGGGAGGCCTTTGAACCTATCTGGTATTTTATTATAAATTCTTATTTCCATGCAGCCAAATGTTGGCCAAAAGTACACCACATGTAGAAAAGTTGTATGGATAATTAAAAATACAAGTAATACAAAACAAATTTGCACACTTGCAAATTGTAAGATTAGGCATGTCTAAAAGGTCATTTTTTTGTATGTTTCAATGAATAGGTGTAATAAACATGTACTTCAAAAGTTTCTAACAACATCTATGTGGCAAACTTTTTGTTTCACGTTTATGACCCCATTTATCGTTTATTGTTTTGTCGTGTTTCGCACTGATCAACTTTTATGATCATGGATTCTGCCTAAAATAATACTTAATTTAAAATAAGTAAGAACGTCTTTAAAATAGGCAAAACACGAAAAAAAAATAGTTATGTAAAAATGTAGTGGGTCTCCATTTAAATTATTAAAGACTTATTTTTATGGCACAGTTATCACGTACAACATTTATACCTCTTATAACTCAATTGTTGTTTCAGATGCCAAAGCCTCAAACGATAAAATTTTAGCAGGCTACTACTTCGATATAGATAACAAAAATAATTAAATGATAGAGAACTATAAAGAAAAATCACAAAGATCCGACACAGAGCACCCCAACTCCGTGTGGTCTTCCCTATCCCTAGAGTGAACATCAAAAGGCGGAGCCAGAACCTCGTGTCGGAGGTATAAATTGGCCTCGAGGGCTTGCTCCACCCAGGATCGACATAGCGACAGTTCTGCGAAGAGCATGGAAGAGTCAAATTAAAAATGAAACAATATTTTTTTAAGCTATTGCACAGCTTTTATCGCGGGCTTTGAGCGCGGCGAACGAATCAATAAATTCCGTAACGAAAATAAAACCTAACACCACCCACTCCGCCTACCACGCAAGAGGAAAGATTTGATTGTTTTTATGCATTGAATAGGCTCCTAAACCACTGAACAGATTTGAAAATTTCTTTCACTGTCTCGAAGCTACATTATCCCCGGATGACATAGGATATATTAAATTTTCAAAAAACTAGGAATCCTTACTAAAACTTGAATAATGTAAACCAAAGTGTACAAAAATTACCTAAAATATTGTTTGCATCGCGTGCGCTGCTAAAACTATTGATAATTGTATAAAATAATGTACTACGAATTTGCAGAACACATCATTATTTATAAAAAGTGTTGCGACAGTATATGTCTAACTATTATAGTTATGCCACAATAAGTATTCTTTTACTTTAAATTTTTGATTGAAATGCCGCCGCTAGAAAAGGCTCTTTATTTGTATCTTGGTATTAATTCTTATAAAAATAAATTACTTTATATTTAAGACTGTTTCAATATCTTTATATAACTTTTTGAATGATTAAATTCGGACATTCCATTCGAAAGATATCACAAGTTTAAAAATGTTAGTATATTGTAATTTAACTATCCAGAGCTTAGTGACTGACTTAGTAGTTCTTATCATTTTTGTAAATAATATAAATTAATTATATATTATTAATTATAATATATATTAATTATTATATTATTAAAATATTATTATTTATTAACATAAATATAAATATCAAAGAAAAAAATACTGCATAATTAAATAATTATAATCGCATAAGTTGATAAAAGATGCTATACTATAGCTTTACCCCAGCTGAGCCGAGTGCGACAGGTTTTTTTTTATAAAAATGTTTTTTTTTATTTTTACTAGTTTGTTTCCTTCGTTTTATTATTTCATTTTTAGTTTCTAGATACTAGCCCGGCTTCGTACGCCATGCTATTTCCAATTCATTTACAGAAAATTATTTTTTTTAACATTTAGCATGAATATTATTGAATCAGCAAAATGCATTCAGAATACCATACAAAGTATTTTACTCAATTCGTTAGCGGGTTTTACCTAATTATCTGCCTACATAGCTACCTTCCTACGTACCCTACCATTACCTACCTATCAAGCTATCTACCTACCGCACGCATAATCAAACATGTATAAAACAAGCTTCGTTTACTTCATAAAAATTAATAAAACATAAAATTAAATTATATACATAATTAATTAAAACGCAAATTATCAACAGCTACGAGCTTTTAAATGAAATTTAATAAATTATACCTAAATATATAAAAAAATATTCAGTTTAAAAACTTGTTGAAAACAAATTTAACGTAAGCTTAAAAAATAAATGACTTCAAATTAAATAAAAGTATCAAGTTGCGTCAGTTACATAAAGTTTCGCTGCTTCGCGCTTGTCGCTGTGTGCGTGAGCCGTGCACGTGTAGTAGTACGCCTCTGTACCTAAAATTGAAGCGCGTGAATTCGTAAACGCGTCCTTAAGACGATAAGACCCTTTATTTAACTTTAAAATATTAAGAAGATTAGAGAAGATGAAGAAAGCAGGAATAAATTGTATCGTTAATGCGTTGGTGCAAAACAATCTAGCTCCTTCATCTATTCAGTACTTTATTACTTATTATACAAATTCAAATTGAAATATCTTTAATACAGAAACGTTACACTTACTTATTGATTGTCAAAACGTCCTAATTATATTGATTGTTTCCGGTGGTAAAAGTAAATTTCGGCAAAGAAATTTTTTTTAACTATTAATTGACACGAAACATATTTAAAAATGTATTGAAGTCCACTTGAAAGATTCGTAGTACATTTCTCAATACTAGTGGTGAGTCAAAAATTGACCATAATCAATTATACATGGTAATGGGTATTTTTTTTTATTGATTTAATGTATGTTTCATGTATAATTAAAAAAATACTAGCATTTTGCACTCCTTATCCATATAAACTATAAATGTGGAAAATTTTATACTCCTCCGTCGGCGCAATTTGTGTAAAAAAGGTTACAGAGTTTTTGCTTCATATATTAATATGACATAGAAGAGGTCATATAATTGTTATCTCCTCTTTCCTTTATTGTTCGTTTACGTTACCCAAACCGTTTTAATTTAGACGAAGAAAGGTAGTAACATATTTTGTTCCCGTTATCTCTGTTACAATTGTTCTATTATATATATTAGTTCTATATTTTCAATCCAATACAAAATATTACGTTATCTTCTATAATACAATATTTCATAGTGCACTTTCACACTATTCCAAATAAAAGGTAAATAACCGGATGCCGCGGAAGCGAATAGTCGCAGAGGAGGATGGAATTTAATTTTGGCTGAACTGACTTCCGTATACCCAATAGGGATACCACATACTAGCTCCTTCAATTCACTTAAGTATATGGATGCAGACTTGTATGTGAATTAAATTCAAACTAAACCATTTGTGCGAAATGGAAGAAAATTATACACAGCTTGCGTGTGTTTGTATAGAAAATAATAGTTTCACGCCCGGTTTCTGAAACACTGATCGTAGAAATTAACTAATCACTTGTCAAATGTCATTTAAGTTGCCCAAAGGTTAGCTAAGCTGTTTGACTTGATCAGAATGATCTTCATAAAGATCAGAATGATCATTCTGATCTTTAAGAAGATCATTCTGATCAATTCAGAGAGTTTAACCATCCTTTTGGCAATTGACAAGCCATTTGACAAACAACGGTTTTTTCCAATACACGTAAAAGGGGACGCTTCTTAGATTAATTACGTTTATGAATGCCAATGGAAAAAAGAAGAAATAATTGATTGATGGATTGAGCGATTTACTAAGTAAAGGCAACAGATTATAAATAAAGATGTGAAGACGGTGATAGTAATGTTGATTTTAGGACATTATTGCTTTCAACTTTTAATAGCAGGATTACCGTCTTAATTACTACAACATAATATTGACATACATATAGTTAAAGTTGATAGATTAAATAAAAGAAACATAGAAATTAAAACAAACTTTCTTTATATCAATCTACATAAAAATCACAATTAATTTTCATCTAGTATGTAGAGGCTTTAAAAGTCAATCATTCAATCAAGTCAATTTTGTACTGTTTTATAGTAAACTGTGACCACTCACTTCGCTGGGTCATACCTTCTCCTCCAAGTAAAAAAATATAGCTTCCGGATAAGTAATCGCCAACATATCATATTATACTAAAACCGTCACCGAAACACGCTACATCTTATGGTATAAGTTTTATTCCGATCGGTTCAGTAGTTGTCGCAATATAACAGAACAAAAAACCAGCTTTCCAGTTATTAGTATAGATAGATTAAATAAAAGATAACCTCTTTTTGTCCTCTTTTCGTATTTTCTTTGTCTTACAGTCGATTACCTGGGTCAGGACCAGGTAAACAGTCTTCGCTGTTGCACGAATGGGCAGGTCATCCGGGTAACCCCTCCGACCGGGTCCCCGCCTTGACGCTGCGGAGGGGCTTAGTAGCCGTGGCTTGGTCACCCACGGTGAAGCTAAGAGGAACCCACACTGGGCCGGCCTGTGAGGGCCGCTCCGAGTGGGTTCATTCAGCCCACTCTGGATGTGTGCTGGAGGGTGCAGGGGACAGGTCGAGGGTGGTAGAGGTGGAGCCACTCTCTCTGTCCTCTGCTACCAAGGAGGAGTCACGGGGGAAGAGGAGAGTCGGTATTGCGTTGGCCGCGCTCCCTATCCTCCGCGACTCAGCGGGGCTGCACCGCTCATGCAGTGGTGGTGGGGTCGCGGGGGGAGAGGAGTGTCGTTATTGCGATGTGCCGTTCTCTCTACCCTCCGCGGCCGAAACGTGATGAGCGGCGGAGCCACAGTCCAGGTCCGCCGCTGGAGGCTTGGAGGCTTGATGCTTATTAGCACTGGCTCTCCTGGCTCCCATGGCCCCGGTCAGCGAACTCGGGGGAGTTTCTTGGCCTTGCAAATGGGGCCGAGTAGGAAGGCGCGCTGAATGTTCCAGCGTGCCTTATCTGTAGGAGAGGAGAGTTGCTTCCCGGGAGGGGGCTGCTGAGGTGGCCAGCGCTGGCAGGGCCGCGGAAGTGTGCGAAAGCGTTCCCGTGACCCTGCCGATATGCGCCTAGGTGGAACATCGTGGGGGTTTTAGTCGGTGCGAGTCCGACATAGCCCGCTCTTGCCCCCGCGAGGGCGGGTATGCGTAGGCATTTTCCCTACGTAAACAAAAAAAGGTCATCCGGGTAAGTACCACGGTCTACGACCGCACAAGATCGACGTGAAGTGTTACTTCTGAGTTTCGTCTGATGAGTGAGGTAGCCGGGGCCATCTTAAAAGGTGGCAATGAATCTGCAACTGTCTATTGTAATAATTAATTATGTTGCAAATACGGGCGGCGGTTATCGCTTAACATCAGGTGAACCGCCAGCTCGCTTGCCACCGTCTAACATAAAAAACACCTTAACTAAGCTTATCTACGGATAATGATCGCCTGTCGTAATGATGACATCTGGCTTTATAAAATCTGCTGGACATATGCACGAGTTAGTATCGATACGTGTGTGAAGTACTCAAGGTACTTCATTTATATACTTATTGAGGTGTCATCATCGGCAACACGCTCGCATAGGAATAATAGAAAAGGATAGAACAACAGATGCACTAAGCATTGCTTGAAATGCGAAACAAAAAGCAATGCAGATGAAATATGTTGAGATTTTCGCCGGCGTGGCAATCGGCCTTTTAGTTTTGTGATTAAAGCGTCTGGGCGTGAATACGGAAGGCGTGGGTTCGATCCGTCCGTTTTTTTTAAAGTTATAAAGTTTCATTTAAAGTGTAGAGATGAGCACTATAAAAATTATTGTGGCGCGTGTGTAAAAAATTATGAGGGTGAATTTTTCGCGAAGCGCGCGCACACCGACAGCGACATGATGAAGTTGATTGCAAAACGGACAACTTCATGTTATTACCAAGCCAACCAATAACAAAGTTTTTTGACGTTTACCTATAACTCCAAGTTATTTAATTAAAACGCTATCGATTGCGTTTAATGTCATTTTCACAAACCAGAAGTTATTTTTCTTGTGTCACGCTAAAGAAGCTAACTTCTCGCGTGCGTACATACACAATGGCATACTTTTTTATGTGAGCACGTGGCAAGCACGAAGGCGGGCCACTCGTGTCTTAATCGTCGCGTACGCTATGCCATGTTTTATATGCAGCATTTTCGGGTGGCCGAGTAAACCTAGTGGCAAATTCAAAACATCGTGTACCAGCTATAAATCAAACGCCATGTGTGACTGACGCCCGACCCTCATTTCGACCCCTGATCAATGTATCCCTGTTATACGTTTATGAGATCAAAATGAATTTTATTGTTCAAACATTCTGATCATTTCATTTTTAACGATGACATGCTTTGACGACAATTTTAACTTAATTAATTCGTAGTACTTAATTAATACCTAGTATTTTTTACGCAAACTAATTAAGTAAGAAAGAAATAATATTTGTAACATCCTATACAAATCGCGCCACAGCGTCACATTACAAGACTCTCCTACTAACAGTATGTTTTGTGTCTTTTAAATTCATTCAACCCATTCATATGCTTTGTGACCTTTACAAATGAACTTTACGTTACAGTTTTATACGTAAGGGTGTTCTAAAATAGTTTGTTTTGGAATATTTAATAACTCGGTAAATATTGATGTTTAAAGAATGTAAATGTTTAATGCAATTTTAAAAAGTTATCCTCTATATGTGTGTTCATTTATTGTCGCGGTGGTAACGACACGCTGTATGTATATACAAGAATTACTCTATTATAATATGCTATTGCAGATATTTTTGAAAAAGAGCAACTGTTGAGTTTCTTGCTGATCTCTTCTCAACAGAAATTGCTTTCCGAATCGGTGGTACCTTACTTACCTATAATCATAATCTTTGATGTAAAATTTGATGATTCATAAGAGCGCGCAAGCGTCTATTTGAATAAATATATTTTTGATTTTGATTTTGAATAACCGTCTACTCCCATTAAGGACATTAAAGGATATTGTTCGTTGTCATACCGATCGTATGATCCACTATCATACGATCGGTGTAACTCACTGTCTGTCTGTCCGTCTGTCACCAGGCTGTGTCCAAGAACCGTGATAGTTAGACAGTTGAAATTTGATCCGAGTATTTGTTTTCCAAGGAGAGTTGACGTCAGGCATGATTCCGGTCGAAAAAATATAGCCGAAACGTCTTACAACATGATTCAGGCTGTGCCAACCCCGCCTAGGAGGGATAAGGGCAGGATGGTGATGACTTGTATACTTGTCCCTCTATTTTAAAAGTTGGCATAAAATTTTATTCCCCAATTTCTTTCACGCCAAACAAAGTCATTTAAAAGAGACTATTGTACTTTCGTATGTTGGTTAAAAAATGTCCAGATAGTGAATGATTATTTGTCAAAAGATTTTTTATTGGCTGTGACTGTTCCTCAATATGTGGGGGACTAAGTTTTCCAGAAGCATAGCACATACCATTTGGTTCATCGGCCCGTTTTTTGGCAGAACACTTAGAGCAGATCTTATTCATGACTCCGATTTGAATGGAAGACTGTTGAGCATAATCAATCTGTGAACGTAAAAGAACCCTCATTGTGGCATACCCATAATTGTTAGATATACTATCGCGACACTTTTTGTAAATAATTATGTGTTCTGCAAAGTCGTAGTACATTATTATATTCTGTCATCAACAGTTTTCGCAGCGCACGCGATATAAATAATTTTTAGCTTATATTTGTACATTGTATGTTGACCTTGGGTTACATTATTGAAGTTTTAGTTTTAGTTAAGGGTCCCTGTTTTTTTGAAAATATAATATGGCTTATGTCACCCGGGTTTAATGTAGCTTCCTAACAGTGAGAGAATTTTTCAAATCGGTTCAGTAGTTTCGGAGCCTATTCAATGCAAACACACTATCAAATTTTTCCTCTTTATATTATAAGTGTAGGAGTATAGACAAGTAGGGATTTTATATAACTCTTAAAAAAATATGAGAATAGCTGATATTCTCATGTAATAACAATCACTGTAATATAAATTCTAGGCAGATTTCTTATCGTAACAACCGACAAATATGATGTTAATATTAATTCAGGCCCATATTGTATTCTAATAATATCTCATTTCAAAAAAAAAATACTTTTTCATGTCTTTTAGTGATGAATGGCTTGGCCCGTAAGTGCGATATTAAAAATACTACACAACGAAAAACAGCTTTGTTTATTTACTTTTAAGATTTTATTTCGTAAGACGCTTAATGTGAACCCTCCAAAGCTCTTCATTCATGTGTGAAAGTTATTTGAGAACAGCGACTAATATACTTTGGGAACCCTTTTCGTAGTACTGATTGGAAAAGATTTCATGCTACAATATTCTTTTTTTTTTTTCTTTTTTTTTCCTTTATGGCGGTCTTTACAATATTCAATACAATGCGCGACCTAAGGTCGGACGCTCGGTTGACTGATTATATTGAGTTTAACCATTCACCCATTTAACTGAACAAACTGAAGTTGTTTTTTTGTGAGAAAGTGGCAAACGAGCTGGCGGTTCACCCGATGTTAAGTGATAACCGCTGCCCATGGATTTGACACACCCGTAGGGTTGCAGATGCGTTTCCACCTTTTAATAAAGTGGGCACCGGCTACCTCGCTCACCAGACGAAACGCACAAGTAAGACACCTCCACTTCACGCCGGTCTTCTGTGAGGTCGTGGTACTTACCCGGACGGGCGTGCCAATAATTATGTAATAACAACACTTTTCGCTTGATGCATACTAGTTATCCTTAACGTTCTTGTTTATTTCTCTGTGGCATATTCGCTACCTCTGGAAATCAGGATTGCTAACAGTTTCTTCGCATTTAAAAGAAACACTTGAGAGCACTTACTTATTCAAAATATCAACAGAATCAGTCGACTGTTATTTATAGAGTACTAGCGACCCGCCCGGGCTTCGCACGGGTACAATGTATTATGGATATAAATCTTCATCATGAATGGTGGGAGGGCCACGAAGCAGCCTCGGATGTTGAACGAATGGGCAGACTCCTCCGGGTAAGTACCACGACCTCACAGAAGACCGGCGTAAAGTGGAAGTTTAATACTTTCGCGTTTCGTCTGGTGAGTGAGGTAGCCGGAGCCCAATTTTCAAAAGGTTGTCAACGCATCTGCAAACCCTCGAGTGTAGCAGATGTTCATGGGCGGTGGTATTCACTTAAAATCATGTGAACCACCTGCACGCTTGGAAAAATTTCACATAAAAAAAAAATCACGCTATCTAGTAAAAATACTGCATCAAGATCCGTTGCGTACTTTTAAAGATCTAAGCTTACATATGGACAGACACACAGCGGGATGACTTTGTTTTATACTGTACTACACAGTATGATGTTTTTAACTATTTATGCATATTATATATTTTTATGAATTCTTATATCTTGTGTTATTTCATATCAAGTTTTCCTGTGTAATCATTTATGATATTTATTATTTCGGTGTCGAGGGTCGTAGGTTCGTTTCCTTCGCGATTATAACGTAGATATTTTTCTAGTGCAAGAGACATTCTTGAAACCTAGCTTACGCGATCCTAGAATCGCAAATTACAATATTGTCCGCCACGACCCGTTAGCAAACCGTCTGGGAGGCACATTAATTTATTATAAACGGTCCTTGCACTGTTGCCCGCTCGACATTCCAGAGCTAAGTCAAATAGAGGCATCCGCGTGTAGGTTAGCGCTCAGTCTTGTACTAGTCTCAGCCTACCTCTCGGGGAATAGAACCTTACTTCAAAGCGACCTAGATACGCTTCTTAACTTAGGCCCTTCCGTGATAATTGCAGGAGATCTCAACTGCAAACACGGCTCATGGGACACCAACAGCATCCCAAATAACAACGGAAAGCATCTCTTTAGCTTATCCGATAACCTAAACTTTAGCATAGTCGCTCCCGCGACTCCCACTAGGTATCCTACGGTGGACAACTACCAACACGCGTCACCGAGTGTCCTAGACATCATGTTATTCAGGGAGGTCTCGCTCGACATCGAGTCGATAGAGACAATCCATGAACTAGACTCAGACCACAGGCCCGTCCTGTGTAAACTGGGCCAGAACGCCGGCGCGGTCCCTCCGACCAAATCCGTAGTGGACTGGCATCGTCTTGAGGTCAAACTCAAGGCCTTGGACCCCCAGGACTTAGTAGACTTACCCGAGACGATAGCTACGTTCGATGACGCAAATCGAGCGATAGCGAGTCTCCGCGAAACTATTACTTCCGCAGTCACAGACTCGGAACGGACGGTAAAACTGCCGGGCGACCGACGGTTTAACTTTCCGTCCGACCTACGACTGCTAATTAGACAGAAAAATGCAGCCAAACGCGCCTTCGACCGATACCGATCGGAATCGAACCGAACCCTACTTCGACGCCTTCAGCTAGAAGTCAAAGATCGTGTATCGGAACACCGACATACAACGTGGGACACTCTCCTAGAGGACATCGAGCCATCGCACACCGCCTACTGGCGGTTGGCCCGCAGTCTGAAAGCAGACCCCCGCGAATCTCTACCGCCGTTACTTAGTAGAGCAGCAATGTACGCCATCGCGCGAACACACCGATACAGTCCACCTAACGGAGGTGGACCGCGTAATCGTGACTAGGGCTGCGCTTCCACCGGAAGGCGAACCTTTAAATTCAGTGACCCCCGAAGAGGTCCAAGATATTATTAAAAATCTAAAACCGAAATCCGCCCCGGGCCCAGATAACATCAGTAACAAAATTCTTAAAGCTCTCCCTGGGCCGCTTATCTGTTTACTGGCGACCATTTACAACACTTGCTACTTTACTCTCCAGTTGCTCCTTTCCCGACGACTGGAAAGAAGCCACGGTTATCGGCATTCGGAAGCCGAATAAACCAGCCAACCAGCCCTCTAGTTATCGTCCCATCAGCCTCCTCAGTTGCCTGGGGAAGGTCTACGAGCGGCTTTTATTAAACAGGCTCAATGAACACGTGTTTACCAACGGCCTTCTGCCGGTGTTACAATTCGGCTTTCGAGCTAGACATTCCTGTCCCGATCAACTATTTCGCCTAACGGAACATATCCTAAAAGGCCTAAATCACCCTAAACATATTAGTACAGGGGCTCTTTTCTGCGATGTCGCAAAAGCATTCGACAAGGTCTGGCACAATGGCTTGCTTTACAAGCTGTACACACTCAAAGTGCCAGATAGGCTCGTACACACCATCCGGGCCTTCCTGTCAAACCGCTCTTTTCGATATCGAGTTGAAGGCACCCTCTCCACAAGCCGCCGCCTCACGGCCGGCGTACCACAAGGCTCCTGCCTCTCACCTTTGCTCTTTACGCTCCACACGAGCGACATACCCAAAGACCCCCACGTCAATCTCGCGCTTTTCGCGGATGACACCGCGCTCTTTTATTCAGACCGCAACCTTAGAATACTAACCACTCGACTCCAAAGCGCCGCCGACCGCCTCGGCGATTGGTTCCGCAAATGGAGATTAGAAATAAATCCCGAAAAGAGTGTGGCGATTCACTTCACACGAAGTACCTACCCGTCACATCTTTATTATTGCCCTCGCCAATGCAGAAAGTTGGGGCAAATATCCCTATATGGCCAACCGCTCCCCTGGGAGAAAAAGGTCAAATACTTAGGAGTCACTTTCGACTCGCGTATGTCATTTACTACGCACATTAATAACGTTCGTAATAGAGCCGCGTTCGTCTCCGGCCGGCTACACAATTTAACTAACGCTAAAAGTAAAATGCCCTTAAGGCACAAATTATTATTATATAAGACCTGCGTACGACCTATTATGTCCTACGCATGCATGATCTTCGCCCACACGCACCCTACTCGCTTGTACAAGCTGCAAATAGTACAAAATAAGTTTATCCGCCGCGCATCAGGTGCGCAATGGTATCAGCGCAACGTCGACCTGCACAGCGATTGCAGACTCCCGACGATCCGCGCACATTTTAAAGATTTGACAAAACGGTTCTTCGATAGAGCCCAGCATCATCCCAACCCTCTGGTGGTAAGCGCAGCAAACTACCAACCGGACACTAACGCGAACGTAAACAAGCGTCGCCCGCGAAACGTCCTCATCGACCCGGTCGACGAAGAGGACTTAGACACGATGGACCCACCGCCGGGGGTCCCGCCGGATAACACTAACCCACAGTTAGTGTAACAACAATCACACCAGTTCGCCCTCGCCTCCGAGCACGGCGAGACCCACACAACGCGTACACAAGGTACAGCCGCGTTCCGGGGCGGTTCTCACCGCTCCCAGCCACCGATTAGCTAAATGCACAGTCGACGGCCGTCGGGGTCTCGGTCCGAACCGCGACCTCGACGGCGCTTAGATGACACACCATAATTAAACGCACGCATGAGCACATGCGCGACCCTACCCATAGCGGGTCCAAACCCGTGGGTTCTGGCTAGCCCACCGGTTCTGCGTCCGATGAAGCTTTAATAGTCTCGGGACTGAAAGCAAAAACATCAGTTAATACAAGATACAAGAAGGTTCGATTCCCACACGGGAAGTATTTGTGTGACCCACAAATAATTGTTTCCTCTTTCTGTTCCATATTCACACTTTCTGTAAAAAGCGACCTTTTGCTACATAGACTTCAGAACGTGCATAGTTTACAACTAAAAGTCTTTTCATTTTTAACGAGGAATGATACTTGTAATTTTTAAGCAATCAAAATTTACCTAAAGACCACCACAATTAAATAAAAATAAGAAATTTCCTTTTGGGGCATAGACTTTAGAACTGTAATTTACAACTTACGGCACTCTTCATTTTTAATGAGGAATCAAACTCGTAATTCTTTAAATGAATTAAAATTCATTACAGTTTATCTTAACTAGCCAACTTAACTAGTTAACTATGTTGTTCTCAACTAATTAAAGTTTGATTAGGCTTTCACAAAACGTTTACAGGAGGAGTCTATTAGACTAAAAGTGTTTTATTAAACCAACAAGTGTATAATATCAAGAAACCGTGCAACTGTCATAAACATAACATTTGATTCACCTTATTCAAGTCACGGCTCAAGGGATACAGAAACATATTTGGTGGACTATAAAGACCGTAATGACGAGATACTGTAACGAAGCTATTGTGTATATTGTTATTACATAAAGGCGAAAGTTTGTTGTTATGATACAGCATCCGAAATTCCAATATTTCATTTCATTATTTAAGTTCATTCATTTCCCATTGACTGATATAGATTTTCATAGAAATATAAGAAAATCGTAAACTGTTTTTGCTCGTTGCGGTGATAAATTAAATAAAAGTAATATATTCATTACATCGTACATTTTTTTTAATATTTATTTTTAATATTTGGGGAGGGAATTTAAGGAGATTAGGAGACGATACTATAATTCTAATCCACAGTCTCATTTTATTAACTGTACATAGTTAATAATGTACTTATAAGTACGAATCTATCATAAATTACATCGTGGTTGTTTATATTCTTTGAGCTTACCTAATTATATGGAGAGACATTGAATTTTGGGATACTAATGGATGTGCTCCTTTGTTAACAGAAAATACTGAAGCTAAGTCGATGGTATCAATTATAGCCGACTGTAATCCTGTATTGTCCGTCCAGTGGTCGACCAAACTCCGGTGTTAATATCAACGATCCGTGTCATGCAAAAGTGAACATTTACTACAAATTATAAACATAAAAATAACACTTAATTCAATAATCCTATGGATTTTTATGTAAGAAGATGGAAAGCGAGCTGGTGGTTCACCTGATGTTAACTGATAGCCGATGTTAACTGATACCAATAGTCCATGGATATTTGCTACACCCTACGTTGCAACATTTTAATAAAGTGGGCCAAGGTTACTTTACTCACAAAACGATACACTTCCACTTTACGCCGGTCTTCTGTGAGTTCGCGGTACTTACCCGGACGGAAGTGTCAATAATTATGGAATAAACAACAATAATTTTCGCTTGATGCATTATAACTATCGTTTTAACGTTCTTGTTTATTCTTCTGTGGCTACCGCTACCCCTAGAAGTCGGAATTGCTAACAGTTGCTTCGCTTTTAACGCTGGCCTTGTGTGCTGTCGTGGTATTGGACGGACCTGCCCATTCGTGCCACCGCGAAGTCTGTTGCGTAGCCCTATTTAGTTGCCACACACGTAGTATGTACTTTATTAAATTTATTATACCCGTAAGTGTTACTTTCTATGGTCATTTGCTGTGAGGTTTTACTAAATATTGAAGTACTGGTTTCTTCTAAATACATTTTGAGGCTTTTGTCCTTACTTGGATATGTTACTACCCCTACCATTTTTGTACTAATAATAGTAGTAATCCTAGGGAAAAGCAACCTAAGAACATTGAATCGCACAATAAAAAAATTATATTGGATCCTTTCTTTTGTTTTAATGCCTATATTGTAATTATTTAGGTTACTTACTCTCATGAGTTCTTCTTCTTATTGTTTATTTTTTAAATGGCAGGTGGAATATTTTAGTTTGCCGCTTGAAGTTGAGTTTTAATTAAAGGTAAAATTTGTGCGGGAAGCAAGAAAAAAATATGTTAATAACAGGTTATTACTATAATAATTTCTTGTATTGAAGACATTACAGATTACTAAATGAAACTATGTTTACGGATTTATTTTCAATCTGTCCCGTGACCATGAACGCTTTAAAGGGTTCAAAAGGTCTGGTATTAAAACCAAAATAAAAACACATATTTTTTTAATAAAAAGCTTGAATAGAGCTGTAGTTATGGAAGACCTTAACTTTTTAGTCTATGTTAGTATACATACATACATACAGAGTTATAGTCCATGATCATCGCTGAATATAACTAAATCTTGATTACCTTTTGCAAACACCGATTCCATAATACGCATTGATTTGGCTACGAGTATACTGTGCAACTTCTCCGTTGAATTAGGCATGATGCGAGTGGCTTTGCAAGCGTTCGCGTAACGCAGATGAAACTGACATAAAAAAACCTTGACATTCGAGTAAACTATAGTGACCACACTTACGCCCGGTTTCTGGACTAACTGTCAAATAGCTTTTCAAATGTTATTTGAGTTGCCGAATAATTGTTAAGCCTTCTGAATTGTTCAGAATGATCTTCTTAATGGTCAGAATGATCAAAGAGTTTAACAATCCTTTTGACAACTCCAATAACATTTGAAAAGGCATTTGACAGCTGATCAGTTAACTTCTACGATGGTCAGCGTTTCAGAAACCGGGCGAATCTCTTACTCTTGGGGTGTTCTTATTTATTTTATAATTAATGTACACAGAGAGTTATGACAGAAATGTAGATACGTGAAAGAATTTGTACAAAGGCCCTGCTTATTTCTTAAGAAATATCTTCAAAAAAAAGAAATGGTAGTTAATTGTGTACATACATTAATGATAACACACGTGTATGCAATAAATATAAATATAATATCATTACATAAATAAAAAGATATATAAATACATAAGAGGTTTATAAGGTAATATATGTATAAACTTAGGAAATATATATGTATATATGTATAAATAAGTAAATATATATATATATATATATATATATATATATATATATATATATATATAATATATGTTACAAAACAATTGAATGAAGGATGCCGAGTAAAATATCAAAATCAACAGAAGAAGAAGCGTTACTGAAGTCAAGCAACACCAGTAAAGTAAGTGTATTTGTCTCCATAGCCCATCGAATATCGTCTGTAACTTTGAGGAGAGCAGTAACAGTACTCTGCCTGGGCCGAAAACCTGATTGGAAATAACTTAAAAGCGAATTAGAAGATAGAAAAGTGGATAGTTGAGTATGGACAATGTGCTCAAGAACTTTTGAAAGAAAAGGTAAGATGGAAATGGGCCTAAAGTGAGACATTATTGTCGGACATGTAACCTTCGGGAGCGGTATGATGTGGGCCTGCTTCCAGCCCAAGGGAAATGAACAGGTTGACAATGAGTGATTAAATATGTGGGGAAGAACGGGAAGTACTGACGACAAAATTAAAACTATCATTCTAGAGCACATAATTATTGTCACTGCCAACAGATGATGATGAGATTGCCAAGACGGATCTTTTCACACACTCTTCTGAAACAGGGGTGAAATTAAAAGAAGTGGAAGATGGCCTCGGCAGGCCAGACAATGCGCGCAATGTTAAAGATTTGATATAAGGATCTAGGATTGAGGAAGATTGAAAGAAATATTTGTTAGATCGTTTATATCGATATCCTCACATACGACATTAGGTGGCTTTCCGATACCATTAGACTTCAGAAATCTCCAAACATCAGATGGGCTCCGATTATTGAGAGAATCGTGGAAATAGCGTCTCTTTGCGTCTCTACACATACGATTGCAGCGGTTTCGTAGCACTTTAAAATACTTAAGATTTTTCTCTGAAGGAAAACGTTTGTATTTTCTTTTGGCTTTGTCTCGAAGAGCCATTAATTGCTTTATGTCATTATTGAGCCATGACATAAAGCCATGACATAAGGTGCCGGATTTCACTTGACTTTAACTCTTCGGATCGGTGCGTGCTTATCAAACTATTTTAAAATAATCTCAGTGAAACTACGAACCTTTTCATCAACACTATTGACGTTCAGCACTGAGGCCCAGTCTAAAGCAGCAGCATCACGTTGCAATGCTTCTAAGTCTATGCCCTTATAACTACGAAGGAGGAGATATTGCGGTTTGCGCTTAGGGACTTGAATACGATAGGAAAGATAGATAAGATCGTGATAAGAAAAGGAAGTGGACAGTTGGCCATGAGAGATTACACTACTAGGCGATGACACGATCATGAGGTCGTCTTAGTGTGAGCAGAGGGGCTTGTGCAATTTAACGTGGGCGTCCACCGTATTTATTTAAAAGCTCTCAGGGGTATATTTTAAGCTCAAAGTTCCTATATGTGGCTGACGTTTCTGGCGGTTTTATTCGGTCAGATGGGAATGGACGAACTATTTTTATGATCCGTGATTAATTAACTAGCTGCTATTTAAACCCTTTAGTTGCTCACACACCTAGTAGAAATAATATTCAATTTTCGTCACGTCACCTTTATAACTACGTCAATATCTATGTATTTTTTTATGTGAGAAGGTGACATGAGATTGTAGTTCGCCTGACATTAGCAACTGACTAGACTAAACGCTGAAGTATAACACTTCCACTTCAGTCCTTCCAGTTGCGAGTCTTCTGTGAGGTCATGGTACTCTACGGACGGACCTACCCACACGTGCAACAGCGAAGGTTGTTACGTGGCCCTAACACTAAAACTGTGAAGCACAATAGTTTTAATGCTTCAACTGCATGATGGACATTTTCTTTTGAAAAATATTATAAAGATTATGCCCGTAAAAACAGAAACTCGTTCCCTGGAATGTTGCTCGGCAAAACGTATTCAATGGAAAATTCTTCGGAAATAAAAGCAGCTTCGTTCCGTGTTACTGACGACAGTAACGTGAGAAGTTTGCGAGTTCTATGTGACAAGTTTTAAAAGAGTCTTTAACTGCAATGGTTTAGATATGAAGGATTCTACTTTTATTTTAGATGAATCTCTGGATAGTTGCCAAGGTATTGGCTTCGGTGCCGTGGTCGTGGGTTCGATTTCTATTTGTGTGGCCCACAAATAATTATTTCAGATCTGCCTATTTATCTATATGTATATGGTATATAAATTTATCACGCAGAGAAATACCGAGCATAGCCCGCTCCATAGCTCGCTGAGCGACTTTGAGCTTCCTCATACGGCCAGCAGTGAAGGGCCACGTCTCGGTTCCGTAGGTAAACTGGCAACACACATTGATTGAAGACTTTAGTCTTAGTGATAGAGTTCGTTACGAAGACATCCGCGGTAGAACCAAGATAACCGATATAGCTCAGAGGATTAGCAAGCTGAAGTGGCGATGGGCCGGCCATATAGCTCGTAGAACCGATAATCGTTGGGGAAGAAAGGTTCTCAAGTGGCAGCCTCGCACTGGCCGTCACAGTTTAGGACGACCCCTCACTAGATTGACGTTTTGATTTTGATGATTGAGTGACGACCTGTGCAAATGTGCGGGAAGTCGATGAATGCAGATGGCTCAGGATCGTACTTCATGGCAGTCTGTGGGGGAGGCCTATGTTCAGCAGTGGACTCAAACAGGCTGAAATGATGATGATGATGATGATGATATAAATTTATGTATGTATGTAACATCTTTAAAACACATCATACAGTAAGGGTAAAGTTTTATTAATGACAAAAATTGTAATGCCAATGAAACTATAAATTGGAAAATTATGTTATATTATAAATATAATTTTCCAATTTAAAGATATTTTCAATGGCGTCTTTTTTAACGATACTGAGATATACACGGCTAAGTTTCAAAGGCTTAGAAGAAACAGAGGTTCTGAATTTAATTGGGTTAGTGTAAATGCTATATTTTTGTTGATCTAATGGACGGATCTGTAAAAAGTTAAAGCTCTTCTAAAGTCTCGGACTAAAATATTTAATCGGGAAAAGTGAAGCGTCAAGGCTTCGAGATTCGAACACACTTGGAGGCAGTAACGCAAGTTCGTGTGATAATTTGCTAAGTTAATTACACAGACAAGCAGAAGGGACTCGTACTTAACTCACGCAACGCGTCCTCAAGTTACGCGGGAAACTTGTACTAATGTTGATTTTGTTATACGAAGTTGTAAACTTGTAATTGTGTTATCACCAACAAGTACAACAAAATTAATCCCAAACCACTTATAATTCAAAGACAAGAAAATTTTTATGACGCAATTTAATAAATAAAGTTCAAAGTAACCCAAAAGAAAATGGCTGTGATTAGGAGAATCTAATACCTTTAAACGAGCAATTCTTGTATATATATATATAATCGCAATCTCGGAAACGGCACGGAATGGTCACATAACACCAAACCACCATATCTCACCAGGCTGCAAAGAATAAATAAATAAAAATTACCTCCAAGTTTACATTGGAGGGTATTGTTGCCCTGAATCACCTTGGCTCCCGTAACTCAGTATTTCTGGGTTGGGTGCGAGGCACTTAGAGATTGAGGGGAATGAAACGGCGTATGAGCTGGCAAGGGTCCCAGAATGTCCCAGAGATCCTTACCCCACCTCATGGAATGGAAGAGATATCGTGCCAGACTGCATTGGCGCGGCTGGCCTGAGTCATTAAAAGGAGCTGATCCAGGGCTTCTCACCTAAATTTTTAATTGCAGGCGAGGTACTCAATCTAAACTAGAGTGTGTAAGTACAGTCATTAGGGCCCTCGCGAGGCACTGTAGGTTAAACAAGCATTTAAACAGAATAGTCCTGTCGGAGAACCCAATCTGTGATTCCGCTTCGTGCTCTCGTACGGAACGGACGTCTCTCTAAGACGGAGGGCACATGCCACCCGAATTAGACGCCACTCGCAACCTCGGTTGCAATTTAAATCTTGTGCAAATAGTGCAGTAGTTTAGTGTTAGTGTAGTGTTGTGCTCGTAGGCAGGTTCCTGTTTGTAAGTAGAATCCTACAAACGCTTCTCGCCTCAGAGGCGGCATTGTTTCATTTATTAACTGTGTGTTTGTTGCAATAGGCGACAGCTAGGTACCCACCCTAGCGCACCTAAAGCGCAGGCAAATTGTTTGTTATTTTTAGGCACACTCCTCCCTGCCGCAAGGTGGGGAGGCTTATTTAGCTCACACACGCCGGCGGGGCTATAAGCCCCAAAGGCACTTACGTCGCGATGGGCTCCCTTTTCGAGGAGTTCGTACGCAGAAAATAACCCGTTATGTGGGAACGTTATCTTGCCTATGCAGCCGAGCATAGGCAAGTAGCTGAACTAGCGTCGCCGCCATTGCCCGCGCCGTCTGCGCCCGTTACCCCGTCGCCCTCCGCGACCTTAGAAGCTCCCGTCGCGTCGGCATCCGCTAACGCGACTCGCCCGTAGCGCCTTCCGTGCAACCAAACCCGACCTCTTTTCGCTCCGTCGTACCCGACTCACAATCGGACGGCGGATCGGACATGGAGGTCGAACCCGACCCCCGCTGAAAACGCAAACGCCGACGGCTTCACCGTCGTTAAATCGCGTAAAAAGGGCAAGAAACGCCCCGCTGCCGACAGCGACCCCGAATGCGAGGCCGCCTCAACGATCTGTCCCACCGCTACGCCCGCTAAAAAGGCGGCCGCGACGGCTAAACCGATGCCCGAATTCGCCTCCGAGCGAAAAATAAAGCCTCCTCCACCCATCATCATTCAGGAGAAGGCTAAGTGGCACCAAATTTGTTCGTGGTTTTAACGCCACAATATCCGCGACCCCCGGTCGAAAAACACGCATATGGGTATCCGCGTATACCTTGATACTACGGACGACTTCCGCCGCGTAACTAAGTACTTGCGCGAAAACAAGATAGGTTTCCACACCTACTCGTTGCCCGAAGAAAGAAAACTTCGGGTTGTAATCAAGGGCGTCCCGAAAGAATCGGATGTCGATAGGGCTAAAGTCGACATCCGCACTCAGGGATACCCTGTGCACGCCGTGCGTCGCCTCAGACATCCTCGCACCCGTGTCCTTATGGACATGGTCATGGTCGAACTTGACCCTACCCTGGAAGGTAAGGCCATCTTCAACCTGAAGAGGGTCTGTGGGCTCAGTGACTTAGTCATCGAGCCCCCGCGCAAGTCAGGAGTTGTGGCTCTGTGCCACAACTGTCAACATTTTGGCCACACGGCCAACAATTGCTTCGCTCACCCTAGGTGCGTCAAATGCACCGGTGACCACGGCACGACAGAGTGCACGCGGCCAAAAGATTGCGCAGATCCACCGGACTGCGTAAACTGTCAGTCCACCGGCCACCCGGCTAGTTATAGAGGCTGCGCTAAGGCCCCGAAAACTCCCGCGAGAAAATCTACCGCGAAATCCACTCTACCCAAACCCGCGCCCGTAAAATACGTTCCCGCGCCCGTACCCGTGACAAACGCTTGGGCGAATCCCCAGGTGGCCGCGCAGGTAGTCACGCCCCCGGTCGCCTCACGACCGATCGCACAATCGCAGCCCGCCTATCAAACGGCGCCGAGGCCACAGGTGCAGCCAACTCCGTCGGTTTTCGCGGAAAATAAGGACGACCCGTTCGCGCAAATCGCCAACATCTGCAGCCTATTAGACCGAATCAATAGACAGGAACTCGCCGTATTGTCCGCTAAAATAGCGGCCGCCACATCTGGCAACGAGCGCCTTAGAGCAATTAGCCAACACAAAACGCTTGTAGAAGCCCTATGGGCTTTTACGAGCCAACCATAAAAAGACATAATAGTCCGAGCAATAAATCCGCGCTCCGCCGCGTCGTTAGTTAGAACCATAGAAACACTTTAATGGGAAGTACAACCGCAGGTAGAACAAAACCTCGGGCTCTGGTTGTTTAGTATTTCAACGCAAACGGCATAAAGGGTCAAAGGGACGAAATCGCAGAATTCCTTCGCGATTATAACGTAGATATTTTTCTAGTGCAAGAGACATTCTTAAAACCTAGTGTACGCGATCCCAGAATCGCAAATTACAACATTGTCCGCCACGACCGGTTAGCAAACCGTCATTAATTTACTATAAACGGTCCTTGCACTGTTGCCCGCTCGACATTCCAGAGCTAAGTCAAATAGAGGCATCCGCGTGTAACGTGTGATTTCATCACTTTGTCTAAATTGTCGTTTTTCTAAAGACTAGGCTGCATGTCATATGAACCTTTGCCTGTTCGAAAGGACGAATGTAAAAGTTAACTTCATTTGGTCGTACTTGTCATTTGAGATTGCCGCCGGTTCGAATTGACATTGGATAAATTAGTTTTTTGTGGATCCATTATCTTCGACTGGTAAGTAGTTGCTTGGTTTTGTTCATGCCAGTGGTTGTTTTGTTTACGCATTTCGTTTTCTTATCAATTCGCTTTTTTTTACAGTGCATAGCTAGAGGTTGAAATCAGAACACGTTCCTGATCGTATTATTTGTGATTGCTGTCTGGGAAACTGTGCTGGATTTGTTATCCCTCGTGGTAAGATCCTTTGTTATTTTCACTGGTTTCCTACTAAAATTGTAAAAGACTTGCATTGTGAATGTATTTAGAAATGTCACATGAAGGTAGGTTGAGAATTTATTGTCTCGTGTTTCTAAGTATGGTTTTTCGAATATTACAGGTGGATGCTGAAGGCATAGGTGGCTGGCAAGCTGGTCTGAGCTGCTGCTCTATTAAATATTGTTTACCGGCCACAGGCTGCTTGTACTAGTCTCAGCCTACCTCTCGGGGAATAGAACCTTACTTCAAAGCGACCTAGATACGCTTCTTAACTTAGGCCCTTCCGTGATAATTGCAGGAGATCTAAACTGCAAACACGGTTCATGGGACATCCACAGCATCCCAAATAACAACGGAAAGCATCTCTTTAGCTTATCCGATAATTTAAACTTTAGCATAATCGCTCCTACGACTCCCACTAGGTATCCTACGGTGGACAACTACCAACATGCGACACCGAGTATCCTAGATATCATGTTATTCAAGGAGGTCTCGCTCGACATCGAGTTGATAGAGACAATCCATGAACTAGATTCAGATCACAGGCCCGTCCTGTGTAAACTGGGCCAGAACGCCGGCGTGGTCCCTCCGACCAAATCCGTAGTGGACTGGCATCGTCTTGAGGTCAAACTCAAGGCCTTGGACCCCCAGGACTTAGTCGACCTACCCGAGACGATAGCTACGTTCGATGACGCAAATAGAGCGATAGCGAGTCTCCGAGAAACCATTACTTCCGCAGTCACAGACTCGGAACGGAAGGTGAAACTGTCGGGCGACCGACGGTTTAACTTTCCGCCTGACCTAAGACTGCTAATTAGACAGAAAAATGCAGCCAAACGCGCCTTTGACCGATACCGATCGGAATCGAACCGAACCCTACTTCGACGCCTTCAGCTAGAAGTCAAAGATCGTGTATCGGAACACCGACATACAACGTGGGACACTCTCCTAGAGGACATCGAGCCATCGCACACCGCCTACTGGCGGTTGGCCCGCAGTCTGAAA
The DNA here is from genome assembly GCA_933534255.1 of Iphiclides podalirius. NCBI lineage: Eukaryota > Metazoa > Arthropoda > Insecta > Lepidoptera > Papilionidae > Iphiclides > Iphiclides podalirius. The sequence continues at coordinate 8,188,354 of OW152839.1, read as the reverse complement.
GCAGACCCCCGCGAATCTCTACTGCCGTTAATTAGACCTAATAGCGCTTCAGTAGCCCTAGATGACTCCGAAAAAGCCGAATGCCTTGCGGACAACCTAGAGCAGCAATGTACGCCATCGCGCGAACACACCGATACAGTCCACCTAACGGAGGTGGACCGCGTAATCGAGACTAGGGCTGCGCTTCCACCGGAAGGCGATCCTTTAAGTGCAGTGACCCCCGAAGAGGTCCAAGATATTATTAAAAATTTAAAACCGAAATCCGCCCCGGGCCCAGATAATATAAGTAACAAAATTCTCAAAGCTCTCCCTGGGCCGCTTATCTGTTTACTGGCGACCATTTTCAACACTCTACTCTCCAGTTGCTCCTTCCCGGACGACTGGAAACAAGCCACGGTTATCGGCATTTGCAAGCCGAATAAACCAGCCAACCAGCCCTCTAGCTATCGTCCCATCAGCCTCCTCAGTTGCCTGGGGAAGCTCTACGAGCGGCTCTTATTAAACAGGCTCAAAGAGCACGTATTTTCCAAAGGCCTTCTGCCGACGGAACAATTCGGCTTTCGAGCTAGACACTCTTGTCCCGACCAGTTATACCGCCTAACGGAGCACATCCTAAAAGGCCTAAACCACCCGAAACATATCAGTACAGGGGCTTTTTTCTTCGATGTCGCGAAGGCATTTGACAAGGTCTGGCACAACGGCTTGCTTTACAAGCTGTACACACTCAAAGTGCCAGATAGGCTCGTACACACCATCCGGGCCTTTTTGTTGAATCGCTCTTTTCGATATCGAGTCGAGGGCACCCTCTCCACAAGCCGCCGCCTCACGGCCGGCGTACCACAAGGCTCCTGCCTCTCACCTTTGCTCTTTACGCTCTACACGAGCGACATACCCAAAGACCCCCACGTCAATCTCACGCTTTTCGCGGATGACACCGCGCTCTTTTATTCAGACCGCAACCTTAGAATAGTAACTACTCGACTCCAAAGCGCCGCCGACTGCCTCAGCGATTGGTTCCGCAAATGGAGAATAGAAATAAATCCCGAAAAGAGTGTGGCGATTCACTTCACACGAAGTACTTACCCGTCACATCTTTATAATGGCCCTCGCCAATGCAGAAAGTTGGGGCAAATATCCCTTTATGGCCAACCGCTTCCCTAGGAGAAAAAGGTCAAATACTTAGGAGTCACTTTCGACTCGCGTATGTCATTTACTACGCACATTAATAACGTTCGTAATAGAGCCGCGTTCGTCTCCGGCCGGCTACACAATTTAACTAACGCTAAAAGTAAAATGCCCTTAAGGCACAAATTACTATTATATAAGACCTGCGTACGACCTATTATGTCCTACGCATGCATGATCTTCGCCCACACGCACCCTACTCGCTTGTACAAGCTGCAAATATGTACTATTTGAGTTATAATAAGTTCATCCGCCGTGCAACCGGTGCGCAGTGGTATCAACGCAACGTCGATCTGCACAGCGATTGCAGACTCCCGACGATTCACGAATATTTTAAAGACCTAACCAAACGGTTCTTCGATAGAGCCGAACATCATCCCAACCCTCTGGTGGTAAGCGCAGCAAATTACCAACCCGACACAAACGCGAACGTCAACAAGCGTCGCCCGCGAAAAGTCCTCATCGACTCGGTCGAGGAAGGGGACTTAACTTATTTTATTTTATTTTTTATTTTATTTTATACGCCGGACCCACCACCGGGGGTCCCGCCGGATAACACTACCCCCACAGCTAGTGTAACAACAAACACAATAGTTCGCCCTCGCCTCCGAGCACGGCGAGACCAACACAACGCGTACACAAGGTACACCCGCGTTCCAGGGCGGTTCTCACCGCCCCCAGCCACCGATTAGCTAAAAACACAGTCAACGGCCATCGGGGTCTCGGTCCGCACCGCAACTTCGATGGCCCTTAGATGACATGTTAAAAGCACGCATGAGCACATGCGCGGCCCTACCCACATTGGAGGGCCCAAACCCGTGGGTTCTGGCTAGCCCACCGGTTCTGTGTCAGATGAAGCTTTAATAGTCTCGGAACTGAAAGCAAAAACATCAGTTAATACAAGATACAAGACCCAATCTGTAGATTATGCGGTGTTGACGTGGAGACACCACTTCGCATAATTTGTGAATGCGATGCCCTGATCGATATTGGGAGTTGGGAACGCCTGACTGAAGAAGCCTTCTTACGAAGGAAGCCCTGACTCATCATACCGTCATCTTCTTTAGTTTTTGGTTTGGGCGAGACTATCTAGCTCTTAAGAGAAGACTACAATAAATTTTCTAGGTCGCTGTGGTCCTTGGACTAACTACGCAACCCCTTCCAAATAAAATAAAATTTTTAACCGACTTCAAAAAGGAGGAGGTTTCTCAATTCGACCGTATATATTTTTTATGTATGTTCGGAGATAACTTCGTTATTTATGAACCGATTTTGATGATTATTTTTTGTTGGAAAGGAGATATCACAAGGGTGGTACCGTGATAAGGTAACCCAGATGTGATGATGGCATCCCAGAGAAATCGAGGGCAATCCTCAAATGTTTATAGGAGTTGATAATTTTGTTTTATTTTCCGCGTTATTGAAGTCGGTTTTTTTCTGTTCAAAATTATAAATATTTATTCATTCCCTAAAAACAGGGATAAAAGGACATTTTCTAAACATAAAACCTAGCAAGATCGATTTTTCGCCCCGAATCTACGCACATACTTAATTTCATGAAAATCGCTAGAGCCGTTTCCGAGATTTCGATTACATATATCGAAATCTCGGAAATCGGTTGAAATATTTAGCGTTTGAATTCGTTTCCGTGCATATTAATACAGATTTTCGGTGCTTTGTATTTTAATAAATATTAGTATGATGAAACAGCCAAAAAATAGAATGGCACATCTCGTGGAGTAAAACGGCCAAAATACACGTTTCCACTTAAGAGTTTTACCTTCAACGTATTCACGTATTTTCTATTATTGTAAATGTAAGTAAAATTGGACTAATCTTTAATATTCATAAATAAGGGTGATCTTTTAATCTAAATAGCGTATTATTTTCTCGGTTATAAATGATGATCATGATTTTATTTGGAAGGGGTTGCGTAGTAAGTCCAAGGACCACAGAGACCTAGAAAATTTATTGTAGTCTTCTCTCGAGAGCTAGATAGTCTCGCCCAAACCAAAAACTAAATAAGTTGACGGTATGAGTTAGGGCTTCCTTGGTTGCCAACTTGGGCACTCCCAGTTCCCAACTCCCAATATCGATCAGGGCATCGCATTCACAAATTATGCGAAGCGGTGTCTCCTCATCAACACCGCACAATCTACAGATTGGGTTCTCTGACAGTACTATTCTGTTGAAATGCTTGTTGAACCTACAGTGCCTCGCGAGGGCCCTAATGACTGTACTTACACACTCTAGTTTAGATTGAGTAGCTCGCCTGCAATTAAAAAATTAGGTGAGAAGCCCTGGATCAGCTGCTTTTAATGACTCAGGCCAGCCGCGACAATGCAGGCTGGCACGATATCTCTTCCATTCCATGAGGTGGGTTAAGAAACTCTGGGACATTCTGGGACCCTTGCCAGCTCATACGCTGTTTCGTTCCCCTCAATCCCTAAGTGCCTCGCACCCAACCCAGAAATACTGAGTTACGGGAGCCAAGGTGATTCAGGGCAACAATACCCTCCAATGTAAAAGTAAAATGGTGGTATGTGCAACAACATTAAATATGACCCCACTCAAATCGGGGAAGTTAGGAATTGGGGGATAAAAATTCAAGCCCCGCGCTGGACGCTGTGGGAATCGAACTCATGTCTTCGGCATTCGCGGCCTGACGCTTTAATCACTAAGCTAAAAACGACTGATTGCCACACCGACGAAAATCTCAACGTCTTTTATCAACATATTTTTACATACAAACAATTTCGAATATCGTTTTACAACGATAATTCGAACGAGAGATGTCGCCATTGCTAATAATTTTTGCTAATACATAAATAATGTAAAAAACAAGTATTTTTGTGGAATAAATAAAAATAAACAGCTGCAGAATTCTTTTAATATTTTATTCTGTATTATTTAATCCTAATTCTCCTTCATACCTTAAGGATACCACTCTTAAACAATACCTTCATTACCTTCACTTTGGCCCTGACAGAGTACCTCGTTCCATCAACCAACTTAAGGTTCATATTCCTCAACATAATACAGTGTACTTTAAGTCCTCTTTTACAGTTTAAGCTACACTCCTCTGGAACGCCCTTCCCTATAAGATCAAAACAGCTCCAAATAAGTATATGTTCAAAATTCGAGAATACTTGTTAAATCATTGCCTTTATTTCACTTATTCCGTTTATGTTTTTATTATCCGTATATGTCTTTATTTATCTATTTATTGTATCTATCTATTTATTTCTATATATATGTATGTATCTATATATTTACTTAATTATATACCTATTTACAATTACATATATGTTACATTTGATGGCATATTAATTAACTTTAATTTTTATAGTCTTCATTTAGCACCTACCATCTACATTTCACCATAACAAGGGTTTACTACCAGTCAATAGAATGGAGAATGCCATTAGGCTTTAAGTCCGCCCATTGTAGCCCTTGGCTTAAGGTGTAGCAATGAAGCTTAAATAAATAAATAAATAAATGCACCTACCTAAACTTTTCTGGACCACACCAAGGTTGACTGGGAGATAATGCTGATGACATTAAGCCCGCCTTTGTATGTACATGTTTTTCCATAAAGAATAAATAAATACGTTAATAATATTCCAGCAGGCCCCAGTGAATAAAGATTTGATTCGCGATATGTATAAAGTAAATGAGTAGTAGTACTTACCATTATTGCTCTATTGCGCCACGGATTCATAAGTGAAATGTTTTCTATATGGTACGTTTAAATACCTAAATGCTTACGGCAGGAAGTTTTCCGTTTAAAATTGGCAATATATACTCCAAGATGGCATAGCATAGACGTAAGAGCAATCTCTGAGTTTATGTATAGTTTCAGATAAGTTAGCATACGCTATTACAATACATACAAATGGGTGGACAGCGATAGATAATACTCACCATGCTCATGTTACTACGCTAATTTATTCCCAAATTCTTAGCAAACTGTGCCGCTAGAGAGTTAAGAGAGAAAATACTGGGCAGAAATTTCTAAAGTCGGTTTTATTGCATCGTTTTTGAAATTGTTTTGCACAACGCATATCCATCGTAATTAGCATTACCGGATATCATATGATAATTACACGAAATACTACTGGTTGTCGATCGATTTGGACGTCGGCCAATCGCTGTTAATAGGGAGTTGAATCTGTTTAGAGTCAGAAATGTGCGGGCAGAGTTATCAATTAATTCATGTGGCCCGTTGGAAACTATCAATATGGATTGTTTTCAATATTCTGTGGGATTGGCAAATGACTTGACAATGTTTGAATAGTTAGAAAACCTGAAAATAATACGTAAAAACCGATGAATTGTCTAGATTTCGTGATACAAAAATAAGTTTCTTGCGAGATGGGTTGCGGGTTTGATCCCCAACACTAGAAAAATATTCCGGATATAAAGTTTTCTATCATTAGACTTTAAAATACGATTGGTTTCAAATTATATTAAGTAGAAAATGCATGAAATTCTATTGCACCTTGTAAATTGGATGATATTTGAGTACGAATGAAATAACGAAGCTAAACATAACACGAAATACATTCAACGTTTCATTTCATTAACTAAAATGGTTAAAATTGAAACGCATAGACACTTTAGGTGATTTGCATAATAATCAATGCAATTAACTTCCATGACCGAAAATTTGTAACATAATAGAGTCTACATTTTCCTCATATATCAATCAAATATATTTTTTGGAAAATAAACAATTTTGTAAAATGAAAAGCCGACTCACATCAGCAAAGTGATCTAGGGAAAAATTGGTAATGTATCTTGACATTTGTTGTACCCAGTGCTGAGGCAGATCTTTAATAGAAACAAAATACATTGTTTAATTATTTAATTTTTATAGTGCTATACAGGGAGATTTTTCTAAGTGTACCCAATTTTTTATTAAATTCTAAACATAAATAATGCTATATAAAAAAATCTATATTATAATAAAAGAGTAGAATCGGCTTGTCTGTACATTGAATATATTTATGAAAAAATGAAATAGAGTATCATAAAAAGAGTTAAAGGAAACATAAAAACCATTTTTGGAATTTTTGTGTCTATCTGTGCGCGATAAACTCGGAAACGACTTATCGGATTTTGATACAGTTTTCACTGGTTACTTAAGCAAAGCTTGGGGCAATATCTAGTCTTTGTTTTATCTCAATCGGTTCACTCCAACGGGAGATATGGGAGTTCTAAGATTAAAGCAGTGCAGTGCAGACCAATGTGTATGGTGTTTTTTAAAGTTTTCTACATTAATTCTGTGCAACATTAAAGCTTCGTTTTATTGTAATTCGTTATTACGGGGTTTTTGACGGCGTGTCAGTACAACTTCCACGCAATATTTAAGTATCGTTTGATCGTAATCAGTTTCCTTAAAGGGAATATACACGTTATTTGCTAATGGATCAATTGGAAAAGTTTTTAATTTTTTCAAATGTCATAGTAGCTCCCAATACGAAAAATTACGTACTATACAAAATGTACTACAATTGATAAAATTTTAACCACGATAACGTGAATTTTCAGTTTCGTAGTTAAAATTTTATCTTTTTTATTATTTATTAACAAATTCGTCAATTGATAAAATTACAGTCCAGCATAGGTAAGTTACGATAAGGAATTAGTTCCCATGCAAAAACTAGATGGCGTTGTTCTTCATAAAATGCGCTGTATACATATTTTCAAAAGTTAATTAAGCGACAACCGTCGACCATTTGCATTTTAATAATAATAATAATGCGAATTTCTTTCGATTTTAGTTTTGCTCGGTATACGAATATTCTTGATTTTGGTTTGCGATTTGGTTAGTTGTTAGTAACAGTAGTGGATTTCTCTACCGGCCGCGTACTCGGCTGGCCAAATGTAGGGGGCTGCATATTAGTGGGGCTTTTTAGTAGCGTCGCTTGCCTTTCGCCTTTCGCTTCTTTGCGTAGACGATATTCCATGAAATTTATAACAAATAAAGCTGGCCTGATAAGTAGGTACCATTCGTCGGCTCCATAATAACATGTACTAACTTTCTTTCTTTAATTTTTTGTGCCTTCCAGCGAGTCTTTTCTCTTAATCTTTAATGAGCCTAGGGCGACCAACGGACAAATCTGTCACTGTTTTGGAATATAGATTTGGTTAGGCTAGGATATTCGGATATTATTTTGCTTTGTGGTTTGGAAATTATGTTTGTTTTTTGTCACTGACTCACAAATTGTATCGGATAGTTTTTTGCACGCGGACGTAGTCGCGGGCAACAGCTAGTGATAAATATTTTAAATCACTCGTAAGTAATTAATTACATTCATGTAAATTTATCTCAAAAGTGCGTAATTTATACGCACCTTATTTATTTTTCGCGCGATCATTCCTAACTACACGCACACAAGTTTGTTTGTATGCTTGAATAGTAAAATTTAGGTATTTATGAATGACTATCGCGTTGTCAACAAATTCTGTTTTTAAAGGAATAGAATGGTAATTTATTTGGAAAACAAGTTTGTTTTTATTTCAATAAACGATTATACTACCGAGTCTGAACCTCCTGTGTAAATTTGGGCACCTTTAAAAAAGCCTCCCTGTATATGTAACAATACCATTTGTTCTTAACTTACTTATCAAGTTATACTTGTATTTACTTATCGATTCGATGTAATAAATAAGGCACGTACCTTAATTTTAATTTGGTTTGTTTTAAGTTACAATAATAATTGTATAAAAGTCAATATATTTTTTCATGATTCAAATGCTCACTTCAGTAAGAAATCAGTCAAAATACATTTGAAAACGATGAATTTTCAAAAGCGCAATATTCTGCCCAAAATTTGTAAAACGTAGTAAGAGGTAATATAATAAGATAAGACATTTTGGCATACTCTGATTTAAACAAATTGTCAATCGATGGCACTATTTTACATTTTTTTAAATCGACTTTTAAACGAAGTTACCTTTTATCTACAATCTTCTATCGAAGTTTGCGGTGGTAGGGCCATGCAGCTGCCTCGGCTGTTGCATGAATGGGCAGGCTCATCCGGGTAAGTACCACGACCTCACAGAAGACCGGCGTAAAGCGGAAGTGAATACTTTCGCGTTTCGTCTGCTGAGTGAGGTGGCCGGAGCCCAATTTTCAAGGTGGTCAACGCATCTGTAACACTTGGGTGTAGCAGATGTCCATGGGCGGCGGTATTCACTTAGCATCAGGTGAACCGTTTTCTCGCTCGGCAACTTCTCACATAAAAATATATCCTTTTGAATACATCAGCTTTATTTTGCTTGTCTAAACAAGCATAATAAAGCTGATGTACCAATAACGTGTGAACCAATACTGACAAACATAACCTTATGGAAATTATGTCTTTCTGACAAAAACACCTTTGAGAAAAAACGTACAGACATTTGTTATTATATGTTGATAACATTTTTTTTACTTTTTAATTATTAATTGTTTTTACTGAGAACATTTTTTGAAGTTATATTGAAGCTATACTTCTTTTGGCACGTTTAGAAAAAATAAATATGAGAGTAAAATTTATACGTAGACCTGCTGTCAAAAAGTGACACTTCATAGTGTCACTTTCGTTGATTGCAATGTGACCAACTTCACGGTATTATTACGGCAGCTAATAACCACTTTTGACATTTCAATTAATCCGTTATGAATTACATTTAATGTCTTGTTTATATTAAATAAAGAGTACTGGCACAGAGGATAAAAAATTTTTAAGTTATTTTTTACGCCATCAAATTGCGCACCAGAAAATATAAATTTGAATAAAATTGATTATTGGCTCTTTGATTAAATAGATTAATTGATAAAATCCCAAATCAATAAAGTGTTTGTGTTTTGATTAATCATAATTTTTGGTGTTACCAAAAATTGATAACCCAATTTAATTACCTGTTCTCAGCTCAAAAACTGATTTATAACGTAACCAACATTATGTTTTAAAGCAACATACATGTTTAATAAAGTAACAGAATAATAGTTGCTTATGACCAGAAAGAGATATGTTCAAGGATTTTTGCCAACTTTGTCTGTATTTTAAGTCAATAGACACTTCATATTAAGATCTGAGTATGCAGCATTTCATTAACGTAAAATACGCTCTTGACCAAACTCAAAGAAAGAGTCCTTTCTATGAGAGGCTGAACAAATGTATAACGAAAGTGGCTTAAATTAAGACTCATTTCGTAAACTCTCACTTTTTGAAGCGGCCCCTTGTTCAAAGTAATACATTTTTGTATTTGTAAGCTCTTTTTCTCCCTTAATTCATTTCAGCCCATAATGGTCCAATGGTGTTTGGAAATTATTGATATATTTCAACCCAAGATTGACTGAGACTTGTTCTGATATATCCATTATCTTTAAGATGTAATATCACTGAGTTTTCAATCTTATTTTACTAAAGATTAAAAAAGAATTAAAGATTTAGACTTGTAATTGGTAAAAATTAGTAGTAGTCAAAGTTCTATGTGGCTAACGAACTACGATCAAGTTTTAAATCAAGAGCGTTCTAAATTCGAATCCTCGTCTTTGTGTTTAGTATCCAATTCAAAGAGCAAGCTCGAGATGACTCGTGGGTTCGATGCCCACACGGGACAACTATTTGTGCGACCCACAGATAGTTGTTTCGCATCTGGGTGTTTGTCCTCGAGCAATTTATGTTTGTAAAACGTCCTTGCAACACAGGCTAATGTTATCCTAAAGTGAGGGCAATGTTTTCTAAAGAAGAAAAAAAAAGCTTAGATTAAGGACTGCGGGCATATATGCAAATCTGTTTGTCATACAAAATGACTACAAGAGGATTTTGGATTGACGAGCGTTAAGAGTGTGAGCCCTGGTGAAGTAGACCTAGAAATAAACTTTAATAACTGTGGTAGAGCTGCGCAACGGTCTTCGCTGATGTACGGATGGACAGCTCGTCCGAGTAAGTACTACGACCCCAGAAGACCAGCCTGAAGTGGAAGGGTTATGCTTCTGCGTTTCGTCTGGTGAGTCCCAAACCCGTGTGTTCTAGTGCTAGCCCACCGGTTCTGCGTCAGATGAAGCTTTAATAGTCTCGGGACTGAAAGCAAAAACATCAGTTAATGCAAGATACAAGAAGTCTGGTGAGTAGGGTTGCCAACCATACTTTATAATAACGTATCCTACTTTATTTTTGGTAAATATACTTTATACTTTTGCATAAAAATAAAGTATGTGAAAATACGCTATTTTCAGTCTTTACTGTGATGCATAAAATAAAACACTTACTATAATGTAGCTATATGGATATTAACAGAACTTTTATCGATACTTCTTAGTTGAAACAGAACACTTTCAACTTAGAAGCTTTTGCTGTTAATTATATTATATGATTAAACAAAAACATTTTCACCCCGAGAAAATTTTATCACGTTTTTTCTTATAATATGATAATTTTTTATTAGATATATTTGTGCTAATGTATCTTCCCAGATTGTCTATTTAATTTAATTTTTTTAATTTGATTTAATACCTTTCAATTAAATTGGGATTGTAAAGATAGCTTCCAAAAATTTAAGTATAGTGAAAAACTGTGTGTGTGCTAGAACAAAAATATATCTACGTGAGGAGAAATAAATACGTTTGTATGTTATAATTCTTCCATAACCCTGAATTTCCCCTCAGAACTCGGATACACTTTGATACTCAAAAAATTCTTCCAAGATGAATACTAGTGGCGTGTACCAATAGTTATTTCCCTCTTTTCAAATATTACGTATTAATGCCACTGGTTTTTATATTACTGTAGCTTATCTTAGTGTGCCGCAGTCGCCAAGGTATCGGCTTCGACGTCGGGGGTCTTGGGTTCGATTCCCACACAGGACAACTATTTGTGTGACCGACGGATTTTTGTTTCGCATCTGGGTGTTTGTCCGCGTGAAATTTATGTTTGTAAAACAACACAAGATGATAATGTTATCCTAAAGTAAGGGCAACGTTTTAAAAAAAAATAAAAAGAAAAAAAAAGAATAGTAAGCTTAAGTAAAACTTGTCGCTATTAAGTATGATAGATACAATAAAAATGATAACGATTAATATTTATCATTGATGGATGTGGTCATAATTTAAGCGTACATGATCGAACTGTCACGGAATTCAAACGCGGACAAAAACATCTTCGCCATGACGGGTAAGATTTCAAATTTATGTTAATAAAAAAACCACATCACTTTTTTGGTATGCCGTGATCATCTTTCCGTGTGTAAAGTTAAAGAATCGGAATATAAAAGATATTTAATTTTTAGCGCCGTGTGTATATGAATTAAGGCCAGGGATGTGGGGCCATATTATGACATACATGTGATGTAATTATTTAGAAGTACGTTGAATTATAGACGGGGCAGAAATATGAATATGTTTATCAGTAATCCGCGATTAATTATGAAGGGCCATTTTCCCCGTAACGGCAATCCTTTCTCTGCAACAGCAAAACTCACAACTAAGCTCACACTCTGCTAAGGAATAAATGTAATAAAATACTTGTGTTACTCGCGTATTACAATTTTGACACAATAACGGAATATTATCTGAAAAATGTTTATCTTAAAAACTAATCGTTCTGCTCGTTTTAAAAATAACCTATCAGATATAACATGAAATGTCAAGGTCACCAGTATATGCGGCCAGTGGTTATTTCAAATAACCAGTTAGAATCATGATGTCGAATGCTTGTTGGACAAAAAGAAAAATAGCTGCCAGAAAAAAGTGAAACACCGAAGTTATTTTACATATTATTTTTAGAATATAAATAATAATATGTGTAAATAATAGCTCATGGAATGCATTCGGTGACGATGGCGCGATACATGATTTTTGTTCACCCAAAATGTGCTGAACGCGCCTAAAGAAGTTTCAACTTCAAAAATCATAAAATGTCTCCTTTATCGCTTGTCACCTGCGTATTGCGATACGTTACCATCACCACACCGTATCGGATGTTTAGTAATATACTACACTAGCGACCCGCCCCGGCTTCCACGGGTGCAATGCTGAATGTTTGTTTTCGACGTCGCATACCTCTAAAACTGTCAGTGTTTCTCTACTATATTATGCATGGATTATACATATGAACCTTCCTTTTGAATTACTCTATCTATTAAAGAAAACCGCTTCTAAATCCGTTGCGTAGTTTTAAAGATGTAAGCATATTTATAGGGACAGACAGACAGCGGAACGACTTTGTTTTATAATATGTAGTGATAGCGGGGCGAACTCGCAGTATTAGATGTATCACGACAATAAAAAATATCTCAGTGTTATTATGAATAAATTAAATTTATAAAGTCATTCCAAACCATTGTGTTTTAAATTAAACAAGTTTTTCGATATGTTAAGTACCATATCATTCTTCATTTTTTTATTTGTATTTTATTGTAAATACCTTAATGCTAATTCTTATATGTAAAATATGCCTTAGACGCTTTTAATACTAAGATACCTGTCTGAATAGATTTACGCTAGAGATGCAAACAGCGATTGCTAGATTGTTGAACAGTCTTCTCTGTCAAAGTCCTATTTGGGCTTACGACGTATGCGAAATGAGCTGAGCTCTGTAGCTGGCATGTTTCGCCATCTCGATATAAATTTGAAATTTAATTATTTTAAATAATTTATTCGACTCAACACATCTATAGTGGAACGGAAAAAAATGATAAGTTGATTAATTTTAGCATTTTAAAGACGTATGACGTATGTACATACCTGGATCGAAATTAACACTAATCTATGTACATGTATTAAAATAAACATATCATTCTACGTCCTACATTCCTATTTCAATTATCGATCGTCACTGACAAGTTTTTGGCACTATTCTAACGTAAACAGAAACACTCGTTTGATAACTTCGATTCCTCGCTATCATAATTAACTTCAATAAAAATGTTCGCATTTGGAAATTGTATTTCATATTTTCATCTTCATTTGCTTAAGTGGAGAAACGTACATAAAAGACGATAAGCAAAGCTTATGTAAAGGTGTTATATGAAGTTGTTTGAAAAGCTTTATATATCAAAAGTAGAAGTGTTTTATCTCGAACAACTTTACCTTATATGTTGCCAAACAGCAATGTTGTATGTTGTTAGTAGTAATTAGATTATTATGATGTTTTCATTTTTCATTGTCATGACAATATAGAAAAAATCCCATATCATATGCAATAATCATGTTCCTAGTTATATTATATACAAGTTATAGGATTTAAAGAAGGATTCTGGAACAAAACATTTGTTCTCAGAAGGTAAACGCACTAGCTTATTAACAATCAAATTTAATCGTGTGACATTATAACAAAGAATAATCGAGTTTTGCAAAACCTGTTGAGAAACTGTGTGTTCGCGTATTAGTTCGAATACGGCTCTCATTGGATCTTGTAGTCTGTGGAGAATTCAAAATGTGCTGCAGTGTGGACCTTGCTTGGAGTAGGCAGGTACGAAAGTGCTGCGTAAAAATGTCACAAAATATTATTTTGTTTCTTTTCTTAGTAAAACTCCAAGAATTAATTTGATTGAACATACATGAAAGGCAAGGGATATGTGTTCGAAAGCCAGATATTTCCATTTGAGCCCTTACTCAGTAATACATAACGGTCACCAAAATTTTTTACAAAAAATTTATAATGGCTAAAATAGGACTCCCTTATATTTTATGCAGTAGAAGTTTACAATATCTAGAAGTCATATATCTAATATATAAAATTCTCGTGTCACGGTTTTGTAATTGAACTTGAAATTTTGTGTGCATATCGGCCAGGGTGGAGAAGCGGACAACATCTATTTTTCATCCCCCTAAATGTTAAGGGTGGTCCACCCCAACATTTTTTTCTACCCTACGAATAATTTATATGGCAAAACTACGTTTGTCGGGTAAGCCACTAATTTATAGAATTATAAGTTTAGCGGGTTTTTATTAATTTTATTTTTTTCCAAAAACAAATAAGAATAATTTTGGCGATTTTATAAAAATAATTTGTATTAAATTATTTTGTATCCACATTTTGGTTTTCGAAGTTCTTCAATAAAGTTTTTTTTTGTATTCTAATAATTGTGGTATATTTATATAGAACTAGCTGAGCCCGCCGCTTCGTCCGCGTAGAATGATATTGTATAAATTAATAAAATTTCTAGACTAAAAGTATCCTCAGTTACTCCTTATTACAAAACAGCCTTTTCAGAGATGAGACGGAACAAACAGACAGAAAGACAGACAGACAGACAAAAATTGTAAACAATGTTATTATGGTATATGTACCGTGTATACATCCATATCTTTTTAGTAAAGAGCGGTTATTTGACCTAAAAACAGATACTCTATTTGTAAAACAGATACTGTATTTGTTATGGGATTTTGGGAATTATGGGATTTTCTGGTGATCGTGTTACTCTTGCATGATATTTATGCGATTTTCGGACTAATCTTGAACATTCTATAAAAATTTTTTAAACAAATATCGGATCCAAAAATAACAATCAACATACATTATATAAACAGCTTGCGATAAATATCATTTATTAAAATATTCTTTTGACTTGATTATTGATATGGATATTTTTCTATTCTTCGATTTCATAAACAAGACATGCCGAAAACGGCAACCTTGTGGGAAGTCTTGCTTCGTTTTACACGGCTCAATCTAGAACACACCGATTCAAATCCATAATATACACGTTAAATTAATGGCCAATGAAGAATAGGATAATTGTAAGGCGCTGGATGGTTCTAGGTAAACAAAATGAAGGGTTTAACTGTAAATTTACAGATTTTTATACTGGTGTCGGTATGTCTGCACATGTTTTCTGCGGGAGTGATGTTGGCGTTCCCGGCGGTGCTCAACCCAGCAATAATGTCTCCAAACAGCACAGACATAAGGGCTTCTTCCAGTCAAGCTTCGTGGATAGGCAAGTAAAACGAAAACGGTTACAGATTAACATGTGTTGGCTAGTAAAGAATACCTATAGTAATTGTGTCCGCTTTTGCAATGCAATGATTTTTAATTCTAAATTAAATGCAAGTAATAATAATCATAACTTCACCTATTCCTGGTAGACTTTTCAGCGTATTTTAAACATTTTTATGGCCCATTTTATCTAAGTATTGTACATTTATGTGCAAGTCGGTGGAGAACTTGGATAAAATTGGAAATGAAAAAGTTGTATATAAATAAATTGAGGATGATAAGGCTAAAAAAATAATTAATTAATTAATTATTACGTGGGCCTACTGCATTGAAAAAAAGTGCAACATTTCATACGCAATATAGGAAGATTAATACATAAATATCTTTTCAGCGTCAATTAACGGAATCTCTGGTACGTTTGGCTTCTTCATCCTGTCACCGATTTTTCAAAGCTTCGGCAGGAAAGCCGCCAATATTGGAATGAACGTCCTTATGACTGTGGGATGGACAGTCTTATTCTTGGCTAATAGCATCACAACTTTGCTCCTCGCTCGAGCTATCCAAGGCTTCAACGTGGGCGGGGTTTTCATCCTTGCCGTCAGCCTATCCGAATATTCAAGTCCAAGTAGAAGAGGCTATTTCATGGTCTTGAATAAAGTCTCCATAGGTTTGGGCTCATTGGCTTGCCATTCTCTAGCTTTGATACTCACTTGGAGACAAATTTCAGCATTTTGTACCATCCCCATAACACTAGCATCAATATTAACGTTTTTTTGGCCCGAGAGTCCGGCCTTTTTAGCGATGAAGGGGCGTTTCGATGAATGCGAGAAATCTTTCTTATGGTTGAACGGCAACTCAGTAAAGAGTAGAAAAGAACTGAAAGAGCTGATAAGAGCACAGACAGAGAGAATGGAGAACAGTAAGGAATCCAAAAGGGAGTCGCATATTAAGCGATTTTTAAAACAACTCAAGAATAAAGAAATGTTAAAAGCTTGCTTAATAGTAGCACTGGTCATTCTATGTATTGACTCTTGTGGCAGATATTTTCTAATGGCGTACATGCCTCAAATATTAACAGAAATCACGGGGAGTGAACCGATTGGTATGTATTGTTCCGTCGTGGCAGATCTTCTGCTGATTTCTGCTTTAACAATATCGTGTTTTGTTATAAGAATGTTTAAAAGACGCACCTTACTATTCGGAATGGGTGTGGCTACAGTAGCGTTAATGTTTTTCATAAGCTTAATGGTGGTCTTAAAATCTAAGTACTTGGTACTAACAGAAGTGACGTGGTTAATTCCTTGTCTGATTCTATTACATTCTTTCGTCGCTTACGTTGGTTTAATACCGGTTGCGTTTGCAATATCGTCTGAAGTGTTCCCCCTAGAATATAGAGGCTTGTGCTCTTGTATATCAGGGATAGCGTTTACGTTGTTTTATGCTGCAACCCTAAAGTTTACCCCTTTAATGATAGAATTAACTGGAATTTCCGGCACATACGCTATTTATGCATCTATAGTGACATTATGCTTGTCAGTTCTGTTTGTCATCTTGCCAGAGACCAAGAATAAAACTTTGCAAGAAATCGAGAACGAAATGAAAGGAAAATCAAGATCGAATTTACACGAAGATTTACTGTAAGACAATGCATAACAGTTTGTAGTTACATAAATGTTTTAGTTTTATCGATTTAGGTTCATTGTTTTACTATTATGGAACACTGTGAAACATTTCCATTTACAGTGATTATCTGACATAGCTGTTGAAGAGATGATGATTTTATTATTTAAATATAAGTATGAATCGTATAACCTTGAAAAGTCTCTTCTACAACTTGCCAAAGATACTTTATATTCATACAGATATAATTTACAATTATAATTATGAATTCAGTAAATTGTAATAACTTTGTACATGAACAGTCTTGTTGATTTTTTTTCTTCGTTGCGTAAAACTTGATATAGAACCTATAAAATGGAAACCTATTCTATGATTATGCTTTTAAATAGCAAAAACATTGTTTAAACAGTTTTATGAATTTAAATATGTGTAGATCACAATTTTTAAATTTACTTAGTTTAAATCAAAGATTTCCTTGTCGTACGAAGACTTTTAAGAAGACCAAGCTAGTTTGTTATTTTTTTTACAAATTACAGGTATCATTTATGATTTCAGAGATTTTCATTTATGTGTTTATAATTTCAGATATCTGTTAGAAAACTAGACAATTATTAATGTATATAATTATTAATATATAAGTACATATATACATCATCAATATTTTAATTACAAAATAAAATATGCTTGTAAATATTTTGTAAACCCGTAAAATGAGGCATTTTGAACATAATTACTTTGATTTATAATATAAAAATATAATAAAATGCATTCTCGTGCTGCCAGTTTATAAAATATATTTTTACTCTTTCAATATGTCTTATTTCTGACTTTATGAAATATTTTTCATCCATACAATATTCATGACCTAAAATTCCTCTAAGTGTCTAACAAATACAAACAATTAATTGACAAGTGTCAATCTGCCTACTTAATTTAAAAGAAAAAAAACTTGAAATGCATTATAACTATCATACTTACCTTTACTTTTTTTACCCATTTGAAAACTAGTTTCTTATCTTGAAACTGTCTTTGTATAGCTTGTCTTATAAAATGACTACTTTGAAAAATATGTTCTATACAATTTTTCTCTTTACTTTTTTCTTTAAAATTATATCATGTGTATATCTATTTAACATAAAAATAATTGTACCATGGACATTTGAAAGAGTTTTTTTTAATCTAAAAATAAAAATCATGAAATGGCAAGTGTAAATGTGTAAAACGCGTAGATAGTTTAAAAGAAATTATTTAGCAAAATTTTAATGTAGTTTTTAATGTAGTACTGCTAGTTTTACAAAGCTCACATTTTTAGCCAATATATTTAATCATAATTTATAATTAACCAAAAGTGATATAGTGATAGCCTCCGTCCAACAAGTTATAAAGATCAATTTTGTAATACTCATTTCATTTTTCATAAGATTTAATAAGCAACCACATTTTATTTACGAAACTTTGAGCAGTCCGTCGCTCCATGCAGTGAAGAATTTCTTCGCCTTCCAATACTACAAATAAATAAACAGAACTGTGTGTGTGTTTGTATAACTTAACAAGTCATTGTACTTCAGTTGGTCGGTAAATCACTGCCAGTTTTTCGATAATTCCTTTTATTATGTTTTATTTTAATTGCGTTTTTATCTATAAAGATACGCCAGCCCCATCATAACTTATAAAAGTCACAAAAAATCAAATAATCATTAAAATCATAGATTTAAATAAAAGGGGAATTTCTAGGATTGCCCAAAATATTAAACAGCATCTAATAAATTTACATTAAAATCTTTAAACAGCAATTCGGTTTTATATCGTTTCGTTTCACAATCCATCGGCATGATGCACATCTTCCATATAATTGCGTACTTCAAAATGGGGTGAGGCAGACTTTCCCATTGACTATCTTTCTTCCAGTCGTTATAGCACATAACTTGACAATAGCCGTGATCATAGCCATGTAAAGGGTAGAAGTTAGTTGTTGTGGTTATCGGTGAACCGAAGACAGGGGTAATATATAAACAGCAATATCAAATAGAGTAGATTAGTAAAGGTCAAGTTCCAAATAAAGTATATTAGTCTATTTAGAATAGAGCTACTAAAAACTATTGCTTCTCCGGACTTCTCGACAAACTTTGGACCGATTTAGATAATTCTTTTTATAAGTTTTAGCTTAACATTAATATACCTATATTATATCCTTTATCATACCCTTAATCCTGCTGAGTCCGCTGTATTCTTGGGAATTACAGTAGATTCAAAGCTCCAATGGAGTCTCCATCTAGCATCTCATGCGAATAGGTTAAGCTCCGCTATTTTGCAATTAGGAAGGTTAGACAGCTATCAGACATCGACACTGCCAGACTTGTTTACCGCTGTTATTTTCACAGCATCTTGTCGTACGGCACTTTGTTGTGTGTGGCATCTGATATAAATTCTATATTTATTCTTCAAAAAAGAGCTATCCGAGCAATACATCGGAGCCCGGAATACACTCAGAGACCTTTTTAAAGAGATTACTGTTGCGTCTCAATATATTTATTGTTATATTTTATATGTTAAACATAATACTAATAATTATCTAAAGAATATTGACAGACATAAACTAAATATCAGAGATAAGGACAAACTAACTACGCCATTTTTTTGTCTCAAACAGTAAGTAAACACGTCGTTCATGGGGCAAAGTGTGCGCATGTAGAATAAAATCCCACAGTCGATATTAAGTCTGCCACTTGATGAATTTAAGCGAAAAATTAAAACTTAACTTGTGGCTAAAGCATATTATATTATTTCTGAATATTTTGGCGACGCTAATGTGTGGATACTGTTGATACTCACGTAGGTTAAAACAAGACTATTGTACCTGTAACATTATATTGTAAACTGACCTTTTAAAAAAGAGTGTGCAAGCAAAAAAGTGTGTGACTGTGGTAAAATGTCACTTGAAATATAAACGTGTCTTTGCTGTGCATCACTACATAGTTTAAAACAAAGTTGTCCCGCTGTCTGTCTGCTTGTATGGTGTTATGGGTTCTTTTGTAATAAATGAGACTTCTAAAGTTCACGTACAAACAGTACGTAGGTATTAAGGTTGCAAGCACAATAAACAATTACGTAAATCTAATTAATAATAATAATAAGACTACAAAAAGGCATTCGACTCGGTGCCCCATACATGGCTAAAGAGGGTCCTCGAACTGTACAAAGTAGACTGTACAGTAAGAGACTTCCTCGAGCACTGTATGGGGCAATGGAGTACGATCCTCTGTCATCTAGGCGAGCGGATGACGGCTGCGGAATACCGGATAAGGATACGACGGGGTATTTTCCAGGGCGACTGTTTGAGTCCAATATGGTTTTGCCTCTCCCTGAATCCTCTCAGCGTATTACTGGAGGGCTCGGGGGGAGGATTTCAGCTTCGGAGAGGAGGGACAAAAGTGACCCACCTTTTCTACATGGATGACCTCAAGTTATTCGCCTCCAATCGCTCCCATTTGATGGAATTGCTTAAAGTCACTTGTGATTTCAGCAATTCTATCAAAATGGAGCTCGGGACGGATAAGTGTGCGGTCCTTCATGTCGAAAGGGGTAAGGTCACTAATACGGCGGGCATAGACTTATCTATGCCCGTTAACATAAGGACCCTCTCTGAGGCTGAAACATACCGATACCTGGGTATGTCACAAAATATGTGTATCGATGAGGCTGGCATGAAACAGTCAGTTCGTGACGTGTTTTTTGCACGCCTGACAAAGGTGTTTAATAGCCATTTGTCAGGCGGGAACAAGGCACGTGCTTTTAACGGCTGGGTCATGCCAGTCCTCATGTATACCTTTGGCATACTCAGGTGGACTCAAACTGAGCTCAACGCCCTGGACCGAAAAGTCCGCACAACTATGACGTCCCACAGAATGCATCATCCGAGATCGTCAGTGATGAGGCTGTACCTTCCGCGGAAGCATGGCGGGAGGGGCTTTTTAAGCGCCCTCACCATGCACAATCGCGAGGTGTGCAGCCTCCGTAACTACTTTCTGGCGAGATCGGATGAGTCAATCTACACGGACGTCATTAGTTGTGATAAAGGACTTACCCCTCTATCCTTAGCCAACGAGCAATGGCAGGACCCGGGAGTACTGAGCGTTTCCGACCGAGAGGCTGTATGGAAGGAGAAAGAGCTCCACGGGAGGTTCTACAAGGCTCTACACGAGCCTTTCGTAGATACTGTTGCCTCCCTGAACTGGCTACGTTTCGGTGACCTCTTTGGGGAAACCGAAGGTTTTGTCTGTGCGATACAGGATCAGGTTATTAAGACGAACAACTATAGGAGATACATCCTAAAGGATGGCACCGTCGACATCTGTCGAGCTTGTCGCCATCCCGGGGAGTCACTTCGGCATGTTATCTCCGGTTGTTCCATGCTTTCTAACTCTGAGTATCTGCATAGACACAACCTAGTAGCCAGAATCCTACACCAGGAGCTCGCTCTGAAATACGGCCTCGTGGAACGGAAACTGCCGTATTATAAGTACTCTCCGGAGGCCGTGCTCGAAAATGACCGCGCCAGGCTCTATTGGGACCGGTCCATCATCACAGACAGGACAATTGTCGCGAACAAACCTGATATCGTGTTGATGGACCGGGCACAGTCGCGGGTATTTTTGGTCGACATTACCATTCCATATGACGAGAACCTCGTGAAAGCCGAAACAGATAAGAAGACGAAGTATCTGGACCTGGCTCACGAGGTGACCGACATGTGGGGTGGTGTGCCGACCGAAATTATCCCGATAGTCGTGTCTGCGAATGGGTTGATCCCAGTCAGCCTCTCTAAACATCTGAGGCGACTGGGACTCCGGGACGGATCGCTCCAGGCTCAAATGCAGAAGGCGGTGCTCCTCGATACCACCCGCATCGTCCGCCGGTTTCTCTCCCTTTCGCCCTAACCCTCGGCCGTTTGGTCTCCCCTGCCGAGGGCTTCCGTCTGGTTGGGTCCTATTTATATATGTATTATATAAAATATTTATTTATATATATATATATATATATATATATATATATATATATATATATATATATATATATATATATCTATGTTTATTTTTATCCATAATATTTATTTTATATATGCAATATATATCTATATCTTTATTTTTATTTATTATTTATAAACCCAACCAGACGAGAAAACAAATGAATATCCCCCCAATAATAATAATAATAAAATATCTTTATTCACATAGACGCTTGCGCGTTCTTATGAAACGTCAAAATTTTACAAGAAATTAACACGTTCGTAAGTTACCACCTATTGAAAGGAAACCTATTAAACTAAACTAAAACAAAAGCTATTAAACTAAACTTATTAAATATTAAGGTAATAGTAAGGGCGCCAGGAGAGTTTTATTTCTGGGAACTCTGCCAAAACCTTCATCCAGGTCTTAAAAGGGCATGTCCGTAGGCTATGAAGAATAAAGATACAATGTATTTCTATCACGGCAAAATTTCTAAAAGTAAATATAATATTACACAAATAACTCACCCCTTCACGGTACACACAGATACTAAGTATTTGCATGTAAGTATTTAAGAATATAAGAATTTACGAGATTTATATTTTTACGAGAATTTACGAGAATTTACGATATATAAGAATTTACGAAAAAATAAAACCAAACAATTGCACTCAACATAACAATTGTGTCGGTATATATCACAACGTAAGTCGGTCCGCACATTACGCGTCTCCGACCTCAAATGCCCGAGCACTGATGCTCAATAAAAATGAACCACGTTATACATAGGAAATTAACAAAAAGCGTGCTGAACGTAGGATCCGAACTCTCGACTCGCATTTCCTAAAGCAAACCTCCAAGCCACTACACCACCAAGTGAATTAACTATATTTACGAAATTGCCCTTTAGACTAACGAGGTCATTATAATGGTTAGATCTTTAAAACTACGCAACGGATCTTGAGGCCGTTCACCTAATGTTAAGTGATAACCGCCGACCATGGACAATTGTTAGGGTAATTAGTAAAATAGTTCTTTATGGACCCTGTTTATAGGGCATAGTACAAAACATATAACAAATTCGGAGAGAACAAGATGTATCACATAGGTAATTTAATGAGGTACTTGTATAAATAGTTGGTATTTTAAGTACCTATTTATTTTTATAAGTAACGTTTATTCGTTTTAATTTATTTATTAATTATAAGTAATTTGTTTAATATATTTGTAATGTGAGATCATTATGGGTTATTTATATCTATAATATCCAAAGTATCTCCAAAATATTCTTTTATGTCATGGTATGACTTGGTAAGTAACACTCATAGGGTTGCAAATGCGTTGCCACCTTTAAAGAAAGTGGACCCCGGCTACCTCACTCACCAAACGAAACGCAGAAGTGTAACACTTCAACTTTACGCCGGTCTTCTGTGCGGTCGTGGTACTTACCCGGACGGACCTGCCCATTCGTGAAACGGTATTGCGTGGCCCTACCACTGTGAAACATTTTGTTTACATTTCAAGTGACATTTTACCGCAGTTATTCACTTGTTTTGCCTACCCCTCCACTAACAGTTAAACTTAATGGTATAGTATTAAAGTTCAAATTGACTTTTAAGTATTATTACGAATCTTTTGTACGGAAATATAGAAAAGTGTGGTTTAAGACTTTGGCAGGGTATTTTTTAAATTTTTTATTTCATAAGAACGTTCTCCTGATAATAACAAACTCAATAAAAAAAAAGTGTAACCGGTCCAGCCGTTCACGCGTGATGGCGTGACCAAGGGAAATAGGGATTCATTTTTATATAAATATATATAGAAAATAGATAATATATCATATTTTGTCACTAGCGTCCGTTCATTTGTCTATTACAATCATTGCAATATCAATGACATTTCAGAATAGGGCGAGATTACTCCTCAACTGATGAAAGCTACAGTAATATCAAATAACAAAGCTGTTTGTCCCGTCTGCAAATCTGAGAAATATTTTACAAGACGCTTTACATTAATTAAATTCTCGAGGAAAATTGATTAGTCATTGGGCTATATCGCTGCCACTATTGCTGTCGTATGCAAGTTTAGAATGCTGGTTAGAATGGTTCGTTATCGTTAATTAAACTTTCTAAATTAAGATGTAGTACCAATTGGCATAATAAAATTCACCGTTCAACTCAATGGTTTCTTGGTTTGTTTTAAAGATTATTACATATCCTTATATCAATAAAGCAAGTAATGGCAGCAGATAACCACTACTACACCAGTACTTTTGGATGATAAGACTCAGACAAATAAAAAAACTTGTGCCTTTTTTATCCTTGTTACTTACAGGTCTAAAACCAAATATAGAATAAACATTACAAAACACACTGACGGGTGAGCCATGGCTGTATTTTTTACAAATCAAAACTTGGCAAGTGAGTAGATTGTTCGCAAAGTTAAGAGCGTATACGACTCCCATGCGGTATTTGGCAAAACAGAATATTTAATTAACCTTTTATTTTTCAATCATTGTATTTACTTATAATGCTTGGAAGTAAAAAAAAAAATGATTAAAAGAGCTCAGTATCCGGGCGCTCGGTTTTGATTAATTATACTCGAGCAACCTGAGTTCGATCTTTGTTGCCAGTACCAATGAAATTGTTAATTGCCGACTTATCATGTGCTCAGTGGTGAAGGAAAACGTCGTAAGAAGTCCGGAATATTTTCGAAATAATATCAAAAACAATATTTTGAAAATATGTGTAGTCCGAGTAATCCATCGAGGAAATTTAACTTATTGCTTTCTTGTCTTTTACAGAGCTCCCTAATTTCGGGATTATTTTACGCGTCGAATGGAGACGAAATGATGTGTATTTGTCGTTCATAGTTTTAATTAGATTTAAGCGATGATTAGAAGCAAGTGCATCTTGCATTGAATTTTCAAAAAGTTAGGCAAATGCGACATTTTAATACAGGCGAGCATATTCATTCCTTTGATAATGTGGGGTTGCTTCCACGCTTTAGTCGAACCTTATTTGTTGGAAACATTGATGAATAAAACGAAGTTAATAAATTATTAGATTGGAACTCGCTATGTTAAATGACATATTTTATTTGTATGAGTACGCAAGTTTTTATATGAGTGACTTTTCAATTATTTTATATCAAGTACTAATTAATACGTAAGTCGAGTGCGTGCTATTCCACTCAATCTGATCTGGAGTAATGATGACCTTCTTTCCTCCGACAATCTTATCTGGACTTATTAATATGTAAGCCTTTCTCGCTCCCACATCATTTTTTATGGAGAATGGCTTACAAACGCGTTGCGGCCTTTTCAGAAAGAGTATGCTCTCTTCTTGGAGGTTCCCAGGTCGTAATCTGTCGTCGAGACCCTGAGCGGCAGACACGGGGTGTCTGTCAATCCCAATATTGGGCTCATGAGGGGTGCTCAGCCAATTCCACTGGCACAAACTCATTTAGAAGAGGAGGAAAAGGCCATAGTCGCGACGGGGTCGCGTAAGATTGCGTCTATGTGCTCCCGTATGCCGATGCGACAGAGACAGGTGCAACGATTTTAGTGGGTACCCGTCTCCGGGACTTCGACATACCCCTGCCACTCCCCCGATCCAGTGGTATGGGATCCATAAAGGATAATTCCCACGGAAAAAAAAGGTCGTAACGTTTCGGAAAGACCGCCGGCGGCAGTTGGTTCCAGAGAGTGGTTCTGTTCTTGTTTTCAGCCAATGCATAAGAGAGGTAACGTCAGTCGAGCTTACGGTCCGACAACTCGTTAGGATTTTATAAATAAAGATGTGTTCTCCTTTGAATGCAGTATCAAACTTAAATGTTAGAGTGGAACGTGACCATAAGATGAATTGAGATTCTGGTCGGTTTGGACGCAAGCCAAACGCATTTGGCAAGGGTTGAAATGAATTTTTGCTCAGCTGTGCTAGTGTGAGTGCGTTGCATTTATTTGCATCTTTTTTTCATGTGCAAAGTTGTCAAGCGAGCAGGTGGTTCACATGATGTTAAATGGATTCTATGGACGTTTACTACATCCGAGTGTTTGCAGATGCGTTGACAACCTTTTGAATATTGGGCTTCGGCTACCTCACTCACCATACGAAACGCGAAAGTATTATACTTCCACTTTACGTAGGTCTTCAGTGTGGTCGTGTTACTTACCCGGACGAGCCTGTCCAGGTAAGTACCACGACCACAGTCAAAATCATTATCGAGTTGCCGCCCTAAAAATGTAACGGTTGAGTAAAGTTTTCTTTTCCGAAAAAGAAATAAAAATACTTCTAAACAGCTGTCACCATCATATTCCAATGAGAACGAAAATTTAACTTTTTTCTACTAACACACTGAGTTCCTGATCAAAATCATGTTGAATGTAATGAAGTTGTTAATTACTATGACTTAACTCACATTAGGTTAAAAAAATCATACAAAATGAACGCCCGACAAAAAGTTCTTTTAACTCGTAATTTAAATACAAAAACACAAAGAAAATACATATGAAAATGTCTTTGTGAAAAGTAAAGTATCAGCTTGTAAATGTCCCACTGATGGGCATAGGCCTCCTTTGTACGGAGGGTATTAGGTAATATTCCACCACCCAACCCCACTGCTGTTTGGCGGTTCTCACATACCTTCAAATATTTTTTTTGTTATTGTTCGCAGAATATGTAGGTTTCGTCGCAATATTTTTCTTCACTGTTGAGCACGTAATAAATCAGCACTTAAAGTTTAATTGGTGCCGGCACCGGTTATCGAACTCGGGTTGCTCGAGTAAATTGAGTTATAAACCACCACTTAAAGTTTAATTACGATCGAACATGGGTTGCTCTAGCAAATTGAATTAAATTCGAGCGCACAAAAAATTAGCTACCACGGCTCGATGTGTTTGTGAATTCCACTTTATTGAACATAAATCGTAAATTACACACATTCATCAAAGACAGTTAGTTTCCCTACAGCCGATTTCACTGAAAGATTAAAAGCGTTTTTTTGCCATATTACTGAAAACCCCTGTCGTTATCGACATGAGAAACATACTTCTAGCGCAAAACACCGTGCTACTTTTAATTATAAGCTTAATACCAAGTTCAGAGCACGAGAAAGATGACACCGTGGCGCCATTGCTAAGTTATTGGCTTCGGCGTCGGCCGTCGTGGGTTAGATTCCCACACGGGAAATTTATTTGTGTGAACCTATTTGTTTCCAGGGGAGAGTTGACGTCAGGTAGGTGAAAACCACTTACAACTGTTAGTTTTACTTTGTTTTATAGAGCTAAGAAGGCAGAAATACAAATACTTTTACCAAATCACCGTAGTTTCACTTTGCAGAACAGTAACACTGGTATAATTACTTATTTTATCACTTTTACACTGAAGAAACAGAACTTTAATGTTTAATCTGTGATACTGATTGGCCAGCACTATCGCGTATACTTCTTGTTGACAGCACAAGAAGAAGACGAAGACGATGAAATGCTTCGTTCAGCTTAATTTATACCTCACAGAATGACACTTCTTTTAGTGTTGCCAACAACCTCAAGGAATGACTTCCTTTAGTGTTGCCAACACAACATGTTTCACCTTGGTGGGATAAGGACAGGGGGGGGGGGGGGGGGGGGGGGGGGGGGATGATGATGATTATGTGCGAGTTTAACATTGTGAGAGTAAAACAAACGAATGTCACACTATTCAGGATAAACATTAAGTCAAGATGAAGCAGACGGACGCCGCTAAAGTTTTTGTCTGTCTGTTTGTTCCGGCTAATCTCTGAAACGGCTGGATCGTAGTTTGCCTTCACCGCTGAGACGCTCCGACGCCGAAGCCAATACATTGGAAACTGCGCCACGGAGTCATCATTCGATAGAATATTTGAATTTGAAAAGTTTTTTAAAACATGAGACAGTTACGGATGAGGACGCGTACCTTTTAAATACATACATATATAGTCCTCCTCATCGATTTCGATGACGGCGACAAATCTAAAGACATTGGCCAGGGTCATCTGCGCGTGAACTTATTTAAAGTGGACAAGCGGTTGCGCGGGTGCAATTCCACTTCGCTCGTCCCTTCCTCTGTGGCCCAATGGACCGGTGAACCGGTGCGACTGGCAAAGGTCGGGATGCAGTGAAAAGACCGCAGGTCACTAAATGGATTCTGACAAGCGCCCTTTAGGTTTTTCACATTACCTAGCACGGTAATGTGAAAAACCTTGAAAATAATGATTTATACCGATATAGACTTTTTTTTAATGGGAATCATCCATTAACTACTCTACAGATGTTCGTAGATGTAGTCCCCTTCTTTAGGTTTAGCCCACTGATGTGGTTGCCCAGGGTGTGGCCGCTGTGTCTACAGCTTCTTGGAGCCACTAAAGAAGAGATTGTGGAGGTTGTCGTAAGGTCAGAACACTCCACTACACCCCAACTTTCTTCCTTTTAAATACAACATGGGCCCTTTATATTTCACGACTCTATTACAATCGAAGACCCGATTGGCGTGGGGATTAGTGACCCTGCCTCTTGCGCCAGAGGGTGTGGATTCGATCCCCACTACGGGAAAAATATTATGTGATGTACATCGTGTTTTTCCAGTATCTGGGTGCTTATATATGTATACTAAGTATTTATTTACAAAAGAAAAGTATGTTTAAGTATTTTTATCATTTTTCTAGTACCCATAGTACAAGCGTTGCTTAGTTCGGGACTAGAGAACGTTGTTAAAAAATGTGACCGAAAATATTTATTGTTTATTTATTGCTGAAAACTGATCAACGTCGAAATTTTAATGATGGCATCTAACTTGTAAATGTTCTTAATAATAAACGTAAATTAATCATACTTAATGTATGTAACATTAAATATGATATTAGAACAACTGAAACAAATATAAAATGTCATTACAAAAATGGCGCACTTCCCTCACACGCGCCAAATGATTTATCGTTTGTACGCGATGTTTGAAATTGTCTGTTGTGTGCTAATGTAAAGAATAATATGCGTGTTTTGATGTTGAACAGTCCCTATGTAAATAAATGGTTGTTTTTTGAGGGAAAATGCAACCAGTTCACAACAGATCTTTAAGGTAAGTTAACGTAACAATAAGATGTTCATTTATCGTAATAAATGTATTTATAATACATAATAACATACATGGCTATTCCTTATTTGAGTAGCAAATTCATGTAATCTTTATCTGTTAAGATATATTTAAAACTAGCTGCTACGTCTGCGTAGAATAGGCTGAAGGTGTAACATTAAGACAGATATACATAAAATATGTATATAAATTATAGCCTATGTATTATCTTGGTGTATAAGCTATATTATTGTAATGTTTCATTAAAATACATTCAGTAGTATTTGCGTGAAAGAGTAACAAACATCCATACATACAAACTTTCGCCTTTATAATATTATTAAGTAAGGATACACATTCATGGGCTTGCCCTGTGTTGCCTGGGAAAAATATTTAGATCTTAAATCAACATCAACTACCTGTAGGGCTTGACCGTGGTCTGCTGGCTTTTAGCTGCAGATGTGCTGGCTTTTATAAAAATTAAGCTACTACTATAAAAACAGACAAAGGTTTTTATTCGTAAAGAGAGAAAATAAATACAACGGCAAAATTTAAATTATTTCCGCACACAATGGAACGCCTTTCTCACTAAGTCCATTTAAATTCTTGCCAAAATTTTCAAAGGCGAACAAACGAACAAAGCCTGGAAGATATAAAACTAAAGCTCAAGTCATATCAATCAAGAGAAAGATGAGAAACTTATAACAGACTAAATGAACATAAAGGAATACTTTCGTATCCGACAAATTTACGTCTCCAAACTAAGTTTTTTAACTGTAATTTTTCTACAAAACGATTCAGGCTTTCTGTTTTATTTAATTTAAACGACTTCGTTAATAATAACTACAATAGCAACACTTAGAAATCATGCTTTTGAACCTTCAGTTAATACTGTCCATATCACATCGATTTTTTTTTAAACTAAAACTTTACATGCACGCGCCACAAAATTGACTTAGAGGATGACTCGGTAAAATGCTTCATCAATGACGACGGCACGTCATAATATGGAATGTTACGAGACTTGCGTTACATTACTTTTTGAGAAGTACCTAATACACTCAACTATATATTAATATAAACGTTATTTTATTGAACTATATTTTGAATTCCTAATATTTGCTGTTCATTTTACACTTTAATATAATCGTAAGTGCATGACTAATATGCAAGCTTGTAACGTTTCGATACAGCATGGAAACAAGTTCCGTGCTGTAGCAGATTCCATCCGCAGAGATCGTGATTCTCGCGTCTTTAACGCCCTCCACGCCGAATGGCTTAGATCACGAACCACCATCGTCAGGCGGGGAAATCAGTTCACGATTTCGCATTATCATATGATCTAACTCAGCTGGTCACCTCATCATCATCATTTCAGCTGGTCACCTCGCCAACGCGAGTCCGCCCATGGACATTTAAAACACACGTAACCTTTTCCTAAATTTCCACCTTTCACTAAATTTTTATTGATTCTCGCCCCCATGGTTTTTTTATTAAAGGGATCAATGACATGGCTATGACATGGCAAAAGTGCATGCGGTTTTTTTTTTATGCGAAATGTTGCCAAACGAGCAGACGGGTCACCTGATGTTAAGTGAACACCGCCGCCCATGGACATCTGCACCCGAAGGTTACAGATGCGTTGACAACCTTTTGAAAATTGGGCTCCGGCTACCTCACTCACCAGACGAAACGCGAAAGTATTTGTCATACTTCCACTTTACGCTGGTCTTCTGTGATGTCGTGGTACTTATCCGGACGGGCCTGCCCGTTCGTACAACAGGCTACTGCGTGGCCCTACCACCGTTAAGGTGCATACTTTGATTAAATAAATATATTTTACAAAAAAAATTGACTTTACAGTCCTTTCGTACAAAACGCCAATTTCATAAGGACCAAAATATAATTTATCTACCAAACACAACTTATCTTCATCATCGTTGCAATGCAATGCACTACGACTAAATAATGAAAATAAATTATAATTATGAAAAGGTCTTAAATAATTAAAACTCGTCGAGGAAAAAGGAAAGAAAAAAGAAATAAAAAATATAGTGGGAAATTGGAGGACGGCAAAGTACGACTACACCGAATTACCGAATTAGAATTTTAACCAAGTCTGAGCGTGAGTGTATTTCGAAATTAGTCAGAATTTTTGCAGCAAAGCAGTCGACGAGAAACAATTATATAGTTATATTTGAGTTTTCGGTGAGAATTTGATACTTGAGATATTTAATCTAAATTGATAAGACGTGGACTAAAAGGTACACGGAAACAAATATTGCTCCAAATTATATTAGAACCTACAAAAATTCGATAAAACGTGGAAATGCGATACTGTATGACTTGTCGCTAATGTACGTCTGTACGAACTTCCTTATAGTAGTGACGTTATAAACACGGTGAACCGAGTTGGCTAAAGCAGGAAGCTAGGTAAAATCGCATTATGCGGCGATCTAATCCCTTAGGAAATAAGGACATAAGAGTTACTTTCGAAGCTAGAATGACATTCACCACACATATTAGAAACGAACGCGCCGCGTTCATTTCGGGCCAGCTCTAATTTAAATAAACCCTCAAATACTACGTATTTAGGGCACCAATTTCCAACTCGACGTGAAGGCGACTGTTTACAAACGTCTGCGAAATGTCCTTATCGACCCTCCCCGAATGTATTATAAGTACATATGCCGGACCTACAGGCAGTGCCGCTAGACACACTATAATCACAC
Organism: Iphiclides podalirius; assembly: GCA_933534255.1. Classification (NCBI taxonomy): domain Eukaryota; kingdom Metazoa; phylum Arthropoda; class Insecta; order Lepidoptera; family Papilionidae; genus Iphiclides; species Iphiclides podalirius. The sequence goes on along the minus strand of OW152839.1, from coordinate 8,156,792 downwards.
ATAGTGCTACAATATAATCGCAAAAAGAGTTTATTCTCACCTACGAACATGGCGAAACCAACTCAACGCATACATAAGACGATCCTCACCGAGAGCCTGTAGGTAGTACCGAGTTTTCCGATTATCGGCCCAACCCGACAAAATTGGGAAATTATACTGTTTTAAGTTCGTGTTTTTTTTTTCTTGGGGAAAATCCTTCATTGGATACCGGGGATATACATTTTTTTTTCCTTGGGGAACGCAACCACGGCCCCTCTGATTCACTTAAATCACTACGCCTAGTCATTGGATATCTCCTGGGGATATCCTTTTGGACTATAACAGTCTCATATAAAGAGGCTATGGCGCTCCACTCCCGGTTCCCTGATAGCATCGCAGAAATAACTTCTCTCAGGGAAAGGCTTTGCCAATCTGATTCTCCAGGATCCGTAGAGGGCTGGGAGTTCACCCCACCACAAACATTGCTCTTACGGATAATCACGCGTTCCCCACCGTCGCTGCATCCAGGCTTCGAAACCCCCAAACTTGCTCTTATGACGCGTTTGTGTGCATATTGCTCTTTACAAGCCATTCACACCAAGTCAAAAGAGCGCTTAGCTGTTCCTGCCGCTTAACAGCCTCGATGACACGAATCTGGTTGTAAGCTTTTGCATGGAAATTCGCCAATATGTTCAAAGATGGAAAGCGAGCCAGGACCGTTGTCGCCTCGAATGATATATTATGATGCGATATCCTCGAACGATCCGTATTGCTATCCTTCGCTGGATGTTGTAAATTTTAGTTCTACGGCGTTTAACGGCCACCCTTTGAGCCCAACTGGTGCTCCATACAAAGCAACGGATCGTACGACTCCGGCATATAGGCGGCGTACTTCCTCTCTTGGGCCCCCAAGATTGGGCTGTAGTCTGTGCATGGTACCCACTACCTTTTTGATTAGGGAGACTAAGCGCCAAAGGTGTTCTTCAAAACTCCAGCGACTGTACAGAATAAGGGCAAGGTACTTTATATACCGCCCGACTCTTACTTCAGACCCACTCACGTCGATACACGAGATAGATGGTTCCGTCTTTCGTGACATTTTATGAAACCATAGCGCCTCGATCTTATGAGGTGCTACCTTTAATCCTAACTCGTGTATCTTTTGACATCTTACACCCCAAGCTCCTCTTTGGCCCTCACGAAGCTCGTGGAGAGCCCATGAGGTCTGCGTTCCATGAACCTTTAATAGTTATATTATAGCAAAATCATCAGTTGAAGTTAAAAATAAAAAAAAGCGTCATCAATCATTCATCAGACTTTTAGTAGTTTTACTAATGATTAAACGATAAAAGGATAAAATCCATTATAAAAATACAAACGGTAATACTTAAAGGCAAACCCAGTAACATTTAAAATGCTCTTAAAAGTACTCTCACGGGGAACTTTTTAACATGTGTTACTGTCTAAACACTGTCTAATTATGAAAGCGAAATGTTACGAGCTCTCAGGGGACTAAGTTAAGGATCTGCAAGTCACTTACTTCAACTTAAGTATTCCACTCCAACTACTAAAATTAAACAAACTTAACAATTCTGTGTAAAATTATAGTTTCGGTTTTAAATATCTGCACTAAGATGTTTGACATTGTTTATGGTATTATTTTTTTAATTAAGATTTCCGCCAAGAATCAAGGGAGTTAAATCATCCTGAACTTTATTCGAAAACTTCTAATTCTTTTTTCCTCTTTTTATTTGAAAACTTATAAACTTAGAACTCTCTGTTTTGATTTATTACCTCTGGATAGGATTATGGTGTAGTCGACACAGTGAACGTTTTATGAGTGCAATAATATACGTTTATTAATATTAAATTTTATAATTAACTAATTGCATTATTGTCACTATTACGTCACGGTTACCTAAATATATTCTTATCCTGTAAACGAGCAATTCTTGTATGTATATATATAATCGGAATCTCGGAAACGGCTCCAGCGATTTTCATGAAATTTTGTATGTGCGTAGTTTAGCTAAGTTTGATTTTTAGAAAATGTCCTTTTATCCCTGTTTGCAGGGAATGAAAAATATCATTCGAATATGACAGTAAATTTCGCCGCAAATAAAAATGTTATAATAGCTCGGTAGGTAATCGGGCGGCCCCAAAACAGACGGCCGCGGTTCGTATCACGCTTATTTTTTTTACTTCTTTTTCTATACCAGTTCATTTTCTTTTTTTATTTCTAAAACACATGATTTACCAAAAAAAAGTCCTCCAGGTACTGCTCATTAATGCTTTTTAAGTTTATAGAACACAAATGAGAATAGTTTGGAAGGAGAGGATCCCACCAAATTAGGTTTCCTTATTTAATCATCGTGCTAAAAGTCATTTAACGCTATAAACACTGTTTTACATAATTGCCGTCGTGTATCTCTGGCACGCGACAAAATGTATAAGTCCCACAGTCGGAACGTTTAATTTCCCATTTAAAAAATTACACAGTGCCTTTGCATTTTCGTTGGTCGGCGGAACTTGTTACACTGCCGTTTCCATCGCAAAAAGTGCTCTGTTGCCTATAAAATGGGGGTATTACATTTTACCTATGGAAAGTCTATTTACACGGAAAAATATATTCTGCTCGTTATTCCTGAAAATAAATATTATTACAGAGTAGTTCACGTAGCAGTTTCTGATGTTGCGTGAATGCAAAACCGGTGCATAGAAGTTGGAATTAGACAACCCTAAAACGTTGATGTTATGAGTTTAAATATCAACAACACAAACATTTAGAACATCACGGGTTACCTCACTAGCCAAAGTTGAAAATTACATTTTAAGAGAAACTTAACTAAGAAGGATTCTTCCTTCTTAGTAAATCGACACTGTGTGTAGTTTTGTTAAGGTTTGGGAAAAACTGTGGATAACAGACGTGGGTGGCATGACATTCAAAAGCGCACACGAAAGCGGAATTGCTATGAAAAAATGCCTTATAAAACTTCTGGTACCGAATATTCCACCTAGCCCTGTGGTTAAGCTTGACAAAGCGTCACACCAAAATGTTTTAAATGACAAAGCACCAAATTCTAATTTAAAGATAATGAAAATCCAGAGCCAGGAAAATATACATTATAATTTCTTGTATTAGCACTAAACAATAGTAAAAAAAAACTATGTTTACAGATTTATCGCGTTAATTTTTTACTTTTATTAAAAATTTCTAAACAAACAATTCATAATTATTAACCATGGTGAGAGCAGCGAAACAAGCGTCGCCCGCGAAACGTCCTCATCGACCCGGTCGAGGAAGGGGACTTAGGTACGTCGGACCCACCGTCGGGGGTCCCGCCGGATAACACTACACACACAGTTAGTGTAGCAACAAACACATTGGTCGCCTTCGCCTCCGAGCTCGGCGAGACCAACACAACGCGTACACGAGGTACACCCGCGTTCCAGGGCGGTTCTCACCGCCCCCAGCCACCGATTAACTAAAAACACAGTCGACGGCCATCGGGGTCTCGGTCCGCACCGCTACTTCGATGGCCCTTAGATGACATGCCGTAGTTAAACATACGCATGGGTTCACTTAACATCTCTTCACAACTCGTCACAGAGTTGTTTTTTATTTTTTTATTTTAAATTTGTTCAAATAATTGTACTTGACAGTACCTCTTGTCAGGCACACACAGTCAATGGATCTTTACAAGGTTTACCTGATTCAGCGTTTGTGGGTCCGGGGGGAGAGAGGAGTTTTTGTATTGCGATACCGTTCTCCCTATCCTACGCGGCCGAAACGTGAGCGGTGGAGCCACAAACCAGGTTCGCTTGCTTGGCAGAGAGGCTTACGGTTTACTAGCACAGGCTCTCCAGACTCCCTTGGCCTCTGACAGGGGAACTTTACATTTGACAGGGGAGTTCGTCGGTCGTGCAAAATTTGGAAGACGGACGATTATCTGAGTGGTTGGGCCACAACAGCAGCTGCTACAGAGAAGACTGGTGTGAAGTAGGAATGTTACTACCTTTTGTTTCGTCTGGGGAGTAAGTGATTGGCGGAATGTTGAAAGTGTTTGTTTCACATGATTATTCTGTCTATTTGCGCAAATACTGCACATTTTTATATCCTTGCTCGTTGAAAACTAAAACTTAGATTGCACGAAAACAGAGAGAACTCCTGTCTCATTTTTTTGTTTATAGGTACGTAAAATAAACTTTGTGTTGCGGATGGTTTGAGGCCCCTTTAGTACGCCGCTCAAATAACAAATAGCTTTCAATATACAGCGGGATGGCACATATGTGAACAGAAAACTGCCACAGCAATGGCACACAGCGTATTATTCAAGACTGGTCGCATATTGCCCGTTTTATTAATGCCGGTAAAAGAGTTGAGTTGAGGAGAATACATTGTTGCACTTAGTACGTTCTTAAATAAGGACATCGTACGGAATAGAATTGGAAGTCGGGTAAGACGCGTGTCGTTGAAAGTAATTGTACGATAAAAAAATATTTCTGCAGTCAGTTTTCCAAAACATTTATTATTTACGATGGCATTTTCACGATGACACCTCTTTCTGTATTTATTTAAGACAAAAACCTAGGCTATGTAGGTTTAAGTGCGACTGGTTTCAAACCCTAGATGCTCTTTTTTTATAAAACATTACCCTTACCTTAGGATAACATTATCCTGTGTTTTAAGGGCATTTTACAAACATAAATTTCACGCGAACAAACACCCAGATGCGACAAGTCAATTTCACAATTAGCCTATTAGCAATCTCTCGTTCGAATTATCGTTGTAAAACTACATTCGAAATTGTTTGTATTCTGGAAAGGATATAACAATGAATGCGCTAAGCATTGCTCCAAATGCTAAAAAACACGTTTCTCACTTCTTTTTACAAATTTTAATGTTTACTCTTGAGTGCAGAGATTAGAATTATAAAATGTTCCAGAAATACATTACATATTTGAATGATAGTGTTGCTAAATCTGGCATACTTTTTTAAATTATATTGGTGATTTTTTCAAAAGATCGTATAGGCCATAAGAATCCATTAACATTTTTATTGCTAATATTAAATGAACTTTTCATTGATCTTGTATTAAAAAACTTAAATCAACTTTTCATCATACAGTCATCTTCTCCTAATTGAATGAATAATAAGAAAAGAATCGTAACCATCTTCGGTTATATAGTTACTCATTTCCGACGACATTTGTTACCTACTTAAGACAATTTTTTAAGTTTTATTGCAGTTAAATTTTAACTAATAATGCCCATTTTTCTATTATTAACATAATTCGTAGTCACGAGAGGGACGTGTGAGGAGTTAAAAATGTGAAAACAAACAACTACAGTACTTGTAATATTTTGAGTAAAAACTGCATCCATTGCACTTGGTAACAATTTCGCAGCACCACAATGTTGTTAATATTATTTAATACACGAAGCGTAATAGTAATTATTTCATACCAAAGAACCTATTTATCCAGTAAATCATAAACTGATTAGGGGATCAAAGCGGCTGTCCATCACACTATTCAAGTTGAACATAAAGAGGACACTCGGGAATTTCTGGGAGGGGTCCTGTGCTAGACGGGTGGAATTTAATTTCACCAAAGCCGACGACTCAACGCAATGTCACTTCCACAGCCAGTGAACTTCATACGCAGAGATCTCGTACTTATTGTATCTTTAACATAAACAATGAAGCCTAAGAGATGATAAAATCGACGGGCGATAGCTACTCGCACGAATTAAGTGCACAAAGAATTACGTAATTATTATTCTCTATTATTCGTGTAGCTTTTTGTGGCCTTCCATGTTGAATTTTTTTCATCGGTCAGTGCCTAGTCTTACTAATCTAACTTACTGTGTTAATGTCTTACTGTCTGTTACTCTACTTACATGCATGCATTCTATCAACATATGTACGTGCATAATTATCTGATCTATAGACGTCACTAAGCCGCAGTATCGAGGAAAATGTCAGGTCAACTCTGAAGTTGATATGCTGGCACTGTACCAAACCACAAATTAATGACAGCACGTGACGCACTGCCAGCTCATTATTCCTAATTATTACAACAAGTCCTCACCAATTACGTATAATAACTAGTTTTGATAATAAAATTAACAAGTGTTAAGTTTTTAGGGTTCCGTACCTAAGGTGACTCCGTGGCGCAGTCGTCAAGGTATTGGCTTCGGCGTCGGGGGTCGTGGGTTCGATTCCCACACGGGACAACTATTTGTGTGACCCACAGATAGTTGTTTCGCATCTGGGTGTTTGTCCACGTGAAATTTATGTATGTAAAACGTCCTTGCAGCACAGGATAATGTTATCCTAAAGTGAGGACAAAGTTTTTTTAAAAAAAAAGAAAAAATAATAATATAAAAAAGGGTTAAACGGGACCCTATCGCTAAGATTCAGCTATCCGTCTATCAGTCTATCCGTCCGTCTGTCCCTGTTCCTATCCAGGAAGTAGGATTCGTAAAAGGTCTGGCATTGTACAATACAAAGGATAGCATCGTATTAGCATTATTACACATTTTTAATAATGCTTTAGACCAAACCAAAGTATATACACTACATTTAGTGTATATACTTTGGTTTGGTCTAAAGGAAAGAGCAGAGTTGAATAAAACACCAATATCACGAACGGCTTTTACACGACACAACTCAGAATCACTGGCTTTATAGTCATACAGACATAGGTTTATATTTTTCGTAAAACTAATAACTTTCAATTATAGAGACGTGTTAGTTCATTTAAAAAATAAAATAGAGTTTGGCAAGTTATTTCCTATGCGGGTATTAGTTTAGACACGTTAATAAATTTAGAAGTTGAAGAGTGAGATAACTTTTAAAAAAAATATATTTTGAGTACGACTAGGCACTGGCAAGTGGATTGATGAATGATTTATGAATTCTCGTAAATAAGAAAGTTGAGAAATAAAATCAATAAACGTAAAATATAAAGGCGAAAATTTTTTTTTTTTTCAAAAGAATAAACTTAGACGACCCGATAGGCGTAGTGGGTAGTACACCTGCCTCTTGCGCCAGAGGGTGTGTGTTCGATCCTCACTACTGAAAAAAAATTGTATGATGAACATGTTTTCCCAGTGTCGGGTGTTTATATATTTATAATATGTATTTTTTTTACAAAAGTATGCTTAAGTGTATATGTTTATCAGTTATCTAGTACCCACAGTACAAGCACTTCTTAGTTTGAGAATAGATAACAGTGTGTAAAAATGTGTCCTAAAAATTGATTTATTTATAATTCATATATTTATCTTCTTAAAGCAGCAGAGCTGAAGTCTGAAATTTTTGATAAGTTGTTGAAACTTCGCGAGCGTAATACTAAACGGAAATGTTTGCCCGCTCTTTAACTTTCTTCTGTGGAAAATTTGTATACACAGTACTACTGAAGAGAGAAGTTAAGCTCCCAGTTCTCCGAGTATTTAATTTTAAATTTCGACGTATATTATTTCACAGTTATATATTTATTTACAATAAAGTCATCAGTCTAGCAACCAGTGTTGGGTGGAATTTTTGTGGAATGGGATTTTTTTTCTACCTGCATAGTTACTGTAGTCTCCCGACGCTGCGCGAATACTTTCATGAGTTAACAAATTGAAAGAGCTGAATACCATTCCAGTCCTCTCGTGTTTTTTTATACTTTTTTGATGTGTATATTACAAACTGCCATGTACGAAAAATTGTATACATGTAACTTGGTATAATTTTTTTTATGTGAGAAAGTGGCAAACGAGCTGGCGGTTTTCACCTGATGTTAAGTGATAACCACCGCCCATGGACATTTGCAACACCTCTAGGGTTGCAAATGCGTTGCCTCCTTTAAACAAAGTGGGCCCCAGCTACCTCACTCACCAGACGTAACGCAGAAGTGTAAAACTTCTATATAACGCCGATCTTTGAGGTGGTGGTATTTACCCGGACGGACCTGCCCATTCGTGCAACAGTGTTGCGTGGCCCTACCACGTAAATGTGTTATAAGTATTAACGAGTAAATACTAGTCTTGTAAAAATACAGAAGAGAAACTTAAAACAAATATCTCTTGTAATATCCTATAATATGTGTGAATAATTATCGAAAGCAATGGCCTTAGCTTAAATGTGGGAGTCATTAAACTTATCTCATAAAACATTGAACTAGTATTTCATATAGCACCGAACTAGTTTAAATTTGCCACGTGAAAGTGTAGGTAGCGCAAGACTGTTCATAATTGTATTTGAAACTAATGCATACACAACCTTTACAATCCTCTAGTGAATTGAAGTAGTACATCGAGACTATTATGCCTATGCATACAATGTACATAAATGAACCGTGATCACTACTTAGTGAAGTAACATTAACTACTAGTCACTGGAGGACCGAGCTTTGCTCGTTATTTTTTTGTAAATCATATATTTTGGAAATAAAAAAAATAAAGAAAATGATCTGGTATAGAAAAAAAATTATAAAAAAATAAGTGTGTAAATGATCGTGATACGAACCGCGGCCGTCTGTTTTGGGACCGCCCGATTACCGACAGAGCTATTATAACATTTTTTTTGCGGCGAAATTTACCGTCATATTCGAATGATACTTTTCGTTCCCTGAAAACAGGGATAAAAGGAAATTTTGAAACCACTAGATCGATTTTTCGCCCCCGAATCTACGCACATACAAAATTTCATGAAAATCGCTGTATATATATATATAAATACATAATCTTGAGCGGTCATAATTCTAGCTAAATGTGGTAGGCATAAACGATTTAAATTATTACTGCTCCTTAACTATTTTTCAATATTTTAAAAAAAAGATTGTTTAGAGGCTAGTTTGTAATTATAAAGGTAAATTTAAGGCATGTGTTTTTACCAGCCAACGTATTAAATATAAAATGTAGTTCAACGACTCAATGGTAAAGTAATAAAATATAAAGCATCATTACAAATATGATAATCATCTGTCGGACAAGCGCATCTTCTGTACAGAAGGTACAAGCTAGAAACCTTAAATGAAGTCGAATGATGATATACGTGCAAACATCAATGTAGTTACCTTGTACCTCTAATTACGGTTATCAATACAACTTACGATACCTATCTCTTATGATAAACTTGATTGTGGGTTCAAAGCGGCTGTCCGTTACGCTATTCAAGATAAACGATAAGTCGGTGTCAGATGTCGTTTAAGCGTAGGGTATTAACGAAGGGTGTAATTTAATTTGTGCTCAACTGACGTTCAAAACTACCACTGCTTTAATGGCTATAGTGCTTAACATTGACATTTTATTGTAACTGAAACTCCCCCCCCCCCCCCCTCGCTCAATGTGGCACTGTGGTCCCAATCCGTAGCGTGTATATAAAAATTCGTAAATAGTGTAAAATTTAAATTCATCTGAAGATTATCTTCAGAAGTTCCTTAGTAAATATATAATATAGTTCCTTATAAAACTTATGTCTTTTTGGGGTTGAGTTGGACTAAGTTTAGTCGTAAGTGAAATTAAACATCAGAAATAATAAGCCCCTAAACTTTATTTTAAAGTCCTTATTGTATATTTAAATAAATTGATGTTAAAATTTACCTCGTCTAGACTTACATCGATATTATATAAAATGTAAAAGCTGCGCAATATTATATTTGATTAGAACTCGCAAATGAAATAAAGAATGCTAATCCATGAATATGAAAGCATGTTTGTATCATTTGAATAATAAATAAATTGAGATCTTTGCGAGGGTAGGAATTTGTATTTTGTTAAAATTAATGCATATTCATGTCAAGTTTTAAAATGAAAGTGATATTCGAAAACAAGAAGTTTTAAAAGAGCTTTGAGAGATTTTTTGAGTTAGTTCGGACACAAAAGCAGTCATTTTGCAAATGTGCATTCAAGTGTGTTTAAAACATAAAATCTTACGTCTTCTGTGAGGTCGTGGTACTTACCTGAACGGACCTGCCCACTCGGGCAACAGCCGAGGCTACTGCGTGGCCCTACCACAGGTATTAATAGATAACGACAGCGACTACTGTTGAGACATTCCGCTCGCAACAGTCGACACGAACGCACGCCTTGGCACGCGCTCTCTCTGCTTTTGCTACCCCCCACCCCTATCCGCTTCCGCGTGCCGACTCGCTCGCCGCGGACGCTCAGTCGTCGCGCACCGCGCGCCTTGTATCTTGTATCTTGTATTAACTGATGTTTTTGCTTTCAGTCCCGAGACTATTAAAGCTTCATCGGACGCAGAACCGGTGGGCTAGCCAGAACCCACGGGTTTGGACCCTCCGCTATGGGTAGGGTCGCGCATGTGCTCATGCGTGCGTTTAACTACTATGGTGTGTCATCTAAGGGCCGTCGAGGTCGCCGGTTCGGACCGAGACCCCCCGACGGCCGTCGACTGTGCATTTAGCTAATCGGTGGCTGGGAGCGGTGAGAACCGCCCCGGAACGCGGGTGTACCTTGTGTACGCGTTGTGTGGGTCTCGCCGTGCTCGGAGGCGAGGGCGAACTGGTGTGATTGTTGTTACACTAACTGTGGGGGTAGTGTTATCCGGCGGGACCCCCGGCGGTGGGTCCATCGTGTCTAAGTCCTCTTCGTCGACCGGGTCGATGAGGACGTTTCGCGGGCGACGCTTGTTTACGTTCGCGTTAGTGTCCGGTAGGTAGTTTGCTGCGCTTACCACCAGAGGGTTGGGATGATGCTGGGCTCTATCGAAGAACCGTTTTGTCAAATCTTTAAAATGAGCGCGAATCGTCGGGAGTCTGCAATCGCTGTGCAGGTCGACGTTGCGCTGATACCATTGCGCACCGGTTGCGCGGCGGATAAACTTACTTTGAACTACTTGCAATTCGTCAATGCGCGTAGGATTTATATGTGCGAAGATCATGCATGCGTAGGACATGATTGGCCTTACGCAAGCTTTATATAACAGTAATTTGTGCCTTAAGGGCATTTTACTATGCTTATTCGTTAAATTGTGTAGCCGGCCGGAGACGAACGCGGCTTTATTTTCGGAATTGATTGATGTGCGTAGTGAAAGTCATACGCGAGTCGAAAGTGACTCCTAAATATTTGACCGTTTTCTCCCAGGGGAGAGTTTGGCCGTATAGTGATATTTGCCCCAACTTTCTGTACTGGCGAGGACCTTTGTAACGGTGTGGCGGATGGGGGTTGGGGTGGGGTGCTACGGGTGAAGTGAATCGCCACACTTTTTTCTGGGTTAATATCGATTCTCCATTTGCGGAACCAATCGCCGAGGCGGTCGGCGGCGCTTTGGAGTCGAGTCGTTAATTGGCTGAGGTTGCGATCTGAGTAAAAGAGCGCCGTGTCATCCGCGAAAAGCGCGAGATTGACGTGGGGGTCTCTAGGTATGTCGCTCGTGTAGAGCGTAAATAACAAGGGTGAGAGGCAGGAGCCTTGTGGTACGCCGGCCGTGAGGCGGCGGCTTGTGGAGAGGGTGCCCTCGACTCGATATCGAAAAGAGCGGTTCAACAAAAAGGCCCGGATGGTGTGTACGAGCCTATCTGGCACTTTGAGTGTGTACAGCTTGTAAAGCAAGCCGTTGTGCCAGACCTTGTCGAATGCCTTTGCGACATCGAAGAAAAGAGCCCCTGTACTGATATGTTTCGGGTGGTTTAGGCCTTTTAGGATGTGCTCCGTTAGGCGGTATAACTGATCGGGACAAGAGTGTCTAGCTCGAAAGCCGAATTGTTCCGTCGGCAGAAGGCCGTTGGAAAATACGTGCTCTTTGAGCCTGTTTAACAAAAGCCGCTCGTAGAGCTTCCCCAGACAACTGAGGAGGCTGATGGGACGATAGCTAGAGGGCTTATTGGCTGGTTTATTCGGCTTGCGAATGCCGATTACCGTGGCTTGCTTCCAGTCGTCCGGAAAGGAGCAACTGGAGAGAAGCGTATTGAAAATTGTCGCCAGTAAACAGATAAGCGGCCCAGGGAGAGCTTTGAGAATCTTATTACTTATATTGTCTGGGCCCGGGGCGGATTTTGGTTTTAAATTTTTAATAATATCTTGGACCTCTTCGGGGGTCACTGAATTTAGAGGTTCGCCTTCCGGTGGAAGCGCAGCCCTAGTCTCGATTACGCGGTCCACCTCCGTTAGGTGGGCCGAATCGGTGTGTTCGCGCGATGGCGTACATTGCTGCTCTAGGTTGTCCGCAAGGCATTCGGCTTTTTCGGAGTCATCTAGGGCTACTGAAGCGCTATTAGGTCTAAGTAACGGCGGTAGAGATTCGCGGGGGTCTGCTTTCAGACTGCGGGCCAACCGCCAGTAGGCGGTGTGCGATGGCTCGATGTCCTCTAGGAGAGTGTCCCACGTTGTATGTCGGTGTTCCGATACACGATCTTTGACTTCTAGCTGAAGGCGTCGAAGTAGAGTTCGGTTCGATTCCGATCGGTATCGGTCGAAGGCGCGTTTAGCTGCATTTTTTTGTCTAATTAGCAGTCGTAGGTCGGGCGGAAAGTTAAACCGTCGGTCGCCCGACAGTTTCACCGTCCGTTCCGAGTCTGTGACTGCGGAAGTAATAGTTTCACGGAGACTCGCTATCGCTCGATTTGCGTCATCGAACGTAGCTATCGTCTCGGGTAAGTCTACTAAGTTCTGGGGGTCCAAGGCCTTGAGTTTGACCTCAAGGCGATGCCAGTCCACTACGCATTTGGTCGGAGGGACCGCGCCGGCGTTCTGCCCCAGTTTACACAGGACGGGCCTGTGGTCTGAGTCTAGTTCATGGATTGTCTCTATCGACTCGATGTCGAGCGAGACCTCCCTGAATAACATTATGTCTAGGACACTCGGTGACGCGTGCTGGTAGTTGTCCACCGTAGGATACCTAGTGGGAGTCGCGGGAGCGACTATACTGAAATTTAGGTTATCGGATAAGCTAAAGAGATGCTTTCCGTTGTTGTTTGGGATGCTGTTAATGTCCCATGAGCCGTGTTTGCAGTTTAGATCTCCTGCAATTATCACGGAAGGGCCTAAGTTAAGAAGCGTATCTAGGTCGCTTTGAAGGAGGGTTCTATTCCCCGAGAGGTAGGCTGAGACTAGTACAAGCGGCCTGTGGCCGGTGAGCGCTAACCTACACGCGGATGCCTCTATTTGACTTAGCTTTGGAATGTCGAGCGGGCAACAGTGCAAGGACCGTTTATAATAAATTAGTGTGCCTCCCAGACGGTTTGCTAACCGATCGTGGCGGACAATATTGTAATTTACGATTCTGGGATCGCGTACACTAGGTTTCAAGAATGTCTCTTGCACTAGGAAAATATCTACATTATAATCGCGAAGGAATTCCGCGATTTCATCCCTTTGACCCTTTATGCCGTTTGCGTTGAAATACGAAACAACCAGAGCCCGAGGTTTTGTTCTACCTGCGGTTGTACTTCCCATTAAGGTGTTTTTATGGGTCTAATTAACGACGCGGCGGAGCGCGGTTTTATTGCGCGGACTATTGTTCTTTATGGTTGGCTCGTAAAAGCCCAAAGGGCTTCCACAAGCGTTTTGTGTTGGCTAATTGCCCTAAGACGCTCGTGGCCAGATGTGGCGGCCGCTATTTTAGCGGACAATACGGCGAGTTCCTGTCTGTTTATTCTATCTAATAAACTGCAAATGTTCGCTATTTGCGCGAATGGGTCGTCTTTGTTTTCCGCGAAAACTGACGGAATTGGCTGCACCTGCGGCCGCGGCGCCGTTTGAGAGGCGGGCAGCTGTTGCGCGATCGGTCGTAAGGCGACCGGGATTACCGGCGCGGTTACCTGCGCGGCCACCTGTTTCGCCCAGGCGTTTACGACGGGTACGGGCGCGGGAATGTATTTGACGGGCGCGGGTTTGGGCAACGTCGATTTCGCGGGAGATTTCCTCGCGGGAGTTTTCGGGGCCTTAGCGCAGCCTCTATAACTGGCCGGATGGTCGGTAGTGTGGCAGTTTACGCAGTCCGGTGGATCTGCGCAATCTTTCGGCCTCGTGCACTCGGTTGTGCCGTGGTCACCGGTGCATTTGACGCACCTTGGGTGAGCGAAGCAGTTATTGGCCGTGTGGCCAAAATGTTGGCAGTTGTGGCACTGTGCCACAACACCTGATTTACGTGGGGGCTCGATGACTAAGTCACTGAGCCCAGAGACCCTCTTTAGGTTGAAAATGGCCTTACCTTCCGGGGTAGGGTCAAGTTCCACCATGACCATGTCCATAGGGACACGGGTGCGAGGGTGTCTGAGACGACGCACGGCGTGGACAGGGTATCCCTGAGTGCGGATGTCGACCTTAGCCATATCGACATCCGACTCTTTTGGGACGCCCTTTATTACGACCCGAAGTTTGCGCTCTTCGGGTAGTGAGTAGGTGTGGAAACCTACCTTAGCTTCGCGCAAGTATTTAGTTACGCGACGGAAGTCGTCCGAAGAATCGAGGTATACGCGGATACCCATATGCGTATTCTTGGACCGGGGGTCTCGGGATGTTGTGGCGTTCAAACCACGAACAAACCTGGTGCCACTTTGCCTTATCTTGTATTATTATTGGCGGCGGTGGCTTAATTTTTCGCTCGGAGGCGAAAGTCGGTTTCGACTGGGCAGACGCGGCTGCCTTTTTGGCGGGCGTCGCGGTGGGACGGTTTGACGGGGCGGCCTCGCTTTCGGGGTCGCTGTCGGTAGCGGGGCGTTTCTTGCACTTTTTTCGCGATTTGACGACGGTGAAGCCGTCGGCATTCGCGTTGTTAGCGGGGGTCGTTTCGACCTCCATGTCTGAGCCGCCATCCGATTGTGAGTCGGGAACGACAGCGCGGAAGGGGGCCGAATTTGATTGCGCGGAAGGCGCGTTAGGTTTGATCGCGGCGGCGGAGGTCGACGCGACGGGTGTTTCGGTTGTCGCAGAGGGCGACACAATAACTGGCGCAGAGGGCACCGGAGATGGCGGCGAGGCGACTGCCGGTGAAGCCGGACTGTCGCTAGAAAATTCGACGGCTAGGCGCCGTTCCCTCGCGAAGTTGAGGAATTTTGCCCATATTTCGGGGCATTCCTCCCGCAGGAACTCCTCTAAGAGGGAACCCATTGCGACGCTTGTGCCTTTGGGGCTTGCGCCCCGCCGGCGTGTGGTTTTCTAAATAGGCCTCCCCACCTTGCGGCAGGGAGGTGTGTGCCTAAAATTAACCTTTAATCGCCTGCGCTTTAGGTGCGCTAGGGTGAGTACCTAGCTGTCGCCTAATGCAACAAGCACACAGATAAAAATTACAATGCCGCCTCTGAGACGAGAAATGTGTGTAGATTCTACTTACGGACAGGAACCTGCCTACGAGCACAACACTACACTAACACTATCCGCTCGGAAGTCGGGCAAAGTTTTTCTTCTTTCTTCTGTAACGTTTCTTCTTTCTTCTATAATTATTCTTCACTCTTCTTGCTTGAGACTTCCCTAACCGTAGACCGCGAAACACGACAACGATGAGGCAAGCAGTGCACACCGAGATATAAAAGAAATAATATGAGTAGCAACAACGGTTGCAAAATGGCTTCCGGGTCGGTTGGCATGGGCCCTCCGGCTCATATTAACGTCCGTTCCGTGTGGAGCACGAAGCGGAATCTGGCACCGCGCGCCGCGTCCACTCGTGATTTTTATTACGAGTGCGCACCCCGCTCGCAAGTCGAGTTGCGAGGTGCAGTTTTGACTGCGCCGACCAACGCGCTTAGCAGCGGTTCTGTTTTGAACGTCTTAGGGCTAGTGGATACCTAACGGTGATAACGAAGCTAGCCAAGGCTTGCCCCGATCGCCTTGCGGTTCTCTCCTGAGAACCGCGAATTTTCGGAAGGGACCACATCACTGGTCTTGGGTGTAGTCCCTAGTCAGCGGTGGTCCACGTTTGGCCTTTTAGCGCCCTCGGGTAGTTTTAATTAGCTATAAGTACACACCCGCGTGCACAATAAGATCGGCACAAGGACGCACTAGGGTCACACAATTTAGGCACTCATCCTCCCTGCCTATATCGCGCAGGGAGGGATACGGGCACTCACCCCGGTATCCCACCGGGACCTATTAGGACTAATGGTAGTAGGATAATTATCCCGTAATGGCCGAATTAAAGGCCATTCTTGGACTCCTCCAAGCCAAATACCCCGACGCCTTGCGAGATGCCCTTCTGGCACTCAAGGATTTATCAAGGCCCTCTTCAAGGGCCTCCTCCTCCGCTGAAGCTTCAGCAAATTCCTCCTCTCAAGAAGAGATGGAACTCGACACGCCCCTCTCCTCCACCGACGCCTCTAATGATGGCGGCTTATTCACCGAAGTGGTGAATAAGAAAAATAGGAAGAAGTGCAACTCCCAGCCGTCATCCACGGCTCCATCCCCCGTGCCAGTTAAGGCATCTAGGCCGTCCGAAACGGCCGAGGCAGGGCCTTCCAAGCCCGCACCCGCTCTATCGCCCTCAGCGACCCCGACCTCAACTCCTCCAGCCGCCAAACCCGCGGCCCCGCGCCTCCCGCCACCCCACGCGCGCCGCAGGATAAACGCCCGCCACCGCTATTTATTCAGGACACCGAAAAGTGGCCTATGATCGCGTCCGCCCTGTCAAATAAGGTAAAATTCGTCGCGACCGTCACTACTCAGGGCATCAAGCTGCAGCTTGAAACAGCTGATGCCCATCGCAGCGTGTCCCAATTCCTCCGCGAAAAGGAGGTCTATTACCATACGTACACGCTCGCGGAAGACCGAATCCTCCGCGTCGTTATAAAGATGATCCCTTTTTTTTTTTTTTTTTTTTTTTTTTTTTTTTTTGGTATCGGGGGGGAAATCTTCAAAAGATACCCTGTCACTTTACATGACAGGGTTATGTGGGGTTCTTACCCACTAAAACCCCCTCGGTGGCCACCTTCTGTACATTTGGAGGGACTCCGGGATCTCCCATGGAACGCACCGGTGTCCCTCGGTACTACGCCTGAGCACGCCTCGGAGAAGGATAAACCTTCTCCAATCCCCTCATCCTCTTACAGCAACACGAGACCACTTCGTGCTGCTGCCCATCCGTGTCCCCTTTTAGTCGCCTTTTACGACAGGCAGGGGATACCTTAGTCCTATTCTATAAGCCCGAGACTACAGGGCTGACGGAGCGGCTCGTCCGTTTCTACCACCCGCGCGCCTTCGTCTCCGAGCGGGGTCGGCCCTCTCCCGTTCCCGCTCAGCGATCTCCTTCTGGAGCATGACTGCTTCGCAGAAGGAGACCAGTGCCGTCCAAGCAGATTTCTCCATCAGTGCAGCCGCCACTGCAACTGGTGGAGAAAGGTCCTGCCCGATCTTTTGGACCAGGATCCGACGTTCTGACTCCCAAGCGGGGCACTCTGCAAGAGTGTGTTGCGCGGAGTCCCGGTCCCCACCACAATGGTGGCATTGCGTTGTCGGTTCGCGTCCAATTCTATTTAGGTACTCACCAAAGCATCCGTGCCCGGTGAGCACCTGCGTCAACCGGAAGGTGACGTGCGCGAATCCCCTCGCACTTAGCCAGGCTTCGAAGCTGGGCAGGAACGCAGTGACGATTCGTTGGCGCAAGTTCCGAGCTTCTCCCAAGCGCTCGCGCCAAATCTCCAACCCGCGTGTACGCTCCTGCTCCCGCACCTCTCCCGCATCCAGGGGCTCGGCATCATCCTGAGGTAACCGGAGGCGAGTATAAACTCGCGCATCCATCTCCGCCAGGATGTCCAGTGGTGGAAACCGAGCAAGGATAGTGGCCGCCTCAAAGGATATCGTTCGATACCCTCGTGCGATCCTGATGGCTATTCTTCGCTGCAGGCTATAAAGTTTAGACCTGCAGCGTCGGACACCCGTTAGTCGGTGAGACCATACGGGCGCCCCGTAGAGGGCCATCGATCGCAAGACTCCCGCATAGAGGCGGCGAACTCCCTCCCTGGGGCCCCCGAGATTAGGCAGTAATTTGTGCATAGCACCTACTACCTTCTCGATACGGGGGGCCAAGCGATTGAAGTGCTCTTCGAAGCCCCAGCGACTATCCAGAGTGAGACCAAGATATTTCATCACCGGTCTCACCTGGATCTGCACGTCACCCACGCGAACCGACCAACTGGGTGGATCCTTTCCTCTTCGAAGTTTATGGAACCACAGCGCCTCGGTCTTATGAGGCGCTATCCGAAGTCCCAGCTTGTGAATTTTATCCACGACGCATGCCACCCCAAGCTCGGCGAGCCGACTGGTGCTCTCGAAGCTCTCCCCTTCGGCAATTACCAAGGTGTCATCTGCATAGCAGACAACGCTTACACCGGCGGGGAGAACAATACGCAGGACTGCGTCGTAAGCGAGGTTCCAAAGCAATGGTCCCAAAACGGAACCTTGTGGAACCCCGCAGTTCACCTCCCTCCTATGGACTAACGAGTCCCGACCCACATACTGGATGCACCTACCGTGCAAGTACGCCCCGATAATGCGCTGAAGATAGGGTGGTACCTTATGGTAGGCCAGTGCTTCCCTGATTGTACCCCAGGGTAGTGTATTGAAGGCATTAACAATATCTAAACTGATCGCTAAGGCCACACCTCCCTGGGTAATTGCGCTCTGTGATTGGTCACGCACGCGAAGGATTGCGTCCACAGTTGACCGCGCCTGCCTGAAACCATATTGGCTGTCGGATAGGTCGGGGCCTACCTGACGTAGGTGCCTTTTGAGGCGGTCGGCAATTATTCGTTCAAATAGTTTGCCCGCCTCATCCAGCAAACAAATGGGTCGGAACGCAGAAGGAGCGTCAGCGGTCCTACCATCCTTCTTTAAGAGCACCAGTCTAGCCTCCTTCCAGCTTGAGGGAAAAACACCGACGCTGAGGCAGCTATTGAAAAGTCGCCTCAGTCCCCTGGGTGCCCTTCCAGACCAGCGGCGAGAGCTAACACCCACACCCGACCATGAATCCCGTCAGGGCCTGGTGCGGTGTTACGGCTTCTAAGGCGCTTGATGGCTCGGTCCATCTCCTCTTGAGTTACCCCCAATTCGTCAGACCAGTCAGTCTGGTCCAACGTTATGTTGGAGGACTCAGGGTTTTCGTGGATCACAGGGAAGAGCGTATCAATCACTCTTCCCACAAAAATTGGATCCAGGGTCTCCGTCAGTGGAGGGACCCATGGTCGGAGCTTGCCCAGTACGATCTTGTACGGTCGTCCCCATGGATCCCTGTCCAGACCCTCGAGGAGTTCACTCCAAGACCGAGCCTTAGCTTCCTCAATCGCCTTTTGTAGTGCCTTTGTGGCGCCTCTATAAGTCGTGTATGCCCTCGCCTCCTCTTCGGCTGTGACTCGCCGTCTTCTTCGGCACCTGTAGTACTGGCGTCGAGCGCGCAGACAGACTACTCTCTGCCGAGCAATGGTTTCCGACCACCAATACACCGCTCTTTGTCCGAAGGACCGGGTTCGAGGCATCGATACATCACAAATTGACGCCATCGTAGCTCGAAACCAGGCCGCCTCCTCCTCAGGGTCGGGCAAGACTCGGTCATAGTGATCCTCTGGCCAGGCCGCAACGATTGCTGCGGCCTCGAGCATATCTATGTTGAGGCGCTTGAGGGACCAATATCGCGGGCTGCAGTGTTGAACACCACATATTGGTGGGGTGAGTGCCATATCCAATACGATATGGCGGTGGTCAGAAAGTGTAACTAGTTCCTCCGCTACCCGCCATCCCGACACCATGCGAGTGGCAGAAGGAGTGGCCCACGATAAGTCCACTATCGATTCCCCCTGCCACCGCACACATGTACTGATAGACCCCCGATTTAAGAGTCGGAGATCCAGTCCAGCTGCCCATCCCTGCAATGTCTCTCCCCTTGCATTATCCCGGGTAGAACCCCATGCTCTAGAATGAGCGTTGAAGTCACCCAAAACAAGGATAGGACCATGCAGGCCTGTGCGAATGCATCCACCTACTTCATCTAGGTAGTCCTCGTACGCAGTAAGGCTGCAATTGGGAGAGACATAGCAGCCTACCACGGTAAGTGTACCCCATTTTACGGCAACGAAGCCTGATCCCCTTGCTAACAATGAACACGATGGGTCCCTAGTGTCACCAGCCCAATATACAGCGACGGAGCCTCCATCGTCCCCAAACCAGCGAGGGTGCTCTGGGATCCGGTATGGCTCTGCTATCACCGCCAATGCAACCGACCACTCCGCGAGGGTTTGCAGTAGCAGGTCCTGCGCCGCGCGGCAGTGGTTCAGGTTTGTTTGGAGGAGCTTCACGTTTCTGTCGTAGGTGAAGCCTCCATAGCCTCCGGGGCACATGTGGCCATAGGTGGTGGAGCCTGCTTACTCCCCCTTCCTTTTGACTTCCCTTTGGGTGCGCAGGCTTTTGAACCCAATCGATGATCAGCAGGACGTCCAAGATCCATACATAGTGGACACTTCAAAACGCCTGATTTGCATTGACTTGCCTTGTGCCCAGGTTCACCGCATGAATAGCAGCGCGTGCTACGATCCACTTCATTGGGGCACCGGCTACGTACATGTCCCGATTCAAGGCACCGATAGCACTGTAGTGACCGTTGTGCTAGGACTTGTAGCCTAGCAGCAGTCCACCCTATACGAACACTTTTCGCTGGCGTCAGCTTACGCACCACTGCGAGAGGGCATCGCACCCATATGGACCCGAGACGTAAGGGTGTTCGATGAATTTCACCAACTTTTACGTCCGTGACTAAACATCCTCCCGCTTCAGCCACCGCCGCTGCCACTTCTGTTGGAGTGACAGATTCGTCCAAATCCATTACTCTCAATTCTCCGGTTTTCACTGGACGTGCGATGTGCACGTCCATTTCGGCAAGGACTTCGCGCATTTTGGCAGCTAATTTGTCAGCCTTAGCACCGCTGTCCGGACCAGTTATCTCTAGTTTTAAAGCCCCAGTGATTGCTCTCCTCGTTCGGACTGTTTCGATGCCGCAGTCTGTCAGGTCCACCTTTTGTTTAGCTGCTGCCATGACTGCCGCATACAATTTTTCACTGTGCTCTGGCACAGTGACCGTTATGGCCGCTGAGTTGGGCAGTCTTCCCAGCTTTGCCGCTTTTATGGCTGACTTTGGGTCCTTCATTTTCCCCGGCATTTTCTTCGGTGCAGCCTCCTTTTGTGACGAAGTCATCTTATTCATAAACACCTTCGTAGCCGCTCTCGTAGCTTTGCGACTCGTCACAACCGCCCAAGATTGCGATGGTAGTGCACTTTCCTCTGTTATATATTCAGGAGGAGTTGTAGCCATTGCTTGATCTTGCTGAGTGCACTTTTCATTGCCAAGTCTCCCCTTTTCTTTACCCAATGGTTTCGCTGATTGTTCAGACTTCTTCGAGGTTCCTTTCCCAACGAAAGCCGCCAGTTTTTTGTCAATGAGCACGCTAATGCGCTCCATCAGCCGACTTTCAAAGTCTCCTTCCGTAATACGTTGGGGCGGCTTAGTTGCTTTACATAGCTCTGTTTTTCGTAAAGCGCTGAGCTCCTCCGTCAACTTTCCAACCTTCGCTGTAAGCTCAGCGATTTGAGAGCGAAGTTCAGCATTCTCGCGCTCCAACCTTTCGACACTTGTCGCCTGGCGTTTCGGCTCCGGAGCTTTTAGCTCTTCCGGAGACTGCTGTTTTGCCTTCCTCCGTTTTCTACTCACTTGAGAGGCCGTTGATCTAGCCGAATCTACCGACATGATGGAAGAGTCCGACTCTGCTCCTTCACTTCTTATTTCGGGAGCAACTAAGCCCCGTGCCACGAAACGTCCCGTCTTTGGGTCACGAACTGCCGAAGCAGTTCCAGAGCCACTTTCGCCCATAGCACTTTCCTGTCCGTCCGCGTTTTTATTAAGGGTTCTAACTTTTTTCATAACAGATCCCACGAGTATGGGGGAATTATTCAGTCCATCCAGGCAGTGCCCTCCTGTGCCTGGGTAAGCCTACATACACCCAGGGGTCGGCCGGTGCCTGGGGTCGAGTAGCAGTAGTGATTGACAACCCCTCAACCATGCATCTCCTCGCGCTGCTCTCACCGCTTGAGATTGGGGGTTATTTTATAGAGGCTTTCTCCTCTTGGCCCAGCCAATGAAGGCAAGGCCCTCGTTCCTGTTCAAAGCCGCGAGACATGACCACAGCACTTTGAACAGGTTTACGAGTTCCACGCGCATTCCCACGTCGTGGTCGACGGTGGCGACGAGACCGTTGTCGCATCGCCCGCTAAGTGACAGGGTTAGTGAACACAAAGCCCGCCCTTGTTTCTCCAGTATGTCTTCTGCTGATCAGAGGAACACCCGGAGAAACGCCCACCCGTCAGATTATTCGCTACCAGTCAGTGGCCACAAAGGCCACTGACTGGTACCCGGGGTGCACCACGAGGAGGTTATCTGACAAAGCACCCCATAAAGATGATCCCTAGGAACATCGCCACCGAAGAGGTTTTGGAATCCCTTAAGGAACAAAACCTCCCTGTACACTCAGTCCACCGCATGAAAAGCAAGCGGATGAAAAGATCGATTGACATGGTCCTTGTCCATCTGGATCTCACCCCAGAAGGTAAGGCCATTTTCGACCTTAAGTCGGTGCTCGGCCTCACCAACATCATAGTCGAACCCCCTCACAAGGGATCTCTCCCTGGACAGTGCCACAAGTGCCAATTGTACGGGCACGCGGCACGCAACTGCTTTGCCAAGCCCAGGTGCGTCAAGTGCCTAGGCGATCATGGCACTCCCGATTGTCCCAGACCAAGGGACAAAGCACTCCTCAGCAATTTCGGCCCCCCCGCCTGCGTACTCTGCCAGTCGGAAGGACACACGGCCAACTACCTAGGTTGCCCCAAAGCGCCAAAGCGCAAACCGTTTAAGCCTGCCACTCAGGCAGTTAGAAGGCCGCCGGTTCCTACGGCCGCCTCTTTTCCTCCATTGCGCCCCGCGTAGCAGAACCCTATGGCCCCCGCATGGGCCAACCCAAACCCGCGCATTGCAGAAGCAATGTTTCCACAACCCACCGCGCAACCAACACTCGTCCCGCCCAGCCCTGCGGCCGGCCGGAGGTAACCCCTTCGAGTCACTCACAAGGCTCGCCCGTACCGTCAATATGACAGAATTCATGACTTTTGCTGAACAGTACGCAAAAGCAGACCTACATACTAGGATCGAACTCGTGTGTAGGTATCCGCACATCGTGTGTACGCTCTCCTCTTAGGCCCCTCAATGGCTACTACACCTAATAATAGTAATACCACCGCGAATGTCAGTCCCTCTGCTACGCGTAATAACGGCAGAGCTAAACCGCGATCGATTAACGTAGCCTTCTACAACGCGAACAGGTTAAAAGAACAGCGCGACGAAATACGTATTTTCTTACGCGACCACCAAATCGATATACTTCTTATTCAGGAGACGCTCCTGAAACCCGCGACAAGGGATCCGAACATCCCCAATTATCGAATAGTTAGGAACGATCGTGTCGGCGCCCCGGGCGGCGGCACACTTATTTACTATAAAAAAATCTCACCACTGCGTACCGGTAGACACGCCCGCGCTCACGCATCTCGAGGCCTCCGTCTGTCAGCTGGCTTTAACCGGCCACTCTCCTATCACCATAGCATCAGTTTACCTCCCTTGTAGACCAACCGCATTAATATTGCAATCAGATTTTGAGGCCCTCTTCTCTATAGGAGGAGCCACCATCCTAGCTGGCGACTTCAACAGCAAGCACACCCGATGGAACTCGACACGTACCAACAGCCGAGGCACCGCACTCGACTCGCTATCCGACAGGCTCGACTTTGAAGTCGCTGCCCCCGTCGAACATACGCGCTTTCCATACGTAGAGGGACACACATCGGATGTGCTTGACATTGCACTCGTCAAAAACATCAGTCTCTCCTTATGCGAACCGGAAGTGATACACGAGCTTCACTCCGATCACCGACCAGTTCTCCTCCGGCTAGGGCCTTCAGCAACAGCCGCTCCCCTAACCAAAACTGTCATCAGCTGGCATAAAATCAAATCTAAATTTAACGAACCTAATCCTCCACAACTAGAGTCAATCCCTAGAGAATTAAATACCAAACAGGACACGGAAACCGCAATTCGAGCCCTCACAAGCCACGTCAACACCGTCGTCAAGCAATGCTCGAGACAGGTCCCGGCGATGGAAGACCATCGCTGGGCCCTGCCAGACGATGTGCGAGACTTGCTGAGACGCAAGAATGCGGCCACTCGAGCCTATGATAGTTATCCCACCGACTCGAATCGTAGACTGCTACGTAAATTGCAGCGTGAGGTTAAAACACGCATAGCAGACTCACGAAACGAACGATGGGACTCCACCCTAACTTCAGTAAAACCATCCCACGTAGCTTTCTGGAAACTTCCCAAATCCCTCAAGGGTAACGGCATAACAACCATGCCGCCACTAGTCCATCCGATAGGTATGCCAGCAATGCTGGACGAAGAGAAGGCCGAATGCCTGGCTGACAGCCTAGAGTCTCAATGCTCCCCCAGTCTGCTTCCGATCGACCCCGAACGCCTCCGCAAGGTGAACGAAGAGGTAGAAAGGAAAGCTTTAGAGCCACTCCGCGGTCACGTGCCTAGAACTAGTAGAGACCATTAAAAAACTACGCCCCCGTAAAGCACCAGGCTCAGATGGAATCACCAATAAGGTCACCAAGCTCCTCCCTACTAGCATCCTTCAGATACTAGTATTAATTTACAACGCGGCCTTAACCGAAGGCTTCTTCCCATCCGAGTGGAAGGAAGCCGATGTCATAGGGTTCCTCAAACCCTCTAAACCCGCCACTCTCCCAACCTCATATCGTCCAATAAGTCTTCTCAAAACATTTGGGAAGATCTTTGAAAGACTAATATTAGCCCGCTTAAGATCCCTTATGGACACCAAAGGGCTCCCCATCCCAGAGCAGTTTGGATTCAGAGCCAAACACTCGTGTACCCACCAAGTGCACCGCATCACGGAGCCCATATTAACCAAACGCCAACGTGGACTCAACACCGGTGCACTCTTCCTGGACGTGGCAAAAGCGTTCGACAAAGTCTGGCACAACGGGCTCGTATACAAGCTATACGGGTACGGAGTGCCTGACCGTCTCGTATGCATAATACGAGACTTCCTAACGAATCGAAACTTTCGCTATCGCGTCGAGGGCGTGTGTTCGACTACGCATCCCGTTCGAGCCGGGGTGCCCCAAGGGTCGGTGTTGGGCCCAGTCTTGTTCACCCTCTACACCAATGACATGCCGCGTGTCAAAGATGTAGAACTTGCTCTTTTTGCCGACGACACCTGTATCTATACCACAGGCAGAACACCCGAATTGATCCATCGACGCCTCCAAGCTGCGGCCATCACCATCGGTGACTGGTTTCGGCAATGGAGGATCGAGATCAATCCCGCCAAAAGCGCGGCCGTCCTTTTCGCGCACAAAAAGAACATACCCATACCACCCCCAGTTAAACTCTTGGACAGCCCAGTACCATGGGTTAATAAAGTCAAATATCTAGACGTCGTCCTCGACTCCCAGCTTAAATTCACCCAGCACGTGACCCAGGTCAGGAACCGGGCGGCATTCGTACTCGGTCGCCTCTACCCGCTCCTCAATAAAACGTCTAAAATGTCCCTTCGGAACAAGGTGACCTTATATAAGGCAGTAGACGCCCTATCATGACGTACGCGAGCCCCGTCTTCGCTCACATTGCTCCGAAGCAAATACATACACCGGCTTCAGGTGATTCAAAATCGATTCTTGCGCAGAGCCACGGGAGCACCCTGGTTCATGCGCAATATCGACCTACATGTCGATCTAGAATTGCCCACCATCGCGCAATTCCTGAAGTCGGCGTCGCGCCGATATTTCGATTCCGCCGCCGCGCATCCCAACCCACTTATCGTAGGTGCCGTCACCTACAGGCCCTTGCCGCTAAATATTTTCCGCCGCGATTACCGAAGACCGTGTCACGTTCTCGACTTCCCTGACGATGAGACGACTATCGCCATCGAAAGGATCAAAAAACTCAAGAAACACACCAACACACACCGCACTCGCCGGCGAGTGCGGCAAACATATACTAGGTTCCGCCACGTACCTGGCAGGTTTTCCCCTATTAATGATAGAAGCGTTGCTGGAGTTTCTTCTGCCACTTCTTCTCCCAGCGCCAACACTCTCCGAAGTGGTAGTAATGTTAGCTCTAGTAATTCCCCCAGTCAGATAATAGCTACCGATCGAGCCGAGATCCGGCCCTCTCGGGCACCCTCGATTCGGAATGCTAAACGCGTGCTGAGTGACAGTCCAAGCCGAGGTCCCCTCTCGGGGACCCTTGAGCCTGATCACTCCATGGAGCGCCCGCCAAAGCGCCCTAAGAGCTTGGCGGCCTCCCAAACCGGTGATAATAATAGCGTGACGGCCCGAGCCGAGGCTCCCCCGGGAACCCTCGAGCTTAGTCACCATAACGCGTAATAATAGTACGCAGAGGTTCAGGCTAGGCGCCTCGTGCGCCAGGCCACCTCAAGTCCGTCGGATCTGTAAAGGCCCCTAAGGCCAACAGTGGCTCATCCAGCCCAAAAAAAAAAAGACTACTGTTGATGGTCACTCTACTCCATCCTAATCGTAAATAATAGAAACGATCATATAAAAGAAACGTTCACACAGTAAAGCAGATATTTCTCAAATCGGAATCTAAAGAAGAAATGTTTTCCGCGGCAAAGATAATCTTATTTACCGGGTGAGCTCACACGGAATGATTTACTGGTCATTCGTCCGCTACTTGCTCTCTAGCTACGAAGAACACAAATAAAAAGGCTGAGTCTTTTCCTGTTCCTTATTGAACCATTTTTTTTAGTTTGATAATAATTTAATCGTAGAAAATAGTACATTTGCAATTACATTAAATTAAAAAGGTAAACCTTTTTAAAGTAAAAAGTAAAGTATCAGGTACATGTCCCACTGCTGGGCAAAGGCCTCCTTTGTCCAGAGGGTATCAAGGCATAGTCCACCTCGCGGCCCCAATAAGGATTGGCGGACTTCACATATCTTCGAAATATTTTTTATTATTATTTTGAAAATATGCAGGTTTCCTCACGATGTTTTCCTTACCGCGGACCACGTGATAAGTCAGCACTTAAAGGTAAAAACTTCATTGGTGCCGGCACCGCGGATCAAACTCAGGTTGCTCGAGTATATTAAATTAAAGGCGAGCGCCCGGACACTGAGCTATCACGGCTCCAGTGAAAACTGCATCAAAATCCGATAAGTAGTTTTCAAGTTTTTCGCGAACTGTCTGTCTGTCAGACGGACAGACAGAAAAATCTAAAAATGCTTTTTATGACACCCTATTTCATTTTTTCATAAATATAGTTACAGACACGCTGATTCTACTCTTTTATTATATTATAGATAGAAGTTATAGAGAAGGGGTGCAGAATGCTAATAATTTTTTTAATTATGCAAAAAAAAAAACTTACTGTAAGCAAGCTTACTGTATTCGGTAT